>JAUALY010000005.1:5000-5005000 GCA_030819805.1 Penstemon newberryi var. newberryi | reverse complement strand
TAACCAAATTAATGGGTATATGTATTTCACAAACTTAGATCCTTCATCGATGCATTCGAATTGTGCATAAATCAAATAATTAATCAAGAATCATGTGATCAAAGTGTGGTGATTAGGCAAACCCTCTTTTCTGGACCATGCATACACCAAGAATCATGTGATGAAGCAATAGAGATAGTGATTTATCCAACCAAACAACATGCATATATTATATAGGAGATCATGACTTGTTTTTGGTCAATTATTAATGTTTTGACTTATGATGGGAAGATGAACTATATATATATATATATAAAAATACATCTATGTGTTTTCTCCTCCCCACATTTGGAATTTCTCCGGTTTACTGCTGATTTTGTAATTGACGATTTGGATCATTAATTAATTTACCCAGTTGGGTTTTCCCAAAAAAAAAATACATTTGATATAAAGAAACTTTGTTAATTTTCTGGAAATTATATATTGAGTTTCATGAATTGAAACTTAACGGCCACGTGGTCGTTCCCGTCCAACAAATTGATGGTTAAAGTAAATGTGTCAAACGACCTTCAATTTTGGTATTAAATGTGTGTTTTTCGAAGGTTTGATACCAATTTGTATAAAGTAGGTGAAAATCTGGTATCAAAAATAAAATTTTACCCCATGCTCGAGCCTGCACGTGCAAACCCATGCCACTTAACGGACACGTGCCGAGCAAATGATGAATTATGTTAAAAAATTAACGGCTAAATGAAATGTGTCAATATGACCTAAATCATGGAATCAAATGTGTTTTTGTCAAAAAATTTGGTATCAAATATGTAATCTGAACAAACGTTTGGTATCAAAAGTGTTTTTCCCTCTTATTTTTTTGTCAATATTTAAGTTAATGTCACTTAAATTACGTATAAAATAATAACTTTAACATTGTCACTTAATATATTTTGCCACTAATGTTTATTTTTCTTGTAATGGAAAAGGAACGAGGGATTCCATGAAATAAAACTTAGAGACAGAAGTTTCTTGCAAATTTTGTTAAACACATGCATAGAGTGTGTATGCGCGCAATTTACAAAAGAGACTAAGAAATGGAGCCCTCATCATATATATATATATCTAAACATTTTCGAAAATTAAGAGAAAAACTTGTATTATATATAAACCTTATTTCAAAATTAAAAAACTTGTTTATTTGTTTTTTTAAAAGAACAGACAGGCCTATTTTAGCATTGACTTTAGGAATTTCATTCTTGAATATTAAAACTGCTCGAAAGTCAATTATATATATAATTAAAAGAAAATAATGTCTACTCAAAAGTCCACTTTGGAATGTGATTCTGAAACAAACAAAACCTCTTTCATTTTATTCAATAGTTAAGGATTTCCAGCTCTTGCATTATTGCTGGCGAAAATTCTCCTAATGTCTACTCGATAGATACGGAGACTATTAATTAAACTCAATATATATATAGTATATGCAATTTAACATACCAATCCAAACGTCAACGAAACTTGGGTTGTATCTCCCTCTACGCAATTTGGCCCATTTCTAGAGCCCAAAATAAGCCAATTTCATATAGGTCTAATTTAAGAAGATAGTTATTTTTCTTTTAATAGGGCTAGCTGTCAAAAGGGCAGTTTTGAATTTATATCTGCTTTAAATCCGGCCCAACCTAATATGGTTTTCATCCAATGAACATTTGATCGAGAAGATTAGCAATATGAAGTAGATGAAGCGAATATAAATCTAAGTCAAACCAAATTCACTAACAAATAAAAGAAGTTATATATTTAATCATAAGATTTTATTTTTATAGGTGATATTTCCAAAGTTTTTCCAACGAGATAAATTAAATATTTCTAATGATATATGTAACGATCAATAATTGCTCAAGTATAAAGAATTACAAATAATAAATCACTGAAGGCCCAACTTTTCAGCCTTTTTTTTTTTTTGATTTTATCACTTGATCGATAGCTCAAAACCCTTTAATAACACTGAAGGTTCGGAATGGACCTTGGCTTGGTACTGTAAATTAACCCAATCAGAGTATCTCCCACCCAAAACTTCAAATTGAAATCTTCTCCAATTTGAAGACACTTTCCCACATCTCATGTCCCACCTAAAAACTCCAAAACACTATTCCACATCATCCAAAATACTATTAATTTATTAAAAAAATAATTTTATCTACATAATCAAAGTTAAAATTTGAGTTATTTATTAAATAATATTAGATATGATTAAAATAATATTGAATTTTCATGAAGTATTGTTGAATTCTTAAAAGTTGTTGTTTTCTATTTATAGTTTTCATGTAATTTTTTTAAATATTATTCAATTTAATTTTCTATATTAATTATGATTCATTTATAAGTTTTCTAACTAAAAACATACATTTTCAATTTAAAAATTAAATATAATTTATAACCTATTAAAATATTTATATCAAACATTCATGTTTTTATTATTAATTTAAAGAAAATAGAAATGATTAATAACATAAATGATGTAAAAATAATTAAAAAAATTAAAAGAATAGAATATTTTGGGACACAAATGAAAATAAAACAAGTGAATAGTGATTTCGAGAAGCCTCCAAATTACTATTCAAAACTCCATATTTGGAGTTTGCAAGTTAGTCCTTCCTCCATATTCATCAAATATGAAGGTGGGTGGGAGAGTGGTTTCCACCTCCAAATCTCCAAACTTGGAAATTTGGAGGTGGGTGGGAGATGCTCTCCTAATAAGATGCATGTTAATGGGCTAAATTTTAGTGGAATTTTAAATTGAATCAGTCTTCTTAGGATCTAATTTCCGTAGGGCATAAGTGGATGCGTTTTGATCCGGTCTCTTAGGTTTCGTAAGATCGGGCCAAACTTCTTCCAAATGAGTTTTTGTCAGACTCATGAATTTAAACTCATGAGTTTCCTTAATGCATTTTTTATGTAACTAAAACTAATATAAATTTAAACATACTTCTTAGGAAAGAAAAAAAACTAAAAAAATACAAGAATGTAGTAACTAGGTGTTGAGCTCAAAATTTTGAAGACCCTATCCAGTGAGCAAATGAAGTTGATTTGTTAAGAATACTAATACTAAATATATATTATAAATCTGTGTGGGGGCTATAGACCCCACTAGTTCCTATGTAGGTCCGCCCTTGACCATAACCACAAAACGATTATCATTGTTAATTCCAAGTGTGTGGGGCTATAGACCCCACTAGTCCCTATGTAGGTTCGCCCTTGACCATAACCACCAAACGATTAACATTATTAATTCCAAGTCATGTCCGTTCAACTCGTTACAAAATTTCTTCAACCATGTCATTCTCAATCACCGCCAAACGAAGATCTAATACTTAAGTTTGTCGAGCGAAAGGACATCGACGAACTAACACTGCACATGCATAATTGAATCCTCTCATTTTCAGCATCACATAGCATGCAAAAGTCGGTTCCTCATGTCAACTGCTAAATGGTATGCGCTCTTTTTGACAGTAAATGGACTATTATTCGTATAATGACATACACTCCTATTCCCAAGGGAATTTCAATATAGCTTTCACATCATCTTCCCATAATAAGTTGACTTAATTTTTTGTTTTCTTTTTATGTTTATTTGTTCAAATACTTGGTATATTGTTAATCACTTAAAAAAATGACTTCTTGGTATTATTCCTGAAAATATAGATATATTAAAGAAAAGTATAACACCCAAATCCACAATATTGGTTATGGAAGAATTGTTTAAATAGTTAATAAAAATTAACTTGATTTACTCATACTTGTCATCATAGGCTTAGGAATTTTGGGCTAGTTTATCAGGCCCAACAATATAGACATGGTCAACAATGGATCATAATCTTTACAAATATAAAATTGTGAAAATTTTAGCTATATGTTCATGATAAGAATGGAAAGTGTCAATTCTTTATGCATTATTATTTACTATTTAATATTTATTTGACACCAAACCACACTCATTATTCTTATATTTTGATCTAGGATACAATTGGAGGCATTAAGTGTGAGCTAAGTAGACAATTTCTTGACAGTTTTGACACTACTTCGTATTTTGAGCGTAAAATTCTCATAAAATATCCAAATGGGATGATTCAAGATGCTATAGGTCGGCAAGAGAAATGTCTACAACTTTCGTATTTGGGGATTTTCGAGATTTTGATGGATACTAGATGAAATCGGACTTAAAGTCGATGTACCTGTTTTATGGAAAGTTTCATAAATATCTAGTCTAATATATTGACTTGATATTGGGGCAATCCTTGATGGACGAATTTGGAAGGATGAAATCAACACTCTCCCATTTACATTGAGATAATATTCTATTTTTTATATTATTCTTATAATATAAAGATTGGATATCAATGTTAGAATAATTTTTAGGGTTGCGTTGGCTTCTTTTATAAATAGGACTTTAGAATACTACCTCTTTTCTTCTTCTCTCCCACTTCTACTTAGAGTTATTAATGGCCTTAAGTGGCTAAATCTTTGTTATTGGTCGAAGAAAACTGAAGCTTCGGAAACAATAAAACTGTGAGATCTAATTAGTTTTATTATACGATTTATGTTTTGAATTTCGATTGCTCTTCTGTATTAATTAATATGGTTGTTTTGTTTAATTGCTACGAGGCCTACTAGTATATTATTCTTTTCAATCTACTGCTTGATTAAATATCAAATCCGTAATTGTTTGATCCATCTAATTTTGTGAAACATCTAAGATTCAATAATTTGCTGCGTCAGAAATTGTTAATCTTAAGAAGATAAATCGACTAAATTAAATCCAACCGCTTGTGTTTGAATTGTTTAAAATCATTGATCTCTCTAATTCTTAAAACATCTGCTATATTAAAACTTTAGTGCTTATCTTGGGTTATTTAGTAGTTACGATTAATTTGATCACTTTTTCTGATTAATTAAAACTAAGGAGAGATAGGAGATTAGTTCCAACGGTGAATATTCAAAGTGTGAATTGTTGTATATTTGCATCGATGATCAGTTATATGATTCTGGTTACTTTGATTAAATTTAATTTGCGTTACTCCTTCATTATTGAAATCTATCACACTTAAACCCCCCCTTTGTTTTCTTCCATCTAGCATAAAATTAGACTAGATATTCTCTGTGGGATCGACCCTTACTCGCTCTACTACATTATTAGAAGGAGTATAGGTTTTATTTTTGGTTGCGTATGACAGCACACCAGTTCATCAAATAGGGATGTGTTCATTGCTTGTTGAGTTTGCTGAATAACCCTTGGTAATATTTTTTTCTTTCAAATATTTAGTTATATTTCATTGAGCTTAAAAACCGATTCTGGATTGTTCAGGATCGATATGGAGTTTCTCGTCTTCAAATGGGTCGTTATATATCTTTTGTAATAACGTAGTTTAGACATTAATTAAGCATTTGTATAAATATAGAGATAAGATGATGTCATGATATATGGTTCTTGGTTATTAGATGCTCTGTAGCGGACGGTCTTAATTGGATTGTTTGGACATTTCTATAAGTTTTTTGTTAAGATACTTTTTATAGTTGGAGTTTTGAAGGTTTTGTGTGAATGTGTCGTTGCGGTTAGTTGCGACAACACGGACAATCACGTCTTAAAATTGAGGCGTGACAATTAGTTAAAATTTACTAGAAATTAAAAAAATAAAAGAATTGTGGATAGTTAATTTTGGATATGTCTTAAAATAAAATATTTTAAAAGTTTATGATTTTCAGTCAACTTTAAATTTGAGGGACCATTAGTGTCATTTAGCCAAAAGAATGTAAAACTTGGAGAAGTACAAAACTACTAAGCTACTTTAGTTTGATTAATAACTAACCATGACTAATAAAAAAAAAAGCCTAATCATGTCATTAAAAGCATTCAATTTGAACATGCAAGACTAGAATCTTCATAATTAAGTTTTTTAAATTATGATTGTCGTGTACCCTCTACAAAAAGCAAATTTTTAATTTTTAATTTTTTTTATGATTTTGCAAACAGCAAATTATTGGTAGATATGATCACATTTATGTTATGTCAAAGTACATAAGCAAGTGAGCGCGTTTGACCCGAGTTCGAATCCCCTTGTCAATATTATCTAGGTCGAGCTAACACCTGGTTTGCCTAGTATAGTTTACATCTCTCGTGTGGTTTGCGAGCTACTGCATGGGGCCGGAATTTACCTTTGTGCACTTCGATGGTTGCGGGTTCCTTAAATTAAAAAAAATTAAAAAAAAGTACATAAGCAATGTGATTTATATATATGAAATTTGGTTTTCATCAAATTAACTAAGTTCCTTATCTAGCAACTACTTGTATTGTGCATTCAATGCTTCTTTATACTGCTGAACTCTCAAAAAGCTGCAAGTTGAAAAGAAAACATTGGCGTCAACAAAAGATTATGTATTAATTATTACTCACTCACTCCTTTGTTTCTTTCTAGTTTTTGTTTATGATAAGAATTAAAAAAAAAATTAATATCTTTGTATTTACGTTTATAGGTAGGGGTTGAAATTAGTTGTGTTAAATTAATATCTTATTTGAGATGTTAGTGTCTAGAAAAATAATTTTATTTTTAAAAAGTGGCCTGTTTTAATTTGTTAGATCTCAAAAAATATATATAATTTGGTGTCATATTTTGTCATGCGCATTTAATTACTTCTTGGACTACTATAAATTTATATAAGTATTATTACACAAATTAAACCATTTTTGAATGAATGGTCCATTATTTAATACTCGATTTAATCTCGTAGGGTAAAAACTTATATATAAACCAAGTTTGATCAATATTTTTCTTTTAATAACTTTTGAAGTTCGATTCGACATCGACTTCATAAGTTACAAATTAAGAAAATACATGTCAAACTATTAAATTACTCGATATTCGACTTGAACTTGTACTATAAAAGCTCATTCGAGTTCGATTCATTTCACGATCAAACCAAACTTAAACAGTATATCGTTCGATATTGGCGTCCCGTCCCTATATCTATTAGGATAATTAGTGTCCTCTTCAAAACAAATTAATTAAAAGGTTTGAACTCCTATACCTAGAACCTTTTAATTTTATTAAATTAGATATGAAAAAATAGCATTAACCCATGCAGATTTAATTATGAGGCTTAATTGACAGGGGTCCATCACCATCACTGCGTGTTTGTCGGTAGATTGAAACAGAGGCTTTTGCCCATATATATATATATATATCTTAACTGAATTTGACTTTGAACATTTCAAATTGTATCATTTAATGCTCCCCGCCACCTTCCCATCTGCTTATACGCGTAACACAACTACGCATAGTGCAGATATTAATGGCCGAGTAGAAAAACTGTAGTAAAGTTATCCATTATTGGCAAGTTGGGTTACCCTATATATATTTGATAGATTTTTGAGTGAAGATGAGTATGCAGAGTGAAGTGAGAGAGTAAATTAATAATTCCAATATGGGTTTCTCTCAAAAATGGATATCTGCATTGTTTCTTTTGTTTGTTATAGTATTAAATTTGTGTGCAAATACTCTTGGAGATTGGAGAGGTAATGATGATTGTCGATATAGTAGGAGAGGTTGTTATGGGCGTGGGCCGAGAGGTGGTTGGGGTGGTAGAGGTGGCAGAGGAGGTGGTGGTGGTTTTGGAGGTGGAGCTGGAGGAGGTGGTGGTGGTGGAGTGGGAGGAGGTGGTGGGTTAGGTGGTGGTAGTGGAGGAGGACTAGGTGGTGGAGCTGGAGGAGGTGCAGGGTTAGGTGGTGGTGGTGGAGTGGGAGGAGGTGGAGGGTTAGGTGGTGGTGGTGGTGGAGGACTAGGTGGTGGTTCGGGTCATGGTGGAGGGTTTGGTGCTGGTGGAGGAGTTGGTGGTGGTGCTGGAGGAGGTATTGGTGGAGGTGGTGGTGCTGGTGGAGGGGGAGGTGGTGGTGTAGGTGGAGGTTCAGGCCATGGTGGAGGGTTTGGTGCTGGTGGAGGAGTTGGTGGTGGTGCTGGAGGAGGGATTGGTGGAGGTGGCGGTGCAGGTGGAGGGGGAGGTGGTGGTGTAGGTGGAGGTTCGGGTCATGGTGGGGGTTTCGGAGCTGGAGGAGGTGTAGGTGGTGGTGCTGGAGGAGGGATTGGTGGAGGTGGTGGAGCAGGTGGAGGAGGAGGTAGTGGTGGTGGTGGTGGGATTGGTGGTGGTTCTGGTAAGGGAGGAGGATTTGGAGCTGGAGCTGGAGGTGGAGTAGGTGGTGGTCTTGGGGGAGGAGCAGGTGGGGGTGGTGGAGGAGGAAGTGGTGGAGGTGGAGGTGTAGGAGGAGGTTCTGGCCATGGTGGAGGATTTGGTGCTGGAGTTGGTGTTGGTGGAGGCCTAGGAGGGGGAGCTGGAGGTGGTGGTGGTGGTGGAGGCGGTGGTGGTGGTGGAGGTGGCGGTTTAGGTGGTGGGTCAGGACATGGGGGTGGCATTGGAGGTGGAGCTGGTGGAGGTTTGGGAGGAGGAGCCGGCGGAGGTTTGGGAGGAGGAGCTGGTGGTGGTCATGGTATTGGAGGCGGCGGAGGGTTTGGCGTTGGAATTGGCATCGGTGTTGGTGTCGGAGTTGGTGGTGGTGCAGGCAAAGGTGTCGGAGTTGGAAGTGGATCTGGTGGCGGCGGAGGAGGGCGATGAAATTCGTGTAATCGTGTTCCAACTAAAACACTCACTATATTGATTTAATGTTCTTATGTTTCTATATACTTTTACCATTTGAGATTTGTGTTGTTTTTACTACCTAGTTATTTCAAATTATGTATACATTTTGTACTGCTTTCCCAACTAAGGATGAAAAGAAGGCAATTCTATCAAGTGATGTTATAATGTACTGTTGTTTTATTTCTATGAGGCAAAATTACAAAAAAGTCCCAAACTAATTAGTGATTTTGAATTTTCGTCTCAAGCTATATCACTTAATCAAATTCGTACCGAAATTTTATATTTTTTGGAATATTGTCCCACTTGCCACATGGTTGCTTACGTGTCACGACGTGATAAATTTTAGCATAAACAATTATACAAGATTGCAGAATTCGTCCCAAATTAATTACAAAATTTGATTTTTCGTCCCAAATTATATCAACACGCCGACTTCCATCCCGTAATTGAAATGACATGGGAAAACATAATTCGTTCCAAACTAATTATAAATTTGTGCAAGCCCAACTTCATATTAAGATAAAATGATTAGTTATCGACGTCCTTTAATTCCGTTGATTTTCTAGTAATATCTTTTCATTTATAATAATCATTATTACAAAAATCCTTCAGCCTACCAACCAACACTATAAATATGTAAATATCAAGAATCCGACTTGAGTTCTCTAATTATCTATGTTAGCTTGAGTGTCGGAGGGTTTTAATAGGGGTCACCTTCAACTCTTTTTAACCATTTATTTATGTGCGGACTAGGTTATTCTTAAATCTACGATGTGCAAGAATCCTACTTGAGCTCTCTAACAAGCGATATTACATCATTAGATTTTGTCCCATAATTTAGTATTTTATTTTAATCTCATCCCATATTTGTAAAGAAACCTTTAAGGCGAAAAGGAAAACCCTAGAGCCCAAGTGCCTCAACACTTGGCGAGAGGGAAGATACCGCGCCGAAGAGTTAAATTTTCACCGGACGAGAAAAACCCACGTCTTTGAGCCCAAGTTGCTCTCTAGAAGCAGATAGAGAAATTATTTCACCAAAAAAATAAAATAAGGCAAATGTTGATATCCTCACGGCGAAGAGGTCTTGGAGCCCAAGTCGCTCTCTCGAGGCGAATAGGACATCTTGTACTTTTTATGATAAGAATTCCACTCGAAGCAATAAAACTTCATGTAATTTTTGTCTTGGCGTGACATGACATGCCCTCAAGTTATTATGATCATCTAATCAATAACAATGGTTTAATTATTATATTGTTAAATCTATAAAATAAAATTATTTGTGATAGTTCTAGTTGTCACTATTGTCAACTAAACACAAAATCATAGCAACATTAAACACAACATGAGAATTGGAAATATCTTCATTTCTGCCACTCCTATTGTGTCTTTATTCTTGAAAACTCTACACCAATGCACTCAATGAATAAAATTATACATGTTAGTATACGTACGCATGCATACATAAATATTATGAATTTTTTTTTATCACATGATAGGCCACTTGTAATTTTGGTATCATTGGCCATGAAAATGTAAATTTGATATCACGGTTAAGTTTTCATTGCAACTTTCATATCAAGCCCAATTTTTTCTGGAGTTAATGGCAATTTATTTCCCTATGATATTCATAATGCTCAATTTACCACCCTGTGATTTGAAAAAGAACGTTTTATCCCCCTCCTCCCCTGTAATTTATAAAAAGTACTTTCACACCGTCTCCCTGACATTTTTATATGTGGCACTTTACCCCCATGTTATGATAATTTTTTTACAGAGAATAAATTGCTCTTTCTCAAATCACATAGGAGTAAATTGAATATTATGCATTTCATAATGGTGTAAATTGTCATTAACTCAGTAGAAAAATTGGATTTTGTATGAAAGTTGCAACGAAAATTTAAACTGATGTATCAAATTTGCATTTTTGTATCCAATAATACAAAAATTGCAAGATGAACTATCATGAGATTAAAAAAAAAAACAATTTTTCCCATACATATTTATTTATGGAGGTATATAGCTTGAAAAAAAGACTGCTGCCAACTTCACACTGCTACATATGCATCATTTAAGTAAAACCCAATCTCCGGTTATGTACTAGTTTCTCATATTTAAGCAATGGAAGTCGGATTTTTTATTTTTTTCAAAAGTTGGAATAATCCGGAATAAATAGAAATTATCTACTATACAAAGTAATGTGTGTTTGTAGAGAGAAAATAATTATTTGTTTTATTTATCGATTTTTAATGACTTTCCAGAGTGCCATCTTAAAATAAACTAGTTGTTGGAGTGAAAAATAATAAATGAAAGTATATAACACTGTTTATTAGTTATATTTTAAGATAAGAGGCTGAAATTTAAGAGAGCTGTTGGAGATGGCCTAACCACATAGCGATAGGGAAATATTGTGCCCAAAAGATACAAAAAGGCGAATAAAATGATTTTCTCCGGGCCGAGAAGAAAACCCTTGTACTCAGAGCCCAACCCTCCCTGAACTAAGGACATTGTGATAAGTGTAAATTTGTGTTTAAGGGCGATTCGAGAAATCTTATCATAATTAAGAAAAATGTAGCGTATGTAACATTTTCTCCATCTATTACTCATAACGTCCTTTCATATTTGTTTTTTGGGTTTCCCAAGGGTTTAATCCCTTTCGAGGCGCGTCGGATACATTAAGTGAGAACATCTCCCAACAGGGATTCGAACCTGAGTTTGCTATTTTGTAGTGACTAGTTCATTCCACTTGACCAATCACCTGTTGGTTACGTCCTTTCATATATGATAATCAATATCTCTTAGTCGTTATAGATAATTTTTTGTTACAATCTATATCTATACTAATACTAAAAGTGTGAACACCATACGGGAAAATAAAAATTACCTTTCCAAAAATTAAATATGGAAGACAAACAAAATTATATATTCAACACGTCATGAGAGGTATAATTAGACATTGAGTCAATTTATAGTTATTACCTCCATTAACTCCAAAAATTTAGAAATTAACTCTTACATCACTTTTACAATTCCATTCTTTTTCTCCTATAACACAAAAAAAATAAAAAACACTATTATTTTTTAATAGTTGCTAAAATATATATGTAATATTATTACAATGTATAATCAATATGTTTTTAAGTAAAAAATATTATTTGTATCATTTAAATATTTAGTACAATATAAAACTCCTAAAAGAATCAAATTCTCTTAAATAGTATAAAGGCTACAAAAAAAAACTGGAAAATCACATCTTAAATATGGATGAATAAAAAATACTTATGACTTCGCGGACTAAGTAATTAATCTTTATTTGGCCTGATAAATAAAGAGTATCCAAGACATTCATTACCTTAAATATTCATGGAAATATTTTCCCAAAAAACGTGTGAAATAAGTGGAAAAAACGGGTGAAAATCAGCGAAAATTGGTGAAACCGATAAAGTAAACACCATGTAATTGATGAAAACATGTGATATTGATCCAGGTGAAATTTATGAATATTGGTGAAGTTGGTGGAAAAATTGGTGAAACTGATAAAATCGATAAATACATGTGAAATCGATGAAAATTCGGGTGACATTGAAGAAAAAATGGAAAAAATATGTGAAATCAGTGAAATATATGAAAATGGGTTAAATTGGTGAAAAAAAAGCTAAAGTTTATAAAGACATGTGAAATCAATGAAAATTCAGGTGAAATTGGTCAAAAAAATATGTGAAATCAGTGAAAAATAAGTTAAACTGGTAAAAACAAGTAAAATCAATAAAAATAAAATAAAAGAGTTTAACTAGCAAAAACAATGTGAAACCGATAGAAAAATAGTTTTTCTTTTTGTTTGAACGGGAGAAAACAAAACAAATCTATGAAAAACTATGGAACATAGGTTATAATTGATTAAGAAATGGGTAAATCAGTAAAAATATTAAACCATTAAAAATCAATGAATAGAATTAAACAAATAAATATAAAAAGTGACAATGGCTTAGGTCTGTAAAGAAATGTCTTTCAAATGACAGGGTAAGAGAAATAATTTGATATCAACTTAAAAGTAAATGAAGTTGTATAATTATTTGAGTTGAAAATTTGGTAAATATATGTGAAATCGATGAAATTTTGTTTGTGGAATTCATGAAAAAACGGATGACATCGGTGTAACAGTGAAATCAAAGAAATAATGACTGAATAACGGGTAAAATCGGTGAAAAAGGCTAAAGTCAGTGAAAACATGTTAAATCAATGAAAGTTCATGTGAAATTGGTGAAAAAACATGTGAAATTAGTGAAGAACGTGTGAAAATTGATTAAACTGGTAAAAACGAGTGAATATAAAAATGAAAAAAGTTCAACCAACAAAAACAGGTCAAACCATTAGAAAAATGGTTTAAACCAGAAAAAACTAAATCGATTAAAAATGTGGAAAAAAATAAAAATAGTTTGTAATCGATAAAATGGTAAAACCGGTAAAAAGAATATTAAACTAGCAAAAATGAATGAAATCGGCAAAAGACGGATTAAACCAGTGAAAAATGAATTAAACTAATGAATTGAATAAGTGAAAATGGCTTATGTAGGTAAGGAGATGCATTTCAAATGATAGGGTAAGATAAATAATCGAAATCTATTTAAAAATGGACTCAATTTCATTTGATCAAAAAACTGGATTTCACTATTTTTGTTGTCAAACAATGCAAAATATTTGGATGGGTTCTTAGTATATAAATCAACATAATTATTTTTATTGTATCATACTTGATGTCACATTCACATTACAATTTTTTATGATAAATATTTCTCGTGTTTGACAGATACGAAGACAAATGATATTAATTTTATATTAGTAAAATAAAAAAAACTAAAGATGTTCAATGATGTATATATCTTAAAACAAAATATGGAATGAGCTAAATAACTTTCTTATGATATTATTTTAGAACAAATTTTACAAGAATTCGTTTCTAAATCATTCATCATTTTATATTTGATTATAATTTGAAAGCCGTTATTTTTTTAATATGAAATAATAATTTTAATAAAAAAAATCATAGAAAATAAATTCAATATGAATAATTAATGCATGCTATTTTATGACATAATAAATTTAATTTTACTCTAATTTACAATAAATATCATAAAATTAATTAGACATGTACAACGTACATGCACTTTTCTAGTATCCATATAATTCTAGTCATGTGTGAAAAACTTTTAGCATGAATTTTTTGTAGCTGCCAAATTTAGTTCATTCGAATTTAGTTACTCAATTATAAGACAATTATATCCAAACAACTAGTTATTCTCCTTATTAGTATTAAATTACATAACAAATATATTACACATGTTCATAAATTTGGTTCAATCTACTTAGAATTTAAATAGAATTTGAGTGTGACCCAGTTATGACCTTGCATTGTATCTATATATGAAATCCACATTTTTTTTTCCAGATCTCATGAATGGAATCTTGCAAGCAAAATCTCTATTGTCAAAATATTATCCGACCACATTGAATGGGGGGATTTTCTCTATCCGTAGACAATACACTATCTTTTAATTATTACTTCATGAATACAACTTTAATAATACTAATTAGTTATATAATTAATTCTCGATTATCCATTCTCTTAATCTATATATCTCTATCTATATTATTATATAGAAAAAACATGCCATGGTGTAACAATTTTTTTGTATTTCCAATTTGCCCTTAACATTAAACTTCTTCACTAATTCAATTATATTTTTTAAATAAAATTTAACTTTTACTTTTTTTCAAAAATAATTTTTTTATTTTAACCTCAATATTTAAAGTTACCTAACTATGTAGTAACTTTTTAACTTATTCTTTTCTCCTACTATATCCATTAGTAAATTTTTTTATTTTATTGTTTCTTTGAATCAAACCTAAAAGATTTTTTTCGTGCAAAAAAAAAGTTTAAGCACACGGGAGTGCTTGCTGAGTGACACTAATTCTTCATTACTAGGACAAATCCTTGCCTACTTGTATCCGTCTCATACCTAATTTTGTTATACCATTTAAACGTCACAGTTTTCTCTGCTTACTCACACAAAAACATAAAAACAACACAAAAAATAAAAAATATGATTTTCTCATAGCGGAGAGAAAAACCCTCACACTTGGAGCCAAAACACCTCCAACGGAGCGAGAGGGAAGTACCGCGCCCAAAAGATGAAAACAAAAGCGTATACATTCATTGCTCAAATACATATGTACAATATATATCATAATTGGATTAAGTTTCGACAGTGTACGCTCATGTAATTACTCCCGGAACTCGCGACATTAGGATAGGGATGTACCGTGCCCAAAAGATGAAAACAAAAGCGTAGACCTAGTCCCGAAATAGGGGCAATATACGATACATTCAATGCTAAAATAGAAGTGTACTATATATATATATATATATATATATCATACTTGAATTAAGTTTCGACAGTAAATGCTCATGTAATTATCCCAGGAACTCGGGACATTAGGGATAGGGAAGTACCGCGCCCAAAAGATGAAAACAAAAGCGTAAACCCTAGTCCCAAAATAGGGGCAATATATGATACATTCATTGCTCAAATACATATGTACCATATATATCATAATTGAATTAAGTTTCGACAGCAAATGCTCATGTAATTACTCCCGGAACTCGCGACATTAGGATAGGGATGTCCTGCGCCCAAAAGATGAAAACAAAAGCGTAAACCCTAGTCCCGAAATAGGGGCAATATACGATACATTCAATGCTCAAATAGAAGTGTACCATATATATCATACTAGAATTAAGTTTCAACAATAATGCTCATGTAATTATTCCCGGAACTCGGGACAATAGGATAGGGAAGTACCGCGCCCAAAAGATGAAAACAAAAGCGTAAACCCTAGTCCCAATATAAGGACAATCTATGATACATTCATTGCTCAAATACACATGTACCATATATATCATAACTGAATTAAGTTTCAACAGTAAACGCTCATGTAATTACTCCCGAAACTCGCGACATTAGGATAGGGATGTACCGCGCCCAAAAGATGAAAACAAAAGCGTAAACCCTAGTCCTGAAATAGGGGCAATATGCGATACATTCAATTTTCAAAAATAAGTGTACCATATATATCATACTTGAATTAAGTTTCGACAGTAAGCGCTCATGTAATTACTCCAGGAACTCGGGACATTAGGATAGGGATGTACCGCGCCCAAAAGATGAAAACAAAAGTGTAAATCCTAATCCCAAAATAGGGGCAATATACGGTACATTCAATGCTCAAATACATGTGTACCATATATATTATACTTGAATTAAGTTTCGACAGTAAGCGCTCATGTAAATACTTCCGGAACTTGGGACATTAGGATAGGGAACTACCGTGCCCAAAAAATAAAACGAAAGCGTAAACCCTAGTCCCAAAATAGGGGCAATATACGATACATTCAATGCTCAAATACGCATGTACCATATATATCATACTTGAATTAAGTTTCGACAGTAAACGCTCATGTATTTACTCCTGGAACTCGGGACATTAGGATAGGGAAGTACCACGCCCAAAAGATGAAAACAAATGTGTAACCCTAATCCCAAAATAGGGGCAATATACGATACATTCAATGCTCAAATGCATGTATGTACCATAAATATCATAATTGAATTAAGTTTCGACAGTAAACGTTCATGTAATTACTCCCGGAACTCGTGACATTATGATGACGACATATTTGTGCATTTCCTAATTGCCCTCTTCATATTAACAAGTATAATTCATTTATAACGTCTCTTTTTATTTTTTAAATCTAAGATTTTTTATTTTATTTTTGATAATCATTATTACAAAAACCGTATAGCCGATCCACCAACCTTGTAACTATATGATTTACTACAAAGCAATGTAAATTCTCTCATTCACATTGCAACAATTCCGCTTAATTAAGCTCTCTTATTATCTACGATGACTCGAGCATCAGTAAGGTTTTTGCCAGGGTCATCCCCGTCTCTCTCTAATCGTTTATTTGTATCTAGACCAGGTTATTCTTAAATCTAAGATGTGGATGACAGGCAAAACGGACTTTAATCCAAATTTTACCTTAATTTACCACGGTAATATATTTTTACCCGATATCAATTACATCATACTGCTATGCGTCGACAGCATCATATAAATGTTTAGAGATATTTCACAATAGAAAATTAATCAACTTGCTAATTTGGTATTTTCCGTTTTTTGAATATAAAATCAATTCTTTTTGCCGTATATATAATTTGTACTAAAATAAAAGTTTATCAAAAGGTTAGAATTGTCTTTGCAAGTCACCTCTACAGTCCCCACTGCGGATCGTGTATATAAAAGGCAAAAACCAACAATAACTTTCCCGCCGCGAAACTTCACACGTGGCACGTAGCTTTTATTTTTTTTCTGCTTTTTCTATATAAATTTATTATAAGATGCCTTTCTATTCTGTTCACTCTTTGAAATAAATACCAACAGTCACGACTATTGGGTACTACTCCTATTTCACAACAAAACAAAGTTGTGATTCTCGAAACCCTAATTCGTTGATTTCTTCATTTCATTCTGCTTTACTTCGACAATGAGGCTTCGATCTCACGACCCAGGCTCTTCTTCTTCGAAAGGTACTTGGAATTATTTTTTTCTGAATAACTTTTCGGTTACATTTATTCGATTTCTTTTCCTTGAATTTTATGTGGATATATCTCTACATGCTTGTACGTGTGCGTGTGTACGGAATTCAGCGACTTTTTTTATTGCTTATGTTAAATTGGAAATTGAAAGCAGGGAAAGAGAAATTGATATACTACAAAGAAAGTTCTGATGAGGAGGAGGTAATCCCGGTGTTGTCGGATTCTGATTACGACGAAGGTATGTGTGTGAGTGTTTTTATACTCCCTCAGTCCTTATTTGTTTGCTCCCTTGGGTTTTGGCACGAAGTTTTAGGTAACCGTTGGAAAAGTGAAAGTTTTAGGTATTTTTACATTTAAGTCCAGTGAGGGTAATTTTGAGAAAAATCATTTTATTTAAGGAAAAGTCGTGTTGTTTTGGGACATCTCAAAAAGGAAATATGAGCAAAAATTAAAGGACGGAGGGAGTATTTTGTTTCGTTTGTAAATATTCTGCAAGTAAATTCTGCAATGTGTTACATAGGGTGTTGGGGTGGGGTGGGGAGAAATTATTTAGCATAACCACTGCACCACGCCATTAAGTACACGTGGTGCAGCTAACCAATGAAATTATTACTTGTGAAGTGGGAATCCACGTCACCCATGTTCTTGGTAATGTGAAAACAATTTTAAAATCCTATAATCTAGGAGAACATGGGGTGATATGGGATCTCACTACACATGTAATAATTATATTGGTCGGTTGCACCACGTGTACTTGATGACGTGGTGCAACAGTTATACCGTATAATTTCTCTGGGGTGGGAGGGTGGTGGGGAATGGGATAACATGAGTATGCAAAAATAGAGACTCTCTTGCTTTTCTCTCCATCTACATATAAAAATTTGTAGGATTTGGTTATGAACTATATGAAAACGAAAGAAGTCCTAAAATTTTGCCTCGTTTCTGCATAAGAAAAATATTTTTTACTTAGTTCTGAGTCACTAACCTCACTGCAATGTGTTTCAAGAAGAAAAAGGGAATCTTAAGTTTTGTTGATATGTTTTAGCCCTTCGGAGTTATTTTGCGGCACAATATTTAAATGTTGTTAAATATGTCAATGGACAAGAAAAAAAATTAATGGAATGATTTAAATAGAATTAATGGAAAGAATAGGTATTTGAACCGTGGGGCAAAACTGTGAAGCTCAACTTTTGTTTCCTGTTTAGTCTTGATTAACAACTGATTGTTTGAGTTAGGAATAGAAGTTGCATGTCCGATTTTCTCATCTGCTATCTTATATTTAGAGTTGAGTGACTTGTTTTCGATTTTCTCTAAAATTTTGTTGCTAAAATTTGTGCTGGAGTTTGATGATCTCTTTTTTTAATTATATTATGTGAATATAGGTGAAGATTTGTTGGATGTGCATGAAGAGAATGAAGAGAGGGAGGCTTTTGATTCAAATTTTGCTCTGAAGACTGCATTAAAAGTTAGTGATGATGAACTGGATAATATTCCAAAGAGGCGGAAAAAGAACTCCTGGAAGAGAAAGGAAGGACAAAGTAGCGGGATACATGATGAACTTGAAGAAGAGAAAGAAAGAGGTGTGAATGAAGACGTTGAGACGGAAACAAACATTGACCCTGTCGAAATTGATTTTATTGGAGTTCCAGAAGAAAAGCATGAGAAAAAGAAAAGGAGTAGGAAAAAGAGAGGAAATAAACCAGTATTAATGTGGGAAGTAATGGAACAAGAAAATGAGAGGTGGATTGAAGAGAATTTGAAAAAAGATATGGATTTGGTTAATCAGAACGAAATGATAGCTGAAACTGCTGAGGCTCCAGATGACTTGATAATACCACTGCTGAGGTACCAGAAAGAGTGGTTAGCTTGGTCTTTGAAGCAAGAAGATTCTGCTGCCAGGGGAGGCATCCTTGCAGATGAGATGGGGATGGGCAAAACTCTCCAAGCAATAGCACTCGTTCTTCTCAAAAGAAAGATCCCGAGGGAAATATGTGAGAATGGATTACCCTCATCTTCAGCCAGTTCCTCAAACAACTTAACAACAATGAAAGGAACTCTTGTTATATGCCCTTTGGTAGCTGTCATGCAGTGGGTAAGTGAGATTGACAAGTTCACTTTAAAAGGAAGCACCAAGGTTCTGGTCTATCATGGTACCAACCGAGCAAAAAATCATTATCAGTTCTCTGAGTATGATTTTGTCTTAACAACATATTCCATTGTTGAGGCCGAGTACAGAAAATATGTATTGCCCCCTAAAGAGCAATGCCAGTACTGTGGTAAATTATTCTATGATCACAAGTTGAAGATTCACTTGAAGTATTTTTGTGGACCTAGTGCCATTAAGACGTATAAGCAGTCAAAGCAGCTGAAAAAAGAACCAAAATCAAAGAAAATGTTGGACCCTGAGGTTAGTACAAAGAATGCTGGTGCCAGAAAAGGAAAGAAGCATAAAAATGTTGACAACGATATTGAGGATGGCACATATGAAAACTCGATGGTAAATGGGCAAGTCTCATTCAAGGGCAAATCTATTTTGCACTCTGTGATGTGGAATCGTATCATATTGGACGAGGTGAGATTTTTTTTCCCACCTTTCTTATATGCTTATATTTAAATTCTTTTGGGACACTTTCCTTGAAAAGACCAACTATTGTGCTCATGACTATAAAGGTTGATTAATCTCATTAATTACGAGTAAGACATTTTATAGGGTTCTTGATGTATTGGTACTTTGCAATGGAATGCTTCAACCTATTTAGTCAATCTTATATTTATGAAATGGGGTGAATCTTTGTGTGTTGTGTAACTTTATTACCATTTTTTACTTCTCACTCACACTGGTTGAATTTGTTCATTTTCTTTCCGATTGTTGAATGGCTGCAGATGTGGAATTAATTTGTCCCAAGTTTCTCTAAGCATGATTTATTAAGGCAGTTTTTACTCATCCATTGTCTTTTTTCCAGCTTCTTCTGCCTTACAAGCTCCTTTTTCCTACGTTGACTAAATAGTTTTCTGATACAGGCTCATTATATAAAAGAGAGACGCAGTAACACAACCAGAGCTGTTCTTGCTTTACAATCTTCTTATAAATGGGCTTTGAGTGGCACTCCGCTCCAGAATCGTGTGGGAGAGCTCTACTCGCTCGTAAGCTGTTGTTTAAGCTGATTATATTCCTCACAATTTTCTGTTTAGACCTAACAAAATTCTCTTGTAATTCATGCAGGTTCGCTTTCTGCAGATAGTTCCTTATTCTCATTATTTCTGCAAGGACTGCGATTGCCGTGTTCTAGATTACAGGTATAGTGGAAGCCTTCGTGTGATTCTTTTAAAGAGTGGAGACCTCTTAAAACCCTTTGGCCTTCCCTCCTTTTCTTGGACGGGTGAAAAACTCTAAAATAAAACAGAAAAAGCAGAGAAGCAAGGGTTGAAATAGCTGTGTAAAGTTGGATTAAGTGGAATCTGTAATTAGGAATATATGTCTGGTCGAATTTTTTATACTAGAAGGATTCACTTTATCTGTAATTGCAGCTATTCTCCATGAAATAAATGGTCTGCTAGCTATTTGTAGTGAATACTGGCTAGTCTTCGAAAAATTGTGCCTGTAAACAAAAATGGTATCATTGTTGGTTTGATGTATGGCCTTAGGAGGGGTAGGAGGAACAAAGGGGTTTGGTGTAGATCTGACTTTTGATTTGGTGTGCAGAGTGGAAGAGTGATATAGAGCTTAACCACAAATATGTCATTTTTCATGCTTCTTTGGTAAATTAAGAAGGCAAAAGTGTTCTTTTCTGTGCCTTGTGTTGTCAATTACATTGAGGTATTGTTTTGTACCCTTTTCCCTAGACCCTTTCCCTCTTGATAACAAATATATATATCAAGTTGATCTAAGTGTGTGATCCACTACCTTGTTTTGTTGTCTTGTATATTTTATTACTTGGTGAGTCATTGAAAACACCACTCAAGGGACTCTTAATTGTAAAAGTCTTTTTTCTTTTTAGCTTCTCCTGTTCCTTGCTGCCTTGTGCTTTTGGATTTTTCATTAACATAGCTTATCTGAACCTTGTTTGTGATACAGTACCTCGACAGAATGTCCAGGCTGTGCTCATAAAAATGTTCGTCACTTCTGCTGGTGGAATAAAGTTAGTAGCTCGTCCAGTACTTATTACACTTTTCTGTTTTAGCCATATTTGTATTTTACGCATTGTGATGCAATATTAACCCTTTTCATTTCCTTCTCAGAATATTTCAACACCAATACAGGATTCTGGACATGCCGAGAGGGGTAGAGCTGCTATGCTTTTGCTAAAGCATAAAATTCTGAAAAGCATAGTGTTAAGACGAACCAAAAAGGGCAGAGCTGCTGATCTCGCTCTCCCACCTCGAATTGTATGTTATTTTAAGCTAAACCATTGTTGAGCATGTAGTTTGTTCTTATATTTGACTCTCTAGTATAATTCAGGTTACTTTGAGACGGGACTCTCTGGATGTTGTCGAAGAAGATTATTATACAGCTTTGTACAATGAGAGTCAGGCACAGTTTAATATGTATGTCATCTATTCTTCCTATATGTCCTTTTGACTTATTAAATGGACTGATGTGATGTTTATACATTTAAAATATGCTATTATAGCTAGTTGCTAAATCTTTTTTCATACGGGTCTTTTCTTTGGTTGTGGCCTTTTGGAAGTTGTCAATTGTCCTTTCTTTCCAGCAGACCTACGCATTCTGTAATTTAGGAATAGAAAATCAAGTCTCACTTCTGTAATTTAGGAATAGAAAATCAAGTACCACTTGTGTTCCATGATTATGCTGAACATGAATTCTATTTGCTTATACCAATATTTATACAAGGGGACAACAATATTTTTGGCTCAAGCTTGTGCCTTTCAAGTATTATCTGGATCTAAATTTTCATTGCTCTTCATTTGTTAATGTTGATAGTTTGTGAGGCAGTTTTAACTCGTATTAAAGTGTAAAAGTGCTACATAAGTTCTGTTGTTACACTTCATATTTTTCTATCTGCAGATATATTGAGGCAGGAACAGTGTTGAATAACTACGCTCACATATTTGATCTTCTAACGCGCCTTCGACAGGTTGTGGGTTCTTCTTACGTCCTTAGTTTTTGATGTTTTTCACCCTTATTATTATTGTTATCCATATCCGAGTTTATGAAACTGAAACCATACTCTGGCAAAGTATTTGGGTGATTATATTTTAGTTTCTTGTAATCAAGTACAGCCTTAGTGTATTCACGAGTATGGTTATTTTGTCCAAGCAGGTAAGTGAGAGTGCCTTGAGCTCCTAAATTCCTTTCTACCTTCATCTGAACTACTTTCTGGCTGTAAAAAAAAGAGAAATTGGATTTTTGGTTCATTCTAATCTTTGGCGTCTCAAATTTAAAACATATTTCAATCTGTCAATGTTTGATTGTCTCTCTTACAACATTGCAGGCAGTTGACCATCCTTACCTTGTGGAATATTCTCTCTCGTCAATGGAGAAAAAGGGTAAAACAGTTGATAGCAATTTAGAAAAATGTAGTTTGTGTCAAGACCCTGAAGAAGATACAGTGGTGAGCAGTTATTGAGTTCAATTGGTAGTGTAAAATTTGGTTTTTCCTAAGAAACAGAAAACCTGGACAAAATTTTGACTCTATAATCTTTCAATTCTATTATGTTTTATGTAATACTGATCTGAATCTTTATCTGAAGAAGCCTAATCTCCCTTTTTGAATACTGCACCTATTTTTTTAACTATATTATCTTTGCAACTCTACTACAATGTTTCATTTCAGAGTACTTAAAATCAATATTTTGAAGAAAGACTATTTCGAACATTTGTTTTTTGTTATAGCTATTTATTACTAATTTGCCTGTGTTTTTATGTACCTGTCAGTTATGCTGTGGTGATAGATACTTCCACTGTTTCCTGAGTTGTGAATGGTCTAGTTGTGTTGTATTCCATATTTCCATTCGATATATGTTCTTGATATTGCCTGTAGTATGATATCACTACATGTTGGTGTTCAAAATAGATGTTGATCGTATTTAAATATCTGATTAGTGGAAATACTGCAGTAGGCCTATATAATTTGTGATTTCTGTATTGGCAAAATATGCTTCAGTTTCTCTGTTCATTCATGTTAAGTTTATCTGTTAGGTATGCTGAAAACCAAGAGAGGGCTTGTTCTTGTGTATTTGGTGGTTCATTACTTCACTATGATACAAATCCATTTTGATCTCAATGAGTTTTTTGATACCCTATGAACCCTCAGGTCTTTGTTATCTCATTTTGAATGACACTGTTTTAGGTTACATCCTGTGGACATGTCTTCTGCAAACCTTGTTTGATTGATTTTGGTGCTACGATGGGACAGAACTCCTGCCCTTCGTGTTCAAAGCCACTTACTGTTGATTTCTCTGCCAGTAAAGATTGTAATAAGCAAATTTCTAAGACAACTCTCAAGGGATTCAGACCATCGAGTATTTTGAATAGAATTCAGATCTCCGACTTTCAGACGAGTACAAAAATAGATGCTTTGGTACGTAAAGTCTATGTTCCCATAGCTTTCATCAAATTTTTAATTAATTTTGTTGCATTTGCTCAATTTTGAATTTACTTGATTACAGAGGGAAGAAATTAGATTTATGGTTGAAAAAGATGGTTCTGCTAAAGGAATTATCTTCAGTCAATTCTCGTCTTTTTTGGATCTCATACATTATGCCCTTCAAAAGGTAAAGACTTATTTTTTCATGTGTGTATATCCACAAAACAAGATATAATGATTTTATTTTGTTTTCAGTCTGGAGTAAGCTGCGTACAATTAGATGGGTCCATGTCAATGACTGCAAGAGAAGCTGCCATTAAAAGATTTACCCAGGATCCTAGTTGCAGAATATTTCTAATGAGCTTGAAAGCAGGGGGTGTTGCCCTCAATCTCACTGTAGCTTCACATGTAAGACCCTTCTTTTAATTCAACCGGTTGTATCAAAGTATTTCTCCTTTTTTTTTAGTTAGTGCGATTGCTTAATATCATTATTAGGTTTTCTTGATGGATCCGTGGTGGAATCCTGCTGTCGAGCGACAGGCTCAGGATAGAATTCATCGAATAGGACAATACAAACCAATTCGGTGAGTTAACAATTCTCGCTCGATTCCCTGAAGTCTTTTTTGAATTCGAGGAGAGATTTGATATGTTTTCATAAATATAGATTCTGAATCCACTTATTTTATTTTCATTTTAGGATTGTGAGGTTTATTATTGAAAATACAATTGAGGAGAGGATTTTGAAGTTGCAGGAGAAGAAGGAATTAGTGTTTGAAGGGTAATTTTTTTAATGATTACCTTTTTACTTGATTTTTTTTTAATTGTACTTATTATTATTATTAATATTTACCTGGTTATTTTATACTGCAGGACTGTGGGTGGATCTCAAGAGGCTTTGGCAAAGTTGACAGAAGCAGATATGAGATTTCTGTTTTGTTAGTAGTTTACATTTCTTTTTTGGTAGCCCAAATTGAATAACTGGGTTTAGATTTTGCTTTTGGAAATTTATTTTAGACTTCGTTTTGGTTTGGTTTAAACTCCAAACCTCCATAGGCCCAGGCCTAGGACCAAACCTCACCCCAAAATAGTACTCGTATGTTTTTTGACTCTTATCATGTTGCTTTGGTTTTTATGGATTATATTTTTTATGTTCTAAACTTTAATAGTTTTAAATATATTTTGGTCTTTGAAATATTGTGATCGTAACTTGTTCACATTATTTATTTATTTATTTATGTTATGGTAGGTGAGTTCACTAAATCTTTAACTTGCAGTCCTCAACTATCCATAAATACCAATTAGAAATATTACCATCTCCAACGTGCTTAAATTTTGGTCTCTTAATTTGAATTCTCATATTTGAGAGTATAATTTTAAATTTTTGACTTTTATTTAAAAAAAAAAAAAAATAGAGCACCATTTTTGTGAAATATTTATAAATTATCTACAATTTGAGCTTTAAATGGTCTCTTGGAGATGGCCTAAGTTCCATAAGTTGAACCAACTAGTACTAATTACTTAAACTAGCTACCGCTAGAGGCTAGAGCTATCAACACAGCTTGGATTTAAACCAACAGGTGATTGGTCTAGTGGAATGGACTAGTCACTACAAAGTAGCGGACTCAAATTCGAATTTCTGTTGGGAGAGGTACCCACTTAATGTGTTCAATCTGCTTCGAAAGGGATTAAACCCTTAGGAAACAACAAAAAAAAAAAAAAGACAAATCTCCGGTCAGATTAAACCCTGATCCATGTTTGATCCATGTTTGTTTTATGTATTTTGGATTATGGTATTTTATTCCCAATTTGGAATCATGTTAACTCCATGTCAGTGTTATATTATATATGCAGGAGAAATTGAGGAGACAAGAGTTCCTAAATTAAGTACATATACTAATAGCGTGAAGAGGTCTTAAGTGTTATACCAAGGCCTAAAAACTTAGATGAACATATATATTGTCATTCATGCAAAGTTGGTGAGGACATGATCCCAAGGCTTAAATTGTGGTACTTAAGAAAATAATCTCAGTTTTTGCATGAAAATATTAAGACATAATTCACGGTCATTTTTACAGCATCTCCCACCTCTCAAATTATTTGAAATTATCTTATTATATTATATTATTTCGTAAAGGGAAAATTGCTTTTTGCGTACCACATGAAATGATAGGTCGCCTTGTAATTTTAGTATTATTGGACACAAAAATGCAAATTTGGTACCACATGATAGCTAGGTTTTCATTGCAACTTTGGTATCAAGCTCAAATTTTCTCCAAAGAGGCAATTTACCCCCTATGAAATGCATAATGTTCAATATATCCCACGTGATTTAAAAAGCAATTAAATTTCCCATTTCTTAAACTTTTTTTTATTGCAAATATTTGTAAATTATATTCTAAAAACTTCCAAGTTCACGCTAAGCTAGATTAAGAAAGAATTTTTTTTTACCAATATGATGTTCGATTCAACTCATCTCGTAGTTGTTCTTATGTTATTTGGATAAGAAAAAGGAATAAAGTTTAGATTATAAGATTAATTCTATTTCTTTCAATTCCCACTTGTGGCTTAATTTGTTCTTCATTTCTATATGGCTTGTGGAAAAAACTCAATTATGATGCAGATTTTATGGCCTTGTCGCCGCAACGCGTAATACGTAGGCTTTTCCGAAAGTATAAAATAATAGCACACAATTTTGCAGGTTCTTGAAACTTTGTACGTCAGTGGATATAAATAAAAGTTCGTAATTGAAGTACTAAATACAAAGAACATAACTTATGACATCATTAGATACAAGTAAAAGTTCCAATCAATGTACTAAAATACAAATAACAGAACGTGAAACTTCATGGATGTACAATTATGACTGCGTGAACCCCTTATACAAGCTAATGACAAGGCATGAAAAAAACTACTCGAGATTCGGCTAGGTTTAAAAACTCGTTTGGAAAAACTCGTTTGAGATTGATTTATTTTACGTATGATATAAAAATGAATAAAATATAAGGTTATGTTAAGTTTTTTATTTTTTTATTTTTTTAATAAAGTGTTAGGTTTTTAATTTGTGTGATCAGAGTTATACACGTTTGAAGAAATGACACAATTTTTGAAAAAATGAAATTGTTGGTTATTGAAGTTTTTTTTTTTTTTTTTGAGTGATTGGTTATTGAAGTTTTAGAAAATGTAAAAACACTTCCAAAAATGAAAACATGTTTACATTTTTAGTCTCGTTTAGGAAGATTTTCAAAGTTGCCCTTTGTATGCAAAAAGTACACAAAAGTGCAAACTGCAAAGTACTATACGAACATATAATTTCTCTCCTATAAAGTTAAAGATATGACAGTTCCGTTAATATAAGTTCATATCTTTAACTAAAAATTGCAATGTATTTCAATTATAATTTTATGACCTTTTAAATTGGGGGAAAAACACTTATGATACCGAACTTTAGTCCAAAAAACACATTTGGTACCAAATTTTTTGAAAAAACACATTTCATATCATGATTCATACAATCTTGACACATTTAGTTTTTCCGTCAATTTTCGGACGAAATTCAGCACGTACCGCTCAAGTGCCCCTTAAGTTGACAATGGGATGGAAAACATGCACGGATTTTAAAGACCCTCAATTGACGGCTCGTGCTGAATTCCGTCCGAAAATTGACGGTAAAAATAAATGTGTCAAGATTATGTGAATCATGGTATGAAATGTATTTTTTCGAAATGCTTGATATAAAATGTGTTTTTTGGACTAAAATTTGGTATCAAAAGTGTTTTTCTCTCCTTTTAAATTTGATTTTTTAACTATTATTCAAATTTCACTCGGAAAAAGATAAGAATGAAATGGACGAAGTATACATACTACTAGTACATGATAAGTCCATCGATATATAGCAAGCCCCACACAAGGACTTCTTCTATATTTAGCAAGACAGTACTGCTATGTCTTCCGAGATTGCGGATAAAGTAGGCTAATATTGTAAATGGTAATATGGTATTATTCTAAACGGGAAATTTGCGTATTTGATACTATATAATAGGGCATTTTACAAAATTGATATCATTTGATAAGTAAATGGCCATTTAGTATCACAATTAAAATTTTGGTTGAAAATGTTTATATCATCGTCAAATAAATAAACGGAAATGGACGGAATCGACCACTATGCAGCTCAAGTGGCCGTTATCTAATTTTTTGAAGCAAAAATTATTACTCCCTCCAGTTCATATTAATTGGCATATTGTTACTTTTCACACATATTAAGAAACCTCATGATTAATCACTTTTACATGATAAAATGTCAAAAATACCCTTCGTTGTAACTCTTGAGCTTCCAAACCTAGATGTAAGAGAAGGGCAAAATTGAAAAAAATTGCATTGGAAACCCAAATGTGCCAATTAATATGAAACATAAAAATTAGGCAAATGTGCCAACTAATATGAACCAGAGGGAGTACATGATAACGTGATAAAGTGAGAGAAACATTATCATTTGTCCCAAAAGACACGAGATACTGTGGAAATTATACCTCTAAAAGTGAGGAAAACGTGATTGTTTTCACTTCAAAAGACGAGATAAATGTCACATGTGGTGCACATGGATCATTCCGTCTATTTCTATCCAATTATTTGACGGTGGTATGAACATTACAACTAATATTTAAATTGTGGTACTAAATATGAATTTATATATCTAATGGTATTAATGTTACACAGTGTCATATTGTATATTGTATGATACCAAAATGCAATTTTCCCTATTCTAAAGTACTCAACTCCAACTCCAATTATTATAGTAAGAGTTCCCGAGAGACGTTTTTCCTAGTTCATAATTGACAACTATAATATGTACATAGAAAACTTTTATAAGATTAAATGTGATGTTTAAAACAACCAAAAAAATTGATTTAAGACTGGGTTTGGTCATACTCACATCACATGTCATTTATGTGATAAGTGATATTGATGTGGTAAGTGATTAGTTGAATCTTACCATAGAGAGAATTAAAGAATATTTATTAAAATACATATTGTCTTTTTTTTTTATGAAAAAATATTAAAATATATTGATAAGTTAATACGAAATTGGTTTGTGTTTGACTCTACAGATTCTGTGTGTTAAGAATTTTATATTCGACTAAAATTTTAGAGTTGTGCTATTTTCTTTCATGTGAAGTACTATATTATATTAATGCCAAATTGTGAATTTCATAAATAGTTCAAGAATGTTTGGAGTATAGCTTTACAAAAATTGGCGTATGGGTCGTAGCTTAGTGGTAATCACTTGAGGTTCTGGGTTCAACTCTCATCAATGAGAGTTTTTCTCTAATTTAATATTAGTTTTTTTATCGTTGTTTATTATTGTAATTCTTTGTACTTTGACAATTATTGAAAATATTTTTGATGTAATGATTGATGATGAATGTATTTAAAAAAAAGAGTTTGAAAGCTCTATGTAAAAATATACCCTTTGTGTATTAATTTGGATTGGCATGTTTTAAATGTTTTCAGATTCGGACCGGACAATGAATCGGTGAGCCGACTGGTATTGGTTTTACTGGTGGAATCGGTCGAACCACTGGTCGGACCGGATGACATCATAATAATATAATAAATATATTTAATCTTAAAGTATATACAATATGCATAAAATTTAAACATTATTCTACAACTGATTAAAAATATACAAAAAATTAGAATATATTTAAATTAAACCATATAATATTTATATAACTTATAACGGTAATATGATACTAATTAGTAAGCTCATATAAATATAATATGATTATATTTATTTAATTAAAAATATAAAAGTGTAAGTTAAAAATACAACAAAATAAGAGATTAATAAATTTTAAAATATGATTATGTATACAAGTCTAATATTCAAAATCAAATTTGTATAATATATCGATTTGATTTTCAAAATTTGACACTATTTATCCTAAAAATAATATAGTTGGAAAGAAATATCTTAGGAAGAACCTTTAAAAAGAAATTATGTCATAAAACTAAAACTAGTTTTAATTTTCATTGATAATGTGTAAAATATTAATTTGAGTTAATTACCGTAATCTAATTTATAAATAAATTTGGTTACAAGTTTTCTATAATTTATAAATTTATATACTAAAAGTTCAACAATAATGATGTAGCTTAAATGGTAAAAGTTTTATGTTTTATTTTTTATGTCATAAGTTAGCCTATTTTAAGGATTCGATATCAAACTAAAAAAAAAATTGACACATTTCATACCATAAGTTAACGACCGTTAACACATTTGTAATTACGTCAATTATCCTCCGTAATTTCCAATTTTTGAGGGAAAATAGATGAAAAATACTCAAAATTGGTCCCATAATTAAAGCTCGCTGGCAAAGTTTGTCTCACATATTTTCTGACCGACAATTTACCCTAAATTTTCAATTTTGAAGCAATTTCATTCCCAATTTCAAAAACTGCAAAATACAGATAAATTATTAATCATATTTAATCAATTTTATACAATATATTATAAATCTTACTAAAAACATAAAAGATTTATTTTAATATATATTAAACTAATTAGATTTTTAAAATTTTGAAAATAATGTTTTCAACTAATATATTTGATATATATTAAATATAAATTAAATCATATTTTTACATAAAATCTGAAGAAACAAACTTTTTAAATTATATAAATATCATTAATCCTATTTAATAAATTTTATATGTAATTATTATAGCCTTATAAAAAAAAGAAACAAATTATTCTAATATCTATTAAACTAATTATATTTTTTAAAATTTCAAAAAAAAATCTTTTAAACTTATTAGATTTTATATATAACATATATAAAGAAAATAATATTTTATATAAAATCTGAAGAAAAATATTTTTAAAATTATATAAATATTATTAATCATATTTAATAAATTTGATATATCATTATTATAATTAAGAAAATACAAAATACAAAACCCTAACCCCTCACCCACCCACCCCAACTACATATAAAATTAATTGATAATTTAGATAATTAGTAATATTTAGATAATTAATATATATATATATATATATATATATATATATATATATATAATATATTTAGTTTTTTTTGCAATTTTAGAAATTGGGACTGAAATTGCTTCAAACTTGTAAATTATGTAGTAAATTTGTCAGTCCGAAAATATGTGGGGCAACCTTTATCAGCGATCTTTAATTATGGTACCAATTTTACATATTTTTCATCTATTTTCCCTCCAAAATTGGGAGTTAACGACAATAATTGACGGAAGTATCTCATTAACTTATGGTATGAAATGTGTCAGTTTTTTCTGGTTTGGTACCGAACCCTTAAAATAGGCTAACTATGGTACAAAAAGTGAAATTCTCTCATAGTTTAATATCGTTCCAAAGTGTCAGCCCACATAATTTGTCTCGGAGCAAGACCGTTGAGGCCGAATGCAACAAAACCAACAAAGGGCATGGTTTGAGAGCTCCATGTCCATTGCAGGTAGGCTAAGAATTATCTAAGGTTGTCAGACAAGAAGCCTAACAAGATGCTCGTCTAAGAGACAACAACCCCCATCGGAGTAGGTCACTAACAGGGAATCTTGGCCTCTTCCGAAAAATAAAGGGACAACTTCTCTCATTAGGCAATAAAATGGTAGAACGGTACGTAGTGTACCTCTTCGATAAAAGAACATCGTCCGCTAGGTGCACCAAGAGACCTATTAGAGTAGAAACCCTAGGAACTTAAGCATACATAACAAGGAAATTAAGCATTAGATATCACCCCGGTATATATGGGAGCTTCCAAATTGTAGGAAAATCAAGGATATTTGAAGTTGAAGCTTTTGGTGATTGGGGACGGATGATTAGGAGTCTACTTAATTTTTTTGTCCACACCATAAAGCAAACAAACAATTGATTTGCAAACAAATCACAATTAAACTAATATATATATAAAGCAAACCAAGTACACAACTTCTCAAAAGTTTCAGCATATTCACAAACCAACTTAGCAAATATGCTAATTGATTGGAATGACTATAATTAATCTACCCAAAATATAATACTACATAATGCCATAATAATACTATGAAAGAGAAGTACTTCTATAGAAACTCCTAACCAAATTATAATTCATCACAAGACAACCAACTAGACTCCATTTTTGTCTCCATCTTTATCTTCCTATTAAACTTGACTTGCAATTGCATCATTCTCAAGAAATATTGGGCATGTTATTCCATGAGGAGGAGCCAAAACCCCAGTCTTGATTTCCTATCATTGAGGAGGTTGCAAAGGGGTTGTACTGCGAATTATTTGGTTGATTTTCTAACTCGCGATTTGTACCATTTGTCAAATCGGGTGATTCATAGTCCTTTTCTTCGTTCCAATCGGGAATTGGTACACTTAAGGGAAAGTTGTCGAGAAGGTTCAACAAGTCTTCATCCACACCGTTGATGGCCCTAGTAGTGGCCTTATGTTCTTTGCCTGTGACCACAATCCACAAATATATATGGTTAATTAACATGTACATATGAACATACATAACAAGGAAACTAAAATTCATGATTAGGCCCACATATATTAGTCATGTTTTATTAGACCAAATGGTCTTAAATGATGCATATAACTTACATATATGGCATGCTTCTATACTATATTCAAGGATTATGACTACATAAAATCAAACAAATTGATAAATTTATGATTAAGGAGGAAAAAAAAAGAGTTCATACCCTCATAGTTATTTTCAGATATGGCATTGACAAAACCAAGAGTTGTTTTTCCATGCGAATTTCCCATTGTAGCATTAAAAGAGCCCTCTGACCTTTCACCGACCATCAAACCTAGCGATTCTCCTAATAAATCTTCCAACAAACCACTTTTATTACGTTTCGCAAACCCTGTAGGCTCCACCTCATAGTCCTCAACTTCATCGCTTGATGTTGCCATCATAAATTCACTAGACGAAGCCGTTGGCGTGACCATTAATGGTGATTGGATTGAAGGAAGCCCTAAAACCCCCACACTAGAACTTGAATTATTTATGCCAAAATTATGAGAACCATATGGAATCATTGAAGAAATTGGCAATGAATTTGACAAACCATGATTGTAAAAGGGGTCTAAATGCAAATTTGATGAAGAAAACGATGAATTTGAGGCGGCCAATGATAAGGCCAAGTTGTTGTTCCCATTGTTGTCATGGAAAAACTTCAATTGATGGAGATATGAAGGATTAAGTTGGTTTTGTTGAGGATCGATTCGTGATGAAGGATCGAATGGATCAAACAAACATGAAGGGTTTGGATTTGGAGGTTGAGTTGAGGCTAAAAAAGATGATAATGAAGTTGGTGATGATGAATAGTTGAGTTGAAGTTGATCTTTGTGTACTTGTTGAGGGTAAATTGGTAAACCGGAACGTTGGCATCTCTTTAATCTCGTGTTCCAATAGTTCTTTATTTCATTATCCGTTCTTCCTGGAAGCTATTAAACAATAGAACAAAAAAATAATTAATCAGCGAGGTCAATCACGAACAGATCCATGAAAACTAAACAAGATACAGTTATACACAGATAACAAGAGCGGAAAAAAAATGTCACATTGGACTGTTCAGTATAAAAAGTTTCACATCGAGTCCCCTTTTTTTTTTTTTTTTTTTTTTGCACTTTCGATCTCATAAATGTACAGCTTTTACTTTTGATCCAAAATTGGATGAAAAGAAAGCTGTGAGACCAAAAATACAACAAGTTTTGAAAAATTAAGATGAATTCAATCAAGAATCAATCTATCGAAATTGAACAAGATCGGTAGAGTTAAATATATAGCTAAAAAGTAGTAAAAATTAAATGATGAAAACTTCACAAATTAAATAAACTTATGATTCAAGAACCCTTTACCATATATAACAAAAATTTGAAAAAAAAAATTATTAATTCAAGAACCTGAGCAGCCATGCGAGCCCATTTGTTGCCAAGTTTAGAATGAAGCTCAACAATAAGTTTTTCTTCATCAGCAGAAAATGAACCTTTTTTCAAATTAGGCCTCAAATGATTTGCCCATCTAAGTCTACAACTTTTTCCACATCTCATCAACCCTGAATTCCTCTGTACTGAATTCCAATTTCCTTCACCATGTTTTTGAACGTACTCAATCAAAAGCATGTCCTCAGATGAGGTCCATGGACCTTTTTTTAGTGCATTTTTGCTCTTTATAGTTGTTGAGGAATTTCTTGTACCTCCAGAACCATTAGGAGCCATCAATTTTTTTTTTTTTTCGAAAAAAAAAATTCCCCTGTTTCAAATGAAAAAAAATGAAGAAAAAAGAAAAGGGTGTTTTTTTTTTTTTTGCTTCTTTTTTGAAGTTTATCAACTTCTCTTTGATTTATAAAGGTGTAAAGATTTGTAAAGGGATGGAGGTTTGGAAATGAATGAGGAAGAAGAGGGTGGGGTGGGTGGGTGGGGGGTGGTGTAGGGGTAGGGTGTGGGACCAAAGTTGATAGTAGGGAAATGGGGACTAGTTGTGTGAGTGAGAGATGCTACCCTCAAATCAAATGGGGCTTAAGATAATTTATAGGTGAAACCTTGTATTTAGGGTCCGGGTTGAATGCTCATCCAACTAATACTTTTGTTCTTTGGAATAGTAAAGACAACCTTTGAAAACCAAAGAAGAGTTGCTCTATAATTACAATTTTGTCTTGTGTGTATCATTGTGTTTGCATGATTTTTATGAATATGGTAGTCTTGGTGGAATTGTGGTAATTGACGACACGGTTTTTATGCATACTCTCAATTAGATTCTAGTAACTCTGAGCCGTTCACGTGTTGTCCGTTCCGGATATAGTCTCAATTCAATTCTGCCTTACTGGATTGTGTTTTGTTACTTTTATTCATCATGGCAATATAATTCAATTCAGTTTTTGGTTTGCGTTTGCTGTATCCGAGTAATGGATACTAAAATTAGTGAAATTCTAATGCGGTTCCAAGCACATTTAGAAAATATCTATTTTTATAATTTGATTGAAAGAATAATAAAAATATTTCCGCAAATTAACTTACTAATACATATTTGACAGTCCGAAAATGAGCAAAATTGTGCGTTCATAAGATCCTAATTTATTAGGCTACTGTCTAACGGCTTAATTGAGCCGATAAGATTCTATTTCTCGAACAAAATTTAACATTTAAAAATAATAATTAACAAATTTTCGAGAATTTTTTTACCTTTCTTATCATATACTATGAAAATTTCTAATTATTCTAAAATCTCCTTAATTGGTAAATATATTTCTTAAAGGTTTTGTTCCTAAGGCCATCGTATTGCTAGTATAATTATCATATAAAATTCGTAGTGTTGGATCAGTAGGATCCAATCCAATTGGGAACGATCCGCAAATATTCGATCTGATTGATCCATTTGGCACTCCTAACACTAACACAAATAAACTCCTTGGACCATGTTAATAGTTAATACATGTACTTCCAATAATCGATTCATTGATGAATAGTCACTTGTTAATTTAAATTTATACTTCCTCAGTCTTATAATTCTTTTTTTTTTTTTTCCCAAGGGTTTAATCCCTTTCAAGACGCGTCGGGCACATAAAGTGAGAACCTCTCCCAACAGGAATTCGAATCTGAATACATTACTTTGTAGTAACTAATCCCTTCCACTAGATCAATCACATGTTGGTTATAATTCTTTTATCTAGTGTTAAGGTTGACCGATCAATTTAATTAAATTTGAAAATAAAAATAGAGTAAAAAAATCATCTATATAATTAATTTTAATAGTAAGTTGATAATAAGATTTAAAAGGTTTAAAAATACTATAAATGTAAATTGTTCTTGATAGGTTACTTAACATATGATTCCGATAGGTACTGGATCAATATTTTGGGGACTCAGATATTACAATTTATACAGCTAAACCAGTACTAGTAGAAATGTTGAGTGGGTTGGACCGGGCCGGGTTAAAATCAAATGACACAATATAAGTCCACATTGAGCCCATTCCATGGATATAAATATAGGTCAAGATTTGCCTGTTGTATTTGGCCCTTTTTGGCCCAACCGTGAAACCCAAAACATATCATAGAATAGCAGATTTTCAATGTGAAAGATTCATTTAAGTAACACTCGAGAGTTATATTAATTAATCTCTGTGGCTAAAAAATATTTCAAAAACAAATTTAAAAATAAAATTTAAACTATGATTTTCACTCAATGGGTTAGATTCTTTAAAATTTTACATATTTTACACCTAAAACTTAACTCTTTCAAAAAAAATTATACCTATTTTATTTTTCAAACCACTTTTTCAAAACTCAAACAAAAAACGTTGCGCAAATTGAGATTATTTTACAAACTTCCACTACTATCCCAAACTACTCTCCTAAACATCAAACAAACAGATATATGCTCCGGCAATATCCATTCTACAATCCCTTATTAGAAGATAAGCTATTACTCGATAATTTGTCAACCGACAATCAGTTATTTCTAAGCCCGAATTTGGCCAATTTAAAGTTGAAAAATCTAAATGAGTAATTTGACTAGTCCATTACAGTATCATTTAGTATTAACATCTATACTATTAAAAAAGAAGAGAAGTATGTTTGTACTCACAAAGGGAATATTATGACACTTTCTATACCAAAAAATTGTCACTTTTCAAATTTACCCCCTAATTTTTGAATTTTAAACACTATACGCTCCCACCATTAAGTTTAACTACCCACTTCCAATTCACCCATTGAAAAACTACCATTTAATTTTGAAAAGTAACTTCCTCACTGTTCAAGTTTTATTTTTCATGGTTGCAGGCTTGCAGATGGTGAATGGAAAAGTATCATCCGGACGAGAAAACAAGGAAATATATGTACAAAATTTTCAATTTATTTTACTCTTCTACACCTGATCTTTTCTTTGTGCTTTTTCATTATTGTTTTTCACTTGACTAATTTTTTCAATATTCAAGCTTTTTTTGGGGATAATCAAATTCAAGTTTAAAAATAATATTTTTTATATATTGTTTAGTTATTATCTAGGTTTTGAGTTACGCACGCGAGTACCGCGTGCCATGGCGGCTGGTATAAAAATTCAGTAGTGATTGCCATTTTGTTCCAATATTGCATTTAGAGGTGTCAAATGACATATTTTGTGTTGTAAATTTACAAAATGATGTTCGTTTCTATTAAAATTATTACTTGCATTTTCCATGCATTATTTCTTCTTTAAAAATGTTTAATGTTTAAATTAATTCTATAAAAAAAAATATATCTTAATTATTTCATAAATTATAGTACAAAATGACAATGAAGTTGCGAATTCACATCTTCAAAAATAAATAAACACATAACCACAACAACATTGAACGATTACGAAAAATACATAATATATAAAAAACCACCACTACAAGAAAAATGAAATATAGTGATAAAATATTAAGTGACATTGTTCAAATTGTCACTTTTTTCATATATTTAGTGACAAGTGCAATAGTGTCAAAGTATATTTTTAAATTATCACTAATAGCTATTAGTGACAAGTGTATGGAACTTAAGTTGTCACTATTGACAATTGGTAACAACATAGTGACAATAAATATTGTCACTATAATTTAGTGACAACTTTTTAGTTGTAACTTTTGGGATGTCACTAAATGTCAATGGTGTCAACTTTTTTACATTTCTTGTCACTAATGTGTCTATGTACACCATTTTAGTGATAATATTTAAATTCTTATCATTTTATCATTTAGTATTTTGTTTCTAAAATTTAAGTTTTTTGTAGTGTACAGTAAAATTTTGATAGGAACAATAGATTTTATAATTGTGTAAAAGAATATTTGTTATAAGGGAAAAAAAGAAAGAAAATATATAGACCACATGTCTGGACCGAGTCCGTAGAAGAATCTCCCCTCATTTCACGTGGCCGCTTAAAAAATAAAAATTAATCTACTTTATTTTTCATTATTTTAGAAAGCACAAATAATTAATTATAAAATATTATTTACCACATATGCTACATATAATATATACACCAATAAATTAAATTATATATAACTAATTGATGTGACATAAAGTCTTACACTATCTTACACCTAATTAACTAACTCAAACCTACCAAAAAAATCTATACCTATTTTTTTTCCCAAACCACTCTCCCAAAACCCAAACAAACAATATTACGCAAATCGAGATTATTTCTCAAACCTCTACCACTTTCCCAAACCACTCTCCCAAAGGCCAAACAAACAGGCCCTTAGTTTTCTGCAAATTAATTATTACATGCACTTGACTATGAGTAGTAAGATTTCTTCAACTTACTCAACATATATAAATTTATCAAAGTCGATAAATACATCTCACTAAGTAGAATTTTCACCTAGTAACAACTCTTAATTTCTTAAGCTTTTTAATTATGGGGGCAAAGGCGAATAGGAAGTCCTTCGACTGGAGTCGGAATAGGATCATATATAATTTTCTCATCACCTGCAGGAATCTTTAAATCCCACCTAAATTTTCTAACCACGTTGTGAAGAAATATAAGTATCTCCAATCTAGCAAACTCTTTCCCCAAACACATACGAGGTCCTCCGCCAAACGGAACATACGAGAATGGAGTTGGTCCTGTCCCATCAAATCTCGATGGATCAAACTTCATCTCGTCTTGGAAAAAACTAGGATCTTTGTGTGTCAAAGACGCGTTCCAATACAACTGTAACAATTTAATCGTTCGTTCGTTATAATGATCAGAATCTTGTAAAGACAACGAAGTCAATAAAATAGAAGATCATAAATAATTAATTTACCTTCCATCCTTTAGGTATGTCATAGCCTCCATATTTTATATCTGTTATTGCCTCTCTAAATGCACCTATTAGGGGAGGTGATAATCTCATAGCTTCACATACCACATTCCATGTGTATTTCATTTTTTGTATATCCTCCCATTGAAGAAATTCCCTTGCTTTCTTTGATAATGCAATTTCATTTTGTTCTGGATATATGAAATTCGATTTAAAAATAATTTGACAGTTTGAGAATAAATTAAGTTACAAAAACTAACCTTGCAACACTTGTTCATAGGCCTCAGGATGTTCTCCAAGTTTTTTCATCACCACAGTTAACGTCGAACTTGAGGTGTCATGTCCGGCAAAGAGCAACATTAGTATATTATTTATAACGATTGATTCGGACATAAATGTACCGTTCTCATCGGGGCATAGAAGCAAATGTGACAAAAGATCTTGTGGCGATGTAGTAGTTTTTTGTTCCAAAGCCACTCTTCTTTGTCTGATTATAATTTCAAGTTCTTTCCTAATAGCACCACTTGCTCTCTTCGCCTTGAAAAAAAATCTTGTTCCGGGAAGGTTAATAGGGATCGAAATGACTCCCTTTATGAAAATGTCGAAAAGGGTAGCAAGCTTTGCAATCTGAGTTGGTTCTTCGATATTCATAAATAATCGACAAGCCAATTCAAATGTGTATAATCTGATAGTCGGAAACACCTTAACCTCTTCTTTACCTTCACAAAAATGAAACAAGACAGTTAGGACCTATGTTGCACGGATACAGATACAGAGATACGGTTACAGTACGATACGGATATGGCGATACGGATTTTTGAAATTTATTGAATACGATATGGTATGGATACGAATGTAAAAATATAATTTAAATCTACGCATAAACAACTAGATCCTTCAATTTAAACCCCAAAATAAAATAGTAATCCACTCTAACATGAACATAAGTTATATAACTCCAAAAGCAAACATAATTCATTCTTAACATAGCGCATCAATAAAAATAATTCTAATCTTTGAGATTTCACGACCTAGGAGATAGACTTGAATAAGAGACTGAGTAGTGGTACTAGTCGCTTATGTTTAACCCTGGAGACTATATCATTTTCTTATAATTTAAATTTGACCAGAAATATTACATATAAAAAACTCCGGCGTGTGCTGATGTCCAACTAGTATATCCGATACGTATCTATTTTAATTTTAATTTATTTTTATTACCGATGTGGCGTATCGAATACGGATCTCACGCGTATCCCAGACGTATCCGTATCCACCATGTATCCGATACACTAGCTACTTTGTACTTTTTCGGAGTATCCGTGTAACATAGGTTAGGACTGGTCTTTCACTTTTGGAATTAAATCAAAAATAAGTAACATATAATTTGTTCAAGAATCAAGGAATATACACAAACACATAGTCACCAATATCATACATACCTTGCCAGTGATTTTTTATGTGTTGTTGAGCTACCAAATCCATAGTTTTGATGTAGAGTTTTGTGAATGCGTCCAGACTGAAAAAGTACGATACCGTTTTTCTCATTCGCATCCCTTCAATCCCATTAGTTGTCGATATGCATTTTCCGAGTATTTTTCGCACAGAAGTAGGCCACCAAACTGTGACCAACTTATTTTCATTGCTGAATAAAAACTTATTACCAGATGGTCCATATAACACAGCTACAGATTGTCCCATTAAAGAAGTCTTGAACACATGAGACTTGTACCTTTCAATTCTTTCTTTGAAGAACTTTTCTGGTGTCCCGTTTTTACGTGCACCGAGAAGTTCAACCGTTTCACCAAGAATTGGTAATCCAAATGTGCCTGGAGGAAGATTTAAAGGCTTTTTCGACCTCGATTTGGTTTTGGTTTTGATGAAAATAGAGAGAATTATGAAAAAGGCTATCAATGTTGGGATGACCAAACTATAAAGGTTGCCGAGTCTATAGCCATTTCTGCAGTTCAATCTTAAAAAGACACCATTCGTGATATTTTCAAATAAATTTAAGGTGCAGTATCTTGGTGAACTAATTATCAAATTATTGTTATATTCCAAGCACATTTGTAAGGGATAAAAAAATTTCCATTTTAATGGTCAAATAAGGATCATAAAAATTCTACTAATCCAAGAGTCCTTAAGCCAGAATGCACCAACTAAATTAGTGTACCCAAGAAAACCATAATTGGACAAACATTCATATACAATTATTTTCAGGTACATACCAAAATAAGTTCCAAGGCCATAAATCCACAAATTAAGTACTTCCTCCAGTCCCTTATTTTTTGCTATTTTTACTTTTTGCACGGAGTTTAATGTAAGAGTTGAAAAAGTGATTTTTTTGTGTATCTTTACATTTATGCCCTTAAAAGTAATGGTTGAGAGTTACTGATGTCGAATCATTAGTTTATATAAGAGGGTATTTTTAAGAAAAATAATTCCATTTATAGAAAGGAGGTATTATTCTAAAAATAACACAAAAAGAAAATAATATTAAAGAAAATTTAAGATTTATAACACTAAATATTCATGATTTCACTAAAAAGATAAAACACCAGACTTGAGAACAAACCTGATTGATTTAAACCAATGAGGGTCTTTTTACTCATAAGAAAAATTGGCAGAACCTTCTTCACCTAGCTTTTTCTTGAAAAACAAATTTGCACACTTGATTAAGAATAAGGCTTAATTTATATGCACATATAGATTTTGATAATTTGAATTTATTAAATAAGATAACAAAAAAGGATGAAAAACCAAGAAAGACTTATTATAATTTTTGTTTGGATATTATAGAGCAAGACACATTTTCCTAAAATGATACTTCCCCTATCCCATATTTCTTTTTGGGATGTTCCATTTCCTTTTCTTAAAATATACTCCCTCCGTCCCATTTATTTTGCTCTCTTGGTATGGTCAACTTTACTAAATTTATAAAAAATTATAATAAATTATTTAATTAATATATTTCACTTATAAGTTAATAATATCATGTGACACCATATATATTAATATTTAAAATATTTAATACATCATAAATGTGAATAATTTAATATGATAAATCACTTAAATGATTGAAAAGTTTGACCGGGTACTGTAGCAAAGGGAGCAAAATAAATGGGACGAAGGGAGTAAGTAATTTTTTTTAAGTACTCTATCACATAAAGTAATAATTTGATACCACAAATTCTCCACTACTACTTTTAAGGGCATAAACGTAAAAATACATAATACTCTATTCGAAAAATAAAGGGAGTAAGAATAATGGAACCGATGGAGCATTATTTTTCTCCAAATAACCCTCTAAGATAATGTAATTATTTGATATCACTAATTTTCAACCACTATTTCTAAGGGCAAAAATATAAGGGCATGTTTGCTTGGCATCTCCAAAAAAAATCGTGTTTGGAAAAAGCAAGACGAACACCATTTCTACTTTCTAAAAATAAATTTATCATCTCTCAATTTTTCCAAACCACTCTTCTAAAAGTCAAACAAACAACATTATGCAAATCGAGATTATTTCACAAACCCCCACCACTCTCACAAACTACTCTCCCAAATTTCAAACAAACATACCCTTAGCATTTATGAAGTTTGCACTAGCATGTTCTTAAGTTGAAAATGTTTGTTAAAACTAAATTTTCATTCATCTTAGTTTACTTCAAATGATGTAACAAATTATTTTGAAAAATATCGGTATTTGTTGACATCAATATCTCAAAATTAATTCATGGTGTTAGGTGAAATTACATAAAGATGAGAACGTGTATAAATGAAATAGTAATTCATATCTTGTTAAATTGGTAGTAACATATTACTAATGTTACTTATAAAAAATATTTGTACCCAAAAAAAAAATGTTACTTATAAAAATAAAATATTTTGTTTGTATATACTCTATACACTAACGGATCGAAATCATTAATGGAATCAACCTAAATTTATACCCTCTTCAAGTATTCTGAATTACAAATCTTCTTTATTGAATCAAATTCACTAAATTTCTAATCGAATAAAATTTTTAATAACTTATATTGAATTTAGATCGAATTTGAATTGAATTTCGCTTAATTGACAAATGACATCCTAGATTGTCAAACTAAAATAATGTCCAGCCAAGGCCCAACGCTGCTCGGCCCATCTCTGGTTAAGGCTCAGCCCTGGTCTAGCCCATCCCACTTATGGTGCTTGAGTCTCACAAAAATAAGTCCAGGCTCATAACGGTCCAGAAAATGGGCTAGACTAATCCAACACGACCCAGTAGCTGCCTCTAAGAATTCCTAATTCTTGTTACATACTTATTCAAAAGTAATTTGGTTTATACTTAAATTTACCACTCAAAATTATTTTTCTATAATGCATAGAGGCAGTGGCGTAGCCTTAAAAAGAATTATTGGGATCAATATAGAAGTAAAAGTTACAATAAAAGTAAAATATGAATGAAAAAATTACTTAAAGAATATTTCAACCACAATAATGAAAATTTGAATAAAACAAATATATTTTTGAGTAAATTACGGATATCCCTCTGAGTAAGGCCTAACTATGAAAATTTTCCTCACGTATTGGGTATTACAAAAATCCCCCTCAGGTTTGTCATCTTCTTACAATTAACCCATTGCCCCTATATAAAATGTTCCAATTTTGCCATTGAGGATTATTTGTAATATCTATAATATCTTATCAATTTTAAAATTTGGGTGATAATTACTATATCTTATAAACAATTTGGAGTCCAACGTTCCTTCAATTAAATAGTTAGGACTTGGGTCCTTATTCCTTTCCCGGAAGGAGCAAGAAGAAAAGGCCAAATGCTACTTCAAACCAATAATGTGTTTTAATTTAGGAAATAAGGGTCTGTTTGTTTGGCGTTTGAGAAAGTAGTTTGGGAGAGTAGTGGAGGTTTGTGAAATAATCTCGATTTGCGTAATGTTATTTGTTTGGGTTTTGAGAGAGTGGTTTGAGAAATAAAGTAGGTGTAGATTTTTTTGGAAGAGTTGGGTTGTAGGTGTAAGATGTGTAAGACTTTATGTCAAATCATGTTTGTTATGTGAGATAAATTATGTAAGAGATAGGTTACTTTATGTCAAATCAAAGTAGAGTTTGTATAGGTTTTATTTAGAGATAAGAAAATTATTGTTTGTTTGGCTTTTGAGAAAGTAGTTTGAGAAAATTAATGGATGAAAAATTTATTTCGAAAAATAGAAAACATGTTTGTTTGGCATTTCCCAAACACGAAAAAATTATGGGAAACGCCAAACAAACATGCCCAATTATTGTGATTTGTAAGTTGGAACAACTTTTCATCACTCTCCATAAAATATCCAAAAGGGTACAATTACAACTAACAACAAAAAAAGAAATATGAAAAGATACGACATGACAATCTTAGTGGGGTATAATATAAATTAATAAAGTGTAATATAAATGGTGCCACAGAAAGTGGACGAGTACAAAACAGAAACAATGACCAGGTTCAATGAATCCTCTTTCATTTCTTTGGTTATTATTACTAGCTAGGGACATAGAACTAGAATTTTAAAATATATCAAACATAGTTCATAAATTCCTTCTTGTTCAATGAGGTGAAAGGAGTTTCATTAGATCTCGCCATTAATAAAAATTGAAAGGTACTCCTCTTTTCTTTTAATATTTTTTTTACTTAATGACATAATGTTAATTGCATGTTTCTTTTATCAGATTTTTGGTAGTTTTTAGGATGTAATACTTTTTTTGGGTTTTGCATGAAATTAAGTCTCATATATATTTGATCACATTGGAGAAATCAAATTGGTGTTATTTTACACATAGATCAATTAATTGGTAAATCAGCCTTGTGATTCATTAATGTGTGCAGGTAAAAAATAAAAATATCATTTTTAACTGAAATTCCATCTAATTATTAATCACAATGCACACCATCCAGTTCTATGTATGTTCTAAGGGTGTATGTAGATGGGTTTGGCCCGGTCTCGCGGGTTTTGCGAGACCGAACCAAAATCCTTTCAAATGAGTTTTCGTCAAACCCATAAAACCATCAAAAATCCATTCAGAAACTCACACTCAAACTCTTCAAACCTATAAAACATTGATTTGATACCTACCACCTATATTTTCCCCCAAATCTCACTAAAAAAAAAATTGATTTGACACCTACTACCTACTTTTTCCCCTAAACCCCAACATCCAAACTCAATCCAAGTGCGGTTTCAACTTATTCAAACCACAAAACCCAACAGCCAAAACACATCCAAATAGACCTTAAAAGTACCATCGCTCTCTAATTGTAAATATAAATATTTATCTTACCACTAAAATTTATTGCATTTAATGAAGATCATTAATAATTATATTAATTTTTTTTATCTTTGCAGGATATATATTTACAGTATTTGCTCATGATTATTGGAGATAAACCTATTGAAGGTGAAGAATGGCTGCCTTTGTTTTTCAATAAAATGACTAGGAAAAATGATGCAAAGAAATGGTATGAAGCCCCAATCTTAGCAAGCAAAAGCCCCTTTAGTTTGAAAATCGGGGGAGATTAATTATATTTCAAAGAAATTGATACAACGTGACGTGGCTACAAAATCTTGAGTTCCCCTTAAACTTCACATCAAATGTAATTTTTATTATGTAGGTGCGAGTGGTAAAGCACCAATTACATCATTTCATAATTATGTTTTAATTTGAATGCAATGTTTTTTATTAAATAAATCGATCGCTAGAGGAAAAAATTTCAACTATCCAATATATAATGTCTTTGTTTGTACTAATAAATTATGTATTTGTCCATACTAAAGTGATACACATTTTTCTTTTTTTTTAATGTTTACAGGTAAATTTATCAATATATATCTAACTTCTTGTCACATTATTTTTGGTTGACCAATGAGCCTAACGACTAGGGTTGTCAATAGGGCAGACTTTAATCCGAATCTGAATCCGATTTATTATGATATTTATCCGATTAGAGATTTGATGAATCAGATTCGTAATTCAAAATTAATGTAGTGAATATGGATCCGATTCATTAAAGATTTGTATCCGAAAATAATATATCAAACATATTACAAAAAATGTGTTATGTATATATATAAGGTGTCTAATATTAAAATGATACACATTGTTTTCTTTTTATGTTTATTAAGGGATATATAATTACCTATAAATTCTCCAAGATTTGGTAAAATTACAGATAGAACCCTGAAATTTAAATAATTATCAACATCTAATCTAGCTTTTTGTTACATTATTTTTGGTTGACCAATGTCAATAGGCAGACTTTAATCCAAATTCGATTTATTAAGATATTTATTCAATTAGAGATTCGATGAATCTAATCTGATTATAAAGATCCATAATTCGAAATTAATGTAGCGAATATGGATATAATTTACTCCGATTCGTTAAATTAAAGATCCATGTTCTAAAATATTATATCAAACATATTACAGAAAATGTGTTATTTATTTATATATATAATTTAACCAATGTAATATTTTCAAAAAGGTAAACTTATTATATCTGAAAATATTATATCAAACATACTACAGAAAATGTGTAAATATTTTGACCGATTTTGTAATATGAAAATGTGAAATGGTACTATGAACCTTTTCAGAAAATATTATATCTTTAAGTGTGAAAATATTACTGATTTTGATGGAATATTACCATTTTCGAATTACAGAAAATATTACAATATTACACCATATTACAAATCATTTGTAATATTTTTGGAAATGGTAATATGTTGACCGATTTGTAATATTTGTCTTCACATATTACCAGATTTTGACCGAATATTACAACAAAAAATTATATCCGAAAATGGTTAATATAGTAATATTAATTGTCTTTACATATTACAGAAAATGTGAAAATATTATATCCGAAAAATAGTATATCAAACATATTACAGAAAATGGTGTGTAGTCATAATTATGGGTAAACTTGTGGGGTAAATATGCAATCATTGAAACTTACACAATTTCATCTAATTTTTTTAGGGTAAATATGTTTTTATCAATTTAAAATTTAGTTAAATTAGGAGTTCAGGTGTTACAATATACACGTTTAAGAGATACCAAAGTGAACCACTATATTGTGTTATAAGTGTGAGTTTATATTTAGAGGTGACGGGACATAAATGTTCTCAAAGTTAAACATGTGCAAAGCACATGAGGCCGTCTCCATCATATGATTGCCGAAAAAACCATAAATGAAACAATACATTGGTAAGAGAGAGACTCCTCTTCTGTAAAAAAAAGTCATGAGATACCCAAGTTGCAAATAAAGAGGATTAAATATGTGATTCACCATTTTTTATATACAAATAGTGAAATTGGATTGTCTATCTTTTGCATCCTTTGTAATAAAATGATAATATGCATTTGCAACAAACTACTGCAGATATTGACTAGGCTGCATAAATAAATAAAAAATCAAAATTGAGGTTCAACTACATACAAAGAACACAATAATAATTTGATAGAAGAAACAGATAGATACATGGATCAAAATTTCGTTTCCGAGTGTGTGTTTCAATCAGCTAAATATTAGAAACTTTTCGGAAACGTTTCAGAAAAATTAGGAAAATCGTGAAAAAAATTACTAAATTAAGAAAATAAGAGAATCCCCGAGGCAAACAAATAGATTCGGAATTACATCTTATTTTCCTTTCCGTTGTTTCAAAAACTTATCGATGTTTTCGAAACAATGGAAACTTTGATCCATGGATGGATAGTGTCACAGTTCAAAAAGTAGTAAAGTTAAGATATGTATCTATCCTGCTGCTCCTGGAGTAGCTTTGCTGAAGATTTGGCATCCAGATACAGACTACTCACTTCTTCAAGATCCGCCTGCAAATTATTATTATTAAAAGATTAAAAAAAAAAAAGTTGAGCAAATACGAATAAATAAATATATTGCAAAGAAGAAGATTAAATTCACTATATACCTTGCAAATATTATCCCGACCGTTCATTTTAGCGACTATGCTGGCAGGTGATAATAGCTGGACCGCGTGCCTCAAAGACGCTCGTTGTCCAATCTCACCAATATAAGCCAAACTTTCCTCATCTATCTTCAATTCCTCTACTTGTGCTCGAATAGCAAGTATCTGTTTGTTGCCCATATATAAACATACATATTAATAAATAATGTTGATTAAAATATCAGAAGAGCACATGAAATTAAACCAACCTGTATCATTTCAGCTGGACCGTAAGTTTCTGTTCTTATAATAACAAGCCTGTCTAATAAGTCAACTGGTACGCCATGAGGACTTGTCATGTCTGTTCCTCTGACATTACAAATTCCTCGATTTGTAGCAAAAATCACTATTGGAGATAGTGAACTTTCTAAAGCGCGATTTAAATATGAGAAGCATTCCATATCCAGCATGTGTACCTATTATATATAGTAATAATCTTACAATGTCAAAGAATAAAGTTTAATAACATTAGATATGAATGTACGAGTGTTATTAATTAGAAGAGAACCTCATCAATGAATAAGACCCCGGGAACGAGTTCTGCAACACCTTCATCTATATATCTGTTGACAACCTGAACCAAATTACAAGTTCAGATAATGCAAGTTGTTCCATGAAATTTAATCATTCATTGAGGAAATAGAAAAAGAGCACCTTATTTATTTCTTGACGTAGTTTGTCAGTGATTTCAGTTTTCCGAGGCTTCATCATTTGCCCCATCAATGATAATATATCTTGACCTCCTTGAGGCCGTGCATTTGCAGCATCAAGATCATGCAATGTAACGTCCTGACAAAGATAGCAGTAAAATTTATATTTTTTACCCCTTGGACAAAATAAACGAACATAACTAGAGGTAATAACATAGATCAGAAATAGAAGTGAAGAGAATATATGGACACACCTGGACTATCTCCTTCTTTTTGTGAACCTCTCCTTTAGGAAGTGGAACATATTCCTCGGCCTCGAGATCAAATTCAGTAGCAAAGGCATCACTCCTTCCCACCCTTTTAACTGCTCCACTATTAGCTTCAATATATATAACATCACCAACTGCTACCTTTTCCTTAATCAAGGCATCATATATTGTTGGATCCAGCTTCAACTGTTTGGTTCCTTTTACAGTTTTCAAACCTATGATAACATGGCTTATACTTTTACCATACCCGCCTGTCACACTCTCAGTTTCTTCAGGCGATAGTTCAGTTACCTGTAAATCAATCAGAAAATGGCGGGGTAAGAACGAAAAAAAAAAAAAAAAACATTTTATTTAACACATTTCAACAGGATAACTAACTTGCCTCTCCTTCATAAACTTCCTTGCTTTCCTTAATACGCAGACCAATAGCCCTTCGAAAATTCTCCATTAGAACCTCTGTCTTCTTTACTTCTGACGAATAAACTTCTGACCCCACCATTGGACAAAATGGGACCTGCGTATTACTAAAAATCAATAAAATATCCAATGTTTAACATCTAGGTTAAAATTCAAGCTTATGAAAAGCCTACATCCATATATATACCTTGCTACCTAGTTCTTGGGAGATTCCAAGAGCGAGAGCAGTTTTTCCGGTACCAGGAGGACCGGCAAATAGTAGGGCCCGTCCAGCCATCTTCTTTTGCCGTATCATATCGACCACAAGGCCACCGGCTTCTCTCGCAGCCGCCTGTCCAACGAATCCAGCAGCCAAAGGTATTGCTTTTCCATTGGGCTACAATCCAATCCATAAGAAATTAACAAATGCAAATATATCATACGAAGATCACAATACCAATCATAAATAAACAACAAAATAAGTACTGCCTCTATTGAATACAAACTCAAGCAGTAACAATAAATGTCCAATCGTTGAACATGGAACAAATTATTTCTTCTTCTTAACACTTCATTAACACTTTAAAACCTAAATTTTCATTAACACTACAAAACCTAAACTTTCTGAACTATCTTCTTCAGCTTTTTTATATTTTTCACAATATGTCATGAATGAAGATGATTATAATATGAACCGTATGAAATTTATGTTATTTGATTTATTATCATTTCATCCCTGCTTTACTCGGTTATTTGAGAATGTTAGGATTTCCCATAAATAGGCTTTTTGTATCGCATTTTGGTTTTTATCCAAAAATATAATTTCAGTCTAAATTCTATCATTTCCAAATTCTCATCTCCTTCTTCTCCGGTTATTTAACTTCATTCATTACAAATAACTTAAACCCTAAACCCTAGAAAAATAAAAATAAAAGAAAATACATACCAAACAAAAATGTAACTTGAGATGATATAAAGAATCGAATATGGCATAATTAGTTTAAGAATGATGATTAGTAAAAAAAAATTGGAGATAAATAAATAATATTTACCTCGAGGCCAAGGCCTTTAATGTGTGTATGAGTGGCTATTCTCTGCTTTTTCGTGGTGGATTGTACTTCTTCTATCTTCATTATTCTCTTCTCTTCTCTTCTCTTCTTCAACTATTTTTACTTTATTTTCTCTTGCTTTTTTTAAGAGTTCCTCAATTTTGTTCTTCGACGGTGGCGAGAATGGAAATCGGGTCAAGAAAGAGGAATTTGAGTTTGAGAAATGATTGGGCCGACCAGAATACCCCATATTACTTTTGGGCCGACTGAATAATATAAGCCTATGATATGAATATATGATAGCCCAATCACAAAAGTCCTATCTAATCAATCATGGAGGGTAGGGTTGTCAATGGGTCGGATCAGATTCGGCTCCATTTATATCGAATCGAATTTTATCAGATTTGAATATTGTTAGGATTGTGCTCGGACCTAGATTTTTTTAATCCAATGGATCTTGTTCGGATCCAATAAAAATTTCATTTAAAAAATTAGATTAATATTTTTTCCTAAAACAAGTTGATTAACTTTACAATTTTATTTAGTTTTTGCTCACATGTTCAAACATTCTTTACTAATATTTATATTTTTAGATGAAAATATTGGTTTAAATAAATTTATAAACGAGTTATAAATTACTATCTTCTTGAATTGACAGTGAAATATTACTTTTTATTCTTTATCGGATACGGATCTTTAACGGATCGGATCGACCTAAATTCATATTCGCTCCATGTGTTTCGGATTACGGATCTTTATAACCGGATCAGGTCCATCGAATCTCTAATCGGATAATTATCCTGATAAATTGGATCGAATTCGGACGGATTCAGATTGAAATCCGCCCCATTGACAGCCCTAATGGAGGGTATGTATATTACTTTAATCTCTAGGGGCCGTTCGGTTTGAATAACAATGACAGATTAAAAAACTAATTATGCTTATATCAATTGTTCGGTTTGCAAGATGTAGTTCGGATCGGTCCGAAAAAGTGGTCAACCTCCCTTATTTAGAGCAATTGTAATTGTTACTCCCCCCTTATGATTCAATAATCTCTCCAAAATAGAATTTTCACTTTCACTTTCCTCCTTATATTTGACTGATAATAAATATCTAAATAAGGTTATTTCGATCAAATTCTATAATTTTGAACATAATCATATCAACTGAACACTTTTTTTCATTAATGAACTGATTGTAATCTTGGATCAAATTTATAGTCGAACATTATTTTTAATAATCAACCCAATTGTAATATTAGATATAATAGACAAACTGGTCTAATCTCGTTGGACAAACCGAACGGCCTAGGTTTATACTTATATATATTTAATAATAACCTATTTATTAGATTTCATTAGAATATTATTAAATTCGCTACGACATTATAATTCTACAAAAACGCACAATGACAAATAGAAATGAAATATAAAATTATTGAGTGTTTACATCTTGGGCCAATCAATTTTGTTGTGTTGGGCCTCCTTCAATTTGAACGTCATAAATGTACATGTACGAATTCCTTAATAAATCCAATCCAAGCGTAAAAACCAAAAATGAATCACGCCGTCTGTGGGAATCGAACCCACGACCACGTGGTTAAAAGCCACGCGCTCTACCAGCTGAGCTAAGACGGCTACTTATTAGTGAATAACTCCGTAAAATTCTTATTGCTAAAATATTGTTATATATTTGGAAAATTGTAAGATTGCGAGGAAGGAAAGTAAGAGTTCTCTCAGCTAACCTAATTCAACAAAAACGCCGTCTGTGGGAATCGAACCCACGACCACGTGGTTAAAAGCCACGCGCTCTACCAGCTGAGCTAAGACGGCTGTTGATATCATTATTGACTTTTATCTATTCGATTCTTAAATTCTGTTCACATGTTTATTTCTTCTGAATAAATATTTAATATATTTACTGGATAACTCTCTATAAATAATTACTTTTGCAACCCCCCAAGTTAGGAAAAATTACATAAACACCTCATAAGTTATATTTTCACATAAGGAATTCACAAGTAATGTAGAGATAAGTGGCTTCAACACTTTCTCTAGATGAGTGTAGCCACCTTGATTGTGCTTGTAAACGACATCTATCAGTCGAGAAAGATTCACATTTCTTTTAAGAATCTCAATTGACACATAATCTTCCTTCACACATTCTACGTTACTCCCACTATTTCAAATTAATTGGCACATTTGACATTTTCACACAGATTAAGAAATTCAATAATTAGTCACTTTTTTAAGAAAAAATGTCAAAAATACCCTTTTAACGATTTTTTTAATTAATGTCATTGATCTTTGTGCGCTCTACTTTATTGTATGAACCTAGAAATAAAAAAGGGTAAAATTGAAAAAAGATGTATTAGAAAACCAAATGTGACAAGTAATGAAACATGAAAAAAATTCAAATGTGCCAATCAATTTGAAACGGAGGGAGTAATAACTTTCCAAGCATTCTCAACATTAGTACCGGACTCTTCCACTGCTTCTTCCTCTGACACTCTCCTCTCCATAATGTTTCATGTAATACTCTATACATGTCCCATTCTGTCCCCTTTTCTTTTCGACCCATAAGCATCGAGTAAAATAATTTAAATTTATAAAAAAAACATGTACTAGTTACATTACATACTATACAATATGTGCACATATAAACTGAAAATAAATTAACATGCATACGTCATAAGTAGCTATAACTTCAATAATAACTCGACAAATAGTGACATTAGCTACTTGGATTTTCGGTGTTGTCATAAGCCAAATTGAAAGCTTCCTTTGAAGCCATTAATCATCAAAAGAGGTCATGTGTCCAATAAACCACTTGGCTTCAATGTTGTAACTCCTCACTATCTCTTTCATCTGCCCAATCAAGTGTAACAAATTAAATTAAATTTTATTTATAGTCATGGTAATCAAAATGGAGATATATTAGAACTAATAAAATTTCTTTCTAAGTTGCAATTGCCTCCTCAACATCGAACACTCTTATTACGTGATAATGATCGATGCAGCTTTACACATAGCTACTAATCCAATCTCCCATGAGCTTACAAAGCACATTGAGATTGTCTGTCACTTTGTGAGGGAACAAGTCAATGGATGAACGCGCAATTAGGCTCATGCATGCCCATAAAGTCTCAAGATCAACTTGGAGACATTTTAACAAAGCCTTTGGCTGCCCCTACACTTTAGTTGTTACTATCCAAGATGGGAACCAATGATATTTTTGGTCCATCTTGACGGGGTGTATAAGAATTATTATTTATATTGATTTGTTTTATTTCTGTATTTATAAGGCATTGTTTTTTCCATTCTTTTAGAGCATCATTCAATAATTATTCCATTGTTCGTTTCTACTTTTTACATATGTAAAATTAATTAACTCAATCCAAAAAGCTAGCTTAAGATGTGTGGATTGCTCAATATATACTTTATAATGAGGACTTATTCTTATTAATTCTCTAGTATAAAATTGAATAAAATTGCACTTCATTCATTCGAACTTCTTCCAATAATAATATAAATGCAAGGAAAATGGGTGAAGTAGAGATCTTTATTAAGGAATGAAAAATTAGTTATAAAAAGTTCTGCCAAGGAGTAAGTTGGAGTTGTGGGGTTGAATTGATAAATATAATTGCTCAAGAGAAAAATATTAGTTGCTAAATTCAACCAAAATGGATTTGTGTAGAATGGGAGGATAAGCTAGAAGAATTAAGGAGATGAGAAATATTAGAGTTCTACTAATTACATTGGTTATCTCTCCATCTACAATGTCTAGCTTTTATAGTAATTAAAACACGAGGAAACTATTTACTATTAAACAACTTAATCTAACATAAAGTATGTATCGGAAAATTAACCTGAATTAAGGATAAATTACTAAAATGGAACCACGAGGCAAAACTAAATAACAAAAATTCAATCTTATTCGGAAAATTATCATCATTTCTGAGGTTTGTGACAATCTTACAATAACGCCCTTACCGTCGATGCTATGCAGAATATTTCTTTTAGTTGTGAATCTCAATTTTACCTCTAAACCACCAACTAAATTCCTCAAGGAAGTAATTGTAAGATATAAAAAATAAGAGGTGCTAGAACGTAAACATTAAGTCACTTTTTAATACTTTTTTACTTTATTTTATTTGAATTTTGTCTCATAAAATTACATTACTTTCATTTCTTAAATTTTAGCGAAAATATGTTTTACAAAAAAATAATAAGATATCTAATTTGACTTGATTAAATATTGTCATTGTCTTTTTCCTAGAACAATGACAATATAATACATGAAGCAATCAAAGATTTAATAATAATAATAAAAAAAAAAAAAAAAGTTGTATCTTATTTCTTTAAAATAGATTGAGAAGATAGAACACTTCAAAATGTCGGAAAACTATTTGTTTCCTTCATATCTTTGTGTTCTTATATGAGCTAGCTATATAAACATAAATTCGAGATCTGAATCTGAAATCACCTACAACAAATAGGCAGCTAAAAACTCCCAACACATGATCACTGACGTGATATTGGCCTTGTAGCTCGCACATTTAAAGAACACAACATGGAATCGAAAAACTACACTCAGAAATGCAACTCATCCTCCTAACAGATTTAGTGTTCGTGTTGTCTATTTCGGATTGTAATTTAAAGAATAAAGTGAAGGCGTCCATTTTGGACCTGATATATCCTCTGGGCATAATACAATTTCCACATCTCGTTGTATATCATAGTTTCAGCTTCTTTTTTCGTTGTTTAAATGTTACGCCAACAGAGTCCTCCAAATTCTGTATAAGAGATAATGATTTCAAACCGGGAGAAAAAATTGGATGCTAAATGAGAAATGGCAAGAATAATGCACCTGTTTTTTGTTGTTTTGATTCTTTTCCTTCTTTTTCTTTTTCTTCTTTTGCTTACTTTTCTTGTACGTAGAGGACTTCAAGTCTCCTATTTTGTCTTCTCCAGTCGAGTCCTGTAAAATTCAAACAAAAAAAAGGTCATACATAAAACAGGACTCTAAATAAACATTACGTAAATGCCAAAGCACCTCAAAGTCTCCGAAGGTATTGACATGGTGAATTATTCGTCCTGATGTTGAACTCCCACCTGATGATTCACAAGGGAGAAGAAACATGAGTGCTTTATTTTTTCAACCATCTACTTTGAAACCTACATTTGCGTTGATTTGTGTTTATGGTGAGAGTTCGTGAAGAATTATAGAGCCACTTACATCACATTACTCAAATGATTCATTTATTTTGCATAGACCAATGTCTCATATATAAAACTTTCAAAGGTGACAAATTACCAAAAGTCATTTGCATATCATATTTTTAGCATATTATCTTTATATGAAGAGAGCTGAACCTGTGCATATAGCCAGATTTTACAAGCATGCATTGTATGCTTCTTATTCATATAATTTTCGATTATTTAAGAGAACTGGCAAAATGAGGGAAAGAAGATAGAATATCACAGATGCACAAAACGCTTATATTTGATAAATAATACCCAATTTCCTAAGGTTTCTTAAAATCGTCCCACTATTCAAGGCTTTTAAGCATTTGAGTGATTCATAATTTTCTCTATGAGCTACTCATTTTTCTAACATGATTCCGAATGTGATTTCTGTTTATCAAATCAAATGTATTTTCAGTTTTAACTTCGTACATATACACTCAAAAAAGTTCATCGAAGTGGAGCAAATATGTAGATAAAGGCAAAATGGAGATCATTTAAATAACCAGAAACAAGCAATAATCAGATCCAATATTAACTGTTGATCAGGTAAACAAGTAGCAATATTAAATCATTGTTTTTAAAAGGGAACCTATTTGTATCACAAATTTGTATTATTAGTAGATTGAAATAGAATAGTTAAAAAAAGCCAGAACTAATGAACTCAAACTTATAGACCTTACAGGGCCAAGCTTGCCTTTATCTTTGAATGTAATGGTGCAATAAGAAACACAATTTATCAGTTATAGGATGCCTAACATATAAATACTAAATTATTACACAATTTGTTCGGAAATGCAAATGAAACGGAGTATAAATATCAAGAGCATCATATCCATCAATTTTGTGTTGGGAAGTATGCTCGGATGGAAATTTAGTCACTACAGAATCTCACAAAGAGAAAAGTAAGGCTTTTGGAAATTTTAAATGGATGTTGTTGCACAAAAGTTTAATTCAATTTGCCAAAGTCTCCTCCTCCCTCGAGTAAATCAGCTAAAATCCACAAAGAAGATCAAGAGAGCATGGGAATAGATACAAAGTAACTCAAAGATATCCAGAGACTAAACAACGGAAATTTTCTGGAAGAAAATATCATGACTTGCATATGAAAGATATATTTATCATCTTAGAACCTCCAAAGAAGCTATGATCATAAGTTTCTTTTTACACAAAGTGTCCTCTGTTGGCTAAATTTGTGCTAAAATACTAGAATCCAAAACAAGAGAAAAGGGAAGGTATAAGATTGTATTTCCGGAAAACGAAAAATAGAGAACTTAACATACTCTACTTAGAATTGAATTTAGTCAAGCATCTATAAGTACTAAAAAATACATAGCAGAAGCACACATCAGGTCATGAAGTATGGAAACTAACACCAAAGCTACATCCGCAACATTGACCACTACAATTAGCCACTAAGTCACTCGAAAACACAAATGTCGAAACAGTCCAAAATCCATTACAGAAGCAAAAGAAAATCAACTTTAAAGAAATGCAGAGAAAATAAAAGGTGAGAAATTCATACTGCATTGAACGGTTTGTTTAGCATTCCTCACGGCCAACTCAACGAGGTTTGGATCAATGGAAGCCAACCCATTTGGCTCCTCAAGCTTTCTTTCGAGAAATTTAGCTAAAGCAGCTGCCTTGTTTGTCTTTATTGGCCCCCCGGGGTGAGCCTGCCTGCAAATACCCAATCAATAATAGAATTTCAAAAACACAAACTAAAAACAAAGATATCTGCATTTAGTTTCATAATATACATCTATGTACCATTAAAATAATTACAAAATTGTGTAAACAAACACATAGAAATAAAATCATCTTACTATAAAACTTAGAATCACAAAAAACCCTAATTAGGCTAATACGTGCAATTTTAATACTATAACATCTATACGTTTATTTACGAATCATAATTAGAATATGCATAAGCAAACACACAAAATGTCAAAATCAAAAAGCATTCACTCAAAAATTTCCTAACTACAAGCTAGAACAGAGAATACAAAAACTTATTCGGCAATTCATCTACGTGTATAATGTGTGTATAAGTTGAAGTTCAAGAAGAACCTGGGGTGGAATCTGGTGCGTGGAGGAGCAGATGGAAGAGGAGCGAATTTGCTTCCTCTTAAGGCCCTTTTCTCATCTTCTGTCAGTCCCTCCATCTCTCCCTTTCTCTTGATTAAAACAGAAAAAATGAAAAGAAAAAGAAACCGCTCGGAATTTATTCTCTCTGCACCTAATTTGTGTATATTATTTTAGGGGATTAATGCATTTTTGGTGCCATAACTATAGCCCACTGGCATTTCTACCCCGTAATTTTTTGGGCTGACACATTTGGTGCCACAACTTCAATATCAGTGGCAATTTTGGTGCCAATTGAGGCCCAATTTTAAAATTGGCCCGAAATTACCCCATATGAGGGCCATGTGATTTAGTAATATATCAAAATTGACCATTTAACGTCTTTTTCAATAAAAAAAATACCAAAATTTAAAATCCTAACTTTTCCTATAAAATTCACCAAATATTCCCTTAATTAAATTGTTACCCGCTTTCTTATTCTTCCCCAAATAAAAACATCCAAGTAGCCTAGTTCTTGGTCGGTGAATTTTTTTTTTCATGAAATAGGTGTTGATTGGTCAAAATCCTCAATTTTCATGTCACATGGCCCGTACATGGGGGAATTTAGGGCCAATTTCAAAATTGGGCCTCAATTGGCACCAAAATTGCCACTGATGTTGAAGTTGTGGCACCAAATGTGTCAGCCCGAAAAGTTACGGGATAAAAATATCAGTGGGCTATAGTTGTGGCACAAAAAATGCAATAATCCCATTATTTTAGCCCAAATCTTTTATTTTCCTTTTAGTCTAGCCCATTAGCCCAATCTTTCAAAAAAAAAAGAAGAATTTACTTTTACATGTTACTTAATTAGCTTATATATAACACAGAAAATTAACATAATTTACATGCGATTTATATGAATCATTAATTAAATTGTTGAGACTAAATATCTCATATAAATTGAAAATTAAGATTAAATTCTCTGCATAATGGGTCATCTTCTTTCCTCGTGGGCTCTTCCTTATTCGCATGTTGGACTTCATTTGTTGGATGAAGATGAAGACTTTGAAGTAAAGGGAGGTTTTGATGATTTCCAAAGTCATCAGCTAAGTGGAAGCTTAGTACAAACCTTAGAAGATATTTGACTAAGGAAGAAGTTCATCAGACTAGTCAAATATGGTCCAGAAGACTACTGATCTGTTGCTGAAGAAGTAATCAGACTGGTGGACTATCAGCCGACTCAAATCAGATTTGTTCAAGTTTGGGATCAGCCGAGTATACATCAGACGAGTGACTTCGATCAGCAGAGTGGAAGTGGATCAGAAGTTATTACAACGGTAATAAATGCACTTGGTGTAATAAATGCTGAAGAGGAAGGGTATTTATGACAAATGATTGAAGAGAAACCTCGTATCAGCTTGGTGCATTTAATGCGCATTTAATGCGAAGCGACAGAAAGTACAGCAGAGTGTACAGTGTTCAGTCGCAGCAGCCGTTTCTGCAAAAAGGACCAGTACTCGAGGATTTGACAGCTGCCGATCTCTCAACGGGCAGATTTTCAAATCTCCAAGTATAAATAGCTTAGTTCGTGAGTTGAAGAAGAACAACAACACAGAGACAACACGCATTGAGAGCAAAAATCTGAAGCAAAATTCTTCTAAGTCTCAAACTCAAGAACAAAGCACTCATCAGCCTAGTCATCTGTTGACGAAGCAGAAAAGAGAGAAATCAGAACATACTTAAAAATCTGAGTGATTTTGTTTAGGATTGTGTTGTGAGAAGTAGATATCAACCTTTGTGAGCGATACCACTTCTGAGAATAGGAGTTTCTTTGTGATTTCCTATTGTGAACTTACGGCCATTTCATTTGTTGTTTGGCGTAAGAAGTGTATACTGTAATCTGTGTGATTTAGTATAACCCAAGATCTAAGTGACTTGGAAGAGTGGACTAAAGGACTTACATCCATATAACCACTATAAAAATCCTTTGTGTTTTTAACTTGCATTAATTTCTGCATATTTCAAAGAAGCATATTCAAAACACTCTAAGGTTAACTACTGAAAAGTTTTATAAAGGAGTTTATTTAAAAACTGGGGATAAAACTGTTTCAAGGTTAAAGAAAACTACTTGTGAAAAACACTTGATAAATCCGCTGCAAGTTAGTTTATTTTAAACTCTGATTTGATAAAATCAGCTGAGTGAAATCAGAAGAGTGGTCAACTCTGCTGTTCAAAGCTTTGTGCTAGATCAGCTTAGTCTGCTTACTGTTCTCGATCAGCTTAGTCTGCTGAACAGAAAAGTTAGAGATTGTAAAAGGTAGAATTTTGAAGAGGTTTATTCACCCCCCCCCCTCTAAACCTCATCTGACCACTTGGGACCAACAAGTGGTATCAGAGCAGGTGGTTCATCTGAATCATCTGACTGATCAACGAGCTTGATCCTTAAGTGTTTTTCAAAGGTATTCAAAAGTTTTCAAAAGAACATTTTTTTGAAAAACAAAACCTTTTTGAAAAATGGATTGTATCAGCCTTGTTCCCCACATAGGCGGTATGAGCTTTGAGGACTGGAAAATACGCATGGAAATTTTCCTTGCTGCTTACAACGATAATATGTACAGATGCATAACAAAAGGTCCAATAAGGATTACCAAGACAATCAAAATCGATGGCGTAGATACTGTTGTTGATAAAGATGAAGAAGAGATGTCACCTGATGAAATCAAGTTGAAAAATCTTGATAAAGTTGGAATCTTCATCATGACTAAAGCCCTGGACAATGAAAGGTTTGACTATGTCAAACACTGTAAAACATCAAAAGAGATGTGGGACAAAGTCAGGGATATGAGTGAAGGAAACGAAGCCATCAAGGAACACAATCTAAGTGTTGCCATGGAGAAGTTTGATAACTTCAAAATGAAGCCTGGAGAAACCATTGAACAGATGAGTTCAAGGTTTACCAAAGTGCTGAACAACGTGTTAAAGCTGGGTAAGACATTCACAGACAAAGAGATCACTCTCAAAGTCTTGAAGGCGCTACCACCCAAGTTCAACATGAAGATCACAGCTATGGAAGAATCTAGGGATCTGGGGAAGATCTCTCTGACAGAGTTGTTTTCTGTACTCAAGGCGTACGAGTATAAAATACCAAGGATGGGAATAGAAGAGACCTCAACTTCTGGCCCCACTGCTGCACTGGTTGCTGCAGAAAGAACAAGAAGATCGTCTGGAAAAAGCAGAGAAGTGGACTCATCTGATGAGGCCCCAGTACTGAGCAAAAAGGAGTATACTGCTGACGATGTTGCGTTGTTACTGAACGGGTTCAAAAAGTTCTACAAGAGAAAAATGAAGAACAAATATAACAATGCTTCTACTTCTAAACCTACCTCTAATTCTTATGACATTAAGGATGATTATAAATCCAAAATGATGTGCTATAATTGCAGGAAATTGGGACACTTCATCAAGGACTGCCCATATCCTAAAGCGGAGAAGTACACAGAGGAGGAAAAGAAACAAAGAAAAGAAAGAAGAGAGAAGAGATACCAAAAGAGCAAGGTGCTGTTGGCTGAAGCTGAAAAGATGGCAGCCATCCACTCATCAAACACAGAATCTGGCACTTCAAGTGATGACTCTGTTTTTGACGAAACACCTGCACTACTGTGTCTCATGGCAAAGGAATCTGATGATTCTGACAATGAGGTAATACTCTCTGAAAGTGAGCTTGAACTGTTTAACTCATTTGAGCAAATGATGAACAACAAAGTAGATGTTGTTAATGAGCTTGCTAAGCTTAAGGACGAGATGATTCTGCTGAAAAAGCAAAATGCTAAACTGAAACTTAAGGTTGAAAAACCTGACGAATCAGCCATGTATAAAAAGCTTTCGCATGAATGTGAATCTCTGAGAGCTGAATGTGAAATGTACAAGGGACAAATCAAAGAACTTGAAGCTAGAATATCTTTGCATAATAAGTCGTCTGTTCCTAAGTCGTCTGTTGTGACAATAGATAAACCAACTGAACAGAGTACTCCCTTAGTAAAAGAAAATTTAGATCTGAACAAAGCTGAGAAATTTATATCTGCTGATAATAGTAATATTGTCTTATATGTTCAGACTACTAAACCCATTTCACCTGAGATTGAGAAAAAGGAGATAAAAACTCCTAAGGCTAAGAAGGGTAAAAAGCCTGAAACTGAAAAACAGACTGGTAAAACCAAACAGCAGAGTAGTCCCAAGAAGTCTGCTGATAAGAGTAAAACCAATCAGACTAGTAAAGCTAAGTCGTCTGTTAAAGAGCAAGTAAAGAGCAGACCTAAGAAGCAAAGAAATTACAACAAAAATGCTTACTATGGAAATGAGTCTTATTATGTGCAACCTGCTTATCCACCATATTATGCTGCACCTCATTATCCATCTCATTTTGCTGCATATCCTGCTCATCAAACAATGCATGCCTACCCTACTTATCATGCATCATATCCTGCTTATGAGCCTTATCATCATCATAATGATTATCACCATAATATGCCTGCTGATTATGATGTAAATGAAGTTGCTCATGCTCCTGCTAAGACTGCAAAGCCTAAGAAGCCTAAGACTTCAACATCTTGGGTTGTCAAAGGTGATACTAATCCACCAGGACCCTCTCAATAAAGGGTACCTAAAACATTTTTATTTTGTTTTGTAGGTTAGGATTAGGAGTAGGAGTAAAGTAGCGAAGAAATGGTACTTGGACAGTGGATGTTCAAGGCACATGTGTGGAGACATACATGAGCTGGCAGATGCTGTTGCTGTGAATGGTCCAAGAGTTACTTTTGGAGACAGCAAAGAAGGCAAGGTTGTAGCTGTTGGAAAGCTTATCAAAGGAAACATAGAGATATCTGACGTCTCATATGTTAGTGGCCTGAAGTACAATCTGCTGAGCATAAGTCAATTTTGTGACAAAGGATTTTCCGTGGTGTTTTCATCAGATAAGTGTTACGTTGAACAAATTGGAACAAAGAAGGTTATTTTATCTGGAAGAAGACAAGGAAACATCTATGTAGTTGACTGGAATTCTGTGGACAAGAATTCAAATGTTTGCTTAGTGGCTTCTACACCAGAAGTGAAATCAGTTGGCTTTGGCACAAAAGAATGAATCATTTGAATTTCAAGACCATCAACAGATTGATAAAGAATGATCAGGTAGAAGGAATTCCAAAGACAGTCATGAGCAAAGACAAGCTCTGTGATGCCTGTCAGAAGGGTAAACAAGTGAAGTCATCTTTCAAGAGCAAGAAGCACCAATCTTCAACCAGAATTTTGGAGCTACTGCATATGGATTTGTTTGGCCCTATTGATCCAATCAGCAATGGTGGGAAGAAATACTGCCTAGCTGTTGTGGATGATTTTTCAAGATTTACTTGGGTAATCTTCATGAAGAAGAAAAGTGAAACCAAGGAACATCTTACAAATCTGATGGAACTGATCCAGAATGAGAAGAGTCAAAGAATTTTGAAGATCAGATCAGATAGAGGGACTGAGTTTACAAACTCTACTGTTGAAGAGTACTGTAATTCCAGAGGAATCAGTCATGAGTACTCTGCTGCCAGAACCCCTCAACAAAATGGAGTTGCTGAAAGGAGAAACAGAACTCTAAAAGAAGCTACCAGGACAATGATAGCTGAAGCAAAGCTGCCCCAAAGATTCTGGGCAGAAGCTACAAACACAGCATGTTATACACAGAATAGGTGTATGATCAACAAAAGTCAAAACAAGACACCTTATGAGTTATGGAACAACAGAAAGCCTAATTTACATTATCTTAGGATTTTTGGTTGTAAATGTTATGTTTTGAACAATGGGAAAAATCACCTCACTGCATTTGCAGAGAAGGCTGATGAAGCTGTTTTTGTAGGTTACTCTACTGTTAGTAAAGCTTACAGAGTGTTTAACAAAAGAACTTTGCTTGTAGAAGAATCTATTCATGTAGTATTTGATGAACCAAGTCAATCATCTGAAAAGAATCAAAGTGCAAACCCTGAGATATCTGCTGACTTTCAGAAATTGAATGTGGAAAGAAAGGAAGAATATGTACCCATCATACTACCCAACTTATCTCAAGCTGTTAACTCAAGTGCTGTTCAAAATCAGTCTGCTGATTGTCTAACAGAGGAGTTGCAAACAGCTGACAGACCAGAGACTGTTCAACAGACCACAACTGTTCAACAGACTACTACTGAGACTCCAACAGTGGTGTTGCAAGATCAATCCAGAGGACAACATCCAGATTTGCAACCTGATCTCAGATGGCTCAGAGATCACCCACCAGAGTTAGTGATTGGTGATCCCTTGGACAGAGTGAGAACTCGAAGGTCAACTGCAAATGAAACAATGTTTGTAAGTTTTCTCTCACAAATTGAGCCTAAATTAATTGATGAAGCTCTTGGTGATTCTCACTGGATTGAAGCTATGCAAGAAGAGTTGAATCAATTTGAAAGGAATGAAGTCTGGTACTTAGTTCCCAGACCTACTCATCAAAGAGTAATTGGCACTAAGTGGGTTTTCAGAAATAAGATGAATGAAGATGGTATGGTTACCAGAAACAAAGCAAGACTAGTTGCCAAAGGTTACTGCCAAGAAGAAGGCATTGATTTTGATGAGACATTCGCACCAGTTGCAAGGCTTGAAGCAATCAGATTGTTCCTAGCCTATGCTGCTCACAAGAACTTCACTGTCTATCAGATGGATGTGAAGTCTGCTTTTCTCAATGGAGAATTGCAAGAAGAAGTGTATGTTGAACAACCTCCTGGATTTGAAGTTTATCAACAAGGAGATAAGGTATATCGTCTGAAGAAAGCTCTCTATGGACTGAAACAGGCTCCAAGAGCATGGTATGATACTTTATCTGATTTTCTTTTAATTAAAGGATTTCACAAAGGTAAAGTAGATAAAACCTTGTTTACTATTGAATGGGATAATCATATATTGTTGGTACAAATATATGTAGACGATATTATTTTTGGTTCAACTAACAAACAGATGTGTGAAAGATTCTCTAAGCTGATGCAAAACAAGTTTGAAATGAGCATGATGGGAGAATTAAATTACTTTCTTGGTTTACAAGTTAAACAGCTGCCTGATGGTATTTTTATTAATCAAGCAAAGTACACAAAAGATCTGTTTAAGAAATTTGGTATGGAAACTAGCTCATCTGTTACTGTTCCTATGTCTACTGGACTTCGTCTGGACAAGGATGAAGGTGGCATATCAGTTGACATCACCAAATACAGAGGCATAATTGGGTCACTGTTATACTTAACAGCTAGCAGACCGGATATTATGTATTCTGTTGGGGTCTGTGCAAGATTTCAATCAGATCCAAAGGAATCTCATCTCTTAGCTGCTAAAAGAATACTAAAGTATCTCAAAGGCACTCAAGAATTGGGATTGTGGTACCCAAGGGAATCAGGTTTTGAACTTATTGGATATTCAGATTCTGACCTTGCTGGCTGCAAAATTGATAGGAAGAGTACTACAGGTACGTGTCAATTTTTAGGCAGTCGTCTGATCTCATGGATGAGTAAGAAACAGACTTCAGTATCCATATCTACTGCTGAAGCTGAATACATTGCTGCTGGAGCATGTTGTGCACAAATACTTTGGTTGAAGCATCAACTTGAAGACTATAATCTCAAGATCAGTGGAATCCCTATCTACTGTGATAATACAAGTGCAATATCACTTACTCAGAATACTACTAGTCATTCCAGGACTAAACATATTGAGATCAAACATCACTTCATCAGAGACCATGTTGAAAAGGGAAATGTTATTATTGAGTATGTTCATACAGACAACCAGATTGCTGACATTTTCACCAAACCACTGAATGAAGCTAGATTCTCCACTCTAAGAGCGGAATTAGGCTTGTTAAAAGTGGATTCATAAGCTGAGGGGGAACCTATCAGAAGACTGAGTTCAACAGCTTACTAATCTGACATCAACAAGTGTTACACTTCAAGAAGACTGACTCTCAACAGACTAGTTGACTGATGAATTCTTGAATTCAGGGGGAACGTGTAAGACTAGCGGTACCCTTGTTTTAAAGATGAAATCTTCAATGACAGTTAGTTGAAGTTGATTCAATCAGAAGATTTGCTCTTAACTCTTGAAGATTTGAAGATTAATTATCTTGCTGGATTGACAAACAGCAAAGGAAGATCACTAGATATTGGCCCTCACTAGTGATATATTGTATCAGACAAGTTGTTAATCAGATAAGTACTTTACTCATCTGTTTTTATTTATGTCTGCTTATATTTAAAGTGTTGTATTAAAAACGTTTTATCAAAAGCACGCTTTTATAAGTAACAGACAAGTGGCGTTTCAAATTCCCGCCTATCTGACATATTAAATGCTATTTTGAAATCCGCGTATCTCGATCGCACGATCTGCTTTTACAGTAACTAATCTGACGGTTACCACTTTTCACGGAAACCGACAAGAATTAACATCTATAAATCCAGATCTGATCAGCTGACTGAGCTTTTACGCACCCTAAATATTTCAAAAGCATTCAAAGCATTTTTGCATCCATTCAACTGCAAATCTACTCTAGTCTTTCTTCAATCTCTTTCAGGAAAATGAGTTCTAAGGTTAATGCAAATGAAGCTGCTGCTGAAGGTATGTTCTTGAACTACCTGACGTATCACGCGACTGGCACCCCGTTGATGAAAGAAATTCTGGAGAAATTCAAGGCGGCAACGCTGGTTAAATTCATGGAGGCCCATGAAGACATGATTTTCAAGGGCGAGGTCTTTGAATTTTATGGTTCCAAAGACGATGTTGACTTCGACAAACTGGAGATTAAAGCCAAAATTGGGGACAAAGCTATCTGCGTAACCCCAAAATTGCTGAATGAAATGTACGGACTTTCCATTGAAGGGTCTACTGACATCGCAAACCTAGCTGAACCTTTTGAGTCAGATTTCTGGAATCTGGTCTCAAAGAAGAATCAAGTGCTATCTGGAAGTATCAAAAAGAATCAGCTGAAGGACGAGTTTCAGCGAATGGCAGATTTGGTTGCCAAAGTCCTCGAGAACTGCACATTCTCCTTGGACAGTGTACCAATGAAGAGGTTTCATACTATGATAGCCATTTACTATGGGTTGAAGGTAAATTGGGCTAACTTCATCTGGTATGTGATTGCTGATCACAAAGTCCGTGGTTTGACTCTGCACAGGATTTTCATTAGTCATCTGTTGGTAAATTTGAGATGTGGTGTGACTAACGGAAAGGAAATTCATAAGGCTAAAGAATTGAAGATTTATGAACCAGTAAAATCTGGGAGATCAAAGGAGCCTGCTGTTGAGACAGAGTTAAAGCAAAAGAAAAGAAAGGCTTCTGAGCCAGAAAAGCCTGCTGATAAAGGCAAGAAAAGCAAGTCGACTGTTCAAACAGCAAAGCCCGCTGTTGAAGCCAGAACAGTTGTCTCTAAAAGGAAGGATGCTGCTGATTTGATTGTTGATGAGACAGTCAAGGAGATCAACGAGATGTCTATTGGGACATCCTCTGACAAGACAATTTCAGCTGAGTTACCGGTTGAAAATGTGGCCAAAAGAACAAGAAGTGCTATGAAGGACACTGCCACTTCTACCGTTGCAAATCCACCTTTCACAAAAAGGACTGCCAGAAAGAAGCTGACACTTCTTGATGAAGATACTGAACTTTCTGAGTTAGCCAAAAGAAGTCCTCAATCTGCTGAGAGGCCTGTTGAATCAGTGAAGGAATCTGCTGAGAAGAAGTCAGCTGATCAAATGAAACAGATTCCTACACCAACAGCTGAGGTTGCCAAACCTCAAGAGGATCCTGAAGTGCAGATCCTCGAACCAATTGCTGCTGCACCGGTAGCAGTTGCTTTACCAGAAACAACAGCTGCGGCACCAGTTATTGAGTCAAGAAATGCCAGGAAGAAGAGAACTGGCAAAGCAAAAGTATCAGCTTATCACAAGAAGAAGCGTGAGGAAGCTGAACAACGAAAACGTGATGATGCTGAGCTAAAGAGAGCTCTTGAAGCAAGTCAAAAGGAAGCAAATGTCAAGAACCTGACAGAAGCTGAACTGGCTGCCAAGGAAGAAGCTGAATTGGCAAAGGCCATAGAAGAGAGCAAAAAGGATGCGTATAGACCAAGGAGGTCTGGAGGCATCGTGATTGGAGAAAAGCCTAAGGAAGGTGATTTTGTGCTACCAAGGGCTGCACCAATCAAGAAGAAAAAGAAGGAAGTGAGGAGAGCAATAGAGATTGTCCAAGGTGACTCCACTGCCTTCAAAAAGTTTGAAGCTGAGTTGGAAAGACTAAACCAGCTGTTTCAATCAAGGACTACTTTTCTCCCAGAGAAGATCAGATACAATCAATGGAGAGAGTATAGATTGAACAAGTCTGAAGAAGAAATCCAAGCCTGGAAGGAGTTCGCTACAGAGGGACGTTGGGTTCTAAACTGGTTGCAAACATCCTCTGTTGTCAAGGCTTTGGACTCAGATTTTGTAAGGGATAGACTGCATGACTATGCAAGAGTTATTGTCAGTCAGGAGGCGACTACTATTAAAAATTCAATTTCAAAGAAGCCAAGTCCTACTGATGATAGAATTGACAGAGCAGTCAAGATTGCTGTTTACACTACTCTGGAAAAATGGGTTGAAAGATCAAGGTTTGAACCAGGAACATCAAGTTCAACGCCTAGTCTACCAAGCTTACAGCAAATCTGTTATGGCTCTGATATCAGTACTTATCAAGAGAAGCTGAAGATTAAACAGACTACATCACCCTTTGTACCAGCTGACTTGATTCATCAGAAGACAATTGTGTCTACTGATGGTACTGAGATCATTCACATAGCTGATGAGCCAGCTAGTGAAGAACAAAAGAAAGACCCGAAGGCTGAAGAAATCAACTTGAATACATCAAAGAAGCTGCCTAAAATGGTCAAGGACTTCGTTCCTTTAGCTTTGGAGTGGAAAGCTGAAGAAAGTCCTGCTCTTCATGAAGCAACTGTTCAACAGGAGGAAGAACCTGCTGAACTTCCACAAGAAGAGGATCCTGCTGAATCATCACACTCTGCTCCTACTGCTGATTTGCATTCCTCACTGATGGAATCCATCCAGATGCTGATTGAGACTTCTATGAAGGAGATGGAGACAAGAAATCAGCTGATGATTAAGCAAATACAGGAAGAAACTGCTAAAATGGTCAAGGATGCCATTGAAGACCTTCCTCTACCACCAGATAACTCCTTGATGTTAACTCAGAGCATATTGAATATGAGCAGAAGTCTTGAAGATGTGAAGGCTGATGTAGGTCATCTCCACACTACTCTTCAAAGGAATGAAGCTGACATCGCAAGAGTTATTAGAGTCATGACACAAGTCAGTGAAGCAGAAACTGAGAAGAACATTGCTTTAATGCAAGAAGTTACCAACATCACTGACAAAGCACAAACTGAACTGTCAACACTTCAGTTGAATGTTGACTGTCTGAATGACCATTCTGGTGAATTAAAAGCTAATCAACTTCGCATGGAAAACACTCTAAATCATCACTGTGCTGAGCAAAGAGTCATGGATTCAAACATCAAGAAGCTTTGTGCTGCTGTCAGCATAACTCCTGATCAACTCAACCCTGCTGATGCTGACAAAAAGGGGGAAGAGGAATCAGCTAAGTTAGCTGTTGAGACTGCTGCAACTATTCAAGTACGAGACCAACGGGCTGCTGCTGGAAAGCCAAAAGAAGATGAAGTACTTGAAGAGGAAGCTGAAGATGGAGCTAATGATAAAGTAGAGCCCAAGGATGTAGCTAAAACTGACAAGGAGTTAGCTGCCTCTAAGTACTCTGCTGAAGAACAGCTAAATCCAGACGTTAAGTATAAGAGGATGGAAGACATCAGAAAAAGAATTGAAGCTGAAGAAAGGAGAGAAAAATTAAAAGGTCTTGCTGATGTTTTCTCAAGTGGTGAAGATGAAGAGAGCAGTGAAGAAGTTGATGAAGAGGAAGAGGAAGAAGAAGAAGATGAAGAAGCTGAGGACTAGACTAGTTAATAGACTAAGTCCATATGCTAAACTTTTGTAACAGCTTACTTCAGTTGTATTTTTTTTCTTGAGTCAATCTTTTTTCTTGTAACTTGCACTGTAATTTTCAAATCAATCTATAAAAAGTTCAAGCTTCCAACATATCATTTCTATCTCAGAAATTTTTGAGGACTCAACTTTAGTTTAGGTACAGGTACTTAGCTGAAGTTTTGTCATCATCAAAAAGGGGGAAATTGTTGGATGAAGATGAAGACTTTGAAGTAAAGGGAGGTTTTGATGATTTCCAAAGTCATCAGCTAAGTGGAAGCTTAGTACAAACCTTAGAAGATATTTGACTAAGGAAGAAGTTCATCAGACTAGTCAAATATGGTCCAGAAGACTACTGATCTGTTGCTGAAGAAGTAATCAGACTGGTGGACTATCAGCCGACTCAAATCAGATTTGTTCAAGTTTGGGATCAGCCGAGTATACATCAGACGAGTGACTTCGATCAGCAGAGTGGAAGTGGATCAGAAGTTATTACAACGGTAATAAATGCACTTGGTGTAATAAATGCTGAAGAGGAAGGGTATTTATGACAAATGATTGAAGAGAAACCTCGTATCAGCTTGGTGCATTTAATGCGCATTTAATGCGAAGCGACAGAAAGTACAGCAGAGTGTACAGTGTTCAGTCGCAGCAGCCGTTTCTGCAAAAAGGACCAGTACTCGAGGATTTGACAGCTGCCGATCTCTCAACGGGCAGATTTTCAAATCTCCAAGTATAAATAGCTTAGTTCGTGAGTTGAAGAAGAACAACAACACAGAGACAACACGCATTGAGAGCAAAAATCTGAAGCAAAATTCTTCTAAGTCTCAAACTCAAGAACAAAGCACTCATCAGCCTAGTCATCTGTTGACGAAGCAGAAAAGAGAGAAATCAGAACATACTTAAAAATCTGAGTGATTTTGTTTAGGATTGTGTTGTGAGAAGTAGATATCAACCTTTGTGAGCGATACCACTTCTGAGAATAGGAGTTTCTTTGTGATTTCCTATTGTGAACTTACGGCCATTTCATTTGTTGTTTGGCGTAAGAAGTGTATACTGTAATCTGTGTGATTTAGTATAACCCAAGATCTAAGTGACTTGGAAGAGTGGACTAAAGGACTTACATCCATATAACCACTATAAAAATCCTTTGTGTTTTTAACTTGCATTAATTTCTGCATATTTCAAAGAAGCATATTCAAAACACTTCAAGGTTAACTACTGAAAAGTTTTATAAAGGAGTTTATTTAAAAACTGGGGATAAAACTGTTTCAAGGTTAAAGAAAACTACTTGTGAAAAACACTTGATAAATCCGCTGCAAGTTAGTTTATTTTAAACTCTGATTTGATAAAATCAGCTGAGTGAAATCAGAAGAGTGGTCAACTCTGCTGTTCAAAGCTTTGTGCTAGATCAGCTTAGTCTGCTTACTGTTCTCGATCAGCTTAGTCTGCTGAACAGAAAAGTTAGAGATTGTAAAAGGTAGAATTTTGAAGAGGTTTATTCACCCCCCCCTCTAAACCTCATCTGACCACTTGGGACCAACATCATTCTTTACCAACACATTTCCTCAAAATAACAAAGATTTGGTTGTCATTATTCGTGTGTTGAACCTTTATCCACATATTGCAATATCACAAGGTTAAACTTTAGTATGTCATGTGTTGAATGTAATGCTGTAATATCACAAAGTTGGGACTAAAGACCTAAATGGACTGATTTTCACTAGATTTCATATTTTAGAGAAACTGAACCAAACTTATCTCTGACGAAGTTTGGACATAGGTTTCACAAAATTCATGTTTCGAATTATAAATCATGATCTAATAAACACAAAATCTGTAAAAAATATTAATTTGACAACTATCACCTATTTTTTCTCTATAAAAATAGTGATTTAATAGCTACCACAAACTTTTCCCGTCAAACCCCAACATCCTAACTCAATATAAATCATATATCTTTTGTTTAAACCCCATAAAAGCCAACATCAATCTAAATGATGTTTCATAAGTTTTATTGAAAAAATCCAAACAATATTTTTGAAACGAAAACCAAGCGAAACTGAGGCAAAATCAATTCATATAGACCCTAAAACATGGATTCAAAATCAAGATTAAGTTCTACTTATAAGATCTTATACAATAATCATCTTCTTTTTTTTTTGATCTGAAAAGGGCAATCACTGCCTATCTTTCTCAACTAAGTCCCGAATAGAATCAGGTGGTTCTTCCATCCAAAGTAGACTTTCTCCCGAATTGTGGCCAAGTTTGGCCAAAGCATCCACCACCGAATTAGCCGACCTTCTAATCTGACGGAGAGACACAATCCACGGCTTAGCAAGCAGAATCCTGCAATCCTCTAAGATAAAATCCAGCGGGTGATCCCGTGTGTCAGTCTTTTGCAAGAGGGTATAAATAACCTCAGAGTCTATCTCTATCACCAAATTCTCATATCTCTTCTCCCACACGGCGCTCAAACCATCCCGAAGGGCTAGAAGCTCTGCTTGCTCGATCGAACACGAACCTACACTTCGGCAAAAACCAAAAACCCACATACCATCATCATTCCTTACCACGCCACCTATTGCTGCGGAGTTCGATCTCGCCAGCCAACTCCCATCCGTGTTCAACTTGACCCAATCCTTGTCGGGGCGAGACCAAACCTGGTACCCCGAAACCCTTCTCTGTCGGATAAGAGCATACGAACTCTGACTGTCGAGTGCAAGTTGCTTGATTCTAAAAATAGTAGCTTGAGTAGCCTCTTCTCTCCCTTCAAAAACTCGAAAGTTCCTAGCCTTCCATATATTCCAAATAGCAGCTAAAAACACCCAACACCATTGGGTTCTAGGTAAAACAAAGTTACTCAGACTAAGTCGAATGGCCTTCTTCACCCAATTGTCCCTTCCAAGAGAAGCCAGGGCCGAAACGTCCATAGGGGAAATCATTTTGTCCCAGATTTTCCTAGCAAGAGGGCACTCGTAAAACAAGTGATACATATCCTCTCTAGCCAAGCAACCTCTAGAACAGAGATCTGAGTCAGCAAAGTGTCGATCAAAACGAAGAGCATTCGTCAACAGGCTCCCATGTTCAATTAACCACACAAAATTTTAAACGGTGAGGGCATCGCAACTTCCACAACCACGCAAATGTCCCATCCTCCCCTGAACTTTGTGTTTCTTGGGCATTGTAAGCAGATTTGCAAGAGAACTTACCATTCAACGAACCATACCATCCTCGCGAATCCAATCGATCTCTTCCAAAAGGAACAGGTACTGACAAAATACTGGTCCTGATGTTGTCCGGAATGTTTGTTCTAATTATCTCAAGATTCCAAGTTCCATTACTAATAAGATCAGAGATCCCCAACATCAATTCGTCGCTTCTAATCTCTCCCTCAATAAGGTCACAAAGAACACCTTCCTTTAGCCAGCGGTCAAACCAAAATGAAATAAGCTCCCCATTACCAATTCTCCATCTGATACTATTCTCCACCGCCTTTATGCTTCTTACAATCCCTTTCCAAATACTAGAGTCGATTGGCTTTATTCCATACTCTAACAAATCACCCCCTTTCAAGTATTTATTTTTATAGACTTCACTCCAAAAAGCTTCATGATTGTTTAAAATGCGCCAACCAACTTTGGCGAGCAAAGCAATATTAGCCTTCCTAGTTTCCCTCAAGCCTAATCCTCCGTTTGATTTTGGTCTCAAGACTTTTGACCACTTAACCAAGTGCACTTTCCTCCAGTTTGAGTCAGTAGCCCACAAAAAACTCCGATTCAATTTATCTAGTTGTGTGCACACCGAGCTTGGAAGCCAAGTTGTCTGCATATTGTAAGTCAGAATAGCTGAGGTCACTGCTTGGATTAGGGTTGCCCGTCCTGCTAAACTCAGGTGCTTGGCTTTCCAAGCAGATAATCTCCTCTGAACTTTCTCCACCAAATAGCTGAAATTAGAAATCCGTGTCCGACCATGAATGATAGGAACTCCTAAATACTTCCCCAGATCGTCCGTGCAACTAAATTGAAGCAAATTCATAACCTGCTCCTTATCCCCAATAGGTGTCCTTGGATTGAAGAAAATTCTAGATTTTTGCAAGTTGACCAGTAGGCCAGACTCATCACTAAAGATATCAAGAACTTGCCTGATAGATAAAGCATTGCTCCTTGTTGCACCCGCAAATAGCAAGAGGTCATCAGCAAAGAAGAGGTGGGAAATAGAAGGCCCTCCCCTACAAATACAAACCGGTGTCCAAGAATTACTAGAAACAGCTTCCTCAATTAAATAACCAAGCCTCTCCATACATAAGACAAATAGATAGGGAGATAGCGGATCACCTTGCCTCAGGCCGCGTTGAGGAGAAAAAGCCTCTAAAGGTTCCCCGTTCCATATTAATCTGGGCTTCGAACTCCGCACACAAGCCATAATCAGATGCACAATATCTTGGGGAAACTGAAAAAAGTCGAGCGTTTGTTCCAAGAAAGACCATCTAACAGTATCATATGCCTTCTCCAAATCAATTTTAAGGATCATATCTCCTTTCCTACCACCAGAACGTCTCATAGAGTGAACAACCTCTTGGACGATAAGAATATTGTCATGTGTACCCCGTCCCGGGATGAAACTACTTTGGAATGGGCTCACCAAATCTGACATAAAGGCCTTAAGTCTCTGAGCTATCAATTTGGTGACAACTTTATAACTAGTATTACAAAGAGATATAGGGCGAAAGTCCTTGACACAAACAGGAGTATCGGTCTTTGGAATAAGTACAATAAACGCATCTCCCACCTCTTGCGGCAAATAACCATGCAAAAATATGTCCCTCACCAAGAAGTATGTGGACTCACCCACTATAGTCCAATAATTCTGAAAGAAGAAAGGTTGACAGCCATCCGGTCCCGGAGCTTTATACGGGCTGAGGAGTTTGACTACACTGGTTACTTCCTCAAAGGAGATAGGAGCTTCCAAAACTGCTTTCTGAGACTCAACCAAACACCGCTGAAACGGGCTGCACTGAAGCGTGGGAACATGCGCCGGATTTGGATCATTAAACAAACTGCCAAAGAAGTCCCAAACATGATCTTTTATAGCATTGGCGTTGTAGCACCACTCACCAGATATCTTCAAAGCTGATATCTTATTCCGCCTTCGTCGACAAATAGTTGACAAATGGAAATATTTTGTATTTCGATCCCCGAATTTCAACCACTTAATTCTTGATTTCTGAAACCAAAGAGATTCTTCTTGGGCGAGTACAGTGTTCAACTCTGTGATCAGATCTTTCTCTAAACAAAGTAGAAAAGGATTCTCCCCCGTAGCTAAGCTTCTCTGAACACCAGCAATTCGGGCCAATAACTTTCTCTTCCTGATAAAGATATTCCCAAAATTCGATTTGTTCCACAATTTCATGGTCTCCGGTAGGTTTTTCAAAGATTCAAGTAATGTGGGGGCTTCATTCCATATTTCCTCAATGACTCTCCCACAATCCGGATGTGAGATCCAAAAGAGCTCGAACCGAAAAGGTTTGACGTCAGGCTCTAATATTGTGTCATAGCAGTGCGTAATAATAGGACAGTGATCAGAGTGAATTCGGGGTAAGTGCTGGACATAGGCATTCGGAAATTTCTCCCTCCACAAGTCATTAGCAAGAGTCCTGTCTAGTCTTTCTCTAACTCGTATACCGCCACGACGAGTTCCACACCACGTGAAGTTTGGCCCATAGAAACCCAAGTCCATTAAGTAACAACCCTCTATTCTCTCCACAAAAGTATTACAACAATACCAATTAACCTCATCCCCTCCATGTTTTTCGCTAGGCCCAGTAATGTCATTAAAGTCCCCGGTAAGCATCCACGGAATGTTGACGACAGAGCTCAAACCAAGCAAAGAATACCAAAGCTCTCCTCTAAGCCTGCTACTCGGGCTAGCATAAATACCGGAACACAACCAACGATTTTCAACATTCGACCCCACAATAGCATGAATGACTTGAGTGTCAGCCGCCAGAATTTCTACAAAGACATTGTTAACATCCCAAAGCATCCAAATACCACCTGACCTACCAACAATTGGAGCACAAAACACTCCAGAGAAACCTAACTTTTTAGAAACAACCAATGCTCTATCCTCAGAAATTTTTGTTTCAAACAAGAACACTATATCTGGTTTAGTACTCCTCACAGTTTCAAAAAAACAACGCTTAAAATTTTCATTACCTGAGCCTTGACAATTCCAAGCAAGAGTCTTCATCATAAAGAAATAAATAAAAAGAAAGCACCAAACAAACATACCCAGTTTACTGTCAAACCAGTGCGGGTTCAGAGAAATCATCCATGGTCGTATCTGCATCATTCTCCTCTAACCTTGATTCCGAAGAAATATCCCGAGTTGTGCCTCTATTTCTCAAATTATTACTGCTACGAATTTGATCAGGAGGAGCTCCATCCCTCCACGGTGCCACTGCCAGCAAGGGAACATCGGGCGGCTCCGGCTGTTGACCCACGTTAAGTGATTCATTCTTCCTGCTAAGAAATTCCCTAATTCTCGCAACCTTTGTATCGAAAATTGGAGAAGATGTCTTGAGTTGTAGTTGTTTCGGCTCTATTTGGGGAGACTGAAAATTAACAGCAGATTTTGGGTCGTGGTTTATGAGTTGGCTCGAGACAGTATGATCAATTGTCTTAGACTTCAAATAATTCCCATGTACATGTGACGATGGCCCACTAGAAGCACTAGGCTGGTCCATATTTAAATTATGCTGATTAGTAACTTGATTTCCTTTCAGAACTTGAGTCTGGACATTAGCATTACTTATGGGCTGTTTTGAAAGCTGGCCCACATTACTATCTATAATGACATTGGGCCTAGTTTTATTCTTACCAGCATGATTTTTGGGACTCATCACATTACCATAAATAATAGATTCATTACCTTCCAAACCTCCATCAACTCCATCCTCTCCAAATTCAGCCGCGACTTCTGCCTCCTCATGTCTTAAATTAGCAAATCTATTAAAGTTTAAAATTCCTTTTCCATACCCGGATCCTTGATACCCGCTTCTATTTTTCCTTCCTTTTTTAACCAACATCCAATCACCGAATTTTTCCTTTGTTAAACGCCGTTGTAAATTCTCGCCGGCAGTCACCGGAGCCGCCAAAGATACATCCGTTTCCGTCGGAGCTGCAGATTTAGTCCGAGTTGGGCACTCGTTGCTTCTATGACCTACCCTTCCACACTCGAAACAGATCGAAGGTAAGTTTTCATATTCAATCGGGAAAAGGGTATCAATATCGTGGACTGCCACGGCACTAACCAATGGTTCATCAAGATTGATTTGACAACAAAATCTGGCAAACTTGCCCTTGGACGCCCAATAAGTATCATGATCAATTTTAATGGGCTCTCCCACACATGAGGCGATACCGAAGATAATATTTTCTTTATAATATTCCAAAGAGAGTTCGGGGACACGAACCCAGGCCACAGTAGTATGAATTCGATCCGTTGAAGGACGAAAGTTCGGAAACCATTTCCTCACAGTGAGGTATTGGTTCGCCACCATCCACGGCCCTTCTGTCAAAATTGCATTGGTCAAATCTTGGTCCCCAAGTTTCAATACAAAACATCCATGTCCGAGTTCAATGAGATCGTAGTCTCCATTCAGTTTCCACAGGATGTCAATTTTAGCAGCTAACATATTTAGACTAATAGAACGACCCAATAGGCGTAATATCAATGCTCCTTTCCATGGCTGGTGAATAGCATCTAGATATTCAGGCTTCAGTCTCACCATTGGGTGGGGGCAATCCTCTGTTGGCTTGATAATTTCCACCATGTCCAAACCATTCATGGAACCTCGACTAAAGTTCACCGCATCTAAATCTCTTCTATTACCTACTAAAGACTGAATATAAGAACGATTTGCGTTTGAAGTCTTTTGACCCATCTCCTCATCCCTATTCATCGATTGGGAATCCTCAGCCTCCATATCGACGGACAGATCCGTAGCCGTCTTAATTTTCAATAATAATCATCTTTTAAACTAGCTTCACAGGTGAGTTAGGACAAGTTCTATGAACCCTAGCTCATTCCATGTATTTGTTATATAAATTGTACATAACATATATATGTGTATATATATAATATAGTCGTATCATAAACATGTGGTATTACAACAATATTAAAATTCGTGTTCTCATGTTCATATTATATTGTGTTCGTGTGACCATGTCCGTGTTTGTGCATCATAGATATATAAATATTTAATTAAATACATATATATATTCTAATTAATAGGCATTTTATATTTCATATTTCAAAATCATGTATTGTGAAATAAAAATGAAGAAATAATAATTCTTATTTAAGGTATATATATAATAAAACTTCAAAAAGAAAAGAAAACGTCACACATGAAGTAAGAAGGATAATTTATTACATTTTCATCCACCAATAATAATTTTAACTTAAACATAAAAAAGAGGGAGAAAGGAATCTATCAATTGAATGCCCGGGTGTGTGTGAAGGGTTATTTGGCCAGATGGCCTTTTCAAAAGATAAATTTGCAAAAATGACCTTGTGCAATATTCCCAAATAAACCCTATTTGCATAAGAAGCCCCCTGACAATTTAAAAAGAAAAAACAAATCAATAATTAATTATTTAATGGGTATGACGGAAGAAATAGCCGATTTACAAAAACAATTAATAGGAATAACCGAAGAAATTGTCGATTTGAGAGAACAATTAATTATAATAAATAAAATAATAAAAAAGGAAGATATTTATAATATTTTTGACGAATTCTATAATAAAATTAACGAAAATATACCTAAAGAAAAAATTAAAAATCTAATTCACGAATTAGAAGAAATTAAAAAATATAGCAAAGATCTAGTTCCAATAAATAAGCAAGAGCAAATATTTATTTCACCGAGAGAGTTACAACCACCAAGAAATTTATTAAAATAATGGAAGAACAAATAGAAGAAATTAGAAGAATGATAGATCAATTAAAAATAATACAAGACGAACAAAAAGAAGAACAAATTGAGTTTGTAGAGAAAATAGAAAATGAAGAAGTAATATTTGGTTACGAATCAGATGATTCAATACCTGCATATATGGAAAAAGGTGAAAATAGTGGAACTAAAGAAGAAGAAATGCCGGATATAAAACCTGATATAAGGAAAAGAAAACTAAATGATACTAAATGGCATGAATGGGAAGGAATACATTTTGAAAATAATAGAGAAAATAATGGTTACTATCGGAATAGGCATGGAAAATATAAAAAGATACCAGATGAATATATACCACACTATCAAAAAGTAACTCAAGGAGTTCTAGATATAGATTGTGTCAAAAGTAATGAATCAGTAATCCAGGATTGGTCGAATCAAATTAGTTTATTATTACAAACAGATGAAATATTCAAAACTGCTACGAAAGACACAATTTGGAATTTAATTTTATATAAAACTAAAGGAAACGTATTTAATTATTTATCTGAATTTACTTCTCTAGAAAAGGAAATACTAAAAGATACATCTACAAGTTCAGAAGATTTTCTCTGGAAAATTGTAAGCAAAATTTGGAAAGAATTTGTAGGTCTAAACGCAAACGAATATAGAAAAGAATCAACTGAAAGAATTAGGCAAAAAGCTCTATGGCATCTAGATAACATAAAAATATGTAATATGTGTGAATACGAAAGTTATGTATGTGAATTTTCTAAATATTATTATATGTTAGAACAACCTGATCAAGACCAAATGAGAAGAATATTCCTATCAAAACTACCATATCCAATAAATAAATCCTGTTTAGATAGATTCAAAGCAGGAATTGAAAAAGGAAGTATTGCTGACACTTTAGGAGGAGTAATTTTAATAGGAAGAGAATATATAGCTGAAAAATGTACAGAAATAAATGAGATAAAAGTAATTAAACCTTATAATAAAATGTGTTGCAGTAATAATCCAGACATCCCACAACACTATGGATGTGAAGGATCAAAGAAGTATTATAAGAAAAAATACAAAAAATATAAGTGGAAAAAGAAACCATTTAAAAGGTATAAGGAAATGTTTAAAAGAAAACCAAAAAGATTTTTTAGAAGAAAACAACCTAAAAAATATTGCCCAGAAGGAAAGAAAAAATGTAGATGTTGGCTATGCAAAGAAGAAGGACATTATGCAAATGAATGCCCAAAAAAGAAAGATAATCAAAAAAGAGAAATATTAAAAATAGCAGAATTAAAAAATTTAGAACCAATAGAATCAGATATATCAGATTTAGAAGACTTTTATATGTTACAAACAGAAAGCGAATATGAAACATCAGACTCAGAATAGAAGAAATCCAAATTCAACATTTATAAAAGTAGAAATAAAAGGATATTATTATTCAGCATATATTGACACAGGAGCTAGTATTAGTTTTGCTTCTAAACAAGTTAAAGGATTAATTTGGAGAGAAACTGAGCGACCAATTAAAATATTGATTGCAGATGGAAGTACTCATAAAATTAATCTAGTAAGTTATTTTAATCAAATAAAAATTGAGAGTAAACATAAAAAGAAATATGATTTCATAATACCCTCCCTTTATAGACAAGAATCAGGATTTGATATAATATTAGGAAATAATTTTCTAAGACTTTATTATCCATTTACACAATGGTTAGAAGAAATAGAAATTAAAGCACCATATATTAAAAAACTAAATCAAAAGGAAGAGAAAATAAAGATCCCTATCATAGACAATTTTTCTAGAATAAGAATTCAAATTATGAATTTATTAAAAAATACGTTATTTACTTTACAAGAAAATAGTAAAAGTCAGATAGAAAGAGAAGTAGAAAATTTGCTAGAACAAACTTGTTCAGAGGATCCCTTAGACATTAAAATAAACACTAATGAAGAGTTAGTAATAATAGAATTAAAAGATAAAAATCAAGAGGTAAATGTACCGAATAAAATACCCTATTCTAAAAGAGATATTGAAGAATTTATGAAAGATTGTAAGGAATTACTAGATAAAAAATTGATAAGAGATAGTAAAAGTAGGCATGCTGCACCAGCCTTTTACGTAGAAAACCATAATGAAATAAAACGAGGAAAAAGACGAATGGTCATAAATTACAAAAAGATGAATGATGCAACCATCGGTGATGCACATAAATTACCAAGAAGAGATTCCATTATAGAAAAGGTTAGAGGAATGAAATGGTTTAGTTCCTTAGACGCTAAATCTGGATATTACCAATTACGATTACATGAAGAAACTAAGCCACTAACTGCATTTACTTGTCCCCCAGAAAAGCATTATGAATGGAATGTGTTACCATTTGGTTTAAAACAAGCACCAGGTATATTTCAAAGATATATGAGCAAAAATCTCGAAGGTTTTGAAGATTTTTGTTTAGTTTACATTGACGACATATTAATCTTTAGCAATACAAATAAAGAAGATCATTTGAAAAAAGTTTTACTAGTTTTAAAGCGATGCAAAGAAAAAGGATTGGTTTTAAGTAAGAAAAAAGCACAAATTTGCAGACAGGAAATTGATTTTCTAGGAACTACCATAAAATCAAATGGAGAAATAGAACTACAAAAACATGTCTTAGAAAAATTACATATGTTTCCAAATAAATTAGAAGATAGAAAACAACTACAACGTTTTCTTGGTTGTTTAAATTATATATCCGAACTAGGATATTTAAACAATTTTGCAAAAGAAAAGAAAAAATTGCAAGAAAAAATTAGTACAAAAAAGCAATGGTTTTGGGAACAAGAAGATAGTAAAATTGTAGAAAAAATAAAGAGAGAAACAAAAAATTTACCAAGATTATATAACCCAACTAACGAAGACTTTATAATAGTCGAAACAGATGCTTCAGATGAAATATGGTCAGGATGTATGAAATGTATTAAAAAAGAAGATATGGTTTTTAAGAAACCTATTAATCAAGCAGGAACAAATAAAGCTTTGAAGTATTCAAATGATAAAAATTTAAAGGAATTCATGTCAATACCTGTTACTCAGGAAGGTAAAAACAAAGAATTGAAGTATTCAAAAACCTTAAATGGTGAAAATTTAGAGGATACCTCATTTATGTCTAACATAAATGATCTATTGTCTAAAAAATCAAAAGAAACATTATGTAGATATATTTCTGGAACTTTTTCAGAAGCCGAAAAGAGATATCCCATCCATGAGAAAGAAACATTAGCATGTTTACGAACATTCAAGAAATGGAGGATTGACTTGTTACCTAAAGAATTTGAGCTTAGAACTGATTCAACATATCTGACTGGATTCATTAGATACAAACTACAGGCCAATTATAACCAAGGACGGTTAATACGATGGCAACTTGAATTAAGCAGATATCCAGCAAAGATAAAATATATAAAGAGTAGCAATAATACTATTGCAGATACATTAACCAGAGAATTTGCTTCAGGTTAAAAATTTAAGGAATCATGGACGGCGCAATAGCAACTTTGAAGAATCAATGTAAGCAGATAAAAGGAAACATTGAAGCAAAACTTTTGGAGCTACAAAACATCGAAAGGGCAATTCAAATGTTTGACCCCACATATCAGCCATCAGAGTTTAGCAAGCTAAGCGTGGTGGACACACCAGAAGAATCATCGACATTGACAAACAAAAAAGAAGAAGCACCAGCAGAATCATCAAGTAAGCGAAAAACACATTATGTAATATTTAATGGACCAATGCAGAATGTTATTGTTGGATGAAGATGAAGATGGAAGACATAAAGTGAAGGGAGGTTTTGATGATTTCCAAAACATCAGAATCAGCTAAGTATGGAAGCTTAGTAAAAACCTTCTAAGATATTTGACTAAGGAAGAAGTTCATCAGACTAGTCAAATATGGTCCAGAAGACTACTGATCTATTGCTGAGGAAGAAATCAGACTGGTGGACGATCAGCCGACTCAAATCAGATTAGTTCAAGTTTGGGATCAGCCGAGTATACATCAGACGAGTAATTTCGATCAGCCAAGTGGAAGTAGATCAGAAGATCAGTGCAACGGTAATAAATGCACTTGGAGTAATAAATGATGAAGAGGAAGGGTATTAATGACAAATGATTGAAGAGAAACCTCGTATCAGATTGGTGCATTTAATGCGATCTGACAGCAAGTACAGCAGAGTGTACAGTGTTCAGTCGCAGGTAGCCGTTTCTGCAGGAAGGACCAGTACTCGAGGATTTGAACAGCTGTCGATCTCTCAACGGGCAGAAATTCAAATCTCCAAGTATAAATAGTTCAGTTCATGAGTTGAAGAGAAGAACAACACAGAGACAACACACTTTGAGAGCTAAAATTCGAAGCAGAACTTCTCTAAGTCTCAAAACTCAAGAACAGAACACTCATCAGCTAAGTCATTTGTTGACGAAGCAAATAGAGAGAAAAACAGAAAATACTTGTAAAATCTGAGTGATTTTGTTAGGTTGTGTTGTGAGGAGTAGATATCAATCTTTGTGAGCGATATTACTTCAGAGATTAGGAATTTCTTTGTGATTTCCTACTACGAACTTGTGGCCAGTTCATCTGTTGGTTGGCGCAAGCAGAGTGTACTGTAATCGTTGTGACTATAGTATAACCCAAGATCTAAGTGACTTGGAAGAGTGGACTAAAGGATTTACATCCATATAACCACTATAAAAATCCTTTGTGTTTTTAACTTGCATTATTTTCTGCATATTTGAAAGAACAGTTCTAAAACACCAAAAAGGTTAACTGCTGAAAAGTTTTATAAAGGAGTTTATTTAAAAACTGGGGATAAAACTATTTCAAGGTTAAAGAAAACTACTTGTGAAAAACACTTGATAAATCCGCTGCAAGTTAGTTTATTTTAAACTCTGATTTTGATAAAATCAGCTGAGTGAAATCAGAAGAGTGGTCAACTCTGCTGTTCAAAGCTTAGTGCTAGATCAGCTTAGTCTGCTTACTGTTCTCGATCAGCTTAGTCTGCTGAACAGAAAAGTTAGAAGTTTTAAAAGGCAAAATTTTAAAGAGGTTTATTCACCCCCCCCTCTAAACCTCATCTGACCACTTGGGACCAACAAGTGGTATCAGAGCGGGTGGTTCATCTGAATCATCTGACTGATCAACGAGCTTGATCCTTAAGTGTTTTTCAAAGGTTTTCAAAAGTTTTCAAAAGAGCATCTTTTTGAAAAACAAAACTTTTTGAAAATGGATTGTATTAGCCTTGTTCCCCACATAGGCGGTATGAGCTTTGAGGACTGGAAGATACGCATGGAAATTTTCCTTGCTGCTTACAATGATAATATGTACAGATGCATAACAAAAGGTCCAATAAGGGTTACCAAGACAATCAAAATCGATGGCGTAGATACTGTTGTTGATAAAGATGAAGAAGAGATGTCACCTGATGAAATCAAGTTGAAAAATCTTGATAAAGTTGGAATCTTCATCATGACTAAAGCCCTGGACAATGAAAGGTTTGACTATGTTAAACACTGCAAAACATCAAAAGAGATGTGGGACAAAGTCAGGGATATGAGTGAAGGAAACGAAGCCATCAAGGAACACAATCTAAGTGTTGCCATGGAGAAGTTTGATAACTTCAAAATGAAGTCTGGAGAAACCATTGAACAGATGAGTTCAAGGTTTACCAAAGTACTGAACAACGTGTTAAAGCTGGGTAAGACATTCACAGACAAAGAGATCACTCTCAAAGTCTTGAAGGCGTTACCACCCAAGTTCAACATGAAGATCACAGCTATGGAAGAATCTAGGGATCTGGGGAAGATCTCTCTGACAGAGTTGTTTTCTGTACTCAAGGCGTACGAGTATAAAATACCAAGGATGGGAATAGAAGAGACCTCAACTTCTGGCCCCACTGCTGCACTGGTTGCTGCAGAAAGAACAAGAAGATCGTCTGGAAAAAGCAGAGAAGTGGACTCATCTGATGAGGCCCCAGTATTGAGCAAAAAGGAGTATACTGCTGACGATGTTGCGTTGTTATTGAACGGGTTCAAAAAGTTCTACAAGAGAAAAATGAAGAACAAATATAACAATGCTTCTACTTCTAAACCTACCTCTAATACTTATGACATTAAGGATGATTATAAATCCAAAATGATGTGCTATAATTGCAGGAAATTGGGACACTTCATCAAGGACTGCCCATATCCTAAAGCGGAGAAGTACACAGAGGAGGAAAAGAAACAAAGAAAAGAAAGAAGAGAGAAGAGATACCAAAAGAGCAAGGTGCTGTTGGCTGAAGCTGAAAAGATGGCAGCCATCCACTCATCAAACTCAGAATCTGGCACTTCAAGTGATGACTCTGTTTTTGACGAAACACCTGCACTACTGTGTCTCATGGCAAAGGAATCTGATGATTCTGACAATGAGGTAATGCTCTCTGAAAGTGAGCTTGAACTGTTTAACTCATTTGAGCAAATGATGAACAACAAAGTAGATGTTGTTAATGAGCTTGCTAAGCTTAAGGACGAGATGATTCTGCTGAAAAAGCAAAATGCTAAACTGAAACTTAAGGTTGAAAAACCTGACGAATCAGCCATGTATAAAAAGCTTTCGCATGAATGTGAATCTCTGAGAGCTGAATGTGAAATGTACAAGGGACAAATTAAAGAACTTGAAGCTAGAATATCTTTGCATAATAAGTCGTCTGTTCCTAAGTCGTCTGTTGTGACAATAGATAAACCAACTGAACAGAGTACTCCCTTAGTAAAAGAAAGTTTAGAACTGAACAAAGCTGAAAAATTTATATCTGCTGATAATAGTAATATTGTCTTGTATGTTCAGACTACTAAACCCATTTCACCTGAGATTGAGAAAAAGGAGATAAAAACTCCTAAGGCTAAGAAGGGTAAAAAGCCTGAAACTGAAAAACAGACTGGTAAAACCAAACAGCAGAGTAGTCCCAAGAAGTCTGCTGATAAGAGTAAAACCAATCAGACTAGTAAAGCTAAGTCGTCTGTTAAAGAGCAAGTAAAGAGCAGACCTAAGAAGCAAAGAAATTACAACAAAAATGCTTACTATGGAAATGAGTCTTATTATGTGCAACCTGCTTATCCACCATATTATGCTGCACCTCATTATCCACCTCATTTTGCTGCATATCCTGCTCATCAAACAATGCATGCCTACCCTACTTATCATGCATCATATCCTGCTTATGAGCCTTATCATCATCATAATGATTATCACCATAATATGCCTGCTGATTATGATGTAAATGAAGTTGCTCATGCTCCTGCTAAGACTGCAAAGCCTAAGAAGCCTAAGACTTCAACATCTTGGGTTGTCAAAGGTGATACTAATCCGCCAGGACCCTCTCAATAAAGGGTACCTAAAACATTTTTATTTTGTTTTGTAGGTTAGGATTAGGAGTAGGAGTAAAATAGCGAAGAAATGGTACTTGGACAGTGGATGTTCAAGACACATGTGTGGAGACATACATGAACTGGCAGATGCTGTTGCTGTGAATGGTCCAAGAGTTACTTTTGGAGACAGCAAAGAAGGCAAGGTTGTAGCTGTTGGAAAGCTTATCAAAGGAAACATAGAGATATCTGACGTCTCATATGTTAGTGGCCTGAAGTACAATCTGCTGAGCATAAGTCAATTTTGTGACAAAGGATTTTCCGTGGTGTTTTCATCAGATAAGTGTTATGTTGAACAAATTGGAACAAAGAAGGTTATTTTATCTGGAAGAAGACAAGGAAACATCTATGTAGTCGACTGGAATTCTGTGGACAAGAATTCAAATGTTTGCTTAGTGGCTTCTACACCAAGTGAAATCAGTTGGCTTTGGCACAAAAGAATGAATCATTTGAATTTCAAGACCATCAACAGATTGATAAAGAATGATTTGGTAGAAGGAATTCCTAAGACAGTCATGAGCAAAGACAAGCTCTGTGATGCCTGTCAGAAGGGTAAACAAGTGAAGTCATCTTTCAAAAGCAAGAAGCACCAATCTTCAATCAGAATTTTGGAGCTACTGCATATGGATTTGTTTGGCCCTATTGATCCAATCAGCAATGGTGGGAAGAAATACTGCCTAGCTGTTGTGGATGATTTTTCAAGATTTACTTGGGTAATCTTCATGAAGAAGAAAAGTGAAACCAAGGAACATCTTACAAATCTGATGGAACTGATCCAGAATGAGAAGAGTCAAAGAATTTTGAAGATCAGATCAGATAGAGGGACTGAGTTTACGAACTCTACTGTTGAAGAGTACTGTAATTCCAGAGGAATCAGTCATGAGTACTCTGCTGCCAGAACCCCTCAACAAAATGGAGTTGCTGAAAGGAGAAACAGAACTCTAAAAGAAGCTACCAGGACAATGATAGCTGAAGCAAAGCTGCCCCAAAGATTCTGGGCAGAAGCTACAAACACAGCATGTTATACACAGAATAGGTGTATGATCAACAAAAGTCAAAACAAGACACCTTATGAGTTATGGAACAACAGAAAGCCTAATTTACATTATCTTAGGATTTTTGGTTGTAAATGTTATGTTTTGAACAATGGGAAAAATCACCTCACTGCATTTGCAGAGAAGGCTGATGAAGCTGTTTTTGTAGGTTACTCTACTGTTAGTAAAGCTTACAGAGTGTTTAACAAAAGAACTTTGCTTGTAGAAGAATCTATTCATGTAGTATTTGATGAACCAAGTCAATCATCTGAAAAGAATCAAAGTGCAAACCCTGAGATATCTGCTGACTTTCAGAAATTGAATGTGGAAAGAAAGGAAGAATATGTACCCATCATACTACCCAACTTATCTCAAGCTGTTAACTCAAGTGCTGTTCAAAATCAGTCTGCTGATTGTCTAACAGAGGAGTTGCAAACAGCTGACAGACCAGAGACTGTTCAACAGACCACAACTGTTCAACAGACTACTACTGAGACTCCAACAGTAGTGTTGCAAGATCAATCCAGAGGACAACATCCAGATTTGCAACCTGATCTCAGATGGCTCAGAGATCACCCACCAGAATTAGTGATTGGTGATCCCTTGGATAGAGTTAGAACAAGAAGGTCAACTGCAAATGAAACAATGTTTGTAAGTTTTCTTTCACAAATTGAGCCTAAATTAATTGATGAAGCTCTTGGTGATTCTCACTGGATTGAAGCTATGCAAGAAGAGTTGAATCAATTTGAAAGGAATGAAGTCTGGTACTTAGTTCCCAGACCTACTCATCAAAGAGTAATTGGCACTAAGTGGGTTTTCAGAAATAAGATGAATGAAGATGGTATGGTTACCAGAAACAAAGCAAGACTAGTTGCCAAAGGTTACTGCCAAGAAGAAGGCATTGATTTTGATGAGACATTCGCACCAGTTGCAAGGCTTGAAGCAATCAGATTGTTCCTAGCCTATGCTGCTCACAAGAACTTCACTGTCTTTCAGATGGATGTGAAGTCTGCTTTTCTCAATGGAGAATTGCAAGAAGAAGTGTATGTTGAACAACCTCCTGGATTTGAAGTTTATCAACAAGGAGATAAGGTATATCGTCTGAAGAAAGCTCTCTATGGACTGAAACAGGCTCCAAGAGCATGGTATGATACTTTATCTGATTTTCTTTTAATTAAAGGATTTCACAAAGGTAAAGTAGATAAAACCTTGTTTACTATTGAATGGGATAATCATATATTGTTGGTACAAATATATGTAGACGATATTATTTTTGGTTCAACTAACAAACGGATGTGTGAAAGATTCTCTAAGCTGATGCAGAACAAGTTTGAAATGAGCATGATGGGAGAATTAAATTACTTTCTTGGATTACAAGTCAAACAGCTGCCTGATGGTATTTTTATTAATCAAGCAAAGTACACAAAAGATCTGTTTAAGAAATTTGGTATGGAAACTAGCTCATCTGTTACTGTTCCTATGTCTACTGGACTTCGTCTGGACAAGGATGAAGGTGGCAAATCAGTTGACATCACCAAATACAGAGGCATAATTGGGTCACTGTTATACTTAACAGCTAGCAGACCTGATATTATGTATTCTGTTGGGGTCTGTGCAAGATTTCAATCAGATCCTAAGGAATCTCATCTCTTAGCTGCTAAAAGAATACTAAAGTATCTCAAAGGCACTCAAGAATTGGGATTGTGGTACCCAAGGGAATCAGGATTTGAACTTGTTGGATATTCAGACTCTGACCTTGCTGGCTGCAAAATTGATAGGAAGAGTACTACAGGTACATGTCAATTTTTAGGCAGTCGTCTGATCTCATGGATGAGTAAGAAACAGACTTCAGTATCCATATCTACTGCTGAAGCTGAATACATTGCTGCTGGAGCATGTTGTGCACAAATACTTTGGTTGAAGCATCAACTTGAAGACTATAATCTCAAGATCAGTGGAATCCCTATCTACTGTGATAATACAAGTGCAATCTCACTTACTCAGAATACTACTAGTCATTCCAGGACTAAACATATTGAGATCAAACATCACTTCATCAGAGACCATGTTGAAAAGGGAAATGTTATTATTGAGTATGTTCATACAGACAACCAGATTGCTGACATTTTCACCAAACCACTGAATGAAGCTAGATTCTCCACTCTAAGAGCGGAATTAGGCTTGTTAAAATTGGATCCATAAGCTGAGGGGGAACCTATCAGAAGACTGGGTTCAACAGCTTACTAATCTGACATCAACAAGCGTTACACTTCAAGAAGGCTGACTCTCAACAGACTAGTTGACTGATGAATTCTTGAATTCAGGGGGAACGTGTAAGACTAGCGGTACCCTTGTTTTAAAGATGAAATCCTCAATGACAGTTAGTTGAAGTTGTTTTAATCAGAAGATTTGTTCTTAATTCTTGAAGATTCAAAGATTATTTTTCTTGCTGGATTGACAAACAGCAAAGGAAGATCACTAGATATTGGCTTTCACTAGTGATATATTGTATCAGACAAGTCGCTTATCAGATAAGTATCACTTTACTCATCTGTTATTATTTATGTCATCTTATATTTAAAGTGATGTGCAAAAAACGTTTTATCAGAAGCACGCTTTTATAAGTAACAGACAAGTGGCGTTTCAAATTCCCGCCTGCCTGACATAATTAATAAATTTTGAATTCCGCGATTCTCGCCCGCACGATTAAAAACTGACAGATCAAATCAAACCGTCCGCGTATAACACGGAAACCGAAGCATTTCGAAATCTATAAATCCAGATCTGATCAGAAGGGTTAAACCTTACGCATCCAAAATTATTCTAAGTGAAAAAGAAGTTACTAACTCATCTTTTCTGCCTTAAAAGTGTTAAATCTCTCTCAAGCCACTACAAATTTTTCAAAATGGCCGGAGCTGAAGGACGTTATTTGAATTACGAGAAGTTCTACTCTTCTGGAACTCCTCTAATGAAGGAAATCTTGGTCAAAATTAAAGAGGCATCATTGGTGAAGGTTTTGGAGGCTCATGAGGAGTATGTTTTCACCGAAGATGTGGCTGACTACTATGGATCTAGAAAAAATGACCTAACCAAAATGATTTCTGTGGCTACTGTCGGAGGTAAAACTGTCTGTGTTTCACCTGCTGTTTTGAATGAAATTTATGGCCTTAAAAATGAAGGAGGAGAGGTATTTACCCTGGCTCAAGAAAAGGAGGAGGAATTTTGGTTTGTCTGTGCAAAGGATGGAGAACCAATGACTGGAAGCCTTATGAAAACTCAGCTGAAAGACGAGTTTCAAAGGTTTGCTGATATCATTGCAAAAATATTGGAGTGTTGTACGAGCTCCTTGGATGGGTTACCTAGGAGAAGGTACCAAACAATGGTTTGCATCTACTATGGGTTGGATGTTAACTGGGCTATTCACTACTTTTATCTTCTGGCGTTAAAGAAGAATGGACATGTGGTGATGATGAGTCATCTACTCTCAGCTCTGGGATGTCCATTGATGAACGGGAAGACAGTTCATAAGCTGAAGGAAGTGAAGATGTATGAACCAGTTAAGATTGGAGCTACTTCTAAAAGAAAGGCAAAAGGAAAAGAAGAGAAGCCTGCTGCCAAGAAACCCAAGATTACCATCAAGACGAAGTCTGCTGATCAAACAGCAAACCCTGCTGTTGAAGCCAGATCAGTAGAGTCTGCTGATGCTACTAACCAGATAGTCACTGAGGTGACTAAGGAAATCAGTGAGATGAGTACTGAAACATCTCCAGAAAGAACTGAGTCTGACGAACCAGTTCAGATTAAAGAAGTTGGAGGAAGAACAAGAAGTTCAGTAAAGAGAACTGCTGAACCTCAACGACCTGAAGTTTTGCCCAAGCCAAAGGCAAAAAGAAAGTTAACTCTGGGAGGTCAACGAGTTACCTTTACAACTGCCCCAACTGTTCAAGTCAGAGAAAACCCTGCTGCTGAAAGACCAGTGGATGCAGTAGACCAATCTCTTGACAAGTCTGCTGTTGATGAACAGCCAACTACTTCACCAGCAGAGGAGAATGTCCCACTCATTCATCCTGCACCAACTGCTGCTGTTCCACTACAAGTAGTTGAATCACCTGCCGCCAGAAGGAAGAGAACTGGTAAGGCAAAAGTTAAAGTGATTACTGCTGCTGAGCAGAAAAAGATAGATGAAGCTGAGAAGAAAAAGAAAGAAAAAGAAAACGCTCGCAAACTTAAGGAGCTTGAGGCTCAGACTAAAAACATGTCTGAAGCTGAGAAAGCTGCTAAAGAAGCTCATGATTTGGCTTTGGCTATTGAAGCCAGTACCAAGGATGCTCAAGGTCCAAGGTACAGTGGTGGAATCACAATTGGAGATCCCAAGAAGCCAAAGGCTGTTATGCCAACCCCCAAGCTGCCAAAGAAGAAGAGATCAGAACTGAAATACGCTCTGAACATAGTTCAAAATGATCCAGAGATGTTCAAACAATTTGTGGCAGATCTTGAGCGGTATAACGACGTTTTGGTCCGTCAGAGTCTCTTTGTTAAAGAAAAGATAAGATACAACAGATGGAGAGAATATCGTCTGACCAAGACAAAGGATCAAATAGTACAGTGGAAGGATTTTGCTGCTGAGGAAAGATGGGTCCTGCAATTTCTGGAAACTGGATGTCTGAGACAAGCATTGGATTCAGACCACTTCTTTGATATGATTCACTATCGAATGAGGAAGTTGGCAAAGTCTGAAGCCAAGTTGCTACAAAGTTCTGTTCCTGAAACTCCTGCTTCAGATGAAAATCTACAGAACAGAATGGTCAAGCTGGCATTATCTGTAACTTTGGAAGTATGGGCAAAGAAGACCAGACATCAGAAGGGTCAACCCAGCTCAATGTTACCTATGCCAAGCTTACAACAGATCGTCTTTGGACCGGCTATCAAAACATATGAAGACTTACCTGAACAGACAACTTCACCATTTACACCTGCTCTTATATTTACACATAAAACTGTTGTTGCTGATAATGGTGTTGATGTTGTTACAGAGATAAATGAGCCAACACAGGTCCAACAGAAGATTGCTGAAATCTCAACATCATCAGAGAAGTTGCCCCAACAGCAGACTACTCTGACTGATGAACCAAAGGAGACTGACAAAACTCCTGAGATTGCTCAAGCAAGCACAGCCACTCCATCAACTTCAACAGACTTGCAACCAGCTATTTTGGAGTCCATCCATCAGCTGATTGCCAACTCAATGAAGGAAATGGAAGACAGACATAGAGAACAAATGAATACGTTTAAGGAAGTAGCCTTAACTATGCTGTCTGCTGCTGCTGAAAAAGTCCCAAAGGCTGCTGATCCTAGCCCTCTGATAGTGGAAGAAATGGCAAACATCAAAAATGAAGTACAAGCTATCAGACTGGATGTGGAAACATTTGGTGCAAGGGTCAAAAACAACACAGCTGGTTGGAGGGACATCAATGAAGTTGTTGCAAATGCAATGGAGGCTCATGAAGTAAAAGCTGAGAGCATGCTGAAAGCATTCACTACTTCAGCTGACTTAATTCTGAGTTCTCAGATTCAACTATGTGATCAAGTGGATCTTACATTCAAGAAGATTGAATCCTACAACACATTGCAGCAACTGAAGAGGGAAAATCATCTTCTGACAGTGGATAAAAACATCAGACTGATTTGTGACGCAATTAACATCACTCCTGTTCTGCCTGAAGAACCTGTCTACCCTGCTGATGATGACAAAAAGGGGGAAGATGGAGATTCTACAACGAAGAAAAAGGGTGCTGATGCTAATTTATCAGCTGAAGTTACTGAAAAGTTGGACTCTGCTGAAAAGGATGCTGATGATGAAAATACAAGCAGACCAGACAATGAAGTAACTGAGGCAGAAAACGATGCTGATGAAGAGCCCAAAGAACCAGTAAAATCTGATAAGGAGATTGCTGCTTCCAAGGACTCTGCTGCTGAACAGTTAGATCCATATGTCAAGTACAAAAGAATAGAGGATCTCAGAAGACGATTTGAAATGCTTGAACAAGATCTCTCTAGTTCTGAACAAGAAGATGAAGACCCTGAAAATGAAAAAGAAGGAGAAACACAAGAAGAGAAGAAGGACTAGACTAAGTTATTAGACTAGGTCACTTGTAATCTTTTTGTTAAACTTGTAAAATTCTACTTTCTGTTATCTCATCTGTTAAACTTGTAACTTGTAATCAATTGATATAATCTATAAAAGTTCAAGTTTCCAACAAATCATTTCTATCTCAGAAATTTTTGAGGACTTAAACTTTAGCTTTAGGAACAGGTACTTAGCTGAAGTTTTGTCATCATCAAAAAGGGGGAAATTGTTGGATGAAGATGAAGATGGAAGACATAAAGTGAAGGGAGGTTTTGATGATTTCCAAAACATCAGAATCAGCTAAGTATGGAAGCTTAGTAAAAACCTTCTAAGATATTTGACTAAGGAAGAAGTTCATCAGACTAGTCAAATATGGTCCAGAAGACTACTGATCTATTGCTGAGGAAGAAATCAGACTGGTGGACGATCAGCCGACTCAAATCAGATTAGTTCAAGTTTGGGATCAGCCGAGTATACATCAGACGAGTAATTTCGATCAGCCAAGTGGAAGTAGATCAGAAGATCAGTGCAACGGTAATAAATGCACTTGGAGTAATAAATGATGAAGAGGAAGGGTATTAATGACAAATGATTGAAGAGAAACCTCGTATCAGATTGGTGCATTTAATGCGATCTGACAGCAAGTACAGCAGAGTGTACAGTGTTCAGTCGCAGGTAGCCGTTTCTGCAGGAAGGACCAGTACTCGAGGATTTGAACAGCTGTCGATCTCTCAACGGGCAGAAATTCAAATCTCCAAGTATAAATAGTTCAGTTCATGAGTTGAAGAGAAGAACAACACAGAGACAACACACTTTGAGAGCTAAAATTCGAAGCAGAACTTCTCTAAGTCTCAAAACTCAAGAACAGAACACTCATCAGCTAAGTCATTTGTTGACGAAGCAAATAGAGAGAAAAACAGAAAATACTTGTAAAATCTGAGTGATTTTGTTAGGTTGTGTTGTGAGGAGTAGATATCAATCTTTGTGAGCGATATTACTTCAGAGATTAGGAATTTCTTTGTGATTTCCTACTACGAACTTGTGGCCAGTTCATCTGTTGGTTGGCGCAAGCAGAGTGTACTGTAATCGTTGTGACTATAGTATAACCCAAGATCTAAGTGACTTGGAAGAGTGGACTAAAGGATTTACATCCATATAACCACTATAAAAATCCTTTGTGTTTTTAACTTGCATTATTTTCTGCATATTTGAAAGAACAGTTCTAAAACACCAAAAAGGTTAACTGCTGAAAAGTTTTATAAAGGAGTTTATTTAAAAACTGGGGATAAAACTATTTCAAGGTTAAAGAAAACTACTTGTGAAAAACACTTGATAAATCCGCTGCAAGTTAGTTTATTTTAAACTCTGATTTTGATAAAATCAGCTGAGTGAAATCAGAAGAGTGGTCAACTCTGCTGTTCAAAGCTTAGTGCTAGATCAGCTTAGTCTGCTTACTGTTCTCGATCAGCTTAGTCTGCTGAACAGAAAAGTTAGAAGTTTTAAAAGGCAAAATTTTAAAGAGGTTTATTCACCCCCCCCTCTAAACCTCATCTGACCACTTGGGACCAACAAATTATAACCAAGGACGGTTAATACGATGGCAACTTGAATTAAGCAGATATCCAGCAAAGATAAAATATATAAAGAGTAGCAATAATACTATTGCAGATACATTAACCAGAGAATTTGCTTCAGGTTAAAAATTTAAGGAATCATGGACGGCGCAATAGCAACTTTGAAGAATCAATGTAAGCAGATAAAAGGAAACATTGAAGCAAAACTTTTGGAGCTACAAAACATCGAAAGGGCAATTCAAATGTTTGACCCCACATATCAGCCATCAGAGTTTAGCAAGCTAAGCGTGGTGGACACACCAGAAGAATCATCGACATTGACAAACAAAAAAGAAGAAGCACCAGCAGAATCATCAAGTAAGCGAAAAACACATTATGTAATATTTAATGGACCAATGCAGAATGTTATTTTTGACGAATGGCACAAGGCAGCTATGCATACTCAAGGGAAAAAAGGAATCATCTACAAATCATATAGCACACTGGAAGAAGCTAAGCAAGCAGTTGCTGAAAATAAAAAAACAAACCAAACTTTCAAAAACGTATTGGTTGAGCCACCAAAAGAACTAACAAAAATGCAGGTATTGGGAAAAATCTCAAAATTATCCCAAGTACCAACAAGGCAAGGACACATTCAGATGAAGACTTTAAGTTTTGATGATTTCCAGTATCATTTAAACTTAATTAAAAATTGGAAATAAGAAGACTTAAACAAGTTCTTCTATCCGACAATTAAGGCATACAGTCTAAAAGCAGTAGTCACGAGTGGAGCTAGCCCGTTAATGGTTTATAAATTTTTCCATTATGGGTTATTGGATACCATATATATTGAAGAAGGAAACAATATCATTCAAGAATTAAGTATTGGAATAACAAAAACGGTGAACAATTATAGAAAACACTTTGGAAAAGACAGAGAAGTGTATTTAAGAATTCATGGTTCATATCCATTTTTTAATGAATTAGGAGAAATCCGAGTACCATCTTATTCATTAGTAAATATGGGTATATCAAATGGACAGTATCCATTAAGAGATGAACCAATTCAGGAAAAAGAAGACATCTCAGAGATTAACTATCAGTTATTATTTGGGATATTAGCACAATTGCAAAGGATGACTGACGAATCGAAGTATAAAATTAATTACAAGAATCAGTCTATCATGATATATTCGCATTTTAAGGACAAATTTAAGCCAGAAGAATTTGACATTTTTCTGGATTTTGAAGACACGTTAATGAAGGTAAAAGGAGTTTTTGATAGGCTCACTGAAGAAGAAAAACAAAAGCTATGCCTTCAGATAAAGCCATTCAAAGGACACGTATGCAGTTACTGTAACAAGGAGGAAAATGAAGGACCAGAGGAAAATGAAGGACCAATTATAGAAGATTAAGAGTGTCGGCATAAAACAACAAAGATGTAAACAGTAGACCCGAGTGTCGGCAGAAAAAGATGTAAATAGTAGATCTAAATAATGTAGACTTTTACTTTATGTCCTTTTCTTTCAATAAATGTGTAGGGACTCTTATCCCTTCACACGGTTTGTATTGTGTGGACAGAACTTAGTCTGTTCATCTATAAATATGTATCCCTTATGTACATTTTAATCAGAGTTTGAAAAATAAGAATAAACGTCTGTTTATTTTCTCTCTCGAATCTTTCCTTGAGCTTTTATAAGTTCTGAATAGGGAAAATTTATCCATATACAATTAAGATATTAATCAAAAGCATCTATCAGTTCTAAATTATCAAAAGAATCAGCAAGATCCATCAAGGAAAAGCATCAAGCAGCAATCAAAACAATCCATTTTTCAGGTATGGCATGTTTTAATCAACAATATGAATGTATTAGCATTATACAAATGATTTACATATTATTTCAACATTTAAATTTATGCAAAGGATGAGTTCTATAAATTTAAATTTAGTCTCTACAAATAATTATTTACAGTATCATATATTAGGAGTTCTTAATAGAGAACACATAGTATCTATTCTTATTGATACAGGAGCATCATTCTCACATGTTCATCCAAAATATACAACAATTATTGCCGAAGCACCTATTATAGAAATAGAAACTATAAATGGAACAAAACAATGTAGTAAACAAACTTACATAGAGTTAATGTTTCATGAAGAACTAAACTTTAAGTTATCCATTTATATAGACGAAAGTAATATAGGAGCAGATATTTTATTAGGAACAGATTTTTTAGAAAATATAAATTATCAAATAAATTCTAAACACATAAAGATAAACGATATAGAAATCCCTAGAATTAAACTACCATATTACGAAATAAATAAAAATCTTTAATGGATGAACATATTCAAATATTAGAGCAAGAAGAAACATTTGGATTATACTCAGCTCAATCAATTATTGAACATAAAATAGAAAAAACTAAAAAGGCAAAATTAGATTTAAAAGAAGGACAACATTTTAGTACATCAATATTCGAAAAGTTAAAAAGAAAAAATATTATTTATCACGGATTATTTACTCAAGAAATACCTATAGATATAAAAAGCACTAGAGGAACTATTGTAATTCCATTAATAGATAGTGAACAAATAGTATCTAGAATACTAAAAATTCGTAATAAAGAAGATAGAGATAAAATAGGATATATACAAATTGCTACTATACAAGTATTAATTAAATCTACTTTTAAAGAAGGAATTGATTCACCAATAGCTTTAATAGCTTATGACAGAAGAATTAAAGAAACCAACGAATCAGTTTTAGGAATAACAATGGGAAATTTAGCATATAAAACTTTAAAATTTAATCTAGGAATTAAATATGCAATCCCATTATCAACAAAGAATTTAGATAACAGTATATGTCTAGGATATAAATTTGCTCGAAAAGAATTAATGGAAGAAGGAGATCAACCATTTAGTTTAACATATATGGTCGAATATGCATTAACAAATAGTCATCATAGTATAAATTTTCTAGATCAGGAATCAATCTATTTAGATAAATTATTTGAAGGAATAGCACAAATAAAGAAACTACCTATGAAAGAAATAACATTAGGAGAAACTAGTAATCAACTTAGAAGCCCAGTCATTTTTAGACAACCTTATGTAAAACAATTATTATTAGAAAAACCTACAAATTCTATAAAAGAAGAAAGTGAATATACCAGGTTAGAAAAAGAGGTATTAGATTTAACTAAATTCTTAAAAGAAAAATTATGAATAATCATCCCGAAAATAAATGTAAAGAAATATCAAATCTAATTAACCATTACAAAGAAAGGTTAGAATATTTAAGAACAACAACCATTAGTACTAAAATATATAGGATGAATAAAGAAATTATAGAAAAAAGAATAAAAGAAGCAAAAAATTCATGTATGATATGTAATTATCATCAAGAGCAAACATCCGCTGCCTCTGACCAATTTTTGGTATCAGAGCCGAGTAACGAAAATGGAGAAAATACAGAAAATACAAAATAAATTACAAAAAATTATTGAAGAAATTGAAATTTATGAAGATAAACTAGCTAATATACAATTTTTAGAAATTCATCCTTGTACACTAGGAATACTAGATTTCAAAATAAAGATATTAGAAAAACGAAAAACTGATTTTGAATATGAATTACATAAGCAGAAATTGATATATCATATAGAAAACAAGTATCAAAATAGAGGGTACTAAAATGCAAATTATAGAAGTAAAGAAAACTAATGCAAATACCATCTCTACAGGAAAAAGCCCCTGAAGGCCAGTTTTGCAAATCAAACTTTCTAAAAAGCCATTTTTGAAATTCACTCGTGTGTGAAAGCCAAAATGTCATATGGTTCTAGAATCTTCAACATAAGTTACAAAACCCTCTTCCCAAATTATAATTCTCCATTTAACAAGTCTCCATTTCTCTCCAGTTTTCTTCATCCGGTTCGATCAATGGCTACTGTCACTGACTCCACACCATTCAAGAAAATCCAGATTCAGAGAGACGACACCGTAAGACTTATTAGAATCTTTTGTTTATGTTTGGTTTCCATATGGGTTTACAAAGATGAGATTTTTAATCAACTTCTCATTTGCTTATATGTATGGGTCCAATTATTCAATTTGATAATGAGTACGAGTAATTTATTCACGATTTGTTTTTTTTAATGAGGGTGTAGAAATGATGAAAACTTGAGAAAACAATCAATATTCCTTGCTTACGTTTACTTCAAGAATAAAGGGCCAAAAAATGTAATTAAGATAGAGTAATAGTGATTCAATTACAAAAGTAAATTTCTTGATAATTAATTAATTATTAAGCACTTAAGTATCACAACATGGCTAGCTTAATTTAGTATTCGATTTTTTTGGTATAGACATTCGATGCTTATGTGATTGGCAAAGAAGATGCTCCTGGTATTGTGGTCCTTCAAGAATGGTGGGGTGTTGATTTTGAGATCAAGAATCATGCTGAGAAAATCTCTCAGTTTGATTCAGGCTATAAAGCACTAATCCCCGAGTACGTTACAGTTCTTGTTCTATTATGCTCAAGTTTACAATTTTATCGTTGTAATTCATTCCTAAATGAGTTTTGCTGTCTTTTTCTTCTATTGCAAATTTAGTTTGTACCGAGGAAAGGTGGGTTTGGATGTTGCAGAAGCACAACATTTGATGGATGGTCTCAACTGGCAAGGTGCTGTGAAAGATATCGAAGCGTCAGTCGCTTGGCTGAAGTCAAATGGTTCTAAGAAGGTGTGTGATTTCTTAACACTTATGCGGTAAATTGCAAGTTTATAACAGATACTACAAAGTATATTATCCTTAATAACGATATTTCGGGTAATCCAAGATGTTTCTTCAATATGAAAACATGGTTTATGTAGCTTATCTAATCTCCCACGTTCTTCATTTACTTATTCTTTTTCTCTTGCTTCCATGTTCAGTGAGATAGTATATCACCATATGTTTTTTATTACAAACTTTATTTTAATCATTTCGACTTTTTACCCATCTTTCTATCCTCTGTTTACTTCCCAATATGGCCCCCTTTCCCCCCCTAGTTAGATTACATTTCTAGTGTATTTCGTAAGTAAACAGTATCCACATCTACCATTTGTCAAATCATTTAGGTTCCTAATTTGAGGATTTCGATTAAAGTTCCAATAAATTTTGTTACAATAGGTTGGTGTAACTGGATACTGCATGGGTGGTGCTCTTGCTATCGCGAGTTCTGTATTGGTCCCTAGTGTCGATGCTGTGGTAGCCTTCTATGGAGTGCCTTCGCCAGAGCTAGCTGATCCTGTTCATGCTAAAGCACCAGTTCAGGCTCACTTTGGTGAACTGGACAATTTTGTTGGATTTTCAGATGCCAAGGTTATCCTCGTACTTTACATCTATTTTCGACGTATGCAACTTGATGTTTCATAAATTGGGGTGTGGTTAACCAAAATTTTGGTACACCGTTTCTCCGAACTAAAAGTAAACCTGATATTTCGGCTCTGTTTTTGGCTTGAGCCAAATTATTTAGTTTTGGTTTAACCGAATTTGTCCACTAAACCAAAATAAGAATAATTTATCATCCAAAGAAATATATTTTTTAGAGAGAATTTCTCAAACTACCCCTGAGCTTTAGTGTAATTACACTGACCACCCTTCATGTTTGGAAAATTACACAAACTACCCCTTAACTATTAGATTCATTACAAATACCCTTTTACGGCAGTAATTTCTGAAGGTGCATTCCGACGTCATCACAAAACTTTTTATGTGGAAAAAAGGGGTGAAATTGGGTTAATTCAGTGAAAAGCGTGAAATCGGTGAAAAAATGGGTGGAGTTGATGGAGAAATAGGTGAAGTCGGTTCACTACCCTTGAGGTTTTTGATGTCCTTGATAGTACACAGGGGCATTTCTGGAACTTAAACTTTTTTTTGATGAAATTAATGCCAAAGGGGGTAACTGTAATGAATCTAATACCTCAGGGGTGGTTTGAGTAATTTCTCAAACACGGAGGGTGGTCAGTGCTATTACACTAAACCTCAGAGGTAGTTTGAGTAATTCTCCCTATTTTTTAAACATTTAGCATCTATTTCAAATCAGAACTCCATATCCTGTTTATGGTTAGGACCAGTTAACCCGATAAAAACCAAATCGAACCTAAAGCTAAAATGTGATAAACTGAAAGTTGTACCAAATTTCTTTGATTCTGTTTGGTTTGCACTGATTTTTCGGTTCTGGTGGTATCTAAACATTTTTGTTCTATTATTTATCTATATGTATATGTGAAAGAAGTAAATTTGTTGGAAGTTTTTGAATAAATATGCTTGTCTGAAGTCTGAACCATAGACATATGCTCATTTTGTATATTTGTATCCGCAGACCGGAAAAGCATTAGAAGAAAAGCTCAAGGCATCAGGAGTTCCCCATGAGGTACACATTTACCCGGGGGTCGCACATGCATTTATGAATAGTTCTCCTGAAGGAGTGCAGAGAAGAAAAACGATGGGGTTGAACGATGAAGATGCTGCTGCAGTCGAGCTTGCTTGGACTCGTTTCCGAGCGTGGATGACTCGCTTCTTGTCTCCATGAGCTAGCCCTATGGCTCATCTAGTCACATAGGGAAGCAAACAGTATGCCATAAATTATACCATATGTTGAATAAATAAGACTTTTTTCTTTTCTTTATGGGATTGCCATTTTGTGTTGCACCATTAAAAATGGATTTCATGTGCTTGTGTTATAGAGTGAGTGTCATATTTTGATGGTATTTCATTTTTATCGTGTGATGCATTGACTGGAGTTTAATAATGTCTTGAGTTTGATTTAAAACACCAGTATGACATGATAAAAATGGGCAATTTTTTTAACTTTTTGATCGTTTGAAGTAGCTGCATAACAAAATTAATGATTTATTGTGGTATATTGCTATTTACGTCTTGGATTGTGTCATCGACATTAATTTATTCTCAATATGAAAAACAAATATGGATGGAAAAAAAAGTAATTTCATATGGTTAAAAATATGCTGTGTGATTTGCACAAGGCTTGTAAGATTAATAGCTATTGATGTATATCTTGGATTTAAAAAAATTAGTGTAAATAGAAACTTCCTAAAAGGAAGAACTAACATTTTATTTTGAGAATGTGAGTAATGAGGTATTTCAATTTAATTAGTGGCAAAAAGACATCAGTTTTTCAATTTAATTAGTGGCACTATTTTCATTTGCTTTGACATTGTACATTGTCATTGTGATGAAATCGATGAATTTGAATTGGCGGTATTTTGGTTTGTGCATTTTCTCTATTTGTATCAATGATTGTTTTTTTATATTGTGGTGACTTGTAAATTAGATTTGAATTGTATAATAGAATTTGAATCAAATTGTTGTATAGCATCTTAATATATAGTACCATCCCAGAGTGAATTTGATCATTTTCTTAACAATAAAAATAGGCATTTTCATTTGTTTAGAACTTTAGCTTTGTTCCATTCAAAATTGAAGTTTATAAATTTTGGAGTAAGAATATGAAATTTTCAATTTTTAAGTCTCAAATGCTCGTCACATTGATTTCCGGCAAGTATTAATTTTTTTTGTCAAATAGGAGTTTAAGACATAAATTGACGCCAATGATACAATAAATAATGTAAACTGATAAAATACCACAATAAATAACTAATTTTTTAAACTAAGTCACTTTACATTAGGGGTGTTGTAAAGACCCGGAATTTTCGCTTTTATATTTTTCTAATCCTTAAAATTTATTTTGTATATATATATATATATATATATATATATATATATATATTATAAAAATATGTTTTAAATACAGAAATTTCAGTTTAGGACCCGATCGTACGCATCTTAAAAATTTTGGGGTTCAAAATGAAAACTTCAAAAATTGCAGGGGTCTTTTTGTAATTTCGCCAAAAATTGGCAATGTGGTTAATTCTAATGAAGACAACTCATGAGACACTTGTTTATAAGTTTTCTTTCTAATCACATTTTGTGGAAACATGCAATCTCCCACATGTATGCAATTTTGGACTAATTTGATTGGCTAAATACTCCTATAAATACTTCTTCTTTCTCATTCTTGAACTTGAATTAGCATAACACATTCAGCCCCTAGTAGAGTACGTGAGTAAGAGAAAGTTACAAGAAAATTGGAAAGAAAAGAAGGTGAAAGAGAGGAAAGAAAATTGTGAGAAAGAAGTTGAGGAAATAGGAAACTTGGGGAGAAAGTGAAGGTAATTAAGAGGGGAGAAAGAGAGTTTATTGCCGGAACATCTCGACACCTCCGCTGCCATGCTCGGCAGCCATTAATGCCGCCAGCGGCAGCCATAAGCTTCTGCCCGCAGCAGCAAAAAATGGCCACCGAGAACAGCCGCATTTGCTCACTACCATGGCAGCCGTATGCTGCCGTGAACAGTATCAAAATGCTGCTGTTCCGGCAGCCGTTGAAGGTGGCCTGGCGACGTCGGGCCACCCACGAGTTGATATATTTTGGAGTTCGTTCCGTTTCATTTTCAAATTGTGTTGTTTTGAATCTTTTACCGCATTTAATCGTTGAATTTATCATCATGTTATAGGTGATCGTTTGGAGTAAATCAATCTTTTGATAATTCGAGTTTTCGGTGAAAAAGGTGAGCGTGGGAGTCTAAATAACGAGGAGTTAATCTCGACTCATCGTTATTTAAGTGCGTTAGAGTTTAGTTATATTCGTTAAGTGTAGTAATAATTCTCTTAAACTGTAAGAATTCAACAAATAAAATTACTACTTTGATAAACTTTTAATCAAGTAGTTGATAATTCCATAACTTTTAAAAATGGTTGGTATAAAATGTCCATCTATAACTAAAATGGTAGGAAATTGCTATTATATGTAAATTTTGGTGGTTTGATGCATGGTAATTGACGTGTGATTTAGAAGGGGCTGATTTTGCAATTTAAATTTGGAATGTGATAATGTGTTATTTGTTGATTACTATTGGAATAATTCTATGTTGAATTGATATTTATCCGGGTGTAGTACTTTATCTCACCCGGATAAAAAGTTGATTATGTTAATTATTTATCTGTTGTTGTTTTGGGCCCATTTGGCTTGTGCGGTTATATGATTAAGTTGAATAGCACGGGCTATTAACTCGATCATGAGCCCCTGGCCTGGGCTATTAACTCGATCATGAGCCCCTGGCCTGGCTCGTATATTCGAGAGAACAGGGTCTCTTGGATATACGAAGTCGTTTTTGAATGCACTGACTAGTCATGCATAAGGTGTGTATGGGGGAATATCAAAAGGTGTGTTTGAGGAAGCAAGTTTTGGAAGTTGACAGACACCGGAACGTATCCTTTTATACTGTACATTAATACCTGTTTTGTTCCCTTTATACGGCATTCGTCGCTCTTTTCTTTGAAATTATTTGAATCACGCACACCCACCTCACTAAGTTGCAAGTCAACTTACGTAATGTGTTTTACTTATTTTCAGATTCTCGGATATAGCGTAGAAGCCAGGAGGATTCTCGTCGGCATTAAATTAGAATTTTGAAGCTTATATATATGTAAAATAGCTACTATTAACTTATATTTTGTAAAAATCAACTTATGTAAATTTACTAGGATTATATGTAAATATTAATTAAGTAATTTTTAGTCGGGGCGTTACAGGTGTACATGGTACGGTTTTGCGGTTTTTTAACTAAATTTGTACCGTACCAATTAGTGCGGTTTTAAAAATTCAAAACCAAACTAGAGTTTTAAAAACCATACCAATACATTCGGTTTTGTGTGGTTTCAGTACGGTAGGGTACGGTTTTGCGATTTTTTAGAATAATATTATCATGCATTTTTCTTATTTAGTCGATTATTTAGTTGACAAAATGATATATTTTTCGAATAAAAAAACTGTTAATATATGTTGTTTCTTTATTTTAATATTTTTTTCATAAAAATCAATATTAAAATATCTTACAAATTATTATTTTAAAATAAATAACTCACCGGAAAAAAATCAGAAATTTGGTGACATAATGGAGCCTAGTTGAATAAAATTAATTGATTATTTATTTGGTCTTTCTTTTTATTTATCGAGGAACTTATTGTTTTGTCTATGCTGTATGTATTTTTTGCATAATAGGTTTTCAACATATGAACAATTAAATTTGTGCTAAGCTTGAGTGATTCTTTGTTTAGTTGAATGGGAGCGATGTCGTAACAATAAATAGTGATGTACTATAATATAAGTTAATAGATAATATAGTGTTTGAAAATATGAGAATTACAAACTGAAAAATAAAAAGTTTTGAATTTATTTGTAAAGTAAGAAAATGAATAATTTTTTCATGTTTCTTTTCAATTTCGATACGGTACGGTTTTTTTCGGTATGAGAAGCCTAAAATCTCTAATACCATACCAATATATTCAGTACGGTTTCCATCCATACCAAAACCTTTAGTTTTGATTAGAAAAACCAAAAATTTGGTATGATTCGATACGGTACGGGACGGTCCGGTACGGTTTTGAAAACCATGTGCACCCCTACTTCACATGACCAAAAACGTAATTTTGCCAAGAAATGAGTCCCTTTTTCTTTCTACTTAATATTTTTTTACGTCCATGAATAGGAAAGAAAATAATATAAAAACTAAGTATTCTTTTTGAAAAAAAAAGTAATCGGTTTCAAATTAATTGGCATAATTATTGTTTTCACATAGATTAAAAAATCTCATAATGAATTACTTTTCTATAGTAAATGTCAAAAATACCCTCTTTAATGATTGCTATCACTTTTGTCATAAACTATTTCATACAATTTCATTTTTTTATTGGTGATCCATAAGCTTCATAAGAAATGATAAAATTGAAAAAAATTACATTGAAAAATCAAATGTTCCAATTAATTTGAAACATAAAAAATTAACAAATGTGCCAATTAATTTGAACGAAAAGACTAGTGTCAAATATGGGTGAGCACGGTCCGGTTTACCGATCGGAACCAAAATTTCGGTCCGGACCGTTTACCGAACCGAAATTTCGGTCCGGTAAACGGTTTTCGCCCCAGAACCGGCCCTTGGAGGCTATAGGTTCTCGGTAAAATCGATCGGTTTTCTGAACCGAACCGGTTATACGGAAATTTCTTTTTTATTTTTTTTTATTTTTCTGAAAACTGAATATTGTCTTCAGTTTTTCTCTTTCATAAAAAAAAGAATTTCTTGTATCTTCCCCACAAATACAAACCCCAACTTCCACACCTCTCCTCCGCCGCCGCCCTTCAAGCCTATTTCTCCCTCCGCCGCCGCCATTGTTAATTTCGGTGTTGTTTGAATTGTAGGAGATCTGGAATTTGATAATCGAGTATCAATATTGCAATTTTGCTTTATAAATTCATTTCCCTGTTTTCTCTTTGCAGGATTTAGAAAGGTATGTGAGATGTTTTCCTTGTGAATTTTAAGATTTTCTTTTGTTTGTCGACAAGAAATTATGCAATGGGGTATGTGAGAATTTGGGTTTGAGGTTCAGTGTTGTAAATCATTAGTCAATTTTAAAATATCCATCCTCAATAATAAATCATTAGTCAATTTTTTTTTATAAAATAAAGCAAAAATGGCGATTTGGTTCATTTCTGGACTGAACCGAAACCGAACCGGAACCAAACCGGACCGTTCGATTTTTATCGAACCGGACCAAATATTTCGACCCGAGGTCTAAAAAGAACCGAACCGATTATATACCGAAAATCGATCCGATTCGATCCGATCCGATCCAAATGCTCACCCCTGATGTCAAAACTCAACTTTTCTTACCAAAATCATAAACAAATGATTTGGTCATTTCCCCGAGGATACGGGTAAGAAGCATCTTTTTCTCTCTCTTTCCTTTTTTTTCTCATATTAACAAGTCATAAGCAGCTATTTCCCGTGGATCACCACCATTCCCTTGGAAAAAGGAATTTTGTGGGAGTTGTTTCTTTTTTATGGTAAATAAGTTTGCAAGTTCCATCCATTACCTAGTTGGATTATTATTCCCCAGCCGCCACAAGCAGCCACTTAATTATTGTCCCAAATTATTTGTCATTTTATATGTTTTATCACATATTAATGTACCTACTAAATAGCCTCAGTTTTAGGGAAAAAATAAACTATACCCTTATTCTTTATTTATCTCACCATTAGCTATTTACACGTTATTCAAATTTTACACTCTCTCTCTTACTTTTTCTCTTACATACCTAAAATATGTACTCCCTCCGGTTCATATTAGTTGGCACATTTGTCAAATTTTTATGTTTCATATTAATTGACACATTTGGGTTTCCAATGCAATTTTTTTCAATTTTGCCCTTCTCTTTTATCTAGGTTGAGAAGCTCAAGAGTCACTAGGAAGGGTATTTTTGACATTTTACCATGTCAAAGTGATTAATCATGAGGTTTCTTAATCTCTGTGAAAAGTAACAATATGCCAATTAATATGAACCGGAGAGAGTAATTAACAGTGTATTGATATCTTAAATTGATAAATAATTTGGGACAAATTTTTTTCTTTCTAAAACGACAGATAATTTGGGACAGAGGGAGTATTGTCTTATACTTTTCATTTTCTTATTCTCTCACTTAATTTTTCCCTTTTTTTTTTTTTTTTTTTTTTTTGGTTAACGGGATAGTTCAAATTTCCTACACATTCTTAAGAGTAAAAATTGCACCCACATTGTACCAAAAAAAAAAAAAAGAATAATTGGACTTACACCCGACTAAAATTGGTGTATCATCGAGTTTTACCTTTTAAAATCAAGAAAAAAGATGCTTTATGTGTTATGACAAAGTATTTTGATCTAATCAACCCATTTGAAGAGCTAGCCGATCTATTTGAAATGGTTCTGATTTAGTTTAGGTTCACCAAAATTTGATTCCATTTGAGAATGAATTTGGGTAGTTCTAACCCCAAATTTTCAAGCCTATTTGAGACTTATAAAATTATTTATTTTGACATCGATCATTTATTTTTGGTACTTATAAAGCTATAGATTTAATGACTGTCAGCAATCTAGTGTCTATTCAATCTAATATGGTTTAAAGCAATCGTAGTACACGTTGGACCAATGATAGCCGTGCATATGATGTGTGTTTGTGTGTGTGTTGAAATTATAACTAAAAAGATAAATATATGAACATTGAAACGATTTATTGATTAGCAACCGGAATACACATTAATCTACGGAGTTTGCTATGTAAATAATATTTAAATCGCCAATGCCCTATCCTACTACAAACTACTGATCCATTGAAATAAAATAAAAGGGGTGCAAGTCACCATAACCTATGATTAGCCAAGATCAGTGCAAAGTCCATGTTGTGGAGCTTTAGAAGCAATTTGTTGATGGCATGTATGCTTGAATAACTCGTAGAGAGTAAGACTTGTTGTGATGGAGAGTGTCCATTTTCATGTTGACAGGAGGCCTTTATTTATAGAATTTATGGGGAACTTGTCTTCCATCTATAGCTTTTGAATTCTAGTAATAAGTTCGAATGACAATCTGGGAATTGTTAATTTATGGTACAAACAATACCCCCCGTAAGTTGTGGTTGAAGGACTTCGACCATAACTTATGCCCTGAATTTTACTGGCTCATCGAGCCATTTAATGCGGCCGAATAGTTGTGTTTCAGTGATATAACATCGTGGAAATTGACCAATACTTGGTATCTATACCATAAATTAATAATTTCTAGATTGCCCTTCTATGGAATGCATCACCCCATCGGTGCAGACAAAGTTTGAGGCACGAACTATCGACGCATTTCTATATACCCTGACGGACATCGGACGAAGAGAACACCGCCATCGGACATTGGCGGGTAGTCTGCCCGACGATAAATTACAAGCTAGCTATACAAACATCATGGCCTGAAATGGAGAGAAGGATAAGACCACATGGGTGGACTTATTTTCCTACTAAGCACCCAAGAAGCATAATTAACCAGGTCTCCTAAATGCAAGCACAATTCAAGGGGAGTTATAACTGAACCTATCACCGATCTGAAATTACTACGCTCACTCTCTACGAGTCATTCAAGCATACATGTGATAACGCCGTGAAAACGTCGTTATTACATGCTTCCTTAAGCCTAAAATACTAGCTTTGATCCGAGTTTTGTGTGCCTTTTGCTTGTTTTTGTCTTTTGGCCTAGCTTTAGGCTTTTGTGTGTTTTCTTTTATTTTTCGTCGTTTTGTCTTGTTGTTCTGTTTGTAGGTTTGAGGATTTTGCAAGGCTAAAGAGAAGTACGAGAGGATATGATTCACTGTAATTCCATCAAATCAAGACTCGGTGGCCGTAGATGCAAGTCGTGCCTTTGCACTAAAAAAGCTTCAAAGGAAAGAGAACCCGAAGCAAATTGTACAAGAATGTAGATAGCTGCTCACTAAAACATGAACAACTATATCATGGATGATCCAAATGAGCTGAATTTTTAGTATGTTATAGATGAAGTAGTTAGCTACGCTACGGACTTTACGGATCCGCAATCTGAGTTCGAATAAAAAGATATGCTGCTCGGAATATAAAATGCACGGCGGTGAGGCCCTGCTTCCAGCAATTCTGTTTCTGCGGAAGACATGGGCCTTTTTGTACATTTTTCCCCTTGTTCCCACTTGCAATTATAGACATCTTGGGGGACTTTTTGGTCTTTGTTACCATAGTTTTTGGGGTAACTTAGGCATTTTTGTGTTGTTTCTCTTGCTAATAGGGCAAGAAGGTGAAAATCTTCACACAACTTCTTCTTCACTTTACTCCTAGCCTCCATTGAAGAACTTTCACTTTTTCTACTCTCCATTGAAGATAAAAAGGCTTGAGGGAGAAGTTGTTGAATATTTCAACCACTAAGCTTACTCTAACTCTTATTAATTTGTTCATTTACATTTATGAATTTCATTAATGTATTGGATGATTTATTTAATGTTATGAGTAGCTAATTCCTCTTTTCTTGGGTTTTATTGATCCTATGTTTGATTCTTGATTAAATGATGATATGATGATTGATATGATGCTTATATGTGTTCGTTAATCCTATTTCGTACTTATTGTTCGTCTTATGGTTTGGCCAACTTTGAGGTCAAATTTATTGGTTCTTGATTGCTATACATAGTGATTTTGAGGATTTGATTATGAATTTGGATTGTGATTCGGTTCTAGGATAGACATATACCTAGGTCGTTTCGTATTCATTTAAGGTTTGAGTTTAATGCTTCGATTAGATCTTAGTCCATTTAGGCATAAATTGGATTAGTTTAACTCGATAGGTTTGTTGCAACTCGAAAAATACATACGAACTTCCTTGAATCCTTGAATAGCAAACACGAGCATAAGATATCAATTGTCGAGTCATTTATCTTGAATTGAGCTAGGTGACGTAAAATCCTATAAGCCTTTAGTTTCTTAATCACCTTAGTTTAGTTTTAATATCAAAACCACCACCACTTTATCAAACTCAACTCATGAATCCAAGTAGAAGCAACAAGACATTAGTTGGTAATTAATCGAACAAGTCCTCGTGGGTTCGACACTCATTTATCACTTTATTACTTGTAACGACCGTATACTTGCGTGTATTGCGTAATAGTATTTGGAGCGCAACAACATGCCATCAACAACATGCTTCTATAGCTCCACATCATGGACTTCACACTTATCTTGGCTAATCATAGCTTATAGTGGCTTGCATCTCTTTATTTTATTCCAGTGAATCAACAATTTGTAATAGGATGATAAAGACATTGGCGATTTACACACTATTTACATAGCAATATCTGTAGATTAATGTGTATTCTGACTGTTGATCAATAAAGCATTACAATGTTCATATATTTATTATTTTAGTTACCAATGCATACACACACACACACGAATCGTTTACATGGTCATCACAGGATCAACATGCAACACGATCGCTATAAATCCTTTTAGAACTGAATAAACACTAGATAATTCAAGTCCCGTGGACATGCATGCATAAAGAACCATCAAGGGCTAATAGTTTGTATTACTCAGTCAATCACTTGACTTAGTTAGGTTTCACATAGGTGCACTACTCGACAACCAATTTGTTACGTTGTACATTGTTCGTCAAACGTACTGTCACGCCCACACATTAGCTTTACATCTCTTGATCGTCGATAGGACACATGGGAAGTTTCCAACCAAACACGTTTTCTAGCACACCCAGTGGGATAGTGTCATCCAATTCTTTTCATTCCGTCAATTTTTATCACTCAATCGAGCAACCTAATTGTTACCCACCTTTAAGCTAACAAACCATATGTCGAGATCTGATTATTAGAAGGAGAAATTCAAGAAGAATTCCCTCTGACACCGTTTTCGAGCATGGTGGGAGGAAATACCAAATACGGTTGGCAATGTAGAAGTAGACAACTCAACCCGCATGGTTGAAGGAACACAAGGTTTCCAAGTCTCATTGATTGATGTGGGAAGAATTCAACGAAGAGGCTACTATAGATCGCATCACACATAATGTAGATAACATCACCGAAAGCTTCAAGATAAGCAGTGAGAACTATGACATCATGACTTCTTTCAGGCACTCTAACGAAGTCTTCATCAGGTCTATCAATAGGCTAAATGAATCATCGGTTAGAAACCATGAAAGAGTGTCCGCGTTGGCCATGGAAACATTGGCCTAAAGAGAGTCGTTAAATATAAGCCTTCGCGAATGAGGTCTTAGATAAAAAATGTTTGAAGAGAGGCACGAAGGAAAATGTCCGCTGACCAATTATGGTAAAGGAAAATGGTAAATGCTCGGGGAAAGGAATCCATCGAGGGAAATTCGTTTCAGATCCAACCAACCCCTAATGTTCAACTATCGCTAAAGATCGATTGGTAATCGGACCGCCTCTTTCCATATAAATAGATCTAGGCAGGTTCCCTGTGAAGTGGATCAACATCACTATGGAGAAGAACATGGGTCTTACCATGATGAGCCGTATCGGTCACCATTAAGGCCGACGTTGCCACCAATGGCTACAAGTTCAAGGCACAATGATCCATCACATGGTTCAGTTAGCGCCGAATAAGTGGCATAGATATGTAGGAGAGAAGTGGCCAACTTGAGAAGAGGTGCCACACCGACAAGATACATACGATCGAATCCCGCTCACATCAATCAACTTCCACTCATTCTTGGATATAGAGTTCCAAGCTTCACCTTATTCGCAAGGGGGGAGGGAAATCGTTCTCCCATAGAACACATCTCACATTTTCTCGTGGAGTGTGGTAATATCAACGATGATTTGAAGCTACTACTATTTCCAAACTCATTAATTAGCCATGCCTTTAAGTGGTTTACACGGTTAAGGCCAAATTATTCTAAATTGGAGGATTTTGGAAAGAACATTCCAAAGTCATTTCTACCGACCACCCTTGAGGAAACTATTGTTGAGCTATCGGACATGAGACAAATGGTTGGTGAAACCGCAAAGGGAGTTTGTGATGAGGTTTATAAGTTCTAAATTGTTTTGTAGTGACCAGCTCCCTGACAAGGAGTATGTGAACATGGCTATCACGGGGTTAAACTTTGAAATTACGAAGAAACTCTTTGGCCAACATGTTGGGATTCCGGGAAAAAAACCTCATACTACGGAATATAAAAACTTTTAGGCTCCCCTTGAAAATCTTGCCAGGATACAATCCGGTATATTCAAACTACTATAAAAGAAGATCATATAAACATATCTAGTTTATACCTAGTTCCTTGCAAATCCAAAGCAACTCTGTATATTCGGATCTGTGTAGAACTTTGACAGCAAAATCGCTCCCTTCGTTTCTCTGGAAAGTGGATCTGCAACTTTTGTAAAATGCCCCACGTGCGTCTCTACGGTTCAGTTCACCACAAGCACACGAATACTCTAATTTATCTAACCCGCTAGAACACATAAAAATTAGACGAGAAACTGGAAGAAAGTGAAGCAAGAAGTCGATGACTTCTTACACTAGGAGTGGGCGGTTTTTTGCTTTGATTGGCTAGGGTTTTTCTTGTTTTCATTTTGAGTAGAAGACTAAAAAGTGTAACTTAATCTCCAAGAATAATAAGTCTTATTCATAGATACTAGGAATACTAGATTCCTTAGATATCTCTCAAACCCTGTTCATACTAGAAGACTCCTATTACTTGTCCAACAAGACTAAGTCTTTCATTTTAATTGGGCTAGGCCTTAATTAATTTGCAAGACCAATCTTGCTATTAATTCAAGGGCCTAGTCTACTTATTAAATACGAGCTTCGATTAATATCCAAATTAATTGATCCATTTAATTAATTCCCATTTAATTAACTTGGACTCCAAGTCCATTTAATTAAATTCATTCCCATAAATTAAATTCAATTTAATTTATCTAATTAATTAATCTTCAAATCTAATTAATTAATTACTTCTCATAATTAAATCCAATTTAATTCATCAGATGATCCAATCTAACTAGATCATCTCACGCCCACTTGGGTCAACCCAGTCGATCCCACCTTTCTTCATTTCACTTGTTTTCGCTACATGTGTATTGTTTATGTCCCCGTAGGTCCACCACATAATTGGCCGTGAGTTATAATTAAACTTTCGTTCAATTATTCAACTAATCACTAACTCTTAAAGTCAATTGAACACTCTGTCAATTGACCATTCCTCAAATCAGCACCTCTGTTAATTTGGAAATTCTCCCACACTCCGCAGTCGATGTCTGGCTACAAGCCCACGAAGCCCAATCACTGGTGAATTAATTCAGTGAACTTTTTCTTCCTTACAATCTCCATGTGCGCTTTGATCTTTCCATTATTTGGTCTCCCATTCAAGACTAAGGTTATGGACTTTCATCGGTTTCCTTATTTTTCTCGGCTATATGTATTCTGGTCCTAAAACTATTCCCTTTGACTTAACCTTTATGAACTATTTTCATAAAGTCGTCAGATACATTGGCCAAGGATTTATCGGAATATGTTTCTAACAAAGATTCATAGGAGAAGCTCCCAACCTATCAAGTCGGGTCAACAGATCCTCTGTTGATGACATGAAGCTGCATACACGTCCATCTACACCCAACATGAATCCACAAAGACCTTCTGGTGCACTCCAGTCAGTCGGGACTCATATCAAAATACAAACGTTCGTATACCAGATAAACCATATCATCTCAAGTAATAATGATTGTACCTCATACACAATTGTAAATAGGAATAACTTCAATCCCGATATGTGATAACTCTGTGAAAACAGTGTTATCAAGTCTATTTCCTTTACTTGTTGGTTTACTTTTATTCGAGTTTTGGTAGAATCTTTTTGCGTTTTGTCCGTTTGAGTCATTGGTTTGTTTTTTGTGTGCATGAATTGAGGTATTTTCTTATATATTGTGTTCATATTGTAGGCCTATGCTAATGTGGACCTAAGGACATGAATTTGAAAGTGAAGAATGATGAAAAAATGATCCAGCGAAGTCAAGTAGTGCAACAACGAAGAAGGAAAAAGCTGCCAGAAATATTATTGTGCACTCCGAGGGCCATAACTCTTTCAAGGAAGTTCCAATTGATCTTAAATTCGACTATATTGTAGAGGAAGGAGTTAGCTACATCACAACTTTACGGATCTTGATTTGGAGTTCGGATATGAAAGTTATGCCACTTGCAAAACTGTTGCGCAAAGCTGACGCGATTTTCAGCGGGATTTTTAGAGAAAACTTGGGCCCAAAGTCTCCTACTAGGCCTCAACTTGGTAGATCTATTTAAGGACTTCTTGGTCACGAAATTACACATCTTTGATCAGCTTTCAACACACTTTTCTCATAGAATACATCTAGAACATCAAAGATCTACTTGGAGAAAGATTGAAGAAAAAAACAGAGAAGTCTTGAAGATCACCAAAGCAAGAAGAATGCAATATTGGAGATATTTACCTCGGATTCATCGTTGTGTCTATAAAACCACATGAACTCAGATTTGTTTTTCTTTATTATTCTTTTTCGTATATTTATCATGAACTAATTCTTTAGGATCTAGGGTATTTTATGAAACTATGTTATCCTATTTGAACTTGAAAAAGGGAGATTGGGATTAGATAGAAATTGAATAGTAAACGACCCTTAAGATAGGAATATACTTAAGGCGTTTATACCCGTTACATGAGTTTTGTGTTTAATGCTTTGTTTTATTTACGAATCACCTAGGAATAGAGTCGATTTGAATAATACATTAGTTCTTACGTAATTCGGAAGATACGTAGGAAAATACTTGAATCCTCGGGTAGCACTCTTGTCACCACAATAACTACGGAAATCTCAATTGAGCAATCAATAGATAACATAGTGGATTATAACCCTAGGTTTCTCTTCTCATTATTCGAACTCAATCCAAGTACTTAGATTAGTTAATCTAGTTAATTTAAACCCGAAAACATATTTGAATTTGGAACCATATTAAAAGTAAATTAGGAATTGAAATTGGTAGATATTTAGTCAAGTTCCTGTGGAGACGATACTCTTATACTTACTCTTTATTACTTGTTCGATACGTGCACTTGCGTTTATTTGCGTGTGTAAATCAGCAACAATATGCCACTACGACTTCCACGATGAGTTATTTTCCAATTGGGATATTCAGTGCACTTGCCATCCCAGCAAGCCACCCACTCGTGTGTATCGACTATCCCAGTCATGCTCGTAGACCCCAACGTCCTCCAGTTCATAGGGGTATACACACTCGTGAGGGTCTAACCAAATCCATTTATGTCCCATCTCAAATGGACTCTACGACCTTTGAATTAATTTTAGATCACAACATTGGAGATCAGTCAACGGGTTATCCCATAGGGATTTATTGGTGCAACACTTTTTTTCTTGGCCGGAATAACTTATGATAGAATACGTCTTGTTTATCCCAAATTTTTTGACTCGATTTCAACAAAAAAAAATAAAAAAATAAAAAAGAGGGGCAAAATGCTAGAAAAATAACTCAAGCAAGGATATGGGTTCGAATCTAAGAGAAATTCTAGACAATGTTTATTATCCATTTTGTCGGGAAAAAAAGGGTATGAAAAGAAATCCAGTTTACTGATTGTGAAACGGGTAATTACTCTAATGTATCAACATAATCCTTTAAATATTTTGGGTAATTTACATTCAGACCCCCTCAGGTTTGGGCATATTACAAGAAACCCCCCGTTGTTTCAAAAATTACAGGGACACCCCCTCAGGTTTGGGCATATTACAAGAAACCCCTTACGGCGTTAAAAACATACGGAATTTGATGACGTCAGCAATTTTTTTTTGATTTTCCAAATTTACCCCTGGCTAAATATACCCACAGGGGGTGTCTATGTAATAATATTATACCACATGGGGTGTCTATGTAATAATATTATACCACAGAGGGTGTATTTGAAAGATTACAATAACTTCAGAGAGTTACTTGTAATCAACTGTCATATTTTAAAAAAGGACCGTTGGATGTTACTGTTGGCCACATATTTTGGTTATAATTAGCAGTCCAAATGTTTTTTTTTTTTTTTTTTTTTGCATTTCATCCCACAAATTTGATAATGTCATCATCAAATTCAAGAGGTAGTGTACGATGCTTAAAATATCGATAATCAAAATATTCATATGTAGGGTGTGTGAAGAATGCACCCATAATGGTCCGCTTCAAGGTTCTAGATAGTTAGTGGTTCCAAGTTCTTAAAAACAAAGACCACACATCGATTGGGGTACAGGCAGAACCTCCTCCGTAAGTCAGCAAAGAGTTGCCGAAACATAAGAGAAAATTGTGTAAATAAAAGTATAGTACGAATTTGTGCATTGGGGGCCTATTTTCCTTTGCCGTGCCTCGCTTTCTTATGATGATCAGCTCACCTGGCGTCTTTGGGTCGCATGATTTTCTTATATGACTTTTATTTGTCATGATGTACCTCTTTAAGCTCGACGTGTATTTTATTTAGGGCGCCCCACAATCTTCGGACAATAAGATTACTTCTCTTGTGCACAAGTTGTTATATAATTAATAAATTTAAGCCATTGATCGTAGAAAAAGTTTAAACAATTAATCTTATAACACGATGTACATATATTTGAATTTGAATATGTTTATTACATTTATATGTGTTACAAACAATTGCAATAAATATGTTTGGAGATGCCTATAAAGCACCAACAGTCCAACAATTCAAGTTCATATTAATAAACTTTAACATTAACTAATGTTACACAATGTTGAATCATAAACTTAATTTTGTATAACAAAATTGGGTCAATTTATATACGAATTCCACATAAAATTCTAGACCAACATTAATTGCAATACAAATGTTCTGCATACGAAGACAATATATAAAACTTAGCACAACAATTATGTGCGCACATGCTACACATAGTTATAATAAATGAAATATCCATTTCATATATGAAATAAGTAAGTCTGAAATAAAATATTCATGAAAAACATAAAAACACAATCCATGAAAAAGTCACGAAATCTTTATTCGACTACCGAATACGTGTTCTCTTGGCCTGTGGATCATCTCCAACCCCTTCCCCGCTTGGTCTTGCGCCAGTTTGCCCAACTGCAATGTTGACTCCAAAGAGCCTTATATAGTGTGTAGTTGAATCACGTGGTGGTTGTTGCTGAGGTGAGGAGGGCCAAGGGCATGGCCGGTGTTTGTTTTGAATTTGGAATTCCCTTGCTATAAAAGGTTTCAAACAAGTATTACAAATCAAAACTTGATCAACAAAAGCCTTCTCATATTCGTACATGTATTTACAATGAGTGCATTTTGTCCAAAAAGTTTGCATTGGTACAACATCTCTGTTCTCTTTTGCTTGTGTGGCCTCTTCGGTGTAACTATCCATTTTCTATGATATATCACCCTTTATCCTTGCTCTCCCGTATAACCTTTAAATTAAATCGTGAACTTCATAACATAAAGTAGATTCAAGAATCATTACAAATTTTTTCTCAAAAATATTAATAATTATTTTTATAATAAATAAATAGTTATTACACATTTTATAACTCTAAAGGTAATCTTTTATGCACATTTCAAGTGCAAGAAACAAATTAATTTTAAGAAAACCTAATAGGTACCACAACTCATAAAATCACTTTAGCATAAAATATTAATCCTTCCAAAAATCAAAGAATCCAGATTGAGAGGAAAACATAAAACAAATGCATCTTTGTACAAGAGATTGTGAATTTTTGTAGCTCTAAGATCGTGATTAATTTTAAAATATATCTCGTTGTACTTAATTTTGGAGACCATTAGATTCATAGACAAACATATTGCTGAGACATTTAATGACAACGATTAGGTAGATTAGGTGACAACAATAAATCGACTAAACGACAAGAATCACCGATATACCGATATATAGTGTGTGTGTGTGTAACTAAGCTTCTTAAAGCTCCATACTAGATTGGCCTAAACTAATTGAAGCCAATATCACCGAACATTTCTAAAGCAGATAAGATACTTAGCATCAAAACCACATTATAATAATGTTTTCATGCTCACGATTTTTAAGCAAACATTAAAGAATTGGACATTTATAACTTTTGACCAATTTAAATCAATCTTTGCCAATGCCAAATTTTTTTTAAAATATAGTACATTTGTAAATGTTAGAAATTGTAACATATTTCAGATTATAATAGAAAAATCCTTCTCAAATTTGGTATTTTTGTTCTTTATTTTTTTCTTTTGTAAACTAGGAAAAGTACAAATTTAATATTTTTTATAATTTAATCCTTTTATTCATGAGTGATTTAATTCTAAGAAAGAAGAAATCAAAGTATCACAGGTTCCTATTTCATAATAGAAGAATTAGTCTATAGGTTGCTCTGAATTTTCTTATTTCTCCAATTCCTTCATTTATTTTCGTGGAACAAAAGTTTTTAGTAGTCAAATACTTCAAATAGGTATCAATTATTCATTTGTTTGATTGTTAACGAGTAATATTTTTCTATAAAAAATAATTAATGAAATATATGTTGAAACATATAAACAGATCTGAGCACTACATGATTTAGATATATTGATGAAAAAAATAGAAGGCTACATCCTTATAAATCTAACCATGGTTAAAATTAAATAAACTTTTCGTGAGCAAGTTGTCAATTTCGGATTAGAAAATTTAATGTAGATTTAATTGGTCCCAAGAATAGGTAGAGGGGTTGGGGAACCTAGGCAAGCATCCCACGACCTGTTTTTTTTTAAGGTAATACAATCAGTGTTTTTTTAAGATTGGAGGAAATTATTACGGTCAATTATTTATGTTCTTCTTCTTGGATTCCTTTATTTTCGTCAAACTAACAAAATAATTTTTTGAGTCATAGGTAAGAGGTGGACATATAATAAATTTCTTTGTTTCTTTTAATGAGTAAATTCGCACCAACAAATGCTTACCGAAGAAATAATTAAGAAAATACATGAGATTTGGTTACCTAAAAAGTACCAAAATAAGTAAATATTTAAAAAAATGGAGACGTTTAGAACTTTGAGGGTATGAAAACATACACATCAAATCTGCAAACAATTGCCATAAATCAATTATCAGTCTATTTAAATATTCAATAGTCAAAGTCCAATTGAAAATCACCCAACGTAGAAAACGATTTGACTGAAACCCTAACTTATTCTTTAAATTAACATAAAAATATATGAACTCAGTCAATACAAATAGATGAGGGAAATTAGAAGCAGAGAACATAATTTTACATTCAGAGAAAAAAAAAATTGACATAAACACAAAATAAGATTAAGATATTAGAATCACCTGTTGTTTGATAGATTTGCAATTAATAGTCTTTCTTGGATATTTTATTAGCATTCAAATGAACTAATTTGCAGTAAACAAGATTTCCTTTCGGAACTCACCAAAACTAAAATGCGATAAATTTTGAAATGGTATGCAGAAACTTTGAAAATAAGTATAGAAGAGAATGAAAAAAAGCTACACAGATACCTTTATATGTGAAAAGTCAGGTCCAACCTTTGACGTTAATTCTTAGTATGCTCCGCTCGACAGTTGTCGAAAATTAGGCACGTAATTAATGCATATTTAATGGACACGGTAAAGATACATTTTAATTTGGATTGGCCGCATTTTCAAATATTTTCATTATATCCTGAGGTAAATTAATTTTCAATTTAGCTAAGTAATATTGAAGCAATTCTTTGAAATTTTATCGAAAACTATGTAGAATTCAACAAGTGTTTATGAAAAAAATCATATGGACCAGCCACATAAAATTTCATTCTTTTTCACGATGGGTCAGTTCACATCCTTATTCTTCTTATCTCGTCGAATTTTTACTCTCTAAATTTTTTTACATGATGAAGCCAGATGTTTTAAACAATTTTTTTTATTTACTAAACTAGAGCGGAAAATCATTGATGAAGTTTACATGTTTTTTACCCGTAAGCGTAACCAAGGATCACCAAAACTCCAACTCAGATTACACTTGTAAGTAAATTTTACTCTCAAGTCCCAACAACCAAATTTGTTAAAACTCATACCATTAGAGATAAATCTTATCGCAAATGTGACCACTAATATAAAATTCTCCAAATCAGATTAAACAATATTTAAATTTTACTCCAACAACCAAAATTGCTGCTAAAATGCGTCCATTAGAGATGAATGTTATCGCAATTTTGACCACTAATTAATCAAATAACCATATCAGATTACGTGATAAGTAAATTTCACTCTAACAACCTAATATGTTTTTATTGCAACAAAAACACCCCGCAGAGACGATATATTACCCAAATACTAGAAAAAATATTTTTGTCTCTATAACTACGCTAAGACAATTAACGTGAGATCACGTGTTGACATGTAATAAAGTGATTGTAAGATCGAATACTATACCCACAGGGTCTTGAATAAAATATTCACTGATGCAGGATTCATGCCATATCTCCGAATCTTGTTTGCTCCGCTTCAAGGTTCTAGATAGTTAGTGGTTCCAAGTTCTTCAAAACAAAGACCACACATCGATTGGGGTACATGCAGAACCTCCCCCGTAAGTCAGCAAAGAGTTGCCGAAACATAAGAGAAAATTGTGTAAATAAAAGTATAGTACGAATTTGTGCATTGGGGGCCTATTTTCCTTTGCCGTGCCTCGCTTTCTTATGATGATCAGCTCACCTGGCGTCTTTGGGTCGCATGATTTCTTATATGACTTTTATTTGTCATGATGTACCTCTTTAAGCTCGAAGTGTATTTTATTTGGGGCACCCCACAATCTTCGGACAATAAGATTACTTCTCTTGTGCACAAGTTGTTATATAATTAATAAATTTAAGCCATTGATAGTAGAAAAAGTTTAAACAATTAATCTTATAACACGATGTACATATATTTGAATTTGAATATGTTTATTACAATTATATGTGTTACAAACAATTGCAATAAATATGTTTGGAGACGCCTATAAAGCACCAACAGTCCAACAATTCAAGTTCATATTAATAAACTTTAACATTAACTAATGTTACACAATGTTGAATAATAAATTTAATTTTGTATAACAAAATCGGGTCAATTTATATACGAATTCCACATAAAATTCTAGACCAACATTAATTGCAATACAAATGTTCTGCATACGAAGACAATATATAAAACTTAGCACAACAATTATGTGCGCACATGCTACACATAGTTATAATAAATGAAATATCCATTTCATATATGAAATAAGTAAGTCTGAAATAAAATATTCATGAAAAACATAAAAACACAATCCATGAAAAAGTCACGAAATCTTTATTCGACTACCGAATACGTGTTCTCTTGGCCTGTGGATCATCTCCAACCCCTTCCCCGCTTGGTCTTGCGCCAGTTTGCCCAACTGCAATGTTGACTCCAAAGAGCCTTATATAGTGTGTAGTTGAATCACGTGGCGGTTGTTGCTGAGGTGAGGAGGGCCAAGGGCATGGCCGGTGTTTGTTTTGAATTTGGAATTCCCTTGCTATAAAAGGTTTCAAACAAGTATTACAAACCAAAACTTGATCAACAAAAGCCTTCTCATATTCGTACATGTATTTACAATGAGTGCATTTTGTCCAAAAAGTTTGCATTGGTACAACATCTCTGTTCTCTTTTGCTTGTGTGGCCTCTTCGGTGTAACTATCCATTTTCTATGATATATCACCCTTTATCCTTGCTCTCCCGTGTAACCTTTAAATTAAATTGTGAACTTCATAACATAAAGTAGATTCAAGAATCATTACAAATTTTTTCTCAAAAATATTAATAATTATTTTTATAATAAATAAATAGTTATTACACATTTTATGACTCTAAAGGTAATCTTTTATGCACATTTCAAGTGCAAGAAACAAATTAATTTTAAGAAAACCTAATAGGTACCACAACTCATAAAATCACTTTAGCATAAAATATTAATCCTTCCAAAAATCAAAGAATCCAGATTGAGAGGAATACATAAAACAAATGCATCTTTGTACAAGAGATTGTGAATTTTTGTAGCTCTAAGATCGTGATTAATTTTAAAATATATCTCGTTGTACTTAATTTTGGACACCATTTGATTCATAGACAAACATAATGTTGAGACATTTAATGACAACGATTAGGTAGATTAGGTGACAACAATAAATCGACTAAACGGCAAGAATCACCGATATACCGATATATAGTGTGCGTGTGTGTAACTAAGCTTCTTAAAGCTCCATACTAGATTGGCCTAAACTAATTGAAGCCAATATCACCGAACATTTCTAAAGCAGATAAGATACTTAGCGTAAAAACCACATTATAATAATGTTTTCATGCTCACGATTTTTAAGCAAACATTAAAGAATTGGACATTTATAACTTTTGACCAATTTAAATCAGTCTTTGCCAATGCCAAAAAAATTTTAAAATATAGTACATTTGTAAATGTTAGAAATTGTAACATATTTCAGATTATAATAGAAAAATCCTTCTCAAATTTGGTATTTTTGTTCTTTATTTTTTTCTTTTGTAAACTAGGAAAAGTAAAAATTTAATATTTTTTATAATTTAATCCTTTTATTCATGAGTGATTTAATTCTATGAAAGAAGAAATCAAAGTATCACAGGTTCCTATTTCACAATAGAAGAATTAGTCTGAAGGTTGCTCTGAATTTTCTTATTTCTCCAATTCCTTCATTTATTTTCGTGGAACAAAAGGTTTTAGTAGTCAAATACTTCAAATAGGTATCAATTATTCATTTGTTTGATTGTTAACGAGTAATATTTTTCTATAAAAAATAATTAATGAAATATATGTTGAAACATATAAACAGATCTGAGCACTACATGATTTAGATATATTGATGAAAAAAATAGAAGGCTACATCCTTATAAATCTAACCATGGTTAAAATTAAATAAACTTTTCGTGAGCAAGTTGTCAATTTCGGATTAGAAAATTTAATGTAGATTTAATTGGTCCCAAGAATAGGTAGAGGGGTTGGGGAACCTAGGCAAGCATCCCACGACCTGTTTTTTTTTTAAGGTAATACAATCAGTGTTTTTTTAAGATTGGAGGAAATTATTACGGTCAACTATTTATGTTCTTCTTCTTGGATTCCTTTATTTTCGTCAAACTAACAAAATAATTTTTTGAGTCATAGGTAAGATGTGGACATATAATAAATTTCTTTGTTTCTTTTAATGAGTAAATTCGCACCTACAAATGCTTACCGAAGAAATAATTAAGAAAATACAAGAGATTTGGTTACCTAAAAAGTACCAAAATAAGTAAATATTTAAAAAAATGGAGACGTTTAGAACTTTGAGGGTATGAAAACATACACATCAAATCTGCAAACAATTGCCATAAATCAATTATCAGTCTATTTAAATATTCAATAGTCAAAGTCCAATTGAAAATCACCCAACGTAGAAAACGATTTGACAGAAACCCTAACTTATTCTTTAAATTAACATAAAAATATATGAACTCAGTCAATACAAATAGATGAGGGAAAATAGAAGCAGAGAACATAATTTTACATTCAGAGAAAAAAAAAATTGACATAAACACAAAATAAGATTAAGATATTAGAATCACCTGTTGTTTGATAGATTTGCAATTAATAGTCTTTCTTGGATATTTTTTTAGCATTCAAATGAACTAATTTGCAGTAAACAAGATTTCCTTTCGGAACTCACCAAAACTAAAATGCGATAAATTTTGAAATGGTATGCAGAAACTTTGAAAATAAGTATAGAAGAGAATGAAAAAAAGCTACACAGATACCTTTATATGTGAAAAGTCAGGTCCAACCTTTGACGTTAATTCTTAGTATGCTCCGCTCGACAGTTGTCGAAAATTAGGCATGTAATTAATGCATATTTAATGGACACGGTAAAGATACATTTTAATTTGGATTGGCCGCATTTTCAAATATTTTCATTATATCCTGAGGTAAATTAATTTTCAATTTAGCTAAGTAATATTGAAGCAATTCTTTGAAATTTTATCGAAAACTATGTAGAATTCAACAAGTGTTTATGAAAAAAATCATATGGACCAGCCACATAAAATTTATTCTTTTTCACGATGGGTCAGTTCACATCCTTATTATTCTTATCTCGTCGAATTTTTACTCTCTTAAATTTTTTACATGATGAAGCCAGATGTTTTAAACAATTTTTTTTATTTACTAAACTAGAGAGGAAAATCATTGATGAAGTTTACATGTTTATTACCCGTAAGCGTAACCAAGGATCAACAAAACTCCAACTCAGATTACACTTGTATGTAAATTTTACTCTCAAGTCCCAACAACCAAATTTGTTAAAACTCATACCATTAGAGATAAATCTTATCGCAAATGTGACCACTAATAAAAAATTCTCCAAATCAGATTAAACAATATTTAAATTTTACTCCAACAACCAAAATTGCTGCTAAAATGCGTCCATTAGAGATGAATGTTATCGCAATTTTGACCACTAATTAATCAAATAACCATATCAGATTACGTGGTAAGTAAATTTCACTCTAACAACCCAATATGTTTTTATTCCAACAAAAACACCCCGCAGAGACGATATATTACCCAAGTACTAGAAAAAATATTTTTGTCTCTATACCTACGCTAAGACAATTAACGTAAGATCACGTGTTGACATGTAATAAAGTGATTGTAAGATCTAATACTATACCCACAGGGTCTTGAATAAAATATTCACTGATGCAGAATTCATGCCATATCTCCGAATCTTGTTTGCTCCGCTTCAAGGTTCTAGATAGTTAGTGGTTCCATGTTCTTCAAAACAAAGACCACACATCGATTGGGGTACAGGCAGAACCTCCCCCGTAAGTCAGCAAAGAGTTGCCGAAACATAAGAGAAAATTGTGGATGGAAATAAAAGTATAGTATGAATTTGTGCATTGGGGGCCTATTTTCCTTTGCCGTGCCTCTCTTTCTTATGATGATCAGCTCACCTGGCGTCTTTGGGTCGCATGATTTTCTTATATGACTTTTATTTGTCATGATGTACCTCTTTAAGCTCGACGTGTATTTTATTTGGGGCGCCCCACAATCTTCGGACAATAAGATTACTTCTCTTGTGCACAAGTTGTTATATAATTTATAAATTTAAGCCATTGATCGTAGAAAAAGTTTAAACAATTAATCTTATAACACGATGTACATATATGTGAATTTGAATATGTTTATTACATTTATATGTGTTACAAACAATTGCAATAAATATGTTTGGAGATGCCTATAAAGCACCAACAGTCCAACAATTCAAGTTCATATTAATAAACTTTAACATTAATTAATGTTACACAATGTTGAATCATAAACTTAATTTTGTATAACAAAATCGGGTCAATTTATATACGAATTCCACATAAAATTCTAGACCAACATTAATTGCAATACAAATGTTCTGCATACGAAGACAATATATAAAACTTAGAACAACAATTATGTGCGCACATGCTACACATAGTTATAATAAATGAAATATCCATTTCATATATGAAATAAGTAAGTCTGAAATAAAATATTCATGAAAAACATAAAAACACAATCCATGAAAAAGTCACGAAATCTTTATTCGACTACCGAATACGTGTTCTCTTGGCCTGTGGATCATCTCCAACCCCTTCCCCGCTTGGTCTTGCGCCAGTTTGCCCAACTGCAATGTTGACTCAAAAGAGCCTTATATAGTCTGTAGTTGAATCACGTGGTGGTTGTTGCTGAGGTGAGGAGGGCCAAGGGCATGGCCGGTGTTTGTTTTGAATTTGGAATTCCCTTGCTATAAAAGGTTTGAAACATGTATTACAAACCAAAACTTGATCAACAAAAGCCTTCTCATATTTGTACATGTATTTACAATGAGTGCATTTTGTCCAAAAAGTTTGCATTGGTACAATATCTCTGTTCTCTTTTGCTTGTGTGGCCTCTTCGGTGTAACTATCCATTTTCTATGATATATCACCCTTTATCCTTGCTCTCCCGTATAACCTTTAAATTAAATTGTGAACTTCATAACATGAAGTAGATTCAAGAATCATTACTGTTGGTCCCAAAAGTGATCAATGAGGTCTAGAGGGGGGGGGGGGGGGGGTGGGTGAATAGACCTCTAAACTTTAAAACTTTTTCTCTAACTTTTCTATCAGCAGACTCAGCTGATCTGATTCGTAAGACTACTAAGTTGATTTCGCACAAAGCTTTATCAGCAGAGTTGACCACTCATCTGATTTCACTAATCTGATTCAGATAACTCAGAGTTTCAAAACTTGTGTGCAGCGGATTTATCAAGTATGTTTTTCAAACAAGTTTATCTTTCAAAGTTCAACCCCTGTTTTATAAATTCCTCAATTTAAGATTGTTCTTTCAAAACAGTTTGTTTACTTATGGAAATATGACAAGTAATCAAACACAAGGAATTTTTATAGTGGTTATATGGATAAAAATCCTTTAGTCCACTCTTCCAAGTCACACAGATCTTGGGTTATACTAGAAAACACTAAGTTAACAGTATACAATGCTTGCGCACTTCAACAAATGAAAAGCCACAAGTGCGCGGTAAGAAATCACACAGAAATCCTACTCTACGAAGCTAGACCACTCACTCAGACGGATCTACACTCCTCACGCTATTTTCAGTACAGGAGATCACTCAGAAAACCTATACTAAGAAGTTATATCACTTCACACAGATGGATATACACTCCTCTCTCTTTTCAGTTCACAGTCACTTAGACATACAACGTTTGATCTCTGTTCTTCAACAAAAAGCTTCGTCAACAAATGACTTCGCTTACGATCAGACGACTCAACTGATGGATCTCGCTCTTAAGATGTGATCTTGAATTATGCAAGTCTCTCTTAGATCTTCAGTTTGTCTTCTATTTATACTTCGTGGATTTGAATTTCTGTCCGTTGAAGATGAGACATAAATCTACAGTCCTCGAGTACTGGTCCCCAATTTGCAGAACGGCTCTCTGCAACTGTTGCTCTGTACACTCTGCTGTACGGATGTTTGATTTATGTCAGTCGCATTTAATGCACTCAGCATGTTACCGTTGGTGAGCTTCCTGACCGTCTTCACTCTGCTGATGGGATCACTCTACTGATGACCACTTCGCTGATGGCTACTCTGCTGATTCAAGAATGAACACATCTATCTTGACTCGGCTGATGATAACCAATCTGATATCTCACTCGGCTGATTCGGTCACATAGCTTCCAGACCATGAGATAGGTTTCACTAAGTTGTTCTTAGTTGATGACTTAACCTTCTGATCTTCAAAAACCATTATGGCCTTTTTGTCATCTTCAAAATCTTCTCTTAATAATACCAACAATTACAATTTTTTTCTCAAAAATATTAATAATTATTTTTATAATAAATAAATAGTTATTACACATTTTATAACACCAAAGGTAATCTTTTATGCACATTTCAAGTGCAAGAAACAAATTAATTTTAAGAATACCTAATAGGTACCACAACTCATAAAATCACTTTAGCATAAAATATTAATCCTTCCAAAAATCAAAGATTCCAGATTGAGAGGAAAACATAAAACAAATGCATCTTTCTACAAGAGATTGTGAATTTTTGTAGCTCTAAGATCGTGATTAATTTAAAAATATATCTCGTTGTACTTAATTTTGGACACCATTTGATTCATAGACAAACATAATGTTGAGACATTTAATGACAACGATTAGGTAGATTAGGTGACAACAATAAATCGACTAAACGGCAAGAATCACCGATATACCGATATATAGTGTGTGTGTGTGTAACTAAGCTTCTTAAAGCTCCATACTAGACTGGCCTAAACTAATTGCAGCCAATATCACCGAACATTTCTAAAGCAGATAAGATACTTAGCGTCAAAACCACATTATAATAATGTTTTCATGCTCACGATTTTTAAGCAAACATTAAAGAATTGGACATTTATAACTTTTGACCAATTTAAATCAATCTTTGCCATTGCCAAAAGTTTTTTAAAAAATAGTACATTTGTAAATGTTAGAAATTGTAACATATTTCAGATTATAATAGAAAAATCCTTCTCAAATTTGGTATTTTTGTTCTTCATTTTTTTCTTTTGTAAACTAGGAAAAGTACAAATTTAATATTTTTTATAATTTAATCCTTTTATTCATGAGTGATTTAATTCTAAGAAAAAAGAAATCAAAGTATCACAGGTTCCTATTTCACAATAGAAGAATTAGTCTGTAGGTTGCTCTGAATTTTCTTATATCTCCAATTCCTTCATTTATTTTCGTGGAACAAAAGTTTTTAGCAGTCAAATACTTCAAATAGGTATCAATTATTCATTTGTTTGATTGTTAACGAGTAATATTTTCCTATAAAAAATAATTAATGAAATATATGTTGAAACATATAAACAGATCTGAGCACTGCATGATTTAGATATATTGATGAAAAAAATAGAAGGCTACATCCTTATAAATCTAACTATGGTTAAAATTAAATAAACTTTTCGTGAGCAAGTTGTCAATTTCGGATTACAAAATTTAATGTAGATTTAATTGGTCCCAAGAATAGGTAGAGGGGTTGGGGAACCTAGGCAAGCATCCCACGACCTGTTTTTTTTTAAGGTAATACAATCAGTGTTTTTTTAAGATTGGAGGAAATTATTACGGTCAACTATTTATGTTCTTCTTCTTGGATTCCTTTATTTTCGTCAAACTAACAAAATAATTTTTTGAGTGATAGGTAAGATGTGGACATATAATAAATTTCTTTGTTTCTTTTAATGAGTAAATTCGTACCAACAAATGCTTACCGAAGAAATAATTAAGAAAATACATGAGATTTGGTTACCTAAAAAGTACCAACATAAGTAAATATTTAAAAAAATGTAGACGTTTAGAACTTTGAGGGTATGAAAACATACACATCAAATCTGCAAACAATTGCCATAAATCAATTATCAATCTATTTAAATATTCAATAGTCAAAGTCCAATTGAAAATCACCCAACGTAGAAAACGATTTGACAGAAACCCTAACTTATTCTTTAAATTAACATAAAAATATATGAACTCAGTCAATACAAATAAGATTAAGATATTAGAATCACCTGTTGTTTGATAGATTTGCAATTAATAGTCTTTCTTGGATATTTTTTTAGCATTCAAATGAACTAATTTGCAGTAAACAAGATTTCCTTTCGGAACTCACCAAAACTAAAATGCGATAAATTTTGAAATGGTATGCAGAAACTTTGAAAATAAGTATAGAAGAGAATGAAAAAAAGCTACACAGATACCTTTATATGTGAAAAGTCAGGTCCAACCTTTGACGTTAATTCTTAGTATGCTCCGCTCGACAGTTGTCGAAAATTAGGCACGTAATTAATGCATATTTAATGGACACGGTAAAGATACATTTTAATTTGGATTGGCCGCATTTTCAAATATTTTCATTATATCCTGAGGTAAATTAATTTTCAATTTAGCTAAGTAATATTGAAGCAATTCTTTGAAATTTTATCGAAAACTATGTAGAATTCAACAAGTGTTTATGAAAAAAATCATATGGACCAGCCACATAAAATTTCATTCTTTTTCACGATGGGTCAGTTCACATCCTTATTCTTCTTATCTCTTCGAATTTTTACTCTCTTAATTTTTTTACATGATGAAGCAAAATGTTTTAAACAATTTTCTTTATTTACTAAACTAGAGAGGAAAATCATTGATGAAGTTTACATGTTTATTACCCGTAAGCGTAACCAAGGATCAACAAAACTCCAACTCAGATTACACTTGTAAGTGAATTTTACTCTCAAGTCCCAACAACCAAATTGCTGTTAAAACTCATACCATTAGAGATAAATCTTATCGCAAATGTGACCACTATTGAAAAATTCTCCAAATCAGATTGAACAATATTTAAATTTTACTCCAACAACCAAAATTGCTGCTAAAATGCATCCATTAGAGATGAATGTTATCGCAATTTTGACCACTAATTAATAAAATAACCATATCAAATTACGTGGTAAGTAAATTTCACTCTAACAACCCGATATGTTTTTATTGCAACAAAAACACCCCGCCGAGACGATATATTACCCAAGTACTAGAAAAAATATTTTGTCTCTCTAACTACGCTAAGACAATTAACGTAAGATCACATGTCGACATGTAATAAAGTTATTGTAAGATCGAATACCATACCCACAGGGTCTTGACTTAAATATTCACTGATGCAGAATTCATACCATATCTCCGAATCTTGTTTGCTCCGCTTCAAGGTTCTAAATAGTTAGTGGTTCCAAGTTCTTCAAAACAAAGACCACACATCGGTTGGGGTACAGGCAGAGCCTCCCCCGTAAGTCAGCAAAGAGTTGCCGAAACATAAGAGAAAATTGTGGAAATAAAAGTATAGTACGAATTTGTGCATTGGGGGCCTATTTTCCTTTGCCGTGCCTCGCTTTCTTATGATAATCAGCTCACCTGGCGTCTTTGGGTCGCATGATTTTCTTATATGACTTTTATTTGTCATGATGTACCTCTTTAAGCTCGACGTGTATTTTATTTGGGGCGCCCCACAATCTTCGGACAATAAGATTACTTCTCTTGTGCACAAGTTGTTATATAATTAATAAATTTAAGCCATTGATCGTAGAAAAAGTTTAAACAATTAATCTTATAACACGATGTACATATATTTGAATTTGAATATGTTTATTACATTTATATGTGTTACAAACAATTGCAATAAATATGTTTGGAGATGTCTATAAAGCCCCAACAGTCCAACAATTCAAGTTCATATTAATAAACTTTAACATTAACTAATGTTACACAATGTTGAATCATAAACTTAATTTTGTATAACAAAATCGGGTCAATTTATATACGAATTCCACATAAAATTCTAGACCAACATTAATTGCAATACAAATGTTCTGCATACGAAGACAATATATAAAACTTAGCACAACAATTTTTTGCGCACATGCTACACATAGTTATAATAAATGAAATATCCATTTCATATATGAAATAAGTAAGTCTGAAATAAAATATTCATGAAAAACATAAAAACACAATCCATGAAAAAGTCACGAAATCTTTATTCGACTACCGAATACGTGTTCTCTTGGCCTGTGGATCTTCTCCAACCCCTTCCCCGCTTGGTCCTGCGCCAGTTTGCCCAACTGCAATGTTGACTCCAAAGAGCCTTATATAGTGTATAGTTGAATCACGTGGTGGTTGTTGCTGAGGTGAGGAGGGCCAAGGGCATGGCCGGTGTTTGTTTTAAATTTGGAATTCCCTTGCTATAAAAGGTTTCAAACAAGTATTACAAACCAAAACTTGATCAACAAAAGCCTTCTCATATTCGTACATGTATTTACAATGAGTGCATTTTGTCCAAAATGTTTGCATTGGTACAACATCTCTGTTCTGTTTTGCTTGTGTGGCCACTTCGGTATAACTATCCATTTTCTATGATATATCACCCTTTATCCTTGCTCTCCCGTATAACCTTTAAATTAAATTGTGAACTTCATAACATAAAGTAGATTCAAGAATCATTACAAATTTTTTCTCAAAAATATTAATAATTATTTTTATAATAAATAAATAGTTATTACACATTTTATAACTCTAAAGGTAATCTTTTATGCACATTTCAAGTGCAAGAAACAAATTAATTTTAAGAAAACCTAATAGGTACCACAACTCATAAAATCACTTTAGCATAAAATATTTATCCTTCCAAAAATCAAAGAATCCAGATTGAGAGGAAAACATAAAACAAATGCATCTTTGTACAAGAGATTGTGAATTTTTGTAGCTCAAAGATCGTGATTAATTTTAAAATATATCTCGTTGTACTTAATTTTGGACACCATTTGATTCATAGACAAACATAATGTTGAGACATTTAATGAAAACGATTAGGTAGATTAGGCGACAACAATAAATCGACTAAACGTCAAGAATCACCGATATACCGATATATAGTGTGTGTGTGTGTAACTAAGCTTCTTAAAGCTCCATACTAGATTGGCCTAAACTAATTGAAGCCAATATCACTGAACATTTCTAAAGCAGATAAGATACTTAGCGTCAAAACCACATTATAATAATGTTTTCATGCTCACGATTTTTAAGCAAACATTAAAGAATTGGACATTTATAACTTTTGACCAATTTAAATCAATCTTTGCCAATGCCAAAAGTTTTTTAAAATATAGTACATTTGTAAATGTTAGAAATTGTAACATATTTCAGATTATAATAGAAAAATCCTTCTCAAATTTGGTATTTTTGTTCTTTATTTTTTTCTTTTGTAAACTAGGAAAAGTACAAATTTAATATTTTTTATAATTTAATCCTTTTATTCATGAGTGATTTAATTCTAAGAAAGAAGAAATCAAAGTATCACAGGTTCCTATTTCACAATAGAAGAATTAGTTTGTAGGTTGCTCTTAATTTTCTTATTTCTCCAATTCCTTCATTTATTTTCGTGGAACAAAAGTTTTTGGTAGTCAAATACTTCAAATAGGCAAGAATTATTCATTTGTTTGATTGTTAACGAGTAATATTTTTCTATAAAAAATAATTAATGAAATATATGTTGAAACATATAAACAGATCTGAGCACGGCATGATTTAGATATATTGATGAAAAAAATAGAAGGCTACATCCTTATAAATCTAACTATGGTTAAAATTAAATAAACTTTTCGTGAGCAAGTTGTCAATTTCGGATTAGAAAATTTAATGTAGATTTAATTGGTCCCAAGAATAGGTAGAGGGGTTGGGGAACCTAGGCAAGCATCCCACGACCTATTTTTTTTTTAAGGTAATACAATCAGTGTTTTTTTAAGATTGGAGGAAATTATTACGGTCAACTATTTATGTTCTTCTTCTTGGATTCCTTTATTTTCGTCAAACTAACAAAATAATTTTTTGAGTCATAGGTAAGATGTGGACATATAATAAATTTCTTTGTTTCTTTTAATGAGTAAATTCGCACCAACAAATGCTTACCGTGGAAATAATTAAGAAAATACATGAGATTTGGTTACCTAAAAAGTACCAAAATAAGTAAATATTTAAAAAAATGGAGACGTTTAGAACTTTGAGGGTATGAAAACATACACATCAAATCTGCAAACAATTGCCATAAATCAATTATCAGTCTATTTAAATATTCAATAGTCAAAGTCCAATTGAAAATCACCCAACGTAGAAAACGATTTGATAGAAACCCTAACTTATTCTTTAAATTAACATAAAAATATATGAACTCAGTCAATACAAATAGATGAGGGAAAATAGAAGCAGAGAACATAATTTTACATTCAGAGAAAAAAAAAATTGACATAAACACAAAATAAGATTAAGATATTAGAATCACCTGTTGTTTGATAGGTTTGCAATTAATAGTCTTTCTTGGATATTTTTTTAGGATTCAAATGAACTAATTTGCAGTAAACAAGATTTTGTTTCGGAACTCACCAAAACTAAAATGCGATAAATTTTGAAATGGTATGCAGAAACTTTGAAAATAAGTATAGAAGAGAATGAAAAAAAGCTACACAGATACCTTTATATGTGAAAAGTCAGGTCCAACCTTTGACGTTAATTCTTATTATGCTCCGCTCGACAGTTGTTGAAAATTAGGGACGTAATTAATGCATATTTAATGGACACGGTAAAGATACATTTTAATTTGGATTGGCCGCATATTCAAATATTTTCATTATATCCTGAGGTAAATTAATTTTCAATTTAGCTAAGTAATATTGAAGCAATTCTTTGAAATTTTATCGAAAACTATGTAGAATTCAACAAGTGTTTATGAAAAAAATCATATGGACCAGCCACATAAAATTTCATTCTTTTTCACGATGGGTCAGTTCACATCCTTATTCTTCTTATCTCGTCGAATTTTTACCCGTAAGCGTAACCAAGGATCAACAAAACTCCAACTCAGATTACACTTGTAAGTAAATTTTACTCTCAAGTCCCAACAACCAAATTTGTTAAAACTCATACCATTAGAGATAAATCTTATCGCAAATGTGACCACTAATAAAAAATTCTCCAAATCAGATTAAACAATATTTAAATTTTACTACAACAACCAAAATTGCTGCTAAAATGCGTCAATTAGAGATGAATGTTATCGCAATTTTGACCACTAATTAATCAAATAACCATATCAGATTACGTGGTAAGTAAATTTCACTCTAACAACCCAATATGTTTTTATTGCAACAAAAACACCCCACAGAGACGATATATTACCCAAGTACTAGAAAAAATATTTTTGTCTCTATAACTACGCTAAGACAATTAACGTAAGATCACGTGTAGACATGTAATAAAGTGATTGTGTAGGACCTCAGGCGCTACCAGTTGCCCCAAAACCAATTGGTGTTAGGAAATGCTCATACCCTTCCCTTATAGTGTATTCATTCAAGCGCCCACGATATTTGATTGTGACCCCACCCGCACACTCAGTTTGGGTGTCACCCGCACACTCAGTTTGGGTGCCACTGGACAATTGTTGTCACCCGCACACACAGTTTGGGTGCCCAACAATCTCCCCCTCAGCAATTGCTCCAGCTGGGAGTCGAACACGTGACCTTGGCTCTGATACCACTTGTAGGACCTCAGGCGCTACCAGTTGCCCCAAAACCAATTGGTGTTAGGAAATGCGCATACCCTTCCCTTATAGTGCATTCATTCAAGCGCCCACGATATTCGATTGTGACTCCACCCGCACACTCAGTTTGGGTGCCACTGGACAATTGTTGTCACACGCACACACAGTTTGGGTGCCCAACAGCAGGATTCATACCATATCTCCGAATCTTGTTTGCTCCGCTTCAAGGTTCTAGATAGTTAGTGGTTCCAAGTTCTTCAAAACAAAGACCACACATCGGTTGGGGTACAGGCAGAACCTCCCCCGTAAGTCAGCAAAGAGTTGCCGAAACATAAGAGAAAATTGTGGAAATAAAAGTATAGTACGAATTTGTGCATTGGGGGCCTATTTTCCTTTGCCGTGCCGCTTTCTTATGATGATCAGCTCACCTGGCATATTTGGGTCGCATGATTTTCTTATATGACTTTTATTTGTCATTATGTACCTCTTTAAGCTCGACGTGTATTTTATTTGGGGCGCCCTACAATATTCGGACAATTAGATTACTTCTCTTGTGCACAAGTTGTTATATAATTATTAAATTTAAGCCATTTATCGTAGAAAAAGTTTAAACAGTTAATCTTATAACACGATGTACATATATTTAAATTTGAATATGTTTATTACATTTATATGTGTTACAAACAATTGCAATAAATATGTTTGGAGGTGCCTATAAAGCACAAACAATCCAACAATTCAAGTTCATATTAATAAACTTTAATATTAACTAATGTTACACAATGTTGAGTCATCTTTAACTTAAAATTTATATACGAATTCAACATAAAATTCTAGACCAACATTAATTGCAATACAAATGTTCTACATACAAAGACAATATATAAAACTTAGCACAACAATTATGTGCGCACATGCTACACATAGTTATAATAAATGAAATATCCATTTCATATATGAAATAAGTAAGTCTGAAATAAAATATTCATGAAAAACATAAAAACAAAATCCATCAAAAAGTCACGAAATCTTTATTCGACTACCGAATACGTGTTCTCTTGGCCTGTGGATCTTCTCCAACCCCTTCCCCGCTTGGTCCTGCGCCAGTTTGCCCAACTGCAATGTTGACTCCAAAGAGCCTTATATAGTGTATAGTTGAATCACGTGGTGGTTGTTGCTGAGGTGAGGAGGGCCAAGGGCATGGCCGGTGTTTGTTTTAAATTTGGAATTCCCTTGCTATAAAAGGTTTCAAACAAGTATTACAAACCAAAACTTGATCAACAAAAGCCTTCTCATATTCGTACATGTCTTTACAATGAGTGCATTTTGTCCAAAAAGTCTGCATTGGTACAACATCTCTGTTCTGTTCTGCAATTTGCTTTGCTTGTGTGGCCTCTTCGGTGTAACTATCCATTTTCTATGATATGTCACCCTTTGTCCTTGCTCTCCCGTACAACCTTTAAATTAAATTGTGAACTTCATAACATAAAGTTGATTCAAGAATCATTACAAATTTTTTCTCAAAAATATTAATAATTATTTTTATAAAAAATAAATAGTTATTACACATTTTATAACTCTAAAGGTAATCTTTTATGCACATTTCAAGTGCAAGAAACAAATTAATTTTAAGAAAACCTAATAGGTACCACAACTCATAAAATCACTTTAGCATAAAATATTAATCCTTCCAAAAATCAAAGAATCCAAATTGAGAAGGAAACATAAAACAAATGCATCTTTGTACAAGAGATTGTGAATTTCTGTAGCTCTAAGATCATGATTAATTTTAAAAAGTATCTTGTTGTACTTAATTTTGGACACCATTTGATTCATAGACAAACATAATGTTTAGTTATTTAATGACAACGATTTGGTAGATTAGGTGACAACAATAAATCGCCTAAACGGCAAGAATCACCGATATACCCATATATTTATATGTGTGTGTGTGTGTGTGTGTGTGTGTGTGTGTAACTAAGCATCTTAAAGTTCCACACTAGATTGGTCTAAACTAATTGCAACCAATATCACCGAACATTTCTAAAGCAGATAAGATACTTAGCGTCAAAACCACATTATAATAATGTTTTCGTGCTCACGATTTTTAAGCAAACATTAAAGAATTGGACATTTATATCTTTTGAATAATTTTAATCAATCTTTGCCAATGCCAAAACTTATTTTAAAAATAGTACATTTGTAAATGTTAGAAATTGTAACATATTTCAGATTATAAATCCTTCTCATATTTGGTATTTTTGTTCTTTAATTTTTTCATTTGTAAACTAGGAAAAGTACAAATTTAATATTTTTTATAATTTAATCTTTTATTAATGAGTAATTTAATTCTAAGAAAGAAGAAATCAAAGTATTACATGTTCCTATTTCACAATAGAAGAATTAGTTTGTAGGTTGCTCTGAATTTTCTTATTTCTCCAATTCCTTCATTTATTTTCGTGGAACAAAAGTTTTCAGTAGTCAAATACTTCAAATAGGTATCAATGATTCATTTGTTTGATTGTTAACGAGTAATATTTTTCTAAAAAAAATAATTAATGAAATATATGTTGAAACATATAAACAGATCTGAGCACTGCAAGATTTTAGATATATTGATGAAAAAAATAGAAGGTTATATCCTTCTAAATCTAACCATGGTTAAAATTAAATACACTTTTCGTGGGCAAGTTGTCAATTTTGGATTATGAAATTTAATGTAGATTTAATTGGTCCCAAGAATAGGTAGAGGGGTTGGGGAACCTAGACAAGCATCCCACGACCTGGGTTTTTTTTAAGGTAATACAATCAATTTTTTTTAAGATTGGAGGAAATTATTACGGTCTACTATTTATGTTCTTCTTCTTGGATTCCTTTATTTTCGTCAAAGTAACAAAATAATTTTTTGAGTCATAGGTAAAATTTGGACATATAATTAATTTGTTTGTTTCTTTTAAGGCAAAAATTCAATTTTCATACTATAGAATAGGTCAAGGTCCATTTTTCATACCAATCGAACGAAAATCATACCAAGCCAAACTTCCGTCAGTTTTTAACCGAAGTGCCACGTGTCCGTTAAGTTGAGTTGAAACAGAAGTATGATTTTCGTTCGATTGGTATGAAAAATGGACTTTGGCTCATTCTATGGTATGAAAATTGAATTTTTGCCTCACTTTCAATTTTAATTTGTTTGTTCTTGATTATACATTTTCATCTAAACAAATATTGTAATGTATATTAACCAAAGGGACATATGACCTTTAGTAGGTATTATATTTTACGTGTAGGTCTCACATTAGATGGAGTTTTGATCAATGAAATCGATGAACATTTCTAGCTAGTAAAATGAGTGTGTTGGAAAAAAAATTATTATGACTCGTCGAAGTTGATTCTAGCAAAGACCATTCAATGTTTAAGTTGAATCATACTAAAAGTATAACACACGAGTAGTTGAATAATTTGATATGCATATTTGATACCATTATAGGAGGTAAAATACCTGATTTCAAATTTGGTCGGTTTGTAATCCAAGTCAAATTATCATTAACTTTTCTACCCAAAGAAAAGGTAGAAAAATATTTCTTAATCAAATAACTTTACTTGTTGAGACTGGACTACAAATGTTTGAGTGGTTAGTGAAAAAAATTGAATGAATATATATCTATGTCTAATTAAATAAAATGTAATGGGCAAAAATTCATTTTTCATACTATAGAACATGACAATTTTCAATTTTCATACCACACGTGCCTCGCACGTGAGATTTTTTCCCGCTCAAGGTGACTTAACAGAACACGTGGCAATTTCGTTAAAAAACTTGACGGAAGTATGATTTTTGAAATGTCCGTTTATTCAACAATATGATTTTCGTTCCATTGGTATGAAAAATGGACTTTGGCATATTCTATGGTATGAAAATTGAATTTTTCCCTTCTTTTAATGAGTTAATTTGTACCAACAAATGCTTACCGAAGAAAATAATTAAGAAAATACATGAGATTTGGTTAACTAAAAAGTACCAAAATAAGTAAATATTTAAAAAAATGGGGACGTTTAGAACTTTGAGGGTATGAAAACATACACATCAAATCTGTAAACAATTGCCATAGATCAATTATCAATCAACTTAAATATTCAATAGTCAAAGTCCAATTGAAAATCACCCAATGTAGAAAATGATTTGACAGAAACCCTAGCTTATTCTTTAAATTAACATAAAAATATATGAACTCAGTCAATACAAATAGATGAGGGAAAATTGAAGCAGAGAACATAATTTTACATTCAGACAAAAAAGAAAATATGACATAAACACAAAATAAGATTAAGATATTAGAATCACATGTTGTTTGATAGATTTGCAATTAAGAGTCTTTATTGGATATTTTTTTAGCATTCAAATGAACTAATTTGCAGTAAACAAGATTTCCTTTCGGAAATCAAAAAAACTAAAATTCGATAAATTTTGAAATGGGATGCAGAAACTTTGAAAATAAGTATAGAAGAGAATGAAAAAAACTACACAGATACCTTTATATGTTACAAGTCAGGTCCAACCTTTGACGTTAATTCTTAGTATGCTCAGCTCGACAGTTGTCGAAAATTAGGCACGTAATTAATGCATATTTAATGGACACGGTAAAGATACAATTTAATTTGGATTGGCCGCATCTTCAAATATTGTCATTATATCCTGAGGTAAATTAATTTTCAGTTTAGCTAAGTAATACTGAAGCAATTCTTTGAAATTTTATCGAAAACTATGTCGAATTCAACAAGTGTTTATGAAAAAATCATATGGACCAGGCGCATAAAATTTCATTCTTTTTCACGATGGGTCAGTTCACATCCTTAATCTTCTTATCTCGTCCAATTTTTACTCTCTTAATTTTGTTACATGATGAAGCCAAATATTTAAAACAATTTTCGTTATTTACTAAACTAGAGAGGAAAATCATTGATGAAGTTTACATGTTTATTACCCGTAAGCGTAACCAAGGATCAACAAAACTCCAACTCAGATTAAACTTTTAAGTAAATTTTACTCTCAAGTCCCAACAACCAAATTGATGTTAAAACGCATACCATTAGAGATAAATCTTATCGCAAATGTGACCACTAATAAAAAATTCTCCAAATCAAATTAAACAGTATTTAAATTTTACTCCAACAACCAAAATTGCTACTAAAATGCGTCCATTAGAGATGAATGTTATTGTAATTGTGACCACTAATTAATCTAATAACCAGATCAGATTACGTGGTAAGTAAATTTCACTCTAACAACCCAATATGTTTTTTATTGCAACCAAACATCCCGCAGAGACGATATAATACCTAAGTACTAGAAAAAATATTTTTGTGTTGGTCCCAAGTGGTCAGATTAGGTCTAGAGAGGGGGGGGGGGGGGTGAATAGACCTCTGAACCTTTTCAAAATTTCTCTAACTTTTCTTATCAGCAGAGTAAATTGATCAAAACTAAGAGATTACTTCGCTGTTCTCGCACAAAACTTGTTCAGCGTAAGTTGACCACTAGTCTGATTTTTCTTATTTGTTTCAAATTGATTCAGAGTTTGAAACTTGTTATGCAGCGGATTTATGTCAAGTGTTTTTCAAACAAGTTTTTCTTACTTAAAGATTTTATCCCCAATTTTTTAAACTCCTTTTAAAATCTTATGTCTTTTCAAAGTTTGGTTACTTATAAAAATAGGCAAGTAAAAGTAAGTAAACCAACACACGAATTTTTTATAGTGGTTATATAGACAGGAAGTCTTTTAGTCCACTCTTCTAAATCACTAAGATTTAGGTTATACTATGAACACTTAAATTTTTTACATGATGAAGCCAAATGTTTAATACAATTTTCGTTATTTACTAAACTAGAGAGGAAAGTCATTGATGATGTTTACATATTTATCACCAGTAAATGTAACCAAGGATCAACAAAACTCCAACTCATATTACACGTGAATAAATTTTACTCTCAAGTCCCAACAACCAAATTGTTGTTAAAACGCATACCATTAGAGATAAATCTTATCGCAAATGTGACCACTAATAAAAAAATCTCCAAATCAGATCAAATTTTACTCCAACAACCAAAATTGTTGCTAAAATGCATCAATTAGAGATAAACTTTATCGCAAATGTGACCTCTTATTAATCAAATATCCAGATCAAAATACGATGTAAGTAAATTTTACTCTAACAACCAAATATGTTGTTATTGCAACCCAACATCCTGCAGAGACGATATAATACCCATGTACTAGAAAAAATATCGTTGTCTCTGTAACTACGCTAAGACAATTAACATAAGATCATGTGTCGACATGTAATAAAGTGATTGTAAGATCGGATATTGTACCCACAAGGACTTGAATAAAACATTCACAGATCCAGGTTTCATAACAGATCTTTGAATCTGGTTTGCTCCACTTCAAGGTTTTGGATATTAGGTGCCAAGTCATGTAAAAAACGACCACACATCGGTGTGGGTGCCGGAAGAGCCTCCTCCCATGCTTTAGTCAGTAAAGAGTTGCCGAAACTTATGAGAAAATTGTAGAAGGAAAAGTAGAGTACGAATTTGTGTATTGGGGGGATTATGGAATGCATGCATGGGGTTTTCATTGGTTGGTTTCCTGGAAGAGATTGTTGATCTGGGAGATCTTTTAAATAAATGAGTTCGCGGGTGAAGGTTCTGGTTTAACATGTTTGATGGGTCGTAAAAGTTACGCCCTCGTTGTACGAGTGCAACTTGCCCTGTGAGGAACGATTCATTAACTAAGTTAAATGCCTCTTGTCTTGTACGCCCAATCCATTGTAACTTGTGAAATTTTGTTTGTTCATGGAATCGGGTCACAAATCGGGTAGCGAGGGTCTTAGATCCCTCACAAGTTTTCAAGTGTAGGATGGGCAGTGTCTTGTTACATGGAGGTTAAGTTTCCAATTGTGCGACACAATATCTTGCAATCCATGTTATAGAGGGAAATTTAAAGGTCATTTTTAATATGCATGTACTTGGACATTTTTAAGACATTATGATGCCATTTTCTGTTCACGGGGATAGGTCGACTGACGTGTCATTTCAGGATTAGCGCTGCTTTTTACCTACTGCCTAGGAATGGGATCTCAATCATTTTTAGATCCTAGATTTAACATTAATCATTGCAGCGCTTCGTTGGCACCGGTTCCAAGGCCTAATTATCAGTATAAATAACCCTAACTTGAACGCTTGAAATCTTTTCGCTTTCAAAATTCTCCATAGTAATTAGCAAGTTTCAAAGTAACCAAAGCACATAGTTTTTTCTAGAGTTTTATACTTTTCTTCTGGTTAGGAATGGTAGGTCAACCAGAAAAAGTTCAAATCGTTGGAGGGGTTCACTGCAACGTTAGGGCTTTGGATTTTGAGGATATGCTATCGGAGCGCGAGGCGGTTCCGATGATAAAGGTTAGGGCATTGGAACCGCCGTGCCTGATTGACTGTGAGAACACCAAGAACACCTTCAAGGACTTCATGAAGAAAGTGGTTATTCCAGAGGAAAATGAGGCTCGTTGCCTCGTAGACAGCGAGAAGATGTATAGTCCCCCCAGATGGGTAGTTAGCCTTCCGTTCATATGTATTGAAAAGAGGGGGTCTAAGGCTTCCCCTTGCACCAGATGTGATGTTCATACTGCGAGTGCTGCAACTTGCGCCTATGGTGCTTCCTCCAAACTCCTATGCTAGCATCATCAACTTTGTTTTGCTTATGCAGAGGAAGGTGTTATCACCCAGTGTTACTCGTTTGTTGTGAATGGTCACTATCGTTGTCATGGATAAGAAGCACTTGGGCTTCTTTAATCTGGCGGCGAGTCCAGGATCTAAAATATTGGACAACTATACCTCTAATGATGGATCCTGGGATAAGTGTTGGGTCCTCATCAAGTCGCCACAAGGATGGGAGGATGAGGGGTTTTGTCTTTGTTTTAATCCCCAAGTGGTAGTGAACTGGATGCACAACATAGAGAGATATATACACAAGAGTTTAACACGTGTTACACAAAGAAATGGTGCCAAAAACTTGGTAATCGTTCTCGAACACACGTACACATAATAATCAAACAAATCAAGTGTCACAATGTACATACGCAAGCAAACGGACACAAGTCATATAAAATGGTGTTGGTCCCAAGCGGTGAAGGTTTAGAGGGGGGAAGGCGAATAAACCTCCGGGTTTGCAAAAATTATGATAAGATTTTAAACCCTTTCAAAGTCACCGAGAGGGATTTTTGCCTCCTTAAGCTTTCTAGTGAATTTGAAGTTCAGTGATGTTGAACTCAACTTGCCTTTCTTCAAGTTAACCCCAATAATGAACTTGTCAATACTAGAATGTAACATTCACATATTGTGCAGCAGAAACTCAACTTAACTCCTCATCCAAAACAAGATAGAGATCAAACACACAAACACGATATGTCAAAGAAAGCTCTGCTTTAACTTAATCAACTTGATTTAGTTGAATCTTTTCAGTTACGGTTAGATGAGGTTCTTTACTTATGGATTCAGTGAGATCTAAGTTAGAGGCATAAAAGTAAAGAAAATCTCATTTATAAGCAGCTAAAAGGATTTTGAGATACTTGAAAGGAACAAGTCTAGGTTTGTGGTATCCCAAAGGAACATATTTCAAACTTATTGGACACACTGATTCATATTTTGTTGGATGTTAAGTAGATAGAAAGAGCACTAGTGGATCATGTCAATTCATGGGAGGAAGATTGGTTTCATGGTTTAACAAGAAGCAAACATCAATGGCTACTTTAACTGCAAAAGCAGAGTACGTAGTAGCTGGAAGTTTTGTTCACAAATTTTCTGGATTAAGCAAGATTTGAAAGATTATGGCATTGTTGAAGATGAAATTCCATTTATGTGTGACAATCACAGTGCAATTTCTATTACTCAGAACTAAGTTTTACACTCAAGAACTATGCATATTGAGATAATATTCCATTTCATAAGAGATCATGTGGAGAGGAAGAGTATCAAGATTGAGTTTGTTGGAACAGAAGAACAACTTGCGGATATATTTACCAAGGCCATAGCAGAATCAAGGTTTTATATCTTAAGAGCTAAGTTAGGCATGATAAACATGTATTAAGGGGGCAATGGAACTGAGCCAAGTAGTTTGATCAAAATTACTTGAAGAAGTATATATCAAACTCACATCTAGATCCTTTGCTTACTTGACTTCACTGAGTTGTTATTCAAAGATTTTATCCAAAAGCAATCGGTCTACTTACTCAAAATTGGATACTTCATTGCCATATCCTTAGTCCAATTTTGGTTAAGTTAATTTGACTTTAATTAAAATTATTTAACTTTACACTCACACTTAAACCAAGTTAGTTTAACTCTTTGCAAGATTATATGAATGATTCTTGAAGAGTTAAGTTAAAGTGGTTTTCGGTTTAGTTGATTGTTAAACTGGGTTAATTTTCGTCAAGATGATCATTTATTGATTGAACTATTTATTTAATAACTATCTATAAAAACCAAAATTAGTTGATTTCTGAGAATTATATGGGTGATTTACAGATATCTAGTGAAGTTAGTTTTAATTGAGTTAACTTTTACACAGTTTTATCTTCGGTCAAGTTGATTATTCACTCCAGTTGATTAATAAATTGAGTAATTGGAATGTTTGAAGCAGAATTGAAAGCCATACACAAAATCAAAACAAAAAGAAATTTTTATTGATAATTATGGAGTTGCAGGTACAGAGGAAATAGGAAGCCTAAATACCATGACTTCTTGGTATTCTGAGTCTTCGGCTTTGAAATTGTTTGATCTGAATGTTGAGGCTTGTTGTCTGTTTCTTTCTCAGACATAAACTAACAATACAGATCCATATCATTAATTTTTTGTCCTTCTGATGTTTCTGAAAAAGTTAGCCAAAAATCTCAGAGGAATACCGAATATATGGATGAAACGTTTGAGATCTCCTAAGGAATAGATGATAGATCGATTTGCAATAGTGTAAGAGTTTTCTACACCTCTGCATCCACAACCAACACCTCCACTGTTGGATGAAGATGAAGACTAGAAGTGAAGGGAGGTTTTGATGATTTTCAAAAGTCATCAGCTAAGTATTGGAAACTTAGTCAACCTCCAAAGATTATTTGACCAAGGAAGAAGACAAATCAGAAGGGTCAAATTTATGGTCCAGAAGACTACTGATCTGTTGCTACATTCGGAATTAGACTGGTGGATTTTCAGCAGACTCAAATCAGATGAGTTCGATTTGGATCAGCAGAGTGTTCATCAAACGAGTGGATTCGATCAGCAGAGTTGAAGCGATCAGAAGTTATTGCAACGGTAATAAATGCACCTGAAGTAATAAATGCTGTAAAGGAAGGGTATTAAAGACAGATGATTGAACAGAAACCTCGGATCAGTAGAGTGCATTTAATGCGAAGTGACAGAAAGTACAACAGAACTGTACAGTGCACAGTTGCAGAAGTCGTTCTGAAAACAGGGACCAGTACTCGAGGATTTTGAACACCTGTCGACCTCTCAACGGGCAGATTTTCAAACATCAAGTATAAATAGATATGAGTTGAAGAGTTTGAAGACAACACAACTACTGAGAAAGAATTCAAAGCAAACAAAATCTTCTAAGTCTCAAACTCAAATACAGATCACCATCAGCTTAGTCATTTGTTGACAACAGCCGAGTTGAGAAAACAAAGAAAAATACAAATCTGAGTGATTCTGTAAAAAGAGAAAGTTGTGTGTTAACTCTATAAAATAGAGTTAATTTCTATATCTTTTTTAGGGGAATGGCATTAGTTTCTTGAGTTCTTGGATTGTTTTCATTTGGTTTAGCTTGATTTAGCTCGTTGGTGATTCACGTACTCATTTTGGTATTTTCTTGCAAATATTTCAGATTTTCTCTTGAGTTTTGGAAGTGCAAACAGAAGCCTCTTCGCTGGAGCGGAAAATCTCTTCGCTGGAGCGAAATCACAAAGCAGACAAAATTCTTGGACAGAAGCGTCTCCGCTGGGGCGAAACTACTTCTCCGCTGGGGCAGAAGATTTCCGTGAATTTTAATTAGAGTGCCCTAATTTGACTTGGAAACTTATATCTAAGTGGAGGAAGAGAGAGAAAACATATCTTGGGACACCTTTTGACAGAAGAGAAACCAAGAACAAGAAAATATCATTGGAGAGCGTGGAAAACATCGGAGAACACAATTCTTGAAGATTTGAAGACAGATCTACTTCTCTTTTCTTATCTCTTTCAATTATTTTTCTCTTTTGTGATCTTATACTCATGACGTTTATTATTTTAGAGTTTATTTCCGTTTTAGCTATGAACTAAATTTACTTTTCTAGGATTGCCATGGAATTGTTTGTTTGAATTGATTGTTACTTATTTTTCCTTATTCTATTATATTGAGATTTGTTGTTTACCCATTCTTGTGCTTTAATTTCAATAGCCTGATCAACTATTGTGTCACAAATCTAATTGAATCGGGAGAGGAAATTAGGTTTTAGGTTAAAGATTGGGTAACCTTTGTACGAATTGCACCCACATCGAATTGGGTAATTTGTTTAGCAATTAAGATAGGAATATACTTAATTGCCTTAGGTAGTCACAATTAGGGCTTGTTCTTGATTCAATTTGGCCTAACTTCATTGGCATAGGAATATAGCTCTTTGATTAGGTTAGATTAGTTTTACAATATTCTGGAAAGAAATTGTAGAAACTTAAGTGCCCTAGACTAGCAATGAAACTTAATTGAAATAGAGTTGTTGGGAAAATAAGAGCAATTAGTTTGACATTGAAGGAAGTTGTAATCCTAGACTTTAATCATAAGAGTTAATCTTGTCAATTTAGAATTTAGTTTTAATTTCATTGTTGCTTAGTTATAATCAGAATCAAGAATTCGTTTAATTTGGATAAGAACAAGAGTGATCTTTTAGTAATTAGTTAAGTTAGCTCATTAATTCCCTGTGGAGACGATACTCTACTTATCATTATATTACTTGTTGCGATTGCGTATACTTCCGTTTACAAATCCGACATCAAGTTTTTGGCGCCGTTGCCGGGGAATTATTTGCGCTATTTTGCTAATATTAATATCAGTCATTCTTTTCTTAGATCAAATTTTTATTTGTTGTCTCGTTCTTTATTTTCAGGACATTTATTCTTTGCATGCGCAGCGATCGAAATAAAGAACTTATCCCACTAGATCTTGAAATCGAGCGCACAATTCGAAGATTAAAAAGGCTGAAAATAAATTCTAAGTCTCAAGGTCAGACTATGGGCGAACAAGTCAATGGAGCAGCTGCTGCTGCAAATCGCTCTATCAGAGATTATGCAGTCCCTCATGTTGAAGGACTAAGATCGAGTATTGCTAGGCCAGTTGTTGAGGCCAATAATTTTGAAATCAAGCCAGCAGTCATACATATGCTTGAATCGAAACAATTCTTCGGGCATGCTCATGAGGATCCGAACAAACACTTGAAAATATTTCTGAGGATGTGTGATACATTCAAATTCAATGGAGTATCATCAGAGGCTGTAAGACTGAGATTGTTCCCTTTCTCCTTGACTGGGAAGGCTGCAGATTGGTTAGAAGCTCTGCCAGATGAGTCTATTACAACATGGAATCAGTTAGTGGAGAAATTTTTAGCTAAGTTTTTTCCACCTGCAAAAACTGCAAAGATGAGGAATGACATCACTGATTTTCTGCAATATAAAGATGAAACTTTAGACGAAGCTTGGGAGAGGTTTAAGGATATGCTGAAAAAGTGTCCTCACCATCAAGTTCCAGATTGGTTACAAGTTCAATCTTTCTATAATGGGCTTACATATAACATAAAGGGAAATCTCGATGCTGCAGCTAATGCTGCTCTTTTGGGAAAATCTCCTGGTGAAGCCAGAGATATTATTGAGGAGATGGCATCAAATATTCAACAGTGGTCATCAAGACGTACGGAGCAGAACAAGATAGTCGGGGTTATAGAAGTTGATGCTATTGCTTCTCTAACAACTCAATTGGCAGCTCTCACGAAGAAACTTGATGAGAACTGTAATAGAAACAATGTTCAGAGAATTTATGCCACTTGTGATATTTGTGGAGATAATCATTCGGTTGCACATTGCCCTGGGAATCCAAAATCGATAAATTTTGTTGGGAATTCGAATAGTATGAGAAACAATCCTTATTCCAACACATATAATCCGGGATGGAGAAATCACCCTAATTTCTCATGGGGTGGTAATCACCCACAAATTCAAGCTCAAGGACCAATTGCACCTCCGGGTTTTCAACAACCTTAGGCACCTATACAGTCACAAACACAAGCACAAAAACCCACTACAGAAGAATTGTTGCTCCAATACATGCAGAAGACAGATGCCATAATGAAAAACCAGAGCGTTGTAATTCAAAACCAGAATGCGTCTATCCGTGCTTTGGAGACTCAAATTGGTCAACTGGCTAGTAATCTTAATGCCCGACCTCATGGAGCTTTGCCTGCGGACACTGAGACAAATCCAAGAAATGATAATATGCAGCAATGCAAAGCTATAACTCTCAGAAGTGGAAAGGAGATTGAGGGTCACATTAGAAAGATTGAGCAGGAAGAAGTGAAACCATTGAGTGAATCACTAGAGAGTGAACAAAAGAATGTTGATGATGTGGAGAAGAAATCCAAGGAACATGAAGAAAAACTGGAGAAACTGAAAGTTCAAGAATATCTACCGCCTCCATTTCCTCAGAGACTACAGAAACAGAAGTTGGATAAGCAATTTCAGAAATTCCTGGATATATTCAAGAAGTTATCCATCAACATTCCTTTTGTTGAAGCCCTTGAGCAGATGCCCAGTTATGTAAAATTCATGAAAGACATCTTATCGAGGAAAAGAAGATTGAGAGACTATGAAACTGTAGCACTTACTGAGGAGTGCAGCGCCCTTATTCAGAGAAAGCTTCCACCGAAATTGAAAGATCCGGGGAGTTTCACTATTCCTTGCACAATTGGAAATCAGTTGATCAATAAGGCATTATGCGATTTAGGTGCAAGTGTAAATTTGATGCCATTGTCAATCTTTAGAAAGCTTGGTTTGGGGGAAGCAAAACCCAATTCTGTTACGTTGCAAATGGCGGATCGAACTCTTAGTTATCCGAGAGGAATAATTGAAGATATCTTGGTTAAAGTGGACAAATTTATATTCCCGGCAGATTTCATAATTCTGGATATGGAGGAAGATCGTGATATGCCAATCATACTTGGAAGGCCCTTTCTAGCTACCGGTCGAGCCTTAATTGATGTTGAAAAAGGAGAACTCAAGATGAGAGTTCAAGATCAAGAAGTAACCTTCAATATTTATTCATCGTTGAAGCATCATAAGAAGAATGAAGATTGTTTCTCAATCAAGGTGGTAGAAAATACTTCTGATGCATTCTTACATAATCATCCAGAAGATTTGTTTGAAACTCCATCGATTTCGAAAGATGATAGAAAATGTGACAAGTTGGTTGATTATGTGAAAACTCTTGATCCTACTCAAATATTTACCAAACCAGCCTTGAAATGTGAGATTATGGAAAGGTCAGTAAAGTCTGCAAATGCTAATAAGTCGTTCATTGAAGAACCTCCAGATTTAGAGTTCAAACAGTTTATGGAAGTTGAAACTAAGAGCATCTTACATCACCACCATTTGTGGCCTTATGGTGGTGATTTCAGTGAAGAGATGACTTATGCAAAGAGGGTTGACAATAAGTCTAGAAGACATGAAAAACAACTTTTACATGTCCGTGAATTGGAGGAATTTAGGCCACCAGAAAATGGAAGTGTTACGCTTTACAAGAAGAAAATTAAGAAGATACACGATGAAAAGATAATTCGTAGAGAATTTGAGCCAGGACAACGGGTGCTATTGTATAATTCCCGCCTTAAACTATTTCCTGGAAAACTCAAATCAAGGTGGTCTGGCCCTTTTCTAGTTACAGAGGTTTTTCCCTATGGAGCTGTGGATGTACAAGATGAACAAAGTGGGAGAACTTTCAAGGTCAATGGACAAAGACTAAAGATTTATTTGGGGGGCAACATTGATCGTCAAATTGCCACCATCACTTTGGGCGATCCGCAATAAGATTGACAAAGTCAAGCCATGACTATAAATAAGGCGCTTGTTGGGAGGCAACCCAAGTATTCAAAAAAAAAAAAAAAAAAAAAAAAAAAAGAGAAGTTGGACAGAACATGATCCGCCCCCGCGGAAATGATTTATCGCCCCAGCGAGGGCTGCTCGGATTGAATTTTGATACAAATTCCAGAACACACTTCGCCCCAGCGGAACATTAGTACCGCCCCCGCAAAGTTCCCTCTGGAATTTACATCTAATTTCGAGAACAAAATCCGCCCCAGCACAAAAATACTCTGCCCCAAGCAAAACAATCTCAAATGTTGAGGACCATACACAATTACATGCTTCAATGCGGACTTTCCACAACTCTCACCACCACATGAAGAGATCAATGATGAAGATTGAAATAAGGCTGCAATCAGGGACGTTCTTTAATTGCTTTATTTTATCTTTGTCTTCAGCTTTATTCTTTTATCTCTTGTTTTCGTTACTTTCATCATTGAGGACAATGTGTTTCTTAAGTTTGGGGGTGATTGCATTTACGTTGTGCATGCTAGGTCGATTTTTGATCAAATTTTTGAAATTTTATGTATTGTTGACTGTTTTTCCTGCAAAATTCGAAGCACGAATGCATAATCGAGGATTTAGGATGAAGTTAGTGAATTATAGTCTAGAATAGAGCTTAAGAAATTTTATCTTGCCTACCTAATCTCTAGATTTGAGGGTTGGAAAACATAAAATCTAAGTGATAGTTTTGCCTAAGTTTGGGGGTAAGGATAACTTTAACAAGAACCAAATGAAGCAAATTACTGAAAAGCTATAAGTTAAATTCGAAGAAAATAACCTCACTTGTATGAGACCTGAAAAATCTCATCGCTTGAGACTTATACTTGCACTCCTCTAACTTGACTGCGATAAGATGAACGATGTATGGGTGCATCGACTTAACTCTTCTGCACCCCTCTATGTTAACCGCTTCTTTAGAACAGGTTATGAGTGTGAGTGGTGCTAAATATACTTGAGTTGTGCTAAATAATGAATAAAATGCTAAGTGAAAGTTCAAACTTAAAGGATTCCATAACTTCGACTAAAAGCATTGTTTGAACTTAGTGATTAGTTTGATAACCTGAGAAAATAGAGAATAGGCTTGGCAATTTAAGAATTCATGCAATTAGGCTCAATGATTTCGAAGCTATAGTGATCTGGGTGATTTCGACATTCTCGTATTATGTATACACACACACGCAGGAATTACATGATAGAATGCATAACGTTTTGAAAGTGATGGTTATTAGTCTGACTTGTCATGCATGATTGTAAATGTTTGAGTTGTTGTCTTTTGTTTTGGTCGTGTCCAATCTTTGTGGTAGTTTTGGCCTTCTACTGTGTTAACTCTATAAAATAGAGTTAATTTCTATATCTTTTTGCGGGGAATGGCATTAGTTTCTTGAGTTCTTGGATTGTTTTCATTTGGTTTAGCTTGATTTAGCTCGTTGGTGATTCACGTACTCATTTTGGTATTTTCTTGCAAATATTTCAGATTTTCTCTTGAGTTTTGGAAGTGCAAACAGAAGCCTCTTCGCTGGAGCGGAAAATCTCTTCGCTAGAGCGAAATCACAAAGCAGACAAAATTCTAGGACAGAAGCGTCTCCGCTGGAGCGAAACTACTTCTCCACTGGGGCAGAAGATTTCCGCGAATTTTAATTAGAGTGCCCTAATTTGACTTGGAAACTTATATCTAAGTGGAGGAAGAGAGAGAAAACATATCTTAGGACACCTTTTGACAGAAGAGAAACCAAGAACAAGAAAATATCATTGGAGAGCGTGGAAAACATCGGAGAACACAATTCTTGAAGATTTGAAGACAGATCTACTTCTCTTTTCTTATCTCTTTCAATTATTTTTCTCTTTTGTGATCTTATACTCATGACGTTTATTATTTTAGAGTTTATTTCCGTTTTAGCTATGAACTAAATTTACTTTTCTAGGATTGCCATGGAATTGTTTGTTTGAATTGATTGTTACTTATTTTTTCTTATTCTATTATATTGAGATTTGTTGTTTACCCATTCTTGTGCTTTAATTTCAATAGCCTGATCAACTATTGTGTCACAAATCTAATTGAATCGGGAGAGGAAATTAGGTTTTAGGTTAAAGATTGGGTAACCTTTGTACGAATTGCACCCACATCGAATTGGGTAATTTGTTTAGCAATTAAGATAGGAATATACTTAATTGCCTTAGGTAGTCACAATTAGGGCTTGTTCTTGATTCAATTTGGCCTAACTTCATTGGCATAGGAATATAGCTCTTTGATTAGGTTAGATTAGTTTTACAATATTCTGGAAAGAAATTGTAGAAACTTAAGTGCCCTAGACTAGCAATGAAACTTAATTGAAATAGAGTTGTTGGGAAAATAAGAGCAATTAGTTTGACATTGAAGGAAGTTGTAATCCTAGACTTTAATCATAAGAGTTAATCTTGTCAATTTAGAATTTAGTTTTAATTTCATTGTTGCTTAGTTATAATCAGAATCAAGAATTCGTTTAATTTGGATAAGAACAAGAGTGATCTTTTAGTAATTAGTTAAGTTAGCTCATTAATTCCTTGTGGAGACGATACTCTACTTATCATTATATTACTTGTTGCGATTGCGTATACTTGCGTTTACAAATCCGACATCATTGTGAGAAGTAGATATCCATCTTGGTGAGTGATATTACTTCAGAAGATAGGTTTTCTTTGTGATTTCCTATTGCGCACTTGTGGCCATTTCATTTGTTGTTTGGCGCAAGCATTGTATATTGTAAACTTTGTGTTTATAGTATAACCCAAGATCTAAGTGACTTGGAAGAGTGGACTAAAGGATTTACATCCATATAACCACTATAAAAATTGCCTGTGTTTAAGTTTGCATTTTTACTTGCATATTTTCCAAAAGCTTTCAAACACTTATAGATAACTGTTAAAGATTTTAAAAAAGGAGTTTGTTAAAACTGGGGATAAAATCTTTTAAGTTAAAGAAACCTACTTGTGAAAAACACTTGATAAATCCGCTGCAAGTAAGTAAATTAAAACTCTGATTTTCTCGAAATCAGCTAAGTAAAATCAGAAGAGTGGTCAACTCTGCTGTTCAAAGCTTTGTGCGAGATCAACTTAGTCTACTTACGAATCTTGCTCAGCTTAGTCTGCTCACAGAAAAAGTTAGAGAATTTTAAAGATAAAATTTTCAGAGGTCTATTCACCCCCCCCCCCCCCCCCCTAGACCTCATCTGACCACTTGGGACCAACATCCACCTCCACCAGGAGGATTTGGTCTCTAAGGAGGATCACCCTCAGCATAGTTATTGTTGTTGTTGGTGTTGGTGTCGTTGTTGGTGTTGCTGTCAACGGGGGGAAAAGAGTTGCTTGCCACACTCTCTGTGTCCCTGCAAAAAGAAAAACAACAGGGGAAATAAGTGAAAATTTGAAGAACGGTTAAAATGTGAGAATTTCAGGAAACCTTTCTAAGAGAAGTTTAAAGAAGAGACTTTGTCAAGAAATTTCGAAGGAGGTGAAAGTTTTGAAGACTTACCATTCTCTCTCCTTATGTTTCACTGTAGCAGATGAAAAGAACTTGAAGCTTCGGATGTAAGAGAAAGAGAAAACTGGAGATGAAGAGTCACGTTATTACCTCTATTTATAATAAGCGGAGTTGAAATGTCACGGCTGTCTTGAACGGTTAAGAAATTTCCTGATTGGTGCAAGAAATAATTTACTTGGAGAAGTGTGCAGAGTTAGCCAAACGAGAAGACTCTAACTGTTGGACGAAGATGAAGAAGTGAAGGGAGGTTTTGATGATTTTCAAAAGTCATCAGCTAAGTAATGGAAGCTTAGCAACCTCTGGGAAATTCAATCTGAGAAGACAAGCAAAATCAGAAGGGTTGAATTTTGGTCCAGAAGACTACTGATCTGATGCTGGGTTCGGAATCAGACTGGTGGATTTCAGCAGAGTCAAATCAGATGAGTTCGGTTTGAATCAGCAGAGTGTTCATCAGAAGAGTAGATTCGATCAGCAGAGTTGAAGAGATCAGAAAGTCATTCCAACGGTAATAAATGCACTCGGCGTAATAAATGCTGTAAGAGAAGGGTATTAAAGTCCAATGATTGAAGAGAAACCTCGGATCAGCAAGGTGCATTTAATGCGACGCGACAGAAAGTACAGCAGAACTGTATAGTGAACAGTTGCAGAAGCCGTTCTGAAACAGGGACCACTGCTCGAGGAAAATCTGAAGATCTGCTTTGTTCAACGGGCAGAAATTCAAACCTCAAGTATAAATAGTTCGAGATTCAAGAGTTAGAGACAACTGAAGCAACACAACTGCATTGAGAGAATTTTATTCAAGATCAAATCCCTCTAAGTCTCAAACTCAAGAACAGAACACTTATCAGCTTAGTCATTAGTTGACTCAATCCGAAGTTGAAACCAAAGCCAAATACAAAATCTAAGTGATTTCTGTAAACAGAGATAGTTGTGAGGAGTGTAGATCCATCTAAGTGAGTGATCTAGCTTCAGAGAGTAGGATTTCTTAGTAATTTCTTGCTACGAACTTGTGGCTTTTCATTTGTTGAATTGCTCGAGCAGTGTATATTGTAAACTGTGTGTTTATAGTATAACCCAAGATCTAAGTGACTTGGAAGTGTGGACTAAAGGATTTCAATCCATATAACCACTATAAAAATTATGTGTGTTTGTCTATTGCATTTTACTTGCATATTTTCAAAGAACTTCAAACATACGAACTTAACAAAAGATTTTAAAAACTGGGGTTAAAATCTTTTAAGGAAGAAAACAACTTGTTGAAAAACACTTGGTAAATTCGCTACAAACAAGTATTTCAAACTCTGATAATATTTGAATCAGATAAGTTACATCATACGAGTGGTCAACTAAACTGATTAAGCTAAGTGCGCAATCAGCGAAGTAGTCTTACGAATTCTTGATCAGCTTACTCTGCTGATAAGAAAAGTTAGAGAAATTTTTGAAAGTTTTCAGAGGTCTATTCACCCCCCCCCCCCCTCTCTCTAGACCTCATCTGACCACTTGGTACCAACACTAACAATCTCTTGGTTCGAGATCAATCCAAACAAGAGTTAAGGCGATTGGAAGTTGAATTCAGAAGCCTCATTCGCCGTTTCATTTGTAAATTCTTACCCGCAATCCTTCTTGGTCATTCTTTGTAATCGACCATCCTTAATGAATAATCTATGACTCTTATTATCTCTCGAACGAGGACAGTGGGTGGATATTTAGAAGGGGAATGGCAGTCAAACTCACAGGGCCAAGAGTCAGATGGCCCTGGTATGGGATTTGGGGTTGAGCGTAGACCAATTGAGTAGTGCTAGTTGCCATAGTAAATAGAAGTACGGGAATAAGGGGAAAGAATTGAAGGAATTAAAAAAGAAGGACTAGGGTTTGCCTTGATTGCATATATGTCGTGTATAGTATGCAAAATCTACTATTGATGTACCACGTCATATACAATGAAGAATTAGATAGAAAAAAAAAATTAGATAGAGAAATATTGTACACGGATCTAAATCAAATTTTCCCCAGGTAGAAGGGTTAAAACGATTGTAATAAAATTCTAAAATAGATTAGGCTGTCTGAATTAGTGAATTATTTCATACATCCACGATTCAAATAATATGATACGAGTTTATATAATTCAAATTCAACATACCAATACAGTATGAATAAAACCTTGAAGTTAACTCCTATTTAGAAAATGTCTTATTAATGGAAATTCTTATTCATACTAATGTATAGGTATGTTGAAATTAAATTTTTTATCTAAAAAAAGTAAAAAACACTCCTTAAATTTAGAAATTAAATCAAAATTTAATTCGCATTTAGTAATAATATTACGTCACATCATCCCAATTTTCTAAAATAAGATAGGTAGTGATTTTGAAAAGTCGAAAGTCCATGTGCCCCCCACAAGCACACAAGAGCTACTACCCCTTTCGCTTTCCTTTTTCTTGATTAAATAAATACTCAATAATTATAACACTCCGGCACACAAACCTAGGCGTCGCCATTGTCATTTCTTCCACAAAACGCCATTTTTATCTCCTTATTTCTTGTGCCCATACCATTAATCGTTTCCGATTGAATGTGATCATCATCATCATCAATATCGTCATCTAGATTCAATCCTTTTCGCCATGTATATAACAAGTGGCACCTCCACGCTTCTAAGGAGAGCTTCTCACTCTTCTTCTTCACGTACAGCCAAAAGAGTATTCTCTTCTGTTTCTTCTAAGCCTTCTTGTAATAGTAATAGTAGTAATTCGTATTCAATTTTCCGCCAACATCACCGATCTTTGAGTTATTTCTCATCGGCGGCGCCGTGGAGCCACGGCTCTGACTGGAAGTCACCGCCTAATCTGACGGCTCAGATCAGGATCGCATCCAACGCTTCTTCTTCTGCTACGCTATTTCACCGCAGGATCGCATCCATGTGTGGGTATTTTCGTCTTTTGACCTTTTTTTGTTGGGAAGAAAGGGAAAAAATGGAGTACTTTTTGTTTCTTTATAATTGAGCTGGTATTGATATTAGGAATCTTATGACGAAAGTAATTTAGCTTTATATGTTGTGTGATTGCACTAGTATATGAAATTGACCTGAGTTTGTGTTGCCTTTTTTTTTTTTTTGGTTGATTGTTCATTGAAGTTGACAAATATCTAGCATTTTGCAAAAGTTTTTATTTGTCTTTTTAGTTAAATCCAAATTTGGCTGCATTGATTCCATCTAGCCGATTCTTGTTTGTTTCATGGAACTTGTATGTTGAGGAAAGAATTGTGTCTGTCTTTTATATCAAATACTTTAAAATATCGTGGCAAACAATTTGATGATTGGATGAAAGAAAATTAAGAGTCTGAATCGTGTTTAGTGTAGGTGGTGCATATGTTATTTTTGTGCTCCGGACAAGTATTCCTCTGTGCACTGAATTCTTGGAAAATAATTTAGAATGTTGTAATTGTTAAGTTGAGATTCATGTGGCTCGTGGGGACTTTAATTTTCTTCTGTTTCCATATTATTTTCTGAAGGAATATTTTGTTGCATCTATTTAAGTGTTGCTCTTGATTGTGATTTCAGCCTCTGAGAATGCTTTCAAGGGGATTTTTACTAGCCTTCCCAAGCCTGGAGGTGGTGAATTTGGAAAGTTCTATAGCCTGCCTGCTCTTAATGATCCGAGGATAGGTAATATATCATTAACCTGTGAGGTATCTAATTCCTTGAAGTTTGATTTTTCTCATTAGATACATAGCACATATAATATTATCTGTTTGATACCTTAACTTTTATTTAATCAAAGTGTGTAGAGTATTTAATTATATTTTTGTGCTTACTCGTTATTTTACAGATAAACTTCCATACTCTATTAGAATCCTTCTTGAATCAGCAATACGTAACTGTGATGGCTTCCAAGTAACTAAGGAAGATGTTGAAAAGATTATCGACTGGGAAAAATCTGCCCCTAAGCAAGTCGAGATTCCCTTCAAGCCTGCCCGTGTGCTTCTCCAGGTACTGGACGTCCTTGCGCTGTGTTTAATTCTATCTTGTCAAACGAGCAAATTTCAATTAAAACCTTTTTAAATTCTGGCCAGGATTTTACTGGGGTACCGGCTGTGGTCGACCTAGCTTGCATGCGTGATGCCATGAACAATCTTGGCAGCGACTCTAACAAGATCAACCCATTGGTATGCATAGTTATATATTTTATTAAGATTTTTGTCACTTTCCTATACTTAACCTTTTTCACTTCCTTTTCATTTTTATTATATTTCATTGTATTGGAAGTTCTTTTCCGTGATAATTTGGACACTCTGAGCAACTTTAAACCAGCTTCTGTTGGATCATTTCTTTCTCATAAGTTGATAACTTGCTTGATACCACATTATTACTTGATTGCAGGTTCCGGTTGATCTAGTTATCGATCACTCGGTTCAAGTTGATGTTGCTAGATCAGAGAATGCTGTCCAAGCAAATATGGAGCTTGAATTCAAGAGAAACAAGGAAAGATTCGCTTTCCTCAAGTGGGGTTCCAATGCTTTCCAAAACATGCTTGTTGTTCCACCAGGTTCTGGTATAGTCCACCAGGTATCGGGGCATGAAAATAACGGCGATATTTTCTAAATTTTTATTAATAAATTCATTATGTCTTGTATCAAAATGGATAATTCTGCAAGTTATACTGTCCCTTAACCTTATTTTTTGTTTCCAACTTTAAAAGAGTTGTTTTTGGTGATTTTGTCTCAGGTCAATCTTGAATATCTTGGTCGTGTTGTCTTCAACACTGATGGTGTTCTTTACCCGGATAGTGTGGTAGGGACTGATTCTCATACCACCATGATTGATGGACTGGGAGTTGCTGGTTGGGGAGTTGGAGGTATTGAGGCAGAGGCAGCAATGCTTGGTCAGGTATTTACTCTATAATTAGCCCGGTATTTTATATGTATGCATAATAGTGTTCAATCAGTTCAAACTGGACTCGTTTTCTGCTTCACCATTTTTCAAAACCGAGAGCCAACCTTTCTGGTTCATTTTTCAGTTTTAACCAAAATATATCGGTTCAAACCAATTCGACTTTGTCCACAAAAACGACTGTAACATTCTAATATCAAGCATTTACTATTTAAAAAAAATTCAAACATCAAGCACAAATGTGTCCAAATTAAAAATCCAATCAGTTATTTATACTAAAAAACTTTAAACTTGAAATGGAAAATAATTAGAATGATCTAAAGGAATTGCATTTTGATTTTCTGATACCATAAAACCCTAGCCCAAAACTGCGAGAAGAAAAATTCATGGTTTCGGAGCAGAGGTGAAAAAAAAAGAAACTGAAAAAGTAATTGAACCAAATAATCTTCGGTTTTCGTCTAGTTCTGCTGGCTAACTGAACCGTGCACACTCCTATGTACGCATGCGTGTGGCCGTGTGGGGAATTATGTTTGTCTGTCTTTCTGTAGTTTAGATTGGATTAGCAGTGTCAATTTCTTTTATGAAATATACAATTCTGGAGAATTAAACTAATTCCTGTGCTTTTTTACTTCTACTAGTACGTAGTTTTTTAACTCCCCTATGGTTTCATTCTTTCATCTAGACCTTTAACTTTGTAAAAGCAATCTCAACGTGGTAACATGTTGAATGGACTAAATGCTTTTATCTGTCTCACAGCCAATGAGCATGGTGTTGCCCGGTGTTGTTGGATTCAAGCTATCAGGGAAGCTACGAGATGGTGTCACAGCTACTGACTTGGTTTTAACAGTCACACAAATGCTAAGGAAGCATGGAGTTGTTGGAAAATTTGTCGAATTTTACGGTAACATTACATCTATGATTCAAATGCATTATCCCATAAGTCTATGAGAGGACCTAGTATCATATGTATACATGTGTTCAGGTGGTGGTGTGGGTAAAATCTCATTGGCTGATAGAGCAACCATTGCGAACATGTCTCCAGAGTATGGTGCTACAATGGGATTCTTCCCTGTAGATCATGTCACTTTAGAATACCTCAAATTAACTGGCAGAAGTGATGAGACTGTAAGAACATCTTATTTACATATGCATAATTCTCTAAAAATAAAGAACTGACTTTTGTAACATCATGACTAATAATGTTTAGGTGGCAATGATAGAAGCTTATCTGCGTGCAAACAATATGTTTGTGGACTACAGTAAAGTACGACTCTATGCTCATTTTAATATGTTTTCATATAAACAAAAAAATATGATTTTTTCCTTGAGATTCGATCGTCACTTTTCTCCAAATGTCAGCCTCAAGAAGAACGAGTCTACTCATCTTATTTGCACCTCGATTTGGATGATGTTGAACCATGTATTTCAGGGCCAAAGAGGTTTGTGCCGTGAATTCTGAACTCACAATCATCTTATTTTTAGTTGTATACTTTTGGTGATTGTTAATCGTAGTTACTTTGTAGGCCCCATGATCGGGTTACTTTGAAAGAAATGAAAGCCGATTGGCATTCTTGCCTCGACAGCAAAGTTGGATTCAAAGTGAGTGTGAAACCTTATATATATATATATATGAAGTTTGTTGATTTAAACTTTTGAAGGCTAATATTGTATGTTGATGCACTTATTTTAACATATTATGGTTGGTGACTTGGTGTAAAGCTAATTTATTGCTTCATGCTCCATCTGTCCCATAACTTTTACTCCAAGCCCCAAAATAAGGCTCCCTTTTCTAAAATGAACACACCACCACCCCACCCCCCAAAACAAAAAAAAAAAAACAAAAAAAACTACCCTCTCACATAAAGTAATAATTTAACACCAAATATAACCACTGCTTTTGAGTGCACAGATGTAAAAGTATCTAGTTCCACTCTTATCTAAATCCACTCCAAACCAAAATCGAGCGAAAAGATCGGATGGATATCAAATTGGTGTTTGTCTTGGTTAAGTACGAAAGATTCAGTCTGTTATTGTGTCTACTACAACACTCCTTCCTAGTTATGCTATCTAAATCATCTTTTGACTGGGATACAGGGTTTTGCTGTACCGAAGGAAGCACAAGAAAAAGTGGCAAAGTTTTCATTCTATGGACAATCTGCAGAGCTTAAGCACGGTAGTGTCGTAATTGCTGCTATTACGAGTTGTACAAATACATCAAACCCTAGTGTTATGCTTGGGGCAGGCCTTGTAGCAAAAAAGGCTAGCGAGCTTGGTCTTAAGGTTTGCTTTCTTAATACGAATGTTGCGGATTTTCTGAATGAACACATCTTTTGAATCTAAATAATAATGATAATCTATCAGGTCAAACCGTGGATAAAGACAAGCCTTGCTCCAGGATCTGGGGTCGTTACAAAATACTTGCTGCAAAGGTAATGCTTGTTACCTTAAATTGTAAGTCCCTTTTTTGGCCAAATGCACGAGTAAATATGGGTGATTTGATGATGTAGTGGGCTGCAAAAATACTTAAATGAGCAAGGCTTCCATATTGTCGGGTATGGCTGCACGACATGTATTGGAAATTCAGGGGACTTGGATGAATCAGTTGGTGCTGCTATATCAGAAAATGGTATGTTATGGTTTTGATATATCTTAAAAGAACATAGCAAGTGAGATTTAGACATTGTTGTCTTATACTAAAAGATTGTTATCCGACTGTGACGTATTTTTCTTATGCAGACATTGTTGCAGCTGCCGTACTTTCTGGGAATCGAAACTTTGAAGGTCGTGTCCATCCGTTGACTAGAGCAAACTACCTTGCTTCACCACCTCTTGTTGTTGCTTATGCCCTTGCTGGCACGGTGCGTGATTACTTTGTGGATATTTTTGTTGTAATTTGTCGAAGTATCGTTTGAACTTTTGAAGGTTGAAGACTAAAATATAAGATATAGGGTGAAATATGTATACCTCATTTTGTATGCCAATTAAAATAATTTGAAGGGGCTATAGAAAATTGCCGTTTAGACAATTTGTCTTTTAGGCAGTACACATTAGCTTACACTTCCAAGGAAATGCAGACTGCACTTAAAATAGTTATGCTCTCCTTTCTTAAGAACGCTCAGTTCTTTGAGAGGGTTGATTAGTTATTTTAGGGGATTGTGTAGAATTACAATATTACAGCCCTATTTTGTCGGTGTCTTCGTTTAGTCAAGGCCTAGTGATTTTCCTAACTTTATTACGGAAAATGTTACAAGCCTTTACTAGCCTTGCAAGTAAACACATTTAGAATTTCATCCCTGAATACACTAGGATAGTAATGGAGACAATTGTTCTGTCTATTTTGATATTGAAAACCAGTTTGAGATTGACAAAGATCATTGTTTTCTGAATGAACTAGAACGTTGTTTTTCTAGTTATCTAGTTATTGTAATTCTAGTTATATGAATAATAAATCTGCAGATTACAGAACAGACTTATAGTACCTCAATCTTCGAAAAAATCTTCCTTATACATCCCGCCTCCTGACATCATGTTCAATAATTGATATTCCAATATTGAGGTCATTGTATTTATAATATACCTGTCTGCTCTTTATAGGTAGATATTGACTTTGAGAAAGAGCCAATTGGAGTAGGCAAAGACGGTAAAGATGTATACTTCCGGGATATTTGGCCATCAACTGAAGAAGTAGCCGAGGTGCGTAAAATACTCGATTTCTTCTGGATTTGACAATATTCAAAATTGTAATCCACCAATATGACAATTTTTTTCTTTCAGGCTGTTCAATCGAGTGTCTTGCCTGATATGTTTAAGAGCACATATAATGCTATCACCAAGGGTAATCCAATGTGGAATGAGTTATCAGTACCTGATGGCAAGCTCTACTCGTGGGATCCTAATTCAACTTACATCCACGAGCCCCCGTATTTCAAGAATATGACTATGAATCCTCCGGGCCCACACGGAGTAAAAGATGCCTATTGCTTGCTCAACTTTGGCGATAGTATTACAACAGATCACATTTCTCCTGCTGGAAACATTCATAAGGACAGTCCTGCTGCCAAATTTCTCATTGACCATGGAGTCGATCGTAGAGATTTCAACTCTTATGGGAGTCGCCGTGGTAATGATGAAATAATGGCTAGAGGAACTTTTGCAAATATCAGGCTTGTGAACAAGTTGTTGAAAGGGGAAGTTGGGGCAAAAACGGTTCATATTCCTACAGGAGAAAAACTTTATGTTTTCGATGCCGCAATGGTGAGATTCTTATACGAGCATTATACATTTTCTGGAAAATTGCATCTCACCCCTTACCTTTATTTGGTTTTGCACTTTAACACCCTGACCATTTTGCATTTGCATTTGCATTTTCCTTCGCAACATTTTACCATTTGGGGGTGGACCCGATGATAATTAGTACCAAGAATCATGTAAACTTAAATATCATTTTACTCCCTAGTCTTTCGGCCGTATTACACTTTACTCCCTAATTCCAATGTTTTGCACTTAAACACCCTAACAGCCACTGCCACCGCTGAATGGCCAAACGTTATGAACTGCTAAATTTTTTTAAAAGCTGCAGGGGCAAGTGTAAACCATTAGGGGGTATAGTGAAAAGTCAACCAAAGTTAGGGGTGTGCAGATTATTCATTATTCCCTACCTTTTATGCCTTAAGTTTTAACTTCTATCCTAATCATTTTTATTAAAATGAAAATTTCAGAGATACAAGTCAGCCGGGCAAGACACTATTGTTTTGGCAGGAGCCGAGTATGGAAGTGGAAGCTCCCGTGACTGGGCTGCCAAGGGCCCAATGTTGTTGGTTTGTGCTTCTTCCTTCCCATTTCTTCTTCTTCTTCTTCTTCTTCTCATTCTGCAGATATAAAAAAGAAATTAACATATGAAAAAAATAATGATCTTATCATATAACAGGGAGTTAAAGCAGTGATTGCAAAAAGCTTCGAAAGAATCCATAGAAGTAATCTTGTAGGGATGGGCATCATTCCTCTATGTTTCAAGGCTGGTGAGGATGCAGACACGTTAGGATTGACGGGCCATGAACGTTACACGATCGATCTTCCAACTGATATATCAGAAATTCGCCCTGGCCAAGATGTTGCTGTCCGTACTGACACTGGAAAAGAATTCACCTGCACTGCCCGTTTTGACACTGAGGTAAACTCACTCGATTTTTGCTCCTTTTTTTGTGAAGTTTGATGCATTTGTTCAAAGGCTTGATGGATATACTTCTTCATGTTTTAGGTGGAGTTGGCTTACTTCAACCATGGCGGTATACTTCCATACGTAATTCGACAACTGACGAAGCAGTAAGGAACTACACATATCAGCCATTTACAGATTTTAAGCAACTGTAAAAATGTGAAAATAAAAGGTTGTCATTCTTTATGTCCCTTTAAAGGGATGGAGATTTTTCATTGCTTCCTTAAAGAAGGAATTGCTGCGATCGGCAAAGAATTAGATTGTTTTTCTTTTTCTTTCTTTTTCCTGTAATAATTCCATCCATAGATGTTAGTCTTAATACTATATTGATGGAAAACATTTATTTTAGATTATATGGGACATTTCAATGATTTGGTTGACACCCTTGATGATTACATACTTATGAAACAGTGAAGTGCCAAAACAATTCTCCGAGAAGGTATATGGCTTTGTTTGGTAAAAGTGGGGGGGAGTTTATGTCCTTGTTTGGATGTATTTTGGCTTGGTTTTGTTAGGTTTATGTGAAGAGTATTTTGAAAATTATCCGGGGATCTTGTGCAAAATAATTGAAATATGAGTTTGGATGTATTTCGGTTCAAATTTTGAAAGTGCAAATTATGTGGGTTAAATGGTTAGTTGTGTTTGAAATTGTTGTATTTTGGATGTTAGAGTTTTGAGGGGGAATTGAAGGTTATATGAGTTAAAGTATGTCTTTTTAAATTAAATGGATATTATTTGTATAATAATTGATTGGATTGAAAGATTATTAATTTAAGTTGAAACACCTATTTAGTATGTTTGAGCCGGTGAAATTTCAAATGGTGTTTGGTCCTATAGAAATTCGAAATGAATGGGTCAAAATAAACTTTGTCGGCCTGTCGGTGAAATTCATTTCAAATGGGGTTTGGTCAAATATAAATTTGAAATGAATGGATCAAAATGAATTCAGTTTCGCCGTGTTTAATGCAGAAAAATGTCCATACATTCCCATTTAAGCAGAGTTAGATAAGTTTACCTGCTGTAAATTTTAGGATAAGAGTATATCCACCGGTGATTTTTTTTCTCCTCCAATAGTCAAAGTCAAAAACACATATATACATAATCAAATCAAATTTGTGTTTTTTAGCAATGTCGTGTATTTATACAGGACTATGTAAACACATAAGATTGGATTTGGGGTTTTTTGCACTTTGCACCCCCGAAATATGGAAAATAGGTACTTTGCACCCTCGAAACATAGATTTAGCACTTTGCAACCCCGAAATATGAACAATTCAGCACTTTGCACCCTCTTTTATTTTCCTCAAAAAACCTAGGGACAAAATAGGTAATTTATTTTTGGATCTTTGGCACTTTGCACCCCCGAAATAGAATTAGCACTTAGCACCCTTGAATTAATAACAACTCAGCAACTTGCACCTCCGAAACACGAGAAATGGACACTTTGAACCCCTTAAACACAAAATTGGCACTTCGCAGTTCAAATTAAGAAAAACTCAACAACTAAGACCCCCTAATTTTTTTCGGCAAAGTTGACCACCGGTGTCAAAAAAACCTATTTTGCCCCTAGGTATATTGCCCCTAGGTATTTTGCCCCCGGTGGTCAACTTTGCTGAAAAAAAGAAGGGGTGATAGTTGTTGAGTTTTTTTAATTTGAGATGCTAAGTGCTAATTTTGTGTTTAGGGGGTTCAAAGCGTCCATTTCTCGTGTTTTGGGGGCAAGTTGATCAGTTGTTCTTAATTCGAGGGTGCTAAGTGCTAATTCTACTTTGGGGGTGCAAAATGCCCATTTCTCATGTTTCGGGGGTGCAAAGTGCCAAATATTCAAAAATGAATTACCTATTTTGTCCCTAGGTTATTTGAGGAAAATAAGAGAGGGTGCAAAGTGCTGAATTGTTCATATTTCGGGGGTACAAAGTACTAAATCTATATTTCGAGGGTGCAAAGTGCATATTTTTCATATTTTAGGAGTGGAAAGTGCAAAAAACACTTGGATTTGCGTATATAAATGTCTTCTATATTTATACAAGACATATCAATGTCACCAAATTAATGTTTCAACCACCACAATCCATGTTTATGTGAATTTAATAGTTTATTTAAATCGTTAAATTTAAAGTCGTTTATTTCACATATAAAAATTTATTTATTACTTTATTATATTTAAAGAAAATCATTAAATTATGTATTTATTATTTAGATGACGTGTAAAATGTAATAAAATAGTATTTATAATATCATTTATAATTTAATATTGGAAGAAGAATAAAATATAATAATTTTAAAAATTTTAAATGATGACTGCTGGAATGGGTAGGTAAAACTGAATAGTTAAAACAATGTTCACCATGTATAATTTGATATAGATGATGCTGTTGTGATGCTCTAAGGGACTTATGCGAAAAATTGTTACATAGACCTAATCTATGAGAATTATATCGATCTTTTGGTTATAATTTCATCACAAAACAAATCGTGGTAAAATGCTTTTAAAATTGATGATGCGTGAAATTTTTAATTTCTTTCTTTTCTTGTATTCAAAGTTCAATAAGAAATAAATGCACCATAAAATTAGTAATTGTGAAGCTAATTTGTCCAATTGATGTTAATAGTTTCATTGTATTTTCTATATAGTTACTTCAATAATTGATACTCACTCAAAATTCATAGAACCGGGGTAGGAACCTTTTAATCCTCACCACACCTATTGTTAAGATTATTCTATCCCTAAGTCAAATCACAATTTTTAATAATATGTCACGAAAATATCTCAGAAAATGGTTCATTAAAAAAAAAACACCTCTTATGAAACAATCCAAACGTGGCCTCCTTGTATTTATTAAACTCGCACGACTTCAGCAAGAAAAAATAACTCACATCATCAACACACCAGTCACCAGATGGACCCTACTTGGGTGACTTAACTAATTTTAAACCATTTCTTTATTGTAATAAAATTTTTTAATAGGAGTACCAATTATCACTATATTAAAATCATAAAAATGGAATCTCTATCTTGACTTTTCAATATATATTTTGCTTATATTAATAACTGCCCTTCCAATCCTTCAAATGTTTATATACAGCTATTAGTCAACCCTTGAATATATTTAATGTAGTAGGAAGGTATGGGGTGGTATCAGTTACTCCGTTAAAGTATCACTTATAATACTTACCCCCTCTATTATAGTTTTGGAGTTTTTATTTCAAAAATACCCCCGTCCTTTCATAATAATACATTTCTTTATTAATTTATCAAAAAAAAAAAGTCTCTTTATTAATTATGAATTAATCCATCCACCAAATATCATTATGTTTCAATTTTTTAATTTTTTTTTTGTTTTCTTCCTTTTTCGATCTCAAATTTTGTCTTTATTTTCATCTCATTTTTTTCTTTATTTACGTTTAATTTGTTTTCTTTATTTTCTATTTCAATTTTTTTTCTATCTCAATTTTTTTCTTTATATTTTTTTCAGTTTTTATTAGATGATAATTATTTCATTTATTTTTGGTACGAATTATTTTTCAAAATGTTGATTAGTTCTCCTTTACTTTCTTTCTCGCAAAATTCAAGTTTGACACAGACCCATATTATTGGTAATTATTGTGTTGGTATTGAATCTACTTCTGATTAGTAAGAGATGTATAAAGAAGTTAGCGTAATTATAAATTGATGGATTAACGATACAAGGCTGAGTCAAGTTCGAATTTTTCAAGTAAAATTTTGAAGGAGAATTACTCAAAATTTTGAATTATAATTTGTAACGAAAACAAATGAGATAATTATCACCAAATAAAATTTGAGAAAATAAAAAAAATAACTGAGACCAGAAAATCGAAGGAAACAAAAGACATGAAGAATTTAAAACATATTATTGTTTGGTGGATGGATGAATTCATAAAGAGTTTTTTTTTTTTTTAATTAATAAAGAAACAATTTATTGTTATAAAAGAGGCGGGGATAATTTTGAAATAAATTATTCAATACTATAACAGAGAGGGTATATGTTACAATTGATACTTTAGGGGTAACTGGTACCACCCCAATACTTTAAGGGGAAACTGTATTTCAGGAAAATTCAGGTTTGGGTGTTTGTAATATTGATATATAATTAAAAGAATCAATGTACCACCTCTCTACAGACAAATATTGGTACATGAAATGGTGAGTTTAGAATGTTGATAAACTCAACCAAGCTGCTTTTTATTTTTTTCCCTTTTTCAAATTAGTAATTTTAATCTAATTTAATTTAACTTTTATTTTTTAAATAATACTTACAATTAAAGATTTGGATAGATTGATGATTTTATGATAATAAACCAGTTAAAATTTACACTCTCGGTCATTTTATTATTTCTCCCTTTAATTTGGACTCGAACTTTAAGCTGAGAGTTAGAAATGTAAAAAAATTGAAATAATTTTACATATATGTCCTTAAAAGTAGTGGGTGAAATTTTTTGTTACCAAATTATTAAATATTTGTGTGTGAGACATTTTTTAAATAAATAATTCTAAAAAAGTAAAAGTTTAGGCATAGAGAAAATATATATTATGATAAGTCGGTCAAAAGAACTTGTTAGACACATGACCATAAATTTCATATTATTGTAAAAGTTATTATACTAAAAAAGGAAAGAAAGAGATCATTTAACCAATGAAATCTCACTTTTAGCATCTAAAGTTTCAGACAAGGGGAAGGAGTAAAAAACAGGCAACATGAAACAATTCTTTCCCTAGCTTACAAGAACACCATGTATAGGCTTTTTTACCTCTCTTTTCCTGAAAGATTAAAAGTGATAACATGTGCTGTCCTACTCACAAGATACCCAAAGCAAAATTTAAAATTGGGCCCTATTAAAAAAAGACTGTGTTCTAAACTTTTTGGTTTTAAATTGTAACTATATTTTTTATTAATTTATATTTCTGTAAATATTAATTCTTTCATCGGAAGCAATTGTTACAACTTTAGTGAACCTATTCAGTATAAAGTGCACTACAGTAATGCTAACCAAGATCAATTAATTACTATAATACTTTTAGTAATTATTACAAGAAATTTGAGTATTAGCTACTATGTATCCGTCACGGCTAATTAGCCGTTTGTGCAAAATACAAATCACAGCTCAAAACATTGATGAAACATCCGTGGGGAATGTTTCCACTATGGCTAAAAGTCACGGTGAATATTCACACTATGGTTAAAAGTTGTGGCGAATACATTCGGCCCTTCTCCACAAACCACGCATGGAAACCGTTGCAACCGTGATGGTTGAGTTTTGACAACGACTTTGAACTATTCGGTACTACATTTTATGCGTGATTGATAGTCTTAGACAAGAGGATCTACATATTATCATCATGACTTTCACGAATAAACAACTATCTTTATTTAAATTAAACATCTAAATATTTGATTTATAAAAGCTGATTAAGACTATATACATATCAAATTATTAACATTGAAAAACATCTATCATTTGATAGTTTTAGGAACTCGATTCAAGTTAAACTCGAGTACATATCAAGCTATACGAGTTCGATTCGTGTTATTTAGTTAAAGCTCTTTTGAGTTCCCGCGTTTAATATCAAGTCAAAATATATTTTCAAGTTCAATAAAAAATCAAACAAATCTTGAAAATTTTATTGTTAGACCATCTTCAACCAAACCCAATGCTCAATTGCCTCTTTGATCCCCCTTTTGCCCAATTGCCCAATTAAAAACTCATCTCCAACCGAAAGGCAATCAACCTCCATTTAATTCAATTTTACAACTTTTCCCACTCTCCCCACTCTCAATTATTTTAATAATAATAATAATAATAAGAACAATAACAATAATTATAATAATAATAATAATAATAGATAATGATAATAATTATAATAATAATAATAATAATAAAATTTATAATTAAAATCAAAATAATTTTTTTTAATAGTTAAACAATCATGAAAATTAAGGCCATCTTAATAATAAGAAATTCAACAACGACTAAACATAATTGACGGAAAACAATAACGACTAACAACGACTCACGAGCTGTAGGATTTATTTAGGGTTAAGATTTTATTTTTTTATTTAAGTTGTATTGTGTATTTTTAAATTAAGTATTTTTGTTCAACAAATCTATTTAAATCATATTTTTTGTTATTATAATCTAATATTTCTTATTTTCAAAATTAAAGATATAAAAATAAAAACTAACCAAAAACTGTTCTAGTTTATTTAATTCTATTATTTGTATGAGTTTTATGAATATAGAAATTTTAAATTTCACAATTTAAACTAATCAATTTATAAATCTAATACAAAAAATAAAAAATACAAGTTTATTAAAAATAAATAAAATTAATTACAATTCATATATTAAAAATAAATAAAACTAATTATTATAAACAAAACTAATTTATAAAATTTTAGAAAATAAATAAAACTATTTTTGCAATTAAATCTAACTAAAAATAAAAAAATTATAACTAATGGGTGGCAGCCACCCATCTTCAGCCATACGCATTGCGCGTATGCCTGGATCCACCCAATTGCCCCCTGACCGTCGTGCCCGTTGAATTCCCCCTTCTTCCCTTTGCCATCTTCAAATCGAGCACCGCCGGCAATTCCCCTCATGCCCGGTTGTCATTTCGGTTGGAGATGGCCTTAAACTCTTTTTTACTCTCTTTCGTCTCTAATTCAACTAGCTATATACATTTGATAAATGGACTAAATTAGACCTGCAAGGGCCAGGTAATAAACGTACACATTTTGGTCTTTAAGAACTGTTCAATTTTTTAGGTAATAAATGACTGGCTAGTTGCTACACACCACACCAACAGATGCTGCTAAATGTAAAGGTGTTTATACTGTAATTTACTAACAATCACTTTCCATTTAGTTTATTTACTTTATCCATGTGATTTGTGCTGATGTGAACCCTTTTTAATTAAGTATATAAACATATTATTCCTCTCTTTAAATGATAAATTACTAGATTCTAAGTAAGCATTAGTTAGCAAATATCTGTACTAATGACCAGTGGTTTCACTTTCGAGAATCTAATACTTACATAAATACCAAGTTGGTTTTCTGTCCTTGTTCTTGAGAAATTATTGTTCTTTCTTGTTTTGATTTTTCCATTTACTTAGCAATAAAAGGCTCAGAACCCCCATTCTCTTACCTAGAGTTAAACCCCTATCTTCATCTTCTAGTTGTGGTTAGCATTTGTACAAGAAAAAAAACACATACTCCTCTATTTTTTTGGAAAAAAAAAAAGGAAAAATCTTGAACCTTTGACCTCTACAAATTTCTGGGTTTGAGCTGTCTTAAATGGGTTTGATTTCATTTGAAATGGTGGTGATATTTTGAAAACTTGATTTTTTTTTCTTCTCTGAAAAATGAAGGCTTGTATACATATGATGAAGATTTTGATATTCTTGATTTCTTGTATGTGGGTAATTTTGGGAGTTTTAGGGGCAAATGGAAATTCAAGTGGGGGTTCTAATAGACCAAAAAATATAAGTATTGGGGCTTTATTTACATATAATTCAGTTATTGGGAGGTCTGCTAGGCCAGCCATTCTTGCTGCAGTTGAAGATGTTAATTCTGATACTACCATTCTTAAAGGCACAAAGCTCAATTTGATTATGCAGGATACTAACTGTAGTGGATTTGTTGGAACAATTGAAGGTACTTTTGGAAATTCTTGGAGAGCCCTTTTACATTTAAGTATATGAATATTGAAATTTATCTGTTTCTTTTAATGTAGAATTCTTGATTTCCTTTGGTTTTTTTGGTTCTTTTTATTAGCTTTGTAACTGCAAAAGAGATGTTGAGCATCTTAATAGTACTTTTTTATTCCCTTCATTTGAAGTTTAAGTTTGATTACTCATTTTCTGGTACCGAAAATTGGATTCTTACATGCTAGACAATTGTGCACAATCAATCTGGCTTAATTGGGGGCCACATGGACAATGATCTTGGTCGAGTGGCGGCCAATGAAGCCAGATGGATTGTTCACTATTTTGCGGCACCTAATAAACCTCGAATGTGATAAATATTCTTGTGTTTTCTAGCATAGCTTAGTTTTAATGGAGAATGGTTAATGAAGTTGTGTTTCTTATGGCCTTTAATTTTGTTAGAATTCTCTACATAAGGAAAACGAGGAAATTTTGACAGGGGGTACTTACTCATGTAGCTATGCAGTTGATGGGGAGAGAAGTTGTTGCTGCAATCGGTCCACAGTCCTCAGGAATAGCCCATCTGATTTCACATGTTGTGAATGAACTTCACGTGCCACTTTTGTCATTCGGTGCCACGGACCCCACTCTTTCATCTCTTCAGTACCCGTACTTCCTCCGTACAACCACAAGTGATTACTTCCAAATGTATGCAATTGCAGATTTAGTCTCGTATTTTGGATGGAGAGAAGTAGTTGCTATCTTTGTAGACGATGATTACGGTAGAAATGGGATTTCTATACTAGGCGATGCACTTGCGAAAAAACGAGCTAAAATTTCTTACAAAGCGGCGTTTACTCCCGGAGGTCCGGAAAGTGACATAGACAACTTGTTGGTTGGGGTGAACTTGTTAGAATCTCGGGTTTTCATTGTACATGTGAACCCCGATTCCGGTCTAAATATCTTCTCAACCGCAAAGAGGCTTGGAATGATGAGTGCTAGTTATGTTTGGATTGCCACCGATTGGCTTCCTTCTTTACTCGATTCCTTAGAAACGATTGAACCAAACACGGCCGATCTTATACAAGGAGTTATCGCACTTCGCCATCACACTCCCGATTCCGATCTCAAAACAAGGTTTAATTCTAAGTGGGAAAGCTTAAAGAACAAAGAAACCGTAAAGTTTAACTCGTACGCACTATATGCTTATGACTCAGTTTGGTTACTAGGCCGAGCGCTTGACGTTTTATTTAATTCCATCGATGCTATAACTTTCTCTGCGGATCCAAAATTACATGACACGAACGAAAGTGTCCTTCATTTTCAATCCCTTCGGATTTTCGATCAAGGCCCAAAATTGCTCCAAATTCTCTCTTCCACGAATTTCACAGGACTAACAGGTCAAATTCAATTTGACTCGGAAAAAAACTTGATTCATCCGGCATATGATATTCTAAATATTGGTGGGAGTGGTTCTCGGAGGCTCGGTTATTGGTCAAATTACTCGGGTCTTTCCATTGTTCCTCCAGATACTTTATATACAAGGCCGCCAAATACATCGGCTAGTAGTCAAAATCTTTATAGCGTCATATGGCCCGGTGAAACTACTAAAATCCCTAAGGGATGGGTGTTTCCGGATAACGGGAAGCCTTTACGAATCGCGGTGCCTTATAGAGTTACTTATCTTGATGTTGTGACTAAAGATAAAGGGCCATTAGGGGTTAAAGGATATTGCATTGATGTATTTGAAGCTGCAGTTGCTTTGCTGCCTTATGCTGTTCCGCACCAATATATTTTATACGGAGATGGTAAAAGAAACCCTTCGTTCAACAATCTTGTTAACGACGTTGCAGAGAATGTGAGTTTACTTTTTCGGATTTGAGATGAGATTAAATCTTCATATTCTAGTCTTTCAAACTTATCTTTTTTTATATATAGAAGTATAGTCGATTGTAAATATGGTTTTTATTTTAAATTTGAAAACTTCTTTCAACGGAAACAACTGTTATAAACTTAAAAGATTATATGAAAGTGTAATTTATTAAGATAAAAAGACTAAAATACCCTCACATTTATAAATTTCGGGGCAGAATCCTATCACACCTAGAGCTACTGAGCTACTTCATACATATACTCGATAATCTTTATAAATTATTTCTACAAGTTTAATGTTTACATAGTTCGTTTTTTCACAGAAATATGATGCAGCTGTTGGAGATGTGACTATTACTACAAGTAGAACAAAAATTGTCGACTTTACGCAGCCTTATATGGAATCTGGGCTAGTCGTAGTTGCTCCTGTTAAGGAGAGTAAATCTAGTCCATGGGCTTTTCTCAAGCCATTTACTTGGCAAATGTGGGGTGTAACTGGAATATTCTTTCTTCTCGTTGGAGCTGTTGTTTGGATTCTTGAACATCGAACCAATACTGAGTTCCGTGGCCCTCCACGACAACAACTTATAACTATCTTTTGGTTAGTATTTCTCGAATCTGTTCAATTTTCAGACTATCTAAAATATACATCAATATTTTGGAGATGGAATGGATTAATTGAATTTGAGGCGAAAAAAATCCGAGCTTCTCTGCTTCTTTCATTGAAAGGGAGTGATCAACTTACATATTTACGCAATGCTATTCGATTTTATTAGTTTACTTACCGGAATTTTTTTCATTCTTTCAGGTTTAGTTTCTCGACAATGTTTTTCTCACACAGTAAGTATTGTGAACTACATGCAAAATATCCCCTGTGCTTTGTCTAATTGGAAAAAATCCTCATGTGTTAGCAAAAAACCCCCCTCATGTTCTTCTTTTATTAGCAAAAAACCCCATTTGTGATAACTTCATAAATCATAGGGAGGTTCTCGTCAAATTTTAAGTGAACAGGGGGTTTATTGCCAACTTTCAAAGTTAACAGTGGGATTGTTGTCAATTCTTAGGTGGTATAAGGGTGTATTCACATGCCTTGGTGGGGGTATGATTGTCATTTTGGCTTAAGAGGGGTTGTTTTGCTAACTAAAAATTACCACAGGGGGATCTTGGTAATAAAAATAACACGGGTTTTTTTTTTTCTTTTTATAATTAGGCAAAGCATAGGGGGTACTTTTGCATTTCACTCTTAAGTATACCGCTTATTTACTTTTCCTTTATAAATTATTTTGCTTGCATTTGATTATCCTGGTGTTCTTGTAAATTGATCAAACCTCAGGGAGTGTCTTCGTAAATTACCCTCACTGTCGATCAGCCGTGCTTGAGCAACCCATTGATTAACTTCTATTGAAATGGTCTTTATGCAGGAGAAAACACTGTGAGTGCCTTGGGACGTTTAGTGTTACTTTTGTGGCTTTTTGTAGTTCTAATTATCAATTCAAGCTATACAGCTAGCTTGACGTCAATCCTCACAGTCCAACAACTTACTTCAAGAATTCAAGGAATCGACACTTTGATCTCGAGTTCGGATGCAATAGGGGTCCAAGACGGGTCATTTGCATATAATTATCTAAGAGATGAGTTAAGCATAGCGGAGTCAAGGCTCCGTGTTTTGAAAACTCAAGATGAATATGTTAACGCCCTACAACGAGGTCCGAGCGGTGGTGGGGTTGCTGCCATTGTTGACGAGCTTCCTTACATCGAGCTTTTCTTGGCCAGCACCAAGTGCCAATTCAGTACTGTGGGACGAGAGTTCACAAAAAGTGGATGGGGTTTCGTAAGTATTCCGTACTTTGAAATTTAAAGATTTATAAGTTAGTCAGAAAATATTTTGGTGCAAATTCAAAATTTTATCATGTTTAAGAAATTTGAAAACACAACAAACGGTGTTTATGAAATTTGAAATATGAATTTGCTATGAGCTAAATTAAAAATTACACCCTTTGCTCTGCATAATTGGCAATAACCCCCTGTATTGTTTCAATTAACAAAAGCCCCTCTCTCTTGTTTTTTTATTAGCAAAAAACTCCATCTGAAATTCCTTCATATGTAAGTAGGGCGATTATTGTCAAATTTTTAAGTGAATAGGGGGGTTATTGCCAATTTTAAAAGTTAACTGAGGGTTTTAGAAGAGAAAAGATATAGGGATCAAGTGTAAAGTTGTTATTAATAATGAACCAAGAAGGGGTATTTATACAAAGAGATAAGACTCCATAAATACCAAAATACCCAACCTAAACCTAATACTCCTAACACGTTATAACCCAAACTCATGCTATAACTCTAACTCTAACTCTTAACTCTAACAGGGGAACTATTGATATTCTTTTTTAAATAATAAGGGTATTTTTGAATGATTGGGGGTATAATTGTCATTTTTCCTTCAAAATTCCAGTATGGGAGCGAGTTTTTTGCTTATAAAAAGAACACATGGGGTTTTGCTAATGAAAATAACACAGGATTTTTTTTTTGCCAATTAAACCCAGGGGGTATTTTTGCATTTAGCTCTAATTTGCTATTTGTATACATATCTGTTGGATTTTCTATATCATGTAACATTTAATAATATGTGTGTCCAGGCGTTCCAAAGGGACTCTCCGCTTGCAATAGATTTGTCGACCGCGATCCTTCAACTTTCCGAAAACGGAGAGCTTCAAAGAATCCACGACAAATGGCTAAATCGGAATGCATGCTCTAACCAAATGAATCCAATTGATGCTAGTCAACTTTCGCTCAGTAGCTTCTGGGGCCTCTTCCTTATTTGCGGTGTGGCATTCTCCCTTGCATTAACCGTGTTTTTCTGCAGACTTTGTTGGCAGTATAGTAGATACCATGCAGAGGTAAACGAACACGATATCGAGCACGCTGAGACACCACGGCCTAGCAAGCGTTCCATACGCGCGACTAAGAGCTTTAAGGATATAATGGTTTTTGTTGATAGAAGAGAAGATGAAATTATGGACAAGATTAGGAGGAAAAGTGGTGATTCTAAGAGGCAACACGGTCAAGTTTCCGATGGGCCGAGCAGTTGAAATGGTTGTTGTATCGTTGTACATTGTTTATACAAGTTAAAATGCTAGTTAGTAGTAGTATACTATATATCCCCTTATGCCACAACAGGAAATATGTTGCAGTTTACTGAGGAAATAGCAATTTGTAAAATTTAAATAGGAAAATATTTGAGATAAAAAATCTTAGTAAGAATTGAAGTGGTTTATTGTTGATTCTTTAATTTCTTCATGGTTTGGCTATTTTGCTTGATTTTTTATGAACTTGGCTAGGTGCAAATTTGATAATATGAAATCGAACCGAATTTTCGAATAAAGGGTTATTCTAGCCAAAAGTGTCATTTGCTAAATGACTGATTATTGCTGCATTCTGAGAAGAAAAAAATTTGAGGCTTAGATTATTTTTGCTATTAAATATGGATAATAATTTAAAATCTCTTGGTGAAATTAGAAGTAGATTTTTCCAACTTCAAACCAAAAAAACTCTTAATATTACTTACTGTAAGACTTGATAAAATATATAAACATACTTTTTGGCCTTTCATTTATAATGAATTGTCATTGTTGAAAGACCAATTTTCATTTTCATTACAAATTTACATGTCACCAAAACTTAAAAAATAATTTCATTATTTGTCAAAATACCAATTTTTAAAACAGTCAATTGAAACATGGAGTTCATGTCTACATTTTTAAACCCACACGATTCACGCACAAGATAGATAGAAAGACCCCAATTGGGTTACTTGAGTCCATCTAAATTCTAAACCATTTCTGTATTGGAATAACTCCTAATTTTTTTTACTCATGTACTCCATCCGGTTCGTATTAGTTGGCACATTTGCCAAATTTTTATGTTTCATATTAATTGGCATATTTGAGTTTTCAATGCAATTTTTTCAAATTTTGTTCTTCTCTTACATCTAGGTTGAGAAGCTCAAGAGTCACTAGGAAGGATATTTTTGACATTTTACTATGTAAAACTAGTGTAGTTAATATCGCACGATTCGCGATACGATTCGTGCGATACGGTTCGATTCAGACACAAAACAATACAACTCGGACGCCGTATCGTTTTTGGCATTGTTTCGTAATATATCTGTGCGATACGGTTCAGTATCGCATGTATCTCGATACTAAAGCGATACATGCGATACACATTCAAGCAGGTTTTTTATTCTGAACCAGGTCGGACCGGTCGGACCAGATTCGATCCGGTTCGCGACCCGGTTTTTTTCTTTAAAAAAAAACTGCTTCACTTGTTAAAAAACAGAGTACTCCAACGATTCATTTTTTTCCTTAATTCCTAGTTTTCTACTTTCAATATTTTCTTCAATTTTTCCGTAAAATCTCTACCAAAATCATAAATTAACTACTCAAGCAACCTAGACTGATCATTATGTGATAATATCTCGATTGTATTGGGGTTTTGGAAGCGAAAAAAGTGCGGTTCTTGTGCAATTTTGGGCATGGGGTCGGGTTTGGGTTTGGTTTTGGATCGGATAAGAGGGTTGTGGTGATTAGGAAGAGTTTTGGGGGTTTGGGTTTATGTGATATGAGGGAAGAAATCATGAAGTGGGAATAGATTCTAGGAAGTTGCTGAGTTAGAAACATTTTTCTTTCTTTGCTTTGCTTATGGATTTCGTCACACGGTCACAGTGTGTGAAATGTGTGTGCGGAGGTGAAGGATGAGGTTATTGCGGAATGAATTTGGATTTTGGGAAAATTAAGAATGTCATCCTTTAATTATTGTTTGATGACTTGAAAATTTGAACTTGGAACTTGGTTTATTTTGAGTGATTTGTTTGACTTTAAAATATTAATTTTTATGTCTTGTAACAAAAAAAATTATAATGTGAGGAATATATTTTATATTATTTATAACAATTAATCCTGTATCTTACGATACACAATATGTATCTCGATACGATCCGATGCGAATGGAAAACGATATGCGATACGATTCACGGTTTGATAACCTTGTGTAAAAGTGATTAATCATGAGGTTTCTTAATCTGTGTAAAAAGTAACAATGTGCCAATTAATATGAACCGGAGGGAGTAATATACTTCCTCCTTTTCAAATTAATTGACACATTTGTCATTTTCACACAGATTAAAAAAATCAATAATTAGTCAGTTTTCTAAAATAAAATATCAAAAATATCCTTTAATGATTACTTTAATTAATGTCATTGATATTTTTGCACTAATTTATTGTGTAAACTTAGAAGCAATAAAGGATAAAACTGGAAAAAAATGCATTGGGAAATCAAATGTGACAAGTAATTTAAAACACTAAAATTTTGTAAATGTGCCAATTAATTTGAAATGGAGAGTAGTAATGAAATGAAATGTCTCTGTTTCAATTAAATGTTTTTATACAACTATTAGTCAATCCTTTTGTTGTTTTTCAATAATGTAAAAATGACCAATATAATGTATATTATAGTTGGAGAGTTTGGTAATTCTAAAATGATTAGAATAATGTATATTAATTATAGTTGTAAAATAATAAGCGTACCACCTCTCTATGTACTAATGGTAAATACATATTGGTGCACAAAATGGTTAGTTTGGATCAAACAAATAAATTTTCATAAAAAAATAATATAGAAAATTTAAATAGAATTTTATCTTAGTGTTTTCTTGGAAATGCTAAAAGTTAACGAATTTGATTGATTTTTCAATAAATCAATTAAAACTCAATAAATAGCGTTTGTAAGGAGATGATGAATGGAAATTTAGGCTCACGAATGAGGTTGAGATTTTGACCTTAGACCCACCTAGCCTCAAGAAAAACGATCAAGCATCACAACTCATGGTCAAAGTGGTGAGTACCATCATTTTTCGACATTTCGGCAACGTTTAGGTCCTTACATGATCTTTTTTTTTCCTCTTTAGTAATTTTTCGAAACATTAATTTCTTTTTGTGGGAAACCTCTATTTACCTTCCGTAAATTGAAAATTGCTTGGGATTTCTTGTATTTCATAATATAACTACTTTCTTGTATTTCATAATATAACTACTTAGTACGTTTTGCTATTTATAGTCAATTTAAGGTTTGAGTTTTCTTAAGTTATTTAAAACATTATAAGATTACTGCTGCGGTAATTTTCACTTTTGTCTTTATGAAATTGTAAAATTTTCCATCGTCTCGAGAAATTTACGTCTTAGCTTTACCGTTGGTGGGAATATTTAGCATGTGCTGTGGATCATAAGATGCTCAACCAATGAAATCTCACTTTTAGTAAATAAAGTTCAGATTTAGACCGGGGGAAGGAGTAAAAAAAAGGCAAAACATTCTTTTCCTAAATTGCAAGTAGACTACTTAGTAGACCTTATAACGGAAAAAATACAAGATACTTCCCTGTATTATGTTAAATCTGTAAAAAATTACCCTATAAATTTTTTATTGCGTCGAACTAATTTGTACTTTCAAAAACATGCAAAAAACATCTAATTTGTAAAAAATAGGTCGTTTTGGATCCACATATTTCAAGAAACCATTTTTAAAATACTTCAAGTTGGTCCCTACAACTTCACGTAAAATATTTTAAAAATATGTCGATCCAAAACAACCTATTTTTACAAATTTGATGTTTTTTGCAGGGTTTTTGAAATTACAAGGAAATTTGGTACAATAAAAAGTTCACAGGGTAATTTTTTACAGGTTTAACATAACATAGGAGAGGATTTCACATTTACCCCCTTATAACCATACCATATTTGGAACAAATTCTAATCTGAATTTGAATAGCACTTTTGAAAAGAACAATAAAAAATATGATAAATACAAATCATAATTAATTTTGTAAGGGCAAAAAAGAATGTTCTACTTTAATAACAGGGCAAAAAGAACGTGTGTTTCAACTATAATTTAATAACCATCACTTTCTATCAATTTATGTACTTTATTCACGTGTCGTTTATGTGAACCATTTTTAAAGTAAATAAAATGTTGTTCATTCAAAAAGTTCTTTAATACTAAATTAGTAAATTCTTATGTAAGCATTACTTGGCAAATATCTTTTTAGATGTTTAGGGATAGTGGTTTCACTTTCCCAATTGAGAATCTAATACTTATTATAAATAGCAAGATAATTGCTTTTTGTCTCGCGCGTGAGAATCTAATACCCACGTTTTTTTCCACTTAGAATTCTTATCGATATGTGGTTTAATCAAACTCATCAAATCACATGACAAGTATATTGCATTTACTTTGTAATTGACACAAAAGTAAATGGCACTCTTCTAAGAGTTTTATTCAATCCCATTTGTCATGTAATTACTTTGGGTTCGATCGAATCCGGTCTAAGTAAGAATTTACATGTAATTTGAGGTTAGCATTGTCCTTGAAAAGAACACATATATATTACTTTCTTCGTCCTTTTTCTTTTCCTCCTATTTTCTTTGTGGGATGTCAAAAATAAAAAAAAAAAATTTATTTTTTAATATGAAATTATTTTTCTCAAAAGACTCTCTGTTTATAAATATAATTATTTTTCTCAAAAATATTTTCAAACATATAAAGTAATGATTTGACATTACTAATTATCAACCACTACTTTTAAGGGTATAAAAGTAAAAGTACCCAAAAAATTAATTTTTTTCAATTTTTATATAAAACTCCGCGCAAAAGTAAAGAAAGCAAAAAATAAAGGAAGGATGAAGTATTTTTTAAACTCTCACCTAAAACTCCGTGTCAAAACTAAAGTGAGCAAAATAAAATTCAATCCCAAATAAGTGTACTGCACTTGCTATGTAATTACTTTGTGTTCGAGCAAATCCGGTCTAAGTAAGAATTTACATGTGATTTCAGGTTAGCATTGTCCTTGAAAAGAACACTTATATATTACTCCCTTCGTAGTTGCTCCTGTTAAGGAGAGTAAATCTAGTCCATGGGGTGTAACTGGAATATTCTTTCTTCTCGTTGGAGCTGTTGTTTGGCCCTCCACGACAACTTATAACTATCTTTTGGTTAGTATTTCTCGACTCTATTCAGATTAATTGAATTTGAGGCAAAAAAAGTTCCGAGCTTCTCTGCTTCTTTCATTGAAAGGGAGGGATCAACTTACATATTTACGCAATGCTATTCGATTTTATTAGTTTACTTACAGGAATTTTTTTCATTCTTTCAGGTTTAGTTTCTCGAAAACGTTTTTCTCACACATTAAGTATTGTGACCTACATGCAAAAATATCCCCTGTGCTTTGTCTAATTGGAAAAAATCCTCATGTGTTATTTTTATAGCAAAAAACCCCCCTCATGTTCTTCTTTTATTAGCAAAAAACCCCATTTGTGATAACTTCATAAATCATAGGAAGGTTCTCGTAAAATTTTAAGTGAACAGGGGGTTTATTGCCAACTTTCAAAGTTAACAGTGGGATTGTTGTCAATTCTTAGGTGGTATAAGGGTGTATTCGCATGCCTTGGTGGGGGTATGATTGTCATTTTGGCTTAAGAGGGGTTGTTTTGCTAACTAAAAATAACACAGGTTTTTTTTTTCTTTTTATAATTAGGCAAAGCATAGGAGGTACTTTTGCATTTCACTCTAAGTATACCGCTTATTTACTTTTCCTTTATAAATTATTTTGCTTGCATTTGATTATCCTGGTGTTCTTGTAAATTGATCAAACCTCAGGGAGTGTCTTCGTAAATTACCCTTACTGTCGATCAGCCGTGCTTGAGCAACCCATTGATTAACTTCTATTGAAATCTTTATGCCAATTAAAATTTGAAATGCGCCAATTAATTTGAAATGGAGAGTAGTAATGAAATGAAATGTCTCTGTTTCAATTAAATGTTTTTATACAACTATTAGTCAATCCTTTTGTTGTTTTTCAATAATGTAAAAATGACCAATATAATGTATATTAATTATAGTTGTAAAATAATAAGCGTACCACCTCTCTGTGTACTAATGGTAAATACATATTTGTGCACAAAATAGTTAGTTTGGATCAAACATATAAATTTTTTATTAAAAAATAATATAGAAAATTTAAATAGAATTTAATCTTAGTGTTTTTTTGGAAATGCTAAAAGTTAAAGAATTTGATTGATTTTTCCATAAATCAATTAAAACTCAATAAATAACATCTGTAAGGAGACGATGAATGAAAATTTAGACTCACGAATGAGGTTAAGATTCTGACTTTAGACCCACCTAGTCTCAAGATAAATGATCAAAGATCACAACTCATGATCTTTTTTTCCCTCTACTTTAGTAATTTTTTGAAACATTAATTTCTTTTTGTAGGAAACCCCTATCTACTTTCCGTAAATTGCAAATTGCTTGGAATTTCTTGTATTTCATAATATTACTACTTAGTACGTTTTGCTATTTAAAGTCAATTTAACGTTCGAGTTTTCTTAAGTTATTTAAAGGATTGTAAATTTGTAAGTTTACAGTTGCAGTATTTTTCACTTTTGTTTTTTTGAAATTGTAAAATTTTTGTTGGATTTTTTGGGTATTAACCCAATTGGATTGAACCCAATTGGAGTTAAGCCCATAAAATAGAAATGAATGAAAGTTGGAGAGAAAAATGCATTTATCCCACATTGAAGAAATTTGAAGAGTACTTTTTGTCATTTACAATGCAAAAATTTGGATAAGGGTTGGGCCCCTTGGGGGTACCAAGTTTTGTGAGAGGAGAAGACGTGCATGACCATGGTTTCACCACACGCGCGCCGTCCCAGCTGACCGGCACGTCACGGTCCGGTCCGATGTCGGGCTCGGGTTTGGATTTGGGTTGAGATTGGGATTGGAATTGACTTCAACAAAATATTATTTTTTTGGACAAAATTTAATTAATATTTTAACCCAAATACTAAAAGCTCAATTAACTGAAAGTCCAAAATTCAGCATGAAAGATCCGCGGGTGATCCAACCGAATAGGATCCGCGGACGACCCGGTTCGGCAAAGAGATGCGCGCCTTTTTTAAATGAAATGGTGTGTCGGTTCGGTTTAAACCGAACCGATTGCACCTTTTCGGATTAAATGGTTTTATCCGAATAGACACACCCTTCCAAACAAAGCCTTTCAATAGCTATAAATGGGAGAAAACTCCAAAATTTATAAGCATATAAGCAGAAATACTCTCCTTTCTTTATTCCGTTCTTCATTATTAAACCGTCGAAGTTCTGTTTGTTAAAGTTCGCCGTGGGTTCTTTGTTCGTGCAAACAAGGAGCATCAGACTATTGTATCTTGAGAGACTACCGGGAATCGACTGTGTGCACCGTAGGCAGTCCGGAAATATTGTCTTAAGGAGATTGCTTCCGCAACCTCAGTCTTATTTCATCTCCTTTTCTTTTTCTCGTTAATTATTCAGTTAGTATATTTGATTTTCATATTTACAAGTTAGATTAATTTCTGAAAAACTCTTGCTATTAAGTTTACATAGTTTTATTAAACAAAAAATCGGCTAGACAACTTTATAAACTAAATCAGATTTCCTTTACAATCATAACTCATACTGTTTTTCTATAATTTTATTTTTCTTACTACGTCCTGTTCATGTATATGAACACTTAAGTAACATTGATTTGTTTATTCATTTATATTCATTTCAAATACTTAAAAATTATTCAAACTAAGTTATTGTACGGTTTTAAAGTTCAAATTGAAATACAAATTTTATTTTATAATTAAGTTTCTACTCCACTACTTTGTTTTATTAAAATTTTCTGAATATAGTAATATACATATACTATATTGGTTCGGTTAACTATCCTTAACTACAGTTATAGTTTATACTTAATTACTATTAGGACCCGTTTGTTTGACGGGAATGGAATCTGATTCTGGTTATTTGATTTCTAGTAATCTGATTTCCAGAAATATGATTCCATTATAGTGTTTGGATACCACTTGGAATTGTACCAAGGAAATTAATCGAATTCCTTTTCAATGTTTCGTAATGGCAAGGAATGGATTACATATTTAAAAAGTTCACTAAAATACCCCCATCCATGTATTATATATAAATCATATAGAAGCAACATTTATCATATGGTATTATTTATAATATATTGATTTAAAAAAATATGTATAATATATTAATTAATAATTTATATATTATGATATATAGTCAAAATTAAAGAACATACATAAAAGAAATCAGTGTTAGAGGAGAGTCGTGTATATATATATATATTAATAATACAAGAATGTAACTATCACAAGAAATTGTGTATGCTAATACGTATAAATAAGATAACACTTTCAAAAGCAAAAATAAAATCAAGCGTACAATTTGAAAATGAATGTGCTATGAAGCATAAGCTTTGGATTTAACCTGTGAATATGGCGTATAAACTATATGCATATTCTCAAATCAATTCACATTTAAAATTTTATATTATTTCAGTAGATTCAACTAGTAGGTAAATGAATGTAAAAATTTAATATGTGATTTAAGCACTTGGAGAAGAAAAAGAACGCAAGAAAACAATGGCTAGGGGAGAGAAAATTTATATTACGTAGGGAGAAAATAAATCTATCATAAGAAATAATATGGGTAATTATGTCTCTTTTATTTTTAGTACTAAATCCCCCAAGAAGGGAATCATAATACCATAGAAAAGTTGGGTTTAACATTCTCATATTTTGATGGCAATATTCCTGATTTTTAGGAATATTTTTCCTTTCCCCAAATCTAAAAAATCTACCCAAACAGTATTACTTGATTCCAAGGAATCATATTGCCAAATAATATGCCATTCCTGAGTAAACAAACGGGTCCTTATAGTAATTATAAGAAATATAAATTGAGTATATTTCTATTACACAGATTGTTAAACACTACCAACAATCTTAAGACAATATATAATCTGTTTGATTCATCTGTGTATATGGCAACAAACAGTGTAGTAGTTGAAACACCAAAGGTTGCTGCTCCGCCCGCAGTACCACCATTTAAGTTCAAAGGAACTGATTTTGCAACGTGGCAAGATAAGATGTACTTCTACATCACATCCTTGAGCATGACTAGGTTTCTCACTGAGGAGATACCTAAACCAAATGAGGGAGCGACTCCAGAGGAACTCGAGGAAATGGCCATTGTGATTAAAGCTTGGAATCACTCGAATTTTATGTGCCGAAATTACATTCTTAGCTTTTTGGATGAATCTTTGTACAAAATTTATAGTTCCTTAAAGACTGGTAAACTTTTGTGGGAAAGTTTAGCCAAAAAGTTTAAGACTGAAGATGCAGGCTATAGAAAATTTGTGGTGGATAAATTCCAATTTTATCGAATAGTTGACAGTAAAACTGTGAATGAGCAAGTGGAAGAACTCCGGAGGATGATTCACGATATATTGGCCAAAGGGCATGAACTTAACGAGTCTTACTTGGTTGCTTGCATCATTGGCAAGCTTCCTCCTGGTTGGACGGAGTTCAAGCATCACTTGAGGCACAAGAAATCTGTTGCAAAGTGGAATTTGCAAGATCTCACAGAATATCTGAAAACCGAAGAAAATAATCGGTATACTGACAAGGGCGACAGTAACTATGTGGCTATGCCTCAGCCCGGAGGGGCTAAGGTTCATGTAGTAGAGGGCTCAAATAAAAACAAAAAGCGTAAGGTCAATACCTACAATAAAGGACAAAAGGGTAACAAGAAGCGGCAGTTCAATGGAGCTTGCTTCACATGTGGAAAGAATGAACACCTTGCGAAGGATTGTCGTAGTCGTGCTCAGCCGAAGGATGAAGCAAATGTTAGCATTAACCATCTGACATCGATAACATGCACTTATCTGTAGTTGCTGAAGCATTCCTGACAAGTGAAACCAAAGGCTGGTGGGTGGATACTGGAGCTACCCGTCATATTTGCTATGCCATAAACATGTTCACTTCATATAAGAAGTTTGATCATGAAGAGAAGTTGTACATGGGAAATGATGCTCACTCTGTGGTGGAGGGACAAGGCAAAGTGGTTCTCAAATTTACCTCAAGAAAATATGTTACTCTCAATGAAGTTCTTCATGTTCCGGACATTAGGAAGAATTTAATTTCTGTTTCTGTCCTAACTAAGAAAGGTTTTAGATTAGCCTTTGAGTCAAATAAATTTGTGCTGACCAAAGGGGGTATGTATGTAGGCAAAGGATATGTGTGTGATTATTTAAGGCTAATGTAGCCGTTATTGGCAAAAACGACAAGTTTATTAATAATAATAATTCTTCTGCTTACTTGCTTGAGTCCACTTTACTTTGGCATGATAGATTAGGTCACATTAATTTTAGAAAAATGGAAAAATTAGCAAACTTAGGATTAATTCCTAAATTTGATATTGATAAATCTTATAAGTGTGAAATTTGCATTGAGGCAAAGTTTGCGAAACAACATTTCCCATCAGTGGAAAGGAGCTCACAACCATTAGAGCTAATTCACACAGACTTGTGCAATCTCAAGTCAACTCCAACTCGAGGAGGGAAAAAGTACTTCATCACATTTACTGATGATTGTACACGTTATTGCTACGTTTACTTATTGAGTAAGAAAAATGAAGCAATAAATGCCTTTGTAATATACAAAGCTGAAGTGGAAAATCAGTTAAATAAGAAGATAAAAATTCTTAGATCTGATAGAGGTGGTGAATACGAATATCCCTTTGCACAGTTGTGTGCTGACTCAGGGATAATTCACCAAACAACGGCACCATACTCACCTCAATCAAATGGAGTAGCGAAAAGGAAAAACCGAACCTTAAGAGACATGATCAATGTATTACTTTTGAATTCAGGTTTACCTAAGAACTTGTGGGGGGAAGCTCTATTTATGGCTAACCATATATTAAATAGAGTTCCGCATAAGAAAAATGATACCATTATGTATGAGTTATGGAAAGGTAGACAACCAAGCTATAAATACCTCAAAGTGTGGGGGTGCTTGGCAAAGGTAGCGGTACCAAGACCTAAGAAAGAAAAGGTTGGACAAAAAATTGGACAAAAAACCGTGGATTGCTACTATATAGGTCATGCGAAAAATAGTAACGCTTACAGATTTCTAGTGTTCAAATCTGAAGTAAGCAACATACACGTGAATACTATAATTGAATCACGTGATGCTACATTCTTCGAGAATGTATTTCCACATAAGAAAAACTCGAACGTTACTTCTAATAAGAGACCATATGAATTAAATTCCAAGGAAGGTAATTCTCAAATCAGCAATGAGGTTGTTGATCACTGGTCGTACGAATCAATCTCTAAGGAAAATGATTATCAAATCAGTAACGAGGTTAATGAAGAGCCTAGAAGGAGCAAACGAGCTAAAATAGCTAAATCCTTCGGCCCAGATTTCTTAACTTATATGATTGAGGATGCCCTCAAACATATAAAGAAGCAATGACTGTTCCCGATGCAGCGCATTGGAAAGAGGCGATAGACAATGAGTTACAATCTATCTTAAGTAATAATATCTTCCTACGGGAAGTAAACCAATTGGATGTAAATGGATCTTTAAAAAGAAATTAAAACCTGACGGGTCTATCGATAAATATAAAGCTAGATTAGTAGCTAAGGGGTATCGATAAAAAGAAGGAATAGACTTCTTTGATACCTATTCACCGATGATTAGGATAACATCCATAAGATTATTAATAGCTCTAGCAGCTATACATAATCTTGAAATTCAAAAAATGGATGTTAAAACGGCTTTCCTTAATGGTGAATTAAATGAGGAAATTTATATGGAGCAACCAGAGGGTTTCATTGTTAATGGAAAAGAGAACAAAGTTTGTAAACTTCTTCGATCTCTTTATGGCCTTAAACAAGCTCCTAAACAATGGCATGAGAAATTTGATAGTGTTATGATTAAAAATGGCTTTCTCATCAACGAATGCGACAAGTGTGTATACATAAGACAATACGGACAAGCAACTGTCATAGTTTGTCTTTATGTAGACGGTATGTTAATATTTGGGACTAACATGGAGGTTATTAAGTCCACAAAGAAAATATTAACAAATAATTTCGATATGAAGGATCTCGGCGAGGCCGACGTTATTTTAGGAGTTAAAATAACAAGATCATCGAGTGGTATTAAATTATCTCAGTCACACTATGTGGAAAAGGTACTTGAGAAATTTAAGAAGCATGGATTTAGAGGAACTAACAATCATTTTCTTCCATCGGCAGTGTCACACAAAAATAAAGGAGATAGTGTATCACAAAATGAGTATGCTCGTATAATTGGATGTTTCATGTATATCATGAATTGCACGAGGCCAGACATTGCCTACTCAATCAATAAATTGAGTATATATACGAGTAATCCAAGCAAGCTTCATTGGGAAGCACGAATGAGAGTGCTTGGATACCTAAAGAATACATCAGAGTATGCATTACACTATGAAAAATATCCAGCTGTCCTCGAGGGATATAGTGATGCAAATTGGATCTCTGATTCGGAAGAATCAAAGTCTACAAGTGGGTATGTTTTCACAATAGGAGGAGGCACAATCTCTTGAAAATCTTCTAAACAGACGTGTATAGCTCGATCCACAATGGAGTCGGACTTTATAGCTTTGGATAAAGCTGGGGAAGAAGCTGAGTGGCTTCATAACTTCCTAGAAGATATTCCACTATGGCCGAAACCGGTGTCAGCCATATGTATACATTGCGATAATCAAGCAGCTTTACATAGAGCTCACAACTTTATGTATAATGGTAAGTCACGACATATTCGTCGTCGATATCATACCGTGAGACATTTACTCTCAAATGGAATAATTTTCATTGACTTTGTGAAGTCAAAGATAGTCTCGCGGATCCGTTTACTGAAGGTTTATCTGGTGAGAGAGTAAAATGTGCGTCGAGGGGAATGGGCTTAAAAGCCTAAAAATATAACTAAGTTACCCTGTACGGAAACCTAACTTGGCGACTAGAGATCCCACGGACCAAGTTCAATAGGACAACCAGTCTTGGTTAACTTAAACACGTGGAGCACTTTGGAGTTCAACTCTAGCTCATTCCTATGATGCAAAAAGTGCAACCTACAACGTTTGATTAGGTTAAGCTTATGCTTTTAATGACGTATATATCTTTTTAAAAACAAGTGGAGTGTAGTAGGATACTCTTGATAGATGCGGTCACCTATGTAAGTGTGAGCTGGGTCGACTCGTTGAGAATTCTTATAAGGCTGGAATCCTCTAAAGCACTCGCAGAACCCAAGAATGTTCAGGGCCAAAACGAACACAACCGAGAACTTTTAACAAATCGGTCTAATGCTGAGTTAAGTTTATTGTCTTGGTTCACACAAACAGCCGACGGTTCAAGATGAAATATTTCACTGATTGGCTAAGTAAATCCGATAAACTCTAACCAGGGAAGGTTCAAGATGAAATATTTCACCTATCCCGATGCAGTACTATTCCTAAAGGACATTTGATTTGATATGTCTCGTGCGACGAGATATGAAGAATAATTTCATTCATTTGTGGGGGATTGTTGGATTTTGTGGATATTAACCCAATTGCATTGAGCCCAATTGGAGTTAAGCCCATAAAATAGAAATGAATGAAAGTTGGAGAGAAAAATGTTTTCATCCCACATGGAGGAAATTGGAAGAGTTTTTGTCATTTATAATACAAAAATTTGGATAAGGGTTGGTCCCCTTGGGGGTACCAAGTTTTGTGAGGGGAGAAGACGTGCATGACCATGGTTTCACCACACGCGTGCGCGCGCCGCCGCCGCCGTCCGTCCGACCGGCCGGCACGGTCCTGTCCGAGCTCGGGTTCGGATTGGGATTGGGATTGGGCTTCAACAAAATATTATCTTTTTGGACAAAATTTAATTAATATTTTAACCCAAATACTAAAAGCCCAAAAAACTGAAAGTCCAAAATTCAGCATGAAAGATCTGCGGGTGATCCAACCGAATAGGATCCGCGGACGACCCGGTTCGGCAAAGAGATCCGCGTGCCTTTTTTAAATGAAATGGTGTGTCGGTTCGGTTTAAACCGAACCGGTTGCACCTTTTCGAATTAAATGGTTATATCTGAATAGACACACCCTTCCAAACAAAGCCTTTCAATTGCTATAAATAGGAGAAGAATCTGACAAATTCTTTACTCCGAAATTTATAAGCATATAAGCAGAAATACTCTCCTTTCTTTATTCCGTTCTTCCTTATTAAACCGTCGAAGTTTTGTTTGTTAAAGTTCGCCGAACAAGGAGCATCAGACTGTTGTATCTTGGGAGACTACCGGGAATCGACTGTGTGCACCGTAGGCAGCCCAGAAATATTGTCTTAAGGAGATTGCTTCAGCAGCCTCAGTTTTATTTCATCTCCTTTTCTTTTTCTCGTTAATTATTCAGTGAGTTAATTTGATTTTCATATTTACAAGTTAAATTAATTTCTGAAAAACTCTAGCAATTAAGTTTACATAGTTTTGTTAAACAAAAAATCGGCTAGACAACTTTATAAACTAAATCAGATTTCCTTTACAATCATAATTCATACTGTTTTTCTATAATTTTATTTTTCTTACTACGTCCTGTTCATGTATATCAACACTTAAGTAACATTGATTTGTTTATTCATTTATATTCATTTCAAATACTTAAAAATTATTCAAACTAAGTTATTGTATGGTTCTAAAGTTCAAATTGAAATACAAATTTTATTTTATAATTAAGTTTCTACTCCACTACTTTGTTTTATTAAATTTTTTTGAATATAGTAATATACATATACTATATTGGTTCGGTAAACTATTCTTAACTACAGTTATAGTTTATACTTAATTACTATTATAGTAATTATAAGAAATATAAATTGAGTATATTTCTATTACACAGATTGTTAAAAACTACCAACAATTTTCTATCGTCTTCGAGAAATTTACGTCATAGCTTTACCGTTGGTGGGAATATTGATCTTGTGTTGTGGATCATAAGATGCTCAACCAATGAAATCTCACTTTTAGTAACTAAAGTTCAGATTTAGACCGGGGGAAGGAGTAAAAAAAAGGCAAAACATTCTTTTCCTAACTTGCAAGTAGACTACTTAGTAGGCCTTATAACGGAAAAAATGCAAGATACTTCCCTGTATTATGTTAATCCTTCAAGAAACTAATTTATGAAATTTTTATTGCGCCAAACTTCTTTGTACTTTCAAAAACCTTCAAAAAATATTCAATATGTAAAAAATAAATCGTTTTGAATCGACATATTTCAAGAAACCATTTTTAAAATACTTCAAGTTGGTCCCTACAAACGTGAAATATTTTAAAAATGGTTTCTTGAAATATGTCGATCCAAAACGACCTATTTTTACAAATTGAGTGTTTTTTGCAGGGTTTTTGAAAGTACAAGGAAATTTGACACAATAAAAAGTTCACAGAGTAATTTCTCGCAGGTTTAACATAACACAGGGAAGGATTTCGCATTTCCCCTTATAACCATACCATTTTTGGTACAAATTCTAATCTGAATTTAAATAGCACTTTTGAAAAGAACAATAAAAAATATGATAAATACAAATCATAATTAATTTTGTAAGGGCAAAAAAGAATGTTCTAATTTAATATCAGGGCAAAAAGAACGTGTGTTTCAACTGTAATTTAATAACAATCACTTTCCATAAATTTATGTACTTTATTAACGTGTTGTTTATGTGAACCATTTTTAAAGTAAATAAAATATTGTTCATTCAAAAAGTTCTTTAATATTAAATAGTAAATTCTTATGTAAGCATTACTTGGCAAATATCTTTTTAGATGTTTAGGTATAGTGGTTTCACTTTCCCAATTGAGAATCTAATACTTATTATAAATAGCAAGTTAATTGCTTTTCGTCTCGTGAGAATCTAATACCCACGTTTTTTTCCACTTTGATTCTTATTTGACCAAATCCATCAAATCACATGACATGTGTATTGTACTTGCTTTGTAATTGATAATTCTTATAATAGTTTCATCCAATCCCAAATAAGTGTAATGCACTTACTTTGTAATTGGTCACTCTTCTAAGAGTTTTATTCAATCCCAAGTAAGTGTACTGCACTTGTCATGTAATTACTTTGGGTTCGATCGAATCCGTTCTAAGTAAGAATTTACATGTGATTTGAGGTTAGCATTGTCCTTGAAAAGAACACATATATATTACTCCCTTTCGTCCTTTTTCTTTTCCTCCTATTTTCTTTGTGGGATGTCAAAAAAAAAAAATTATTTTTTAATATGAAATTATTTTTCTCAAAAATACTCTTTCATATAAAGTAATTAGTTGACATCACTAATTGCGCATAAATGTAAAGTTGCATAAAAATTCTTGGGTCTATTTAGGATGGATTTTGACTCGGTTTCGCGGGTCTCGAGAGAAAAAAATGGTTTGGGTTTCGATGAAACTTTTGAGACCTCATTTGGATGAGTTTTGGCTGTAGGATTTTGTGGTTTGAATAAGTTAAAACCCAACTTAGATTGGATTTGGATGTTGGGGTCTAGGGGAAAAAGTAGATGGTAGGTGTAAAATCAATGTCTTTTTTAGTGAGATTTGGGGAAAAAAGTAGGTGGTAGGTGTCAAATAAATGTTTTATAGGTTTGAAGAGTTAGAATGTGAGTTTCTGAATAGGTTTTTGATGATTTTATGGGTTTGGCGAAAACTCATTTGAAAGGGTTTTGGCTCGGTCTCGCGAAACCCGCGAGATCGGGCCAAAACCCATCCAAATACACCCCTACTTCTTCTGTCCCTAAATTTTTACTCCTATTTTCTTTTTGCGATGTCTCAAAATAAGACTCCCTATCTATAAATGTAATTATTTTTCTCAAAAATATTCTCAAACATATAAAGTAATAATTTGACACCACTAATTATCAACCACTACTTTTAAAGGTATAAAAGTAAAAGTACCCAAAAATTTCATTTTTTCAATTTTTATATAAGGGACGGATGAAGTATTTTTAATACTCTCACCTAAAACTCCATACTAAAACTAAAGTGAGCAAAATAAAAAGGACGGGAGTATAAAATATCTTAAACCTTTGACCTCTACAAATTCTTGATTTGAGCTGTCTTAAAATAATGGGTTTGATTTCTTTTGAAATAATAGTGTTGTTTTGATAATTGTAATTTCAGAAGCATTTTTTTCTTCACTTAAAAATGAAGATTTTGGTATTCTTGATTTCCTTTATGTGGGTAATTTTGGGAGTTTTGGGGGAAAATGGAAATTCAAGTGGGGGTTCTAATAGAACAAAAAATGTAAATATTGGGGCTTTATTTACATATAATTCAGTTATTGGGAGGTCTGCTATGCCAGCCATTCTTGCTGCGGTTGAAGATGTCAACTCTGATACTACCATTCTCAAGAACACAAAGCTCAATTTGATCATGCAGGATACTAATTGCAGTGGATTTGTTGGAACAATTGAAGGTAAATTTTTTCAATATTGATTTTAGTGCACAAATTTAATTTCTGTCTTTATTCAATGCTAATTAATGTCACCATCATCACATTTTTTTTTTGATAAATCACCACCATCACTTCAGCAAATCCACATCCATCTATGTTATTCCTCCAATCACCCACTTAAGAGAATCACAATATGAAATTTAAACTTCTTTTTTCTTTTTTAAAAATATGGTTTCAAAGTTTGGTTAGCAAATGGATAATAAATTTTACAATTAATTATTTCATTTCAAGATTTTTACTGAAGAATTACTACCGGTGGTGTAATTAAGTGCAGAATTACACCATTGATGCTCCTCATACAATTACTAAAATTTCCAGTCCATTCTTGAACTAAAAGATGTAAGATAACAAGAAAAGGAGAAAATGAACAAAGGGTTCCGGTTGGGTAAAAGATGATCTTGAATTATAATTTCATGCTAGTTGTAATGAACTAAAATTAATTCTAGGAGAAAAACATCTAACTTTTTTAAAAGATTATCGAAGAAATAGGGAGAATTAGAAAAAGTTATAATTTCATGATTCATATCTCTTTGGATTAAAAAAATCAGTCTCAATTCTGTATTAAGAGAGCTATATTTAATTTAAGGTCCATTTTATTTTTATTTGAATAAATATCATTTCACTTCTCCTTTTCCTTTTCATTAGTGATAGAGATGATACTCCCTCTGTCCCAGATTATTTGTCGTTTAACATGTTTTCACACATATTAAGGTACCTACCAAATAACCTCAGCTTTAGGGAAAAAATAAATGATATACCTAAAATACCCTTATTTTTTATTTATCTCACCATTAGTTATTTACACGTTATTCAAGTTTTACACTATCTCTCTTACTTTTTCTCTTACAATATACCTAAAATATGTAATTAATAGAGTATTGAAATCCTAAAATTACAAATAATTTGGGACAATTTTTTTCTCTAAAATGACAGATAATTTGGGACAGAGGGAGTATGATATAACAGAATAAATTGGTGAAGAAAGAGGAAAAATATTAGGAGTGATTGATAGTATAAGACATTAATGACGAGAGAAAAGAAAATATAATAATTAATGTAAGAGAAGGATAATTAGGGCAAGAGCATATTAGGTAGTTGATAAATATTGCTCTAGCAGTAACAATTGTTATTCTAGCAATACCGCTAGTCTTAGTTTTATTGGAGAATGGTTAAAGAAGGGATGAATTGAGTTGACCTTCCTTCAACTTTGATCACTGGGCAACCATACCCCAAACGTTGAAAACTTTGGCAAACACACCCACCCCTTCCATTTTTATTCTACCTTTTGCTAAAAAGACTCAACTTCCCTTAGTTTTTGAATAAAAAAGTATCCATTATTATTAATACGCATACTCACGGAACATCTTTCGTACAAAATATGCATTAAGTTAAATAAAAGACAACTTCGAAATTTTGAAAAATCAACTATAAAACATAAATAAATTTACAATGAGTAATATTAGTATTAAGATTAATATTAATATTTTTATCAAATTAATGATTAATATTAATATTATTTATAATTATCATTTGTAAAATATTAATTAATAACCATATAAAAATTAGTCCATTACAAAAACTAAAATAGAAAGGTTTAACTAGTTTAAATTGATATAGTTTCACATAAAACCTATAAATTTTGAAATACTAAAAATAATATTATTGGAAAATAGTTATTTAATTTTGAAATTCAATGTTTTTTTGAATTTTGAATATTACATGTTAATTAGTTATTTGATTATTTTTGTGCTTACCGAGGTTTAAGTTGTTGGAAACGTTATATTTAAAATTTTCTTTGTGGGGTAGTCAAAAGTGGATATCTTAATAAAGTTTGACTTTTAGTAATTTTTGGTGTTTAACCTCCTGAAGTTTTAGGTTCATCATCATTTCTGTATTTGAAAAGAATGTGAGATTAAGCACATTAATACGTGGTTACAATAATTTTTTGTTTTATAGAATATTGTTTGTAATTGTTTTAAATTAAGAGCTATATACCATTTTAAATTTTTGGGTGTGGGGATATTTCATAGGTATGCCAATAAATTAATAATAAAAATATAAAATAAGGAGAGCAAAAAGCTTTAGATCTACAAGACCTATTAGTGTCTTGGAAAAACATTTTTTTTTTTTTAAATTTTACCTTTATGCTTAATGGTTCCAAAATAGGATTTTCATAATTATGCAACACATGCAGTTACTATTTTGGTTCAAAACTTAAGGGCATTTGAGCCTTTTTAATGAATAGTAGAATGAAAAATAGATAGAGTGGGTGTGTTTGCCAAAGTTTCAAATGTATGGAGTCTGGTTGCCAAATGATCAAAGACTCAAAGTAGAGGGGAGGTCAATGCAATTAACCCTTTAATGAAGTTGTGTTTCCTAATTCCTATGTCCTTTTATTGTTTTAGAATTGTCTATGGGAAAAAGGAAATTTTGACAGGGCGTACTTATTCGTGTAGCTATGCAGTTGATGGGTAGAGAAGTTGTTGCTGCAATCGGTCCACAGTCCTCAGGAATAGCCCATGTGATTTCACATGTTGTGAATGAACTTCACGTGCCACTTTTGTCTTTCGGTGCCACGGACCCCACTCTTTCGTCTCTTCAATACCCGTACTTTCTCCGTACAACCACAAGTGATTACTTCCAAATGTATGCAATCGCAGATTTAGTCTCGTATTTTGGATGGAGAGAAGTAGTTGCTATCTTTGTGGACGATGTCTACGGTAGAAACGGGATTTCTATACTAGGCGATGCACTTGCGAAAAAACGAGCCAAAATTTCATACAAGGCGGCGTTTACTCCCGGAGGTCCGGAGAGTGACATAGATAACTTGTTGGTTGGGGTGAACTTGTTAGAATCTCGGGTCTTCATTGTACATGTGAATCCCGATTCCGGTCTAAATATCTTCTCAACCGCAAAGAGGCTTGGAATGATGAGTGCTAGTTATGTTTGGATTGCCACCGATTGGCTTCCTTCTTTACTTGATTCCTCATATAGGATTGAACCAAACACTGCCGATCTTATACAAGGGGTTATCGCACTTCGCCATCACACTCCCAATTCCGATCTCAAAACAAGGTTTAGTTCTAAGTGGGAAAGCTTAAAGAACAAAGAAATCGTAAAGTTTAACTCGTACGCACTATATGCTTATGACTCAGTTTGGTTACTAGCCCGAGCGCTTGACGTTTTATTTAATTCCATCGATGCTATAACTTTCTCCGTGGATCCAAGATTACGTGACATGAACGAAAGTGTCCTTCAATTACAATCCCTTCGGATATTCGATCAAGGCCCAAAATTGCTCCAAATTCTCACTTCCACGAATTTCACTGGAGTAACGGGTCAAATTCAATTTGACTCGGAAAAAAATTTGATTCATCCGGCATATGATATCCTAAATATTGGTGGAAGTGGTTCTCGAAGGCTCGGTTATTGGTCAAATTACTCGGGTCTTTCCATTGTTCCTCCAGATACTTTATATATAAAGCCGCCAAATACATCAGCTAGTAGACAAAATCTTTATAGCGCCATATGGCCCGGTGAAACTACTAAAATCCCAAAGGGATGGGTGTTTCCGAATAACGGGAAGCCTTTACGAATTGCGGTGCCGTATAGAGTTAGTTTTCTTGATGTTGTGACTAAAGATAAAGAGCCATTAGGGGTTAAAGGATATTGCATTGATGTATTTGAAGCTGCAGTTGCTTTGCTGCCTTATGCTGTTCCGCACCAATATATCTTATACGGAGATGGTCAAAGACCCCCTTCGTACAACGATCTTGTAGGCGACGTTGCAGAGAATGTGAGTGTTATTTTCTTCTTCTAATTTTAGATGACATTTAATTTCTATATTCTAGTCTTTATAACTTGTACCAAAAAAAAAAAAAAGATAGCATGGTCGACCGTAAATATGGTTTTGTTAAATTTAAATTTGAAAAATTCTTTCAGCGGAAGAAACTGTTACAGACTTAAATTAAATATAAAAAGTGTCATCCATAAAGATAAAAAGACTAAAATACTCGTCCTTGATAATATATATAAATTATTTGTACAAGTGGAATGTTTACGAGGGAACTTATTGCAGTTTGATTTTTCGCAGAAATATGATGCAGCTATTGGAGATGTGACTATTACTACAAGTAGAACAAGAATTGTCGACTTTACGCAGCCTTTTATGGATTCTGGGCTCGTCGTAGTTGCTCCTGTAAAACAGACTAAATCTAGTCCATGGGCTTTCCTGAAGCCATATTCTTGGCAAATGTGGGGTGTAACAGGAGTTTTCTTTCTTTTCGTGGGAGCTGTTGTTTGTATTCTTGAATATCGAACCAATACCGAGTTCCGTATCTTTTGGTTAGTATTTCCCGACTCTGTTCAAACAGAGCTTCTTTGCTTCTTTAATTGAATCAAGGGGATCGAGTTACGTATATACGTATTTTCTTACATAATTTATATAAATCTTTCAGGTTTAGATTCTCAACAATGTTTTTCTCACATAGTAAGTATTGTCTGCTTATTTACTTCTGATTTCCCATTTTATAAATAATTTTGCTTTTTTGCATTTGATTTATGGACGTACCGGTGTTCTTGTAATTTGATCAAACCTCAGGGAGTGTCATGGTAAATCACCCTTCGATGCTTGAGCATTCAAATCATTATATTCTTATTGAAATGGTCTTTATGCAGGAGAAAACAGTGTGAGTGCCTTGGGACGTTTAGTGCTACTTTTGTGGCTTTTTTTAGTTCTAATTATCAATTCAAGCTATACAGCTAGCTTGACGTCAATCCTCACAGTGCAACAACTTACTTCAAGAATTCAAGGAATCGACACTTTGATCTCGAGTTCGGATCCAATAGGGGTCCAAGACGGGTCATTTGCATATAATTATCTAAGAGATGAGTTAAGCATAGCGGAGTCAAGGCTCCATGTATTGAAAACTCAAGATGAATATGGTAACGCCCTACAAGGTGGTGGGGTTGCTGCCATTGTGTCCGAGCTTCCTTACGTCGAGCTTTTCTTGGCCAGCACCAAGTGCCAATTCAGTATCGTGGGACCACAATTCACGAAAAGTGGATGGGGTTTTGTAAGTATTCCTTACTACTGAAATATAAAGATATATAATGTTGTAGTAGGGAAATGTTCTGGTACAAATGAACAGGGGGGTTATTTTCATTTTTCAAAGTTAACAATGGGACTATTGTCAATTTTTAAGGTGAGTATAGTTTTTTTCGTAAATAGACCGAGAGAGGGGGTGGGTTGGTGAGTTTGGTTTTCGGTAATAAAAGGAACATAGTTTTTCGTTTTGCTAATTAATCAAAACATAGGGGGCATTTTTGCATTTAACTCTTATGAATTTGCAATTTATTCATATATGTTGAAATTCATGTAACTTTTAATAAAACGTGCATCCAGGCATTTCAAGTGAACTCGCCCCTAGCAATAGATTTGTCGACTGCGATCCTTCAACTTTCAGAAAACGGAGAGCTTCAAAGAATCTACGACAAATGGCTCAATCGAAATGCATGCTCTAACCAAATGAAATAGCAATTTGTAAAAATATTGGTAAGAATTGAAGGGGTTTATTGTTGGTTCTTTAGTTTCTTTATGATTTAGCTATCTAGCCAAAAGTGTCATTTGATTCCATGATATTTGTACATGAAAAAAAAACTTTTACATAACTCACGATATTGTGACATGATCATATTTAATAATTGATATGCTAATTTACTGAAACTCAGGAAAAATTTTGGCCCTGTGAAAAAAATATTAACAGTATAATATATTAGAGTTTTCCTAGTAGCGTAAATTCGAACAACTTAGATATTGAGAAGACAATAACTATTATCTAATAGTGAAGACTTAACCTTAAAAATGCAGAAGAAGGAAATAATGGTTTTTATGAGAATTATTTAAAAACTTAACTGGTTGTGGTTTGTTACATATGAGTGGAGAATATACATATTATACTCGTCATGTAGCTATCTAGAACCTAAGAAAAATATCTAGAAAAAATATACAATCTCTAAGCTATATATACTAGCATTATTTAGCAACTAATCTAGAAATATCTAAATAAGAAAAATCATTTTAGTTTTTCACAGGCCTGAGTGTTGCTTTTGTTTTCATATTATTAGAAACTTTATTGCAGCAATTAATATCTTTTTAAAATATCTTATTTTAACGGGTGAAATGGAGGTATAATAAATTCAACCATTTTCTCCATTCACAGGTCAATTTGAATTACCCGAGCATTTTCACTCTCATTCCACAAAATATTCAACCATTTTCTCCATTCATAGGTCAATTTGAATTTTCACTAAATTTAATATCTTGAGATCAATTTAATCCATTTTTCATCAATACAATTTCAGTTATAGCCAATGGTCAACGGTTTCAATAATGTAAAAATGATCAATATAATGTATATTATAGTTGGAGAGTTTGGTAATTCTAAAATGATTAAAATAATGTATATTATTTATAGTTGTAAAATAAAAAACGTACCACCTCTCCATGTACTAATGGTAAATACATATTGGTGCACCAAATGGGTAGTTTGGATCAAACAAATAATTTTTTCATAAAAAAATATCGAAAATTAAAATAGAATCCAATCTTAGTGTTTTCTTGGAAATGCTAAAAGTTGACGAATTTGATTGATTTTTCATAAACCAATTAAAACTCAATACCATATCAAAAAGGAAAGTTATGTCTGTAAGGAGGCGATAAATGGAAATTTAGATTAAAACGAGGATGAGATTCTGACTTCAAGGAAAATGATCAAGGATCACAACTTATAGCCAAAGTGGTGAGTACCATCCCCGTTTGGATCGGTTTTGGCTCTGTTTCGTCCTGTTTCGATGTCTCAAAAATGTTTGGGTGATTTTGGCGAAACATTTGAAACACGATTTGGATTGATTTTGGTTGGAATAATGAGATGGTAAAATATTAGTAAAATAATAGATAGTTGATTTTGAAAAATTGAGATATTGTTTGGAATGGTTTTGGATGTTGGTGTTTGGGGGTGAAAAGTTTATGACAGATGTCAAATCAAAGACTTTATGGGGTTATTATATGATATTATATTGTTTGATGATTGTTATAATGAGTATAATAATATTATTATTAATGATTTAAATGTTTAATAATAGGTAAATGTATAGTTAAATTAATCTTTAGATATATTTTTTCTGTTATAGGAAAATGAAAAAATAAGATCAGTTAGAACAAAAATTTTAATTTTTAAATATACACAATCAAAAAATAAATTATATAAAGACAATAATTTTTTTAAAACATAAACTCAAGAGAAATACAAATATTGACGTAAGAGAAAAAAACCATATCACATATATATAAATTAATATAAGTAGATAGGAGAGAGAAAAAGATGGAAAAAGTATAAGAGAGAGAAAAAGAAAAAATAAGAAAACAAAAAAAGAGAAGACTGACTGACATTGTTTCTGCTGTGCGACAAAAATAATAAATGAGGTATGTCCCTGGTTTCAATTGATTTGGCCGCCAAGTGAGACATGGGTTTCGCTGAATATTTGGGCCAAAAGCAATAATGATGGGTCTTGGCCCATTTTGCTGGGGCGAAACTTCGGACCAAAACCGTTCCAAACGAGGCCATAATGTTTCGACATTTTGGCTACATTTGGGTCATTACATGATTTTTTTTCCCTCTTTAGTAATTTTTTGAAACAGTAATTTCTTTTTGTAGGAAACCCCTATTTACCTTCCGTAAATTGAAGATTGCTTAGAATTTCTTGTATTTCATAATACTCAGTTATGAAATACCCAGTTAATTTAACGTTCGAGTTTTCTTAAGTTATTTAAAGCGTTGTATTTTAAGTTTACAGTCGCAATACTCAGTGGCGGAGCTAGACAAATTTCCTTGGGGGGCGGGAATGTTCGGGGCAATGCACTAAATTAAGAAAATAAAAGAATATATTATCTTTACAAATTTTTTGAGCAAATTCTTTTTAAAATTATTAAGAATTACTCCCTCCATTTCAAATTAATTGCCACATTTGATTTTTTTACAGAGATTAAGAAATTTAGCAAGTAGTCATTTTTTTTAAGATAAAGGTAAAAATTTACCCTTTTGTGATTGCTTAAGTCATTGATGTCTATGCACTATATTTTATTGTGTAAACCTAAAAATAAGAATGACAAGTAATTTGAAGCATGAAAATTTTGCAAATGTATCAATTAATTTGAAACGGAGGGAGAATTTTTTTGGAGTAGTGCACTAAATTAAATAGAATAATAAGAAGAAAATCCAATTATATAGGATTATATTCTTTTTATGATTAGTAAAAAGAAAAAAGAATAAAGGAAGACATTTCATATTAAAATGTTGAAGTGGATTTCGAACCCAGGTTGCAAAGGATTTTAATTTTTAACCAGGTCCTTACCAGCAAAACAAAAGAAAACCATTGTGTAGCATTCTGTCAGTACTAATATTAATTTATGAATTTCTTGGGGGGGCGCCCCCCCCCCCCCCCCCCCCCAAGCCTACGTTGAGCTTCGCCGCCAATACTTATCACCTTTGCCTTCACTTTTGTCTTTATGAAATTGTAAAATTTTATATCGTCTGGAGAAATTTACGTCATAGCTTTACCGTTGGTGGGAATATTTATCATGTGTTGTGGATCATAAGATGCTCAACCAATGAAATCTCACTTTTAGTAACTAAAGGAGTAAAAAATAGGCAAAACATTCTTTCCCTAACTTGCAAGAAGACTATTTTAGAAGGCCTTATAACCATACCTTTTTTAAAATCAAATTCTAATCTGAATCTGAATACACTTTTGAAAAAAACTATAAAAAAATATGATAAATACAACATATGATTAACTTTGTAAGGGCCAAAAAGAATGTCTGTTTCAACTCTAAGTTAGTTGCTTATGTCTCGTGAGAATCTAATACCCACGTTTTTTCCCACTTGCACTTAAATCCCTATTTACTCATATGTGATTGGTATAGTGGAAATGACTAATCTATACTTATTATAAAAATACGAATAATTTAAGTTTTTTTTCTTTTTTTTTTAAGACTAATATACCCTTATTTGAGTTGTACAGTGATATTTAATTCAATGGTAAACATGTAAAAATAGTTGAAGAAGAATAATTAGACATGAAATCTTTTTATATTAACTAGGAAAGTGTACGTGCATTGCACGTGATTAACTAATTTCCTATGTTAGTTGAATCATATAATTATTTTTTTATCATACTTTGGTCTTAATGACATACCACATAATTTTTTTGACTAAATCACTTTAGTTATTACTCACTACAAAAAAATTAAATTTTAGTGATAAAATTTTATATGACAATGTTAAAGTTGTCACTTCTTATATATATTAAGTGACAAAAACTCAAATATTGTCACTAAAATGGTTTTCATAAACATACTAGTGACAAAAATTGTATAAAAGTTGTCACTATTGACATTTAACGATACCCCAAAAGTGACAACCAAAATGTAGTGACAATGTTTATTGTCACTAAACCATAGTGACAATGTTTATTGTCACTAGGTTGTCACTAAAAGGGTGTCGTTAATTGTCAATAGTGACAACTTAAGTCACCATATATTTGTCATTGATAGCTATTAGTGACAACTTAAAAACATATTTTGTCACTATTGCACTTGTCACCATTATTATTATGACAAAATTAATATTTTTATCACTATATGCATACAAAGAGTGACAACTTCCACATTATCACTTAATTTTTTGTCACTTAAGCTCAATTTTCTTGTAGTGACTATGTTATTACCAAGGATTTATAGTTATTAACATAAATACCTAAAACCAAAACTTGAAAATAAAAAATGAACTATAATTACTAAGTATTTTTAATCTTAAAGTACATGTCTACATAACTATTATTCTAAAACAACAATTTGAACGAATGAACAATATCAATTATTTTATTCATTGACATTGATATTTCCATCTAAACATTTTTTTCCATCTAAATCAATTTTCATATGTTTAACCCCCGATTTAACCGGTGTTGCTGGTTATATTTATCTTTTATTGAGTTCATCTGTTACATGTCTAATCCAATTTTTAACTAATCTAACCCGTTTTTACCAATTTTCCACAATTTTGTAGAGTAAACCTGCTTTTAAACTAAGTTTTGCCATTCTTTTATTGTTATTTTAATATGCTCTTTTATCGATTTCATCCGCTTTTATATTGAGTTTACCATTTATTTTTATGTTATTTTAATTCGTTCTTTCACCAATTTCACCCATTTTTGTGGTTTATCGTCGTTAAACAATTCAATCATTCTATCTGACTTAACCCAATTTTAGTTGATTTTACTTATTTTTTTGTTGATTTATCCTATTTTCTCGACTATTACACATTTTTTTTGTCAATATAACACATTTTTTTTCTTGTTCTTTATCGATTTGACCAATTTTTTGTTATTATGTGTTTAACCGATATCATTCATTTTTCATCTGTTTACCTATATTTTGCCGGTTTACCTCATTGTTTTATCGATTGTACCATTTTTTGTTGCTTTAACTCGTTTTTATTCGATCGAACCCAATTTTTCATTGTTTTACCATTTTTATCATATATATTTTTAATGGAATTTTACCCGTTATCAGCAATTATAATCATTTATATGTTTTGCCTTTTTTTTAACTTAAGCCAATCGTAAGTTTCTCAATTAACTAAACAATACTTTATTTTATTCATATAACACAAATGTGGCTTCTTTTTTAGGTTCTTTAATAATTGATCATTTCTTAAGAATTGTCCAAAGAAATATCCATTGCACCCTCTTTAACACCGAGTATGCTATTTCTTTTTTGTTACTTTAACCCGTTCTTTGATTGATTTCACCCGTTTTTGTGTTTTATCCCTTTTGTTATCAATTCACCAATTCTCTCCTGTTTCATTAAATTTTAGTTGAATTAACATATGGTTATGCTGATTCAACCCATTTTCTCATCTATTTCACATTTTTTTTGCCAATTTAACTATTCTTTTATTTTTGTTCTTTTATTGATTTGAAACACCCCCCTCCCTTTTTAATTCGTTATCCCATGTTTAGCCAATATCATATTATATTATCTAGAACCTAAGAAAAATATCATATATCTACAACCATCCAAAAATACTCGTCATGTAGCTATCTAGAACCAAAGAAAAATATCTAGAAAAAATATACAATCTCTAAGCTATATATACTAGCATTATTTAGCATCTAATCTAGAAATATCATATATCTACAACCATCCAAAAACATTATAGCACTATACAAAGATCTAAATAAGAAAAATCATTTTAGTTTTTCACAGGCCTGAGTGTTGCTTTTGTTTTCATATTATTAGAAAGTTTATTGCAGCAATTAATATCTTTTTAAAATATCTTATTTTAACGGGTGAAATTGAGGTATAATAAATTCAACCATTTTCTCCATTCATAGATCAATTTGAATTACCCAAACATTTTCACTCTCATTCCACAAAATATTCAACCATTTTCTCCATTCATAGGTCAATTTGAATTTTCACTAAATTTAATATATTGAGATCATCAGTTTAATCCATTTTTCATCAATACAATTTCAGTTATAGCCAATGGTCAACGGTTTCAATAATGTAAAAATGATCAATATAATGTATATTATAGTTGGAGAGTTTGGTAATTCTAAAATTATTAAAATAATGTATATTAATTATAGTTGTAAAATAAAAAACGTACCACCTCTCCATGTACTAATGGTAAATACATATTGGTGCACCAAATGGTTAGTTTGGATCAAACAAATAATTTTTCCATAAAAAAAAATATAGAAAATTTAAATAGAATTTAATCTTAGAGTTTTCTTGGAAATGCTAAAAGTTGACGAATTTGATTGGTTTTTTCATAAACCAATTAAAACTCAATACCCTATCAAAAAGAAAAGCAACGTCCGTAAGGAGACGATAAATGGAAATTTAGATTCACGAACGAGGATGAGATTCTGACTTTAAGGAAAATGATCAAGGATCACAACTCATAGCCAAAGTGGTGAGTACATTATTTTGTTTCCCTCTTTAGTAATTTTTTGAAATACTAATTTCTTTTTGTAGGAAACCCCTATTTACCTTTCGTAAATTGAAAATTGCTTGGAATTTCTTGTATTTCATAATATTACTACTTAGTACGTTTTGCTATTTATAGTCAATCTAACGTTCGAGTTTTCTTAAGTTATTTAAAGCATTTTAAGTTTACCGTTGCAGTATTTATTTTTATTTTTGCCGTTATGAAATTGTAAAATTTTCTACCGTATTGAGAAATTTACGTCATAGCTTTACGGTTAGTGGGAATATTGATCTTGTGTTGTGGATCATAAGATGCTCAACCAATGAAATCTCACTTTTAGTAACTAAAGTTCAGATTTAGACCGGGGGAAGGAGTAAAAAATAGGCAAAACATTCTTTCCCTACCTTGCAAGAAGACTATTTTAGTAGGCCTTATAACCATACCTTTTTTAGATCAAATTCTAATCTGAATCTGAATAGCACTTTTGAAAAAAACTATAAAAAATATGATAAATACAAAATATGATTAATTTTGTAAGGGCAAGAAAAGAATGCGTGTTTCAACTCTAAGTTAATTGCTTATGTCTCGTGAGAATCTAATACCCACGTTTTTTTCCCACTTGCACTTAAATCCTTTTATACCCATACGTGAATCGAATAATTTAAATTTTTTTTTGTGAAAACTAATATACCCTTATTTGAGTTGTAAAGTGATATTTAATTCAATGATAAACATGTAAAAATAGTTGAAGAAGAATAATTAGACATGGAGTCTTATTATATTTATTTCCTACATTAACTCCTATAATTTAGAAATTATATTTTACATCAACTTTTTATAATTCAATCTTCTTCTCATATAACACATAAAATAGAATAAAAACTGGTATTTTAATAGCTCCTAGAATATATATATAAAATTATTTTAATTTAGCAACAATATGTTTTCAGTAAATATATGTTATTTGTATCATTGAAATATTTAGTGCAATACAAGTCATATGCAATACTCTAAAAGCAAAATATTAAAATCAAATTATCTTAAATATCATTATGCTATACAGAAGGGGAAAAACTAAAAAAACTGAAAAGTTAAAATAGAATCACATCTTACTTATAAATGAACAAAAAATGCTTATGACCTAGCTAAGTACTTAATGTTTATTTGGCTAGAGAAGCAAAATATACTCCCTCCATATTTTTATTTGCCATTTTGGAGGATTGCACACGGATTAATAAATATAATAAATAGTTACTTTTTTTTAATAAAAAATTTCAAAATACCCTGTTAATCAAATAATCACTGCATTAATTAGCATTAATAAGAAGGGTAAAATTGGTAGAAACTAATTAATTTTGCATTGAACTCCTAAAAAGATAAATAAAAATAAATAATTTTTTTTGCCAAAGCGACAAATAAAAAGCCAGAGGGAGTATAAAGAATATCAAGACATACATACTTCGTACTTTCATGGAATTTGTTTTCATAAAAAATGAGTGAAATTGATCAAAAAACTGGTGAAATTGATGAAAATTGCTTAAATAAAAATAATAATATATGAAATCAATGAAAACATGTGAAATCAATGAATGTCCGGGTGAATTGGTGAACACTGGTGAAGTTGGTTAGAAAAAGGGTGAAAACGGATAAAATCGATTAAAGAAAAGGTAAAGTTGGTGAAAATATGTGAAATCAACCAAAATTAAATCGAGTGAAATTTGTAAGAAAAATGATGAAACCAGTGAAATCCTGTAAAAACAAACCGACAAAGAAATCGGTAAAAAATGGTTTAAACCAGAAAAAACAAAATAAATCAACCAAAAACAGTAAAACAATGAAAAATATTATATTCTATAAAAAAGGAATAAATCGTTTAAAAAAATATAAATCAGTAAAAAAAAATTAAACAGTGAGAACATATGAATCGATGAAAATTTGGGTGAAAATTGTAAAGAAATGGATGAAAACGGATAAAATTTGTAAAAAAGGGTAAAAACAGTAGTTTAATCAATGAAAAATTCAATTGAATAACATGTGAAATTAGTGAAATAGGTAAAAACGGGTTAAACTTTAACCGACAAAAAACAAGGTAAAATTGGTGGAAAATGGTTTAAATTAGAAAAAAATCGACGAAAAATGAAAAAACTTATAACCGATAAAACAGTCAGAAAATCGCTAAAATAAATATATTAAATGGTAAAAAAATTTAAACAGTTAATATGGATCTACGAAGCTTCTGGTGAATTTTGGTTGTGATTTGGGAAAATTCTTATCTAGATCTGACTTGACCAAACTCATCCAATCACTTGACAAGTATAGTGCACTTGCTTTATGATTAATCAATTTTCTAAAATTTCATCAAATTCCAAAACAAGAAAATTGTAATTAGCATGTAGGTACTTTTATCATATCGGTGCTTTGAGGTCAGCATTTGTCCTTTAAAAAACACATACTCCATATATTAAAAAATATCTTAAGCCTTTGACCTCTACAAATTCTTGGTTTGAGCTGTCTTAAATTAATGGGTTTGGTTTCTTTTGAAATAATAGTGTTGTTTTGATAATTGGAATTTCACAAGCATTTTTTTTCTTCACTTAGAAATGAAGATTTTGGTATTCTTGATTTCCTTTATGTGGGTAATTTTGGGAGTTTTTGGGGCAAATGGAAATTCAAGTGGGGGTTCTAATAGACCAAAAAATGTAAATATTGGGGCTTTATTTACATATAATTCAGTTATTGGGAGGTCTGCTATGCCAGCCATTCTTGCTGCGGTTGAAGATGTTAACTCTGATACTACCATTCTCAAGCACACAAAGCTCAATTTGATCATGCAGGATACTAATTGCAGTGGATTTGTTGGAACAATTGAAGGTAAATTTTTTCGAATTTTTGGTGACCCCTTTTTCAATATAAGTTTAACAAGATTGAAATATATCTCTACTTACTTGAATAGATTTTTTATTTTTGGAAAAATTCTTGATTTTCTATGTTTTTATCAATGTTTTCAGAACCGGACCGGACAGTGAACCGGTGAGCCAACTGGCCACTGGTTTTACTGGTCGAACCGGTCGGACCGTTGGTCGGACCGGATGACGTCATAATGATATAATAAATATATTTAATTTTAAAGTATATACAATATTCCTAAAATTTAAACATTATCCTACAATTGATTAAAAATATATAAAATCTTAGAATATATTTAAATTAAATCACATAATATTTACATAACTTATATCATAATTGTAATATGATACTAATTTGCAAGCTCATATAAATATAATATGACTATATTTCTTTATAAACATTTAAAAGTGTAAGTTAAAAATACAACAAACTAAGAGATTAATAATTTTAAAATATGATTATGTATAAAAGTCTAATATTCAAAATCAAACTTGCATAATATATCGATTTGATTTTCAAAATTTGACACTCTTTATCCTAAAATAATATTGGAAATAAATATCTTATAGAACAAATTTTAATAAAAAAATATTATTTGAGTATTAATTTTCATTGATAATGTGTAAAATGTTAATTTGAATTATCATAATCTAATTTATAAACAAATTTGGCTACATGTTTTCTGTAATTTATAAATTTGTTTTGTACTAAAAATTCAACAAAAATGATGCAGCCCAACTGGTAAGGAAGTTAACTTTCATGCAAGAGGTTAGGTGTTCAAATCCCACCTTCTACATAAAATTTTAGTTTATTTTTAACATTAATAAAATTTAAAAAATCAAAAAAAAAAAAAAAAGAAATTCAAAATCGGGTTGAACCGGCCCAAACCGGTTCGCCGGTTCACCGGTTTTGGACCGGTTCAACCCGGTTCAAACTGGTTTTTGAGTCAACTGGTTTTAGGGGGTAAATCGGACCGGACCATCCTCCGGTTCGCGGTCGAACCGGTCGGACCGGCCGGTCCGGTCCGGTTTTAATAACATTGGTTTTTATTGGCTTTGTTACTGAAGAGATGATATGCATTTTAGTGCTATGTTTTTTTTTTTTTTTTTTTTTTGAATTCTTTTTTGTTTTCCTTATGTTATTTGAATGCTTGAGTTTGATTGCTCAATTTCTGGTACTCGAAATTTCGGATTCCTTATATGCTACATAATTGTGCACAATCCATCTGGCTTCATTGGAAGCCACGTGCACAATGACCGAGGTGGACTGATACCCAATGAAACCAGATGGATTGTGCACTATTTTACGGCACCTAATAAATCCTGAATAAGATAATAATAAGATAATATTATTAATGGAGAATGGTTAACGAAGGGGTGAATTGCGTTGACCTTCCTTCAACTTTGATCATTTGGCAACCATACCCCAAACGTTGAAAACTTTGGCAAACACACCCACCCCTTCCATTTTTATTCTACCTGACTACCTTTTGCTAAAAAGACTTAAATTCCCTTGGTGTTTGAATAAAATAGTATAGTATCCATTATTATTAATATGCATACTCACGGAACATCTTTTGTACAAAATATGCATTAAGTTAAAATAAAAGACAAGTTATAAATTTTGAAAAATCAAATATTAAACACAATTAAATTTACAATGAGTAATATTAGTATTAGTATTAAGATTAATATTTTTATTAAATAAAGATTAATATTAATATTATTTATAATACTCATTTGTAAAATATTACAAAAACTAAAATATAAAGGTTTAACCAGTTTAAATTGATATATTTTCACATTAAAACCTATAAATTTTGAAATACTACAAATGAATATTATGGGAAAATAGTTATTTGATTTTGAAATTCAATGTTTTTTTGAATTTTGAATTTTACATGTTAATAAGTTATTTTATTATTTTTGTGCTTACCGAGGTTTGACTTTTAAACTTGGAGTTTAACCTCCTGAAGTTTTAGGTTCATCATCATTTGTGTATTTGAAAAGAATGTGAGATTAAGCACAATAATACTTTCCGTGGTTCCAATATTTTTTTGTTTGATAGAATATTGTTTGTAATTGTTTTAAATTAAGAGCTATATACCATTTAAAATTTTTTGGGTGTGGGGATATTTGATAGGTATGCCAATAAATCTATATCTATATTCATTTCATTCATTATAAAAGTGTGAATAATTTAAGTTTTTTTCTTTTTTTGTGAAGACTAATATACCCTTATTTGAGTTGTAAATTGATATTTAATGCAATAGTAAATATGTAAAAAGAGTTGAAGAAAAATAATTAGACATGGAATCTTTTTATAAATTATGGTAAAGGTATAATTAGACATGGAAATTTTATTATATTTATCTCCTACATTAACTCCTACTATTTAGAAATTATATTTTACATTAACTTTTATGATTTCAATATTCTTCTCATATAACACATTAAAAAAAAAAAAACCATAAGAAAAAAAACATTGTTATTTTAAATAGATCCTAAAATTTATATGTAAAATTATTTTAATTTAGCAACAATATGTTTTAAGTAAAAATATGTTATTTGTATCATTGAAAAATTTAGTACAATATAAGTCATATAAAATCCTCTAAAAATAAAATATTAAAATTAAATTATCTTAAATATCATTATGCTATACAGAAGAAGAAAAAAAACTAAAAAATTAAAAGTTAAAATATAATCGCATATTACCTATAAATGAACCAAAAATGCTTATGATTTAGCTAAGTACTTAATGTTTATTTCATTAGAGAAGCAAAATATAAAGAATATCAAGACATGCATAACCTCGTACTTTCATGGAATTCTTTTAGTGAAAAAGGAGTGAAATTGGTTATAAAAATCGATGAAATTGCTGAAATCAATAAATAAAAAAATGAAATCAATGAAAACATGTGAAATCGATGAAAGTCTGGGTGAATTGGTGAACACTAGTGTAGTTGGTTAAAAAATGGGTGAAACCGATTAAAAAAAATGCATGTGAAATCGTACATTTTAAATCGATAAAAAAATCGGGTGAAGTTTTGTGAAAAAATTGATGAAAATGGATAAAATCGGTTAAAATAAAGGTAAAGTTGGTGAAAATATGTGAAATCGATGAAATTTGTAAGAAAAATTATGAAACCAGTGAATTCCAGTAAAAACGGTTAAAGCCGTTGAAAAAAGAGTAAAATCGATCAAAAAAACGTAAAGTCGGTAAAAACATATTTATTCAAATGAAAAATTCAGGTGAATGACATGTGGAATTAGTGAAAAAAATCAAAAATAGGTAAAAAAAATCGAACACAATGGAAAACAATTAAAAATGTTATAACCAACAAAAAAGGGGTAAATCGCTAAAAAAAATATGAACCGGTAAAAAATAAAATTAAACAGTGAAAATATATGAATCGATGAAAATTTGGGTCAAATTTGTAAAGAAACGGATCAAAACGGATCAAATCAGTGAAAAATGGTAAAATCAGTCAAATAAGCTTAAGGTCGGTGAAATCATGTTTAATCAATGAAAAATTAAGGTGAATAACATGTGAAATTAGTGAAATAGGTGAAAAAGAGTAGAATTTTAACCAACAAAAACAAGGTAAAATCGGTGGAAAATAGTTTAAATTGGAAAAAAAATGGACGAAAAACGGGAAAACAATGAAAAAAGTTATAATTAATAAAAAACGAAAAAATTGCTAAAATAAATATATTAACTGGTGAAAAAAATTAAACAGTGAAAACATATGAACCGATGAAACTTCGGGTGAAACTGGTGAACATTGGTGAAGTTGGTGAAAAAACTGGTGAAACCAGTAAGAAAAAATGCTCGTGAAATCGATAAAAGTTCGGGTGAAAATTGTGAAGAAACGGATGAAACATGTGTCATCGGTGAATAACGGATAAACTTGACATGAAAACTACTATGATGGAATGAACTAAATAACGTTCTTATTATCTTATTTTAGAATCAATTTTATAAGATGTCATGACTAAATCAGTCATCATTTTATATTTTATTACAACTATTTAAAAATTATCTTTTTTTTTTGTAAAACAATAATAATTAATAAAAATAAATTTCATAAAAAATAAATTGAATATCAGTCATAAATATATGATATTTTATGACATAAAAATGACTAATTTTACTCTAATTTACGAAAAATACCCATGAAATTAAAACTAGACACGTACCACTTAGTGCACTTTTCTAGTTAATAATAAAAATTTGAATTCAGAGTTGAGTATAAAATAAAGAGAGCAAAAAGCTTTTGATATACAAGACCTATTAGTGTCTTGGAAAAACTTTTTTTTTTTTAATTTTACCTTAATGCATAATGGTTCCAAAATTTTCATAATTATGCAACACATTTACTATTTTGGTTCAAAACTTAAGGGCATTTAAGCCTTTTTGATGAATAGTAGAATATAAAATAGGTAGAGTGGGTGTGTTTGCCAAAGTTTCAAATGTTTTGAGTCTGGTTGCCAAATGATTAAAGTAGAGGGGAGGTCAATGCAATTAAGGCTTTAATGAAGTTGTGTTTCCTTTGTCCTTTTATTGTTTTAGAATTGTCTATGGAAAAAAGGAAATTTTGACAGGGCGTACTTACTCGTGTAGCTATGCAGTTGATGGGGAGAGAAGTTGTTGCTGCAATCGGTCCACAGTCCTCAGGAATAGCCCATGTGATTTCACATGTTGTGAATGAACTTCACGTGCCACTTTTGTCTTTCGGTGCCACGGATCCCACTCTTTCGGCTCTTCAGTACCCGTACTTCCTCCGTACAACCACAAGTGATTACTTCCAAATGTATGCAATTGCAGATTTAGTCTCGTATTTTGGATGGAGAGAAGTAGTTGCTATCTTTGTAGACGATGATTACGGTAGAAACGGGATTTCTATACTAGGCGATGCACTTGCGAAAAAAAGAGCTAAAATTTCTTACAAAGCGGCGTTTACTCCCGGAGGTCCGGAAAGTGACATAGACAACTTGTTGGTTGGGGTGAACTTGTTAGAATCTCGGGTTTTCATTGTACATGTGAACCCCGATTCCGGTCTAAATATCTTCTCAACCGCAAAGAGGCTTGGAATGATGAGTGCTAGTTATGTTTGGATTGCCACCGATTGGCTTCCTTCTTTAATTGATTCCTCATATATGATTGAACCAAACACTGCCGAACTTATACAAGGGGTTATCGCACTTCGCCATCACACTCCCGATTCCGATCTCAAAACAAGGTTTAGTTCTAAGTGGGAAAGCTTAAAGAACAAAGAAACTGTAAAGTTTAACTCGTACGCACTATATGCTTATGACTCAGTTTGGTTACTAGCCCGAGCGCTTGACGTTTTATTTAATTCCATTGATGCTATAACTTTCTCCGCGGATCCAAGATTACGTGACACGAACGAAAGTGTCCTTCATTTACAATCCCTTCGGATATTCGATCAAGGCCCAAATTTGCTCCAAATTCTCACTTCCACGAATTTCACTGGAGTAACGGGTCAAATTCAATTTGACTCAGAAAAAAATTTGATTCATCCGGCATATGATATCCTAAATATTGGTGGAAGTGGTTCTCGAAGGCTCGGTTATTGGTCAAATTACTCGGGTCTTTCCATTGTTCCTCCAGATACTTTATATACAAGGCCGCCAAATACATCGGCTAGTAGTCAAAATCTTTATAGCGCCATATGGCCCGGTGAAACTACTAAAATCCCAAAGGGATGGGTGTTTCCGAATAACGGGAAGCCTTTACGAATTGGGGTGCCGTATAGAGTTAGTTTTCTTGATGTTGTGACTAAAGATAAAGGGCCATTAGGGGTTAAAGGATATTGCATTGATGTATTTGAAGCTGCAGTTGCTTTGCTGCCTTATGCTGTTCCGCACCAATATATCTTATACGGAGATGGTCAAAGACCCCCTTCGTACAACAATCTTGTAAGCGACGTTGCAGAGAATGTGAGTGTTATTTTCTTCTTCTAATTTTAGATGACATTTAATTTCTTTATTCTAGTGATCAAGTCTTTTTAAATTGTCTTTTATATATACTAGGAAAGTGCACGTACGTTTTACGTGTCTAATTAATTTCATAGGTATTTTTTTTGTAAATTAGAGTAAAATTAATTTTATTATGTCATAAAATAGAACAAATTAACCCGTTTTCACCTAGTTAATTCATTAGTTTAGTTCATTTTTCAACGGTTTAACCTGTTTTTATCCGATTTTATTCATTTTTACCAGTTTAAATTTTCTTATTTTTTTACCCATTTTTACCCATTTTTATCAGTTATAACTTATTTTCACAGTTTTTACTATTTTGTCCTTTTTTTATGTTTGAAACGATTTTTTTACCGGTTTCACATTATTTTGTCGATTATTTTTTTTACTGATTTCACACGTTTTTATCATAGTAACCAGTTTTCACCTATTTCGCAATTTTTTTCACTGATTTCACACGTTCTTTTCACCAATTTCACCTGAATTTCATTGATTTGATACGTTTTTACCGACTTTATCCATTGTTTTCACCGATTTCATTTGCTTTTCACTGATGTTGTTATTCTTCGATTTCATCATTTTCACGAATTTTCATCGATTTCACATTTATTTATCTCTTTTTTTTACTGGTTTCACCCAAATTTTCACCGTCATTGAATTTTCATCGATTTCACACGTTTTCAATGATTTCATAGATTTTTTTTATCGATTTTTTTTCACCAATTTCAGCCCTTTTCACGAAAAGAATTCCATGAAAATTTGAGGTTATGCATGTCTTGATATTATTGAATATTCTTTGATTTGATACGTTTTTACCGACTTTATTCATTGTTTTCATGGATTTCACATTTATTTATAGATTCCAGAGACACTATTTTTTTTACCGGTTTCACCCAATTTTCACCAACGTAACTGAATTTTCATCGATTTCACAGGTTTTCAATGATTTCATAGATTTTTTTTATCGATTTTTTTCCACCAATTTCAGCCCTTTTTCATGAAAAGAATTCCATGTAAATTTGAGGTTATGTATGTCTTGATATTATTGAATATTCTTTATATTTTTCTACTCTAGCCAAAGTAAAATTACGTAATTAGCTAAGTCAAAAGTATTGTTCATTCTTTCATAGTAAGATGCGATTGAATTCTAATTTTTTTTCTAACATAATGATATTTAAGATACTTTCATTTTAAATTTTTATACTTAGGGATTATTGCATTTTTGGTGCCACAATTATAGACCACTGGCGTTTCTACCCCATAACTTTTCGTGCTGGCACATTTGGTGTCACAACTTCAACATCAGTGGCAATTTTGGTGCCAATTGAAGCCCAATTTCAAAATTGGCCCAAAATTTCCCCATGTGCGGGCTATGTGACATGAAAATTGGGAATTTTAACCATTCAACGCATTTTTCATTAAAAAATAAATAAAAAAATATTTTCAACCACCAAGAACTAGGCTACTTGGATGTTTTTATTTGGGGGAAGAAGAAGAAGGGAGGTAACAATTCAATTAAGGGAATGTTTGGTGAATATTATAGGAAAAGTTAAATATTTTGAATTTTGGTATTTTTTTTAATGAAAAAGATGTTGAATGGTAAAATTTTTAATTTTTCATGTCACATGGCCCGCACATGGGGGAATTTCGGGCTAATTTTGAAATTGGGCCTCAATTGGCACCAAAATTGCCACTGATGTTGAAGTTGTGGCACCAAATATGTCAGCCCGAAAAGTTACGGGGTAGAAATGCCAGTGGGACTATAGTGTGGCACCAAAAATACAATAATCCCGTTTTTATGACTTACGTTGTACTAAATCCTTAAATTAATATTTTCTTACTTAAATAAATATTGATGCAAAAATACAATAATTTTTATATATATTTTAGGGGCTATTTAAAATAATAGTGTTTTTTTATGGTTCGTTTTTATCTACTATATATAAGAGAAGAAAATTAAAAATTACGAAAATTGATGTAAGAGAGAATTTATAAATTTTAGGAGTTTATGTAGGCGATAAATATATTAAGACTACATGTCTAATTATACCTTTTCAATTACTTTTAGTCTTTTATTTATTTACCATAATTAAATCTCACTTTACAATTTAAATAGGGGTATTTTAGTCTGTACAAAAAAGTTAAGAAATATTCATACTTTTATAATAGTAGAGATAAAAGATATATAAATGGATAGCATGGTCGACCGTAAATATATATGGTTTTGTTAAATTTAATTTGAAAACTTCTTTCAGCGGAAGAAACTGTTACAGACTTAAATTAAATATAAAAAGTGTCATCTATAAAGATAAAATGACTAAAATACCCATCCTTGATAATATTTATAAATTATTTGTACAAGTGGAATGTTTACGAGGGAACTTATTGCAGTTTGATTTTTCGCAGAAATATGATGCAGCTATTGGAGATGTGACTATTACTACAAGTAGAACAAGAATTGTCGACTTTACGCAGCCTTTTATGGATTCTGGGCTCGTCGTAGTTGCTCCTGTAAAACAGACTAAATCTAGTGCATGGGCTTTCCTGAAGCCATTTACTTGGCAAATGTGGGGTGTAACAGGAATTTTCTTTCTTCTCGTGGGAGCTGTTGTTTGGATTCTTGAACATCGAACTAATACCGAGTTCCGTGGCTCTCCACGACAACAACTTATAACTATCTTTTGGTTAGTATTTCACGACCCTGTTCAAACAGAGCTTCTTTGCTTCTTTAATTGAAAACAAGGGGATCAAGTTACGTATTGACGTATTTTCTTACCGAACTTATTTAAATCTTTCAGGTTTAGTTTCTCAACAATGTTTTTCTCACATAGTAAGTATTGTCTGCTTATTTACTTCTGATTTCCCATTTTATAAATAATTTTGCTTTTTTGCATTTGATTTATGGACGTAATGGTGTTCTTGTAATTTAATCAAACCTCAGAGAGTGTCGTTGTAAATTACCCTTCAATGCTTGAGCATTCCAATCATTAAATTCTTATTGAAATGGTTTTATGCAGGAGAAAACACTGTGAGTGCCTTGGGACGTTTAGTGCTACTTTTGTGGCTTTTTGTAGTTTTGATTATAAATTCAAGCTACACGGCTAGTTTGACATCAATCCTCACAGTGCAACAACTTACTTCAAGAATTCAAGGAATCGACACTTTGATCTCGAATTCGGATCCAATAGGGGTCCAAGACGGGTCATTTGCATATACTTATCTAAGAGATGAGTTAAGCATAGCGGAGTCAAGGCTTCGTGCATTGAAAACTCAAGATGATTATGTTAACGCTCTACAAGGTGGTTGGGTTGCTGCCATTGTGTCCGAGCTTCCTTACGTCGAGCTTTTCTTGGCCAGCACCAAGTGCCAATTCAGTATTGTGGGACGAGAGTTCACGAAAAGTGGATGGGGTTTTGTAAGTATTCCTTACTATTGAAATATAAAGATATATAATGTTGTAGTCCGGAAATGTTTTGGTACAAGTGAACTGGGGAGTTATGCCATTGTTTAAAGTTAACAATGGGATTATTGTCAATATTGGTTGGGGGGGGGGGGGTGTGTTTGGTTTTCGGTAATAAAAATAACATAATTTTTCTTTTTGCTAATTATGCAAAACATAGGGGGTATTTTTGCATTTCACTCTTATGAATTTGCAATTTTAATTCATGTATGTTGAAAATCATGTAACTTTTAATAACACGTGCATCCAGGCATTTCAAAGGGACTCGCCCCTAGCAATAGATTTGTCGACTGCGATCCTTCAACTTTCAGAAAACGGAGAGCTTCAAAGAATCTACGACAAATGGCTCAATCGAAATGCATGCTCTAACCAAATGAATCCAATTGATGCTAGTCGACTTTCGCTCAGTAGCTTCTGGGGCCTCTTCCTTATTTGCGGTGTGGCATGCTCCCTTGCATTAACCGTGTTTTTCTGCAGAGTTTGTTGGCAGTATAGTAGATACAATGCAGAGGTAGACAAACGCGATATCGAGCACGATGAGACACCTAAACCTAGCAAGCGGTCTCTACGCGCGACTAAGAGCTTTAAGGATATAATGGTTTTTGTTGATAAAAAAGAAGATGAAATTATGGAAAAGATTAGGAGAAAAAGTGGTGATTCTAAGAGGCAACACAGTCAAGTTTCTGATGGGCCGAGCAGTTGAAATTGTTGTTTGGGGTCTATGCCATATTGTTGTACATTGTTTACCCAACTTAAAATGGTAGTTAGTATTATTAAAATTATATGTATATATCCCCTTATGTCACAGCAGTAAATAGGTTGTTTGGGGTTTATTGTTGATTGTTTAATTTCTTTATCATTTGGCTATTTTGCTTCATTTCTTTATGAACTTTGCTAGGTGTGAATTCGATATCAAAGGTTGTGCATGCCTCTGGTTCAGTAAGTACCGAACGGTTCGATAAACTGAACCGGATTGTGCTTCCAGTATGTTAAGCACAGCAGTTCGGTTTGGTTGGTTTTGGTTCATTAAAAATTATTTCTTCATATTTCTTTTTTAAGAAAAACAAAGCAAACTTTATAGGAACTTGGCGAGTCACCATCTAAGCTAGATTAGTATCTTCTGATTCTTTTGTTGGAGATGTTGTTCCTAGTTATACAAAACAAATGAAAATTGAGAGAATTGCATTTTTGGTACAGAGCTATAGGTCAATTTCCACTTTTGGTACATAGCTTTATGTGTCCAACACATTTGGTACAGAGCTTTAACAAATTGTGACACATTTGGTACAACCGTAAAAATTGCCGTAAAGGGGTGACGTGGCAGTTAAGTCTAATTGCAAAGTTGATGCCGTTGACTGATAATTTTACCCCATAATATTTCAGGTTACCAAAAAAGCCCACATCTTCAAATTTAGTGACGATTTTTGTCCACATTGTTGCCAAATTTAAAAATTGACTCGAATAAGACCACGTGCTGACCAATTTGAAAATTTTACTTATTTTATTTAAATAACTAATTTGATTTATAAATAATATTAATATATTAAATAATAATTTAACATAAATATCACCAAAATTAAGAAAACATATTCTTTTTAAATATAAGATTTATATAATAATATTAATATATTTAATATTTATTAAAATAATAAATTATATAATTAAAAACTATTTAATATTTATTAAAATAATAAATAATAAATAATTATAATTTTAAAAAAAATTCCCAACCCCACCCACCCACCCAACCCAACCCACCACCCCTCCCTCCCCTCCCCCCTACCCCAATTCCCCGGTCGTCGGCCTCGGTTCTCCGATCCCAGGCCTCCACGGCCTGGGACCGAAGACCCAGGCCGCCGGCGGCCTGGGAATCGGGTTAGGGGGGAGGGGTGGGGAGGTGGTGGGTGGGTTGGGTGGGGTGGGTGGGGTGGGGATTTTTTTTTTAAATTATAATTATATATTATTTATTATTTTAATAAATATTAAATAGTTTTTAATAATATAATTTATTATTTTAATAAATATTAAATAGATTAATGCTAATATATAAATTTTATATTTAAAAAGAATATGTTTTCTTAATTTTGGTGATATTTATGTTAAAGTATTATTTAATTTATTAATATTGTTTATAAATTAAATTAGTTATTTAAATAAAATAAGTAAAATTTTTAAATTGGTCCGCACATGGTCTTATTCGAGTCAATTATGAAATTTGGCAACAATGTGGACCTAAATCGTCACTAAATTTGGAGATGTGGGGCTTTTTTGGTAACCTGAAATGTTATGGGGTAAAATTATCAGTCAACATAAGTAATGGCATCAACTTTGCAATTAAACTTAACTGCCACGTCACCCCTTAACGGCAATTTTTAACGGTTGTACCAAATGTGTCACAATTTGTTAAAGCTCTGTACCAAATGTGTTGGACACATAAAGCTATGTACCAAAAGTGGAAATTGACCTATAGATCTGTACCAAAAATGCAATTCTCTCAATGAAAATTTGTGGAAAAGGAGACGTCTTGTTTTCAACTCATGATCCAAAAGAATCAATATTAGATCTATGCAATGTTTTCAGAACCGGACCGAACAATAAACTGGTGAGACGAATGGCCACTGGTTTTACTAGTTGGACCGGTCGGGTCATTGGTTGAACTGGTATGATATCATAATGATATAATTAATATATTAATTATAAAATATATGTTATGTACATAGAAATTTAAATAATACCCTACAATTGATTAAACAAATACAAAAAATCAGATATATTTAAATTAAAAACATATACTTCTAATATTTATATAACTTTTGTTTATCATAACGGTAATGTAAATATGATACTAATTAATAAGTCCATATAAATATATCATGAAATGTAAGTTAATAATACAACAAAAAAAATACAACAAACTAAGAGATGGATTATTTTAGAATATGATTAGTATTATTAATTTTAAAGTCAAATATTCAGATATTAAATTTGCATAATATATCGCTGCAGTTTTCAGAATTTTGCAACTCTTTATCCTAAAAATATAGTTGAAAAAAAGAAATAAACAAAAATTCATTTGATACTCAAAGAGGAAAAATTAATAAAAAAATATGTCCTAAAACTAAAAAATATTATTTCGATAGATAATGTTTAAGATGTTAGTTTTAAGTTAATCATCATAAACTAATCTATAGATAAATTATGTTACAAGAAATCTATAATTTGTGAATTTGTAGTCAGAAAGTGAGGAGTAGCCCAAATGGCCATAATCTCTTAATCTAAGACGTCAAGTGTTTAAATCCCTCCATCTACAAATTTATTAAAAATATTTTTAACATTAACGGTAATAAAAAAATAAAATAAAAAATCAAGAACCGCGGGCAAAACCGGTCCACCGGTTCAGGGTGGTTCACACTAGTTTTTGGAGTCTCCGATTTTATGGGTGTGTCCGGGCCGGACAAGCCTCCGGTTTGAGGTCGAACCGACTAGTCCGATCCGATTTTAATAACATTGGATCACGGATTTTATGGGTGTGTCCTTTAACTGTGTCGAGATTTTATGGGTTTGAGGTCGAACCGGCCAGTCCGATCCGATTTTATGGGTGTGTCCTTTAACAAAATATGTTAAATCATTTGAAGCAAGTGATTAAATGTGTCGAGAGTTGATCTTCAAATCTTTATGTTGAATCACGGAGAAACATGAAGATAGTTTGAATACTTGGGATTAATTAAATATAATTGTAACATTAACAAACATATTCTAGAAAAAAATTACTAGTGTGAATTTTGAAAATGAGGTTCTATTAAATCAAAAAATGATCAGATATCCAACCGAATATGGACAAGTTTTGATGGGAACAATAAATTTAAATTCGAGCAAGATTCAAATCCTATCCGAACTCGATCCAAAATAAATGGAGCTTGGGATCAGACCTAATCCGACCCGTATCCACCCATTGACAACCTAACTAAATAAGTAAATCGGACCAAAATTCATGTAAATAATCAATAATTTAGCGAATTATCATCTGCAATTCGATTCAACCGATCTATCTAAACATACATACATCTAAACTTGCAAGGATGCTAATTACGTATATTTGCGCAATAAAAATGATAAACAGGAGGGTCACATAGATGGATTCAAATTATAAGAGTATCTACCATGATTATCACAATTTTTTTCACCAAATCCTATATTTGGTGAAATGGAGATGAGTTGATCTTCCACCCTAAACACACCATTTCACCATTTCATCATTTTTAGTGAAAGAATGGTGTGCTTAGGGTGAATGGTGTTTGACTCCAATTGAACCAAATTCTTTTCTCTTAGAGTTTTGAAATATTTTTATTATTACAATATTTATGACTTGTTAAACCCAATCTAGACCAACCCACAAAAATCAAGGAATCAAATAAATTGTCCCAAATCATAGGCTTAATATTAGGAAATTCAAAATTTTAAATTGGAATAAAGCAGCATTCAACCTCACCTATATATCCTTCTCCAAAATAGAGTTTATTTTGTTGAAGCTGTCAGTTTCTGTCTCTTCATTTTCGTTATCAACTGTATTACATCTTTGCGTTTTATATAATTTTGTTATTTGTAGAGATTTTTTTTAATATTCTACTCTACTCTTATGGTTCACGTGTTCCAACTTTCACCACCAAGCACTAACCATGGCTTCCTTCTTTTGCTCATCGAGTGGCTTTTTTCATTTTGTTATCAGCGAGAAGTGGCTATATTTACTTTATATGTTATTTAATTTATTAGTTTTGTTAAATATATTTCTAATAAATCTTTCTAATAATTATTATTTTCATATTTTTGTAATCTTAGAATATGTGTAGTTTTCATCAAACTTTCGAGGAAGATTTGCACTTCAAGTTGTTCCGTATTTACTTTCATTCTAATAAATTTTTTACAATTTTTTTTTTTATAATTTTTTTTCCAGTTTTCATTCTCTTGATTGATTAATATTAACTATTACAATTTTGTATATTCTATTTTATATTTTTTGAATTTTATATTCATCTGATTTCTTATTCTTGGTTTGATATTTTTAGGTACTCTTCATTAGAGATTTATCTCTTTCTAAATATTTATTTTCACCAATTTAATTATGATGCTCTTATTTTGAACAATACTTTATTTAAATTTGTACTTATCTTTAATTTTCTCTACACTATCATTTTATTTAATGAAATTCATTGATTATGTATTAAATTATAATTTTTAAAATTTTGTATTTTTCAGTTTCACCAGATCATAACATACATTATGTTTCGTAGTTAATTTCTAGGTTAATCGTTCCATATTCTATTTTTACAGACTGATACAATGATACTGCTATCTGATTTTGTAAGTTGATTGTTATGTAAATCATGTTATTTTGATTCATATGATTTCCTTACTTACTTTCTATTATGTAATTATAGTTCACCACATGTTTTTTATTTGTTTGTTTAGGTATTGGCTTAATTTATGTTTTAATGTTTTGTATACTTATATTTAATTTATTTTACTTTATTTTTTATTTACATATTTAATTATAACTTTCTTTGTTCGATTTGTTGCATCAAAGAGTTGTATTTGTTAATATTTTTCATTTAAATTTAAATTTAATATTTTATTTAATAGAAATGATTTTTTTGGATTAATTTTTTTTCTATGCAGTGAAATTCTATAACCAAAATTATAATTTGTCATTAATTTTAGAGTGAAATGCAAAAACACATCTTGTGTATTGTCTAACTATCAAAACCCCTCATGTTTTATTTTTATTAGTAAAAATCCCTTTGTTCGTATATTTTATTAGCAAGAAACTATCTTGCAAGCCGAAATGACAATTATTCTTCCACCAAAGGTTGCATAAACACCCCTGCCAATCAGCATATGATGTTATGGGAGAATTATGCTACAATACAACATATAGGATTCAAAGTTCTTATTTTTTCCTAAAAAAATATTCTTATTTTATTATTCAAATAAATATCAATCTCGAAATCCCTTACAACGGAGAGGATGCAAAGTTCTTATTTATTCTCAAAATAAACATCCATTGTGAGTTCACTAAAAACACAGACGAAGCTTCAAACTACATAACATAACATTTTAATAGATATATAATCACAAGTTTAATTTTATAAAGTATGGTAGCAAAATTGTTGATGATTCAATCATGTGTAACAAAAGTTACAAATATATCAATATTTTTTTGCTTTCTGCATAGTCATTAACACAAGCTAATTAGACAAATTCAATAATTAATATATACAAGAATAAGCCAAAATCAATGTTCTCACCTTTTCTAAAAATCATAATGTTGTTAATATGATTTTTCGGCTCTTAATCATGATTTATACTACACATAAAATGGTGCTTGAACGAGAAAACTTATAGTTGTTCTTCTTTCAATTAAGAAGACTTTGGTCCACGTTTTCCTAATTCTTGATGGGTATAAATTAGGAATTTCCTTTTTCCATATAAAACATATGTAAACAGTTTTCTTAACTTTACACTTTTGACAATATTAAATTTAAAAGTTTAGGTCATATAAATAATCTTACCAAAATGTATTTTATAAAATCATAATTTGATGAAGTTTTGTGCATAGCACGAGAATAAACTAGTCATTTATATATAGCACAATGGTATGTTGATTTCAATTTCTTTAATTTAATTCTCATTTTTTAGAATTTAGAATTTTTGTCTTTTATAAAAAAATAAATGATTGGCTGATCATTGAGGTACATAGTTTCTTCTTCTTCTAAAAACATCATACCTGCCAATTGTCGGCCTTGACAGTTGACACTCTTAGGCCAAACCCAATGCTGGGGGGTAGGGGGGAGCTCCGGAGCTCCCCAGCTGCCCCTGCCTCCAGCTCCAGCCCCTGCTTATCCAAATCCAATCCTGGGGCTTCCTACTCCATTTAATTTCAATTTAATTCTTCCCCACTCTCACCATTATAATAATTATATAATAATAATACTAATAATAATAACAATTACAATAATAATAATAATATAATTAAATTAATAATAATATTAAAATATATAAATTAAGAATAATAAAAATAAAAACATTCATTAAATTGCCGGAGTACAACACGAAAATACATCATTGAATTAAAAAAGTCATAGCACACAACAAAGGAAAATAAAATGAAATACGATAACACACATCATCGACAATTGGATATGACAAGATTTTAATTAATTAAGATCAAAACCACCTCTTCCATCACTTGACGAACCTCCAGACGAACCTGTAAATAAGCGTTTTGTAAGCCCTTTTTTTGAATTTCTTTCCTTAGACCCTTCCAATAAGCCTTCGTATCTGGAGTGTACGAAGAATAATCCATGGACATAATTCGATATTCATTAGCGATTTGGTCGTCGAGTCTTTTAGCTTCATTTTCTCGTTCTTTCTTTTCGGCGTCCATTGCTTTTTGTTGGAGATTATCCTCATGCCTTTTTTGGCGTCCCACCTCTAACATCACTGCAGTTTCGGACATTTGTCGCATCCTTTCATTAAATTGAGCAGTTGTTTCTAAGCTTGACGAAGCCTTTCCTTTGCCTTTTTTCGCACTCTTTGTTCCTGTAGGTCTCGCACTATATTGGTGCGATGAAGGAGTCTCCAAATTTTCATCGTTGGGCTCCGCTTGACTCGGTGATAAATCATTCAACGGAGGTGACGGATAATAAATACCTTCTTCTCTGTCAAGCGTTGGTTGAGATGACATACCAGGCATGAATTGAGAAGTTTGTGATTGAGTTTGGGTTTCAGTATGTGATTCCACAGACCATATCACCCAATCCTTTGCAACCTGCCTGCAGTGATCGAACATCCAAGGGTTTCCAGCGTCCGTCTTACATAATAACAGCGCCAAACGATGCTACAAATACCAAAAAATGAACGATAAAATGAAATGATGATAATGCTAATAATGTAATTGAGTATGAAACACTATAATTTCACAACATTTACCTCATCCGTCAGGTTAGTTCCACTTGCGCATTGCTTATGTGCTTTAATACATGCCGAGTTCCATTTGTTCATGCTTTTGAAAATATGTTTTTTCCAACGGCTAGTAATTGCAACTTTCGTCCGTACTTCATAACGGACACCAGCAACATCGAGAATTCGGTACATCATAGTGATAATCTTCATCCATAAAGATTTTCTCTCTTGGCCTATACCGGCTATGTTATCCTCAGAGCACTCGATGTATGCTCTCGTCAACGCTATATCTTCTTCGTTCGACCAAAGGCGAGACATTTTCGATTTCAAAATTTGTGTTTGTTTAGAAGAAGTTGATGTCGAATGAAATTATGATACCAAAATACCCTACCCATTTAAATAGAGAAATTCGGATAGCCCTTGAAGATTTCCTTGCTTACGTGGCAGCTTATAATTCGTTGATGATATTTGATCAGATATTCTGCACAATAATACCAAATTGTGGAGGAAAATTAAAGTTCTGAAAAAGTTGATGATATTTGATCAGATGTTCTGCACAATAATACCAAAGTGTGGAGGAAAATTAAAGTTCTGAAAAAGTTGATAATATTTGATCAGATGTTCTGCACAATAATACCAAAGTGTGGAGGAAAATTAAAGTTCTGAATTATTTGAAAAAGTTTAGTCTCGTGATGGTTCAGAGATATTATTGAACAAGGCAGAGATATTACTAGTACATTATTGAATTTGCAAGCTCTGCAACCCACTAGCCCACTAGCACAAACAAACACGCAATTCGCGCTTTTGGTCCTCCATATGGATTAACTTTTGCACTTTCGTCCCTCTTAAATTTTTTGTAGCAGATTGGTCCCTTTTATCAATGTAGTATATTACATTCGTCCCTCTTAAATTTTTTGTAGCAAATTCGTCCATTTTATCATTGTAGTGTATCACATTAGTCCCTCTTAAATACAAAATACATCACTTAAATTCAAATATATCCTAAAGTGGACAAAAGTTGATGTATTTTTTGTATTTAAGAGGGACTAATGTGTTACACTACATTGATAAGAGGGACCAAACTGCTACAAAAAATTTAAAAGGGACGAAAATGCAAAAATTGACCCATAAGGAGGACCAAAAATGCTATTCACTCAGCACAATATTATTAACTTTATAAGATTCTCTGCCAAACACGCATCCATTGGCAGAGATATGGTTTTATAACATTATTGAAGTTTGGGTTTCAAGAATTTCTCTATTTAAATGAGTATTTTGGTATCATAACTTCATTCCATATCCACCTCTTCTAAACAAACACAACTTTCCAAACCGAAAATGTCTCGCAATTGGTCTCGTGATGGTTCTAGTTCAAGTTCCAGCCAAAATAATTTTTATGTTCAATATAATGAAGATGTAGAAGAACAAAATCAATTTGATGAAGAATTTGCTGAATTATTTGAGGAGGTTCAACAACATTCTGTTTCCATTGCCTTAGCTCAAAGTAATGAAGCTTCTGCATACCATGGTTCTGTTCCCGGGCGTAAATTTAGGAACAGGAACCACCAACAACGGCACAGATTACTAATGGCAGATTACTTCGTGGAAAGACCATTGTACTCAAATGAGGATTTTCGACGTCGTTTCTGCATGAAGCGTCCCCTATTCCTTCGTATTCTTGCGGACTGCGAGCTAGTAAACCCATACTTTCGACAAAGATTCGATGCTGTAAAGCGACCAGGGTATTCACCCATATTAAAGGTAACGATTGCTATGCGTTTATTAGCTTATGCATACACAACTGATTCCATTGACGAAAATCTTCGCGTTGCGGAGACGACGGCTGCCGAGATGGTGCTCGAGTTTTGCACTACCATTTTAAGACTATACAAAGACGTGTACCTTCGTCGTCCAACGCGTGCGGATCTGGTAATACTTACAAAAAAAGCTGAAAGACGTGGATTCCCAGGGATGATCGGTTCCCTAGATTGCATGCATTGGTCATGGAAAAATTGTCCAACTGCATGGCAAGGGAGCTATTCGGGAAGAACCAACAAACCCACCATTGTTCTTGAAGCAGTGGCTTCACATGATACTTGGATATGGCATGCCTTTTTTGGCGTGCCTAGAGCAATGAACGATATAACTGTCCTTGGTCGTTCACCTTTGTTCGATGAACTCACTTTTGGAAAAGTTCCGGGTGTTGAGTATGTGGTGAATGGCAACAAATACCACATGCCGTACTATCTTGCTGATGGTATATATCCTAAATGGGGAACGTTAATCCAATCATTTAGGAACCCCAGAACCCCTCAACAACAACTATTCTCAAAGTTTCAAGAATCATATCGAAAGGATGTTGAACGAGCTTTCGGAATTCTTCAAGCTCGGTTCCAAATTGTAAATCAACCCGGAAGAGGATGGCATACAGAGGACTTGTCCAATATTATGTTGTCTTGTGTAATACTCCATAATATGATTGTCGAGGACGAACGTGATGATTACAGCGATGATGACTCAGACGAAGATGATACAAACTTAAGAACATCTCGTAGGGCCCGTGCAAAAATTTATGATGTAGGTGAGGTTGATAGCGAAAATCCAGTAAGAAGAAATCAAACATTGGATGATTATATGTCGCGTCATAACACAATACGATCGACAGATATCAATGGTAGACTTCAAAAAGACTTAATGGCCCATGTGTGGGCAAGGTTTGGATCGCAGGCATAAACCGTGTTTGTGAGATGTATTTCAAATTAATTCGTATTTTGTTTAGGCGTTATATTGCTTAAGTGTTTTTCCACTTGTTTGTTTTTATTTTGTTTAAGTGTTTTCTTGCTTAAGTGTATGTTAAATTGTTTGTTCTTATTTTATTAATCAAATCCAATCGTATTGTTCGAATTATTTTTCATTGCAAGTTATTAAAATTCATGTTGGTGATTTACTGTGATAAATATATTAACAAAAATTTCAACACAAAAATATGTTTACAAAAATATACCTAATAAAGTATGAATTTGAATTTTTTTGTCTAATTGTTTAAATTATATTTTCGAAGTACTTTAAAAATTATATTGTTCAAATATATATATAACCACCTATATTCTATTTAAATGATTTAGTTTTAATTATCATTTTTTAAAATGAAATTAAAATGTCATAAAAAATTTGAACAAAAAAATTTGAACTAAAAACTATATCACAAATTACATAAATATACTACACTATGAAATAATAATACACACTAAAAACTAAACTAAAAAACAAAAAAACAAAAAAAAGAATATTTTAATAAGGGGACACCAAGTGGCATCTCCTGATTGCTGCCTGGGAGCTTGTTGGGGAGCTCCAAGGAGCTCCCCAACTACCCCCAACCCCCCCCCCCCCAGCCCTACCCCTCCCACCACCCCCTCCATTAATTATTAGCACCCCCACCCCTCCCCCTAGCACCACCCCCCATTGGGTTTGGCCTTACAAATCGATTGTCAACTTTTGAAGGCTAGTTGTTTAATTAAACAGGTTTTTAAATGGAAAGAAGAATTGGAAAGAAATATAGTTTTTAAACCTACCATTTGAACGAATGGACAACATCAATCTTTTCTTACTAGACCTTGATATTTCCATCTAAACCATTTTTACAGGTTTAAACCATTTTTTATTTATTGATTTCACCGGTTTCTCCGGTTATACATGTCTTTACTGATTTCGTCCATTTTCAATTACATGCTTAATCCATTTTTTAACCAATTTGACCCGTTGTTACCAATTTTCCTCATATTTGCCGAGTGAACCTGTTTTATCGATTTGAACTGCCTTTATAGTTTTTTTGTTTGTTATTTTACGATATTCTTTCACCGATTTCATTCGCTTTTACATTGAGCTTACCATTTTTTGTTATATTAACCCGTTCTTTCACCGATTTCACCCAATATTTTTGTGGTTTATCTCATTTAGTAATCAATTCACTCATTCTCTCCAATTTAACCAAATTTTAGTCGATTTTACTTGTTATTTTGCCGATTTAACCTATATTCTCACATATTTCACTTTTTTGTTGTTGTCTATTTAATTCATCTTTTTGTTCTTGTTCTTTCATCGATATGACACTTTTTTATCCCTTGTTTAGCCGATATCATTCATTTTTAGCGATTTATCAGGCTTTTGCCGGTTACCCCATTGTTTTATTATTTGCACCATTTTTTTTTTGTTGCTTCAACTCGTTTTTCTTTGATTCTAAACCATTTGTTCATTAATTTTACTATTTTTTTTATCATATATCTTTTAATCGAATTATACTTGTTTTCAACGGTTTTATCATTTTCTATGTTTTGACTTTTTTTTTTCTTAAGTCATTTATAAGTCTTACAGTTAATTAAACAATACATTTTTTTATTCATATGGCACTAAGTGACATAATTTTTTTTTTGATGAGGTTCTTTAATAAATGATAATTTCTTAAAAACTTTTCAAAGATATCAATTTCCCCCACTTTTACACTGAGTTTACCATTTAATTTTTGTTATTTTAAGCTGTTCTTTCATCGATTTCACCATTTTGTGGTTTATCCCATTTGTTAATCATTTCACCATCGGTTTAACCAAAATTTAGTTTATTTTATCCCATTTGTTAATCAATTCAAGCGCCCTTTCACGACTCTAACAACCAGTACACTTTTTGGCTCACAACGGGTCAAACGAGCGGGGGCTCTCTATTTGGTTGCAATGCCGATTATTCGCCTTTAGTTTGATTGAATTGAGTTACATGGATTTGGGTAAGTTTAACCCAATTTTTATCGGTTTTGCTTATTTGTTTTACTGATTTAACCTATTTCACATTTTATGCCAATTTAACTCATTTTTTGTGCTCTTGTTGTTTTATCGATTTGATCAGTTTTTTTTTCTTATTATCCCGTGTTTAGTTGATATTATCTATTTTTTATCGGTTTTACCCATTTATCCCGTTGTTTTATCATTTGCACTGAGTTTACCATTTTTTTTTGTTATTCTAGCCCGTTTTTTCACCGATTTCACCCATTTTTTTTATAGTTTATCCCATTTATTAATCAATTCATCCACTTTTTTTTTAGTTGATTTTATCCCATTTGTTAATCAATTCACCTATTCTCTCCTGTTTAACCCAAATTTAGTCGATTTTATTTAACCTTTTTTCTCATCTATTTCACTTTTTTTTTTTGCCAATTTAACTCATCTTTTTGTTCTTGTTCTTTCATCAATTTGCTCCATTTTCTTGTTATCCCGTGTTTAGATGATTTCAGTTTTTACCAGTTTTACCTATTTTTAGCCGGTTCACCCGGTTGTTTTATCAATTGCACATTTTTTTCTTTAAATCGTTTTTCGTCAATCTAACCCACTTTTCTATTAATTTATCATTTTTATCGTATATTTTTTAATCGAATTGATACAACAATGTTTATATTAAAGTAGATCTATTTTTCTTGTAGAAGTATGATTATTCAATTATTTTATTGTATTTACTATTATTTTAATATGACAATGTTTATATTAAAGTAGATTTTTTTTCTTCTAGCAGTATATGATTATTAAATATTGATACAAAAGTGTTTATATTAAAGTAGATTTCTTTTTCATGTAAAAGTATGATTATTCAATTATTTTATTGTACTATTATTTTAATACAATAGTGTTTATATTAAAGTAGACTTCTTTTTCTAGAAGTATATGATTATTCAATAATTATATTTATCATTTAAGTAGGGGTATCTTAGTCATCACAAAAAAGGAAAGAAATTTTCTGTCAGTACACTGTCTGGCTCACAACGGCTCAAATGGGCGGGGGCTCTCTATTTGCTTGCAATGCCGGTTAATCGTCTTTAGTTTGTTTGAATTGAGTTCCATGGATTTGGGTTAGTTTAACCCATTTTTTTATCGGTTTTGCTTATTTTTTTGCAGATCTAACATATTTTCTCGCCTATTTCACATTTTATGCCAACTTAGTTCATTTATTTTTGCTCTTGTTGTTTTATCGATTTGAACAATTTTTTTCTTATTATTCCGTGTTTAGATGATATCATTTTTTTTTACCAGTTTTACCCATTTACCCCGTTGTTTTATCATTTACACTGAGTTTACCATTTTTTTGTTATTCTAACCCGTTCTTTCACCGATTTCATGTAAATTATGGCCCATTATGATTAACCCATTAGGGTTAGGCCCATAGATGAAGAATCCTTGAGTAGTGAGGATTAGGGTTCTACATCTATATAATGAGGAAACTAGTCCTCTCTCTACACGTTGTCAAAGCTGTTAAGTTCCCTCATAACTTAACGCATTATTAGAAACTCGAAACTGTGGCAAAAGAGAGAAACCAGTCTTCTATTCAATCAGTAATTCCGCTACCGATTGTCAACGCCATGAAGACAGGTATCTCTAAATCTAATTATGATTAAGCAATTAGCATGATTATAGTCGATCCATTATCGTACACGCTTATGTGAATAATTGCTAACAGTGGTATCAGAGCCAGGTTGGGCTACTAAATTCGGTTCTTGAATTATATGATCTAAAATTTATGCTTCCCTTTAGATCTGTATTTTCTTGTGGGATTTAGAGTACATGAATTGAATGATCTCATAATTACGTTTGTTATGTTGGATCTGTGTATTATATTTGAAATATGATCTAATGATACAAAAAATTGATTGTTAAAAACAATTTTTCTTGATTTGATAAACATGACGTTAGTAATCAAAGTTCAAGTTCCAGATTTGTTTTTATCAGCATGATTATTATGATGATGCAACCATGATCATGAATCAAAACTTATGATATGCTTGAAGAAATCTTATGTATGTAATTGTACTCGTTGGCCGCGTCTCTTCAAGAAGCAAAATTAGGTTGCTGATTTTGGTTTTTTTTTTTGTATTTCCTGGACATGGAACATTTGGGCCTGTCTAAATTCAGCAACATTATGGGTTGTTTCATAACAACAAACTTTTGAGCTATGTAGTATTTACCTTTTAAAACTTGGGTTTGGACAACTGAGTTTTAATGTTTGTTTGAGGTAAAACAATGGGACTCATTTTATTTTAATAAGTGTCGGAAGATTTTCAGTTGGTGATTTGGACTTAATTAATTTTTTTTTTTTTTACTTTTCTTTGGGCCTGGATGAGTTATAGGTTGAAGAATAAGTGAAAATTTGTATTAGATTACTGTGATGTAATATATTCTAATACGTTGGTAAAAAGTTAATTATTTTGGTCCAAACTCAAAAAGAAAAATTATGTTATAAAATCATTACAATTCTCTTGAACTGGGCTTAAAATATATATGGAAATTTATTATTTTGTGCCAAAGAGAGATTCGAATTTATTATGAAAGTTTTCCAAGCTTGAATTATTGGTGAATTGATCTTGGGGTAATTTTAATGCTTGAACCATCATGTGTTATGACTTATGATTCAATTTATTCTCTTGAATTGAGCCTATTTATGTAGTAAGAATTTATTATTCTTTTAGGCAAAGAGAAAGTGCATCTTATTGCCATGCGGATTTCCTCCGTATTAATGATTTGGATGGGTTAAAATTAATATAATTTTACTCAATTATTTAAAATAATTCATCAACCCAGAATTTAAAATGTGCAATAAAAGTGAAAATTCACATTATTAGATCTGTTAGTCACCAAAGTGGCCTGATCTGTATGGGTTAGTGAATGCACATTAATTTATTGACTACCAGAACTTAAGTTACACGTTATGTAAAAGGATTAGTTATATTAATTTGTTAGTCACCAAAGTGACCTGATTAATATAATTAATATCCTTATTGTGAAACTTATTTAAATGGTATAATGTGACAATTTGTGTACTAAAATTTACATAATTATGATTTGTTAGTCACCAAAGTGGCCTAATCAGTATGGTTAGTAAATTTTCATGGTACACTAATTTTGTCTTGAATATTTAATTGTACATTTATGAAAAAGGATCTCAAAAGTTATATTGATTTGTTAGTCACCAAAGTGGCCTTATTGATATAATTAGTATTTTCCTTATGTACTATTACATATTTATTGGTATAATGTGATATATTATACACTTATTATTTAAAATTCATATTATGATGATTTGTTAGTCACCAAAGTGACCTGATCAGTACAGTGAATGAATTTTAAATTGCATATAAATCTGTGTTTTACCAATATTTAAATTTCACATTACGTAAAAGAATTTGCTGTCATATTAGTCTCTTAGTGATCATAATGGTCTGATTAATATGATTGGTCAATTCTATTGTGTAAATTAACTTAATTGGTTATTTTATCAGATTTATTGCATATTTATTTTAAATTCACATTATGATGATTTGTTAGTCACCAAAGTGGCCTGATCAGTATTGTTAGTGAATTTAAAATAGTACATTGGTTTATTTATTGCCAAATATTAATTAGCATATTACGAAAAGGTGATTTACTAATATATATTAGTTTGTTAGTCACCAAAGTGGCCTGACTTGTATATTTAGTGAATTTCTTTCATGTGCAATTTATTTATTTGGTATTTGATAATTCTAATTTTGTGCATAAATTCCTATTATGATGATTTGTTAGTCACCAAAGTGGCCTGATCAGTACTGCTAGTGAATTTATATGCACAAATATAATGTTCATATTATCAATTAAAAGATAAATAAATCAGTTTACAATGAAAAAGCATTAGAGTCGACCCAAAGGAGGCTCAGTCATTTTTCTAGTAAACATTATGAGTCAAGCCAATAACGAATGTTATTTAGTGTGTTATAGTATTTTACTGAATCTTACTATGATATGCGCTTATGAATTTAATTTTAATGTGAGCTTCTTTCTTGCAATATTTAAGATTCTCTCAAATGAATTCAAGTTTATTGTTTCCTTTAGTGATTCCAATTTTCTTTTACTAGATTGGATAAGGGTCAATAAATTTAGTATGAAATTCTTGAGATTTACCCTCATACCGATTAATTAATAATACCCTTCCTTAAGATAAGAAGAGTGTTATGATTTTGAGATATTGTTTCTGCTATTTAGATAAATATCTCGTCTTGACAACTCAAACTAAACTTGCTTACAAGTATGAGTAGTCAAAAAGCATGTGAAATCGTGCATTGGAGATGATTAATCTAATTAAAACTTATCGTCATCATGTATCGTTATTAATGAATCTCTCCTTATATGTTATTATGAAATCATTACTTCCTGAATATGGATATTCTCAAAGAATTGTCCCGTATGTTAATTCAGGGGGAGACACTTATCAAACAGTAATGTTTGAGTTTCATCAACATAGTGACTCAAGAAGCTAATTATGTAAGTTGTGAACATATGAATGTTGGATTTAGCACTATCATAAAGAATTCCCGAATGTAAAGTATGATTCAAAAAGGGTGTGAAAGTTTAGCCTTGTTATTGTTTAAATCATACTTAATTATCGTTCTTTGGGATATATAGTGGCTTGAATGTACTCCTGTTCACAAGAATATGTTGGGATTGTGACATGCTTTAGGAAATTAACATTTCAGTTTGTTAAAGTAACCCTTCACTGATTTTGGTTACATATTATTGGTTTATTTAAACTGAAATATTATCCTAATAAATATGGATCCCTCACAATTCACAATTTTTTGGTGATGTGAAATGTGACATGATAACAAACATCTTGCTTCTTGAAATTTTACACACTTTCCTATTTGTCCTCATTTAACTCTTTCTCATTTATCGTAAATGATATTCTAATTTTCTTTGTTATTATAAATTTTCCCATTAAGACAATTTCTATCTAATTTACGAATAGTTTCAAGTTTCAAATATCATTGAGATATTTAATGAGAGACACTTAGATAGGAAACGGGAAAATTGATAAACTTGGAGAATATTATGAAGAGATATATTAAATCGAATAAATGCCTCGATTTATTTAACAATTATCTCACAAAATTGTCATATGTGCTCCATGCAATATGGCAAGCACGCCATGAATGTTGGTGTGATTGAAAGACATAATCGACTATTATTAGATATGGTTTGAATCATGATAGTAATTCATCATGGATCAAATCCTTGTGGATTTATGTGCTTAAAACTGTCATATTTGTTCAATTGGGTTCTAGTAAAACAAAAAGCTCATCGCGAGCTTTCGTTTTGTGGGATACCAAATTTAAGACACCTGCATGATTGGTGTTGTACGACAGAATTTAAGCTAATTCACTTGAAATAATTGGATTCTCGAACTGTTAATGGATACTTTATTGGTTATCCTGAGAATTCCAAGGGACTTGATATTTACCTTTTAACCATAACTTATAAATTATGAAAACTGGAAAAATGAAGGGTTCATTGAGAATGATGATTTCAGTGGGAGTGACAATAAATAAGTTGTCATAATGTAACTCCTATATATGTTGATCAATTAAAAATTGATTGACAAACTGAAATTACAACTCATATAATGAACCTGTAAAAGGTGAGTCACAAAATGTTGCCTCAAGAAAATCTCATAACGTAATGCGATTTTGCAACGCTAAGTGATTTATTTTATCAGCAAAAGTTGGAAGTAATTTTTGATGAATTAAGATCCGGTGTTATATTCACATGCCATTATAAGTGAAACTTTTGAGGAATTGATGTCAAGAAAGATAAGTTGAAATCCTTGAATTACAATCACAAATCTGATTGGTCACATTGCCATAAGGATCAAACTGAGTTGGGTGTGTCTTCAAAATCATGCTCAACTCAAAAGGCAATATTGAACAATGTAAGTTTGATTGATTTTCAAGGATTCTACTGTAAAGAACTGACATTGATTATCTCAAAATTATTGTGACACTTGTAATTCATTTGTAGAACTACATTAAATGGATGTGAAAAATCGTCTTTCTGAAGGAAACTATAAGAGAGAATTTATGAGAAAACATTTCATTTTTCATTAATGAAAAGGATATATAGTGTGTAAACTAAAAAGTCAATATAATGATTTAAACAAACCTCCCGACAATGATATCATCTTATGTTCAATGATATCATTTCCTCCTTAAGATTTAAAGAAAACACTATTTTGTTTGTGTAAATATCTAAAGGTCAGTGGGAGTTAGTTGATCATTTAATATATTGACGATTTTCTTTTTTGGCAAATAGCAATTTTGATTTGCTATATTGGACTAAAAAAATTCTCATAATTTTTATGATATAAGATGTTGGAGAGACAACTTATGTGATTAAGATTGAAATAGTCTATAATAAATCACATGGACGGATTAGTTGTTTCATAAACTTATATCAAAGGTTTGGGATGCAAAAATTGCAAATTTAAGTGTAGTCCCAAAATTAAGAGAGAAATAAAAAAATTATTCTAATGCCAAATAATATTTTTTAGCGGAAAGAAATGAAAAAATACTTCATTACTTAAGGTTTGATGTATACTCATGCACGCACCAATTATACATAATCTTCGTAGTCGGTATGTTTGACAATTTAAAATAATCTTTAATAGAAAATTGTCAATATGGTTTCATGTTATACGCAAGAAACATATGGATTATATGCTTACATATAAACGATCTGATTTTGATTGAGATGATCAGATATTTAGATTTCGATTTTGGATATCTTGGTAGTATTAAGTTCACTTTTGGCTGGAGGGACGATATCATGAAAAGTCCAAAAGAAATTGCCAAAGTTTTATCACTACAAAATCTATACTTGTGGCGTGTTTCGAGGCCACAATTAAGGCTGCATAATATTATTTCATGACTTGATTTTGTTAACATTATTGCCAAGTCGTTGAAGTATTTATGAGATAGTTATGCAGCAGTTCTTCTCTAAGAACGACAAACATTCCAAAGGTGCATAATATTTGGAGTTAAATGTTTTTTGTCGTTGAAGAAGTTATTCAGAAACATAAAGTGTCAAATTATCATCAGAACCGGTCTGATAATTATTGATCCTTTGAATAAATCATTACCACAAGACATTTATGAGCATGCTAACCGAATGAGTCTTGGTAGTAATTGATTATTGTATTGTAGGATCATTTATGAATTAATATTGACACTTTTGAGCTCAATTTATATGTTTTTGAAACCTAAAAGTAATATTCCTGTTATATAATGATTGTGTACACTATTATGGCCATTATGTGAACAATAACATGAATGGACATTATGAAAGTTTCCAAGTATAGGTCTTGTGTAGTGGGTCACTTATATCGTGGTACATGGAAGGGAGTTTGTTGGACAATGATAACTTAGGACCGCCATGACTCGTATTTGTGATTTACTATGCAATGACGATTAATGTTAATTCTCTCATAGGCCAAGTGGGAGAATGTAAATTATGGCCCATTATGATTAACCCATTAGGGTTAGGCCCATAGATGAAGAATCCTTGAGTAGTGAGGATTAGGGTTCTACATCTATATAATGAGGAAACTAGTCCTCTCTCTACACGTTGTCAAAGCTGTTAAGTTCCCTCATAACTTAACGCATTATTAGAAACTCGAAACTGTGGCAAGAGAGAGAAACCAGTCTTCCATTCAATCAGTAATTCCGCTACCGATTGTCAACGCCATGAAGACAGGTATCTCTAAATCTAATTATGATTAAGCAATTAGCATGATTATAGTCGATCCATTATCGTACACGCTTATGTGAATAATTGCTAACATTTCACCCATTTTTTGTAGTTTATCCCATTTATTGATCAATTCATTTCACTCTCTTCGATTTAACCCAATTTTAGTTGATTTTATCCAATTTGTTAATCAATTCACCCATTCTCTCCTGTTTAACCTAAATTTAGTCGATTTTATTTAACCTTTTTTCTCACCTATTTCACATTTTTTTTTGGCCAATTTAACTCATCGTTTTGTTCTTGTTCTTTTATCAATTTGATCCATTTTCTTGTTATCCTATGTTTAGCTGATTTCAGTTTTTACCAGTTTTACCCATTTTTAGCCGGTTCACCCGGTTGTTTTATCAATTGCACATTTTTTTTGCTTTAAATCATTTTTCTTCTATCCAACACATTTTTTTATGGATTTTATTATTTTTATCATATATTTTTTTATTCGAATTGATACAACAATGTTTATATTAAATTAGATTTATTTTTCAAGTAGAAGTATGATTATTCAATTATTTTATTGTATTTACTATTATTTAAATACAATAATGTTTATATTAAAGTAGATTTTTTTTCTAGAAGTATATGATAATTCAATATTGATACAAAAGTGTTTATATTAAAGTTTATTTTTTTTCATGTAAAAATATGATTATTCAATTATTTTATTGTACTATTATTTTAATACAATAATATTTATATTAAGGTAGTTCAAACATATTGGGTCCGTTTGTTTGAAGTTTTCCAAATTTTTTTCGTGTTTGGGAAATGCTAAATAAACATATTTTCTACTTTTTGAAATAAATTTTTCATATTTCAATTTTCTCAAACTACTTTCACAAAACCCGAACAAACAACAATTTTCTTATCTCTAAACAAAACCTATCTACTCTACTCTGATTTGACATAAAGTAACATATTTCTTACACAATTTATCTCACATAACAAAGGAAAATTATTACATAGACCAGGTCTAAGAGCTTAGTGGTAGACCTTGTGATTGTAAATGCACCACATAATACATTTTAATGATGTCATGCTCTCACAATGTTTGATGTGGTGCATTTACAATGACAAGGTCTATGCAAAAATTTTCCCATAACAAACATGTTTTGACATAAAGTCGTACACATCTTACACCTACAACCTAACTCTTTCAAAAAAACCTACACATACTTTATTTCTCAAACAACTCTCTCAAAACCCAAACAAACAACATTACGCAAATCGAGATTATTTCACAAACCTCCACTACTCTCCTAAACTACTTTACAAAACACCAAACAAACATGCCTACGTTTTTAGTTTTAAGTGACATTTAATTTAATCATAATTTGTATGAAGTTATATTTAAGTCACGATAATCATATCTACAAACTGATTTTGTATTTGTGGTAGCTTAATGTTCAGAATCTAAAATTTGGCATCCAAACCTTATAAGTAGAAATATTGTAATTTACTAAAACTCGAAAAATAATTTGATATTGTGGAAAATATAAACAACAAAATATATAGTTTTCCTGGTAACCTAAATTCGAGCGATTGAAGACTATAACTATTATCTAATAGTGAAGACTTAACCTCAAAAAGTAGGAAGAGAAAATAAGGATTTTTCGGATAATTATTTATAGTAGATCTTGAACATAAATTGTTACATGTAAGAGCTACATATTTATACTAAGTTAATACCAATTTTCCCCATTATAAAATACATAATATTCAATTTGCCCCTGTGATTTGAATAAGAGCACTTTACCCTCATGTAAAACTTTAAAGAAGCAACTTACTCCATTCAGCCGGAGAGTGTAACTCACTTGCTCAAATTGAGAGTGGACATGAGAAGTATTTTGTAACATTAGGGGGTAAAATGCTGTTAGAAAATCAATAATATCCAATGGTCATGGAATTTGTATATATGTAATTATTTTATTTTCCTTCTTTAGTTATATTACCTTAGCAGTTTTAGGAGTCTTCTGTATAAATACAACCATTGTATTCTAGTTGTAGGGTGAGTTTGGCCAAGCGGTGGGAGCTCTTAAAAGCACTTATAGACCTCAATTGTGATTTTTGAAGTGTTTGGCCCCAATTATAGAAATTGCTTTTAGTCAATCGTGATTTTAATGGTGTTTGGCCCCTAATATCATAATCACTTTTGGGATCTCCAGAAGCTAAAAATCAACTTATTTCAGAAGTTACTAAAGTGTTACTTTTGCAAAAGCTATTATCCAAAAGCAATTATTTTATAGTTGAATTTTATCATAATCAATTATTGTCAAAATCCATTTTAGTAAAATTAATTCTCCTATAATTGATTTTCGAATCGCTAGGCCAAACCCACCCGTAATCAATTTTATGAGAATATTTTCCTTTCTTTACATGGTACCAGAGCAGGGATTAATACTCTAGCTCTTTTTTGCCCTAATTTTCTCTCTGCCTATTTTTTTTCCATCGTTTCCAATATCATGACAGAAGAGAATTCTTCCAATGGAGGTAAACTCAATGCATCCAATCCCTTTTTTCTCCACCATTCTAATCATCCCGGAATGGTGCTTGTTTCTAAACCCCTCGATGGGGATAATTATTCAACTTGGTGTAGGGCCATGAAAATCTCCTTAAACGCCAAATCCAAACTGGGTTTTATTGATGGAACTACTCCATCTCCTGATCCTAAAACCCAACCAGCCAACTTTGCTTTGTGGAAACAATGCGATGATATGATCCTATCTTGGATCCTCAATTCACTTACACCAGATCTTGCAGATAGTGTTATTTTTTCGACCTCCGCTCAAGCGGTATGGGAAGACCTGCGGGATAGTTTTTTTCAGAGCAACGCCCCTCGTATTTTTCAAATTGAAAGGGACATAGCATGTCTCACACAAGATCAAATGACTGTCGCGGCTTACTACACAAGGCTTAAAAATTGTGGGATGAATTGGGCACCTATAATGACACCGTTTGTTCTTGTGGGTCGGATCATAAGAGACGCTGACTGATGCAATTTCTCATGGGGCTTAATGAGTCCTATAATGCAATCCGAGGATAGATTTTGTTAATGAATCCCCTACCTGATGTTGCAAAGGCTTACTCATCCATCATACAAGAACAGAAGCAACGAAACTTGGCTGCTTCACGAGAGATAATTGAAACCTCTGCCATGGCTATTCGAAGGGATGAATCAGTGGCTTTAGCTGTTCAACATGGAAATGGTTTGTCTTCTCGTTCCAATACTTCTGATCGTAAACCTTTGCATTGCTCTTATTGTGATCGTGACCACCATGTGAGAGATACATGTTGGAAATTGAATGGATATCCACCTGGACATCCAAAACATGCATCGAACAGGTCTAAACAAGGAGGCACCAAGCGCTACAACAACCAGCAATCTTTTGCCAATAACGTAAAGGAAGAGCCGATGTTGCAAGATGTGTAATCTGTAACAAATGGGCTCTCTGATCTGCAAATTCAGCAACTATTATCAATTATGAACGGTAAAAGAACATCACAATCCGCTGCCCCTAAGGCTAATACGGTTGCTGCTCCAGGTTTGTCACAAACATTAATACTCCCTCATCAATTGATTATCGATAGCGGTGCGACAGATCATATTACTTTATCTCCAAGTTTACTTGTTAACAGTAAAAAGAACAACTTTTCACCACCTGTTGTTATGCCAAGTGGAGAACATGCAAATATTACGTTTACTGGGACTTTGCCCTTAAATTCAGCTATTTCTTTGGAAAATGTTCTTGGTGTCCCATCTTTTAAAGTGGATTTAATGTCTGTGAGTCGTATTACAAGAGACTTAAACTGTTCAGTAACTTTCTTTCCCAATTGGTGTATTTTGCAGGACATGATGACGAGGACGGCGATTGGTTTGGGTAAACAACGAGACGGACTATATTACTTGGTTGCATTAGCATCAAAAGAATCAGAATATAACATCACATCTATAGCAACCGTCACTAGCCACTCATCCAATTCTGAAGTAACCGACTTATGGCATCGTCGGTTGGTACATTTATCTTCCTCTAGATTAGATTTTATGGCAAAACATTTGTTAAATTTTCCTTCCCAGTTTAATAATACTTGTGATGTTTGTGCACTTGCAAAACAAAGTAGACTCCCTTTTTCTAGAAGTTCGATTACTTCTGTTAAACCTTTTGAATTAATTCATTGTGACATTTGTGGCCCCTATAAAACTGTTTCTCTTTCTGGTGCTAAATATTTTTAACCATTGTGGATGTCTACTCTAGATTCACGTGGGTTTTCTTTATGCATAACAAAAGTGAAACACAACATTTGCTAGTTAATTTTTTCTTTTTTGTCAATACACAATTCAATGCCTCTATAGCAAACATTCGAGTCGATAATGGAGGGGAGTTCTTTTCTTTGAGGGATTTCTTTAAAAAGAATGGCACAACTTATCAACATACTTGTGTCTATATTCCCCAACAAAATGGGGTTGTAGAGCGCAAACATCGCCATATTCTTGAATCAACTATAGCTCTCTGCTTTCAAGCCCATCTCCCTTTAAAGTTTTGGGCTGAATGTGTCTTCACCGTTGTCCATATAATTAACCGTTTGCCCACACCACTTCTTTCTCGTCAAACTCCTTTTGAGCGTCTTTATGGGAAACAACCCTCTTATTCTAATTTTAGAGTTTTTGGGTGTCTTGCTTATGCTACTAATGTACACATCAAACACAAATTTGGCCCTCGAGCTAGTCGTTATGTTTTTCTTGGTTACCCGGTTGATCAAAAAGCATACAAAGTCTATGACCTTGAACCTCATAAAATATCCACTAGTCGTGACGTTGTTTTTCATGAAAGTGTGTTTCCCTTTGAGTCTGCTCCACCCATAACCACAAAATCAGCACCTGTTATTCCTCTCTCCATGTCTAATCCGTTTTCCATAGAACCTTTTTCCAGCCCATCACCAGAACTAGGCACTCCACTAGCACCTCCAGAATTACCTTCAGATTCTGTGCAGCCTATTCCCACTAATACTTCCCCTGCACCAATCTTGCGTCGTTCCCAACGTCCTCATGTTCCTTCTCGTGCTCTTCGTGAATATGTTTGCAACCAAGTGACGTCTCCCAAACAATTGTCGTCTTTTTCATCAGGTCTACAAAAGGGTACGCGTTATCCTCTTTGCAATTTCATCTCTTATCATCGTTACTCACCACAACATCGCTCTTTTGTTAATACTATCAGTCAGGATATTGAGCCCACTTCTTATGACGAAGCCGCTTCCGACTCTCATTGGGTGGAAGCAATGAATTCTGAATTGGCTGCATTAGAAGCCAATGACACTTGGTCTCTCACTTCTCTCCTCTTGGAAAGAAGCCAATTGGTTGTCGTTGGGTTTATAAAATCAAATGTAAATCAGATGGTAGTATTGAGCGTTACAAAGCTCGCTTGGTTGCCAAAGGATATACCCAGTTGGAAGGTATTGATTATAATGACACTTTTTCTCCTACTGCTAAAATGATTATTGTTCGATGTTTATTAGCTTTGGCAGCTGCTCAGAATTGGTCTCTCCACCAACTTGATGTGAACAATGCTTTTCTTCACGGTGATCTCCATGAAGAAATTTATGTCCCCACCCCCTGGTCTTCGGCGACAGGGGGAGAATCTAGTGTGTCGCCTTAACAAATCCTTATAGCTTCACGTCAGTGGTTTTCCAAGTTTTCTACCGCTATCCAAGATGCTGGATTTGTTAATTGTTAAATCTAAAGCTGATTACTCATTGTTCACATGTCGGAAAGGAAAATATTTTACAGCTTTATTAATCTATGTCGATGACATTCTCATTACGGGTAATGATGTCACATCCATCTCTACTCTCAAACGTTTTCTGCATAGTCATTTTCGGATTAAAGATTTGGGTGATTTAAAGTATTTTTTGGGTATTGAGGTCTCCCGGTCAAAGAAACGTATTTCTATTTCTCAAAGGAAATACACATTGGAGATTCTAAAAGATGGAGGTTTTTTGGGTGCTAAACCAGTTCACTTCCCCATGGAACAAAACGTAAAACTCTCTGATACAGGTGAATTACTTAAAGATCCATCTCAATACAGACGACTTGTAGGGCGTCTGATTTATTTGACTGTAACCCGACCAAACATTAATTATTCAGTACATGTGCTAAGTAGATTCATGCATGCACCACGTAAACCAAATATGGAGGCTGCTTTTCGTGTGTTGCGTTATTTGAAAAGTAATCCGGGACAAGGCTTGTTCTTTTCTTCCCAAAATGATCTATCTTTGCGAGCATTCTCTGATTCGGATTGGGCTGGTTATCCAATATCTCGTAGATCCACCACAGGATATTGTGTATTTTTAGGTTCATCTCTTATTTCTTGGCGGACTAAAAGACAGAAAACTGTGTCTCTTTCCTCTGCGGAAGCAGAATATAGAGCAATGACAGGAACATGTTGTGAGTTATCTTGGTTGCGCTCATTGTTGAAGGAACACATTTACCATAGAGGGTAAATTGCCACATTTACCATAACACAGAGGGTAAACTGACACATTATCATAATGCAGGGGTTAAAGTGCTACATATAATTGAATATTATGAATATCACAAGAAGATAAATTGCCATTTACCTCTATTTATACTAGTGGATCTATCTAGAACATAAGAAAAATATATGGTAAAATGTACTTCATAAGAATTATCTTCCTCTAAATTACACTAGAATTACATCTACAACAATTTAGAAACATTCTAGTAATATTCAAAGATCTAAATACGAAAAATCACTTCACTTTTTCACAAGCCTGAGTATTGCTTTTGTTTTCATATGCATTAAAAAGTTTATTGCAACAACTGATATTTGATTAAAATATATAATTTTAATACTCCATATATATTCCCATACAACAAAATTATAATTATAATTTTCATTGATATTAAATATTATTAATTTTACTACAAATGCATCAAACAATTCTGCATCACCGGCCCTTTATACTGGCTATAGTTTGGTGTCATTTTGATTCAAATAATCTAAAACATTTTAACTCATACGGAATAATAAGCATTATTAATTGTCTGTTTCATTTTATTGATCCAACAGTTACAAACTAAGCAAAATGAGGTAAAGTTCCTTAAAACATCTATACAATTTGGATCTTTCATGATCATTTTAGTCATAAAAGTCACAAATATAGAGTAAATGTCACCTCCAATTTTTTCCTTGTTTCTAAAAATCATTGATAAAGTTGGATTCAAAGAATCATTATAATCCAGAACCATGTGCCTTCTACAAAACCATAAAATGAGTGTTTTTTTGAATGTACAATAAATCACTGGCAATAGATATATCCTCTTCCAAGTAAAATCATTTACTTTTTGTCCAAGTGATCAATAAATTAACCAAACTTTTCACTCCGTCCAACTCTCTGAAACGGGTGACTATTGTATCACTACAGTCCATTAACTTCTGTAAAAATGTTTTTACCATAATCCTAGTATTTGAATAAGATATGATATGATGCATGTCTTTGCAATACACTTGGAAGAAACATACGATTATTATTAGAGAAACTGATGCTTTTATAAAAGACTCTCAGTACGTCTCTCGCCATGAGATTGTGGCCCGGATAGCGACACTACTCGATAGAGTATGGCTTGAAAGTTAGTCTATTCTATTCTGTAGACACTGAATTTGTTGATTCATCTTTGTAACGTCTTTTTCAGCTATTTTTACTAGAAAAGAACTTTAAATCATTGATACGATAAGAAAATAAAAGAAACTCGGAAAATTATTTGACCTTGTGAAAGAATATAAACGACAAAATATATAACAATTTCCTGTTAACCTAAAATCGAGCAACTTAGGTATTGAAGACTATAACTATTTTCTAACAATGAAGACTTAACCTTAAAAATGCAGGAGGAGGAAAGAAGGATGTTTAGAAAATATATTTACGAACTTAAGAAAAATATCTTGTACAATATAGTTCATAAGAATTCTCTACCTCTAAATTACAATAGAATTATTTACTAACTAATCTAGAAATATCATATATCTACAAGACTACAACAATCTAGAAAACATTTATATAACTAAAAGGATAACTCTCGTTGCAGTGAACAGAAGTGTATAATAATATAAGATTATAAGTAACATCAAAAAAAATAAAAAAAATAAAATCATTAGCATCTTTTTTGTTTTAACTTAAAGAAGGACAATTGTATAATTTTAATAAAGCCAGGGCGGTTAATATTTTAAAAAGAAACATAAATAATCCAAAAAAATGACAGTTGAAGATTTTATTTTTATAACCAAAATAATACATAGATGACTATATATTATAGTCACAATATATATTTTATAATATTAATTTTAAAATAAAAAATTTAGGACAAATGTTAGTGATAAATGTGTCACACATTGCGACCCTAAAGCGTGAATTGCCAATTACTACGAAGGATAGACTTCACAAAGTATATTAACACGATCCCATGTCCAACAGAGTTCACTTGAGAAAATCCAAAGCTCAGGCTCAAGAGGATGAACTTACGAAATACGGGGATTAGTTAGACGGTAACAAACCAAGATCCATGCACATCATCACTAATCCAGGGATTTACTTTCTCCGTGATGATCACAATGACATGTTTGAATACCCATTAAGGTACACATTATAATCGTCCTATTTTATGTTTTCAAGTTCCAGTATTGTTTGTTGACTTAAGCATTGGAGGAGGCTCCGCCGGCATCATCCCGAGGAGTCTTTCCTTGCTTTGTTGGACCTTGACGAACTTGAATCCAATTTTAGAAGAAGATCTATTTGGATCCTAGGTGAACCAAATTCTCAGGCGAAAACCAACTTCAATTAGCGCCGTTTGTGGAACGTAATTTGTTATCCCCAATTAAATCCACAATACCTACCAAACTGAGAACCACGGATCGTTGTTCCTCACACCGGAGAAAATCAAATCCCAATTCCAGAGCCCCGCGTTAGGTTCAGGGAAGCACAAGAGTCGGGCGAAGTCCCATAGCAGGCTCAGGAGGGCCAATGCGCTAAGTAGATCGCATGTGGTCCATTGTCTCCAAGCTTCCTTACGTCGAGCTTTTCTTGGCCAGCACCAAGTGCCAATTCAGTATTGTGGGGCGAGAGTTCACGAAAAATGGATGGGATTTTGTAAGTATTCCTTACTATTGAAATATAAAGATATATAATGATGTAGTCGTGAAATGTTCTGGTACAAACACTACAAAAAAAAGGGTTTTCAGCAATGCCATGATTCCAACGGAAATAAAAACTGTTAGTATTAGTAACGAACTTATAACAAAATACCAACAAAAATAATTTTCCATCAATAGTAGCGACAAATTACCAACAAAATATCTAAAAAAATATTTTTCGTAGTTATTTTGTTGTTAAGTTGTAGGAAAAATTGATCCATAGCAACGGAATCATTCCATTGGAATATAATTCGTCACTATTTTTTTAGTCACTTACAGATTTGTAACTAAACAACGACGGAAATGATGTTCCATCAATAATAGCGACAAATTACCAACTAAATATCTAAACAAAATATTTTTCATAGGTATTCCGTTATCTATTCGTCACTATTTTTTAAGTCACTTACATATTTGTAACTAAACAACGATGGAAAGGATGTTCCATCAATAATAGCGACAAATTACCAACTAAATATCTAAACAAAATATTTTTCGTGGGTATTCCGTTGTTAAGTTGTAAGAAATATTGATCCCTAGCGACGAAATCATACCAATGGAAAATAATTCGTGGCTATTTTTAAGTCAGTTACAGATTTGCAACTGAACAACGACGGAAATAAAAGAAAATTATGTTCTTACAAAAATAACGACAAATTACCAAAGCATATAAAATGAAAAGAATATGTCTAGAAATTATGTTGTTAAACTGTCACAACTATAAACTAACAGCGATGTCATAACTCTAACAGAAAAAATTGTCACTCTTAGTAACAAATTTATAATGAATACTAACAGAATTAAATATAAAATGTCCTCATTTGGTAGCGACAAATTACTAACGGAACATCATGATATTTTTTTTTGTTGTTGTAGGAATTTGGTTATTAAGTTGTAAGAAAAAATGTTCCATACGACAAAATCTTTATTAGTAACGAATTTATAACTGAATAATAATGAAATTACAAATAAAAAATATCATTCGATAATAGCGACAAATCACCGATGGAATATCATCAGAAAGTTTCGTAGAAATTCTATTAAAGTATTAAATTTCCTCACTATTTTGGTGTTCGTGACAATATTCATGCCACTGAACGACGATAAAACAAATTATCGTCGTAAAGAATAACGACAAATTACCAACGGATATAAGCAAATATATTGTGCATAGCAATTCTGTTGTTGACCTTTAACTAAAAAGAACCGTCATAAACAACATAATTCCTATAAAACTAATGTGGTTTATTAAAATTCACAATTATCTGCAAACGGAACTAATTAATTTTCAGATTATTAAAAATAAATTTATTTTAAAACTCTTTTGAGAAAAAGTATAAGTATTTAACAATATTCAATTTAATCTTTATTTATGCGTTTAATTAAATTTAAAAACTAAAAATAATAATTTTTTTATATATACCTGACCCTCCCTCTCCCCGTGTTTAAACAATATATTTTACGATTAATCAGTATCAGACTCGCCATTTGCTCAGCTAGTACCATCAATGATCACTCTTAGATGTTGAGTTATTTATTCTATCAAATAATTGTTAGATTTTAACTATAGTTATATGTAAAAGTTATGATTAGTTCAACTACTTAACCCATTAAATTTGAGTTTGACTACTCTTAGGGTATTATGGTCTTTTAACATTTTATTTTTATAAAATATAATATAAAACATGGAGAAAATACAAAATTATTATAATTTATATAAAATATAATTTTAAAGAAGAACAAAGGATAAATTCTTTTTTTATGTATGAATCTTTTAAACAACAATTAACATATGAGATGTCTTGGTAATTATTGAAACCTCAAGAATATTTTTATAATTTTACTGAACATAAGGGATAACCATGCAATTATATATATATATATATATATATATATATATATATATATATTGTCAATTATAAATCAATAAAGTTGTCCAACTCAACTGGTTTCAACATCTTATCTATACAAGCAAAGCATGATGTCAAGGGTTCAAATCCCACCTCCTACAATCTAATTAAAACATACCGCCTAGGCGTCGTCCCATAGCCTAGGCGCTCAGGCGATGGCGTAGCCCAGGCGATAATTGCTCGCCTAGGCCTTGCCTAAGAGCCCGGGCAATAACCACACCGCTACCAACATATTTATGCCGACATAATATTTCCAACGGATTTGCTAGGCGGTTGCCTAGGAGCCCAGGCCATGCTCATCGCCTAGGCGCAGCCCAGGTGCCCGGGCGATGGTGAACCGCCTAGGCGTACGAGCGGCGGGGGTAAACTGCTCGCCTAGGCATTGCCTAAGCGCCCGGGCGATAACCACACCGCTACCAACATATTTATGCCGACATAATATTACCAACGGATTTGCCGACATAAATATAATTCTGATACAAAATCCGTTGCAATGTTTCCAACCAATTGGCGACATGATAACAAAAAATTTAAGGCGACGGAATTCTGTTAGTAATATACCAACAGAATTACCAACAAAAAAATTGTACAACATTTTCCAACAGAGTTACCAACAAAAAATATATTATCGCTATATTTACTAACGAAAAATTATTCCGTCACTCCATTTACCTATGGGGCCTTCACACACGGAATTTCCAACAGAAAAAATCCGTTGCTACACTTGAATACCAACGGAAATCGAGGCTTCACCAACGAAAATTTTCGTTACTGAAAACCCCTTTTCTTGTAGTGAAATTGAGATTTTATCATGTCCTTGTTCCTTCACGGTGTTGATGAAATTTGAAAACACATCAAACGGTGTTTATGAAGTTTGAACTATGAATTTTTCATCAGCTAAATTAAAAAATACAGCTTATGTTGTGCCTAATTGGCAAAACCTCCTTGTGTTCTTTTTTGGCAAAAATTCAATTTTCATATCATAGAATAGGCCAAAGTCCTTTTTTCATACCAATCGAACGAAAATCATACCAAGCCATACTTCCGTCTGTTTTTTAACGGAAGTGCCACGTGTCCGTTGAGTTGACTTGAAACGGAAGTATGATTTTCGATCGATTGGTATGAAAAATGGACTTTGACTTATTCTATGGTATGAAAATTGAATTTTTGCCTCACTTTCAATTTTAACTGTAATCAACTTTAATTTGTTAGTTCTTTACCATACATTTTCATCTAAACAAATATTGCAATGTATATTAACGAATGGGACATACAACCTTTAGTAGGCATTATATTTTACTTTTAGTATCAAAATACTCCGATACGGATAGCTAAAAAATACGACTACTTCTCCACTACCTTAAACTAATTCTAGGCGGTTTTGTTTATCTACTAAATAATGTTGCATAGTTATATATTCGAGGTCATACAAAGACATGCACAACTTTACTCTGTTTGGTGTATTAAATTAAATTCGTGTAAGTTATATAGGTTGTGTTCATAGTTACTAATTAGGGTATGTGTCCAATATTAATGATGGATTACTTCATGGAAGTACATAATTACCAATGAACTTTTACGTGTAGTTCTCACATTAGAATGGAGTTTTGATCAATGTAATCGATCAATATTACTAGCTAGCAAATGGGTGTGATGGGAAAAAAACTATTAGGGCTTGTCAAAGTTGATCCTAGCAAAGACCATTCAATGTTTAAGTTGGATCATATTAAAAATGTGATACATGATTAGTTGAGTAATTTGAAATGTATATTTGATACCATTATAGGAGGTGAAATACATGACTTCAAATTGGGTAGATTTATAATTCAAGTCAAATTATCCTTAACTTTTTTACCCAAAAAAGGTAGAAAAATATTTCTCAATCAAATAATTTTACTTGGTGAGACTGGACAACAAATGTTTGAGTGGTTAATAAAAGAAATTGAATTATATATCTATGTCTAATTAAATAAAATGTATGGCAAAAAATCATTTTTCATACCATAGAACATGACAATTTTCATTTTTCATACCACCGCGACTTAACAGACCACGTGGCAATTCCGTTAAAAAACTTGACGGAAGTATGATTTTTGAAACGTCCGTTTATTCTACGGTATGATTTTCGTTCGATTGGTATGAAAAATGGACTTTGGCCTATTCTATGGTATGAAAATTGAATTTTCGCCGTTCTTTTTATATTTGCAAAAGGACCCCATTTTGGAATTTTTCATGAATTAGAAGGGAGGCCATTGCCAAATTTTTAAGCGAACAGGTGGATTATTGTTATTGATCAAAGTTAACGGTAGGATTATTGTCAATTTTGAAGGTGTATAGTTTTCGTATTTTTAATTTGGCGGGGTTTTAATTGTCATTTTTCCTACAAAATATTTATTCCGGTCTTAGAAAAAGTTTTTGTCAGTAAAAAATAGACAAAGGGGGGGGTGGGGGGTGGGGGGGGGGGGGGGGGTTGTTTGGTATGTTTTGTTTTTGGTAATAAAAATAACATAGTTTTTTTTTAGCTCATTAAGCAAAATATAGGTGGTATTTTTGCAGTTCACTCTTTAGAAATTTGAACTATGAATTTGCTATATGTATTCATATATGTGGGAATTCATGTAACTTTTAATAACACGTGCGTCCAGGCATTTCAAAGGGACTCACAATCATGGATCAAAATTTCGTTTCGATTGTATGTTTCGGTCAGCCAAATATTGAAAACTTTTCTAGACTTTTCGAAGATATATGTTTCGGAAACTCTAAGGAAAAATTGTAAAAAAAGTTACTAAATTTAGAAAAATAATAGAGTTTAAGGCAAACAAATAGTTGCGGAATTACATCTTATTTTCGTTTCGCTTGATTCAAAAACAAAAACTTTTCGATGTTTTCGATGGAAAAGATAGAAATTTTGATCCATGCTCACAATAGATATGTCCACGGGCGGATCTAGAGAGGGGACAAGGGGTTATAGACCCTTCAAAATTTCTGAATTAAATAGTAGTACTGATTAAGTTATTACATAATAATTGTAGTGGTCAATTGGTGATATTGTAAAAGTAATAGCACGAAGTTTGGAGTTCAAACCCAATATGCACTTTTTTTGTGTTATTTTAACTTTTTGTCCTTATCAATATTATTTTCAATATTTTATGATTCCTTAATAATATTTTCATTACCAACAGATGATTGATCTAGTGAAAGGAACTAGTCACTACAAAGTAGCGGACTCACGTTCGAATCCTTGTTGGGAGATGTACCCACTTTACGTGTTCGACGCGCCTCGAAAGAGATTAAACCCTTGAGACAAAAAAAAAATTAAAAATTTTAAGGTTTTATGTGTTTTTAGTAATTTTTTTCTTAATAATATTTCGATATGATGTGTTTTTTAAATTTTTTTCCTTAATAATAATTATAAAAATAATATGAACTATCATTGCTTTTGTAGTTCGGTTTTATTTTTTCTTTATTCAATGTACTTATATGAATAAAAAATTCTCAATAATTTTAAAATGAACACAATCTTTTATTTTTTTTATAATAAGATTTTCTCGTTATAATGGGTATCATATGTAACTAAAGTAATTTATGGGGGTCATTTGTTTTTTATCAAACTTTACCTCCTATTTTCCGTATTCGTATCGCTTCATATATTTTATCGTGAATAAATTTAAGTATGACTGTTTGATTGAATTTTTTTTTTCTTTTTACTTTAGCCCCTGCCTGAAATTCCTGGATCCGCTCCATATGTCGACTGCGATCCTTCAACTTTCAGAAAACGGAGAGCTTCAAAGAATCTACGTCAAATTGCTCAATCGAAATGCAAAACATGAATCCAATTGATGCTAGTCGACTTTCGCTAAGTAGCTTCTGCCTTCTGAGGCCTCATCATTATTTGCGGTGTGGCATGCTTTGCATTAACTGTACATGTTTTTATATAATTGATTATTGTATAATTACTTTTAATAAAATTGATTTAGCTTTTGGTTTCATCTTTCCAAAATTGATCATAGAAATGTAATTTGTAAATCTAATTTACAAAACCAACCTTACATATAAAATAATACAATTTAATAATATGTAAAAACACAAAACTATAATAAAAATATAATAAACTAGTAATGGTGAGGTTGGCCCCGTTGTTGCAGAATTGTTTCATGAGATGAGACATATAGTAAAAATGTAATTTTATAAATAATTTCCATTTCACAACTTATTAATGTTTGTTCTTGGAAAATAATAAAAATATTAAAAATACAACACTAGTTACAAAGCACTGAAGGACAGAATGCAAATTGAAATGTACTCCTATATGTTTTAAAAGTTAACGGTGGAAATTGGCGTCATAACCGCCGTACGCCGTAGGTGTGGGGGAACAATCAATATTACGTCTAATTAAGTAGTCGGAATAAGGTAATGTTTCCTGATTGCGTAATTTTTTTTTTATGATAATTTGTCCAGATTGCATGTTGCATTCAAAACATTTGAAAGAAAAAGAAGAATAATTTATGTTTGATAAAGTATTTTTTCAAAGACAAAGAGACCAAGTTAAAGACATTCTAGGTAAAATAGAAAAGAAAAAAATTAAAAACTTTTGGTAATACTATATATATTAGAGTAGTGCACACATGTCGTACGTGACTAACTAATTTAATATGTTAATTGCAATATATAATAAAGAAACTGTTAAATATATTATGTATATATAATAAAATTAACATATAATCCATAACATAATTAACAATTTTTTATTATTATATAATGCAATTATCATATGAAATTAATTAGTTTCGTGCAACGCACGAGCATTTTTTCAATTTGTATAGATATATGATTGTTTTTACTTGTTATCCAAGGGTATCAATGTAAGGTCTTATTTAATCCCTCTTGAAGTATTGTGGGTGTAGGACACATGAACATGCATCTCTCCCTATAAAAAAATCAAATTTGAGTTCGTCGGATTGTGATAGACTAATATTGAAACAATATATATACATTACCAACACCCAAATTTTAATTATTACACGAATTCGGGTTAAGATAAGACGAGGTGTCATATACTTTCAATATGCATAATGTTTAAGAACAAAACAATTGAAATAGTCCAACAATCGTAAAATTCTTTCCCCAAGAAACAATGTTTGTACATGCGAAATAAGCATCACCTATATATTTTGCTATAATATTGAATGTGCATATTAAACTAAATCACCGCGGATGTAACTCGGTGATCGACACGTCCTTTTGAGAAGCATGCTCAAGATTATTTTCCTCTTTTTTTCTTGTTTCTTTAGAATTCAATTCTCTTGAATTGAGCTCTTGAAGAAGTGAACTCTCTGATTCAGAGCTGCTAGGAATATAAAATGCGGGCTCCGAAGGTATAGGCAGTATTACAGAGATGTTATTGAGCATTAGAACAACCAAGGTCATTGTTGGTCTGTCAGCTGCATTTTCTTGAACACAGAGCAAGCCAATATGTACACATCTCAAAATATCGCGTGGAATACTGGTATTACCCTTCAACACAGGATCAATCAAATTAGCAATTGTCCCATCGCGCCAGTTTCTCCATGCCTGTGAAAATTAGACATTTTAAGTAGGAGTTAATATAATATATCTAGTATGTATATTATAAAACAATTTTTTTTTATATTTTTATATTTGTACTTACACTACTAACGAGGTCTTCAATAGTCTCTCCATTACGGAAACTATTTTTTTTCTGGCCACTTATTATTTCCAAGACCAATACACCAAGGCTAAAAACATCCGACTTCACTGAGAATTGTCCATGCATAGCATATTCTGGTGCCATATATCCACTGCAATATCAAGAAGTTTAGCAGTATTAATAGTTAATGTATAATGAATAGTGTAAGGTTTACAAGGTGAGACGTATATTTTATAAACCTTCAATTTTAATAGTACAAAGACTTACTAGGTTCCAACGATTCTGCTGGTATTGCCTTGAGTTTCGTCAGGCACAAATAATTTTGCCATGCCAAAGTCTGCTATTTTTGGGTTCATCTCTCCATCTAAAAGAACATTACCCGCCTTGAGATCACGATGTATGATCCTAAGTCGAGAATCTTCATGTAGATATAGAAGCCCTCTTGCAATGCCACTTATGATGGTGTAGCGTATATCCCAATTCAAATATGAACGTTTGGTTGGGTCTGTACATGTCCGTCCAATTAAGAATGTAATTAGTATAAATATATATATGCTTTTAGTTTGAAGCAAGGATTATTTTTTAAAAGAAAAAATAAGTGGCTTTTACCGAAGATGAAGTGATCTAAACTTGCATTTTGAACGAATTCGTAAACGAGAAGCTTTTCAGTTCCTTCTAAGGAGAAACCCATTAGCCTAACCAAATTTCTGTGTTGAAGTCTGGCCAATAGCACCACCTCATTTTTAAACTCCAGATTACCTTGCCCTGAATTTTTTGACAATCTTTTCACTGCTATTTCTTGACCGTCTAAAAGTTTCCCCTGATATTTGAGTATAGCATGCACAAATAAATTATGCTTCATATGTATCAATTCAAATCTAGTCACTTAACAATATTTGTCTCTTCATAAATATATTTAGCAACCATAGTTAAGTTACCTTGTAAACAACACCAAATCCACCTTGTCCTAACTTATTAGCCTCAGAGAAATCATTTGTCGCATCTCTGATTTTTCCAAAATCATATTGTAGGTACTCAACATTGCTAATTTCATCCGCATCTTCACCAAGTAAAACAACATTTACATTTAGTTGTTGCGTATATTAATTAAACTTGTTTAGTAGAAATCAAAAACTTACTCTGAAATTCTTCCTTTGGCTTTTGCTTTATCCCTTTTCTTAATAAGAAAACAACAAAGATACCTAGTATAAAACCCGCAACAACTGAAACAACAACGATGATGATAGTTCGAGTTTTATTATTATCATCATCTGGTCCTGCAACATCCCACATCTGAAATCAGTTACTAGCTATATAAAAAACTTGAAGCATATATATATATATATACATATATATATATATATATATATATATATTTATATATATATATGTATTAGGGTTATTTGCACTATTTGCACTTACACCCCTTGAACTATTACTATTTGACAGTCACCCCCAAACATTTTCAATTTTTAGCAATCACACCCCTTATGTTAAGAAACCATCTACTTAACCGTGAAAATCTAATTAAATGTCCATTTTATCCTCCCATAATGGTTACTTGAATTGATTATAATAATATGAACTTTGGAACACTGAATATTGCAAAAAGATAAGATTGTTTCTTACAACCTTCTAAGTTCTAACCCAAAAATTAAGACAATTATGTTGAAAATTCTTTGTATAAAAATTGTAACTAGAGCATCAAAATAAAAATATCATATGCAATAACACCATATTTAATATTTTCATATGCAAAAATATTCCAAACCAAATGGTGTTGTATATTTGTTGAAACTTGTATACTTGTTTTGGAATGTTCCTACATTTGGAAATATTAAGCATTGTGTTATTGCATATGATATCTTTCAACACCACTGGGAGTTTTTGGGTTAGAACTTAGAAGCATGGAAGAAACAAACTCATGTTTTAATTGTGTGATTTTTTAGGCAGTAAATATAGCAATATTCAGTTTTTTTCAAATTTCATATTATCAGAGTCAATTCTAGGGGAGGGTAAAATAGACATTTAATATTTTTTCCACGGTGAAATGAATGGTTTCTAAACAAAAGGGGTGTGATCGTCAAAAAATTAAAAGTTTTGGGGATACTGTCAAATAGCGATAGTTCAGGGGGTATAAGTGCAAAATACCCATATTATATATATATATATCTTAGAAAAATGCACATGACTGATTAATTTCATATTACAACTACATTATATAATAAAAGAATTGTTAACTATGTTATGGACTATATGTTAGTTGCATTATATACCAAACAACTCAAAAACAACATTCATAACATATTTAACAATTATTTTATTATATGATGTAATTAACATATGAAATTAGTTAGTCGCGTACGTTACACGTACTCTTTTCTAGCATATATAGTAATAGCAAAAACTTTTAATAATTTTTTTTTCTATTTTTACCTAGAATGTTTTTAACTCGGCTCCTAATGTCGTTAAAAGTACATTATTATATTCTCATGGTACATTGACACTTAATTCTTTTTCACTTCTCAAATTGGTTTGATTATTCATTTGTACGTACCTACAAATATTATGTACCAAGAATGTGTTTAACTCGGCTCATAAAGTCGTTAAAAGTGCAATATTATATTCTCATGATACCTTGACACTTAATTCTATTTTACTTCTCAATTATGTTGGATTATTCATTTGTACGCACCAACAAATATTATGACTTAATTAAATATTTTTCTCATCAACTAAATGAGCAAATAATTCGTGCGATTGGGTAATTTATCTCTCATATGTGTCTATATGAACACCGAACAAATTTTGTTACATAGTTAAACTTGTATTTATTTGAGTTCATTTCATTTAAGGAGTTTAAATCTTTTTATCAATAGTAATATAAAATTTAATTATAATAACCTCCTACTTACTTAGATGAAAAATATTAATTATTCATGAAATGATTAAATTAATCTAAGTTTTATGAGATAATATAGGAGTGATGTGGATATCTTATTATGTTTTCTAATTCAACTATACCTATTAAGTTGTTTTTCTTTTATATTTTAGCATTTTATTGTCAAAATAAAAATCACATAAGGATATTTTAGTCGGCACAAAAATGTTAAGAAACACACATCATTATTCGTACTTTTATAATAGAAGAGAAGAGATAAAGATATGTTTGCGTGTGTGATTACCAGGTGGTGGTGGTGGTATTGCTTCCAGTTCTCGAAACCTACTTTCATTGTAGAAAGGATAAGTTTCATAACGAAGATTGCAGCTGGGCAAGCGTACTATTCCCCCCCTGGTCGTACTAAACTGTGTTAGGTTTGTAGCCGAATAATTTAAACAACTGATGCAATCGTTTGGGGTTAAGTCTGGGGTGCACTGAACCAATGCAAAAATTGTCTGAAATTCAGGGTCACTTGTGTATCCAACAGCCACCTTTCGCAACGAACCACCAAAAGCTGCCTGGCCTCGAAGATCCTCCAATAGCATTGTGAGATATGACGTAAATTGGCTAGGATTCGAGGCGTTCTGTGTGTTCAATAACACAGGGCTAGGGTAAGTTGTCAAGGTACTGACTATGAACTCGTCCGAGTACCTTAACATACATAATTCGTTCCAGATAACCGCTTCCCTTTGGTTTGGGCATGAGTTCACGAGATGAACGGTAGAGTCTTGGACACAGTTGCGACATGTAGCAAGTTGAGAGTCGCCTCTACAGAGCACAATAGCGTTTGCTCTGTTCGGATTTTGGCCAAAAGAGGCGTAGTAAAAACCGTTGGGGTCGATGTTTCTTGATAGATTGGAGAGGAGAGTGTTGAGATTGGTTTGGTATACGCTATTAGCAGTGTAGTTCCCATTATTGAAGCAGAATGGGTATTGGGCTATGATAAAGCTGGGTAAAAGGATTAATGCCAGAACGATGAAAATTAGGGCAGGAAGCCTTACTTGAGAGCTCATAACTGTGAATTTAGCTATATAATTGATCTAGTAGCTTTTTCTTCTTTGTTTTATAGAGAGATTTGAAATGATGATATAGTCAGTGACTAATGCAACTAATTTGTGGAGTTTCTTGAATATGCCCAAAGAATATATTGAATACGTTTATTTATACACCAATTAGAATAAAAGGTTTGTTAGAATTAGGAAAGTGAAGGGAAACAGCGTCTTTAAGAATATATTTCAACGAAGCTAGCACAAAGGAGGACCAGTTTGATTGATTCAAGTCTTCAAAATGTATCATATCAACATTCTTTTTTCTTTCTCGAAAAATTGGACTTTTCATAAATTACATACTTTTTTCTATACATTGGAAATTACGGGAAGTGAAAAGGACAGAATACATTAGGACGAATTTTCCGTGATAGGGAGAGGTAATTTGTTGTTATTGAAATTTACGGGCAATTATACTTTGATAGTAAATATATGATTATCATTTTTATAATTTATACGATATAATAATTAGCAAGATAGTCCTCTGTTTTATGCGGAATCTCTATGAAATATTTATTGTATCTAAATTCATTGTACTTTCAGAACCCCTGCATAAAACATCAAATTTGTAAAAAATAGATAATTTTGAATCGATATATTTTAAGAAATTATTTTTAAAATATTTCACGTGAAGTTGTAGGGACAAACATGAGTTATCAATTTGAAGTTATATCTCGTTGAGAACCAATTTGAATCATTTTTTTTGTGTGTGATTTTCTTTTGAGGCGCACTATTTAAATTTACATACTATATTTCATATACGCCGACGTGGAAGGAAAAGCAGTCCAAATAGGATAAGCCAAGTCCAAGTCAAGCAATGGCCAAACGGTTATCTTGGTCTTTATCCGATCAAGAAGAGAGGTCCTCCCGACCTAAGTTCTCTTTCGCGAGCTAGGATTCCGACTTAGTTCGATCTGTACAGACTTCATCAGTCATCTAACGACTTACAATGCACCATCTATCTCCATCATCGACATCTTTTTTACGACCTCTAACAACTTTTTGTACGATCCGATCCGATCCGAATATTCGAGTTAACCCGAAAGTACATTCTTCCTATAAATATGACAATTATTAATGTCAGGGGCACGTATGAAGCTTAGAAGATTGTCTGATCACTTGTTGCTTTGGTTCGAGTTAGTTAGGATCTACATAGTTTGAAATTCTAAATTAGAATTCCTAGCTTGTGATTTATTCTCTATATTGATTTGACTATTGTATTTACTATTCAACTTATACATATCATATATACAATCTTTACCTAAATCATAAACATACATTTCACACACTTGCATTAAAGGATACTATAATGAGGAAATACAATGGATAAATTGGGGTTTCTGTCTATGAATGGTTGCATCCTGTCCAGGAAGCAACAGATCACTTTTTGTCACTTGCAATAATTTTTTGAGACATAAGTAGGAGCTAAAATCACATCTGGACTACATTGACTTGGTGATCATGGGTTTGGGGAAAGAAAGAATAAAACTTTGACTAATGATACCTTGCAGTTTGGGCTAGTCAATAAGGACGATAAATATATACGAACAAAAGCCAATTTAAGTACAACTGAAGTCAAGCAATGACCAAAACAATAGGAGACAAGCCCGACTTGGTCATTTTGGAATGAAAGTATCGTTTAAGGATAATTGAAGTCAAGCAATGACCAAAACAATAGGAGACAAGCCCGACTTGGTCATTTTGCAATGAAAGCAACGATATGAGTAAGAAACAAGGGGAACTTATATGCTACACGGCATGCAATGCATGGGTGAATTCTCATAATGACACGTGTACAGTTTTATTTTATTATTTATTTTTAAAAAATCAACTTTGTCAATGCTAGTTCATAACAATGACAAGTGTAATTAGGAAAATACACCTATACCCGTGCATTGCACGGCGTGTAGCATCTAAATTTCCAGAATCAAGCATGTTCAATTTCCTCAGAGCGTTGTGCCAAAAGCGTATATAAAGAAAAGATAGAACTCTCGTCTGACGTCCGAAAGTATATGTAGTTTGATACTCATCCGAAGTATGCTTAAATTACCGCCACCTATATTGATCATAACAATACTGGCCAATAATATATACAAGGATGATACGAATCATTTTCATAATTTAACTATCTAATTCCGTCGTAGTAATTGTAGCAACATTAATTTGAATAACCGTTTTGGTTTGAAATTATTACCCAATCAAACTCATGTGTCGAGTAGAACCTGAAAACATGTATTCTCGCTGTGACGACGCCCAAATCGAGTTTGTCTCCTTGACTTGGTCTACCATTGACCAGTGCAGTACCAAGGCTAGACAATTTGGACCGACGCCTAGGACCCCCAGTTTGGAGGGGGCCACCCCTAATAATTATTTTTTTTTTGTATATTTTAATTGTTCTATGTTTTTTTTAACTTTTTTCTTTCTTAATAATTGTTCCTCTTTCGTCTTGTTTTCGTTATAATTATTATTTTAATCTTTTTCCTTTCTTGATGATTCTTATTTAAAAAATTGAACTTACTTTTTCTTAGAGAAATGATCATTGCAGCACATCAATATAACTAAATTAGAGAACATATTGAATTATTATCAAATTACAAAGAATATCAACCATCAAACACTAGTATTAAATTAGAAGAAAAACTCACATTAATGGAAGTTGAACTCTGGACCTCACGTAAAATTCTCTTCCGCCAAAAGAATGTTGTCAAACTTAGAAATTATAAAAATATATTCACGATTAATTCTATAAAAAAAAATGGATTTGTCATTTAATTATTTATCTGGAAAGTAATAAGTTAGAAAAAAATAATTTGTCAATATTTAATTAGTATTTTAGCATTTAAAAAATTGAGTAATATCTACCCCGATTTAAAAATTTGCCTAGGGCCCCGAATATTTAGGGTCGACCCTGCCAATGACGTACATTCACTGATGTCACATAAATCATTTATTGATCTCATTTGACTCCGCTATACGCCTGGAACTAGGGATGTCAATGGGGCTGTTTCAATCCAAATCCGTCTGAATCCAGTCCGATTTATTAAAATATTTGTCCGATTAGATATTCGATAGACCTTATCCGATTATAAAGATCTGTAATTCGAAACACATGGAGCTAATATGGATTTAGGGTGATCCGATCCGCTAAAGATCTGTATCTGACAATAAATATAAAGAAAGATATATATATATACATAATGTTATATAAAAGTAAGTACCATTAATAATATTTCACCGTCAATTTAAGAAGATAGTAATTTATAACTCGTTTATAAATTTATTTAAACCAATATTTTCATCTACAAATATGAATATTAGTAAAGAAAGTTTGAACATGTGAGCTAAAATTAAATAAAATAAAAAAGTTCATAAACTTGTTTTTAGGAAAAAATGTTAATTTAATTTTTTACATGAAAATTCTATTGGATCCGAAAAATATCCGATATCCGGTCAAATCCGACCAAGATCCATTGAATTCAAAAAATCTAGATCCCAGCACAATCAGAACAAGATCTGAATTCGACAGAATCCGATCCGATATAAATGAAGTCGAATCTGAACGAGTCTGGTCCGATCAGAATCCGACCCATTAACAAACCTACCTGGAACACAACTATAAAGTCGGATTGTAGTGAAATTGGCCTCAAAATTACTTTACAACTAACCCACTTATTATTTATCCATAATTCTTCACTATGGCCCATCAACATTTTCAAAGACTAAATAATTCGAAATAGAGGCATAAATTATTTTAAGATTCAATTGACTAATACCGTAATACGTCCGGTCTCTTAAATTAGTAAACTCAAATAAGTTCATATATAATTCTACTTATAAGACCAATATTTACAATCCTTTAAATTAAATCTAATTAAGGGTGCACATGATTTTCAAAACCGTACCGGACCGTCCCGTACCGTACCAAACTGTACTGAATGTTAGATTTTTTTTCTCAAAACCGAAGGTCTTGGTATGGATGAAAACCGTACCGAGTATTTTTGTATGATTTTGGTTTTAGACTTCTCATACCGTAAAAAATCGTACCGTACCGAAATTGAGAAGAAACATGAATTAACTATTCATTTTTTGATATTTACAACTAAATTTTATAAATTTTTGTTGGTCACAAGTGGTCAGATGAGGTCTAGAGGGGGGGGGGGGGGGGATCAACAGAGTAAACTGATCGTACGTATGAGACTACTTAGTTGATTTTGCATCTAGCTTATTCATCGTCAGTTGACCACTCGTCTGATTTACTTATCTGTTAAGATAAATTCAGAGTTTTAAACTTGTATGCAGCGGATTTTGTCAAGTATGCTTTTCAAACAAGTTTATCTTTAAAAATTTTACCCCAGTTTTTACAATTCCCCTTTAAAAGCTTTGTCTTTTAAACTTTTTGTTTACTTATGAAAATATGCAAGTAATCAAACACAGGAATTTTTATAGTGGTTATATCGTCAAGAAGTCTTTTAGTCCACTCTTCTAAATCACGAAGATTTAGGTTCTACTAGAAACATAAAGTAACCAGTACGCCACTTGCGTTTTTACAACAAATGACAAAGCCACAAGCTCACTATAGGAGATCACAAATAAAACTTATACTCTGAAGTAATATCACTCACTTAGATGGATATCTACTTCTCACAAACTCTCAAAGTTACAGAAATCACTCAAATTTAAGTATTTAGCTTGTTTCTTCAACTCGACTTTGTCAACGATGACTTGGCTGATGTTGTTCTGTTCTTGAGTTTTTGAGACTTAGAAAATTTGATCGTTTGATTGCTCTCAGTTGTGTTGTGATTGTCTCTAACTCTTGAATGTAGAACTATTTATACTTGAGATTTGAATTTTGTCCGTTGAAGTGAGACATATTTCAAATCTTCCTCGAGCTTTGGTCCTTAACCTTAAACGGCTCCCTGCAACTGTTTTTTTTTTTTTTTTTGGTACAAAAAGATAAACAACACAATTACATTGCATCTTCTTCAATTAGAGCCAAAATAACACCAGGCATTTCATCCCAAATTCTCTGCCCACTATGGCCTAAACGTGCCAAGGCATCGGCACATTTATTACCATCTCTAAGAGTGTGACCAATCCGGCAATCCCACGGCTTTCTCAACAAGGTTCTGCAATCTTCGATAATTCTCCCAAGTGGGTGACATTCGGTATCAACCTCCCGAATAAGATGAAGGACCACCTCCGAATCAGTTTCAAGAATCACCTTTTGAAACCGTCTCTCCCAAGCTAGCACCAAACCTTCTCTAGCTGCCAAGAGTTCTGCCACTGTAATTGAAACATCTCCAAGTGGTTTAGCAAACCCCGTAATCCAGCCCCCACGTTCATCCCTAATCAACCCTCCAGCAGCCGCACACTTTTTTTCCACGAAAACGCTGCCATCCGTGTTGATCTTGACCCATCCATTCTCCGGTTTAATCCATCGGGTATGTTTAGTAATCCTTTTTCGCGTACCTCCCTGTCTATTATTAATAAGCACAAGTTCCCCAGCCAATCTTTTTGCTACAAAAATCACCACTTTCATCGGCTCTCGAGCGTGTTGAAACACTTCTTTATTTCTCGTTTTCCAAATACACCAAAGTAAAGCGACAAACATAGTACACCAAGGGACCTCCGGTAATAAAATGTTTGTAAACTTTGCTGTCGTGATGTTTTCTTTAATCCAAGAGTCGGGACAAACTTGGCTGAATTCCAAAAATTGAGTCGGTGTAATCGCAAATTCCCAAACCTCCCGTGCAAATGAGCAATCCCGGAGAGCGTGGACAATGGTTTCCGGTCCATTGTTGCACCGAATGCAGAGGTTAGAATCTGCAATCATACGTTCATATCTCATATTATTGGTTGCCAAACTATTATGCATACAAGTCCAAATGAAAAGGCGAATCCTCTCCGAACATTTCATTTTCCAAATCCAGCACCACTCATCCGTCTTCCTCTCTTCCTTCCGAATCAGGCCTTTATAGGCAGATTTACAGGAGAATTTGCCGTTTGGGGTACCTTTCCAAATACGCTTATCTTGTTGATTTAATTCCAAAGGAAGAGGAATTCCGCAAATTTCTTTCCAAATTTCTGCCGAAAACCCCGTACCCAACTTAGTTTTGTCCCAATAACCCCTCTCATTTATAATATTTGCAACTTTCAAATTTCTCTCATCCTCAAGGATTTCCCCTTCCATCCGAGCCCTCAAAGAACATGAGCCCACCCAACAATCATTCCAAAGAGATATTGACTTACCATCTCCTAACCTCCAACCAATGCAAGATTCAACTTCTTTGAGACTCCGTACCACCCCTTTCCAAGTAGCGGAGTCACTCCCTTTAATTTTGTACCCAAGGAGATCCGTCTTCTTAAGATATTTACTTCGAAAAGTATCTCCCCAGAGCCCGTTTTCACCAATCAAAGTCTTCCATCCCACCTTAGCAAGTAGAGCGATATTAGCTTTTCGAGCAGGTCTAATACCCAACCCCTCTTCTCTCTTAGTTTTCGTCACTTTATGCCACCCCACAAGGTGAAGTTTTCTTTGTGAAACATCGGAAGACCAAAGAAAGTTACGATTCAAACGGTCAAGTTGCTCACAAGTAGAGCTCGGTAGCCAATTCGATTGCATAACATGATTCGGAATAGCCGAAGTAACCGAATGGATGAGGGTTGTACGACCAGCTAAAGAGAGGAGTTTAGCTTTCCAAGCCGATAGACGATTCGCAACCCGATCAATCGTATCCCTAAACGTCCTCGGAGACACCCTCTCATGAATAATCGGAACCCCCAAATATCTCCCAAGATTGTTAGTACGACCAATGTTAAGAATAGAAGCTACCTCGCGATTCGTACGACCGTCTCCACCACTCGCAAAGAAAACTTTGGATTTGTGATAGCTAATCTTTAATCCTGATGAGTCACAAAAAGTATTAAGAACCCTTCTTATGCACCTCGCATTTTTGTTAGTAGCCTTTGCCATTAACATGAGGTCATCGGCAAAGAACAAGTGAGAAATATTCGGTCCCCCCCTACACGTGCTTAACGGCTTCCATTTCTTCCTCACCACCATCTCACTAATCAAATAAGATAATCTCTCCATACACAAAACAAACAAGTATGGTGAAAGTGGATCTCCTTGCCTTAATCCACAAGTCAGTTTAATAGCCTCTAAGGGCTCCCCATTCCAAAGAATCCGAGGCTTGGAACACTTAACACAAAAAAGAATGAGATTAACCAACTCCGTAGGAAAACCAAAGAAATGTAGTGTTTGCTCCAGAAATTTCCAACTGACCCGATCATATGCCTTCTCCAAATCCAATTTAATCACCATGCTCCCCACTTTATTCTTCTTTCTTCTTCTCAGACTGTGTAAGAGCTCTTGGTTCATGAGAATATTATCTTGGGTCCCACGTCCGGGGATGAAACTACTCTGAAGTGGGCTCACAAGCTTAGACATAAGTGGTTTCAATCTCTGCGCAATCGTTTTTGTAATGATCTTGTAGAGAACATTGCATAGAACAATCGGTCTGAATTTAGTAATCAAATCTGGACTAGTCTCCTTTGGAATGAGGCAAAGAAAAGAATTCCCCAACTCCTCATTAAATTCCCCTTGGCCGAAGGCCTCTTTCACAAGTTCACAAACTGACTCTCCCACCGTATGCCAATAAGATTGGTAGAAAAATGCTTGAAATCCATCGGGTCCCGGGGCTTTGTATGGACCGAGGCTGAACACCACTTCTTTGATTTCTTTCCTAGATACCGGTCTTGAAAGAATTCCGATATCCAACGGATGGATCTCCTCTTGGAGCGGGCTCCTAGGTAGTTCCAAGTTCCCTTCGCACTCAACCTGGCGGAAAAGATTATCAAAGAACCCGTGAACATGCTGCTTTAACGTCCCCGCATCCGTTTGCCATTCTCCGTCAATTTTTAGAGCTAATATTTTGCTTTTCCTTCTCCGGCAAAGCGTAGTCAAATGGTAAAATTTGGTGTTTCTATCTCCAAATTCAAGCCATTTCACCCTCGACTTTTGGAACCAAAGTAATTCTTCTTGGGCGAGCACCTCATTATAATCCGCAATAAGTTCGTTCTCCAACTCGATCAAATTGTGATTCTCCTTCACACTAAGACTTTTTTGGATCCCATTAAGTCTTGCGAGAAGGTTCCGCTTCCTAGCAAAAATGTTTCCAAATGTTTTGTGATTCCATTCTTTAAGAACAGCCGGCAGCTCATTAATTGCATCCACTACATTAAATTCCGATCTCCGCCAAACCTCATCAATAATACCCCTACATTGGGGACTAGTGATCCACGCAAGTTCAAACCGGAATGGTTTATCCGAACTAGATTTATCTAAACCATTACAAAGGGTGAGTAATGGATGGTGATCCGAATGTGTTCTAGGGAGATGAAGAACTAAGCTATCCGGAAACAAAGCTTGCCAAGACGCATTAACAATACTTCTATCAATTCTTTCTCTAATACGAGCCAACCCCTCCCTTGAATTGGTCCAAGTAAACTTCGGACCCCTATATCCCAAGTCAAGAAGACCACACACATCCATCATTTCCTTGAACCTAGAACATCTCCCCAAGCCGGAAACCCGTCCTCCTCTTTTTTCTTGTGCCGACAGAACCTCATTAAAATCACCGGTTAGAAGCCACGGCAAGTTCACCGCCGTACTCATATCTTCCAATTTCCTCCAAATCCCTTCACGTACTACTGGGTTCGGGTTCACATACATCCCCGAACATAACCATTCTTGTTGACATTTTGGACCAATAATAGCGTGAATTGCATAAGCATCCACCCCCAAAATCTCAACCCGAATCTCATCCCTATGCCAAAGCATCCAAATCCCACCCCCTCTTCCCACCGTGGGAGCTCTACAAACCCCAGAGTAACCGAGGCTGCTCGATAAAACTTTAGCTCTTTCATCCGACACTTTAGTTTCAAGTAAAAAAAAAATATCGGGATTATGTACCTTGACCAATTCTCTGAAGTTCGTTTTAAACTTCTCATTCCCCGCACCTTGACAATTCCAAGTTAAGACCTTCATTTGCAAAGTTTCGAGTTGATGTTCGAGGACCGGGATCCTAATTTCTCTCCTGACCCAGTTCTCCCAAAATTGGTTCGATAATAATGCCGCCATCCTCCTCTGGAGGACCTCCTCTTCCCTCTTTTGGACCAAAAACTTTGTCGAAATGAGAACTTTCCACATCAGGGGCAATGTGGTAATCTCCTTCCCCATCCGGCAATAGAGGTCGAACAACGGAGGGTGTTTTCATTACTTGATTCTCGCCTGTTGGATAAATGGCAATCCCTTTTGTGAGCTTTCTTGAGAATTTTCCAGTTTGTTGTTATCGCTCTTCTGCCCAAAATTATTAAAATAATTCGATTTATCTTTCTCTACATTACCCGGTTCTGATCTCCCCTGAAATATAAACCCAATAGCTCCTGGATTAATAAATTGGCCCAAATTATCTGATTGGTTTATCCTACCAACCCCTTGCGGCCCATTAATATTTTGGCTCTTTCTTCCAGCTTCCCCTCCCAGTATTGGGGCCTCAACCCAGTTTTTCCCCCCTTATTAATTGGGCCCAATTTACCATTTAATTCTCTTGGCCCAATCTTCTTTGCAGCCCTATCAATTGCAATACACGTACTCTTATTCACGCGCCTATTGTCGGCCACCTTACTATGTTGACCAACCTCAAATACTTTTTTGTTCTCCAAGTATGTCTCCTCCGTACCATTCATCCCATCAGTCTCTTTCCCTTTATTTGCAAGAGACTCAAATCTATTTTTTTGGTCTACAGAGGTTTTAACCAAATTAAGCTTACTCTGAACCCTTGAGCTTTTTCTTTTGTCTTTTTTGACTTGCATCCAATCACCAAAAGTACCCGTTCGAACCCTTTTTTCCAGCTGACTCGGTTTGGATCCGAGTTGACTCGGTTGGGAGCCGAGTTCACTTGAATTTTGCACCACAACCTGCTCATCTTTCTCCTTCAAATTTTCGCCGGAGTTCCTTGAGTTTTTCGGACACTCCGCCCTTCTGTGTCCCACACGACCACAATCAAAGCATAACACCGGAAAATTCTCATATTGGATAGGATAGAGTTTCCCTCCGATTTCCACCGCCCTCTGTAAAGGTTTCTCAATGTCTACTTCCACACACATCCTTGCGTATTTCCCCCTCGTTGCCCAATATGTGTCGTGGTCTATTTTGATCGGTTGACCAATACTCCTCGCGATCGAATAAACTATTGGCTCCTTATAGTACTCGGATCCTAGCTCCGGAATTCGAACCCACGTAATGGCTGTTGTGATTCGGTCAGTTGATGCCTGAAAATTAGGTAACCATTTTCTCACCACCACAAAGTGTCCCGCCACCATCCACGGTCCCTCGGTGAGAATAAACTCTCTTTTCCTTTGGTCATCAATCCTTAGAATATAGCAATTAGAACCAAGGTCAAGAAGCTCAAAGTCTCCTCCCAATTTCCACATCGAGTCGAGTTTTGAAGCTAACCAGTTAAAATTCCATGATTTCCCCATAATTTTCAGAATTATTGAGTCTTGCCACGGTTTTCGAAGACTATCCAGTAGGTCCTCTTCAATCAGAATCTTCGGATATGGACATTCTTCCGTAGCTTCCACCACTCGTATCTTATCAAGGTCGGACATGGTGCTTTCCTCAAATTTGACAGCCCTCCTAGGGCCTCTATCCCCAATTAGCTTCTGTCTGAATGTGGGTTTCTCCAACATCGGAATATCACCTTCAGAAAAACCTTGTCCAGTCCACTATCCATGGGAACCGATTCTTGAGACATTCTGTGTGTTCTAATCTTCTTTGTAGTTCTTTCTTCCAATAAGATTGGAGGTTGGTGATGATTCATACGTGGATTGATGAAAAATACTTGATAAACAGTGAGCTAAGTTTTCTCCAAGAGAGAGAGCATTTCTTAGAGAGAGAAATTTTATTTTTATGCCATTTCAATCCCTGCAACTGTTCATTGTACACTCTGTTGTACGGATCTGTCAATCGCATTTAATGCACCTTGCTGATACGAGGTTTCTCTTTAATCATTTGTCATTAATACCCTTCTCTTCCAGCATTTATTACGCCAAGTGCATTTATTACCGTTTGAATGACTTTCTGATCTCTTCTGCTCTGCTGATCGAATCCACTCTGCTGATGAACACTCTGTTGATTCAAATTGAACTCATCTGATTTGACTCTACAGAAATCCACCAGTCTGATATCGAACTCAGCATCAGATCAATAGTCTTCTGGACCGAAATTCAATCTTCTGATTTTACTTGTCTTCTCGATTGAACTTTTTCAGAGGTTAACTAAGCTTCCATTACTTAGCTGATGACTTTTGGAAATCATCAAAACCTCCCTTCACTTCTACATCTCATCCAACAATTTTTATTTTTCAATTTTTAATTCAAATATTATCTAATACTATATTATTTATAATTTATATTATAGACCATCAGTTTATTGTTACTACATTGCTCGCGTTCAATTAAAAAAATATATGCTCGAATTTAGCACAAATTAAACTTGTTATATGTTGAAAACTTAAAATGCAAAAAATTCTAGACAACAAATACCAAATAATAAATTTCTTCACATAATAAAAACAATGATCAAATAATTAACCAATTAATTTTATTCAATTAGATCGAATTATAGCGTCAAATTTGTGAACATTTTCTTTTTCAATGCTTTATTTAATGTAAAAAAAAAATAGTCTGTAAGATATTATAATATTAATTTTTATATAATTGTCAACTATGTAATCAACTATATAAGAAAAATTGCATGAAAAAAATTGCTTGAAAAAACCGCAAAACCGTACCGTACCGGAACCGCACAAAACCGAGTTTGTTGATATGGTTCATAAAACTCTAGGTTGGTTTTGAGTTTGTTAAAACCGCACTAATTGGTACGGTACAAATTTTATTAAAAAAACCGCAAAACCGTACCATGTTCACCCCTAAATCTAATCCAATATTAGACAAACAAATACCCAGAAAAGAAAGAATTAAAAACCAAGCAACCAGCAGAGCACCACCTGCTCTATTTATGTCCTGCGCCGCTGAACATGGCTCGCGCCACCATCAGCAGTCGTGAGCCACCGCCTCTCCTTCGTCGCCTTTCTCTCGCTCCTCCCATTTCGCCCCTAAATACTTTTAATTTGACCTTGCAAAATTTGGTTTGAATTTCACAAAGTCCTTAATTTTAGCCTAATATATATTAATAATATTATATGTAAACATGTATATATTAATAATTTACACTAAAACATATGAATTCCTCTCAATTAAATCCAATTTGGGAACGTCCATTTTTTCTCCAAATTGTGCACGTGTGCATGTTTTCTTGCATATTTGTGTGTATAGAAGCTAAACCAAAAGAGACAAGGGGAAGACTATATATATATGTGTCGTGTGTAAGAACAATTTTGTCAAGAATTTCATGAAATTAATCTTACTATTATCACTCAAGTCCTATGATTCAAATTTCAATTTGTTTTGAGTCAAAAGTTTCACTACCAATAACCTCAAAATTTATTGGGCTTTGAAAATTTTATAGCTACTCGAAAGATTTTCGTTATAGATTTAAAGATAATCATAAAATTATTTTTCTAATATTTTATCTAATTTTCTGAAAATATTTTTCATTAACTATGTTTCCAAATTATTTGCAAACCCTTTTGTTATTTCATAAACTTATTAAAGTAAATATTCTATTTTCAAAAATATTTATTACTATTATTATATTTATTATTTTTAGAATAAATTTTAAAAATAATTATTCAAAAAAATTATACGTTTTTTTTGTGATGTGGCCCTTTTTTGGGCCAGCCCACAAACAGGTTCCGGGTCTGTTGCACTTGCAACAACTCTAGAATTGAGTCTGTTGCAATTGCAGCAGGCCCAAGCAACCACCTGGTCACTGCTTAGTGTAGTGACCAGGGTTTGCTCCTCGGCGGTGGCCCACCGAAAAATGCATAAGCACAGCCCCTATTTTACAATTTTGCAAAAGTGGCATCCAATGAAAGATAATTCTTTTTATCAACCAAAAATTTCAAATCTAACATGGAAAAAATCTAGATATACAAAATATCTACAAACCTAAACACATATTTAACTTGCTTTCATAATGACACTTTTAACTTTTATTTAGCCATACAAATATTTTGTAAAAGAAATTTCTTCCTCACTCAAAATTCTACATATGAACTTAAATCAAGAACACCTCAAAAACCTGAAAATTTTAACTTATAGAAATCTGAAAGTTTGAACATAATACATTAACTAAGTTTATAAAATCTTTCATTGGATCTCAGAACTTAAAATAGAGGCTAAGTTTGAAAGATTACTCTAAAAATCTAAATAAAAGAGGTAGTTAAGGGGTTTATTAATGTATTTGTAATGATTTTTGTTTAGTAATGGAAAATATGATTAATTATCAAAAAAAAAGGGGTTTATTAATTATACCCAAACTCGAATAGGATGAGTATTTCTTCTTTCTTCACTCTTTGTCCTGCAACTCCGGCGACAGTGCGGCAGCAGTAGCGGCGGTGGCGGCGGCGGCGACGACAGTGGTGATGGCTCCTCCTTCCTTTTCAAGATTCACTCCAGGGGTGGATCTGTGTATAGTATACAATTATATAGGTAACTATATTTATGTATATATAATTATTATTTACTCCCTAAATATGAAATAAATTAGGTATCTTCTATAATGACTCAAGTTGAATTTTATATTTGACTTTTGATGGAATGAAAAGATTAGCATGTATATATGTATCAGTCACTTTTTTTTATATTTCTTTTTAAAGCTCTTGTATATAAGACTAACCCATCTCTCTCAAGAACATGATGTATATTTCTAATTATATTAAAGAGAAGGGGGTATATTGTCAATTTATCAAGAAAACGGGATATCGCCAATTTATTCGAATGATAGGGGGTATATTGCCAATTTTATTGAAGATTAGAGGGGTTATTGTTAATTTATTTATTAAGCAGGGGGATATTGCAATATCAAAAGCAAATTTTGAACAACCACTTGCAGTTTTCGCGTTTGAATCACACGGCCTTTTCTAGGGGGTGTAATGTAACACAAGGGGAATTTTGGGAGTTAAAATAACACAAGGATTTTTTTGAAAGTTAGACAAAGCATAGAGGGTGTTTTATCTTTCACTCTATAAGAAAATCTAAAGCTCAGGCTCACGAGGGTGAACTTGCCAAATACCGGGAGATTCTCTGCTTTGTATATAATCTCCACCATTAAGGGATTAGTTAGACGTGCATGATAACAAACTAAGATCCATGCACATCATCCCACTAACCAAGGGATTTACTCCCTTCTTGATGGTCACAATCATAGGTGTATACATTATAAACATAATCACTTTTACATTCCGATCTTCATACTTTATGCTTTCAAGTTCCAATATAATTTGTTGACTTAAGCATCGAATGAGGTTACGTCGGCACCTTCCCGACGAGTCTCACCCCGTTTTGTAAGACCTTGACTAGTAGGAATCCAAATTCAAAAATGGAGTTATTTAAATCCTGGGTGAATCAAATCCTCAGGCAAAACCCCGCATCAGTTAGTACAATTAAATAAAACGTTAAAATACTGATATATTTATAATTATATAATATCATCTCCTTAAGTATTTAACTAGTCAAATTATTATATAGTTTAAATATTTTATATTTCGTTCTTAGTTTACCATAACATTTTTACTTGCATCGGGAAGTATATATATAATTAAGTTGATTTGTTTATTTTAAACAATATTCATTAACATGTTAAAATAATTTAAAATTTTAACACATAAATTAATTTGATATGTACATGCATTTGATTTGCCTAATAAAAAGAAATAAACATTTTAAGATATTCCAGAATAGAGATAAGGAACAATCAATTTTAATTTTCAACCTTACGTGCCGGCGAAGAAGACATTAAGAATCAAATGTTGAAAAGTGGTGCATGTGCTTCAATCGACATGTGAACACGTTAACCACTATAGATTTGTTACGTGATTCACACTAACTTTATAGTTTTGAATTTTTGATCCACCTTTCACGCCGAATGTACGTTTCAAAAATCCAAAAGCCGACATCCCAACAAAATATTCACCTAAATAGGTCAACTTGATGAAGATATAAGTGTGACTTTTGGAAAAACCTTTGAAAAAATCAATTTTGCATGATTAATTCAGATATTAAGTTTGTGAAAAATGAAAATATATTGCATGTTGTGTGGATCGACTTTGTTTGAGACGATTTTGACTCAAAATCTAGCAAACCGAATGGCATGATGGCCTCCACGTATACATTTGTCCTAATTAAAGAAATATAAATATTTATTTAATTTATGATGTCTAGTTTCTAAATCTACGTCAATATATCCGATTTTCCATCATCTTAAAAGTGACTAGGGCCTAACAATTGAGAATCGATTTACGAATTTGATTTTGAACAATAATTAATTTTAGTAAAAATAATACTTTAAATATTACTTTTTTAAGAGAATTATTACATTAATATCATTACGTTAATATCACTAAATAAGTGATCTATTGAATTACAATTATATTATATATAAAGAAAATCAACCATCAGACATTAATATTAAACTAAAAGAAAACTCACACATTAATGAGAGTCGAACATTTATTACATTTAATAAGTGCCGAATTGCTGAAATTGAACCAGTAAAAAATGATTGCAATTCATGTTATCAAATTACTTTAAAATCATAATAGATCAAATGTGATTCAAATTTAAGTTGTCAAACATCTTCTAAAAATCATGCTTAGATATCTGAACGGTAATTATAATTTAACCTTTTAGCAGGCCATACTCATACTAAATAAAATATTCCTGGAAAAAAAAATTCCAAAAACAACTATTACCATTCCAATCCCTTGGCCAAATTAGCGTTCCTTAAAAAAAATTCTCACTACAACAAAAATATCTTTGGTGGCACCATGATTGATGGCATTTTGAAGAAAATATCACAAAATGTTAATATAATCATACTTTTGAAAAATATCACAAATTATATGTGTTAATTATATTGATTAGTGACATTGATATATTTAGTCACACCGTTACAAGTGGCATTTTGCTAATGATATTTTATATATAACGACATTTTTCAAACTGCCACTTGTAGCGGTGTGGCTAAATGCTAAATATCACTATCATAACAAGAAGTAACATTATAAAATGACATAATAATATAAAAATGTCACTAAACAGTATGATTAACATTTATAATTCCTAACATCTTAAAAAAATATAACTATATTCATTTTTTGTGACCAAAGATCATTTTTATTGTAGTAGCTATAGTGAATCATATTAGAAAAACTAATGAATAAACTGATTGTACTAAAATTAAACAACAAAATAATTCATCCGTATAACAATCTAAAATAGATCGATCCACGCCAGATTTTCACTCACATATGTGCATGTCACATGTATGCATCAAATTATCACTAAGATCATCTTGATCATGTTCAAGAGAGAGTATATATATATATATAAACTTTAATATATACACTATTTCTTTTGGCAAAAACATCACTCGAAGAACTTCTTTGTAATTCAAAAGAGCTGTTAAAAAATAAGCTTCATGCATTAAATTTAAGAAGTCAAATTCATATGTTAAAAATTACTTTTTGCGGGAATGTACAAAAGAAGTGTGCTTTCCCAACATAAAAGTTCAAAAGCAGCAGTGTAATAAAATACAAAAGATGTTGGAATATTAAAAGTAGTATGCATGTGCTCCAAAATTTGTTGCGTTAAAATATAAATTAATTGTCAGAGTAAGTAGTAAATATTTGTATGTTCTACTTATATTTTGAGATAAAAACAACATCTCATTCTTGAATGCCTATTGGTGGGGCGTCCCATCCATAGACATCCAAGCAATATAACGAGGGGTCTGGTTAACAAATATACGAGTATGTTCATTCGAATCATAAAGTTAAACACTTGTCAATAACAAATCTTTACGTGTGATTCAAATATGTGATAGAAAATCCATCTGAATACGAACACGTTGTAGAATACAATACACATACATAATCTTTGATTTCTCCCAAAACAATAATAATAATAGTAGTATATGTGTATGATATTGACCTAGCACCCAACCCCATAAAAATCGGTCAACTAATGTCCCAAATGACACGTCCTCCATAACCCACCAAATGTTCGTTACAAATTTCCACACTACAAAATCAGAAGAAATAACACCATACAATTAGGAAAAATAACAAAAAGAACATGAGAGATCACTAGAGGAGAAGCAAACATAATGACTCAGCTTTGCAGAAGAATGTTTCACTTCAACGTTAAAAGAAGAATCCTCTGTCGGGTCTCTATTCTACGTAGATATTTAAGATCCATTTGGAACCGGTTTCTTGCTTGTTGGGTCGGAAAATCTTCGATTAGGTATCGACAACTTTCGCATGCCGCCACCAGCGCCACCTTCTCCTCCGTTTCCGCGGCATCATCGCCACCGGAAAGCGTCGTAGATATCGGGTTTATGTCGTCGGATTTGGTTTCTTTGAAGATTAGTCTCTTGGGTGATTGCCACATTGGGAAAACAAGCTTTCTGGTTAGTACTTTATGATTTTCTTTTTTTTACAAAATGATAATTAGATCATCACAACAATATTGCTAGATCAGAAATTCCATTCACTTATAATTAAATAAGTATCAAATATTAGTATTAAAATAGAAGAAACCCGCAGAATATTTTATGATCCGAGCTGTGTATACTGTGTAGCATTTTAATCTTTTTAATTTTTATAATAGAGTGTATCTTTAGATTTAACAATAGCTTGTTCACAATCCATTTAACCAATTAAATTGAATTATTTATATATTTAGCCAATTAAATAGAAAGGGAACACATTTAGATTCAAAATGCCATCATAAACATATGTAGGAAAAATCAATTAGCCGCATATTGTTACGTGCTTGATAACCTGATGCAACGGTTATATTATATAATTTATTCACTTGTTTGATGGGTCTTTAATAAAATTTCAAGCATTTTTTGTAGGGGTTGCTGATTATTATTTCTTTTTTTTTTTTTTTTTTGGTTTATAGACAAAATATGTAGGGGAAAAGAAAGTGGAAGAAGAGTTTGCAGTGACAGGAGTAAACCAAGTGGACAAAACTATGTGTGTCAAAGGTGCTCGCATTTCCTATAGCCTTTGGGAAGTGAATGGTAACCTTTCTTTTCTTTTTTTTGAAAAAAAAAAAAACTTTTTTACTCACATTAATTATAATAGGTGCCAAAAAAAAAATCTGAATTCTAATTGTGATTTCAATATGATGGCATTATTGCAGGTGATAATTCTTCACAAAATCAGGTCTCAGCTGCATGCAAAGATTCAGTGGCAATGTTATTCATGTTCGATCTCACTAGTCGATGCACATTGAACAGGTACATTTGTATTATGATTGTAGCATTTCTTATTTTTAAGGTCGGATTGGTCCAAATCGGGTCGAGATGTGTCAGATATTAGTGTTAAAAACGAGTCGGGTAAATTTGAGTCATGTCGAGGTTTTAAGGTCAACACGATCAACCAACAACCTTTTTCTTAACTTTTAATGATATTTTAAGATGTTAAGGTTAATTTACTTTATTACGTATGTTTTAATTAGTCGAAATTTAATCGACTAATTGTTGATTTAGTCATACCAAATTACGACTAATTATGACTAGAACTAATTTTCCTACCAACCAAAACTAAAAATATTAGAGTTTAACAGTCTCAGCCGACCCATGTGTCAAGACCAATTATGCCAGCAATATTTATTTTATTAGCCCTAACAATATTTAATTTAGTTACAATGATATAATGGATACAAAACCACCACCTTCCTATGAATTTTCCTTCAAATCCAAGAAACTGACAATCTTAATTTTTATTTTTGTTATTGCAGTGTGATCACATGGTACCAGCAAGCCAGAAAATGCAATCAGGTAATAAAACAAAAACAAGTTTTTTTCAATTATATTCCAAAGTACTTAGCATTAGTTTTTATCTCCCATTTTATAATTCTAATTTCATATTTACATATCTAAATGAAAAATCTCAATATTGCAGAATGCAATTCCTGTACTAATCGGGACTAAATTCGACGATTTTGTTCAATTACCGATCGATTTGCAATGGACAATCGCGAGTCAGGTAATTCAATCTACGTACTAACTTTCCCAACTTAGGACTTTCTTGAATAAATACAGTTTTTACTAACACAAGTTCTTTTTCTGAATACAGGCAAGAGCTTACGCGAAGGCGCTGAATGCAACATTGTTCTTTTCGAGTGCAACCTACAACATAAATGTGAATAAAGTGTTCAAGTTCATCGCAGCAAAGCTTTTTAATCTACCGTGGAACTTGGAACGTAATCTCACTATCGGAGAACCCATAATCGATTTCTAGTTTCCAAATTGTGCATAATAAGTAGTAGATGATGATAAAAGAGTGAAAACTTGTACCTGAACGGATGTTCACGGTCAACCAGTCACTGGATCTGTTAGCAACATATCCAAGTGAACTAGCGTTGTTCTGTCAATTTTTCACCTAAGTAGCTTTTTTCTCTGAAATGAAATATATCACTTGCGTATTGTTGTTTCTAATCGATTCAGACCTGTCTTGTCCAAATATATCCAATCACGTTTCTAATCGATTCAGACCTTGTCTTGTCCAAATATATCCAATCACAAAATAAGTGTAACTAACTAACAGTACATGTTCTAAGTGGGCACAGCACATAGGAAGTATATTGCCATGTTAATGTTTTGGGTTCAGCTAAACCCAGTTCGGGCTAGAATTACCTCGGTATTTAAAATAACCAGCCAAAACAATGAACATAAAAACGCGATAAAATGCACCTCAAAGAACTAAAAAAACAAAGTTCATAGAGATCAAAGGGACAAGCATGAGTGTGAGCGATTCCCTATTAATCTTTCGTTCTCATTAATAGTTTAATACATAGCCATGCAGAAGTTAATGCCAAAAGGAGCATCAATATTTGATCTCCTATTTATTCTAAAAATCAACTTCGACCATGGATCCACCGGTAGAACAATTGAAATCTTAACATCAACATGGATACCGAGACAAAAAAAAAATCACAATGGTGCTTTTTTTTAACAAGGGTCTACTCGAGTTTTACTTCTCTTGTAGGGGGGTCAAGTTCCAAGTAGAAGAATGGAGCAGTAGGCTCTTCCCTGCATATAAATTAATAATAGAATTAGAAAAAGAAGCAAAAGAAATGCACATATTAGAAGCTGAAATTTTTTTTTTGAAAAAAATATCTATTCTCTTAATAGACAATGATACATGATTAGACCACATATACTTTTATATGGAATCTTAAAGATGATTCATTGGACAATGTAGGGAGAATTTCGGGATAACCATACCCAGGTTTTGAACGCATGCACTCGTAAAATAGCTTGAAGGGCCCTGGAACTGTTTTGAAAGGGTTACCCTCAAAACATGCCTGCAAATTACACAAACACAGACTCAGCAAATGAAAAAAATACTATCTTTTGTGAGGTCAAGTGAACCAAAACTAGAAGTTATACCCTGATATGGAAAAACGTCCGCAAGTTCTTTTTCACCAAAAAAAAAAACGATATCAATTTGGTATATAATTTACTATTAACCACGGGCGGATAAGCTCATATACCAAGGATAATTTCCTAAAAGATTTTTTCCTGAAAAATGCTAATACATAGGAGTACATTTTTTTCTGATAATTTGTAGATGATATGAGATTGCAGAACTGGGTTTTAGTTTATTATATAAACTTCTTAACTAGGCTTCCTCGTACGGAAATTCTTTCCAATAACAACCAGTGACTTCACTGCCAGTAATTAATATGCGAAGAAACACAAAGATATACTTGCTTTAACTCATATTTTAATGCATCATTCCAGAGTTCGATTGTGGCTTTTTCGTTACCTAAACCTGATATATTAGTGCTACAATGAAGAGATTCATCCTTTGTTTAATATATGTTATTAAATATATGTTCATCGACTTTGCGTTCTTGGTCTTGGCCTCTTAGATACAATTCTTACTTTCTCATCTAACTCCTCAGGCCCTTAAGGCTATGATTGGCAGTTGAAATATTGCAAGGAAAATGGTAAGAAAAATAAAAATGAACAAAAAAAGGCCAAAGTTATGTCATTTAATGCAAGAGAAATGTTTTCTTGGTGTTTTACTCACTAAAATTCACGAACTAAAACATTGCTTATACATCCTAGTTCCAAGAGAGAAAAATCAGCAGAGCACATTTTCTGTTGTCAAAATCACAAAAAACAAATTGCAATTTCTACATATTTGTATGAGCCAACTTTCAAAATGAAAGCTCTTAATGGAGTTTAATCTTAACATGAATACCTTTTCTAATTAATATACCTATTTAAAAAAAAAATCAATTCTAGGATCTTTGTATTTGTATAGTTCAAATTATGTTTTGAACTCATCATCATGTTCCTTTTCACAGAGCTTTTTGACTATAGGATCCCATTTCTTGAATATATAAAACACGCTCAAATACATGTATACTAGTATTTTATTTCCCACAGTATAAATGAAAATGAAAATTTGGAGAAAATTACTATCTTTTGTGAGGTCAAATGAACCAAACTAGAAGTTGTACCCTGATAATGGAATAACTTTAGCCAATTGATAGCCTCATTCCTTTTTCCGAAATAGGATAAGCACCTTTACCAAGTGATACACCAATATCAATCACCACTTACTTGGCATCTACTAGGACTGTCAATCTAGTGAATCGAAATCTGGCATGGCTCGACCATCGACCTCCTTGGTACATTTCTCGATCGACCTCCCCTACTCGAGCGTGTGGCAATTTATACCCCAGCCAAGAATGCACGAATATACCTACTCATTATCGAGCCACATACGCTCGATCCAAACACCCTAGTACATTTTTCATTTGATTGGGCAACTGAAAACAAACCACCCACTTGACCGCTTCAGGCCCACCATCAATGTGGCTCGAACCAACCAAACTAAAACTAAGTCGTTCGATCAACAAGTGGAGTATAGATCCAAAGCTCCAGATCAAAATGACCTCTGTGCTGAATATTTTACCCTCAAGAATTATAGAAAGCTACTAAACACTCCAAGATCAGCACTTCATTTAACCGGGTCCGACTACATAAAAAAGAGCTGACCCGAATAAATTCCACAACTATAAATACCCCCTCACTTATTACTACAGGCACGCATTAATTGCAACATTTCTATTCACTGACTATTTTTTTCTGTTCAAAGCTGAGTTCAAATCGAGCAAGCTTAGTCATCGGATGGTCATCGTTCGAATCACCTCTAGCATGACCTGACAACCTTCCTTGAGTGTTTACTAGGCCTGAGTATAAATTGGGATTTCCATCGTGCATCGAGCAGAGCTAATCGAGGAAATCCTTATTGTTGCACGACTTTGACTCAGATCCCACCTGACACTAATTTTACCTTTTCACCTTATTTAAACTGAAGTACGTTGCATCAGCAAGCATTATTTCCTAAAATATTTTTTTCCTGACATATACTAATACATAGCTGCACAATTGTGTCTGACAACTTATTCTCCGATACATTGTGGATAAAATGAGATAGCAGAACTGGGTTTTAGTCTATTTTTAGCCTAATTACAAAATATTGCAACTTCTTAACTAGGCTCCCCTGATATCATGATTCACACTTACTCAAGCGAAAATTCTTTCCAATAAGAACCAGTGGCGCACTGCCAGTAAATTATATGCGAAAACCCACAAACAGATATTTTCTTTAACTCATATTTTAGTGCATCATTCCAGAGTTCGTTGTTCCGCGATGATGGTTTATTATAGTAAATATCTGCTGATCGACTTTGTGTTCTCGGTCTCAGCCTCTGAGTCGTATACAAATATTACTTCCTCATTACCTTAACGCTATGATTGGAAATTGAATTTTGCGAGGTAAATGGTAAGGGGAAAAAATGGAAAAAAGGCCAAAGTTATGTCATTTAATGTAAGAAAAATGTTTTCCTCGACATTTTAGACATAAAATTCATGAATAGAAACATAGCTTATACATCCTACATCCCTTAATAAGCCAATAAATCAGAGAGCACATTGTGTGTCATCAAAATCAAATAGAAACCCAGCAATTTCTACATATTTTGATGAGCAATTTAACATTCAAAATGAAAGCTCTCAATAGTTAATCTTAAATGAAAACCACATTTAATTAATACGCCTATCCATAAAAAAATTCAATTCTGGTATCTCAGTTTTTGTATGCTCAAAAATCAACTAATCATCATGTTCTTTTTTATTACCACAATACAAAGATGACAATTCAGACACAGTATATAGGATCCCATTTCAAAATAAAAGCTACAAAATTGAATTGAATATTCAAACGGATTATAATGCAAGAAATCAAATCAAGCCCACGAATACATCAATGCAAGAAATCAAATCAAGCCCACGAATAAATCAAGCAAAATTAACCATATGCGGTCTAATTGTTTAAATGGAAAATCAAGAGAGGGTTTTTAATTTTACTTGGATAACGTCTTCAACGCGGTCATTGCATCTGTGGGCTATTGGTTGTCTGTGGTCGCCCTCAGGCATGCCCCATGGACTCTCCCTTCTCGGCACGGGCCGTTCGCTCATCTCTCTCTTCCTTCGGCTTGGCTTTGCTGAGGTGTGGGGTTTGGAAAGGGATTTAGGTCATTATAATTTATTCTAAATTAAAGTAATATTAATAAATAGCAATGGAGTCCTTTTTCTTTTTATGATTAATTGACACTTTGACTTTAAAATTACATTATTTTGATATTTTATATTATGAAATTAAAGCTTTAGAACTTTGCAATTCTATATTGTATACTTTTGACAAAACAATAGACATTTTAGAAATTATTGCATTTTATGTCCCCATAAATTTTAATTGTTACAAAAGTTGTAAGAGTTTTAGATATTCCAACAGTTTTGGTTTCGAAAAAATGATTTGGATTGTTTCAGTGAAACTTTTGAAATTCCGTTTGGGTTAGGTTTCAATGTTGGGGCTTGGAGGAGTATGTGGTATTTGTCAAAATCAATGTTTTTTGATAGAATTTTTGGGGGGGGGGGGGGGGGGGAGGGGAAGTAAGTGGTCTTATGAGTTTGTGTATGAGTATTAGTTGAGTTTCATGGGTTTTGCCAAACTTTATTTGAAAGAGTACATACCAAAATCGATGATTTTGAGTGGGGAAAAAAACCCTAAACTTTGATATAGATCGATGCGGTACGATATAGTTGGTACGATCCGGTCACCAAAACCATGTGCATCCTAACAAGCTCTCAAGGACCTTAACAATAGAGAGATACACACATAAACTCAAAAAAGAAAAGGAAAAAGGAATTGAGTTAAACGACAGTTTACTCATTTGTGATATTCATAATATTCAATTTACCTCTATATGAATTAAAAAAATTGCACTTTACGTCTCTATGTTCTTATAAAATATATTCACACTTCCTCCTTAACATTTTTACACCTTTAAAAAAATATAATTTTACGAAAATAACCCCATTATATACTTTATACTTATATTTCTTTAAAACCTAGAAAAAAAATGAAGCAATTTACCGTTTTTGTAATTTTATATGGACTAGTTAACACATTGTATTTATATGTATCAATTTTCCCTCACGTGTTATTATAAATGTGGCATTTACTCTTTGTATTATTTTACATGGAGAATGATAATTTTGTCTTTTTACTTAACACTTTTCATTCGCACTCAATTCATGAGAGTATCAGTAAGTTACACTCTCCAATGAAATGATGTAAATTAATTCTCAATACTTTCACATCGGGTAAAATACTCATTTTCAATTCACATGATAGTAAATTAAATATTATGCATACCACATGAAGGTAAATGAACATAAGCAAAAAATAGAACATAATATATAGTTTATTCTTTACTTGAAAAAATAAATTAGAGAAGAACTCAAAAAAAAAAACTCCAAATTATTCTCATTCATATTTTGTGTGTGTTCCATTACCTAGGGTATTCGGAACTTTACGGTCTAATTATAATTCCCTATTCGAGATACTATCACAAGGATATAGGAAATTTCTCGGCGGGAATTTATATCTGAGTTCGTCATTTTGTGGGAACCAGTATATGAAGCGAGTCCAAACATTCCGAAATGAATTTTCGGAAAAAAACAAAAAAAAGAAAAAAAAAGACACACTATTAAATTATACTTTGGCACGGTTGTCGCGTGCACCACATTCTTGTCCTTAAAACATTCAACAACCTATGATCCCCTTTTAACTGGCATCACTTCACAACAGCCCAAACATAACAAGAAAAAGTCAAGAACCAAAAAAAAAAAAAAAAAAAATATCTTAGATTAGATCCATCTCAAAATCAAAACAATGGGCGCTCTTCTTAAGCTAATTGATGCAGCACTGTTCATCTATTTCCTCTTCATCTCCATTGTAGCCCCGTTAATTGACGGCCAAACATGCCTTCCAAAACACCTCTACCCCTCCCCTGTGGTGGAGCTCAAGACCTGGTACACAAACGAATACAATGACTACTTGGTTTCTGAGAAGCCCCATTTCTTCGTAGGTCTTGTTTGGTTGGAGCTTCTTCTTCAGTGGCCTCTTTCTGTGGCGTCTGCTTACGGCATTGCCACGGGCAAGTCTTGGTTGAACACCACCTGTTTGATGTATGGCGTCTCCGCTTTCACTTCAATGGTACGATTCTTTTTATATGATTTGTTTTATTTTTGTGTTTTAAATGAATTATTGTGATCTTTTAACTTGTGGGTGGCTTGATTTTTGTAGATTAAGATTATTAAGGGGTCGTTTGGTAGGGCAAGATAGACTGTGTTAATATGGGCTAATCTGGTGTTTGGTAGTATAACTGCGATCTGGTATTGGAGCTGGATTATGTAATCCACGCGATCATGAGTCGGTTAGCTAATCTGGGTTAAGTTATGGATTCGGTGGAGTGGCATTTGTAATCTCACATTTCCAGAAGAATTACAAGATAGTCCTCTTTAAAATAACATAAAAAGAAAACTAAATTCTTCTCATTATCGAGTATTGTAATGATCCAATCCAATATACCAAATGCTTAATATTTTTAACATGACCTGTAATCAGCCTCTAGTCTAATCCAACCTCAATCCTATAGACCCTACCAAATGGCCTCTTAGTTGATTAGGATAACAATGTATGTGAGATTGGAATGGATCACATTGGATTGGATCTGAACCGTGAATTTCTTGATTTGCTCTATGAAAAAACGTGAAGTCTATAGTTTGTAAATTCACTTGATAATGACTTTGACCGGGAATCTCATGCAATTGGTTTTAGCCATTATAATGAATAGCTAAAATGGATAACAAAGTTTGGTTTAGTGTTTTTGTAAGAATATTTTGATGAGGGCATGGTATATTTTCTGAAATTGTAGGGTCTGTTCTTTGGCGTTTCCCAAAATTATTTCGTGTTTGGGAAATGCCAAACAAACATGTAATAAAATTTTCATCTCTCAATTTTCTCAAACTACTCTCAAAAGCCAAACAAACAACAATTTTCTTACTTCTAAACAAAACCTATACAAACTCTACTATGATTTGACTCAAAGTAACTTATATCTTAAACAATTTATCTCACAAAACAAACATGATTTGACATTAAGTCTTACACATCTTACACCTACAACCTAACTCTTCCAAAAAAACCTACACCTCCTTTATTTCTCAAACTACTCTCTCAAAACTCAAACAAACAACATTACGTAAATCGAGATTATTTCACAAACCTCCACTACTTTCCCAAACACCAAACAAACAGGCCCGTAAGCCTTTTTGTTTTCTTGATCTTGTTTAAGAGGACGTTACTCATTTTTTCTTTTTTAATTCTAATTCTAAGTTGTGTGTCAGCTAGAGGGCAAAAAAGGTTTAGTTTGTTATTGCTTGTGAAAATGTTTGATGGGCAATGAGAGATTTATTGGAAGTTTTATTCTTTATATGTTATTGAACTCGTTTTGGAGGTTGGTCCTTGAAATTTTGGTTATTTTGTTTATACTACTCAATCACTCTTTTGATTGAGCTTTATTGTCAATATGGAAATTTCTTTTTAGTAATGGTATCAACAGAACAAATATCCCCCTTCTCATCCATATATTGCCGTTTAGTTCAAATACACTTTGTGTATGCCTATTAGTTCATCACATAATTAAGCTATTGAAATGAATATACCCTTTGTTAGTTCAACTTGAGAGATGATTTTATAGTAAGTTGACAGAGAAAACTTCACATAGTTGATTCCAAATGAAAATTTGATGTAAGTTTTTAAAGTTTTATAAGATATGCTTTAAGTTTGACATCTGTTATTAAAACTTGCATCCCTTTATCTAGATTATCAGACGTCAAATGAATTCATCATTTATGTTTATAGCCAATCTAATCAATGTTTAAAAGAAAATCTTCATCTAGATTATAACATTGGTGCCCTAGTGAAATTGAAAATGTACCGTGTGAATTTTTCGTTTCTCACCTTCTGTTTGATTTCAGGTCGCTATACTATCAGAAATGACATTGTCCACCCGAGCATCGGATCAGCTATTGATGATGTACTACCCATTTCTTGGATTTGCTCTTTTGGCTTTGTTGCGTGGTTTGTTAACTCAATCGGGGAAGTCTATGACAATCGGAAAAAGACCTCTACTTAATAGGAAAAAGAGGGCTTGAAATCAAGATTGTTCTCTTCAATGACCGGCTAAGAATTCATTTCCAATTTTCTCTAGTTTTCGAGAAATTATCTTCTCAAATTTGCATTTGGTTGGTTTATGGACCGGAAATTAAGTCCTGTACAATTGATCAAACTGGGTTTATTTGTTTAGTTATTTATACAAGATGACTTTGTTGGCTGATATGATGTTGCATTTTGTTCTACAATATTGCTGTAGTGTTTGAAATTCAAGGCATGACAAAATGGATAGTATCTCTCAGATTATCCGGTGATGTATTTTGTGATATTAATATGATGAATTTCTCTCGAAACCACATTAATAATCAGAACATATATCTTGCAAACTACCCAATCCTATGTTTTATTTCTCATTTCAAATGTCTTCTATGTTAGTATCGAACTTTACCTTGACTAATAAAATAACATTAAATTATGATATAAAAAAAAACATAAAATTGACAAATTTGTCTTCATATACAAATAAGAAAGCCCTTCATAAGAAATACAGGTTTTGTTTGGCAGGGTACCCCTATGTGAAATGTCAAAAGGGTAATTTAAGGCCTATATGGAAGAGCTTTGACCTGGTTTCGCGAAACTGGGTCCGAACTCTTCCAAATGAAGTATGACAAAACCCATGAAACTCGTCTCAAACCTATTTACAAACTCATACCCAAATTCTTGAAACTCATTGGCAAGTTGCAATTCTATAAAATACTTATTTGATACCTACTACCTAATTTTTCTTCAACTTAATTACCACCTGATTTTTCCCCAAAAACCCCAACATCCAAACACACTCAAAATGGGGTTTCAACTTTTTCAAAACTACAAAACTCAACATCCAAACCCAATCCAAAATTCCAAATAGAGTTTGAAAGGTTTCACCGAAATCACCCAAACCATTTTTTCAAATCCAAAATCCACAAAACCGAGTCAAAACTCTTCCCTCTAGACCCATAACTCTCTATCATATTGTGAAATATAATAACGAGCAATACATCTCTTTACTCGAAGAGGTGTTGCACACATACTCAAACTTGCGACTAAGACTTATTTACATGTGAAAAATGACAAATTTCATCCTCCATTAATAACAAACTATTTTCATTTTACCCTTATGATATGCCTAATGGGCATACCCCATGTAATATTCCTTAATGGGCACTTTACACCATATGATATTCCATAACGGGCACTTTACCCGTAATCTCTATACCAAATTTAAAATCAAATAAACATGTTAAAAATAAAATTGATGAAGGAGCATTCCCATGCATTGCACCATTCAAATTACTCCACAATTAATGAGGCAAGTTTAAGAGGCATGGAAGTCAAATGATGCGGAATTTTCAGTCAACTTCAAATGTGTGTATTTCTCAATCCAAATAGAGTTAGGAGATGAATCTTAATTATATGGTTGGAAACTTCTTGAAGTCTAGTTTTAAATGCAACAAACCTTTCATACTTTAATTTGAAGTTTCCTAGAAGTTATGTAAATTCTTGTACAAGGTGGCAAAACAGTCTCAAGAGAGGTGCACCTATGGGTTCAATGAACTTTAGGTGAATCTTATGAATATATCCACCAATCCTTAGTATTTCTATTATTTCTATTGTATTTTTCAAGTTTCTAGAGTCTAATAATGTTTAGTAAGTTTCCAAATGTCTTTTAATTAGTTTAAGAAGTCTTTTAATTTATCTAAATCTTATCAATTTGTCTAAGTACGTTGGAGGATTTAATTTTCCAACTCTATAAATAGTGGCTTGTAATGTTTATTTGCAACAACTTATATTGAGTGAAATAATATTTGAAGTCTTAACACTTTGTTCTTACGTAATTAGCCCAGTATCTCTAAGGTGGAATCCTTTGAGTTATGAGCTATCTTAAGACCATGTATCTCTTCTGTGTGGATTCCTTCTAGTGGTGAACCTCTATTTCCTTAAGGTGTGGATTCTTACGAGTGGTGAGCCTATAATCCGTTTCTCACTTGTGTTACTGATTTTACCGAATTTCGTATGCAGGTAACTTAAGAAAGTAAGGCAAAAACAATAATATTTAAAAGGGGTAAATCCGATGTGTATATAAATTCCGTTCTCAATATAAAGTTTAGAGGGTCTGTCCGAGCATTACAGGATGCTGTAGCTACAAGAGAATTACAAATATGAGACCTAACAGCTAGTCTGAGCAGAATGGAGATAATGCATAGACCGAGCTGAAAGACCGAGTTGCGGTTGCGTATTCATCGGCCTCCTCAAGGTCATTAATGCTTTGGGTATATATAGGCGTGATGTTGGACTAGGTGATCCACATGTATGTGAATAAATCCTGACCCAAAGGCCAGGCCCCTTGTTAGGCCCAAACGATAACTCGAACGTGTGCTGCTCGGAGAATAGCTTGAGCTTGGAATTTGAGTTGGAGCTCGGATTTTGAGCTGGAGCTCGATATTTGAGTTGAGGGATATTTCCTATCTTGGGAGCTACGAAATATCTCTCATCAGTATCCCCCCATTTCTCGAGCGTAAGTGCAGCTGTAGCTTGGAGAAGTAAAAATAAGCCTTTTAATTGCTTCCTGCTGCATACCTCGGACATGCCTCGTTAAAAACCTTGCTCGGAAAAACCCATTGGGATAAAAACCGACCAAGGAAAAAATAGTACATATCCGTTGAGATATACAGATTGTTGAAGTAAAAATTATATCCTTTGCGAACAGTATAATTTTTCGATCCTTCTTAGTCAAAATGTCGACCTCAGAAATGAACCAAGATCTTGTGGTCCCGAATGATGCCGAGATCGAACATCACACTGGAAGCGCGGATGAGATGCTTGGCAGCTCAAATTTTGATCAATTTATACTTTTCTCAATTTCGAGCAGCATTTTCGAGCTGCATTTCCGAGCAGCAATTTCGAGCAGTGAGTCATAACAAAAGTTTTCACTTATCAGCTCTTTTCTTTCAATTTCGAGCAGCTCTTCTTCAATTTCGAGCAGCAATTTCGAGCAGTGAGTCATAACAAGAGTTTTCACTCATCAGCTCTTTTCTTCAATTTCGAGTTGCTCTTCTTCAATTCCGAGCAGCAATTTCGAGCAGTGAGTCATAACAAGAGTTTTCATTCATCAACTCTTTTCTTTCAATTTCGAGCAGCTCTTCTTCAGTTTCGAGCTGCATTTCCGAGCAGCATTTTCGAACAGTGAGTCCTAACAAAAGTTTTCACTCATCAGCTCTTTTCTCAATTTCGAGCTACATTTTCCAAGCAGTGAGTCATAACAATAGTTTTCACTCATCAGCTCTTTATCGAAATTTCAAGCTGCATTTCCGAGCTGCAGTTTCGAGCAGTGAGTCATAACAAGAGTTTTCACTCATCAGCTCTTTTCTTTAATTTCGAGCTGCATTTTCGAGCAGCAATTTCGAGCAGTGAGTCATAACAAGAGTTTTCACTCATCGGCTCTTTTCTTCAATTTCGAGCTGCTCTTCTTCAATTTGGAGCAGTGAGTCATAACAAGAGTTTTCACTCATCAACTCTTTTCTTTCAATTTCGAGCAGCTCTTCTTCAATTTCGAGCTGCATTTTCGAGCAGCATTTTCGAGCAGTGAGTCTTAACAAAAGTTTTCACTCATTAGCTATTTTCTCAATTTCGAGCTTCATTTCCTAGTTGTGAGTCATAATAACAGTTTTTACTTATCAGCTCTTTACCTCAATTTCAAGCTGCATTTCCGAGCAGTGATTTCGAGCAGTGAGTCATAACAAGAGTTTTCACTCATTAGCTCTTTTCTTCAATTTCGAGCTGCATTTCCGAGCAGCAATTTCGAGCAGTGAGTCATAACAAGAGTTTTCACTCATCAACTCTTTTCTTCAATTTCGAGCTGCTCTTCTTCAATTTCGAGCAGTGCGTCATGACAAGAGTTTTCACTCATCAACTCTTTTCTTTCAATTTCGAGCAGCTCTTCTTCAATTTCGAGCTGCATTTTCTAGCAGCATTTTCGAGCAGTGAGTCCCAACAAAAGTTTTCACTCATCAGCTCTTTTCTCAATTTCGAGCTGCATTTCCGAGCAGTGAGTCATAACAACAGTTTTCACTCATCAGCTTTACCTCAATTTTAAGTTGCATTTCCGAGCAGTGAGTCATAACAAGAGGTTTCACTCATCAGCTCTTTTCTTAATTTCGAGCTGCATTTCCGAGCAACAATTTCGAGCAGTGAGTCATAACAAGAGTTTTCACTCATCAACTCTTTTCTTCAATTTTTGAGCAGTCTTTTCCGAGTCAAGAGTCATAGCAATAACTTTCACTCCTGCTCTAGACATTTTCGAGTGGGGTGTTTCTCCTGATTGTAGGTGTTTATCCGTGTAACAGGCATTTTCGATCTAACACTCGACCAGGCCCCTCGGTGGGCACCAACTGATTTTACCGAATTTCGTATGCAGGTAACTTAGGAAAGTAAGGCAAAAACAATAATATGAGAAAGGGGTAAATCCGATGTGTATATAAATTCCGTTCTCAATATAAAGTTTATAGGGTCTGTCCGAGCATTACAGGATGCTGTAGCTACAAAAGAATTACTAATATGAGACCTAACAACTAGTCTAAACAGAATGGAGATAATGTATAGACCGAGCTGAAAGACCGAGTTGCGGTTGCGTATTCATCGGCCTCCTCAAGGTCATTAATGCTTTGGTATATATAGGTGTGATGTTGGACTAGGTGATCCGCCTGTATGTGAATAAATCGTGGCCCAAAGGCCAGGCCCTTTGTCAGTCCCAAACAATAACTCGAACGTGTGCTGCTCGGAGAACAGCTTGAGCTCGGAATTTGAGCTGAGGGATATTTCCTATCTTGGGAGCTACGAAATATCCCTCATCAGTTACCTTCCCCTATCATCCATTTCCGACATAAAAAATTACTATATAAAATATGTTTTTTTAATGTTTTATGTGTAAACGTATAGAAATTTTAAATCATGCTAAAAGTACAATGTCGAGATCATGTAGAAGATATGGAAATGATATTTAATTTCATTTTTTAATGTAAATACATTACAATATGCTCCATTTATATCATCATAAGGAAATCATCCAAAGGCCAGAGTTGCATCATTCTTCAATAACCACATCTTGATATTTCACAACAGGTTAACAAGTCTTTTAACATTAACATGGTAATCTTTCTTGAAATTTGCTCAATATATTATATTTCACGTGTCTCTGATAACTCTGTGAAAACAGTGTTATCAAGTCTATTTCCTTTACTTGTTGGTTTACTTTTATTTGAGTTTTGTAGAATCTTAAGCAATTTTAGTTAGTTTTGCATTTTGTTCGTTTGAGTCATTGGTTTAATTATTTTGTGCATGAATTGAGATATTTTCTTATATTGTGTTTATATTGTAGGCCTAAACTAATGTGGACCTAAGGACATGATTGAAAGTGAAGAATGATGAAAAAATGGTCTAACAAAGTCAAGTAGTGCAACAACGAAGAAGGAAAAAGTTGTAATAAATATAGTTATGCACTCCGAGGACCATAACTCTCTCAAGGAAGTTCCAATTAATCTGAAATTCGACTATATCGTAGAGGAAGGAGTTAGCTACATTACAAACTTTACGGATCTTGATTTGGAGTTCGGAGCTGAAAGTTATGCCACTTGCAAAATTATGGCGCAATGCTGACGCGATTTTCAGCGGGATTTTAAGAGAAAACTTGGGCCCAAAGTCTCCTACTAGGCCTCGACTTGGTAGATCTATTTAAGGACTTCTAGGTCACTAAATTACACATCTTTGATCATCTTTGAACATATTTCTCCCATAGAATACACTTAGAATATCAAAGATCTACTTGGAGAAAGATTGAAGAAGAAAAGAGAGAAGTCTTGAAGTTCACCGAAGCAAGAAGAACACAATATTGAAGATCTTTATCTCGGATTCATCGTTTTGTCTATAAAACCACATGAACTCAGATTTGTTTTTCTTTATTATTTTTCTTCATATTTTTATCATGAACCAATTCCTTAGGATCTAGGGTTTTTATGAAACTATGTTACTTTGATTATTTTTACTGGATTATTCGTAGTTAGGGACAATTCTTGTATTTGATTTAATTTCGTTCTCTATGCTTGCAACTTGGTTGGCCACCTAGTTGTTAGATTCAATATTCTTTTTGAACTTGGAAAAGGGAGACTAGGATTAGATAGAAATTAAATAGTAAGCGATCCTTAGGATAGGAATATACTTAAGGCGTTTATACCCGTTACATGAGGTTTTTTGTTTAATGCTTTGTTTTATTTACGAATCGCCTAGAAATAGAGTCGATTTGGATAATACATTAGATTCTTACGTAATTAGGAAGATACGTAGGAAAATACTTGAATCCTCGGGTAACACTCTTGTCACCATAATAACTACGGAAATCTCAATTGAGCAATCAATAGATAACATAGTAGATTATAACTCTAGGTTTCTCTTCTCATTATTCGAATTCAATCAAAGTACTTAGGCTAGTTAATTCATTAGTTAATCTAGTTAATTTAAACCCCAAAATAGATTGGAATTTGGAACCGAATTAAAAGTAAATTAGGAATTGAAATTGGTAGATATTTAGTCAAGTCTTTGTGGAGACGATACTCTTATACTTACTCTTTATTACTTGTTCGATACTTGCACTTGCGTTTATTTGCGTGTGTAATTCCGCAACAGTCTCATATGTCTTACTTTCACTTTTATTTAAAATTCTTTTTTCAAAAATAAAATATATTTCTTAAAATTATTATCTCATATACACGAAGTAATGATTCGGCATTACTAATTTCCAACCAATCTTTTTAATGGTATAAATGTAGAAATGCTTAAATCTTTGTCCTTTTCAACTCGTATTTAAAAGTTTGTGTGAAAAGTCAATGGAACAAGTAACAAACATATGATTTAAAAAAAAATGCTTTGTCCTTCTCAATTCGTATTTAAAAGTTCGTGTCAAAAGTCAATGGAACAAGTAACAAACATATGATTTTTAAAAAAAATGCTAAAAAATATAGTTGGACAAGTAACAACATGTACCTTACAGTCAATGTGCCAGTAGATCTCATTTTAATATCTTGAACAGAATTTTGAGCCACTAATCAAAAAATGTTTCCGCATAGTGACAAAGAAGCTTTGAATTGATATATTTAAATCTTGTCAAACTGACTATAAAACTAATGGTGATAATCTGTCTAAAATATATACCAAACATTAAAAAACAAAGAGGGACTAGTCTTGTCATATAATTGATGAAGCAACTTGTGTTTTTTTTTTTTTTTTTAATAAATTGAATATAATTCGACTTATTTTAAAGAATAGAAGTGTGAATTTTTAAAATACCAAATGCTTCTACTTAAAAGATCGATAATATATATTATGTACTTTAGATACTCTTCGACTTCTAGCTTGTCTATGTTTGGATCTTCTTAATTCCTTATTCAAAAATTTATACAACATAACTCATTATTGAAAAATATAGTTACTTCAAGTATATATAGTGATCTATATATAAACGAGTATTTTTTAGGTACGATAAAAAAAAAAGTACATTCTCTTACATTCATCTAAAATTTGATACCCAATCAAATTAAGCATATTGCTATTCCTTGATTTAAATGTAAATGAAAGAAATACATTTAAAAGGAGGAGAATTTTACCAAGATTTTCCGAGACTACACAAGAAATTTAGATTATAACAAAATCAACGTTTAATTTGTTGCTAGAGTGGATTCTAACCCGGATCTCATTTGATTTATTAGAATATTTATTTAATTAAAAATTCAGTAAATTAAAGAGTTTATGAACTATCGAATATAGATCTTTGTTGATATGATACGTTAAAGATCTTAATTCATTATATAGTATTAAATAATTAATTAATTAGACATGTACAATATTTATTCACATAAAAATTGTGTAAATATTAAAATGAAACCTAAATTATTGGAGCACATTTCATGGAATTTATGAGATATTTCAGTGTCAAATAATGTAGCAACAAAAATGACAAGCCCCTTCATGCCAACGGTCAATAATAGGCCTTAACTATTCAAATCATTACAAATTTTCAATAAAGGAAGGTTATATTCAACTCAAAATTAAGGTAGGTGACAAATCAAAGGTTGCAATTGCAGCCGTCGTTTGTTCAAACAATTGGATTCACCATTTGAGAAAGAATGTGTAGAGCATTAATTGTGCATGTGTAGACACTTAAAAAACAAATACAACATCAATTTCAAAGAACAAATATTTGACGAACCAAAATGGTGGTGCTTAATTGATTGACATTTCTTCAGGGCAAACCCTCGTGCTTTCTATAGTGATAGTAATTTTTTTTTTAGAAAAAACTAATTTTGCAGAATTGTGATTCGAGATAATACATTTTATTGATTTTGAAAAATATCGAAATTTTGATTTAGACGGCGCAAAAGTAATTATGATTTGGGTGTTGGTTGCTTCTCTGGGAGTATTTTCATAAATGATTTCAAAATTTGAAAGGAAAATGTGAAAATATTGGGGTAAATGCAAAATACTCCCATGTGTTATGCTAAACCTGCAAGAAACTACCCTGTGAAATTTTTATTGCGCCAAACTTCCTTGTGTTTTCAAAAACCCTGCAAAAAACACCCAATTTGTAAAAAAATAGGTCGTTTTGGATAGACATATTTCAAGAAATAATTTTAAAAATATATCACGTGAGGTTATAGGAACCAACTTGAAGTATTTTAAAAATGGTTTTTTGAAATATGTCGATCCAAAACGACCTATTTTTTATAAATTGGGTGTTTCTTGCAGGGTTTTTGAAAACACAAGGAAGTTTGGCGCAATAAAAATTACACAGGGTAGTTTCTTGCAGGTTTAGCATAACACAGGGAAGTATCTTGCATTTTCCCCGAAAATATTTGGATTAATTGTATAAAAGTTTGACTATTTAGAGTATAGGATGGAAAAATTGATGTTTCTTTAAAAATTAAGTCTATTTGACGTGTGCTATAGTAGAAAGAGTTTTTTTCCACTGAATGATGAACTTTCCAGTTTTCGCCTCCGACCCGAGAAAAGACACGGTCAAGCCAAGCCCTTACCCGCCTGAATGGCTAAATGTTTCAAGAAATAAGATAATGATGATATTTTCTTATAATTAAATATTCTTAAAAAATATAAAAATAAATAAGTAGATGCCATTTGTTATTTGTTTTTTCTTGAAAACCTCTGGAAAATCTAAAGAAATTCAAGCAAATGAATCTAAAGAAATTCAGATTCGTCCAGATCCAGCTTCATTTATATCAGATCGGATCATGTCGGATTTCAGATCTTTTTCAGATTGTGCTCGGATCTAGATTTTTTGAATCCAATGGATCTTGGTCGGATTTGGCCGGATATCGGATCTTTTATCCAATAAAATTTTCATTTAAAAAATTACATTAATATTTTTTCCTAAAACAAGTTTATTAACTTTACAATTTTATTTAATTTTAGCTCATATGTTCAAACATCCCTTATTAATATTCATATATTTAGATGAAAATATTGGTTTAAATAAATTTATAAACGAGTTATAAATTACTATCTTCTTGAATTGATAGTGAAATATTATTAATGGTACTTACTTTAAAAAATATTATATATATATATATATCATTCTTTTTATTTTTTATCGGATACGGATATTTAATGGATCAAATCGACCTAAATCCATATTCACTCCATGTATTCCGAATTACGGATCTATATAATCGGATCAGGTCTATCGAATCTCTAATCGAACAGTTATCCTAATAAATAGGGCTGAAATCGAACGAATCCGGATTGAAATCCGCCCCATTTACAGTCCTAACTTTATGAAATTGCTGCAATGCCTGGGGAAAATGTAAGATACTCCCTTGTGAAATTTTTATTGCGCCAAACTTCCTTGTATTTTTAAAAACCCTGCAATAAACATCCAATTTGTAAAAAAATAGGTCGTTTTGGATCGACATATTTCAAGAAATAATTTTAAAAATATATCACATGAAGTTGTAGGGACCAACTTGAAGTATTTTAAAAATGGTTTCTTGAAATATGTCGATCCAAAACGACCTATTTTTTTTATAAATTGGGTATTTTTTGCAGGATTTTTGAAAACACAAAGAAATTTGACGCAATAAAAATTTCACAGGATAGTTTTTTGCAGGTTTAGAATAACACGGGGTAGTATTTTGCATTTACCCCGCCATGCCCAAATGCTTGCTCTTTTGATCAAATCAAAGTATGGTTTAGTTTCATCAAAACATTTATAAATCAAGAAAAAAAAAAACTATTAATGAATAAAATACACTGAGCACTAGGCACGCGGTTTGTAAACTGATATCTTTCACATACAAAACTCAAGAAACATAAGGCATGAATGAAAATGACATGAACGAGTGCCATTTATTTCCCTTCAATTATTTAGATAGTGACAATGATTTCAACGACTGCAATGCAATATTAAAGCTGTACCCGAAAACCTTACAAAAATTATATGATGGCCACTTTCCATTTCTCAAAGTACGAGTTAGAATTTTTAAGTTAGTACATCAAAATAAGGTCTCCTTCACGGCTTCACCTAATTTAGTTGTGGTTCTATCATATGGTCTCCTTCACCTAATTCTATAGTTAACGGAGACTAAATAAAATGAGACTTAGTTCATGAGCAAAAGACAAAAACACCCCCTATGCTTTGTCTAACTCTCAAAAACCCCCATGTGTTATTTTAATTCTCAAAAAAACCCCTGTAATTTCAAATAAGTGCCAAATACGCCCCCAAAAAAGAGAGTGTGTTTCAAACGCCAAAATTGCAAGTATTTGTTCACATTTTGCTTTTGATATGATAATTTTACCCCTGACATCGAAAGACAAAAACATCCCCTATGCTTTGTCTAACTCCCAAAAAACCCACCATGTGTCATTTTATATCCCCAAACGCCCCCTGTGTTTGATTTTAAATACCACACTTGACCCAAGTAGTATATACTTAATTTTTCAAAAAGAATAAATAAAGTTAAAAAAAACAAACACATAGGGGTAATCTTGTCATTCCACCAAAAGTCAAAAATAAAATTATAAGTATATACTACTTGGGTCGAGTGTGGTATTTAAAACCAAACACATGGGGGTTTTTGGGAGTTAAAATAACACAGGGGAGTTTTTGGGAGTTAGACAAAATACAGGGGGTGTTTTTGTCTTTTGCTCCCTAGTTCATCATTTAATTTTTTTTTCAAGGTTTTAATCCATTTCGAAGTGCCTCGAACACATTAAATAGGAACCTCTCCGAACAAAAATTTGATTCTAAGTTCGCTAATTTGTAGTTACAAGCTAGCTAGGTAAGTAAATTTGTTGATTAAATAGTCATTTGCGCTTAAAGCGCGAATTTAGTCCCACAAAATTTGGGAGTCATCCCATAAAAATGCGCACTATTGAAATGTACTTTATAGTATTTCATATTTTTATTTTGATGCCGAGTTTCACGTAAGGAATGAGAGAAAAAATGAATTTATAAATATTTTTATATTTATATTTGAAAAATTGTCAATGAGAGTTTTTTTTTTTTAATGAAATGATTGATCAATATTTAATATCACACTTCAATATCAAAATAATAAATATCTTTAAAAGTTTAAATCATCAATTAATAAAATAGTAATTGGGAATTTATATTTTGAAATCATTAATTTACACAGGAGAGCCGTTTAAAGAAAAATAAAAAGTTTTCTACTAAAGAAATGAAAGGTATGTTTGTCTCGCATTTTTCCAAAAAAAAAATTGTATTTGGGAAAAGCGAGACAAACATGTATTCTATTTTCCGAAATAGATTTATTATCTCTTAATTCTCCCAAATTATTTTTTCAAAAGCCAAACAAACAATAATTTTCTTTTTTCTATAAAACACTTACACAAACTTTATATTGATTTGACATAAAGTAACATATTTCTTCACAATTTATCTCACACAACAGACATGATTTGACAAAAAATCTTACATATCTTATATCTGACACCTACAACTTAAACCCTTCAAAAATATACAACTACCTTGTTTCTCAAATCACTCTCCTAAAATTCGAATAAACAACAATACACAAATTAAAATTATCTTATAATCATTCACTACTCTCCCAAATTACTCTAAGAAACACCAAACAAACAGGCTCAAAGTCATTTTCAGAAATATCTCAAAAAAGAAATAAAAATGAAAGTTTTGGGGACTATTAAAATATAGCCAATCGTTATGCGGCGGCACTTGCTGCACCGATACGCTCATGCTTCTTCTTGAATCCCAACCTATGAAGCACGGATACTTCAAAAAATTCCACTATGCAGAGTCGGACTCTTTACGGACTCGGACACGCGTGCGACTCGGTTCGGACACGCGTCGGACTGGCCACCTGGCGAGTCCGAGAAAATACGGTATTGGACTCGGCGGGGATACGGTCAAGGACTCGGTCAAGGACCCGGACTCGGCCAAGGACTCGGTCAAGGACTCGGCAGGGGTCTTTCTGTAATTTTTTTCAAAATTGTGGGTTAAAATTGAAAATTTGAAACTTAATTAAAAAAAATCAGAAAATACTTTTGTGAACTAGCCGATTAAACTTCTACATAGTACTCTTCCTCTTCATTCCAAACACAAATTAAAACAACTCATGAACTCCCCAATTTCATTCATTTCATAAACCTTAGTTCAAGAATTCTCTTCCAATTTATTCAAATTTACGTCCTCTCTACCTCATTTTTGTGCATTTATGTTTTATTTCCTTGAAATTTGAGTTCGGTTTTTTATTTTTTCTTCTTTTTCTATCAACAATGTGTACTTATTTTACAAATATTATTGACATTATGGCCTAAAATTAGAGTTATTTGGAGTTCTTTTATCTGGTGTTTCTATTCAGTGCCGGTGCCGCATTGTTAAACTCCATTTCACCTAAACCATACTCTTTATCTCTGTGTGGCTGTATTATCTTTTAACCTCTAGGTAATTGCTATAAAAAAAATCTGAAGCAAAAGAAGGAAAAAAAAAAAAAAAAGGCTGGTATTTCTGTTTTGTAATAAAAAATCTAATTTTATTTAAAGATTTCGAACAATTTTCGTGTAATTGACTGATTGTTATGTACTTGGAGTGAATATTTTTCTTATGAGACTTGTTTGATATTTTTTTTCATATGAGACTTGTTTGAATCATTTACGATGTGCTTAGAGTGAATTTATACACCTTTTGTGTTCTTTTCTTTTGATTTTGTGTTTGGAATATTAGAATGAATGTTACTTCATTGGCTATGATGTTAATTTATTTTATTTTTATATAAACTATATAGTTTTTTTATTTTTTAATATACGTATCCATGCCGTGTCGTATCTTGAAATTTTTTTAGAAAACGAGTCGGCAAATCCGAATTGTGTCGAGTCCGAGTCGCCGAGTCAGTGTCAGTGCAACATAGATCCCAACCTCATTTCCTAATTCTCAAAGTGACAGTGAAATGATTTAAGATAGGGTGTTGAAAAGTGTGCAAAATTCATAAAGCATTTGTATATATATAGAGACATTTATTTGTGTAATTTGATTAATATATATAAAATTAACACTCCAATGTTGATTAATTTGAATAGCAACTATATTTTTTTCTATTTAGAGACATTCATTTATTTGCACGGTACATATATTATTATATCAAATTAAATCACTATACTAATAATTAAACTAAAAATTCAAGGTGGTTGGGTCAAGTGGTAGCGACTTGCGACCCTAGAGGCGAGACTTAAGTTTGAATCCTACTGGAGACATCACACTGAGGAGGACCTATACCCTTTGTACTATTTGGTCAGGGCTGTAAATACACAGTTTAATAAATTAAAAAAAAAAAAAAACTAAAAAAATGCCAACACTATTATAACTCGTTTATTTTCCGATAGTAACTTAAATATGATTCTTTTTCCTAAAATAAAATTATTTCTCTCTAAACTACTATATCACCCAAAATAATGATTTAACATTAATAATTCACAACAACTAATTTTAAGACATTAATAATTCACAACAATAATTTAACTTTTATCTAAAACTCCGTACAATAAATAATATGAATAAAACAGGGATGTAGCGAGTATTAATGTAACACCAAACACTTTCAACTAATAATTTTGAGAGCGCCCACAGTGACAAAGTTTATATTTTCTTATACTATGTAACTTTTAGCTAAAATCTGCAATAAACTATAATCAAACAAATATTATGAAGTTAATGCAATATAATCAAACAAATTTTAAAATATTTTCTACTATATTTAGGAATTCTTTTTGGACCAAACATTACATGTATAGGTTTCAGCGGCCAAGACGCATAAAAAATGTTTGAACTTAAAATAATAATTCAATCATATCAATCATCATATAATATAATGTAGTATATCAATAATATATCAATTTAATTAAAAAATACATGATAACCTAAAACCTAAATTTTACCCCTTAATATAACATCCAAAATACAGCCAAACCACTATACCCAAATTTTCAAACTGAATTCACTATTAAATAAACATTATATTATAACCTGAAAATTTAAACCAAAATATATTGAAGTCATGTTATGATTGTTCCGTAAAAAAATTAAGAAGATTTTTTAAATTCTCGATAAAAAAACACCTAAACCAAATAAAGTCGGCCAAAATAAATCCAAGCAAAGACCGTCTCGCCCGCTTCACTCTCTGCACATTGGGGCATCTCCAATGGTAGGGGCAGGTCAGAGCTCCCGAACCCTGGGGCTATCCCTGCCCCTAATCCTATCTGGTCGTCTCCAATGGCAGGGCTTCGAGTCCCAATTACTTCCAATTTCATTTCTTACCACTCTTACCATAATAATAATAATAATAAATTTAATTTTAATATTAATATTAGAAATAATAGAAATAATAATAATAACTATAATAATAATATAATAATATTTAAATATTAAAATTAAAGAGAGTTGATAATAATAAAATTAAAATAATTTAAAACACGAGTTACAACATTAAATAAATGGCACACACAAAAACAAGAAGGAAATATTAATTGAAGTTTGTCTAAGTGTTTAATTATATTTTCAACTAATTTGATATTTTTATAAATATACGGCCAGCAATATTGTAATTAAATAATTTAATTTTTAATTACAATAAAATAAACTAAAACAAAATATTTAAAAGAAATTATTAATTTTAAATATTAATTATAATTCTAATTAAATATTTTAAATTACAATTCTATTTATAATCACAATTCTGACTAATTTATGAATTTAAATATTTTAATTACAATTCTAATTAATTATTAATGATTTAATTTAAAAGAAATTTTAATTTTATTTAATAATCATTTAAAATAATCATTTAAAAACCATTTTAAATATAAAGAATAAGGAATTAAAAGAAATAAAAAAACCAACACCACCAAGTGGCGCCACCTGACATAAAGAGGGGCGCGTGCACCCTCTTCTTCTCATGCTGCCCCGAGCCGTGAGGAGGGCCGCAAATGGCCCTCCCTCCACCCCGTTCCCGCCCCTGCCATTGGAGAACACTTCCCCGTCCACCCCGACCCCCAGGCCATCCATCTCCATTGGAGATGACCTTAGTTACCATAATTTTTACTCCAATTTGTAGTATTAGAAAAAAAAAAAATTAGGTGGTCTAACCTGATGACAAAATTGAGTCTCAGTGTGAATCTCATAGGAAGTGATTCACATAAGAAGTGTGATAAAAGTCTTGTTAATGAATAATGATCATTTGCCAGTGTAATGTGTAATCACCATTTTTCAGAAAAGAAAACTAAAAGCCCAATTGATGCAGAAATTCAAAATATCCTAAGAATATTCCCAGAAATTCACTACCCTTTCCATTCTTAATTGTCTTTTGCTACCCTTTAACAGGCACCAAAACTTACATACAAACAAACAAACAAACCCAACCCAACCTTAACCGGCTCCAGAGGTCGGTCCTGGTTTACGTGGGCCCCACAGGCTCATAAACAGCTTCACATTCATTTCAGCTACTATATATACACACATTCATAAATTCCTAGAATTTCATCAAGCAACTCTTCTCTAGTGCTAATTGCTTCTACATTTACCAAAAAAAATTAAAAAAAATGGCTTTCTCTGCAAATCAATATTCCTACACAACATTCTCTCAACATATAACCAAAACACGCTTTCTCCCTTCAAAACCATTAATCAACTTTACACCCTCAATTAATAAGAAAAACATGATATTATCACATAACAAGCCTCTCTACATTTCGTCACTAAGTAAATTTAACTACGTTTCCAAGCCAGATGACTCGTCGTCCTCGATTCAATGCAACGCGTATGAAGCTAGTCGATCGCAATCCATTCCGATAAACATCGAATTCGATCAAGAAAATGCGGCCCAAAAGCTCAAGATCGGAGCTTATTTCGCTACTTGGTGGGCTCTAAATGTAGTCTTTAACATATACAACAAGAAAGTGTTAAATGCTTTTCCTTTTCCATGGCTTACTTCAACTCTTTCACTTGCGGCTGGGTCGTTAATTATGTTGGTTTCTTGGGCTACGAGAATTGTTGAAGCTCCGGAAACTGATTCTGAATTCTGGAAAACTCTGTTTCCTGTAAGTTTTTTTAGTCACGGAAAGTTTTATAAGTGTCGGTAAAAGATTGAAGTAAGTGACCTTTAGCGACCCTTTTTTGTAGGTTGCCGTGGCGCATACTATCGGGCATGTGGCTGCGACGGTGAGCATGTCTAAAGTTGCGGTTTCATTTACTCATATTATTAAGAGTGGAGAGCCTGCTTTTAGTGTATTGGTTTCGAGATTTGTGCTTGGGGAGACGTTCCCTTTGCCGGTGTATCTTTCGTTGTTGCCTATAATCGGAGGTTGCGCTCTTTCTGCGGCTACTGAACTCAACTTCAATCTCATCGGTAAGAAGAGATATAACAACTTCCTCGTTTATTGAATTCTGACAAAAATGATTTCTAGTAAGGTGGTAAATGTATGGGTTGGGTCGAATTCTGGTAGGTCAGAATAAGTAAGATCAAATATGAATTATTATGGGTTGGCGTACATTTAGAAGCATACATTCTGAATATATGAAAATATGATTTTAAAATATTAATACTGCAAATAATTTTGAAATTGGGATCAAAAGTACAATTTTTGGAATCAAAAGTATTGAAGGTCCAATCATGTGACTTTACCAATTAAGATACTTTTAAGACTAACATGTAGAATTTAGGGGAAATATTGCAAACTAATTTTTCTCATTGAGTATTTGTTTGGTCAATTTTGTGCAGGATTCATGGGGGCAATGTTGTCAAACTTGGCATTTGTTTTTAGAAACATATTTTCGAAAAAAGGAATGAAGGGAAAATCTGTAGGAGGGATGAATTACTACGCTTGTCTCTCAATGCTGTCACTTTTAATACTAACTCCCTTTGCTTTTGCTGTGGAGGGTCCTCAATTATGGGCTGTTGGATGGCAAAAAGCACTTTCTCAAATTGGACCAAATTTCGTATGGTTAGTACAATAAACCCCCAATTTCTAAAATTTTACTTGACTATACATTTTCATGTTTTAGGGCTAGTTTATTGTCAACTTTGATTGTTTCCTTGATTTTGATGTGGAAAATGACCATCACTAATAGTCTACTTTGTTTGTAAAATTACATTTTTGGTCTGAAATTTATAAAATATTATGAATTTGGTCCCATCGCTCTCTTTCGTGCCTTTTTTTTTTAGAAAAAAAATACATTCATCGTCATATATTACACCATAAATCATTTCCGTAACTGCCCAAAGAATTACAAATAAGAAACCACTACAAAACACTACAAATAAAATCTCTTGGTCATTAGACATCAGCTTTGTCAACGACAACATAATATATGTTGCACTTTTAATCTCATAGGAATTTTTGCACTTTTTGCCCTAGATTGAATGAGAATTGGGGCATGGATGCTTCTTGTCATGAGATTTCAAGATCTATATTTTTTTGTCAGAATTTCAATATTGTTATTGATTTTTTTGAGAATCTTATCAATTTGTTCTTTCTCATACAAATTGCAGGTGGGTTGTGGCCCAAAGTGTTTTTTACCATCTTTACAACCAAGTTTCTTACATGTCTTTAAATGAGATTTCACCATTGACATTTAGCATCGGAAATACAATGAAGAGAATTTCCGTCATTGTTGCATCTATTATCATTTTCCAAACTCCTCTTCAACCAATCACTGCTCTTGGGGCTGCCATTGCAATTTCCGGCACTTTTCTCTACTCTCAGGTATTAATTTATTTTTATTTTTTAATGAATTTTTCCTAATTTTCTAAGAGTTAAATGGCAATTTACCCTCTGTTATATTCATAGTGTTCAATTTACCAACATGTGATTTGAAAAAGAACAATTTATCCACATGTGTTATGATAAATGTGACAATTTATATAACCCCCCCCCCCCCCCCCCCCCCCCCAATGTTATGGAGATAAATTGCTTCTTTAAAATTTTCACATGGGAGTAAAGTGTTTTTTTTTTTTTCAAATCACAAGAGGATAAATTGAATATTTATGCATTTCACATAGCGGTAAATTGACATTAACTCTATTTTCTAATGTTCCATCCCATATACTTTTTTCTTTTCTTTTCTTTTTTTAATGTTATTTATACACACGTTCACACACTTTAGGACAAAAAAAAAACATTCTTGTTTTAAGTGTAACATGTGAGCTAGCTAGCAATATTGCAACTTGTTACATGAATTTCATGCACTAATTTGTCATTATTAATTTATTTGGACCATTGTTTTTCATTCACCAAACTTTTGGACGAGACAATAGAGACGCGTACTTAGACATGTGCAGCACACTAGCTTCATATCTAGAGATCATTTCATTTCTAAAAGAATATTTATTAGAAATAAAGCAAAATGAAGAAAGAAAAATGCGGGAGCTTTGTTTGGATTAAAATAGTAATATGTTACTGAAAACGTTAGAAAGGATATAAAATTAGGAAATTAGGGAAATATTTAATAACAATTTTATGATCATAATCAAACATTAGAACACGGTCTCCTATTATGTAAACCAGAACCAGTACAAGTGTGAAATCTCCAAAGAGCTAAATGCAAAAATATCCCCTGTATTTTGTCTAATTGACAAAAAAATTCCTGATTTCTTCACAAATCATATAGAGATTAATGTTATTGTCAAATTTTTAAGTGGACAGAGGGGTTATAACAAATTTTTAAAGTTAATATGAGGATTATTGTCAATTTTTAAGTGAATAGGGGTGTGTTTGCATCTTTTGCTTGGGTATAATTGTCATTTCGGCTTGGCAGAAGGTTTTTTTGCTAAAAAGGTTAGCATAAGGGAGGTTTTTGGTAATAAAAATAACAAAGAGTTTTTTTTGCTAATTAAGCAAAGTATAGGGGGTATTTTTGCATTTCACTCAATCTCCAAATTACCCTTAAGCTTTAATCATGTTTAACCAACATTTGTCCCTTACATTGTGCAGGCAAAGCAGTAAAAGATAAGAAGTTGTGTATTATGTCTTGTATTGGTAATTAAGAAAGATTTGAAAAGGAGAAATTAAAAGCTATAAGCAGATTCAGACCTTTAACGACGGATTAGCTTTCTACCGTTGCTAAAACTTAGCTATTGCTACACATTATGAAAAGCTGTCGTGGATTGCGGCATGTTTGGATGCTGCTGCATTTACGGGTTTTTCTAGCTTGAGGCCGGCAACTTGGATGAACATGTATTGATGATCGTGAATATTAATTAATTCGTTCAAATTGTAGGAAATTTCGTACTATTGATGCATATGAATATATAAAATCAATAATTCTTTATGATTTTGGTTTTGAAGTCAGTTGCTTGCTGTTAAAAATTTGGTTGGAATATATTTGAAATAATTTGGCCTTCCTTCCACTCCTAAATACATGTCGTTTTAGAGAAAAAAAAATATACTTCTAAATACATGTCATTTTAGAAATTCAAGATAGAATAAGTTCTTTTTTGACAATTTTACCCTTTCTCATAAATGAAAAAGGGAGAAATGGATTTGGAAAGTTGCAGATTTTTTATTTCTTTTGAAGGGTAGTTTGGTACCATAATATATTTACTCTCCTAAAATTCAGATAATTAATAATTTCCTTAATCTTTGTGCAACAACCTTAAACGACATGTATTTAGGAATGGAGAGAGTAGTAATTAAGAGATAAGTTTGTAATTACACTTATTTTAGAAGTGATTATGAAAGTATGCCCATCCCTTGTACCCCTAGGAAAAATTATTGGCTAACTTAAGTACTCTCTATTATATAAAATAGGTAGATTACTTCCTATGAAAACAAATAAAAGGCAAAACGACTCCCTAAGACTTATAGTATTCCATTTGAAGGGTTTAGGGTTGGGGAAGATGGTGGGTCAATTTTTTTAACATTTAAGAAAAGCAATTTAGTATCAACAAAAAAATTATAGTTTGAAGGGCTAAATGAAGTAGTAAGATATATTTTTAAAAACATAAGTAGATTTTTCACGAAAAAGAGGATGGGGATGTTCAGGGCCGACCCAACATATTAGAGGATTTTAGGGAGAATTTTAAATACAATTGGTTGGTCTTTGATTTCGAAAGCTTCAGAGGATAAATATAATTTTAAGAAAATCGTATCTAATACGAGTTCTTTCCTCGTCTATTTTATTTTGTTTATTATAGTGTTATTTTATTCTTAATATTATAATCATTAATATTGTTGGTTTTATCTAACATGAAAAGGGGTAAATAAACATATCACATCTATTCACTCTTGTTAAAATAATTTTTAAATTATTCAATTGAATTTACAAGTAAACTACAGAAGACTAATTATGGTGAGTTTGGCTTAGAGGTTCGAAAAATAATTATAGGAGAATTAATTTTGCTAAAATAGATTTTGACAATAATTGATTATAACAAAAATTAATTATGAAATAATTGCTTTTGTATAATAACTTTTGCAAAAGTGACACTCTAGGAGCTTCTAAAATAAGTTAATTTTTAGCTTCTGGAGATTCCAAAAGTGATTATGGTATTGGGGACCAAACACCATGAAAATCACGATTGACCAAAATTAATTTTTATAATTGGCCAAACACTTTAAAAATCACAATTGAGATCTATAAGTGCTCCCACCGCTGGGCCAAACTCACCCTAAATATCCCACATGAGTTGAAAATTATAGTTAAATTCACCTTAAGATCTTGGATAATTTAAATTCACCCTAATCATGAAATGGAAAACCCATGCAACATATTATTATTAGTTACCTAAAAAAGCAAAGAGAAATTATAAAATTGTCTATCCTTAGATATAGTTCATGAAGATTAAAATAAATCTTCTCTTATTATAAGTCGCAAAATTTATTTCATCGGGATCAACTACGAAAACTCCCGGTCACTAATTAATTGGGTCCTCCAAATTAAAAACAAATAATCACTTTGTGTTGAACTTGTCCTCGTCCAAATCAATTGGGTACTAAGTTGAAGAAGATTATGCACTGGAGTTTCCAAATGGCTTTCCAACATAATTTGCTGCTATTATTGAGATGCGATCAATCTGCACAAACCAAGCATTAATCCTCCTATATTTTTATATAATAATTAGCAAAAAAAAAAAAAAAAATGAACAAATGGTGTTATTCAAACTCTGAAAGGCTTTGTGAGGGTGTTAAAAGGCAAAACTCTCACTGAAAGCAAACCAAACAAGGCCGTAGTATTTAAAAGATGAAATGATACTTTTAATTTTTTTAATTTATTTTGAGGATAGAATAAATTGCTTAACATTAACAACTACCAATATAATTGTAATAGAACATGGATTTTTCATTATAAGAATAATAGAAGATTTTTTTAACAATTACAAATAAAATGGGCTAGTAAATACAAAATAACCATGATAAGATTTACAACTATTAGTTTCAAACAATGTGATATAGTTTATTGAGAAAGGTTAAATTTACTTTTGAAAAGAACTAAATTAAATGTTTTTTATATAAATTCACTACCTCGTGTTTCAACCGAGCATTTTCTGATCTCAACTGAAGTTCATCAAGAGACATTTTTGCTACAATAGCTGGGCTACCACAATTAGGGCATGTAGCATTGTTGAGAACTTCTTTGTACCTCATGTTTTCATTGTGAAGTTTTTCATTCTCAATTCGAAGCATTGAATTCTCTTTGTGCTCATGTTGTGTCTGTAAATTAACAAGGTAAATAAATTTATGTTTCTATACTATGAAAAAAGAAAAGTCGATAATTAAAAACTTAGGAAACTCATATTCTTGTTTTAAAAGATTGTAGTTGAGCATTAGTGCATCATACAATGAGATATAATTAATTTAGAGAAATAACTTAATTTGGATCGTCCAAATGAAAAATAGAAGAAACATTTTTGGGACATAACGTGTATTAATAAAAATTGACTATTGGGCGGAACAAAAGTTGAGGGAAAATAAATTGTTGGTAGGTTGAATTGTGTTCGCCCAACAAATAAGATGGAAAGGTTGCAGCTTGGGTTTACATAGGTTGGACCAAGCTTAATACGGATGTGTTAGGTCATTTCCAGTGATTACAGTCTAATTTCCTCTTCCACTTTTCCATTTTCACTCCTCCCCCTCCCCCTTCCCATTCCATTTGATTTCAATAATCATTATTTCCCACTCTCACTTAATAATAATAATAATAATAGTGCTAAATAATAATAATAATAATCCAAAAAAAAATTAAATTTCTTACAATGTTATTAAATTTCATAAAATTAGTGTTAAGTTTCTTAAATTAAAGTTATGTTTTTTTAAAGTTTATTTTTTATTAATTTAATTTTCTTGAACAAAAGTTACATTTTTAAAAATAAAATTAACTTTTTTTAAAACAATACACAAATTAAAGTCAAGTAAAAAAAAAGCATTTTATTAAACCCTAAATGAATTTAAACAAATTTTTTTTAAAAAAAAACAGAAAAGAATGGAAGACACCCTTGCCGGGTTCGTCAATCCTTCCCTCATTTTTCTTCACTTTTTTTTTTTCATTCCCTTTGGTTTCCCTTCCCTTTTAGTTATTAGAGATGGCCTTAGGTGGCTAAATCAAACTCGACGGCTATTGGTGGTGTGATACGAAATGATCATTTGGGAGTTTGACTTTTGCCGTAAGGTGGGTTCTAGTTCAATTGACCAGACTAAATTGTTGGCCCTTCGAGACGGGGTCAATTTTGCATGGGACGGGTGAGTCTGTAACTTGGTTGTGGAAATTGACTCATAAGTTATCAACAAGCTTGTTTAGAAAACTGATACAAGAGAGCATCTGTTGAACCTCATCTTCAAAGATTGTAGAATTTTGCTTGCCAAGCCTTGAAATTTATCTATGTAACACATTAGACGGTTGGCCAATGGTGGCAAACGTTTTGGCCAAGATAGGTCACTTAATGGGGGAATGACTACATTGGTTGGAAGAGCCACTAAGCTAGTAGAGAAAGTAGACAATGATTGCCTCTAAAAAAGGAAAAAAAAGTGATATTTTGATTATTTGTTCAGAAAATGTTCAAATTAAAGCCCATAGAGGGTGGCTTAATTAACCCATACCTTTTTTTTTTCTTTTTCTTTTTGAGAAAACCAATTAAATTTCATTATTCAAGAAAGATATGCAAATTTACTCATTCTTAAAAAAATGTCACAAGTATGCAAATTAAAAGTGTAGTACCTTCATTTGATTACGCTTGTTTTGGAACCAAAACTTGACTTGCAATTGTTCCATCCCGAGTTCACGGCTAAGTTCCTTTCTTTGCTTATCATTCGGGTGTGGACACTCCTTGTAAAACCTGTTACCATTCATGAAATAGATAGGTAAATAGATTAAATGTGGAGGGTAAAATAGTATTTAATCTAAAAAAATAACGGTGTCAACTATTTAACTGTTAAAGGGAGAATGTGCAACATTTGGTAAAACACAAGGGGATTCTATGTAAAAAAAATCACACAGGGGGGTTATGTACAAATTCTTTTTAACTAATTAGAACTTACTCTTCGAGATTGTGGATCTGATGTAGAGTGTGTCGATAACAACGTTTTCTCCTTGGTTGTTCGTCCTTTGCGTTCTCAGAATCGGATTTGATCGCCTTTCCCTATAAAATACAATGACTAATGTCTCATTTTTTTTCTTCATATAAACATGACTTATTTGTATATAATTAAACTAAATAATTTGTCTTATTTCTTTATATATATACAATATTCATACATTTTCAGAATTGAAGATCCACTTAAAAATGCTGATTGAAACAAACTAGGACTTAGATTAAATAGAACCATGTATACCAAATTAATTACCCAAAACAAAAACAAAAAATAGAGAGACATTTTATTTTTTTGAGATAAAAAATAGAGAGACATAAAGAGAACTGTATAAGCATGTATGAAATAGGTAGATTTCCCAAATAGAAGACGGATAACTTAACTCTTTATATCATATAAAAAAATAGATAGTTCGACCCCCATATAAAAAACAAGAAACAAATAAAGCAGCTCTTAAGACTTGCAGTGTTGTTTCTATATGTATCTTTCAAAATTAAATAAGAATATTTAATTTTTATTTTTTAGATGTAATTTAAAAAATAAAAAAAAAGTCCATGAATGGAGTTGGGAAGATGGTTGATTAATTTTTTAATATCGAGCAAACGGCAATTTAGTCCTAATGTGAAAAAAATTGTTTGAAGGGTTAAGGGAGGCTCTAAAATATATTATAAAAATCCTACATAGTTTTCTTGCTTTTCTCCAATAATGGACGCGATAAAATGTTCATTAAACATATCACATAGATATTGAGTTATTCAGTCCTAAAATAACAGCAAAAAATTCAAACCAATCCAATTAATAATTTTTAATTTCAATGACCTATATCAATTTTTTTTTATGGTTTTTGACATAAATCCAAGGCTGAAACAAGTGGGATTTTATATATTTTTTTCTTCCTGTTTTTCTTTTATATTCCGTGGACTTCCTATTATGTACGTTAGACACAAAGACTTGACCATCTATAAGGCTGAAATGTAAACATGCTCAAAACACGCATAATAATATTAATTTATCCAAATAAAAGGTGATAATATTTAACTACATACATAATTACTAATAGAAATTATTTTAGGCTTTTTAATTTTCCCCTTAAAAAGAAAAAAAGAAAGAAACAAGTAACACACCTTTGTCATGATGCTTACCTGCAAGGTAGACATAGAAATGTATTAGAAAATGTGTTGATGTTGGTATATTATACAAACATGTAAAAAAATTGAATTCAGAATATAAAGATATATGAACAAACATTCGTAAAGAATATGTTTGATAACCTTGAATCCACTTACTGTAAAGGATTCTTGCAATTCCTCAACAAATATTTGGGACTTCTAAAAAAAAGCACTTTTGTCAAATATATATAGGGGATATATTTTTGAAGTCATTGTTATGGTGACTGTGTTTAGGATTTTCTTTTTAGGAAAAATATTAAATAATGGAGGGTAAAAGGGGAACAAATAAAAAAATGGAGCTTAAAAAGGGAAATAAAAGGTAAAAGAGTAGATTGAGGGTATATAGAGATGGGCAATTACATTAAATATATTGGTGGCAATAATATAATTTGGGGAAAAAAAGAATCTTCGGAAAATTGGTGAAAGTCTTTGTTCGATATACAGTGGTTAATAAATGTTCTTGGTAGTAAATATTTTAAAATAAAACAAAATGATAAAAGGTAGGTTGCAAGGAAAATATAATAAATTTGTGTTACCTTTCTCTACCATTATAGATTTTGAGAATTCTTGACATTACTAGAAGTGCTTCTAGAAGAAATTCGAATCCGATTATTAGTTCACAAATTTCAGTTAGATAATTAAAAAAATTGGCTCGGTTAAAAAAAATTCATTCCCAATTAATTTTAATCTCTTTTAAGGAATGCATGATATAACACTTTGAAAGTTTTTTCCATGCTAAAAAATTAAATAATTTATATGGTGATATTATAAGGGCCGGACATCCCTATATGCAATTTAGGTCATTGTCCCACTTTACCGAGGATCCAAATTTATTCTAATAAAGTTCAACTAATTTCTTATATATACAATGAAAAATATTTTGTATACATACAGAAGATGTTTATCTATTTTGGTGAATTTGTGTACCACTTTTCTATCATCATATGATCATTATAGAAAGTTTATACACTATAGTTACTTATTGATATTTCCTTTTTTGGTTTTATTAGTTACTTATTGATATACTCAATTTTAAATTTCTTTTAATGCCTCCAATCAGGTAATGACGTAATGTAGAATGTCCTTAACAATCTTAGATGCTAATTACAATGATTTTAACAAAAGTTGATATTATGTTACAAATCCTAATGAGCTTGAAATATTTTTATTGGAGTACATATATGTTTAATAAGGGGAAAGAGTAAATAAAGATGTCGACTTTTACTTGTTGACCTATGTGGGATGGTGGAACTGGATATGATAAATTAAAGATTTAAATGAACGTATAATTAAATAAAAAAATTAAACCAGCCCAAATTAAAAGCCTGAATAAAATGTCATTTAAAAGATACGAGAGACAAAAAGGATAAACATATTTAGGGTTGTCAATGGGTCGGATTTTGGTCGAATCAGACTTAGCTTATCCAGATTCAACTTCATTTATATTGGATCGGACACTGTCGGATTCAAATCTTGTTCGGATTGTACTCGGATCTAGATTATTTGAATCCAATGGATCTTGGTCGGATTTGGCCGGATATCGGATCTTTTTCGGATTCAATAAAATTTTCGTTTAAAAAATTACATTAATATTAAGTTTATTAACTTTAAAATTTTATTTAATTTTAGCTCACATATTTAAACATCATTTACTAATATTCATATTTTTAGATGAAAATATTTGTTTAAATAAATTTGTAAACGAGTTATAAATTACTATCTTCTTAAATTGACAGTGAAATATTATTAATGATACTTAATTTTATTTTTATAAAACATTACATATATATATATAATACATTATATTGGGTTGGTATTGGGCCAGGTCCTGGACTGGCCGAAGGCCTTTTAGCGTCCCAGTATAAAAGAGAAGCAGCCCTTCAAAGTTGGGCCATTGATTAAAATAAATTGGGTAACAATTTGAGACTTTAACTATATCTAATTATCTATACAAGATTAATTTTTGTATAAGTTTAGAATTTTTGACTAATAATCTTAATTATTAAATCTTAGAGACATGGATAAGTATAATGTTATCTATTATTTAAGAAATAATGAAAAATTGGTCATATATTCACTTAATTTACTAGTAATATTAATGCCTTTGCCTTATTAATTTGATTGGTTTGTGTTGGTGTTTTAATGATTAACAATTTTTCATGAAAAGAATGCAAATCTTCCGGTTAAAAGCTTACATTCAAATGAAAAAAGAAAAAACGACTTTTGAGTAATGTTATGTACTGTTTCTTCAAATGCCTTTTCTCAAGGCTCAAATCAGTTGAAACAATATTTAAAAACATAATAAAATAATGTTTTGCCTCAAATTGGTAGTTTTTCAGATGAAATGTTGTTATCCAAAGAGACATTTCTTAAAAATATAATGATGCGTGCAACATTTGCTAACTTCTAACAATTCAAAGTCAAGGCAAAAGTCTACACATACCCAAAACGTGACATTTCCAACTATAGGATGATAATATGTGATTTCGAATTAAAATATTTGTGCTGATAAAGAGAAAAAAAAAAAAAAAAACATTTGTATCAGGCAGGTGAAATTTATTTAGACACCTCAATATTTATTTAATTTACAGATTTAACTCTTTTATATCATGGAATTTTAAAATATTCTTATGGACACAAAACATTAGTGTTTCTAATAAAATATCTTATTTTTTCTTTGTTTAACTTTAATTTTAAAATTCGGAGATAAATTTGTAATTCCACCTGAATCAAGACTGCTTAAGTAATTATTCCAACAATGAATAACAATTTCTGTTCACATCATCCATTAAATGATCATATGACACGTACGAGTAAATATTAATTTTTTGTATTAGGGGGAAATGCAGGATATTCCAATTAGTTATGCAAAATTTGCACAAAAATATCTTGTGAAATTTTTGCACTAAATTTTATTGTACTTTCAAATTCATTATACACTTTTTCCTTACCTTACTTCGTAAGTTGTCTAACGCCGTAAATTTTTAGTTTATATACATAATTTCCCCTAAATATAAGGAAGTTATGTGATAAGTCAAAAAAATACAAGGGCATTATGTGCTAAATTTAAAAAGTACAAGAGGATTATGTACTAAGTTTAAAAATTAGATCGAGATTCCTTTCTAAGTTTGAAAAGTACAAGTGAAACTGATAAGGTTATTATTATCATTTAGGCTGAAAAAACTAGAAAAGATACAAAAAAAAAATCGCACCAAAGCCTCGTGGTCCACGCAGGCTTGTCAATTAAACGCAAGTGGACGGACGGGGTATTTATATGTAGAGAGAATCTGAAAGTACAACAAGATTTGGTACAATAAAAATTTCACAGGATAATTTGAACATATTTTACATAACGACCTTGAGTTTTTTTTTTCTCCTCATACTTTACAAAGTTATAATTTCATCCAGTATTTTTAAATACTTTTCAATATTGGTCTTATATTTTATAAAGTTATATTTTGGGTCCAATATTTTTATAATATTTTGTATTTTTAGTATCAAAGTTTATAAAATTACACTTTTAATCCCTATACTTTAAAGTATTTATAAATAGTCTTTATTTAGCACTTTGGACCTCATAGAATTGCACTATGATAGAAGGCGACAAGACATAAAACGTAAAACAATTTTAAAAATTTGGGAGACTCAAATGCAATTTTGTAAAATCCGTGGGGTAAATGCAAAATACTCCCCTGTGTTATGCTAAACCTGCAAGAAACTACCCTGTGAAATTTTTATTGCTCCAAACTTCCTTGTGTTTTTCAAAAACCTTGTAAAAAACACCCAATTTATAAAAAATAGGTCGTTTTGGATCGACATATTTCAAGAAATTATTTTTAAAATACTTCAAGTTGGCCCCTATAACTTCACGTGATATATTTTTAAAACGATTTCTTGAAATATGTCGATCCAAAATGACCAATTTTTTACAAATTGGGTGTTTTTTGCAGGGTTTTTGAAAACATAAGGAAGTTTGGCTCAATAAAAATTTCACAGGGTAGTTTCTTGCAGGTTTAGCATAACACAGGGGAGTATCTTGCATTTTCATCTAAAATCCGTACTAAAAGCACAAATTGAAATTACCGATTATTCGATTCGTTAAGACTGGCAATATAATTTTCCATTTTGTATTGTGTAGTGGTTGAATACTTCAGGGACACATTTAAGACTTTTTTTTATTTGGGAGATAAAGACACATTTACGACTTAATAATAGAGATTAGAGAACTATAATTACGTAATCTATTTTCAATAATGCTCGTCATCCACACCAAAGATTCCACGTTGTGCCCGTGGATACCTACTTTTCCAAAATTCAAACCTTTAAATTAAATTACAAAATATAATTATCAAAAAAAATATATATATATATATATATATATATATATATAAAATCCCTCTTCACAATTAATCATCCTTAATTCATCAACCACCATTTTTTCTTAAATTCCCAAACCTTTATTTCTTCTTCCAATGAATAATTCATCAATGAACAAATACAATGGTTCAGAAATTACAATTTCAGAGGAAAGTGGATGGACTGATTATTTGGTTGATTTTTCAGAAAATCAGAAAGGAAACATAAGCTCAATTTCATGTTCTTCTTTGATTTCTGATGCTGGAAATAATAATAATAATAATTATAATAATTCTGTACTCAAGAGATTGAATTTCAGTAAGAAGAATAATTGTAAGAAATATTCGTACGATGAAGATTTAGAAGATACTGCAAGTTCTCCTGTGAATAGCCCCAAGGTATGTGATGATAATTAATAGTTAATGAATGATTTTTTTTTTTAATTTTCCCCTTTGATTTTATTTATTTATTTAATTTTGTTGAACAGGGTATTTTGTTATAAGTTTGATATATAAACTTATTTTTGTGTATCAATTTAAATAGGTCAGTGGTATGAAGCAGATGGAGGTCAAATATAGAAAAAATGGTGTTACTTTTGGTGATATTATGGTAAGATTATCCTTTATTTATCTAATAACATACAAAATATATTATTTGTGGTTTGTCTAATTGACAAAAAATGTATTGTGTTATTTTAATTAGCAAACCTCTCATGTGTTCTTTTTTTTGTTAGCAAAAATACCGTATAATTTTTTTCATAAATCAACAGGGAGGTTAATTTAAGTGCTGCTTTTTTCTTTGGAAGAAAAAAGAAAAATCTTTATTTATTTATTTATTTTTTGTAGGGAAAGGAAGAAGCCGGGTCCAGTTATTTTTCAGGCCTAAGTAGGGATGAGGTTAAAAATGAAAATAATAATATAATTGATAGCAGTAATATTGTTGATTTGAAGAAGAGGGGACTGTGTCTGATGCCTATCTCAGCTTTCATCAACTACATTCAGTGAATATCAAATTAAGTTTGTATATATATTTTATATATATATATATATATATATATATATATATATATATATATATATTCTCACTTGTTAATTTAAGGTGCAATGTGAATAAGGTAGGTAAAATGTTAGTTTATTTGAATTGGATCAACTATTGTACATAATTCAACTATTGTTGTATTACATATAGCAAAATTTGAAGGAATTGTAAAGAGAATTTTCCTTTCAAGTTTATAAAATCATATATATGGTGATATATAAATAAAGTTGAAACTCTCAATGGAGCTGTTTTTAGTCAAAATTCATGTGAGTTTATTAGGATTTTTATGTTGTTTACTGGATTAAAGATCCGGTTAAAAAAATCTGTAATTTGAATATGCAAAATAAATATTGGTATAGACTAATCCGATTGGTTTAAAGATTGCTAATATTAATTAATTCGCTTGGGTAAATATTTATAATATTAACAATATTTTTTATCGTTAGTTTTACAAGACACGATCGAGTTAGTGTTTTATTTATGATATTATTTCCATAGATTAATATGTCTTTGCTATTGTCAATGCCATAGTTACCTCAAGCGATTTGATAAATATCTCAAAATTCATTGTTAAATAATTTGGTGGTTGACTTTTCCTTTAGTTGTTTATTTAGTTCCGAACCAATGAAAAAAGTTTGTGATGCAGAAGGATTTTAGGTAGAATATCGAGACCATAATTTTTTTTCTCTTTTTTTTTTTGTAATTTTTAATTTATTTAGTTTGCTTAAAAGTTTATTACATATTATCATTTAGTTATTTTTTTCTTAGGAGTATTAGTTATTATCTCTAATTCATTTTGTTTATTTAGGAGTCAATGTTTTTTATGAAATGAAAGTCTTGCCCGTGAACTTATTTTTCGGCAGGAGATTATTTATAAATTGTCTTGGATTCTCCTGAATCAATCGCCAAGAATTTGAAATAAATCGTCCTCAAGTTCACAACAATGTCATCAAGATCCACAAAACTAATACACAAAACTAGAACTAAATCGACGATGACTATCAATCAATTCTTGTACTTGACGTTGGTTAATTTGCTCTGTATGTCCCGTGAATGCTTTAATTGTTTGTACCATTTTACCATGTATCCTTGACTTACCTCTGCAAATCCTCAATCACCAATTCCTTGAAGTGAACACAACAATTGCGGTGTTAACTCCAACAATCACCACGACTCAGTCATTAAATCTAATGAAAATTCGGCCTAAGAAGAAAAAAATATGAGCCTATGCTAGAGGTTGGATAAATCCGTGACTTGCTTAGCAAAGCCTCAATCATTGAACCTGACCGTTAGTATCACAGTTGTGGACAACCAGGAAGGAAAAATATGATAATTTAATGCAAACTGAAGCCGATGAGAATAGTGATTATTCTGCAGACAATTTTCATCAGATAAATTACAGCGAAGAATACAAGAAATAAACACCCATGAAACTATAGAGAACAAAATCTTGTCTTCTAAAAAAATCATAATAATCAATATTTGATTATAACGAGGATCATAATTGTATTTATATGACTCTAACCCTAACTAAAGGAAAGTATGACTCTTATAAAAAAATGAAATAATTCCTACACTCCCAAGTAATTAAATCACAAAATATAAGGAAATTAAATAACTAAATGAGCTTCTACGTTAATTTGAGCTCGTGAGTTGAGTTGAGTGATTACATCATACTAATAATCATTTTGTAGACGGAGACATTGTGATGTGGAAGGAATACAAACGCCCCTAGTTCTATTAGAAATGTAAAAACAAAATGAGGTTTCTTCACCTCAATCCCACCAAAATTCTACCTAAATTCTTGAATGTCAATAAACAATACGTACAAGCTTGTACTACTGGTCAAGATTTCATGTAATTGTTTTTAACAGTAACTATTAAATGCCTCCGCGACAAATTAATCACATTAAAATATATCTTGAAGTACTCCCTTCGTTTTTCTTTTATTTGTCGTTTTAGAGGATTGCACACAGATTAAGAAATGCAATAAATATTCATTTTTTTTAAGCAAAAACCCCCCAAAACACACTTTTAATCAAATAATAACAACATTAATTACAAGTATTAACAAGAAACGTAGTACTGGTAGAAAAAAAATTAATTTCACATTAAAATCCTTAAACGAAAAATAAAAGTAAATAAATTATTTTTGCCAAAGCGATAAATAAAAAAAATGGAGGGAGTATATCCTAATATCAATTAATTAAATTAATACCGAGTATTTTATATCAACACGTGCAAATATTGTTTTAGTTAATTGGTATTAATTCAGTTTGACAAAACGGCGAAACTACTCCAAAAGCAAATCAAATGGAGCTAACTCGTACGCTCATATTGTTGATATAATCACATGAAGGATGTATATAGTCCCTCATATTATAATTAGTTTCACAGCAACGGGTTTTTTTTTCAAGTTAACTCCATGTGATATGTCTAATGTACAATTTATCTCTTTGTGAAATAAAATTATGAGCAATTTACATCATTGTTAATGAAGGTATTGCACACACACTCTATAATGCGACTGAGACTTCATTTTTATGTAAAAATGATCAATTTGACATTACCCTTGACAACATATTCACTTCACTTTACCCCATGTGATATGTATAAATAGACAATTTACCTCCTTGTGATATGCATAAATGGACACTTTAACTCCCCGTGATATTGTATACTTGGTATTTTATCCCCTTGTAAAAATATAAAAATTAGGTGGGAGGCAGTGTGCTGCTTTTATAAATACGCAAAGAGGTATTTTGCCTTTTTATTTATCACAGGGAAACACAAGGAATTAATTTGCTATTCACTCCAACGCTGGTATATACAAAAGTTTATTTTCGAGGATATATACGGTGTGACCCTTTACCTATATTCATCGGAATCGGAATTTTATTTTTCGTGTATGTTTTGGTCAGCTCAAAATTGAAAAAAATGCTTTGAAAATATCACAAAAAATTGTGAAGAAATTACCAAATTAGTAAAAATAAGAGTCTCAAAACAATTTTTTTTTTTATAATTACACTTTTTTTTCCGTTAAAATAAAAATAGAAATTTTTCGACATTGTAGATGAAAACGATTGATATTATAATCCATGCCTATAGTATAATATTGAAGTAGAAAATACACAAATCTTCATGACTTCCATAATTACAAAGCAAACGTACAAGTGTTCATCAAATACTCCAGAAGATCTAGTAATATTTACTTCCGAAAAAAAATTGGTACGAGATGATCAATTAATAAATTATTATAAATTGATTGGGCTTAATGTGAGAATGATTGAATTATAACTAAACCTTTTACTACTTCAAGTCAAATAACACAAGTCATTTTTAACTATTAATTTTTTTTACCAAAAGTAGTTGCATATAAAGTCTTTAGGTTCCGACTTAGAATAGTACAATTTTTCGAAGTCTTCACCCGTGACAAAAAGAAGGAATATTTCCATAGATCGAACTTAGACTAGGAAGAATATTTCATATTGTTTTTTTAATTATGAATTATGAACAGTATGATTTTCTTAGCCCAATTATTCTGTGATAAGATTCTTTTTATATTATGCTATACCAAGTCTTAACAAACTTAATTTTAGAAAATGCGTATCTAAAGGAGAATAAAATCTTTGGACCGTATTCCGTATCTTTGATTTATACTTTAATAAAAATAATTGAGGGAAAAAAAAAAAGAGAACAAGAAATCTATAATTATTGAGTATCCGTTGGCCGGCAAAAACTATGGGAAATAAATATAATAAGAACCACTAGCTAGTGTACTTAATTAGATCAATTAGCATTAGTTAGAACTTACCCATTTAGGAAACTCTTCATGTTCTGATTGATAATAGATTGATAATTAATTATTAATTTATCTGCAAATTGTCTATAGTGTCCGTTTAGTTGTCAAATAGACAAATATCATATTTGGATAATTTAATAGCGAAAACCAATTTTTTTTTCTTTTTTTTTGGAGAACCCAACTGAGGAATATCATTAATGATCAAAATATTTAGAGGTTACAATGTCCTAAATGAAACTAGGAATAGAACTAGTAAAAAGAAACAATTTGAGAGACTAATTTAGTAAAGTGATGTGTTACTAGATTGTTCTCTCGAATTCTATGAAGAATACCAATTTATTATATTTATAAAAGTCTTCATGTAAAATTGGAGCTCGATTTAGGCCTGTCAAAATATTGTACGGTCTAGATAACTATAAGAAAATTGTGTATCAGTGATAAACTTTCAAGTGACAAATTAAAAATTGTTGCTATTTGCATATATCACAATAATATTTGCGACAACAACAATGACAATAGTTATTTCTATATTGTCTCTAATAACTATATGTAACAACTATATATATGGTAATTTAAGTGGTCACTATTGATAATTAATAACATATTTTTATTGACAATCTAATAATAATAAACATTGTCACAATAATTTAATGATAATAGTTTGGGAAGATGTAATTCCATCGACATAAATCTCGACTCTCGCTAATGTAAGTCGAGACGTATTAGAATTCACCACATGGATTGGGTTAAGTCCACCTACATGGCTTGGGTCTAACTCAACCTCAAAAGCTAGCTTCTGATGTTGAGTTACGCCCAAGCCATGTAGGTGGACTTAGCCCAATCCATGTGGTGAATTCTAATATGATATCAGAGCCCTAGGTTGAAGTGGGTCACCTCCTTCCGTGATGGGCTCCTCCTTGTTCGTATGATGAGATTATTCTTCACTCACACACTTCACCCAGATAACAAATGTTTGGTTTGTCATTCTTCGTCCAGTTAACAAAGTCATGGATGGTCATTATTCATGTGTTGGGTTTACATTTCCCAATTCGCAAGGTTGGGCTTTAATATATCACGTGTTGGGCTTGTTTCACCCACACATTTAGTCCGCTCACACGTGAAGGGGGAGTATTGAGACTGAATGTCCCAGTTGAAAATCATAGTTAAGTTTGGGTGAGAACAGTATGCTCACTAAATCTGAATAACTCAGTGCTCTCCAAAGATCAATGGAGTTGGTATTTGTTGGCGACTATCAGTAATATCTGGAAAGCACGTAATTTTTCGGGTCTTTAGGGGGGTAGAAGAGGCAACACATGCGACCTTCTTCAGGGTGAATCAACATTCAAATATCACACTCGTTGATTAGGGAGTAGAAGGTGACCCAATACCAAGCAGTATAGGTCGGGCAAAGCTTAATACAGATGGGAGTTGGGTGGAGAGATCGAAATCAGCAGCAATTGGAGGCTTGGTGAGGAATGATGAAAGTATGTGAACATTTGGCTTTTGTTATAAGGTGGGCTCTAGCTCTATTACCCAGACTGAACTTTTGGTCCTTCGAGATGGTTTGAGATTTGCATGGAAGAAGCGGATCCACAATATGGTTGTGGAAATTGATTTAGAGAATCAGAGGTTATTTACAACTTAGTTCAGAAAGTTGATACAAGAGAGCATCTGTTAGATCTCATATGGCCATGCGCTTCTCTCTTGGTTTTAAAGCTTTGGAATTTCTGATGTTTCAAAGCCATCCATCTTCCATTTTATTTGTAATTTTTAATTAGTAGCTCAGAAAAGGGGAATAAAAACAAGAAAGAAAATGAATGGAAGCAATTTGAGAAGTGAATTTCTTCAATTTTGATTGCTTTATTCTTTGTTTAGCTTAAGAGGTAGGCTTTTGGCTTTTTTTTTGTGGGTTAGGACCATAATTGATAAATTACCAGCAGCCAAATACCAACTTTTCAGAAAAATCAAAAGCCCAAAAAAAATAGTTTTTTTTGTATCGAACTGGAAAGAAAACTTACCGATTGGTAATTTACCGAACCGAATCAAAATTTTCGATTTGGCAAACAGTACACGATTTGAAAAAGCCGAAAAGGTCTGGATACCAAAAATGTGGTACGATTTTACCGTTTGCTCAGCCCTAGATGGAAGAACCACCATATTCCATACGGGAACTAGTAGTCGAGCACGATAGTCATTGATAGCCCATTTCTAATAAAAAATTCAATTATTAGTAATAATTTATTTACGATTCTTTTCAATAATATATATCTTGGTGATAAAATTTTATAATCGTCACTTAGCATATGTTAATACTGATAATTTTGACATTGTCGCTGAATATTTTATTACTAAAAATATATTTTTGACATTGTCGTTTAATATTTTATCACTAAATAATTTATGTATTGGTTTCGGTCAAATAATCATTAGTGACAAAATTAAAATAATTTTCACTAATTAGTATATGTTTATAATGATAATTCTAATATTAATATTTAATATTTTGTCACTGAAAATTCGTTTTTTAGACCCTATAAAGGCGTTACATATATGTGATATGTCTGGGTCAAACAATTTATGTATGGAGTATTATATTTCATGTAAAACTGGAGATCCAATGGATCCATTGAGATGACAAGAAAACAGTGGGCATGGTTGTCTCGTATTTCCCAAGATCATTTTTGTTTGAAAAGAACGAGACAAAAATAATTTCTATTTTCTGAAATAAATTTAACTTCTCTCAATTTTTTCAAATTACTATTCTAAAAGTTAAACAAATAACAATTCTTATATTTCTAAAAAAAAATCTACACAAACTCTACTTTGATTTGACATAAAATAATTTATATTTTATACAACTTTTCTCACATAACAAACACGATTTAACATAAAGTCTTACACATCTTACACCTATTACTCAAGCTCTTCAAAATAATCATATACCTACCGTATTTCCCAAAATAATCTCCCAAATGTCAAACAAACATGCCCAATAACTCTTGAATATCTAATGAATATTTAAATTTCAAACTTGGCACTAGTATACAATTTTTTGTTGTTGTAGTGTATATAAACTAAATTTTAAATTAATCATATTAATTGAGCTACAAATGTATTGCAGAAATACAACAGTTGCAAATTGCAATAAGAATTGACAACCCGTCACAAAAAAGAATTAATTAGAATCCAGTGTTCTTTTTTGTGAAAATTTAACAAGACATGAATATTCCTTAACAAAAAAAAAAAAGGGACATGAATAGAATGTAAGATTTTCCATAATTTGCAGAAGGATGGCCCAACTCTGTTTATCGTAGTTTAGCCCATTTTAATTAGGATCTTAAATATTAATTTTGACTTCACACGTTATGCAAACATATAATATTAAAAAATAAATAAGTTCATATTCAAATACATTTTCATGTGTTTAAATTCTTAAGGCCACCTCCAGCCGAGCCGGGGAGGCAAGCAACAACCCATCGTCGGCTGGAGACGAAACTCCTCCTGGATGGGCAGGCAGACATCCAGAGGAGTTGCCTGTCCGCAGGCAAGCAGCTCCGGACGCGCGTGTGCGCTGCACGATCGCGTCCAGGCCAATGGGTGGCCATCATTTGGTGGCAACCCTTTACTTTATTTTTTAGTTTTATTTATTAAACCTAATTTTTATGTGTGTAAAAATATGTAAAAAATTGTAAAAATTTTGTAATATTTGTGTTAAAAAAATGGTCAGTTTTATTTCATTGGTCAAATTTTTTATTTTAAATAAAAATCTGTATGCATATGTGTTTCTCTTTATGTTTTATATTATTAGAAGTCCACTTCTACACTTTCTTCAAACCAATATGAGATAAAAACTACTAGTTCCTTCTTTGTAGATTAAGTTATTATCCGACATTGGTTTGAAGATCATTTTTTAATGTGCTTTGAGTAGTATAAACATTGGTTTGAAGGAGAAACATTATGTTTTTTAAGGAGAAACATTAACTTTCATTTAATTTTAGAAAATGTAACATTAATTTTTGTTTGAGAACAAATGTAACTTTAATTTAAGAATGTAAGTTTAATTAATAAAAATGTAAATTTAAATGAACTTAACTTTAATTTTAGAAAATTAACATTAATTTATTATTGTGTGAAAGTTATTAGTTTTTTAAAACTTAACTTTAATTTATTTTAACTTAGAATATTATAATTTAAGAAACTTAACTTTAAAAGGTTTTAATTTAGTACACAAAACATAAAAATATGAAAAATTATTATTATTATTATCATTATAATAATAATAATAATAATAATGATAATAATAATAATAATAATAATAATAATATTAATATTAATTATTATTATTATTATTATTATTATTATTATTATTATTATTATTATTATTATTATTATTATTATTATTATTATTATTATTATTATTATTATTATCATTATTGCTATTGTTATTGTTATTGTTATTGTTATTATTAAGTGAGAGTGTGGAAAGTTTTGAAATGGAATTAAATATTTTGAATTTTTTGTTCGGTTAGAGATGACAGACTAGGCAAGGCAGAGAGGCATACAAGCAAGAGGGAGGAGTTCCCTGCTTCGACTGGAGATGCCCAAAAAGAATTTAATAACATGGGATGGGATTTTCTTTCGAAGCCAATATTAAAACTCGTCAAACATTGTTAAATGAAATGAGATGATTTCCAATTATATATAAAAGAATGAGATGATTTCCAAATACCAAAATTAAGAACTCATCAAACATACTTTTATACTACTCTCAATTTTTTTTACTTCAATGTTTTTTGAGGATGTCCCCAAAACAATACTCCATTTTCATAAGTGAAATTATTTTTCTCAAAAATACTCTTCCATATAAACTAATGATTTGACATCATTTAATCATAACCACTACTTTTAAGAACATAAAAGTAAAATCATTCAAAATTTTACTTTTTTAACTCTCATCTAAAACTCCGCGTTAGAAGGGGCTGTCTACGGTTCCTCGAGGTCATTCTTTGAGGAATCGTTTCATCCAATAAAATTTTGACACATACTCTCATGTACAACACTCACACATTTAAAATACTTCATATAAAAAGACATTTTTACCCTTTTTAATAGTTTTAATTTAACAAATTAAATTTTATTTAAAAAGACCTTTTTACCCTTTTTAATATTTTTAGTTTAATAAATTAAACTTTAATTCCTTCAGCTCTAAATAAATTTTTTTATCTTCATCGATGTCTTCATGAGGGGAAAATATCATTAAGAACTCAAGTTTAACAACTTGAAAAATAAATAGCAATAATACATTTCAAACCAGTCATAACAAAATATAGAGTTATCATAAATGTACTTCTACCCCTTTCTTCCTCCAATTGCGTATCAGCAGAACACGCATAGAGACAATAGACACGATTTAACTCAGCTATTACCTTTGCAGATTAAGAAGGATCGTAATGAGCTGACGACCCGAACCCGAAATCCCTACACCTGGATCCACTTGGATTTCGCCCATCGCTCCCTCGACAAGTGCCAATAATTTGCCGTATTTTTTTAGGGGTTTTGATTTTGCTTCCGGTGTGTAAATATGGGGAGATTTAGAGAACGGCGAGGAGTTTGGGGGTTCGTGTTGTGGCGGTGGATGCAGAGGAATGAAGTTTCTTTATGGCCGGAGACAGGAGGAGGGGTGGCGAAAGAGATTCTCCGGCGGCGTTGGTGTGAGACCGGCGTTTGAAATTGTAGAGGAAATGAAAAGATTGGGAGAGACACTACTAGAAAAAATAAAAATTCCCACCGAAAAATTCCAACCGAACAAAAATCGGTGGGAATTTTAATGAATTCCGACCGAAAAGGATGTCGGTGGGAATTAATCGGATAAATTCCGACCGATTCACAAATCGGTCGGAATTTTTTTTTTAAAAAAATTAATAAATGCAAAATTCCCACCAATCTATGATCGGTGGGAATTTTTTCAAATTAAAAAAATTTAAAAAAAATAATAAGTTCAAAATTCCCACCGATGAATTTTGCCTTTATATTCCCACCGATTAGAAATCGGTGGGAATTTTTTCAAATTAAAAAAATAATAATAATCTAATCGGTGGGAATTTTTTCAAATTAAAAAAATTAAAAAAAAAATAATAAGTGCAAAATTCCCACCGATTTAAAATCGGTGGGAATTTTGCCTTTATATTCCCACCGATTAGAAATCGGTGGGAATTTTTTCAAATTAAAAAAATTAAAAAAAAATAATAAGTGCAAAATTCCCACCGATTTAAAATCGGTGGGAATTTTGCCTTTATATTCCCACCGCATTTTCCCTTTATATTCCCACCGATTACAAATCGGTGGGAATTTTTGAAGATAGTCGTATATATATATCTTCTTCCATTCTTCTTCACTTACAAAAAAAAAATTATTTCCTATTCTTCCTCCTCCGCACATGACCACCACCACCACCTCCACCTCATTTCCGGCTATTGTCTCCATACTCCGACCATGGCCACCACCACCACCTCACCTCCGGCCACCAAGGGATTAGGCTAGTACCACCACCGCCGTACGTAGTACCACTACCACCACCGCCGTAACACCACCTCCGTTGCACCACCATTCTTCTTCTTCATTTCAAGATCTAGAGGTATATATGTATATATCTATTTCAATTTGGCATTTTATATATCAAAATCATGTTTTGTTGTAAATATTAGTAGAAATTGTTAGATTTTGGTTGTAGAAATTGTGAGTAGATATTGTTAGATTTTGTTATTATAGTGTGTTTGAAATTGTTAGATTATATATGTTATTAATTATAGTGTGTTTTATATTGTTGAGTGTGCTTGAAAAATGAATTAGGGCATTAATGTGGGGTTGAATTATAATTTAGGACTTTTAGTGGGGAAATATCGAATTAATTAAAAAAAGTTTTTTTTTTTTTTTATTTTTTTTTTCAAAAATTCCGACTGATTCAAAATCGGTGGGAATAATTCCAACCGATTTTGAATCGGTCGGAATAATTCCGACGGATTTTAAATCGGTGGGAATTATATTCCAACCGATTAAAATCGGTCGGAATTTCGGTCGGAATTTGACCCGGTGGGAATTTCAATTCCGACCCGTGTTTTTCCAACCGATTTTTGCGGTCGGAATTTCGGTGGGAATTCCGACCGATTTTTCTCAAAATCAGTGGGAATTTCGGTGGGAATTTTCTATTTTTCTAGTAGTGAGAGGGGTTTGAAATGAAGGGGTTAATTGTAATTTGATATTTTCGAATTAATTTAATTCAAGGATGTAATGGTAATTTATTAGTGTACAATGTCCATTATAGAAAGTATGATATCAATCCATATGTTGTACGCTATAATTTTTAATAACTGACTATGGTACAGTCTCGTACATTATTGAATGGTTTAGATTGAAAATTTTAAATTTTTAATGGCTCAGATGTTACATGAAACGATTACTCAAGTACTCTCTCGAGGAACCGTAGACAACCCCGCGTTAAAAGCAAAAGGAGTAAAAACAATGGGACGGAGGGAGTACTATTTTCCATTTTACAAACGCCCAACATTTTTTCTTGTCCATGTAAAATTGTAAATCAGTTTCAAAATCTGTTAAAATTAGATGAATGAGAGATCCAAATTCAAACTGCACGGGAATGAAGCCCAGAGTCGAACTTGGGCCTGAGTGAAATTGTAGTTGTGGATATTGGATGTTAAATTTTGCCCTATACAATTTGACACTCATGCATTCTTTGTTGTTTTTATTTATTTAATTTTTGATCATTACAGGAAGAAGTTAGGAAGTATAGAACCAAAAAATAATGCAATTTTCTAGATTTCAATTCCTAGAATAAATTTGTGTATCTCTTCAAATTTTGGGCTAACACTTTGGAAATTACAAGAATGGGGTTGAGCTTACTTAATGGAGTCTATTATTTGCCGGAACTTTGATTAAAACAAATAATTTAACTAATTCATTTCAATAATAATTTTTGGGAGAAAAGGTATAATATATCCTCTCACCCTATTTTTCTTCCGCATATTAGTTTTAGAACGAAATTATGAATTAAAGATAAAAATGTGAAAATTTTAGATTTCTTTGTATATGTCTTTAAAAGTATTTTTGAAATGGTTTCAAATTGTGACTTTATGTGATATGATTGTCTCCAAAAAGATTATTTTAGTTTAAAAAATTGAGCCCTATTTTTTTTTTTACATCCAAAATAATAAAGTACAATCACACCAATATTCTAAGGAATAGTTGGCCAATATGACAATATTTGAGAGAGGTTTTGTTGGTAGATGCAAATGAAATTTATAATAAATACACAAGGCAAATTAATCAACAAATTTTGCCTTATAAAACATTCAAATAGCAGCTACAAATAAAAACAATCACACAAGTTAGGGCCAAAAATTGCCCAAGAGAAAACCAACCATTCAACAATGGAATTATTGCAAAATCAAAAACTTTTATTTCTTAATCCCACATCTAAATAGAAATAAATTCTTCAAGCTTCCACTTAAACCAAATAACATGCACCAATAATTAATTCCCTTACATCCTTGATTTTGCAATCACAACACTCCCATCAGTCTCCACACCAGTTGCCCCATCCCTAGTCCATGTCTCCTGAAATTGCTCCTCAGTCACCCCTACAAAATTTAATTTCATCACCAAAAAATTAGTAAACATTTCTAAAAATTAACATAATTTAAATCAAATTCAAAGCTCCTTCCTTTCGCGTTACACAATAGTGCACAATCAGGCGAGCCCACTTGCCGCCAGGTAGCCATTGAAGACCTGCTCCCAGTTTACTATGTGTTACACAATTGTGCATGATTCATCTGACTAATCTTTAAGCATATGTCAGCTTTTCACTGGCCACGTAAATCGTGTATAAAAGTGTCCAATACTTCTCATTGATCACATGACGGTCAGTGAAGACAGATGAATCGTGCACAATTGTACAACACATAATAAACTCATATTAAAGAACAAAATGAATAAACTTTTTGAAGTAAAATTCACCTTTGCCCATTGCAGCAGTAGAAGTAATGCCACCCTGCACAGTCCTCAACACTCTATCATAATAATTAGCACCAGACCATTTTTGATGAGCCAAAGTATCAACTCCATGTTTCCTTTCTTCCCTTTGTATCTTCTCCACATAAGCCAGCATTCCCCTTTGTGCAAAGTCCTTAGCAAATGTATCAATAATCAAAGCATTAGCATGAAAACCAGCAAGAGTGATGAACTGCCAACAATATCCGAGTTTTGCGATTCTTGGGATGAAATCCGTCATTTGTTGATTGTTCATTCCGGACGCGTCCCAGTTGAAAGACGGGGAGAGATTGTAGGCCAACATAATCTGCGGCTGCATTGACTTTACGCCTTGTGCGAATTCGGTGCACTCGACCATGTCGGGGCTGCCGGTCTCCATCCAGATCATGTCAGCGTGTGAGGCGAAAGCCCAGCCGCGAACTATGGCTGCGTTCACCGACCCCTTAAACCTGTTTGTTTCGCAAAACAAATAATATAAGCTTGAGAAAATCTCGTTTCAACTATATATTTGACAAAATTTTCAAAAATAATCAGAAAATATTACTACAAGTTAAAGAAATACATTTTATTCATTTGTTTCAAGAAATCTATCTATCAATTTCAATTCTTTCCTTTTGCTCTTCATTTTTTCTCCAATATATCATGTAAAAAGAAATTAAAAGAAAGAAATTGCTACATATATCAAAATACTTCAATATAATAGATAAATTAATATTATGAAAACATGGTACAAGGTTAACATTCATCGATCTCTCAAATTCAACCAAAATGTAGCAATCAAAATTTATTTTGTATAAGTATATAAAATTTGAGTCAAAAGAATACTTATTTACTGTAATTCTTATACATGTATTTTACCAATACTGATTAAATATTACATTTATAATAATACACAACATATATATCATAAATTAATACCTCTAAAATAATATAAAGTTCAGTAACTAGAAGAAAAAAAAAATTCAACAGAAAACTATAAGATTTCATAAAAAAATACACAAACAATATACAAAAATAGAAACTTTCCCATATTTTCTCAAAGGCGGTAACGTATATGAATTTTGATCCATGAATTTAAGTTCAATAAATTATCAAAAAAACAAAAAATCTAAATCAATGATATAAAATACCTGTAAAACCCTTCTCTTGTTCTAGGCAAGTCCCAATCCCAGAACAAATTTGTAAGGCCAAGCCTAGCAGCAATCTCACGCCCTTGCTCATGAGAAAGACACTTATCAAAACTAGACAAATTCATCCACTCATTCAATTTCCTCTGTTTCTCACCCTCTCCAATTCTCATCCCATTAATCCCATCCACCACGCAATCGGAGAACGTCTTCAACCTCGCCATCGCTATCCAATTATCCTCGATCGTCTGAAGCTCGGGCCCCGTCTTACCAGCCGCCATTGCATCCGCCATAATCGTGGCCAAGCCCTTACCCCTGAGGTTCGGGTTCGTGACACCTAGTATAAACTGATGATCCCTTGTGTCCACATTGGTTTGGATCAACGTGGCCGCAACTGCATCGGTTCGGGCTACGAGGACGGTCTCGACTCCCATGATGTCGAATTGTAGTCGTGCGGCAACTAGCCTGTTGATGTGCTCGCTGACGCCTACGAGCACTTTGCCCGCCATGTGGCCACATTTTTTGGTGACGGAGGATTGGTCCTCGATGTGGACCCCGGCTGCACCGCGTTCTACGAAGAGCTTGCAGAGTTTGACGGTGGCGGTGGCCCCACCGAAACCGGTGTCGCCATCGGCGATGATGGGCTTCAAGTAATCTATGTAGGGAGTTTTGGCTCTTTCCTCACGGCTCATGCCCATTCTTGCCTCTCTTTGCTTCCTGGAAATGGTGAAGAAACATTAAAACATAGATCAAGGTTTTTGTTTATGGTCGATTAAAACGAAATTTTTCATTGATTCACAAAAAAATTCAAAATGTTTCCTACTTTTTTTGTCCAAAATTTATCAAAATTTAAGTGTCTAATATTAAATCAATCGAAACATACTAACAAACCAAATTTTAATCCATGAAAACAATTCGAATTATTTAGACTTAATGGGCTTTTGACAATTGTATTATACTCCATTTGCCCCTAAATCCTTAGTCAAGGGAAATTATTTTTCTTAAATGTGCTACATAAAATAACGATTTGAAACTATGAATTCTCAACCACTATCATTAAGATTATAAATATAAAAATATCATAATTTTTTTACTTTTCTTAACTAATTACTTAAAAATATGTGTCAAAACTCACTTTTATGTTATAATTTAATGTCACAGGATGAATTCACCCTACAAGTATACACGTGGATCCATACAAATTTTAAATTTGAACATTTGTTAATAGATCTACATATGTGTAACACAAAAATGTGACATCGAATGGTATAGATGATCCATGCCGAAAATAAAGGGACAAAGTAAATAAGTAATGAAGTGTCTTTGTTCTTGCCTGTCGTGATATTGTTGAGCAAAGAAGAGGTGTTCGACTTTGTTCGGAACAGTATCATAAGGGTAATCGGCAAGATCCGGGCCGGGCTCGTTGGTGGAGGTGTGGGTGGATGAGCACTGCCAACCCGAGACGTAAATGGTGTCCAAATGTTTAGCCATCATAGTGACTTGAACAGGGTCTAGTGAGCCAAAAGTCCTGGAGGCTGTCCCATTGGCTTGATGAGTTTTCAGGGTCCTCCACAGCTTCTTAGCAAGTTCATTCGAGCCATAGCTCTGGCGGAGGTTGCCACGTAGCGACACCACGTCTTTGGCGGAGTAAGGGCGTCGCGTGAGATTAAATCTCTCCGAGTTCCACCATGCTTGCACCTCAGCGACTTCTGCTTCAAATCTCCCTTCTTCCTCCAAAATCTGTTCGGGAAAATGAAAATGAACAAATATAGGTAATGTTTTACTCAGACAAAAATTGAAAAAACTAAAATACATTCAAATTGAGAAATGGGAATTAGTTAATTAGTACTCACCATTGAAGGGACAGAGTAAGATGTAGCCATGGCAAGAACTCAATAAATTTTCTGAAAAATATTTTGTTTCTTTGTTACTATACAAATGTGGAACTAATAAATTATGATTGAAATGTCTGAGGCAAGAGGGGTCAATTTATAACAACTGAAGGGATAACAATATGGAAGGATCAGAGCAGTAAAGCCTACCCAGAAAAAAGATAAGAAAAACCAAAATCCAAGAAAATTCCAATTCATATGATCTTATCTATAATATATTTAATAAAAATAAAATGTCATCGGCGGTTCAAAAGCTCATTAATGGAGCGCTCATTTCAATCAGAACGGATTTTGTCCTGTTTCTTGTGGGTGACATCATTCATTTGTATTAGCAACTGATTCTGTTGTTTCTTGAAAAAAATTCTGTGTTATCTTATAACGACCAAGGTGAATTATCAGTTAATTGTTAGAAATGAGGGATTTATGTTGAAGTGGCTGTTAATTTTCTACTTTTGTGCACTTTTTGTAATTCGAAGCAATAGAAGGATTGTTGTTAACTTATAATGAACCTGAGTTTATTGCTAATTTTCAAAGTTATTAGGAGGATTATTGTCAATTTTATAAAACTATGGGTGTTTTTGCATTTTATGGTGGGGGTATATTTATCATTTTTCCCCTTAATTCTTACTAAAAAGGAGCTAATGTGCCATTGAACCATCCAAGCGACCTCGTGTTAACATTCACAAGTGTTAATTTTATGAAATCAATTGCATTTCGATCGTAAGTAAATGCCTCCACTATGGCAAAAAAACGTTTATACATGCGGCAATTAATCTTTGATTACACTTCAAAAAAGTTCCAAAAAAATGATAGGTTCATAATTAAAAGGAATATAAAAATTATTAATTTATATCGTACCCTAGTGAACTTTCTATATTATTGTGTCATCTTATAATTTACTCATAATTACCAAAGTGGCAATGAACATTTAACCACACCTCATTAACTAACATTTTAGTAGTTCTACTTTTATGTAGAACAATATTTTTATCATGCAACTTGTAGCGGTGTGACTAAATGTTAAATCTTACAGTTAATCAGGTGTTTTGGCAGGAATTGTCTCATTGCAGAGACTCGATAACTCAGCATGTGAGTCAATGATGTGTCTTTCTAACATATAATGCTTTTGGGGTACCAATATAACTCATGAGGTTCTGCAAGTGGTATCAGAACAAAGATCACGAGTTCGATATATAACTAGAGAGCAATTGTTGTGGAGGATAATGTTGGTCAGGGAATCGGCAATAAATGTCCCGTGGCTAAGACAAGATAGGTTAGTTTGTGGGTCAAGTCACAATCACATATTGTTGACACTTGTATTTGTGGATATACTATAAGGCTAGAGTATGCGGTTTTTCCAAAACCAATTCGATTTGACTCTTTTGGAGATAGTGGTAACGTCTTAGATCCTGCAGTTACTATTATGACTAGAAGTAACATGATAAAGTGTTGCAACAATAAAAGAAAAAACAAAGCACTTAAAAATATGATTAACATATATGATCTATTAAATAATAATTATATTAATTTTTTATGACATATTTTTCATAATATCATTAATAACAAATTTTTTTTTATAACGTCATGCATTATTATTAATCTTCTTATTCAAATAGATTAGTCAAATCAAACTTCTTCGACTTGTAATATATCATTATTATTTATATATAAATAATAATTAGAGTAGTTTGTTAAAATATAGATGACATATTGAAATAAATTGGTGTGGTTATTTAAAATTGATTTCTTAAAATATAAACTAGTTATTGTAGTATATAATAAAAAAATGGTAGTATTGTTTACTTTCTAATTTTAAGGTAAGAGACCAGAATTTCATAATATGAGATACCTCGTAATTTAAAAATTAAAATAAAAGATTTCTTTTTTCAAAATGATGTCGCAAGCCTAATTATGCCCCCACTTTTTTTCTGGTCAACACTCTCACGGGCTATATAAATTAGTAAACTAGATTACTAAATGATGAACGATATATGATCATGGATCAAAGTTTCGTTTTGTATGTTTCGATCAATTGAAAACTTTTCAACTTTCCGAAACGTTTGGGAAAAACTATGAAAATAGTTTTCATCGATTCAGAAGAGGAAACATTTCGGTGTTTTCGATCAATGAAAAAATGGACTTGATGCTCTTATTCTGTAAATCAAATTACTTTCATGTCCTTGGCCTTATACTGACAAGTAAATAACTGATTATACATTCTGTAAACATGATTATTATAGACAAAAGTAAAGTCAAAAGAGGCAGCTCAATCAAACCCAAACTATAAAGATTACCAAAAGTATTGCATGCAAATATGATCACCTATTCTATTAGTGACGGAAGATTATTTGCAACGGACAACACTGTTTGATAAACACGTTGAAACCTGAAAACCATCACCGCCACATGTGGCTGTTTCTTCTTCTTCCACGTTAATCTTTTTCTATCAAACACAGCAAGCAGCTGCCAACAATGCAGATTACTTAATTGTTTGTTGAAGTTTCTGTTTAGATATATATATATTTTTTAGTTTTTCTAAGGTTTAATTCCTTTCGAGGCGCGTCAGGTCATGTTTTGCTTTCTCGAAAAAAATAGAAAGAATTGCAGATTTGGTGTTTTCAAAATCGGAACAGAAGTAGAATCAGTGGTGTCACTGATTAATGTATGACCGGATGACGTAATAATTACATAATAAATATATTTTAATTGTTGAAATATAATTTGTATTTATAATATGTCGAGATGTCAAAATCGGCCGGTTTTCATGGAACCGGTGAAATATATATTTATTAATTATTATGAAAAATAAATATGAAAGTCTGGTATGATAAGTAATATATTGTGGAGTTGAATGAAAATTATCATAAGCAATTCAATTGATAAAGTAACTTATAAATTTTCATTATATAGAATGGAAATATGTATATTTATTTGGCATAAATATGGTGTAGCTCAAGTGACAACAAGGCCTTTGTTTATCCTTGATGTCAAAAGTTCAAATCCTTGTTCCAACAATTTCATTTTAATATTTTATTACATTAAACACAAGTTAAGAAAATGAAAAGAAAAAAAATTAAAAGAGCCGAACCGTTGGTTTTTTCGGTTGAGCGGTTAACCGGTTCCATGAAAACCGGCCGATTTTGACTGATTAGTCAGTGGTTCTATTCAGACTGATTCTAGATGTAGTTTCGCACCGAATAGGCCACCGGTTCGTGATTAAACCGGTCGGTCTAATCCAATTTTCAAAACATTGGGCTAAGACATATCAAATTGTACATTTCGTATCATAATTTAACATATAATTTTACGTTTCATACTCAAATTGTATATTTCATGCCCAACATTTCACACTATTAATTACCTCCCAACTACTACTTTTAATGTATGTATACTTAAAAAATTCACCTTTTTTACTTAAAGAAATATAGGGAACAAGAAAAATGAATATGCTCCGTACCATGTAACTTTTTGTTAATAATAACACTAGAACTTTTTATCAATTAGACAAATCATAAAAAGTGTTTCAGCATTTCACTCCGAAAAGTTGCATGCATTGGAATTGATCCAATATGGGAAGGATTTGTATGAAAGATGGGCAATGCATTAGTGAGATTACTTGGTCATATTTGTGGAGGTCATAAATCCAACGTGACTATAAACATGAGTGTTAACAGCGGAAAATTCTTGCATAGCAGGGGTCTATGAAATTTTTATAGACCTTGTAATTGTAAATGCACAACATCATATATTTTGATGATGTCATGCTCTCACAATATATGATGTGGTGCATTTATAATCACAATGTCTATTACTAAACTCATAGACCTGGTCTATGTAAGAATTTTCCGTTAACAATAATACTACTATTATTTTCATAAAAAAAAAGTAATAAAATTATTGGGTATGGGCTATTATAATAATTGCGGAAAATAGTAACATCGAAATTCGTAAAACCCAGTGGTTTTGGCGTCTCCATCAAGGCTTGAGGATCAAAAGTTCAAAACTCAATCTTCTTGTTGATGTGGTTTGCCACCTTTTGAGTTCTTCGAGGAAACAATTTAATAATTTCTCTTAGGAGTAAATAGCACTTTTGGTTCTCTTATCGGTAAATTTTTACATATTCGTCTCTTTTAAGTTTTTTTAACGGGTTCGTCTCTTTTAAGTTTTTTTAACGGGTTCGTCCCTCTTATCAATGTAATGAACACATTTGTCCCTCTTAAATTTTTCGTAGCAGATGCGTCCCTCTTATCAATGTAGTGTAACATACTAGTCCCTCTTAAATTCAAAATACATCAATTTTCGTACATTTTATGATGTATTTTGGTACCAAATAATGTGTTTTGGATTTAAGAGGGACGAATGAATTACACTACATAGATAAGAGAGACACATCTGCTACAAAAAATTTAAGAGAGACGAATGTGTTTATAAGAGGGACGAATATGTTACACTACATTGAAAAAAATGGACAAATAAAAGAGACGAATGTGCAAAAATTTGCCTATAAGAAGAACCAAAAATGCTATTTACTTTTCTTTTATTTTGTCTTCTTATAATTGAATATGCGGGATATGACCTTCATATAACAATTTGATATTTCTTAAATAATCTCGATTTTGGTAATATTCTTTGTTTAGGATTTGTAAAAGTTATTTCAAAAATAATTTTTTGCACATACTTTTGGAGATTATGGAAATAAGAGAGATTTGTGTAAGATTTGTACTTTATGTCTAATCATATTTGTTATATGATATAACTTATGTAAGATATATGTTACTTTATGACAAAATCAAAGTAGAGTTCGTATAGATTTTTCTCAAAGATAAAAAAAAAAAATTGCATGTTTGTTTGATTTTTTGGATATTCATTTGTGAAAGTAAAAGATGTTGTTTGTTTGACTTTTCAAAAAGCACAAACAGTGCTCTCAAAAAAATCAAGATAGGCCCTTGGGGCATATTTGGAAGGGTTCTAGTCCGTTCTTGTGAACCTGAGTCAGAACTCTTACAAATAGAGTTGGGCAAAACCCATAAAACTCATCACAAACATACAACAAAACTCTTGAAATCTATACAACTTTAATTTGACATCTACCACCTACTTTTTTTCCTCAAACTCTATAAGAAATACATTGATTTGACACCTACCAACTACATTTTTCCCTGAACCCCAACATCCAAATTAAACTCAATTCAAGTGTGATTTCAACCTTTTCAAAACGTAACCAAGTGGAGTTTCAATAGTATCACAAAAACCACACAAACTAATGTCTAAACCAAGACCCAATACCGACCTAAACTCTTTTCCAATAGGGCCTTAACGATTCGTTTTATTTAATTAAAGTTAAATAGAGAAGAATATGATGACAATATACTCCCTCCGTTTTTTTAATTTGTCGTTTTGGAGGATTGCACACGAATTAAAGAATGTCATAAATAGTCACTTTTTTTAATCAAAAATTCCAAAATACTTTTTTAATCAAATAATCTTAGCATTAATTAGCATTAATAACAAGTATTAGTAAGAAGGGTAAAACTAGTAAAAAAAATATTAATTTTATATTGAAATTCTAAAACGATAAATTAAAGCAAACAAAAAAATTTAGCCAAAGCGACAAATAAAAAAACGGAGGGAGTACAAGACTGGGACCCATCGGAATGATAGAGGCCTGCGGGCTGCGACTGACCTTTAATAAAACCCAACTTTGCCTGGAAGAGGCCCAAGCTCAGCCCAGGCTATTGTCCATTTCAAATTCCCAATAGATAATCGCGAGTTTGCATGTATAACTCTTTTTTTTTTTTTTTATTTATTTTTTTTATAGAGAAACCAAATTGAGTTATATAATATCGATGTTCTACTACGGGTGTATTTAAATTTATTTAATAGTTAAATTTGTCTTATAATTATTTATCATTTGGTACGGTTGGACGGTTAACTTCATTAAATTTCAAGAAATTATATTAAATAATGTCCTTCATGTATTCGAAATTCCAATAATTATTTGATAATATATATTACTATAAGACACTACTTAAATTAATATTTGAAAATATAAAACGACATAAATGTAAAAGATTCGAATAAATATGTAGCTAATGAAACTTTGAATTGAATCTAACACAAACGAGCCCAGAAAAAATTGAACTAGCTCATTATTGGTTTAGAGTTATATAATTGATAATAAATGCCCCTAGCAATCGTTTTCTCAAAAGAAAGAATTCTCTCTTAATAATTGTAAAAAATATATGATCTTTTTATTGTCTTTACAATACGATTTTCTTCTTATTTTTTTATTCTGGTCTAAATATTCTATTTCTTAATAATCTTAAAGCTAATATGTTATTTTTATGTTCTTTATAATAAGGCATTGTCCTTATTAATTGTAAAAATAATAAGATCTTTTATATAGTGCACGGCTCCAAAAAAATTGTCGCTAGTAAAATTCGTCTATTTCTTCTCCTCGTAGCTAAAGTTTTCATTAAACTTGAAAATAGTATGTAAAAGCATTATTTTAATTATTTATTTGTTATTTACTAGTTGAGCAAGGAAAATAAGTTTTCTCCTGGAATTACTTACATAGATTTGCATGCTCCCATAAGATATTCCGCATAATTTTCTTTTTATTTTTTGATATTATTGCTTTTAGGTCCCTCAACCACAAATTATGACATAGGCTCGACCACTTGGGCCGACCTTAGGCTGATGTCCCTAGCTCCTGAGTGCAATAGAGGTCGCCAACCTAGGCCATGAGCCTTGATGATGGCCCATTGACCCCGTTCAAATAAGTTATTCCTCATAATTATTAATATATCAATAAAAGCAAGACCCAACATCGGTGAAGATTTGGTGCAGTGGAAAAGACTAATCTTCACAATATGACGAGTTCAAATTCGAACTACTACTGAGAAATATGCCCATGCATTTATTTTCAAAAGAAATAAAGTTAGGTATAGTAGTAATTAAGTCAATACCATGTTCCAGGTACAGTTTGGAGAGTTGACTAGCTTGTTAATCCAGCACTAATTGATCGGACAAAGCATTAATCCAGCACTAATTGATCGGACAACAAAGCACTAATTGATCTGATGCAGCAATGTCTCAAGCAAAGATGAACGTCCTCCCAACATCTAAAGGGGACATGTGAAATCGCATTGGGTGTTTAGTCACGTATAATTGAATTCTCAACATTTTGGTCTCGTAATGTACAAATTTTTAATAATGCTTTCGATTTTCTCTGATTTGGGTCTCGTACTTTATAAAATGGACTTTTGATACCACAATTTTAAGATATTTTTTTTTTAATTTTTCGGTCTTTGTTTAACATTTTTTGTTATATTGGACACATATTTGCACATTGAGTCTCAAATTGGATAAGAAAGAGTCAGATATATATGACAATCTTTTGTAAAACTAAAACCAAATATTCTAGTGACAAAATACTAAGATAAAAATGATAAACTTGTCACTTTTATTAAGTGACGATAATTTAAATATTTTCAGTAACATACTTTTTATAATTATATTAGTGACAAGAATTGTAAAGATATCGTCAGTGTTGACACTTAATGATACACAAAAATTAACAACCAATAAATTATCACTAAATCTTAGCGATAATATTTATTTTGACAAAAAAAAAACTCCATTAGTTGTCCATAGCAACAACTTAAATTACCACACATTTATCACTAATATATATCTATCAATGAAAACTTAAAAATCATTTGTGTTACTAGTTTGTCACTATTATTATTATGACAAAACTAAATTTTTGTCAGTGAGTACATACAAAGCCCAACTTCGTATTGTCACTTAATATACAATATTCATATAATTTTTTTTTAAATAGATAAGTTATGTTATCTCTAGGGTTTACGAGCACCTGTTTGTTGTGTTTTTCCTTATAATTTATCTGATCAAATTTTTCAGCAGAATAATTAATATTCTGATCGGCTTCACTTTTGATTCGAAAAAGAGTTGATGAGGACCAAAAGGGTCAAATATCCAAAACATTTGGACCAAAAATGCAATATTTATAAATATGGGATAAAAAATACTGAAGGTACTCCAATTCTGGAAGAACTAAAAAATTCAATCATCGTACAATTTTTATGTGCGTACCAAATTAATTAAGCTACTTTTATATAGTTATTTATAAATATCGCTGTCCATGAAGCAATATTATAAGACAATCGTAGCATAACATAATTAACTTATTAGAAGTCAATGGGCGAAACAATTTAATGAATGCATAAATGTAAAGTTGCTACTCGCAGTTTAATAAAAAATAAAAATAAATGAATAATGATCAAGATCTAGGGGCAATTAGATTGGTCTTGATACCGTTTTGCCTCACCCCGTGGAAATTAGGAATTAATCATATTGATTGGATTTTAAAACTGATAATTATGTATTTATCCCCGAAAAAAGAATTGAGCATCTTGACTGAATTTTAAAACTGATTATTGTATTTTTACCATAAAAAATTATGAATTGAACAATTTTACTAAATTTAAAATTAATAACTATATATTTATACAAAAAAAATAGATAAAATTGTATAATTGTTCATAAAGTTTCAGTAAGTATACATAATTTGATATTTTTCACTTACTTTTCTATTTCGTATCCCAATATCAACATATATTCTTAATCAATCTAAATTATATCTTAAATTTTTAAACTAATTCAAATTATATAAAAAAAAAAATTAATAAAAAAAATTCAAACCACTTATCCAAGGCAACAGCGGAGCGAAATCGAATCAAAATGGGCCGGCAAATTTGCATCTTAATTTACTTTCGATTTGATATAGTGTTTGATGTAACGATATATTTACATCTAAAAATAATAAAATATTTGCATCTTAATTAACACGGTCTTATCCACTTATCCAAAACAACCTGAAGAAATTAAATAAACGAGAACATACAATGTTATTCATATATATATACATGGTCTTCCAATTAACATCTTAATAATTTCAGTTGTCGTCGTGATTCAATATGACGAAGGTGATGCTTAATTATAAAATAAATTATTAATGTCAGATTAGTTATCGGCTGCTCGCACATGAGCATGACTGATTGGCCTTTCTAGAATACTAAATAGTAATTTTTACTTACTTCATATGATTGATAATAAAAGATTAAAGATTCCATTGGACCAGATCATAATGCTGCATCATGTTGCATTGTGTTTAACTAGCTTCAACCACAAGTATTTTTTTATTATTTGTTAATATTGAAATCTACTAGTAGATGCTATATTTCAATTTTTCACTTAATTAAGATAAACTCCCCGTAAATTTAAAAAATTGACAATAACCCTCTGTAAATTTAAAAAAATCATGATAAACCCCCATGATCAACTCTTGATTTTTAAATTGATGCAGTTAGCTAATTATAAAATGATAATACATAGATTTTTTTTCAATATCAACACAGTATACCTTTTTTCTATTAACACATTTTAAAAAACTTAATTCATTTGATTCGTATTAAACTTGAGAATGTTTTTGAATTTGATATAATTTTTAAAAGGACCAAACTTAAACGACCCACAATCACCGGATAACAAAATATAAGTCTTGTTAGGGACCAAAATAGAAGTTACTACGACGAAGGCAATTCAATGCTAATTTTTTTTTTTTTTTGTTTCCTAAGGGTTTTCTAGGAGGTTGATATCAATTCTTCGGATTGACGGCATTGAAGGCCCTTAGTCTGAAAGTTGTCCCGCGAGCTATTAGAGACACTCGAGAAGGTCGTTTGGGACTTTACTTGAATTAGACCCTACTAGTGGTTTGGACCCTATTTGGATCCGATTTCAATATCCCATGTCAGCTTAGTCTAATTTTGATCCTTATAATTAGTAAAAAAAATTAAAATAGAATACACAACGGCAAAAATTCAATTTTCATACCATAGAATAGGCCGAAGTCCATTTTTCATACCAATCGAATGAAAATCATACCGTAGAATAAATAGACGTTTCAAAAATCATACTTCCGTTAGTTTACTTAACGGAACTGCCACGTGTCACCCGTTGAAACAAAATAGGGGGGAAATGCAATTGTCTAAAATTGAGCAGGGTGGTTTTGCAATTATTGCCTTCTTCCTCCTATGTATGATTGCCGGCTTCCGGTGGCATGTTGGACGAAATTGGTTGAGGGGTTTTGTTCCTCTTGTCATGGGCAACATTTCCCATGGTGTAATTGCAGCGGCCGTCGACGGTGGAGCAGGGGAGGCGCATTTTTTCAGCGAAAATTAGGGTTTAGGCCGAAAACGCGCCGCCACTTGGGCGGAGCTCAACCGTCAACGGCAGCTACAATAAACCTATGGAAAATGATGCCCACGGTCAGGGGAAACTATTGCAACAAAAATCACGAAGTTTGGTTAAGAATCGAAGAAGAAATCACGATTTGAAATTTCGAAAATTTTGACCTATAATTCGAAAATTAGAACTCAAAATTCGAATAGATTACTCAACGGATTGAAAAGATCTTTATATGTACGAGTTCTCCATGACAAGGGGAACAAAAACCCTCAACCAATTTTGACATAGTTCCACCGGAGCCGGCGGTCGTATGGGAGGAGGAAGAAGAAGACGATAATTGCAAAAAACCCCTGCCTAATTTTTAATAATTGCATTTCTCACCTCTTTTTTGACTTAACGGAGGAGGCTAAACTTCCGTTAAAAAACTAACGGCAGTATGATTTTTGATATTTTGGTATGAAAAATGGACTTGGGCCTATTCTATGGTACCAAAATTGAATTTTTGCCAATACACAACAATATCTTATAAGTCAACTTTGAATAATCTTTCCCAACATGACAATCATAATTGGCTACTAACTCCAGTGATGACAACTATTATATGACATATTAAAATCCACAGCTCTACTATAAGTACATGCATGATCCACAGTTAGAAATCACAATAAACATTTGAAGACTAATCAATATTCATTCCTAGATTTCTCTTTTGGGGAATTGAAATGGCTTTCAAAGTTAGTGCAGTTTTTGTTCTCTTTCTTGCCGTTTTAACAATATCATGTAATGCTCAAAGTTTGAAGGTTGGTTTCTACGAAAAAACTTGTCCAAATGTGGAGGCAATTGTGAAAGAGACGACCAATACTATCTTTTCTAGGGCTCCGACTCTTGCTGCTCCTATACTCAGAATGCACTTCCACGATTGTTTTGTTAGAGTATGTTTAATTTTACTTTTTACTACATTTATGTTCTTTTTTTAATATTAAATTAATATTATTATTTTGCAGGGTTGCGATGGTTCTGTTCTGTTGAATGCAACAGGGAACGGTCAAGCTGAAAAGAATGCAATTCCAAATCAATCTATAAGAGGATTTGGGTCGATTGATAGAGTAAAATCCGCCGTGGAAAAGAAATGCCCTGGTGTTGTATCGTGTGCTGATATCTTAGCTTTGGCAGCTCGAGATGCGGTTGCATTTGTAAGTAATTATTTTTAGTACATTTTCATTGGTATTATTTTTTGTAAGATTTGAAAATACTTATAAGAGTCTAGGTAACTAAATGTGTTGGGAATCACTTTTTCATGTTGGAGAACAAACAACGACGAGAAAAGTTTAAACTCGTGAACTCGGTTGAATAATTATAAAGTGTTGAGAAATTTGTGTTTTGTTTGAATATATTGAATATCGAAATTCAATAGGTTCTAAAGTAAAGTTTGTTGAATAATAATTAGAGTTGGGTATAGGATTAGATAAATTCGATCACAATCAAGCATGGAAAATCCGTAATACACTCAGACAACTCTCACTAATATGGATAGTTTAATATTAGTGTTTGATGAATGATTTTCCTTATAATTTGAGTGTAATTCAATAGATTTTTGATTCAATGTTATTAATGTAATAATTGTTTCTTTAGAGAAGAAAAAAAAAAAAAAAGCAATGTCTATATTCTAATATGCACATTGATTATCTCAACAGCTAAATGGACCTTCATGGAAAGTACCCTTGGGAAGAAGAGATGGAAGAGTGTCAAATTTTTCTGAAGTTTTACCCAATTTGCCACCACCATTTTTCAACATTACTCAATTGATAGCATCATTTGCCGCCAAGGGTCTAAATTCAAAAGACCTTGTGGTTTTATCTGGTATAATTTTATCTATCAAAATAAATTCTCATATCAATTGTCATTTTTATTTATTTAATTTTTTCATTTATTCATGTAATAATTTAAATCAAACCAACTATACAAAATCATTAAAAATATATGTACTTCTTGCATAGGGGGACACACTATAGGAACGTCGCACTGTACCAGCTTCTCCAACCGCCTGTACAACTTCACCGGTAGGGGCGATAGCGACCCTTCATTGGATTCCGAGTACGTTCCTCGTTTGATGAGCAAATGTAGGGCAGGAGATCAAACCACTCTAGCTGAAATGGATCCAGGAAGTTTTAAGACATTCGATGAAGATTATTACACACTTGTGGCCAAAAGAAGAGGTTTATTTACAAGTGATTCAGCCCTTCTTGATGACAATGCGACAAGAGCTTATGTTAGACGTCATGCCATTTCTTCACAAAGGTCAAAATTCTTCGAGGATTTCGCTGTGTCCATGGTGAAAATGGGAAACATTGAAGTTCTTACAGGCAACAATGGTGAAATCAGGAGGCAGTGTGCTTTTGTCAATTAATAATTTGTTTAATTTTTATTGTGCAATGTTCATAGTTTTTACGTTTGGTTTTTTTCCTTTTTAAAAGCATTTTTTATTTTAATCATTAGATTCATTTTTGTGGTTGTTGCTTTTCTTTTAATGGAACTTTTATATTGTTAAGAATAATTTTGAAATATAGCGAGTTTTTCTTTGTGATTCAACTACGGGATTATGCAAGTTTGGTTCTCAAGGAATTGATATGATCAAAAGTATTAAATATATAAAAGAATTGAAACCAAATATAAAACTTTGTAAATTGCGGGGGTAAAAATATTGAAGTTACTCCAGTTAATTTTGAAGAACTAAAAATACATTTTTACCGATAAATATATTTGCATACAAAAAGTATACATTCATTATACACGGCTTATGTACTACGTGACTACGTCATGCCATTCTGCAACTTGTGCGTAAGTATAAATAAAATGTAATGTTAAATGTTTTTACAATTTATTACAAAAGATTGTTTCATAAATTTACAACTTTTCTTTTTTACATTCTATTACATTAATATATAAACTTAAATTGTTCAAATAAATATGTAAATAACGTTAAATAATATAAGTAAAATGATAATTAGATAAACTAAGAATGCTAGTGATACAAACGATCGAGTAAGGGAGGAGTGTACATAGTTTATCATACTAGAAATGAATTTGAGGTGCAATATATTCAATACATGGTAGTTTCATGGAGATTTTCTATAGGAAAATGTCTGCGTGACAGAGTTGTACACATACATCTCTATCTTATTAGCTTAGGTGTTTTTTCCTCCACCGACTACCTGTTCAGCAGGTTTGTATTGTGTTTTTTTTTTTTTTTTTTTACTTTTAGTTTACTTTACAACCACATAATTTCAATATAAAATTTTGTATGTACTTAAAAAAAAAAAAAACTATTGTTTCACTACTTCTACATTGAGTTGAATTTCTCAAACTATATAGCCAAATAAAGTTGTTCGATATTCGACTGAAATTTAATTTATTTAAGTCCAATCGTTATACATAATCATCAAAATGAATTTAAGCAATAATTATTATTATTTGATAACTTTACAACATCTTTCGAGTTTGACTCGATAAAGTAAGCCATTCAAATTCGAATGCATCATAATTTAATGTTAATTTATTCAGTAGACAACTTTTATTGCAAAAAAAAAAAAAAAAAAAAAAGAATAATAATATACAACTTAAACAATTAAAATATCTTAAACATCAGAGATAATTTGAAAATATATCATATTATAAATCTCAATAACATACAAAATAAGATAATTAAATTTGAGATAACTTTGATTCGAATAACCATCTATTTAATTAATCAATGTGTAGTATGAGATGCCTATAATATTAATTGATTATTTTTTTACCCTCAAATTATTATAGGGTATATTATTAATTTTAGAAGTTTGGGGTCTAGTTTTTAAGAAGTTAATTAACCCCCAAATTATCATGGGCTTTATTATTAATTTTAGAAGTTTATGGTCTAGTTTTAAAGAAGTTAATTAACCCCCAATTACCGGTTGTACATACACAGTCTATAGTGGGTTGTCAGCATAGCATAGTCCTTTTCTATAACACACGGGGGTTTCGTGCTATTGTTCCATTTTTACAGGTTAAATCCATTTTTCACCAGTTTAAACTATTCTCACCGGTTCAACCTATTTACATCTGTGTTTCTCGTTCTTTGTCCATCGAAAGCATTTTTGTTTGTTTAACTTGTTTTTACAAAGATTTTCTTTTTGCCAGTTAAAGCCTTTTTTTTTTTTTTTTTTTTTTAACGATTTTACACCTTCAAGTGGTTTAGACCCTTTTTAATATTTTACCCATTTTTTTACCAACATCCATTTTTCTCCGGTTTAACCTGTTTATTCATCGATTTTATATGTATCCTATTTTTATCCAATGTCATCCCTTTTTTTGTCAATTTAATACGTTATTTCACCATTGCACCATGTTTGCAAGTTTAACATATTTTAACACCGATATTACCCATTTTATGTTGAGTTAAACCATTTTCACCAGGTTAATCAATTTTTTATAGTTTATTCCTTTCTCGTCAATATCGATCGTTTTTTTACCAGATTAACCCCATTATTTATCGACCTATTTTCAACAATCCACCATTTACAATGGTTGAATCCATTTTTTTCATGAGTTTCATCCATTTTTTTATGGTTATCCCCATTTTATTTTACCTATTTCATCCTTGTTTGCAGTTTAACTTATTATTTTGGTGATTACACCATTTTGCCACTTTAACAATTTTGTAACATGACTTTCAATTTTTTTGTCTTCATTGATTTCAATCTTCTTTTTACTTGTTTAAGCAGTTTCACATATATCACTCGTTTTTATTTTTCCAATCGATTTCACTTTTTTCACCTCGTTAACTCATTTTTTTTACCTATATCATTTTCTTTACCAATTTCACTTGTTTTTGCTGCATAATTAGACCTATTTTCATTGACTTCATAATTTTCCCGCTTCAACCTACTTTTTCATCGATTTCACATGTTTTTACTAGTTTAGGTCATTTGTTGCCATTTTAATCCATTTTTCCCTTTTCAACGTTTTAAGCTTTTTTTTTTCGCATTTTAAGCCAGTTTTTCCCGATTCAACCCTTACATTATACCGATTTAACCCATTTTGTCGGTTCAAGCCATTTTATTTTGATTTAAGCTAGTTGAAATACAGGTGAAACCGATAAAATTGGATCAAACGGGCAAAACATTTGAAATTTATCAGAAAATGAGTTAAATGGAAAAGTTGTTGCCAGATTCTTCGCAAAAATACTTTTTCACAAAAGACATGTTGTTTCGGTTCAAAGGGTACCTCTTCGGATCAAACTAGCACAACTCTTCTCTTAATAACTTATTTCATTCACCTATAAAAAACACCAACATAAATAAGAGTGAAATTGAAGAAAAACATGTGAAATAAGTAAAAAAACTGGTGAAATCGATGTATATTGTTGAACTTTATATTGATAAATTAAAAATTATAGTTCAACATTTCAAATACTTCGGACTACATTAATCAGAAAATGAATCTAAAACACAATGAATCGAAATTCCTATTTCAAATATGTGAATTTCAAATCATATGAATTTTATATTCATTCATTTCAAATCTCTTGTCACATTCAAATTTATCCATCCAATTAGAGCCAAAAATAATTTCATAGAATATTTAATCTATACCTTAGATATACAATGTAGGAATTAATTAAATTCCACGTCTTAACATATAATATTTACAACTTAACACACGAACAATTCATAACTCGGTATGATTGGAGTGTTGAACGGGGATCAATGCGTATATCCCGAAAGATATAACATGTGTCCACCGCGCACTTTGCCATTGGGCATGAATGTTTCAAATCTAATTAACCTAAGATGATCCTTTTTAATCATCATAAAATATTTGAAAAAATTAACTATGAGTTTCTTAACAATTCATAAAATATTTTTTGCACATTATTAAATTAGTAATTTAAGATTAGTGCCCGGCTGCTCGCACATGAGCATGACCGGTTGGCATTTATAGAATACTAAATAGCATTTTTTAATTACTTCATATGATTGATAATAAAATATTAAAGATTCCATTAGACCAGGCCATAATGCTACCTGCCACCACTAAGTGAGATATATTTCATAGATAAATAAATATTTAACCTCGTATGAGATTGCATTGGCCGCACCAATTGAAACGTAGGATATAATTTAATTAATTATATATGCTATTTAAAAAAATGTTCTTTTCACAAAAAATGATTTTAGAAAAATTTACAAGATCTTTGTTTGTGACTTTTGGGAAAACATTATTTTGATTTTGGTCAATCCAAATTAAAAAGTGATTCTAGCTTGCGATGCCAAATGCCAGAAAACAATAGAGTTAAATGCAAAAATTCCGCATGCTTTGCCTAATTAGGAAAAAATCCTGTGATATTTTTATTAAAGATTTTCATGTGCAATTTTTTACTAACCCAATACCTCTTCCCAAGCTGGAGTACAAATTTTGGAAGAAAAATGACAATTATAACTTACCATAAATTGCGAAAACACACATATCCACTAAAAAATCGACAATAATCTTTTGTTAATTTTGAAAATTGGCAATAGCTCCCCTCTTCACTTAAAAATTGAGAATAACCTTCCTATCGACTTATGAAGAAATTTCACAATTGATGTTTTTGCTAATAAAAAAATTACATGGTGTTTTTTTGCTAATAAAAATAACACAGGGTTTTTTTGCCAATTAGCACAAAACGGGGGTGTTTTTTCATTTAGCTCATGGAACATACGACTCATAAGAATATTTATGAGTGAAATACAAAACACCCCCTTTATTATTCTTATTGACAGAAAACTCCTTGTGTTATTTTTATTAGCAAAATACCCATGTAATAAGTCAAAGGTATTTACCTCCTCCTTCAAGGTCGCAATGTGTTTTACTGGATTTAAGTGCTGGTATTCTTCATGATTTATAGGGAAAGAAACAAATACTCCCTACGTTTTTTTTTATTTGTCGCTTTGGCAAAATAAATTTATTTACTTTTATTTGTCGTTTTAGGATTTCAATGTTAAATTAATGTTCTTTTACCAATTTTACCCTTCTTACTAATACTTGTCATTAATGCTAATTAATGCTAAAATTATTTGATTAAAAAGGTATTTTGAAATTTTTGCTTCAAAAAAGTGACTATTTATGACATTCTTTAATTCGTGTGCAATCCTCCAAAGTGATGTAAATTTAAAAATTTACAATAACCCTTTGGGGTCAACTCTGAATTTTCAACCGAGTGTAGTGAGCTAATAAAATGATAATATGAAATGTTTTAATAAAATATTAATATAAGAATTTTTTCACTAATAAAAATAATAACACCGGTGGTTTCATGCCAACTTGAAATTACACGGAGGGTGTTCTGGTATTTTGATCAGATTTCTTGTTATGGGTTGCTAAATACGTACTTTCAAAAATACACTAGAGATCTGTTGAAGGAATTAGAGTATCCATCAACAATTGAAGAAGATTCATCCTTCAAGCTTGCTGCTGCTACTTCGTATGGAGTTCAGCTCCCATTTTAGGAATTAGGGATTTTGTTTTGTAATTATGTATTTTATTATTTATTCTTTTGTAATTGTATTGTAATTGTCTTTCACGCTTTTATTAGGTAGAATAGCACTTTTTCAGTTAGTTTGTTAGTTGCCTAAGTTACGCCGCCTTATGTCTTTATAAATAGAGGGTTCAACACCTCTGTAACATAATATTTCTCATTTACTGAAATTAAATTTTCTTTACTCTTCTCTTCATCTCCAAGAATCAATTTACAGAATTATTTTTTCTATATTGCAATTATGGAACTGATATGCAGTTTCCAATATGGTATCAGTTAGTTTACAAATTATTTCCGCTTGTATCACACTCTGTTCTTGAAGTTTATATCTTCCCTGCTGTTTGAAGTTCTGTCTTCAAAATTCTTCTCTTGAAGTTCTGCCTTCATATTTTCTTTCTTGAAGTTTTGTCTTCATCCATTTTATTTCTTTCTTTGCCATCTTCATGACTGATTCCAACCCCATTATGTCCTCTTCCACCACTGGAAGTTCTCGTACCAGACTGCCTATGGAGGATCCATCCAGTCCTTTCTTCCTCCATCCATCTGATGGTCCAGGTCTTCTTCTGGTGCAGCACAAACTCACGGGGGATAACTACACTGCGTGGGCGCGTTCCATGTCACTTTCCCTAAATGTTAAACACAAAAGTGGCTTCATTAATGGCACATTAAAAGATCCAGGACCTACTGACCCTATTCTTCAAGATGCTTGGTCAAGAAACAATGACATTGTTGTTTCTTGGATTCTAAATTCTGTTTCTCCAGAAATTCATTCAAGTGTCATCTACACTAATAATGCTAAAGACATCTGGGATGATTTAAAGATCAGATTCCAACAAAGCAATGGTCCACGTGTTTTTCAGTTGAGGAGGGATCTTGCAACACTATCTCAAGAAAATTAGTCTGTCAACCTTTACTTTACAAGACTGAAATCTATATGGGATGAACTACACACCTATAGACCAGATTTGATCTCATGTACAACTTGTGAAAATGCTCAGAAAATTCACAATCACAACCAAGAAGAATATGTCATGGCATTTTTAATGGGATTAAATTCTTCATTTGACAATCTCAGAGAACAAGTTTTGATAATGGACCCCCTTCCTCCTATAAGTAGGGTCTTTGCTCTTGCTACTCAAGCAGAGAGACAAAGACTGATTGGCCAGAAATACCAACCTGACTTATCCAATTCAATGGCCTTCTCTGCCAAAAATTTTAACCCTCAAATTCAGTCCACTTTCAACTCTCAAAATCAGTCCAAACGACCCTACAATCAGTTTAAACAACCATCTCCAAATATTATTTCCAACCCTACAAATAATCCTGTTTTTAACCCATCTTTCAAGAAAAAGGAAAAACCCATATGCAGTCACTGTAACATTCAAGGACACACAATGGACAAATGTTATAAATTACATGGCTATCCAAATGGGTTTCAACCTAAGCCTAAACAACAGACTTTTTCACAGAACAATATCAACCAAGTTTTTGATGATCACAGTTCCCAGAATCCCCACAACAATGGAGTGTATCCTACTGGAGATACTCAGTCTAATTCCTTGCATCCTATAACTCCTTTACTACAAAGTTTCAATGCAGAACAATGTCAACACCTGATGAATTTGTTCTCTAATCACCTAAATTTCACCTCACAACCACCTGTTTCACAAAATCCAGAATCTGCACACATTTCATGTGTCTCAGGTATATGTTCTAATACTTATAATTTTGATTTTAATTTTTTCTATGATAATTGGATAATGGATTCTGGAGCTTCCAAACATATTTGCAAAAACAAAAATTTCTTTTCTTCTATTTCTTCTGTTAAAAATGTCAAAGTACTTTTACCTGACAATTCTAGCTACAATGTGTTTGAGGTAGGGGATATTATCCTTAGTCCTAATCTTACTCTTAGGAATGTTTTCTACATACCTGACTTTAAGTTTAATCTAATATCAGTCAGTGAGCTATTAAAATCAACTAATCTAGTTATTAATTTTCAACCTACCTCCTTTATAATTCAGGACAATCAAGAGAGGATGATTGGAAAGGGTAGGATGCATCAAGGACTTTATGTTTTGGAATCCCAAACTGCTAATCAAACCTCCTATGCTCACTGCAACAAAGTGTCATCTATCACATGGCATAGAAGACTAGGACACTTACCATTCAAGAACATGACTTGGCTTAGAAATAATATAGGATTAGATGATTTCAGTAATTGTAATAATAATAATCCTTGTTATATTTGTCCTTTGGCCAAACATAAAAGGCTTACTTTTCCTACTTCTACTACTAATTCCAGTACTATATTTGAATTACTACATTGTGATATATGGGGCCCTTTTCACACAACATCACAATCTGGATATAGATACTTTGCTACTTTAATAGATGACTTCTCTAGATTTACTTGGATATGTTTTTTAACTAAGAAATCAGACATCACTACACTGTTTCCAGGGTTCTTAGCTATGATAAAAAATCAATTTAACTGCACTCTTAAAACTTTCAGGAGTGATAATGCACCTGAATTATGTTTTAAAGAATTATTTCAAGAACATGGCATCATTCATCAATATTCTTGTGTTGAGACCCCTCAACAAAATTCAATTGTAGAAAGGAAACATCAGCACTTGCTTAATGTTGCTAGAGCATTATATTTTGAATCTAAGGTTCCTATTACTTTATGGTCTGAGTGCATATCCACTGCTGCCTTTTTAATAAATAGAATTCCTTCTAAAATTCTATCTTATCAGTCACCTTATGAAAGACTTTTTAAGAGACAGGTTGATTACACTAATTTTAAAACTTTTGGGTGTTTGGCTTTTGCCTCCACATTAAAAAAGGGAAGAACTAAATTTGACCCAAGAGCTAGGATATGTGTTTTTATAGGATATCCCTTTGGTGTTAAGGGCTATAAACTGTTTGATATTCAAACTCAGGAAATCTTTATTTCTAGGGATGTTGTATTCCATGAAGGAGTGTTTCCTTTTCATAATATTCAGTCTAAATCACCTACATCCAATGATTTCCAAAATGATAATATATTTCCTTTCAAATTAGATCAAAATGAATGTTATTCTTCTTACTCAGACTATTTTCATCAAGATGATCTTGATCCAGATTATGTTCCTAATATTGAAGAAAATGATCAATCTATTAATAATGATCAATCTGTTATTAATGATCATGATAATATTATTACTAATCCTTTTCCTTTAAGAAGGTCTACTAGACCAAACAAGCCACCTAGTTATCTTTCTGAATATCATTGTGATCTTCTAAACAATGTCACTGCCTCTACATCATCACAAACAAGGTATCCTATTTGCAATTTTATTAATTATCACAATTTATCTCCTGCTTATAGATCTTTTATTTTAAATGTTTCATCTGAGATAGAACCTAGTTATTACTATCAAGCTGTTTCTCATCCAAAATGGAGAGCTGCTATGCAGGCTGAAATAAATGCTCTTGAAGAAACTAAGACCTGGACTATTGTTTCACTTCCACAAGGTAAGTCCTCAATTGGATGCAAATGGGTATATAAAATAAAAAGGAATCCTGATGGGTCTGTGGATAGATATAAAGCTAGGTTAGTTGCTAAGGGGTATACACAAAAAGAAGGAATAGATTATAATGATACTTTTTCCCCTGTGGCTAAGTTAGTTACTGTTAAGATTCTATTAGCAATAGCAGCATCTAAAGGGTGGGGACTTTATCAATTAGATATAAATAATGCTTTTTTATATGGGGATTTAGATGAAGAAATATATATGGATCTTCCTTTAGGTTTTCAAAGACTCATTGGAAGACTCTTGTACCTTACCATCACAAGACCTGACATCACCTTTGCAGTTCACAAACTTAGCCAGTTTGTGTCTAAGCCTAGAGTGCCACATCTTCAGGCAGTTCATCATGTTCTTAGATACCTAAAATCAAATCCAGGTAAGGGTCTATTTTATTCATCAACTTCTTTACTAACTATTAAATCCTATGCTGATGCAGATTGGGCATCTTGTGTGGATACTAGAAGGTCTACTACTGGGTTTTGTATGTTTTTGGGAGACTCTCTAGTATCTTGGAAATCAAAGAAGCAGCCTACGGTTTCAAAGTCCTCTGCTGAGGCAGAGTATAGGTCCTTAGCTAGTGCTTCCAGTGAAATTATTTGGATACAGCAAATTCTAGCAGATTTCCAAATACCAAATCAATCATCTACTCTCCTATTTTGTGACAATCAATCAGCAATGCATATTGCAAATAAACCAGTTTTCCATGAAAGGACAAAACATATCGAAATAGACTGTCATTTCATTCGAGAATTGGTTACACGCAAGAAAATAAAACTCATGCCAGTTACTACAGAGAATCAAATTGCTGATGTTCTTACAAAAGCTTTGGCTTTACCTCGGTTTCTGGCATTAACATCCAAGATGGCTTTGATAGACATTCATGCTCCATCTTGAGGGGGGAATGTTGAAGGAATTAGAGTATCCATCAACAATTGAAGAAGATTCATCCTTCAAGCTTGCTGCTGCTACTTCGTATGGAGTTCAGCTCCCATTTTAGGAATTAGGGATTTTGTTTTGTAATTATGTATTTTATTATTTATTCTTTTGTAATTGTATTGTAATTGTCTTTCACGCTTTTATTAGGTAGAATAGCACTTTTTCAGTTAGTTTGTTAGTTGCCTAAGTTACGCCGCCTTATGTCTTTATAAATAGAGGGTTCAACACCTCTGTAACATAATATTTCTCATTTACTGAAATTAAATTTTCTTTACTCTTCTCTTCATCTCCAAGAATCAATTTACAGAATTATTTTTTCTATATTGCAATTATGGAACTGATATGCAGTTTCCAATAAGATCTAAATGTGAATTAGAAAACATTACTTCTAGTGAAGCGGTGAATGTATTGTCATATTTTTTTTTTTAACTTGTGAACACATTATTACATCAATCATTATATCATGAAATCTATGCGATACTATTTCATTGGTAAGAAATCGCGGTGGCAAGGGGGATGGAATTTGGTATTGGACACGACTGAACTCATTTCATCCTTGAAGGGGATTGTAAATCTGTTATTGAAAGTATCCGCTCTTCACAGTATTCTTGGCTTCTTGCCATTTCAGTTGGCTCACATGTAAAATTTTAAGCCTCTTGAAAAGAAGGGTTCGGGTGTTTCCCCATTTTGTAGCCATCTATTTTTTTCATTTCCATATTAAAACTTGAATATAAATAAAAATGATGATGTGACGAATCGAGTCAAATAATACATTATTCAAAATTCATTTGATTTTCTTATCGAAATTGAGAGAAGTTTGAACTTTATCTAATTTTTAGAAGAATTGAACTTATACGATATTTAATCTAATTTTTAGAAGAATTCAAATAATACGAGCTTTAATCGAGTCAGAATAAGTGTGAAACTCAATTAATTTGTAATTTCACATATATTATCTCTCAACTTATCGAAGTCGAATTGGAACAGAACTTCAAAACTATCATCTAACATAAATGTTTCAATAAATTTGATCATCTATCATACTCCGTCTAATTCTTGATTATAGTTTGGTTTACATTTGATAATGCTTAATTAAATAATTAGTTGAAGTATTAAAAAACAAAACATGTGAATATGATCTTAATTATGCTAAAGTCAACTCGAGTAATCTTTCTCAACTACAAATGATAATTGGCTACTAACTCCAGTCATGACAACTATTGTATGACATATTAAAATCCAAAAATCTACTATAAATACATGAATAATCCAAATATTAGATACGTACTAAACACACATTTAAAGACTTAAATTAAAATTTCTCCTTCTGGGAATTGAAATGGCTTTCAAAGTTATTGCAATTTTTGTTCTCTTTCTTGCTGTTTTAACAATATCATGTAATGCTCAAAGTTCGAAGATTGGATTCTATGAAAAAACTTGTCCAAATGTGGAGGCAATTGTGAAAGAGACGACTAACACTATTTTTTCTAAAGCTCCAACTCTTGCTGCTCCTATACTCAGAATGCATTTCCATGATTGTTTTGTTAGAGTATGTTTTTACTACATTTATCCATATATATTAATTTTTTTATTTACCTTAAGTTGATGTTTTTATTTTATTTTATGAAATTTCTAAAATGATCAATATTGAAATACTATTATTGTTTTGCAGGGTTGCGATGGTTCTATTCTATTAAATGCAACAGGGAATGGTCAAGCTGAAAAGAATGCAATTCCCAATCTATCTCTAAGAGGATTCGGGTCAATTGATAGAGTAAAATCTGTTGTGGAAAAGAAGTGTCCTGGTGTTGTTTCTTGTGCTGATATCTTAGCTTTGGCGGCTCGAGATGCAGTTTCATTTGTAAGTATTAATTATGCTATGACGAAACAAATTTTTTATTTTTTTATAATTAAACAAATATATATTTGATATGCATATTGATTATATCAACAGCTAAATGGTCCTTCATGGAAAGTACCCTTGGGAAGAAGAGATGGAAGAGTGTCAAATTTTTCTGAAGTTTTATCCAATTTGCCACCATCATTTTTCAACATTACTCAATTGATAGCATCATTTTCCGCCAAGGGTCTAAACTCAAAAGACCTTGTAGTTTTATCTGGTATTTATTCTATCCACCAACATATATATGGTCATATCAATTGAAATTTATTTTATTTAAATTTTTTCATTTATTCATATAATAACTTAAATCAAATCAACTATACAAAATCATTAAAAATATATCTACTTCTTGCATAGGGGGACACACTATAGGAACGTCGCACTGTACCAGCTTCTCCAACCGCCTGTACAACTTCACCGGTAGGGGCGATATCGACCCTTCATTGGATTCCGAGTACGTTCCTTGTTTGATGAGCAAATGTAGGCCAGGAGATCAAACCACACTAGCTGAAATGGATCCAGGAAGTTTTAAGACATTCGACGAAGATTATTACACACTTGTAGCTAAAAGAAGAGGTTTATTTACAAGTGATTCAGCCCTTCTTGATGACAATGCGACAAGAGCTTATGTTAGACGTCATGCCGTTTCTTCACAAAGATCAAAATTCTTCGAGGATTTTGCTGTGTCCATGGTGAAAATGGGAAACATTGAAGTTCTTACAGGAAGCAATGGTGAAATTAGGAGGCAGTGTGCTTTTGTTAATTAATGATTTGTTTCATTTTCGTATGGCATATTCATATTTTTTTTTATTTGTCTTTTATTTATTTTTGGCTTTCATATGGCCATTTTTTCTTCTTCTTTGTTATATTCAATTTTGTTGCTGATTTTCTTGTATTGATTTTCTCCTAGTCATTAAAACCTCAACTTTACTATGCATAACTTGTATGGGTCCTCTTTCTTCAATGTCAAGCTAAGGGTTGCAATCAGGCGGGTTGGGTTGGGTTATGGCGGTAAAAATTGGGTTAGGTATAAAATGGACCGTTTAATGCGAATTAAATGGGTTGGGTTGGGTTGGGTTGGGTTGGATCAGGTCTAGTCGACTTGTTTTATGTTTACTAATGTTGTGTATATTGCTAATTAATTCAAAATTAAGTTAAATGCACCATACTTATAAATACATATTATTTAAATATTCAACTAATAACTAATTATTAAATCATTTAAACTAAATGAAGTTTTTTTTTTTTTAAATATTTATTATTTTTATATTTGTTTGAAATTTAAATATATTTAATATTATAACTAATTTTTTCATGAATTTAAGAGATAAAGTTAAAATAATATATTTGAGTATAATATATTAACTAGTGCGATTATTTATTTTTTCAGGCTAATAGGGTGTTTTATATTTTTTGATGGGGATATAATTGTCATTTTTTCTACAACATATGTACTCGGGCATGGGAGAAGTTTTTTACTAATAATAAATAGCATTGGGGATTTTTCTAATAAAATTAAACATAATTTTTTTGTTAATTAAACATAGTATTAAATTTATTTTTACATTTCACTCTTACTATTTAATGGAAACATATTGAAAATTTCATTCATGGTTATAATCCCTTCAATCGGTCCACAGAGCATTTTAGGGCATTCTAGATATTGGAGAGCTAGGTTGCACGGATACTCCGAAAAATGGCCCCGTGCAGTATCCAGTACTCCGGGGATACGGATACGGGTCCGATACGCGTGGGATACGCGTACAGTACGCCATCTGGAGTATCCTAATTAAATTAAATAAAAAATAATTCGGATACGGGTACAGTACGTTTTTTTGGAGTATCCTGCAGGTTTTGGACACGTTTTGGATACGCATTGGGTGTTTTTGTTAGTTTTTCAAAGTTATGGGTTAAAAATTAATAAATTAAAAGTTAAAAAAAAAAGTGTATTTTGAATGGTCTTGGATACGGGTATCAATACTCGTGATGTTTAGTTGAAAATTTCAAATCAATTCGGGTTTTGTCTAACTTTCCCAACTATTGATATATAACTTTTGTGTATTTTGAATGGACTAGGATAATTTTAGTGTATAACTTTTTACCCGAAATTAAACTCGTAGACAATATATACTTTGAATATGATCTATTGCTTTTGTGGTATAATAGAAGGATCTAATTAGTTATGTTGTTATGTATAACATAAAATTATTTTATTTTATATACGTATCTTTGCCGTATCGAATCCTATAAATTTTAAAAATCCGTATCGCCGTATACGTATCGTATTATATCGTATCGCCGTATCCGTATCCGTGCAATCTAGTTGGAGAGTAATACTGCAATACTAATTATGGTGTTGGGCCTATACCTCTTTAAAAGAAAGGAGAATTAGCCTAATTCCCTCTTAGTTTTGGTTTAATTACATTGATCATACTTTATGTTTGAAAAAATACTCAAATTATTTTTTGGGTATTGAATTCACTACAATTAACTTTTTTAGGGCCTTAATTTCATTAAAACGTATTTAAATTCCAAAAATATCCCTCGGTACCAGCTAAGAATCACAAACATCAAGGGTGAAAAATCGATTTTACCCTAGATTATGTTCATTGATGTCAACCTTGTTTTGATCGAGTTAACCCAATTTTACCCTTTTTTTTAACCAATTTCACCTATTTTTTAAATAAATATTCTTTTTTTTTCATCACATAGTCATGCGCCGTAAGGGGGTTATTGTAATGAAGCCAATAACTAAAGGGTAATTTGTGTAACTTATCAAATATTGAGTATGATGTACTATACTTTAGGGGCAGTTTAAGTAATTATCCATTATCCATTAAACATTGAACAAGCCACATTCTGTTATTACATAAATTACTATTGGGCCAGCAGTATGTGATGAGCCCAATATATTTTGGATGAAGAATAGAGGACTTTTGAGTTTATCTCCATAAAACTAGGGCTGTCAATTGGGCGGATTTCAATTCGGATCCGTCCAAATCCGATCCGATTTATTAGGATAATTGTTCGATTAAAGATTCGACGGACCTGATCCGATTATAAAGATCCGTAATCCGAAACACATGGATCTAATATGGATTTAGGTTGATCCGATCCGTTAAAGATCTGTATCCGACAATAAATAAGAAGAATGGTATATATACATAATGTTTTATAAAAATAAGTATCATTAATAATATTTCTCCGTCAATTTAAGAAAATAGTAATTTATAATTCGTTTATAAATTTATTTAAACCAATATTTTCATCTATATGAATATAGTAAAGAAAGTTTGAATATGTGAGCTAAAATAAAATAAAATTGAAAAGTTAACAAATTTATTTTAGGAAAAAATATTAATTTAATTTTTTAAATGAAAATTTTATTGGATTCGAAAAAGATCCGATATCCGGTCAAATCCTACCAAAATCCATTGGATTCAAAAAATCCGATTCGAGCACAATCCGAACAAGATTCAAATCCGACATGATCCGATCCGATATAAATGGAGTCATATCTGAATGAGTTTGATCCGACCAGAATCCGATCCATTGACAACCCTAAAAAAAACCAACAAGGTGATATTATGGTCCTTTTCAAATTTTAGATACGATACATATATTTTCGTTGCATTACAATTTACATGTATTAATTGGCAAGAAATCGTAAATTATCTACTTAGGGCCCGTTTGGTTTTGTGGACCGGACTAGACAGGATTGTGGGCTTTAATCCGGTCCGGGTGACTAAGCGGAGGCCTTCCTTATCATGGGTAATTTTGGTCATCTGTTTGGATCATTTTTGCAGCCCAAGACTTCAACACAAGACCCACATTATACAACAGCCCAATATCTTTAAATTTGAATTAGGCAAAACACATTTTTGTCTGATGAATTGTAGGACCCGAAATTTAGTGGTTACAAACACAGGAGAGTGACCAATTCTAAATGAGTACCAAATTAGATTTGAATTGTATGGAATATTTGGGTTTTTGGTATTTTGCATCCTAGAATTATAGAGTTTTGGCAATTTGCATACTGATTTAAAAGTTTTTGCACTTTGCATTCTAGAAATATAATTTATTTGACACTTTGCACCCTAGTGTGTGTTTTGGTGAGAAAATTCATTGGTAGAAGGGTAGAATAGTCCTTTGCGAATATTTCTTTTGGCACTTTACACCCTGACAATATAGATTTTGGCACTCTGCCACTCTGCACTTTGAAAGTATAGAATGTTGGCACTTTTAACCCCGATTTATTCATGTTGTTTTCAAGTATCTTCTAGATTACTTACATTTATATCTAAAACACACATTTACAAATCTAACATTTTATTATTTTGCATGATATTGTTTCTATAAGACTCACATGTAATCAATACTAAAATTTTCTACACGACATAAAATTATTTACTATTAGCACGTTAAATTTATTAAATTACAAAAAAAAAAAGAAAAAAGATTTATTACCAAATCACTAAAAGCTAGTAATTTGATTAAAATAAAAAATGTGCCAAAAATATTATATCGAGGTTGAAATGTGAAATTTTTTATATTTTTAGGGTGCAAAGTGGCACTTCTATAATTTAAGGGTGCAAAGTGTCAAAATATATATTTTTAGGGTACAAAGTGCCAAAAATATTCAAAAATGAATATTTTACCGTTCCATCAATGAATTTTTTCATCAAAACACACACTAGGATGCAAAATGCCAAATAAATTGTATATTCAGGATGCAAAGTGCCAAAACTTTTAAGGCCGGGTGCAAAGTATCAAAACCCTATAATCTCATAATGCAAAATGCCAAAAACCCAGAATATTTTACAATTTTCCTAAGCTAATCCTAGAAAAAAAATTACGGTAGAGTAGATCCATATCTAGGTCCGATCTTAGTGAATTTCGATCCATTTTACCAGTTCTAATTCTAAGTTTTGGAGATAATTCTACAACTTATTAGACTAATGCTAATGATAAGGGTAAAAAAGTGATTTTAGTTTGAAGGAATTTTTAATCATTTTCACATAGAGTGTAACGAGTACCAATCAATACATATTAAGGATTGGTTTGAATTAATTTTTGATAGAGCTTGAAAGGATGTTTGAGCTTGATTTGATTTTCTTATGAATCAATTTGGTTAATCTTTAATCGAGCCGAACATGAGTCGAGCTAAAGTAGCTTTATATTATCATATACATTATTTCGACTTTAACTTTTCGAGTCGAGCTCTAGCCATATTTCAAAAGTTATAAAAAAAATTACTTAATTATTGATATATATAACAAACCGAGTTCCAAAAAGCTTTTATGAAATGAACTTAAATATTGGAAAACTTTATTTGATTTTGGACGCTGACAATATATTACCAGAAGAACTAATTAAAGAAGTATGGGATTATTGCATTTTTGGTGCCACAACTATAGCCCACTGGCATTTTTACCCCGTAACTTTTCGGACTGACACATTTGGTGCCACAACTTCAACATCAATGGCAATTTTGGTGCCAATTGAGGCCCAATTTTGAAATTGGCCGGAAATTCCCCCATGTACGGGCCATATGACATGAAAATTGGAAATTTTGACCCTTCAACAACTTTTCATGAAAAATAAAAATCCACCCACCAAGAATTAGGCTACTTGGATGTTTTTATTTGGGAAAGAATAAGAAAGTGGGTAACAATTTAATTAAGGGAATGTTTGGTGAATTTTATAGGAAAAGTTAGGATTGTGAATTTTGGTGTTTTTTTTTAATGAAAAAGACGTTGAAGGGTCAAAATCCCCATTTTTCGTGTCACATGGCCCGCATATTGGGGAATTTCGGGCCAATTTTGAAATTGGGCCTCAATTGGCACCAAAATTGCCGCTGATGTTGAAGTTGTGGCACCAAATGTGCCAGTCCGAAAAGTTACGGGGTAGAAACGCCAGTAGGCTATAGCTGTGGCACCAAAAATGCATTAATCCCAAAGAAGTATTAAGTACTATACATATATGTCGTGGTTTGCGCCAGATCGAAGAATTCTGGACAAGGTTTTATCTGATGGAGCATTGTCAAAAGATGTTTGTTAAGGTATAGGTTTTATGCTACAAGAAAATTGACTTTTAAGTGATAATTAAAATACTAAGTGGTAATGTTAAATTTAATTTGTCACAAGCTCTTTATATATACTAAGCAATGATAATATAATTATTATCACTAAAATAATTTTCATAACATATTAGTGACAATTGTAAAAAGATTGCCACTATTAATGACATGTAGTGAATAGTGATACACAGAAAATAGCTACTGATAAAAAAATAAACAAAAAATGGCTATCAACAAATTGTCATTATTTCATTGTGACAATATTTAATGTTGTACGTACATTTTCACTGAAAGTGTATCATTAATTATCAATAACAACAACTTAAATTACCATGCATTAAACAACTTGTCATTATTGACGCTCTTGATTCTGATATATCTATCTTAGTTTATAAAAAAAAAAGTTATTTTACCCTTGGCACTAATAGCTATTAGAAATTCGAACTTGAGTCCGCTACTTTATAATGATTATTACATTCCACAAGATCAATCATTTGTTGGTACAACTTTCATATTATCACTTATTATTTTAATTATTAATTACACAATTTTCTTATAGTATTATAAAATTGATCCGAAATCGACATTTAATAAAAAGGACTTTATAATTACTAATCGTGATTAAGTGTTGCTTTGAATTCGAGAATATTAATTGTTCAACAGTCACTGAAGAACATTATTTAATTAAAAAACTTTTTATTAATTACTAAAAGTTACCATGCATTGCGCGCGAAATATTAATTAATATTTCCTTTAAAACAAATACGGGATTATTGATTTTTGGTGCCACAACTATAGGCCACTGGCGTTTCTAACCCGTAACTTTTCGGGCTAACACATTTGGTGCCACAACTTCAACATCAGTGACAATTTTGGTGCCAATTGAGGCTCAATTTCAAAATTAGCCAGAAATTTCCCTATGTGCGGGCCATGTGAGATGAAAATTGAGGATTTTGACCATTCAACTCTTTTTTCATTAAGAAAAAAACAAAAATTATTTCCATCCATCAAGAACTAGGCTACTTGGATGTTTTTATTTGGGGAAGAAGAAGAAGGCAGGTAACAATTTAATTAAGTTGTTTGGTGAATTTTATAGGAAAAGTTAGGATTTTGAATTTTTGTATTTTTTTAATGAAAAAGACGTTTAAAGGTCCAAATCCCCATTTTTCATGTCACATGGCCAGCACATGGGGAAATTCGGGCCAATTTTGAAATTGTGCCTCAATTGGCACCAAAATTGCCACTGATGTTAAAGTTGTAGCACCAAATATGCTAGCCCGAAAAGTTACGGGGCAAAAACGCCAGTGAACTATAGTTGTGGCACAAAAATGCAATAATCCCAAACAAATACTTAGTTTGGGTTTAAAATCATCATGGTTGGGATGATTGTAAGAGGCGAAGAAAGTCAAATAAATCTAGTGGCGGTTGAGGATTCATCGTGCCAATTTATGTGTTAAATATATATAGAATATAGTGTAAATTAAATATTCCAACTCATATGCGTTTTGATTCAAAATTTATAAGGTCAACTTACAGACTGTTGAAGTTAATTATTTAGTTTTTCTTACATTGTTACAATAATGCAAATTTGGAGACAAAACTCTAATCTTTAATTCACTAGTACTAAACCAAATCAAATGGAAACAAATGTCAATTGATCCGAAAATTGAGTTTGTAAGTGGTAATAGAATATTAGGAACGTGTAATAAACAAAATACAGAAGAAAAAAATATATACAAACACAATATTGTAATTTGTATGTGTAAATTAAATTTGTTACAAGTTTTAAAGCAAGACTTGTTGTGTTGATTCAAAGGAGATTTTAGTTCTATAAAATCAAGAAGCAACTCGTACTTGTAATAAGGGTCGGCTTAGCAAGTGCCTTGGACCCAAGTTCTTGGAGTCTATAAGACTATAACCCATAATATTAATTATATTGCATTTATATATTAAAAAAGAAAAATTTAGCAAAAAAATTACAATATAAAGATATCACTGCTATGTCAATTAAAAGCGTTGTACGGATTTAGAGTGAATTGCATTTTTCATCCTCTTTATGGGTCAACTTTTGAACATTCGTCCCTCTTAAATTATTGTAGCAGGTGCGTCCCTCTTATCAATGTAGTGTAACACATTCGTCCCTCTTAAATTCAAAATACATCAAATTTTCATCCATTTTATGATGTATTTTGGATTTAAAAGGGACGAATGTGTTAACTACATTGATGAAAGGGACACATCTGCTACAAAAAAAAAAATTAAGAGGGATGAATATGTTAACCACTACATTGATAAGAGGGACGAATCTGCTACAAAAAATTTAAGAGGGGCGAATATGCAAAAGTTGACCCATAAGAAGGACGAAAAGTGTCAATCACTCTACGGATTTAATTATGTCATGAGTGTTATTAGAGAAAGGAAAAATTCTTGTCCAAGCCTGGCTTGGCCAAACCCATCCAACCACTTGCTTTGTGATTGGTCACTCTCCTGTAAGTTACATCCAATCACAAAGCAAGTGTATTGCACTTGCCTTGTAGTTACTTTGGGTTCGGCCAAACCCGGTGTGAGTAAGAATTTCCCGAATGATGTCCGAAATAATATTGCTACGTTATCACCTGGGGATTTAGAATTTGAGCATTTCGTATGTACATTTTAGATCGATCTATTTTTCTATTAAAATTAACAAGATTTTAACATTACGCAATTTTTGAGTATTTTTTAGATGTTACAACTTTAAAGTCTTTAGATGACAAAACTTTTGAAAGAACATTGTATCAATCTTGAAAATTATAAATCATAACCCTATGTCCATATAAATAAGTTTATTGATTGATAATTCTGATCATATAAAAGTATTTAAATCGTATCCAAATATGTATATTTACTATAAAATAAAATCACTATGCCTAAAATGGTTACGTTGTTTTTGCTGAAAGAAGATTTTCAAAACTAAAATTGATAAAATTGTATGTACGATTAATTATATCGCAAGAAAAAATTAATGATTTGATCATTTAATCTACAGAAAATGTATGTTAGAAAAATTGGAATATGATGATTTAATAAAAAAATTCCGCTAATAAAACAATTATAAATAAACTTACATGAAATCCTTTTTTTAGGATATAGGGTGGCTTCACTTAAGGACCCAAGGAATATATAGGGTCAGCCCTATTATAGAAGTGTGAAATTATAAAATGACGTTTAATAACAATTTATCTTCGTGTGATTATCATAATATTCAAGTGATTATCATAATGTTTAATTTATTTCCCTACGATTTTGATAATCATATAGGGTAAATTGTCATTAACCCTACCAACAAATGAAAGAATAATACAAAATCAATCGCATAACGTGTCGCATGTTTGGTAAGGAATCAATCATAAGATCCAACCATGCATTGCAATATTTATTCCAAATTAAAATAATCTAAGTCAACCCCAACTTTTTGTATTAACATAAGTAAACGTTTTACTCAGCAATTAATTAATCGTGTTTGCGGTGATTTAACTATATTTTAAAACTCAAGTTGAATAAATTCTCCCACTATTTAAAGAGCCTTCATTCCTAGGAAAAAAACCTAAGTAACACACAAAATAACCTCTGCAAATACAAAATTAATATGGCAATTCCAAAGCTTGTTTTGGTTTGCATTCTACTCCTTGTCTTCCAAATGGCTAATTCACAAAGTTTGAATGCTAATTTTTACAGGAGAACATGTCCTTCATTGGAGTCTATTGTAAATGCAACGACGGCTCCGTTCATTTCTCGTGCACCGTCGCTCGCTCCAGCATTGCTCAGGATGCATTTCCATGACTGCTTTGTTCGGGTATGTGTATATTTAATACTGTATAACCGATGGTACTATATTAGAAACTAGTAAGTGAGTCAGGAAAAAAGCAACTTTACTAGTTACTCATCTTGTACATTTAAGATTTTATTATTTTAGTTTATTTCTTGTGCATGCACATAACAATGAAAAATGAAAATGACAATTTTATAGGTCGAGGAGGCCTAGCCTGACTCCAAGGTCATGTGTTTGAATCGCACCTGGTGTATGAGTCTTTCTTTAGTTTAATACTAATCATCTTGTTAGTGAATATTATTTGTACTTTATTAGTGATGAAATAGATTTATCGATGTAATGATGTAATGATCGTTTCACTCTTAAAAAAAATGACAATTTCATTGTAGTTCTCACACATACACAAATACTAACTAACTATTTAATGAAGGGGTGTGATGGATCTGTGCTCATAAACTCAACAAGGAACAACACAGCTGAGAAAGATGCAATCCCAAATCAGAGTCTAAGAGGTTTCCAAGTAATTGATGCTGTAAAATCTGCAGTCGAGAGACAATGCCCTCGTCGAGTATCGTGTGCAGATATCCTGGCCTTAGTTGCCCGAGATGCAGTTTCATTGGTAATATATTAACTACCCCTACATTAATTAATCTTGCTACTTTTGAAATTAACATTTACTATATGATATGTAATTTATTTTTGTATGTGTTTAGATCAGTGGACCATTTTGGCCGGTTCCTTTAGGACGAAGAGATGGAAGAGTGTCGAATTCGACTGAGGCCTTGTCTCAATTGCCGCCACCTTTTTTTAACTCCACACAGTTGATAGCATCATTTGCTGCCAAGAATTTAACTGTCAAAGATCTCGTTGTCCTCTCAGGTAATCAAAATGATTTACTATTAGCAATTTCGATTTAGAGTGGGATGTGTACGTTTAGGTAAATCGCCTAGAGATTAAAATAATCTTGAAATCATGAACAATGATTCAATATATTGTTGGGGGAAGGAGAGGGAAAAATTGTGCCCTATTAAAAATTTGGCTTGAATTTTGTCATCAATGGACCTCTTGACTTCAATTCATATCAAAACTTTCAAAATATTTTTATTAATTTAAAATATCTAATTAATATTAAATATTAACTATATTAATATTTATATTTCTAAAGTTGTTAACCAAGGCACAAGAGAATTGTAATTTATTAGGACAATATTGGAAATATATTTATTAAATTATTATTCAATTTAATAGTATTAATTTAATATATTTAACTAATAAAAAGATATTCTGATTTCCAATTTTTGGGTGTAAATGCAAAAAATTTACAATTTTGAGGTGCATAATGCAAATTATCCTATCAAAAATCCTCAAATTGAAGTCAAGAGGGCCCACAAGTGACAAAATTCGGGCCAATTTTTTCAATTGGGTTCAACGTGGACTAAAATTGCTGCAATTAGGTAGATATAGGATAATTTTGTCAACCCAAATATAAACAGAGTAAAACGTCAGCGACCATAAATTATGTTTTCCAAGAAATATTGAGGATATATATGAAGAAAGAGATTTTTTGGTTCACTATCAATTTCAATATTCCTCATAAAATGTTGATATCGTTCTTACATATATATGTAATTAAACAGGAAGCCATACCATAGGAGTTGCACATTGTTCTAGCATCACGAGCCGTTTGTACAATTTCACGGGCCGAGGCGACTCTGATCCAAGCATGGATCCGACCTACGTAGCTGCATTGAAGAGAAGATGTTCCCCTACGGACGCAAATTCAATAATTCAAATGGATCCGGGTAGCTCCCAAGTTTTCGACGAAGATTATTACTCGATTGTAAGTAAAAGAAGAGGATTGTTTCAATCTGATGGTGCTCTATTGACTAATAGTGTGACAAATGCATATGTACAACGACATTCTACTTCTTCGGGGTTGTCGAGTTTCTTGAAAGATTTTAGTGATTCGATGGTGAAAATGGGAAGGATTGGAGTTCTCACGGGGAGTGCAGGTGAAATTAGGAGGATTTGTTCTGTCATTAATTGATAATTTTAATTTGTTGAGTTAGTCTTTGTTATTCTTATTAATTCTATGTACGTAATTCATTCATTGTATTTCTCATGTATTTTTTAATTTGTGTTGTTTTGAATTGTTATTTCTGTAATATTTGTTTAGTTCAACTTTGTAAGTTTGTATTGTTTGTGTAAGTAATTCATTCGTTTGTATTATCACAATTGAATGAAGGTTTGGGATTTTGTATTATTAATGTATTAATTTTATGTTTTCTTCATGGAAATTTGTAAAAAGTTTATTAGATACGAAATTTTGATTTGAGTCTAGTTCACTTCAAAATTACCTTAAGTTCGAAGTGAAGACTGTCTTAAATCTTATAAGAAATACTTAGTCTTGATATTCAATCCGTGTGGGCTATGTTAGTATCAATACTTCCTCATCAGTCTAGGGCTAGAATCAAATAAAATTATTCTATACTCGGCAGGAGCTCGTTCCATAAAAGCTCGTTTGAGCTCGGATCATTAAAAAATCAAATCAAGCTCAAACACGATTTCAAGCTCGATACAAAATTCAAACATAGCTTGAATAATGTATCGTTTGATTCTGGTCGACTCGTTTACACCAGATTCTTCACCTATGTGTAGCCGGACTAAACGTGTAGAGGAAATAACGTATTAATTCAATAAAATGCAGAAAGTTATTAGTATAATTTTATGGAGAGATTGCAGTAATGACAATAACATTGTAGAATAATCCTTGAAATCAGACTAATAAACCCATATTAAAGACTGTTGGTGGCGTTTAACAATCTGTGTAATAGAAATATACTCAATTATATTTCTTTACAACTTTAGAATTTAAAACTATATTTCAATTAAAAAAAAAATAGTATATAGTATAAAACTATATATACCAAAGTTTAAATACTCAAAGTAGTGGATATTTAAATTTTGGTAAATTAGTTTTATACTATATACTATTTTTTTTTTTAATTGAAATATAGTTTTAAATTCTAAAGTTATAAAGAAATATAATTGAGTATATTTCTATTACACAGATTGTTAAACGCCACCAACAATCTTAAGACAATATTTTCGGGCTGCCTACGGTGCACACAGTCGATTCCCCGTAGTCTCCCAAGATACAACAGTCTGATGCTCCTTGTTTGCACGAACAAAGAACCCACGACGAACTTGAACAAACAGAACTTCGACGGATATTTAAAGTGAAGAATGGAAGAAAGAAAAAGGGAGAGAATTTTTGCTTATAAATTCGGAGTTGAGAATTGGCCAGATTCTTCTCCTATTTATAGCAATTGAAAAGTTGTATTTGAAGGGGTATGTCCAATCGGATATAACCAGTTGGTCCGAAAAGGTACAACTAGTCTGGTTTGAACCGAAAAGGTACAAACGGTTCGGTTTGAACCGAACCGACACACCACTTCACATGAAAAGGGCGCGCGGATCTTTCCTGCTGAACCGGGTCGTACGCGGATCCTGTTCGGTTGGCGGATCTATCATGTTGGATTTAGACTTTTAATAATTGGGCTTTAGTTAATTGGGTCAACATATTAATTGATTTTTGTCCAAAAAATTAAATATATTGAAGCCCAAAGCCCAAAGCCCAAAGCCCGTGACTCGTGACCGTGCCGAGCCGGACGGACGGCGGCGCGCGCGTGTGGGGAACCTTTAGTCACCTAGGTCCTCACCCCTTTAAAATCTTTGGTACCCCAAAGGGGCCCAACCCTTATACCATTTTTTAGCTATATAACTAGCTAAATGTTTCCTCTCCAACTCAATGTGGGATAATGTCTTCTTCTCTCAATTTCATTCATATTTATTGTTTTTTATGGGTTCAATCCCAAATGGGCTCAAACCAAGTGGACTTTACATAAAAACTCCAACAATCCCCCACATGAATGAAATTGTTCTTCATGTCCCATCTCACAGAACATATCATGTCGAAGTAATCTTTAGGGATAATACTACATCGGGATAGGTGAAATATTTCATCTTGAACCTTCCCTAGTTGAAGCTTATCGGATTTACTTGGTCAATCGGTGAAATATTTCATCTTGAACCGTCGGCTGTTTGTGTAAACCAAGACAATAAACTTAACATAGTATTATACCGATTTGTTACAAGCTCTCGGTTGTGTTCATTTCGGTCCTGAACGTTCTTGGTAATGCGAGTGCTTTAGAGAATTCCAGCCTATAGAGAAATTCTCAACGAGCCGATCCAGCTCACACTTACATAGGTGACCGCTTCTATCAAGAGTATCCTACCACACTCCACTTGTTTTAACCAAGATATAGATGTCATTAAAAGCGTTTGCTTAACCTATAAAATAACACAGTAGGTATGCACTTATTGCATCATAGAAATGGGAAAGAGTTAAAAACTCTTAAGTGCTTTAGTTTTAAGTTAGCCAGGACTGGTTGGCCTATTGAACTTGGTCCGTGGGATCTCCAGTCGCCAAGTTAGGTTTCCGTACAAGGTAACTTAGTCTAGTTTAGGCTTTAAGCCCATTCCCTTCGATGCACATTCTACTCTCTCACCAGATAAACCTTTAGTAAACGGATCCGCGAGGTTTTCTTTTGACTTCACAAAGTCGATGGAAATTATTCCATTTGAGAGTAGATGTCTCACGGTATTATGTCGACGGCGAATATGTCGTGACTTACCATTATACATAAAGTTGTGAGCTCTATGTAAAGTTGCTTGATTATCGCAATGTATACATATGGCTGACACAGGTTTCGGCCATAGTGGAATATCTTCTAGAAAGTTATGAAGCCACTCAGCTTCTTCACCAGCTTTATCCAAAGCTATAAACTCCGACTCCATTGTGGATCGAGCTATACACGTCTGTTTAGAATATTTCCATGAGATTGCGCCTCCTCCTATTGTGAATACATACCCACTTGTAGACTTTTATTCTTCCGAATCAGAGATCCAATTTGCATCACTATATCCCTCGAGGACAGCTGGATATTTTCCATAGTGTAATGCATACTCTGATGTATTCTTTAGGTATCCAAGCACTCTCATTAGTGCTTCCCAGTGAAGCTTGCTTGGATTACTCGTATATCTACTCAATTTATTAACTGAGTAGGCGATGTCTGGCCTTGTACAATTCATAATATACATAAGACATCCAATTATACGAGCATACTCATTTTGTGATACACTATCTCCTTTGTTTTTGTGTAACACCACTGATGGGAGAAAATGATTGTTAGTTCCTTTAAATCCATGTTTCTTAAATTTCTCAAGTACCTTTTCCACATGGTGTGACTGAGATAATTTAATACCATTTGATGATCTTGTTATTTTAATCCCTAAAATAACATCGGCCACGCCGAGATCCTTCATATCGAAATTATTTGTTAATATTTTCTTTGTGGACTTAATAACCTCCATGTTAGTCCCAAATATTAACATATCGTCTACATAAAGACAAACTATGACAGTTGCTTGTCCGTATTGTCTTATATATACACACTTGTCGCATTCATTAATGCGAAAGCCATTTTTAATCATGACACTATCAAATTTCTCGTGCCATTGTTTAGGAGCTTGTTCAAGGCCATAAAGAGAACGAACAAGTTTACAACCTTTGTTTTCTTTTTCTTTAACAATGAAACCTTCTGGTTGTTCCATATAAATCTCCTCATTTAATTCACCATTAAGGAAAGCCGTTTTAACGTCCATTTGATGAATCTCAAGATTGTGTATAGCTGCTAGAGCTATTAACAGTCTTATGGATGTTATCCTAGTCACTGGTTAATAAGTATCGAAGAAGTCGATCCCTTCTTTTTGTCGATATCCCTTAGCTACTAACTAGCTTTATATTTATCGATAGACCCATTGGGTTTTAATTTCTTCTTAAAAATCCATTTACATCCAATTGGCTTACTTCCCGTAGGAAGATCAACCAATTCCCAAGTATTATTACTTAAGATGGATTGTAACTCACTGTCTATCGCCTCTTTCCAATGCGCTGCATCTGGAATAGTCATAGCTTCTTTATATGTTTGAGGATCATCCTCAATCATATAGGTTAAGAAATCTGGGCCGAAGGATTTAGCTATTTTAGCTCGTTTGCTCCTTCTAGGCTCTTCTATGACTTCCTCGTTGACTTGAGAATCATTTCCTTCAGAAATTGATTCGTGTGTCCTCTTTTGAGAAGTGACGTTTGAGTCCTTCTTATGCGGAAATATATTTTCATAGAATATCGCATCTCGAGATTCAATAACTGTGTTAACGTGAACCTCACTATTTTCAGATTTAAAAACCAAAAATCTGTAAGCACTGCTATTCTCAGCTCGACCTATGTAATAGCAATCAACGGTTTTAGAACCAAGTTTAACCTTTTTAGGTCTTGGAACCGCCACCTTAGCCAAGCACCCCCACACTTTGAGGTATTTGTAGCTAGGTTGCCTTCCTTTCCATAGCTCATATGGAATAGCATCGTTTTTCTTGTGTGGGACTCGATTCAATATATGATTCGCCATTAAGATGGCTTCCCCCCACAAGTTGTTAGGTAATCCTGATCTTAAAAGCATGACATTTATCATGTCTTTTAGAGTTCGGTTTTTTCGTTCAGCTACCCCATTTGATTGGGGTGAGTAAGGTGCAGTCATTTCATGAATTATCTCTGATTCAGCACACAATTGCTGAAAAGGATATTCATATTCACCTCTTCTATCAGATCTAAAAATTTTAATTTTCTTATTCAACTGATTTTCAACCTCAGCTTTATATTGTATAAAGGCATTTCCCATGAAAAGTTGTATTTGAAGGGGTATGTCCAATCGGATATAACCAGTTGGTCCGAAAAGGTACAACTGGTCTGGTTTGAACCGAAAAGGTACAAACGGTTCGGTTTGAACCGAACCGACACACCACTTCACATGAAAAGGGCGCGCGGATCTTTCCTGCTGAACCGGGTCGTACGCCGGATCTATCATGTTGGATTTGGACTTTTAATAATTGGGTCAACATATTAATTGATTTTTGTCCAAAAAATTAAATATATTGAAGCCCGTAACCGAACCGAACCGGCCGGACGGACGGCGGCGGCGCGCGCGTGTGGGGAACCTTTAGTCACCTAGGTCCTCACCCCTTTAAAATCTTTGGTACCCCAATGGGGCCCAACCCTTATACCATTTTTTAGCTATATAACTAGCTAAATGTTTCCTCTCCAACTCAATGTGGGATAATGTCTTCTTCTCTCAATTTCATTCATATTTATTGTTTTTTATGGGCTCAATCCAATGGGCTCAAACCAAGTGGACTTTACATAAAAAACTCCAACAAAGACTTCAAACTTTAAGAGGCTGCAACATATAATGAGCTAATAAAATGGATTAGAAATTAAGAGCTAAATGTACCTTTGGAACAAAAAATCGGTAAGAAATTAGTATAGACGTGACTTTAAATATACTAATTTGCAACATTTGGATCTAATGCAATATTTATGCATCATAAAGGGAAGTTTTACTTTCGGATAAAAATATAATAATCCTCTCTTCACTATTTTGGTTTTTCGTATATGCATCGGATTTTGAGTTTTATTTATCAAATTTCATCAAAGTTGATAATGATAGGTTTGGATCTTTTGATTATGTAAAAGTTAATAGTCTTGTACTTATTTTTTTATCTAGTAATATAAATTTAACTTTATCAAAAAAAAAAAAAAAAAAAGAGTTAGTAATTGGGTCCAAAGCCGAATCTTGAACAATAATTTTAAATTTGACATGATTTGGACTCCTTAAATTAAATTTATGTTAATTGTTACCTTACACATAGATGATCATCTAAGAAAAAGTGAGTTATATATGATAACATCTGTAGGATTATTTGAAAAAACACTTTTCGTATTCGTTAATTATAAAATAAAACCCTACAATATATTAATCAAAAAATACATCATGTTGTTCAATATACACAAAGACCACCTATGCTTAATTTTTTTAATTAATATATAATGAGATATATATACAACATTTGAATTATTTGCAAAATCTTTACTATGATTGAAGGGTCTGTCTAAAATGAGATTTTGAGGGATGTGGAGCACATGAGATATCATTTATCTTGGTGACACATGTCCCCTTAGAATTTAACTTTAAATAATTTATTTTGTTAAAGACAAATTTATCATTTTTAATGAATGAATTCAAAAACACCTATTGTGTTTTCTCTAACTATAAAAAAAACTATGTCATTTTTATTATTAGCAACAAAAGCTTGTACTTTTTTTATTAACAAAAAAAACCCTCTCAAGTCGAAATGACAATTTTACCCCACCAAACAATGCAAAAGCATCTCGATTACCTAAAAGGTTACCAATAACCCCTGGTAACTTTAAAAATTAGGAATACACCCCCTCCTCCCCATTATTTTTTTTTTTTGAAAATTGACAAAATTCTCTATATAATTTATGAATCCCATATCAAAAAGTTGACAAAAATCTTATCCCCCACAGTTACATGTTTTGGCACTTTACCATCCATATGTACAAAATAAACACTTTACCCCTTGAAAAATAAAATTAGTTGCACTTTACCCCTCAAATGATTTTATGCAATTTTTGTTTGACGGAAAATGTAAATGTGCCTCTCACATGAATTTTCAAAGGGTAAATTAGTCACACCACTTCTTGCTTGTCCAAATACTTACTCATATCTTGTGAACCAAAAATCTAAAGTTAAGTAGAAAAAAATTTATTTGTAAAGAGATGGGGAAAAATGCGCGTCAGTGAAATATTTGGGCGAAAAATCAATGTTGGAACTAATTTACCCTTAAACTACACAAGTGAGACGCATATCTATGTTTTTTGGTGAATGGAATTGACTTAAAATCATTTGAGGGAAAAAGTGCAGCTGATTTTATACGTGCTTATTTAATTTATACTTTTGGGTGGTAAGTTCAAAATATGTAAATTTGAGAGGGGGTGTAAAGTGCATTTTTCCCTAAAAATATTTTAAATGATCTCATACTGATGGTCTTAATTGTCAAATCGTATAAAAATTTGATTACTTGAGAGATTTTTTTCGTATAAATTTTTGATTACTTGAGATTTTTTTTTATTTTGGGAAAGAGATGAAATTAATTAAAGATAAGGGAAGAAATTTTAAACATATTAATTAAAGGGTTAATATGTAATTTAACATATGTTTATTTTTCTAAATGTCCGAGGCCACGTCATCATTGGACATTTTGACCAAAACTTGTGGTTCAGATTTATTGTTGACTCTTTTTAGTGGTTGAGATAGGGCATCTCATGTACACCTATGTTCCATAAAATTTTATTTTAGAAAGACCCATGATTGAAATATACACCTTTTTTTTCTTTTCGAAAATTCAATTGTGTTATATTGATCACGTCATATTAATAGAAATGTAGCAATGAAATTCATCTATGCAATAAGTGCCCTTAGATATGCAATTAATCCCAACTGCTGATTCATATCTATATGATTAAATGACCTGTGAATCTCTATACTGTGTTGTTAAACAAGTTAATTTCGTTGGAAAATTATAAGTTGCCGTCACTTCATGTGACATAAATTATAACCAATAAAATTATAACACTTCATTAATGAGTTACGGAAAATTCTAAGGTGTTATCACGTTATGTGACGTAAATTATAACCAATAGAATTATGACACTTCATTATTGATCTTATGCCAATTATGACTGAACAACATTGACTACTAGAACAAATTTTCAATATCCTTGAATATTGTGTACAATTTCTTTTCCCAGTTCTAACAAAACGAGATAGTATAATTGAATAATAGCTTCCGAAAGTTAGTCATCATCATCAGATAAGCAAACAACATCGTTTCCTACAGACGAAGAGGAAGTTGTACGATTACCCTGTACATTAATACCTAGTCTTTCCATGACTGAACCGAAAGTTGAACCAATATCAGGTAAAGCTGAAGCACGATTTCTAACTCCATGACGCCAAGCATCCATGCTCATTAGTGACTCACGTGTGGAGAGAGGTGGATTAGGAGGCACTGATGATGCTGCAGAAGCAGGCCTGATCGGTTGAAGGTGTGGATGAAGGTTAGGAGCTCGAGCTCGAATTCCCCCACCAATACTGGGACTACGGGCAGGAGTGATGGCACTGATGACTGGGGGTCTAGAAGAGGGAGTGCCTGAGAACAAAGAAGCAGGAGGAGGAGGTGTAACGTTTTGAACTGTGACAGGGGAAGGTCTCGTAGAATGTGACAGTGATGTCTGCTGCTGCATGGTTTGAGCGTGTACGGCTGGACTCGCAATCTGCTGTGGACGAGAAACTTGGTAACTTGAAGGTCTAACTGAATGTGTGATAATTTCATGTGACTTTTAGAATGACGGTTTTTATTTATTTAGTTTACAATTAATATTCAATGAGTTGTAAAAGTTAAAAATAATTATATAATTTTATGTATAGAGACCTTTTGTCTAATTATACTTCTTGAATTTTTTTTTTTTTTTTTTTTTTGCCACTGCATTATACATCACAATGAGTTGTGAAACTTAAAAAATATTATAAGAGTTGATGTAGTATATACTTCTTGTCTAATATTATATTGTTTAATTATACTTCTTTATATTAATATTTTAATTGTGTAAAGTTAATACGATTAAATTTGTTAGTGATATTATACAACATAATTGTAGAAGCATTGCACTAAATTTCTAGGACAAAGGAGCATTTTCCATAGTCTAATATGCATTTTAGAGACGTAAGTTCGAATGAAATGAAAACCATAGCTAAAAGGTAATTTTAGGAGCTAGGAGTTAATGACCACAGATTAATGTTAAAGGTGTCTAGTTTATGTGGGAAAATAGTTATGTTGGAGTATACTTCTTCAGGTTTTAGTGTTTGGTAGAAGTATGCTTCTTCATTTTTTTTTTGATTTAGCCGTTTAAATTAAATATCATATTATAATTTAAATAGCGGTACATTAGTCTACATAAAAAATTCAAAAAATATGTATATAGAATAGATTAATCGTTTCACCTATTTCGCACATATGTTCACTGATTTCACATGTTCTTTTTACCAATTTCACCTGAATTTTCATTGATTTGACACGCTTTCACCGACTTTATTCATTTTTTCACCGATTTCACTTGTTTTTCACTAATGTTGTCGTTTCACCGGTTTCATCCTTTTTCTCGAATTTTCATCGATTTCACATGTATTTATCTATTTCAGGGGCAATTTTTTTACCAGTTTCACCCGAATTTTCACCAACTTCGTCAGTGTTGACCAATTTCACCCGAATTTTCATCGATTTCACATGTTTTCAATGATTTCATAGATTCTTTTTAATCGATTTTACCCCTTTTTCACGAAAAGAATTCAATGTAAATACGAGGTTATGCATGTCTTGATATTATTTGATATTCTTTATATTTTTATATTTTAGCCAAAGTAAAATTACGGCAGCATCAATATTTATTTAAGTAAGAAAATGTTAATTTAAAGATTTAGTACAACATAAGTCATAAATACTCTAAATATAAAAATTTAACTTGAAATTCTCTTAATATCATTTTGTTACAAAAAAAAATTAAAATTGAATCGCATATTTAAAATAATAGTGTTTTCTTATGGTTCGTTTTTATCTATTATAAGATAAGAAGATTAAAATAACAAAAAATTGATGTAAGAGCGAATTTATAAATTTTAGGAGTTTATATTGGAGATAAATATAATAAGACTTCATGTCTAATTATACCTCTTTAATTAATTTTAGTCTTTTCTATATTTACCATATAATTAAATATCACGTTACAATTTAAATAGGGGTATTTTAGTCTGCACAAAAAGTTAAGAAATATTCATGCTTTTATAATAGTAGAGATAGAATAGTGAGATATACAACATTTGAATTATTTGCAAAATATTTACTATGATTGAAATAATTAAACACCTTTTTTTTCTTTTCGAAATTCAATTGTGTTATATTAAACACATCATATTAATAGAAATGTAGCAATGAAATTCATCTATGCAATAAGTGCCCTTAGATATGCAATTAATCCCAACTGCTGATTCATATATATATGATTAAATGACCTGTGAATCTCTATATTGTGTTTTAAAACAAGTAAATTTAGTTGGAAAATTCTAAGACCGCAATTAAATGACCTGTGAATCTCTATATTGTGTTGTTAAACAAGTTAATTTAGTTGAAAAATTCTAAGGTGTCGTCACATGATGACGTAAATTATAACCAATTATGACACCGCATTTTGTTGTTATATGATCTTATGCCAATTATGACTGAACAACATTGACTACAAGAACAAATTTTCAATATCCTTGAATATTGTGTACAATTTCTTTTCCCAGTTCTAACAAAACGAGATAGTATAATTGAATAATAGCTTCCGAAAGTTAGTCATCATCATCATCAGATAAGCAAACAACATCGTTTCCTACAGACGAAGAGGAAGTTGTACGATTACCCTGTACATTACTACCTAGTCTTTCCATGACTGAACCGAAAGTTGAACCAATATCAGGTAAAGCTGAAGCACGATTTCTAACTCCATGACGCCAAGCATCAATGCTCATTAGCGACTCACGTGCGGAGAGAGGTGGATTAGGAGGCACTGATGAGGCTGCAGAAGCAGGCCTGATCGGTTGAAGGTGTGGATGAAGGTGCGGAGCTCGAGCTCGAATTCCCCCACCAATACTGGGACTACGGGCAGGAGTGATGGCACTGATGACTGGGGGTCTAGAAGAGGGAGTGCCTGAGAACAAAGAAGCAGGAGGAGGAGGTGTAACGTTTTGAACTGTGACAGGGGAAGGTCTCGTAGAATGTGACAGTGATGTCTGCTGCTGCTGCTGCATGGTTTGAGCGTGTACGGCTGGACTCGCAATCTGCTGTGGACGAGAAACTTGGTAACTTGAAGGTCTAACTGAAGGTTGCATTGATGATAGCTGATGCAGGTGCTGCTGCATGTAACTAGACGGAATACCTGCAATGAATAATAGCATTAATTATAAGACAGCCCATTAAGTATCAAATAAACGGATCTTCCAACCAAATTTGGCTTATGCAAATGGCCATGTGGTTTAATTTCGAGCAACAATTGCACCAAATGTATAGATTCAAACCTATGTCATTCACATTCGGATCTTATAGTTTTGACAGCTATGTTTCAAATTGTTTTATAATCACACAAATATCATGTGATAAAAGTTGATATTTCTTGTGTCAATTTCATGAGAAAATTTTATTACCTAATCTACACATCTCCCGCCCACATGATGAAAAAGAATTATGGAGAAAGAATGAAAAGAGAGCATCTTCAGTCGGTGTTATATACACAAAATCATAATGGATCCTTTCAGATTCAGATACAACACGCGCCCCTATTGACAATATGAAATCCACACTTTGACACCTAAGATCCCGTAACGGGTAGATACTTCCGCAGGAGATTACAAGAAAAAAAATGCAGATATTCTTGAATTGTATTTCTTAAAAGGTATTGCCAGTATTATATACCTTGTTGCATTCCTGGAAGCCCAGTAGGTCTTCGATCCAAGCACTTAGGTCTGAAAACCTCGGCCAATATTTTATTCATGAGAACTTTCTTCTGATTCTTCTCAAGTTCATTTTTTTTCAATTTATGTTCTGCTTCATTATCCTGAAGTTTCACCTCATATTTTCTACGTATTTGAGCAACCATCTCCTGTATCTCCTTCTCACAGTCAGATTTCAGCCGTGATGCCTGTTTAAATAGAAAAGGCTTTATTACAACTGAAGCAAAAATAGATTGATTATTGTCAAGAAGAAATTCAGACCACTTACCGTTTCTTCAAGGCTTTTCTCCAACTGTTCCTTTTCTCTGCATATCCTATCCAGTTCATTTTTTAGTGGTTCAGCAAACAAAGGTGGAGTTGAGTTCCGAGAGGCCACATGATTTTGACGAGTAGGATGGACAAGGAAGCTGGATCCCTGAAGATGATTGGCATCATTTCCCAGTTGCAGAACAGCTTGATTTGGAAGTGCAGCTGCACTCAACACGCCCCGGGAGATGGCCACATTACTCTGGTAAGAGACCGGAGACTCAGCACTTTGTTCATGCGCAACATTAACACTGCTCAGAGATATAGAATCAACACGATTGCTCGGCGCTTCCAAATTCTCCACAGTTAGAGTAACAGGTTGATGTGAAAGCACTACAGTCTCTGCAGCCTCAACAGCTGGAGAAAGATTGCAGCTGGAGGCTACTTCATTAGACTCACAAACCATCTGCTCATGCGCTGGTGCTTCAATGTTTGACCGCACATGAACTCCAGTGTCGACGAGTTCTGAAGTGGCAACTTCACTAGGCATGGTACTTTGAATTTGCAATTCGGAATTGGACTGCAAAGCCGCTACAGTGTCAACTGGTTCAGAGGCAGCAACTTCAATCCGCAAAGTACATTGATTTTCATCCACCAGTGTATTTGGGTCTAAAACTTCACCAAAACTTCGCTGAGCTCTATCTTGTGGTACCTGCATCACAATATTTACAAAATAATTAATTCCACACCCATTTGGCTTTCGTTAAAATACTATGAAGCCCAAGATAAAAGACGAATGAGCTATTAACTATTAACCAATAGAAAGATCGAGTCTATATAAGGACAGGTAAATAAAATAGAAAATGTTAATGACATCATAAGTGAAAAGGCACATACCTGCAACTGAAGCATGCCAAATTGATCTGGGGAAGTTATTGTCTGCTCTGAATGTCCCAATACTTGTCCTGTTAAAAGTACACCACCAGTGTTTGACTCATCAAGCCCACCTCTCTCGCTCACCACAGTGTCAGTAACGGTGTTTGACTCATCAAGCCGAGCTCTCTCGCTCACCACTGTGTTAGTAACTGTAACTCCGTCAGTATTCCCTTTATTAGATGATATATTACTGAATTCCTTAGGGTGAACATTACTTATATTTCCGAGTGGAACATTTTCAGGCACACCTGTTGGAACCTCTTTGTTTCGCTCGACCGGTAGAGATTCAATAGGATCATTACAACCTACTGCATCAACTGGAGTAACAGATGCTTTGGAAGGTGACACATCAATTCCCAGCGCACGCGCACTCTTGATAGGATTTTGGTCCTCTATATGCTGACTTGACAAGGAAACTACATCCGTGTTGTCAATGCTAGTATATGTAGCAAACTGAGAGCATCCAGCATCATCCTCAGATTGAGAATCAGGTAACCGTGGCCCATTTACAGCCGTTAGTTCGGTAGAGCAGGCTTTTGCTTCAGCCAGCCAGTGAGATGCTTTCCTTTTCTCCTCATCCCTAGCTGTTAACTGCTCTGCCTCAAGATATTTAAACTCTGTATTCTTTAGAAGGTTGTGCTCTTCCACTTTCTTTGCATAATCATCAATCGAAAACTTGAGTTTTTCCACTCTAGTTGAACCTTGACCATATAAAGACCGAATAATAGCCAACTCTATTTGGTGATTCTTCTCCAATTTTAGTCTTTTTTCCTCCCAAATTTCTTGGAACTCCTTAATTTTCTCCTGTTGTCTCTGTATAAGTTTCTTCATCCGTTTGACACACATTTTGTGTATTTGCTTTATCTTACTATCAATTTCACTCCCGCCATCTTTATCTTTCAATGCCGCTTTCTGCTGTAAGGGGATCTGGCATGCAGCATGCTCTTCATTGGCCAAGTGTTCTTCAATCTCCATTCTCACATTTTGCGTTTGAGATGATGCTAACTTTGAACCCCCTTCATCAATATTAGATGGTTCTCTGCTGACGGTTCCTTCAGCTAACAAGCCTGACTCAATAGTGTTCCCTGAACATTGCAAATACATTCTCTTCAAAGATTGCATTTTCGAATAAACTGAGAGTGCTTGTTCTTCTGTGCACCGATAATCCAAAAGCTGTTTCGCTAAGAGAAGAGAAGCCTTCTTATCAACTTTTTGCTTCGTGATAGAGGCAGCAATCCAGCACTGCCAGAATAAAGGTATAATAAAGAGTAGCTTGTCATATCAATGAGCAAGCAACATATGCAACCTAAGCACAATTTCAAATAAAGCATGCAAAGACATTTTTAAAACAAAGTCGATTTTAGGATGTGCACAAACCAAATGTTTCTCCAGATCAAAGTAACTTTACAAGTAAAATTTTAACGACTTTCTAGTAGACCATATCTCATTAATCCAGATTACCACCATCATCAAAAATATGATATGGTATGGCAAATGTTAGTGCTTCGACGATAACACCACCAAAAGAATTCAAACAAGTGATTTTCCATAACATTTGTCATGACATTTTTAAAAGAAAAGGGCACTACATGCACTTCAACAACACTGTTACATGTTTATACATTTTACACCTATGCATCAGTCGATGATATGCACGGAAAAGAAACTCACTAGAGATATTTGAAAAGCCTGCACAATTGCTGGTGAGTCATTGCTGACATGGTGATTCTTGATGGCATATTGCAGAAATCTTCTCAAGGTATGAGTAACATCTTCCTGCATTTGAGGCCATAAAGATACATTTACACAATTGCTAACGTATTATAAAGAAGGGTTGGTCATCTTCACATTTCTAATTAAAAATAAAAATCCAGATGAAAAAACAGTTCCATACTTGTTAAGTAAAACTGCAGGAAAGATAATGCAAAATTGAATAGGAATAGACAAAGTTATAAATAAGCCCCTCAAGAATAATATTAGCCTGCAACATCTTTCTTTCCTAATTTGTAAAGAAAAATGGAACGGTGTCAAGTAGACACTCCTCCAAGAGACTATAACCAGTAGCTGATGGACAAAGACTAAAATTAATTAATTTTGCAGGGTTCATTAACAACAGTTAGATTCTAGGATGTGTATCAATTAACTTTTAGTGAAAGACAAAAACACCCCCTATGCTTTGTCTAACTCCCAAAAAATCTCCATGTTATTTAAACTTCCAAAAACCTCCCAGTGATCTCAAGTATGTGTCAAATACACCCCCAGAACAGAGAGTGTGTTTCAAACGCCAAGTTCACATTATACTTTTGATATGACAATTTTATCCCTGACATCGAAAGATAAAAACACCCCCTATGCTTTGTCTAACTCCCAAAAAAAACCCCATGTGTCATTTTAAATCCCCAAAACCCCCATGTGTTTGGTTTTAAATACGACACTCGACCCAAGTAGTATATACTTAATTTTTCAAAAAGAATAAATAAATTTAAAAAAAAAAACATATAGGGGACCAGAAGTCAAAAGTAAAATTATACTTGGGTTGAGTGTGGTATTTAAAACCAAACACAGAGGTGTTTTTGGGAGTTAAAATAACACAGGGGGTTTTTTGGGAATTAGACAAAGCATAGGGAGTGTTTTTGTCTTTTGCTCATTAACTTTTGCATCCACCTTATCTTCATATACAGCAGCCTCATGTCAAAAAAAAAAAAAAAAGCCCTCATGCCATGTCTAGAACAAGCTTTGTCATTGTATTTTCTTCTATATAGCAAAAAAGGAGCCACGCAATTGGTAAATCAAAATACACAATTTTAGCTCTTTTAATTCCATGTAGGAATGGGGCACAAACAATGGTTTAACTAAACATTCTTGATGCTTATCCTTGTTAGAATATATAATTACTTAGTCTTGTTCTACATTGTTGCTGACTTTGGTGCTAGCATGACGCCTGACAGCACCCGAAATGTCATAAGCGACTAATGCCAAGGAATCAACAGGGGCTGGACTCATGACCTAGTTGGTGTAGCTGAACTTTGGAAGGCAGTCGAAACAGAGTACGGCATAAATATTTACATATATATATATATATATACATGCATTGTACTCACAACAAGAAAACAGTTCTCACAATTCATGAGCTACACATGTATACGACCATTTGGAACTAAACAAAATGGCACTGACATTTACATCTTTGTCTGTCCGACTGAGTACTCTAACAATACAATCTGGAACTTTGATGGATAAAGAAGGCAAAATAAGAGATTGGTACCGGAAGTTTAAGAATATGACAAAGTTTCGTCAATTCTCCTTGCAGAAAAGAATGGAGGCTCTTCTGCTCAATGGATAACTCAAGTCTTTCCTCTGACTCTGAAGCAACTTCAGCCACCAAAGATTTATGATCGGACATGCGATTTGGACCATTTTTAGAAGCTATGCTGTCTAGTTGCAATGATTGAGATTGATTACAAGCTATAATTGTAAAAGGCCCTGCATATCAGAAAATTTAAGTGATTGGGTGTGTAGGTATTCCAAGGAAAGGACAACTATAATGTGCATATCCAACATCTTTCGCTTTTTTAAAAGTGGAAGTCTTTCATGGTATCTATTACCTCCCTCAGGACCAGCAACTTGAGTCATCCGATGTCCACCTAATTCAACTTGAACCGATGTTGGATCCATATTTTCATTCACTTCACTTCTACGTTTTTTTCCTACATGTTCATGTTCATACAAATTTTCTTTGAAACCTGGACTAGTTTGAGAGTCTTTTAAGATATCGTCATCTGGAGGCTCATCCACAACATTATCCATAGGAGTAGCATCCACGGATAGCTTATCTGGTCCTTGAAGCTTCCTATCTAAGGGAAGATTGGTGAAAGAAATCCTATTAGGATCAAAGTTCAATGTGTTACGAAAAATCATTTATGTCCATAAGGCATGCCAATCTAGTTCTTGCCACTTACCATACTATTAGAAACTACCAAGAAAAAGTCATTTAAGATATCATGTTTTTTTGTAGAATAACCATTTAACAACCAGAGTAATGAGCTAAAATAATAACAGTAAAAAAATCAAGAATTATCTCCCAATAGGAACGTTGCGATTGACTAGAGGAAGAATACGGAAAGATTAGTTTACCTGATACATTTTCCTGAACTCGTGGTTTCTTAAATAGAGCCTTGAAAGAACGACCAGTCGGTGTCTTTCTCTTCCAACAAACTGACTCCCGTTCAACTGAAGCTTCCATCGTCACTTGTATCAAGTTCTTCTCTTTCTTCGTCTTCTCCTCTGAGAAACTAAGTTTTTTTGCAGATTGGGAGCCGAAAGAACTTAAAGGTAAATCTTTCTTACCCCTATCAGATCTCCTCAGAGGACTTGGTGTTTTATGCTTCTCAAGTCTTTCAGATTTCCGGTTCACGGGAGAAGTTGAAGGTAGTGTCATCTTCCCTAGATGCTTAGGTTTCTGCCTAGATGTTTCCCTACCCGATCGTCTTACACGTAAGATATCAGCTTTGCCCAAGCTAGCATTTGCCATATCTTTTCCATAATTTCTTTTATTCTTCAGACTATTGTCAATGTCATCTACTTCATTTCTAATTTTCCGTCCAGATCGAGTATCAGTGACCATCCTCCTCAGCTGCAATGGTAATCACGAATTCGACAAAATTATATATATACTTTATATAACTTCAGCACGTGATAATATATCATAACAAGAATAATTAAGCCTAGTCTAAAAATCAAAACAAGAAGACTAAGTAATTCTTAAACTTAATGCTTCCAAATATGGATCTTTATTCCAGTAGATAACTTAGTAAGAAATTGTTCCCAAGTTCCACCAAAAACAACTATCTGACTTGTCGAAATTACCAAATTAACAGTCAAAGCAATGCCAGTAATCATTTGATACAGTTAGTACAATGAAACATAAAAAAGCATTTCATAATGCCCACAACTTAATTATGTAATAATTTAACCAGCAAAACTAACCCCAAGTGGAATATAGCCCATAATCAAAATAAAGAATTAATTCTAGATTCAGGCATCAATACAATGCCAATAATGAGCAATCCTCTAGTACAGCTAAGTACAACGCAAGCAATGCCAAAATAAACACGAATATCATAATGAATTGACCGCAACTTATGGAAGATTTTAACCAGCAGAAACTAACACAGAGTGGATTACACCCCAATTATAAAATGAAAAAGCCTACTTTTAGGTCAAAACGAAACCCTGATTCTGGCATCAAGGGTTGTAAAGAGAGAATTCTGAAAACTCATCAATTTCCAGAATCCTAAGGTGTTGGATTTTACCCAATCAATCGTGAACGATTCGACTCAATTGAATAAAACATGATCGAACTTATTCAAACCAGTTGCAAAATTCGATGGATTTAATTCAAATATAATTAAAACAAAAATACCGAGGATCACATAAGAAATATTATTTTAATTTATGCAAAAGAGGGAAAATCATACCGAAAGTTTCCTGTTCTTCGTATTTTCAGTTGAACTTTGGTGTTAGGATGGGATCAACAATCTTTATTGATCTTTTTAACCCATGATCTTCAACCCGTTTCTCCTTCTATTAGTAGGTGGGCACTAACGTTTTAAGTTTGAATAACAACTAGAACAAATATCTCCTAATTTTCTAAGGAGATGAACGATTTTTGTGTGTATAGAAAGAGAGAATATTTTCTTGCTATAAAAACTGTATCTTGTAAAATACTTATATTATTGGAAAAGATATATATCTCATATATATAGATATGTCAAAGATATCCTCTTTCCTTATCTATCCGTATAACTTTTATATTATGAGTATATATAGGATCTTTTTAAAACTTGATCTTCAACCCCGTTTCTCTTTCTACTAGTAGGTGAACACTAACCTTTTAAGTTTGAATAACATCTAGAACAAATTTCTCCTAATTTTCTAAGGAGATAATGACTTTTGTGTGTAGAAAAAGAACTCTTGCTATGAAAAACTGTATCTTGTAAAATATTTATATTATTGGAAAAGATATATATCTCATATATATAGATATGTCAAACATATCATCTTTCCTTATCTATCCATATAACTTTTATATTATGAGTATATCATATATAATCATAAAATGCATATTCCTATTAAGGAAATTCCTACACAAATTTAATTCAATAATTAAATTAAAATTAATCAATTGTGATATGTTTAATTGATTAATTCACAATTCATCAATTTAAATATCGCAATTAATTCATCATGTGTATTTTAGAAAAAAAATTCCCAAAATATATCGAGAGTTTAATCATTCTTATTATAGGTCCAATAGTAGAAGTATAGGAGTCGGGATTGAGACCTATGGACATATAATTTCAAGCTTCAATAAATTAAATAATTAATTAAACTCATTAATCGTCTTTTCGGTTGAACTTTGGTGTTAGGATCTTTTTAAGACTTGATCTTCAACCCCGTTTCTCTTTCTACTAGTAGATGAACATTATCCTTTTAAGTTTGAATAACATCTAGAACAAATTTCTCCTAATTTTCTAAGGAGATAACGACTTTTGCGTGTAGAGAAAGAACTCTTGCTATGAAATACTGTATCTTGTAAAATATTTATATTATTGGAAAAGATATATATCTCATATATATAGATATGTCAAACATATCATCTTTCCTTATCTATCCGTATAACTTTATATTATGAGTATATCATATATAATCATAAAATGCATATTCCTATTAAGGAAATTCCTACACAAATTTAATTCAATAATTAAATTAAATTTAATGAATTGTGATATGTTTAATTGATTAATTCACAATTCATCAATTTAAATATCGCAATTAATTCATCATGTATATTTTAGAAAAATAATTTTCCAAAATATATCGAGAGTTTAATCATTCTTATTATTGGTTCAATCGTAGAAGTATAGGAGTCGGGATTGAGACCTATGAACATGTAATTTCAAGCTTCAATAAATTAAATAATAAATTAAATGATTAATTAAACTCATTAATCGTCTTTTCGGTTGAACTTTGGTGTTAGGATCTTTTTAAGACTTGATCTTCAACTCCGTTTCTCTTTCTACTAGTAGGTGAACACTAACCTTTTAAGTTTGAATAACAACTAGAACAAAGATCTCCTAATTTTCTAAGGAGATAACGATTTTTGTGTGTAGAGAAAGAACTCTTGCTATGAAAAACTGTATCTTGTAAAATATTTATATTATTAGAAAAGATATATATCTCATATATATAGATATATCAAACATATCCTCTTTCCTTATCTATCCGTATAACTTTTATATTATGAGTATATCATCTATAATCATAAAATGCATATTCATATTAAGGAAATTCCTACACAAATTTAATTCAATAATTAAATTTAATTTAATCAATTGTGATATGTTTAATTGATTAATTCACAATTCATCAATTTAAATATCGCAATTAATTCATCATGTATATTTTAGAAAAATAATTTCCCAAAATATATCGAGAGTTTAATCATTCTTATTATAGGTTCGATCGTAAAATTATAGGAGTCGGGATTGAGACCTATGGACATGTAATTTCAAGTTTCAATAAATTAAATAATTAATTAAACTCATTAATCATCTTTTCTGTTGAACTTTGGTGTTAGGATCTTTTTAAGACTTGATCTTCAACCCCGTTTCTCCTTCTACGAGTAGATGGGCACTAACCTTTTAAGTTTGAATAACAACTGGAACAAATTTCTCCTAATTTTCTAAGGAGATAACGATTTTTGTGTGTAGAGAAAGAACTCTTGTTATGAAAAACTGTATCTTGTAAAATATTTATATTATTGGAAAAGATATATATCTCATATATATAGATATGTCAAACATATCTTCTTTACTTATCTATCTGTACAACTATTATATTATGAGTATATCATATATAATCATAAAATGCATATTCCTATTAAGGTAATTCCTACACAAATTTAATTCAATAATTAAATTAAATTTAATTAATTGTGATATGTTAATTTGATTAATTCACAATTCATCAATTTAAATATTGCAATTAATTCATCATGTATATTTTAGAAAAATAATTTCCCTAAATATATCGAGAGTTTAATCATTCTTATTATAGGTTCAATCATAGAATTATAGGAGTCGGGATTGAGACCTATGAACATCTAATTTCAAGCTCCAATAAATTAAATAATTAATTAAACTCATTAATCGTCTTTTCGATTGAACTTTGGTGTTAGGCCATCTCCAATGACCAAGTCAAAGGCTGGACTTGGCTTGGAGATGGCCTTCATTACCATCTTTCAAGGTGTGAGGCAAGCCAACATTGGCTTGCCTCGCGTCCCAGCATCACATATTCCTTTTTTTTTTTTTTTTTTTTTTGTTAATGGCAAATTCCTTTTTTTTTTTTTTAAATTCTTTATATTTATGTTAATTTTAGTTTTAAAAATGTAACTTTTATTCAAGAAATTTAACATTAATTGTGTAAAATATAATAACATTGTAAGAAACTTAAATTTAATTAACATTATTAACCTTTATTTGTTTTGATTTATAATATTATAATTTAAAATTTATTTAAAAAAAATTAATTTAGCACACTAAACGTACAAATATGAAATTAAATAAGATTTATGAAATCTTATATACGAATTCTTAAATTAAATACGATATAACCCTAACATTTATACATTGAAACTTGAGATATCTAAATAAATACGATTACATATGGCCAAGTGCCATTTAGATACGACCACCAGTTGGACCGTGTGTTGCCCATGCACGTTCAACTATTGCACATTAATTTAGAAGTATTCTAATTTTTTGAAGGAATTATTATTGCACATTATTATTATTATTTTTGTTTTTTTAATAATTATTTTTTAATTATTATTTTTTTAATATTATTATTAAGTGAGAGTAGGAAATTATTATTATTAAGTGAGAGTGGAGAATGATGAAGATTGAAATTAAATAGAATGGATAGATTGACTCATTGGAGATGACTATGAAAACGAAAGGGGAAGCTAAACTTGAAATCTGAAGGGGAAGCTGGACTGAAGCTGAGGGGAAGGTGGACTTAGGCTGAGGAGTCATTGGAGATGGCCTTAGGATTTTTTTAAGATTTGATCTTCAACCCCGTTTCTCCTTCTACTAGTAGGTGGGCACTAACCTTTTAGTTTGAATAACAACTAGAACAAATTAATGCTAATTTTCTAAGGAGATAATGATTTTTGTGTGTAGAGAAAGAACTCTTGTTATGAAAAACTGTATATTGTAAAATATTTATATTATTGGACAAGATATATATCTAATTTATATAGATATGTCAAACATATCCTCTTTCCTTATCTATCCGTATAACTTTTATATTATGAGTATATCATATATAATCATAAAATGCATATTCCTATTAAGGAATTCCTACACAAATTTAATTCAATAATTAAATTAAATTTAATCAATTGTGATATGTTTAATTGATTGATTCACAATTCATCAATTTAAATATCGCAATTAATTCATCATGTATATTTTAGAAAAATAATTTTTCAAAATATATCGAGAGTTTAATCATTCTTAGTATAGGTTCAGTCGTAGAATAATAGGAGTCGGGATTGGGACCTATGGACATGTTTTTTCAAGCTCCAATAAATTAAATAATTAATTAAACTCATTAGTTAATATATTCAATTTATTAATTCCAAGTGACTCCACTAAAGACCTTGAGTTACACTATTGTCCTTACATTTTACTCGAAAGATCAGAGTCTTCATTGATATAATCATTACATATGATTTAACCCTACAATAATTGATTCATAATTAAAGCTAGGCAAAACTACCATTTTGCCCCTATAATTATTTCTTAAATCTTAAGTTCCATTAATTCACTAGTGAACAGTTTGGTTTTTAAACATTTTCACAAACCAGAGTACTCAAACTATTCAGTTCCAAATTTAACACTTAAGGGAATCAATTAACTCAACTTTTCGTAGAAATAGATGGATTTCATATCTGTAGTGCACATTCCCAACCATTTATCTCAACGGACCTGAAAGATATAAGTGTGTGACATGATTAACAAACAAGTCATTACCTAAAGGACTCGCTGACACAAACATAAGTTTATGTCTACTCAAGATTTAAATTAGTTCATCTATGATCATCGCATGACATGTATTGAAATCTTAAGTTAACGGCATCTTATAATAGATTTCAATTCATGTCTGGTCCAGTCCTATGTCAATCATATTACATAAAGCACCTCCACTTTTAATGTCTCAACATCAATGATCCCGATCGAGATCATTGACTTCTTAATTTTCAGTGGACTGTACTAGTAGTAATTAGTTAAAGATCTCAACTTTATATTACTACGGACTATTTAGTCTATTGTTTGTGTTTTTAATCCTTTTGTACAATCTTATTTATACAAAAGTCATATTTAATAAATAGACATGAAATTTTATGATAATTATATTATACTAGATAAAAAACGTAATCGAATTGAATATATAAAATTCGAAAAATCAAATAATTTATTTATTTTCATTTAAATCAAATAATTTATTTATTTTCATTTAATAATGTTCATTAAATGCTTTATGCACACTATTCCTAACGGATTGTTTTATGTAATTTTTTGTCGACAAATGTTTCTGATAACAATTGTTGACAATTGTTGTGAATAACAGGAACGTAAATAATCGAATTTGGAAACTTAGTAAATGGGAAAACAAAGCAGCATTGTGGCATTACAGTAAATTATTGAAGGGCTAGACCTATTTGTTTGGTCTTGACTCCCTCGCGATCTTGGTGACAGTCCTCCTTTTAGAGGTTTAAGTGACTTTTTTTTCTTTTTCTTTTTTTTTTTATCTACTAGACTGTGTATTTACAGCTCGGACCGAAGAGTGCAAAGGGTATAGGTCCTCCCCAGTGTGATGTCTCCAGTAGGATTCGAACTTTTTTTTTTTTTTTTCTTTTTGACAAGAATGATTTACGAATACTTCTTTTTGTAATATTACGAGTTTTGTAATATTATGAGAGAACTGAATTTTTTTACTGAACTTTAGGTCAATTCTCACTTTTGGTATATAGTTTTATGTGTACAATATATTTGATACAGCGCTTTAATAAATTATGACACATATAGCACAACCGTTAAAAATTGCCGTTAAATGGTCACGTGGCAGTTAAGTCTAATTGCAAAGTTGATGTCATTAATTATGTTGACTAATAATTTTACCCCATAACATTTCAGGCTACCAAAAAAACCCCACATCTCCAATAATGACGATTTTAGTCTACATTGTTATCAAATTTCAAACTTGACTCGAACAAGACCACGTGTAGACCAATTTAAAAATTTTACTTATTTTATTTATAAATATAGACCGCCGGCATCCTGGAATTGGGGGAAGGGGGTTGGGGGTGGAGTGGGTGGGTTGGGTTTTAGTTTTTTTTAAATTATAATTATTTATTATTTTAATAAATAATAAATATTTTTAATTATATAATTTGTTATTTTAATAAATATTAAATAGATTAATACTATTATATAAATCTTATATTTGAAAGAATATGTTTTTTTAATATTTATGTTAAAGTATTATTTAATTTATTAATATTGTTTATGAATCAAATTAGTTATTTAAATAAAATAAGTAAAAAATTAAATTGATCTGCACGTGGTCTTGTTCGAGTCAATTTAAAATTTGGCAACAATGTAGACTAAAATCGTCACTAAATTTGGAGATGTGGGGCTTTTTTGGTAGCCTGAAATGTTATGAGGTAAAATTATCAGTCAACATAAGTAATGGCATCAACTTTGCAATTAGACTTAACTGCCACGTTACCATTTAATGTCAATTTTTAACAGTTGTACGAAATGTGTCACAATTTATTAAAGCGATGTACCAAATGTGTTGGACACATAAAGTTGTGTACCAAAAGTAAAAATTGACCTAAAGCCCAATACCAAAAATGCAATTCTCTCGTAATTCTACTTCCTATTACGCAAATGATTTTAATATTTGGAGAAGTTTTGAGCATGTTTGTTTGGTATTTGAGAGAGTAGTTTGTGAGATGGTGGTGTTTGTGAAATAATCTCGATTTGCATAATCTTGTTTGTTTGAATTTTGGGAGAGTGGTTTGCAAAATAAGGTAGATGTAGTATGCTTTTAGAATTTTGCATGATTTATGCACATCTATTTTTTAAGGAAAGCTCTTGATCTCTTGGGTTGACGGCGGAAGTTTTTTTTTTAGGGTAATATATAGCAATCAAATTAGTTTTTTAATTTTTTTAGGGTAATATATAGCAATCAAATGATATATTGGGTTGACGGCGGAATATTTTGGATCGTTATAGGTAATTCATTAAGAGCATAAGTTTTCGTACTAGAAAGATGAGTTATTTCATGAGCTACTCTATTTTCTTCTCGTCGCAAGTGTTGGATAGTAGAAGACTCAAACGTTGATACTATCAACTTGGTGTCCTCAATAATCGCTCCATAGTTTGCTCTAGATTTCGAAGAATATGTCACCGCTTTAATCACAACAATTGAATCCCCTTCTACTATGATCACTTTATTCCAGTTTCGTTATTTTGCTTATTCAACAACAAGTAACATTACGCGAATTATTTCACGATTAGGGCTTCGATCGGTCATTTAATTTCTTTAACTAAATTTTTTTGTCAAATAACATATCAAATATTACCATGTCATATCGAAGTATTTTTGGCATTAAAATTCTGATTCAATGTGATTAAACGAAAATTTTAAAGATTTGAATACTTTAGAGTGCTTTTATAGAATTGCATGATTTGTTTTTTCTACTTTCCGAGGTGGCCAGACATATTATATGGAAACCTTTTCCAATAAGGATTCAAACGATTGGCATGATTTATGCACATCTATTTTCCAAGATAAGTTGTCTTTTAAGGAAAGTAATATTAATCAAATTATGTTAATAATTAGGGGAAGCTTTGATCAGCCACTTATTTTCTAAAAAATTTAAAAATAAATCACCAAAAAAATAATTAAAATATTACCATGTCATATAATATTCTTTGAGTAACAAGCTCATGTACTTGGTCTTACTTCACCGTCGAGAAACGAATGAAGACTTCCATCTCCAAGTTTAACTCGGACGTAGCTCCCTTCTTTTTGTTTACATAAATCCGGTTAATAATTTGGGAAAGGTTTGATCAGTCGTTTAATTTCTTAGATTAAAGAAAGTTTTTCAATTTTTTTAGAGAATATTACCATGTCATATCGAAGTTCTTTTTGGCATTAAGGATTTAATTGAACATTCAATAATATTTCCGGATTCTAGCACTAGATTGAGCCAAAAGCAATGGCTTTTATACCCGTAAGAGCGGATTAGGCGCACGCCAAAGGTTTTCCTTATTTAGTTTATCAAGGTTAACTAGTTAATGTCCCGAATAGTATTTGGTACATTTGAGGTAACTTTGCAAAGGGAAGATGCTTTTGGTTACTTTTACGGTTGTATTTTGTTCTGTTACATTTTTCCCTTGTAAAGTTCCAACTTTTTAGGTAGTCTAGGAGTCTTAGTTCGCGGTTCATGGGAACCGTCTCAATCTTTTGTGGACGTAGTTCATAAGTAGCTCTACCGACATTCAGAGCTTCCACCAGGGCAAGCGAAATTCTCATCTATTGCTGCGGATTCTCAAACAAGAACAGGGCAATTTGTACGTATCAATTGGTCGTGCCTCTTTGGGCACCGACAATTGTATGGACCCTAGATTCGTTTGATTTATATTTACCATTCATTTGGTCATAAACTCGTGCTAATATGTTTGTAGAATTTGTATAAGGTAATTCTTAACGAGCACAATATATTTTGCTATCTCAACTTGAAATATCATAAAATAATTTGGTTCATTTATCACATCAATATAGGATCAAATCAGCATTTGTTCTATGCTCGTGACCATACTATCAATGGGCACAATATGAATGCAATCAATGATGGATATGTAACATGAAATTACATGTTATATGATATTGATCATGTTTATGTTAACCAGTCATAGTTTATGACTCCAATAGTTTATGCATTTTTTAATACTATATGTAAAACCACAATACAAAGTAGTTAGTAACTTTACTTTCAAATCCATTCATCAAACTTTAGTAAGTTTCAAAAAATAACCTTAAATACGAAAAAAGTATAGAATCAAAATAAACTCCCACTAAACAGACATAAAATTCGTATAACACTCATGTGAGCTACATGCTCATGACACACACTCGGTGGCAAACATTTGATGTCTGCAACCCTAGAGTTTTGTACTAATTAATACTTTCTCCGTCTATTTTTCTTTATCTCTTGGTACAATTGATCAATCAATTTGACTAAATTCATTAAAATAAATTAAATAGGTGAAAGACGGGTTAATTTGCTCTATTTTATTACATAATAAAATTAATTTTACTCTAACTTATAAAAAAATACTCATGAAATTAACTAGACACGTACAACGTTCGTGCACTTTCCTAGTTTAATAAAAAAAAGGGACATAATCTGATGAATTAAAAAACAAAATAAAGAGTGAATAGAAAATTAACTTCTGTGTTATTCTATATAGGCAGTTTAACTCCCTTTATTAATAAATAAAAGGGCGAAATACCTCCATGTGTTTTATAAAAGAAGCACACTGTCTCCCTCTTGATTTTTACAATTTTACAAGGGGGTAAATGCTCATTATGCAATATCACAGGGAGTTAAATTGCCCATTTACGAATATCACGGGGAGTCAAATTGCTTATTTACGCATATCACAGGGGGATAAAATGAGATGAATATGTTGTCAAATGTAAGGTTAAATGATCATCTTTTACATGAAAATAAAGTATCAATCGCATTATAGAGTGTGTTTGCAACACCTCCACTACCAAGGAGGTAAATTGCTCATTATTTCATATCACATGAAGATAAATTTCACAGGGAGTTAAATTGCTTATTTTCATATCACATGGAGTTAACTTGCCAAAAATCCCAAAATAAATTTCACTGTGTGTGTAACCAATAAATCTTCCTCAAGTAATATATACAATTTCTTGCTTGAGATATAAAGGCCAGACAAGATGGCAACAAATAGCACCTCAATAGGCTTTCATTAACTTAGTCACATTGCACTTAGTCCCTAAGAATTCAAACATAGGCTACTTACTCTCTAAGAATTCTTCTGGTTAGACCCTAAGAAGAAGAAAAAAAAGTGTAACATAAAATTTCTGCTTACCTCAATAGGCTACTTCCAGTTCTTCTGGATTCCTTGTAGGGCTCCATTTCCAACAACTGCAACTAGGGCTATCAATGGGGCGGATTTCAATTTGGATCCGATCTGAATCTGATCCAATTTATAATCCGATCCAACTTATTAGGATAATTGACCGGTTAGTAATCTAATGGATCTGATCCGATTAAGAAGATTCATAATCTGAATTATATGGAGTGAATATGGATCTAGACTTATCCGTATCCGATATATATTATTACATGTTGTTTCTATATTATTTATTTAAACCAAAATAAAAATAAAACTATCTATGTTCCACTAAAATCTTTTACTATATTAAAAATAATCTTAAAAAGAAATTCATGAGAGGTGTTGCTCGAATGACCTGGTAACTAATTGGGCCTACAACATATTAATTTATGATATTTAATAAGAAAAATCAAAATCCTAACCATTCATCTATGTAGTAGCTACCATCTTTCCTTTACTTTTTCCTCCAATTTTTGTCTTCTCTTTCATTTCTCAATATTGGGTTTCTTCTTCTTTGTCCCAGTTTCTATCTTTTTTATTTATATTTTTGTTTATTCCTTTTCTAATTTTTATCGTTAATATTTACCCCACCATATTTCATCTTCTACAATTTTTAGATAATAGTTTTGATAAAATAAATAAATTATTACATTTTTAATTCATGATGGTGGAATCTACAAGTGATTTGAAGGAAAATGAAAGAAAAAAATTTATTGTTAAATGTGCTAAACGGATCCGGATAATTTGTCCGGATCCGGGATATCCACCCGAGCAGATCCAGATTGAAGAAATGGAAATCGAACTCGGATCCAGATCTGCCCTGATCCAATCCGAGTCTGACCCATTGATAGCCCTACCTGCAACCACTGAATTATGCTCACTATCAACTTTCAACAACGTTGTTGGCATGTATCTAATAATAAACCAATTTACCCCACGCATTATGATAAATGGGACAATTTACCCGTTGTGTTATGATAAATGGTTGAAATTTCGGTCAGAATTTGATTCCGACCCGGTTTTTTCCAACATGTTTTATCCAAAATTGGTTGGAATTTCGGTAGATATTTTTTTTAGAGGCATAATAAAATGGGTCAGGTCCACTTACTTTTTCTTTTTCTAGTAGTGTCAATTTTGAGCTAGCATGTTACACTTTCAGTTGAAAGAATGTAAATTGCTCTTTTAAAGTTTTACTGGGATGTAAAGTGCTCTTCTTCAAAACATATTGAGCATTATGCATTTCAAGGGAGTAAATTGACATTAACCCCATAATATTCTAAATACGTTCTCGGCTTTATTTCATAAATTACTTATGTCATGTGAGGTTTATACAATTTCAATCCTCATAAATAATTGTGACTTTTTTCTTACATATAAACAGGAAGCCATACCTTAGAAATTTAACATTGTTCTAGCATCACGATCCGCGTGTACAATTTCACGGGCGTAGGCGAATCCGAACTACGTAGCTGCATTGACGAGAAGATGTTCCCCTACGGACGCGAATTCAATAATTCAAATGGATCCGAGTAGCTCCCAAGTTTTTGTTGATGGAAAATTGTTTTTTTGGTACCATATGATAGACTTACTTGCACTTTTGGTACCATTGGATACGAAAATGCAAATTTGGTACTATAAGATAGGTTTTCATTGCAACTTTGGTACCAAAACCTATCATATGGTCCCAAATTTGCATTTTTGTATCCAATCGTACCAAAAATGCAAGTTAGCCTATCCTATGGTACCAAAAAAGCAATTTTTCCAAAAATTATTACTTGATTGTAAGTAAAAGAAGAGGATTGTTTCAATCTGATGGTGCTCTATTGACTAACAGTGTGACAAATGCATATGTACACTTTTTTTTTATTAAAAGTCACGATAGGATAGGCTAACTTGCACTTTTGGTACCATAGGATAGGCTAACTTAGTTTGAATAATATGTCGTTCGATTATTTTAAATTTGAATAAATCAATATTAATAGAATAATATGTCGTTCCCAAAAATTAATAAATCAAAATTAATAGGCTAACTAAGTTTGAATAATATGACGTTCGATACTGCTCGATTCACCCCTACTCTTCACGTGCGTGTAAACGGGTTGAACGTATAGATGTAATAAGCCCAACACATAATATCATTAAAAGTTAAAACTCAACCTTGCAAATCGTGATATATGGATAAGAGCCCAACACGCGGATTATCCAACCTTATTTAAATTTTAAGAAGGCCAAGTAGCAAAACTAATGAAATCCAAGGTACATATGTTCACCAAATAGAAAAGCTCTTTTTATTTGAAGGACAATATTCTTATTATTAGTCTGTGAAAATAAACATGATGAAAAGTTTATAATAATAAATCAAATATAAAACGAATTTATAATGACAATAATATGAAAATTATAACAATATCCGGTTTGAAGTTGGATCCGGATCAAGTCTCAACCCATTAACGATGAAAAACTGGGCCATATTCCAAGGCTTTACCCAACATCAAATGTCCAGTCTGATTACCCACTTAAAAAGCCCATACCCACATATAAGTCCATTAACATTTATAAAATAAAACCCTAGCTACTAAAACCCTAATTCATCCAGGTAGAATAAATAGAGCTATCTACTGACAATTCTTCATCTGCAGCAGGAATAGGTTTTCTTCTCCTCTCAATCTCTTTTATTTCAATTATTTTAAATTTTAATTTATTATGTGCGTTGATGATGCAATTTTTCGTGGACTAGAGTTTCTGATCCTGCAATTGACGATTAACCCTTGGCTGTCTGAGCACAAATAAATTTATCGAATTTTTTTTCAATTATTTTTGGCTTGTGATGATAATTTTTTATATCTTAGCGGATTTCAGTGAGATTATTATTAAATTTTAATCAATGATCTGATTGTTACACACACTGAAGCCTTTCTCCTATTTATTTTATCAAAATAGATCTGAAATTTGTTATTAATTTTAATTAGATTATGCGATGATGAGATAAGGCACCGTTTGGGTGTTTTAGGGCAGTGGAATTAAATTCCGTGAGCCTAATTAATTAACGACTTCTCCTTCCACTGAGCATGATTTGATTTTTTCATTTGATTAATTAATTGTTGAGTATTTGATTATTTTTAAAATCTAAATTGTTATTTAAATTGCGTCCTTTTACCAATTCTGGGGGATTATTTGTTCCTCTTGGTATAATGGCTTGGACGCCATATTTGATAATGTGGCTATATCCTGATTGGTGGAATATTCATTGCCATTGAAATCCCGGAAACACCACACAAATTTTTCGATTTAATCTAGTTATTTATTTATATATACAGTACTTTCTTTAATATGTTAATTTTAGGTGATTTCTTGCAAAATATTTTTTATTGGGTAGGTTTGTTCAAATTTAATATAATATAGGGAGTGTATTGCGATTATTGTTTTGGTTGAGAAAATATTTATTTTAATTGCTTTCTATAGGCGTTGCGTTTGTTGGAATCCCAATGGACGTGTCAAAGAAAGCATAAATTAAATTGATTGAGTTTACCTACCATTTTTCTAAATGTAGCAGCTATTTATTTTGTGTAGCTTGCTAAATGGTAATATGGTATTGACTCCTACAATTATTAGTCTTTGAATTTTCAATTTTAGTAGTAAAATTTGTATTTATTTTATCATAGTTTTTTATGGAGTATGCTATATGCAATTATTTATGAAATGTGGACAAAGAAAGGAAGAAATGTGAATAGAAAAACTTTAATTGGAAAAGATAAACCACGAGAAATATAAATAAATAGTAGTATATAAATTCAAGTTCCTCTCAATTTTAGTTTTTTGTAAACAACACCCTTGACTTTTGAAATTTTGGTAAAGACCTCGTGGACTTCGGTCTTTTGACAACACACATGGCCATGCAAAATTTTGGCAATGACCTCCCTCAACTTTGGTCCTTTTGTAACAAAGCCCCTGACCTTTGACATTTTAACAAGGATCTCACCTCCGTCTATTCTTTCGTTGTTCTTTTGAGGAGGAAAATGTTTACCTACACTTAATTTTAAATGGAAAGCATTGGCATTTCATAACTAATATTTAATTATTATTCGAAATTAACCCGAGTTGTGAATATGAAGGATTTTTTGAAGTGCACCTTTGAAATATGGGAAATAGGCACTTTGTATTCTCGAAATATAGATTTAGTACTTTGTACTCCTAAAATATGAACAATTAGCACTTTGCATCCTCTCCTCAAGAAATTTAGGGACAAAATATTTAATTTATTTTTGGATATTAGGCACTTCACACCCTCAAAATATGAGAAATGAACTTTTTTCAACCTCGAATAAAATTAGCACTTAGCATTCCTGAATTAAGAACAATTCATCAAATTGCACCCCGTAAAATATAGATTTAGTACTTTGCATATCCAAAATATGAACAGTTTAGTACTTTGCATCCTCTTTTATTTTTCTCAAGAAATCTAGGGACAAAATAGGTAATTTATTTTTGGATATTTAGCATCTTTGCACTCTCAAAACATGAGAAATGAATATTTTGCACCCTCAAATAGAATTAGCACTTAGCACCCTTGAATTAAGAACAACTCATCATTTGCACCCCCGCAAAATATAGATTTAGTACTTTGCGCCCCTAAACAATTTAGCATTTTGCATCCTCTTTTATTTTCCTCAAGAAACTTAGGAACAAAATAGGTAATTTATTTTTGGATATTTAGCAATTTGCACCCTCAAGATATGAGAAATGAACATTTTGCACCCTCGAATAGAATTAACACTTAGCACCCTTGAATTAAGAACAACTCATCAACTTGCACCCCCGAAACACAAAAAATGGACATTTTGAACCCCCTAAACACAAAATTAGCACTTAGCACCTCAAATTAAGAAAAACTCAACAACTATCTCCCCTCATTTTTTTTTTCAAATTGTCCACCGGGTGCAAAAAACCTGAAGGTAAAATAGGTAATTTATTTATTTTTTTCTTAAATTTGAAAATACGATTATGAATTACCTATTTTGTGGCCAGTCGGTTAGTTTGAAAATAAATCGGTATACTATTCAAATAAGCTGTATTTTGTTTTATACCAGTGAACATTTTCTTATTCATATCAATAAACATTTACTCCGTGCATTCTCCTATGTACTCACCCTTCAAGTTTAACCAAACTTAAAGTTACATAAACAGACTTTATCTACATTACCTTGAAGGAAAACATCTACATTTCTTTTTAAATAATAAAGGGACATTATCCTGAGGAATTAAAAGAACAAAATAAATGTCACTGTGTAAACCAGGAAATTTTACTCGAGGAACACATACTATTTCTTGCTTGAGATATAAAGGCCAGACAAGATGGCAATCCCCACAACTGCAGCTCCAAAAGTCTTAATAATCTTGCCCACCGGAATAATACTTTCAGTCGGTATGCTCAGAAGTTCCTCCACCTGATAAAGAAGCGTAAGACCTTTATTATATGTACTCATCACATGAAATAACGTTGAGCTTCGTTTTCTTGTTCGATGAAATTTTCATAACTTCTAGAGGATGAGGAGCTATTTGTTACACCATCGACTCTAGAAAAACGAAGAGTTCTTAAGGACAACATAGATCTTTACTCACCTCAATAGGCTGCTTCCAGTTCTTCTGGATTCCTTGTAGGTGTCCCTTTCCAACAACTGCAACCACTGAATTATGCTCACTAGCAACTTTCAATAACGTGGCTGACATGTATCTGAAAATAAACCAATTTTAGAATGAGACGATATCATGCACGATTACATGAATAGATTTTTTTTTTAAACAAAATGAAAACAAGACTCAAGTTATAAGAACACTAACTGGTCGCGCTCATGGACAAAGGTTTGCATCAGAATAGGAAACTTCTTACTCGTCTCTTGAATTACAAGAGTAAACAAGTCAACATCATTCAATTCCTTAAGCTGCACACGAGCCCAAACGACTTATGAGTACTTCAGTAACATCATATAATCCCGTGTTCCTAATAGATAAATTTGTGTTTCTTAGAAAGCAAGAACGTGTACGTACCATTGTGATGAGATGTCTAGGACTTGGCACGAGAGATGCTGGAAAAAGTAAGGTGTATGTCAATTTTATCTTGTGCCAAAGAGGCATTTTTGCCCATGTTCTCCGCAATGTAATCTACCAAGTAAGGCAAGAATGATACCATTGGGAATCAATGAAGTATAAATGTCATGTGCAACATATATGCGGATTAGTAAATGTTACGTGGACTAGACATATCGGGTGAGTTTGACTATCGGTCAGAGCTCTCAAAATCACTTTTGAACCTCTATTGTGATTTCGAAGGTGCTTGGTCCTCTTAATAAAAATCACTTCAGGTATTTGACTCCCAATTTCATAATTGCTCTTGTAATATCACCATTACTCTACTTAGACAAATGTAAAAGCACCACGAGAACTACTAGCTTACATGGACAGGTCGATCACCAAGTATAACTTTGCCCCCATATTTCATGGCTGCCTCATATGCCATACGAAAGTCTGCTCCATGCATAATTGCAAGCTTACGAGCGACCTGATAAAACAAAGTAATCGAAACAGCCCAACTATATAAAAAAAAAATTACATTTTTTTCAAGAAGCCAAAGATATGCATCCTTTCTGATAAGGAAACACAAGTGCAGGATATGGACATGCCTTAGCAAGAAACCAGTTGTAAAGTATCCCAAAGTGATCTTGATTTTTCTTCCACATCTCCTTCATTTCTCTCATTGTTGGCACCTAGTGCATCAAGTATACTTCTCAATTCAATGTCAAGGTTGTAAGAAAAAAAATTCGGATATTAAGCACCTATTATTAACGCGACCCAATGTAATAATATTGTGAGTGCTAAAATTCACTTATACTAAAGGAAGAAGACATAGTTAAAGAAGATGCAAGGTGCACCTTAGAACTATGAGGCGTTAGAACATGAACTCGATTAGAGCATAACTCCAAGAAAACAACCTGCAATATATTTATATTTCTATGAAGAAAAACTAACTCATAAAAAGCAACATATAAAAGTGTACGAGCGTATTATTATCAAGCAAGGTTTCCAACTTTCTAAATAGAAGTACCTGAGGCTTCAAGAAATCGATCAGATCATGGACTTCTTGGGAAGACTTCTGAAATGCAAAAACAATTTAGCTTGTCATCTGTTAATCTTTCATTGTTTTGATTTTCGTTTATATATTTCTAAGAACATTACAAGACGTACTGCGACATAAATAAATAAATAAACAAATCATTTCTATGATTTTACAATTTTGGGATGTTGAAAAGCAAAATATTTTCCAAAAAGCTAAAAATTGTAGCTTCTGACAACCAATTCTATATAATCGATTCTTACTATTAATTGTAAAAAAAGATTTCATTGAAATCAATTCTTGGAGAACTACATTTTAAAAGCCAAAACTTCTTTGAACACATCCCCGTACCCGGCCCGTATACCCATGAATCAAAATTTTCATAGATTTCCAAAGAAAAAATTCTATTTTCGGATCAATCGGAGCAAAATTATAATTTATATATTAGAATTCACCACATGGATTGGGCTAAATCCACTTAACATGGTTTGGATCTAACTCAACCTCAAAAGCTAGCTTGTAAGGTGAGGATTGTCCAAGACCTTATAAGGTAGACTTAACTATTGTTTTCAACCAATGTGGGACATTTAGTCTCAATACTCCCCCTTCACGTGTGGGCGGAGATAATGTGTAGGTGAAACAAGCCCAACACGTGACATATGAAAACCCAACCTTGTGAATTTACGACATATGGGTGAAGACCCAACACACAAATAATGACACTCCGGACCTTTATTAACCGGAGGAATAATGACACTCCAAGCCTTGAATAACTGGAGGAATAATGACAACTCAGGTCTTTGTTATTTGGATGAAGTGTGTGGGTAGATATTGAAGCCCATCATGCATACAAAGAGGAGCTCATCCCGAAAGGAGGTGCCCGAAAGGTGGTGTCCACTTTAACATGGGCTCTATAATTTATATTCAATATTTTTTGTTGATTTACAAATTTTTCAAATGTTTCCAAAATACTTTTAAAAAATTAAATGTTTCCAATATTTAACCAACTAAAATTGTAATCCATATAAAAAATCCTTTAAATTCCTATATCATTATTCATTCAGCACATGGAAACTTGTAACTTATATAATTAATTGTAGGTACCATCATAAGATAATTTGCAATTAAATTACCGTAGATACATGAGCGGTGCCGACCAAATAAACATCGCAAACGCCTCCCTCCGCCGTCGACTCGCACATCAGCACCACCGCACTACGCGAAAGCTCCGGTGGAAGAACTTTCCTCTCATAATGATCATGTCTATTATTACCCTCACTAAAATCGTCGACGCCGGTGATGGCCGTGGGAGACAGAGGGTCCATCGGGCGGCGGCGAGAAGTGTGGAGGAAGGCAATAGCACTGAGCGGTGGATTTAGGCGGAGCAACGGCGTCGTTTTGGTGGTGAAGAGGTGGAGGGACTGCAAGTAAGGCGGTATGAGTGGTCGACTTAGACGGTGCATGCAGTGCTCTGTTTGGAATTAAGATGTACTCTCGAAATGGTAACGTTTCAATAGTTGTACTCTTGTATTTGGGTTTAAAATATTTATTTTGATTTTTATAGAGCATTTTAGTTTTTCTTGAAATATAAAATAAATATGGTTTTTTAGAAAGAAACTTGTGTCATAAATATATTAATTTTTGAAATAATTGCATAGTAAAAAATTATACTATATCTCTAGAAAAACTTAAATAAGCGTTATTTTGATTTTAACATAAATCTATCTCTTATTTGATTTTTTTCTCCTTTTTTAAAAACGACGAATTCATCAATATATCAATTGTTACATAATAATATTTTTATTAAATATAATAATTTCAAATGCTATCAAATTACAAGATAAACTAAATAGTGAATAACATTATTAATAAATTAAAAAATATCTCAGTGAGAACTCAGTTTGTCACAGAGTTACGATTTCATTGACATGTTTGACTTATTATAATCGTTTGAGATTTTCAAACACAAATTCTAAATGCTATAAATATAATATATATTTTAATGTCTGAAATTCTATAAAATGTTCTTCTAAAATCATTTATCATGAAAATTATTGGATACTATCCCAAATTTTCCGTTAAAATTCATTCAAATTCAATTTTAGCTATTTTTTTTAAAATTAAATCTATTGGTTTAATTACTACAAGGAATATTGAGTGTGGATAATATTACTCCATAGCATAAATATTTGCATTCTTTTCATTTAAAATAAACGCATGTTTGATTACATTAATATTACCTTACACTCCAATAAATAAATAATCAATATTAGCATGGGAAATAAAATAAATAAAATCCCTGGTGTTCCCCAATTGCTAGATTAGGGTTTATGCAGCTGTACAACAATTGAACAGGAGGTGCTTCCATTTATTTACATTCTTTTGCGAATTAATTCTTAAGAGAAAAAGAAATGGTGGAGACGAAACTCTTCAAGACAAAGCTATGTCTGTTGTACCAAAGGGGCCGCTGCTCTCGCCAGTACTGTAACTTTGCCCATGGCGACTCCGAGCTTCGCCGTTCCTTGAACGGTAATCTCTCTCTCTTTCTCTCCCAATTTAAACTCCGGTTTCAATTTTTTCTTTTCACAAATTTGAGTTAATGCTTCGTCAATTCCAGTTCAGCGACCTCAATTTATGGGATAAACACACATTAACATTGTTTATGTATTTTGTATGCTTATTATTTAGCTTTTAGTACTGAGGAGAAAGGTGAGGATTAGTTACAATATTTTTTTTTTCTTTTCAGAAGATTGTAATATTGTTTCTTGAGGAATATAAATGACATAGGGAACGTGGTTAATGGATAGATTGCATTTGGAAGGGATCGAGGGAGTAATTTTCTTTTAATTGGTGTGATTCCATTTCATTTCACACTTAACAGAATGTTTTTGAGTTTTTGATGCTGGAAGTACTGTTAGGTAATTGGTATAAGATTTGTTGTATGTATGTGACAAAATTTATAATTACTTAGTTAATATTGTTTGTAATTGGTGTTTCTTGTCTACTAGGTTTGATTTTCATGTGGTGTAAAAGCTACTGGTGGAAAGATACCCATGAATGAGTTGGTTTTATATTTTTAGTGTAATGAAATTTTAATAGGTTCAGTTCATAAATGAAATTGAGTATAGGTGTGATTTATTTTCAGTAGAAATAAATTTCTGAGATAATTGGCATAGACTTGAGCTAAACATATTTCGTCTTGAAGGTCAAGACTTTCACCGTCAATGTGTTTGCCGCTTGATACACTAAAAGGAATATCTGTGTTTTGGATAGGATATCCGAGTCTTAAGAATGGAATGAAATTTGAGGAGTCCTTGTTTTAAAGGGACCTCCTTTATTATCAGATAAGGTCTACATGTCGCTTTATATGTTTAAAGTAGAGGATGCATGATGATAACTGGCTGGTTTCAGAAACTAGGACCAGCATAGAGAATTTGTTTCTACTAACTGATCCTCAATTGAACATATTTTTCCATATTGAAAGCTGAGAATCATGGCTCTTTTACTGTCCTACTCAATATTATTTTCATGGATTATTTTGTGTTTAGTCCCCGAGGGTGAGGGGAAATTCAAGGCATTCATGAAACATGCTTATTTGTACAGCCTTGATAAGATAGTTTTGCATCAGATTAGAAATAAAGAAACTTTATGGAAGTGACTGCTAGCTTAGGTTTTAATTTCTGACTTAGTATCTCTTATCAGAATGGATTGTGCTGATTGCTTTATCTTTATGCTGCTTTTGGTGTTGAGAAACGGCATCTTGCTTTATCTAAATGAATTAAAACAGCAACATTATAAGAGGTATCAGTAATAGGTTCTTGTGGAAGTGCCAAGTTTCTGTCATAGATCATCAGCTGATTTGATGAACCATTCAAATATCCATATTATTTCAGCACTTGTAGAGAATGTGGTATTTTCATCATCTGATTTCTCTAGAAATGACACCGTCCATCGAAATATCCAAATTATTTCAGCAGTTATGGAGAATACGGTATTTTCATCATCTGATTTCTCTAGGAATGACACCACAAAGGGACAACCATATTCATTATCCCACTTTATGCTGACTTTGTATATTTTCGAGAATTTGCTATTATCTTCATGTGATTCCTCTAAAGATACTGGGAAGGGTTCTCTTGGTTTTCTTGACTGGGATCCGTAGACAAATGCGGCCAGTATATTGCACGTGGAAGGATATAGTTTTATTCGTACCGACATGAGAAGAAATCGGCACCATTGCTTTCTATTCTTGTCACACAAGATGCGGAGTCTATCTATCTGTAGAGTTGCTTCCATGGTTCTCAAGGGTTTCTCCTCGATCGATAAACTCTCAAATACTGGTTTATTTATATATATATCTTTATATGAAAGTCATAAGTCTTATGGCTCACAAGGAATCTGCAAGAAGGCACTATAACTGTTCATAATTATGTTACTCATTTTGTTCCCTGTAATGGTAAGTTGATTTCGTGTTAAGTACTGGCGTATGACTCTTTGCATGTGTTGTATTTTAAGACCTTGGCCCATCCCATGGCACCAACTTTTGTTCAAATTGCAGAAAGGCAGGATTATCGAGGTAGAGACTTGAGAGAAAGGCTTGACAGAATGCGTTCTCCACTGCACAAGTATTCACCCGGAAGAGATGCAAGAGCAAGATATCCATCTCATGGTTTTTACACATCTTTACATTTGAATCCTTTGTCTCTGTAGATCATTCTTTTTGTATTTATCTTTGGATGTCTATGATTTGCAGGGGATAGTCCTCATTCCCGTGGAAAAAGCATGTAAGTTTGTCTCATTTGTCTAATGCTCTATATATCCTGGTTGTATGATGAAATTGGACTACAATACAACATTATATGCTGAAGTCTTGTGTGTAAATATGGTTGAAGAGAGGGGAGGGGGTCTACTTTGGCATTTGGTATTGTTTAGAACATGGATACAGATAATGTGAATTGAGGGGTCTGAATGAAAGTGAAAACATCAAACTATCCTCCGCTTATCCTAATCAAAAAAATCAAATTGCACAAGACTTCGGATGTTTGTGTGATGACATTTCTTGTTTGTTACTTTTAGAACTATCTTGTTTAACTTATTTAAAATGCTTTATTTGCTGAAATCGAATTTTTTGGTTTGCATCACTAAGTCGCTGTATATATCCTGGCTGGTTTTGAATCAGAATGCATGCATAATTTCCTATGGCTCGTATCGCATAATTTTTGGTATTCTATTATAAGGAATTGGAATATTAAACGTAAAAACTTGTAATGTTTCTGAGAAATGATTTACTAAAAAATGTCGGATTTTTTTGTCACATTTGCAATTTTGTATCATTTTGCAGTGAAAGGAATCACAGGAAGAGACAGCAGTTGGATGGCAATAGTGATTATTCTGGCAGTTTGAGAATGTCAGATGGAACTGAAGATCAAATCGCAGATAGAAGGCATGCATCTTCTGATATGCGTATCGATGAGAAGGTTGATGGATACTGGCTTTTAGATTTCTTTGAAGTAGTCAGTAATTTTGCCTATAGATTAGGAGTCTTGTTCCTCACATGGCGGTATCCTCATTGTCAACTTCATCTTTCTTTTGTTCAATTATGTGCAGTTGAGACAAATGCATTATGAAATTAAGATGCTGGACAATGACAAACGGCAGATGGAGGTTAGTATAATTTTTGTACAGCTGCATGCTATTTCTCCCCCCATTTTCTTACCCCCAATCAGCCTAGCCTCTCTTCAACCCCAGGTCACCCTGACATCCTACCTTGATATCTTCACTAACACCTCCAACTACTTCTACTTCTACACCTCTCCTCTACTTCCAGTTACATAACCATTATCTATTTAAAGCATTTTTGCTCAAGAAACCTACTTCATTTTTTCCGTTGTAACATAAAGAAAAAAGCATTTTGGGCATTTGATAACCCATATCAAAGTTTTCTCTGTTTGAAAGAAGGTGGATAAAAAAAAAATTGGTGGTGATGTGGCCAAGTTTGAGATGAAGAATAGGTTGGTGAGTCAAGTGGAGGAGAAAGGCAATATTAGTCGCTTTTTTTTTTTTAATATTCATTCCTTCCTTTATTATTTGTACTTCCATATTGCATAGGAAATTAGAATAAAATTGGGAATTTGGTCTATTGCCACTCTAACTTGTATTCATAACTATCATGGGGAAGTACATCTTCAGTCTATTCCAGATCCTCTCATTCGTGAACCAAGTCCCACACCATAAGCTTAGATGCCCTCTTAGATCATCTAACTGTTGTACATTTATAATTGTAAATTGTTCTTCTCCTCCTATCTAATTTCCTTTTCCAAGTCACTTCAGTCAATCCCAAACGATAACTCTGCAGGCCTACATACCACTTAATTGAATGCATTAAGCCATGAATATATAAAGACATGAGACTGTAAACCTGCTTAACCTATGTGATTATTGAACAGATCTACCTGGGAGATAAGGTTCAAGAAGCAGATAATCTGAGATTAAAAATTCACGACCTTGAGATGCATATATCTGAAGAGAAAGAGCAGGGCAAAAGGTACTACTAAAAAAAACCTAGTAGATTCAGCTCTGGGAGTGGTTCTCTGAACAAGATTCTTTATGTTGAACCCAGACAATTTTTTTCTGTATAGTCGGTACTCTCAAAATCAGTCCTCAAAGAATATTTTCTTAAATCAATTTCATTTATGTATAGTCTAGAGGTTCTACCCTCTCTCTCTCTCTCTCTCTCTCTCTCTCTCTCTAAATTTTAATTGTTATATCATATTTGCATATATTCCAGGATTATTACGAAAATCAAGAGATTCATAAAAGTACATAATCGTCACTTGCGGTTACAAGACGAACTGAAGAGGCATGTTTTTGGTTTGATATATACTTTCTTTTGCTCTTTATTGTGTTAGTTCTCTGATTTTACAAATCAAGGTTCAATAGTGATCTATCTTTTATTGGCTTCTCTAGGTCACATGCTCAGCTTCAGAAGTTGGGCGAGCAGCTGTATTTAGACGCTGCCGATGAAGATGATTCAAAAACCAACATCGCCATTAATGATGAAACTGGTGGTACTTATTCTATAAGCCCGTTGCATGAGCTTCAGACAAACTCCCCCCGGAAGAAAAGGACACGACTAGAAGTCCATGACTCATCAAATCAAGGTAGTATAAAATTATATGCTTAAAACTCATTGAAGTAAATTTAAAAATAAACTCATATAGGCTTTGGGGACGTGGTTCGTGTTTTTACTTCGTTAGCATTCAAGTCAATGATTAGAATCCTATCTTTTCCAATATCTGTGTTATGTATACTTTCTGCTTTTCGATGTTTAACTTAAAGTGATAATAGCTGGAACACATTGAATGTTATTGGGAAGTGTCTTGACATCCTTGTACTTTGTTGGGAATTAATCGGCTTATTTTCATTTTCTCAGTAATTATTTGTGTCACTTCACCATAATTGTTGTATAATGATTTACTTTATTTTTAGTACGAGCTAGTGTCTTGCATCATAAAATATATTCATGTATGCATCTCTAGCTTACAGTTTTTACTTTGTTCAGCGAATCCTGTCAATGTGGAAAGGACTGAGATTGGGAATAACAGATTGGAAAAACTTTCCCGACAGACTGGTCATCATGATCAATGGACTAATAGCAAGAAACCTGAGGCAGATGGTGATGCAAATAATGGAAACGAGAAGTTGTCACATGGGGATAAATCCAGGAGAGGAAAAAACCTGCCTCCTGATATTGCATTAGCAGATAAGGTACTTCCTTTATTATATGTTTGCATTTGTGTTGAAGTCTTTCAGAAGAATTTTGAAACTCTGAAACTATCAGTGTCTCCACGAGCCCACCTTTTCACTTATTATAGGGAAGGAGCGTGTATTCTTTAAAAACCAGGACCATATAAGAGACTCAGCAAACTTGAATTTGTAATTCTATAGATTGCTCCATTTTTCTCTTTCTTAAAATATAAAAATGTTCTTATATTTGGGATAATTGTGAATTCTGGACTCATGTCTGGGAAAAACACCTAAAGGAACATGACATAGCTACAAGATTCTATTTTCATTGCTATGGCTCAGTGCTCCATAAACAAGAGAGAGTATTAGACTATTGCACAATGAAGCACATACCTATGATTAAATTTTCAGCGAACAAGACGGGCTATCAGGAATTCTAGCAATATTGGGAGACTGTCTTTTCACAGGAGAAAAATAGTTTGACAAGACAGCCATCTAAAGGGCATTTCCTTGTAAGCGGGGCCCATATCATGCTTTAGTGGTATGTATTAGGTAAAAAGAACAGAAACCAACTTAAATTTCAGTATGATAATCTACGAACTAAATCTCGTAAACTTAAAACCAGTTTGGTTCAGTAATTTCATATTTGTTTTAGGTTTCTGTTCTATAAATTTATATGTAAAGATAATTGGTAAAGTAAATTAAATCTTAAAACCGGCACTTAAATACCTTTCTTACACCGAAAAGAAAGGCCCTACTTTTATGGTTCGGTTTTTGAGTGATCCTGCCCATTTACTGAATTTTTTAATACTCTTTAGTTTTGAGTGACTTTGATCATCTTTTTGAAAAATAAATTGTGTGAATTTCAATTTTCTGCAAAGTCATAAATAAATTGATCACTCCCCTTCATTCTATTTCAATAATTTTGTAGTACAAGATTTCTGAACCGGCAATCACAGTTCCACCAACCGGTATAGCTGCTCATGCAGTGGATGAGGAGGTTGAAGTCGTTGAAATGGAGGAAAAGTCTCGGGTCACTGGAGCCATTTCCTCTGGAGCTGAGACAGAAGTTACATTGAAGACCCCTCGCTTACCATTTCTGCCACCGCCACCACCTCTCCCAGTCCCTCATAATGTCTATCAACAGGTTTGTCTAGATTGAATGTGCTTATATAGGAAACATTTTTACCTTCACTGAGAACTGTGCATGTTTGGTAATTTTCCAATCGAGTGGATTTCTATATCCGTTTCTTGGGTGATGGTATATCTTTCCTAAGGGTTTTGTAAATATGTCATTGTGAGCTGAGATAGGCAAGTTGACTTATTTGCAGTACAAAGGCGACGATGAGAATGTGGACATTAATGGACACGATGAAGAGACTTTGGAAGTCGATATTGTTTGATATTCGAATTAATTTATGTCTCTTGTAGGTCTTATTTTTACAAAACGTAGAATTTAGACTTGGTTTGATGTATATAAAAGCTCTAGGAGGATTGTTTATGTGATCATTAAAGTTGTGGCAATTGTTATGGATATTAGCATGTCATAGTTTCTTCATATCGGGTGTCATTTATTTGTTTGTTTGGCAAATATCGGTTAAACGAACCAATATTTTTGTTAACTGATATTTGGGTTCATTATTTTTGTAAACTAAAATCAAATGCACTGTTTATTTTTGGTTTTGGAACGATAGCTCTGTTTCGGTTTAACTGAACTTCATTAAAAAATAATTTAGCATAAAAAATTTAAGTTTTCAAATATCAAGAATAAATATATAACAAATTAAGATGTACAAATTTGGAGCCAATTTCAGAAAGGCCAAAATGAGAAATAGAAATTACAAAAAGGCCAAAGCCTTTCTTTTCTCTTTATTTTTAATATAAAAAATAAAGAAATATCTAAAATCCTTAACTCTAAAACTTAAACACAATTCCTAAATTCAAACTCTCTCAACTCTCTCAACTTCTCCATTCCAAATTTTTCCCAAGAATTTCACAAATTAGAGATGGCACATGCAATCAGAGATGATGGGGGATAGGAGGAACGAAGGAGAATGATCTTTCATTTGGTTTAAGTTTCGCCGCTTCTTTTCTTCTCCGATCTGATTTCTGTATTTTTACGCGTTTTTGGTATTTGGCGTTTGGGGTTTCCAAATGCCAAACGCCATGAAGATGTTCATGGCATTTGGCGTTTGGGGTTTCCAAATTCCAAATGCCAAATGCCATGAACATCTTCATGGCATTTGGCATTTGAAAACCCCAAACGCCAAATGTCAATTCACTGATTTTGACATTTGGCATTTGGCAAATGTCAAACGCCAAATGTCAAATTGACATTTGCCAAATGCCAAATGTCAAAATCAGTGAATAAATCTTTTTTTTTTAAATAATGGCTTTTTTGAAATTTTTAAGTTTTTAATGGCCTTTTTGTAAATTAAACTTTCAAATATGGCCTTTTTAAAAATTACCCTACAAATTTGTAATTTGAAGGTTAATTTCTGAATATGAAAGGAAAATAGGAATAAGTTTTAAGAAAGTTTAAATTTGAACTCGACTTTATTTATATCAGGTCAAATTCAAAATCTAGTTCGGATATTGTTCGGATTTGAAATTTGCGAGCATCAAAGTTTGTTTGGGTTCAGTGAGATTTGAATGTTTCTTGAATTTAATTCTCAACTTTTAAATTTTCATCAATATCTTTTTAAACAACAATTTAGTTAGTGGTACTATCAACTTTTTTTCTTTTTTTTTATAATCACTATTCAATCAAGTTAGTGTTCACACTTCTTTCTTACTTCATCGAGCTCTAACAAAAGAAGATTAACTTTTGACATATTTGACCATTTACTTTATTCTTCAAAAAATTCACAGAATTCGATAAAAAGTAGTTGTGTCGATAATAAATGTAAAAATCAATTAATTTTACATGAAAATATGTACAATAACAAAATCACGAATGAAATATTAACTCATATCAAATCCAAGGCGAACAATTGTTTGTATCAAGTTCATAACACCAACATAAACGCAAATCTTGGGAAACAAAGTTTAAAAATGGGAAAATAAGCTATGTATGAGCAATGTAGAAAATATAGACAAACATAAAACATATGCTTGCATATTTCAAATGAAATATGTAATTATTAAAAGGAATAATTACAGGGACCTCCCCTGAGGTTTGGGGTAATTATTGCCTAATCCCCTCGTAATTTTATAATTACATTCACCTCCCTCGACGTTTCGAAAACCTTACATTTTGATGCCGTCATCGTCGAATTTTTATTGAACTTCCTATTTTACCCTTGAGGTTACTGTAGCTATTTTGTTGGACAATTATACCCTTGTTATGTTTGGTACATAGGAGGGGTTTCTTTGCAATGTATATGTATAAGAATGGGTTCAAATGTTATAAATTTACATGAAACTTATAATTAGTTTATTAGTTTATATGTATTCTTAAAATAAAAATATAATAACTGTTAAGAGTTATAGTGGTATTAGGATTCTACTTAGATTATTATTGTCATTGTAATAGAAGGCTCTAGTATAAATATAAGCAGTTAGTCATTTACGTGACTAACACAAATTCTCCTAAGCCTTATGTCTTACTTTTCTATCAATTCTATTAACATGGTATCAAGAGCCTAATATTTTTTTTTCAAGAAAAAAAAAAAAAAAAAAACTACCACCACCAACCCTGAAACCCTAACTCGCGCCGCCGCCGCCATCTCCTATCCCGAAACCCTAACCCTAAGCCGCCGCCATCTCCTACCCGAAACCCTAACTCGCGCCGCCGCCGCCATCTCCTATCCCGAAACCCTAACTCGCGCCGCCGCCATCTCCTACCCGAAACCCTAATTTCGCGCCGCCGTCAGCGCCACCAGCCTCCGGTGCCGTTCCTCCCTGTTAAGTTTTCAGTTTTTTTTTCCCTTGGGTCAGATTATGGATATGGTTATGGTTTTTCCTTTTTTTTTTACCTTTTTTTGAGGTGTTTGAGGAGTTTATTTTGCTGATTTAATTTGTTAATCTGTTCCGTGGAGTTTCATCTTATTCTTGTGAGGATTGATTTGATAGTAGAATGGATTCCAAGAATTTCTCTTCCGGTCCCGTTCAAATTACGAATCGTAGATTGAATGATAGCAACTATATTCAGTGGGCTAAGGCAGTTAGTGTATTCCTTGAAGGTGTGGGGAAGGATCACTTTCTTACTGATGATCTTCCTGATGAAAAATCTGATGCTAAGAAAATTGCTACTTGGCGACAAGAAGATCGTCAAGTTATGTCAGCTTTATGGAACTCCATGGAACCTCGCATATCTGATATGTGTATGCATTTTAATAGTAGTAAAGAGCTTTGGGACCATCTTCGTGTCATGTATACTAGTAATGTGACACGTATGTATGATTTGACAGTCGAGTATCAACGCATTCGAATGGATGGAAAAACTTTCACCGAGCATTATGGGAACTTTAACCGTATTTATGAGGAGTTGAACAATATTTTCCCTATCTCCTCGGATGTTATTGCTATGCAGAAGCAACGAGAAAAGCTTAATGTGCGTCTTTTTTTGGCTAGTTTACCACCTGAATATGAATCTTTACGTGCCCAAGTACTTGTTGGATCTGAAATCCCCAATCTTCGAGAAGTCTATTCACGTGGCCTTCGACTTTCAAGTTATAGCTCATCTTCCGATACTAGCCAATTCATTGACAAATCCGCATTGACATCACAGAGTTTACATCAGGATCATGGTAATCAACCTATTGGAGGTTTCATATCTCAGAATTCCTCTTTCGGGTGTGGTAATCAGCCTACTGGTGGTAGAGGATTTTATGGTAGTGGACGTGGTGGTCGTGGTGGTGGGGGTCGAGACCGTGGTGAGCCCCCAACTTGTGATTAATGTGGTCGAAAATATCATACTCGTGCTACCTGTTATGCTTTACATGGTCGACCACCTCGACCCACTCCTCATTATGCTCATGTTGCATCTTCTGAGTCGGTTGGTATTAGTAACACACCTAGTGCCCCTTCAACATCCAATACTGTGACAATTTCGAATGATGAGTATTCCAAGTTTCTTCAGTACCAAGCTGCACAACAAGCATCACTTCCCACGGCATCTCTTGCTCAACTAGGTAATCCAACTGCTTGTTTTTCATATAGCTCTCAACCCAAACCCTGGGTTATAGACTCTGGGGCGTCTGATCACATGACAGGTAATTCTGACATATTTTCTCAACTTAACCTCTCTGATTCTTTACCCCATGTCACCTTGGCTGATGGATCTCAAACTTCTGTTAAGGGCATTGGTCATGTCCAACCTGCCGGTTCTCTTTCATTATCTTCTGTTCTATACATTCCTCAATTTCCATTAAACTTGTTATCTGTTAGCAAACTCACTAAACAATTGAATTGCTCCGTAACATTTTTTCCCCACTCTGTTGTGATTCAGGATTTGGAAACGCAGAGGACGATTGGAAAAGGGATTGAATCACGAGGAATCTACCACTTTAACCCAAGCTCATCACCAATTGCCTGTCAGGCATCCCTTACTCCACTTCAAATACATTGTCGCCTTGGTCACCCTTCATTGGATAACTTGAAGCTATTCATGCCAAGTTTGAGTCGTCTAAAGTCATTAGAATGTGAGTCATGCCAATTCGGAAAGCATCATCGTGATTCCTACAAATCTAGAGTCGATAAACGTAGTTCTAGTCCTTTTTTGTTAGTGCATTCAGATGTTTGGGGTCCTTGTCGTGTCTCGTCTAAGTTAGGATTTCGTTATTTTGTCACATTTATAGATGATTTTTCAAGAAATACTTGGTTATAGTTAATGAAGGATCGTTCGGAGTTATATTCTATTTTTGTTACGTTTTGTGCTGAGATTAAAACTCAATTTGGGGTACCTGTTCGTATACTCCGTAGTGATAATGCATTGGAATATTTTTCCAACTCTTTTCGCACATTTATGGCCAACTCAGGCATGCTTCACCAGTCTTCTTGTTCCTATACTCCTCAACAAAATGGGGTGGCAGAGAGGAAAAATAGACATCTATTAGATGTTGCCCGCACAATATTGTTTCATGCACGTGTACCTAAATCTTTTTGGGGTGATGCTATTTTAACGGCATGTTATTTGATCAATCGCATGCCATCTTCTGTATTAGGGGGTAAAACACCTTATTCAGTTCTTTTCCCACGTGAACCATTGTTTCACCTACCTCCTCGTATTTTTGGTTCAACATGTTTTGTTCATCAATTAGCCCGTGGTGTCGATAAGCTAAGTCCCAGAGCTGTAAAGTGTGTCTTCTTAGGTTATTCTCGCACTAAAAAAGGCTATAGATGTTATGATCCAGTTACTCATAAGTTTTACACTAGTTCAGACGTCACCTTCTTTGAGTCTACACCATATTTTTCTAATTCATATCCTTATGCAGATATCCAAGACACACTCCCAGTTTGTATTCCCTTTTCATCACCAGATACTACCTCCAAACAGGTTGATCGTTTGTCACGCCCTGACTTGCAAGTATATGTTCGTCGTACTACGCCAACGGTTCATCGTGTCTCGCAGCCTCTTTCCAATAGTTCTCCGTCTACAAATCCTGACTCAACTACATCGGACATGGATATTCCTGTTGCACTACGAAAAGGTAAACGAACATGCACTTTACACCCGATTTCTAACTTTGTGTCATATGATCATTTATCACCTTCCTATTTTTCTTTTATTTCATCTCTTGACTCCGTTTCAATTCCTAAGTCTGTTCCTGAAGCCATATTTCATCCTGGTTGGAAAGCTGCCATGGATGAAGAGATGCATGCTCTACTGCAAAATGGTACTTGGAAACTTGTTTCTCTTCCTCCGGGAAAATCCTGTGTTGGTTGTAAATGGGTCTATACGGTGAAAGTCAACCCAGATGGTTCCGTTGAACGTTTGAAAGCTAGACTGGTTGCTAAAGGTTATACACAAGTTTATGGTTTGGACAACTCTGATACTTTTTCTCCTGTTGCTAAAATGGCATCTGTACGATTGTTACTATCTTTGGCTGCATCATTTTCTTGGTCTTTACATCAGCTAGAGGTCAAGAATGCTTTTCTACATGGTGACTTGACTGAAGAAGTATACATGGAGCAACCTCTTGGTTATGTTGCTCAGGGGGAGTCTAAGTTGGTTTGTCGTCTTCAAAAATCACTATATGGATTGAAACAATCTCCTCGGGCATGGTTTAGTCGTTTTACTAATGTTATTACCAACTTTGGTATGAAGCAATGCCAACTTGATCACTCAGTTTTCTATCGACACACCAGTGTTGGTAAAATATTTCTTCTAGTTTATGTTGATGACATAGTGATTACGGGAGATGACAATGAAGGAATTAAGAAGTTAAAATTGTTTTTACAGTCACAGTTTCAGACCAAGGATCTGGGAAATTTGAGGTACTTTCTTGGTATTGAAGTAGCACGATCACATAAGGGCATTACACTCTGTCAAAGAAAGTACACTCTTGATTTATTGTCTGAAACAGGGTTGTTGGGAGCAAAACCTGTAGAGTCACCCATGGATGTTAATGTGAAGCTGGTAGCAGATCAAGGTGATTTATTGGATAATCCTGAACAATATAGACGGTTGGTTGGTAAGTTAAATTATTTAACAGTTACTCGACCAGACATTTCATTTGCAGTTAGTGTTGTTAGTCAGTTCCTTAACTCACCTGGGACTGCACACTGGGATTCTGTAATTCGAATTTTGAAGTATTTGAAAAGTTCTCCCGGTATGGGGTTGCTGTACAGAAACCATAAAAATCTTAGAGTTGTGGGTTATACTGATGCTGATTATGCTGGATCTAGATCAGATGGAAGGTCTACTACAGGATATTGTGTTTTTGTTGGAGGTAATTTGGTCTCATGGAAGAGCAAGAAACAAAATGTTGTGTCCAGATCAAGTGCAGAGTCTGAATATAGAGCCATGGCATATACATCATGTGAGTTGATATGGGTGAAGAACTTGTTACAAGAACTTGGATTTGGGCATACTCTTCCCATGGATTTGATATGTGATAATGAGGCAGCAATTCACATTGCTAATAATCCTGTTTTTCATGAACGAACAAAGCATATTGAGGTGGATTGCCACTTTGTACGGGAGACTCACATGTTAAATCCAATGATCAATTGGCAGATATGTTTACAAAAGCGTTGAGTGGACCAAGGGTCAAATATATTTGTAACAAGCTTGGAGCGTATGATATATACGTATACTCTCCAGCTTGAGGGGGAGTGTTAAGAGTTATAGTGGTATTAGGATTCTACTTAGATTATTATTGTCATTGTAATAGAAGGCTCTAGTATAAATATAAGCAGTTAGTCATTTACGTGACTAACACAAATTCTCCTAAGCCTTATGTTCTTACTTTTCTATCAATTCTATTAACAATAACACATAAACGTTTTTTTCCAATTTTTTTTCATAATGCTTTTACAATTAAAGTACAAGGAAAAATAAATAAATTATGGATAATTATAAGAAAAAAACATTGTAGACATAAATAAAAATGTAAATACATTCAACTCTACATTTAACCCGTAATTTTAATAATTTCAATTTTTTTCCTAATTAAAGTAAAAGAATAAATGAATGAATTAGGTTTAAAAGAATAAATGAATTTTAATAGTAGTGTATATGTATTCTTAAAATAAAAATATAATAACACATCAATGATTTTTTCCAAATTTTTTTCATAATGCTTTTACAATTAAAGTACAAGGAAAAGTAAATAAATTATGGTTAATTATAAGAAAAAAATATTGTAGAACATAAATAAAAAACTGTAAATACATTCAACTTAACATTTAACCCGTAATTTTAATAATTTCAATTTTTTTCTTAATTAAAGTACAAGGATAAATTAATGAATTAGGTTTAATCATTAGAAGAAAAAAAACTTGAACAATAATTATTAGACATTATAAAAATGCTCACATGTTTACTAAATTTTTTCTTAAACTTTTAACCAAAATAGTTATTATAAAATCAATAATTTTTTAACAAAAATTAAAAATACTCGATTTAATAAAATAGTTATTATAAAATCATAAATATTTTTATAATATTTCTTACTTAAATACAATAATATTAAAATCATATCTTATTTATATAAAAATATTAATAAATCAATAAACTATTTTAATATAAATATTTTTTAAAAAAAAAACTCTCATCATCCCTAGCCTCCCACCTCAACCGCCCCAATCCCGAACCCCGCACCCTCCTGTCCCCAACCCCTCACCCGACGTCCCCAACCCCGCAAATCTCCTCCCAGGGCGCGCCGCTGGCCTGGAAGGCCTAGGGTTCGAACTAGGTCAATGACACGGCCTGGGAGGATATTTGCGGGGTTGGGACGGTGGTGGTGGGGTGGGATGGGGGGTTAGGGTTAGGGTTAGAGTCTTTTTTTTATGTATAAAATTAATTTTTGCAAGGGTAGTATTGTAATTTTGTGTATCATTGCATGGGTAATAATGTAATTTTGTGTATCATTTCACATCATTTTGTAAGATTTTTCAAATGTGGTGGGAGGTGGATGTAATTATGAAATTGCGCGGGAATTGGACAATAATTAGCTCAAACCTCAGGGGAGGCCGATGTAATTATTCCTTGCAAGGGTAAATAGGACATTTTGTTAATCTGATTTTTTCTTATTATTTTTAATTAAAACTGACGAAGACAATATGGTTATTTCACATCATTTTGTAAGGTTTTTCAAATGTGGGGGGAGGTGGATGTAATTATGAAATTGCGAGGGGATTGGGCAATAATTAGCCCAAACCTCAGGGGAGGTCGATGTAATTATCCCTTATTAAAATAATGGCTCCTTAACATCCTTAGTCACAAGAATGTTATCAAGGATCCGAAACAAAGTTACATCAAGATCATCAACTTTTGTCAACGGGGAGTTAGTTTGTTGAATTGATCTATATTCTCATATTTGTCTCACATATTCCAAATTACAAATATTTCTAACCAGATCAGATCCAACAAATATCTAATCAAATAAAAATATTAATAAATCGCGGCGATTTCATATTGCATTAAGATTAAAATTAATACATAGGCCACCCCTAATTCTAGCCAACTAAGAAGAACGATCATTTGGATTTCACGAGTAATTAGGTTTAATAGAATAAAATTAACCAGTCAAAAACTCAAAATTGAAAAAGTACTTTTAAGAGTACAAATCGAAACGAGCTAGCATTTAAACTAAGGTGGAAAATAAACGTATCCGAGTACTCGAGACGTGACATTGGCCAAACTCGGGTTGATATTAAAACCCACAACAAATAAACTTGCCCAAGTTACATATCTCTATACTATTAAACCTAGTGTACAAAATTTGTTTAGAAACTAATGTGAGGAGCTTCCTTTATGTTCTTCCTCTAAACATCTAGGACATTCACATGTAAAACCATAGTCAGCAAGTGATTCCTGTCTTTCTTCATAAGACAGTTCCTCATCTATGTAAGATATTGTTATCTGTAAACAAACAATTTAGAGACAACGTAAGTACTGATATTAAGAGGGTTAATGGCAATTTACTCCCATGTGATATTCATAATATTCAACTTACCCCCTGTGATTTGAAAAAGAGTCATTTACCCCCCTATGAAAATTTTAAAGAAGCTATTTACCCCCGTTGAGCCGGAGAGTGTAACTCACTTGTTGAAATTGAGAATGAACATGAAAAGTGTTTTGTAACATAGGGGGGTAAATTGACATATTTATCATAACACAGGGAGGGTAAATTGCCACATTTATTATAACACAGGGGGGTAATTTGCCACATATAAAAAGGTCAGGGAGACAATTTGAAACTTTTATAAAATTACAGGGGAGTAAAGTGCTCTTTTTCAAATCACAGGGAGGTAAATTGAACTCTATGAATATCACAGGGGATACATTACCATTAACTCGATATTAAGAACTACAATTTGTAGGAAAGAACAAACTTTTTGTATTTTGGATATTGAAATGAATAATTATTTATTACCTCTTCTCCTTTGGAGATTGGTTTCAATGCAATTATGGTAGCTTGGCCGTCTTTATCCTAATCAAACAAATACATTCTTTTAGAACTATTTGACCGAAACTAATGGTAAAACTGCAGTTTTTTAATCTAACGAAACTTGACCCTCGACACTTTTGATCCTGCGATTTGGAAAATTGTATTTTTAAAATATTTTACACTTTTGATCCTATAGCCTCTTTTCCATTCAATTTGGGACCAAAAGTGCAAAACCAAAACAGTCTCATTGGACCAAATTAAAGTGCAAGAAAAGGGGGTGATTTGGGAAAAAGTACAAATTATTTTTAAAAATTGGGATCATAAGTGCAATTTTGTGAAGCAAGGGAACAAAATTGTGGGGAACTAAAAATTCAATCATCCGAAAACTAATCACGGAAACCACTGGTCAAATCAGATCAAACAAATACACAATACCTCTTCTCGTTTGAATGCTTTTGCATTAGGAATACATGAATGATTCATACAGCTCTGTAAAGGGTAGAAAGCAGTACCTGATTCAAATTTATATATTCAAGTCAAAATTTAAAGATCATTTATCAGTAGATATTTTAAAGAGGAACTAATTGCAATAGTCTTCATACCTTCGCAAGAAATTGCATAGTCCTCGCCAAGAGCATCAAGAAAAGACTTAGTAATCTTTTCGGCTTCTTTCTGCAATTAATTAAGTATAAATATAAAGAGAAACTATAACTTTTCATGCTGTCTAATAACCTTAACAGATAAAATGTTTCCTAACCTTTTGGGAGTGTGGAAGATCATCAATGTACAAAAAGTAATCCTCCACCGGAGATGCCACAACCAAATCACTACCATATAGGAGAGGTGTAGGTTTAGCCTTATAAGATATATGCATTGCTTTAGATGCTCAAGGATATATATGCATAAACAAGAATTGCATTTTTAGTCCTAAAGGACTGGACAATCGATAATTTTAGTCGTGCTTTAAAAAACAAAACATTTGTTCCTAACTATTTCAAAGAATAGCAAATTTCATCATTTTCATCCCTTTGTAAAATTTTAGTCCAATAGGACAGTCTTCGCATTGCACATTTCGGGCCCATATAACTCTCTGTATTATACTTTTGGTCCCAAATTGAATGAAAGCGAAAGAAGGATGAAATGTGCAAAAAAAAAAAATTGATGTGGAAAACTAACTATGGACCGGAGAAGACCCAAACTCGAACACTGGAGTTCTGTGCGATAGATCCAAAAGTAAACCACTAAGGAACCCTGAAACAGAGCCAGCCTAAGATCAACCTATGGAGGCCATGTATTCAAGACCTCTCTGCGCGACCCAATGAGGTAGTCATTTAACAACCTCTAAGAAACATATATAGGTTCAAGTATGAGCTAAGCTCATTAGTTTGAAAGGCACATCTTGCAAGTCAAACTATGAAGTAGTAAAGCGGTGCATGTACAAGATAGAGTTAGGAGAGCACATCTCAGTCTAGGTGCACCTGGAAACCAAAACATTATTTCCACTTGGGCTTTCGAGCCATCATGGGCCAAATCTACCTGAGACCCACTCGTGTAGTGTGGGCACAAGAAAGTGTGCGAAGGCTCAGAAGTTAGTGGAAAACCTAAGCAAACCCTTGCAACACATGTGACACTACAAAAGGTACATTTATCATTATTGTACACACCTTACACACACTCCAAAAATTTCATATTTCTCTGTTTATCCTTTGCTTTCAAGTTGAAGAAAAAATTATCTTACTTAAGTATTGAGGAGGTATGGTCGGAACCACCCCGCCCTAGCCCTAACGAGCTTCTGTTTTGTAAGCAAAACAAATAAGAACTAAAGTCGGAGCACTTGGTGATATTGGGTTGCTTGGACAAAATCTACCGAATTATTTTATCCACATCAATCTGAGCCATCTGCCACTGTTGCGCACCAGCCGAAAGTCAAGGATGCCCACCGCCATTCCAATCGCCGATGACACACTGCCCTACTTCTTCCCATCGCTGATGCCTGAATCCGACTAAGCACTACTAGACATGAACTAATTGGAGTAGCTCGGTGTAGCTGAGTCCATGAGGCGAGTTTAGGGTTTTAATTAATTTCCCTTTTCCATCTTCTATCACTGTGCTCTTTGAAACGTACGCAGTCTACCATCTGCACATCAAGAACTCGGGAACTGCATAGTTGACGCTGCTTGCAAAGCGGCCATTGGTGGTTTTGCAGTCTAGATACCCCTCTTTTTTGAGTTCTTCACAAATTTCTCGAATGGAAGCTGCTTGCAAAGAGGCCATTGGTGGTTTCACTGTCTAGATCCCCCATTTATTACAGATTTATCTAAAGCCCCTCCTTCCACTGCTGAGTTAGGGCGTGTTTGGCGTATTGAAATTTTTGGTTCCTCAGTGAAGATGACCCAAGCTTGGCGGCACATCAAAATTTTTGAGAACTTTTATTCCACAAAAGGCACTTAATGTAGATAAAATAATTTGGTAGGTTTGGTCCAAGCTACAAACTATCACCAATTGCTTCAGCTTAAGCTTAGATTCGTTCTTGTTTGGCCTACAAAATAGAAGCTCGTTAGAGCTGGACCGGAGGTGATTCGGGTGAAAGCCCTCTAATATTGAAGTAACATAAGCATTTCTTCAACTTGAAAACAAATGATAAGCAATAAATTGGGTGTTGAAGAATATCTATACCAAGCATAGAAACATAAAGATATTAGTGTCTAGAACCATGGGTTACCATTTCCATAATTATGGTGTATAACAATTGTGATATCCAGAACGTACCTTTTATGGGTTACCATCTCCCACTCTACTTTTCTAATTTTGTCTCATGTGTTGCAAACCAGAGATAGGTTTACCACTAGGTTCTGGGCCTTGACACTTTTTTGTACCCACACAACTTGAGTGGGTGTCATGTAGATTTGACCCATGGGTGGCTCGAATGTTCAGGTAGAGATAAGTGTCTTTCTTAGAATTTATGCTCTAACAAAAGGTTCAGGTGTTCAAATGCACCTAGATTGGGGTGTGTTCCCTCAGATCTCATATGTACATGCATTGATGTACTTTGTCATTTAACATGCAAGATGTCCCTTTCGGTAACGCGCTTAGCTCACAATTGAACACGGGATCTGTTTCTTGGAGGTCGAAGTCACATGGATTGACTTCTTGCAGTATTTGAGAGGTCACGAAATGACTACCTCATTAGTTCGCTCACGCCCAAGATCGAAGAGTGACCTAAAGAGGTCGTGTATTCAGGGTTCCTTAATGGTTCACTTTCGGATCTATCACTCGGGGGCCCTTTGGTCGAAGTCTTATTATGATCCATATTTAGTTTTCCCAAAAGAGTTGAATGTCTAGTCCAATAGGATTATAAGTGCATTTTTGCCTATATAAATTGTGTAGAAATAAGAGTTGCCTATATATAGTGCATACATGAGGATTAAGCATGCAAATGCTATGGTTCACCATAAAGTATAGAAGAAAAGCTGATTGATGACAGACTTACAGATTATTCAACTCGAACATTCCAATGATATGGCCGTAGATGTCAAGAGAAAATACTTGGAAAAGTTAAGGGCCTCAAGTTTGGACAAAAAATGTAATATCATAATGGTTTCAAGGAATAAATTTGTATGCTGAATAAGTAGAAAGTAGGATACAAGGCGCACATTCATCGTCGTAGATGGCTTCCTTCAGGAGCTGAAGAGACTAAACAATTCAAAACAAGTCATTACATTCCAAGAAGTCACTAAAAAAAATCACAATTGCAAAGAATTTTACCCCCAATATAATCCTTATCCATCAAATCATCAACCACATTATAGTTTCTATTAGATATGTTTTAGATGTTCTGTAGAATTACCGCAAATGCCAAGTCCTTTATTTGCATTCTGAATTCAGATTCATCACAAGAATCAACATCTTCTGGCAGAGCAATGCAGTCCCACCACCTAGAGACAAAATGACATTCAATTAGAAAATAATTAATCTGATCAAGCATCTATTGAAGTTTCGGTTTAATAAACAATTGAAATTCTGAGGGTGATTGTGTCCCTTCAATGTAAGGCAGTAAAACTGTATAACTAATACATTTAAAGAGCTTCTATTTCCGTGATTTGGGCAAATCTATTAAAATGGCTTAAATAGTATGAAGTCTCAATATTTTAAATATTAAAAGCATTTTATGTTTCTAAAATGCATTTTTAAGTAAAAATTTCTGAAGTACCTTTTTTTGTATCCCATTGATACTGGTTTCCATGCCTTCAATAGCAACTCATGCTTCCCCAGCTGTTGAACATGAGCTGCTTTCAACTTTCTGTATCTTAAAACGGTATTCAAAATTACCTGTAAAAGAGGCACCAAACATATGAAATATTTCATGTATAAACTGTCAACATTATATCACAAGCCAATCCAAAGATAATATTCCTTCTGCCAAGATTTTCTGTCTTTAGGAATTATTTCTAAGATGCCTAGTTTTGAGCAATAACATGTAGAAAAATAATGATCAAAGCTAATGGACACTTTTCTGCATATCATTTGCTGAGAGTAAAGCCTTTCTCCATTTTAAACAGTATCTTTAGCGAATTAATAATTAACAATTATCAAATATGTTAGAGAAGGTAAAATGAGAAGATGAAATTACCTTGGCTGCAAGGATGAAGATATCATTTGTATCTGGAAACAGAAGATAAACAAACCATCAAAATCAACAAGGTAAAAATAATAACAAGAAAAGCCAACTAAAGGATTGTTCTGAACTCAATAGAACAATTTAAAACCTTACCATTTGCATGCTGCATGAATTTCAGAATCGCTTTTGTATTATTAGATGATCCATTTCCCCCACAAAGTAAAGAATGAAATGAATCCCAATCAGCCTCAGCACATGATTTGCTACAAAAGATATTTTATCAATTTTCTAAAGAATAGCCGATTTTACATAGTAAATTAAAAGAGGAATTTAAATAACATGCTTCTCCAGTTGTATGATTTATCTAAAGTTTCAATATTTGAGTATTTCAAATATGAAGAAGAATATTCAAAGAAAATCCATCACTAAGTCACATGCATAATAAAGATATGAGTATTGTATAATTATTCACATATTACTTGGAAAAAAGAAGGGTGACTTACGACCAGACCCCCTGAGGTTTATTCGTCTTACAAGGAACCCCCTGACGTTTCATAAATTACAACGAGACCCCCTTTGGTTTAGACTATGTACCAAAACACCCCTACAACTTCTAAATGTTTACAAAAAAACCCTGTAAGTGGTGTCCTTGTAACTTTTGGAACCACAAGGGGTTTTCTGTAATTACGGTAAACCTTAGGGAGTCTAAGTGTAAATCACCCAAAAAAAGGTAGAGGTGACCATTTATCGGTACATATGTTATATACCTGCAATAATATGCTTCTTTACAACCTCCAAGACACGGAACAACTGAGGGTAAAGGGAACTTCTCCGAATAAGGTAACTGCAAGTCCCCATTCATTAAAGATGCGATTATATCTCGTGGGAGACGAGTTTTTTGGCTTGAACTGCTGCCAGAAGAACATCCAGGCCCATTAGATGGCCCACATTCATCAGTTGCAGAAACACCTAATTCTTGCAAATAAAGTTTCCTCCCAATTTGAAGCTCGATCGAGCCAATGAATCGGAAGCAAAAGCTACACACCAAACAATCAATCTGCCACATTACAGAAAGTAAATGTAACTAAAAGAAACCAAGAAATCATTACACAAACAAGATGCATAAATATAGTTACATATATTTCGAGACCTTATTGGAAGAATGTTGGGCACCAACAAGCATTTGATCCTTCATTACAAGTTCATCTTCTTGAAAATCAACCTCACTATAAACTCCTGCAATTTTTACAAACCCGAATTACAAATATATATATATATATATATAAAGGTAAACTTCAAACGTTTATCACTATCAAACCACAATATACAAGAAAAATCTTAAAGGCTGTTGGCAAAAACGAAAATGGGTTCTTGTCAAGTTACCCCTTGTGATATGCCTAATGGACAATTTACCCCATGTGACATGAAAATAGACGTATTACCCCATTGTGATATAATTCGATTGAGACTTCATTCTGATGTGAAAAATGACCAATTTAACTCTACATTGACAACATACTCCCTTCACTTTACCCTGGTATGCATAATAAGCACTTTACCACATAATGATATGCATAATAAGCTTCTTTTACAAAAATACAGGGATATCTTGCCCTTTTATATATCACATAGGGTAAACTGCCTTTGAAGAATAACACAAGGGGCAATTTGCTAATAACTAGGTTATCTCCTAGCAAATGAATAATAAAGTTTTAAACATTTGAACACTGCCAGTTACAATTTTACTGGTAAAAAAGGTTACAGAGCAAAGTGAAAGGTTAAAAAACGATACCTTTTCCATGCTCCCCATCTGGTTTTACTTTAAATCCACAGCATTTCCTTTCAGCTACAAGTTCTTGGAAATATTCCTGTGAAAAAGTTTGATAACTTAACTTTAATACATTCTAATTACACACAAAAAATAAGAAAAGATTAAATTAATGGAATATATTTCGTGCCTGAACTTGAAGAGGGGTTGGAGGGTTTAGAAGAGTGGAGATTTGGTCGGAGAATTGGGCATCAATTGGGCAGATGGAGGCGTCCATTCAAAACTCCAAAGCCCTTTTATGGCTGCTACGCTCTTTACTGTCTTCTTTTTCATTTTCAAGATATAGCTATATATAGGGCCTGTTTGTTTGGCGTTTCCCAGATTTTTTTCGTGTTTGGGAAACGCCAAACAAACATATTTTCTATTTTCCGAAATAAATTTTTCATCCATTAATTTTCTCAAACTACTCTCTCAAAAGCCAAACAAACAACAATTTTCTTATCTCTAAACAAAACCTATACAAACTCTACTTTGATTTGACATAAAGTAACCTATCTCTTACACAATTTATCTCACATAACAAACATGATTTGACATAAAGTCTTACACATCTTACACCTACAACCCAACTCTTCCAAAAAAACCTACACCTACTTTATTTCTCAAACTACTCTCTCAAAACTCAAACAAACAACATTACGCAAATCGAGATTATTTCGCAAACCTCCTCTACTCTCCCAAACTACTTTCCCAAACGCCAAACAAACAAGCCCATAGTGTTTGAGAGATTGTTAGATTTTTTAATAAAAGATTATTATGATGATAAAATTGATTTACTAGAAAAATATACGCTAATCAACAATATTTTTGTTTTGATAATTTTTAAAATTTAGTTCAAGGTCGATTTGATGAGTTAAAAGTGAAGTATATATAAAATTATAAAGCTAATCAAATATGAAAATTATTTAACAACTAAATCAAGTCCAATTACAATTATAAACTTGATAAAAATCAAATCAAATTTAACCAATGTATTAGAGCCCCTACAAAAAGAGGCCCAAAAAATTATATATTGTTGTATTTTTTAAAATATTCATGTTGTGTTTTTCCAAAAGCTTGTTTTTGCAAAATAGGATGGTAATTTGGTCCAAGATACATATTTGGTAAAAAAGCAAAAGGGGAACAATAATAAATGCATAACTTTTAAATACGTTGAGATTAAGAGGCTTGTAATTTTCTAAAATTGTGTGGATGTAGAATTAATTAAGAAATATTCTGAAGGCAAACTTGGTCAATGGCATTGTGTATTTTCCTAAGTTAATAGTAAAGTAAATAGTAATGGAACAAGATAACATATAAGTTTAAACAAAAAAAATGAAAATGATACATACTGCTAACTGGGTTATGAATTCAGGATTTGAGTCTATGTACTCGGGTTTCAATTGTGTATTGGCGTAGAAGACTAAAATTGCAACAACCTAAAACATAAAGGATATAAATTGCTTGCTAAGATTCATATATCCTAATTTTGCATCCCTTAAAAAAAGTAAAAGGACTAATATTATTTTATTGCCGATTATATTTGGCACCAATGCTCGAATCCAAATCTAATGAAGCTCAATCTCAAATTCACACAAATAATCAACCAAGAAGGTGAAAAATTCTAATACACATTAATCCATGTATTAATCCACTCCACCAAATGGAAAATTGGACCAGGGGCTATTTTATCTTAATAAGCCTTACCAAATAACCCCTTAGTGAATTAGTTAAGATAATAAACTATTGTATAACTTATGCTACACTTGATACTAAAAAATCTCACATAACTTATTTATTAATTATTATTAGCCTTTTACTGCATAAGAATTTAGGTGGATGAACAATAAACGAAACAACACCAAACAAACAAACAAACAAACAAACTCTATAGTCATTTAACAGCCGGAGTTAATCTCTAAATCTTACAACATTTTGGGTCATAAGTCTAACAACATTCATAGAACTGAACCATAGGTTTCAATATTAAGCACCACTTATAACAGCAGACAATATCAAGGTTTAGAAGGTTCCAACGAGATTGTCTTCAATGCCTTTCTCGACTCGAACGGTAATGTTGTATAAGAAGAATCTCTTTTGCAGTAAATGTTTACTCATCTGAAAATCAATTGCAGCTGAATAAGAACCATACATTACTACTATCAACAAAATCGAACAAAGTAGAAAAACATAAAAAAATAAAAAATAAAAATAAAATGTTACCTTACTAGTGCACATTAGACACCCCTCCAAAGAATAGTTCCAAGGATGTGGAGTTAAAAACATTGGACGCGAGTCCTTCGAGCTTCACAGGGGAGACATGTAGTTGATACTTGATGAATCTCTGTAAATGGTAAACAAAAGAATCGAAATGTAAATAATAACAAGTGGAGACAAATGAGTATTAAGTTATTTACAATGAACTTGGTGAATGGGGAAACAAAAATGTCTTAGCAATTAGGCATTACTATTAAAGGTTCAATTATGCCAAATAAATCAGAGAAGATGGTATATTCGATATTTATCTCCTTCAAGATTGCATTGAATTAGTAAACTAAATAGTAAATTCTTTTTAAATGGAACAAGATAACATGAGTTACCAAACAAATGAAATGATACATACCGCTAACTGGGTGATAATTTCAGGATTTGAGTCTATGTGCCAATCGGGTTCCAATTGTCTGACAAAAGACGTCCGGCCATTCTCCATGCTACAGAAAAGAACCTGAAGGTTCATGTATTAGATAATGACATCAAATTGAAGAGCAGTTGGAAAAGGTCACCAAAATTACTATGTACAAAAAGTGCCTGGTTTCTTACATATAACTTCCTTGCACTATGTTCGGTGAAAAACTAGCATCAAATGTTATAGGCATTAGTGTTTGTTCATTTTTATTTTCCTCGTCATTTTACTCGCCAAAGTCCAAGATTGAAACATACCCTAATTTAGTTCTTGAATTTCAGTGAGTAAAATGCTAAGAAAAATGCTTGTGTTGCTGCAAATAATAGAACATTGAGCTTCATTTTCTGTTCATTGTTATTTTCCTTATCATTTTACTCAGTGAATTTCAACAACCAAACATAGCCTAGGTATATAAGAGGCAAATGTAGGAAGAAACTCTTTAATAAAGAAATTTGACTAAGTTTTTAATAAGGTAAATGCACATAAAATATGACAGCGGCGGTAATTACTCAGTATTATTTGTCTCCAAGACATATCAAGACGGAGTAGCTGCCAAAGAATAAAGTACACCTATCTTGTCCTCTGCCAAAATACATGATTTACCCATTCCCATAACAAATATAAATGAAAACTCAATTCTGATCGGGAAGAGTTATCTAGAAAATTTCAAGAAGGCAATTCCATAAACATAGCAGAAAGGAGCAAAAATTACTTGTTGGGCAATATTACCTTTTCTTTGACTAAGCCACCAGATGTAAATACCCCAGCATCTTCCAATGCCACGAGAACCTTCTTCTGCATAAACAAATTTCACCCCATTAGTGATCTTATAGTGATTTCCCATATACAAATCTATACCAATACCATAACAGCACCGATAAAATAAATGTATGAGATACTACAAGGTTCTGACTCAAGATATTCTTGGTCCATTTAATTGAATTATGATCTTGAAATTGCTATTAGATTGACTCTCAGCCTTGCCATTTATGTTGGATAATCAGTAAAATACACATTTGAAGGGATATGCAATTAGATATGGGATCGATAAGCAAAGAAGGCCACGAGTGTGAACCAAGATAGGCGTTAAATGAGCAAAAAATTATTACAGGTCATGCCCGTATACAAAAATTTACTTTCTATTTTGCGTGATACAATTTTCTATTTTGAGAGTTACAATGGAAGAGACTAGAAATGGAACTATTCATCCAACCTACAAGAGTAAAGAATGTCAAAGAAGATGAAGAATGAACCCACTGCATAAATTCTAGAATATAATCCAACAATCTTGGCAATTTCCAACAAGCACTGTCAATATTTAGATTGCCTATTACTTGAGGATTGAACACACATCTACAGGTTTCAAAGAACTCCATCCATACTAGGACATGTGTCAAATAATGTAATGGCCAAAAACAAAACTCATGCTGACCACCTACATTTATGACATAGTTTAGGCGAATATATGTAAACTGAATCTGTGTAGGTAGTCGGACTTATCATAACGTATCAAGTTATAGTATAATTCCTACAAGATCCTTAAAATAATAAAACTTTAAATATAAGATTGCCCTTCTTCAATAAAACAAATAGCCAGTGACACCAACAATTCAAACGAACTACCAACACTTCACTGTATGATATCCCTGAGGAGCGCTCGATAGACATAAAATGATCCTCTATATATGGCTCTTTCTATGTTTTCTCTTGACACATTACTAGAGTCTATTTACAGGAATTTGCGTATCTATATGTTAACTTCTTTTACTGTTACAGACGACCTAAGACAACACATAAATAATATGTTTGTGCGTGTGTATATATATATATATATAGAGAGAGAGAGAGATGTATTGGTTAATATTCAAGATATGAGGCTTAAATCAGATGACAAGGTTGTACACAAAAGAAGGGAAGAAGAATAGAACCGACATGTTGCTTGCGAAGTATGAAATTCTTACTAGACAACATTAATTAAACTATGAAAAAAGTAATTCGTAAATGACAAAAATTAAGGAAATAAAATGAACTAGATAAGAGACAATCGGTGCTTTACTTCGGTTTCATCATCTAGCACCCTTTCCATGAGATAAAGATCACAAAACTTCGTGATCTCAAGCAGCACCTCTAGAACTGATGATCTTACAGTTACTTGCTTCTGAAAAAAATATCAAGCAAATCAAAAAAATTAGTAATTTCTTATAGACGATTCCATATGTAAAGGATTGCAAGAGAAGGTGAACAACCTGCAGCTCCTCTGGGCTGCTTTCCTCCAGGATTACTCCAAGCAACCGGCATGTTACCTGCACAGGTTTAAGTTGTAGTAGGAAAAAAAATGATCACAAAATATATTATTACCCAAATTTGATAGATTACCAAAACAAGATTGCACCAAAAAAGTGATGTCATATTTAATGCTTATCGAGCAACTACTAAAACATCACACTCGCAAATCGACAAAATGGTTATACGTATATATTTATGATGATTAATATACCATCACATTGCCACTTGGAAGGCAAGTATTGGTTCTTGAATTTTAGTGAGCAAATAGAAAGAATAATAAAAAAGAACAAAACTCAAAGCCTATATTATACCTAGTGTTTTTTCCCGCTAAAGTTCAAGAACCAAACATAGCTTTTGTATATGAATATGAAATATTACCTTCCTTCCTTCACTTAGCCTTTGCCTAACAATTTGGGCAAGAGTTGGCTGCAGTTGGATAAAAGATTTTTAATCAACACTTGAGTCACTTGAAAAACTATATACAAAAAAACCAAAAAAATTAAAAAAGGTAAATGGTTATCTACCGCCACAGGTTGAAAGAACTCATCAATCACATTCTGAGTTGTAGAATCTTCTAGAGAATTGCTATTCCCTGATGATGAAGCATTTGGGCTAGCATTAGAACTACTAGCTGTTGTCGTTTGCCTCTTTGGTGGCCTTCTTTGAGGTGTTCTCAATAGTCTCCATGTAAAAACTATTGCAAATGCTAGCCCCGCAATAGCCCCTATAGATCGCGAATCCTGCAGTAAATTCAAATAGATAAGAGTAAAATATCAATTGGTTAAACAATACTTCATCATCTTTTATAGAGTTCAAGGGTAAGTATTGTTTACTTAAAATGCAAAAAAAGATCAAAAACTTATATTGTGGGCGATCGAACAAAAGATATCTTTTCCTTTAATATCACACAAAAGTACAACTACCCTACATTCTACAATTTGATTTTATGTGTTTTAACTCATTCACAAAGCATAAGCAGAAACATATTAAAAAGAAAAAACACAAAAACATGTATATATAAGTACACATTTCCAAGATACATCTCTATTTCACTATCACATCAAACATCTAACTGTGGCACCATTTCTTTAACAAACAAAAAATTCCAAAACTTATCATTTCAATCACATGACAAACATGAATTAGTTCTCAAAATTTAATAGAATAAAAAAGGGTGCCCTAAAATCACAGAATTCAATCAATTACCAACAAAATCGAAATGGTGAACTAAACTCCGAAAGGGAAACATGCAATAAGCGAAAAATACCAAAATACATCTTCATCCACCATAAAAGCAAAAAAATCCCATGAGATAAAAGATCACCAAGAGAGAACATGCAAGAATAATAACCAAATAATTAAACAAATAACGAAAAAGAAGATGAAATAGAGGAAAAATAAACAGACCAGTTGGCGGTAGAGATTGGAAATTTTGAGGGTGAGAAACGTTCCGACACGCTTGATCAATTGCAGAAATTCTTCCTTGGGATTATCAGCCATTACAAAATTGAATGGAAATCGATGAGGGTTTCTTTAATTGTTAAGTGAACTCCAAACTTTAAAGTTGAAGAAGCACTGGGATTTTTCGCATTTACACCTCTTCACAGTTCACACTGTGCCTAGATTTTAACAAAGGCAAAACGAAAGAAGGGTAAAGGAAAGAACATTTATAGATTAATGGAATTTCGCATCGGTGAAAGGCTAAATTACACTTATGATCCCCAAATATAAAAGTGTTTTACACCTATATCCCTAATAATTTACACTTAAGTCCCTCTTATATGAAATGTATTACACCGATCAATTTGTTGGTACTTTTATTTGTCAAAAATGTAATCACGTGCAAAGTAAGTGACTTTTAATAAGGGTAATTTTGGGTTTTTATGTTTTATAATATTGTGTTTTATGTGTTTTAAACATATACCCCTCTCATCAAAGAATTTACACTTAAGTCCTTCTTATATGAAATGTGTTATGCCTATCAATTTTCTGGTACTTTTTTGTAAAAAAATGTAATCACGTGCAAGTCACATGACTTTTAATAGTATTTTTAGGTTTTTATGTATTATAATATTCTAACTTGATCGGTGTAACACATTTTATCGATGTAATTTGACTGGCTTAGTGCCTGAAATTTGATCGATGGGACACATTTTATATAAGATAAACTTAAGTGTAAATTCTTGGACAAGAGTAATATAAGTGTGAAATGTTTCAATAAACTAATATATTATGATTTTTATGGTAGTGAGTTTGGCCTAGCGATTCGAAAATCAATTATAGGAGAATTAATTTTACTAAAATGGATTTTGGCAATAAGTGATTATGATAAAATTCAATTATAAAATAATTGCTTTTGGATAATAGCTTTGAACCCATTTTAGCTTTGAACCAGTCGAGGTGCTTGTCCATTAATTGTCACCTTCTCCTCACATTCCTCTATGTGTTGCTTCCATTGAGAGATGGTTTGCCGATCATTTTCGAGCTCAATCCAAGCTTTGTCTCTCTCACCTGGCCTATTGCTGCTCTCATCGCAAATTGACTACCCACAAAGCCCGACATCGTCAAAATTAACTCGGATTCAACACAATCCTATTGTCATTGTTGTGTTCGTCCATGCAAGCTACCCGTGCTTGAACTTTTGTGTAGCGGAACTTATCTCTATATATCAAGGTGACTTGCTCTATCTTGGATCACTTAAAGGTTCATGACGCTTGTTTTTGAGAATGATTGTCTACATACTATTTATTTGATCTCAATTAGCTGGAAAGATTCAAATTGGATAGATCGTGGAAGTTATTGGGATTGTTGGCCAAAGTGAAACTTTCAATTTCCACCCCGAGCCCATAATCTTGTTGTTGGGTCGAGTTGTGTTGACCCTTTTTGTTATATTTATTTTGAGCAAAAAACAAAAACACCCCCTATGTTTTGTCTAATTCCCAAAAACTCCCCTGTGTTATTTTAACTCCTAAAAACCCCCTGTGTTATTTTAACTCCCAAAACCCCCTGTGTTTGGTTTTACATACCACACTCGACCCAAATAATATATACTTATAATTTTATTTTTGACTTTTGGTGGAATGACAAGATTACCCCAATGTGTTTTTTTTTTTTTTTAATTTATGAACGATTTTCTTATTATGATGGCTTGCTCCGTAGACAAAGCTCGCAGCCTTGTTTTCGAGCTCTGGTCCTCGCTCCTTATTCTTTTTGAAAAATTAAGTATATACTACTTGGGTCGAGTGTGGTATTTAAAATCAAACACGGGGGTTTTGGGGATTTAAAATGACACATTGGGGGTTTTTTAGGAGTTAGACAAAGTATAGGGGGTATTTTTGTCTTTCGATGTCAGGGGTAAAATTATCATATCAAAAGCAAAATGTGAACAAATACTTGCAATTTTAGCGTTTGAAATACACTATATTTTTTGAGGGTGTAGTTGGCACTTATTTGAGATTATAGGGGGTTTTTTGGGAGTTAAAATAATATAAGGGGTTTTTTGAATGTTAGACAAAGCATAGGGGTTTTTTTTGTCTTTTGCTCTATTTATTTTCGTCTTCTCGTTTAAGTGTTTTAATTTGCGGTGGGATTTCCCTATTTTTGATTGTGTTGTACCATTTTATTGATCTCATTTATTGGAAGCATGTATTCATTAAAAATAAACTATGCATTTAACTCCATACAGAATTCTTGATGTCAAGAGAGTGATTTCCAGTCCAAAATTAAATGTGGAATAATAATTTGCATTTAGTTAGATTTAGTGAAGCTGAGGTGTATCCATTTCTTTTTATTCCTTTTAGGGTGTGTCTTAATTAATTCTAATTAATTGTAGTTCCACGTTTAGTTTGGGCCAAATTAAAGAAGATGTATAAAAATGTGTACACATTATAAGTTTATGAAGAATTCATAGATGATGTTTGTTTTGGTGGATATACTTAAAAAAAACCCAAATTCTTGTATATCCAATAAATTTAACAAATGTTCTGAAAGATTTGTGAAATACCTATGCATAACAGAATTTATGAATTGTGAAAGACTTGATTAACCAATTATTTATGAAAGATAAAAACCACGTGTTAGCAATTTTCTATTTTGTGGGCTAACATGTGTTAATTATAATATATGAAATAACTATTTAATTTAAGGCCTAAAGCCCAATTAAGTGAATATGAAGGGTTTTTAGAAATACTATTTATTTATATATATTTTATGGGTTTAATGTGTAGAAAACCTAAAGGTCTAATTTGTTATTATTGATGGGTCAGTTTCAAATTAGACAATAAATTGGAAGAGCAACGGTCCCTAAGGAGTGGATAAATACATGTGATTATTCCTCAATCCTCATCAGAAATTAATCAGTCGTACATGTCCATCCACCTTCTTAGAAGATTCATTGCATCAATGGAATCAGGTTAGATTCCTTGTTAATTACATCTTTTATATATCATATTCAAGCAATAACATGTGATCCTATTATAGATATTCATATGTAGTTGTTCTTGTGATTGTAATTTAGAGTATGAAGGATGAATATCTATTGTTATTTGGTTAATTCTAACAGCACAAGATTATGACATTCTTAGTATAAACATTGCCTATGAGCTATATAGAAGAACTAGGTATAAAGCACTGTTGGAAAATCAGTTTTAAGATTATCAAAATCTGAACACAAATCGAAACTAAAGCAAACAAACCAATTTGAACAGTAAAAGAAAATACAATCAGTTAAATAACCGAACAGATAATTTGAACAACTTATCTCACAATTCTGTATAGTAACAGAATTGATCCAACCAAATCGCAGAAATAAGTCTGCTTGCCTTGAAGAAATTATCGACCCACCTTCGGTGCAAATGGGAATCACGAACACTTCTTCCAGGATAATTTGGCTACAGGAATTCCTCCACTGCACAGTAGCAGAAATTCCACCTCGAAGAACACTCAGAAGCAAAAATAACCCAAAGAGAATTTTTCAGAGAGGAATCGAGAATGTTTGTTGTGTTGGTGTGTTTCTGAAATCAGAAATACACATATATATATAGGTGGGGAGTGGGCTACAAATTTAATTCTGCAACATAAATTTTCGTAACTGAAAAAAAACGTTTTTATCAATTGATTTCTGTAACTGAAAGGAGTTACACAATTTAAAAACTGCAGAATTAATATTGTGACTGTTTCAATTTCAAATTAATTAAAATTTTGATTTTGATTCAAAATTCCTCCAAAAAGATAAGTCCGAGACGAGACAATTCGCCCAAACGCCCCAGCCCAGCCCAGCCCAGCCCAGAGCCGAGCCGAGTCGGGTCGGGCGGGCGGCGGTGTGGTGCATTCATATGACCCTCTTTGTAAAGACTTATACCAAGTCTATACACTTAAGTTCATATATACTAGTACACACAAATATAAAAAGTCAATGTGGGACATATGAAGAGTTTGAAACTCTTGAACTTCCTCACAAGACTTTTATAATTTGCCAATCAGTCTTAGACCAATGTGGGCCAAACCCACATACATATTATCTATTTGGACTATCCCCACTATAATAATTTATCTATGGATTCCAACCTTTTAATTAGGTATCCATCCATATAATTACAACAATCCCCCACAAATCCATAGAAAAATAATCTATTAGGGTTACCGTAACATGCTTTCAGCAATGGTACCTTCCGGTTTGAACCACTGCCTAAGTTATCCAACTTATGCTACCACAGGGACAAATGGATCTAAGCCTTGAATTTGGCCCTTGAAGTGATAGCGTCCATTGGTAACAACACATCACTTGCTTTGTGTTAATCTTTAGATTTGACACTATAGGCCATGTGTCCCGATCCTGTATCATGAATGTTATTTAAGGAATAACCCTATTTCCTCTAGTCGCGGCCAAACAACTACATTCACTTAGTTGAGCGTCTCAGGATGTACTGCTAGCATCCCGTCTTATAGACTTGACCTCATTCAGTGTTAATACACTTACCGGATTAGCAGTAGTCAGCTCCTATGAGGTATATCAGGGGATAGACTCAGATACTTAGTATCAGTCTTGGTTTAGGAGCAACTTTTATATACCCAACAGTTTGTTTATACCACATTGAACCTTCCTTGTGGGATCTCCACTTGGTAGGTTGGGTTGCTACTGCTTGTATATCAGTTTAGGGTTTTCAGTCCCATCCCCAGCCTGGATTTCTGAACTAAGGACAAGTCAAGTCCTTTAGTCAAAGGGTCAGCCACATTGTCTTTGGTACCAACAAAGTCAACGACTATGATCCTATCAGACACAAGTTCCCTTATAGACTTTAGTCTAACTTGGATGTGTCTGTCTTGGTCTTTTGATTATATTTTTGGCTTTTAATCTTTGCAATTGTGGTTTGAGAATCACAATGCACAACGACTGCTGGAAGAGGCAAGCTAACCATGGGTAATTGGACCAATAACCCATGTAGCCATTCAGCTTCAGTCCCTGTCGTGTCTAAAGCACATAATTCGGCCTCAAATGTGGACCGAGTCACCAAGGTTTGCTTGGTTGATTTCCAGGAGACAGCGCCCCCACCTAGGGTAAATACGTAACCCGTACACCCATTGCTTCCGAAGTTCTTGGCTATCCAGCTAGCATCACTATACCCTTCAAGAACTGCAGGGAACCTGCCATATTGAAGAGATAGTGACACCGTGCCCTTCAGATACCTAAGTACCCGGTCAAGAGCTTCCCAATGGGTTCGATTTGGACAACTTGTATATCTTGCTAACTTCGAGACTGCAAACGAAATGTCTGGTCTCGTTCCATTTGCCAGATATTGCAAGCTTCCAATAATTTGTGAATATCTTAATTGAGATACATGAACACCACTTTCATTTTTAAAGAGAGCAACTGAAGGATCATATGGTGTTTTGGCAATTCTACATTCTTTATAGCCAAATTTCTCAATTATCTTCTCAACATAGTGAGATTGAGAAACTGCTATACCCTCAGTTGACCGAGTCAACTTGAGTCCAAGAATTACATTTGCCACACCCATATCCTTCATTTCAAACTTACTCTTTAAGAATGACTTGGTTTCATTTATTATCTCAATGTTAGATCCAATCAATAGAATATCATCAACATAAAGACATAAGACAATACATTTATCACCTTTAACTTTACAGTAGATGCACTTATCATTATCGTTTACAACAAAGCCAAAAGATAAAATAGTTTTATCGAATTTTTCGTGCCATTGTTTAGGAGCTTGTTTCAAACCATAAAGTGATTTAACAAGCTTACAAACTTTTCGCTCATTTCCAGAAGCTACAAATCCCTCTGGCTGATCCATATAGATTTCCTCCTCGAGATCACCATACAGGAATGCTGTTTTAACATCCATCTGGTGAATCGGGAAGTCATATATAGAGGCCAGTGCTATCAGCACCCGGATTGTAGTCAAACGAGCAACAGGGGAATATGTATCGAAAAAATCGATTCCCTCTTTTTGCCTAAACCCTTTGGCAACTAACCTGGCTTTAAACTTATCTATGGTTCCATCAGATTTAAATTTCTTTTTAAAAATCCATTTACATCCAATCGTATTACACCCTGGAGGGAGATCAACTAGTTCCCATGTCCCGTTAGAGACAATGAAGTCCATCTCACTTTTGACAGCTACCTTCCAATGCTTTGCTTCTTTCGAAGCCATTGCATCTTTGAAGGTTACAGGATCACCCTCGATGTTGTAAGTGATAAAATCACTTCCAAAATCCTTGGTAATTCTAGCTCTCTTACTCCGTCTAGGTTCATCTGATTCAATTGGTATTGAATCAGAACTACTTGGATTAACCCCCACATTTGTCATCTTTTCCACATGTTCAGGAATTGATGAAGATGTAAGGGCTGAATCTAAAGAATTGTCATTAGGCATTCCCATTTTCATGGGAAATACGTCCTCAAAGAACGTAGCATCACGATATTCAACTATTGTGTTAACCTCTATGCCAGGAATTTCTGATTTAATAACCAGAAACCTGAGAGCATAGCTTGTTTCCACATAGCCTAAAAAGATTGCATCAACAGTCTTTGGACCCAGTTTCTTTCTTTTGTGTTCTGGAACTAGAACTTTTGCAAGACAGCCCCACACACAAAAGTATTTTAAACTAGGTTTTCTGCCTTTCCAGAATTCAAACGGAGTGCTTTCATTATGTTTTAGAGGAACTCTATTCAGAATATGGCAAGCCGTATTCAAAGCTTCTCCCCACATATATTTAGGAAATCTAGAATTCAAAAGCAGACTATTAATCATATCTTTAAAAGTTCTATTCTTTTGTTCTGCTACCCCATTTGACGAAGGGGAATATGGAGGAGTCTCTTCATGAATAATGCCAAAATTTCGGCAATATTCTTCGAACAAATTAGACTCATATTCTCCACCTCTATCTGATCTTAACCGTTTAAGTTTCTTACCAGTTTGAGTTTCAACTTCATTCTTAAACGTTATGAATTTTTCAAGTGCTTCAGATTTATGTTCTAATAAATAAACATAACAATACCTACTGCAATCATCTATAAAAGTAATAAAGTATTTCTTATTATCTTTAGTTAAAATTCCATTGAATTTACAAATGTCCGTATGAACCAAATCAAGTATTTCAGAATGCCTTTCAACCGATTGGTATGGCTTTCTTACTTGTTTTGCCTCAACACAAATGTGACATTTGTCTTTATAGTTTATTTCATGTTTGGGGATTAGATTTAAATTCATCATCCGTTTAACAGAACCAAAATTTAAATGTCCTAATCTATCATGACAAACATTAGAAGATTCAATTGCATTCACAACAGAAAATTCAGAAAATTTATTAGAACTAACATTTTCAACTCCTATTTTAAATAAACCATCATCTAAATAACCTTTACCAACAAAAGTCCCATAATACAAAATTACGACTTTATTGGATTTAAAGTTCATTTCATAACCCTCCCTAACTATTACAGAAGCACTTATTATGTTTCTCCTGATCGTAGGAACATGTTGCACCCTTTGTAGTGATAGTATGCGCCCTGAAGGAAACTTCAAGTCCACGCGTCCTATCCCTAACACTTTGGCACCACTTGAATTTCCCATAGTCACGGATTTTCCATCAACAGGCTGATAAGACACAAATAGCAATTTATCAGCACATACATGCACATTTGCCCCAGTGTCAATTAGCCAATCATATGGTTCATAAATAGTAAGAAGTTCAGGTTTTAAGGAAACATACCCATTAACAGAGTTTTCTGGAGCTTTAGTTTCACTAGTTTCACCCACAACCATGTTTACCATAGCCGGAGCTCTAGTTTCACCAATATCTCCCACAACAATGTTGACTATAGCTGGTGTAGTAGACTCAGATTTAGCTTTGGACTTTTTAGTAGAACACTCCTTAGCCCAGTGACCCATATGTCCACAAGTCCAGCATGGTTTGTTTGCCTTTGGTTTCTTTATATTTTTTAGGTTTATTTATGGATTTGGAGTTGGGGTTTACATGGTTCACTTTTTTCTTTCCAGTTATCATATTTGCCTTAGGCTGGTACTCAATAGGAACACCATGAGTTTGATTCTTGTGTTCTTCTTCGATACTTATGGCAACCATAAGATCATCAAGACTCAGCTTTCCTTTTTGATGTTTTAATGTCATACCAAAGTTCTCCCAAGATTTGGGAAACTTATCTACAATTGACATAACCAGAAACTTCTCAGGAAGCTTCATTTTAGCATCAGAAAGGGAGTGCTCAAGATTTATCAGTTCATGCGCTTGTTCAGTTACAGACTTTCCTTCAACCATCTGAAATTTCAGGAACTTAGAAACATAATACTTTTCAAGCCCTTGCTCTTCAGTATTATATTTCCTGTCCAATTCATCCCAAAGAGACTTAGCTGTATATGTATCAGAACAGTACACGTCGAAGAGTACATTCGATAAACCAGAAAGAATGACTCCTCGACCAATTTGGTCCCGTTCTGACCATTCAGCTATTTGTTCAGGGGTCCGTTTCAGTTGGTTCAGGTCTAGTCACTTGAATAACCGACAAAAGTCCTTTCATCGTAAACCAAATTTTCATACGCTGTTGCCAACGCTTAAAAAATTGGCCCGAAAACACTTGGATAAGTCGACTTTTGTGGCTGGCATTGACACAGTACCGGAGCCTCCTGCAGATGACATGATAATTTTAAAACACAGTTAATAATTTCTTCAAGATTGTTGGAAAATCAGTTTTAAGATTATCAAAATCTGAACACAAATCGAAACTAAAGCAAACAAACCAATTTGAACAGTAAAAGAAAATACAATCAGTTAAATAATCGAACAGATAATTTGAACAACTTATCTCACAACTCTGTATAGTAACAGAATTGATCCAACCAAATCGCAGAAACAAGTCTGCTTGCCTTGAAGAAATTATCGACCCACCTTCGGTGCAAATGGGAATCACGAACACTTCTTCCAGGATAATTTGGCTACAGGAATTCCTCCACTGCACAGTAGCAGAAATTCCACCTCGAAGAACACTCAGAAGCAAAAATAACCCAAAGAGAATTTTTCAGAGAGGAATCGAGAATGTTTGTTGTGTTGGTGTGTTTCTGAAATCAGAAATACACATATATATATAGGTGGGGAGTGGGCTACAAATTTAATTCTGCAACATAAATTTTCGTAACTGAAAGAAAACGTTTTTATCAATTGATTTCTGTAACTGAAAGGAGTTACACAATTTAAAAACTGCAGAATTAATATTGTGACTGTTTCAATTTCAAATTAATTAAAATTTTGATTTTGATTCAAAATTCCTCCAAAAAGATAAGTCCGAGACGAGACAATTCGCCCAAACGCCCCAGCCCAGAGCCGAGCCGAGTCGGGTCGGGCGGGCGGCGGTGTGGTGCATTCATATGACCCTCTTTGTAAAGACTTATACCAAGTCTATACACTTAAGTTCATATATACTAGTACACACAAATATAAAAAGTCAATGTGGGACATATGAAGAGTTTGAAACTCTTGAACTTCCTCACAAGGCTTTTATAATTTGCCAATCAGTCTTAGACCAATGTGGGCCAAACCCACATACATATTATCTATTTGGACTATCCCCACTATAATAATTTATCTATGGATTCCAACCTTTTAATTAGGTATCCATCCATATAATTACAACAAGCACCACGCAGTTGCATGCAGTTGCGTGGAGATGGTGCCCAAATTCAATGGGTTATCTAAGTTTTTTATACGATTATGTATTACTTTGTCTGCAGTTTAATGTGTGTTTTGCTATTGGATATTTTGGGGTTATTATCATATGGTTGCATACTTGCATTTAAGGAATAACTTTTTTTTGGGCTTATTACCGTGAACTTAAATTTGTTGTATATTTTGTTGCGTTGGTCTTTTCTAAAGAGGTCTTAAATTATAACGTCTTTATCTTAAATTTTAGGATTCGTAATGATAGAGGTCCTAAATTCTAAAGTCTTTACTTGTAACAGGATCAACCTTATCATCATCAATTTTATCACTCGAATTTAATTTTGAACCCGACTCACCTGCAAAATCTTCCTCTTTTGAATCAAGTTCCAATTTTAAACTCGACTCACTTACATAATCCTTATATATTTCTTGTACATCAGCGCAATTTGATTTTGTTTCAAAATTGAACCTATTATGTAATTGAGTTCTGATTTGGTTGGATTTGCTTGCTGCAATATGTATTTCAAGTTTCCAACACTCCATCAATGTTTGATTTTGTTTGGTTGTTTCCTCGAACACATAGAAGTCCTTTAAATCTGTTGCTGCTTAGATTAGTTATAGTTTAAAGAATTAGTCAGATATGGTTGTTGTTTTGTTCTCAGTCAATTTCATCTTATAGACCATTGTTTCCTTAATAATAGTTTTCAATTTTGTAATAATTTTATTTCTGCAATTCAACTATTTTCGGAGTTCGCATTCAGAATCAAAGTTTGTGAATTAATTAGCTATGAAAACTATTTTTGGATTGTTTTTCTACATAAAAGTTGGTTTGAGGTATAAATAGGGAAAAAAATTACAAGCTTGTTAACCATCAATGAACGAAAAATAACGTGGTTCATGGAAATAGAGGGAATATAGAGTAATTTTTCATAAATACCAAACATGCCCTTACTTAACAATTCAAAATGACTTTTCTGACGGCATTAAGATAGTTGAAGATGTTGGGGTGCAAAGTGAAGTCATTAATGTATTTTGAGGGTGCAAAGTGGAAGATTAAGTTTTGAGGGTGCAAAGTGAGAAACTGACCTAATTTTGGGGTGCAAAGTGAAATTAAATCCATTCATATTTATATAGGAACATAATCTGCATATAAATAATGGAATAAATTATTAGGGAGGTGGCCGCGGCTCAAACACTTTGACTTTCAGGTCAATATGGGGCTAATAGAGTTCGGTTTGTAATGAAAATGCGAAAAGTACTTAGATTTCATTGACATAAAAGAAATAACTTTAGTCGATCAATAAATCGAACGATTTTCGGCATATGATCTATAAATGAAAAAGATAGTTATAAGTTTCTCATTTATATGAACTTATTTTCTATAGCATTAATTTTAATGTTAACATGATTGCGATAAATTTACACGCCTCAACAAGTATGAAAGCTATTCATATATACACTTTAAACCTACTAATATGGACAAAAACACAACCCGGAATTCTTGTTTCCTGAGAGTTCATCGTCTGTGAGACCTCGCCACTGAGTTCATTGCCTGTACTTGCCAAGTTTTGCTTCGGTCATCCTAAAAAAAATTTAAAATATGTTGCCATTAGTCATAATAAAAATTCGGATATTTGGATATATCAATGTAAATGGAATCTTTACCAACAATACAATTAAGTTATTCCTGCCTGATAAAATAAAATAAATGTGTATTACTACATGATAAAGCACGTATTTAGTAGGAGGGCTAATCTTCATCTCTTCCTCTAGGTCAAACAAGTGAAGTTTTCACTGTTAAATGACAGAAAAATATCAAAATTTGGAACAAGGCAGAGAGAGAACTAGTATACTTATGGGATCATACTATACAGATTTGAGAGACTTTCACTTTTGGTACTACGAGTAACCCTATTTTAAGGTTAGGGTACCATAACTTTTAAAACATACACATTTGGTACCACATGTTAACTGTCCTCAATAGATTTGGTACTTCCGTAAATTTTTGGACGGAAAATTCAATTTCGGATGGAAAGTTCATGGAAAATTTGCATAATTAGTCCTATAGTTATAGATTGCTGTCAAAATTTGTCCCACATATTTTCTGGCCAATAAATTTACCCCAAAGTTCACAAGTTTTATAAATTTTATATATTATTATTATTAAATTTCTTAAACTAATTAGATTATATATATAACATATATAATATTTTATATAAAATCTAATAAAATATAAATTAAATATATTAGAATTTTCTAATTTTGAAAAATAATCTTTTAAACTAATTAGATTTTATATATAATATAAATATAAATTAAATAATATTTTATATAAATCTGAAAATTAAATATACTTATTAAATTTTTAAAAAATCTTTTAAACTAATTAGATTTAAGTTTTCTTTAATTATAATAATTAAAATTATTATTATTTATATAATTTTGAAAGATTTTTTTTTCAGGTTCTATAATAAATATTATTTAATTTGTATATATTATTATCTAATTAGTTTAAATTTCAATTTTAAGAATTTAATAAGTTTAATAGATATTTATTTTTCAAATTTTATATAAAATATTATATAATGTATATGTTTTATATGTAAAATCAAATTAGTTTAAAATATTTTTTTGAAATTTAAAAAATCCAATAAATTTAATTGATATTTTTTTCGGATTTTATATAAAATATTATTTAGTTTATATATAATATATATTATATATAAAATCTAATTAGTGTAAGAGATTTAATAAGTAATATATAAAATTTATAAATAGGATTTATAATTACGAATTGGGACTGAAATGTTTCAAAGTTCAAACTTGTGAATTGTGGGGTAATTTTATCGGTCATAAAATATGTGGGGGAAAGTTTGGCAACACTCTATAATTATTGGACCAATTCTGTAAATTTTCCATCAATTTTCCGTCTAAAATTGAATTTTCCGTACAAAAATTTACGGAAGTACCAAATGTGTCGAGGACAGTTAACATGTGGTACCAAATGTGTATGTTTTTAAAGTTATGGTACCGTAACCTTAAAGTAGGGTTACTTGTAGTACCAATTGTGAAAATCTCTCATGCAGATTCAATTCCATTTTTCCAATATAAACATAAGAAGTTCATAATAAATCCATTTTAAATGCTTAAACTTAAATAAAATTGATAAATAAAAGATTCAGTATCAATTGCGCGAATGCAGACATAATCACCATGATCGGACTTTTCTTTCAAAAATGAAGAGATGAACACATAAAATACAAGAAAACAAGGAGAGAAATTAGCTCTAAATTAACAAAAATTTACTCAAATTCAAAATGGTAAAAGAAACACTCCAAAAGATACACACGTTTAAAAAAGTTAAATATGAATCCAATTGATTGATTCTCTGCTGAAGTTGTCACAATTATATATTGTTTTCCTCCGACACATGTACTTATACAAATATATCACCAAATAAATTAATTCTGCCTTTATTGCTATCTGATAATTCCTGACCATTGATTCTGACCTGAATGCCTGATTCAAATTCATCAGTTCATTCATAAATCATTCATATTCCTTTGTTTTTCCATACCAATAATTAGAATATTGAAAATCCACTTTCCTAATTACTACTTTAGAGAAAGTATGTATAACTATATAAAATAAAGAGTGAATAGCATTTTTGGTCCTCCTTATGGGTCAAATTTTGCATTTTTGTCCCTTTTAAATTTTTTGTAGCAGATTGGTCCCTCTTATCAATGTAGTGTATCACATTCGTCCCTCTTAAATTTTTTGTAGCAAATTCGTCCCTCTTATCAATGTGATGTAACACATTAGTCCTTCTTAAATACAAAATACATCAACTTTCGTCCACTTTAGAATATATTTTGAATTTAAGTGATGAATTTTGTATTTAAGAGGGACTAATGTGTTACACTACAATGATAAGAGGGACGAATTTGTTACAAAAAATTTAAGAGGGACGAATGTGTTATAAGAGGGACGAATGTGATATACTACATTGATAAGAGGGACCAATCTGCTACAAAAAATTTAAGAGGGACGAAAGTGCAAAAGTTAATCCATAAGGAGGACCAAAAGAGCGATTTACTCTAAAATAAATACATACAACATGAAATCAACTATGCCACTAGTCAGAAATATTTGGTTCAGATTCATTACGCTCCTTAAATACCCATTTATGACATTTATCAAAAGCAACTTTCCCCATCAATCTAAAACCAAAGAAATTTACGATCAAACAAGATGTAAACCCATATAAGAGTTCAAACACTCACACACAAAATTTCAAAAAAAATAAAAAATCGTCATTATAATGTTTTAGCACAAATATATATTTCCTAATTTTGGCATATGGGTAGAATGTGTTTCTCTTAGTTGAACACTTGTATAATGGACATGAATGAATGAAACTGATTGTTCAAGATGCAATGGGTTGGCCAAATGAGAAGTCGAAACCCCGAAGCCTTTCCGCCGTGATCCCATCAATCTTTTTAGCCATTTCCGGTGTCATATGATTCTTCCAATCTCCTATATTCCCTTTTCTGAAAAATGTATTGTTATCTAGCATATAAGATTCATGAACGTAATACTTTCCTGTCTTATTCACTTCGAGGCCACTCAAACTTTGAAAACTACACATTTTCACGATCTTTTCCGGTATACCCTCCAACTCTTCTTCGAGCGAAAATGGTTTATCCATATATCGAGCCAACTTCTTAACATAAAATACAGGATCCTCCACCAATTCTTCGTATTTCATGAACAAAAACATGTCGGGCCTGTCAAGACTTACCTTGTAATAACCTAAAACATGGTCCCAATATGGTCCATTAGTAGTCTTACCCTCACAAAACATGTCAAATTCATCGTGAAATGATGAATCGAGGTCCGTTTTTGAACCCCCAATGCTAGTACTTAAAACATGTAACCTCCTAAAGAAGTGGTAGAAAGAAACAAACGTGTCCTTTGGGTCGCGACATATATAAATAATTTTACACCCCGAGGATGTAATTGATTTGGGCAAGGAAGTATAAGGCATGTGGGTCGACAGGACCGAGTGATGTAGAGTTTCTCTTATCTTTGGATTGTTCAGAAAATCAATCTCCAATACGGGTACAAGGTTATGGGGCAGGTTGGTTAGCAAAGGGTTTTTTGTTTGGTGATATTGTTTTCTTGTAGCAATGGCAAAACACAAAGCTTTAAGCCACGTGTTGCCGGTTTTGGGCCATCCAGCTATGATTATATCTGTTGGTAGAGCTTGAAATTGTTGTTGAACTTGAATCACTCCTTCGAGGATTTTTGAATCGTACCAGAATCCTTGGTACTGATATAAATCGACTGAAAAAATGTTGTGGTTATGTTTTGGAAGAGTTGATAGTAGCTCAGTGAACATCTTGGAGCTGCTCTGCATCAATGGTGATTTATGATCAGAGTTTATGGTAGAGGAACTCATATTTTTTAAGTGATCAAGAGAGAATATTGAAAGAAAGAGATTAATTTACTAGTACGTTGTAATTTGGGCTTGGATTGGCAAGTTAGAATGTTGAAGAGTCGACAACTTATATAGAAATTGCAATAGACCACTAACTAGTAATTTTGGACACTTCTAATGTAGACCAGACTCACCGAATGACAAAGTAAGTGTATTGTACTTGATATGTAATTGACTTCGTATTCAATCACAAGACAAATATGGAATATTTGCACTTACACCCCCGACCCTAACTATCGTTTTTTGACAGTTACCCCCAAAACTTTTGAGATTGTTTGACAATCGCACCCCTTCTGTTAACAGACAAATATGTTCACTTTACCCTTCCCCCTTAACAACTACTTGAATTGATCTTTTTTTAGAACTTCTTGAATTAATTCTAGTAATAAGAACTTGAGAACATTGAATATTGTTTTATTTTTACTGCAATTTTGCTTTAAAATCAAACAAAACATAAGTTTGTTTCTGTCATGATTCTAACCCAAAGAATCTGCAGACAATGGTGTTGAAAAGTACAAATATGAAAATTATAAACATGACATCAAAATAAAAACATCAATTGTAATAGCACTATGTATAATATTTTCCAAGAATTGGTTCTATTGCATATGATCGATGTTATTAAGGGAAATGTTACCATGGGGCATCAGAACAATAGTCGTTGGAAATATTAAGCATGGTACTATTGTCTAGTATGATGTTTTTATTTTGATGCCCTGGTTATGATAGAGAGAATTGCATTATTTTTACCAAGTTTTACATCGATTTCCACTTATGGTACTAAAAAACATCAGGTCAACACATTTATCATAATTTAACAAATCGTATCACATTCAATATCGCCGTTAAAAATTTCCGTTAAGTAGGTGACGTGGTCATTAAGTTAATTTGGATTATTGCAAAATTGATGTCATTATTTATGATGACTTACAATTATAACCCATAATATTTCGACTGACAAAATAACCCACATCTTCAAATTTGCTAATGATTTTAGTCCACATTGTTGCCCAATTTCAAAATTGGCTCAAACAAGACCATATAAGAATCAATTTGGAAATTTTACTTATTATATTTGCAAATTTATTTAACTAATTTCATTTGATAAACAATATTAATTTCATAAGGAAGATGAAAAGTGCGATTTACTCTCAATTGAAATATACTAGAATAAATTATTAATTAAAGATCAAACATTATAATATAACATGATCAGTTCAACATGCAAGGCAGTTAGACACATTTTCGATCTTTTGATACCATGCTAACATCTATAATATTCGTCAACTATATAGTTTAATATGCCAGCTAGTTTCAATATTTTTTTAACTATTTTCGTGGGATACGTGATCATTTAATATTACAAGATTTATTTGTTAAATTATTATTACAATATGTAAGTCTATAATAGCTAAATTAGCTGTTAATTCATTTTGCTTTCATGTCTGATCTTCTTGATCTCGTGTCTGAATATTATTGTATCGGAATATCCTTCGTTATTTATATTAATCGATTTGTTAGTTGTTAATTAAGACTTTCTATGCTAAAGCCGACATCTAAGGGCAAGTCCAATGGTAGTTTGTATATTTGGGGATGTAAAATGCATTATACATTCTCAAATAGTTGTTTGCATACTCATTTAAATTGATTCATTCCAATGGTGAGCATGTAAATTGAGTTTCTATGTCACTTTATTAATATTTTTATTATTTCCTAAATATTTTTTATCTAATCACAGTCATTCCCTCTCAACATCTACCATATACATATCATGTTTCTCTCTATTCAAGAGTAAGTAAATTTGGATTCTTAAAGTACAATTTGTAAAATAGAAACTATTTTCCATGCTCCCTTTGGAATGAGAAAAAATGTAAATTGGGGATGAATAATGGTAGTTAGGCTTTTGCATCTCCATTTGCATATCTCCATTGGACTTGCCCTAACAATAACGACAATAACGAAGTTCGGACAAGGGAAGGGGAAATGAGTACTGTTAATGATATTACATCAATCGTGGAAGGAAGAAATTAATTAAGTACTTGAATTTTTTTTATTTTTTTAATTGTCCATGTCCGATCCGTAAGTACTGTTAATACAAACTTGGGAAATTCTTAAAGGAGTTCGGGTTTGTCCAATTTAAAACTTGCTACTTGTTTGTCAAGTTGTGAAAAAAGAATTCCTCTTAATCATTTTCGAAAATGATTATATGACAGTCCAAACTTGATAGTTTTTTGTACAGCCCAATGCTTTTAAAGTTAATTATATTAGCTATTACTTGTCTAACAGTTTAGAATTTAAAATTTTAAGGTTTTGTGTTTAATATTTACAAACAGGGTTTATATTTTCTTGATAATTATTTATGCTTCATATAATTTTTTTTTCATATACATTAAAATATATAAATGACGACAAAAAAAAAAAAAAAAAAGCCACAACGGCTGTATATGTCTACAGTCGGTTGGGGCTGTAGGTATACCTCTACTCTTGTGAAAAAACACTTGTTTTGTCTTTTTTACCTTCCCTAATTCATTAATTAAATATATTTTTCTTCTTTTACAATAAGTCCCTTCTTCTACAAAATTTCCTACTACTAATCCCCTTTATTAAATTTAATAAAATCAAATAACAAATTATCTACAATAAATTTTCTTTAATTTATATCTCTGATTTTTCTATTTAAAAACTGAGTATCATGTGTTTTAATAGAATTTATGATATTGGGGTTCCATTTTAGTGTTTTCTATATGTACTGTAAATTAATTTGAGAGTTTTGCTTTGCCTTCTTTAGGCGGTATTCATTTTAATTTCTAAAAAATAAAATTGGAATTATTGATTGTTTGTGCATCTTAGTATGTATGATTATTTAAGCCCCGTTGAGAATATAATTATTTGTGTTTGGGGATTGCGATGTCGGGGCTCGGTTCGGTGAGTATGGTGGCGACGTGGGTGATATCCGTCGGGTGCTGCGGCGGATGTACGGTAGCGGCGACGACTATGGTTTGTGGAGGAAGATGATGAAATTTGGGTTTGTTTTGGTTTGGGCCTTGGTTGTAGTTGGGTCTAATTAGGTTGGGCTGGAGGTTTGGGTTGTTGTAATTTGGTCTAATTAGGTTGGACCAGAACTTTGAATTAATGGGATATTGGACTTGAATTAATTGAATAATTAAAGTATTATTAATAACTATTGATCACAATTATTCAATTAAGATTAATAATAAATAATTAGTTTAATGTAAATTGTAATTGAGTTAGTAAATTAAATGACATACTCGTGATTGAACATAATAATTAGGGGTCAAAGCTGAATCGAGTAGCTCGGAACTCGGCTCGGGATGAAGTCGACTCTAACCGAGCCGAGCTTGAACAAGTTTTCAGTCTCGGTTGAAATTTCGAGCCGAGTTTAATCACCCCCATGTTCGACTCGTCAAGCTTGTAAACATGAGAGGCAGTGGGGAAAAGAGGCGTACCAAAGTTATAAAATGGCCCAACATTGCAATAGATGAATTTTATATTCTGATTCAAGTCCAAGTCATGTGATAGGTCTATCACATGAAGAAATACTAGACAATACAAGATGCAAAATTTCATTTTTGGCGCTATAAAGTTGTTGCATTTTAAAATTGGTCATTTATTCTGTTACCTCAACAATATATGTCTTTTATTGTGTCATCATCATCAATTTAAGTCCTTATCACCGGAAAATTTTAATTATCGTTGGAAATCATCAATATATGTCTTATTGGACAGGAAAATTAATTTTTTTTGCTGAAAATCACCAATTTATGTCCAATCTGATCGAAAATTTTAATTTAGCCAAAATATCATTTGTCGAGTGACAATTAAAAATTAAGAATTTCATATTCTGATTCTAAAATTTGCAAGTTCAAGTCATGGAATAGGTCTATCACATGAAGAAATACTAGACAATACAAGATATTTCCTTAGGACAAATGCTCAAATGACATAATACAAGTACCAAGTTTGCAAAGTGTTCTATTGTATAGTACCAAATATGCAATTTCCCCCTTATTTAACTAGACATGAATGAATGAAACTGATTGTTCAAGGTGCAATGGGTTGGCCAAATGAGAAGTCGAATCCCCGTAGCATTTCCGCCGTGATCCCATCAATCTTTTTAGCCATTTCCGGTGTCATATAATTCTTCCAATCTCCTATATTCCCTTTCCTGAAAAATGTATTGTTATCTAGCATATAAGATTCATGAACGTAATACTTTCCGGTCTTATTCACTTCGAGGCCACTCAAACTTTGAAAACTACACATTTTCACGATCTTTTCCGGTACACCCTCCAACTCTTCTTCGAGCGAAAATGGAATATCCATATATCGAGCCAACTTCTTAACATAAAATACAGGATCCTCCACCAATTCTTCGTATTTCATGAACAAAAACATGTCGGGCCTGTCAAGACTTGCCTTGTAATACCCTAAAACATGGTCCCAAAATGGTCCATTAGCAGTCTTACCCTCACAAAACATGTCAAATTCATCTTGAAATGATGAATCGAGGTCCGTTTTTGAACCCCCAAAGCGAGTACTTAAAACATGTAACCTCCTAAAGAAGTGGTAGAAAGAAACAAATGTGTCCTTTGGTTCGCGACACATATAAATAATTTTACACCCCGAGGATGTAATAGATTTGGGCAAGGAAGTATAAGGCATGTGGGTCGACAGGATCGAGTGATGTAGAGTTTCTCTTATCTTTGGATTGTTCAGAAAATCAATCTCCAATATGGGTACAAGGTTATGGGGCAGGTTGGTTAGCAAAGGGTTTTTTGTTTGGTGATATTGTTTTCTTGTAGCAATGGCAAAACACAAAGCTTTAAGCCACGTGTTGCCGGTTTTGACCCATCCAGCTATGATTATATCTGTTGGTAGAGCTTGAAATTGTTGTTGAACTTGAATCACTCCTTCGAGGGATTTTGAATCGTACCAAAATCCTTGGTACTGATATAAATCGACTGAAGCAATGTTGCGGTTATGTTTTGGAAGAGTTGATAGTAGCTCAGTGAACAACTTGGAGCTGCTCTGCATCAATGGTGATTTATGATCAGAGTTTATAGTAGAGGAACTCATCTTTTTTTGAGAATAGTGAAAGAAAGAGATTAATTTACTAGTACGTTGTAATTTGGACTTAGAATTGGCAAGTTAGAATGTTGAAGAGTCGAAAGCTTATATAGAAATTGCAATAGACCTGACTCACTCAATTACAAAGTAAGTGTATTGTACTTGATATGTAATTGACGTCACTCTCGTAGAAGTGTTATTCATATTCAATCTCAAGACAAATATGGATTATTTGAACTTACACCCCCTAACTATCGTTATTTGGCAGTTACCCCCAAAACTTTTGAGATTTTTTGGCAAGCACACCCCTTCTATTAACAAACCATTCTTCCATTTATTAGTAGTCCACTTTACCCTTCCCCCTTAACAACTACTTGAATTGATCTTTTTTTTTCCAGAACTTCTTGAATTAATTCTAGTAATAAGAACTTGGGAACATTGAATATGGTTTTATTTTTATTGCAATTTGCTTTAAAAAAGCAAACAAAACATAAGCTGGTTTATGTCATGATTCTAACCTAAAAAATCAGACAATGTTGAAAAATCCAAATATGAAAAATTATAAACAGTGCATCAAAACAAAAACATCGTATGTAATAACACTATGTCTAATATTTTCCAAGAATGGGTGCAATTGCATATGAAGTTTTTACGGGAAATGTTAACAGGGCCTCAGAATAGTAGTTGTTGGATATATATTTAATTTTGATGTCATGGTTACAATTTTCATATATAGATTTTTCATTATCCAATGTCTGAGTTTTTGTGTTAGAATAATGGAAGTAGCTTATATTTTGTGTGATTTTTTAGGCAAAATTGCAATATAAACAAAACAATATTCAATGTTCCTAAGTTCATAATACTAGAATCAATTCAAGTAGTTCTTGAAAAAAATCTAATAGTTGTTAAAGGGAAGGGAAAATGGACATATAATAAGTGGAATGAATGGTTTGTTGACAGAAGGGGCGTGATTGTCAAAAAATAAAAAGTTTTGGGGGTAAAATGGACACCATGATGTTATATGGTATTTTGTTTTTGTTTTATGATATATGAAAATATTAAGCATGATACTATCACATGAGATATAATGTTTTTATTTTGATGTCTTGTTTAATTTTTGTTATATGGGCTTTTCAACACTACTGCCTGATTTTTTGGGTTAAAATTAGGGAACAAACTAGCTTATGTTTTGTTTGATTTTTTTAAAGCAAAATTGTAATATAAATAAAATATTATTCTATGTTACTATATTCATATTAGTAGAATCGATTCAAGTAGTTCTAGAAAAAAGAATCGATTCAAGTAGTTGTTAAGGGGGAAAAGCAAAATGAATTTTAATGAATAAAATGGATGGTTTGTTAACATGTTGCCAAAAAATAAAAAGTTTTGGGGGATAACTGCCAAGTAACAATAGTTCAGGGGTGTAAGTGCACATAACAATATTTATTGCACGCTGCCAAAATTTAGAGTGACGTATAGATTGATTCACTAAAAGTCTCTACTGCAACTATCGTTGCCAAACTTCATTAAATCCCCATTCGCATTCATTTATTACAAATCATTCAATTGTAGATATTTACTTAATCTTACTGCTAGTAATATCATACAAAATTAGCAAACAACAATTAAATAAATAATTTAAATAACAGAACAAAAAAATTATTATACTTTTAATGTTTGATTTGTATTAAATGAATGCGAATGGGGATTTAACAAAGTTTGGCAACGATAATTGCAATAGGCACTTTAAGGCCATCTCCAACCCACCCATGTGGTGGGCGGAGATGGCCCTAGGGCTACCCCTGGATGGTCTCCAACCATTCAGGGGATCTAAAGGCACAACCCTGATTATGGAATGCGCTAACAATGCGTTCCTAACCAACATGGCACCAGGTGGTGCCACCTGGTGCCTTTACATTTTTTTTTATAAATTAAAAATAATTATTAATAAAAAAAATTATTAATAAAAAAAATTACTAATAAAAATAATTAAAGATTGGAAAATTAACTATGAATTTAACAACACCTTGTTTAATTTAATTAACTAGGAATGGAAGCTACATTTAATTGTAAAAATTGTGTAAAGTTTAATAACAATTTGTTCTAAATTAAAAATGTAACATTATTAGTTTTAATTTTGAATATATAAATTTGTCTATGAAAGTAAAATATAACAACATTATAGTATAATAAAACCCTTATCCATTATTAATTTTGAATTTATATCTTTGTCTACAAAAGTAAAATTTTTTTAACCACATTTAAAATTTTATTTGAAATATTTAAAGTTTATTTAATCTCAAATATAGAAATGTTAAATGTACAATTGGGACAAAATGTAGAAATTCGATATTTGCATTAAATTACGCCAAATATTGGTACACACACGTAGATATATATAAAAACTTATATAAATAAATAAAATTACATATTTATTATTATTAATATTAATTTTCAAAATTATTATTGTTAATTTTCAATTATTATTATTATTATTATTATTATTATTATTGTTATTATTATTATTGCCCTTATTGTCATAGATAATATAGGTGGGAGTGGGGAAGTATTTTTTTTAATTAATTGGAGAAGTTATCCCTGACAGTTGGAGACGGTGCTCAGGAAGGTGCAGATTCACCCAGGTGGAGATTGACACCCCTCAACTGTGAAAAATCCGGTGGGTTGGAGATGCTCTTAAAGTGAATCTATTTATACGTCTCTCTAACTTTTCTCTCTAAATTTTGGCAACGTGCAATAAATATTGGGTTATTTGTACTTACACCCCTGAACTATTGTTATTTGACAATTACCCTCAAAATCTTTTATATTTTGGCAATCACACCCCTTATGTGGAAATATTATATGTAATATAAATATAAAAGCATCATATGTAAATATTAAGCATGATGCTATTACATATGATGTAATTATTTTGATGCTGTGGTCACAATTTTCATATATAGACTTTTCAGTCTGAGTTTTTTTGGTTAGAATAATGAAATAAACTTGTTCGTGTTTTGTCTGTTTTGGGCAAAATTGCAATATCTAAACAATATTCAATGTTCTTAAATTCATATTACTAGAATTAATTCAAATGGTTGTTAAGGGGAATGATTAAATGGACATTTAATAAGTGAAATTAATGGTTTGTTAACATAAGCGGTGTGATTACAAAAAATGAAAAGTTTTGGAGATAATTATCAAATAGCTATAGTTCAGGGGGTATAAGTGCAAATAACCATACAAATATTTTGTTTTTGACATATAACTAAGGTTTTTTTTCCCCATAGATTTAAATCGTAAATTCGACCAAACTATATTTACACTTTAAAAGATCATTGAAAGGGAGAATGCCACTTTTGAAAACTTCTGTACTTTCTTCTTTAACAATTAAGTTTTCCTTATGTTTTTCTTACCATTTTACTCTCTACTATCCATTATTTGTTTCATTTTAGTCATTTTCAAAAAAATAGTTCACATATTTGTATCAATATAAATTATAAAATAAAAATAAAAATACTAATAATTCACCTATTTGTTAAATATAAATTAGAAAATAGTTACAAAAATCAATAAAGATATTTTTCTTAAAAAAATTCAGCAACCACTCTTGCTTCCCCCAAATGGCAGCGACCAAATTGACAAAGGTCTCTATTATTGTAACAACTTTGGAAAATAAAAGCAGAGTAATGAATTATTGAAATCTACCAATATCTATAATATTACATTATTTGTCATTAAAAATAATGGAAATATGATTTGAAATAAAGTAAATTTTCATCTAATCCTTATGCACTTGGTATGGTCTCTCATGATAAATATATTTGGTATACTCACCCACCCCCAAATCCCATCCACCCTCCCCCTCCCAAGGATGGCAACAAAAATTGCTTGTGCCGTTCAAGTCGTGGTCAATATGGTCGCCCCCATTTGGGGGAAGGAGGAGGGGTTGCTGATTTTATTTTTTATTTTTTAACTACTTTTCAATTTATATTTATACAAACGACTACTGCTCTCAAACATGAGCCATTAATTAAGTGGCTGGCCTCCATTTTAGACAGAAATTCTCAATCTTTTCCATCAAATGATGCCAGGGAAGAGTTTGTTAATTTTACCGCTGTTTGTTTTGAACTTATTTGGCGTAAAAGAAATACTGTTGCTCATGATAAAGTTTGTGCAAATGTGCAGGAGCTTGCTCGGTTAATCGAACGACGTGCTTGTGACCACTACAAAGCACAAAACTCCTTGGTTTTGAATAGGAAGACCCTTGCCCCTTGCTTGGGTTGGAAGGCGCCAAAGAAAGGTTGGATCTCAATTTCGATGGATGCTACTTTTAAACATGATGTTGCCGACTCTTCCATGGCCATGATTTTTCGAAATTTCAATGGCTCCATTCTCTGGGCTGAATGTAGACAAAAGCCATGCATGACCGCTACGGCTGCCGAAGCTTTTGTCATTTTGGAGGCGTGCAAGTTGGCGGATAAAAAAAGGTTGGAATTTGTTAATTTTGAAAGTGATTGCATGAATGCTATTGAGGCAATCAACAACCATGAGGCTGTTATGGATTGGGCAATTCGAGTTGATATTGAAGAAATCCGGCGTTTTTGGGCTTGTTGGCCTAAGTGGAGATTTAAATTCATCCCAAGAAACTCAAATTGTGCTGCCCATAATCTTGCTTTTTGGGTCTCTCAGTCGTTGTGGTCTTCTTGTATTCCGCTTTCTGTCCTTCCTATTTCCGTTTTTTGTGATGGGGGTTACCCCCTTGTAGACTCTTTTAATTGCACTTAGTGGTTATTTATGTTTGTTTAATTATCAAAAAAAAAAAAAAAAGTGAATTATTAGTATTTTTTATTTTTTTTAATTATTTTATAATTTATATTGATACAAATAGGTGCATTATTATTAATTCTTAAATTTTTTTATTTTGTATTTTCGATCCTTTTAATTATATTCTAATTCATATTGATACAAATGGGTAAATTTTTATTAGTTTTAATTAATTCCTAATTTATTTAGATACAACAGGTGATTTTTTAAAAAAAATTTAAAATGATTTTCGATTTATAAAGATTATTTTTAAATGTTATTATATTTATTCTTTGAAATTATTATTTTCATAAAAGTCAGGGACTAAATTGATACAAGCAAGTTTTATAGGGGACTTAAGTGAAACACTATCATAATGAACGGACGAAAATACCCTAAAATTGGTCACGTGCAATTCATGTGAGCTCGGCGCCAATTGAAAATGACTTAAATAACGGATAATGGATAGTAAAATGTCAAGAAAGACACGATAATCAAACTGTTAAAAAAAGTACATAAGGAATGAAGGTTTACATCAAAGTATGTATTTGAAAATTAAATATAAACGAGAAAAACTAAAACTTTACATCTGCGGAAATGAGTGAATATCAAATTACTTTTCTGTGTTATTCTTATAGAAAATTACCCCTATAATAAATAAAAGGGTAAATACCTTCATGTGTTTTAGTAAAAGCACACTGATATATTTTCACCGGGGGGAGGGGTGGGTGGTGTGAAAATACCTATTATGCAATATATATCACATGAGTGTTAATTATTCATTTACGCATATCACAGGGAAGTAAGTTGCACATTTATGCATATTACAACGGGGTAAAGTGAAGTATATATGTTATTAAGGTAGGGTTAAATTGGTCATTTTTCACATGAGAATGAAGTCAAGTCGCATTATAGAGCGTGTATGCAACACATTCACCAGAAATCAGGTAAATTGTTCATTATTTCATATCACGGGGGATAAATTTCCTATTTTCATATTACATGGGTTAAATGGTCCATTAGACATAATACATGGAGTTAACTTCCCAAAAATCCCAGGGAAAAATTGTTAATAAAAGATTTTTTCATATTTTCACATGAATGTCGAATTCTTCTAAAATGACCAAGAAGCAGAAAACCAATGTTATTAAAACCGGACCGGACCGGCCGGTCCGACCGGTTCGACTGCTAAACCGGAGGTTGGTCCGGTCCGGTTTACCCCCTAAAACCGCCTGACTCAAAAACCAGTTTGAACCGGGTTGAACCGGTCCAAAACCGATGAACCGGCTAACCGGTATGGACCGGTTCAACCCGATTTTGAATTTTCTTTTTTTTTGATTTTTTTAATGTTAAAAATAAAATAAACTAAATTTTTTTGTACAAGGTGGGATTTGAACACCTAACCTCTTACATGAAAAATAACTTCCTTACCATTTAAGCTACATCGTTTTTATAGAACTTTTAGTACAAAAATTTATAAATTATAGAAACTTGTAGCCAAATTTATTTATAAATTAGATAATTAACTCAAATTAACATTTTACACATTATCAATGAAAATTAATACTCAAATAATAATTTTTTATTATAATTTGTTCTATTAAATATTTCTTTCCAATATTATTTTTAGGATAAAGAGTCAAATCGATATATTATGCAAGTTTGATTTTGAATATTAGACTTTTATACATAACCATATTTTAAAATTTATGAATTTCTTAGTTTGTTGTATTTTTAACTTACACTTTTAAATTTTTATAAAAAAACATAATCATATTATATTTATATGAGCTTACAAATTAGTATCATATTACCGTTATGATATAAGTTATATAAATATTATATGATTTAATTTAAATATATTATAAGATTTTGTATATTTTTAATCAATTGTAGGATAATGTTTAAATTTTATGCATATTGCATATACTTTAAAATTAAATATATTTATTACATTATTATGACGGTATCCGGTTCGACCAGCGGTCCGACCGGTTCGACCAGTAAAACCAGTGGCCAGTCAGCTAACCGGTTCACTGTCCGGTCCGGTTCTGAAAACATTGCTGAAAACAAAAAATACCAACAAATTTTTTTTTTTTTTTGCATGAATATGTATCATAATGAAACAGGACTTTGTAAAATTAAGTTATATTCAATGAAGATAAAAGTAAAAAAACTGAAAAATTAATTTACAAAGAAATATTCATCAGATTACCAAAATAGTGGTTAAAAGAAAAGAAACATTTATAGAAACATGAAAAGTACATGTAACTAAGTTTTTTTTGCATAGATTTAAATCATAAATTTTACCAAACTATATTTATACTTTAAATAAATCATTGAAAGTAACATCGTACCAATTTTGTCAAAAAAGTAATCATGATGAATGAAGGTTTATATCAAAGTATTTGAAAAATATTAAAGGATATACCAAAAAAATTAAACTTTACATTTGTGGAAAAAGGAGAGAATAGCAAATTATCTCATTGTGATCTTCGTATTAGACGGTTTACCACCTCCCTGTATTTTTTGTAAAAGAAACACACTATCACATTGTCGAAAAAATCAAGCTCTTAGTTTTTATTTTGTATATTTGAAATTTCTAATCTGATAGAGTCCAATACTTTAATTAGTTTCAAACTTAAATTGGTTCTTGAACTTTGTAATCTGCCTACAATTTACAAGACAAATAAATGAAATATGATAAAAACAATATTTTCTTATTCTCCTTCTAGTGTCTAATTTTAGGTAAAATTGTAGAAAATGTCCTAAATTAATCAGTAATTTTGGATTTTCGTCCCAAACTATATCACCTCACCGAATTTCGTCCCGTAATTTAATATTTTTTTGGAATATCGTCTCACCGTTAATTATGAGACGGAAATTGTGCATGTGTCCGTTAAATTGCCCCATGGTTGCTTGACATGACAAATTTTAGCATGAACAATTATACAATATAACCGAATTTGTCCCAACTAATTACAAGATTGAACCGTCATTTCCATAAAATTAAAAATTTAATATTGGGACTAAATTCATGCAAAATGTTAAATTACGGGACAAAATTCGACGAGTTGATATAGTTTGGGACGAAAAACCAAAATTAGTAATTAGTTTGAGACAATATTTTAAAAAAAAATTAAATTACGGGACGAAATTCGATGACATGATATAGTTTGAGAGAAAATCCAAAATCACTAATTGATTTGTGACATTTTCTGCAATTTTGCCCTAATTTTATATGGTATCAGAAATTCATGTCAATTGTAAGCACCTCTTTATTTGTGAAGCTGATCACTTGTCCTTATTAATATATTTAAGAAAATATAAAAGCGTGAAAAAGTGGCATTATTTTGAAATTTGTGACAGGAGAGAGAGAGTGGTTGTTTCAAATTTATTAATTCAATGTTATTAAAACCGGACCGGGCCGGCCGGTCCGACCGGTTCGACCGCGAACCGGAGGATGGTCCGGTCCGGTTTACCCCTAAAACCACTTGATTCAAAAACCAGACTGAACCGGGTTGAACCGGACCAAACCGGTTCGCCGCCGGTTTGGGCCGGTTCAACCCGATTCTGAATTTTTTTTTTTTCTTTTTTTTTTTGATTTTTTAAATTTTATTAATGTTAAAAATAAATTAAAAATTCTTGTAGAAAGTGGGATTGAACACCTAACCTCTTGCATGAAACATAAATTCCTTACCATTTGAGCTACATCATTTTTGTTGAAATTTTAGTACAAAACAAATTTACAAATTACAGAAAACTTGTAGCCAAATTAGATTATGATAACTCAAATTAACATTTACACATTATCAATGAAAATTAATACTCAAATAATAATTTTTTATTAAAATTTGTTCTATAAGATATTTCTTTCCAATATTATTTTTAGGAAAAAGAGTGTCAAATTTTGAAAATCAAATCGATATATTATGCAAGTTTGATTTTGAATATTAGACTTTTATACATAATCATATTTTAAAATTATTAATCTCTTAGTTTCTTGTATTTTTAACTTACACTTTTAAATTTTTATAAAGAAATATAGTCATATTATATTTATATGAGCTTACAAATTAATATCATATTACAATTATGATATAAGTTATATAAATATTATGTGATTTAATTTAATATATTCTAAGATTTTTATATAGTTTTAATCAATTGTAGGATAATGTTTAAATTTTATGCATATTATATATATATATACTTTAAAATTAAATATATTTATTATATCATTATGACGACATTCGATCCGATCAACGGTCCGATCAGTTCGACCAGTAAAACCAGTGGCCAGTTGGCTCACCGGTTCACTGTCCTGTCCGGTTCTGAAAACATTGATTTCAATTCCGGAACTAAAAAGGGATTGCTTTGTCAACTTAAACTTATCAAATATGTCCCTCGTGGTTTACACTTGTTTTGGGCCCATTTTGATGGCCAATTTTAAAAGTCATACTTGGGCCGTTTCAAATGGACAAGACTTGGACCGAAATACCTCCAAATAGGGCTATCAATGGGGCGAATTTTCATCGGAATTTGATTCGAGTCCGGCTTTTATTAAGATTTTTATTCAATTACAAATTCGATCGATTTAATTCGATTATAAAGATCCGCAATCTGAAATACGTAGAAATTCGTTAAAAATCCTTATTCGTCAATATATAATAAAATTATATATATATATATATATATATATATATATATATATATATATATATATATATATATATATATAATATTTTATTGAAATAAGTAAAATTAATAATATGTGGTTCATCGAGAGAATGTGTTTCTATGAGTACGAAACTTATTCTCTAGCCAGACATGAATGAAACTGGTTTTTCAACGATACAGATCTTTTATCACATATTCATGTCACACATATAAATTTACTGACGAGTGATCAAACTTATAAATTGTGTGGGCCCATATACACTTATTAATCAATGCATTTACGTGACACACAAACATGGTAGAAGATTTCAGGTGATGCCGATTGAGAAGCCAGATCCCCGTAGCTTCTCCTCCGTAATCCTATCAATCTTCGCCACCTGTTTGTTCATTTTTTTAAATTATTTTATTTAAAATGGGAAAAAGAATTTTTTTTTTTAAATTTAACTTAAAATGAAAAAAGTTTATTTTTAAATTTTGTGTATGATTTAATAACATTTTATTTTAAATTGTATCTTTAACATTATTAGTTTTAATTTTTCTCTCATAAATTTGTCTACGATTGTAAAATTTAGACAAAACTTATATATATGGAAAATTTTATTTTTAAATTTTGATTTAAATAAATAACATTGTAGTTTAAATTTTTAAATTTGTCTAAGATTGTACAATTTAAACAAAATATACAATACAATTTTTTTTGTTTAATTTAATATAATTTAAATATACGATATAATTTAAAAATACAAACTTAATCACTTAAAATCATTTAAATGTTACAAGCAAATAAACACACATGGTTATATTTTGGTGTCATATTTTGGAATTATGATATTCAACTGCATATCAATTATGTATCTATTTTTAAAAGGAATATTTAGTATCATACAATAGGGTAATTTGCAATATTGATATCATGGATACGTAAGTGTACATTTAGTACTATAATTTCAGTACTGGTTGCAATGTTCATACCACCGTAAAATAATTAGACCGAAATGGACGTAATCGGCAGTTATATCATCTCTTGAAGTGAAAATTATCACGGTTCTTCCTTAAAAAAATGAGATAACGTGATACTTTTCTCTTCAAAAGCAAGGAGAACGTGATTATTTTCTCTCTAAAAGACGAGATAGTGACAACATGTGACACACGTGGCCCATTGCATCCATTTTCTTCAAATTATTTGACGGTGATATGAACATTGCATGCAACCAATATTTAAATTGTGATAATAAATGTATATTTACGTATCTAGTGGTACCAAAGTTATAAAATGGCCCATTGTATACTACCAGATATGTAATTTCCCCATTTTTTAAAAGTTTGGTACAATACCCTTGAAGTAGGTATACATATGATATCAAAAGTATAATTATCTCTATTATACCTAATTTGTGATTCGATGATATTGATGTAATTTGTATTAAAATAAAAAGTAATTATCCTAATATTACAATTGATGTAAACTTGAATTTGACCAAGACCTATAGCGAATTGAGTAACGAATAAACTTTGGTGCCCCACTATCTCTCATTCTAACATGTATATAAACAAATTCTCATTCTAACATGTGAAAATTTATCATAATATAAACAAATTCTAATGTTCAATCAAATAAATTAAGTATTTCTTTTTTTATAAAAAAAAATTCAATAAATTCAATCGAACTATCATAAATGAAATTAGTTATTGACATATATTTTAATAAAGTGATGAAAAAATAATAATTCTGTCTTGACTCAATCAAATGCATGAGATGGTGAAGAAATTTGTGTATCCTCTACGGATATTTCTGTAACGTCATCTATAGTATTCATCAATGGCGGCCTTTCTACGGCGCCGCCGTTGCATAGCATTTCCTTCTCTAAGTGTTGGCAATAGCTTTCGAAAACTCGTGAGCTCACAGAAACACCGAAATCTAATAGGAATAGCAATTCCAATTCAAGCTTATTTAGTTCTGCATTGCTTACTCCTCCAACTCGAGCAAAAAATGCGTTGTTATAATGCCTGAAAATATATACATTATTTGAAAATGAATAAGGTCAAAAAGAAAATTAATTTTAGAAAATAAATAGGTAACATATTAATTAGTTCTTCAAATTCATAATGTTTTGCAAATAGAAATTGAGCGAAATGGACTTTTATCACTATTTAAAGTCATGTTTATGTAATGTAAAATAAATATTTGTCACTTATAAAAAAACAAATTGTCGACGCAACAATAACGATTCATGTCAATCAATAATTCAAAAGAAATGAAAACTCACACCACCAAAAAAAAAAAAAAACCTCACACGTCACTTAAAAGGCAATTCTCAAAGTCAATTATATTTAGAAAAATACAATTATGCATAATTCATCACCTAATAAGATCGATCGTTGATCGTATAATTGGCAATTGCTTTGGATCAATTGACTAGATATGGTCAATCAAGTCTAAATTCCAAAAGAAAATAAGTGAATTCAAATTTGTTCCATACAATATATTATATCCTGCAAAATTTATAACAAAAATTGATCACCTTTGAAACAAAAAAACAAATGTGAGATAGATGACACATTTTTTAAATTTAAATATTTGACAAAGATTTCGACGTAACATTAACGATTCATTTTAATCAATAGCTCAAAAGAAATTAAAACTCACACACATAATTATTTTAAAAAAAATGTGAAAACTCACACGTCATCAAGAATCTTGGAAGCAACCATGACGCTTGTAACCAATAACCTATGCACATTTAGCGACACAACAAGCGAGTCCGGATACTTATGCACCAGCCTATCTATATAAACAAATCCCACCACAAAACAGGAGGGGCTACAACTCGTGTATTTATATATTCGCTCCATGTATTTCGATAAGCTTATTCCTGGCGCTCTCACGCCGTGAAAAGCACTCAAGCTGTTTCCTGCTCTAGTTGTGTCAAGGACTAGCTTGTCATTTCGAGTGACTAGCTTTTCGAGCACGTAAGAAAGGATGGTTAGGACTCTTGGTGTTGTTGTTGATGGCGGCTCGATATCTTGGCTAGGCTCTAGATGCCGGAGATGGGCCGCCGGAGTTTCGGCCACGGTTAACATTTATAGTGACATTTTTTGTTATATGGCTGGCAACCCTGCTGTTGGGGCATTGTTTTTTTTCTTTTTTTTTTTCATGTTGTGTTGTGGCAAGGTAATGCAGAATGTGAGCACACATCTTATCTAGTATGGGTTAATGGTTGTGTGACACGTAGCGGTTTTATTCTCCATTCAAATGAATATTCTACTATATAGTTATCTTTTTTTTTTTTTTTTTTTTAAATTTGAGAAAAGCATATATAGTTATCCTATTTTTTGACCAAAAACATAAATATTATCCTAAAATCAAGGAAAAGTATTCGTATTTGCTTCGTAAGCTGGTTTGGATTTTATCCGTTTAAATAATGCTTACTATATGATAACTTAGTTCTCGGTATGAATTCTACTGGAGGCATCACACTGGGGAGGACTTATACCATTTCCACTGATTTTGGAAAAAATCGATCGGAATTATAAGATTTTGACCGAAATTCCAATCGGAATAATCGGTTGGAAAACACCAAATCGGAATCGGATTCCAACCGAAATTCCGACCGGTAAAATTCCAACCGAAATTTCCACGGAATATTTCGTTGGGAATATAATTCCCACTGAATAATTTAGGTGGGATATATGAATTCCCACCGAAATTATTCGGTGGGAATATATATTCCCATTTCAATATATTCCTCCCACAAAATAATTTCAGTGGGAATATATAAATTCCCATCGATTCAATATCGGTGGGAATATATATATATATATATATATATATATATATATATATATATATATTCCCATTTCAATTTATTTATTTTTTTCCTTTTTTTATATTCCCATTTCAATTTTATTTTTTGTTTTCGGTTTTTTTTTTAATTTAGAGTCTGTATGAATTCCCGACAATCAATTACATATCAAAGTTCAATTTATTCATAACAAAATATTCAATTATTACATAGACTAAAAATATTCAATTCTTACATATATTACAAATATTCAATACGTACACATATATACTTCGATAACACAATATTCTAATTAAACAAAACAACTGCGGTACAATATTAAAATTCTAAAATAAATCATAAGCCTACATATTTGGTGTTTTAAAAACATCGTCCGAGTTTGGCACCTGAGAATGTCTCGGCGGGGGCGGTTGATGAAACCGTAACTAACTTATAATTCAATACCAAAATTAAGCTCAATATTCATTTTCATGAACACTATATACTATATATATATATGAGAATGAAGAAGTAATTTAAAATGGGACTTACAAAGGGTAAGAGGACTAAAATTGCGTTAACTTGAAACATAAAGGATGTAAATTGTTAGTCAAAATTACAAATAATTAGTCAAATCAAACATGTGATATGGGTTAAATAATTTTTGAATCTTATATTGAATATAAAAAAATTGTTGTTTTATTCAATTAAAAGTACTTAGAGCATCTCCAGCAGTATGTTTTTTTGCTCTTCCAAGAGCTAAAATTGAGATTATACATAACCAAACTAAAAAATCTTGTTCCAGCAGTGACTTGTATTTATACAAGCCTATGTATAATGCAAGATTGAACTTGTATATATGGATGTCCATGTATAATTATACAGGACATCCACATAAGTAAATTTATGTTTATTTGAATTAAATAGTTTATTAAATCATTATGGTTTCTATTATGTAGTTTCCCACTTAACTTGTGAAAATTCCCACTCATCAACTTATGTGGTTGATTCTTCTGTTGAAAAATTAAGAGTTGTTCGCGAGGGTTTATTGCTATATATTAGAGAACTTATTGTCGGCCCCTTGGGGGGAACAATGTTGTCCTGTTGTATTTTATTTGAAAGAAAAAATAATATCCACATATATAAATATATAATTGTCATTTCTTTTGCAAGTCATGGCGAATACCTACACATATAGCGAATGAAACTGCTGTGACCTAAGAGAGGTAGTTTTGACTTATTAACACAAAAGTTTTTTACTAATTTTATTGAGACAAAATATGTATTACAAATGTGGGCAATAGGCTTCTCCTTGTTTGCATGAAGAAATATATTCTTTACCCACGCGATCGCGTATTGGGGAAAATTCTTACATAGACCAGGTCTAAGAGCTTAGTGGTAGACCTTGTGGTTGTAAATGCACCACATAATACATTTTGATGATGTCATGCTCTCACAATGTATGATGTGGTGCATTTACAACCACAAGGTTTATGAAAAGCTCATAGACCATGTCTATGCAAGAATTTTCCGCGTATTGGACATTCAAATAGTCTAGGCAAATCCACATGTCGCATTTCGCAAGATTGAGTTTTAATATGTCACGTGTTGGGCTAGTTTCACCCACACATTCAGCTTGGTCACACGTGAGGGGATTGAGACTAAAAATGTCCTACATGGATTGGATAACAAGACTAAGTTCACCTTATAAGGTTTTGGACAATTCTCAACTCATGAACTTGCTATTGAGGTGAGTTAACTCAAACAACTTAATGTATACTTAGCTCAATCCATGTACGTGGTGAATTCGAAGATATTTGGACAAAAGTACAAAAGTCCTTAATACCATTTTCCTAATATTTGTACAAAAGTACAAAAAACCCCTAGGTTAAAAAGTTAAAGGAATTTACCCCCCCAGGCTGTAATGTGTTTTACTCGCTGTAAGTGCGAGTCTTCTTCATGATTTGCAGGGGAAGAAATAAATATTGATATGCTTTGTGGTCAATTATTAATTTTCAAATGATTGTAGTGAGCTAACAAAATGATAACACAGTTTTCTACTGAAAAAATATTAACACAGAGAGTTTTTTTGCTAATAAAAACAACGCAGAGGTTTTGCCAATTAGAAATGACACTAGCTTATTGGTTTTCCACCAAATTAATTAAAAAGAAAAGTACATAAGTACATAACATATACTATAGTTCTTCCATGGACTGCTGCTATGTATGTAGGCCGAACGAAAAGCCAGAACCCCGTAGCTTCTCCTCCTTGATCGTATCAATCCTTTCCGCCATCTCCGGTGTCAAATGATATTTCCAGTCCCCTGTATTCCCCTGTCTAAAATAAGCACAATTATCCAACTCAACATGTCCAATAGGGCGAAACTTACCTGTCTTATTCACTTCCAGGCCACTCAAACTCTGAAAACTACACATTCTCACAATCTTTTCCGGCATACCCTCATGTTCTTCTTCATTAGAAAATGGTTCACACATAAACTCAGCCATCTTCCTAACATAAAACACGGCGTCCGCCTTCAATTCTTCGTATTTCAAGAACAAAAACATGTCGGGCTTGTCAAGACTTGCTTTGTAATAGCCTAAAACATGGTCCCAATACGGGCCCCAACTAGTCTTACCCTCGCAAAATAGGTTAAACTCATCATGATAGATCGAAGACGAATCGAGTTTCATTTCCGATCCTGATCTAGCGCTCCTTAATTCGTCTAGCCTTTTCGCAAAGTGCCATTGAGAAACAAATGTGTCCTTTGGTTCCCGGCAGATGTAAATAATTTTACATCCGCATGATGGAATGGATTCGGGTAGGGATGTGTACGGCATGTGTGTTGATAGTAGGGTGTGCTCCCGAGTATTTGTAATGGTCGGAGTATCTTTTAGAAAATCGACCTCCAAGAAGGGTACTAGTGAATGTGGGAGGTTGCTTAGCAAAGGGTGGTTCTCGATTTGGTGATCATGATCGTCTTGATATCGTTTTCTTGTTGCAATGGCAAAACATAAGGCCTTAAGCCAGGTGTTACCGGTTTTAGGGCCACCGGCTATGATTATATCCGTCGGTAGAGCTTGAAATTGTTTTTGAGCTTGAATCACTCCAGTGAGGATGATTGAACTGTACCAAAATCCTTGGTATTTATATAAATCTCTTGAAGTACCGACACGATTTTGTTTCGGTAGAGTCGATAGTAATTCGGTGAAGAAGTTGCTGGAGTTGGGCAATAGTGATTTCTGGAAATCATGGTCTTTAGTAGCTAAGGAGCTCATTTTAAAAATAAATAAATAAATAAATTGATCGATCAATGGATGTATATGAAGTTAAAGAGAGATTAATTATGCTAAATTGGAGTAATTGGAGTGGCGAGTTATAGTGTGGGAGAGTCGAAGCTTTTATAATTCAATACGTCCCTCTTAAAATTTGTCTAATTGATATGCTTGTAGATCTGATTCGTCCCTCTTAAAATTTTCGTAGCAGATGCTAGGGGTGAGCATTTGGACCGAACCGGACTGAAGTTCGGTTTCTGGCCGGTTCAGTACAAAAATCTAACGGTCCGGTTTAGTCCACGATTTCCCGAATTCAAAATTTTACCAGTTTTTTACCACAAAATTTAACAGTTTGGTCCGGTTTAATTTAATCCAATTCGGTTCGACTCGGTCCAAAAAAAACAAACAATCAAATTTTCCACGGTTCGATCCTAATTCGGGTAAGCATTCGGACCGTTTGTTAACATCTATAATATTCGTCAAGTAAATATATAGTTTATATAATATGACAGGTAGTTTGAATATTTTTTAACTATTTTCGTGGGATACGTGATCATTTAATATTACATGATTTATTTGTTGAATTAGTATTACAATATGTAAGTCTACATATAAATTGTTATGACTGGCCCCAACTAGTTTTTTCTTTTTCTTTTTTTTAAATTAAACAGATAAAAAATAAAATAAAATAAAGGGGTTCTCAAAATTACAATGTCAAGAATAGAACTAGGAAAGTGATTTTAAAATAAAATCAAGGGGTCCCAACTAGTTGAAAGTGTAATTTTAAAGGTGATTCTCAATCCTCGACTCCTTCCGAGCTAATCACACTTAAGGGACTATAATATAGTAGCTCATCAGTTGGCTAAATTAGCTGTTAATTCATTTTGCTTTCACGTCTAATCTTTTTGATCTCGTGTCGAATATCATTGTATCCAAATATCCATGATTATCTATATCAATCGATTTGATTCTCAAAAAAGAAAAAAACTAGGGCCTGTTTGTTTGGCGTTTCCCAGAATTTTTTCGTGTTTTGGAAATGCCAAACAAACATGTTTTCTATTTTCCGAAATAAATTTTTCATCCATTAATTTTCTCAAACTACTTTCTCAAAAGCCAAACAAACAACAATTTTCTTATCTCTAAACAAAACCTATACAAACTCTACTTTGATTTGACATAAAGTAACCTATCTCTTACACAATTTATCTCACACAACAAACATGATTTGACATAAAGTCTTACACATCTTACACCTACAACCCAACTCTTCCAAAAAAACCTACACCTACTTTATTTCTCAAACCACTCTCTCAAAACTCAAACAAACAACATTACGCAAATCGAGATTATTTCACAAACCTCCACTACTCTCCCAAACTACTTTCCCAAACGCCAAACAAACAGACCCTGAGGCTCTCGGAACAACTACCCTCAGGGTTGGGACCATCTATTGTTGCGTTTTAACGAAGAGTCGGGTCTTATTATATATTAGTGTTGTTAATTTTGTTATTGGTGTTAGTTGTTAATTAAGGCTTTCTATGCTAAAGCAGATATCTAACAATAACGAAGTTCGGCCAAGGGAAGGGGCCTGGGAAATGAGTGTGGAGAAGTGATTTTTTTTCTTTTCTAATTTTATATTTTATTTAAAAAAAAAATAGATACAAACGGGTTGAACTATTGAGTTTGGATGTATGATTAACTCACCAAAATTGATTTGGCTCATTTTAGGACCAAATTATGGCATTTACCATTCTAATTTTTTAAGATTCTAAAAGTAATTTTAAAAATATATGTAAAACTTTCTTCTTATTGTTTTTCTTAAAAAAAAAGATTGATGTGAAGAGATCTTTGTAAATATTAAAACATTTGGGGTTGTAATTTCATCAAACCTAAGGGATGCGGAAATATCCATAGAAGTATAATATTAAAGTTGTCATTCTTTTTCCTATTTATTTAACAATTAAAAAAATTAATTTTGTCAGGACCATGTGCAATATTAATTCAGACCTATCTTTAGGCTTACATGTTGATATATCATTGATAGGGAGAATTGCATTTGTAGTACCAAATTTTATATCGACCTCACTTATGATATCATAAAAATTCAGTAGATACTAGTTAATAAGGTCCCTGATCACGTAGCCAGTTGTTGATTGAACCCCTTTGCTGATAGCTATCTGCCACTTAGGGAATACGTGGGTAGTCATATGCCAAATAAGACCCATGTTTGATAGTCATATGTCAAATAAGTTATTGCTTTCATCGAAAGTCTTGACAGTCATTCTTATTTTTATATTTTTTAAACATAATAGTTGAATAGTAAGGATTTTCCTCACTTTTATACTAAGCATTTGTATAATTGAGAGGTTCATTTCTTTTCAATTTGTTATATGTTTCAGTCGAGTTTGTGCTATTGTCTTTATTGTCGAAGTATTAAATTGGAACTTGTGTGATTCCAAACACTTTAAAGCAATAAGTAGGGGTGGCAAATGGATCATCCGGATCGGATTCTTACGGATTGGATCTCAAATGGATCGGATCCTAAATGGATCCAACATGATGGATCTTATATGGATCCGATCCAATTGAAGAATTTTCACATTTAATATGTGGAACCATGATAGATCCATGGTGGATCCACCATGAATCCATGGTGGGACTCATGTTGGATCCAATTAATCCTCACTTTCTCTCTTATGGTCTCACCATTTTCGACCCGCAACCTCACCTACCCCACCCTACCCTACCCCCACCCTACCCCACCCCACCCCACCCAACCCCACCCTACCTCACCTCACCCTACCACCACCCACCCCACCCTACCCCCACCATACCTCACCTCTTATGGTGGGGGTGGGTAAGTGAGGCTGGGGTGGGGTGGGGTGGGGGTAAGTAGATGGGGATGATGAATTGAAATTTTTATTTTTTATTTTTTTTAAGTGGATCGAGCTATAGATTCATATCGGATCCACTGCGGATCCATTCCCGAATCCATTATGGATCCACACTAGAACCACACATTTTATGTGTGAATCCATAGCAAATTCAAATTTTGTTGGATTTCAACCGGATCCGATCCAAGTGAAATTTAGTGGATCCATTGTGGATCGAATCCGCGGATTTGGATCGGATTTGGATCCGATCCATGGATCCGATCCATATTGCCACCCCTAGCAATAAGACCATCACTTTTGTTATAACTCTCAATCGGGAAAGAACTATCATAAATTTGTTTTCGTTCAGGCGGGCATAGAAAAGAGTCATGAGTAGTGTTTTCCTACTGCGTCACATCCCTTGATAGAAGGCATATCATATTGAAGCTGTGAATCATCATTGATATTGTCTTTGATAAGTTTTGTGTTATATTTGCACGCACAAGTATTTGCATGGCCACATTGTTTCCATTTGCAAACACAATTTGATATTGAGGCAACCAAATATATTTTCAAATAAATTTCTTTTTGGGCATGCCCAGTGAGACTTGATAGTTTTATTGCCAAAACGTGCATATTTGAATATGGCTTCATTGTTAAATCCTTACAGTATATTTGGTGCCTTTCAGGATGGTGCTAGTAACAAGAAAAAACAAGGGTGGCAAATCGAGATCAGAGCAAGAGCTAGAAGATTGACATAATTCATCAAGAATAATTCTTTGGACAAGGAGCAAGTGGTTGATCATGAACGATCGATGTCACAACAAATTAGTCTTCGTTCAAAGAACACATCATCTTATCATATTGAGAACAACATCGACCGATTGATAATTGAAATCAAGTCGTTCTTGATCAAGACAAGAGAGAGAAACCAATCTTTGAGGGTTAGAAAAGCGTAATGGTGTAAGAGCATGCAAACATTTTGTAATGCAGTCCAGGTTATGCAACAATCATCATCAATCTTTGTCCATACTTTGGGACGAATTGAGGCCAAATTGGCCATCTTGGCAGACGGATAACAAGAGATAAAAGGCCAACATCGCCAATCATGAGCTTCGTCGTTGCATTAGTCAATGTTGCACGTTGTTCCTCCACGGGGTAGCCTCCATTGCCATAATAGGTGCCACCCTTGATGAAGCTCAGAGATGAGAGGTAGAGATTGTCCCACTAGACGTGCCAAAATATTGTAGCAACGTTTGAGTCCTGACACTTAATTATTAGACAAGATAATTGAACAAATTGAATTTAAAATATTTAAAAATAAAATATGTTACAATTTCTATTTGATCATCTGATTCTAATCTATTGAATTTAAAATATTTAAAAATAAAATATGTTACAATCTCTATTTGATCATCTGATTCTAATCTACAGCGATGACTCGATCTTTGAATTTAAGAATTTGAACTTTCAACGAATATTTGATCTCCTTCGTAACAACTTTGAATTTTGAAGAACATCATTCGAGGGTGTTGTCGTTTAATCTCATATTAAAGTATGATGTGAATTTGAATCTTTGTGCCAGATAATTTGAACACCGTCTCGAGTGCTTGGATCTTGATGGACTTTAATCTTCTTTAAAGCACTATTGATCTTTAAGGGTTTCACAACTGATCTCGAATCACATGCCACAACTTGCTTCAATCTTCTTGAAGAACGCCTTAAATTTAAAAAAGGTATTGAATTTGATGAAGAACACTTTGGATTTGATGAACTTCTCAAAGAGGATATTTGCTCCTTCAGTCCTTCTTCAAGTTTTGCTCCTTTAGAATTGTATTTTTTGAGTTGTGGTTTTCGTCTTGGAGATAACCTCTATTTATGTGAGATTTGTAGATTTATGCAATTTTCACCTGATGATGTGGCATAATTTGGTTGGCTATAAATATCTCTTGCAAATATGCATTGTGTAGAAATTTCCTAGGTATTTGACCTAATTCGCAATATCTAAAAATTGACAATGTTAAATTGGGCATATGAAATTTACTCTTCTACAGGATTAATTATATCTAAATAATTGAACATTCAATGAAATTAACTTCCACCTCCCCCGAATTTTGGACTATTGACATTCACCTCCCCTGACCTTTGTAAATTTTATAAAGTACATGTGGATGTCAATAATTCAAAGTTTGGAGGAGGTGGATGCATTTAACCTTATTATTTTTAATAAAGTGTGAAAAATAGTATTAACATAATGATATTAAATTTTTTTTTTACATTTTCCTTCAAAGTCACAATTATCTTAATATCATGAAGGAAAAGCAATTTCTTTTTCTTTTTTCAAAGAATACCAACTACATTAGTTTAAATCCTCGCAAATAACAAATAAGTTGAGCATAAAATGTATTTCTAAATTTGAGTGTTACTTGTATATTGATTGAAGTAATACCTTGTAATATTAAATAATAAATACTTATCTCTAACAAAAGAGAGATATATATTTATAAAAAAAATAAAAAATTAAGAGCAGTTTTATATTTCGAAACTTGATTTTAAATTAAAAAATTAGATGATAAGTGATAAGTGATAACATTCAAGTCTTTCCTGTGTTCTTATCGTAGAAATAAAAAACTAATTAAGATCACATAAAGATAACAAATTACTGAAATTAGTCGAATATGCCAATTTCAGTCAGCTAATGGTGAAAAAAAAGACAAAATAATACGACGCAGTTGACCGCAGAAAAGATCTAAACATTCTCTTGCCCATTTCACGGATGACGTGGACCCAATCCAAACCGTACACGTCCTCCCCGAATTTCCACCGAATTTACCGCCAATGCCATTGCCCGAGTCCCAAGCTTAAATTGGTTCTTGTTCAACATTTTCTATATCAGCAGCCGAATCAATTTTTTATAGCCCACAGTTTACTACGTGGCAGAAGCCCAAATCGTAATATATATTGAACCATAAATCCTTTTACAAAACAACATTTTGTTCACAATTCAAGAAAAACCCAACATTTCTCAGTGATTAATATCACAAACTCCGACACGCACACTGTTTAATTCGGACTTGAAATGGGTCGTAATCAGTTTCTAGATATGGGTTAATCATCTTTCTTTAATTTTGTTTTAGTATATTCTTATCAGAAAAATAAAAATTTTATCTTATAATGTCTTTAATATTGTTGTTGCATTGGTATTTTGTAGTAGTAGCATAAATCGTGGCGGGATTCGGCTCGTTCTATAAAGAATAATAATTCTCTCGCGGGTAAGCTATTTTCTTATTGATTAATTGTGTTTATTTTAACAATTTTGTTGAATTGATTTTTAGAATTGATTTTGTTATAGGGTTAAAGCTGGAGCATTGTTTTCTTGATACAACAAAAGCCGAAATCCCGCCCACCGAGTTTGCATTCCTTTTTCCTTTCTAAGTAAAGAACAAATTTTGCATTAATCCAAGAGTTAATTAAGTTGTCATTGTAGCTAGTAGTTATAAAGAATTTTTATTGGAAAAATGGTGGAACCTATATGTGAGTATTGTAAGGTAGTAAGGGCAGTAGTGTATTGCGAATCGGATTCCGCTCGACTCTGCTTAAAATGTGATGATTCTATTCACTCTGCCAATGCTATATCGCGTAGGCACCTTCGTTCGCTTATTTGCGATAAATGTAGCTCACGAGCTGCGGTGGTGCGTTGCCTCGACCACAAATCGTCATTCTGTCGGGCCTGTGATTGTGGAGGCGGGTGTTTTGGGCCGGGCCATAACCGTTTCAAGTTGAACTTTTACACGGGATGCCCTTCCGCTACCGAGTTCCCTATGCTATGGTCTTTAGATATCGATTGTGACACGCCTCACGAGATGACGATGGTTGGTGGAGGAGGAGCACCGTTATCGGGTGGTGGACAGGTGGAAAACAAGTTGAATGAGATTGCACCATGTGTCAAGTTCGGAGGGTCGTGGGCGGATCGACCTCCCATGCCTCCTCAACTTCCGTTTACAAATATGTCGTTGTGTGACAGGAATCAGACGCCTTTGTTCTTTCAAGGAGCCACACTACAAAAGGTTATCTAAAGTCTTTCGAATTTTATAGGCTTAATAGGTGCGGGATGCGTCTTGATCTTTTTTTTTTTTTTTTTTTTTGTGTGATGGGGTGATCCAGATTATAACTTTTGATTCACACGTGGGATCTGAGCAGTTCAAGGGCGTAATGAGATGATGAGACTAAAAATGGCCCACGTGGATTGGATAACAACAATCCTCACCTTCTTAGCTAGTTTTTGAGGCGTGTTAGGCACAAACCACTTAAGTGGACTTAGCCCAATCCATTCGAAATCTAAAATGAGTCTAAAGTTCTTTTTAGGAGTATTAGATTCTATTGAGAAGCCCTTTTAAGGGTAGTTGGAAGGATGGTGTCATTGATCATATAGTTATTTTCGAATTTGGTTTCTAATACCGGTTTTTACGACGAAGTTTGGTTCTCGTGGAGTTGTAACAATTTGCATCAGAGCAGGCAGGCCAACTACTCCCAATTTCAAATGTATTGCGCGAGTGGTGCCATTTGCTTTGATGTGTTCGCTCAAGGCTAGGTAATTAGAAAATCGTTTAATTTGACATCGTGTATGAACTTTGATCTAAATTGGTAATATGGGGTTATATATGTAGGGTTTATATGGTTTTAATCAGCTTTTGAAGTAGAGTTCTGATGATCATAATAAAATGAATGTAAATGCAAACTTTGATATTGTCCTTTTGATTCCACGAGTATGACTTAATTTCATGGGAAAAGTTCAAATGTGTTATATCTTTCTACTAAATATTATTCTTAATTTGATTTGTGTGCAATTTAATTCCATAACAGGGTTATGTTGATAGTGGCAAGGATATTGGGCTTCATGAAATTGACGAGCTATATGAAGCAGCTAACATAGACGACATGCTTACAAATTTTCAAAATCAGCCGAAATATCAATTGGACAATGCAGAGCTAGACGAGTTACTAATGGAGAAAAACTTATCAGTCTCTGAATCTAATGGTACTCTAATAGAAAATGCTTTAGAGGTAGGTTATCCTTCAACTTTGAATCAATGCATAATAGATATTTATTTTTTTACGACATATTGTTTGGAACAATACGAAATTGTTAACAATAACATGTCTTTATCTTTAGGTAAACTCATCAGGACAACAAGAGTGCATAGGTTTTCAACCGTCAAATAATTTGATCCCGACTATGAATGCCAGTACTAATTGCATGCTTATGAACCCAATCCCTTTGAACATATCTTTATCTTTATCTAACATCACTGGAGAAAGTAGTGCAGCCAATTATCAAGATTGTGGTTTGTCACCATTTCTAAATGGTGATTCTCCGTGGGATTCCAATTTTGAAGCTAGTTGCCCACAGGCAAGGGATAAAGCCAAGATGAGATATAACGAAAAGAAGAAAACAAGAATGTATGTCATTCTACTCTCTGTTTGTTTATTATATCTTCTCCATTTCACGATTTTATTACCTAATACTTGAATATACCTAAACTTCATTTGGATTTGGATTTGGATTAAGGGATTTGAATTTGATGAATGATTTGGAGAAAGGATTTCAAAGAGTAATTGCTGGAAATACATCCTTTTGGCACTTTGAACCCTGAAATTGAAATTTTGGCACTTTGCACCCTCAAATTGCATATTCTTGGCAATACAATGTGCGTTTTGCACCCCAATAGTGTGCATTTCACCAAAGAATGTAAAGTGCCAAATCATTAATTTCAGTGTGCAAAGTGCAACAATAGTGTTTTATGGGGTGCAAAATGCCAAGTACTCGATTTCAAATGACTCTTATATATTTCAAGTCCATTATTTTGGTACCTAAAGGATATGAACTCCATACAAAGTTAAATTGATCAAGTACTAAGGATTTGTTATTATGTTTTGAAATCCATAGCATCAAATCCCTCAATCCAAATGAGGCATTTGATAACTTGATAAATGGTAAACTCTTTACTTAGTGTACTATTTGTTGAATAAATACACCAGTTTTTCTAAAGATCATCCTATGTAAATGTAGGTTTGGTAAACAAATAAGATACGCTTCACGTAAAGCCAGAGCTGATACCAGAAAGCGTGTTAAAGGTAGATTCGTCAAGGCTGGTGAAGTTTTAGGATATGATCCAGCTGAAATAAAAGAATTTTAAGCTAAGTCACTTGGATATTCACTTAGCCGCCGGACATATTATTTTGACATAAAGGTAACTACCACACTACTGTTTATGGGAAATTTTGTATTATGAAGATTTGTACACGTTTTAATAAGTACATATGAGATGATATCTTTTCCAAAGTTTAAGGAAAATATCGTAGATTGTTAAAAGAATATGGGCCTGTTTGTCTCACATTTCTGAAAGTTGTTTTAGAAAAAAATTCGGTTTTCGTAATATAGTTTGTTTGGGTTTTTTTAGATGAAATAAATAGTAGGTGTGAGTTTTAGAAATGAGTTGGTTTTTTTAGAGATTTTGGAAATAAGAGAAATTTTTTGTAAGATAGATTACTTTATGTCAAATCATGTTTGTTATGGGAGATAAATAGTGTAAATACGTTAATTTTAGAGATACGAGCATTTTTTAAGATGAAAATTGAGAGAGGTTAAGTTTATTTCTAATGGTAAAAAAGATTGTTTATTTGACTTTTTCAGAAAGCATCGAAATGCTCCTGAAAAGCGAGACTAACAGGTATGATCAAGTATTTGTTTAAAATATACAAATAAAAGTTGAAGATTTTGCATATCTTTGCTCTTATTATCTTTTCTAACATAATTTCATCTTCGAAAGACAGATCTTTGTTCTAACAGGCCCTGTGATGGGCGGCTGACGGAGTTATGAAGGAGCCTATATAATTTGAAGTAAGCTCCAAAGTTTGTTCATTCTTTTATAAGCCTAATATTTCGGATTTACTTTGTTATAAAATATTCAAATTTCTTAGCTTAATATCTCATCTTTAATCTTGAAGGGTCGATCTACAGCCATACTGGAAGGTCTTCTGCTCTCGTTACACGTGATGTTGCTGCGCATAATATTTTTGCTTTGTCATCACCGCAGCTCAAAACTCTTCGTAAGAGAATTCGTTTGTCTTGCAAGACAATGATTCATGTAATAAGCTTCAATATAGATTCAGCTTTTATGAGATTTAGAACGGTTGAAAAAACGTGTTTTTTCAAGCATAGAGTTTGTTTTCGTTTCATTTGGAATGTTTCCCGAAGGGAACTTCTATAGTTTCTTCTTGCTGGTTTAGAGGTAAAGAAAACTGTATACTCATACAAGTGAATTCATGGTTGATTGTGATTCCTCCTAATAATAGTTATACTTTTTGTTACTTTTTCTCATCTATCTTTCAATTTTTGAGGATGGAGATTCTTCAATTTCATCTCACATTCTAGGATCTTTGTCTGAGAAAACAGAATGTAAGATCCCAAGCAATTTAAGTTTGGGTCACACATTGCTATCCCTAACTATTTGTTTGTGTACTACACAGGTTCCTTAAATTTTAGGATGTAGGAAATGGGCGACGGAGGCGATGTGTAGCTTTATACCTCTGCGATATTTTTATGCCACATCATGTTCTTCAACAATCAAGGACGGATCCGTGGCCAAAAATTGGAGGTGAATAAAGATTTTCGTGAAATTTTTATAGACAGAAGTCTACATAAAATAATACGAAGTATAACAAAATAAACTTCCGGTAAGAACGAAATTGGAATTTTAAATCCGAATATAATTCAATAATAATAAAAAAACCTATTGAAGTTGCACATGACATTTTTGCATGTCATAAGACTCGTATGAAAGAATCTAATATGAATTTTTTAACACTTTTCTTCCGGTATATTGATCTTTAATCTTATTTCTAAGCATGTTTTTCATCAACTTAATTGCTTAAAATGATGATTCAATTGTTGCAGCTACAATGAGAAGAGTTAATATTAAATGAACCAAATGATTATAGTTGATTCTCTCATAATTGAATTTTCAATGAACATACATTTTATATTTTATATATAACAAATAAACTAGTATAAATTTATTATGATATTATTTTACACAACATACATAATAAAAAAGAGCAAAAGACAAAAACACACCTTATGTTTTGTCTAACTCCCAAAATTTCCCCTGTATTATTTTAACCCCCAAAAAATTCCTTGTGATCTCAAATAAGTGCAAAATATACCCCCAAAAAAGAGAGTGTGTTTCAATTGCCAAAATTGCAAGTATTTGTTCACATTTTGCTTTTAATATGACAATTTTACCCCTGACATCGAAAGACAAAAACACCCCCTATGCTTTGTATAACTCCCAAAAAAAACCCCATGTGTCATTTTAAATCCTCAAAACCCCCCTGTGTTTGATTTTAAGTACCACACTCGATCCAAGTAGTATATACTTAATTTTTCAAAAAGAATAAATAAATTTTATAGAAAACAAACACATAGGGGTAATCTTGTCATTCCACCAAAAGTCAAAAATAAAATTATAAGTATATACTACTTGGGTCGAGTGTGGTATTTAAAACCAAATACAGAGGGTTTTTTGGGAGTTATACAAAGTATATGGGATGTTTTTATCTTTTACTCTAATAAAAAATATTGTCATAGACGCGCACACCACACAATATTGAAACTAATAGTGATGGTTGTACGTTGCTCAAGAGATCGATTAGAGGGGTCTGATTTCTCAAACGAATCGCACTCCTTCGTATACATTAGGAGTCCATTGATGAAAAGGGGCTAGGGAAAGTTGGTCCAAGTTGAAGAATCATTTTTCAGATCCAATGTTAACATGTGCTAGATGGTACATCGTTTTCTTTACACAAGGAGTGTTTGTTAATAAAAATAAACAAGAGTTTATCTATTAATTAGAACTAACAGCGGGGTGTAATTTGTAAATAAACCCTGAAAGAACATAAAAAAAAAAAAACCCAAACAACTCCTGAATCCACATTGCGTTTATTCACTTCAAAAAAAATAAAAAGAAAAACAATCACAAACCACTCGAATTTCATCACAACTTGAACTTATCTCAATGCAACTTCCATTAATTTTGCATCACTTCAAAAAACAAACATTAAAGTTGACAATCGATCAATGACCGCCCCGATCGACTAATCTCCAGAACAATTGAATCTCGTCATCTTCTTCATTTGTTTCCGGCATTCAAAGCATTCAGTCTGCATAGAAAGTCCACCAGCTATATTGGGCACAGAAAATGTGTTGGTGGTAGGTTTAATTGGGCCAACTAAACTTATATGCTCATTCAATGCAGCTACAAAGTCTATCTTTCCCACATTGTTTTCCCACTTATGATACTCAGACAAACATTTCAGCATTGTGTCTCCCATTCCGCTAGCCATTTCCGTAGAAGATCCTCCTTTGCTTATGATGGCCCACCCTCGACCACTACAGTCGAAGCTACGCATCTTTAAAACCCCTCGCATAATTTCATCAGATAACATTCCAACTTGCACAAGTGAATGCCACATGCAGTCTATTCTAGTCCAGAACAACTGTATTTTGGCAGGGTCCATGGGTTCGATGATTAATTTCTCCGAAGAAATGAAATCAATGTTCTCTTTGATTATACCCTTTTTGTTGCTTGTTCCCATGTAAAGTATCTTCATTGTCTTGTTAGCTTTTTTAGATGTGTCTAAAATTGTTTCGTAGAATTTGAGGATCCACTTATTGTCTTCGCCTCCATACAAGCAAACATAATTTTCTTCCTTAATCTGAAATAAAAGGAACAAAAAATGGAAAAGTTCAAAGATATTGTTCATACAAATTACATGACATAGTATGACAAAAGTGTATATCCAAGTTGGTATTGTAAAAATATGAAAATTTTCATCCTACACGACTAGAAACTCACTCAGCACTTTTAGTCCTAAGCTAAAAATAGCATTTTTTATCTCGAGTTACAAAAAACACATTTCGTGCACTGTCTCCATTTTACACGAAAAGGACAAAAATTGGGCCAAAAGAAGAAAGTGGGAAACAATAGTGTTATTTTTGAAAGATCGGGGACTAGAAACTAAAAACGCGAGTTAGCAACTTTTTTACTAATAAAAATAGCAAGAATTGAAATGATAGATAGTAGAGAAAAAAATCAGTCAATACCCATTGAGTTACTGAAGGTCCAACTTCAATGTTGTTTAGCAGCAATTTTACATTCCAATTTTCCTTTTCCCAGAGGTTTTCTGCATATCTTTCCCGAAACGGAAAATTTGCTGACTTCCCCCATATCAAAATCATATGTATTGCTTCATAGCTCAAAATCGTCCCTTGATGAGAAATCACCACAATCTTAGATCTCCTATTAGAATTCCAATCTTTTTCAATGAATTTAATAACTCCAGGATGAACCAATTCAAGATCACGAATTGAGAGCCATGGCATTTTCTTTCTTATGTTATGAAACGCCGCCTCATCTTTCTCCGAAGAGGATTTTTCCACCATTGGGATCCACAAAATTTGGTAATCATTTAGTTTTAGCTTGGGTCTATTATTGTACACATTTAACAGAACTGGAAGTTCCACATTGCATTGTTTGAGGTCTGAAAAGTATAGCAGCACTGGTTTCTTTGCTAAACTATCAATCCCGACCTGTTTTAACATTTCAATGAGAAATTAATGAGATTTTTACTAGTGATGCTAATCATCCAATTTTGGGACTAAAAGTGAAAAAAATAAAATATATACCGGTGTCCCGGAGGACGCAATACATAGAGGCTTATTCTGATAATCAGGAATGAGTGCTTTGAAAATCGACATGTTATCTGTTTCGGCCATTTCCGTAAGCCTTTGTACTGTACTTTTCAAATTCTGATACATATTCTTCTCTGCAAAAACAAGGTATGTATCAATCATGATCACATGATCCATAGATTTTTTTCGAAAAATTCATAAATGGGGAGTTAGAGCTAGCCTGACCTGCTTCCTCGAGACATGAGTCCATATGTCCACGTAGAGATTCACACATCCGAGAGACCTTATGAAACATGTCAGACAATCTAGTTGGTACTTCGCCGCGCAACTCTATGTTTCTACAATAGAATGGCAGGCATTATTTTATTTAATTATTAAAAAGAGAAAAGGAAGAAACTACGGAAAAGAAATCAAGCATATATATCGTATACTCGTTTGCAAATTGCGATTGACAAATCAGAATACTCCGGATGATCCAATAGGTGCATGATTGGATCTGAGCTCTCAGATCATCTAACAGACGCAAGTTGGATTGAAGGTGTTTATGTGGAAGTATTTTATCCACAGATTCAGAAAAACAGGCTGTCAAATTCAGAATGGAGCCAATTATTTTAGTTACGGTTTCAAGATCTGATTTTTTCTTCTCCATTGTTGTTGGTAGTTGCTCAAGAAATGCGAGTGATCGAGCTACAGGATCAGTTGCTCTAAGCTGTTCCACAAGCCAGAATTCTCCATAATTAATAGCAAAAGCTGATAAAGCAATCACAGCTTTTCCATGCCAAGAGTATGATGAAAGCTTCGTAAAAAGCTCAACCACTATCTCGTCTATGTTTATTTCATCACCGGAACAGCTTCTCTCTAACTGAAAAAAGAAAAAAAGGCACCAGCTTATTTATGTGATTTTTTTCTTTATATTAAACACTTGTAAAATTAGAAACCAAACATCCTTTGTTGGAGCGAAATATGTACCTCCCAAGCAAAGGTATTTATCATAACGACCAACTTTTCACGCAATGTTTTGTTTCCAAGATTTATGTCTTCAAAGAAGTTAGTTTTTTTACCATGAATATCCTGCATGAAATAGAAGCAATGATCATTGAATGTCTGAGCATATATAAAATAAATTTGTAAATGAAATAAAAGAAATTAATACCTGAGGAATCGTAAAGCTCATGATATCTTGAACAACCTTAACAAGAGGTTTTATATCGAAATCAAAGGTTTCATCTTCTTTGACATGAGTGCCTCTAATTTTCTGCAATATTGCATCGGGTATTTCGCTTTCATCCATTAAGAAAGATCTAGTACTGCAAAAACTACTAGTGTATTTTGTTTCTTAATTTGTTGTGGCTAATCTAGACACAAAGCTCGTGTACTATATATAGATACGTTGTTCTAGAGATCGATTGGATAAAGAAGATTATAGAACCAAGTACCATACTTGAAGCTTGGTTTATCCAAAATGCAAATTCTTTCATCATTTTTATCCTTTTGAACATGACAGAATGCCAAAGCATGACCTTGAGAAACACGTTTGTTGATTAAATGCATGAAAATCATTTCTCCAGATGGATAAAGTTAATACAAAACAGAAAAGCAACAAAGAGATCATATGTTAAAAATTCATTAACACCATTAAGAGAAATATAATGAAAAAGTTATAAAAGTAGAATGGCCTGCCTGCATCCTTCAGTAAGAAATAAAGCTAAGATGCTTAATTCTCTGTAAAACTTCAACTACAAAAAAGAAAAGCAAGAAATGACTTTAGGACTTGGGAGTATTTTTCAATTTCTTTATGAATAGAAGGCGTGGGAGGATGTTACACGTTTATTGTAAAATAAAAAAAAACAAATTTAAGACAATGTTTATCTCTACTATTATAAAAGCATGAATATTTCTTAATTTTTTTGTGCAGACTAAAATACCCCTATTTAAATTGTAAAATGATATTTAATTAAATGATAAATATATAAAAGACTAAAAGTAATTGAAGAGGTATAATTAGACATGAAGTCTTAATATATTTATCTCATACATAAACTCCTAAAAATTATAAATTCTCTCTCACATCAATTTTTGTAATTTTAATCTTCTTCTCTCATAATACATAAAAAACAAACCATAAGAAAACACTATTATTTTAAATAGCCCCTAAAATAGGGTGATTTACACTCAGATCCCCTTAGGTTTGGACATATTACAAGAAACCCCCCGCTGTTTAAAAAATTACAGGGACACCCCCTCAGGTTTGGGCATATTACAACAAACCCCTTACGGCGTTAAAAACAGACGGAATTTGATGACGTCAGCAATTTTTTTTTTGATTTTCCAAATTTACCCCTAGCTAAATATACCCACATGGGGTGTCTATGTAATAATATTATACCACAAGGGGTGCCTATGTAATAATATTATACCACAAGGGGTGTCTACGTAATATTATTATACCACAGGGGGTGTATTTGAAAGATTACAATAAATATAGGGAGTTACTTATAGCCGTCGGTCATATTTAAAAAATGACCAATGGATGTTAATGTTGGTCATATATTTTAACTATAAATTTCATGGGGGTACATATAGCCAATGGTCATATTTTAGAAAATGACCAATGGATGTTACTGTTGGCCATATATTTTGACTGTAAATCAAAATGTTCACGTGTAGGGATAATACAACTTTAAATCTCGGCGTGCATCTGCAACCATTATGGGTGCATTCTTCACACACCCTACACATGAATATTTTGATTATCGATATTTCAAGGATTGTACACTACCTCTTGAATTTGATGATGACATTATCAAATTTGTGGGATGAAATGCAAAAAAAAAATATAAAACATTTGGACTGCTATTTATAACCAAAATATGTGGCCAACAGGAACATCCAACGGTCATTTTTTAAAATATGACAGGTGGCAACAAGTAACTCCCTGAAATTATTGTAATCTTTCAAATACACCCCCTGTGGTTATTATTACATAGACACCCTCTGTGGTATAATATTATTACATAGACACCCCCCTGTGGGTATATTTAGCCAGGGGTAAATTTGGAAAATCAAAATATTTTTTGCTGACGTCATCAAATTGCGTCTGTTTTTAACTCCGTAAGGGGTTTCTTGTAATATGCCCAAACCTGAGGGAGTGTCCCTGTAATTTTTGAAACAACGGTGGATTTCTTGTAATATGCCCAAACCTGAAGAGGGGGTCTGAGTGTAAATCACCCCCTAAAATATATATAAAAAATTATTATATTTTAGCATCAATATTCATTTAAGTAAGAAAATGTTAATTTAAGGATTTAGTACAACGTAAGTCATAAAAACTCTATATATAATAATTTAAAATGAAATTTGCTTAAATATCATTATGTTACAACAAAAAAATAGAATTGAATCGCATCTTACTATGAAAGAATAAACAATACTTATGACTTAGCTAATTACATAATTTTATTTTGGCTAGAATAGAAAAATATAAAGAATATTCAATAATATCAAGACATACATAACCTCAAATTTCATGGAATTCTTTTCATGAAAAAACAGGTGAAATTGATGGAAAAGGGTGAAATCGATAAAAAAAAAGGTGATTTAAACTCAGACCCCCTCAGGTTTGGGCATATTACAAGAAACCCCCTGTTGTTTCAAAAATTACAGGGACACCCCCTTAGGTTTGGTCATTTTACAAGAAACCCCTTACGGCATTAAAAACAGACGGAATTTGATGACGTCAGAATATATGGCCAACATTAACATCCATGGTCATTTTTTCAAATATGACCGTTGGCTATAAGTAACTCCTTGAAGTTATTGTAATCTTTCAAATACACCCACTATGCTATAATATTATTACATAGACACCCCCTGTGGGTATATTTAGCCAGGGGTAAATTTGGAAAATCAAAAGAAAATTGTTGACGTCATCAAATTTCGTCTGTTTTTAACGCCGTAAGGGGTTTCTTGTAAAATGCCCAAACCTGAGGGGGTGTCCCTGTAATTTTTGAAACAACAGGGGGTTTTTTGTAATATGCTCAAACCTGAGGGGGTCTGAGTGTAAATCACCCTAAAAAAAATCTATGAAATCATTGAAAATTCAGTGAAGTTGGTGAAAATTTGGGTGAAAGTGATAAAAAAAAGTGCCCCTGGAACAGATAAATAGATGTGAAATCGATGAAAATTCGTGAAAAATTATGCAATTGGTGAAACGACAACATTACTGAAAAGCAAATGAAATCGGTAAAAAAAATGAATAAAGTCGGTGAAAACGTGTCAAATCAATGAAAATTCAGGTGAAATTGGTGAAAAGAACGTGTGAAATCAGTGAAAAAATGTACGAAATAGGTGAAAATGGATTAATATGATAAAAACGTGTGAAATCAGTAAAAAAAATTAATCGACAAAATAAGGTGAAACCAGCAGAAAAATGGTTACGAAAGAACAAAATCGTAAAAACAGTGAAAATAAGTTCTAATTGATAAAAATGGGTAAAACAGTAAGAAAAATTAAACTGGTAAAAATGAATAGAATCGGTTAAAAAACAGGTTAAATAGGTAAAAAATGAATTAAATAGGTGAAAATTGGTTAATTTACTCTATTTTATGACATAATAAATTTAATTTTACTCTAATTTACAAAAAATAAATATCCATGAAATTAATTAGACACGTACAAGGTACGTGCATTTTCCTAGTAGATATAAACTTGTTTATACAGTATGTACTTTTTTCTGAAAATAGAAAGAGTAAATCGCATTTTTGGTCCTCCTTATGGATTAACGTTTGCACTTTCATCCCTCTTATATTTTTTGTAGCAGATTCGTCCCTCTTATCAATGTAGTATAACACATTCGTCCCTCTTATCAAACATTCGTCCCTCTTAAATTTTTCATAGCAGATTCATCCCTCTTATCAACATAGTGTAACACATTCGTCCCTCTTAAATCCAAAATATATCCTCAAATGGACGAAAATTGATGTATTTTGGATTTAAGAGGGACCAATGGGTTACACTACATTGATAAGAGGGACGAACGTTTGATAAGAGGGACGAATGTGTTACACTATGTTGATAAGATGGACGAATCTGCTACAAAAAATTTAAGAGGGACGAAAGTGTAAAATTTGACCCATAAGGAGGACCAAAAATGCTATTCACTCAAATAAAAATTACAAATTTAAGACAATGTTTATCGATAATAAATTTGTTTAAAGATTAGACAACAATATCAAAACTCAATGACTTATTACATTATCAAAACATCAATTCATTTAAAATAAATTTAAATTAACAAAAATGTTGGGAATTTTAACGACATACCTACACCATGCTCAATTGATTAAGGCTTCATTCCATATTACATGATTATGCGCCATACACCAATTTTCTTTGGCCTCATGGTTAACTAAATTTCATTGGCCAAGTAATCAAAGCACAAGTTCCCTCTTTTTTTTTTCCTTAACTTTCATTCCATTTTCTATTCCTTTCCGTTTACAATGGCAGCTATTTCTCTCTTCTTTCCTACTTTTGGCTTACCAGTAATCTCCACACGAACAAATTCCATCCTTAAAGTGATGAAACCGGTTCAAATCTCTAACAACTATCTCTCTATTTACCAACTTTGATATCAATTTAGTAGCCAAATGACAATTCACACAAGCTCGTAAATTCTTCGTAATCCGAAGCGTAGTCCCAGGATCGGTACTAATAAGCCCATAAGCAATAGCTAGTCTCTCACTATGATTACATAAACTCATCTTTTTATCTTCTTTATCCAAATCATGCAAAGAAGACTCTGAATCTACTACAAATCCATATTCTAACAACCTGTTCTCCAACCACTCAACTTTTTCATAAATTTCATCGAACCTTGAATGCGATTTATCTCCGATACGAAAAGCCTCGAGCTTCCCATTAATCTCAATCATACTATATCCCAAGTCTTTATTCAATCCTCTTGATTGCATAAGTACCCTAACTTTACCCACACCTTCCCACATATGAACCGAAGCATAAAGATTAGAGAGCTGCACGTAATGACCCGTGTTTAAAGGGTCTAACGAGAAAAGTTTATCTGCAGCATATTCACCGAGTATCACATGGCGATAGATTTTACAAGCACTCAAAAGTGAGCCCCAGACTGAAACACCAGGTTCAAAAGGCATGGCTTTGATGAAATTAAAGGCATTTTCTAAGTACCCTGCACGACCTAACAAGTCGACCACACTAGCATAATGCTGCTGGCTAGGCTCGATTCCATAATCCTTCATGCTTTTGAAAAAGTCCCATCCCTCATCTACAAGGCCAGAATGACTGCACGCTGTGATAAGGCCTATGAATGTTACATCATTAGGCCGGATTTTAGCATCTTTCATTTCGTTAAAAAGATTGATTGCTTCTCTTCCCTGCCCATGTAGGCCATAGCCCACTATCATTGCACTCCATACAACTACATCTTTGTCTAATGTTCGGTTAAATACTTTACGAGCCAAATCTACGCTTCCACATTTTGCATACATATCGATTAGAGCCGTGCTTATATATACATCACTCTTGAATTCGCTATTATTAACGTAGTTATCCATCAATTTTGCTTGATGAAGTGACCCGAGATGGGCAGAAGCCAATACAGAAGATTGTATAGTCACAGCATCGGGTTTAATGTTTCTTGAGATCATCTCATGGAAAAGCTCCAAAGCTTTATCAGCACACCCATTCTTAGCATATCCTGAAATCATGGCATTCCAAAGAATCACATTTTGAATTTTCATCTGATCAAATAATGATTTTGCAGCCATTACCTGCCCGCATTTTGCGTATAAAGAAGTAAGTGCTATTCGTAAGTCGGGCTCATATTCAAGTCCAATTTTAATAACCAAACTGTGAAGACATCTCCCCTGTTCCAAATCTTCCAAATCAGAATAAGCCTTTAGAATACTAACCAAAGTTATCCAATCGGGCTTTGTATCTGATCCTCTCATTTCTCTAAATATCCTCAAAGCCTCAATAGGCTGTCCATTCTGGGCATACCCGGAAATAATCGAAGTCCAAGAAACTACACTTTTGTTACGTAACCCATCAAAAACAACACGAGCACGATTATTTCCCCCACACTTCACATAAAGTGACAAGATCCCATTTCGCAAAAACTCATCATCCTCGAAACCACATCTAAGAATCTGCGCTTGAACTGCTTGACCAATTCTCACTGCCATTAACCCACCACAAGCTTTAAGCACGTATGGAAACGTAAAAGCATCAGGTGCAACAAAAGCATGTTGCATTCTTGAGTACATCTCAACCACTTCATCCAACATGTTGTACAAAGAATACCCCCTGATAATTGCATTCCACAAGAAAACATATGGCTTAGGAAATTCATCGAACACTTGGCGTGCGTACTCGGTTTCTTTGAGATTTGAGCTGACATGAATGAATTTAGTGATGATGAAACCGTTTTCGTGCAGGCCATGTGTGTATAACTGGTTGTGGATTTGTTTAAGATGGGTTTTTTGGGTAGATTTCTCGAGAAGGGAAGTGTAGAAAGACTCTGGGTCGATTGATTTGTGCCTAATGTAGTGAAAGCTGCAACTGAAGATCAAAGCGGGAAATTTGAATGCCCGTTGATGTAAAGCAATGGTAAATGACATCAATGGTTTCTTCCTCCTAGTGAAAATCAATACTTATATTTTTTGTTACTTGTTATTCAGCACTGGAATCCAGTTCTCTTGTTTGGGGGATATATTATATGGTTTTATTAAAGAAATGTTTATGTAAATTACATGAAGTAAACAAGGATACTGTATAACTAAAATATTAATTGCTCCAATATTCTTGATTTCAATTTTATACACTAATACCTCATCCCATAACATAAATAAATTATAGTAATATTTAACGACGTTGTTTTTTTTATAATATAATAATTGATAAATATTTAAAAGCATTATGTAAGTTGATGAGTTTGTTGTAGACACCTAAAGGAGATTTTGAGGGAGTATTTCTCTAATTTATTATAGTATTTTTTATTATATAATTTTTTATTTCAATAGTGATTGAAATAGATTCAAATAGAATCTAAAAAAGAAAGGTCTTTTAATAATAATGGTGTGTTTGCAAACTCTAACAAATAAGATGAGGCAAGAGATTGTAAGTTAAGTTCAGTATACGCAGAAATATGAGTTAAAATAACTTATTTTTAGAGAAGCTGAAGCTGAAGTTAATTTTGCAAACGCCATATTGTTGCATTCGAGGTAAGAAAACTGATAAGTTGTTTGTAACATAGTTTGCAAACACACCATAAGTGAACTTAGGATATAAAGTTGATCCGATACGATCCATTTGACATCTACTTCCATTAAGGTTGTTAAAGCTACTCTGTGAAATGAAATGCCAAACAAGTGAATCACATCTATTCAAAAGAAGCAGAACCAACTCAATCAAATCCTAAGTACTACATTCACTATTACATGTTCTGCAACAAGTGAACAAAAGACACGTCTGGTTATTCGAAAGATCGGAATCATAATGAGTGAAAACTGAAAACCAATGCAATCGAAAGAGAAACATTACATCTATCCCAAGTTCGAAAGAGAAACTCTCTCTCTCACACACACACAAACCCACGCACAAAATTGCATCTTCGTCTCCATTTGCAAATAAACCTTATCATTCTTGCAAACTATTGCTCTTCATTGATTTCCAGAACTTATAGAGTACTTGAAGCAACATACAATCTTAAGTTGCATAAGACAAGCTATAAAGTAGAAGTGTTTTCACCAAATTGACACCAATAGGTATATGTAGAAACAAACAATTTATACAGTAAAATCATTCACTAAAGAGTACAATAGAAGGTACAAACAAATATCACTTGTCATAAACAAACCACAACTTAATTCCCAAGAGAAACCTCTTAACCATATCAACATCGTCGAATAGCGCCTATTGATGAGAGATATGAACAAGAAGCTTCCAGAAAACTAGTGTTTACTAAAGTATATGAAACCAGTAAGCAAACAACGAATCTGTGGGTATTTGAACCTGAGTATCCAGGAAAAAGCAGAATATTTGATAGAAGACCGTTATAATAGGAAAGCGTTATATCTTGAAATTAATTCATCAAGTTGATGATAAAATCCATGGACGGTCCAGTGGACATTATACGCGCACTTTTGAATAACTCACATAAAGCATACTTCTACTAACCTGAAACAAGCAAGAATTAGCAATACAATGTATTCGACGTCAAATAATCAATCAATCAATCAATCGCGATTTAAGAATCAATAAACATTCCGAATCGGTGTTCTATATACAAAAAAGAATAGCTCACATCAAATCTCAACAACAAGAACATCTACAAGAAATTATACAAGATGATCATAATTCATAATAATGAATCAATTATCATTAACCTTCATAAGAATCCTAGTCCTCCTCTCCCCACCTAAACTCACATTCTTCGCGTCAACAAACCGCGATTTCTTAAACAATCTCGCCACCTCCTCCACTTCCTCCGCCCCACATTCCTCCACCGCCACCACGCAAACCCCACCGCCCCTCACACTCCTCTCAATCTCCCCAACATACCGGCCCGGAAACAAGGCCCGATCCAAATACACCCCGAACCCGAAATCAAAAGCCCCATCAAAAAACGGCAAATTGTGCGGATCCGCCTTGCTCACCAGCGGCGGAGACTCGACCAACTCCACCGCCGTGACGTCTTCAACGCCCATTTCGTTTAGCGCCACCACGGTGTGCCCCGGCCCCGCGGAGACGATCAGGGCTCGAGAGTGGTTTGAAATTTTGAGGGTTTTGAAGAGGGTGGCGTAGGAGGAGACGGCGGAGGTCCAGGTCTTCGTGGACCAGATGCGGCGGTTGCGCTTTTCGAGGGAGGTGTAGGAGCGGTGGGTGTAGTCGCAGGTGGATCCGGGGAAACGGGCGTGGGGCTTGGGTTTCGGGTCGGACGGGTCGACGCAGGTTTCGGGTGTTTGGAGGTAGAGGAGGAGAAGGGTTAATGTGGCGATGGTGACGGAGGCGAATGAGAGCTTGTTTAGGAATGCTTGAACGTGTTTCTCCATTGATGGATGCTTGAACGAATTGAGAGGATACAGGTACGATGTCGTTTGGATAGGGGTAAGAGATAATCATAGAACGTTGATTTTGTATTTGGCACCCTGGAAATATTTGATTTTGGCATAGTGCACCTCATTATCCCAAATATTGTACCATTTCATCCTATAAGTTTTTTGACAAGTTCCGCCTTATAAAATGAAGAATGGCAAATTGCACCCTCGAAATAATCGGTGCTAGTTAAGATTCCGATTGAAAAATCTGAATTCCTGAAGCAATGGACCGAAATTGCAATCATATGTTGTAACGTTGTAAACACTAAAATGTTAGGACTTACTCGTCACCAAATGTGCAAAAAGTACAAACACTAAAAAATTATACGACTAAAATTGTTTATCAAAGAAAAAATGTCTCAAAATTGTCACCTAGTAAAAGTTAAAGGACTAAGAATACATTTTTGCTAATTATTGCATTAGCTTTCCTTTACTTATGTAACCCAATACTGCAACTTTTGAATAATTATAGGGTTAATACGTAAGTTTATTATATGAAAAGAAATCAACAAATTAGATCATATTCTTTAATTAAGAGAGAAAAAAAAAAGACCATTTTTTTAAACTACGACTTATATTTTAAAGTGATGAAGTACTAAAAGACCCAACAATGAACGTGGCAAAGCAAAATTATTAGTATGTATATATAGTGATCTTGATTATCTCTTATTAGGCTTTAATAATTATGGAAAATTATAATTTTCTTAATTTTCTTCAGACATCAATCAACATCACTATATTAATTTAAGATGGATTGCATGTTGAACAATTCATTCCCATAGTTTAGGATAATTAACTTTGATTGTTTAGCTCAATAATGAATTATTTGTATTGCTTTCTTCAAGAAAAGGGAATCTAACTTGTTTAACTATTAAATTGGGTAAATTACGAATATCCTGAGGTAAGATCTAATTACGAAAATCCCTCTCACTTATTGGGTATTACAAAAATTCCCCTGAGATTTGTCACCATCTTATAATTAACCCCTTATCACTGAAAAGTTCCAACTTTGCCCCTAAGGGTTATTTGTAATGTTTATAATATCTTAAAAAAATTAAAACTTGGGTGCTAATTGTAATATCTCATAAATTATTAAATTGATAATTATATATGTACCACAATAAAAATTGTATATTTGCACATAACTTTCCCAAATTACTAAAAAAAACCTTATTTTTACATATATATTATCAATTTAATATTTATAATAATAAATTAAACAAATTTAATTAATAATATTTTATAAATAAAAGATATTTATTTACACATATAATTCAATTAGTTATTTTTATATTGTATTAATAAATTTAATATTTTAAAAAATAATAAGAAAATTTAAAAATAATTTTTTTAATTTACTTTTTATGTTTATAATAATAAAATTTATTAAATTATTATTATAAACATCAAAAATAATTTACTCAGAAATGTGTAGATAAATTTCTTATATTTATTGAATATAATTAATAAAATTTTTTTTATTTTTATTATAAAAATTAAATTGTTAATAAATATGTAAACAAAAAATAATGAATTATACAATTTTTATCAATTTTTTGGTTGTAAATATATAATTATCAATTTTATCATTTATGAGATATTACAATTAATACCCAATTTTTTCTTTTTAAGATATTACAAACATTATAAAGAACCCCTAGGGGCAAAGTTGAAACTTTTCATTGGTAAGGGGTTAATTGTAAGATGGTGACAAACATCAGAGGAATTTTCGTAATACCCAATACATAAGAGAGATTTTCATAATTAGGCCGTAATTTACCCTTTTAAATTTCAAAGTAATTCTAATGTTATTACACCATCATCGATTAGAGCCATGAACTTATGCAAGTAGTTGTGGTAAAGTGTTGGGCAGGAAGAGAGTACGTTATTAATTGATGATTACATTGGTCATTTTAACATAAAATAACTATTGATTAATGACAATTTATCTTCTATGATACTCGTAATATTCAATTTTATTCCATATGGTTTGAAAAAAGAGTAATTTACCCCTGAGAAAAATTTAAAGGAGCAATTCACCTGAAATGGAGAGTGTAACACATTCGCCCGAAATTGAGAGACGGCATAAAAAGTATTGCGTAAAAAGACAAAAGTACCCTCAAGGGTAAGTGTCACATTTATTATAACACAATGAGTAAAGTGTCACATTTATTACAACACGACACATGGGTAAAGTGTCACATTTTTCATAAAACTGGGGATAAAGTGTCACATTTATAAGTTGACTAGGTCAAAATATAGTATATAAGAGGAGTAATTTTGGCAATTCATATTTTTTGAAGTATAAAAATGTCATGGAGGAATGTGAACATTTTATAAATTTATAGGAGAGTAACATGCTATTTTTGAAATCACAGTGGGTAAATTGAATATTTTCGTATCACAGGGGATAAATTGTCATTAACTCAAATGAATATTTCTTTTAGTTTTGAGCAGTGTTTTTAAAACCGAACCGGTCATTGAACCGAAAGTCTTACTGGTTACTGGTTCGATCGGTTAAATCGGGTCAACCACTGGTTTGACCGGTATAACCGGTGTGACTTTATTATTATGTAATATTTATATATATATTTTTAGATTATCTAAAATACAATTATAATTAAAAAAAATTATCATTCTTTGTCAATCTAAATTTTTATTGTTTCATGCAAATAATCAAAATGTCTTAAAATTTAAGATCAATGTCAAAAATATAAATCTCAAGTATCACTCAAAGATTCATATATTCAAAACAAGACAACAAAATTAAAAGATCATCTCATTTTCAAAGTTTTGGCTTGTTCATTTGGGTTCTACTGTTATAACTTGATGTGTATATGGTAATTGATTTGCATAATTTCATACACAAAATAATATTGTTCACAATGATGAGAAAATGGTTATGTCCTTCTTTATGTAAAAAAAAATGGAATACATTGATTGTTAAACACTTAAACTAATGAATGTTATTCCAATTAGTATATAAATGCAATCCTATTAAATGTTAAACAAGAGTTCAAATAAATAATAATAACAAAAAATCTCTAAATTTAAGAAGAAAAAAAAAATTAAGTGAACCACTGGTTCACTGGTTTTACCGGTTTTGGAGCTGGTTTTACCGGTTCGAACTGGTTAATTAGGGGACTGGTTTTTAGGGGTAAACCGAACCGGACTAGGGACCGGTTAGCGATTAAACCGGGTTAACCGGCTGGTCCGATCCGATTTTAAAAACACTGGTTTTGAGCTTATGTGCAATACCCCATTGAAAAAATGAGGCAAAACACTCGTTATTATTAATATGTAATATGCATATTTTCGTTTCACGTAGAATTAAATTGTCTATTAGACATATGCCAAGGATAACCTAAAAAAAAAAGGAAAATAAAGAAAGAAAAACCTTTTGAAAACACTTTTTTTTTTCCGATGAATACATTATTAATTTATTACATCATAAATTCTCTTCCAATCTATTAATTTCAATAACTAAAGTATAAAAGCAAATTAAATAAAAATACTAACACTAAATTAAAAAGATACCCACCTATGTGAATTGAACTGACTTGATCATGAGACATCGACTTCGCCATCAAACTAAAAAATACTATATGTTATATCTCATGGAAAGGAATAATTGATTAAGTTCTTCCTATAATTAAAAATGTTTTCAATTGTAGTTGACCCGCCATCAACTAAAAAATACTAGTATAAGTTATATCACATGGAAAGGAATAATTGATTAAGATCTTGTTATAATTAAAAACTAGCTTATTCCCGTGCTATGCACAAACCTAAATAATTTATTCCAAATTACATTAAAATAAATAACAATGTATTTTGATCACTGCAGTTCTCATGCATGTGAGAATTACAACTTGAATACCTTTTTACAGTGTTAGGAATATTTGTAAAAGTATAAAATTATCAAAGCGAATGTTACATATATCTTATTTTTCATGGGATATGAACTATGAATGGTTGGCAATGCAATCATGTTAACCAAAAAAAACTCAAACTATCCCTCATATTTTGTGTAAATAACTGACCACCCTTTAAGTTTGAAAAATTACTCATAATACTTCTTAAGTGTTTTTGCTTCATTACATTTATTGTGTTACAACATTAATTCTAACTGCAAACGTTGATGTCATCATTAAAGAATTTTTATTGAATAATACCCTTGATATTTTTTTTTCCTAAATTTCTCAACTACCCCTCAAATTTAGTGTAGTTACACGATCACTCTCCAACTTTCAAAAAGTATTCAAACTACCCTGAATGTATTGGGATTCTTTACAAATACCCGTAGGACCTTCATATTTGAAAGGACATAAAAGATAGATGTAAAATGAAAAATGTTTAATGAATCGTTGACAAATATACAAAATTTAATTAATTCGCTATACAATATTCTTTAATGGTGTTTTTTCCGATAATGTTCAACATAAACATGATAACCCACAAATACAATGCTTATATAAATTGAAAATAGGCAAATTAAAATAAAATTGATTGATGAGATATAAATGTCACTACAACATTTTTCACTTTTCCCGGCGCCTGTTTCCCGGCGCTTATTAAACCGCCGGGTAAAAGTAGTAAACCCGGCGCTAATTTTCTATTCCCGTCGGTTTAAAAGCGCCGGGTATAGTTCCAACTTTCTCGGCGCTATTTAGACGGATTTAAAGCGCCGGGTATAATCTGATGTACCCGGCGCATTTCCAATTGTACCCAACAAGCTTTTTTCTTTTTTTTTTAAATTGTGAAAGCCGATTTTATTTTCTCTTTTAAAATTCTATTTTTTCTTTTATTCTTTCTTTTAGAAGATTACGGGTTTTAGAATTCCAAACCCCTAAAACCCCTAATGACTCCCTTCTACTATAATTTTAATCTCTCGGAAATTTTGCTCGGATTTCATCAAAATTCCAATCAATCAACTCGATTTATTTTCAATTTCTGTTGTTTCCGTCAATTAGGTTTCGATTTGCTGTAGTCAATTGAGGTTTTCGATTCGGTAATTTTCAAGTGAGTTGCTCTCGGTCTATTCACCTCCGTCGTCTATTCGCTGCCACTTCTACCGCCTCCTTCACCACCGATAGCTCCGATAAGGTGAGGTGTTTGAAATTTTCAAGTGAGTTGCATTTATTGTTGTGACTAGTTATGGTAAAATATGTGAGTTGTCTTTGTTGCATCGTGAAATTTGGCCAAGAAAATAAGCAATTTATGCTATACACTAGTATTATTTAGTGTTGTTATATCTTGGAAAAGTTGGAGAATATATGCAATTTGGCTATAAACAGTTAATCCCTTACAAGAATTTCATAGTTCTGCTCTGCTAACACACGCTATCGTGTGAACTTAGATTTGAAGTGAGAAAATGGTAGGAAAATGAATAAAAAAAAGAGCAAATTTAATATAGAAATTTGAATAAACATGTGATAGTGATTGTCTATTTTCTTCTACATTCTCATTGTTTGGAATTTGTAGGACTAATCTCTCTGTCTTTTTCTCTGTCTAACAAACAATATGAGAATGTAAACTTGAGTAGAAAGACAAAAATTAAATAAATAGCTTTAGTTTGCTAGAAATGCTTATATAAATTCATTAATTATTGGGCTTGTGTTTGGTGCTAATGCCAGAACACATGGAAAAAGCACATCCGAGTTTGCAGAATGCTAGGTTGTCTGAAGAATGACCAGCAGCTTGATCATTTTGTTGGAATATATTCCTTGAAAGATGCAATATTTAAAGCAGTGAGTGGTGCAAGAACAAAGAGTTTCAGTTGGTTCAATCATGCAGTAAACAAAGCATTTGGTGTAGCAGTCTTTGAAATGTGAGTGAGCTTGTCTTTTGCTCTAATTTTCATTTAGATTCTATTTTCTGATAAAATATTCTCTCCTATAAATAACATGCAATCCCCTTTAACCCTTTGTGTCAATTCACTAAGATTTGGGTTTTCTATATAGATGTTCTCTTGTGTTAGAAATTTCATGAGCTTTGAAGCATTTAGTCATAAAGTTATAATACGATTGCAAGAAACAGATAATCGTATGCAAATTGTTGCATACGATTGCAAAAAAATATGAATCAAGGTGCTTCTTCGTTTTCAGCGGTTCCTTTGTTTTGCCTTTTGTTTCTGGTTTCTTTTAGTTCCAGTCAACTTGATTACAAATTTTATGATAAAACTTGTCCTAACTTGGCAAAGATTGTTAGATATGGATTTTGGTCTGCCATAGCAAACGAAACGAGGCTTGCCGCCTCTATTTTGCCCCTGCATTTTCATGACTGTTTTGTTAATGTAACTACATTATCTCTCATACTTCTATTGTTTTAGAGTTTATCTTACTGTCAAAAGGTTAAAAATGAAAGAAAAATATGTTTATCCCTAGTTTGTATAATTACAGACCTTTACAATAATGAACATATTTTCATGTCACAAAGAGCTAATTCCCCTTGTGTAATTTATATTTGCAGAAGATTAGTGAACAAAATCGTGCAAACAGAACTCAACTACGGACTTATCACAGAACTGGAAAAAAAGGTTATCCAAGTCTTAGAGCAGAGGTAACTTTTTTAGTTCGTTGGATAATATTTCTTAATTGTGTGGTACCCCTATTATGATTACTTGATATGTTATTGTTTCTTATATGTTTATAGAGAAGGGTGAAGAACCTTCCAACTTTGACGTATGGATGAAGTTTACAGGGTGCTACTTTTCCTCGAGAAAGTCATATGCACTCAAGTGTCAAATTTTGCGAGGTAATATTTTTCAAGAGTTTCAAAGTTTACTTCTTCAAGTTCCTCTAGGAAGATGCAGAGAATTAATCTATGATTTTCAATTAGTTGCAGACGCAAGAACCCATGCAAGAAACTACAGTGAAAAAAAACAAACGCAAAACCATAATACCGGTGAGGTATGAGAGGTTAATGAATATCATGTATATGTTAAGTTTGCTAATTGTGTTCATGTAAGTTTTTCTATTGGTAATATCATGTGTATGTTAAGTTTTATTTGGTTGAATTGATCGTGCTTATTGTTGGTTTGTCTTGTTTAACTACTACCATATGGTTTGGTAATTGGAATTAATGGAAATTTCTCTATAGTTAATGAATTTCATGTATATGTTAAGTTCTATTTAGTTGAATTCATCTTGTTTATTATTGGTTTGTCTTGTTTAACTACTATCATATGCTTTGGCAATTATGATTGTGGAAGTGCTTCTATTAGTAATATAATTTATGTCTACGTTAAGTTCTACTTGGTAGAATTCATCGTGTTTATTGTTGGTTTGTTTTGTTTAGCTACTACTATAAGATATGTTTCATTTCTTGGATTGACTATTTGTGTTTCATTGTTGTTATGTTCCTAACACATTCATATTTTGTATTTCAGGAAGGTGTTGCCAAAGAAGAAGGTTTAATATGGATGGATATATTGCACGTTAACGTTTTATTAATGTTTTGATAGATATTTTATTAATGTTTTTTGTTAATGCAAATTGTTGGGGCATTTAATTGGTTGGATGATTTGGAAAAGATGCATATTTTGATAGTATATATTGGATGATTTGAAAAATATGTTATTGTGATTGAATTTGTTGAAAGATCATCAAAAAAATTGTTGGATTTAGATTTGAATTATATATATGCACTAATAATCAAAAGCACAAAATATATCTTAAAAATGAAAATTCTTTTATATTTATAAAAAATAAAAAATAAAAAAGGGGGACCATTCCCGGCGCTTTTTAAGCGCCGGTAATAGCTTTAGAAAGCGTCGGGAATAGTTATTCCCGGTGCGTAAAAAGCGCCGGGAATAACTATTTCCGGCGGCTTTTTTATTCCCGTAGCCCCTTTTACCTGGCGGCAGTGGGGCGCATTTAAAGCGCCGGGTATACTATTCCCGGCGCTTTTTTCGCTATTCCCGGCGCTTTTTACGCGCCGAGAAAGACCTTAAATGTTGTAGTGTGTATCACTGTATAATTCATGGTTTTAAGTTTTTAAACACCAAAAGTATAATTAGATGACCTTATGATACACAATAATAAGATTTGTAAATAAAAATTGAAATTGAAATTAAAACAACGAAGGGTGAACATACAAATGTATCTCGCAGGAATTACCAGCGCGATTGAAAATCTTGAAAATAAATAGTTGTTTTTTTCTTGCCATCCATAAATTATACAAAAATTAAATTCATGAGCTGGTTCTAACATTGAATTGCAAAACTACTTTTACTAAAACAATCCAATAAGAAAATGCATGCCCGTAGTTTCAAGTCAATGTTCGGAGGTGGATCACAAAATTCCAAATACCACTTGTACAAATAATTAAGAAAAATATAAAACTAAAATGCACGAGTTGAAAATTAAATAAGGTGAGAAATGCAATATATATTTTCCATTCATCAATTGATGATAAAGATCAAATCGAACCAATAATTTTTTAATAAGAAACATATGAATGAAAAAACGATCTCCTAAAATCATAACTCCAACAAATTAGTAAGTGCATGACAATAAGAAAAATTCGACAAAAAATAATAATAAGAGTTTAAGAGCATAAGTAAAAGTTAAACTTAAATTACAACAAATGTGAGATAAGAAGTTGCAAGTCATGAATATTAGAAGAAATCGAAACTTCATTGTAGAATTAATCTTGATTTGGTATATATACATTCTAATGCGGTCAAAGCTTTTCCTAACTGTATATTTATAAATAGATTACGTACATGGATAGTCCAAAATTTTTCCTAATTGTATATTTATAAATAAATTATGTACATGGATAGTCAGATTTAATAATATTTACAAAATTGCTACATTATAGCCGATTAATAAGTATTCATTTACATAGTATATATAGTGATATTTTGAATGACTTAGTATTATTTAGTCCTACGACAAAAACTACGGTTGGTTTTTTTAAGTTGGAAATGTGATTTCGTTAACTTTAGCTAATATTATGGCATGATTTTAGGTAAATTTAACAAATGAAAATATAGACAATGAGCTGGAAAATTAATTCACTTCCTCAACATTTATTATTATTATAATAACATAAAGAATTGTCATTCACATAGTTGGAAACTTCCTTTTTATTTTCCTTGAAAAAAACGTTTGTAACCCGAGCTGTAAATACAAAGTCTAGTAGATAAAAAATAAAAAAAAATAAAAAAATTAACATCTAATCATTAAGGTGAAGAGGATTTTCAGGGTTCAATTAAGGGTTAATCGTTATGGTATAATTCTTAGTTATAGACTGTCAACCAATAAGAATTGAAAAAGCAATAAAAAAATTCAAAATTCTAGAAAAATAGAATTCAGTCAAAATAGGCTAATTGGAGTCAAAGACCATTCTCCTATATATAAATATACTAGCTTATTCCCGTGCTATGCACTAAATTGTAATTTTATATAATATATATTCAATAAGATTATTAATATTTGTTATCTAAACATCAACTATTAAAATTATAAAATTGTCAAACTTGATTCTTTGGTATAAGTGAAAATTTAAGATTTTTTTTTTACATATATTATAATTACGTGGAAAAGAACATTATAATTTTTAGAAAAGGTCACTAATTTTGGTTTAATCTTGTGTGTATTAATATTTGAACCATCTAATTAGTTTGCATAAAAGACGATTCTGAAGAAAAGAAACAAAATCATTGATTTCAAAATCTGAATTATATGGTTCTAATATATATACTCCTGGGCTTCAATTTTTTTTTATCAAATTTGCACTTTAAAATATGATGTTTGATATGCTCATGTAAGAGATAATTGTAACTTAGCTTTGATTACATATGATTGAATTAACGTAAGTTTTGGTCCAACCTTTAAAAAATTAAATTTGTGATCTTAATTAATTAAATTATTATGTTTTATTGTCTTTGAGACCAATAATGCAAAACTTGAAATATCATATGGGACTAAATTGCTAAAAATTATACTATATTATGGGACTATGTGCAATATACTTTAAACATTTAGAGAAAAAAATACAATTTTGTAAAGTTTATTGCAATATACTTTAAACACTGAGAGAGAAAAATGCAATTTTGTAAATTATAGGACCAAAAACTCAAATATTTCTAAAAATTAAGATAAAACTTGTAGATTGTAAAGTGCATAATAAAAATGCTAAGGGCTCTCAATTATGTGCGAATAAACATGCATTTTTGCGTACCTATAGGCTATGACGTGCATGACTATATATTTATACTTTTTTTATATACTTCAAAATGTGATACCTTTTTTTTTATAATTAACATTTCATTTCATCAAGACAAAAGAACGATAAAAAATAATCAAAATTAGTGAAACCCCCATCACAAAAGACATTAACGGGAAGTAAAGAAAAATAAATACAACAGAACGAAATCCCCAAGTCCAAACGGTAGGGTTATGAGCCACAAAATTGGAGCTTCTAGCAATGAAAAGAACCCTATAATTTAGGCAACATGCCCAAAAACTTCGAATTTCTTCAATCGAATCACAAATTTCTCAATTTTGTAGCTATGTGCCTCCTATATAACTACAATTATAGAAAAAAATTGATCAAAAGATATCAAACATAATAAAAAAATAAAATAAATTAAAAAATTAAAAAATAAGAAATTTGATGATCAAACACATATAATTATAATGGAGCACTAAATGAATAATCTCCAACATTCTTCCGAAGAATAATGTATTATTAAAAAAATTATATGTATTTAATTTTGTTCATAATAAATTCACTAAATATGAAAAAGATGGGAAAACAAAGATACAAAAAAAGTAATAAAAGAGAAAGATATATTAATTTTATGCAAAAATGAAACTAATACCTCTTTGCCCGGTTTAATTTTAAAAAAAAAAGGAAATAATAATGATACTGATGAATTGATAAAAATCACCGTTAGGCCATAAAAAGGGATAAAAGAGATTTCAATTAACTATTTCAGATATATAAACATAAGTGCCTCCGAATATATCCTATGAGAATATACTTAAAAAGAAAGATATAATAATAATAATTAAAAAGTAACAAATCAAAACATATAACTTACTTGAAACACAAATATTGATTGAGTTGGACAATTAGTTGAGTTATTTAAATTTCAAGAAGACTTGTCATGTAAAGTCTTGGAATTAAATAAATGTAAGTATGAATAATATAGAAAATAACCTAACAAATCCATTTTAAGATAGAAAATAACTCAACAAATCAATTTTAGGAAGACCAAAACTTTTTTCTTCTTCTTTTTTTTTAAATGGAAGAAGGAAAAAAATTCCTACATACTTACAACATTTTGTATGAGTCGATCATTGTAAAATCTCTCTCCTGAAGTCCATTAATATTTACATAAATGTTACAAAAGAAATACATAAAGAATACGAATCATTTCTAATTGTATAAAAACTTAAAAAAATAATAGTTACCTCCTACTTAGTTTTCTGGGAGAAAACTTCCAGAAGTTCATGTTTTGACTTATATCCAATAAGTGGAAACACAATTAAAGTATTAAACTATAAACTCTATGACACAAAAGTATTCAAGAAAATGTACTAACGTACTTTTTAGCAATAAAATCCTCCAAGATTACAAACATCACTTTGCTTCAAGATTTTCTGCAGCAAAAAATTCAAGTTCTTCCAAACCTGTAAAAAAAATTAAGCAATTATAATCAATAACATCGAAATATAAATAATAATTAAAAAAAATGAATCACAAACCTGCTGTTGTCTTAAATCAGAGGAAAATTTCACTTGATAATTCTCTTTGAACATCTATATTATCATTTATCAAGAAGTTAAAACTGATCAAATCCAAAAAAAGAAATGCATATGATCAAACTAATAATATGCTGGAAATAAAGTTAGCAAATAGATATAAAACACTATCTAGTGAATGAAAAAATGATATCATAGCTTGAGAGCATTATGCTGGAGTAATATTTATTTAACTACATAGATGACCAAAACATATTAAAGATTATATAGAGTTATGGCAAAATTAACTGATTAGCCTTAACCATGGCTAAATTTTTGGCATGAAATTAGAATCTTAATGAATTGCCAACTCATTTTTCCGTAAAATGAGCATATTATTTTATAGGTTTATGACAATTAATGGCAACTTTTGACCAAAATTCAAAACATAGATTCACAATTATAACTAAATGATTATGAAATGAAAGAAACTTTCCTTTTCTTGTATGATGACAACTAATAAAATTATTTTAAAATTGAAAATAATAAATTTGTGTTGGCCAATCCAAACAATTTAAGAAAATAAAAATAATTCAAAACTCTAAGAAAAAAGAATTTAGTCCAATTAAAGTCAAACACCATTCTCATATACATAAATAAATATATAAGATAAGATAAGATAAGATAAGATAAGATAAGATAGGATAAGATGTTTTCAAATGTAGTTGACCCGCCATCAACTGAAAAATACACTTAAGTTATATCACATGGAAAGGAATAATTGATTAAGATCTTTTTATAATTAAAAATGTTTTGAAATGTAGTTGACCAAAAGAAAAGTTTAACATGCTGAGAAAGAATAAAAGATTTACTCCCACCATCCCACGAGGGGATGACTAATAATAGTTGGGGTTGGAAAAAACTACCGACAGTGTACATGGATCAAATTTTCGTTTTTGATGTATGTTTCGGTCAGTTTAATATAGGAAATTTTTTGACAAATTTTAGGAAACGTTTCGAAAATACTAAGAAACATTATGAAAAAAGCTACTAAATTAAGAAAAAGATAAAGTTTCAAAAATACAACTTATTTTCATTTCGATTGATTTAAAAATAAAAACGTTTCGAAGTTTTCGAACAAAAAAAGGAAATTTTGATCCATAAGTGTGCACCCTTCCCAGCCAATCATTAATATTATTTTATTTTTTTGCAACATGGAGAGTATGTCATATTAGCCGGTCACATTTTTGGTTGATTTAGGGGACATTACCGTAATACCCTTGGCTTAATAAATAAACAAACAAAGTCCAATTACAACTCTTGTTTTGGCTCCACTTCCACTTGGATTTGCAGTGTTCATAGTTCACTTAGCCACCATCCTCACCACCGCAACCGGTATCAACCCGGCTAGAAGCTTCGGAGCAGCTAAATAAACAATGTTTGTATTATCATTCTATTAATTAGTTTTAAAAATTATCACAATGTTAGGTTATCATTCTGATAGATGGGCAAGAGACAATAAACAATTTGGGGTTCAAATTGGTAAAAAGAACATACAGTTTACGTGCTAAGAAGAGTATTTCACCCATCTTTTTCCTCGCCACTCATTGAAGCTTGTCGTTTCGCTCAATGGAATATGAAAGTGACTATATGTATGTGTTCGTGGCGAAGAGACGAACAAAACCCCTAAGCTAATTATGGAGAACAGTCACCAAAAAACGGTGGTCCTATGTGGAGATGGTGGCAATGCACAAGCCTTTTTGTTTTTGTTTTCTTAAGAAATTCTTTTTTTAATATATAATTATATAATAAATATTTAACATTTTTAGAAAATGAGGAATGAAATTAGAATATTTAATACATAATGATGTGCAAATCTTGTATAAAAATATTTAAATTATAATGAAAATGTATAAACATATTTAGTTTGAATTCAATTCAATTTAATATTTATGGGAAAAAATTACAAATTTGATTTTATTATTTTTATGGTTCTTATATTTGACTTGATAGAAAATCGAATACAATTTCAACGATTTTTAAACATTTATATATTTTTCTCTAAAAATCATAATTCATATAAAGTTGGATCAAAATGCATGTCTAACCGGGGGATATATTTAGATTACTATGTAATACTAGAATTTATTACAAACAATTCAAATTTAACGGTTCTATTTAAACATAACGATTCTATTCAAATTAATGATATATCTTTTATGGAACATATATATAGATATATTTATTAAAAATATAAATTCATTATTTTAAGTAAAATTTGTATCAACTCATTAAGTTATATTAACTATATTAGCCAAATTGTGGAATTAGATGGCCAATTTTGGTTATCCCTTCATATTATTTTTTAACTTTTATAATAATAATTACAAAAAAAAAAAAAAAACTTTCTCCTTCTTCTCTAAACTATATTGATGATATAAAATATATATTTATTATTTATATTTTAGGATGTTATTTATAAATTCAAGCCAAGTATAGATGCTTAACATTTGAGTTACGCATGCTAATCATTTAACCCAAAAAATCACATACATTAACAAATTATTGTTGGGATTCAGTAAGATAAACAACCCTTCAGGCAGCAGAAATTAAAATTTTTAAGGACCTCTTAGATGAATCTTGCTAGGATACAATCTGGATGTATATATATGAATGTAAATAAAACGATAATAAAACTTTAAGTATAAAGTTTTACCTATCTCCTTGCAAATCCAAGCTTGGCAAAAGTGTAGATACGTTTTCTCCTTTCTTTTGCACCTTTGATCCTAAAGTTTATGTAGCGCCCTATGTGTTGCGCCTCTACGAGTTGATACACCACAATATCACGAAAACCTTAATAATTCTAATCGGCTAGAACATAGAAATTATCAAGATCTACACTAGAGAACAAAAGAGCAAAAATCGAAAACTCCTCTTGAGAGAGAGAGAGTTCGGCCGAGAGAGAGAGAGAGAGAGGAGGAGGGAGATTATTTTTCAAGACTTATTTTTCTCTTGTGTGTATATTTCTTATGTTGTCTTTGATATGATATATATTTACATATATATAGATATCTCCCATCTCCTAATCATATTAGGAATAGGATTTAAGTCTTCTTTTTTCCTACATGGGCCATGACCTTTTACTTGGAAGACTAAGTCTTCTAATTAATTAATGACCCAATCTCTATAATTAATTGTGTATGCCCCCGTAGGTTCACCACATAATTGGTCGTGGGTTATAATTAAATATTTATTTAATTACGCGAGTATTAGATACTCTAAATCAATCGAACACTCTGTCGACTGATCATTCCAAAATTAGCACCCCTGCCAATTTGGGAATTCTCCCACACTCCACAGTCGATGTCTGGCCACAAGCCCATGGAGCCCAATCACTGGTGAATTAATTTAGTGAACCTTTTAATCATTTACAATTGCCATATACGACATGATCTCTCCAATAGTCGACCTCCCAGTCGAGACTTAAGGGTATGGACTTTTCATCGGTTCCCTTTCTTCGTCTTGACGTTATGCACTCTGGTCTCGAAATAATTCTCTTTGACTTAATCTTTATGAGCTACTTTCATAAAGTCGTCAGATACCTCGGCCGAGGGTTTTACCAGAATTAGTTTCTCACATAAATCCATAGGAGAATTTCCCAACCTATCAAGTCGGGTCAATGGATCATTTGTTGATGATATGAACCTGCATACGAGTTCCCCTATACCCAACCTCAGAGACCTTCTGGTAATCTCCAGTCGGTCGGAACTCACATCAAAGCATAGACGTTCTCGCACCAGATAAAACCTATCACATCAAGTATTAGGGATCGTTCCTCGTATACAATTGCAAATAGGAATAACTTTGACCCCGATATGCGACTACCTCTTCCATGGTGAGTTATTTCCTAATTGTGATATTCAGTGCACTTGCCTTCCCGGCAAGCCACCCACTTCTGTGTATCCACCATCCCAGTCACGCTCGTGGACCCCAGCGTCCTCCAGTTCATCGGAGTATACACATCAGTGAGAGTCTAACCGAATCCAATGATGTCCTTTCTCAAATGGATTCTACGACTCTTGAATATGTTCTAGATCACAGCCTTGGAGATCAGTCCACGGGTTGTCCCATAGCCCTGTGATCTAAGGATTTATATCCTTATGCTTAGATAATTATTACATAAGATAAAGTTGACCATTTAATAAGATGCATTTATTAATCTAAATTGAATAGTTCCTTATATTACAATAAATAGCAGCCATACAGTTGGCTTGTCGGACACTATTTCTATCAATTATTTAGTAAATATATTTATTTATGAATCATAAAAAATGAAGATTTGGTATGAGGATTAGGTTACTATGATAATTTTGCTAACTTCAATTTATATCCTTCAATTATTTTTACTAATTATCTTTTTTTTTATTTGTAATACTTAATATTATAAGTATACATTTTTGTCACGATATAATGAACAAATTAAACAACTACTCATATATATTATTCAACATTGTCGACTTTAGGGTAATGTATAACTACGTTAATAAGTGGCTGGATTAATTGATCAAAGTCAACATTGTTGACATGTGGGTAATGTATAATTAGGTTAATCGTAATCAAAATCGATAGTTGTCCCGATCAATTGACTAAGTCAACATTGTCGACCTTAGGGTAATATATAATTAGGTTAATCGTAATTCAAATTCACAAATGACTCAATTAATTCACCAAAGTCAACATTGTTGACCTTAGGATAATGTAAAATTAGGTTAATCATAATTCAAATCCACAAATGGCTCGATTTATTAACCAAAGTCAATATTGTTGACCTTAAGGGAATGTATAATTAGATTAATCGTAATCAAAATCAAAAAATGACTCGATTAATTGATCAAAGTCAATATTGTTGACCTTAGGGTAATGTATATATAGGTTAATCGTAATCCAAATTGACAAATGGTTCGATTAAAGACCAAAGTCAACATTGTTAACATTAGGGTAATATATAATTAGGTTAATCGTGATTCAGATCGATAAATGACTCGATTAATTGACCAAAGTCAACATTATTGATCTTAGGGTAATATATAATTAGATTGATCGTAATCAAAATCGACAAATGACTCGATTAATTGACCAAAGTCAACATCGACCTTAGGGTAATAGTTGTTTAGTTTATTCATTATATCATTGTTGGGATTCGGTAAGATAAACAGCCCTTCAGGCAGCGGTAAACAAAAATTTTAAGGACCTCTTACGGAATCTTGCCAGGATATTAAACTGGTTGTATATATATGAATAGTAAAACGACAAGAATAATTAGATCCAAATTATACCTGTCTCCTTGCAAATCCAAGTAACTAGCAAAGTCGTTGCGTTTTCTCCCTCGGTAGAATCGATCCAAGCTTTGTTGTAGCGCCCCACGAGTTGCGCCTCTACGAGTTGATACACCACAATATCACGAAATATAATATATCCTAATCGGCTAGAACATAGGATATATTAATATCTAGGGTTAGAGAATAAGATTGGAACGAAAACAAAATCGAAAAATTCTTCCAAAAGGAAGAAGGTGTTCGGCCGATTTCACTAGGGAGAGAGGGAGAGAGTTTTTTCTTGACTTGGCTTTTGGCTCTTGATTAATGTATATGAGATATGACATCAAGTCTCCTATTTATAGGAATCTCATAATCCTAATCCTCCTAGGATTAGGACTCCCAAGTCTTCTAACTCTCCTACATGGGCCATGGCTCTTTTAATTGGAAGACCAAGTCTTCTAATTAATTCATGGCCCATACTTGATTTAATTAATTGGGTCTTTATTTAATTTCTCAATTAAATGGCCCAATTAATTTCTTTCTCATTTAATTAAATTAGACTCTAAGTCTATTTAATTAAATATTCCCATAATTAATTAAATCCAATTTAATTAACTAACTCACAAATTAAATTCCAATTTAATCTTTCAGTCTTGATCCAATTTCAATTGGATCAAGTTCACTCCAATTGGGTCGACCCAGTCGACCCAGTCAACTCAATCGACCCAGTCAATCTAGTTGACTCAGTTGTTCTCCATTTTCTTGCTTTCGCTTCATGTGTATTGTGTATGCCCCCGTAGGTTCACCACATAATTGGTCGTGGGTTATAATTAAATATTTATTTAATTACTTGAGTATTAAATACTCTAAATCAATCGAACACTCTGTCGACTGATCATTCCAAAATTAGCACCCCTGCTAGTTTGGGAATTCTCCCACACTCCACGGTCGATGTTTGGCCACAAGCCCATGGAGCCCAATCACTGGTGAATTAATTCAGTGAACCTTTTAATCATTTACAATTTCCATATACGCTATAATCTCTCCATCGATCGATCTCCCAGTGAAGACTTAAGGGCATGGATTTTTCATCGGTTCCCTTTTAATTGTTTTGACCTTATGTATTCTGATCTTGAAATAATTCTCTTTGACTTAATCTTTATGAGCTACTTTCATAAAGCCGTCAGATACCTTGGCCAAGGATTTTACCAGAATTAATTTCTCACAGAAATCCATAGGAGAATTTCCCAACCTATCAAGTCGGGTCAATGGATCCTTTGTTGATGATATGAACCTGCATACGAGTCCCTCTATAAACGTGAATCCACAGAGACTTTCTGGTAATCTCCAGTCGGTCGGAACTCACATCTAAGTATAGACGTTCTCGCACCAGATAAATCCTATCACCTCAAGTATTTAGGGATCATTCCTCGTATACTATTGTAAATTGGAATAACTTCAACTCCGATATGCGACTACCGCTTCCATAATGAGTTATTTCCTAATTGGGGTATTCAGTGCACTTGTCATCCCAGCAAGTCACCCACTTATGTGTATCGACTATCCCAGTCACGCTCGTGGACCCCAGCGTTCTCCAGTTCATCGGAGTATACACATTAGTGAGAGTCTAACCGAATCCAACGATGTCCCATCTCGATTGGATTCTACGACTCTTGAATATGTTCTAGATCACGGCCTTGGAGATCAGTCCACGGGTTGTCCCATAGCCCTGTGATCTAAGGACTTCTATCCTTATGTGTAGATAATTGTTACATAAGATAAAGTTGACCATAAAAATGCATTTATTAATATAAATTGAATAGTTCCTTTATTTATTACAATAAATGGCAGCCATACAGTTGGCTTGTCGGACACTATTTCTATCAATCATAACTAGAATATATGCTTTTAATATTGATTATTAAAAATTATGAATTTGTAAAATTATAAATAAACCCCAAGGTTTCCAATTTTTTTTAATTTATGGGATTATAATACTGAACTAAAATCTTCATTTGCTTACTATTATAATATTTTAATATTATGGGATTAGAATTCTTCATTTGCGTACTATTAATTAAAAAAGATATTAGTATGCGAATGAAGAAAAAAATGTTCATTTTTAATTTAATAAATGAGATTACTAAATAATTTGTTAATATATTTGTGATAGGTATAATTGATCATTTTATTCAAGTCAATTAATTTTAATGAGGAAATTAAACCAATTAGAATGCACACTATGTATATAAGACCAAAAGGCTACTTAACAAAATTTGCTTAAAATATCTTCAAAAATAATTGAAAGTCTGTAGGAATTATTTTCGGAAGAATTTTTCAATTATTGGTAGATATTCACTAATTTAGCTATTACAAAACAACAATTAAATTTTGAAATTTAATTATATTTGTAAAAGATGGTCTATATTATATTTTTTAATCACATTGTCGAGTAAATTAAATGCCGTATAATATTAGGAAATATAAACTATATACATCTTAAATATATTAACAAATTATTAGCAACCTCATTCAAAAAAGTAAACTTGAAATAGTACAAATTAACAAGGGTATTTAGGACAATTCGTACCAGCTTAACTTGTATAGTGGGTTGCAAGTGGCTTTTTGCCACGTGTCACCACTAGAGTGGTGAGCTATAGTTTTGTCAACCGTCAACTGCAACAATTAAGCCAAGTCGATCCCACGAGAGATAAAGAAAAACGAGGCCTTATTATTATGAAATAATTGTGACATTTTAACAAATTAAAGAGTAGGTACAAGTGGGAAACCTCCCCACAAAACACGTGCAAGAATATGCACCGCATTGTTAATACAGATAAAACGACTCATATAATAGAATAACATATTAACAGATGATTTGTATTTCAACATTATTAGTACAATAATACAGTCAAAAGTAGGGTAAAATGCATCAACCCCCCTGTATTTTGAAAAATCTGTGCAAAACCCCCATGTATTATTTTTTTAGCATTGAACCCCCTTTTATTTTACAAACACTTGCAATGAATCTTTTGTGTTTTATAAAAAGTTGCACAAAATTCATTTTCCATCAAAAGTGACGGAGAGTGTATCTCACTCGCGGTTAATAAAACTAAAACTCAATTTTAATCAATTTAAATTGAAAGATTTTATAGGAAAAAAAGCATCAAACTCACCTGTATTTTGGAAAACCTGCACAAAACCCCCCTGTGTTATTTTTTTTCTGCTTTACAAACACTTGCAAGGAATCCCCTTGTGCATATTAATTAATTAATATTATATACAAAATCTAATTAATATAATAGATCGGTAGATAGATTATACATGGAGAGTAAAATAGTAACCTAAACAAACTAGCGGTGTCAACTATTTAACCATTAAAGAGAGAGTGTGCAACATTTGATAAACCACGGGGGGTTCTTTGTAAAAAAGAAATCGGGTTTTTATGCAGGTTTTTCAAAATACAGAGGATTTGATGCATTTTTCCCCTCAAAAGTATAACAGGGAATGAACTACTATCAATTAATATTTTTACTTTTTTATGTATTTCTATATCTATAATAAATTAATATATGCTTGTCTGTACGTAGCATATATTATGTCAATGAGGTTGTGGTCTAATGATAAAATTAAGGTCTCAAGATCAAGAGATTCTGGATTCGATTTCAAAAGTGAGAAAATGTGATTATTTTTCCTTCAAAAGATGAGATAACGATCATGTGTAGTGTACGTGGTGAATTATATCCATTTTCGTCCTATTATTTGATGATAGTATGAACATTACAACCAATATTAAATTATAATAGTAAATGTACATTTACATATCCAGTTGTATCAAGATTGCAAAGTGTTCTATTATATGGTACCAATATCAAATCTCCCCTATAATGAACTCTCTGTACATTTTTCCGATTATTAAATTAATTATGAATTTTTTCTCTCAATGTTTTCCATCGATGCTTAGTTCAAGAAAGGATGAAATTAATTGGTGTTAAAAAAAACAAATACTTTAATCTTCTAGCGCATTTACACAGACAACGACAAATTTGAACCCGCACCTTCGCTTACGAAGTCCTCTGCAACGGTACAATCGACTCCAAAACTCTGGCCAACTCCGGCACATTAATTAGTTGCTCTCGTTAGGAATCGAACATGTGACCTTGACTATGATACCACTTGAGGAATCTTAGGTGCTGACAGTTGACCCCAAACATGTTACGAATTGCATATTTTAATTTTATAGCACATTCACATACACACGACATTCGATTGTGATTTGATAACGCCTTCGCTTACGAAGACCTCCACCACAAGATAATTGATGTCAAATCTCTGGCTAATGGCTAATACCAAATAATTTTCGCTTTCACATTTGTTGCATACTTGCATCTACAACTACAATGCACTATATAAATGCTTAATTAGTTACATAATAGCCACAGGACATCTTACTCTCAAAACTTCTTTAGACAAAAATTAATACACAAGCATTCTATATATATTCTCATCCTCCTCTTGTTCTAACATCTTCGGTACGTATTATAAAACGCTCTTAATTAATTAAATTACAATATCTTTTATGGGTTTTGATTTTAATTTTAATTTTGGAAATAGTTAAAGATGCAGGAACATGAAAAAGTTGAGTCAAGATGTACTAGAAGCATTGAGGAACTCCAGGAAATTACAAGAAATGATTTGAGAAGAGGATCAATGGATCCAATGTCTGCAATGAAATTGATTGACAACCTACATTGGTTGGGAATTGAGCATTATTATGAGGAAGAGATAAATTCATGGCTAGAGAAATTGTCGATGTGGGATGCTGGTGATGATCTTCATGCTACTGCTTTGCGTTTCCGGCTGCTTCGACAGAATGCCATGCCGGTTAACTGCGGTACTGTCTGCATTGTTTATTATTTTTTTGTCGAATTTGAAATTGTTCTAAACTTGGTTTTGAATTTCGAAGAATATAGTTTATTTAATTGACTGCGAACAAATGGAGTTTAGCTACTTTATATTTATTTTCATACTTTCTTAATGATTTTTTAACTTATCAAGTTACAATTAGATTTAAACCATAGTAAATATATTTTTAAATTTAATTTGTTATTTATACATAACAAAATGTGTTAAAAACATTATAGTAGGTTTAATTTGTTATTTAGGCTGAATCAAATAACTCATCCATCTAGTAGGTTTCATTTTACACTTTTCTCTCTTAACCTTAGTGAAAAAGTCGCAATATCACATGGTCTCGTCTTTTTGGGTCAATTTCCGGTGAAAAACCGTCATTCCTCCATCACACGAGTTTTTTTGGACATTTTGGATTTTTGCACCCCCAAAATATGGAAAATTAGCACTTTGCACCCCCAAAACATGAACAATTCAGCACTTAGCACCCCCTCCTATTTTCCGGCAGAGTTGACCACCCGGAGTCAAAAAATTTAGGGGTAAAATAGGTAATTTATTTTTGGATATTTGACGCTTTGCACCCTTGAAACACTATAAATGAGCACTTTACACCCCCGAAAAAACCAAAATCAGCACATGACCCCTAATAATTTTTTTGCCACTTAAAAATAATTAAAAATCACAGTCAAATTCTTCCATTCACATTCATAAATCCGAGAGTGAAGCTCACTATATCTCAATTGGACCGAAAATATCCCAAAATTTTCATTTTTCCCCGACTTACATGATAAAATTATCATTCTAAAAATTATGAGACAAAATCATAAGTTATGAGATCAGTTTTATCTTTTTCACATTTGCTTATAGTGTGCATATACATATATAAATATATAATGCTCTCATTAATTTAATTATATTCCAACAGATGTTTTCGAAAAATTCACTGAAAATGGAAGATTTAGAGAATCGTTGAGCAAAGACAAAGAGGGGTTGCTAAATTTATACGAAGCATGATATCTAGGAGCAAATGGTGAAGACATATTATTAGAAGCAATGAAATTTATAACAACTCAACTTAAATCGCCGCAACATGTGTCACGACAAGTGACCCGAGCACTTGAGCTTCCCCGACACTTAAGAATGGAAAGGCTCGAGTCAAGATTGTACATTGAAGAATACACTTCTATTACAAAACAAACCAAACATGGTTCAATTCTTGTGGACCAAGCAATATTAGAGTATAATCAGGTTCAATTATTATACCAAAAGGAGCTTGCTGAGATATCAAGGTAACTTGTTCTTGTTCTTGATTCTTATTAAACTATCCTTGAAATTCACTGTAATTACACTGACCATCCTTCACGTTTGAAAAATTATAAAAACTATTCCTGAGGTATTAGATTCATTATAATTATCCCTTTACGACGTGCATCTTTTTGGCCAAACTCTTTGGTTCAATTTCAACTTTTTTAATTTCCAATATCTCTTGACTTACACATGAAAGTAATTTTTGGGTTCTATTCTTTAGATGGTGGAAAGAATTGGGCCTAGTTGATAAATTAAGTTTTGCAAGGGACCGGCCCATGGAGTGCTTCTTGTGGACTGTTGGAGTTCTTCCAGAGCCCAAATACTCAAGTGTCCGTATAGATTTGGCAAAAACCGTAGCCATTTTATTAGTCATTGATGACATCTTTGACACTCATGGCACAATAAATGACCTTCATCTTTTCACACATGCCATTCAAAGGTAAATATTTTCACAAAAGAAATCTAATAATTAAATTAGTGTTGATTTTTTCTCTACCTTGAATATGAATTATAAGAATGTGGTCATCCTATTATGTTATTGATAATTAATTATTTTATAGGGTTAAATACAATTTATCCTCCTAAATTATGGGGTGGTAACGCTTACTCCTAATGTATAAAATGGAATTGTTACCCTTCTAAGAGCATCCACATTTATAATGTCACTTTTAATTTAATACTGGAAGAATAATAAAATTTAATAATTCTGTAAATTTTAGATGTGATTGTTGCCTGCTGGAGTGGGCAGCTAAAACTGAGTAGCTAAAATATTGTTTATCATGTATAATTTGATATAGATGATGTTGTTGGGGATGGTCTAAAGTATCAAGGTTTACCGTCATCCCCTGAGTCATCAGTCAACGGTTAAAAATTTAACACCGTTAACTTTTTAGGATAAAAGCAAAAGAGTCCCTACTATATGAAATGATCTTTCATTTTACCCGCATATACCATGCACGCATTTTGCAATTATACCTATATTACCCTAACTATGCCAAAAAATTACGGTCTTCTACTTCCAGTAACTGATAAGAAAAAAACTTGTGTAAAAAAAATTTCAAGCAAGTAATGACCTTTTGCCTTTTGGCTATAGCCTTTCAAATCATAATATAATTGTTTAAAAAAAAAATTTGTAGCATAAAATTACTTACGAAAATAATTTTCTTGTAACATAAAATAGTTTATTGAAATTAATTATTATTTCAATTTAACCAGAAAATTGATTTTACCCTAATGATATGTGGTTAAATAAACAATTTAACCAAACAATTGATTATCAATCAAATCCCAATAAACATAGTTGTTATGAATTATATTTATTTATTAATAGAGGTATTTATTTTAACGAGATTAAATAACCCTAATGAAATAGATATGATTAAATGATAAAATAAGTGGTATATACGGGTAAATATAAAATAGCACTGAATATATCAGTGGCTCACGGTGTTAAACTTTTAATTTTTGACTGATGGCTAGGGGGTGGATGTTACATTTAATATTTTATGGAGCAAATATTCATTTTATATAGTAGTTGGTAAGTATTATAACCCTTGTAGTTTAGGGGTAAATTGTATCTAGCTCTATTTTATACTATATATATATAGGAAAAATAAAATAAAAAACCTATACAGACTATAGTCCTACCGGTGTTCTAATCAGTTGTTTTTAGGTAACTAGTGAAATTGCATTTTTAATCTTACAAAATTGGTCTATTAATATTTTTGTCCTAACTTTATCAAAATTTACTTTCGATCATGCACTTTGCAAATTGTAATTTTGATTTCAATTCTTTAGTGTTGCATACTTGGTCCCATATGATAGCTTCTATTTAGCACCCCTTATGTCTTATCACATTTGTCTACAAAACAATGATATATGGGAACAAAATTTCAGTTCTGGAACAAAATTTCAGTTCTGGAACAAATTGCATAAAGTTCAATCCCATAAGACCAAAATTGCAATTTTCCCTATAATTGCTTGGTTGCCACTATTACTAATTATAACATTCTTGAAACTAGAAAGAAAAAAGAATCTTCAATTGATAGATGTTATCTCATTGGTGGGGTTTTGAAATTAGTGGCTCAAATGTATTTTTTACCATCGAATTTATAAACCAAAGTTTTATTAGTGGTTCGAGATTATAATCTTTGTAACTCAATTTATGATGGATATATATAATTTTAATATTTATAGAAAACAACTAATTGCAATATTTACAAATCAATTGAAATGTCCTACAAAATCTTCAGAAATTACTCAAAATATTTCTATTGCAGATGGGATCTCAATGCAATTGGACAACTTCCCGAGTACATGAAAATATGTTACATGGCATTGTACAACACTACTAACGAAATTTCTAACAATGTCCTCAAAGAACAAGGGATAAACATTTCACCTTTCCTCGCAAGAACGGTAACTCCTCCTCTTATAATAAATTAATTAAGTTTTTTTTTTTTTTTTTATGTCTACTATATACGAAGCTGACATAAGGGTGACATTTATTACATCGAATATACACTTGATGATGGTTACAGCGTTTTGAGGTCCCTGTAGAATGTTTTTACTCCAATTCAGACGATTATTTTTTTATTTTTCTTTCCTATTTTTTTCCCATTAAAGATTTGATGGCATTTTTTTGTTGGCCCTCTCTTTGATGGCAACGGGTTGATGACATCAAATTGATGTCCAAGTTGGAGGTCGGTTTTTTTATTTATGTTTTTTTTTCTTCTATATTTTGATAATTGCCCATGTGACAGTGGATTGACACCATTGAAGCTTTCATGGTAGAAGCTGAGTGGTTCAACAAAGGACATATACCTTCTCTTGAAGATTATATTAGAAATGGAGTAACCACAGCAGGGGCTTACATGGCTTTAGTTCATGCATTTTTCTTAATGGGTCAAGGAATAACCACTCAAAATATGAAACTAATGACCAAACCATACCCTAAGCTATTTTCAAACTCGGGACGAATTCTTCGATTATGGGATGATCTTGGCACGTCAAAGGTACTTAATTTCTCAAAACGTTTTTTTTTTTTTTCATATCCCACTAAAATGTAACTCAAAAGTTTTGAAATATATGAATTCCAGGAAGAACAAGAACGCGGAGATTATGCATCGAGCATATTGTTAATCATGAAGGAGAAGAATTTGGCATGTGAAGATGAAGCTAGAGAATACATAATGCAACTCATTCAAAATTTGTGGAAAGATATGAATTTGGAGTTGATGGGATCAAATGCATTGCCCTTGCCTTTGATCAAAGCTTGCTTTAACATGTCAAGAACTTCACAAGTTATTTATCAACATCAAGAAGATAGCTATTTTGCAAGTGTTGATAAGTTTGTCAAATTCATACTTTTTGACCCTATTGCCAATTGAATTGAATTGAATTGAATTGAATTGAATTGTTGTTAAAATATTGTGTTTGAACTTTACCTATTCTTTCAGCAAATCAACTCACTTAGTTTGCTGATGTCTATTCAATTCAATTGTATACTTATTGTACAATATGGCTATCTATATTCAATTGGTATTGGCAAAATGTTAAAATAGTCCTGTAACTTTGGGATTCTTTCAAAAGTAGTCATGTAACTATATCAAACACATATTTAGTTCTATAACTTTCACCCAATTTTAATTTTAGTCTTATACATAAGAAATTCCGTCCTCTAACTTTTAATAGGTTTTAATTTTTGTTCTTCAAGTGACAAAATTTGTAAATGAAAGACAAAAATTTGAAACCTATTGAAAGTTAGATGACGGTATTTGTTAAGCATAGGACTAAAATTGAAACTGAGTGAAATTTAGAGGAACAAATTTCATATAAAAATGACTAAAATTGAAATTGTATGAAAATTAAAGGACTAAACGTGTATTCAGTATAGTTACAAGACACTTTTTAAAAAATTCCAAAGTTATAGGATCATTTTTTAAATTTTGTCGAGCAAATCTTGTGAAATATCATAAAATTTCATATTTGACATTTCACTTTACTTACTTTTTCTATAGATGAAGGACTGAGTTAGCCAAGTAACTCTACGATAATAGTTTTACCAAAATAATTTTTTCCAAAATTACAATTGGTAATATTAATTACAAATTAATAAAATTGCTCATGATATTTTCAATATTTAATATATTTTTCATACTTAATAAGTTTGATTACGAATATTGTTGACTGACGTTAGTTGCGGTTTTGCCAAGTTTATAATCTTAATTTAAACATTTTTTTATTTTTCATTTCCTAATAAAGGGCAATATAATATTGTAACACTATAATGCAATGAAAATTACTTCCATTTCAAGAATTGATTTTTGTATTTCTTTTTTAAGTAAAAAAAAGCCCAAACATTAAATAAAAAATAAAAAATGAAAACCATTTCTCCTTGTTCTTCCACCATAGTTCCGCGCACGTTTCTTTTACAATTTTCAGTTTGATTCTCTCTCTCTCTCTAATTCACCTCCGAAAAACATGATTCATTTTAACGAACAAAACTCCCAATAAAAATTCATTCGGACTAAATTGATTTACAGAAACCCCCTTATGAAAATCCATTAAAGAACCCTTTAATGAATTGTTTCAAGATTCTGTGCATTAGCACCATTTCTGAATAAGGGTATCATTTTTTTTTCTTTTTCTTTTTCATTATTTTCTCAAATTTTTTCCCTCTTTTTACATAAAAAAGAGATCTTTTTCTTTTCCATTTTTCTATCAATGCATGGTATTTGCATTGAAGGCCAAGAATAGAAGAGGTGTTAACCTACTCTTGTGAAAATAAACAAAGGGCTATTGGATATTGATCCATTTTTGGAAATTTTTGAAGGCTTAAGATATTGTATCTATCAATAAAGAAATTTTCATTTTCCAGCTAATTGTTGGGAATTTTCAGAGTTGTAATTGATAAAAGCTTTTATTTTATTTTGTTGGTTTGTGGGCATTGCATTGAAGGCTCAATACCAATAAGATTCTTTTACTAAATGCATGCATAGCTATCTTTATAGCTATGTTGTGTTGTGTGGATTCATTGAGATGAAAAGGGAAATACCATGGGTTGAATTAATAATCATTTGAGAAAAGATGAATGCAAAAAGGGTCCAATTTGTGGCTATTTTTGTTGCTTTACTTTGTGTTTTTGCAGCAAATAATTCAGAAGGAAATAGGAAATTAGCACAAAGATTTTCAGAAAATGGAGATTCTTTGGATGTTAATGAAATCGACGAAAATACAGTATGGGAATCTAGATTCGATTTCTCTTAGTTTTTACTTTAATTGCGAAATTATTTGTGTTTTATTTTGTTCTGTTTAAAATCTTTGTGAAGAACATATGGTTATTTGATTAAGAGGTAGTTGATATGCAAGCAATCCCTTGTTAATGCCATTCTGTAAACAATTTCTTAGTTTAATAAATAAATCAAAATATTGTATTTAGTTTGCATATCTTGATGTGCATCTTACCATATAATTAACCTTTTGCTTGATTGAGTGGTAATATATTTCTCTGTTAATGGTAATATTGAATTTTATCTGCACACCTTTTTGTGAGCTTGATTGTACTAAAATGACATGGATTGCAATGAAATACTTCAATTTTCTAAACCTGGACCATAATAAATTGTATGCTTAAAGATACAAGTGAGGAGTTTCTTGAATATTTCTATGAAATATTTTTCTAATAGGCGGAACAAGTGTGGAGATACTGCAGGAAAGAGTTGGAGGATAGTACAGAAGTTGTTAATGATGATATAGAATTCGATTCAACTATAGAGAAAGCTATAGCCGATCTTCCTCCAAACAAGAAAGAATCCATTTTGAACTGCTTAAGAGAAAAAAATCTACCATCACTAATATCAAGAACCGAGCAAGAAACTTGGTTAAATAAGTACCAAAATCTCGTTTCCGATTGGGCTAGTGTTCCGAGACGATACCTAAGACGAAAAAGGCATAAACACCGAGCTATAAGAATCGCACCTTCACCGGGTCCCGCATTATCATCGGCTCATTTGGCTACGACCCCTTTACATCAACTTCTTTCTCTCACTCCCTCTCCGGTTTCAAAACCTCCGATCGAGGCTCCGATACCATCTCCGGCCCTCGATCACGTAAACCCTCCTTCACCATCACCATCTCCGTCACCTAATCATGTTATCCCTCCTTCACCATTGTATGATAATTCTCCTTCACCCGCAAATATTTCACCGGTTTCCCCAATAAACAATGAGAAAGACATGAGGTATATCGTAGCTGCTATAGTTGCGAGTGCAGTAGCAGGAGTTGCCCTTGTAACATTGTTCTTATTATGTTTTCTGAAGAAGAAAAGAAACAAAATTGAGCCGAAAGATGGGCAAAGAGACGAGAAGCCTCTTCTCAACTTTTGTGGTAGTGATGTTTCTGCAGGTATGTTCCGTTTTGTGATTTATTTTGAGTAGTAAAAACTTCAATTATGGTTTCCTAAGGGTATTTAGGTCTTAGACCTGACTTAATCCAGTTATGTTGCTATTTAATTGCTATAATGTGATCATTCAGGTTCTTTGCAAAAATCCCACATCGTAACTAATCCGAATAGTATCACGGCTCCAACTTTAAGCAGTTCATCTAATGCAAAAGGTGAGCCCCAATCAATGGAAGGTGGTTTAGAATCGTCTGAGAAAACTAATGCAAGTTTACCCCTTCCTCCGGGAAAAACACGACCTCCTCCACCACCCGGACCACCTCCTCCACCACCAAAACCGCCTGCTCCCGCCCCTCCACCACCGCCTAAAGCTACCCGTCCTCCTAATCCTCCAAAGCCTTCCCCTCTTGGACCCCATCATAGAGGACGTTCTTCTATGGGAAACTCGAGTGAAATATCTGATGAATCTGAAGCTCCGAAAACGAAGTTAAAGCCATTTTTCTGGGATAAGGTTCTTGCTAACCCTGATCATTCAATGGTCTGGCATGAGATTAAAGCTGGCTCCTTTCAGTAAGACTTCGATTTTGACTTTGATTTTCATGGATATTTTCATTTTACATTTTCTCTCAATTTGCTTTTTGGAATTGTAGATTTAATGAGGAAATGATGGAAAGTCTCTTTGGATATGCACAAGCAGATAAGAACAAAAACGAACATAATAAAGATTCACCTTCCTTTGAATCTCCTCCTCAACTTATTCAGATAATTGATCCTAAAAAATCTCAAAATTTAGCTATTCTTTTAAAAGCATTGAATGTGACTACAGAAGAAGTCTGTGATGCCCTCAAAGAAGGTGCCTTTTACAAGATATCGGCATTGATTTATTCTTCTATTAGTTTTTGTGTAGTTTAAAGTTCTTGATGGATATCCCCGTGTCTTAAATTGATCAGGTAATGAACTTCCAGCAGAACTGATTCAAACTTTGTTGAAGATGGCTCCAACATCCGAGGAAGAATTAAAACTTAGGTTATACAATGGAGATGTTTCAAATCTTGGCCCAGCCGAGAGATTCCTCAAAGTAATGGTTGAAATCCCATTTGCCTTTAAGCGTCTGGAATCTTTGTTGTTCATGACCACGTGCCAAGAAGAAGTTTCTTCAATCAAAGAATCACTTGCAACTTTAGAGGTTCGTATCCCCTCTATCATTTATACCGTCATCAAATAACACTATTAACAGTAAAAGATTTTTAGTATACGTCAGAATAAAATACTAAGACACATTTACCTACTTTATAAGCCGAATCTAGAACAAGTGAATTACAAGTTTGAAATCTTCGAACAACCTTAATGGACAAATAATCTATGCAATAGACCTGCAAGAGGGGGGGGGGGGGGGGTTGCGTGAGGCTCGATTGTACCCCTGCCAACGGCGATCCTACCGTAAACTAAAGAACTATGAAGCTTTTCTTTGGTTGATTTTATGTTGATGGACATAATTATATTAAGGGTTAAAATTTGATTTTTCAAACTCTAATAATTAATGCAACTCATTGTTTTATTCTCATGAATTCTGCTCAATAAACACTACATCGAACTTTTTTCTCAAATTCATATATGTCTATATCTCCTTTCAGGTAGCATGTAAAGAGCTAAGAAACAGCAGACTTTTCTTGAAACTATTAGAAGCCGTTCTCAAAACCGGAAACCGAATGAATGATGGCACATATCGCGGAGGAGCACAAGCATTCAAGCTAGACACACTCTTAAAATTGTCTGATGTCAAAGGAACTGACGGAAAAACCACACTCTTACACTTTGTCGTCTTAGAAATCATTCGGTCCGAAGGTCTAAGGGCTGCCCGCCGATTAAGAGAAAGTCAAAGTATGTCGAGTGTGAAAACCGAAGATCTCATAGAAGATTCCGCACAAGAAACAGAAGAATATCACAGAAGCCTCGGTCTTCAGGTAGTTTCCGGACTAACCAACGAGCTCGAGAACGTAAGAAAAGCAGCACTTATCGACAATGAATGTCTAAGTGAATCTGTGTTGAAACTCGGAGTTTCACTTCAAAATACTCGGAAGTTTCTTGAAACCGAAATGAAGACTGTGGAGGGAGAGAGTGATGATTTTCGTGAGGCTCTTGTTAGTTTTGCAAATCATGCAGAATCGGATGTGAAGTGGTTGATGGAAGAGGAAAAAAGAATAATTGCTTTGGTGAAGAGTACCGGAGATTACTTCCATGGCAGGGGTGGAAAGGATGAGGCTTCTCGTTTATTTGTAATTGTTCGTGATTTCTTGTTAATGTTGGATAAGTCTTGCAAAGAAGTGTTAAACTCTACTAAGTTGTTTCCATCTAGGATTCCGAAAAAAGGAGCTGCAACGGCATCATCATCGCCTAGTCAAGAATCGAGGGATGAGTCTCCACTAGATTACCGCCAAAGGCTATTTCCGGCAATTAGGGAGCGACAAATGGACGATGATTTCAGTTCGGACGATGAGAGCTGATCCTCCTTATTTCCAGATCGGTGATTGATTGGAACTCTTTGTGTAATGTGCATGCATTTTTTCTTCTACATTTCTTGTTTTGCCTTCATTGTTGCTAACTAAAGGCTTGAGGGTTGATTTTGAAGATATAATTACATGCAGATACTATGTTGTAAAAAGTTCTTATATTCTCATGAATATTAAAGATCTTTTGTATAGCAATATAATTGTTGGATGAAATGAAATAAATATGATAAAAGGCTATTATTGCTTATGTTTATGTTTGTGATGAAATGACATTTATAATTATTCTAACACATGCAAAATGAGAAACTCCTAAATCAAACTTAATCTATCACAATCAAATAAAGCTAACACATTCAAACTCAAACAATTTTAAGCTCAACCAATCCAACCTATTTAAACTTTAATTAAATCTCAACAATAATACTCCCTCAGCAGGTAAAGTCACTCTCTTGGCATCTGTTTGCATATTTGCAATTACATTGAATTGTTATTTTGTTTTTGTTTTGTACTATATATGCCATTGTTAGAAATTGGAATGTTCAAGGATTAGACTGATAGAGAGCCAACCATCAAACAATTTTATCTATTTATATATCCATATTGGCTCCATTTTATCTTGTTAATCAAATCATAAGGAAAGCAGGAGTTGATATTCAATTGAACATAATGCAAAACTAAATGCTCCTTTGCCCAGTTTCAATTAAGTTTTGGAAAACTGATGCACTATTACCGAAAAATGAATACAAATTACTACATTATAAAAACCTAAAAAGAATGAGAAGTCAAGCTAACTGTACACAAGAATAAAATGGCAAAAGAAGCACAAACCAATGATTCTTCAGACTGATCACCATCTCTCTAATGTCAACTGGTGACCATCTAAAGAGTTTAATCTCCTAAATTATGCCTGCAAAATTTCATCTATCCCACGTGGCCTGGAATATGGGAGGTCTGTGCTTTAACCAATGTACCATTTCTCTGTTCATTGGAGCTTCATTTAAAACAGCATCTAACATAGGACTCCCAACAATTTTCAGGGAGCTTTTGAATGACCATATTCTATCCTTGGGCCAAGGTTTCTGGGGTTGCTTCTCCTGGCAAACAAAGGAACGAACACTTCAGTTGAATTGGAAAAAAGTACACACAATGTGGCATGCTTTCAAATGAAAGAAAACCAAAACATAAGAGAGAGAGTGTGTGTGTGTGACTGAGTGTGTTGGGGGAGTAGTAGGCCTATATAGTTTTTTTTTTAACGGCAAATATACTGAAACAAGAAAGAGTGCAAGTAAAGCTCACCATCTTAGAAAGCATAACCTTCACTGTCCTTGGACCATATACACGCTGACGTGATGGCTTCTGGACTTTGGCGTAGAAGGAACCAACATCAGGTAAAGACAAACAACCCCTACTAGCTCTGGTGAAGGTAGCATCTGGTTCAGCATTTTGATTATACCAAAACATTAACTGTCCTAAACAATATGTTTCACTGTATGTCTTGCAATATTCATGTACACCCGAACCCAACTTGTTAGCAAACTTTGGACCGAGGTCAAGTGGAGTAATGTACACAGGTGGAGAAGTTACTTTATCATATTCCTGCAAGAAGACATTAATTGAATAAAAAGAAGAAAAATTACTCTCTCAATATAATAGGTTCAGTGCAAATATAATACTCACCCTTATTCTGAAAAAGGATTTTGTGTAAGCATATATGTGGATCAAGTCAGCAGCAGCATCGTGTCGACTTTTGTATGTACATGAAAGGTTTCGCACCTCATCCCTCAACCATAATAACGATTTCCGAAGTTCACTCTCTATGTCATCAGAATCAGAAGGATCGTGGGCATTAATCTTGGCCTTGAGGTCCCTCAAAATATCATCTTCCATATGAGGAGTCATGCACTGGATGAGTTCCTCAACAAATGACCCCTCTCCTTTCCATAGATAAGAAACTGCTGCTTCTGGAGTCAGCCTCTCTAGTGGAGGTGGGGCATTTTTTGGGTCACCAAAAACACATCTCATAACATACTTCACCTGCATTGAGTGTTGGCATATTAAATATATTGATAATTCATCATTCCACTTATTTCTCAGGGATCTTCTTGTAATTGAAGGAAAAGTAGAGGAAAATTGTCAAATGAAGAGAATAGGCCACCTTGTCTATAGTAAGAGCTAAATTTTGAAGCCTCTGATTGTAGACACCCTCTGCCTGCAGCAGTTAAAGGAGATTTGACAAAAAGCCATATCAGCAACTCCGACATAATACTTGGGCAACAGCTAACATAGTATGCTACATACACAGACAATTGGGAATATATACCTGAATTTCAGCATCACTCTTTTCAACCTCCAGATGTATTTCAGCAAAGTATTTCTTTTTCTCCTCTAGATTATGCCTAAGAATCTCATTAGGGAGTTTCGTCCTCTCAAAATTAATAAATCTCACCTAATATTGCAAATCCATATATCAGTAACATCCTAGAAGCTCAAGATTTCAAAACATAAACTAACTAGAGTAAACACATACCAAACGAGCTGAATAGGCAATCAACCAATCAGGTAACCCACCAAGCAAACAACTGCCAAGCCCAGCTTTGCCCAGTTCAATGTAATCTTCTTCAGATACTGAATTCAGTTCACAAGCTTCTAGCATCAAATGGTGTCGATCAAGTAATCCGTGATGCTCTTTTAGCACCTGACATCAGAACAATAGATCTCAATTGAATATCCACGAAAAAACCATCAAGAGAGATAAAGATGCAAAAGTTTACAAATCAACAAAAAACAATGTATTCCTCAATACTAAAAAATGTAGAAATTACCAAAACTCCTGAAATATCTTAGATTCATTAAAAGTATGTACCTTTAGATAAGCCCCTTCACCAGTTAAGTTTAAATAACTACCACGGCAGACCTGGTTGCCGCATAAACAAACAGAAGCTTCATACTCTTCCTTACTCTGCAAACAAATCAATCATTACAAAATAAACAAATTACACTTCAAACTTAAGGAAAGGTTCTTATGCCACTAACCTCAGTAACCGAATTATAGTCAAAGGTGATCTCTTCACCATATGCTATTGGTCTTACAGAATAGATTCCAATCTGGTATTGACCATCAACAGCAGTGACCCTGTTAACACCACAAGGGAAATTATGTTATTATGAAAAAAAATCTTATTACATCATACCCTCTTCAACTCATACCAAACCACAAGATAGTCAGATAATTTATGGAGCTGCAAAATAAGCTAGGCATTACATTAAAAAACTTTAATTCATGCCATTTAATCTTCTGAAACTGATAAAGATTGGAAAAAGACTTCATCTCCCTATCGGAATCTAGTCAAGGTAAAGTAAGAAATCTTAGCATTGGAAGACGCTTTTTACATAATAACTAAGCTAAATATAACAATAACGTCAATATGTAGATATCTAAATTAATATTTATACATATATATAACAGACAGCTTTCAGTAATTCTCAAATAACACTCAGAATCTCTATTGAGAAACAAAACAAGTAATTAATTCTCCAAGAGTAGAGGAATACATAAAATAAAACCATGTTGGACGTACTTTGCTTCACAATTAGGTCTACAGGAGTGACAAATTCGACTTGCATAGTTTGCCTTATGCATTGCATCAACAACAATTAAATCATAACCATCTGCATCACCCTGTATTGAAAGATTAAAGTTAGCCCAATGTTCCAAGTGCATAGAAACATGAATGTTAAAGAAAAATGGCACTAACATGTTAAAGTTCAAAGGTGAGTAAAAGATGCTCCTAAGACTCATCTTTCATTTGTCGTGACTTGGAGGATTGAAATGGCTAGGGAGTTCGAACAATTATAATTACTTTCTTCAGGACTACTTGTTGGATTAGCTTTAGCAGTATTTAGTACTTCAGCTAAGTGAGGGTTTTTTCAGAAAGTAAAGTTAGGAGTTTATAAGTTTGAGTAGGATTAGCCCACTGTTTCATTGTTAATTGCGTAAAGGAATCAATTAAGTTTTCCATATTACTGATTTTTTTTTTTTTTTTTTTTTTTTGTAAATGTGCAATGCAACCCATCCTTGCATGTGATGCCTAATAGGTTCCTTGTGGTGGAGATCTCATCCCCGTCTTTCTCCTTCAATTTTATGCAATATTCTTTTTTGCCCAACCCCTTAATTGACTTAAACATTCACTAGCCAACATAATCGGACATCGCCACCTGTTTTCTCTTCTAGATAAGAAACTATTCACTTCTATTATAAGTTACTTATAATTCAAAAGATTCACATGCTGACAGACTGCATGTCCGCTCATGATCTTCAAATTCTATCACTTAAAGAACCCTCACAAATTTTAATAATAACAAGCCAAGTGCTCTCACCTTAAGAACTAGCAAAACCTATTATTTTACACAAATTTGTAATGGAGCTGTATCAGTAAAGACAGCAGCACCACCAAACACATATTTATAGAATTTGATAAATGTAATCAAATGTACAGTATACCTTTGGCCTCTCTAGATATATGTTGTAGAACTCTGGTGCTGGATCTTTATTGTTCTTTTGCAAAGCACGGATGCCATCTTGTTTTTCATACCATTTCCAAGTAGGATAAACCTATGGTGATCATATAAAGAAAGGTCAGCAAACTTTGAAGTATATCTACGGAAGGAGAAAGCATCATGTGCGCATAAAGGTAGACCACATCTACAGGTAAAAAATGATAAACATTAACAATAAGATCACCAGAACCTAACCAATTCATTATTTCAGAGACCAAATAATACATTTACTATCACGTGCAGGCTCAAAAGAGTACAGACCTTTTTCATGCATGGAGAACTAGCATAGAAAGGAGATTGAACACTTTGAGCTGAAAATGACCATTAATAAAATACCAATACTTGCAGCTCAGAATGTTTAAGAATATATATGAAATTAATGGTGGAAAATGGAAAATTAAGATATAATAGACGGGTGTAAAAAGAACTTCAACAAACCTACTCTTCATTAGGTTACCAAGAGATATGTCCACTATGTTTTTCTTTCCAATATCTAACACATTTCTCTATGTTATCAGCGAAACCATGGCAATAAAATTCATTCATGTAGCCCCTACTCCCTTAGCAGAAAATAGTAGGTGTGGTTCCACATCCACATTTCACTTCCTTGTTAACCATTACTTGTTACACAGGATTACAGATTCTTATACGATAAACTGCAATTTTTTTACAAATTCCCAAATTAATATGCCAAGTAGGAATCAGAAGTTACAGATTTATCAAATCCATACAACAAATGTTCACCCTACACCATCTCTGAATTTTTTTTGGAAGAATGCAAATAGCATTAAACGTATTATAGAAATCTCTTCCACCTTATCTATGAGGAAGCTTATCTACTCTAACACATACATCTCATGGAGAACAGTTTACCAACAGCAACAAAGTTCCAAATATGCACTGTGCAGCAATAAAAGTTTCTCAACCAAATTTTGCGCTCCCCCACCCAAGAGAAAATATGCAGCCCGTGTAGTGGCTAATTTATAAAAGCTTTTGGAAAGTGGATGTTTGGAGTGAGTGCCTTAAAAAGAAATGCTATAAGCAAGGGTTGCTTTTGGCTTTGCTGCCAGAAGTACTTTTTTGAAAAGCACAAGTTTTTGCAGACAAGTCCCTAAAAATACAAATAAAAAAAGCAGCTTAAACCAAATTAATTGATAGAATGAATCAAATAAGTATGGAAACATAGTAGGAGGTACTCAATGTAAACAAAAGGACATCACATCAAATAGTAGTCACCCCACATTAACATGAAAACTGGTCAAAATGAAAATTTTCTCGAACCATAAGTCTGCAATTCTCATGTCGCAATCTGATGATGTATGTGCCCAAATAACTATACATTGAAACTATCGATCAACTAAAATTCATGTAAACAGCATCTACAAGAACACCAAGGTCATATAATATCTTTGATCTTAAAGTCAGTGAAATTGAATTATTAGATTCATTACCTCTCCCAGAAATTCAACAACAAAATCATCTTCGAGGAAACCATCTTCTTTATTGCAAACAACTCCAAGCCCCTGATTAGAAGAACATCGTCAGAGGGGAGAATGAACGCCTATGGGTATCCAACATGTAATGACAACATTTGATAATACATCTATAAGATAATCCAGCTAACCTTTCTATAGGCAACATAATTGTCCTCGGGACGACTATTGATAGCCTTCAAAATGAACTGGCAGAAACGCATGGTTCTTCTGTCATGGCTTTCCTCCGCAGTTTCAAATATCTCTTCAAACACAGGCTTCAAGGGATATATCATAGGGGTATTTCCAGAACCAGTAAAGTTCCTGACTTTCTTGTTGAGAGTGCGAAGCAGAACATCTTCAATGAACAAATGTTTGTCAAGGAGAGACCAATCTGATTCATCTGGCATGGAATCAAGAAGGAGATTATGAGTGTAAGGATCTATGCCATAAACTTCTTGTTCTATCACCTCATCCCCAAGGGATTTTCTGGGTTTGAAATCTTTCACTTCAGGAATTTCCATGTCGGACTCCTCGGTGCCATTTTTTTGTGCATTTAGCTTTTCAGCATAATCCTCAGGTAAAGCAACCTGCATTTTTCTTCTTACTTCCTCCTCATCTGCTACAATGACATAGTGATCAATAACTTCATACTTTCTGGTGACAGGAGGGACAAGGCTGGCCTTTGTCATGCGAGCACCCCATTCACGCTCATCGGCAAGGGAGTCAAACCCATCATCAGGAGTAAAGTATGCCTCCCTTCTAGACTCTCCGCTTGCACCTTCAGACTGTAACTCCAAGTCACTTTCGGTGTCTGAAGCAGTACTCTCACTTTCAGTCTTACTTCCAACAGAAGATTTGTCAAAGTCATCAGATGTATCACTTTCTGAATCCAAAGATTTTTTATTTAATTTGGATAATTGCTTTCTGATTTCTCGATCAGATACATTATCTCCATAATCAAAAAATCCGTTGGTGAATGAAGAGCCATTGCTCCTATACGAGTGTTTCCTTGCAGACGTTTTACTCAGATTCTTGTTATACTTTGAGGAAGCAGAGTCAAAGCCTGGAGGTGAGTCATCTTTCCAAGATTTCATTATCTCATTTCTTTCATAAGCCAACTTTAAACCATTTTCCAAACTTGTAGCTAGTTGAATAAATAATGTAACAATGCGATTCATGTCTCTAGCATCACCCCGGTTTTTTATTCTGAAATCACATATTATATGGAAATTATTGAATGCCCAATATTAAAAATAAATTTATTGCAGTTAATGAAAAAGGTATTAAACATACCAGAGACCAGGAGAAGATGAACTCAAAAAAAATATAAATCATTCCAATAAAGAAAAAGAAGAAAGCAGAGGGAATAATGTGTAAGTGAGCAAGTGTTGTGTGCATGTGGATGGGGGGAAGAAAGTGCTACGACTGCAGTAAAATACTATATAAATTATCCCATAATGTGAATGCCATGCAGTTATAGAAAATGAACACAACCTACAGACTTACTTAATCGCATCCCGACACATACGACGGATATCCTCTTTGACAGAGATCAAGCCACGACTAGCATAGTACCCATTTTTCATTCTTTCCCCAATCTCGGCAACCTGACAAACAGAGAGAATATGGATAAAATTAGCTCCCAAAACATCTTGAAAAGGAACTGCATAGAAAGGAACATAGATAAGATGATAGATAACCAAATGAAATGACGTTAACTGTACCTTAGGCTCAAAATACTCAAAAGTGTTCTGTTTCATAATGTCCCGTAGACTTATATCAATAAATTCCTCCATCCTCTTATACCCATTTCCAGACTTCTTCATAGCCAAACGTCTCAACTGAGCATCCCTAGATAGGATAGATGAAGACTTTCTAGCATCAAAGAGCTTGGATCGTTTATACAAGCTTCGGCGAAATAACTGATTTGCAGAGTCCCTTTTATCTGAACTTTCTAAATATTCTTTCAGCCCATTGGAGTCATCCATCTGATTACAAGCTGATGAACTCTTGTCAGGTAAGTGATTAAGGCTCCGAATTTTCCATTGGGGACCCCAACTCCTAATCCAATTAATATTAGGGAACTTCCAAACCAGATCTTCTAGCTGAGTGCAACCTCTAATATCTATAGTTGACAAACAAGGGAATGACTGAAGAAGCTCCTCGAGCATGCCAGAAGTAATGCCAGTGCAACCACGTAGTAGTAAGGAAGTGATCTTTTCATTATTGTAATCATTCTGGAAATTATAAGATTTATCAGACTTGCAATATATGTAAATAACAAACTTCTCAATATGATATTAACACCCAATTCCATTCAGATCTAAAAGGTAAAAAAACGAAGAGAACAAGGAAAAAGAAACTAAATTATAGAAGAATTATAGATAAATACACGTGAAACTTACCATTATCTTCAAGATCATGGGGCCAGAGCAATTAGGAGCAATGGCGCAAAAGTCAACCTGTCTGGAGATACCTTTGTAAAACTTGACCACTGATCGCCAATGCTTGCAAGTCAAAGCAGCATACAGAAGGGACTTAACATCACCTTTAAGAAAATGAAATACCCGTGCCAGAACATGACCATCGAGTAGATCCCAGCTTCCACTCTCAAATTCAGAATCCACTTCATCTTCTTTGCTAAAGGTAGTATCACCACATAAATCATCAAATGTACAGTCATCCTTCCGAGAAGCCAATTCATCATCTTCCATCTCGTAATCCTCTTCCATCCCATTTGTCCTAGCTCTCTTACTAGTGCGGAAGTGATCTGAAAAGTTAGAAGAGAGGAATATCTCATGAAATCTTAAGATAACTTAAGACCGAAAATATATCGAAAGTTTATTGTCAGTCGGATACTTTACATCTTTCATAGGATGTAGCAAGTAGAAAACCATTAATTCCATTATACATAACCACACCTTTTGCTAGTATAATACCCATAAGATGAAGAAATGGTTTCAGAACTACATGATGGCAATAGCTACAAATAATCGACCACAAAAAGGAGCAAACAATGTAACGATTATTCATACTCTTAACATCTCTACAAGAGGCAGGGTTTAAGGGTGGATACAAAATTTCCCTGAACGAGAAAACAATAGAGGATTGCATGTAAATTTCAATGAGAATATAAATACCTGAAAGGTAAATGTGCTTTTCCATTTCTTTCTTCGGCTGCCTGGCATTGAGCCAAGGATCAAGGACTTCATTTATGGCTGCAGCAAACTCCCTACTCTTGTATGATTTCATCACCAATTCATGTAGCTTTCCCCGAGTATATCCAATAAAGTGTGGGTGCAAGTCATGGAACCTACTGGAAATGGTCTGTTTTTCACTCAATACCGCCCCGCTTGCTTTGGAAATAGAAGTAAAAGAGGTTACATTATTCTCATGCTCGGTAATTCCAGAAGTCTCAGAGGGAAAGGTAACCGGGACCCAAACTTTATCGCGTTTCCTGAAAACACTGCTATGTCTCTGAATGACACCTTGATCCGCCATTCCTTGAAGCTCAGAAAATGATAAAGGTCCTTGTTCATGCCCAGCACCGTCAAGGTAATACCAATCACCCAAGTGCAATTGTAACTCGTCTACTTTGCAGAGATGATCCCTAGGTATAATAAAGGATCTCTTCTTCCAGGTATCCACTGAATCTTGTTCATGAGTACTCTTTGAGATACTATCTTCTGACGACCTCTTTGTATCACAAGTTGTGGAATATGCCCTCAAGGACTTAGATGGGTAGCTTTCCTTTCCTCTAACTTTTGCGCGGGGTTCAGACACAAATGAACCATGATCCTTCACCACACAAGCATTTATCCTGATCACTGGAAGCATAGTTCCTTTCACCCCCCTGACAAGGGCAGATTTAATTTGGCTTGATCTGCTTATACTGCTGGGATCGTTTAACTCATCCTGTGAGGTGAAAGCCCATGGTTGCAAGTCAACCCTTCTGCTCTGAGAAGGGTAGTACAATTCATCTTTTTGTTGCCACCTAGGGTCTTCACAGCCAGATTTGGGCATCTGACACAAAGGGTAACCATCATTGAGGACCATCTTCCTCTTCCAAGTTATGTCTTGAGCAGTTTCATCATTCCTCTTCCAATCACCTCCCTTGCAGGCCCATTTGCTAGAAAACATTTCGTTAGCATCACCAGAATCAAATATATTATCCTTTTCAGAGGATGCAACATTGGTAGGGTTTGATTCTGCAGTGTCTTTCATTGCAAATTCAGGAACAGTGGACAAGCCCTCGGCACCTTTATAATTGCAATTTTCACTCACATTCTGTTGGTGCAAATTATAACCTGTACATTGACAATTCAAATGGAGTATTTCAGCGTGAAAAGTATGTAACTGCGGCAGTCAACACATAAAGAAGAAACCAAAAAATATGCATTTATGAACTTCTTCCTCATAAGTACTAACTGTACTTAAAAAATAACATCGTTTCAGATATTAACTTGCATGATCTGTAATAAAATCAAAATGATAAAATATTCCAAAATATTGCACAAGCTTTTCAACAACAAAAATCAAGCATAATTCAGCACCTAAACAACATTAATGAAATAACTGACTACATTGTCTTCATTATTAAGAACAACAATAACTAAAAATTTCTAGGAACTTAATCCAGGGACTGAGAAATGAATCAGCAGTTCCACAGGTAACTTAGCAATAACTCACGGCACTTAGTGTAGCATAGATAAGAAAGAGCCAGACAGTGACGTGTAAACATAACTTGCATGCTAAATTATGACGAATATGGAATTTTCCAGAGTCCAACTTCATCTATGTAATTAGAATACCTAAAGCCAACATGTAACCCCAACCGTTGAGTCAATACAGAAATTATCAGCAATCAGAGCACCATAAATCACCATCCTAGCCATGAGAACGAGATAGTAAATAAGTACCTTCTGCTTTTGCCAATCTCTCCCAATCTCCATGCTCTAATGTCATTTTCAGCACCTCTGTGAGACAAAATTAAATGAGGACAAAAAATTCCAAAACATAAAAACTCAAGATTCTTTAGATAGGACAAAACTTCTCTAAAACAAAATTAAAAGAAATGGCTTATTAAAATTATTTAGTTTCATCACAGGCTTCCAATATAAAAAAAGAATCGCACTCCCATGTCAGATAATACCGCCTAGAATCTGATGGGTTGTTTTCCAAAAAATGAAAAAGGAAAGAAAGAAATTATATAATAAATTACATAAGAATATATTCATACCAGCAATGATTTCAAGTTCCCTGCCAGGACTTAACGTAACACCCTCCAGGAGTGATCCAACTCTCTCATCAATAAGGAGATCTTCTACAGGATTGGCTGTGGATGCATTCTTGTCAGAGTACAATACCGGATGTGAAGGAGCCAGCGTTTCCTCACCAGCCAGATTACCATTATCTGCCAATAGATTACCAGGAGCCTCAGGAGGGCACACAAGTTGAGTAACTGTGTCTGGAACAACTGAAGGAAAGTTCACAGTCATCAAAGGGGAAACCGCATTTTCAACAGTGACCCATCTGTCACAGTCCAGATGCTTGATGAAGTGATCTGACACGATATATCCTTCCTCGAGAAGTGTTTTTAGATCAGACAATTTGGAAGGCCCGCGTTCCACACCAAATTGATCCAGGTAGTACCACTTTCCTGCAACTACATTTTCCACAACAGGTACATGTGGAGGAGTGTTGCAAATGTCCATGTCTTCTTCCATGGATGCTGGCTCTTCCGTAACTCCATTTTCCTGGGAAGATTCAATATTTTTAAAAGTAGGACTGTGACACAACTCTTCCTTTTGACACAGACGGCTGGCACTTTTATCACTGGAGCAATTTGCATTATCCAGATTTCCTCTATCTTGTGATTCTATAGGTAATAATTTTGTTTCCTTTCCACCCAATTCCTTCAGTGTAGGCTTCCCCTCTTGCCCTTTGCTTTTATAATGACTCGGACGTTTCTCACCCACTCCAGATTTTTGATTTTTTTCCCGATGGTCGCTGTACCTACCTCGATCAAGTGGTGATCTCTCCAACAATGTTGGAGTTTGATCTCTTTCCTCATGGTTTCGACCTTCATCACGAGGGGATAGTTCCACATAACTAGGACTCCGATACCTGTTATCATAGTTACGGTTTCTATCGTAAGGGGACCTACTTCTATCATGATGATGGCCCCGGTCATAAGGAGACCTACCACGGTGGGCCGGGCTGTGATCCCGATCGTAATTGTGGGCACGATTAAGTGGGGACCGCTCAGAATGATGTGGACTACTAATATGTCTGTCATAAACTGCCCTAGATGAATCCAAATGCCTAGAATAATACCTTTCAGAAGGTATGTTCCGCATGGAGGAAGAAGAAGCAAACTTTTTATAAGGTCGATCCATAGTCCTACCAGAATAGTGGTCCGACGAGAAAGAAGAACGGTTGCCATCATCAGAAAGCTTCCGGCTTTTTGAGTTTGAGTACTCATCATACTCAACACGGTACTTCCTATCACTGTTATCTGAATCATTATGCCGCTTTAGCCGACCACTGAATGAATAGTCTCGTGCATGATTCTTGCCATTGCTGCTGAGCTCATTCTTCAAAGAACCATCGTCCTCCACCATGTTAAAACTGTTCTTCAGATTCTCAGATTCATATCTGGAAGCAAACTTCCTGAAATGCTGACTACCCCCACCACTTCTGCTCTCACTGGAATATTTACCTGATGAAGGTGGTGACCACTCACGATCAGCTCTCCATCCCTTGTCTCTACCAGAAATTGGAGTCGACTCAGTGTCACGATCATATTTTCGTCCTACTCTTTCCTTTGCAGAAGGTGATGCCCATTGACGCTCCCACTTCCATCTTTTTTCATTAGCAGTGTCATATCTTCGTGCATTGGAGTTATAACCATATTCATCATCAGCCTTATATACAACCTCACTTTTTCGCCACCTGTCAGGAACAAACTCTCCTTTCTCCAGCTCATTTTTCTCCAATTCACCACCACTCTTCCTAGACCTCCCAGGAACAAATTCCCCCTTCTCAATCTCACTCCTAATCTCATACCTCTTCGTGGGTTTTTCAGGAACAAACTCTCCATTCTCAATTGGCAAAGTCCCCAATTCGCCCTCCTCCACTTCCTCCTTTTCAGAAACTTCTTTATTCAAAGTACCAACAATTTTCGATCCCAATGCGCTTCCTTTATCTTTTTTCGGTTTCATCTTCTGGTTCACTTCAGGCAAGTTGTTTAAAGGCTTCAAAGAAGAAATACACTTGGTTTTGCCTCCGTAAATCAAATACTTCTCCATAATAAGCTGTGAAGGCACACATGCACCGCCGCCATCGCCCATGGAATCTCTTCCTCGAGAAAACACGTAACCATCCCCTAATTCTCCTCTTCTCCAGGATTGTCTATGCTCATACTGTTGTCTCCAACTCGTAATTAACCTTCCGCAATCCTCGGAACGCTGCAAAACCCACCTAAAAAAATCAATTCAAAAAATCATTTTTTACAAAACCGAAACAAATTAAAGACAATTAGATGAACGAACGAAATACCTACACACAAAAAACACGTGAAGAATTTTAATTGTTAGGAATAATGGAAATCTTCTTTTGGGGAGGGGCTAGGGTTTTGGAATCTGAGGACTTACGAGTTGGAAATTGCGAGAACTGTTTCTCCGTCGAATTAAAAATGAATTACAGAGTTTGTGAGAAAGTAAATTGGGAAAAATTGAGAGAGAGAAATGGTAATGGTACAGACACCGGATCGATCGATTGATTAATGTGAGAAAGAATAGCTGAAGACGAATCTCTGTGAAATATAATTTTTCTTTTTTTTCTTTTTTATTGCCCTCGCTCTAATTAATATATATCTAAAAATATTTTTTAAGCGCTTGGGCTTGACCCTGGAGTTTTTTGTTCGGGTCGGGCCTTAGTTTTTGGCAGTTGATTGTCAACGGAGGTCGCATTTAGGTTTAGGTAGTGTTTGTATTGAGCTTTTTTACTCGAAAGTCTTTTAATTTCAATCAAAACCACTACAAGAAAAACTATTATTTCCGACCAATATTGCCAAAAAAATTGGTGGGAAAATGCATATTTGATCAATTTTACTACCGATAAATGTCGGAAAAAGTTGGGTCGGAATTTAGTTTTCGACTGAAATTCCGACCCATGTCTTCGATCGGAAAAAAATTCAACCGATTTTGTCGTTCAAAAATTTTGTCAAAATTTTAATTTTTTTTCTACACAAACCTTAAACGTCGCCGTATAAACTATAACAACTATATAATTCTAACAATCTACAAATTCCAAATAATATAAATTTAACAATTCACATGTTCGAATTCGATTTAAAACCGTCATAAGCAATATTCAAAACATAACTCGAAAGAACTTCAAATACAATTCAAACAACTCTCAATTAACATGTAATAATATTGGAACAATTCATAACGTTTACAGTTGTACATCATGGTCCTGCTGAGATGGTTTATGATTTTTTTTGTTGCGGGGGCCTCGGGTGATTTTGGTGGGGCACATTATAATTGAGAGAGAAATTGTTTGGTTGATTAATATGTGGAAATGATGAATACTGTATTTGTATACCCGATTGTGTGAAATTCGGAATAGACTATGAAGGTTGAGACGTCGGCCTGATGGTGATACATTCCCGATTGCGTGAAATTTGGGAATAGTCTGGGAAGGTTGAGAAGGGCCGGCATGAAATTGATGTATACTCGTTTACAGAAAATGGATATAAAATTCGTTTCAAACATTGCTACCGAGTTAGATTTGATCGCAATAGTCGCTACTTTAAAGGAACTTCCCACGAATATGGTTCGAGCGCAAAAAATCAATGGAAAAAAATAGTTTTTCTTGTAGTGAACATTTCACACAAAACCTTTCTTATGAACCCTAGTCTTTTAATTATGAGAGAAATGATGGAGGCAAGAGTTTAGATTTCGAGTTTAACATGGAGGAAGGTTGAAAGTGAATGAAGCTTCCGAAAAATTTCTGAAGAAATTGTAAATTAAAGCAACAGCTGGAAACGTGATAGTCAATCGAACCGTCGGAAACCTGATTCGAAGCATGTTGAGATAGGTTTGGTGTTATGGTACAATTTGAATCTAACTATATGACCAACTAATCTTGATAATGGATTTCAAAATAAAAACCCATCATAACGCCAAACATGTCTCAACATCATTCATATCAGATGTCCAGGTGCGCGATTTACTATCACGTTCTTGTGGTTGCTTTTATTTATATTTTTCTTCAGATATTTTTCAGAAGCTTCATCGACTTTCAACTCTTCCTCCATGTTAAACTCGATAATATGAGCTCTTGCCTCCATTTCTCTCAATATTTAAAAGACTAGGGTTCGTAAGAGAGGTTTTGCGTGAAATGTTTTGACTGAAATTAAAAGTGGGTTCGTAGAAGAGATTTTGTGTGATATGTTTTGATTTTGATACAATTCGATCATATCACTCTCAAATTTTCTCAATAGCTTCACAATTGCCATGAAATCACCAAAAAATCAAAGTTTGTATCTCTTTTTCATTTATTTTGGGCATTAACAAATCTGGCATTTGTAGATCACACTAAACTAAATCAAATCATCCAATTTTGAATACTTACTAACTACTCCATTTTGTAAATTTACAAACGATTTTGTCTGGTGTAATTTTCACTATGCCCTTAACTTTTTTAACAAATAGTTAAGAACTTAAAAACTTAAAAGCTAATAGTCTGGTTATATTATACCATTAAAATATGATATAGAATGAAATTGTGATATAAACAACTAGTTACAAGTTACAACTTCAAATAAGCTAATAATTCATTAAATTTTAATGATAATTTATTAATGTGTAAAACTAACAACACTTGAATTAACAATGTTATAACAACGATCAAACTAAATCAACAATAAATTGCAATGATAATCTATTCGTGTCAAAATAAAATTTTATTAGATCTTAATCTAACCTAATACACCCTCCTGTTTTTATTTATCGCTTTGGCAAAAAAAAATTATTCACTTTTATTTGTCGTTTTATGAGTTCAATATAAAATTAATTTTTTTCTACCAATTTTACCCTTCTTGTTAATGCTTATAATTAATGATGATTAATGATGTAATTATTTGATTAAAAGGGTGATTTGAGATTTTTGCTTCAAAAAATGAATATTTATTACATTTCATAATTCGTGTGCAGTCCACCAAAACTACAAATAAATAAAAAAAGGGAGGGAGTAATATATTTAAGTTTCGCCACACTCAAGTTTTCATTACATTCCCTTTTACCTCCTTGATAAACTTAATTATTAATTTACCAACTCTTATGCAAAAATAGGCTTATTAATTTGTGGATTTTTTAAACATTATGCTTTCTTTATGTTGGAGACGGATCACATCGAATTTGAGCGGGTAAAAATGGGTCTGATTAGATATGGATTGGACCAGAAATGGGTTGGGTTGGGTCAATGCGTTTCTGAACCATATTTTATGTTATTTTTTATATTTTTTGGTGCCCAATCAGGCTCAACCAAATAAACAATCGAAAAATATGGGTTGAATCTGGGCAGGCCATGGGCTGACTCACGGACTCTCGCCCTCTTTCACGGCCTTACTTCTACCATAGTTTTATTAGTTATCTTGTCTAATTACATATTTTGGTTGTTTAAACTTTTCGAATTTTATATGTGGGTCGCTTATGTATTATTCACAATTTAGTAGTTAATTTATCATACTAAGTAGTAATAGTTTGTTTATGATTTATAATTTAAACTATCAATCTTCACTATATTATAATTAATCGTAGTGATTGTTAATGATATAATCATATGTTTAAGCTCAAACAACATAAAGTCGTGTACTTTAAAGAAGTTTAAATATTGGAAATTATATGATACACAAAAATAAAGAGGTAAACCGATCCACGTACATAACATAACACGGGGTAAACAAATTCACATAAAAAAACATATGTGGTAAACTGATCCACATTATAAATAATAAAGGGGAGTAAACTGAACTTCTTCCAAAATAGCGTTCATGGCCATCATAGTTCTCAATATGGCTTTACCCAAAAAGTATTTCTCAAAATGTGTCTTTTGAATAAAATCGCAGTTAGCAACTGCGATTCTTTTGAAAAATTACAATTGGCAACTGCGATTTTTGCAGTTTTGCAGTATGATATGTGTATAAATTAGGGCTTCGAAGAATTGCAGTTGCTAACTACGATTTTAAGCAAAAAGGCACATTATGAGAAATACTTTTCAGCTAAAACTATATTGAAAAATATGGTTGCCATAATGGCCATTTTGAAAAAAAATTCGAGTAAACTGATCCACGTGAAATAACACATGGGGTAAATTGACCCACATAAAATAACACTAAGTCTAAGTTAATACTATATTAACGAGGGTAATTTTTTTATTACATATTTGCCATAGGTTTAAAAATGAAAGGGAAATAATGAGAGTCCTTTATAAAAACATAGGAGAGGAGGTAAAATGCTCTTTATTTTATCACATATAGTAAATTAAACATTACAAATATATGATAAATTGCCACTGACTCCGAATTTTTGGTTTTAAGTGCAAACACCATCCTGTATCTATTTTATTCAACTAGCGAAATTCCAACTACGCTTACAAAAGTTAAACTTTTGTTTATGAACAATGTTTAATTATTATGTCAAATTTCAATAGCCATATTTCACATATCATATTAAAAGTATATTGTAAGAAATATTATAAATGGCTGTATATTTTACATTTATATTGTACTTTAGTATAATAGCTTAAGATTATGTCGAAAAAATCTCTTTAAATAATTATGTACAAAATTATATTTTACCTGCCCCAAAATTAGTAGTATGCCATATACCAACTTTCTAATTGGTAGTTTCAATACCAATTAATTTAATTACATAACTAAAATTAATAACCAAGGTTTTTAATCGCATGTAATTTACTATCCAAAAATCAGAAAAGAAAAAAGAAAAAGATGATAAATTGGATTAAGGCATATACTTCTATGAATCTAATTAAATTATAGAGTGATTTATGATTGGACCACAGAGGTTTAGTCGTTTTACAAGGAACCCCTGACGTTTCAAAATTATAAAGTAACCACAGAGGTTTAGACTATATATCAAAATACCCCTTACAGTTTCAACAATCCTTACAAAGACCCTCACAAAAATATTTACAAAACCACCTCCTTAAGAAGTGTCCTTGTAATTTTTAAAACCATATAAAATTTTCTATAATTACAATAAACCTCGGGGATCCAAGTGTACATCATCCTAAACTTAGGACTGTCAACGGGTCGGATTCTGGTCGGATCATGCTCGTTCAGATCCGGCTCCATTTATATCGGATCAAATCCTGTCGGATTCGGATCTTGCTCTGATTGTGGTCGGATCTAGATTTTTTGAATCCAACGGATCTTGGTCGGATTTGACCGGATATCGGATCTTTTTCGGATCCAATAAATTTTCATTTAAAAAGTTAAATTAATATTTTTTCTTAAAACAAGTTTATTAACTTTTCAATTTTATTCAATTTTAGCTCACATGTTCAAAGTTTCTTTACTATATTCATATTTGTAGAATGAAAATATTAGTTTAAAATCACCCTCATGTATTGGATATTACAAAAATACCCCCCTCAGGTAAGCCCTAATTACAAAAATCACCCTCATGTATTGGATATTACAAAAATCCCCCTCAGGTTTGTCACCTTCTTACAATTAACCCCTTGCCCATAAAATATTCCAATTTTGCCCTTGGGTGTTATTCGTATTGTTTGTAATGTCTTATAAATGTTAAAACTTGGGATCTAATTATTATATCTTATTAATTAGAAAAGAGATAATTATATATTTACTACCAGAATAATTGATAAAATTTATAATTGTCCATAAGTTTTAATAAATATTGCAAAAGAAAAGGTATTTATATATTTATTAGCAATTTAAATTGTAAAATATTAAATTAAATAGAATTTTAATAATATATTTTATAAATATGAATTGTTTACACATTAGTTAAATGAATTTATTTTTTAAATTAGTAAATTTAATAAATTATATTGTATTATAAATAAGATATTTTAATTTATTAAAGTTTTTATAAATTGAAATATTTATTGAAATTTATGCGAAATTATAAATTATATCAATTATTTTGGTGGTAAATATATGATTATTATTTTTATATTTACAAGATAAAAAAATTAACACCCCATTTTTAAAATTTATAACATATTATAAACATTACAAATAACTTCCAAGGGCAAAATTGGAACATTTTAGGGACAAGGGGTTAATTGTAAGAATGTGACAAACCTGAGGGGGATTTTTGTAATACCCAATACGTGAGGGGAATTTTTGTAATTAGACCTTACATGAGGGGGGTATTCGTAATTTACCCTTGAAAGTATAGCAAAATCTAATAAACATGCAGCCTATACTTAAAGCTAATTGGGCCTTTTCAATATGCAGTCTCCCCTTAGGATGATCATCCTTGGGCTGGATTTTGTGATGAGATGAGAAACTGCACAAAGAGTACAGGTACTGTACAAACCTTGCACCGTTAATATCTAACATTTGAATTATCAATGTAATTTTTTTTTTAAAATAGCTTAAAAAAAATAAAGGGACTAATAGCAATTTACACCCCTTGATTATCATAATGTTCAATTTACCATCTATAATTTGAAAATTAGTAATTTATCCCCCCCCCCCCCCCCTATGATTTTTTTAAATGAGCAATTTACATCCCTGAGTTGGAGAGTGCATCTCACTCTCTCAAATATGAAAGTGGGAGTGAAATATATTATGTAAAAAGATAAAATAACCCTTTTAAGGGGGGGGGGGGGGGGGGGGGTACTAAAATGCCACATTTAGGTAAATTGCCATATTTATAATAGTATAGGGAGGTAAATTATCACATTTATAATAACACAAAGAGGTACATTGCCATATTTTTTTCAATTCAATTTTTGTCAACTCAATTTTTTCTGAAGGCTTAAAAGGGGTATTATTGTCAATTAATTTGCCACATTCATTTATAATTAATTTGCCCGTGTCCATATTTTAATTGATGATTATTCTGTTGTAGTAGGGTTCTTCTTTGAATTCATAGATTTATTACAAAATCTATTTTGTTCAATTGTAATTCACTTGTATATTATTTTAATCTAATTTACTCCCTCCAAATGGCTCAGGGCCTGTTTGTTTTGCGATTGTATCCGCCTATTCCTACCCGAAAACAATGCAGGTAAGCTAAGGGACTCCGTCTATACCGGTTGATATTTACGTTTTTATACTTTTTAACGAGAATTTGAAACCTGGTCCTTTGTCCGAGTATGGATTACTCGGCTTTGATGAAATTAAAAATGTATGTTATATTTTTAATTACGGAGTAGGTTGGATTTTTTGTTTTGTTTTTAATTACAAATATTTATTATTAATATATAATTTTATTATTTTATTAAATATTAATACTATTATATCAATTTTATATTTTAAAGAAATATGTTTTTTTAATTTTTTTATCGGATTTGAATTAAAGTATTATTTGATCTATTAATATTATTTCTAAAATCAAATTAGTTAAATAGATATGGAAATATAATAAGTAAAATATCCAAATTGGTCCGCTACGTATCTTATTTGAACCAATTTTGAAATTTGGCAACAATGTGGACTCATATCGTCAGTAAATTTAAAGATTTTGGTTATTTTGTTTACCTGGAATATTATGGAGTAGAATTGTCAGTCAACATAAGTAATGACATCAATTTTGCAATAAGACTTAACTGCCACGTCATTACTTAACAATGAATTTAACGACGGTATCAAAAGTGATTCAATTTTTCAAATTGTGGTACCAAATGTGACGGCCTTAATTTTTATGATTAGTCCTAGTTATATATAATCAAAATAAATGGTAAAAAATTCAATTAAGTACCTACATTGATTAGAATGAAAATAATTAACAAAATTCTTATCTTGGTTATTATTAACATTGTTCTCATTTATATATATATACTTTTAATGAGTCGAACATAAGTAGCTTGATATTTATATATCTATTTCGTTAGGTTTAGCTTATCGCGCTAATTCAAATCGAAATGTTTATCAAATATATCATTATTTAGTCAATTGTGCGTCTAAATTAAACTCATCACTAAATCGATTTAAATCGATTGAACTCATTTTTTCACCGTTATCATTTCATCGTTTTACTATCTCGCACAACAAAATGCCAAAATCAGTTCAAATTAAAACCTGGAAACAAATAACAAGATGTATTTGTTAAGAGGGAAAAACACTTTTAATACCAAACTTTGTTCCAAAATACACATTTGATACCAAGCTTTTCGAAAAAAATACATTTCATATCATGATTCACTCCCTCTTGACACATTTAGTTTTGCCGTCAATTTTCGGACGGAATTCAACACATGCTGCTCACGTGCCCTTTAAGTTAACAATAGTTGGTCTTTAAAACCCGTACTTGTTTTTCCTCCCATTATCAACTTAATGAGCACGTGAGCAATACGTTCTGAATTCCGTCCGAAAATTTACAGCAAAATTAAATGTGTCAAGAGGGAGTAAATCATGGTATGAAATGTATTTTTTCGAAAAGCTTAGTACCAAATGTGTTTTCTGAACAAAAGTTTGGTATCAAAAATATTTGTCCCTCTATTTGCTAATTTATGTGTTCATTCTTTTGTACATTACAAATATAATAAAGGATTTCAGAACATATAATAAACAAATATTTCAAAAAATTCTGTCAAAAGACTACCATAAACCAGGAGAGAACAAATTCTTACTCTTTTCAAATCATCAAAATTCTCAAATTAACAATATATTTTTTACCTCTGTTTTTTCAAATTCTTGGGACATATAGAAATTTAATTGAAAAATAATCAAGAAATGAACTGGTTAAGCAAAGAACATTAGTAGCAAATTATCAATGCTATCCTTCATTAATAATTAATTTCCTTATGGAAAGATGATTTTGCTGGGTATGATGAATAGGCTACTGTTAATTTTTACTTTATTATGGAATTGTATTTAACTCTTCTGTAATTTTATTTTCAGAGAAAAATAAACTCTCTTTTCATATATTGTTTCTTGGGATAATTACATCGACCTCCCCTGATGTTTGGACTAATTATTGCCCAATCCCCTCGCAATATCATAATTACTTCCACATCCTCCCACGTTTGAAAAATCTTACAAAATGATGTGAAATGACCATATTGTCCACGTCAGTTTTAATTAAAAAAAAAAAGATTAACAAAATGTCCTATTTAACCTTGTAAGGGATAATTACATCGACCTCCCCTGAGGTTTGGGCTAATTATTACTCAATCCCCGCTCAATTTCATAATTACATCCACCTCCCCCCCACATTTGAAAAATCTTACAAAATGATGTAAATTATACACAAATATTACAATACTACCCTTGCAAAAACTCTAACCCTAACCCCACCTCCACCACCGTCCCAACCCCGCAAATATCCTCCCAGGCTGTGTCGGGGGCCTGGTTCGAACCCTAGGCCTTCCAGGTCGGCGGCGAGGCCTGGGAGGAGATTGGGTTGGGGATATCGGGTGAGGGGTTGGGGTGGGGGGAGGGTTTTTTCGGAAAAAAAAAATATATTAAAATAGTGTATTGATTTGTTAATATTAGTATTTTTATATAAATAAGATATGATTTTAATATTATTGTATTTAAGTAAGAAATATTAAAAAGATATTTATGATTTCATAATAACTATTTTATTAAATCGAGTATTTTTATTTTTTGTAAAAAAAATATTGATTTTGTAATAACTATTTTAGTTAAAAGTTTAGAAATTTTTAGTAAACATGTGAGCATTTTTATAATGTCTAATAATTACCGTTCAAGTTTTTTTTTTCTTCTCATGATTAAACGTAGTTCATTAATTTATCCTTGTACTTTAATTATGAAAAAAATTAAAATTATTAAAATTACGGGTTAAATGTTAAAGTAGTATATACATTTTTTATTTATGTCCTACAATATTTTTTTCTTATAATTAACCATAATTTATTTACTTTTAATTATAAAAGCATTATGAAAAAATTTGGAAAAAATCATTGATGTGTAATTATATTTTTATTTTAAGAATACATATACACTACTATTAAAATTCATTTATTCTTTTAAACCTAATTCATTCATTTATTCTTTTACTTTAATTAGGAAAAAAATTGAAATTATTAAAATTACGGGTTAAATGTAAAGTTGAATGTATTTACATTTTTATTTATGTTCTACAATGTTTTTTTCTTAAAATTAACCATAATTTATCTATTTTTCCTTGTACTTTAATTGTAAAAGCATTATGAAAAAAATTGGAAAAAAATGTTGATGTGTTATTATATTTTTATTTTAAGAATATATATACACTCATAAACTAATTATAAGTTTCATGTAAATTTATAACATTTGAACCTATACTTATACATATACATTGCAAAGAAACCCCTCTTATGTACCAAACATAATAAGAGTATAATTTTCCAACAAAATAGCTACAGTAACCTCAAGAATAAAATAGGAAGTTTAATAAAAATTCGGCAATGACGTCATTAAAATGTAAGGTTTTCGAAACGTCGGGGGAGGTGGATATAATTATGAAATTGCGAATGGTTTGGACAATAATTACTCCAAACCTCAGGGGAGGTCCATATAATTATCCCTTGTTTCTGTTAATATAAATTGTTTTCTGTTAGGGATCCCATAATATTTTGCTCTTGAGGTGAAATGTATCTAACTTTAGTTCAACTGAGTTTAGATGCATTTTTTGAGAGTTTGTATAAGTTGTAGAAAAGTTTGAAAAATAAAGTCAAATTGATACCATTTTAACTGATTCCTGGCACATTTGTTTATATTAAAGATAGAGTTTTTCCTTCTCTTGCTCAGCTTTTTCAGTGTTTCTTGACGATGTAAAATTTGAACTCATTTTACATTAATGTGCCATTACTTGAAATAAATTTGACAGTGGAAAGACAAATATGTTGAAATCAAGAGATTTGTAGGTCTATAGCTTCATTATAGAGTTTTCTCAAGTTATAGAGTTGATGTCAATTTACTCTCCTGTTCTCTGAAATACATAATGTTCAATTTATTCCATCGTGATTTGAAAAGAGCATTTTATCCCCTGTGAAAATTTTAAAGAAGCAATTTACCTCCTTCAGCCGGAGAATATAACTTACTTGCCGAAATTGAGAGTGACATGCAAAGTGTTTGTGTAATATAGGGGGTAAATTGCCACATTTATCAAAACACGAGGGGGAGAGAGGGGGGGGGGGGGGGGGGGGGGGGAGTAAAGTGCTACATTTTTCATAACACATGGGGTAAAGTGCCACATATCAAAATTTCAGTGAGGCGGTGTGAAACTTTTATGAGATAAGGGGGTAAAATGCTATTTTTTTCAAATCACAAAAAGGTAAATTGAACATTATGAATATCAGAGGGGTAAATTGCCATTAATTCCTTCATTATATTATCCCTTAGGAAAAGGTTGCAACGGATTACTTCATACCATTAATATTGTTACAATCAATGTCTTAAAAATCGGATTGAACATCGAATCGGTAGTCTTACTGGTTATTGATTGGATCGGTTTGATTGTAGTCTGTTTTAACCATTGGTTCAATCGGTGTGACGTTATTACAAAATAATAATTTAGTTTAAATTTAATGTATGCAATCAAACATTTAAAAAAATAAATTTTTATCCAAACTTGTTCAAGTTATTTTTTTCATAAACTAAATATTATCTCATAAATCACAACTAGTAAATAAACAAATCATTTCAAAGTCTAAAAACAAAACTAAAACAAGTACTTATGCAATTTCTTAATCAACATAGCATGTGCAAACAAGAATTATAACATAATTATCCAAAAAAAAAAAAGGAATTATCTCATCAATTTATATTAAACAAGAAGACAACAAACTCCCAACATAACCACCATATCATGGGTCAAAATTTCCATCTTTTTCATCGAAAACATCGAAAAATTTATGTTTTTGAAGCGAAATGAAAATATGATATATTTTTGAAACTCTACATTTGCCTAGAACCATGGATCATAATTTCCATCTTTTCCGTCGAAAATATTGAAAAGTTCCATTTTTTAATCAAGCGAAATGAAAACAAGTGTAATTCCGAAACTATTTGTTTGTCTGAGACTCTCTTATTTTTCTTAATTTAATAATTTTTTAAACAATTTTTACTTAGTGCTTCCGAAATATTTTTCGAAAAGTTTCCAATATTTGTCTGACCCGAAACATACACTCGAAACAAAATTCCGATCCATGCCTTGAACTTCTCTTTTTCTTAATTTAGTAACTTTTTTCATAATTTTTTCTAGTTTTCCGAAACGTTTCCAGAAACTTTTCGAAAAGCTTCCTATATTAAGCTAAACGAAACTTTGATCCATGATATCCATGTGCCTTCGATTCAGTCTAAGATCATATCAAAGCCAGTTTTTTATTTTTTATTTTATAAAATATATGGATCTATAAAGAAAGAACAATAACAACAAATTCTATAGAGTATGAGGGGAGATAACAATAATTTTTTTGAGAAGATACATTGGAGGATAAAACTTGGTAAAGGTTTAACAACAAGATGAAGTCGAACAATTTTGTGGTGGCTTTCCATATAAATGAAGATGTAACAAAGCTCATTGATTAACTGAAACATATGGAAGATAAAAGTTTGGAGGCGGAATAAATAAAAAATGTAATAATGAGAAAATATTAAGTTGCTATAATTAAAAAAATGGTAATTAAGCACAAATTATGGTAACTAAAAAATTCTTGGACTAGAAAAATAAATGAAGTAATTGCATAAAATTGCTCTGGTAACACCATTACACACTTAATTTTGCAATAAACACAATATTAATAATTAATCTGCCTTCCATAAATCTTCAATTCTAACAACTATATAATAAGTTCACAATTATACCAAAAGAGCACACAAATGAAATACAAAACCAAAGAACAAACAAGAATGGCTTCCCATTTTCTTTTGGCCTCTTTTATGCTTGCATTTGTATGCAACTGTCAAGCTGGTTTGATAGATGACATTTGCTCTAAAGCGGATAATCCCAAGTTATGCAATCAAGCTATAGGATTCGATCCACGTTCTCATGGGGCAGATCTTAAAGCTCTCGGTCAAATTACAATTGAGAAAATTCGAACCGCCAGTCTAACAACAAAAAATATGGCTAAAACATTTCTCAAAGGCACTACCAAAGCAAGTGCCGAATCATGTATTAGATGTATTGACGATTCATTTTATAGGTTAAACGATTGCTCGACTTTGTTGAAAGCTTTCAATAAAGGGGAAATTGTGAACTACAAACTTATGGGTATATGGTCTTGGAGGATTTTGTTAACTGTGAGGATATTTTTGGCTCAAGCGAGCCGGCTACACTGAGAAAAGCAATTGAACATATCCAAGACACCATAGATGTGCTTTTGGTCATTATTGAAAATTTGTAAGGTGAAATCAAAGATGTAAAATAAAAGAGAAGTGTTTATGAATAATGAATTTATGAAATCTATTAATTTTATGTTAAAAATGTTTCCATAATTACTTTCTCTACAACATGGAGGAGTAGCAAATATGTTCAAGTAAGAGGTGACTTCGAATGCAAGGATAGATCCGAATTCATATTTTTGGTTATTGACTACCGAACACCTCCCATTAGAATCAATATTAAAAATAATCTCTAGAAATAATCTAACTGATCCTTAGATATCAACACAATTACTAACTTAAAAAGGAACCAAATGAGCAAATAACACATAATTTACGAGAAAATTGAAGCTGAATCTTTTGGGTTGAATATGGGTTTAAAACTCAGAAACAATTAGAAAAAAATACAATAATCACTATAATGTCCATAAAAAGGATTCATACCTCAAAGAATTGGGCAGAGCAAGACTAAATTGCAAAACAATTACAAAAATCTCAAGCAATTAGAAAAAACACAAAAATCACAATTATTTTGAGAAAAAGATCCATACCTCAAAGAACAGAGCATGAGTACACAACAAAACAACAACAACAAAAAAAGGTCATAAAATACAAAAAAAACACACATATAGGCAACCAGGGCCGGCCCAAGTGCCAGACAATTTGGGCTATCGCCTTGGGCCCTCGATGTCGAGGAGTCCAAAAGTTTCATATCTACCCTGATCCAAAAAATTTGAAAACTAAATATTACTAGTTTATTTACATAATAAGTATCTTAGCTTACTTAGTTAAAACTTATTTAACATGATTGGGAGGTTTGGGTTCAAAACCCAACAGTGAGTTCATTCTTTTATTTTAATTGTTCTATGTTCTTTTCACATTTTTCTTTCTTTAACTAATTCTTTGTCAAACTTTTTTTATAATAAGTGTTCTTTTAACTTTATTCTTTCTTAATATCTATAAAAATATTACGTTTTTCTTCTTCTTCTTATAATACGTCTTTTTGCTTATTGCCTATAGCTAATAATTGATATTGATAGGTGAAATGTTAAATTTACTTGCTTAAATTTGTAATGAATTTATATTCAGTACATATACTTGTAAAATTTGTAATAAATTTATATTCAGTACATATACTTGTAAAATTTGCTTCTGATAGAAGAATTTCTCAAAAATTTATAAAAAAACTTATTCACGATTAATTCTATTATGAATCAGAAAATTAATATGTTAGAATTTAGAAAAAATAATATGTCTATATATAATTAATATTTTTGCATTTAATAAAAATATATTTAATTATACTTTTTTTAATTAACGATGAGCCCCAATTTTATAACTCACCTAGCTTAGACCCTCGAATGTCTAGGTCCGATCCTGAGAGCAACACTAAGATAAAAGTATTAATTGGGCATATGGTTCCTATAAAAAAAAGGGATTTTGAAATATCCTTGTGGGATTCAGAATTTAGTACTCATAAATAAAAGGGATAATTACATCGACCTCCCCTGAGGTTTGGGCTAATTATTGCCCAATCCCCTCGCAATTTCATAATTACATTCACCTCCCCCCACGTTTGAAAAACCTTACAAAATGATGTGAAATGACCATATTGTCCTCGTCAATTTTAATTAAAAATAAAAAATAAAACAGATTAACAAAATGTCTTATTTACCCTTGCAAGGGATAATTACATCGACCTCCCCTGAGGTTTGGGCTAATTATTGCCGAATCCCCGCGCAATTTCATAATTACATCCATCTCCCCTCACATTTTAAAAATCTTACAAAATGATGTGAAATGATACACAATATTACAATAGTACCCTTGCAATGATACACAAAATTACAATACTACCCTTGTAAAAATTAATTTTGTACATAAATAAAAAAATACTCTAACCCTAACCCCCCACCCCACCCTACCTCCACCGTCCCAACCCCACAAATATCCTCCCAGGTCTGGTTCGAACCATAGGCCTTCCGGAGACGCTTCCTGGGAGGAGATTTGCGGGGTTGGGGACGTCGGGTGAGGGGTTGGGGGTTAGGGATGGTGAGGATTTTTTTAAAAAAAAAATTATATTAAAATAATTTATTGATTTATTAATATTAGTATTTCTATATAAATAATATATGATTTTAATATTATTGTATAAAGTAAGAAATATTAAAAAAAATTATGATTTTATAATAACTATTTTATTAAATTGAGTATTTTTATTTTTTATAAAAAAATTATTGATTTTATAATAACTATTTTAGTTAAAAGTTTAAGAAATTATTTAGTAAACATGTGAGCATTTTTATAATGTCTAATAATTATTGTTCAAGTTTTTTTTTCTCATGATCAAACGTAATTCATTAATTTATCCTTGTACTCTAATTATGAAAAAAAGTTTAATTATTAAAATTACAGGTTAAATGTTAAAGTTGAATGTATATACATTTTTTATTTATGTTCTACAATGTTTTTTTCTTATGATTAACCATAATTTATTTACTTTTAATTGTAAAAGCATTATGAAAAAAATTTGGAAAAAATCATTGATGTGTTATTATATTTTTATTTTAAGAATACATATACACTAAAAATTCATTTATTCTTTTAAACCTAATTCATTCATTTATTCTTTTATTTTAATTAGGAAAAAAATTAAAATTACGGGTTAAATGTGAAGTTGAATGTATTTACATTTTTTATTTATGTTCTACAATGTTTATAATTAACCATAATTTATTTATTTTTCCTTGTACTTTAATTGTAAAATCATTATGAAAAGAATTGGAAAAAAACGTTGATATGTTATTATATTTTTATTTTAAGAATACATATACACTAATAAACTAATTAAAAGTTTCATGTAAATTTATAACATTTGAATCCATACTTATACATATACATTGCAAAGAAACCCCTCCTATGTACCAAACATAACAATGGTATAATTGTCCAACAAAATAGCTACAGTAACCTCAAGGGTAAAATAGGAAGTTCAATAAAAATTCATTGATGACATCATCAAAATGTAAGGTTTTCGAAACGTCGAGGAAGGTGGATGTAATTATGAAATTGCGAGGGGATTGGACAATAATTACCCCAAACCTCAGGGGAGGTCCCTGTAATTATCCCTAAATAAAAGCATTGTATTCCGTACTCATATGGTGCACTCTCTATATACACATAAGCAATCACAGTCTCTCACGTTGCACTTGAACAACATGTTCACATTAAACATGCTATAAATCAAAGGTCAAAAGAACAAAACTTTTATCTGAGAAGGGATGGGGGAATTTTTTTTTTTTTAGTATTAGATGTCATCTCCGCACGTGGTGCTCGCGCATTTAATTTTGTTGGATTGTTACTCAAAGGGGTGTTTGCAAATGCTTTTGGAAGCCCAAAAGCAGTTGCTTAAAGCAAAAGTAAAAAATAAGTATTTTTATTCAAAAGCATGAGGTGTTTGCAAATATATAAAAAAAGCAGATTTAATTATTACAAAATGCCACCTAGAAGAAGCAATGGAAGAAGCTCCTCCTTAGCTGCTTCTTGCCAACTTGTTTTTACCTGCTTTTCAGTTGAAGAAGCAATAGCAGAAGCACCTACTTGCAAACACTATCAAAGTGCTTTAAGCACAAAAAAGCAAAAAAGTACTTTTAAAAAGCATTTTCTAACACCCCTTTAGTCAATTCATGTCCACATTCCACTCATCTTGATGTTGCTAATCGGGTTCTTCGTTATCTTAAGGACACTGTTGATAAAGGTAAATTTCTTTCTACATTAACTTTTTCTACTTTAGTAGAATATGTTAATTCAGAATGGGCCGATTGTACCACTACTCTTCGACCCACACCATATGTTATTTCACCATGTTAGGTTCTAGTCCTATTTCTTGGAAAATCATGAAACAACCAAAAGTTTCTTGTTCTTTTGTCGAAGCAGAATATCGATCTCTTGCTGCACTTACTTCTAAGTTGCAATAGTTAAAATATATTCTTTCAGATCTTGGTTTCAATCATCCACAACCAATTTCAATTCATTGTGATAGTCAACTAATATTCATATAACTGAAAATCAGTCTTTCAAGCGAGCGTACCTTTGTTCGCTTCTTCTCCACCAAGCACGGAAGTTTAAGGATAAATGAACAAAACAAACATATTGAGTTTGATTTTCATTCAAGAAAAAAATTCAAGCATGTGATCTTAATGCTCCTTCTTACATACGTTCTAGAGACCAGATGTCAGACATTTTCACCAAACCACTTGGAGGTGAAGCTCATCGTCGACTACTTCCCAAGTTGGGTGTTCTCAATATTTCAATCCAAACTCCAACTTGAGGGGGTGTTGGAGTTTATCTTTTATTAATTGTAATCTCTTCGTATTTATTTTATATAGTTGATAGAGATAAACCCATAGTCATCCTCTTATACAATAGTTTTTAAATAGATGCAATCATTTAGTCTTTATCCCGAATTTAAGACCGTATGAATCATGAAAAGCTTCTTCTTTAGTAAAAAAATAAGTTAGATCAAGAGAGCAAAGGGTTTTTAGTTCGACTCCCACTAATTTGGGTATTTATTTAATTTAACACTAGTCTGATAGTTTATTTATATTTGTACTGTGATAGCAATTGAATATATTAATGATACAATGACTTATGTAATGATTTAATATCGATAGAGATAAAATGGTTAAATCAATCGGTTTTTTCAGATTAATTATTTTTATGGAGTAGTGAGATATTTGTTATATTCATTTAAGCATTGTGAGCATTACATAACTAATTCAAACAATTCAAACTTAATGATGTAAGACGATGAATACATCATTACATTAATCACTACATCAGAATTTTTTTCGAAACTATTTTATTGATATCAAATTATAAAATAAACTAATAACAAAAACTAATATTAAATTAGATAATTACTCACACTAGTGAAAGTTGAACCCATGATCAACAGACTACTGTCTAATCGGCATTATGTAACCTGTATACCTTGAAATTTGAGGAGAAAATATGTAAACGTTTATTTGATTCCAACACAATTCAAACCAGAAATTTGAAAAATCCTTGGATCACCAGAATCTATTTAGACGAAAATTATAGTGTCGGCACATCAAAATTCACGTGCTGTCACTTACCGCTTGGACTGTAATGTTGGGCAACCCAACAAACATGAATGCATGATAAATTATATAAATATGTGAATAAGTTTATGCTGAAATTCATGGGTCTAACGAAAACTCATTTAGAAGGATTTTGGTCCAATCTTGCGAAACACTCGATCGAGATTGAGCAAAAACCCATTCACATAGAGCCAATAAGTTTGAGTTTATAGTTTAATCGATGATTAAATTTGCAAAATGTCTACGATGAACTAGACCGATGCGATTCTGTCGAAACCCCTCCAATATTTAAGTCAACAAAGTATTAATTGAGAACATAAATTAAAAAAAATTAAAAAATTAAAAAGAAAGAGAAAGAAAGAAGGAAGAAGTTGAGAACAACTTATTAATTTAATTTATTCCACTTCAAATTCGCTTTAATACTTATGAATTTGATTTATTCCACTTCAAATTTCTAACAATTCCATTTTTTTCTCTTTTAACCAAATCTTATAATAAAAATAATTGAGAACATCTTATAAACTTTACTAGTAATTAACCCACTTGTAATTATAATTAAGAATAAAAAGATTAGGCTATGTTTGATTCTTGGATTTCAGTGAGTAAAATGCTAAGGAAAATGTTTTCTCTTGCATCCAGTGACGCAACGTTGAGCTTCATTTCTTGTTCATTTGCATTTTACTTATCATTTTACTCACTAAAATCCATAGACCAAACATATCCTATAGGAATTGGGAAAAGGAAGTACTATTTCAGATAAGACATGTTTGCATTAAGATGCGTGAATCAAGCATTTTTGGAGAATCTCCTCAACATTGTCCAAAAAAAAAATCAACCCCATTATTGGGGAAAATTAACGTGGAAAAATTTAGGCTATATGTTTCGAACCTCAATTATTGCACTCTATCTTAAACATGAGGAGAGATATATCCGTGACAGGTTCACAATTACTTTCAAGTGACAAATTATTTCATTCTTTCTCTCACGTGGAAATAGAAGAAATCATAATATTATTAATTTTAAGGTAAAGTTTCAATATTGAAATGACTGCGATTATTTTAATAGATAAAAGATTATATTAAATTGATAAGAAAAATCCGTCTGTAGTACGTCACTCAGTCATTATCTTGATTCTTCTCACTTTTTCTTGTGTCTTTTAGCTATTCTGATGTTTTGTAGTGGTTTTTGTCTAGTAATGAAGTTAATGATTAATTATTTAAAAAAAAAAAACTGTAATTGTGTGAGATTTCCACAAATTAAAATAGTAATTTTCTTATATTCACATTTGTCCAATTGAATCTAAAAGTCGCTTGCATGTAGACGGATCTCACACAAAAAAAAAAAAGTCTCTCACATTTCTTATATTCACTTTTTTAGGCCATCCAGCCGAACCGAGGAGGCAAGGAACAGGCCCCTCGTCGGCTGGAGACGGATCTCCCCCCGGAGGGCAGGCAGGCATCCGGGGGGAGTTGCATGCCTGCGGGCAAGCACCTGCTTGCATGTCCACAGGCAAGCGGCTCCTGGAAGCGCGCGTCCAAATTATATATATATATATATATTATTGTTTAAAAATTAATTAATTTAAATGTGTAAAAAATATATAAAAACTTTTTAACACTTATTAATTATCATTTAATGTTTTCTTCAAAAAAAAAAAAAAAAACTTAACCATAATTTTGAAAGATATACTATTTTCTCCTTCATATTTATACTACTAGAAGACCACCCAAACACTATTTTCAAATAAATGTGGGATAAAAACTTAACTCTCCTTATCCCACATTGGTTGAAGATAGTGTTTAAGTGACATTCAAGTAGTATAAATATGAAGTAGAAAACATTATATCTTTCAAATAAATGTGGGATAATTTTTTTTTTTTGAAGAAAATATTAAATCATAATTAATAAGTGTTAAAAAAAATTTATATATTTTTTACCCATTTAAATTTAAATTAATTAGCTTTTAAAAGAAAGGTACTGGTTTTCTTTTTTCACGGATTAAATCAAAATAGAAACATAATTCTTGAGAAAGGAAAAGATGTCAAAGCATTTATTAAGTGCTTGCATAATCCAGCTGGAAATGCCTCACCAATTCATACAAGTTAAAACAAGTTAAAACAAAAGAGGAAATGAAGTGATGTCTCATCATTATCTAGGCCAAATCCACGTCTAGTATAATGATTTTTTTTTTTTATAATTGTATGATGAAATTATGATACTCAAACATTTTAATTTGGTAGAGGCATCTATTCATGTACATAGTTAATTAAAGGTATCTATTATTGACAATATTAAAGCTATGACGACAATGTTTGTTTCTTTAAAGCATATCATATATGGCGTGAAAATAATACGGCGACAAACGAAGTAACAAATTTATCTAATTCAGAATCAATTCATTTACCAATTGGTAATTGGTTTAGTAAAAGGGACTAGTCAATATAAATTAGCGAACTTAGTTTCGAATCCCTATTGGGAAAGATATTCACTTAATGTGTCCAACCAGCTTCGAAAGGGACTAAAATCCTTGGTAAACCAAAAAAAAAAAAAAAATCAATTCATTTTAGATATTTTAGCAAGTTTGATTCAAAATATTGAAATCTCTAACCGATTATTTATCTTTCCCTCATAAAAAGAAATTATATTATACTACACACCTTCATCAAAAAAAAAAAAAAAAAAAAATTTGCCCTATTGGTTGCTTTTAATATTTACACAGGAATAGAATTGCTTGTGAGAGGGAAATACGGGGGGCCCATTCCTTCTAGCAAAATTTTATCTATTGGCAAGAGACAACTCTTCTGTACAGTGTCCAGCTGTACGTGGAGGATTCTGATTGGCTGTCATGTAGTCTCTTATCTTTTCCCAACGGCGACACGTCATACCTTGTGCCCCCAAAGCCAGCTAAGCTGAGTCAACGGCTCCAACATTTATTTGGACTAAACTCCAAGAGTCTATTTTTAACGAGGGATTTTTTTTAGTGATTTACGACTGGATCTATGAAGTTTAGTCATTTTACAAAAAAATTTCTGACGTTTTAAAAATTAAAAAGAGATCTATTTGGTTTAGATTATGTACAAAAATATAATTTATAGTTTCAACAATCCTTATAAGTACACCACTCCGTACAATTTCTAAAAATATTTATAAAAATCCGTTTAAGAATGTCCTTGTAATTTTTGGAATTACAAGAAATTTTTTATAATTACGGTAAATCTCGTCCGAGTGTAAATCACTCCATTTTTTTACCCTTCTTAATTAATTATGTTCCAACACTTAACTTCTAAATTATCAAACCCGGCAAATCACCCCCTTTTTTTTGTCTCATTATTAAGAAGACATTATAATTTTAGTAATTTGAATAAATTACTTATATATTTATATTTATTTTGTACTTTTTCGAAATTACCCTCCAATAAATCATGGGTTGAGCATGTGCAGTTAGATTGGCCAGAAACTCACGAAAAAAGATTGCAATTGTATATAACATTAATATTATATCATGGATGAATATGTACAACATTCATGTGATTCAACGTATAAAAAATATTTTATATTTTTAGTTCCACATGATTGGACCCTCAGTGTCGTACTTAATAAATTTATAAACTGAGATAACTCTATATGATTAAAACTTCTATATACAGAATATCTAATAGCATAAATAGAGCAAAATATTTTGAAAAATTAGAACAAAAGTATAATTTTCTTAAGTTCAAGACCAAAATGCAAATATTATTTGGTAAAGAATGAAATAAATGAAATTCAACCAAAAAAGTTGTAGTAATTGGCTAATTGCCAATTAAGCTGAGCCAATGGCCAAACGGCTCCAACGTTTTTAATTTATTCCTTCATGGGGACCGTATCTGACATGTAGTACGACGTGTACACTAGACACCCTACGTGGCAGAATGGCTTTCAAATGAAGCCAATGCTACTATACCCAAGGCTTAATTTCACTTGGCTTTTCAGAAATTGGTTTATTGCAAATTGCATCTTAAAAATCATGTTTTTTCTTCCTTTTTTTAATTTGTGCCATGGTTCTTTATTTGGTCATTTGATTCGCCGTTACGAGGGTATTTTAGTACATACCATTAAATATCAACCTCTATTATTTTCATTTATCATTCAATAGTATAATGAAATATTTCTTTTCAGTGTTTTCCACCAAAATCAAGAAGAACTTACTTACATTGCTTATTTGCCCTATACTTTTCCTTAAAAAATCACATTTTAAGGGCTTCTAACTTCAATCTAACGTTGTCATTAGAAAATGATGGCTATCTTTCCTTGAATTTGGAGTTTGTCGAGTGGAAAATGAAATCCCATAACTCTAACTTATATAACAGGAAATTTCAAAAAGAACTATTAGTTTTCAGGGTTATTTTTGGAATAATTTATCGATTTACCCTGGTTGCACGTACGCTTTACTCACGTTATGTTGTTTTTCAAGGGAATATAGGGTGATATTTAATGGTAATGGACTAAAGTACCCTCCCAACAGCCAGGAAAATGACAAAAGTGCAAAGTTAAGCGAAACATGGTTTTGGGGTGCAATATGCTATTAAATTTTATCGAGGGTACAAAGTGAAAAATAAACTTATTTTAAGGGTGCAAAGTTGGATTAAGCCTATAGCTAAGGGTACCCCATAATATAGCAAAACTCCCTATATAAACCCCCGCTCCACTCAATTTCAATTTACACCAAACAAAACACAAGAAATGGGTTTGTACAAAATATATGTACCAATGTCAAAATGGGCACTTTTGGGATTTTTTATTGCATTTGCAATTGTAATTAGTTGTGTGAGTTCATCAAAATTTGATGAGCTTTATCAACCTAAATGGGCTTTAGATCATTTCATCTATGAAGGAGAGCTTATTAAAATGAAGCTTGATACCTATTCCGGTAAGTAATGAAATTAAAACTACTTTTCTCTCAAGCAATATTTGATTTTTTTCATCAATTGTACGTTTATTTATATTTATATTATATAATATAGGTGCTGGATTTTCTTCAAAGAGCAAGTATTTATTTGGGAAAGTAACACTTCAGATTAAGCTTGTCGGCGATGACTCTGCCGGAACCGTTACTGCATTTTATGTAAGTTTACCATAATACATAATATTTATCTTAAATCAGATTAATTATAGTAGAAAGTTATGCTTTAAATTTTCCTTGATTTTTGCCTCATCATAAGAAAAAATCAACATTTAATTATTTTGCCTTTTTGTTTGGTTTTCCAAAGGGTACGGCAGTGCTCTCTAAAAATGTGGTAATGGCAATTTCCATCGGGTGATATTCATAATATTCAGTTTGTCTCCCTGTGATTTGAAAAAGAGCACTTTACCACCTTGTAATCTTATAAAAGTTTCACATTGGCTCACTAACATTTTATACGTGACACTTTACCCTATGTGTTATGATAATGTGACAGTATGTATTATGATAAACGTGACAATTTAATCCACCGTGGTATGATAAATGTGATAATTTACCCCCTATGTTACAAAACACTTTCATTCCCACTCTCAATTTCGACTCCAATTGAAAGTGGTAAATTGTTTCTTTAAAAATTTTAGATGGGTAAATTGAACATTATGCATTTCACGGGAGTAAATTGACATTAACCCCTCTAAAAATAATCAAACAATATTTTTTTCTACTTCAAATTTCAACAAAATTCTCATCCTAAATAAATTATTCCAAATCTTTGGAAAAAATCTGAACAAACTTTACTTTAATTTTAAATGAAAAAACATATATATATATTTTTTTTATCATATTGCAGTCACATAACAACTTTAACTAGATATAAAATTATCAAATTTGTTATTCGTTACATCTAAAAAATATTTTTATCAAACACATAAAATCCATGAACATCCAAAATCATTTAAATGTTTACTACAAAAAATCAAGCAAAATAGCCTTTGCCGTTCATTCAATTAATGCATTGAATTAAACTTGTCAATTTCATAGAAAAATTTAAATTTCACATGAATTATTTAAAATTAACAGCTGGCTTTAACTTCGTGATGGTACATTTTTGTACAGTCCATTCCATTTATTGGGTTTAATTATCTTTTTGCAGTGGAGCTAATAATTTGTTTTTTTTTTCTTCTTTAAATGGGGCAGATGTCATCAGATGGGCCATATCATAATGAGTTTGATTTTGAGTTTTTGGGCAATACAACAGGTGAACCTTACCTTGTTCAGACCAATGTTTATGTTAATGGAGTTGGTAATAGAGAACAAAGATTGAACCTTTGGTTTGACCCCACAAAGGATTTTCACTCCTATTCTATTTTGTGGAACCAGCGCCAAGTTGTGTAAGCCCCATTTTCTTTTTATTTCATCTATTTTCAATCTTATTTAACTAATTATTTTATAGATAAATTACCATGTACAAATATTATATTTTCTTTTCTTTTTAGTCATTGCAAATGTTGCGCATTTTTGGGCCACTTGTTACTACTCTTTGATGTAGTACAAAAAATATTCCACATGTCTAATTAATACTATATTTTATTAACATTTTTCGGTTACAATTATGTCTTTCAACTAAAGTCATACAACTAATAGTAAAACTTTCACTCCTAATTAGTATTTTCTAAAAGGTTATAATCTATAGAAACGGTAATTGTATTATATGTATAGAAACATTTGAGTAATATTTTTTTATAGTAAAAACATCAGTTAAATTGAAAAAATATAAAATTTCATGTTAAAAAATTAAAAAGATTATATTTATATAATGAAACATCAATAGCCAGAATTGTAGAATTGCATTATCAAAGATCGATATTGGCTTTCAATTACTAAAACGTAACTAAGTAATGTAAATTACACGATAAGCACCAAAAACATTAAAAACAACGAAAATATATTTTATATTTTTTGTGTCCTCTATGATTTTGCAGATTCTTAGTAGATGAGACTCCCGTACGTGTACACTCCAATTTAGAACACAAAGGAATACCATACCCAAGATACCAAGCCATGGGAGTATATAGCTCAATATGGAATGCAGATGATTGGGCCACTCAAGGTGGAAGAGTAAAAACAAATTGGTCTCATGCACCCTTTATTGCCTCCTACAAGGGTTTTGAAATTAAGGGTTGCGAGTGTCCGGACACGATGGCGGCGGTCGATAACATGAAGCGGTGTAGCAGTGGTGGAGATAAGCGGTATTGGTGGGATGAGCCGACGGTGGGGGAGTTGAGCCTTCACCAGAGCCACCAGCTGTTGTGGGTTAGGGCTAATCATATGGTTTATGACTATTGCTCCGACACCACTAGGTTTCCAGCTACCCCGGTGGAGTGCCAGCACCACCACCATTAGGTGTATTATGGGGAAATCCTATCACAAATCGAGTTTGATCGAACCAAAAATATTTACATAGTATAAGTCCAATGTACTTGTCTTGTGGCTGATAACATTCCTAAGAGAATGATCACTCACGTGATAAGTACAATATACTTGCACTGTGAATTGGTAAGGTTTGACCAGATAAAATGTGGGTAGGAATTTCCCGTGTCTTGCTTTGGAGGTGTGGGAATTGCATTGTGTAAAAGGGTTAAGTAGTTAAGTCAATGGACATAAATTCTATGTTTCGTGCATAATTTTGTTCTATTTAATATATTTGTTGATTAGTTAAAAAAGTAAAAATAAATAAAAAAAACATTTTATTTTTGGTGCATAATTTTTGTATAAATAAACAACCAATCATAAATAAATTGTAATTAATTTTAACAACTACACTGGTTTTTTGGGAATATTTTGGGTAGCCACCATTTGTCATGTTAGGTCTCTTTTAGGGACACTTTTACATAAAAAAACGTCCCTAAAACCCTCCTAACAGGGCGGATGGTGACTACCTGAGAGGATAGCCACGAATATTTCGGTTTTTTGAGCATGTGAAAGCTGTGATTCTGTGATGAATTTGGTACTCACATAATTAATGGATATGTATGTAGTACATGCAGAGTCATACCCATGACTCCTGAGGACCACAAATGGAAGAGGACATTATTACATGGGCCCATGATGACAAGGCCCAAAGTAAAAGCAATTTAAGGTGGGCTTACTTTGTGTCTGAAAATTATTACGAATTAGGTAGAAATGTAAGAACATATTTTTCTTTTTCTTTTTTTCGATCTTTTAACGATATTTCGATTTTAAACTTTACTTAATTTTTTTTCGTGGTGCTTTGATTCATTAGGTAGGAATCTGCAAGGATTCAAATCTTGATTGATCATATGATGAAGAATAATTTCTTTCACTAAATTATATTTCTATTGGTAAGATCAAAATATTTGAGATGAGCACATTACTTAAAAAGTTGAATTGGTAGTCTTTGGAAAAAAATATGGTTAAACTATAGGGAATGGTACTTTTATAATTTTATTTAATCTCGGGGGTTTGTATGAGATCATACATTTTAATGACTACTAATAGGGTTATTTTTATAATTATTAAAATTCTAGAGATGTTTTTTGTGATTTTACTTAAATTTGAGAGGATGTGTAAGTAATTAATAAATTAGGCCATGCAGCTTCAATGAACCTATACAGCTCAAATATGGTACGACTTTTCTCAATTCAATTTACAACCATATACATTTATGACAAAAAAAAAAAAAAATTGTTACAATATCCTCTTTATTGTATGGCATTAAGAAGTGAGAAAATATCAAAATTTGTATGATATCAAATTTCCAACTTTAGACATTTAGTACCAAACCTTCAGAAAATACACATTTAAATATTTAATAATAAAATTGGAGGACTTTTTTCACATTTTCTTTCTCTGTCAATTTTAGGGGGGCAAATTTTGTTTTCTTTATATGGCTAGAATGCTCTTGATGAGAGCTTTCTAATGGTATAAGTTTCAGTTCATGAAACGCAATAAAAAATTCACAGAAAATTAACAAAGTTTCGGGATATTAATCAAAATTAAACCATATCTCATAATCTACAAGGAATCATGCCACAATAATTTTCAGATATGATATAAGGCACATAAGCATCTGTATATGGTAAAAAATTTGGAGCATAATTTTAAGCATATAAAAAATCACCATTAAAGCTTAAGTAAATGTGGAAAAAAAAATCCTTCAATTTTGTATTAAATATGTTTTTTTTTATTAAAGTTTGATACTAAATTTTTAAAATAGGTAAAAATTTAGTATGAAAAATGGGATGCTCGCCTAAATGTATCCAAATCAATCAATCAAACATTCGAGCATGGAGATCCATATTTGCAGAGTAATCCTCAACTATGAACTACCTCAATTTTGACCAAGTTTGACTTAGGGCACCGCCCCTCATTCAACTGCATTCGTGCAGTGTTCATAGTCAGTTAGTCATCGATATATATATTAATTAATATAAGTTCTTTTTCCAATAACTCTTCCTATTATATATATGGTTTTTAGTTACCGAAATTCTGTGGGGTAGAGTAACGCACCACATCCAATTTAAAATAACTAATGAATTGATTGATATGGATAAAATATTTAATTTGGTGGGCACGGATCAAGTTGTACACTATTTCTAAATGTTTCTGTATGATTCATATATTTACATAAAAAAAAAAAAAAAAAAAAAAAAAAAAAAAAAAAAAAAAAAACCACTCATGGGTCTAGGTCGGGTGATTCTGACGTAAGATCTTTTGACGCTTAAGTAAGATGTGATGTTGAACTTGAAAGTAAGAGATAACTGAAAGTCAGAAATAATATATGAGCATATGTCATGTGATGAATGTGCCATAATAAATAAATGATTCATCTACATAGAGAAGAAGGATTAGGGTACCCGCGTAATAAACTGTATTTTGGATATGTATATATATGTATATATATAAATTGTATATCAGTAAATGAACAAGAACTTTGAAAAGAGTATGGCAGAGAAAATTGAAGAATACTTCTGTATTGATAGATAATCAAATTGTGTTACATGAAGATTACATGAACTAGCTATTTATAATAAACTAATCTAACTAACACTATAAGGCGGCTAATTACAAGGGTAAAATAGTAATACACAATAAATAATTACCCAGAGATAAAAATAAACAAATAATAATATTAATAAAATCCCTAACTTTCAATTTGGGGAAAATGAACTCTTTGACTCAAGCTAATCTGCTTCGCTTTCTTCTTCTTCTTCTTTGATTTGCACATTTTCACTTTCATCCATAATTCCTCTTGTATTATATTCTGATAGCCCCCCGCACGATGTAGTGTATATATCTAGTACACTCATCTTGGAGAGGATATAAAGGAAAGCTTGTCGAGGAAGGGCCTTGGTGAATATGTCCGCCAGTTGGAGGTTGGAGCGGATTGGGAAGAGCTTTAGATGACGGCGGAGGACATGTTGTCTGACGAAATGAAGATCAATTTCTATATGTTTCGTTCTCTCGTGAAACACGGGGTTAGAGGCCAGGTGCAGAGCTGAATTATTATCACAATACAAAGCGGGAGCGGAAGGCGGTGAGATTCCAAGGTCAAGCAGTAGCTGAGATAGCCAAAGAAGTTCGCTTGTTGCAGCAGCCAAGGATCTATACTCAGCCTCAGCTGATGAACGTGACAAGGTATGTTGCCTTTTAGATTTCCACGAAACTAGTGAATTTCCTAAGAATACACAAAATCCTGTTGTACTGCGTCTTGTATCTAAGCACGAACCCCAGTCTGCATCACAAAATGCAGAAAGAGTTAAAGTAGAGTTAGAAGAGTAAAAAAGTCCCTGTCCAGGTGACTTCTTTAGATACCTTAAGAGATGGTGTGCTGCATTAAGATGAGATGTGGCTGGTTTTGCCAAAAATTGGCTAAGTTTATGTACAGTAAAACTGATGTCTGGTCTGGTTAATGTAAGATATATTAACCGACCTATTAATCTTCTATAAGAAGATGGATCATCTAACAGATTAGTTGGATCATTAGAAAGATGGGAATTGGGATCCATAGGTAAATGGACAGGCTTGCTGGCTAAGTAGCCTGTGTCCTCTAATAACTGCATAGTGTACTGCCTTTGAGAGATAAAAAGACCAGATTTAGATTGAGCCAACTCAATGCCCAGAAAATATTTTAGTTGTCCCAAATCCCTTAATTTGAAAAAACTACTTAATTGATGTTTAGTGTGAGACATGAGCTGAATATTTGGACTAGTCAATAAGATGTCATCAACATAAACTAGTAAAGCAATAAAAGAAGAATTTAAACCTTTAGTAAACAAAGAATAGTCAGAATAGGATTGGGTAAATCCCATAGATAAAAGTACCTCTGTGAGCTTTTGATTCCACTGTCTACTGGCCTGTTTTAGGCCATAGATTGATTTAAGTAACTTACATACTTGTTTAGCAGAAGACTGTGAAGTAGTAGGTGGAGAGTAACCTTGGGGAAGCTCCATGTAGACTTCCTCATGTAGATCCCCATTTAGGAAGGCATTGTTAATGTCCAACTGATGTAGAAACCAATTCTTGGCCACTGAAATAGCTAAAATAATTCTAACAGTAACAAGCTTTGCAACAGGAGAAAAAGTGTCAATAAAATCAATTCCCTCAGTTTGAGTAAAACCTTTAGCTACAAGCCTAGCTTTGAATCTATCCACAGTTCCATCAGATTTTCTTTTTGCTTTAAAAACCCATTTACACCCAATAGGGGATTTAGAAGGAGGTAATGAAGTAACAATCCATGTTTTATTAGATTCCATAGCATTTAATTCTTCATTAATTGTTGTTACCCATTCTGGATGTTTTATTGCTTGCTTATAGATAGTAGGTTCTGTTATAGAAGTAATATTAGAAATAAAAGAGGAAAAGGAAGGAGATAACCTATGATAAGAAATGACAGAAGATAAGGGATATTTAGATTTGTGTGAAGTATGAGTGATGTTACTGCAATGGAAATCTTTAAGGTAGGAAGGGGGTTTGGAAGGCCTAGAGGATCTTCTAGGCAACTGGGAAGGAACTGTGGTTTCTGGAGTGAGATCAGGAGTTGGGTCAGGGGGAGAAGGAGGGATAAGTTCAGAGGGAGGTAAGTCATAAAAAAAAGGAGAGGCAGAGGTATTTGTAGTGGGTAAAACAGGAGAGGGGGCAGGGTTGTTTGTAGGAATAGGTGGAGAGGTAGAATGGAAGGGAAATGAGTCCTCATGGAAGACTACATCCCTAGATAGAAAGACCTCAGTGGTAGTATTGTCCAATAATTTGTACACCTTAATGCCAGGGGCATATCCTAAGAAGGTGCAGGCCCTGGCCCTAGGTTCAAATTTTCTTCTATGATCAGAAATAGTGGATGCATAAGCAAGACAACCAAAAGATCTTAAAAATGAGTAATTGACATATTTTTGATATAATAAAGCATAGGGACAAGAGTCATTGAGCAAGGGAGAAGGGGTTCTGTTCATAAGGTAAACAGAGGTGAGAATGCATTCTGACCAGTAAGAGATAGGTAACCTAGACTGGAATAAGAGAGCTCTGGCTATATTTAAAATATGCTGATGTTTTCTTTCCACAACAGAGTTTTGTTGTGGTGTGTAGACATTGGAAAATTGATGCAATATACCTAGGTCAGAGAATAGATTGGAAAAAAGTAGTTCTTTAGCATTATCAGTTCTGAAGGTCTTAATTGTACAGTTGAATTGGGTTTGAATCATTTGTATGAATCTAGGAACTATAATTTTAACTTCTGATTTATTATGCATTAAGTAAACCCATGTAAATCTACTAAAATCATCCACTAAAGTCAGAAAATATCTAAAACCATTATAAGAAGAAATGTGGTAGGGACCCCAAACATCACAATGCATAATAGAAAAAGGGGAAGAATACATATTATTCATTGAAGGAAAAGGCAAACGCCTCTGTTTTGCAATAGGACAAATGGAACATGAATGAGAGCTAGATTTATGAAAATTAGTAATATGCAAAACATCTTTTAAAGGCTGTAAAGCTTGATATGAAGGATGTCCTAATCTAGCATGCCAAGTCTCAAAAGAGACAGTGGTATTATTACAAAAAGAATTAGGAAAAAACTGTCCAATAGGGGCTTCTAGGATATACAGGCCATGAATCAATCTACCCTGACCAATCATCTTCAGTGTGTTGAGGTCCTGTATGTAAAAAGTATTATGTCTGAGTAGAATGGAGTGCAAGTTGGTTTGTAAAAAGGAACTGACAGACAGTAAGTTAAATTGAAAGGAAGGAGCAAATAACACATTATGTAAAATAATTTCATTAGAGATAAAAATGGTGCCAGATAAGTTCACAGGAATAGTTGAATTGTCAGGAAGAATGATACTAGTGTTGCTGACAGTATGTAAAGATTGAAAAAGAGATTTATCAATACAAATATGGTTAGATGCCCCAGAATCAAGTATCCAAAAATTCTTAGGAAAAATAATGGGGGATGGGGTAGAGGAGGAGCAAATACCTGAAGTAGAGACCAAATTGAATGCATTGACTGTTGACTCACAGTTGGTACTGGGGGAGTTCTGAATAGCAGGTTGATTGGAGAATAAGGCAGTAAGTTGAGTAAACTGTTCAGGAGTGAGAGTTTGTACAAAATTCTGAATGGCAGGCTGTTGATGTGGAGGATTTGTGGTGGAAGAGGCAATGGTGTTTGTATTGGAGAAATTCTGGGGAGGTCTGTATGAGGGAGGTCTGTAACCTGGTGGGAATCCATGAATTTTGAAGCATGTTTCAATGGTGTGGCCTGGCATATTGCAATGGGTGCAATATGGCCTATTTTTGCCTCTGAAGGAGTTTGCTGGTGGTCTGAGAGATGGATTGAAATAAGGTCTAGGATAAGAATTGTCGGGTGGTCTAAAAGTAGGGGGAGTAAAGGGTGGTCTAGGACCAGGTGGAGGGGGGGTTGGTTTAATGGCAAAGGCCATAGAATTCTTTGGATCCAAACTAGGGAGAGGTTTTTGCAGGGCAATTTGTTTTTCTTCCTGGATGATTAGTGCTAAAGCTTTGTTAACTGTAGGGAGAGGGTCCATTAGGAGAATTTGGCTTCTTGTATGTGAAAAAGAATCATCCAACCCCATGAGAAAAATGAAAAGATATTCATTTTGGAAATATTGTTCAAGGAGGCCACAAGTACAAGCAGGTCTTGAGTTGAGTATTTCATCCCAAAAGACTTTGAATTTTGTATAGTAGGTATTTACTGAGTTGTGTTCTTGGGTTAGTTTCAATAAATCTCTTCTGAGCTGATACAATCTGGGACCATTTCCCTGTTTAAATCTTTCATGTAGTTCAGTCCATAGTTCACTTGCAAGAGTATGGTATTGGATGCTGGATTCAATTTCTGGTGAAACAGCATTCATGATCCAAGAAAGAACAATAGTATTGTTCCTTTCCCAGTAATTAAGAAGGACTGGGTCTGTTGTTGGTTTGGGAATAGAACCATCAATAAAGCCCAGTTTATTTTTGACTTTAAGACTCATAATCATAGCTCTGCTCCAGGATTGGAAGTTGTCTTATGTGAGTGGTTTATTGACAAGATTTAGGCCGGAGCCATCAGCTGGATGTAGGTAATAAGGACTAGAAGGGTCTTCCACAGGTGGTCTGTTTCTGGAAGAGGATGGATCAATTGGTGTAGTGATTGGATTATCAGACATGATGAAGAAAAGGGAAGAGGGATATCAAGAAAATGGATCTTGATAAAAAAATAGGAGTTTCTTGAATGTAAAAAATATGGATTCTAATATATTATGGATGGAATGTAAATTCTGTGAATGAGTTTTTCTGGAAATATGTGACTGAAAGAATGTTTATTGTTTATGTGCAGAATAGAGATGTGGCAGAAATAAGAAGAATTGAAGAATAAGGACCTGAAGATGGGATGGATGCTGATGAAGATGAATCTGAATGAGTGAGTAATCTGATTGGATTGAACCGGATAAAGATGTATCTGGATGTGTGATCTGATGTAATTGAATCCCAGAAGAACCGTAAGAACCGCAAGAAAAAAGAAGAATTTAAGCAGTAAAATTGATTGTTTTCTCTACTGATACCATGATAAACTGTATTTTGGATATGTATATATATGTATATATATAAATTGTATATCTGTAAATGAACAAGAACTTTGAAAAGAGTATGGCAGAGAAAATTGAAGAATACTTCTGTATTGATAGATAATCAAATTGTGTTACAGGAAGATTACATGAACTAGCTATTTATAATAAACTAATCTAACTAACACTATAAGGCGGCTAATTACAAGGGTAAAATAGTAATACACAATAAATAATTACCCAGAGATAAAAATAAACAAATAATAATATTAATAAAATCCCTAACTTTCAATTTGGGGAAAATGAACTCTTTGACTCAAGCTAATCTGCTTCGCTTTCTTCTTCTTCTTCTTTGATTTGCACATTTTCACTTTCATCCATAATTCCTCTTGTATTATATTCTGATACCGCGGAGCACCTTTTGTTATTATGACTTGGGTCCGAGGAACAATTCCCTAATTCTCGATTGTACCATAGGTCAATGATAACTTCTAACATAATTGATACTATTGAGATTTTGAGTGTACAATTGGGGCAAATGTTCCACTGTGAGTATGGTCCTGTGGCGGCACTAGCATGTCACACTATTTTGTCGCTCACCCTGAGTTTGTCCATGTCTGCGTAGGTTAAAGCTCGAACTGGAGACGAAGGGACCTGATCTGTACTGGGGCATGTCACATAATACTGAGAATAGTTATAAATTGATGCACCCATGAAGGTTGCGAGATAATTGTCATGCTAAATCGCCTTTTGATCTCAGACCTAACCGTCTTTACCTCGAGGTTCCAATCGCGACTCTTTGTGAATCTGATATGTAATTCGAGTCTCTTTTGATAGGATTCGGGTTTTACTAAGTCCATTTCTAATTTTCCAACTGGTAACAAAAACTATTTCTCTTAAAATAAAAATGTACTAGAACTTAAGAAAAGTAATTGACTGGTTCTCAAAAATGAAAAGGAAAAGTAATTGACAAATAACAAAAAACGCATAAATTAAATTAATGGTTGAGGCGCACAAGCTTCTTATATTTGTAGATGGGTTCGGATTGAGTTCTAGCACTCACATTACTAGATATATTTTGATAATTAATATACTAATGATTTATCTCCTTAATTAGCATCTACTAATGATTACTACTACTGCTAATCCTTACTCATTGAATTTCAACCGTGCATGAATTATTAAAAATTATAGATGTGGAATCACGATTTTATATTACTCCATATTGTAATTATGATGCCAAATAAATAATAAATTAAAACAAGGAAATGCAGAAATCAATTGGAAAGACAGAAATGATTACCAGTCCATTAATCTCGAGAACTGGACCACAGGCCACTAGGCATAAAGCTCAACCAAATTATACACTACATTCGAATTTCTTTCTTGGAAAATAAAAGGGCCTGTTTGTTTGACGTTTGGGAAAGTAGTTTGGGAGAGTAGTGGAGGTTTGTGAAATAATCTCGATTTGCGTAATGTTGTTTGTTTGAGTTTTGAGAGAGTGGTTTGAGAAATGAAGTAGGTGTAGGTTTTTTGGGAAGAGTTAGGTTGTAGGTGTAAGATATGTAAGACTTTATGTCAAATCATGTTTGTTATGTGAGATAAATTGTGTAAGAGATAGGTTACTTTATGTCAAATCAAATTAGAGTTTGTATATGTTTTGTTTAGAAATAAGAAAATTGTTGTTTGTTTGACTTTTGATAGAGTAGTTTGAGAAAATTAATGGATGAAAATTTTATTTCAGAAAGTAAAAAACTTGTTTGTTTGGCATTTCTCAAACATGAAAAAAATTTGGGAAACACCAAACAAACAGGCCCAAAACTTTTTAATTGAATTCAGTATAATTATTAAATTAAATTAAACCTGAAAACTATAATTGATCGTTCTTAGTATTTAGTCTAAGTTTAAAAAAAATGTCAAATTACTCGAATCCAACTCGTGTTCGTAAACTCGATTAACTTTTATTTTTAAAAATATGAAAAAAAAATGTGTTTGTTAAATAAAAGGATAGAATGATATAATTTTGTTTAGTGAAACTTGCTTCATCTAATTTTTGTTTTTCTTCTTTGCTTCCTGACTCGATTGTTGGAATTGTTTTGTCCGATTCTTCTTGATAATATAAATTCTCGTTTTGACCCTAAAGAAAAAAAAAAAGAAAAAGGATAGGATGAGAGAGAAAGAATGATATGAAAATCAAAATAAGGTTGAACAATATATATATGGGATTGTTGCATTTTTTTTTGTCATAATAATAGTCAACTGACTTTTCTACCGCGTAATTTTTCGGGCTTGCACATCTGGTGTCACAACTTCAACATCAGTGGCAATTTTAGTGCCAATTGAAATTTTGACCATTCAATGTCTTTTTCAATAAAAAAAATACAAAAATTCAAAATCCTAACTTTTCTTATAAAATTCACCAAATATTCCCTTAATTAAATTGTCACCCGACTTCTACTTCTTCTCCAAATAAAAACATCCAAGCAGCCTAGTTCTTGGTGGATAAAAATAAATTTTTTTTTTAATGAAAAAGGCGTTAACTGGTCAAAATCCTCAATTTTCATGTCACATGGCCTGCACATGGGGGAATTTCGGACCAATTTTAAAATTGGGCTTCAATTGGCACCAAAATTGCCACTGATGTTGAAGTTGTGGCACCAAATGTGCACGGGGTAGAAACGCCAGCAGACTATAATTATGAAACAAAAAATGCAATAATCCCATATATATATTGTTCGGTTTCAACTCAATTATAAATCCTTGGAAAAAAAAAAAAAAAAACCGGAATAACATGCAATTATGCAGTTAATTACTAATTAAGGGTCGTTTGGTTTTCAAATTTAAATCTTCAAACTCTAAGTGCTGAAGGGATTTAAACTAAAAATGCCTGAATAACAAAAATATACCATTTAGTTATTATAAGTATTCTTTTTATCGTATTGGAATCTCATAAAAATAAGAGCAAAGTCTCATGATAAATAAGTGCTGGGTGCATTTTGCCAAGAAAAATACAATTTAACTGTGCATTTTGCCATTTTGAATTCTGAGGGCTCAAGTTGTTGAATAGATTCTTTTTGGGGTGCAAAGTGTAATTTAGCCTGACTTATATGAACTCTGGTTGGATTTGACTGCAGCCCATTTTAATAAATAATGGCCGTGTCAATGGGAGACAGGTTTTGTTGGGCCGGAAAGGAAATTATTTGTTCTAAGTTGTGGATAAAAGGTTAAGCCCACAGTGTCTGGGCTTGGAGTATTGGGCTTATAAGCTAATACATCGTACTAATTATTATACGAGCCAATCGAAATAAAAATATAGTGTTTTTTTATTGAGTGAATCGCACTTTTGATCCTTCTTAAGACCTTATTTTATCACTTTAGTCCCTTTTAAATTTTTCATAGCAGATCGTCCCTCTTATCAATATAGTGTATCACATTAGTCCATCTTATCAATGTTGTGTAACGCATTCGTCCCTCTTAAATTTTTCGTAGTACATTCGTCCCTCTTATCAATGTAGTGTAACACATTCGTACATTACTTTTCGTCCATTTTGGGCCTCTAAAGTGGTTGCGTTTCAAAATTGGCCCTTTATTGTGGTACCTCGACAATTTAAGTCATTTATTGTGTCATCATCATCAATTCCAGTCTCTATTACCGAAAAGTTTTAATTACCACAGAAAAAATCAATTTATATTATATTTGATCGAAATTTTTTTTTTTTGGCAAAAATCATCAATTATGTCCAATATGACCGAAAATTTAATTACCACCGAAAAACATCAATTTATGTCATTTTTGACAGAAATTTTTTTTTTTTTTTGCAGAAATCATCAATTTATGTCCAATCTGACCGAAATTTTTAATTTTAGCCAAAAAATATCATTTATCGAGTGACACTTAAAAATTGAGAATTTCATATTCTTACTCCAAAATTTGTAAGTCCAAATCACGTGATTGATCTATAATTTCATTGTTTGATGAAAAACGGTTACAAGCCTAAAATTTTTTTAATGTAAAGGCTTATAACCCCTCCATCTATCTATTCAAATAACAGAATAATGCCTCCCGGGGCACAGCTCAGTTGGTAAAAGGAGGTGAACTGCGGGGCTCACTCCCCCAGGGTGGGGAGTTCGAATCCTGGGAGGAGCAGCTAAGTGTTGTAAAATCTTTGAGGGAGGATGGAGCAGCTTGGTGTTGTAAGTTCCATGGTAGTAGGCTCCCTTGGGGGCCAGGAGTATAAAGAGTGAACAAACCCTGACCAACTCAGGCACATCCCGCGATTTACTTCTGCACATTGCTGAGAGGCCAGTGATGGGTGGTCCAGGACTTAACCTGGGTTAACAAAAAAAAAAAAAAAAAAAAAAAACTAAATTCCTGGTCAAAATTAAAAAAAATCAACTTGGTGAGATTCAAATCCGAAAAATCTAATGCAATAAAATTAGAATCGAATTTGTCAAGTTCAAGAATCATATATTTAATTTTATCGCATAACAAAATTTATTTAGTAAATTTTGTAAATATGACATAGAAATTTACCCCATAAAAAAGGAAAAAGAACACGGGATAAAATATTTTATATGGTGGTTCAATGTATTGTGGAAATTGTGAACTTGTGATGCATAATGGACGGCTGTAAGAAACACGGTTCACAGACTTTAAGACAAAAAAGGGCCCTTATTTATTGCATTAGCTTTTTTTTTTTTTTTTTTTTTTTTTATGGACTTTATTACTATATTTTGCATTACAAAGAGAAATCTTACTTTTAATTAATTCCCGCGGTTTTGGGAGTTCTGAGTCTTTTGACTTTGACGTTGTCCACATTACAATTTTGTCGTTTTGCGGTCAAAATTCACATGAATTATTTTCGCCCTTTTACTTTAAAATCAAATCTTAGGTTAGTTGAGATATGCATAAAAATAAAAAAATATTCAACAAAAACTCATCTAAATCGGTTCATGTATACCATACTGAATTTGAATTTTTTTATTTATTAAATTGCTTTGGTGTTCGTTTTTAGATTGATTCGATAAAATAATTAAAAATATAGTTTAAAAGTATTTGTTCCCATGTGAACTAGTGTTTGACAGATTAGATTTTGTTCAATTCAAGCTTACACACAATTTTATATTTGAAAAAAGTTGAACAATACATTTTCCAGCTTAATTAATATGTTCTTTTACCTCATATTCCACGTACCATTTTGGAATTTTTTGGGGTTGTTCTTAAATATGAATTGCGACAATTTGTCTTCTGTTGAGGAAGGCCAATCTCTGTAATAAATAAGTCTTATCGAAGGAGGGGATTGACTGTTGTCCTTGTGCTCTTAGGCATCTCCATTAATAATTTAATATAAATCTTTTGTATGGAAAAAGATTAAGAGCATGTTTGTTTGATATTTTTCAAAAAAATATCTTGTTTTAAAAAAATGAGATAAATATTATTTTTATTTTCTGAAATTAATTTATCATCTCCTAAAAGACAAACAAACAACATTTTCTTTAATTATCTCTAAAAAACCTAGACAAACTCTACTTTGATTTGACATAAAGTAATATTTCTTACACAACTTATCTCACATAACAAACATGATTTAATATGAAGTCTTACACATCTTACATCTTACACCTACATCTTAAACTCTTAAAAAAAAAAAACTACACCCATGTTATTTCTCAAACTACACTCTCAAAATTCAAATAAACAACATTACGTAAATCGAGATTATTTCACATATCTCCACCACTCTCACAAACTACTTTCCCAAATACCAAACGAACATGTCCTAAGTGATGCTGAGATTTAAATGTAATAATTGTGCTAGTATAGTAAAAGTAAATTACATTTCGTATTAATGTTTTGAACATTAAAAGGTGATTACATTACGTATTAGGTGTGACAAAATATGTTAAGGTCACTTGTGACTGGACTATGTACAGTACAGTTTCATAAATATGCTCTTTTCATTTATTTAGGTATGCAGCAACTTGCAATGTTAATTAATACTAAGTCAAAATCTATAGGTTGACCTCATGACCTGAATTCCTCTTGAACATTGGGGTTCATAAGGATCGATTTTAATTTGATATTGGTTTAACTGGTTTTAGCAAAAAATTTAAAACACGATTTGAAAATTGTGAATTGAATTCTGTAAATTTTAATAGTTTGAGAAATGACTTGAATTGAGTTTGAATTTCGAGTTTGAGGATAAAAAGTAAGTCACACGACTTGTCAAATCAATGATATTTATAGAGAGAAAGTAAATATGCAGTTGAAATCAATGGTGAACTGTCGACTCAAGCAAGAATATCAACCGACTCTCACTATAACTTGCCCCACTCCTTTCTCAGAAAATCGTACATGAGACTTCCGCCTCATACATCTCCTAAGTGACGAGTAAAGTGAGATTTGGCAGGGCATAAACAACTAATAAAGTAAAAAAAGTAACTTATATCATATAATCAACTCGAACGCGTCGAGAACCAATTCTTTTCCTATTGACCCGGTCCACCCGGACTAACTCGACCTATTCAAGAAATGCAAGTATGTACGTACCCGACTAGCTAGTCTTCTACTCGCTCCGACCCATTAATGTCACCCTTAAATTAATCACATATGAGCTAGCATCAATCAATATATATGTGAAATATATATGTCCATAGATTTTAGATAGTGCTACATTAGTCCATAATTGAATATACCTTAATGCTATTATCTGGTCAATTTATAATTACTTTTGTAAATACGAAATTGGATGTATTAATTAATTTATTTGTATAAGTTTAAAATAAAAAAATACCATGTTGAAAATTTTACGATATTAATATATATATATATAAGAAAAGAAATATTATGATGAATTTTAAATAATTAATTTTGTATTAATATAGATGGAAGAATGATAGCTGTAGTCCAGCAATGGCATGTCTCCATAATTAGGCAGTAATGAAGCATTGCTTTATTTTTGGTTAGATTAGGTCACATATAGGGGGAAATTGCATATTTAGTACTATACAATAGGACACTTTGCAATTTTGGTATCGTAAATGCATATTTAGTATCACAAGTTAAATATTAGTCGCATTGTTTTTTACCACAATCAAATAATTGGACGTAAACAGACATAATTAATCACATGCACCTCAAGTGGCCATAACTTCAAACTTTTGGAGCAAAAATGATCATTTGTGTATATTTTTTTTCACAGAATATCATTTGTTTCTAAATAAAATAAAAATAAAATATAATGATTTGCTAAAATATAAGAAACGTGATTGGAGTTAGTAGAAAAAAGTGATTTCTTAAAACACTGTATGCATGCTAAATTTTTGCTATAACAAACTACATACTATAACAATTAAACTCCATTGGAGAATGGGAGATGCTCTAATAGGTAGTGATCAGAATGTAATCGATACCAAACAACATAACGTTCAAGCTTGAACGTTTTGAATTTTTATCGAGCTTAAAATTGTAGTTAACTTAGTGTGAATGTTTAAGTAATCGAACTTGCACAAGCTTTAATCAAGCCAAACATGATCGGGATTGAATAGTTTGATATTATTACATATATATTGTCATTTTTAGCTTAACGAGTCAAGTTCGAACCGAGCTTGATAAATTGTAAGCTAAAAATATCGTTCAACCAATATAATTTTATATGTATAGCAAACCGAGCTCAAATGAGTTTTAACTGAATGAGCATGAGTCGAATATCGGGTAACTTAATTTGATTTTCAGTCCTAATCATAACTTCGAATTAATTGTGCCATAGTATTAATTTACGAGATGATTTTTCTTTGAAGAAAAAATGATTAAAAATGAGTTCCAATTTCTGATATTATAAAACGTACGAGTTGAAGTAAAAGGATCTAATTAGAACGAAATACAATATAAACCAATTATTTTATAATCGTATATTATATATTCAAGAAAAGCTAAACTAGATCTTGAAGTCTAGAAGACTAGAACCAAATAATTCTGTTGCAAATAATTAGGTGGAGGATAACCTAACTAATTGTAGGAGTAAAATTAACATGGTCAAATTAATTAGCTGGCCAATTATTGTTATATTAATTGTGTTGCGGATCAATGACTGAGACGAAATTAATATTAAGAAAATTATTTGTTATGCTATTTTGCATTAATTTTTTTAATATTTTTTTTGAAGATTCTAAGTTGGGTTGAACCATGAGATTGAGATTATTCAGTTAATGACAAAGACATTAATATAGTTTAGACTATGTCATGATTTAATTTGACATGATATATAGCATCTGGTTTATTTCTAATGATTAGGAAAAATTCTTAAACCTAGATAAGAAAATTCAATTTTTTATTTATGTCCTTAGATAATTAAAGATTGAGAATTAATTGTGTCAAATCCTTAATTTATGAAAGAAGATAATTTTGAGAAAAATATTTTGTGTTAAAAAATGGAGTCTTATTTGGGACATCCGAAAATAGGTGATTTACGCTCAGACCTCCTGAGCTTTATCGTAATTACAGAAAATTCCCTATAGTTTCAAAAATTACAAGGACACACCTTTACATGGTGTTTTTTATAAATATTTTTATAAGTTGTAGGAGATGTTCTTGTAGGAGTTTTTAAACCACATTGGTCTCTTTATAATTTTTGAAACATCACGAGGTTACAAGAGAGTTCGGGCCAAATTAAATATTTTTTTATTCAAAGAAATTGCATTACAAATTTATAATTGAGTATATTTTATAATTAAATTAATTTTAAGAAATAAATCAATTTATAAGAAAAATCAACACAGTCCACACCAGAATTTAATATCACAGCTGGAATCTGGTGTTTAAAATCACCGTAAACGGTATACCCCTACAAAATCAACGTGTCACTGTCACATGAACTGGTAAACTACTTCCTGGACCACTCACAGAGAATAACTACCCGTCTCTTATTCTCTCTCGCTCTATAAATACATATCATCCCATTTCACAGCTAAAGATCTCCCATTCATCTGTGTACTCATTAAAAAATAAAAATAATTCACAATGGCAAAATTATTGCTTCTTTTCTTCACAATATGTGCAACATTATCAATTCTTCAAGCTCTAGCTCTAGAATCCACGCCCAATTCGAAACCCGACCCGTTAAACCCGAGATCTGAAACTCTGCTTCAGAATCAGAACCTGAAATTGGAGAAATCAGTAGCGGATCCACCGGAAAAATCCGAAGACGATGATGAGGGAGGAAAATCGGCGGCGGAAGCTCCGATGACGGAGAGTCGGAAAATGGGGGGACATCACGGGTCGGATAAGTCTGCGGCGGGTGGAGGTGTGATTATTGGTGGACTCGTTACCGCAATTTTTGCTGCTGTTTATTGCTACATTCGGGTCACTAGAAAAAAGCATGTTGACACTTTTACATGATTCTTCACTTTTTTTTTCTTTTTTCAGTTTTGGTTTATTCAAAAAAAAAAAAAATTAAAGAGATGTGAATACTAAATTAGTTCAATTAGGACAATATACTTTATTTTATGAGCATTCTATTGGAGTATTAATATTTGTTATATTGTTGTTTGTCTAGAAAATTCTAATTCAAACTTGATGTCAATAACTATTAAATTACATATTTACCCTTGTTTTTGTTCATGTTAAATAACAATTTTACTTCATTTTACATTGTGTATTCTTCAAATAAATTTTAAATAGGTATTTTTTTTTGGAGAAGCAATAGTAGAAACACACACTTATGAAGATCGTAAAATTAAGCAGAAAGAAAAGCAAAAAAATACTTTTTGAATAAGCTTTTACAAACACACCGAATATTCCAAAATAATACATTTTTCCCTAAAATAAAATTGGTTTATCACATAAAGTAATGATTTATTGATTTGATAAAATTACTTTTCAAAAATAAGAGATGAAATAACATAATAATTATGTTAACTCGTGATAGGGTGGTGCAATAATTTGAATTTGTACTAAATTTGTGGAAAAGGATGATCTTAAAAAAAGTTAATAGTAATGTGACATTAAGGTCTCATTTGGAAGAATGATTCAATACTTCCTGTTAGGGGTGGGCATTCGGTATCGGGTTTCGGGAACCCGTCCCGTCCGGATCGGGATTTTGTAATTTGGGACGGGAAGTATGATTGATTTTCGGGTTTCGGGAAACCTGAAAACCCGACAAACTAAATCGAGACGGTATTCGGGAAGTATTTCACATCCGATTGGGAAAACAGAATCCCGAATTTCTTATCATACAAAATAATTACCTTTTTCAATCAATCTCTTACTCCCAAACCCAAGCCCCATCACCTACCCCATGATCTTGAAATTAACAATTAATGACCATAAAGAAAAATATAATGCTATAAGGAGCAAAATAAAGAAAAGTGTGATATTTCTACCATATAGGAGTTTAAAATTATTATTTTCGGGAAACCCGAATCCCGATCCCGATCCCGAAAACCCGATATTTATCGGGAAACTGAGATACCGGGATCAAGTCAATTTAAATGGAATTCAGGTAGTAAAAATCAAAACCCGAATCCCAAAAATCCCGTCCCGAATTACCCGAAATCCCGAAATCCCGTCCCGATCCCACCCCTACTTCGTGTTTTTACTTACTTTTTTTTTTCTTTTTTCTTTTTAATATTTTCATGAAACTACAACCTCTGTTCCGCCGAGAGTTTGATGTGTCCAATGTCACGCATACCGTCACAAAACAAAAGTATAACTTTGCTATTGAATAAAATGCCAAAACACTATTTATGTATATGTTTACGTTAAACCGGCAAGAAATTATCCTATGAAATTTTTATTGAGCCAAATTATCTTGTACTTTAAAAAACCCTTCAAAAGACACCCAATTTGTAAAAAATAGGTCGTTATGAATCAATATGTTTTAAGAAATAATTTTAAAAATATTTCACGTGAAGTTATAGGGACCAACTTGAAGTATTTTAAAAATGATTTGTTGAAATATGTCGATCCAAAATAATCTACTTTTTACAAAGTGGGTGTTTTTTGCAGGATTTTTAAAAGAACAAAGAAGTTTAGCGCAATAAAATTTTTACAGGGTAGTTTCTTGCAGGTTTAACATAACACAAGGGATTATTTTGCATTTACCCCATGTTTATTAGCACAACTTTAAGGTGTTAATATTTTATTAACAAAAATATTTGTTAATACTTTATTAACAAAAAATATTAAATTGAAACTAAGAGTAAACCAAAAAGGGATTTTGCTAAATAGTTATGAGAATGGAAGGCTTATCGCCATTATTTAAGTTCTTAATAGGTCATTTGTTAATTTTTTTTCTAGTAAACTATTGAATTTTTGGGTTTTATAGGTTATTTCCTCCCTCGGTTGGAGATGGCCTAAATGTATTGGATTGTTGATTCGGTTGAAGATGATAAACTAGACAAGGCAGACATGTAGACATACAAGCAGGAAGACAAACATACAAGAGGGGGCAGTTGCTTGCTTCGGCTGGAGATGGCCTAACTTTAACTTATTAATACAAGAAATATTTTTACCAATAAAAATAAAACAAAATGTTTTATGCCAATTAGAAAAAGCACGGGAGGTTACTAATTTATCTTCCAATGGTACCAATTAGAAAAGGCTAGCATCGGTGTTCATGTGTTCACAACTCTTTTTATGGTCGAGCCCACTTACACTTTTGGTTTAAGATATAAGCTCTTTTTTACTCCTTTTTGATAAATAGAGATTTTTTTTTTTTTTTATAAATTGGTAAAAGAGATTCAAGTAAGGGATTTTAGTTGCAAGTTGAAGAATATAGTTTTTTTCTATAACCTATTTTATTCATATGTTGAAAACATTTTATGAATTTTCTCTCTTTAATTAAATAACATTATCTGAAATACTAGTGCCAAAAAATTTCATAATTTTGAAATTATAGTTTATCAAAACAGGTTTAAGAAACTTTCTGGCATTTGCAATTACTAATCCTGATTTATTATGTCCCTGAATACATTATGTCTAAAAGTTATCTTATTCGAGTTCAATAAGAAATTAATGGAGCTAGTGAACCAAAACATGAATGACATTAATAATTATTTAATTGTAAAATGAAGTTTTATTTAAGTTCAATTTCATCAAATTATGAAGTTCATACATGGAAAATTATCGATCAAACTCAATCCATCATGTATTAAATTTCATTTCGAGCCAAATATTGAAAACTTTTCGAAATATTTTGGAAACACTAAGGAAAAATTATAAAAATAATTACTAAATTAAGAGAAATAAGAGAGTCTCAACCTCTCAGACAACACAAATAGTTTCAAAATTACATCTTGTTTTCGTTTTGCTTGATTAAAAAAGGAAAACTTTTCGATGTCATCGACATAAAAGATGAAAATTTTGATCCATGAACATAATTAACATATTTTGTTTGAATTTGACCGATAAAAAAAAAAAGTCGACTTTAAAGACAATCTTAAAATGAAATAATATCAATCAAAAGTTAAACAATTTACTTTCAACTAAATTGATGAACTCAACTCATTTATAATTAACATTAATTACATTAATTATGAACTAAAAATATTAATATTAATAAAACTTAAACTTTTATTACGTAACACCGTGTGGACCCATATATCGTATGCACCAACTCGATTTGTTATAACGACGGGTGCAGGTACATCGGAATTTGGAAATTGATCGTAAAAGGGACAACGGCTAGTTCATTGCTCAAGTACGTCCACGTATTTGATATTTATTAAGAAAAAATAATAAAAAGTGAGAATAAAAAATACATGAAATTCAATTTGTGACATATTTTAACATTTTTATTTTTTGGTTGACACATTTACATTGTAACATATGCCAGTACTCAGACATGACGTATAGCAGCCCATTGATCCAAGTACTTCTTGCTATTCATCTCTGTTAATCTGCAGAATGCAAATTCGCCATTTTACATTTATTAATTTATAAATTTGAAGGATCGCAAATATATGGTTAAGTATTTTATAATTAATGTGTTTAATTTGAGCACTTGGATATTATACTTGTTTCTGTAAATTTCATGACAAATTGTAATTAAAGAAATATATATACAAACCTTTTGATATTTTAAATTTTTTAAACTAAATTTAAGCATGATTATATCATATTAATATTAGATTACCCAACCCCACAAAATAATTTTATTAGTAGTTATCATGTGACAAAAATCATTTAAGTTTATAAATATAAAAGGTTAACAGTAAACTTCAAAAGAAAAATAATCCAAAAAATTAAAACTTGAATATTTGAAAAAAAAAAAAAAAGACTTAAGAGAACTAGAAAGATTTAGAAACAATCATATATCTCAGTTTCTTATTTTGATGATATAAATCTCAGTTTCTATTCAAACAAATATATTTTCACATTTATTCTCAAAAACAAAAAATATATATATTTTCACATCTAGGCAAAAGTACACCGAAATTTTAGACATGGATATAAAGACAAAAGAGCTTATATATGTTTCCACTTTAGTGTCACACCAATCCGTATTGATAAATATATATCGGCCAATACAAATTAAAATTAGACGGTCACTAATATATGCGTTTGTGTGATACGAATATACAAAAATGAAATAAAAGAGCAAAATGCAAAAAAGTTCCATGTATTCTTTCTAGTTATTTTTATTAAAAAAAAAATCCAAGTGTTAATATTTTATTAGCAAAAAACTGTGTAATATTTGGTAATATTTTTTTAGCTCACTACACCCACTTAAAAATTTAAGACTTGACCACATGGAATTACCGTCATTTTTTAAAGTTTACAAAGGGTGTTATAGTCAATTTTTGAGTTTATATTTTTTTCAATTTATAAGTGCAATAATCGGATTTTCACAGTTTATTTCAAAAAGAAAAAAATAACATATAGGGACATATTTATTCCTTCCTTTGCAAATAATGAAACATACTCTCTCTTAGAGCAGGTAAAACACATAAGGCCATCTCCAACCGAGAAGGCAACCGGGCATGAGGGGGGCTTGCCGGCTGCCTTCGGTTGGAGATGGCAAAAAACGGAGAGGGGGATTGGGCGGGCAGCCAGGGCAGGGCGGGCAGGGGGGTTGGGGCAGGGAATTGGGCAATTGGGCGGTGGATGATCCACCGCCCAATTGCCTCCAGGCATACGCTCCCAGCGTATGCCTGGAGTTGGGTGGCTGCCATTTGGCAGCCACCATTGCTCTATTTTTTTTTTTTTTTTTTTTTAGTTCATTTTTTTTTATAAATTAATTATATATATAATAATTAGTTGTATTTATTTTTAATATGTGAATTTTAATTAGTTTTATTTATTTTAAAGAAAATTGTATTTTTGTGTGTGTTGGATTTAATAAAGTGATTAGTTTAAATTGGAAAATTTAATATTTCTATATTCATAAAATTCATACAAATAATAGAATCAAATAAAATAGAACAAACTTTGGTTATTTTTTAGTTTTATATCTTTAATTTTGAAAATACGAAATATTAGATTATGATAACGAAAATTACGACTTAGATTATTTTGATTTTAATTAAATTTATTATTATTATTATAATAACTGTTATTATTATTATTATTATTATTATTATTGTTATTATTATTAAAATAAGTTAGAGTGAGGAGAGTGTGGAAAGTGAGAGTGGGGAAAGTTGTGAAATTGAATTAAATGGAGGTTGATTGTTCTTCGGTTGGAGATGAGTTTTTAACTGGGGAAAAGGGCAATTGGGCAAGGGCAATTGGGCAAGGCAATTGGGCAAAAAAGAGGTCAAAGAGGCAATTAGGCAATTGGGCATTGAGTTCGGTTGGAGATGGCCTAACAACTTCAGAGGAGGGTAAATGTTATTAACTTATTAACTAAATGAATTTTTTACCAATAAAAATTAGACATGAGATTTTCTGTCAACTAAAGTAACATGTCTAAAATAAAATATCCAATGCAATGCGTGATATTCTATTAGTGATCAAGAATATCTAAATAAATAGAAAATAAATTAGTGATAAAGAAAAATTTAGTACCTACTAATAGTGCGATCTTTTGCAAAATCCAACTTATTGTCCACGCAGAGATCTGAACTTGAATTATTACAATTCTGGACATGTGAAATTGGTACAATATTTTTGAAAAGTTCAAAAGGTGTATCTTCCGCTGCACATAACAATATGGCTTTGTAGTCATACATTACCTGAAATTGAATGCATTAAATTATTCCATTTTTCAATCCCTTATTCAGAATCAGAAAATCAAATATATATATGGAGTAAAACCAATAGAAATATATTAAGAAAAAAATTTAAAACACCCTAGAAATATACACTTTTAGCACTTTCCAATCTGAAATTAAAATTTTAACACTTTGCATCCTGTATTTGCATATTCTTTGGTAAAGTGCACTCTCTTGGGGAGCAAAATGCCACTACATTGTCAAAAAAATGCAGTTCAAGGGTGCAAAGTGCTAATATTTCAATTCCAGGATGCAAAATGTCAAAAATATATTTCAGGGTGTAACATGTTAAATACTCTCTTCTTTTTTGGGTCTTCCTTAAGTATCCAGATTTTAGAGCTGACTTATATATATAATTCCTCGAAAGGCTCTGTCGGACATATAACATAGGCAGCTATCCCAACATAGACTCGAACATGGGTTTATTGTGAGGACTAGTCTATTCTGCTAAACCAAACACTCGTTTGTTCGTGATGGAGTGTAGTCATTCTAAATTTTGATTTTCTTGATAACATTAGAAAAAAAAAATATTATGGAAAAAAAAAAATAGGAAGAACTAACATCAACCAATGTAACAAAACGGTATGCTGCAGGCCTATTGTGTAGTCCAAATATTGGCACCCCTTCTAAAGCCAGAGCATCAAAGTTATCTGTTGATCAAAAGTTACAACATTATATAGTGTAATTTTAATGAAATTCTATTTTTTTTCTAATCTTTGTTAGATAGAATTTTAGATAGAATTTGAAATTAATTACTCCTAAGTATCATTTTATAATATGCTAGAATTTGGCTTACTGAATAATGCAGAATAGTCTGCAGCTCCAAGAGGTCTATTGCACAATTCTTCAAAAGTAAAATATGCACATCTATTTGCACCTAATGGAACCTGAGTAATGTTCATTATTTAGTACAATATTTAAAAAGAACATTGAAGTAATGTTTAATTCAACATTAGAAGAACATAAATAAATCAAAATTAAGAATGTAACATACTTGCAATTTCCTTCCCATAACAACACTGATTTCTTGTTCAAATGCTATGTGTTTCCCAAGTAAGAGCTGAAATTTTTGCCTAAGCAAACTTGAAGAGTCTTCTCCGACAAAGTATCGACTTTCTCCCGCCTTGTAAAAGCCCGAAAATCATGTTTGTAATGCACATATGTACTCACTAGAACAAGAGGTAGAAACATGACATATACACATGAAATGAAGTAAATTTAGAAAATACTTATACCAAAGAAAGCTTGCGATAGTCGATTGATGATCCAATTTCATGGATTAAACACCTCTCCTACGATTAAAATTAACCGATTAGGTGAAAAGTTGAATTCCTAACAAGCCTAGTAAAAATCGAAATATGAATTGGGCTCGTGTCTAGACCTTTAGAGTGGCGACAAAAGGCAAGAAAAGATCCCTTTGAAGTCCGCCATGATAAAGATATTCCGGGGCACGATTTGAAGTAGTTACGAGAATCTTCGCGTGTCATAATTATCATCATCATAAGTAAGCAATAATCAGTAAGTATATTTTCACGAAACACTGAGGTTACGTCTGGACTTTAGTAAAACAAATATTGGAAATGTACAATTATTAAAGCAAAGTTGTCCTTAACTTTTTACTTACTAAAATTCAAGAACCAAACAGAACCCGAAAACTGAAAAATTGTTGAAATCACTTACAGCCCCGTTTTTGAATAAATGTTGAAATAATCGGTTTAGAATCATAGCAACTGCGATATCAGGCACCTATTTAAGAAATACATTAATCGGTACTGATTCAGGTTCTTTAAAAGTCGAAGAATATTATGAATATTTGTGAGAAAAAACTTTACCATAAATTCATCTAAACATAATAAAATTGATTTTTCACATATCTCCAAGGAAACAGCTTCAATAGGATCTTCCAAACTCCTGTGCTTCTGCAGCACATAAAATACATAAAATTGAATCACATACTCAAGTTCATTTCAAACGACTTATAACGTAGATGAAATTCGTACTTGAAGGGCACTATGGACATTTAACATGAAGTCGTGAAAATGGATTCTTTGTTTCCTCCATTTGCAAGGCCTGAAAAATGCGATTTCTAGTGAAAAATAGTGAATGCTTTTGGTTTATAAAACTTGTCTTAATTTGGTCTTATTTTCTTACAGCTGATCAAAGAACAAGTCCATGAGCATAGTTTTGCCTGTGCCAACGCCTCCATAAATATATAGCCCCTTTACAGGAGAGTACGAAGATTGCCTCGTGAAATAAGACCAAAACGGACTATTCCTGAAACTAAATTACAATGTAGCATGGTGATAAAAGAGAGAAATCAATCATAATTTGTGATAATACAAAATTTGAGTATCAGATTAACATTTACCTCCCTGATTTCTCAGGTTTAACTTGTTCTAACCGGCAAGCACGGGCATTTTCGACAAGCTCATCGTATAATCTCTGAAGTTCTTTTAGCGCTCCTACCTGCCAAATCATATTCCATGATGTCACGGACTTGATTCTTTCAAGATCTTGTGCAAGCACATACATAACCCTTCCCCTGCCCCCCTAGTCCTGTAAACTTTTAATGAACCGATTGCATAGACTTTAACATCTTTATCCCGAAAGGAATGCAACTACAACCACAAGAACATTGCATAGATCCCAATTTGGACATGCTAAGGAAAGAAAGAAACATGCTATGACTCCTTTCACATGATCTAGAATGCCAAAATACTCGAGCTCGACTTGATTTTTCAATCTCAGTTCGTATAACATTGAATTGTATTAATATATACATACATAGAGCTAATGCCAATTACTCTTGTGAAATGCATAATGTTCAATTTACTCCCCTATGATTTGATAAATAGCACTTTACCCTTAAAATGTTAAAGAAGCAATTTACCTCATTTAGCCAGGGAGTGTAACTCACTTGCCGAAATTGAGAGTGGACATGAAAAATGTTTATGTAACATAGGGGGTAAATTGCCACATTTATCATAACACAGGGGGTAAATTGCCACGTTTATCATAACACATGGAGGTAAACTGCCATATTATCATAACACAGGGGAGGCGGTATGAAACTTTTATAAGATTACAGGGGGTAAAGTGCACTTTTTCAAATTACAAGGAGGATAAATTGCACATTATGAATATCATAGGGGATAAATTGTCATTAACTCTACATACAAACCTGGGAAATATCTCCATCTGCAAGTTTACCAGCAGCAATCCTTTGTTCATATTCCACTAAAGGCCCCCCTCTTTTTATTACTACTGAAATTAAAAAAAAAAAAAAAAAAGAACGGTTGTCTACATTGAGAGACTTAAATTTTTATTACAATATGAAAACACAACATATACATACCATCAACTTAAATTTTTTTTCGTTAAATAAAATGCGCTTGAGAGAATTATATATCCAAACCTTCATGAGAAGCCACAGTAAAAACAAATCTGGAAATCAAGTAGAACGGTTGTCTACATTGGAAATTTTCTGCAATGTACGACTTCGTTGAAGCTGATCCGAAAATAGTCCCACCCGAATAATTCAATATTTTTTCATTCTTACTAAAGAAAAGATTTGTTGTACCTCGAAATTTTGATCTAAATTGCTTCGTGTAATGAATATTTACCAACATATTTTTAAATCAAGAACAAGCAAAACTTTCTTAGTTTCCTTCTCACTTCAAGTTTTAAAACAAGAATTATAAGATTTTAAAACTATAATATTGACTTAATCTTCATTTGGGTTGACTAGTACATGCTTAAAACAATTAACAAAAAGTAGACGATCCTCCAAGTTATTAAAAAAGTCAACGGTACAAAAAAATTGTATTCCTCACTACTAGAAAAATCTAAAATTGCAACCGAAATTGCAACTGAAAACAGGTCAAATTTTCCAAAAATGATTTTCCAACCGAAAGTATCGGTTGGAAAAAGCCTCGTTGGAATTGGGGATGCAACCGAAATCCAACCGATTATTTTTCCAACCGAATTTCCAATCGATTCCAAAATCGGTTGGAAATTTTCCAACCGATTATTTTCGGTTGGAAATTTTGCAACTGACTTTTTCGGTTGGAATTTCTGCAGTTTTTTTTTTTTTTTTTTTTTTTTCATTTTTTGCAATTTAAACCCTAAGAGACAGTTTTAAAAATGGCCTTACGAGAAGTTGAATTTTTAAAAATGGCCTTAGAAAGTTAGAAATTCTAGAAATGGCCTTCTTTTAATTAATTAGTTAATAGATTATTGATTAATATAAATGTAATTACTTAATCTTAATTTAACTATAACAAATTTTAAATTATACCCATACAGAGTTACAAAATTCAAAATCAACCTCTCTCCATTTCACATTCTTCTCCCAAAACCCTAGAATTGATTTTGCTCAAAATCAAAGAGGAAGAGGAAGAGGAAGAAGAATATAACAAGATTATCAACAAAAAAGGTTAGTATTCGTTCTTTTATGACATTGGGTCTTTATTCTAAATCATTTGGTAGGCAAATCGTAGTAGAAAAATGATGAAAATTCAAAATCCCGTATTTTCCTGTGTGAACGCATGAACTGTTCTTGGGCAAATGAAGTTCAGTCGTCCAGAACTGTTCAGGCGCCCAATATGACACTTGGTCGTGCTTAGGCGAGTGAAGTTCAGTCGCCAAGAACAGTTCAAGCGCCCGCACATAACAATTTTTTTTTTTTTAATTTGAGTTGTTTATTTGTAGGCATGTCTCAAATTCTTGTGAATCTAAAGTATGGCGGTGAGTGGAAGTTAACGAACAACAATTGGGTTTGGGAAGGCGATAATAAATGTGTTGATTACTTTATGGTGGATCGGACGATTTTGTTTGAGGAATTATATAATACTATTTGCGAAAAGATGGATTATGACAGGTATGCAAATGATGTTGTGATCCATCGCAAAATTGGTGCGGAAGCGGGGGTGAACCCTGGGCCATATTATTAAATGAGTCTCAATGGGAAGTAATTAAGTTCTTTCACCAAAATCGTTCTGAGATTGCTTTGTATGTGACTTGTACTCCGAGGAGAGAAGAGACTCCGAGGAGAGAAGAGACTCCAAGGAGAGAAGGGGGTCCGAGGAAACTTACAGTCCAAACTGAAGGAAGACAAGTTAATGACCGAGTTAGTTTTTTGAATAACAATGATGGATGTGAGATAGGACCAAGTGAAATGAACATATCTAGTCGAGAGAGGATGGCCTCTAATCTAACGTCACATTTGTCAAATGTACGTGAAGATGTTGATGAAGCACTTGAGCCTACAGCTGAGGAACATGTAATTGATGATGTTGTTATTTATTGGAGTCCGGATGATCACGAGCAACCTAGTAATTTTGATCAAGCGCCTAATTTTGAGTATGTGGCACCTAGTTGTGACGATTCACAGGAGGCACCTTGCCATCATGGCCAAGCTCCAACTTATGACGAGCCAAATTTTGATCTCCCAAGAATTTGTTCGGGATCAAATTCCAGTCAGGGAAGAACTGATGAATCAAGTTGGGAAATCGGTCAGCGCTTCACAAATAAACAGGATTTTATACAACAACTTGGGTTGGTTGCTTTAGGTAACCATTTCTCACATAAGACGTGTAAGTCTTCCACAATACAGAAGACTGCTCGGTGTGTGACACAAAATTGTCCATGGAGAATATATGCCACAAAGGAACCGATCGGTGATGAGTTTGTTATTCGAACATATATTAACATTCACACTTGTGATTTGATGGATAGAACTGCCCAACATAGACAAGCAACCAGTCGTTTGATCGGGGGTCGTACAAAGGGACTATTCTTGAATGCCAAGGTTCCTTCATGTTGAACAAATACGAAGGAATTGTTCTAATTGCAAGTGCGACGGACAGTGAAAACCACTGTTATCCGCTTGCATGGGGGGTAGGTGATAGTGAAGACACGGCTTTTTGGACTTGGTTCCTGGAGTGCTTGAGAGAGGTGATACCAGATAGAGAAATTTGGTTATTGTTTCGGATTGGGGTTCATTTATTGCAAACGCGGTCAAAGTTGTTTATCCTTTGGCAGAACACGGTTCATGCTATTGGCATATAAAGAAGAACATATTATCAAAATGGAGGGGGAACACAGATCTGGCCAATCTTTTTTACCAAGCATGTTATTCATACACCGAAAATGAATTCCAAAAGTATTTTGATTTATTGAAAGAAAAGAATGAAAGGTGTGCAGATTGGCTAGAGAACGATGTCAAGTTCGAGAAATGGTCGAGGGTGCACCAACGTGTCAATAGGTACGAAACTATGACATCTAACACCGTTGAGGTCCTCAATAAATTGATCAAGAAGGCTAAAGATTATCCCATATGTGCCATGGTCGGATTTTTAATTGATAAGATGGGATCGTGGTTTTATAAGCGTCGTGAGGCGGCACTACAGTATTCGGGTCCACTTACCAAAGAACGAGAGGAAACCCTACGCAAGCGATATGAGAGCTCAGGAATGTGGGCAAATTTTAGGTTGGATTATGGAAAGTGGAAAGTTGAATTTACTGAGTGGAATGGAATTGTGGACTTGGAGAACAAATCTTGTTCATGTGGCGTGTTTCAAATCGAAAGGATGCCATGTGATCACGCAATAGCAGCTGCCATGGACTTCAGACCAAAGGATACCGGCAGGTACATATATGAACTTACGTCCGATTACTACAAGTGCGATTTCATGATTCATGCATATATAGAGGTCATTTATCCCGTTCCATCTGAAGACCAATAGATCAACATTCCCCATGATGTGAATATGTGAGAAGTTTTACCTCCATATGTGAAACGATCTTTCGGAAGACCAAGAACGTCCCGTTTTAAATCTGCTATTGAAAAAGAAAACATACAAGTGCTCGATTTGCAAAGGTATCGGTCACAATGCAAAGACATATCCCCACCGCATCGAGAACTCGGAGCAATCTTAGATTGATGTTTATTAAACACTATTAGTTGTAATATTTGATGTGTATTGAATAATATTCATTGTACTACTTGTAGTTAAATGCACATTTTCCTTGTTTTAACAATAGTGAACTGCACTCGCTCAAGCGAGTAGGTACTGACTTGGGCGAGTGAATAATCTTGGGCGACTGAAACCTCAGTCGCCCATCACACTTCACTCGCCCAAGACAGCACCTACTGGCTTGGGCGAGTGAATAAGAATGGGCGATTGATAGTTCAGTCGCCCATAACACTTCACTCGCCCAAATGGAAGACTAATGCAAACAAGACCACTAACTCTCCCGTAAATCAAAATTGAGGAAAATTTGTTGAAATTAGGTAAATTAAGAATCCAAACGGAAGACTAACAAGTATAGGACCACTAACTCTCCCGTAAATCAAAATCGAGGAAAATTTGTTGAAATTAGGTAAATTAAGAATCCAAACGGAAGACTAACAAGTACAGGACCACTAACTCTCCCGTAAATCAAAATTGAGAAAAATTTGTTGAAATTAGGTAAATTAAGAATCCAAACGGAAGACTAACAAGTATAGGACCACTAACTCTCCCGTAAATCAAAATTGAGGAAAATTTGTTGAAATTAGGTCAATTAAGAATCCAAACGGAACACTAACAAGTATAGGACCACTAACTCCCCCGTAAATCAAAATTGGGGAAAATTTGTTGAAATTAGGTCAATTAAGAATCCAAACGGAAGACTAACAAGTATAGGACCACTAACTCTCCCGTAAATCAAAATTGAGGAAAATTTGTTGAAATTAGGTAAATTAAGAATCCAAACGGAAGACTAACAAGTATAGGACCACTAAATCCCCCGTAAATCAACATTGAGGAAAATTTGTTGAAATTAGGTAAATTAAGAATCCAAACGGAAGACTAACAAGTATAGGACCACTAACTCTTCCGTAAATCAAAATTGAGGAAAATTTGTTGGAAGACTAACAAGTATAGGACCACTAACTCCCCCGTAAATCAAAATTGGGGAAAATTTGTTGAAATTAGGTCAATTAAGAATCCAAACGGAAGACTAACAAGTATAGGACAACTAACTCCCCCGTAAATCAAAATTGGGGAAAATTGGTTGAAATTAAGTCAATTAAGAATCCAAATGGAAGACTAACTCCCCCATAAATCAAAATTGAGGGAAATTTGAAATTAAACACTATTAGTTGCAATATTTGATGTGTATTGAACAATATTAATTGTACTACTTGTTGTTAAATGCACATTTTCCTTGTTTTAAAAATAGTGAAATTGGTTAATATGTGTTGTTGTAATTGGACAAATTTCAGGGGGTTTGGGTGAGTGAATAAGCCTGGACGAGCGAAAACCCTAATGCACCTCAACTTCACTCGCCTAAGCCCAGTAGGTACTGACTTGGGCGAGTGGATAATCCTGGGCGACTGAAATCTCAGTCTCCCAAAACACTTCATTCGCCCAAGCCAGCACCTACTGGCTTGGGCGAGTGAATAAGCCTGGGCGAGTGATAGTTCAGTCGCCCATAGCACTTCACTCCCCCAAATTCATACTGTATAGAGTATCATTACAAATCGATTTAATACATAGTATCATTACTCGAAACACTTAAAGAACATTAGTCGAAAATTCATTCACAAAAGCTATAAACATTTTCCGTTGTTTCTCATGAAATTACCAATAAAAAAGAATTCAAACTACAATATCAAACAAAAAAACATTAAAATTGCCTAATATTTTAGAAGGCTTCTTCGGCCTATCACCTGCGGTGAAGGGGGTTTTGATCCATTTACTCGTCTTTCTCAACCTCTTTTCCCTGTCTGAAATCTGAGTCCGGATCATCAGTCCCGAGACTCCGCGGAGAACCATGTGGATCTTGGATCCCCCTATCTTCCGGAGTTACAAAATTTAAGTCCGGATCATTCTCGGGATTCTGTGGAAAACCCTGTGGATCATCGGATCCGAGATTCTGTAGAGAATCATGCGGATAATCGCCCCCCTTGATCATCAATTAAAAAAACACACCATTTCATAAAATAATTCAAAACACAATCAAAACAATATGTCAATTAAATGTCTAAAACATATACATAATCTCAATCATCAACCTGATGATCTGTATACTGATCAACCTCCCTAATATCAGCATCATCTTCAATTGCATCATCACCCCCTCCAGATGGCACCCGGGGCGCCTGCGGCCTTCCTCCGTTAAGATCCATCCGACGAAGAAGATCCGCCATCATCCGCTCAAGGGCGCCCACACGTGTTTGGGTGTCCCGGCACATCCTTTGATTTTCAAGTTGAATCCGCTCCATTCGCTGTGCCCAAGCCGGTTGTTCTTCATCTTGATCCATTGATGGCTGTCTCGAGGTGGAGGCTCCGTCGCGTGGATGTTTGGAGGGACGGTCTTGTGGACCCCGAGAGGTGGAGGCAACGTCGAGACCCTGAGGGGGATCGAAGGGTCGGCCCGTAGATTGCAATGGCTCATCATCCTGAACAATGACGTAGTCAACACCCAAGCCCTCACAGAGGATCCGAAAGGAAGTTGCCTGGCCATTGTCAACTAACGTATCTAGCATAGCATCCCTCGCCCCCAAATAATATGGGCTCTGTACCTCCACGACATCCGGCTTCAGTCGCGGGAAGACAACCTGAAAACAAAAAATATCATAGTTGTAATGTCTAGAGAGATCTAATAATTATTAAAAATAAAAAATAATTATTAAAACCACACCGTAACACGTTTCAGAAACTCATCCACAGTAGAACAATTGGGGCAATTGGACTCCTTTACGATCCAATGCAACATTCTCGGATGCCTCCCCCTCAAAACCAGGTCTTGGACTGCATAGTGCTATATGGTCCAAACCTTCAATTTTCTGTAATAACCAATACTACACATAAATCATATTCACGAGTCGTTACAAAATTAGACTTGTAATTCTACAAAACATTGAGAAACTGAGTAGGATTTCATACTTGTATAATTAAGGGGCATCCCCCACAATTCCAATTGCGGAAGGTCTCAGTTTCATCAGTTAGAGGCCCAATTGCAACCGAAATATTTGCGACTTTTTTTATTCCAAACCATATTGTCCCAGGGATATATTTCGCATATATCTAGGAAGTCACAGGTCTGCAATTTCATAAGAGTTCATTGATAATTAATTTAATAAAACATATAAATATCAAAATTAAATAGAATTAAATTTTACTTACAGCGAAAGTGAAGTCATCCACTGTTTGGATCCCGAATCAACAAAAATGTTGTTACAACAACAACATAGATAAGGCTGATGATATCATCACTGTTTGGATCCCGAATCAACAAACGTTTGATTACATTCATAACTTCCTGTACACTAACAAATTTGTCTCCCGCATTTGGAAACCTTCTACGTTTCAACTTAGAAGTATTCTTCCTTCGGTTATCGACACGTGTTAATGGGGTGAAACGCAATCCTGAAACCAGGCTAAACTCCTCTATGCTCAGCCGTATCGGCTTTCCGTTCACCAAAATCCAATGCTCATAATCGCTTTGGTGGTCTTCTCGAGCACACGACCTAATCATTACTTGGTGTATGATCGACCCCTTTAGGAATCCTTTTAAATTTAGGTATAAAAAATTCTCAATCTGGGAGTACCTATCAATCTTTTCCCAATGGATCTGCTGAAGACGAGACACTATCTCTTGCATATATTTCCACGTTTGCCTGTGTGACACTTTCCCATCCTCAGTTACCCTCGCATAGTGCAAATCAGGCAAGGGCGGCAGTTGGGAAGTAGGTAAGATGCGATAACCCTACAAACAAAATAAATAAATTAATCATTCAAATATCTACTGATCCAGCACATTTCACTCGCCCAAGCAGTACCTACTGGCTTGGGTACTGCTTGGGCGAGTGAAGTGTGCTAGGCGAGTGAAATTTTAGTCGCCCAGCACATTTCACTCGCCCAAGTCATACTGGTCGTGGGCGAGTGAAGTGTGCTGGGCGACTGAAATTTCACTCGCCCAGCACACTTCACTCGCCCAAGCTAGGTACTGCTAAGAATTCACTCGCCAAAGCCTGTCTGCCGCGGCTCTCGAGAACCTCTCACCGCCATGATGTTTTACCTCACCGCGGTGAGGTAGAAACCTCACGGCGGTGAAATCCATGTTTGCTACGTCTCACTGCGGCGAGATCTTCTTCGAAAGCAGGAGGACTCGGTTAGGGTTTTTTTTGTGCAAGAATTATAGAAAATTAAAATTTACCTCATCTACGCGATTTTGTAGGTTCAATCCCTTGAGCCAATCTTTGATTAGGTGCCATCTCAACTTCTTGTTGGAATTGTTGGAGTGATTTGTGTAATTTGAGAGTTTGTTTGAGAGATTTAAGAGAAAAGAGAAGAGTGAAGAGTGAAGAGTGAAGAGTGAATAGTGAAGACTGAAGAGTGAGAGAAATAATTTTTATTCTTGTTAATTTTATGGTTGTGGTGGATTTATTAATTTCAGAAAGTTTGGGTGGTTGGGGGTAGTTAATTAGTATTTTAATTTCAGTTTTTAAACTTTAATGATATAAAAATAAATTAAAAAAAAAAAAGAAATGGCCGAAGGCCATTTTTAGAATTTTAACATTTGGAAAGGCCATTTGGCGAAAATACTCAAGCCGTAAACACATTTGGATTTCCATAAACACAATCCAAAATGCATAAACACAATCCAAAATCCAAAATCCAAAATCAATAAACACAATCCAAAATCCAAAATCAATAAACACATTTCAATTTTCATAAACACAATCCAAAATTCAAAATCCATAAACACAATCCAAAATCCAACATAAACGTAATTCATAATCCAAAAACTACGCCACTAAATCATTCTCAATCAATAACTACACCACTAAAACTACAGTGGAATAATCCACAATCCATACTCCAAAAACACCTATGTACTTGAAATACAATTCAATCATCATTTTGATGCTCCGATTGATTCTCTTGAGACGATTCATGATTTGGATGTTGCGGGGGCCTAGGGTGATCTAGATTTGGCAAATTATAATATAGAGGAACATTGTTCGGCTGAGACATACCCATAAAATTGAGATTTGAAATACCTTGAGATGCCTGGCTCACGATGTGGGAAATTCCCCCGAGAGACATGCCAGCCGGTTGGGAATATATCCCCGGCTGAGTAGACTGGGAGGGCTGAGATGGGCCGACATTAAGGTTTATACCCGTTTGATCGAGCCTAGGTATTACAGCATTGAATAAGCTTTGAAATTGCGCCAACTGGGTGGAAAATATGTTCATCTGAGATAAATATTGGTCCGCTCGTTGTGCTTCCGCATCCCTTTGTGTTTCTATCTGCCTTGTATATTGACGTATTTGCTCCTCCCGGGCTGCTTCCCTAACCCTCTGTTCTTGCAACTCTGCCTCTAATCTGCCTATTCTTTCATTAGTTTCCGGATCGATTCGAGAACTTGATTGTAATTTCGAACGAGTAGGGCGTACATGCATTGCGTCACCACCGAGACCGTATACAGTGCCCTTCTTCGATACACCTTGGATCTGTGTCCACACCTGTAAAAAAAAAAAAGATCAAATCATTTGAGAAAATAAAAGAGTAAACAGAAACTACTTATTAAACTCAATCAAATTTCATACCTGCAACTGAACTTCTTTGGGCGGCGGCTGCGTATCCTCATCGTCATCTGTTGAAACTTCGCTTGCGATTCTTTCGATGTAATCATTCTACAAAAAATAGAATACAAGTTTATTAAATCCGTTAAAGTTTCAAAAATTAAGTTAATTATAAATTCTTCTACTTACGTATGCTAAGGAACTAAGACCGCTATCCGGTGTGAAAGCCAGATACACCATAACTAGAGCCATCCCCAAAGGAGGTTGTGTTGAACTGGCTGTTTTATACATCATATCAAAATCTCTTAACAAACCACCAACTGAGAGCAAACAAGGCTATACATGAAAGCTGCGAACAGACAACAAATAAATCTAACTTCCAAACAACATAGAATAATATATTAGTTGATTATGTTTCTAACAAATTTTTATAGTCAGTTAATACTGAATATGAAACAAGAGATCATTGATGAACTGCCCAACAGTGAAATTACGCAACTCATTAGGATCTGTTATTACTTTGAACCCTTGCCATCCGACTCTTCCATCAGTGCCTGCATCTGGACCATGATTCAGAAATTCCCGGTGTGTTTACATGTGGTTTGGCCTTCCCAAGACAACCATCCATTTGGTTTGATGATATTGTCGAGAAACGACTCCATCATAGCCACAGTGGATGGTCGGCCCAAATAAGCATGGAATGCAGACTTTTGTTGCTCCAATCCCGGTGCCGCAGTCAAACAACAGTTCTGGAGCAAAAATCCGGATTGAGTAGAAAATGTCCCTTACTTTTGTGCGGTAAACGTGCTCAATCTAGGCAAACGGAGGTACATCTTAGATGACTGGAATACGGCTGCAACTACCCAAAGATGAAATATGTTATCCCGTAAATGTTACAATCTCTGTAGAATTGCTAAAAATCCTTTGCGCAGAGAGTGTCCTGGTAGCCCAAAAAAGTACACCTATAAAAAGTTGAGTGATCTGACATACTCAAGACAACCACAACTTGAGAATATCTCAAGCCATCTGCGACAGCGTTCTCGAACGTAATAAACATGTCAATGAATCCATCTCCTTGGATAGCTAAAACAAAAAATTGGAAAAAAAATTTGTAAATATATTAATAAATGTCAAAATATAGTTTTACGAAATTTAATTATCTAAATGCAAGTTAACTAGTTAAGATTATGAGCTATGGCCACATAACATGTATTTTAAAATAATAAAAACAACAAACGCATGTTAAATCTAATATATAACCACCATCAACTCCATAAACAACAAACAATTATAATCTCAATCTATGAACAAAATCCTTCCGTGACAGATATCAGAGTTTAAATAGCCTATTATTTTAGTTTATACAAAGAACACCTTAGCATAAACAACTATTTGTGTGAAAAATAATATTTGTCGGAAATTTGCACGTGGTCTGCACATGAAATGAAATTACCATTTGAATATTTCTTACTATTTTGAATGCAAGAACTATATTAGCTTACAATATTTTGAATTATTCTGGGAAAAGTAACATTTCACCTTTTAAGCCCATCTTTAGTGTCTCATTTTTAGTTTATCGTCAAGCATATCGCACAACTCATCCTCTTTGTAACTTTCGGATACTAATATCATCAAACAATATGGATATTAAATTCTAAGACAACCATCCATCTAGTTTAATAATATTGTCGAGAAACGACTCCATCACAACCACAGTGGAGTAACTAGAATGGCCGGCCCAAATAAGCTTGGAATGCGGACTTTTGATGCTCCAATCCCAGTGCGACGGTCAAAGTGCAGTTCTGGAGCACAAATTCAGATTGATAGAAAATTTCTCTTTCTTTTATGAGGTAAACGTGCTCTATCTGTGTAAATGGGAGTACAAGTTACAGGACTGGAATACGGTTGCAGCTGACCCGAAATATGAAATATATTTTCCCATAAATGTTACACTCTGTAGAATTGCTCAGAATCCTTTGCGTCGAGGGTGTCCTGGTAGCCCACAAAAGTACACCTATAAAAGGTCGACTGATCTGACATGCTCAAGACAACCACAACTTGAGAATCTCTCAAGCCATCTCCGACACTGTTCTCGAACGTAATAAACATGGTAATGAATCCATCTCCTTGGATAGCTAAAACAAGAAATTGCAGAATTCTTTTTAAACTAATATATGTCAAAATATAAATTTACCAAATTTTATTATCTAAATGCAGGTTAACTAGTTAAGGTTATGAGCTATGACTGCACATAACATGTATTTTAACATCATAAAAATAACAAACGCATGTAAAATCTAATATACAACCACCATGAATTCCATAAACAACAAACAACAATCTCAATCTATGAACAAAATCCTTTCATGCCAGATATCAGAGTTCCGATAGCCTTTTATTTTATTTTTTTACAAAGAACACCTTAGCCCAAACAACTATTTGTGTGAAAAAATAACATTTGTCGGAAATTTGCACCTGGTTTGCACATGACATAAAGTTACCATTTGAATGAATATATTCTCCTATTGGGTGAGTTGAAGGAAAATTGTAAGAACCTTAAAAGCATACCATGATTTAGCTCAAAATATGGTGAATAGCGGAAGACAAATGAAATTTTCAGCCAAATATTTTGAATGCAAGAACTTTAATAGCTCACCATTATTTTGAATTTTTCCGGCCAAAGTAACATTTATATTGTTAGCCCATCTTTAGTTTCTCATTTGATATCATTTTTTTTTATCATCAAGCTCATCGTGCATCTCATCATCTTTGTAACTTCCGGCTACTAATATCAATAAACAATAGGGATAATAAATTCCAAGATAACCATCCATCTGGTTTGATGATATTGTCGAGAAACGACACAACCACCGTGGAGTAAGTAGACCATGGCCGACCCAAATAAACTTGGAATGCGGACTTTTGTCGCTCCAATATCGGTACCACAGTCAAAGTGCAGTTCTGGAGCACAAATTCGGATTGAGTAGAAAATACTTTTTTCTTTTGTGCGGTAAACGTGCTCAATCTGGGCAAACGGGAGTACAAGTTACATAAACTGAAATACGGCTGCAGCTGACCCGAAAATGAAATATGTTGTCCCGTAAATGTTACATTCTCTCTAGAATTGCTTAGAATCCTTTGTGCCAAGGGTGTCCTGGTAGCCCAAAAAAGTACACTTATAAAAAGTCGAGTGATCGGATATACTAAAGACAACCACAACTTGAGGATCACTCGAGTCATCTTCGACACTGTTCTCAAACGTAATAAAAATGATAATGAATCCATCTACTTGGATAGCTAAACAAGAAATTGCAAGAAAATATTGTGAACATATTAATAAATTTCAAAATATAATTTTAGCAAATCTAATTATCTAAATGCAAGTTAACTAGTTAGGTTATGGGCTATGATTGCACATAACATGTATTTTAATATCATAAAGACAACAAACGCATGTAAAATCTAATAACAACCACCATGAATTCCATAAATAACTTAATCTTTGAGCAAAATCCTTCATGGCAGCTATCAGAATTCGAGTAGCCTTTTATTTTAGTTTTTACAAAGAACACCTTATTCAAATAACTATTTTTGTGAAAAAAAAAAATATTTGTTGGAAATTTGCACGTGGTCTGCACATGAAATGAAGTTACAATTTGAATGAATATTTCCTACTATTGTGTGAGTTGAAGGAAACTTGTAAGAATTTTAAAAACATACCATGATTTTGCACAAAATTTGGTGAATAGTGGAAGACAAATGAAGGAATTTTCATCCAAATGTTTGAATTCAAGAACTTTATTAGCTTACCAATTTTGAACTTTTCCGGCAAAAGTAACATTTAACTTTAGGCCCATCTTTAGTTTCTCATTTGATATCATTCTTAGTTTTATCGTCAAACTCATTGTACATCTTATCATCTTTGTAATTTCCGGCTACTAATATCATTAAACAGTAGGGGTAATATGATGTTTAGCCCAAAATCAAGTTGTTTGAATTAGATGATATGCACAATAAAAAGATAATGAAATCAACGACCAACACAACAATGCCAAGCCACCGAAGACCACTAAACACTACATACACTCCTGATATGAAAGCCACATACACAATTATCAGAGGTGTCCCAAAAAGAGGTGGTGCCAAACTGGCAACCATACAACATCACATCGAGATATCCTTATAAAGAAAATACTGGAGACATAACCAGCACAAGAGAGCAAAACAAGGCTATAAGATCACATATGAAAAATATATGAAATGTTTGTCTTCTTAATAACGTTGTCGTTCCTTAATCTTTATCGGATCTATTACATCCACCAGGCATAGTAAAATTGGTTACAAAAGTTATTGTGACAACAAGATTGCCACAAGCAAAAGAGTGTTGACTCTTGTCAATAAATATTTCGCATTTTGAACACTTTGCTAGCGTGTTTGTTTAGGGAGGTCGTGATCGAGGCACCAACATATTATATGGCGCTCCACGTCAATCGCTGGAATAAGAAAGAGATATATTAGTTTAAGGTTCCACAATTAACTCTCAACCTAGATTTATATTTTACAAGGTACTTCAGGTACACGATTATTTTAGTTTTTTCAAAGAACACCTTAACGCAATTAACAAACTATTAGTATATTTATCGAAAATCCCCATGTAGCTTGTACATGACATGAAGTTACCATTTTAAGGAGAATTTCCTACTATTTGTGTGAACTGAAGAAAAAATTAGAAAAACTTTATAATCATACCATGATTTTGCTCAAAGTTTGGTGAATAGTGGAAGAAAAATGAATAAATTTTAATCCAATATTTTGGATGTAAGAACTTTAAAAGCATATCATTATTTTGGACATTTTCCAGTAAAATTAATTTCATCTTCATGCCCATCTTCAGTGTCTCATTTAATTTCATTTTCAGCCTCATCGTCAAGATCATCGTCCAACTCATCATCTCTACAACTTTGGGATGCTAATATCATCCAACAATAAGGGTAGTATGATATATAGCGCAAGATTAAGTTGTACAAAATGTGCATTTTACATCCATGTGATATTGATTAATAGGCGTTTTACCCCTTATGAAAATGCAAAAACAAAAGGGTTGCGGTGTGCTCCTTTTGCAATATATCTGGAGGGCATTACAAGAAAATTGTATATTAGTTACAAGATTTCAAGTAACAAAACAAAAGTTATTACTTTTTGCATGTAATTAGCGTCATAATAATAATCGCGGCAACTATAATAGTGACAATATTTTTTATTAAGTTGTTTTAGTGACAAGCGTGTAGTAATTTATGTTGTCATTACTGATAATTATTGATATCTCTTTAGTGACAACCTAGTGACAATATTGTCACAATGATTTAGTGTTATTGATAATAGTGATGTCACTTTAGTGACAACCTAGTGACAATATTGTCACAATATTTTAATGGCAATATTTAGGTTGTCACTTTTGATATATCACTAAATATCAATGGTGACAACATTTTTAAAATTATTGTTAGTTATATGTTTATAAAAATTATTTCAATGACAATATTTAACAGTCTCACATGGAGATAATAAGTTATTAACTCATACAAAAAAATACTCCCTCTTTCCCATAGTTTTTACCCCATTAGCTATAGTATGGAGTCAAACTTTTCAATTTCATAAATAACTTTTTAAGTTGAATTTGTTACATTTATTGTGTTTTAAACCTTCTAAATATTAATTTATGTGTTTTTATATGTAGTATCAAATTATTATTGAAATAAAGTATTTATATTATTTATTATAAATTTTTAAAATTTAGTCAAGTTGATTGGTTAACTGTACAAATGAGAAAAAAATATGGGACTAAGGTAGTATAAGCTAATTCAGTAGCCCATTGACAACGTGTTTGGTTCTCATATAAACCTAACTCAATTTCAAATAAGTTATAGAAAAATTAAAAAGTTCAAATTTAGTCTAATATCTATTTTTGTTTTTAATCTAAATCTGTATGTAGACATAAGTTGGCTAGACTATTATCGTAAAAATTACCTTGAGTACAATTTTTGAGTTTTTCAATTTGAAGAACCAAACATGCTTTACCCAAAAATAATTTGAAGAAACGCAGTTTGGGCCATGCAGAATTTTATTTTACCACTTGGGCTACTAAAGAGGCTAGGCCCACCGCTTTATACAAAATGAAATCTTAGGGTTCAGAAATGTTAAAATATAAACTTGAAGGACCGAAGTGCGATACTTCCTCAAACATCCGCGGTCCGCCATTAACGGCCCACACACAGCAAATATATATTACTATATAAAGTTCTTTTTGAAAGGAACACGAAATTCTAACAAGTAGTACTCGCAGAAGCTGAATTTGTTCACAAAAACCATGGTGCTTTCCCTCTCCATTTCTCTAAAATTTAAATCTCCCCCTTTCTTTTGCATTTAATTCCCGTTATTAATGGATTCTGATTTGATTTTAGGTCCTAAAAGAAGAAGACAAAGACTTTGCTACCATAAATCACTTGCAGGAATCAGTTAATTCCAACCCTAATGACTCCACTCTTCAATTTAATCTGGTAATTGTAGCTCTTTATTTCCGTTCATTACTTCTATCATTTTTTTTCTTCAATTATCGTAGAATTGTATGGAATTGCTTTTTCAGGGCGTGTTGTTATGGGAGAAGGGTGAAAAAAGGGAAGAATTGAAGGAGAAAGCGGTGGAGCACTTTGTGATAGCAGCGAAGCTTAATCCTCAAAATGGTGATGCATTTAGATATTTGGGCCATTATTATAACCGGCCCGAGCCTCAACGGGCTCTTAAGTGTTATCAAAGAGCTGTCACTCTCAATCCAGATGATTCTGAAGCCGGGGTATAGTTTTTTTGTGTTATTTGAATTGAATTGAGGTTTATCAGTAAATGTATATTTATTATGGTTTGATACAAGTTCACTTCTCCTTCCCATTATTAGGTTGACTGTTGCTACTATATGAGGTTAAATTGAATTTCTTGTTAAAAATTTCTTCAGCTGTTCTTGTAGTGTTAGCTGGAGAAACAATTATGATGATTTGTACATTAGATTAGAATTTTTTTTTGGTTTCCCAGGGGTTTAATTCCTTTCGAGGCACGTCGGACACATTAAGTGGGAACTCCCAACAGGGATTCGAACTTGAGTTCGCTACTTTGTAGTGACTAGTCCCTTCTACTAGACCAATCACCTGTTGGTGATTAGATTTTTTTTAGATATTGATTAAAAATGCATGGCAGGATCCAATTTGTGACTTGTTAGAGGAGGGAGGAAAAGAGAGTTTGGTGCTTGCTGTCTGTCGTGAAGCTTCTGAGAAGTCTGCAAGGGCATTTTGGGCTTTTCGCCGATTGGGATACCTTCTGGTTTTAAATCACTCTGTTATTTTCTTACTGCCCTTTATTACGATTTGCGTTATATTTATGGAAGTGGATTGCTTGTTTTCTTGCAGGCTCATCAAAAGAAATGGTCAGAAGCTATACAGAGCCTTCAGCATGCAATTCGTGGATATCCCATGTGCGCTGATTTGTGGGAGGTCCTAACTTGGCTTTTTGTCTCCTTGTTAGCAATTCATTTAGTTTTAGGTTTTTTATATTGGTTTCAGAAATTTAATTTCTTTCCGTTTGTGTAATGTGCATATGTAGACCTTAGGCCTTGCCTACCAGCGTATGGGCATGTTTACTGCTGCACTTAAGGTAAAAATTTATTTTTTCTTTTTAGTTATTTCTGCGTGATGAAAATTAAACTTCTATTTTTAAAGTCTTGCATTGTCAATTCTTCCCCATTGTCTCCCTTCCCTTAAGAATAAACAATTAAATAGTTTCATCACATGCTATCGGATATTAAACTATCTCCAAAATCCAAAAAAGGTTTATCTGCAGGTATTTGGATGTGATATGACGGGTTCAAATACCCTTTTGTGCACGTGTCCCTTTATTTCATTTTCAAATTACTTCTTGGTCTTTTATTAATCAATTCACTTAGGATTAGTCGTGATTATGTCTCCATATGGTAGCTTATTCACGTTATAATAAAAGTGCAACAATAGATCAGTGGAATTTTAAGTTCGGATAAGCCACATGGCTAGTAGGGCGGTGAATCACTAACTCTCACCTATGTTTCAAACAGTCATATGGAAGAGCTATTGACTTGGATGATTCAAGGGTGTTTGCATTGATTGAAAGTGGAAACACATCATTGATGCTTGGCTCTTGTAGAAAGGTAACACTTATTCTTGGAAGCTTTTACCATTTCCTTTGCTTTATGACCGATGATCTTGTATATTTGTATCTAAACTTGTATGTCTGTATATTCTCTTGTTGTACTAAATTTCCAACCATAACCTTATTTGGCATTACTTTGTCTCTCTAAATGTTGTATTTGGTATGCATATAACTTGCCCTTCCTTGTTTGGAAATGATCAAAAAATGAATTCACTCTTAGGCATCATGAGATATTATATCAGATAATTTTCTCCTTTCCGCAGTTAGAATTCCTTATTTAGATTGACATACTTATTGAACTACCTTCTTTATCTTGTGTCTCTGTGAAGCATAATATAAAATAACACTTGCATAATCAGTTTATAAAGAACAATCATTACTATGATAGCAAATCTTTTGTTCTTATTGCTATTGAAAATGTACTTGTTGTTTTGAAATAAAGGGAATCGAGCAATTTCAACAAGCTTTGAAAGTTTCACCTCACAATGTCTCTGCACATTATGGGCTTGCTTCTTCACTTCTTGGTATGGCTATAGAATGTACAAATATGGGCGCTTTTAAATGGGGAGCTTCACTCTTAGAGGTAAGTGCATCAACATGATTTTTTACTTCCTACTCCAGCCATTAAAATGCTTATGATTAGCTTATCTAAAATTAAGTTCAAGCTGAACATAGGAAGCATCTGAAGTGGCAGTGCGTGGTACATCATTAGCTAGTAACATGTCATGTTCGTGGAAGCTACATGGAGATATTCAGGTATAAACATCAAAAGTGTTCAACTTCTTAAAGTGATATATTTCTGTCATTGATTAAAGTTTTGTATATAAGGTACGTTTTGAGCTACTAAATATTAGAAACTTTTCTGAAACATAACGGAATTATGAGGGTAAATTGTGAAATTGATGAAACATGTAAAGAAACAATGAAAAAAAGCAATTACTAATTTTGGGCATCTCCATGTCATATATTACATTACTGTATCCAACCAAAATAATAAATTTTTAGTATTATGATGACAATATGCCAGGCCTTTATGCTAGATGGATAAGCTATTAGCACTAGCCAATAAAATAGCAGTTAATAATTACATAATAAAATCTTTGTAGTAGTGTGTGACAAAATAAATTGTTTTTTGTAATCATAAATGCATTAAGTGTTTAGATGGGAAGTTAAGGAAAAAATATTAGTTCGAAAGAAAGTAGACAGTCTCATAGGAAAATTAAGGAAAGTAAAAAATTTCAAGGAAAACAAAGGAGGTGAAAACTATCATATGTTTCTGTTTCCATTGATTAAAAAAAAAGGTTTTCATATTTTCAGTAGAAATGTATGGACATTTAATCCATCAAACCTGCATCCTACACAATGATTTCTCTTACAGAACGAAGTTTTATTTCCTTTTCTATTAGCTTATGTATGCTAGATGTTTCCCATGGACGGAGGAAGTCGGGGCTGATGAGCTAGCTTTCAAATCTTCTATAAGTACCTGGAAAAGTACCTGCTTTCTTGCTGCTAGAAATGCTAATCGCTCCTATCAGCGTGCTCTGCACTTGGCCCCTTGGCAAGCTAATATATATGCCGATATTGCTATAGCATCAGATCTCGCTTTATCTTTGAAGGAGTATCCTAAAGAGGACCTGAATACATGGTAATAATTTGTTTCCGTTCTAATGATTTGATGTGTATTTATCACTAATATCTAACTCTACCAGTCAAATAATCAGGTCTGTGGCTGAAAAAATGTGTTTGGGTGGCTTACTACTTGAGGGCTACAATGATGAATTTTGGGTGGCACTGGGGTGTTTATCGAATCATACTGCATTAAGTCAACATGCTTTAATACGTGGGTTACATTTGGATACATCTTTAGCTGTTGCATGGGCGTACCTCGGGAAGGTAATTTCTAGTTAATTCCTAGTAGGAAAAATTACATATTTAGTCCCACAGAACTTGACCCTCTTTAGAAATTTTGTGCACTTTTGGTCCCATAGGATAATATTTTTTTTGCACATTTGGCCGCATAAGACTTTCGGCTTTTCAATTTTGGTCCCAAATTGGATGGAAAGGGGATGATAGGACCAAAAGTGCAAAACATTTCAAAAAATTGGCAAAAGGCCAAGTCTTGTGGCCTGGGACTAAAAATGCTATTTTTCCATTCCATGTAAGATATTTTTTGGTGTTAGCACATTCAAGGATCCATATAATATTTTTTATTGAACTCCTACAAATATTGGATGCTCACAGCTTTATAGAAGGGAAGGCGAAAAGCGATTAGCCCAGCAAGCATTTGATCGTGCTAGAAGTATAGATCCTTCACTTGCACTACCATGGGCAGGCATGTCAGCTGATGCTGATACTAGGTACACTTAGAAAATCTTGGGGATTAATTACGATAATTAACCTTTGAAAGTTCATGCAGAACCTAATTCAATACTCTTTTTCTCAGAAAGCTCAACCAGAATGAAGCTTATGAATGCTGTTTACGGGCTATACAGATATTTCCGGTATGATTAGTTCTCCACGTGCTGATTGTATTACGTGATTACCTATAATACAAATGATCTAATCACCTTTGATGATTAGCTTGCAGAATTCCAAGTTGGTCTAGCAAAGGTTGCCTTGCAGTCTAGTTACTTGCAATCTTCAGAGGTTACATCTCTTCTACTGGAATTTTCTAATTTTACGTTCTCCTTTTAGGAGGTTTATTTGAGATTTTCTGTCGCAGGTTTTCGGAGCCATTCAACAGGCATTGCAGCATGTCCCCCACAATCCTGAAACTCACAATTTGAATGGTCTAATATGTGAATCGAGATCCGATTATCTAAGTGCTATTACCTCCTACAGGCTGGCAAGATGTGCTCTGATATCTTATGCAGTCGAATCAAGTGAATCGTATCTCAATGAAATATCCATCAATTTGGCAAGGTCGCTTTGTAAGGTAGATTCAAGCCATAATATTCCTTTTTGGGAAAAGAATTATTCCTAAACCGATGCTTATTATATAATGCCCCTTGTTTTAGGCAGGAAATGCAAGCAATGCAGTTGAAGAGTGTGAATATTTAAGGCAAAAAGGTGCAATTTATGGCTCGAGCAGTCTCCTTATCTTTCCTTATTTTTTTTTGGGTGTTTTACAACCGGACCCCCTGAGGTTTACTGGTATTACTCGGACTACCCATGCTGTCTTGGAAATTACAAGAACCTCCCTTCTGGTTTAGACTATTTACCAAAACACCTCTTACATCTTCAACAATCCTTACAAGAACACCCCCTACAACTTCTGGAAAACTTTACAAACACACCCCCTGTGAGGGTGTTCTTGTAATTTCTAGAAGTACATGTTTTTTTTTTTTTTTTTGTAATTACGGTTTCCCTGAGGGGGTCTGAGTGGAAATCACCCTATTTTGTTTATTTGTCTCTTATTGTTTTTGAAAAGTATGTCCCATTAGTGGCAAAAGGCGGTAAAATCAAGTGAATTTTTGTTGAATATAAGAGTTGCTAAACTTGGTGGTCTATATTCGATTCCATCTGATATCCTTGCTTAACTTTTCTAGGACAGCTCGATTCTGAAGGTCTGCAGATATATGCTCTATGTTTATGGCAACTTGGCAAGAATGATATGGCTCTGTCTATGACGAGAGCTCTTGCATCGCGAATTTTATCTATGGAAGGAAATCTTGCCGCTGCTTCAGTTAGCTTCATTTGTAGGTTACTTTATCATGTTTCTGGACAAGAATCAGCAATCACCAGCATATTGAAAATGCCCAAGGAATTTTTTAGTAGTTCAGAAATTAGTTTTGTTATTTCTGCGATTCACGTTCTGGACCAAAAAAATCAACTTGAATCTGTTGTCTCTAGCAGTCGTTCCTTCGTTAAATCTCAGGAAGAGATTATCTCAATGCACGTTTTGATCTCATTTGGTAAACTTGTAAGTCTCCAATTTGAATGGTTGCTAACATTTGCTTGTTCATATCATTAATAAATTGTGACAAAATTGCATTTTTAGTTACACGGGACTAAACTTTCTGCATTTTGGTCCCATGATTTACAAAATTGTACTTTTGTTCTCCAATTTTTAAAATGTGCGAATTTCATCCTATTGCCCCCTTTCCATCCAATTTGGGACCAACAGTGCAAATGCAAAGCTGAAGACCAAAAGTGCAAAAATGGATGGAAAGGGGGTGATAGGACCAAAAGTGAGAAATTTCAAAAATCTGGGACCAAAGCAATTTTTGTAAAGCACGAGAACAAAAACTCTGAAAGTCAATTTCATGGGACTAAAAATGCAATTTGTCCATTGTTCTAGTAATTTATATACTTCTGTTCTTCCAGATCAAGCATGGAAATAAGGACTCCCTTGAAATTCAGAGGGGAGTTGATCATTTGAGAAAAGCTCTTCACATGTTCCCTCATAGTAGTTTGCTAAGGTAAACACATTATGATACTATGACTTTATAAACTCTTAATTATTGTTCGTACGGTTTACCTAACTTAATTTATTGCTCTCAGGAATCTTCTTAGTTATCTCTTACTATCAAGCAAGGAGTGGAGAGATCTTAACCTAGTAACTAGATGCTCCTTCTTAGACTTATTAGACCATCAAAAGGACGAGGGCATAAAGTCCTCTTATGAGATCCTTGGCGCTTCAACAGTTGCTTGTTATTCCATTGGAAGCTTCGATTCAAAATTCCGATTCTCGACCTGTAGAGACCAACGACCATCTGGAAATAGAGCCATCAAAACTCTGCAAAAGTATGTTTTTCCTGACCCTCGACCCTTTGCACTGTTGCTTCAATTTTTCATCTATTGAGTTGCATTTTGACGTCTCTTTTTGCAAACTAAAATAGCTTATTCTTTATTTCTGTCAAATACACTTAGGGCCCATTTGGATGGATGGATTTGGGTTGGGTGGATTTGAAATCCCTTGTCAAATCCATCATGCTATTTGGATACAAAATTAAATCCATTCATTTGAAATCCTGGATTTTAGTCCAATGGATTTCAGCCCAATTTTAAGTGGATTTGAAATTCCTCCTAAAACTAGTCATTTGAAATCCACTTAAAAAAAAGTCAACATTGTATACTTTCAAAAATTGCAATTTGATCCCAGATTTTCGAAAAACCTAGAATTGCAATTCAGTCCAGAATTTTCAAAAACTTAAAATTTGCAATTTGGATACTATTTTCAGAAATTCGAATTGCACTTTTGCTCCCTCAATTTTCGGAAATTGCAATTTTGACCCCAGAATTTCGAAGAACCCAGAATTACAATTCAGTCCAGAATTTTCATAAATTAAAAATTTCAATTTGTACCCTGATTTTCAGAAATTCAAATTTGCACTTTTGGTCCCTCAATTTTCGGAAATTACAATTTGACCCCAAATTTTTGAAAAATCAAGAATTGCGATTCAGTTCAGAATTCTCAGAAAATTAAAAAAATTCAATTCGGCCCCAGATTTTCAGAAATCCGAATTTAAACTTTTGGTCCCTCAATTTTCAGAAATTACAATTTGACCCTAGATTTTTGAAAAACCCAGAATTACAATTCAGTCCATAATTTCGGAAGATTAAAATTTTCAATTCTGCCCCTGATTTTAAAAAATTCAAATTTTCACTTCTGGTCCCTTAATTTTCAGAAATTGCAATTTGACCCCATATTTTCAAAAAACCCAGAAATGCAATTCAGTCCATAATTTTCAGAAGATTAAAATTTTCAATTCGGCACCTGATTTTCAAAAATCCAAATTTGCACTTTTGGTCCCTTAATTTTCAGAAATTGCCATTTGACCCCAGATTTTCGAAAAACCCAGAGTTCCAATTCAGTCCAGAATTTTCAGAAAATTAAGATTTTCAATTCGGCCCCAGATTTTCTGAAATTCGAATTTGCACTTTTGGTCCCTCAATTTTCAAAAATTATAATTTTGTCCCAAATCGATTTATGCGATTTTATCCCAATATCAACAACAAGAATTAACTCATAGAGCAAATTATAAGGTATGGTTGAGAATTTCAATTACCTCAAATGGTATTATACCAAACAATGGATTTCAAATGAGTGGATTTGAAATCCTTTGTAAAAAAAATTATCCAAACAAGGGATTTCAAATGAATGGATTTCAAATCATTGGATTTTCAAATCCATCCATTTGAAATCCCTAGTCATTTCAAATCCATCAATCCAAATGGACCCTTAAGGTGTGTTTGCAAACTCTTTTGCAAACAGCTTTTGAGCTTTTCTTATCTCGAACACAACAATTTGGTATTTGAGAAATTAGCTTCACCTTCAGCTTCTCTCAAAATAAGCTATTTTAAGCTCGTAAGCTGTAAGGTTCTCTTGAGGTGCTTCTGATTATACTGAACTTAACTCTCAATCTCCAACTTCAACTTTTGCTAGAGTTTGCATACGCACCCTTTGTCCTATAATCGGCACTTTTAGTTCTCTAGCCTACTAAATTTACATCAAAACTTAACACGGCTGGTCCAATACGACTAAGCTCTGTTGATTTGAGGCTTAAAATGTATATTTATGCAACTATTATAAATGATTTATATGCGAGTAACTTAAAAAAAATATAGAACCGAAAGATGAAGGACTATACGTGATTAACTAAAAAAAATAAAAGACTAAACATACTGAGCCCAAAAGATTAAGGACTGGATCTGTTGAAAATAGAACCAGATCTGTTGATTCAAAAGATAAAGGACTATTTTTGTCATGGCTTGGAAGTTAGAGGACAAAATATGCTATTTCACCGAAATAGGTTTTTTCCTTGTGTCTTCTTCATATGCAATAGGGGTTACTTTTCCTAAAACCCATATAGACATCTTGTTTCAGCCCTCTTTTCTAAGGAATCTTAATTTACAGGTTTTTGCATCAAGAGCCGTGGAACTATAACGCCAGATATTTGCTTACAATTAACTATTTACAGAAGGCTCGTGAAGAGAGATTTCCTAAGCACATTTGCTATTCTCTAGAACGGTTAACTTTTGTGGCTCTCTCTAATCAGTTATATTCAAGCTACGAAATTTCCAACCAATACCAGCATTTCCAGCTTCTACTCTCTGCTGCGGAGGTTAATTTGCAACAAGGCAATATTAGTGAATGCTTAAGACTTGCTAAACGTGTTTTAGGGTCTTCAGTTGATAATAGCTCTCTCTTTTTTGCACATTTGTTACTATGCCGTGTTTATGCTGCTGAAGGTGATATCGTGGGCTTGAGCAAAGCGTACAGTCAATGCTTGGAGCTTAAAACTGATTCTCATATTGGTTGGATTTGTCTGAAGTTTATTGAATCCAGATTTGGTCTAGGAAATGATAATACCATATTGCCTTTGTGTTTTGAGGATTGCTCAAAAAACATCAAGCTGTCGTGGAATATGTGGACGGCTATGTTTAATATGGTACAGGGTTTGATTGCTATTTCCTTTGGTGATTTTGTTGGTGCAGAAGAGTCTCTTACACAAGCTTGCTCTTTAGCTGATGGAGAGAGTTGTCTCTTTCTTTGTCATGGTATTTATTATTTTATGAAAAATTTACGCATTTGCATTCTATAGCATTATTCCAGTTCCGCGTAGTGATATTCTTTGTGTTCGAATTTAGGTGCAATATGTATGGAGCTTGCCAGAGAGAAGTGCGAATCACAGTACATATCTCGTGCCATAAGTAGTCTCAATAAAGCAAAAAAGATTTCTTCTGGTTCCTTGCCTATTATCTCGCTATTGCTTGCACAAGCAGAAGCAAGCAATGGTTCCAAAACAAAGTGGGAAAACAATCTCCGCGATGAATGGTTTTCTTGGCCTCCAGGTTACTCGTTTAAATAATGCATGTGTTTGTTTTTCTATATACTATGATTTCAACTGTATAATTGTTTTTCATTGAGTTTCAGTACTTTATTTCAGTATTAAGTAATTGCATTTCTTCTAACTTATCTTTTTCCTTTTTGTACAGAGACGAAGCCTGCTGAACTTTTATTTCAAATGCATTTGCTTTCTAGAAATCGGGAAGATGGTTCTAAGTCGTCTTTGAGATTGATTTTACGTGCAATCCATTTGAACCCTTCGTGTTTGAGATATTGGAAGTATCTGCAGAAGAACTTGGAGTGATGAAACTATCAGGTGCTGCGAAAATAGACATAAAATTTGCTCATAGTACACTGTATTTTTACCCTTTTCTGTACATTTTTCTTGTTTTTTTTTTTTTTTTTTGTAACATGGAGAAGTTTATTTAAGATTTTTCAATCAACATTGCAGTTCTGTGCAACATGTTTTATACTATCATTCAGTTGCTGAATAGTAGTGTCAATACTTAGTTTTGAATGTTTGTATTTTTGATCTGACACAGGTGGTGGTTGTATCTTTGTAATTCCCGGGGTGGTTTTTGTAATTTTTGATGGAGGATAAATAATAACATTATTTCAAAAAAATAAAAACTAGCCTTTTGTCTCCACTATCTTAAGTACATGGCCTGTAATTTCAAAGCCATATAATTATTAGGTTAAATTTTCATTGTTCTAAAATGTAAATATTTTTTTTCTCAAATAAATTTATTAACCCCCCCTCTCCTCCACCTAAATTTCTCTCCTCATTTTTTTTCCACAGAAAACAAAGATCCATTTTCTTAAAATGCAAGTTACTATACTGTGTTATGTGAAACCTGCATAAAATTATTATGTGATTTTTTTTGTATCAAACTCCATTGTACTTTCAAAAATCTTGCATAAAACACCCAATTTCCGTTAGTTACTAGCACCATTAATTTTTAATTAAATTGCCTAAATTACCCCTATATATATTAATAGTACAAGGGTTTTTTGTGCAAACGTTCAAAAATACAAGGGAATTTTGCGCAAACGTTCAAAAGTATAAGAGAGTTTTTGGCTGAAAAATTATGCAAAAAACAACAAAAATTGCATATTGTTCGCGTGAAACACACTCGCGTTAAAAAATGGACGGAAGGAGACGACTTGGTTGTTTTATGCAAATTTTTTGAAAATATAAGGAACTTTGGTGCAAAAAAAATTTCACTAGGTAGTTTGGTGAAAATTTCACATAACATAGAATATAATTGTGCATTTTTTCCCTTCTTATAGTGTTGCTAATCATAAAAAGAAATATATTGCTCTTTCAAAAAAAATATATATATATATATATATTGCACGTTCTAGTGAATAAGTTGGTCACGGTAAGGCCATCTCCAGCCAAAGCAGGCGACTACCCCTCTTGTCTACCTGCCTTCTTGCTTGCCTGCCTGCCTGCCTACCTTGTCTAGTTTGTCATCTCCAATCGAACCAACAATCCGATACGTTTAGGCCATCTCCAGCTGAGGGGGGAGGCAAGCAAAACTTTCCCCACAATAACAATAACAATAACAACAATAACAATAATAATAACAAGTCTAAGTAAGTCTTATTTTTTATATGATGCGACATTGGCTTGAAATCATATATGATGCGTCGTGACAACATTGCACTTGAAATCATATATGATGCGTCGTGACAACATTCGAAATAAAGAAGTCAATAGACAATTGAAAAAAAATTTAGTCGAACACTTGTGGACAACACACGGGCCATTTTCGAATTAGGTGTTTCTTTATAACTGTATTTGTTAAGTTGATTGTATTTTTAAATTAAGTTGCAATAATAATAAGTTTAATTAAGTCATATTTTTATATAACAATAACTATATTTTTTTTTAAAACTAAATCGTAGTTTATCAAAATACACCCAATTTTTTCACACACATACACATATATATTTTAATTTTTTTTTTTTTTAAAAAGGTGATCAATTATATAAACTTGACCATTTTTTTACACAAGTTTTTAAGGATTTTTACACAAAATTTATAAGGCATTCACAAAATTTTTAAGGATTTTTATGCCCACATATATATGTTTTATTTTTTTTAAAAAAGTGACCAATTATTTTTTTTTACACACATATATGTATAGTTAATATAATTTTAATTTTTTTACACACATTTAAATTATTTTTTAAAATTAAAAAAAAAAAGGTGGCATTGCCTGCCTGCCTAATTGACCCCCCCATTGCCCTTCCCCACCTTACCCTCCGAAAAATTTCCATCTCCCGCCGACGATCCCCCTGATTGTTTGCCTCCCCCTTCGGTTGGAGATGGCTTAAGCCTATAATTTTTCCAGGTATACCAAAATAGAGAAGAATTGTTTTATGAAATGGTTGTATCAAATTAATTATTTTCTAAACTATAAACAATTGAGATCAAATTAGGTATTATTGCTTTTCACCCGTCTAGTCTTGCAATCTTATAATGAGAAATATTGATTGTGATGAAGTGATTGTGTTGTTTTAAACTGAATTAATCCGAACTAGGTCTGTGTATTTTTTGCACTTTCGGTGCTAGTTTGACTTTATTTAGAAGTCTCTGAATCAAAGAGAAGAAAGAGTTCATCAAGTGGAGAAATTAGAGGGAAAAATACTTTTAATACAAATTTTTTGTCCATATTACATATTTGATATCAAGCTTTCTGAAAAAATACATTTCATACTATGATTTAGGTCTTCTTGACACATTTAATTTGACCGTCAAATTTTAATAGAATTCATCACGTGCGCATCACGTGTTTGTTAGGTGGTACGAGAGCCAGGGGTAAAATTTTATTTTTTATACCAGATCTTTACCTATTTTATACATTTGGTACCAAACCTTTAAAACAAAGACATTTAATACCAAAGTTGAAGGTCGTTTGACACATTTGCTTTGATCATCAATTTGTTGAACAGGGAACGACCACGTGGCCGTTCATCAAAATTGCACGCTTTTTGCACGTGATGTGCTCAGACAGTGAGTACTTGAACCTAATCTTAATTTTGCCATATGACTGAAAATCCCTTGACGAGAGTTTTCTAACTTGTGTGCGTGGAATATTCATTGTGTTTATATGAGTTATTATGTAATATTTGGTCATTAAGAATTTAATTAAAAACTGTAATTTAAACGTAAGAAAAACAGGAGATTATCTCCTTTTCCTCCTATAAACGACTACATTTTCCTTCAATTATTTGTGTCTAGTTGCAAATTTCATCTTCTTATTGCTAATCTTTTTACTTTTTACTTTGGATTACTATTTTTAACGATGAAGACAAGCACATAAATAAGATCAAAGATCAATTAATATCTTGCAAGTTTTTTATTACTTACATTGAGAATTTTTTTTTTAGAAAATATTGATATGAATTTTATAATATGAAAAAATGTTCCGTGCAACTTTAATATTTTCTAGACTTAACAAATAAATTACTAGTATTAATATTTAGTCCATGTACACCCTTTCTCCCCCCAATTCACTGGATTCGTCATAACTGAAGCAACATAATCACATGAAAAGTTAAAATTCATTATTCCCTATTTATTTATTTTGAAAACAATAAAACAAAAAAACTCTCCAAAAATCACATTTCATCGTTAAAGATATCTTAACTTGTCATACCATAACTGCTACAAAAATATAATCACATCAATTTTCCATACTGCAATAAGATATTTTGTTAATTCAATACACAAATAATGTGGTACAACACACATATAAAATTATATATTTGATTTAATCCCTAAATTTAAAAAGTAATTGACTCCAAAAAATCTTATCCTCGAATAATCTCTCCATTGTGAGATGAGGATATATATATAATTTCCAAAATAATTTCCCTTTTTTCTTTTCTTTGAGAATTCCAAAATAATTTTCCCCCAAACACAATTACCTGTTGTATATTTTTAGTATTTCTATTTATCAAAAAAAATATTTATAGTATATTTCCAACAACAAACCTCAACGTAAGATAACTGATCACGCCAATTCCACCACCATCGCGCATGGCTTCACAACCGACCACCGCAACCACCACCGCCGAGGTCGGTTCCAATTCCAACACAGAGAAACAAACCAAAACGATTCGCCCCACCCGCAACCTGCCCCCACCCATAGAAGTCCAGAAAACCTCCCCGCGCTTCCCTCAATCACCCGCCACCCCAACCCCAATCACCACCGCTCTCTCCCCTTCCCACCGCCGCATCGCCATCGCCATCGATCTCAGCGACGAGAGCGCGTACGCCGTAAGATGGGCCGTAGAAAACTACCTCCGACCCGGAGACACCGTCATCCTCCTCCACGTCCAGTCCACCTCCGTCCTCTACGGCGCCGATTGGGGATCCTCAACCCCAACGAACAACCCTAATTCAATTAATTCACAATCGAAGCAGGAATTGGAAGAGGAATTCGAGAAATTGACAACCGCGGAGGCGATTAAATTGGCTCAGCCGTTGAAGGAGGCGGGACACGTGTCGTTTAGGATTCATATCGTGAAGGATCATGATATGAAGGAGAGGCTCTGTTTGGAGGTGGAAAGGTTGAATTTGAGTGCGGTGATTTTGGGGAGTAGGGAAATAGGAGCTTCTAGAAGGAATTGTTGTAAAGGGAAGCTTGGGAGTGTGAGTGATTATTGTGTGCAGCATTGTGCGTGTCCTGTGGTGGTGCTCAGGTATAATAATAATAATAATAATAATAATAATAATAATAATAATAATTATAATTGAAATAAAGGTTCAATAATTTAATTTCCCATTTAATTATTCTCTTTCCTTTTCTCGTTTAGGCCATTTGAGTTTTTATATATTAGTATTGCATTTGATGTTAATATTGGATTGATATGATCTGAAAGATAAATGAACTTCTTGGTTGATTCACTACAACTCTTTTGAGTTTTGACCCAAATTATGGTCTGAAGAACTCTGAACATAATAAAGTCATAAAAGAATTATCATCGATCTTTGTTCTATAAAAATAGCATTTCAATTTTAACATATTGATCAATGTAAAACGCTCTCTTGTGTTATGTGAAGTTTGTACAAAATTTTCCGCAAAATGTTTATTGCATAATTCATCTAATAATTTTGTACATATTTTATTAATATAATTTTTATATTTTACCCTAGATATGCAATGGTGATTTCTCTGATATGTCAATTGTAATTTAGCATAAATATGAAGAAAGCTCACCCTAACCCGTTGAACCCTACTCTTTTGTACCCACCCCGAACCTCCTCCCATCCATCAAACCCAGATCGTTGGGGCTTGGTTCTACACTATTCAGGCCGCGAAGATAGCCTGGGTACAATGAAACCCGTCATCGATAGCTTGGTTTAACACTACCCAGGACAAAACCCAGGTCGTTGTCGCGACCTAAGTGGGCTCGTCAATGACCGCAACCGCAACCTTGATTCTGAGGGCCAAGGTGGGATGAAGGGATCGAAGGGGGCGTGATGGGTGTGCAAGGGTGGGGAACCTCAATATTAGGGTTATTTTGGTCATTTTAAGATTTAAGAAATAATAAATTAAATTTCAGTCTCATTAATCGCACGTGCAATACACTTCTAAAACAGAGTTGGACGGAATGGGGTTTCGTGTTAATCTATATCTAATATATATATAAATTTATATTTATTAATATATATATACATATAAAAGTACGAGTTGATCAAATAGAATTTCTTGAAATTTTTGTGAAGACTAATATGCCCCTATTTAAATTATATTGTAATATTTAATTTTATGGCAAAAAGATAAAAAAGAATTCTAGAAGTATAATTAGACAAGAAGTCTCTCCTACATCAACCTTATTATAATTATCTTTTAAGGTTTTGCATCATTAAAATATTAATAGTAAAAAAATAAAAAATAAATTCTAAAAAAAACTATTTCTCTATATTTTTCGAAATTCACTTTGAAAAGTTCTTAAAAAATTATCACTTATTAAAGATCCAATGAAGAAGAAAAAAAATGCCACATTTGTGCTGCATGAAAAACACTATTTAGTTTAATTAAAAAATATATTATTGGCTTAAGCCAAAAAGAGTCAAAACATAGAAATGGCTTGATTAAAAAATATATGATAAAAATGGTAAATCAATGGGAAAATGGGTTAGATAAAAAAAAAGCGAGTTAAAGCAGAAAAAAAGTCGTAATTTATAAAACAACAAAGTAAATCGGCAAAAAATTGGTAAAATCGATAAAAAAAAAATGAATGACATATGCTAAACACGAGATAACAAAAAAATGATAAAATCGATACAAGAACAAAAACAAAAAAATGAGTAAATTGGCAAAAAGGTGAAATGTTTGAGAAAATAAGTTAAATTAGCAAAAGAATAAGTATAATCAGACTAAACTTGTGTTAAACCAGAGAGAATGAGTGAATTGATTAACAAATATGATAAAATCGAATAAAATTGGGTTAAACTAGAGAGAATTGATGGATTGATAAAAAAATGTGATGAACCACAAAAAACGAGTGAAATCAGTGAAAGAACGGGCTAAAATAACAAAAAAAAAATGATAAACTTAGTGTAAAAACAAGTAAAATCGATATTTATTTGGAAATTCATAAGAAATTATCACTTATCAAATAACCTCAAAAAAAATTAAAGAACCTAAAAACCAAAAGCCACCTTCGGGTTAGTTAAATAAAAAATACTATTTAGTAAACTGGAAAACTTATAATTGGCTTAAGACAAAATAAGTCAAAAACATAGAATGGTTAAAATCGGTGAAAATGGGTAAAACTCGACTAAAAATATGATAAAAAAATGGTAAAATCAATGGGGATGTAGGTTATATAGAAGAAAAACGAGTTAAAGAAAAAAAATGGTGACCGTCAGAAAATGGGTAACTGGTTAAAAATGAATGATATTGGCTGAACATGAAATAAAAGGGGTGGGGGGGGGGGGGGGGGGAGGATCAAATCAATAAAAGAACAAGAACAAAAATGAATTAAATTGACAAAAAACGAAGGTGAAATATGTGAGAAAATAGGTTAAATTAGCAAAAGAATAAGTACAATCGACTAAGATTGGGATACCAGAGAGAATGGAGGAATTGATTAATAAATGTGATAAAATAATCGACTAAGTTTGGCTTAAAATGGGGAGAATGGGTGAATTGATTAACAAAAGGGATAAACCACAAAAGGGTAAAATCGGTGAAAGAACGAGTTAATATGAAAAAAATGAAAAAAGTAAATTAAGTGTAAAAGCGGGTGATATCGATATTTCTTTTAAAACTTCTTAAAAAATTATCACTTATTAAAGAACCTCATTAAAAATAAATTATGTCACTTTCGAGTTATATGAATAAAAAAAGTATTATTTACTTAACTGAAAAACTTATAAATGGACTTGAACAAAAAAAAAGTCAAAACATAGGTTAAATCGATAAAATAGGTTCACTCGACAAAATTGAGAAAATTGGTAACAACAAGTCAAATTGTTTAAAAAATGGATTAAGCATGTGATTAAAAATGGATGAACTAAAAAAAAGACATGTATAACAGGTAAAACTGGTGAAATCGATAAATAAAAAAGGGGTTAAACCTGTGAAAATAGTTTAGATGGAAATATCAAGATCAAGAAAGAAAAAAATTAATGTTGTTAGATTGAAAGAAAAACTAGTTGAAACAAAAGAAAATGGTGCCATTGATAAAACAACAAGGTTAACCGACAAAAAAATAAGTAAAATGGGTAAAAGAAATGAATGACATCGGTTAAACAATTGTTAAAACCGGCAAAAACAGGTAAATTTCGATTAAAAATATATGATAAAAAATGGTAAAATCAATGAAAAAATGGGTTAGATAGAAAGAAAAGTGAGCTAAAGAAAAAAAATAGTGCCATTGATAAAACAACAAGGTAACGGACAAAAAAATGGGCAAAATCGATAAAAAAAATGAATGACATCGACTAAACACGGGATAACAAAAAAAGGGAACAAAATCGATAAAAGAACAAGAACAGAAGAATGAGTTAATTGGCCTAAAAAAAGGTGAAATATGTGAGAAAATAGTTTAAATAAGCAAAAGAATAAGTAAAATCAGACTAAAAATTGGTTAAACTGAAGAGAATGAGTGAATTGATTAACAAATGTGAAAATCGACTAAAATTAGGTTAAACTAGAGAGAATGGATGGATTGATTAACAAATGGGATACACCACACAAGAAATGGTGAAATCTATAAAAGAACGAGCTAAAATAACAAAAAAGAAATGATTAACTTAGTGTAAAAGCAGGTAAAATAGATTTTTCTTTTGAAAGTTGTTAAGAAATTATCACTTATTAAAGAAACTAAAAACAAAAGGTCACCTTCGGACTATATGAATAAAAAAAGTACTATTTAGTTAACTGAAAAACTTTAACTGGCTTAAGCCAAAATAAGTCAAAACATATAAGGGTTAAAATTGATGAAAACAGTTAAAATTCTTTTAAAAAATATGTATGATAAAAAAAAATGGTAAAATCAATGGAAAAATGGGTTACATAAAAAAAAACGAGTTAAAGCAAAAAAAAATAAGGTGCAATTGATCAAACACCGGGGTAAGTCGGCAAAAATGAATAACTGGTATAAAATGAATGACATTGGCTAAACATGAGATAACAAAAAGAGGGGGGGGGGGGGGGGGTTCAAATCGATGAAAGAACAAAAACAAAAAATGGGTTAAATTGGCAAAAAAGGTGAAATAGGTGAGGAAATGAGTTGAAAATTGGTAAAATCGACTAAAATTGGGTTAATTCAGAGAGAATGAGTGAATTAATTAACAAATGGGATAAACCACAAAAATGGGTGAAATCGATGAAAGACTAGATTAAAATAACATAAAAATAAATGGTAAACTCAATGTAAAATCGAATGAAATCGATAAAAGAACATGTTAAAAAAATGGTAAACTTAGTGTATAAGCAGGTTTACTCGACAAAATTGAGGAAAATTGGTAAAATCGTGTTAGATTAGTTAAAAAATGGATTAGGCATGTAAATTGAAAATAGATGAACTCAGTAAAAGAAAGGTATAACCGGCAATACTGGTTAAATCGATAAAAAAAAAAAGGGTTAAACCTGTGAAAACTGGTTTAGATGGGAAAAAAAAATTGTTTAGATGGAAATACCAAGGTCAAGGAAGAAAAAATTGATGTTGTCCATTCGTTTAAATGTTACTTTTAGAATTATAGTTATGTAGACATGTAGTTTTAGGTTAAAAATACTTCGTAATTATAGTTCATTTTTTATTTTTAAGTTTTGATTTTAGGTATTCATGATAATAACTTTAAATTTTTGGTAACAAAATAGTAATAATTAAAGTGATTTAGTCAGAAAAATTATGTGGTGTGTCATTAAGACAATAATATGATAAAAAATTATTATATGATTCAACAAACATAGGAACTTAGTTAATCACGTGCAACGCACGTGTACTTTTCTAGTAACACAAAAAAATTAACCATAAAGAATAAAAAAAACACTTATAAATAGATCCTAAAATGTATATATATAATTATTATAATTTAGAAATAATATACTTTTAAGTAAAAAAATATGGTGGGTATCATTGGAAGATTTAATCGATAAAACAATGGGATAAACCGACCAAAAATGGGTAAACATGTAAAAAATTAATGTTATCGGTTAACCACGTGATAACAAAAAAATGGTCAAATCGATAAAAAGAAGTAGAACAGAAAAATGAGTTATATTGACCAAAAAAAAGGTTAAATAGGTTGAATTTAGCTAAATAATAAGTAAAATCGACTAAAATTGTGTTAAACTAGGGAGAATGGTTGAAAAATGGGATAAACTAAAAAAATGACTGAAATCAGTGAAAGAACATGTTAAAATAACAAAACAAATGGTAAACTCAAAGTCAAAGCGGGTGAAATTGGTGAAAGAACATGATAAAATATATGGTAAACTCAGTGTAAAAGCAGGTTAAATCGATGAAATAAGTTTACATGGTAAAATTGATAAAACGAGTTACATTAGTTAAAAATTGATTAAGCATGTAATTAAAATGCATGAACCCAGTAAAAGACAGGTACAACCAGCAAAAATGATGAAATCGATAAAAAAAAACATGACAAACTTGTGAAAAATGATTGATAAAATGGATTAAGCATGTAATTAAAATGCATGAACTCAGTAAAAGGCATGTACAGCCGGCAAAACTGATGGAATCGATAAAAAAAATGTTAAACTTGTGAAAAATGATTTAGATGGATTATGGATATATCAGAGTCAAGAAATAAAAGAATTGATGGTGTCCATTCGTCAAATGGTATTTTTAGAATAATTCTTATGTATACACGTAGTTAATTATAGTTCTTTTTTAATTTCTTACTTTTGATTTTAGGTATTTATGATCACAACTTTAATTTATGGTAATAATTAAAGTAATTTAGTAAATAATTATGCAATATATCATGAAGACGATAGTATGATAAAAATTATTATATGATGTAACTAACGAAAGAAATTAATTAATTTACGTGCAACGCACGTCTGAAAAAAAATATTAAAATTAATTTTTTTTTAAACATCATTTTGTTACACAAAGTAATAGTAGTTAAAAACGAATTGCATTTTATCTATAAAAAAACAAAAAATGCTTATGACTTAGCTAAGTACATAATTTTATTTGGATAGAGAAGCAAAATATAAACAATATCCAAGAATATCAAGACATGCATAACCTAGAATAATCAAGACATGCATAACCTAGAATAATCAAGACATGAATAACCTAGAATATAAATACTGATAAAGTTGGTGGAAAAACGTTCGAAACAGGTTAAAAAAAAGTTCGTGAAATCGATAAATACATGTGTAATCGATGAAAATTAGGGTGAAATTCGTGTAAAATGGATGAAATTAGTGATACTCGAATTTTCATGGAAAACAGGCAAAATTGATTAATGAAAATTGGTGAAATAGATAAAAGTCGATTAAAATATTTTAAAATGATAAATATAATAATCAAGACATGAATAACCTCTTTTATAAATACTGATAAAGTTGGTGGAAAAACGTTTGAAACCGGTTAAAAAAATATATTTGTGAAATCGGTAAATACATATGAAATCGATGAAAATTCAGGTGAAATTCGTGTAAAATGGTGAAAACAGTGATACTCGAAACATGAGAAACTGGAGAAATCGATTAATGAAAATTGGTGAAATCGATAAAAGTCGATTAAACCATGTGAAAATGATAAACATAATAGTCAAGACATGAATAACCTCGAATATAAATACTGATAAAGTTGGTGGAAAAATGTTTGAAACCGGTTAAAAAATGTTTTTGAAATCGGTATATAAATGTAAATTCAGGTAAGTGAAATTCATGTAAAATGGATGAGATCGGTGATACTCGAATTTCATGGGCAACGGGCGTAAATCGATTAATAAAATTGGTAAAATCGATAAAAGTCGATTAAAACATGTGAAAATGATAAACATTTGGGCGAAATTTGTGAACACTGGTAAAGTTGGTGAAAAACGAGTGAAATCGACAAAAATGCGCCTGTGAAATTGATAAATACATATGGAATCGAATAACCTTGGATGAAATTAGTGAAAAACAGATGAAATCGTTAAAAATGGTGAAATCATTTAATTGGTGAGCAAAGGTAATGTCGGTGAAAACATGTGAAACCAATAAAATATGAGGTGAGATTGGTGGAAAAAACTTGTAAATCAGTGGAAAAACATGTGAAAAATAGTGCTTTCTAAATGAAAACTACTTTAATGAAATAAACTAAATAATTTTGTTATGATCTTATTTTAGAAAAAAGGGTAGATTCTATGAACAAATCGATCATCAATTTATATTTGATTACAATAAAGTCATTTTTTTTATAAAATAATAATTTTAATTGTCATTGATTTGTACTATTTTGTGACATGATAAAGTCACTTTTACTATAATTTATAAAATTTACTCATGAAATTAACTAGATACGTACAACGCATGTGCACTTTTCTAGTGGTATAAAAGAGTTCTATAATAAATATACAAAGGGGATTTCCATGCAAATTTGGTTTAGCGCCGGGGGGGGGGGGGGGGGGGGGGGGGGGGGGGGGGGGTTGGTCTTGCATATATCCCCAAAACTTTAACTAATTTTCTACATCGATCTCTCTTGTGTTCGGTGAAAATTTAACTCAGGTCTGATTTGTTCAGACACATCCAACCAAAAAATATAAAAATATAATAAATGTATTGTTCAACCACATAACAAGTATATTAAGTTCGGAAAAATCATGTCTGAAAAAGAATTATCCGAAAATGAGTGATTTTACTGAGAAACCATTCCCTCCTAAAATATTAGTTGAATTGACGGGTCGGACGTACCAGTCCCATGTGGTTCCCTTACATGATCTAACTATCGAGTTGTTTCTTTTTAATCCCTTTCCCCTATTCGTTTTGGTATTTGTTGGGTTTAATAAAGAGAGGTCCACCTTTTTCGTTAAACTTAAATGTTAGAAATTTGCTGCAATTGTTTTTGCAACTGTGAAGTGAACAATGGATATCCTTATGATTCTTTCTTTTGTTTTCTTTGGGTTATTACATATATGGTTCTTTTCTTTTAAAATAATTTTGTTTAACCAAATTGGGATCCCATTTGCATTACTCTCCACAATATCGCAATGACATCAAACTCGATTACATTACTTGTACATGGAACAAATAACCTTGATTTAAATGGTTTCCAACAACAAAAGCTCATTTAGGCCTTAATTTGTTAAATATGACACATGAAACATTAACATAAAGTCATAAACAACAACCGTTTTCCCATTAACTAGATTGACGAGCTATTAATAACACAATTTATGCGGTAATATCAAAAAACATGTTTAGATCGACCAATTCTCATTCAAACTCAACTCATTTTGCAAAAATAAAACAAAACACAAATTATCTTAAATTCAGTATAAGATCCAAATCAAACATTAATAATTCGACTCAACATGACTCCTTTATTCTAGATATATGTGAAATGGAAGACGGTCTTTGTAAAGATCCAATAGACTCGTAAGTAGGAGCAAAACGTGTCTTCATTAACACTTCAAATATTCTGCATTATTGTCTTAATATGCTAGAGCCAAATAGTTCCCAACACAATAATAGGACGATCATGAATCCAAGACGCCACAATAACCAACACACAAGACACTGGACCAAGAAAAAGATAAACTGTCCAAAATGGACACACAATATATTTTTTTCAGAAGGCTCCTAGAGTCCCCTCGCTCCTGCTCCTGCGCATATTAGAAAAATCATTCCTCAAGCCCAAAAGCTTGTTGCTAAAGTCGGTTACTTGGGGCATCCCTTGTGCGGCTGACTTTATTCCACTGGGGGGCAGCCGCCCATGCCTGCTCCTCGACGGTTTTTGCATAGCCACCACTTGGCTTTTCCGACCATGAACCGAAGAAGATGATACCTTATGAGCAACAATTCCATGTGTTCCCTTCCTCGAGTTCTTGACTTCTAATCGAAGGCCACGATCAATTTGATGAACACCAATGCCCAATCGAGTTGATCGATCTGCTGTATCCTTCATAATCCCAACTTTAATTGTTTGTCTGTTGTAGTAAGTGAGATTGGGAAGAAGACTTTGCACGTATTTCTTCAATTGTTCGTCTCCCACGTTTTTCTGAGCTGGATTTCCTTCCAAGCTGAGAGCTTGCAGACAATTGTAATTAGCAGCAAGTTGACCGAGGGATTTGGTTGTAGAGATTTTGTTGAAACGTAAATCCAAGACGTTTATTTTTAGGAGGCGATGAAGACCTTCAACTTCACTGATCTTGTTACCGGCTAAGTACAGTTCTTTGATAGAGGAACACCCAGATAGCCCTTTTTTAGATCAGAGTAAAAAAGGGGTGTAAGAGCAAAATAAACATAAGTAATTATATAACAAAATGAGACAGGCATATTAACACCAGAACAAACACGCCAAACTCTGATATGAGCTATTCAAATGATTTCAGATTTCATTTGGATTGAGGGATTTGGATTTGATCAAGGATTTGAAGATATGATTCAAACGGTTCCAATATTGGGTGGATTTTAAATTTCTCGTTTTGGGTTGAGAGAATAGTACAAAATAGTTGATTAAGGAATTCAAAATCCATACATTACTAAAATCATCCAAACAAGTTATATGGATTTGTCATTAGGACCGAGGGATTTGACTTTATTCAAATGACTCCTATATTGGTGGATTTCAAATTTGTTTTAGTTGATAGTTTAAAGAATGGTACGAAATGATTAACTAAGGATTTCAAATCCATATAATCGAAATGATCCAAAAAAGTCTTATGGATTTCTTGTTCTGAATTTGAAATACTTAGCTCCAAAATCCTTAATGAAAATGAAGTTTCACATGAATTAAAACATATAATAGTTGAAAGAATGGTACAAAATGGTTATCTAAGGATTTGAAATCCATATAGAATCAAAATGATCCTAACAAGTCCTACAGATTTCTTATTATGAATTTGAAATACTTAGCTCCAAAACCCTCAAAGCAAACGAAGCCTTACACGAATTAAAACATTTTCAATTCCATAATTTCTTCTCTTAAAGAAGTCAATGTCAAAATCAATATAGCAGTTCTTGATCATCGATAGTTTTATATATGCTTCTTCCCCTTTTTAAGGGATTATTGGATAAACAAGTTTCAGGTAAGAACAACGTGATTTATATATTGGAGAAGTAAGTCATACATACCATGTCCAATCCTTAATATCCGGTTATAGCTCAGGTCAAGTACACGAAGACGTGTAAGATCCCTTAATCCTTCAATTGTGGAGATATAGTTTTTTGAGAGATTCAAAATGTGGAGTCCTCGAGGGAGAGAACCAGCAGTAATCCTAGCTGAAAATCACAAGCAGATAAACATCTAAGGAACACAATGAATCAATGTTGGCACTTTTGACATAAAGAAGCACGAGCTTGAGTAAATGGTAGAGAAACAGACCTATGGCATTTCCAGATAAATTAAGTGATTTAAGGCTAACAAAAGCACTGAGAAACGGGATCACAACCAACCCAAGGTTAGTCAGCTGAGCTGCTGTAGCTGAGGCATTCAGAGAAGAGATGTATCTCTTTGCAGCTTCCATTCCAGGGTTGACCTTGACTTCCAGCTTCGCAGCAGTGGGTCCCTCAAGTAAATCATTGCTTTTCGGTAATTCTTTGTCATCGCTTGGAGCAAATTCGTTATACTCTTCCAATGGGCTACAGTGCTGAAGGTCCATAACCCATTCCTCAATTCTTTTTAACTTAAAATCCTTAGTAGGTACTGCATCCCAATGGTGAAAAGAAGTTGTCCCTTTCATACTTTTCTCCACATTTACCCCATCTGATGCAGGTATAATCCATTCTTTTGCTGAGCCAACATAGTTATAAGCCTCATAAGTCCCATCAGCAGGACTTTCACCATTATTCTTGTCGTTAAAAAAAGAGACCTCTCCTTGATCTTGTACTTTTCTATTTTCTTCATGCACTATGCCTTTCTTCCTTGAATCCAAGGCTTTTAGATCTTCAGCGGATCTCGCGTATGGCAAAAAGGAAGCAGATAGTCGGTTAGGGGAACCAATACTTGGCAAAGAACTTGACTTCACAATTACAGGTGGTGAATAAGGTGTACAGTCACCGCAATCACCTGCAACCGGTAACTGTATATCATCTTTATCATCAAATTCCTTTTCAGATACTTGTGGATCTCCAATTGAAAATATCGATTCGTTTTTGGCAAACTCGTAATGCACTTGAACGGAATCAGAGGGTATAGTTCCCTGAAATTGATTTGACAGGCTGCCATCTGGGACAATTTTCCTGCAGATATCAGAGGATCCATCATAAGAAACTTTTTGTTCGGTTTCTTCCTCTGAGCCTACGTCACCAGAAGTTCTATCTTTCCAATTCAATCTGCTTCCTAAAGATTGGCTCTTTTTGATAAGTGAAATGTTATGATCTGTTATGCTACAGTCGGCACTGTATTTGCTCTCTATTTCCTCCGATCTACAGTCTCGTTCGGTAGGAGAGGAATCAGTTGCATGATCAGCATTACCATTGAATGTGTCTCCTCCCTCTTCCTTAAAACATGGATTAGCTTCTGCAGCCGAGTAAGACTCTGAAGTCTGATTTTTAGAGGCATCTTCCAACGTCTTCTGCATTGCTTCAGAAGATAGCTGAACTGTTTTCTATTCAGGAATGAATGGATTGGATTAGTTGAAGAGAATGAATGATAAAGAAGATGCTAAATTATCATATGATACCAAATTATAAGATGCCCACTAACCTTTTGCTTGTGGGAAAGGATTTGAGCTTGAAAACATGAAAATCTTACCATCCTTACAGCACTGACAAGGTTCACATCTGATCTAGTCTTATTACAATATTGAAATTTTTTGGCAATCTATTATTCTAACTTCCTAAATTGCAGAACAAATTTTAAAGTGAAATTTACATGCTGCGACCACGTTTCCTGGAACTCAACCAAGGCAAACATTAGCCATAGTCAACCGATAAACCCTCCAAAATACGGCACAATCTCCAAATGTGCGATGATCTCGACCTTCTCGAAACAAATGATGATATAACCCCGTTGTTATTGCCCCACACCTGCTCAGAGGTGCGAGAAACCTTCGATGTTTTTATAGCTGCCAGACTGAAAGAAAAGCTTCTGCAACTTTAAGAGAACAGCTCCGATGACGCATGTAAGAGCCAAGTGCCTGAGTAGGACAATAATGCCAGATAAAGTTAAAAATAAAAAATAAAAAGATGCTATTAAGTCGAGCAATAAATAATCAGTGATTCACATAAGATGTTTATTGCACTATTGAGTTATAATGCACAGAAGGAAATTTATTTGGTTGTTAATGTCCTGAAGTTTGTTCACAAACAAAGAGTCACTCATTCTCCAAAGCTTACTTTCAATTTGTTTACTCCTCTGTTTCTCCCTTTAGATGCTACATATATGTATTCCTTCCTTTCAAAATTATTACATTAATATATTAAACAAGAAAAACAACTTAAAAACATAAAATTATAGGATATAACTACAGGATTGCATGTATATTAATAATACAATTTCATTGTTTCCAAAAGCCAAATAACTGGTTTTCGACTCAAGAATTTAAATAGTATTTGAGCAATTAATGAAACTTTAATAAGCAACAATGGAATTACAATATATAAGAAACAATAGTACAAACACAAGATTAATCATGTAAGAAATATCACCAATACATCTCAATCATTCACCCAGTTAAATTACATTTGATATTCTAATATTCGCAATTATTTACATAAAACATCACAATAAATATTACATTCATAAAAAATGTTACCTTTTTTCATACTTTACACAAAACTCTCGAGACGCATATCAAATTAAACAAAAGGAGTTCATCGCAATAAGATCCAAAAAAAAAAGAGAAAAAAAGGTAATTACAAAAAGCTGTAATCTAACCTCACGTGAGCCAGATTGCCTGGAAAACACAGAAAAGATATATCACCAACAAAAAGGAACAGAAAAAGTTTTTTTTTAACTTTTTTATTTTTGTAACCCTAAGATGAAAAAACTTGATTCGGTAAGCTGAGATTTATATTGAAATCAATGGCTGCAATAATTTGTTCCGGATTTTCAAATCGTTCAAAATTAGGGTAAAGAGGCATTAATGACTTTATTCTGTTCTGTGATTTTTAGGAAAAACAGATAGAATAAAGGAGGGAGCTGTTTTTGTGTCCACAAGCAAAGAGAGCGAGTCTTATGGCCGTTGAATTTAAGATTTTAAAAATTACCGATTCGGCTCATAAATATCCTATAAAGTGATTAGGGTTTATTATTTTTTATCAGAAAGAAAACAAGGGCTATTATACGGATGTTTTAGGAACAAGTCGGTTTGTTCTTATATTATTAATTATTAATAAAATAATAATTATATACTTTTCCATTATGATGAAACGATAAATTATATTATTATGTCAGAATATCAATTGATTAATCATTATAGTGAAAGCTGGTTATAAAAAATAAATAATCAATAATTAATAAAACTAGTACTAATTAGAAAATCGCTCATACTTTATGGGATCCGAACCCAAAATCCTACGGCATATATGGAAGAATTTTGGCTCAATTTTGTGGATTTTGGTTTTGAAAAAATGGTTTGGGTGGTTATGGTGAATCCTTGAGTCAGGATGTTGGATTTTGTAGTTTTGAACAGTTGAAACTGTATTCGGATTGAATTAATTTGAATATTGATGTTTGGAGAAAAAAAATATATGGTAGATATCAAATCAATGTATTTCATAGAGGTGTGTGGTTGATGTCAAATCATTGTATTTTATATGTTTCAATTTCAAAAGGTTTGGGCCCTGGTCTCATTAACTTTTGTCAAAACTCCATGCAGAAGAGTTTTGGCTCGGTTTCACGGGTCATTAACTAGACCAAACTCTTCCATATAGACCTAATAGGGCCTATATGAAAAGGTTTTCGCTCGATTTCACTAGGTTTTGGTTTCGGAAAAATGGTTTGAATGGCTTTAGTGAAACCTTTGAAACACCATTTGAATTGAGTTTTGATGTTGGATTTTGTAATTTTCATATAGTTGAGATATGATTTGATATTTGGGTGTTGGGGTTTGTGGGGAAAAGTATGTGATAAGTGTCAAATTAATTTCTTTATATAAAAAAGTAGGGTCCGTCTAAAATGAGATGTTGAGGGATGGGGAGCACATAAGATAGCATTTTTATCTTGGTGACACGTGTCCTCTTAAAATTTAAAATAATTTATTTTCTTAAAGACAAATTTACCCTTTTGTAATGAGTGTAATTCAACACCACCTCTTATGTTTTGCCTAACTTAAAAATATGTATTATTTTTATTAGCAAAAATACCCGATATTTTTTTATTAGCAAAAAATATCCCTCTCAAGTTGAAATGACAATTTTACCCCATCAAAGGATGAAAAAACATCCCCTTAACTTAAAAGATTACCAATAGCCCCTGGTAACTTTAAAATTTTGCAATAACCCCCCTGTTTTTTTTTAAAAATTGACAAAAACTTTCATATGATTTATGAAGTCCACTTTAAAGAATTGAAAAAAATCTTATCCCCCAAAGTAACATATTGTGACACTTTACCACCCATATGTACAAATAAAACACTTTACTGCCTCAAATAATTTTATTATTTTTTCTTCGACGGAAAATATACATGTGCCCCTCACATGAATTTTCAAAGTTAGTTACAACACTTCTTACAAGTCCAAATACTTCGCTCATGTAAAAGAACCAAAAATCCGAAGTGAAGTAGAAAAATAATTTATTTGTAAAGAGAGGGAAAAATGCACGTCATGTTTTGACTAATTTACTACCCTTAAAATACACATGTGAGTCACATATATGAGTTTTTCGGCTATCAAAATTGGCATAAAATCATAAGAAGCTAAAGTTTTTTTTTAGGGGCACATGTATATTTTCCATAAAAATTGAGGGACACATGTATATTTTCCAAGAATATACATGTGCCCCTCAATGTATAAAGTAGGCAAAAGTTTGGTATGAAAAGTGTAATTCCCTCAATTTTTTTAATTTTTTTTTGGGAAAGAGATATGAAATTAATTAGAGAATAGAGAGACTTTTTTAAACATGTTAATTAAAGGGTTAGTGTGTAATTTAACATATGTTTATTTTTTCTTAATGTCCGATGTCACATCATCATTGAACATTTTGACCAAAAATTGTGGTTTAGATTTGTTGTTGACTTTTTTTAGTGGTTGAGATGGGGTATCTCTTATACACTTATGTTCCATAAAATCTTATTTTAGAAACACCCAAAAAAGTATATGTCAAATCAATGTTGTTTATAAGTTTTATAAGTTTGAAGCTTATTAGATTTGAAAACTTCATTTAATTTAGATTGACCCTATTTCACGAAACCGCAAAACTGAACCAAAACCATTTTATATAGACTATTAAAGTCTGGGATCTCAATTTTTATCACTGCGTTACGGTCTCATGACTATAGTATATCTTACAATATACTACTTTATAAAAATCCAAGCACAAAATTAGTTAAATATGGGGTACAACTAACATTCAACAAAATCTTCTCACATGAAAGGGCAAGGATACGAATTGTTAATTAAGATTTAAGAGAGCCTCTAAAAAAATTACGATAGATATGATTTGTTAATTAAGAGTAATATGTGATTTAATAAATTATGTATTTTTACAAATTGGGTATTTTTTGCAGGGTTTTTGAAAGTACAAGTAAGTTTGGCGCAATAAAAATTTCACAGAGTAGTTTTTGCAGGTTTAGCATAACACAGAGGAGTATTTAGCATTTACCCTTAATGTAAACGATTATTATAGTAAGCATGAACAAAGTAGGGTCTGTCTAAAATGAGATTTTGAGGGATGGGGAGCACATGAGATATCATTTATCTTGGTGACACATGTCCCCTTAGAATTTAACTTTAAATAATTTATTTTCTTAAAGACAAATTTATCCTTTTTAATGAGTGAATTCAAAAGACTTCTTGTGAACTAAAAAAAAACCTATGTTATTTTTATTAGCAACAAAACCTTGTACTTTTATTATTAACAAAGAAATCCCCTCTCAAGTCGAAATAACAATTTTACCTCACCAAACAAAGCAAAAGCATCCCTATTACCTAAAAGGTTACCAATAACCCCTGGTAACTTTAAAAATTGGGAATACACCCCCTCCTCCCCATTTTTTTTTTGAAAAAATTGACAAAATTCTCCATATGATTTATGAATCTCATATCAAAAAGTTAACAAAAATCTTATCCCTAACAGTTACATGTTTTGGCACTTTACCACCCATATGTACAAAATAAATACTTTACCCCTGAAAAATAAAATTAGTTGCACTTTACCCCCTCAAATGATTTTATGCAATTTTTGTTTGACGAAAAATGTACATGTGCCCCTCACATGAATTTTCAAAGGGTAAATTAGTCACATCACTTCTTACTTGTCCAAATACTTGACTCATGTCTTGTGAATCAAAAATCTAAAGTTAAGTAGAAAAAAATTTATTTGTAAAGAGAGAGGGAAAAATGCGCGTCAGTGAAATATTTGGTCGAAAAATCGATGTTGGAACTAATTTACCCTTAAAATACACAAGTGAGACGCATATCTATGTTATTTGGTGAACGGAATTGGCTTAAAATGATTTGAGGGAAAAAGTGCTATTAATTTTATACGTGCTTATTTAATTTATACTTTTGGGTGGTAAAGTTCAAAATATGTAACTTTGAGAGGGGGTGTAAAGTGCATTTTTCCCTCAAAATATTTTTTTTTTGGGAAAGAGATGAAATTAATTAGAGATAAGGAAGAAATTTTTAAACATTAATTAAAGGGTTAGTATGTAATTTAACATATGTTTATTTTTTTTAAATGTCCGATGCCACATCATCATTGGACATTTTGGCCAAAACTTTTGGTTCAGATTTGTTGTTGACTTTTTTTAGTGGTTGAGATGGGTTATCTCATGTATACCTATGTTCCATAAAATCTTATTTTAGAAAGACCCAACAAAGTAAGTATGTAAAGAGATCTTTACTAATTAAACTTCTATTTAATTTTTTTATTTCATAAAAGATTATACACTCAAGATATATATTTTATGGATCCGTTTCATCGTTACTCCAAGATTTCATGGAAATTGACCATATAGTGATGTGTTGCATCACACCATCCATACATCTTTTATAGATAATACTTCTGAAACACTTTATGTAATTAATTAACTAGTACTGTTATAAAATTATTAACATTAATTGTTTTAGAATATAAAAATATACGTACTCCATCAAACACTAGAAAATAGACATATCCATGTATTATAATTTATTTGTTATTCCAATCTTCCAGTACAATTATTCAATTACAGAATGATTGGATTATTTTAATGTACTAATTAATGAAGGATTAACAAATCCTTTGTGCCAAACAATCTGGTGATTCAAATGTACAAGCACAACGAGCCCCTCTTTCACCTGGAAAACCATAACAAAATGGAGTACTTTGTTTTCCACATAAGTTCCTGCAATGTTTTCCACATAATGCTTCTACTTTTGAATTTGTACAAGGAAATTTTGGCAATCTTGTGTAGCACGTTTTAGCATTTGTGGGAACAATTGTAGGGATTATCAATCCAACTGCAAACAAATTAATTAAGTAGTACAAATTGTTAATAACATAATATTAAACATGTATGTATATGTATGAAATGTTAAAATAAATATGAATATAATATAAACAAAGATTGCTTATTTTTAATACCTGAAACCATTGAGAGGAGAATGAAGCGGAATAGTGTAGAGAAGTTTGTCATCTTTTAAATATCTTATTATAATGTTTAATTTGGCTTAAAAAAATTTGTTGTATTGTCCTCCTATTTAAACAAAATTGATCGTGTGCTAATGTTGGAAAACGAGATTTAAAAGGTATTCAAATTGATGTTGTAATAAATTTATGATTTGATTTGATTTGATTGTATGTACAATATATTATGAATTTCATTTTGAACTTATGTGGTTTTTCTATAGTTTAGTACTAGTTTTGGGTGGTGAATTTCATTTGTGATTTGATTGTAATAAATTGATGATTTAGTAATATTAATGTAATGAATTGATGTACTTGAGTGTTTATCTAAAAAAAGAAATATTATTGTGTACAAGACAAACCGAATATCACGGGAAATACATATGGAACCTTTAACGTTTGGCTGATTTTTAGGGTAATTGTGCTTAGAGTATGTTATCCGAAAATATCCTAGCTTGAATCAAGGATGAAAATGGGCAACCTCGAGATTGGTCGTGCTTCAACTCAATGATATTCTAACTATTTTATCATTATCATTTTATAAAGATCTAAATGTAAAAATATCCCATGTATTTTTTTTAATTGTTAAAAAATCTCGTTGTGTTATTTTTATTAGCAAAAAACTCCTCTATGTTCTTTTTTTATTAGCAAAAAATTTCATTTGAAAAATCTTAATAAATCATGAGAAGGTTATTACTATTTTTTTAAGTGAACATGGAGGTTATTGTCAATTCTCAAAGTCAACAAGGAGATTATTTTCTTGTTTGGAGAGGTATTATTGTAATTAAAAGTTAGCACAAAGGGATTTTTTTTATAATAAAAAATAACATAAGAGATTTTTTGCTAGTTAGACAAAATATAAGGGGCATTTTTGCATTTAACTCTTTTAAAACTCATATACATACTTGTGTCATTTATTTTTTGAGTTTATGGTCGGTGCAATAGACCTTAAGACACGTGGGCCAATAGGGTGAGTGGCACAGGAATTGTAACACTATTTTGTTACAGAGGATCACAATATTTCTTCCAGAGTAATATTTTTAAAATTTCCATTGTAGTTTTTTTAGTGAAAGCTAATTAATTGAGGATGAAAATATGATATTTAAGGACATCTTTAACCAATAGAGGAGGGAGAGACAAAGCGTAAGGGGCATTTTTGCATTTCACTCTTTTAAAACTCATATACATACTTATGTTATTTACTCCCTCTTGTTCATATTAGTTGGCACATTTGCCAAATTTTTATGTTTCATATTAATTGGCACATTTGAATTTTCAATGCAATTTTTTTCAATTTTGCCCTTCTCTTACATCTAGGTTGGGAAGCTCAAGAGTCACTAGGAAGGGTATTTTTGATATTTTATCATGTAAAAGTAATTAATCATGAGGTTTCTTAATCTGTATGAAAAGTAACAATGTGCAAATTAATATGAACCGGAGGGAGTATTTTGTAAGTTTATGGTCGGTGCAATAGACCTTAAGACACGTGGGCCAATAGGGTGAGTGGCACAGGAATTGTAACACTATTTTGTTACATAGGATCACAATATTTCTTCCAGAGCAATATTTTTAAAATTTCCATTGTAGTTTTTTTAGTGAAAGCTAACTAATTGAGGATGAAAATATGATGTTTCAGGACATCCGTTGATTTTCAACATATCTCGGCTTTATATGAGTTGTGCAAAGTAATATTGTCAAAGACAAGAAAGTCAAACAATTATTATTTTATTGATAGGCTGATTCGATTTTTTCTGGTTCTTTCTTGTTTTCACGGTGACATTTGAACATGCAATTTTGGCTATGAAAATTGTGAAGATGAAGTTGCAGAGACAAAATGAAAGACGAATTCTTATCTAATTCCTACGTAATTTATTGAGACTTAAGGATTAAATGTCATGAGAAAACGTAGAACACAATTTAGAATGACTAAGTAAAATTTAAATTAGTTATATTTTTTTTTGAGATGGTGAATACATTGTTACATCAAAAACTATATCGAATCGAAACTATTACAATGATATCAAAGTAAACTAATTACTAGTATTAAACTAGAGAAATACTAGTACGAAACTAGAGAAAAAACACACATTTCGATTCTATACTTATCGATATTCCCATTTATGTGTATGTTCAACTCTTTTTTTTGTACCATAGAATTAGTTATATACTTGTCGATATAATTGCATTTATTATTAATACAGTACTTGATTTTATATATTAGTTATTTATATCAATTTTCATAAAGATTGCATGTTAAAATTCTCGCCCCCTTGACTAAAATTCATGTATCCGCCCCTCCCAACACTCTTCCATGTAGACTTTTAAAACCTGGAACATAAGTGATGGATTAGTTGTAACTAATTGTGTTTGGACTACGTGATAATTAACTATAGTTATTATAACTGTTGGAGGCGTAATTTAATTCTATGTTCTTTTAGATTGACAAAATACACACAAAAAAAAAACAAAAAAAAAAGATCAAATTTAAAAACAACTAGTCAACAATGTACTTCATTGTCATAATCTCATAAATACATATAATTATTAGCTAGATTTTATTTTTTATCATGCACATTTTATCACCATAGCATTTTGTTACCATACCATAATCACTTTATTTAACCAGCATTTATGAACTTTTCATAAGTGAGCATTTGTGGTGTGGTTGAGACTCATGGTGTTGGCTAGTAAACCACAATGAAAATGTGATTTTTTAGTATATGTGAAAAATTAAATATTTAAGTTGTATATTAACTATAATTGGCCTTTAACACATGGACAAACAATCGTTTATAGGCTGGATTACATACTAAAATCTTTCAAATCCATTAGGCTTAAACATTTGTTTATTGATTATTATCTCAAACAAATACAAGAAGTTATTGGAATTTTCCAAATGATTTATTTTATTTCTGCTCAAGTACATATCTTAAACCTGAAAGTATTTCAGAGCCAGGGAGAATCATAAATGGGAGTTGCCACAGACTTAACATGAAGATACATATTAAGTGATTCCAAACCCATTTCCCTTCCAAAACCACTCATTTTATAACCACCAAAAGGAAAATCAATGTCGAAATCTAAAAAACAATTGATCCAAACTCGATACTCTGTTAGCAATGTTCAGATCATTCGTCATAATGCCTGTTGCTAGTCCATACTTGGTCGCATTAGCTCTTTTTATCACCTCTTCAACCGTCCTACAAAATTGAGTATTTATGTTTTCCTTAAATTCAACATTGATTGAATTAGAAAACCCCCAAGTAACAATTTGGAAAAAGAAAAAAAATTGGATGTGCTTACTTGAACTTTAAAATTGACATTACAGGAGCGAATATTTCTTCCTTGGCGATAGTCATATCATCTTGGAAACAACAAGAAATGAATGAATTCTTTTTATTTTGATTGTATGAAAATGTTGGATTTCAGATTCTTACAGAGACATCGGTGAAAATTGTTGGCTCGATATAGTATCCCTTTCTGTTAGATAGCTTACCACCACCAGTTAACAAAGTGGCACCTTCCTTCTTTCCAATCTCCATGAATTTAAGAACTCTTTCGTACTGATTCTTATCAACCTGATCGATTAAGTAAAGATAAAAGGAATCAGAATCATATATACTTGAGGTCCTTGATGAACATTTGGATCAAATGGATCCCCAACCACCCATGCTTTTGCTTTCTCTACCAACTTAATAAGAAATTTATCATATATCCCTTGTTGCACAAATACACGAGAACCAGCAACGCAAACTTCTCCCTGGATCGAAGACAAATACATATAAATTTCCATTAGGTAAGTCTTTTGATCTAAAAACAATTAAGGTTGAAGAAAAGTGGCTTTACCTTGTTAATAAAAGTACCTTGAAGAGCTAGAGATGCGATTTTATCGATATCCGCATCATCAAAAACAATGAAAGGGGATTTGCCTCCAAGTTCTAAGGAAACATGTTTCAAGTTGCTTAATGCTGCAGCCTGCATTACTAGACGCCCTACTTCGGTTGACCCTGTAAAACTAACCTGAAAAACATACAAGTAATTTTAACTAACAAACTTGAATCTCGACTGATATTTCTTTTTCTTTTTGTTTTTAAAAAAAAAAGAAAGGATATTTTAGACATGCATCATCACCTTATCAATGTCCATATGGGAAGTAATTGCAGCACCAACTGTTCTCCCATACCCTGTTACAACATTCAGCACTCCATCTGGGAGACCAGCCTGCAGTTGTATCAATAAACTAAGTATGGAACTTTATACAAATATAAAGAAATGATTAAAAAAAAATTTGAAAACCTATAAAACAAATTCAATCCAAATCGTGTTTCAAAGGTTCGTACGTACTTACCAGCTTAGCTAAATGAGCGTAATAAAGAGCCGAAAGAGGTGTTTGTTCGGCGGGCTTGACAAGCATGGTACAACCGGCAGCCAAAGCCGGGCCAACTTTCATTGCAAACATATAAGAAGGGGAATTCCAAGGAATAATGTGTCCCACTACACCTATGGTCTCATGACTACAGTATATCTTACAATATACTTTCTAAAAATCCAAGCACAAAATTAGTTAAATTATGGGGTACAACTAACATTTAACAAAATCTTCTCACATGAATGGGCAAGGATACGAATTGTTAATTAAGATTTAAGAGAACCTCCAAAAAAATTATGATAGATATGATTTGTTAATTAAGAGTAATATGTGATTTAATAAATTATGTATTTTTACAAATTGGATATTTTTTGCAGGGTTTTTGAAAGTACAAGTAAGTTTGGCGCAATAAAAATTTCACAGAGTAGTTTTTGCAGGTTTAGCATAACACAGGGGAATATTTAGCATTTACCCCTAATGTAAGCGTTTATTATAGTAAGCATGAACAAAGTAAGTATGTAAAGAGATCTTTACTAATTAAACTTCTATTTAATTTTTTTATTTCATAAAAGATTATACACTCAAGCTATATATTTTGGGGCCGTTTGGTAAGGTGTATGGGATTAAGGTGAATTAGATCAGAGTCATATTGAAAGTCATATTAAAAATACGTTTGGTAGATTTGATTGAGTCATATTACATTAAAGCAATAAACTGTAATATATTTGGGGGAATTATGAGTTTAAGCATATATTAATATATTTTCAGAGATTTAAGAAGAATAAATGATATTTAATGATATATTATAATAGGTAATATTTAAATTTGAGGTTATAAGTGTCATTTCATCGAATCCATATTCACCCGGATTAACTAATCCACCCATGTTTGGGTGGATTATAATCTAGTCTTAATACCGGGTCATAAGGATTTAATCCATTTGACCCGGTATTAGAGCAATGCCACCAAACGTCGTATTATCCTATATTGACACATATAATATGATCTAATACCCCCTAATAGATCCTACCAAACGGCCCCTTTATGGATCCGTTTCATCATTACTCCAAGATTTCATGGAAATTGACCATATAGTGATGTGTTGCATCACACCATCCATACATCTTTTATAGATAATACTTCTGAAACACTTTTTTTCTTTCTCAAGGGTTTAATCCCTTTCGAGGCGGGTTGGGCACAATAAGTGGTTACCTCTCCACTTTATGTAATTAATTAACTAGTCAAATTGAGTGCTTAAAAAATTATTGTTATAAAATTTATTAACATTAATTGTTTTAGAATATAAAAATATACGTACTCCATCAAACACTAGAAAAATAGACATATCCATGTATAATAATTTATTTGTTATTCCAATCTTCCAGTACAATTATTCAATTACAGAATGATTGGATTATTTTAATGTACTAATTAATGAAGGATTAACAAATCCTTTGTGCCAAACAATCTGGTGATTCAAATGTACAAGCACAACGAGCCCCTCTTTCACCTGGAAAACCATAACAAAATGGAGTACTTTGTTTTCCACATAAGTTCCTGCAATGTTTTCCACATAATGCTTCTACTTTTGAATTTGTACAAGGAAATTTTGGCAATCTTGTGTAGCACGTTTTAGCATTTGTGGGAACAATTGTAGGGATTATCAATCCAACTGCAAACAAATTAATTAAGTAGTACAAATTGTTAATAACATAATATTAAACATGTATGTATATGTATGAAATGTTAAAATAAATATGAATATAATATAAACAAAGATTGCTTATTTTTAATACCTGAAACCATTGAGAGGAGAATGAAGCGGAATAGTGTAGAGAAGTTTGTCATCTTTTAAATATCTTATTATAATGTTTAATTTGGCTTGAAAAAAATTGTTGTATTGTCCTCCTATTTAAACAAAATTGATCGTGTGCTAATGTTGGAAAACGAGATTTAAAAGGTATTCAAATTGATGTTGTAATAAATTTATGATTTGATTTGATTTGATTTGATTGTATGTACAATATATTATGAATTTCATTTTGAACTTATGTGGTTTTTCTCTAGTTTAGTACTAGTTTTGGGTGGTGAATTTCATTTGTGATTTGATTGTAATAAATTGATGATTTAGTAATATTAATGTAATGAATTGATGTACTTGATTGTTTATCTAAAAAAAGAAATATTATTGTGTACAAGACAAACCGAATATCACGGGAAATACATATGGAACCTTTAACGTTTGGCTGATTTTTAGGGTAATTGTGCTTAGAGTATGTTATCCGAAAATATCCTAGCTTGAATCAAGGATGAAAATGGGCAACCTCGAGATTGGTCGTGCTTCAACTCAATGATATTCTAACTATTTTATCATTATCATTTTATAAAGATCTAAATGTAAAAATATCCCATGTATTTTGTTTAATTGTTAAAAAATCTCGTTGTGTTATTTTTATTAGCAAAAAACTCCTCTATGTTCTTTTTTTATTAGCAAAAAATTTCATTTGAAATTTCTTAATAAATCATTAGGAGGTTATTACTAGTTTTTTAAGTGAACATGGAGGTTATTGTCAATTCTCAAAGTCAACAAGGAGATTATTTTCTTGTTTGGAGAGGTATTATTGTAATTAAAAGTTAGCACAAAGGGATTTTTTTTCTAATAAAAAATAACATAAGAGATTTTTTGCTAGTTAGACAAAATATAAGGGGCATTTTTGCATTCAACTCTTTTAAAACTCATATACATACTTGTGTCATTTATTTTGTGAGTTTATGGTCGATGCAATAGACCTTAAGACACGTGGGCCAATAGGGTGAGTGGCACAGGAATTGTAACACTATTTTGTTACAGAGGATCACAATATTTCTTCCAGAGCAATATTTTTAAAATTTCCATTGTAGTTTTTTTTAGTGAAAGCTAATTAATTGAGGATGAAAATATGATATTTAAGGACATCTTCAACCAATAGAGGAGGGAGAGACAAAGCGTAAGGGGTACTTTTGCATTTCACTCTTTTAAAACTCATATACATACTTATGTCATTTATTCCCTCTTGTTCATATTAGTTGGCACATTTGCCAAATTTTTATGTTTCATATTAATTGGCACATTTGGGTTTTCAATGCAATTTTTTTCAATTTTGCCCTTCTCTTACATCTAGGTTGCGAAGCTCAAGAGTCACTAGGAAGGGTATTTTTGATATTTTATCATGTAAAAGTAATTAATCATGAGGTTTCTTAATATGTATGAAAAGTAACAATGTGCAAATTAATATGAACCGGAGGGAGTATTTTGTAAGTTTATGGTCGGTGCAATAGACCTTAAGACACGTGGGCCAATAGGGTGAGTGGCACAGGAATTGTAACACTATTTTGTTACATAGGATCACAATATTTCTTCCAGAGCAATATTTTTAAAATTTCCATTGTAGTTTTTTTAGTGAAAGCTAACTAATTGAGGATGAAAATATGATGTTTCAGGACATCCGTTGATTTTCAACATGTCTCGGCTTTATATGAGTTGTGCAAAGTAATATTGTCAAAGACAAGAAAGTCAAACAATTATTATTTTATTGATAGGCTGATTCGATTTTTTCTGGTTCTTTCTTGTTTTCACGGTGACATTTGAACATGCAATTTTGGCTATGAAAATTGTGAAGATGAAGTTGCAGAGACAAAATGAAAGACGAATTCTTATCTAATTCCTACGTAATTTATTGAGACTTAAGGATTAAATGTCATGAGAAAACGTAGAACACAATTTAGAATGACTAAGTAAAATTTAAATTAGTTATATTTTTTTTAGAGATGGTGAATACATTGTTACATCAAACACTATATCGAATCGAAACTATTACAATGATATCAAAGTAAACTAATTACTAGTATTAAACTAGAGAAATACTAGTATGAAACTAGAGAAAAAACACACATTTCGATTATATACTTATTGATATTCCCGTTTATGTGTATGTTCAACTCTTTTTTTTGTACCATAGAATTGGTTATATACTTGTCGATATAATTGCATTTATTATTAATACAGTACTTGATTTTATATATTAGTTATTTATATCAATTTTCATAAAGATTGCATGTTAAAATTCTCGCCCCCTTGACTAAAATTCATGTATCCGCCCCTCCCAACACTCTTCCATGTAGACTTTTAAAACCTGGAATATAAGCGATGGATTAGTTGTAACTAATTGTGTTTGGACTACCTGATAATTAACTATAGTTATTATAACTGTTGGAGGCATAATTTAATTCTATGTTCTTTTAGATTGACAAAATACACACAAAAAAAAAACAAAAAAAAAAAAGATCAAATTTAAAAACAACTAGTCAACAATGTACTTCATTGTCATAATATCATAAATACATATAATTTATTAGCTAGATTTTATTTTTTATCATGCACATTTCATCACCATAGCATTTTGTTACAATACCATAATCACTTTATTTAACCAGCATTCATGAATTTTTCATAAGTGAGCATTTGTGGTGTGGATGAGACTCATGGTGTTGGCTAGTAAACCACAATGAAAATGTGATTTTTTAGTATATGTGAAAAATTAAATATTTAAGTTGTATATTAACTATAACTGGCATTTAACACATGGACAATCGTTTATAGGCTGGATTACATACTAAAATCTTTCAAATCCATTAGGCTTAAACATTTATTTATTGATTATTATCTCAAACAAATACAAGAAGTTATTGGAATTTTCCAAATGATTTATTTTATTTCTGCTCAAGTACATATCTTAAACCTGAAAGTATTTCAGAGCCAGGGAGAATCATAAATGGGAGTTGCCACAGACTTAACATGAAGATACATATTAAGTGATTCCAAACCCATTTCCCTTCCAAAACCACTCATTTTATAACCACCAAAAGGAAAATCAATGTCGAAATCTAAAAAACAATTGATCCAAACTCGATACTCTGTTAGCAATGTTCAGATCATTCGTCATAATGCCTGTTGCTAGTCCATACTTGGTCGCATTAGCTCTTTTTATCACCTCTTCAACCGTCCTACAAATTTGAGTATTTATGTTTTCCTTAAATTCAACATTGATTGAATTAGAAAACCCCAAGTAACAATTTGGAAAAAGAAAAAAAATTGGATGTGCTTACTTGAACTTTAAAATTGACATTACAGGACCGAATATTTCTTCCTTGGAGACAGTCATATCATCTTGGAAACAACAAGAAATGAATGAATTCTTTTTATTTTGATTGTATGAAAATGTTGGATTTCAGATTCTTACAGAGACATCGGTGAAAATTGTTGGCTCGATATAGTATCCCTTTCTGTTAGATAGCTTACCACCACCAGTTAACAAAGTGGCACCTTCCTTCTTTCCAATCTCCATGAATTTAAGAACTCTTTCGTACTGATTCTTATCAACCTGATCGATTAAGTAAAGATAAAAGGAATCAGAATCATATATACTTGAGGTCCTTGATGAACATTTGGATCAAATGGATCCCCAACCACCCATGCTTTTGCTTTCTCTACCAACTTAATAAGAAATTTATCATATATCCCTTGTTGCACAAATACACGAGAACCAGCAACGCAAACTTCTCCCTGGATCGAAGACAAATACATATAAATTTCCATTAGGTAAGTCTTTTGATCTAAAAACAATTAAGGTTGAAGAAAAGTGGCTTTACCTTGTTAATAAAAGTACCTTGAAGAGCTAGAGATGCGATTTTATCGATATCCGCATCATAAAAAACAATGAAAGGGGATTTGCCTCCAAGTTCTAAGGAAACATGTTTCAAGTTGCTTAATGCTGCAGCCTGCATTACTAGACGCCCTACTTCGGTTGACCCTGTAAAACTAACCTGAAAAACATACAAGTAATTTTAACTAACAAACTTGAATCTCGACTGATATTTCTTTTTCTTTTTGTTTTTAAAAAAAAAGAGAAAGGATATTTTAGACATGCATCATCACCTTATCAATGTCCATATGGGAAGTAATTGCAGCACCAACTGTTCTCCCATACCCTGTTACAACATTCAGCACTCCATCTGGGAGACCAGCCTGCAGTTGTATCAATAAACTAAGTATGGAACTTTATACAAATATAAAGAAATGATTAAAAAAAAATTTGAAAACCTATAAAACAAATTCAATCCAAATCGTGTTTCAAAGGTTCGTACGTACTTACCAGCTTAGCTAAATGAGCGTAATAAAGAGCCGAAAGAGGTGTTTGTTCGGCGGGCTTGACAAGCATGGTACAACCGGCAGCCAAAGCCGGGCCAACTTTCATTGCAAACATATAAGAAGGGGAATTCCAAGGAATAATGTGTCCCACTACACCTATGGTCTCATGACTACAGTATATCTTACAATATACTTTCTAAAAATCCAAGCACAAAATTAGTTAAATTATGGGGTACAACTAACATTCAACAAAATCTTCTCACATGAATGGGCAAGGATACGAATTGTTAATTAAGATTTAAGAGAACCTCCAAAAAAATTATGATAGATATGATTTGTTAATTAAGAGTAATATGTGATTTAATAAATTATGTATTTTTACAAATTGGATATTTTTTGCAGGGCTTTTGAAAGTACAAGTAAGTTTGGCGCAATAAAAATTTCACAGAGTAGTTTTTGCAGGTTTAGCATAACACAGGGGAATATTTAGCATTTACCCCTAATGTAAGCGTTTATTATAGTAAGCATGAACAAAGTAAGTATGTAAAGAGATCTTTACTAATTAAACTTCTATTTAATTTTTTTATTTCATAAAAGATTATACACTCAAGCTATATATTTTGGGGCCGTTTGGTAAGGTGTATGGGATTAAGGTGAATTAGATCAGAGTCATATTGAAAGTCATATTAAAAATACGTTTGGTAGATTTGATTGAGTCATATTACATTAAAGCAATAAACTGTAATATATTTGGGGGAATTATGAGTTTAAGCATATATTAATATATTTTCAGAGATTTAAGAAGAATAAATGATATTTAATGATATGTTATAATAGGTAATATTTAAATTTGAGGTTATAAGTGTCATTTCATCGAATCCATATTCACCCGGATTAACTAATCCACCCATGTTTGGGTGGATTATAATCTAGTCTTAATACCGGGTCATAAGGATTTAATCCATTTGACCCGGTATTAGAGCAATGCCACCAAACGTCGTATTATCCTATATTGACACATATAATATGATCTAATACCCCCTAATAGATCCTACCAAACGGCCCCTTTATGGATCCGTTTCATCATTACTCCAAGATTTCATGGAAATTGACCATATAGTGATGTGTTGCATAACACCATCCATACATCTTTTATAGATAATACTTCTGAAACACTTTTTTTCTTTCTCAAGGGTTTAATCCCTTTCGAGGCGGGTTGGGCACAATAAGTGGTTACCTCTCCACTTTATGTAATTAATTAACTAGTCAAATTGAGTGCTTAAAAAAATTATTGTTATAAAATTTATTAACATTAATTGTTTTAGAATATAAAAATATACGTACTCCATCAAACACTAGAAAAATAGACATATCCATGTATAATAATTTATTTGTTATTCCAATCTTCCAGTACAATTATTCAATTACAGAATGATTGGATTATTTTAATGTACTAATTAATGAAGGATTAACAAATCCTTTGTGCCAAACAATCTGGTGATTCAAATGTACAAGCACAACGAGCCCCTCTTTCACCTGGAAAACCATAACAAAATGGAGTACTTTGTTTTCCACATAAGTTCCTGCAATGTTTTCCACATAATGCTTCTACTTTTGAATTTGTACAAGGAAATTTTGGCAATCTTGTGTAGCACGTTTTAGCATTTGTGGGAACAATTGTAGGGATTATCAATCCAACTGCAAACAAATTAATTAAGTAGTACAAATTGTTAATAACATAATATTAAACATGTATGTATATGTATGAAATGTTAAAATAAATATGAATATAATATAAACAAAGATTGCTTATTTTTAATACCTGAAACCATTGAGAGGAGAATGAAGCGGAATAGTGTAGAGAAGTTTGTCATCTTTTAAATATCTTATTATAATGTTTAATTTGGCTTGAAAAAAATTGTTGTATTGTCCTCCTATTTAAACAAAATTGATCGTGTGCTAATGTTGGAAAACGAGATTTAAAAGGTATTCAAATTGATGTTGTAATAAATTTATGATTTGATTTGATTTGATTTGATTGTATGTACAATATATTATGAATTTCATTTTGAACTTATGTGGTTTTTCTCTAGTTTAGTACTAGTTTTGGGTGGTGAATTTCATTTGTGATTTGATTGTAATAAATTGATGATTTAGTAATATTAATGTAATGAATTGATGTACTTGATTGTTTATCTAAAAAAAGAAATATTATTGTGTACAAGACAAACCGAATATCACGGGAAATACATATGGAACCTTTAACGTTTGGCTGATTTTTAGGGTAATTGTGCTTAGAGTATGTTATCCGAAAATATCCTAGCTTGAATCAAGGATGAAAATGGGCAACCTCGAGATTGGTCGTGCTTCAACTCAATGATATTCTAACTATTTTATCATTATCATTTTATAAAGATCTAAATGTAAAAATATCCCATGTATTTTGTTTAATTGTTAAAAAATCTCGTTGTGTTATTTTTATTAGCAAAAAACTCCTCTATGTTCTTTTTTTATTAGCAAAAAATTTCATTTGAAATTTCTTAATAAATCATTAGGAGGTTATTACTAGTTTTTTAAGTGAACATGGAGGTTATTGTCAATTCTCAAAGTCAACAAGGAGATTATTTTCTTGTTTGGAGAGGTATTATTGTAATTAAAAGTTAGCACAAAGGGATTTTTTTTCTAATAAAAAATAACATAAGAGATTTTTTGCTAGTTAGACAAAATATAAGGGGCATTTTTGCATTCAACTCTTTTAAAACTCATATACATACTTGTGTCATTTATTTTGTGAGTTTATGGTCGATGCAATAGACCTTAAGACACGTGGGCCAATAGGGTGAGTGGCACAGGAATTGTAACACTATTTTGTTACAGAGGATCACAATATTTCTTCCAGAGCAATATTTTTAAAATTTCCATTGTAGTTTTTTTTAGTGAAAGCTAATTAATTGAGGATGAAAATATGATATTTAAGGACATCTTCAACCAATAGAGGAGGGAGAGACAAAGCGTAAGGGGTACTTTTGCATTTCACTCTTTTAAAACTCATATACATACTTATGTCATTTATTCCCTCTTGTTCATATTAGTTGGCACATTTGCCAAATTTTTATGTTTCATATTAATTGGCACATTTGGGTTTTCAATGCAATTTTTTTCAATTTTGCCCTTCTCTTACATCTAGGTTGCGAAGCTCAAGAGTCACTAGGAAGGGTATTTTTGATATTTTATCATGTAAAAGTAATTAATCATGAGGTTTCTTAATATGTATGAAAAGTAACAATGTGCAAATTAATATGAACCGGAGGGAGTATTTTGTAAGTTTATGGTCGGTGCAATAGACCTTAAGACACGTGGGCCAATAGGGTGAGTGGCACAGGAATTGTAACACTATTTTGTTACATAGGATCACAATATTTCTTCCAGAGCAATATTTTTAAAATTTCCATTGTAGTTTTTTTAGTGAAAGCTAACTAATTGAGGATGAAAATATGATGTTTCAGGACATCCGTTGATTTTCAACATGTCTCGGCTTTATATGAGTTGTGCAAAGTAATATTGTCAAAGACAAGAAAGTCAAACAATTATTATTTTATTGATAGGCTGATTCGATTTTTTCTGGTTCTTTCTTGTTTTCACGGTGACATTTGAACATGCAATTTTGGCTATGAAAATTGTGAAGATGAAGTTGCAGAGACAAAATGAAAGACGAATTCTTATCTAATTCCTACGTAATTTATTGAGACTTAAGGATTAAATGTCATGAGAAAACGTAGAACACAATTTAGAATGACTAAGTAAAATTTAAATTAGTTATATTTTTTTTAGAGATGGTGAATACATTGTTACATCAAACACTATATCGAATCGAAACTATTACAATGATATCAAAGTAAACTAATTACTAGTATTAAACTAGAGAAATACTAGTATGAAACTAGAGAAAAAACACACATTTCGATTATATACTTATTGATATTCCCGTTTATGTGTATGTTCAACTCTTTTTTTTGTACCATAGAATTGGTTATATACTTGTCGATATAATTGCATTTATTATTAATACAGTACTTGATTTTATATATTAGTTATTTATATCAATTTTCATAAAGATTGCATGTTAAAATTCTCGCCCCCTTGACTAAAATTCATGTATCCGCCCCTCCCAACACTCTTCCATGTAGACTTTTAAAACCTGGAATATAAGCGATGGATTAGTTGTAACTAATTGTGTTTGGACTACCTGATAATTAACTATAGTTATTATAACTGTTGGAGGCATAATTTAATTCTATGTTCTTTTAGATTGACAAAATACACACAAAAAAAAAACAAAAAAAAAAAAGATCAAATTTAAAAACAACTAGTCAACAATGTACTTCATTGTCATAATATCATAAATACATATAATTTATTAGCTAGATTTTATTTTTTATCATGCACATTTCATCACCATAGCATTTTGTTACAATACCATAATCACTTTATTTAACCAGCATTCATGAATTTTTCATAAGTGAGCATTTGTGGTGTGGATGAGACTCATGGTGTTGGCTAGTAAACCACAATGAAAATGTGATTTTTTAGTATATGTGAAAAATTAAATATTTAAGTTGTATATTAACTATAACTGGCATTTAACACATGGACAATCGTTTATAGGCTGGATTACATACTAAAATCTTTCAAATCCATTAGGCTTAAACATTTATTTATTGATTATTATCTCAAACAAATACAAGAAGTTATTGGAATTTTCCAAATGATTTATTTTATTTCTGCTCAAGTACATATCTTAAACCTGAAAGTATTTCAGAGCCAGGGAGAATCATAAATGGGAGTTGCCACAGACTTAACATGAAGATACATATTAAGTGATTCCAAACCCATTTCCCTTCCAAAACCACTCATTTTATAACCACCAAAAGGAAAATCAATGTCGAAATCTAAAAAACAATTGATCCAAACTCGATACTCTGTTAGCAATGTTCAGATCATTCGTCATAATGCCTGTTGCTAGTCCATACTTGGTCGCATTAGCTCTTTTTATCACCTCTTCAACCGTCCTACAAATTTGAGTATTTATGTTTTCCTTAAATTCAACATTGATTGAATTAGAAAACCCCAAGTAACAATTTGGAAAAAGAAAAAAAATTGGATGTGCTTACTTGAACTTTAAAATTGACATTACAGGACCGAATATTTCTTCCTTGGAGACAGTCATATCATCTTGGAAACAACAAGAAATGAATGAATTCTTTTTATTTTGATTGTATGAAAATGTTGGATTTCAGATTCTTACAGAGACATCGGTGAAAATTGTTGGCTCGATATAGTATCCCTTTCTGTTAGATAGCTTACCACCACCAGTTAACAAAGTGGCACCTTCCTTCTTTCCAATCTCCATGAATTTAAGAACTCTTTCGTACTGATTCTTATCAACCTGATCGATTAAGTAAAGATAAAAGGAATCAGAATCATATATACTTGAGGTCCTTGATGAACATTTGGATCAAATGGATCCCCAACCACCCATGCTTTTGCTTTCTCTACCAACTTAATAAGAAATTTATCATATATCCCTTGTTGCACAAATACACGAGAACCAGCAACGCAAACTTCTCCCTGGATCGAAGACAAATACATATAAATTTCCATTAGGTAAGTCTTTTGATCTAAAAACAATTAAGGTTGAAGAAAAGTGGCTTTACCTTGTTAATAAAAGTACCTTGAAGAGCTAGAGATGCGATTTTATCGATATCCGCATCATAAAAAACAATGAAAGGGGATTTGCCTCCAAGTTCTAAGGAAACATGTTTCAAGTTGCTTAATGCTGCAGCCTGCATTACTAGACGCCCTACTTCGGTTGACCCTGTAAAACTAACCTGAAAAACATACAAGTAATTTTAACTAACAAACTTGAATCTCGACTGATATTTCTTTTTCTTTTTGTTTTTAAAAAAAAAGAGAAAGGATATTTTAGACATGCATCATCACCTTATCAATGTCCATATGGGAAGTAATTGCAGCACCAACTGTTCTCCCATACCCTGTTACAACATTCAGCACTCCATCTGGGAGACCAGCCTGCAGTTGTATCAATAAACTAAGTATGGAACTTTATACAAATATAAAGAAATGATTAAAAAAAAATTTGAAAACCTATAAAACAAATTCAATCCAAATCGTGTTTCAAAGGTTCGTACGTACTTACCAGCTTAGCTAAATGAGCGTAATAAAGAGCCGAAAGAGGTGTTTGTTCGGCGGGCTTGACAAGCATGGTACAACCGGCAGCCAAAGCCGGGCCAACTTTCATTGCAAACATATAAGAAGGGGAATTCCAAGGAATAATGTGTCCCACTACACCTATGGTCTCATGACTACAGTATATCTTACAATATACTTTCTAAAAATCCAAGCACAAAATTAGTTAAATTATGGGGTACAACTAACATTCAACAAAATCTTCTCACATGAATGGGCAAGGATACGAATTGTTAATTAAGATTTAAGAGAACCTCCAAAAAAATTATGATAGATATGATTTGTTAATTAAGAGTAATATGTGATTTAATAAATTATGTATTTTTACAAATTGGATATTTTTTGCAGGGTTTTTGAAAGTACAAGTAAGTTTGGCGCAATAAAAATTTCACAGAGTAGTTTTTGCAGGTTTAGCATAACACAGGGGAATATTTAGCATTTACCCCTAATGTAAGCGTTTATTATAGTAAGCATGAACAAAGTAAGTATGTAAAGAGATCTTTACTAATTAAACTTCTATTTAATTTTTTTATTTCATAAAAGATTATACACTCAAGCTATATATTTTGGGGCCGTTTGGTAAGGTGTATGGGATTAAGGTGAATTAGATCAGAGTCATATTGAAAGTCATATTAAAAATACGTTTGGTAGATTTGATTGAGTCATATTACATTAAAGCAATAAACTGTAATATATTTGGGGGAATTATGAGTTTAAGCATATATTAATATATTTTCAGAGATTTAAGAAGAATAAATGATATTTAATGATATGTTATAATAGGTAATATTTAAATTTGAGGTTATAAGTGTCATTTCATCGAATCCATATTCACCCGGATTAACTAATCCACCCATGTTTGGGTGGATTATAATCTAGTCTTAATACCGGGTCATAAGGATTTAATCCATTTGACCCGGTATTAGAGCAATGCCACCAAACGTCGTATTATCCTATATTGACACATATAATATGATCTAATACCCCCTAATAGATCCTACCAAACGGCCCCTTTATGGATCCGTTTCATCATTACTCCAAGATTTCATGGAAATTGACCATATAGTGATGTGTTGCATAACACCATCCATACATCTTTTATAGATAATACTTCTGAAACACTTTTTTTCTTTCTCAAGGGTTTAATCCCTTTCGAGGCGGGTTGGGCACAATAAGTGGTTACCTCTCCACTTTATGTAATTAATTAACTAGTCAAATTGAGTGCTTAAAAAAATTATTGTTATAAAATTTATTAACATTAATTGTTTTAGAATATAAAAATATACGTACTCCATCAAACACTAGAAAAATAGACATATCCATGTATAATAATTTATTTGTTATTCCAATCTTCCAGTACAATTATTCAATTACAGAATGATTGGATTATTTTAATGTACTAATTAATGAAGGATTAACAAATCCTTTGTGCCAAACAATCTGGTGATTCAAATGTACAAGCACAACGAGCCCCTCTTTCACCTGGAAAACCATAACAAAATGGAGTACTTTGTTTTCCACATAAGTTCCTGCAATGTTTTCCACATAATGCTTCTACTTTTGAATTTGTACAAGGAAATTTTGGCAATCTTGTGTAGCACGTTTTAGCATTTGTGGGAACAATTGTAGGGATTATCAATCCAACTGCAAACAAATTAATTAAGTAGTACAAATTGTTAATAACATAATATTAAACATGTATGTATATGTATGAAATGTTAAAATAAATATGAATATAATATAAACAAAGATTGCTTATTTTTAATACCTGAAACCATTGAGAGGAGAATGAAGCGGAATAGTGTAGAGAAGTTTGTCATCTTTTAAATATCTTATTATAATGTTTAATTTGGCTTGAAAAAAATTGTTGTATTGTCCTCCTATTTAAACAAAATTGATCGTGTGCTAATGTTGGAAAACGAGATTTAAAAGGTATTCAAATTGATGTTGTAATAAATTTATGATTTGATTTGATTTGATTTGATTGTATGTACAATATATTATGAATTTCATTTTGAACTTATGTGGTTTTTCTCTAGTTTAGTACTAGTTTTGGGTGGTGAATTTCATTTGTGATTTGATTGTAATAAATTGATGATTTAGTAATATTAATGTAATGAATTGATGTACTTGATTGTTTATCTAAAAAAAGAAATATTATTGTGTACAAGACAAACCGAATATCACGGGAAATACATATGGAACCTTTAACGTTTGGCTGATTTTTAGGGTAATTGTGCTTAGAGTATGTTATCCGAAAATATCCTAGCTTGAATCAAGGATGAAAATGGGCAACCTCGAGATTGGTCGTGCTTCAACTCAATGATATTCTAACTATTTTATCATTATCATTTTATAAAGATCTAAATGTAAAAATATCCCATGTATTTTGTTTAATTGTTAAAAAATCTCGTTGTGTTATTTTTATTAGCAAAAAACTCCTCTATGTTCTTTTTTTATTAGCAAAAAATTTCATTTGAAATTTCTTAATAAATCATTAGGAGGTTATTACTAGTTTTTTAAGTGAACATGGAGGTTATTGTCAATTCTCAAAGTCAACAAGGAGATTATTTTCTTGTTTGGAGAGGTATTATTGTAATTAAAAGTTAGCACAAAGGGATTTTTTTTATAATAAAAAATAACATAAGAGATTTTTTGCTAGTTAGACAAAATATAAGGGGCATTTTTGCATTCAACTCTTTTAAAACTCATATACATACTTGTGTCATTTATTTTGTGAGTTTATGGTCGATGCAATAGACCTTAAGACACGTGGGCCAATAGGGTGAGTGGCACAGGAATTGTAACACTATTTTGTTACAGAGGATCACAATATTTCTTCCAGAGCAATATTTTTAAAATTTCCATTGTAGTTTTTTTTAGTGAAAGCTAATTAATTGAGGATGAAAATATGATATTTAAGGACATCTTCAACCAATAGAGGAGGGAGAGACAAAGCGTAAGGGGTACTTTTGCATTTCACTCTTTTAAAACTCATATACATACTTATGTCATTTATTCCCTCTTGTTCATATTAGTTGGCACATTTGCCAAATTTTTATGTTTCATATTAATTGGCACATTTGGGTTTTCAATGCAATTTTTTTCAATTTTGCCCTTCTCTTACATCTAGGTTGCGAAGCTCAAGAGTCACTAGGAAGGGTATTTTTGATATTTTATCATGTAAAAGTAATTAATCATGAGGTTTCTTAATATGTATGAAAAGTAACAATGTGCAAATTAATATGAACCGGAGGGAGTATTTTGTAAGTTTATGGTCGGTGCAATAGACCTTAAGACACGTGGGCCAATAGGGTGAGTGGCACAGGAATTGTAACACTATTTTGTTACATAGGATCACAATATTTCTTCCAGAGCAATATTTTTAAAATTTCCATTGTAGTTTTTTTAGTGAAAGCTAACTAATTGAGGATGAAAATATGATGTTTCAGGACATCCGTTGATTTTCAACATGTCTCGGCTTTATATGAGTTGTGCAAAGTAATATTGTCAAAGACAAGAAAGTCAAACAATTATTATTTTATTGATAGGCTGATTCGATTTTTTCTGGTTCTTTCTTGTTTTCACGATGACATTTGAACATGCAATTTTGGTTATGAAAATTGTGAAGATGAAGTTGCAAAGACAAAATGAAAGACGAATTCTTATCTAATTCCTACGTAATTTATTGAGACTTAAGGATTAAATGTCATGAGAAAACGTAGAACACAATTTAGAATGACTAAGTAAAATTTAAATTAGTTATATTTTTTTTAGAGATGGTGAATACATTGTTACATCAAACACTATATCGAATCGAAACTATTACAATGATATCAAAGTAAACTAATTACTAGTATTAAACTAGAGAAATACTAGTATGAAACTAGAGAAAAAATACACATTTCGATTATATACTTATCGATATTCCCGTTTATGTGTATGTTCAACTCTTTTTTTTGTACCATAGAATTGGTTATATACTTGTCGATATAATTTCATTTATTATTAATACAGTACTTGATTTTATATATTAGTTATTTATATCAATTTTCATAAAGATTGCATGTTAAAATTCTCGCCCACTTGACTAAAATTCATGTATCCGCCCCTCCCAACACTCTTCCATGTAGACTTTTAAAACCTGGAATATAAGCGATGGATTAGTTGTAACTAATTGTGTTTGGACTACCTGATAATTAACTATAGTTATTATAACTGTTGGAGGCGTAATTTAATTCTATGTTCTTTTAGATTGACAAAATACACACAAAAAAAAAAAACAAAAAAAAAAAGATCAAATTTAAAAACAACTAGTCAACAATGTACTTCATTGTCATAATCTCATAAATACATATAATTTATTAGCTAGATTTTATTTTTTATCATGCACATTTCATCACCATAGCATTTTGTTACAATACCATAATCACTTTATTTAACCAGCATTCATGAATTTTTCATAAATGAGCATTTGTGGTGTGGATGAGACTCATGGTGTTGCCTAGTAAACCACAATGAAAATGTGATTTTTTAGTATATGTGAAAAATTAAATATTTAAGTTGTATATTAACTATAACTGGCATTTAACACATGGACAATCGTTTATAGGCTGGATTACATACTAAAATCTTTCAAATCCATTAGGCTTAAACATTTATTTATTGATTATTATCTCAAACAAATACAAAAAGTTATTGGAATTTTCCAAATGATTTATTTAATTTCTGCTCAAGTACATATCTTAAACCTGAAAGTATTTCAGAGCCAGGGAGAATCATAAATGGGAGTTGCCACAGACTTAACATGAAGATACATATTAAGTGATTCCAAACCCATTTCCCTTCCAAAACCACTCATTTTATAACCACCAAAAGGAATATCAATGTCGAAATCTAAAAAACAATTGATCCAAATATCTCCAGCCCGAATTGACCTCGATACTCTGTTAGCAATGTTCAGATCATTCGTCATAATGCATGTTGCTAGTCCATACTTGGTCGCATTAGCTCTTTTTATCACCTCTTCAACCGTCCTACAAAATGGAGTATTTATGTTTTCCTTAATTTCAACATTGATTGAATCATAAAACCCCCAAGTAACAATTTGGAAAAAGAAAAAAAATTGGATGTGCTTACTTGAACTTTAAAATTGACATTACAGGACCGAATATTTCTTCCTTGGAGATAGTCATATCATCTTGGAAACAACAAGAAATGAATGAATTCTTTTTATTTTGATTGTATGAAAATGTTGGATTTCAGATTCTTACAGAGACATCGGTGAAAATTGTTGGCTCGATATAGTATCCCATTCTGTTAGATAGCTTACCACCACCAGTTAACAAAGTGGCACCTTCCTTATTTCCAATCTCCATGAATTTAAGAACTCTTTCATACTGATTCTTATCAACCTGATCGATTAAGTAAAGATAAAAGGAATCAGAATCATATATACTTGAGGTCCTTGATGAACATTTGGATCAAATGGATCCCCAACCACCCATGCTTTTGCTTTCTCTACCAACTTAATAAGAAATTTATCATATATCCCTTGTTGCACAAATACACGAGAACCAGCAACGCAAACTTCTCCCTGGATCGAAGACAAATACATATAAATTTCCAAGTCTTTTGATCTAAAAACAATTAAGGTTGAAGAAAAGTGGCTTTACCTTGTTAATAAAAGTACCTTGAAGAGCTAGAGATGCGATTTTATCGATATCCGCATCATAAAAAACAATGAAAGGGGATTTGCCTCCAAGTTCTAAGGAAACATGTTTCAAGTTGCTTAATGCTGCAGCCTGCATTACTAGACGCCCTACTTCGGTTGACCCTGTAAAACTAACCTGAAAAACATACAAGTAATTTTAACTAACAAACTTGAATCTCGACTGATATTTCTTTTTCTTTTTGTTTTTAAAAAAAAGAGAAAGGATATTTTAGACATGCATCATCACCTTATCAATGTCCAAATGGGAAGTAATTGCAGCACCAACTGTTCTCCCATACCCTGTTACAACATTCAGCACTCCATCTGGGAGACCAGCCTGCAGTTGTATCAATAAACTAAGTATGGAACTTTATACAAATATAAAGAAATGATTAAAAAAAAATTTGAAAACCTATAAAACAAATTCAATCCAAATCGTGTTTCAAAGGTTCGTACGTACTTACCAGCTTAGCTAAATGAGCGTAATAAAGAGCCGAAAGAGGTGTTTGTTCGGCGGGCTTGACAAGCATGGTACAACCGGCAGCCAAAGCCGGGCCAACTTTCATTGCAAACATATAAGAAGGGGAATTCCAAGGAATAATGTGTCCCACTACACCTATGGTCTCATGACTACAGTATATCTTACAATATACTTTCTAAAAATCCAAGCACAAAATTAGTTAAATTATGGGGTACAACTAACATTCAACAAAATCTTCTCACATGAATGGGCAAGGATACGAATTGTTAATTAAGATTTAAGAGAACCTCCAAAAAAATTATGATAGATATGATTTGTTAATTAAGAGTAATATGTGATTTAATAAATTATGTATTTTTACAAATTGGATATTTTTTGCAGGGTTTTTGAAAGTACAAGTAAGTTTGGCGCAATAAAAATTTCACAGAGTAGTTTTTGCAGGTTTAGCATAACACAGGGGAATATTTAGCATTTACCCCTAATGTAAGCGTTTATTATAGTAAGGATGAACAAAGTAAGTATGTAAAGAGATCTTTACTAATTAAACTTCTATTTAATTTTTTTATTTCATAAAAGATTATACACTCAAGCTATATATTTTATGGATCCGTTTCATCATTACTCCAAGATTTCATGGAAATTGACCATATAGTGATGTGTTGCATCACACCATCCATACATCTTTTATAGATAATACTTCTGAAACACTTTTTTTCTTTCTCAAGAGTTTAATCCCTTTCGAGGCGGGTTGGGCACAATAAGTGGTTACCTCTCCACTTTATGTAATTAATTAACTAGTCAAATTGAGTGCTTAAAAAAATTATTGTTATAAAATTTATTAACATTAATTGTTTTAGAATATAAAAATATACGTACTCCATCAACACTAGAAAAATAGACATATCCATGTATAATAATTTATTTGTTATTCCAATCTTCCAGTACAATTATTCAATTACAGAATGATTGGATTATTTTAATGTACTAATTAATGAAGGATTAACAAATCCTTTGTGCCAAACAATCTGGTGATTCAAATGTACAAGCACAACGAGCCCCTCTTTCACCTGGAAAACCATAACAAAATGGAGTACTTTGTTTTCCACATAAGTTCCTGCAATGTTTTCCACATAATGCTTCTACTTTTGAATTTGTACAAGGAAATTTTGGCAATCTTGTGTAGCACGTTTTAGCATTTGTGGGAACAATTGTAGGGATTATCAATCCAACTGCAAACAAATTAATTAAGTAGTACAAATTGTTAATAACATAATATTAAACATGTATGTATATGTATGAAATGTTAAAATAAATATGAATATAATATAAACAAAGATTGCTTATTTTTAATACCTGAAACCATTGAGAGGAGAATGAAGCGGAATAGTGTAGAGAAGTTTGTCATCTTTTAAATATCTTATTATAATGTTTAATTTGGCTTGAAAAAAATTGTTGTATTGTCCTCCTATTTAAACAAAATTGATCGTGTGCTAATGTTGGAAAACGAGATTTAAAAGGTATTCAAATTGATGTTGTAATAAATTTATGATTTGATTTGATTTGATTTGATTGTATGTACAATATATTATGAATTTCATTTTGAACTTATGTGGTTTTTCTCTAGTTTAGTACTAGTTTTGGGTGGTGAATTTCATTTGTGATTTGATTGTAATAAATTGATGATTTAGTAATATTAATGTAATGAATTGATGTACTTGATTGTTTATTTAAAAAAAGAAATATTATTGTGTACAAGACAAACCGAATATCACGGGAAATACATATGGAACCTTTAACGTTTGGCTGATTTTTAGGGTAATTGTGCTTAGAGTATGTTATCCGAAAATATCCTAGCTTGAATCAAGGATGAAAATGGGCAACCTCGAGATTGGTCGTGCTTCAACTCAATGATATTCTAACTATTTTATCATTATCATTTTATAAAGATCTAAATGTAAAAATATCCCATGTATTTTGTTTAATTGTTAAAAAATCTCGTTGTGTTATTTTTATTAGCAAAAAACTCCTCTATGTTCTTTTTTTATTAGCAAAAAATTTCATTTGAAATTTCTTAATAAATCATTAGGAGGTTATTACTAGTTTTTTAAGTGAACATGGAGGTTATTGTCAATTCTCAAAGTCAACAAGGAGATTATTTTCTTGTTTGGAGAGGTATTATTGTAATTTAAAGTTAGCACAAAGGGATTTTTTTTTATAATAAAAAATAACATAAGAGATTTTTTGCTAGTTAGACAAAATATAAGGGGCATTTTTGCATTTAACTCTTTTAAAACTCATATACATACTTGTGTCATTTATTTTGTGAGTTTATGGTCGATGCAATAGACCTTAAGACACGTGGGCCAATAGGGTGAGTGGCACAGGAATTGTAACACTATTTTGTTATAGAGGATCACAATATTTCTTCCAGAGCAATATTTTTAAAATTTCCATTGTAGTTTTTTTTAGTGAAAGCTAATTAATTGAGGATGAAAATATGATATTTAAGGACATCTTCAACCAATAGAGGAGGGAGAGACAAAGCGTAAGGGGTACTTTTGCATTTCACTCTTTTAAAACTCATATACATACTTATGTCATTTATTCCCTCTTGTTCATATTAGTTGGCACATTTGCCAAATTTTTATGTTTCATATTAATTGGCACATTTGGGTTTTCAATGCAATTTTTTTCAATTTTGCCCTTCTCTTACATCTAGGTTGGGAAGCTCAAGAGTCACTAGGAAGGGTATTTTTGATATTTTATCATGTAAAAGTAATTAATCATGAGGTTTCTTAATATGTATGAAAAGTAACAATGTGCAAATTAATATGAACCGGAGGGAGTATTTTGTAAGTTTATGGTCGGTGCAATAGACCTTAAGACACGTGGGCCAATAGGGTGAGTGGCACAGGAATTGTAACACTATTTTGTTACATAGGATCACAATATTTCTTCCAGAGCAATATTTTTAAAATTTCCATTGTAGTTTTTTTAGTGAAAGCTAACTAATTGAGGATGAAAATATGATGTTTCAGGACATCCGTTGATTTTCAACATGTCTCGGCTTTATATGAGTTGTGCAAAGTAATATTGTCAAAGACAAGAAAGTCAAACAATTATTATTTTATTGATAGGCTGATTCGATTTTTTCTGGTTCTTTCTTGTTTTCACGGTGACATTTGAACATGCAATTTTGGTTATGAAAATTGTGAAGATGAAGTTGCAAAGACAAAATGAAAGACGAATTCTTATCTAATTCCTACGTAATTTATTGAGACTTAAGGATTAAATGTCATGAGAAAACGTAGAACACAATTTAGAATGACTAAGTAAAATTTAAATTAGTTATATTTTTTTTTTGAGATGGTGAATACATTGTTACATCAAACACTATATCGAATTGAAACTATTACAATGATATCAAAGTAAACTAATTACTAGTATTAAACTAGAGAAATACTAGTATGAAACTAGAGAAAAAACACACATTTCGATTATATACTTATCGATATTCCCGTTTATGTGTATGTTCAACTCTTTTTTTTGTACCATAGAATTGGTTATATACTTGTCGATATAATTGCATTTATTATTAATACAGTACTTGATTTTATATATTAGTTATTTATATCAATTTTCATAAAGATTGCATGTTAAAATTCTCGCCCCCTTGACTAAAATTCATGTATCCGCCCCTCCCAACACTCTTCCATGTAGACTTTTAAAACCTGGAATATAAGCGATGGATTAGTTGTAACTAATTGTGTTTGGACTACCTGATAATTAACTATAGTTATTATAACTGTTGGAGGCATAATTTAATTCTATGTTCTTTTAGATTGACAAAATACACACACAAAAAAACAAAAAAAAAAAAAGATCAAATTTAAAAACAACTAGTCAACAATGTACTTCATTGTCATAATCTCATAAATACATATAATTTATTAGCTAGATTTTATTTTTTATCATGCACATTTCATCACCATAGCATTTTGTTACAATACCATAATCACTTTATTTAACCAGCATTCATGAATTTTTCATAAGTGAGCATTTGTGGTGTGGATGAGACTCATGGTGTTGGCTAGTAAACCACAATGAAAATGTGATTTTTTAGTATATGTGAAAAATTAAATATTTAAGTTGTATATTAACTATAACTGGCATTTAACACATGGACAATCGTTTATAGGCTGGATTACATACTAAAATCTTTCAAATCCATTAGGCTTAAACATTTATTTATTGATTATTATCTCAAACAAATACAAAAAGTTATTGGAATTTTCCAAATGATTTATTTAATTTCTGCTCAAGTACATATCTTAAACCTGAAAGTATTTCAGAGCCAGGGAGAATCATAAATGGGAGTTGCCACAGACTTAACATGAAGATACATATTAAGTGATTCCAAACCCATTTCCCTTCCAAAACCACTCATTTTATAACCACCAAAAGGAATATCAATGTCGAAATCTAAAAAACAATTGATCCAAATATCTCCAGCCCGAATTGACCTCGATACTCTGTTAGCAATGTTCAGATCATTCGTCATAATGCATGTTGCTAGTCCATACTTGGTCGCATTAGCTCTTTTTATCACCTCTTCAACCGTCCTACAAAATGGAGTATTTATGTTTTCCTTAATTTCAACATTGATTGAATCATAAAACCCCCAAGTAACAATTTGGAAAAAGAAAAAAAATTGGATGTGCTTACTTGAACTTTAAAATTGACATTACAGGACCGAATATTTCTTCCTTTGAGATAGTCATATCATCTTGGAAACAACAAGAAATGAATGAATTCTTTTTATTTTGATTGTATGAAAATGTTGGATTTCAGATTCTTACAGAGACATCGGTGAAAATTGTTGGCTCGATATAGTATCCCTTTCTGTTAGATAGCTTACCACCACCAGTTAACAAAGTGGCACCTTCCTTCTTTCCAATCTCCATGAATTTAAGAACTCTTTCGTACTGATTCTTATCAACCTGATCGATTAAGTAAAGATAAAAGGAATCAGAATCATATATACTTGAGGTCCTTGATGAACATTTGGATCAAATGGATCCCCAACCACCCATGCTTTTGCTTTCTCTACCAACTTAATAAGAAATTTATCATATATCCCTTGTTGCACAAATACACGAGAACCAGCAACGCAAACTTCTCCCTGGACAGAAGACAAATACATATAAATTTCCAAGTCTTTTGATCTAAAAACAATTAAGGTTGAAGAAAAGTGGCTTTACCTTGTTAATAAAAGTACCTTGAAGAGCTAGAGATGCGATTTTATCGATATCCGCATCATAAAAAACAATGAAAGGGGATTTGCCTCCAAGTTCTAAGGAAACATGTTTCAAGTTGCTTAATGCTGCAGCCTGCATTACTAGACGCCCTACTTCGGTTGACCCTGTAAAACTAACCTGAAAAACATACAAGTAATTTTAACTAACAAACTTGAATCTCGACTGATATTTCTTTTTCTTTTTGTTTTTAAAAAAAAGAGAAAGGATATTTTAGACATGCATCATCACCTTATCAATGTCCAAATGGGAAGTAATTGCAGCACCAACTGTTCTCCCATACCCTGTTACAACATTCAGCACTCCATCTGGGAGACTAGCCTGCAGTTGTATCAATAAACTAAGTATGGAACTTTATACAAATATAAAGAAATGATTAAAAAAAAATTTGAAAACCTATAAAACAAATTCAATCCAAATCGTGTTTCAAAGGTTCGTACGTACTTACCAGCTTAGCTAAATGAGCGTAATAAAGAGCCGAAAGAGGTGTTTGTTCGGCGGGCTTGACAAGCATGGTACAACCGGCAGCCAAAGCCGGGCCAACTTTCATTGCAAACATATAAGAAGGGGAATTCCAAGGAATAATGTGTCCCACTACACCTATGGTCTCATGACTACAGTATATCTTACAATATACTTTCTAAAAATCCAAGCACAAAATTAGTTAAATTATGGGGTACAACTAACATTCAACAAAATCTTCTCACATGAATGGGCAAGGATACGAATTGTTAATTAAGATTTAAGAGAACCTCCAAAAAAATTATGATAGATATGATTTGTTAATTAAGAGTAATATGTGATTTAATAAATTATGTATTTTTACAAATTGGATATTTTTTGCAGGGTTTTTGAAAGTACAAGTAAGTTTGGCGCAATAAAAATTTCACAGAGTAGTTTTTGCAGGTTTAGCATAACACAGGGGAATATTTAGCATTTACCCCTAATGTAAGCGATTATTATAGTAAGCATGAACAAAGTAAGTATGTAAAGAGATCATTACTAATTAAACTTCTATTTAATTTTTTTATTTCATAAAAGATTATACACTCAAGCTATATATTTTATGGATCCGTTTCATCGTTACTCCAAGATTTCATGGAAATTGACCATATAGTGATGTGTTGCATCACACCATCCATACATCTTTTATAGATAATACTTCTGAAACACTTTTTTTTTTTCTCTCAAGGGTTTAATCCCTTTCGAGGCGGGTTGGGCACAATAAGTGGGTACCTCTCCACTTTATGTAATTAAGTAACTAGTAAAATTGAGTGCTTAAAAAAATTATTGTTATAAAATTTATTAACATTAATTGTTTTAGAATATAAAAATATACGTACTCCATCAAACACTAGAAAAATAGACATATCCATGTATAATAATTTATTTGTTATTCCAATCTTCCAGTACAATTATTCAATTACAGAATGATTGGATTATTTTAATGTACTAATTAATGAAGGATTAACAAATCCTTTGTGCCAAACAATCTGGTGATTCAAATGTACAAGCACAACGAGCCCCTCTTTCACCTGGAAAACCATAACAAAATGGAGTACTTTGTTTTCCACATAAGTTCCTGCAATGTTTTCCACATAATGCTTCTACTTTTGAATTTGTACAAGGAAATTTTGGCAATCTTGTGTAGCACGTTTTAGCATTTGTGGGAACAATTGTAGGGATTATTAATCCAACTGCAAACAAATTAATTAAGTAGTACAAATTGTTAATAACATAATATTAAACATGTATGTATATGTATGAAATGTTAAAATAAATATGAATATAATATAAACAAAGATTGCTTATTTTTAATACCTGAAACCATTGAGAGGAGAATGAAGCGGAATAGTGTAGAGAAGTTTGTCATCTTTTAAATATCTTATTATAATGTTTAATTTGGCTTGAAAAAAATTGTTGTATTGTCCTCCTATTTAAACAAAATTGATCGTGTGCTAATGTTGGAAAACGAGATTTAAAAGGTATTCAAATTGATGTTGTAATAAATTTATGATTTGATTTGATTTGATTTGATTGTATGTACAATATATTATGAATTTCATTTTGAACTTATGTGGTTTTTCTCTAGTTTAGTACTAGTTTTGGGTGGTGAATTTCATTTGTGATTTGATTGTAATATACTGATGATTTAGTAATATTAATATAATGAATTGATGTACTTGATTGTTTATCTAAAAAAAGAAATATTATTGTGTACAAGACAAACCGAATATCACGGGAAATACATATGGAACCTTTAACGTTTGGCTGATTTTTAGGGTAATTGTGCTTAGAGTATGTTATCCGAAAATATCCTAGCTTGAATCAAGGATGAAAATGGGCAACCTCGAGATTGGTCGTGCTTCAACTCAATGATATTCTTAATAAATCATGAGGAGGTTATTACTATTTTTTTAAGTGAACATGGAGGTTATTGTCAATTATCAAAGTGAACAAGGAGATTCTTTTATTGTTTGGAGAGGTATTTTTGTAATTAAAAGTTAGCACAAAGGGGTTTTTTTTTTATAATAAAAAATAACATAAGAGATTTTTTGCTAGTTAGAAAAAGTATAAGGGGCATTTTTGCATTTCACTCTTTTAAAACTCATATACATACTTGTGTCATTTATTTTGTAAGTTTATGGTCGGTGCAATAGACCTTAAGACACGTGGGCCAATAGGGTGAGTGGCACAGGAATTGTAACACTATTTTGTTACAGAGGATCACAATATTTCTTCCAGAGCAATATTTTTAAATTGTAGTATTTTTAGTGAAAGCTAATTAATTGAGGATGAAAATATGATATTTAAGGACATCTTCAACCAATAGAGGAGGGAGAGACAAAATTTTTGTCTCCAATCGACGGGTGAAGGTGAGGGGGAAGGGGAAGGTCTGGGGGAATTTTCCCTTTGTACTCCCAGACTTGAACGCGCTGCACGGGCCATTTACTTGTTTTTTTTTTAATTATCTATTAATTATTTTATTTATAATGGGTTTATTTTTTAAAATTTAACTTAAATGGAAAATTTTATATTTTAAGTTTTGTGTATGATTTAACAAGTTAATAACATTGTATTTTAAATTAACTCTTTAATTTTAATTTTAATAACTTTCAAATTCTCAATTTTAGTTTTGAAATTTTAAATTTATGTATTATTATTACGGTTAGTATTATTATTATTATTATGGTAGTTGAATATGTATTATTAAATGTTGGTAAGATGTGGAGGAAAAAAATTTAATGAATCCCATATACTTTTTTAGGTAGTTGTATACAATTTTGATAATCTTTAAATTATTTGAAAATAGTAAGAACTGAGTGCTTAATACTTATTATCTTAATTTTTTAAATTAATACTTATTATCTTAAATTTTTTTTAATGTAGGAAAAAGAGGTCCGTCGTGATTCATTTTTTTGAGAAAGAAAGAAATGAAGAAAATGGAGATCCCTAAAACCTCTACCATCATTATCAACTGAGTCAGAGCAAAATGGAGATCCCTAAAACCTCTACCATAATCACTTTATTTAACCAGCATTCATGAACTTTTCATAAGTGAGCATTTGTGGTGTGGTTGAGACTCATGGTGTTGGCTAGTAAACCACAATGAAAATGTGATTTTTGAGTATATGTAAAAAATTAAATATTTAAGTTGTATATTAACTATAACTGGCCTTTAACACATGGACAAACAATCGTTTATAGGCTGGATTACATACTAAAATCTTTCAAATCCATCTAGGCACAAACATTTATTTATTGATTATTCTCTGTGACAAATACAAGAAGTTATTTTACATATCTTAAACCTGAAAGTATTTCAGAGCCAGGGAGAATCATAAATGGGAGTTGCCACAGACTTAACATGAAGATACATATTAAGTGATTCCAAACCCATTTCCCTTCCAAAACCACTCTTTTTATAACCACCAAAAGGAAGATCAGTGTCGAAATCTAAAACACAATTGACCCAAATAACTCCAGCCCGAATTGACCGCGATACTCTGTTAGCAATGTTCATATCATTCGTCATAATGCCTGCTGCTAGTCCATACTTGGTCGCATTAGTTTTCATTTTAAGAGAATGGTATGCACATTTCCTAACACCAATTGGTTTTGGGGCAACTGGTAGCGCCTGAGGTCCTACAAGTGATATAAGAGTCAATGTCACGTGTTCGATTCTCAGCTGGAGCAATTGCTGAGGGGAAGATTGTTGGACATCCAAACTGTGTGTGCGGGTGACAACAATTGTCCAGTGGCACCCAAACTGAGTGTGCGGGTGGAGTCACAATCGAATATCGTGGGCGCTTGAATGAATGGACTATAAGGGAAGGGTATGCGCATTGCCTAACACCAATTGGTTTTGGGGCAACTGATAGCGCCTGAGGTCCTACAAAAACTTACCCTGCAAAATGAATAAAATTCGAGATATTATAGTTACAAATGAAAGGTAAAAATAATTTAAAAGCAATAGATACATGAAGTTTTTTTACTACGCGTATACAAAAAGGGAAATCTAAAATAAATTATGTTAAAAAAGGAAAAATGAACAAATGGAGAATATATATATACTATTATATTATACATATAGACTTTCTTGAATTATAGAGTATCTTAATTGATTAAATTACTTAATTTGTGAAAGTCAATCAGTATTAGTATTAATAATTGGAATTTTCTTATTTTTTCTATTAGATATAAATTATAAATGGACAACTAATTAACATAATTATAGAGATTAATAAAAATTCAAAATTCTAAGAAATTAGATTTGAATCAAAAACCATAAACCCTATCACTAAAACAAAATGATTTCCGCATGTTATTATTTCCTTGTCGTAACTCTACTCCTCTATGTTTCTCAACTATCAGCAGCTGATTCTATTCAAGGATGCGGTGGATTTGTTGAGGTGATTTATATACTGGCCGGATCTCTTTTCTTTATTTGTTCTTCTAATGATCTTTGACTTATTTAATCTGGGAGTGGAATTGTGTAGGCGAGCTCAACGTTGATAAAGTCAAGAAAGTCAAGTGATGCGAAATTCGATTACTCTCACATCACTGTACGAGACTCGACACCTTCATGATTAATTTAGGGGATATAAATTAATTGTTATTTTATGGACTCGCTGATTTTTTTGAGAATGTAGGTTGAGCTTCGGACTTTGGATGGTTTGGTTAAGGGCCGGACACAATGTGCTCCAAATGGTTACTACTTCATACCAGTTTATGATAAGGTTTTTGTTAGATTTCTGTAATTTACATATATAAATGATCGACTTAGGATGTCGACAATGTTAGTGAAATCTTATATATATCTTCATCACTGCAGGGTTCTTTTCTGATTAAGATCAAGGGACCAGAGGGATGGTCATGTACCCCAGAACAAGTTGAATTTCTTGCTACTTCTTACTAATAATTTTCAAATCAACAATTTGTTATTTTAATTTTCAGATGTGTGAATGACTTTGGAGTTGTACATCCTTTTGTGTTCTAAATTTTAAAATTTCTTTTTAGGTCCCTGTTGTTGTTGATCACACTGGTTGTAACGCCAATGAAGATATAAATTTTCGGTTCACAGGGTTTGTACTATTATTTTTAAGTTTTTGAGTTCTTATTTCACAGAAAATATTTGAGTTGCCTGTGTCCACATTATTATGTATCTTTAGATTCATCAAGTTACTATTATGTAGGTTCACCTTATCTGGAAAAGTTGTGGGAGCCGTTGGTGGGGATAGCTGTTCACATAAAAATGGTGGCCCATCAGATGTGAATGTTGAACTCTTGTCTCCTAGTGGAGATGTTGTCTCTTCAGTGTCAACAACATCAGGAAGTTATTCATTCAGAAACATCATTCCAGGTCTAATTCCCATCCAATTTCTTCACAGTGCATTGTAGAATATATGAAAGATGCATAAGTTTCATTCCTGTGAATGATTACAGCTCTAAGGATTATGTGTTTTCCCATAACTTGAGTTGCTTCAGTTAGTAGTTTTCTTACTGACATCTTTCTGTTCTCAAGTTTGATTATAGCAATTCTTAAATTTCCATTTTCTTAATATCTTTAAATTTGGATACAGGGAAGTATAAAATCCGTGCTTCACGTAGTGATTTAAATATCGAGATCAAGGGTTCTGAAGAGGTAATTACATGGATCCCTCTTTATTTCATATATAGATAAAATGGTCTCTCTCCCAACATTTCATCATAAATTCTTCCTTTCCAGCTAATGTGATTGTTTCTGTCATCTTATGTACCACAAGATTCATATGATAACTTTGTGTTAAGTTCATATATAATTTTGCAGGTGGAGTTGGGGTTTGATAATGGTGTCGTAGATGATATTTTCTTTGCATCTGGCTACGATATTCGTGGATCTGTGGTCGCTCAGGTGATTTATTCAGTATCTAATTCAAGCAGCCACATAGTTTGACATGCTGATTGCTTGATTAATTATGATAAAATGATAAGAATCGATTGAATTGTTTGCTCCTCCCTCTCTGCCGTTATCTTTTTTGTGTATTATTAATAAAACTTTCTTTACGATATGAATTATTTTATTTTTTGCCATTAGCAGTTGTAGGATATTATTAACGACCATATATTGCCTAGGGGAATAATAATTTGATATTATTATTTTACTGATGCACACAATTTTTTTTATTAGTGAACTTGCCCTGCTATTAGCTGTTGTAGGATATTATTAACAACCATATATTGCCTAGGTGAAGAACAATTTAATACTATTTTTTTATTAGTGAAATCGCCCTGCTACACCTCTTGTTACAACACATATTTAGTCACTGCAATATGGGAGTCGCTGATGTAGCATAAGAGTTCAGTTTTCTGAAATACTTTACCTTTGCGAATTATGGAAAAGGTGATTTAATTACACTTTTTTGTGCCTTTTTTCATAGGAATAAATATATTGTACTCACCATATGGTATTATTTATTTAGAAACTTGTTGCTCTTGAATGTGGTTTTGTAGGGAAATCCCATAGTGGGAGTTCATTTTTATCTATACTCCGATCATGTGTTGGAGGTGGATTGTCCCCACGACTCTGGTAATGCAACTGGACTGGGGAAAACCCTTTGCCATGCTGTATCCGATGCTGATGGGATGTTCACATTCAAAATCCATACCGTGTGGTACTACTACTCTATATATACTGCAGTCTGTTTAAAAAATGTGTTACTCCTGCTGGTTATACATCCAAATAAATTAAGTTTCACATAGATCTAACCTCATACTTGTCAGCTAGTACCTTTTGGTATTGGGTTAAGAGATTAAATAATATAAATTCAATTAATCAGGAAGTTATTGCTTCTGGAAACGTTCAATAATGCTTCTTAACTTTGTAATAAGTCGAGTCTTCTGGTGTTTAGTCATTGATTTGGTGAACTGTACCAGGTATCTACAAGCTTCTATCTTTCTACAAGTGTGAAAACACAGTTTTTGATGTTTCACCTTCATCCATGTCGGTGTCTGTTCAGCATGATCATGCTATAATCCCTCAAAAGTTTCAGGTATGGCATGATTTGCTCTCTTTATCTAGCGAAAATGCTGGGAAATCATTAAAGTATATGTCTCTAACCCTATGAATGCATGCTTCTGATTGTGCACTCTATTATAATCCTACCTGCTGTTTCATTGATTGATATTTCTGAAACAAATTCAAATTTTTAGCCCAAATAATGTATATTTCATTATATATGTCCTAAAACAACTGTTCACAGTTTAGTGTACGTAGCTGTATCCTTTGTTTGTTGATTTGTTTTCCCTGGCTTGCGAAAATACATGTGGTGTCTCCTTTGCATGGGAGTGTTGTTGCTTTCTAATCCTAGATAAGATCTCTTTGTCTTATGTTTATTATTGTATTTTTAACCAACAACTTTTCTCTCTTTACGTATTTTTTTGTTTATTGGCTTTGGTGCAAGTGTGATAACTTTTTTATCTGTATATTCGTTTATCTAATTGTTCATTTTTTTCTTCTTTTCCATTGCATGTATCTTTCCTTGTTGTCCTTCTGTTCTATATTTGGAAAAATCAGTGTACAATTTCCTTAAGCTTCCCTCTGCCTTCAAGGACTACACTTTCATAAGTTCATGGGATTACATACCATAGTCTGATTGAAGTACTTAGTGTTATTGCCTACTTTGAATTATTCTGTTGTTTGTAAGAGTACTTGTGGTCCATAACATGTCAATAGTAGTTTCCCATTTCTTTCATCTTAAGCACACTAAACTTCTATTTCTTGAATATACTAATCATGTGTCATATTGGTTTATCTAGGTCACTGGTTTTTCAGTCGGGGGTCGTGTGGTTGATAGTAATGGCATTGGAGTGGATGGTGCAAAAATTGTAGTGGATGGTCATGAAAGATCGATAACTGATGAAGATGGATATTTCAAACTTGATCAGGTAAGATAATGTATTTCCTATATAAATAGGAGGACTTCATCTTGGGTCGATTCATTATGTTCAGCTCAAAAGCTCTTCTTTACAATTTAATTTCTTTGCCCCCCTTTTCCTTATTGGATTTTGTTGAGTTAATGATCGATGCTCTAAGGTTACATCTAAAAGATACTGTATTGAAGCCAAGAAGGAGCACCATAAGTTCGAGAGGTTGATTGACTTTTTGGTGAGTCAATTTCGAAGCTTTTGTACCGATGCCAGCATGCATGTGCGCTGGACAAGTACACAGACATGAGAATGATTTAGTGCAATCTTAACTGGACACTACATTATTTATAAATTTTCTTTCCTAATTTGTGAATTGTAATTAGGTTTTACCAAACATGGCTTCAGTTGTTGATATCAAAGCTATATCATATGATATATGCGGCATGGCTCAGACTATTAGTTCTGATCACAAAGCTAAGGTAATTTTTCTTTCACTCTTTGCATATATTGACAAAATGGTGTTTATTCATGGTTATGTTGATAGGATGGTGCATATTCATGGTTATATAGCAATTGGCTTGATTAAGATATTAGGACTAGGATAAAGATGCCATTTTCCCCTTCTCTTATTTTCCTTTTTGGAAATACTTTGCATAGCAATCATGACTATCACTGGGCGTCATCCCCAAGTTCTTTTGGTTCTCAAATCAAATTTGAAGTTTGATGGTTGAAGAATGCTCATATTGGTGAGCTTTTGAATGTAAATCATTGTAAAGATCCAGATGTTGTAAAATTCCTTTAGTGTTATACTTTGTGTGGTGGTAATGGTAAAGTGGTTCAAATATTTTGCCTTCTAGATATGTGAGATGTATTATAATCTCTTTTTATTTATACCTTTTGTACAATTTTTAAGTAATTTAATAATTTGCTTCTAGGTAGCTTTGACTCATGGACCAGAGAATGTCAAACCCCAGGTGAAACATACTGATGAGAGTGGTAACTTTTGCTTTGAGGTAAGTTTGTATAGTAGTTGATTTACTCTGTTTACAGATTTATCTCTTGTGGTTGTAGATTATTATGTGCAACTGATCTGTGAGGCTATAGAATTTAAGAACAGTATGAAATTCATGTAATAATTGACACCAGATATTGAGAAGCATGATGGTTTTCCCTGCTTGTAATGTAATAGTTTATTTTAATGTGCATGCACAAAATTTGTACCTTTGAGCACATCGAACTGAAAGTTCTCGTGATAATAGATTGTTGAAGTTGCACACTTGCACATTCATGTATTTAGTATGTGTTTACCCCACAATGCCTATTTCACGTCTTAATGTAAAATAAGATATAGTGATATGTGAAATTGCATATTTTTCTTCATAACTTATTAGTTTTTTGTTCTGGGTCCATAATACAGTAGAGTATGGTTAGTTTTAGTGAAGCTTCTGCCTGGAAACATTCTTTAAAATTGCGACAGGTTGTTTTCCCGTATATTTTTCTGTTTTACATAAATAAGGACTACTGGTTTCAATTGATCTTTCATTCTGTGCTTCAGCATTTATTTATTTGTTCAGTTTTAAATTCAAGTTTCTTACCTAATAGTTGGATCATTTTGGAGTACCTTATGTTCTTTTGTTACTCAGGTTCCACCTGGTGAATATCGCATATCTGCTTTGGCAGCCACACCTGAGAGTGCTCCAGAACTTCTGTTCTCTCCAGCTTACATCAATGTTATTGTTAATAAACCATTACTAAGCATCAAATTCAATCAGGTAATGTTTATATTGATAATATAGCTTAAATGCTTTTCTTTCTTCACGTGATTTATGAGATCATTTTGGCTTTAATATGTTGGAGAATTGTTATTATTTTTTTGTCTTATTAATCACCTGGACATTTTAGTTAATTTATGTTGAGTTAAGAATTGCTCCACCTAATAATTGTTGATTACATGCCTGGACACTTTCTGCTTTATACGAGAAGTTTGTTGTTACTGTTATAATCTCTCTTTTTGAAAAACATAGGCACAAGTCAATGTCCGTGGCTTAGTAGTCTGCAAAAGCAGATGTGGGTCTTCTGTTTCGGTTATGCTTGTAAGATTGGATGGTAAAAGTAAAGAAGAGAGAAGGAAAATCAATTTGACCAATCAGAGTAGTGAATTCTTCTTTTCCAATGTGCTGCCAGGCAAATACAGGGTTGAGGTAATGTCATTAGCCTTTTTGATTCTGTTTCTTTGGTAAATTTAAAAAACACTTACATATGATGATAAAAACTTAGGGTGGTATCTGTGTATTCAACTTCCCAATGTTCCATCCACGGTTTCTTATCAGTTCTGAACTGCTGGTAATGGTTGCTGGCAGAAATGAAAGTGCAGAACGCCGGGGCCTTTGATTCATTTCTTTTCTTTGTTTCCGTTATCACTCTTACTGCTTACATATATAAGGCTTTACTTCCACTTCCTTGAAACGGCACAACTGTTACCATCCAAGGCCGCAAGGACTGACATCAATACACCTCTGCACAGAGTCATCCCTCCTGTCAATTCTTGATGTTATTTCTGATACTAAAATTAGCAAACATAATTCTCTGCAGAAGTCTAAAGCTTCTCTTTTTTTAATCCCCAACCTATAGAAATTCTTGTTTATATGATACTTAATTTGTTCAATTCTAGGTCAAAAATTATTCCCCATATGTTAAATCAGGAGAAGATATATGGTGCTGGGAGCAGAGCTTTGTAAATGTGGATGTCGGTGCAGAGGATGCGGAAGGGATTGCTTTTATTCAAAAAGGCATTTGGGTTAGGATGATTTCCAACTATGACGCGGATGCTTACCTGAAAGTAGCAAACGGTTCTCGTGTGAACTTGACAATTAAGGTCAGTGTCATTCTTTGATTATCAAATTCCTTCAATCTATTCTTCTCTTGGAATCTCTTTTATTATATATATTTTCAATTTGCAGAAAGGTTCCCAGCACATTTGTGTAGAGTCTGGTGGTTATCATGAGCTTCTCTTTGTCGACTCATGTAATTTTTCTTTCTTTTTTGTGCAACGTGATAGCATACACCCATCGGTATGAGGCCTCCCTCCCTCTTTCTAGTGTTTCTTTTTTGATGGGGTGTTGATAGAGGGATATTGGCCTTAAAATCACAGTGATTTTATGTTTTCTCTTTCTTAATGCTTCATATTGTTTTTGGTTGATGCAGCCTGTTAATTTACCTGAGAAATATCCTCTCAAAGGACATATAAATGTTGAATCAAACAAGAATTTACCTGAGATTATACCACTTGACATTTTAGGCAGTGAAGGCACAGTCATTGGTGACACCGATGCCTGGCCTGTCTCTACTGGAACTGATCAACAAGCTTTTTGCTTACGTTACTGTGAGAGGTATGTCTGGTTTTTTTTGGCGCTTATGGTTCGATCAGAATTCGATTTTGCCTTTTCTGAAAATTTGTGCAATCTTTGACTTCCAATGGTGGTTTTATATTCAATCTTATTTATCAATGTTACTCCTGTCTCTCATTTTTAATTGCTAATCCCTGTTGGTAAAAATTGCTCAGAGCTCAGCTTGTCTCTACTGAAACTGATCAACCAGCACGCTACGAATATTGTGTTGGGGTTAAGTTTGGAGAAAAACTTATCTTAGTCCCTCGAGACCCGAGGTAAATTTGTTGTGTTTTGCGCTTATGGTTCGATCAGAATTCGGTTTTGCCTTTTCTTAAAATTTTGTGCAAGATAATGTGATCTTTGACTTCCAATGGTGATTTTATATTCAATCTTATTTATCAATGTTACTCCCGTCTCTCTTTTTTAATTGCTAATCCCTGTTGGTAAAAATTGCTCAGACTTGCAAGTATTTATGCATCTGGAATTTGTATGCTGCTACTATGCTAGTTACAAGAAAATCTGGTTTATCCTTTCTTTATGCAACAACGTAGATGTGATGTACTTGTTCCATTCTAAGAAGTTTAACTGTTCAATCCTTACAACCTTGTCTACTATGCATCAAACTATTTCATTGCCAACTGAAGTAGTTTTCGGATAAAAGGACTATGTAGGGATGTTTGTTATTAATTTGTATCAATTGCTATAGAATCTTTTAACTTGTTCAAAATGGAAAGATATGTTAAAACAAGAGCTAGTGCAACTACAAACCAATCTTGACATACTATGGTTAAGTGATAGAAAACACAAAAGTCACTATTTGGGGATGCTAAACTTAGAGCTTACCTTCCTAACCTGGAACCTGAGTTTGAGCTTTCTTTCTTCCTCCAAGTGTTGTATCAATAAGATTATAAGTTTATAACACATAATATATAGAGAAGGTGATTGATATTACTAAAGACCTTGCCTATGTCCTTTCCCACTAACTTCTAAGTGATTTATCTATTTCATGGTTTATTGCTTCCTCTATTGCATTTAAGAAAATTTACATTTCATCCTTGGTTTACATCTGCCGCAGGAATGATGGGGGGAAGAAAATTTTATTTTACCCAAGACAACAGCATGTACGCGGTTTTGAGAGTTACCTTCCACTTAAATCTTGTATCTTTGCAGAAAATGTCAGTTTTATTTGAGATTTTCATCTTGTTTGATTAGGCTTCTGTGGGAAAAGTGGGCCGTCCAGTTCCAATTGCTCCATTTTCTGGTAGATTGGGATTATACATTGAAGGATCAGTTTCGCCCCCTCTATCTCATGTTCACATAAGAGTTTTGGCTGAGAAAGATAGCCAGAACTCTCTACTTAAGCAAGGTGATGTAGCACTTGAAACTACCACAGGGACAGATGGTTTATTTCTTGCAGGACCTCTATATGATGATATTGGTTACACCGTAGAAGCATCAAAGGTTTGTAATTACGGTTTAAAAAGTTCGGATCACATTTATTTTGATATATTTTTTGTTTAGTTTATACAGCTTCTTGTGAGGCCTAGTCGTGACAGGGATCTCCTGTATTAATTTATTCCTGCAAACATAACTTTGGAAGCTCTGTTGACACTTTCAAGTATTATCTAGATTTTCATGAAATTCAGAAATGTATATATGGAATCTGCTCTTATAAAGTTGGTCAACAGCCTGTATACATACAGTACTCTAAACTAAGTTTGATAAACTGCCTGCATCGTTTTAGTCAATTAATTTAAAGAATACCTTTTCCTGACCATGATTATTAATTATGACCATAGTGTAGGCTTAGACTTTCTGCAAAAATGTTTTAGCTCATTTTCGTTCTGTTTAAAGGCTTTCAGAATCTGGGATCTAGGCAGGTTCTTGGTTCTTACCTGATCTAACTTGTGAGCCATGTTAGTTCAGTCCCAAGGATGATCTAACTCATTTGGTTTTTTAATTTGTTTTGTTACTCTTTTCCCATTGAAAATTCTCTCTCTCTCTCTCTCTCTCTCTCTCTCTCTCTCACACACACACACACACACACACACACACACACACACTCCCTCTCTCCCTCCTAATCTCTCCCTTCTGATAAGCAATTTCTTTTCTAGCATCCTTCCAAGCTAACAAAGTTAGCTACCTTCATACTTTTCCATCACTTAGGAGCTCGATAAACAACTTGGCAACAAAGCTGAAGATTTGAAAGATATGCATGTATGATTCAAGGAACTCGCCTTTGTCCATGGTTTTGAAAGAGAATTTTTTACAAAGATTGACAACAATTAATGTTTAGGACTTGCTGCTTTGCTTAATTCGTTGTTTTGGTTGACCAATCAGCTTATCTTAGTTTATATATCCTTTTGTCATACATTTGTTACTGTGCTTTTCCCGAACTAACTTAGAAAACTTAGATCAATATCTGTTAATATGCATTGAAGCATAGATTTTTTAGTTAAAAACATCTTCATGTGAAAATGAGCATACCCAGAAAAAATAAACACATGGAAGTGCCATGTCCGAGAGAAGTGAATCAAACTTACAAAAAAATGATTGATGCCGAAAAGCATATAACTGAGCCTTTTATTTTCATGCAGCCTGGTTATTATGTAAAACAAGTTGGGCCATATTCCTTCTCCTGTCAGAAGCTCGGTCAAATATTAGTGAGACTGTATTTTGGAGAAGATAGCAATGAGCCTTCTCCTTCTGTTCTCTTGTCATTAAGTGGCGAAGATGGATATAGGAACAAGTCTGTAACTGGTGTTGGTGGAACTTTCGTATTTGATAACTTAATTCCAGGAAGTTTTTATCTCCGACCTTTGTTGAAGGTACATGGTTCTTTTAATTCTTTTTCTTTTTTCTTCCTCATATTAGTATATGTTGGACCTTGTGATGTAACTTGATAAGTTCTCACATTCATGATTCACCAAAATATAGTGCATATTTGTTTACTGAATTAGGTTATGGCATTATATGATGGGCTGGCATTTTTTTTCATACTTACAGGAATATGCTTTCTCTCCTCCTGCTGAGGCAATTGACCTTGGCTCTGGGGAATCTAAGAAAGTCGCATTTCATGCTACTAGATTTGCTTTTAGGTATTATAAATTACTTCCATTATCGATGTCATGAAGTTTATCAAACTTATTCCTAATGTACTTCTGTTTTTATGTAGACCTAGGATAAACGATTTATAACCTGGAAGTTCTTGATCATCATATATGCATAATACTAACATACCTTTCCAGCGGTGATATGTTCCTCTTGATAGCTTTTGTATGTATCATGTAAAATGTTCTCGGTTCTGTCATAGTCCTGGATAAATTTTCTTTTGGAAAGTTTCTCTCTTTTATACAGCTTTTTCATATGAGAGTAAGTGCTTGTGCTTCAGCATTTTATAATCATATAAGGAATTGAATTTACCTCAAGAATTTTATGTGTGACATAGTTGTTGAGATATATATATATATATATATATATATATATATATTTGTTTTCTGTTTTGGCATCACATAGGGTCATTAGTCGTTATGTTGCATAATGTAATCATGAAATCCGTCCAGCTTGTGAGGCCCCAGTGGCCTAAATCTGGATCAACTCTATCTGTGCAAGATGCAACCAACAAAGTCCTATTGAACTTTTGTATGTATTACAGTAGATGCTCGATATTGTTCTCCCTTTTTCAAGTGACCTGCTAATACTCAAAGGTTGTACTAATATTCGAACAATCTGCTTATGTCAAACTAAGAAGGCCAGGGGAAATTAGAATAAAGCTGTTTTGGAATAAACCTTGAAACCATCTAACTTAATCCCATCTATTCTATATTTTTTAATAAACCTTGATACCATCTATTCTGTTTGCAGTGCCTTGGGTAAAGTAACTCTGTTGTCTGGTCAGCCAAAAGAAGGTGTTTCAGTTGAAGCTCGGGCAGAGTCAGAAGGCTTTTATGAAGTAGCTGTCACAGATTCCTCTGGAAGTTACCGGCTGAGAGGACTCCAACCCAACACAGACTATGTAATAAAAATAGCAAGAAAGGGTGAGATTGATAGCTCACTAATCGAGCGTGCATCACCGGAGTTCTTGACTGTTAAGGTTAGTTTTACCTGTTCATCGACATCTCAAAATTGGAACTGGACACAACTGTACAAGGCAGAATTGCACTGTTTAGTCCCATAGGATTGGATTCTCAACACTTTTTGGTCCCACGCTTTACTGAATTGTACTTTCGGTTCCAATTTTCTAACATGTTTGCACGTTTGGTCTTATGGCTCACTTTCCGAGCATTTTGGTCATTTTTTCTTTCAAAAATTGAGACCGAAAGTGCAACCTTTGTAAAGCTGGAGAGAAAGTGCAGAGGCTCATATCCAGTTGCTGAAGCTACAATTTTGCCACCATATATTTCATTCTACAAATTTATGTTTATTATTCTTGTTTAATTTTTTCTGTATAACCTGTAAACTATATTTTCTTGATAACACATCATGTAGGTTGGTAACGAAGATATGAAGGAGTTAGATTTTGTGGTATTTGAGCAGCCAGAGCTGACCATTTTAAGTGGCCATGTTGAAGAAAAAAATATAAAGGAGCTTCGTTCAACATGTGCAACATGGCCACTTAAAATGGTCATTTGTAAGCTAAACAAGTTAATGTTCATTTGACCTCCATATGATTTGTAAAATAGCGTTGTCATTCATTGTCTCCTTGATATTTTTAAATTTAAAAAAATATAAATTGACAAAACTATCTCTCGTATACACTATATTTGCATTCTCATACAAATAGTCTTATTCCTTTTATAAATTTGGTATTAATTATATATGGACAAATATAATGTAAGTATAAAATATATTATCCAAATGAAGAAAGTTTCAACCAATTAATTTTTTGGGAATAAAACAAATTCAAAAATTTAGAAACTTAATATTTGATCAAATTTGAGCAATTGGAGTCAAAAGACAAACATAATCTTAAGGGTTAATATCAGATACCTGAAGTGAAGAAAATAATTATAATATTATCTTGGTCTGTTTGAAATTTGAACTTTTTGGTTGAGAATAAAGAAGAAAAAAACTCATCTGTAATTTTACAAATTTTGAAAAGAAATCAAATCATTTTCTTAATGTGGGAAACATTAAGTTTTTTAAATTCGTTTGTAATTTTACAGATTCTTAAAAGAAATCATTTTCATAATACGGGGAATAGAAAGAAAAGCTGTCCAAGTGATACATGATTTGAAAAACCTTACAAAATTATGTGAAATGACCATATTGTCCTCGTTAATTTTAATTAAAAATAAAAATAAAATAGATTAACAAAATGTCATATTTACCCTTACAAGGGATGTCATATTTACCCTTGCAAGGGATAATTACATCGACCTCCCCTGAGGTTTGGGCTAATTATTGCACAATCCCCGCGCAATTTCATAATTACATCCACCTCCCCCACATTTGAAAAATCTTACAAGTTTAAGAATTTTTTTAGTAAACATGTGAGCATTTTTATAATGTCTAATAATTATTGTTCAAGTTTTTTTTCTTCTCATGATTAAACGTAATTTATTAATTTATCCTTGTACTTTAATTATGAAAAAAATTGAAATTATTAAAATTATTGATTAAATGTTAAAGTTGAATGTATATATATTTTTTATTTATGTTCTACAATGTTTTTTTCTTATAATTAACCATAATTTATTTACTTTTAATTGTAAAAGCACTATGAAAAAAAATTGGAAAAAATCGTTGATGTGTTATTATATTTTTATTTTAAGAATAGATATACAATACTATTAAAATTTATTTATTCTTTTACTTTAATTAGGAAAATTTTGAAATTATTAAAATTACGGGTTAAATGTGAAGTTGAATGTATTTACATTTTTATTTATGTTCTACAATGTTTTTTTCTTATATTTAACCACAATTTATTTATTTTTCCTTGTACTTTAATTGTAAAAGCATTATGAAAAAAATTAGAGAAAAACGTTGATGTGTTATTATATTTTTATTTTAAGAATACACATACACTAATAAACTAATTATAAGTTTCATGTAAATTTATAACATTTGAACCCATACTTATACATATACATTGCAAATAAACCCCTCATATGTACCAAACATAACAAGGGTATAATTGTCCAACAAAATAACTACAGTAATCTCAAGGGTAAAATAGGAAGTTCAATAAAAATTCGGCGATGATGTCATCAAAATGTAAGGTTTTCGAAACGTCGGGGGAGGTGGATGTAATTATGAAATTACGAAGGGATTGGGCAATAATTACCCCAAACCTCAGGGGAGGTCCCTGTAATTATCCCTTATTAACGCGCCAATTTAATTTGCAACCAACACCTTCATAAATTCGATCCGTCAACCACCCGTAGCTTTCAAGCTGGCAAAATAATAGTAATAAATATTTTCTGAATTATAAGATTACTTATATTTAGTAATTCAATTTTAATTGGGTATTGTCCAAAATTTGAATTCACCGCAACAGTTCATATTTAATTAATGAATAATGATGTGGGGGCCTGGGGGGCGGCATCTAGAGGCCAGGGTTATGAGCCTTAAATATCTAGTATTGGAACAATCTACTATCTCCTGTCCCTTAAATATCTTATTACACACATTAATTATTGGTCTAGTAAAAAGTAGCCTAGTAATGTGGTAAATTCATGTTCGATTTTCTCATATAACATATTTGATGCGTATTGAATGAGATAGTAATTATATAATGTTTAATTAAACTTCTACCATCTATTTCATTTAAAAAAAAAAAAAATTCTACAATCTACTGGGGAATATGAGAATTATTTGGGAATACTAATATCTTATATTGCAAATGAACAACCACTTTTCTGTAGAATCATAAGAAGAAACAATTTTCTTTAGTTTATGAAGGTGAAGGTGGGGATTGTTGATCTGGATATTGAGATGAAACGGATATTTATGTAATTCACAGAATGTCTAGTTCTTTTAAATGTCCCATTGCCCTGTCATCATCGAACATTTTAAATTTATTCGATGTCCAAATTTAATTTTGATTATGTTAGTGATTAATATGGGATTTCTTATGCACCCATGTTTGGTGAAATATCATTTTAGAAAATGAGTTATGATCTAGCTATAGAGACACCAATCGTACAATCATAGTATTTGATCGGGATTATTGTATTTTTTGTGGAACAACTAGAGTTCATTGGCGTTTTTACTGCGTATTTTTTTGGGCTGACACATTTTATGTCACAACTTCAACATTGGTAGCAATTTTTGTGCCAATTGAGGCCCAATTTGACTGAAATCCATTTTCTCAGATTTTTGAATTATTTTATTTATTAATGTATTGTTTGGTTGTCGGGAAAATGAGGGAAAGTGAAGGAAAATCAGTTTTTTTTTCTCCCACTTGTTGTTTGGATAGCAGGAAAGGAAGTTACTATTTTCTTTCAACTTTCCTGCAGGAAAATTTTGTGAAGAAAAAATTTCCCCACCAATTTGATGGGAAAATGCTGGGAAAATCTTGGGAAAATCTTAGAGTAAATTGTAAAACAACCCTTGTACTTTGTCTAACTATCAAAACCTCCTATTTGTGATTTTTTTTTACCAAAATCCCCTTTGTGCTTATTTATTATTAGCAAACAAATACTCTCTCAAGTCATAATAGCAATTATACCCCCACAAAATATCGCAAAAACACCCATTTCAGACGCAAACAACCCAAAAAAAATGTAATTTTTATCTTGAAACTAAAAAAGTATAAATTGCAAAAGACAATATCAACTAAATTTTACATAAATCCCAACCAAAGAAAAAGTTAAAGATTTTAATCATATATATAGATAAAAAATATTACTTCTTTTTCTAAACTTTCTTGACAACCAAACATCTGCAAGAAAATAGTTTTTCTGACAATTAAACATGTAGAGGAAAATGACTTTCTTTTCCTTTTTTTTCCCTTTCCTTTCTTTTTCATTTTCCTACAATTTTCCCTCACTTTCTTGAATTTCATTTTGAACTTGTGTGGTTTTTCTCTAATTTAGTACTAGTTTTGGGTGGTGAATTTCATTTGTGATTTGATTGTAATAAATTGATGATTTAGTGATATTAATGTAATGAATTGATGTACTTGATTGTTTATCTAAAAACACAAATATTATTGTGTACAAGACAAACCGAATATCACGGGAAATACATAGGGAACCTTTAACGTTTGGCTGATTTTTAGGGTAATTGTGCTTAGAGTATGTTATCCGAAAATATCCTAGCTTGAATCAATGAAAATGGGCAACCTCGAGATTGGTCGTGCTTCAACTCAATGATATTTAACTATTTTATCATTATCACTTTATAAAGATCTATATGTAAAAATATCCCATATATTTTGTTTAATTGTTAAAAAAATTCGTTGTGTTATTTTTATTAGCAAAAAACTCCTCTATGATCTTTTTTTATTAGCAAAAAATTTATATTTTAAGTTTTGTGTATGATTTAATAAGTTAATAACATTGTATTTTAAATTAACTCTTTAATTTTAATTTTAATAACTTTCAAATTCTCAGTTTTAGTTTTGAAATTTTAAATTTATCAACTATCCTTAATATTAATAATTGTTATTTATGTATTATTATTACGGTTAGTATTATTATTATTATTGACTATTATTATTATTATTGACTAAAATATATTATTATTATTATTATTATGGTAGTTGAATATGTATTATTAAATGTTGGTAAGATGTGGAGGAAAAAAATTTAATGAATCCTATATACTTTTTTAGGTAGTTGTATACAATTTTGATAATCTTTAAATTATTTGAAAATAGTAAGAACTGAGTGCTTAATACTTATTATCTTAATTTTTTAAATTAATATTTATTATCTAAAATTTTTTTTAATGTAGGAAAAAGAGGTCCGCCTGATTCATTTTTTTGAGAAGAAAGAAATGAAGAAAAAGGAGATCCTAAAACCTCTACCATCATTATCAACTGAGTCAGAGCAAAATTCATTGATATATTTTCTCCCTAATTGCACTCCAGAACCTTCAACTTCTTTCAATTCTCCTTTATCTCACCCTCAAAATTATTCTCTTCTTGTGGTTTCTCTCCCAATTGATCACCGGTGACTCTCCCCCCCCCCCCCCCCCCAACCCCCTCTTTCTTTTTTTTTTCTTTTTTTTTTTTATTAATTACGTGTGATTGTAAGAAAATGGAAAATAAAAAGATTATAATTTCAATTGGGTGTTTTATGGATGATTTCTTTGTTTTACAACAGAATTCATTTTTTTTTTGGAGAAAAAAACAGAATTCATTTAATTGGTTTGTTTACTGTTTTCCCATTAATTTTTAGGAAAATGATTTTATTACAGTCCAAATTTGACAGCCCTTTATACGGTCTATATTTTAGGCTTTTGAAATTAATTGTATTACCTATTTCTTGTTTAACAGATGCATAGCCGAATTAAACTTTTATTTTATAAACAAACGCTCAATCTTCAAAAATTGTAAATTAGGCACTTATCTTTTGTGATTTTTAGGAAAAACAGATGGAATAAAGGAGGGAGCTGTTTTTGTGTCCACAAGCAAAGAGAGCGAGTCTTATGGCCGTTGAATTTAAGATTTTAAAATTATCTATTCTTTAGGGGGCTCATAAATATCCTATAAAGTAATTAGGGTTTACTCCCTCCGTCCCATTTATTTTGCTCCCTTTATTACAGTACTCGGTCAAATTTTTTAATCTTTTAAGTGACTTATCATATTAAATTATTCATATTTGTGTAGTATTAAACCTTTAAAATATAAATATATATGCTGTCATATGATATTATTAACTTATTAATGAAATATTAATTAAATTATTTATAATAATTTTTATAAATTTGTCAAGTTGACTGGTCAACGGTACCAAAGGATAAAAATAATTGGAACGGACGAAATATTATTTTTTATCAGAAAGAAAAAAAGGGTTAATTATCCCGATGTTTTAGGAACAAGTCGGTTTGTTCTTATATTATTAATAATTATATATTTTTCCATTATGATGAAACGATAAATTACATTATTATGTCACAATATCAATTGATTAAACATTATAGTGAAAGCATATTATAATAAAAATATAATCATCAATTAATAAAACTAGTACTAAATTAGAAAAACGTTAACACTTTGATGGGATCCGAACCCAAAATCTTACGGTATGTATGGATGAATTTGTTAGGGAAAGAACGTCAAATTAGTAACAACTAATATCACAACAGAAGCAATTCGTTCTTTCCCACAAATAATAACGAATTAAATTGAGAATAACACGATCAAATATAAATTCATGCACTAATTGACTGATTAAAACTAGAATTAATGTGCAGGAAAGTAAATAGGCACACAACAATTAACGTGAAAACCAAAACCGGGAACAAACCATGAGATCGTAAATCGATCCAACTCAACCACTATAATGATAATAAGTTTACAAAATGTCAAGAGAATACTCTTGGATCACAAAGAACTAAACAACAACAATAACATCACCGACATGGTGAAAACCTTCAAGTCACTAACTTGGATAACCGAGAATAAAACAACGAACAAATAGGATAGTTTGAGCCTCATTTGTGATGAATCTTCAACTGAATCTGAGCCGAAATCAATTACCAATGGTACCTTAATATCTCGCAAATCCCAAGACAACTCTTATTTTTCTCTCATTTTGATTCTCTTGTCAGTTGTGTTTTTGTTCTTTTCTGGTATGTGTAGCACACAACACACGCAAATAAGAAGACAAGTCTCATGTAACCTAATTTCCTCTCATGGGCTCCAACCACATGGGCTGGATCCAAAATCCAACAGAATTTTGGCTCGATTTAGCTGGTTTTGGTTTCGAAAAAATGGTTTGGGTGGTTACGGTGAGTTCTTGAGTTTGGATATTGGATTTTATAGTTTAACTTTATATGGAATTTGGACAAAAGTTAACAAGACTAGGGCCCAAACTTTTTGAAATCAAAAATATAAAACACAATGATTTGACACCAATCACACACCTCTAATGAAAAATATTAATTTGACATCTAACACATATTTTTTTTCCTCCAACCCTCAATATTCAAACTCAATGGAGTGAGCCGATTGGATAAGTTTTTCTAATTTAGGAATGGCAAGTAAATAGTATGCATTGCTTAATGATACTAGTACTAACTTTCTCTTTCTGGCTGGGGGGAGCGGGTGCTCCGCCCCTGAGCCAAAACTCTTTTATAGGATCACATTGAAGTGGTAATTGAATATGGAATTTTTCTTCCTATAAGAAAAAAATACATTTTTGACACTAAAAAGTAGTTTTCCATTTAAATTTATTGTTAGATATCTATTCTTCTACAATTTATCTGTACAAAGTGGGTTGATTAATCAACACATTATTAGAAAATTGTAGTTCTTCTAAACTTTAAATCAAGAATATATTTAGATGAGATAAATTTTATTTATATAATTGCATATGATGTTTGATGACATGTTTAATTCTTGTTTATTTTTAATTTCTTGACAATGATATGTGTAATTTAATTAGATTACTTTAGAAATAATATAAACATAAGGTTCTTGAACTTAATGCTCAAAGAAATGTTGGGCCTATTTGTTTGGTGTTTGGGAAAGTAGTTTGAGAGAGTAGTGGGAGTTTGTGAAATAATCTCGATTTGCGTATTGTTGTTTGTTTGAGCTTTGATAGAGTAGTTTGAGAAATAAAGTAAATGTAGGTTTTTTTGGAAGAGTTAGGTTGTAGGTGTAAGATGTGTAAGACTTTATGTCAAATCATGTTTGATGTGAGATAAATAGTGTAAGAGATATGTTACTTTATATCAAATCAAAGTAGAGTTTGTAAAAGTTTTGTTTAGAAATAAGAAAATTGTTATTTGTTTGACTTTTGAGAGAGTATTTTAAGAAAATTGAGAGGTGAAAAAATTATTTCAGAAAATAAAAAACATGTTTGTTTGGCATTTCCCAAAAACTAAATAATTTTGGAAAACGCCAAACAAATAGGCCTGTTGATTTTCAACATGTCTCGGCATTATATGAGTTGTGCAAAGTAATATTGTCAAAGACAAGAAAGTCAAACAATTATTATTTTATTGATAGGCTGATTCGATTTTTTCTGGTTCTTTCTTGTTTTCACTGTGACATTTGAACATGCAATTTTAGTTATGAAAATTGTGAAGATGAAGTTGCAAAGGCAAAATGAAAGACGAATTCTTATCTAATTCCTACGTAATTTATTGAGAAATAAATAGAATGACTGAGTAAAATTTAAATTAGTTATTTTATTTTTTTTGAGATGGTGAATACATTGTTATATCAAACACTATATCGAATCGAAACTATTACAATGATATCAAAGTAAACTAATTAATAATATTAAACTAGAGAAAAACTAGTATGAAACTAGAGAAAATACCCACATTCGTGGGAGTTGAACTCATGATCTACTAGTCATGGAGCATCATCCTTAACCACTTGGCTAATGTCTCATCGGTTATATACTTGTCGATATTCCCATTTATGTATTCAACTCTTTTTTTTGTACCATAGAATTGGTTATATACTTGTCGATATAATTGCATTTATAATTAATACAGTACTTGAATTTATATATTAGTTATTTATATCAATTTCGCAAAGATTGCATGTTAAAATTCTCGCCCCTTGACTAAAATTCATGTATCAGCCCCTGCCAACCACTCTTCCATGTAGACTTTTAAAACCGGGAATATTAGCGATGGATTAGTTGTAACTAATTGTGTTTGGACTACATGATAATTAACTATAGTTATTATAACTGTTGGAGGCATAATTTAATTCTATGTTCTTCTAGTTTGACAAAATACACAAAAAAAAAAAGATCAAATTTAAAAACAACTAGTCAACAATGTACTTCATTGTCATAATCTCATAAAATCATATAATTATCAGCTAGATTTTATATTTTATCATGCACATTTCATCACCATAGCATTTTGTTACCATACCATAATCACTTTATTTAACCAGCATGCATGAACTTTTCATAAGTGAGCATTTGTGGTGTGGTTGAGACTCATGGGGCCTGTTTGTTTGGCGTTTGTGAAAGTAGTTTGGGAGAGTAGTGGAGGTTTATGAAATAATCTCGATTTGCGTAATGTTGTTTGTTTGGGTTTTGAGAGAGTGGTTTGAGAAATAAAGTAGGTGTAGGTTTTTTTGGAAAAGTTGGGTTGTAGGTGTAAGATGTGTAAGACTTTATGTCAAATCATGTTTGTTATGTGACATAAATTGTGTAAGAGATATGTTACTTTATGTCAAATCAAAGTAGAGTTTGTATAGGTTTTGTTTAGAGATAAGAAAATTGTTGTTTGTTTGGCTTTGATAGAGTAGTTTGAGAAAATTGAGAGATGAAAAATTTATTTCGGAAAATAAAAAACATGTTTGTTTGGCATTTCCCAAACACGAAAAAGTTCTAGGAAACGCCAAACAAACAGGCCCATGGTGTTGGCTAGTAAACCACAATGAAAATGTTATTTTTGAGTATATGTAAAAAATTAAATATTTAAGTTGTATATTAACTATAACTGGCCTTTAACACATGGACAAACAATCGTTCATAGGATGGATTACATACTAGAATCTTTCAAATCCATTAGGCTCAAACATTTATTTATTGATTATTATCTCAGACAAATACAAGAAGTTATTGGAATTTTCCAAATGATTTATTTAATTTCTGCTCAAGTACATATCTTAAACCTCAAAGTACTTCAGAGCCAGGGAGAATCATAAATGGGAGTTGCCACTGACTTAACATGAAGATACATATTAAGTGATTCCATACCCATTTCCTTTCCAAAACCACTCATTTTATAACCACCAAAAGGAAGATCAATGTCGAAATCTAAAAAACAATTGATCCAAATAACTCCAGCCCGAATTGACCTTGATACTCTGTTAGCAATGTTCAGATCATTCGTCATAATTCCTGCTGCTAGTCCATACTTGGTCGCATTAGCTCTTTTTATCACCTCTTCAACCGTCCTACAAAATGGAGTATTTATGTTTTCCTTAAATTCAACATTGATTGAATCAGAAAACCCCCAAGTAACAATTTGGAAAAAGAAAAAAAATTGGATGTGCTTACTTGAACTTTAAAACTGACATTACAGGACCGAATATTTCTTCCTTGGCGATAGTCATATCATCCTGGAAACAACAAGAAATGAATAAATTCTTTTTATTTTGATTGTATGAAAATGTTGGATTTCAGATTCTTACAGAGACATCGGTGAAAATTGTTGGCTCGATATAGTATCCCTTTCTGTTAGATAGCTTACCACCACCAGTTAACAAAGTGGCACCTTCCTTCTTTCCAATCTCGATGAATTTAAGAACTCTTTCGTACTGATTCTTATCAACCTGATCGATTAAGTAAAGATTTAATTAGTTAATACGTATATAGTATTATTCAAACAAAAAAACCAAAAGGAATCGGAATCATATATACTTGAGGTCCTTGATGAACATTTGGATCAAATGGATCTCCAACCACCCATGCTTTTGCTTTCTCTACCAACTTAATAAGAAATTTATCATATATCCCTTGTTGCACAAATACACGAGAACCAGCAACGCAAACTTCTCCCTGGATCGAAGACAAATGAATATAAATTTCCATTAGGTAAGTCTTTTGATCTAAAAACAATTAAGGTTGAAGAAAAGTGGCTTTACCTTGTTAATAAAAGTACCCTGAAGAGCTAGAGATGCGATTTTATCGATGTCCGCATCATCAAAAACAATGAAAGGGGATTTGCCTCCAAGTTCTAAGGAAACAGGTTTCAAGTTGCTTAATGCTGCAGCCTGCATTACTAGACGCCCTACTTCGGTTGACCCTGTAAAACTAACCTGAAAAACATACAAGTAATTTTAACTAACAAACTTGAATCTCGACTGATATTTCTTTTTCTTTTTCTTTTTTAAAAAAAGAGAGACGATATTTTAGACATGCATCATCACCTTATCAATGTCCATATGGGAAGTAATAGCAGCACCAGCTGTTCTCCCATACCCTGTTACAACATTCAGTACTCCATCTGGGATACCAGCCTGCAGTTGTATCAATAAACTAAGTTAAAAAATTGAAAACCTATAAAACAAATTCAATCCAAATCGGGTTTCAAAGGTTCGTACGTACTTACCAGCTTAGCTAAATGAGCATAGTAAAGAGCCGAAAGAGGTGTTTGTTCGGCGGGCTTGACAAGCATGGTACAACCGGCAGCCAAAGCCGGGCCAACTTTCATTGCAAACATATAAGAAGGGGAATTCCAAGGAATAATGTGTCCCACTACACCTATGGGCTCATGGAGAGTATAAGCCTGTAGCTCCCTTGACATTTTTAGAGTGGCCCCGTGAATTTTATCGGCCGCGCCCGCACAGTAACGCAGGTGTTCTGCAGCGCCAGGGATCTCCAAAGCCTTTCCTAAGCTGTATAGTTTTCCACCATCAATTGTGTCCAAGGCTGCTATTTCTTCTACATTTTTATCAATCAAGTCTGCAAATTTCAACATTATTTTTCTCCTTTCCTGTCGCATGAAATAAATTATGTTATTAAAATTAAATAATTATCTTGAAATATTTTCAAGAAAAAACTAGGTGCACTATGCACGTGACTGTTTACCTGATTTTGACCAATGTAATTCGATTCCAATATAAATACGACCCTTAAATTATAATTTGAAACGTACATATATATTTAAAACAAGTACTAATAAATATGGGTTTTTAGCAAGTTAACTTCATGTGATATGTCTAATGAACAATTCACCTCCCTGTGATATGAAAATAGGCAATTTAACTCCCTGTGAAATGAAATAATAAACAATTTACCTCCTTGCTAGTGGAGGTGTTGCACACACTCTATAATGCGACTGTGATTTTATTTCATGTAAAAAATGATCAATTTAATCTTTCATTTGACAACATATTCACCTCATTTTACCCCTTGTGATATGCGTAAATAGGCAATTTAACTCCCTGTGATATTTGTAAATGTGCATTTTAACTCCTTGTGATATTGCATAATGAACATTTTATCCCCTTGTAAAAATGTAAAAATCAAGAGGGAGGCAGTGTGCTTCTTTTATAAAAATTGAGGGAGTATTTCACCTTTTATTTATTGCAGGGAGTTAAATTGCGTATTTAAAATAACATATGGAGTTAATTTGCTTTCAGGTTATGAGATAAGTTGCTTTAAATTAATAATAATCACCCATAAATTACGAATATTTTTATATAGTAGCTTTTATATTGGAAATGATAATTTGGATTGCAATAAAATTTGTCCCGTCTTCATTTACAAATATGGTATATAACATTTTCACTATAAAAGCCGATTCAATTAATCAGCTGTACCAAATATAAAATACTATATGAAAGCTTAATTAATAAAATTCTTTTTTTTTTTTGGTTAAAATAACAGACAGGATTTAGCATTTTTCATGACCAGTTATTTCAATAATTTAATTTGATTAAACCAAATAAATAAATTGAACGAATATTAATTAGTTACTTACACTTCCTGGCAAACGAGGCCACGGGCCATGGTCGAAAGCTTGACGCGCAGCTTTGACAGCCAAATCAACATCTTCTTTGTCTCCTTCTGAGATTTTTGCTATCACTTCTCCCGTACGTGGATCTATCGTCTCAAATGTTTTCCCTGTTCATTTTCTTTCTTGTTAAAAACCGCAGGGCCAAACAGGGCCTTAAAAGTTTAAAGTCAGTTAAAAAGAAAGTGCTCTGTTTTCTCTTTAAGTTATCGAAAAAGTGGAAAACAAAAGGTAGATTCGTCCAATTTAACAATTGAATCTAAGAAAATTAATCGAATAGAAAAAGAAAAGGTAAAGATTAACCTGATAAAGATTCGACGAACTCTCCATTGATGAACAATTTTGTGAATTTGATTTGAGGAGTTTTGACGAAAGAAGATTCCATACCGCTTCCATTGCTTTCAGAGCTCATTTTGATTTTTTTTCTCTTCTGTGATTTTTTCTATGAGAATGGTTTTTGACCAAAATTTTATGATTTGGACTAAATACTAATTTTTGGTGATTTTAATTTATTTTATTTTTTAAAAGAGTTTTGATTGGTCAACACAAAATTTTATTATTTTTAGTTATAAAACAATTTTATTAATTGACAAAGAAGATGCTGATTTGGCTGTCAAAGCTGCGCGTCAAGCTTTCGACCATGGCTCGTGGCCTCGTTTGCCAGGAAGTGTAAGTAACTAATTAATATTTGTTCAATTTATTTATTTGGTTTAATCAAATTAAATTATTGAAATAACTAGCCATGAAAATGCTAAATCCTGTCTGTTATTTTAACCTAAAAAAAATAAAGTGGGCCCACTGCAAGTACACTAGCTTATCACCGTTGAGTTTTTGGAAAGTTCGAAATTTGACGTTTTAAAAATATTCAACCATTATTTTTTTATTTTCCAAGGATTTAATCCCTTTCAAGGCACGTTGGACAAATAAAGTGGGAACCTCTCCCAACAGGGATTCGAACCTGAGTCTGCTACTTTGTAGTGACTAGTCCCTTCTACTAGCAGCTTATTTCACTCAAACATAATAACATGGCCCTCAAGCTGTGATCTCATTTTTCCCACTCTTGAGACATATTTGTGTCTATTGGTAATTTTTTTCTAGATTATTATTAACTTGTTACAGCATTTCTTTTCTTGGATTTGATCGATTTCATTTTCTTGATAATATAGGTAATATTGATATTCTACTAGAATTATCAAGTGAAGGCTTCCTGATCTGATTTAAGACAACAATAGGTTTGTGGTTCTTTTTTTTTTATATAAATTTATATTTGACGTAATTTTCTTTTAAGTTTGTATGAAATTGATTATGATTGATTAATTTTATTTAGAGGTATTCTATTCTATTCCCCTGATTTATAAGCATAAAAGAGTGTGTAAAATCATAATTAAACTCCTTTATTGGCATCATTGTGTCAAACGAGCTTATAGATTCTGTAGTTTGTGAATATTGACTCCTTGATTGGCAGGAACTATCATACGAGCTGATTTGTGATATGCAACATTTATCATGATTATCAAGACCATGTGATCAGGATAATCAGAAGAGTCGACGTAAAAGTAACATTGATGGCAGGTGACTGCCATCGATGGATCACCAAACTTTGGCAGGTGGCTACTGGAAAGGGCATCTGTCGAGCAGGTGGCCACTCAAAAGATAGTTATTAGTCAGATGGCTATCAGACAATAGGTTCATCAGGCAGATGGCTACTTGACGAATACATGTCAGTACGTGGGCACTCACATGAGGTTTTGCAGCTTGCAGCTGGCTTCAGGTGCTGCTTGCTTTGAGAAGCGGCATTGTTGACTTCAGAGAGTTACATCTTGCGGCTTGCTTAAAGGAGCGGCGTTGCTGACTTTGGAAATTTACAGCTTGCGGCTTGCTTCGAGAGGCATTGTGCCTGATTCAGTGAAGACTAAATTGTTTGATTGATTGATTGTGTGTGTGTAATGATGCTCGTGTCTTCTATTTATAGCTCATTCTCCTGATGGTTATTTTTCCTGATGCTGAATGCCCACTTCTTTCACTTTTCCTTTTTTTAGGTATGATTTCCACTACTCTTATCATTTGTCTTTCACGTTCAACCTCCATACTTCTTTGGCAGTTGAGCTCTTCAAATCTGCTGCATTTACCCTTGACAGTTATTTCCAACACATGTGTAACAACATTTGAGCAATGTTTTCAGAACCGGACCGGATAGTGAACCGATGAGCCGACTGGTCACTAGTTTTACTGGTCAAACCGGTCGGACCGCTGGTCGGACCGAATAACGTCATAATGATATAATAAATATATTTAATTTTAAAGTATAAGTAATATGCATAAAATTTAAACATTATCCTACAATTGATTTTAAATATACAAAATCTTAGATTATATTTAAATTAAATCATATAATAATTATTTAACTTATATCATAACGGTAATTGTGATACTAATTTGTAAGCTTCATATAAATATAATATGATTATATTTCTTTATAAAATTTTAAAAATGTAAGTTAAAAATACAACAACTAAGAGATTAATAAATTTAAAATATGATTATGTATAAATTTTAATAATATATCGATTTGACTTTCAAAATTTGACATTCTTTATCCTAAAAATAATATTGGAAAGAAATATCTTATAGAACAAATTTTAATAAAAAAATTATTATTTGAGTATTAATTTTCATTGATAATGTGTAAAATGTTAATTTGAGTTAATTATCATAATCTAATTTATAAATAAATTTGGCTACACGTTTTCTAAAATTTATAAATATTTGTACTAAAAGTTCAATAAAAATGATGTAACTCAAATGGTAAGGAAGTTAAGTTCATGCAAGAGATTAGGTGTTCAAATCCCACCTTCTACAATAAATTTTAGCTTATTTTTAACATTAAAAAAATTTAAAAAATCGAAAAAAAAAAGGAAATCAGAATCGGGTTGAACCGGTCCAAACCGGTTCGCCGTTTCATCGGTTTTGGACCGATTCAACCCGGTTCAGTCTGGTTTTTAAGTCAAGCATTTGTAGGGGGTAAACCGGACTAGACCAACCTCCGGTTCAAAGTCGAACCGGTCGGACCGACAAGTCCGGTCCTATTTTAATGACATTGCCTTTGAGATATTTTGGGAGTTTGTTAAGATTAACATATCCATTATTTCCCTCCAGAATTAATTGGTTACGTGGCTATTTGTTGTAACTAACTTGGCCTTTAATTAATTAAAAATATTGCATCTGGACCAATTCCGAGCCTCATTATCTAATTGGGCCATTTGTTAGTTAATTGGGCCTTTAATCACGTTGATATTAGTGGGCCTGCTTACCAAGGCCTTGTTGTCAGTTGGTCTGACTGACCATTGACCTAATCACCTCTTGTCGGACCATTATTGGCCTGACAAATATTAAAAATATTTTGATACAAACACTTTACTAAACTTCTACTATATATTTAAAAAAATATTTCATGAAAGATTATTCAATCTATCACATGGATCCGTTTCATTTCATCGTTTACTCCAAGATTTCATGGAAATTGACCATCAATGTTTTGCATCACACCATCCATGCATCTTATACACAAAATACTTCTGAAACACTTTATGTAATTAATCCTTCTCCATCTATGGGAATTCTTGGTCCTATCTTTGAGGATATTAAACACATTACAAGAGATCTTGACTACTTCCTAGCTTTACATGTAGCTAGGGATTTTAATTTTGCCGTGCATGGTTTAGCTAAACTTGCCTCTATTGGCTTTGCTTTTACTTCTGTTCTGCCTAGCGAAATTGCTACCACATTGTACTTTCGGAACATTCTTAATGATATGGTATGCAATATGTTTCCCTAAAAAAAACACACTTTATGTAATTAACTAGTCAAATTGAGTGCTTTCAAAAAATTATTGTTATAAAATTTATTAACATTGTTTTAGAATATAAAAATATACTGCAACGTAATTAAAATATTCAAGCCATGATTTCATATTCATCTAAGTTAATGAAGGATCGGAGAATCAAAGACAATATATTTTTTTATTAATTTTCCTTAGTAATTAGTTATTTCTGAATTATTTAATTTTCTTATTTCTTGTTATTTATTTTCTATAGGAAAAAATCTAAAAAAAATAATTATTCGTTTTCCTTATGAAGTTTTGGGTTAAGTCATATATAAATAATTTTAATATTCATCAGAATAGTGAATGTTATGATAATTTTTTTTGGGGGGAGTTCATGGGTGCTTTTTTTCTTGTGCTCTTACTTACAATATATCTGATGGAATTTGCCTGTGAAATTATCACAATGTTGGACTTATCAACAACGACCATGACTGCAAAATAATTGAAGTTTTGCTAAGCAAGTCGCATATCTACCCAACATGTGGTAGATACCCGATTTTTTTCTTTTCTTCCAGGAGCAAAATCTCATATTTATAATGGCTGAGTCGTGGTTGATGTTGATGAGTCAAATATTGTGATTGAGTATTCAGTTCAAAAAACTGATGATTAAGAATTTGCAGAGTCAAGTCGAAAATTTAACCCAACATCTAACAGCGAGGTGGAAACAGCTAATGCATTCACGAGACGGACAAGAAAGATCCAAGAGCAGTATAAGACTTGACTGACAGTCATCGTAAGTTGAATCTTGGTTTTATGGATCTAGATGATATTGATGTACTCGAGGACGAGTTATTTCCAACCTCGAATGACTTAAGCAGGAGAATCTCATACAATGTATTTTTTTATTTGTTGTTTTAGCAATTAGGTTTTCTTATCTTTCATTTATTTGCTTTCCTTATTTTTGATTATTTAGTAGGGTCTTTCTAAAATAAGATTTTATGGAACATAGATGTACATGAGATGACCCATCTCAACCACTAAAAAAAGTCAACAACAAATCTGAACCACAAGTTTTGGTCAAAATGTCCAATGATGACGTGGCATCGGACATTTAGAAAAAATAAACATATGTTAAATTACATACTAACCCTTTAATTAATATGTTTAAAAATTTCTTCCTTATCTCTATTTAATTTCATCTCTTTCCCAAAAAAAAAAATCTCAAGTAATCAAAATTTTATGCGAAAAAAATCTCTCAAGTAATCAAATTTTTATACGAATTGACAATTAAGACCATCTGTATAAAATGAGAAAATATTTTTAGGGAAAAATGCACTTTACACCCCCTCTCAAAGTTTGAACTTTACCACCCAAAAGTATAAATTAAATAAGCACGTATAAAATTAGTTGTACTTTTTCCTCAAATAATTTTAAGCCAATTCCATTCACCAAAAAACATAGATATGCGTCTCACTTGTGTATTTTAAGGGTAAATTAGTTCCAATATCGATTTTTCGACCAAATATTTCACTGACGCGCATTTTTCCCTCTCTCTTTACAAATAAAGTTTTTTCTACTTAACTTTAAATTTTTTGTTCACAAGACATGAGTCAAGTATTTGGACAAGTAAGAAGTGATGTGACTAATTTACCCTTTGAAAATTCATGTGAGGGGACCATGTACATTTTCCGTCAAACAAATTGCACAAAATCATTTGAGGGGGTAAAGTGCAACTAATTTTATTTTTCAGGGGGTAAAGTGTTTATTTTGTACATATGGGTGGTAAAGTGCCAAAACATGTAATTGTTGGGGATAAGATTTTTGTCAACTTTTTTATATGAAATTCATAAATCATATGGAGAATTTTGTCAATTTTATCAAAAAAAATGGGGAGGAGGGGGTGTATTCTCAATTTTTAAAGTTACCAGTGGTTATTGATAACCTTTTAGGTAATAGGGATGTTTTTGCATTGTTTGGTGGGGTAAAATTGTTATTTCGACTTGAGATGGGTTTTCTTTGTTAATAAAAAAAGTACAAGGTTTTGTTGCTAATAAAAATAACATAGGTTTTTTTTTAGTTAGACAAAACACAAGGGGTCTTTTGAATTCACTCATTAAAAATGATAAATTTGTCTTTAAGTAAATAAATTATTTAAAGTTAAATTCTAAGGGGACATGTGTCACCAAAATAAATGATATCTCATGTGCTCACCATCCCTCAAAATCTCATTTTAGACTGACCCTATTTAGTATATACATGAGTCTAAGAGTTATTCATTTTCTATAAGAGTTTTTGGGTAAGAAATATGTGTAAAGAATTGTAGAATTTGTAGTATCCAATATCACCAGAATACTGAATTTTATTACTTTTAGAAAGGAAAAAAAAAATTGTTCTCTTTAGGGTTCATGTGTGCTATTTTCTTGTGTTATTTGCTAAAATTTATGTAATGGAATTAACCTGCAAAATAATCATTATCATGTGCGATTTCATGAACTCATATTTTTATCAGGGATCAAAATTCAGTTTCGTGTAAATGTTCCTGAAACACTAGAAAAAATTACTAAATTAAGAAAAGAAGAGAATCACAAGGTTAGGGATGGGCACGAGGCTGGTTTGGAATGGGTTCAGGACTAGAGACACGGTTATAATGTAGTAAATTACATAATCAATTTCTCTTCTTTTTTCTTTTGCTAAAATGAATAATTTTGTATCTATTATTTACATAAAACATATAAACATAACAAACTATCAATCATTTCAAATATATCCAAATACGATCTAAAGCATGCCTCAATAAAAGCTCCAATCTATACTATCTATAGCAAATCAAATATTATGTATGTACTGGAGTGATAGGATTTTTAAATGAATATAAGGTTTAAGTAAAAAAATTCATTATTAAATGGTGTTAATTAATTAACTAGGTTATCTTGTAGTTGTAGTTAAGTAAATTGTATAAGTTATATAATATTAAAAAAATATAAATGGGTTCGGGGTTGGAGAGACGACCAATCTCAAACCCATCCCTTTTTTTAGTAATAAAATACGGTTTTTTCATGTTCGGGTACCAAAATCCAAAAATACCTGCCCGTTTGGATTTTTTTCAAAAGGGGACATGTCGGGTTTGGTTTAGCTGACGCTCACCTCTGCACAAGGGAAACAAATAGTTTCAGAAACTACACCTTATCTTCGTCCATTGATTCAAAAATAAAACTTTTCGATGTTCTGGATGGAAATAATAAAAAAATTGATCATTACTATTCACAATACATTACTAACAATATTTTTTTTATCACGTCATGTACTAATAAATAATTACTCGTAAATGATGTCTACAACCACATATATTATTCTGTAAAACCTATATCGCACAATTGTAAATCGTACGTAAACTATAAAATTGTAAAACCTCCTATATACTTTTATGTTAGTTGTATACAATTTCAATATTTAATTTTTTATTTGAAAATAGTAAGTAGTACTCACTCAATACGGAGTACTTATTAATCTTAAATATTTTAAAATATATAGTAAGAAAAAGGGTCCGCCGAGATTCATTTTTTTTTTGAGAAGAAAGAAATGAAAAAAATGGCCAATTCTTCATTCAGAAGAATACTATGGAGATCCCTAAAACCTCTACCATCTTTATCAACTGAGTCAGCGCAAAATTCTTTGCTATATTTTCTCCCTAATTACACTCCAGAACCTTCAACTTCTTTCAATTCTCCTTTCTCACCCTCAATTTTATTCTCTTCCCGTGGTTTCTCTTCTTTGAGTGAGGAGGAGATTCATGTCCCCGCCCCAATTGATTACCGGTGACTCTCTCTCCCCCTCTCTCTTTTTTTTTAATTACGTGTGATTATAAGAAAAGGGAAAATAAAAAGATTATAATTTTCAATTGGGTGTTTTCTGGTTGATTTCTTTGTTTAAAAACATAATTCATTTAATTGGGTTTGTTTACTGTTTTCCCATTAATTTTTCTTTTAACACATGAACAGCTCTATGCTGCAGGAAGATGAATTTAACAGGTTGGCTAATTCCACAATCCAGGACCTTCTTGAGAAGCTTGAGGTAATTTTTTTTATTCATTTTTATGAATTCCACTACATTGCCTTATAAATGTACCTTTCTTATTTGTTAGTTTCACCATTTAGTGACACTAGCATTGTGGCCATTGATTGAATGAAAATTTAATCGAAAAGAATTAAATCCATCTTTCTTCTGATGTAATTGTAATATCACCTTCAGAACAATTACTTAGTTATATTATCCAGTCAAAAGAATTAGTATAAGAGAAGAAAAAAGAAAAAGATCAGAAAAAGATAAAAATAATTACCTAGAGAGCAACTGTGTAGTGAAGCATGTGGAGACAAAGAAAACATCCTAAGAAGTAACTACATACACCATTTTCATATTAAGTTTAAAAAAGAAGACGCGTATACTAATGGTTTAAGTGGTTTTTCTCATCTTACAGGAATATGGTGATTCGGTAGAGATTGATGGTTTTGACGTTGACTACGGGGTAATATAGATATGCTAAGTGGTTAGTTTTTATAGGCATCTATTTTAGTACTACTATGACTTTCTTCCTTCTTCTTTTTTGACAGAATGAGGTCTTAACCTTGAAACTTGGGAGCTTGGGGACGTATGTGATAAACAAACAAACACCAAATAGACAGATTTGGATGTCATCTCCTGTGAGGTATTTACTCAAACTTAGATTGTGTAGATGCGTGATGATTTTCTTCCAAAATGTTGTCTTCTTGTCTTATAGGGGTGGGAATTCGGTACCGGGTTTGGAGAACCCTTTCCGTACCAATCGGGTATTAACCATAAGGGAAGGGAAACTTCAGATTATCCGGGTTTTAGGAAAGCCAAATTCGCGGTTATTCTTAGTTGAATGGGTTTCGAGTAGGATATCCTATCTGATCAGGAAACAGCACCGGTTTATCAATATTATATATATATATACTAATTACGAAAAATTAAAAAATGTTACTGAACTAAGTTTACACTTAACTAAAATTGTTTGCAATTTTAATTACCTCTCTAGGGATAAAAGGGGGGCTTTATTAAATGGCAATTTACCAATCAATAAGTGTTGATGTATGCTGTTGTTGTATAATTATGGATGAAATGTCATTTAGGATGGTGGAAAAATCAGGTACTTTATGTCGGTTGTATATCCTATGTTTATGATTCCATCATGAAAGACTTTAATCAAGGATTTTTTCAAAATGTATTTGCATGAAAGGTTACAATAGTGAACTTTTTTAATACTCATGCTCAAAGGGTTTCTGTTACTAGAAACGAATGGACATCTGCTAAAACGTGAATTACATGTGTCATACTATGCATATCATAGGTAAGGAATGGAATATGCCAAAAAAGAAAAAAAATCTAGATTTTGCATTTGTGGACATAAAGGGCATTGGGTAAGACTATTATTATCTAATGTTTCAAACGACGAGGGGATCATTTAAAAAAGTTTTCACTATCACCGTCTTTAATGCTTATTTAATTAATGGAGTTGTTGCATACTTGAAAGAGAGATTTGACGATATAGATAATGCTGTTATTTTAGGTGAGAAGTATATGCACATGAGTTATTGAGTTGTATTGCACATATAATTAACTCAATTGTGCAAGATAGGTTGAAGGATAAAGATGAGAATATTGATATTACTCGTATAAGAGGGGTTGTAAGGTATGTAAAGAGTTCAATAATTGTGCATAACTTGAACTTGAAATTCTTGAATCAAAAAATATTTTGTCTTGATGTACCAACTTGGTGGAAACCGACCTATTTGATGTTGGAGGTGCCGCAAACCTTAAGAAAGTTTTCTAAGCATATGAAAATTAAGAAAACTACTTAAGGTCCGATCTTGATGATGGTTAGACATGATTAAGATATAACTAATTTTATGTTGAATTTTTAAGTCATATTTATAATCTTGCTCTAGAAGTTTTGGGCTCCTTATATGTTACAACCAATCTTTCGTTTAAATAAATAAGTTCAATCAATATGCTTTATATACTTTGTGTTGAATAACAATGATTTGAAATAAGTAAGATGACAAGAAATATGAAAAAAAAGTACGACAAATATCCAAGGTCACCTAACGAAATAAACATGATCATACATTATGTTGTGATTCTTGATCCACGTCGTAAATGAGCTTTCTTGGCGTTTTCGTTTGACAAAATAAGAACAAACAAAAGTACAAATTTATCCAAAAAAAGTACAATTTTTGAAAGGTTTATGGAGTTGTTTGATGATTATGTTAGACTCTACGGAGATACAATTCAATCAAGCTCTAACTCAACGAAATTCCAAGTAAGCTCATTTACGAGGTGGATCAGTAGTCATTGCATATTGGGGTATATGATTTTGTTCCTTTTGTCAAGTGGCCTCCACTATTTGCCGTACTATCTCCTTTATTTTTCTTGTCATATTACTTAATTCATAATCATTACTATTCAAACACATAGTATGAACATATCAATTGAACTTGTTTCCTTAAACACAAGTTGTAACATATAAAATGCATGAGACTTTTAGAGTGAGATTATAAAAATGGCTCAAGAACTTCGACAAAAAAATAGCTTTATCCCAATCATGTCTACTAGGCACACAATCATCAAGATCAGACATAAAGGATCTTTCTTCATTTTCATATGCTTGGTAAATTTTCTTAAGGCTTGTAGCAGCCTCAAACATCAATGGAGTTCCACCGAGTTGGACATCAAGACACAACATTTTGTTTAATTCTAAATTTTCTAGTTATGCACAATTATTGAACTTTTGGTACCTACCAGAGAACTTATTACAGAAGTAATAGCAACACTTTCATCTTGCGTTCAAATAATCTTGCACAACCAAGTTAATTATACGTGCAAATCTCTCTTTCAAGTATGAAACATCTCCATCATTTGCATAAACATTATCAATAGTCACAATGATTTTTTTTCCCGATCCCCCAGTTTTTCAGAAATTTGATAATAACCTTACCCAACCGTTCACTCTATGATCAAAAGTAGGACAAAATTCACATTTTTTTTGCAAAATCAAATCCCCATCTATGAAATGCACATTGAGACACATATATTCACTTTTTTATTAGATGTCCACATTGTAGTGATAGAAACCCTTTGAGCATGAGTTTTTAAGAAATTCTTTAACTATAACTTTATATATGAATACATATTTAGAATATCCTTGGTTATAGTTTTTCGTGATGGAATCATAAACATAGGACATACAACCAATATAAAATACCTTAATCTTGGTTTATCCACCATTCTAAATGACATTTCAACCGTAATTATATAACGACACAATGCATCTGCACTTTTTGATTGGTCAAATCACTGATTAACAAGTCCCCCTTTTTGTCCAGAGCAAGATGGTTAAAATTGCAAACGATTTTGGTTCGTTGCAACTTCATGGGTCTTCTTTTTTTAAAGCTTCATTGTGTTCAAAACACGCGGTTCCATGCACATCTAGATTGACTCTAATTGCCTTGGCACAATAAAGTCACGTATCCTTCCACATATTATTATTAACTATGTCTTTACTCTTCAAAGGTTCCCAAATTATGCCAGTACATTGGTAATCTATGATGTCTATAGCTTCAAAGCTCAAATTCCAGTAATTTGAACTACTTATTTTAGCAATTGGTGGTCATTTTGGCAATTTTTTTGTGTAATTTTGAAAGATCATTACTATTCAAAAGGCTGTTTGTAATAAGTCAAAAGGCTGTTTGTAATAATGCTCTCAAACCTTACTCCATTGGATGTAAATTAATTATCAATGGATGATAGAATTGGTATAAAATATACGGTAATATATACTTTACCTGTAATCTAAACTATAAGGGTGTGTAATACTTAACCCCCTCAAATAATTTATGTCACAAAACACTCCCTCAAACTATTCAATCTAATAAAAGGTACACTTTACTCTCTCTCAACTATATCTTGGGTAACGCTTGACCTCCTCAACCTATTAAAAGTAGCAAAAGTTCCTCAACACCAGTTTAAATTTTATATGTTGGTCTAATAAAATTGCATTTAGTATTGCTTATGACAATATATTGCACAATTAACTCGAAATTAGAATAGAACATGTTTGTATTTATTCGTTTTGAAAATTCTGCCTAGCGTTGTTGTACGTTTAGTTGTAATTTCTTAGTTTTCAAATTGATTTCTTGTTATTAACATTATTCTGCTGTAAAATTTTCAACTGATGTTTTCATGATTTTTCTAATCGTTGGAAGACAGTAAGGGGTGCTTTGTTACATTGAATAGTTTGAGGGTAAAGTGTTACACACCCTATAATTGAGGGGGGTTAGGTGTATTTAACCCTACACTATAGTATGGTATGAACTAAATAGGGATTAATTATCCTATCTTTTGTATAATTTGGATTGTTCAAAATGTGATGTACAGCTTGAGTAGTAGTTTGTACATCAATTGTTCTTGATCTTTATCTAGTTCTTGAAGTCTGAATTTCTTCTGCAGTGGTCCATCTAGATTCGATTGGGATCAAAATGCTCGAGCTTGGATTTATAGGCGAACTAAAGGAGATCTGGTTAAAGTTCTTGAATCCGAGATCAAACAGCTTTGCGGAGAACCCATTAATCTTTCTTAAGCTTCTTTGGTATATGGACACTTTCGGTTAGTATCTATGTTTCTAAATCAGTCTGGTCTTTTTAAATTCAGTGTTTGGTGAATGATAAAGCTTGGTTTGGCTATAATTTAAAGATTTGAATCTTAAAAAGATAAAATGGAACTGCATTTGAGAAAGTTGATAGAATTTCTTTTTATAGACCTTTACCCGGATACCCGAATCCGAATATAGATTTATCAGGTGCACCACCACCATGAATATAGAAGAAATGCTTAACATCATGAAACCTAAGAAATTAGGAGGAATGTTAGTAAGCAGTATAACAAACCCTAATTCCATTTATATCAGAATAGGAATTAAACCAATAGATTATAACATGTATTTCTTACATGCATATACAGATACAGGAGCTAACTTCTGTATAATGAAAAAAGAATGTGTTCCAGATAACTACTGGAAACCAGCTAGAAGAATTATAAATGGCCGTATGGGAAATGGTCAAAATGTAAAATATGATAAAACAGTGGAAAACCTATATATCAAGGTGAATCACAGCAATGTGATATACTATTAGGAAATAATTTCTAATGCAAGTCTAGCACATGATTAGCACATGCTACATTATGATGTAGACACTTTACCCCTTAATTTTATTTTTTCTTTGTCGCAAACTTCGTAATTTGTAGTACTTTATTCTCTATGCCTTTGAAGATACACAAAAACTTGTGCTCAAATTAAATGATTATATATATTTTAGTCATAACTTTAAATAAATTAATTAGGTTATTTCAAAGTAGATAGTAAATTTAATTATTTCTTCTAAATATCTTAATGACTAATCAAACTATTCTATTTTTTTTTTTTTTTTTTTTTTTTACAACCAATCAATTATTTTCTTGTAAATATGTTAATGACTAAAAATATGCTCTACGTTCCAAGAATAAACTTCTTAAAAACCAAAAAGAAAAAAAAAAGTATCAAGATTAAACTACAAATCATTTCTATTAGTTTTGCTTTTATAAATCAAGATTACGATAAAGAAGAACATTTGAGACGGATATCAATTTTTATATTGTGAAGATTCAAATAAGATGACATTTCTAAATTCTATCAATGGCAAAGCACTGAAATTAATATTTATAAGATTAAAATCATTTTGGAAAATATAGAAGCATAATTTCAACCAAGATTCTGAAAAATTAAAAAATATAGTTTAAATAATTGAGAGATTTATTCCAAATTCATAAATCTGAATTTGTGTAATTTTTTCAAGATTTTAGTTCTGGGATATTTGTTAGAAATTACCCTTGAATTACACTCATACTTTGCACTTCATCCACAATTTTTAACAATTTTGCATTATGCACTCTAATCTTTCGAGAAGGTGTACACATTATAAGATAATTTACCTCGTCGAACTACATTGGTAAGTTTTATGACGAAATTTTGGTGGAATATTCCATCGCCGTTGGATTCGAGGATTATCAGCAACAAGTAATAAAAATGGTTACGGGCCGAATCCAATGACTTCTGAGGGCTAACCCGATTTGGGGGGGGGGGGGGGGGGGGGGGGGAGTGCTAGGAGGAGGGGTTGAGGTCCTAATAATTAATTGTGGGGGGGTGGGGTGGGGGGAGCTCCACGGAGCTCCCCAGCTACCTTAGTAGGCGCGTCTAAGCGCTTGTCAGCTCCCCTGATTAAAATATTATTAATTTTTTTTTGTTTTTTATTTTTGTTTTTAGTTTGTATTATTATTTAATAGTGTAGTATATTTATGTGATTTGTGGTATAATTTCTAGTTCAAATATTTTTGTTTAACTTTTATTGTTCATATTTTTTTATGAGATTTTAATTTATTGAATTAAAATTTTATTTTTATTTTAAAAAATGACAATTAAAACTAAATCATTTAATTAGAATATAGGTGGTTATATATATATATATATATATATATATATTTGAATAATATAGTTTTTAAAATACTTCGAAAATATAATTTAAACACTTAGACAAAAGAATTCAAATTCATACTTTGTTTATAAAATTTTGTAAACATATTTTTGTGTTGAAATATTTGTTAATATATTTATCACATTAAATCACCAACATAAATTTTAATAATTTGCAGTGAAAAATAATTGGAACAATACGATTTAATTTGATTAATAAAATAAGAACAAACAATTTAACATACATTTAAGTAAGAAAACACTTAAACAAAATAAAAACAAACAAGTGGAAAAACACTTAAGCAATATAACACCTAAACAAAATACGAATTAATTTGAAATACATCTCACAAACACGGTTTATGCCTGCGATCCAAATCTTGCCCACACATTGGTCATTAAGTCTTTTTGAAGTCTACCATTGATATATGTCAATCATATTGTGTTATGACGCGACATATAATCATCCAATGTTTGATTTCTTCTTACTGGATTTTCGCTATCAACCTCACCTACATCATAAATTTTTGCACGGGCCCTACGAGATGTTCTTAAGTTTGTATCATCGTCGTCCGAGTCATCATCGCTGTAATCATCACGTTCGTCCTCGACAATCATATTATGAAGTATTACATAAGATAACATAATATTGGACAAGTCTGTACGCCATCCTCTTCCGGGGTGATTTACAATTTGGAACCGAGCTTGAAGAATTTCGAAAGCTCGTTCAACATCCTTTCGATATGATTCTTGATACTTTGAGAATAGTTGTTGAGGGGTTCTGGGGTTCCTAAATGATTGGATTAATGTTCCCCATTTAGGATATATACCATCAGCAAGATAGTACGGCATATAGTATTTGTTGCCATTCACCACATACTCAACACCCGGAACTTTTCCAGAAGTGAGTTCGTCGAACAAAGGTGAACGACCAAGGACAGTTATATCGTCCATTGTTCCAGGCACGCCAAAAAAGGCATGCCATATCCAAGTATCATGTGAAGCCACTGTTTCAAGAACAATGGTGGGTTTGTTGATTCTTCCCGAAGAGCTCCCTTGCCATGCAGTTGGACAATTTTTCCATGACCAATGCATGCAATCTAGGGAACCGATCATCCTTGGGAATTCACGCCTTTTAGCATTTTGTGTAAGTATTACCAGATCCGCATGCGTTGGACGACGAAGGTACACGTCTTTGTATAGTCTTAAATTGGTAGTGCAAAACTCGCGCCTATCTCGGCAGCTGTCGTCTCCGAAACGCGAAGATTTTCGTCAAGGGAATCAGCTGTGTATGTATAAGCTAATAAACGCATAGCAATCGTTACCTTTAATATGGGTGAATACCCTGGTCGCTTTACGGCATCGAATCTTTGTCGAAAGTATGGGTTACTCGCTCGCAGTCCGCAAATATACGAAGTAATAGGGGACGCTTCATGCGGAAACGGCGTCGAAAATCCTCATTTGGGTACAACAGTCTTTCCGCGAAGTAATCTGCCATTAATGTTTTGTGCCGTTGTTGGTGGTTCCTGTTCCTAAATTTACGCCCCGGAACAGAACCACGGTATGCAGAAACTTCATTACTTTGAGCTATGGCAATGGAAACAGAATGTTGTTGAGCCTCATCAAATAATTCAGCAAATTCTTCGTCAAATTGATTTTGTTCTTCTACATCTTCATTATATTGAACATAAAAATTATTTTGGCTCGAACTTGAACTCGAACCATCACGAGACCAATTGCGAGACATTTTCGGTTTGGAAATTTGTGTTTTTTTAGAAGAGGTGGATATGGAATGAAGTTATGATATCAAAGTACTCATTTAAATAGAGAAATTCGAATAATGGATAAAGATTTTCTTGCTTACTTGGCAACTTACAATTCGTTGATGATATTTGATAAGATATTCTGCAGTCTAAATACCAAAATGTGGAGGAAAATTAAAGCATAATTAATGTATCAGAAATATACCAAACTGATAGGGGGTAAAGTTGATAATACTTGAAACAAACTTCAATAATGTAATAAAATCATATCTCTGCCAATGGATGCGTGTTTGACAGAGAATCTTATAAAGTTGGTATTATTGTGCTAGTGGGCTAGTGGGTTGCAGAACTTGAATTGCAAAATCAAACTATATATTTGCCAAAAGTTCAATAATGTACTAGTGGGTTGCAGAATTTTGTAAATATCTCTGAACCATCACGAGACCAAATATCATCAAATAATTCTGCCCTTTAATTTTCCTCCACAATTTGGTATTATTGTGCAGAACATCTGATCAAATATCATCAACTTTTTCAGAACTTTAATTTTCCTCCACGATTTGGTATTATTGTGCAGAACATCTGATAAAATATCATCAACTTTTTCAGAACTTTAATTTTCCTCCACAATTTGGTATTATTGTGTAGAACATCTGATCAAATGTCATCAACTTTTTTAGAACTTTAATTTTCCTCCACAATTTCGTATTATTCTGCAGAATATCTGATGAGATATCATCAACAAATTATAAGTTGTCACGTAAGCAAGATAATATTCAAAGGCTATCCGAATTTCTCTATTTAAATCGGTATTTGGTATCATAATTTCATTCGACATCAACTTCTAAACAAACACAAATTTTGAAATCGAAAATATCTCGCTTTTGGTCGAATGAAGAAGATATAGCGTTGACGAGAGCATACATCGAGTGCTCTGAGGATAACATAGCCGGTATTGGCCAAGAGGGAAAATCTTTATGGATTTTGGTATCATAATTTCATTCGATATCAACTTCTTCTAAACAAACACAAATTTTGAAATCCAAATGTCTCGCCTTTGGTCGAACGAAGAAGATATAGCGTTGACGAGAGCATACATCGAGTGCTCTGAGGATAACATATCCAGTATTGGCCAAGAGGAAAAATCTTTATGGATGAAGATTATCACAATGATGTACCGAATTCTCGAATGAAATTATGATACCAAAATACCCATTTAAATAGAGAAATTTGGATAGCCTTTGAAGATTTCCTTGCTTACATGGCAGCTTATAATTTGTGATGATATCTCATTAGATATTCTGCACAATAATACCAAATTGCGGAGGAAAATTAAAGTTCTGAAAAAGTTGATGATATTTGATCAGATGTTATGCACAATAATACCAAATTGTGGAGGAAAATTAAAGTTCTGAAAAAGTTGATGATATTTGATCAGATGTTCTGCACAATAATACCAAATTGTGGAGGAAAATTAAAGGGCATAATTATTTGATGATATTTGCTCTCGTGATGGTTCAGAGATATTTACAAAGTTTTGCAACCCACTAGTACATTATTGAACTTTTGACAAATATATAGTTTGATTTTGCAATTCAAGTTCTGCAACCCACTAGCCCACTAGCACAATGATACCAACTTTATAAGATTCTCTGTCAAACACGCATCCATTGGCAGAGATATGATTTTATTACATTATTGAAGTTTTGTTTCAAGTATTATCAACTTTACCCCCTATCAGTTTGGTATATTTCTGATACATTAATTATGCTTTAATTTTCCTCCACATTTTGGTATTTAGACTGCAGAATATCTTATCAAATATCATCAACGAATTGTAAGTTGTCAAGTAAGCAAGAAAATCTTCATCTATTATCCGAATTTCTTTTAAATGAGTACTTGATATCATAACTTCATTCCACATCCACCTCTTCTAAAAAAACACAAATTTCCAAACCGAAAATGTCTCGCAATTGGTCTCGTGATGGTTCTAGTTCAAGTTCGAGCTAAAATATTTTTATGTTCAATATAATGAAGATGTAGAAGAACAAAATCAATTTGACGAAGAATTTGCTGAATTATTTGATGAGGTTCAACAACATTCTGTTTCCATTGCCTTAGCTCAAAGTAATGAAGCTTCTGCATACCGTGGTTCTGTTCCGGGGCATAAATTTAGGAACATGAACCACCAACAACGGCACAGAACACTAATGGCAGATTACTTCATGGAAAGACCGTTGTACCCAAATGAGGATTTTCGACGCTATTTTCGCATGAAGCGTCCCCTATTCCTTCGTATTCTTGCGGACTGCGAGCGAGTAAACCCATACTTTCGACAAAGATTCGATGCCGTAAAGCGACCATGATATTCACCCATATTAAAGGTAACGATTGCTATGCGTTTATTAGCTTATGCATACACATCTAATTCCCTTGACGAAAATTTTCGCGTTGCGGAGACGACAGCTGCCGAGATGGTGCGCGAGTTTTGCACTACCATTTTAAGACTATACAAAGACGTGTACCTTCGTCGTCCAACGCATGCGGATCCTGGTAATACTTACACAAAAAGCTGAAAGGCGTGGATTCTCAGGGATGATCGGTTCCCTAGTTTGCATGCATTGGTCATGAAAAAATTGTCCAACTGCATGGCAAGGGAGCTATTCGGGAAGAACCAACAAACCCACCATTGTTCTTGAAACAGTGGATTCACATGATACTTGGATATGGCATGCCTTTTTTGGCGTGCCTGGAGCAATGAACGATATAACTGTCCTTGGTCGTTCACCTTTGTTCGACGAACTCACTTCTGGAAAAGTTCCGGATGCTGAGTATGTGGTGAATGGCAACAAATACTACATGCCGTACTATCTTGCTGATGGTATATATCCTAAATGGGGAAGATTAATCCAATCATTTAGGAACCCCTCAACAATAACTATTCTCAAAGTATCAAGAATCATATCGAAAGGATGTTGAACGAGCTTTCGGAATTCTTCAAGCTCGGTTCCAAATTGTAAATCAACCCGGAAGAGGATGGCATACAGAGGACTTGTCCAATATTATGTTATCTTGTGCAATACTTCATAATATGATTGTCGAGGACGAACGTGATGATTACAGCGATGATGACTCAGACGACGATGATACAAACTTAAGAACATCTCGTAGGGCCCGTGCAAAAATTTATGATGTAGGTGAGGTTGATAGCGAAAATCCAGTAAGAAGAAATCAAACATTGGATGATTATATGTCGCGTCATAACACAATACGATCGACATATATCAATGGCAGATTTCAAAAAGACTTAATGGCCAATGTGTGGGCAAGATTTGGATCGCAGGCATAAACCGTGTTTGTGAGATGTATTTCAAATTAATTCGTATTTTGTTTAGGTGTTATATTGCTTAAGTGTTTTTCCACTTGTTTGTTTTTATTTTGTTTAAGTGTTTTCTTGCTTAAGTCTATGTTAAATTGTTTGTTCTTATTTTATTAATCAAATTAAATTATATTGTTCCAATTGTTTTTCATTGCAAATTATTAAAATTTATATTGGTGATTTAATGTGATAAATATATTAACAAAAATTTCAACACAAAAATATGTTTACAAAAATATTATAAATAAAGTATGAATTTGAGTTTTTTTGTCTAAGTGTTTAAATCATATTTTCGAAGTATTTTAAAAATTATATTATTCAAATATATATATATAACCACCTATATTCTAATTAAATGATTTAGTTTTAATTGTCATTTTTTAAAATAAAATTAAAATTTTAATTCAATAAATTTAAATGTCATAAAAAATATGAACAATAAAGTTAAACAAAAATATTTGAACTAGAAACTATATCACAAATCACATAAATATACTACACTATTATATAATAATACAAACTAAAAACTAAAATAAAAAACAAAAAAAAATTAATAATATTTTAAGTGGCGTTCCCTGATTGCGCAGCTGGACGCGCCTGCCAAGGTAGCTAGGGAGCCCAATCACCCTATTAGGACCTCAACACCCCCCCTAGCACCACCCCCATTGGGTTAGCCCTGAGATAATGGGCTATATAAGTACACAAGGTGAACATGATGAAAGAAAAATGCGGCTTTCCTTCAGTCCTAAAACAAATCCACATATGATGTGTATTTCCGAATAGGGCCAACATTTGCGGTTTGGGGGCTTCATATTTTTTTTCATATGATGTAATTGAATAATTTATTTTTTTGTCACTCACCATATATGAAATATCTTAAGACCAATATCATTTCCATAATATTCCTATATGAAAAATTGAAAATTATTATAAATTAACCTAGGCACATAAAAGAAGCCATATGGCATGAGGATATCTTATAGTTTAAATGCCTTTTCAATGCGAATTGAAAAACACGGACTAGAAGAAAATATTTCTTTTTCATTAACTTTAAATTTGTTAAAGGGTAAACATCACTTATGTTACTCCTTATCATTAATTTTTTATAGAGTTATTCTTGTAAGTTTTTTCCCCACATTAGTTCCTATTAAAAGTTATATGTGTCACTTTGATCTTTTTTGGGTTGAGCATGGCGGATCCGATGTCACATAACTGCAATATAGTTTTTATTGGGGATTTAAGTGCAACACCATCGCAACAAATTGACAAAAATGTTCTCACGTGCAGGTTACTGGATATCGGAACCTCCTAGTTCAACATGAAAAAGAGCCAAAGTGAAACAAATAACTCTTAGTAGGGACTAACGTGGTAAACTTTTTTTAAGAGGGACAAATCTGTGAAAAATTAAAAATAAGGAGGACCATAAGTGGTGTTACCCTTTCTTAAACTATAGTATTCATTTATCATTACATTTTAGCTCGTTAAGCAAAGCACAAACTTGGACAATATTGTGTTTTCAAGAATATTTATAGGAGTGGACAATGAACAATTTGTAATTTACATGGGATCGGATATATATTTATACCTATATCCATAGACCAAAAGAGAAAATTTGAGGCATATTAATAAAAATAAAAATGAAATCTAAATTTTCATAGTTATACTCTAACGTTTAATTTCCATAAGTTGGGTTGATGAGTGATTGGCCAATAAGACAATAGTCTCATGTGTTCATCTCTCTAGATGTTATATAATATAAGCACTCCAAAAACATATTTAGAGAGACAAGTCAAACCATAGAATAGGACCATTTCAAATAATCCACACCAACATAATTCGCCAAGATATTTTCATTAATTGGATTAAATTAATGAATTTGGGGTCGTTATCAAAAGCACTATTAGTTTAGGGTCTTCAATCAATGGAAGATCGATTTGATTTGACCAATCACCATCGTTCATCCTCATAATATCTTGATGGTTGTTGAGTAGCATAAAATTCAGACCTCAAATCAATTCCTTCTCCCTTGACGAGTTCTCCACCACAAAAACTTCACAACAAACACTTGGTCTACCTTTGATTCTCTCCACCTTTTTTTGTATTATTGAATATGAATCATTTCCTTTTATTACAATACAAGCAAGTTGTTAATTACATTAATATACAAATAAATAGTATATCATTGTACCATACAAAGCATTTATAGGCATGTGGGTGATGCTAAAAAGTCCCTTCAAGTTCAACCACAAATTAATTATCAAAAAAAGGTTCAACCACAAATTGTTTATGCCAAATTATCAAACAAAAAAAAAAAAAAAAAATTGCTTATGCCCTTAATTAATCAATTAGTAAAAAATGTTTAAGCCCATGTTGACAAGTAAAAATGGGTGAAGTCTTTATTAACCATTCAAATAATTCATCCACAATTAATGTAAGATTGGGGTGTTACAATCTCTCTAACTCAAATACTCGACATCCTAGTCGAGTCCAGGTCAATAGCTCAAGACCGCCCCTGAATAACACCAAAATATAGTACTCTAGAGAATTGGAACAATGAGAATGTGTTTTGAACTCCAACAAAGATGATTATAGTTGGGTCAAAAATAATGTGTGGATAGCGTCGATGCATCGAAAAACAAAGATGTCTTAATTTATATATAAGAAATATGTTTGTTTATTTTATTTGATGTTGTATGAATCATGTACAAATATAATTCCTAACTGAATTGAGCTAACCTAATAAACAATAACAAAAATTGGCCGGATCATATTGTATATTGAGTCTGGATCAACCGGTTACTATGCATATTCTCAGAGGCGGAGAATATGCATGTAATCTCTTTTTTTATTATTATTATTATTATTATTTTTATTATAAAAACATGAATATTTATTAATTTTTTTGTGCAGACTAAAATACCCCTAATTAAATTATAAAGTAATATTTAATTAAATGGTAAATATATAAAAGACATAAAGTAATTGAAGAGGTATAATTAGATATGAAGTCTTATTATATTTATCTTCTACATAAACTCTTAAAATTTATAAATTTTCTCTTACATCAATTTTTGTAATTTTAATCTTCTTCGCTTATAATAGATAATAACGAACCATAAGAAAACTCTATTATTTTAAATATCCCCTAAAATATATATAAAAATTATGATATTTTAGCATCAATATTCTTTAAGTAAGAAAACGTCAATTTAAAGATTTAGTACAATATAAGTCATGAACACTCTAAATATAAAAATTTAAAATGAAATTCTCTTAAATATCATTATGTTACAAAAAAAAAAAAAAGTAAAATTGAATCGCATCTTACTATGAAAGAATAAAAAATACTTATGACTTAGCTAATTACATAATTTTATTTTGGCTAGAATAAAAAAATATAAAGAATATTCAATAATATCAAGACATGCATAACCTCGAATTTTCATTGAATTCTTTTCGTGAATAAACATGTGAAATTAATGGAAAAGAAATCGATAAAAAAAATTATGAAATCATTGAAAACATGTGAAACAGATGAAAATTCGGGTGAAATTGATGAACACTTACGAAGTTGGTGAAAATTTGGGTGAAACCGATAAAAAAGTGTCCCTGAAATCGATAAATACATGTAAAATGGATGAAAATTCGTGAAAAAAGGGTGAAACCGGTGAAATGACAACATCAATGAAAAGCATGTGAAATCGATCAAAAAATGAATAAAGTCGGTGAAAATGTGTCAAATCAATGAAAATTCAAGTGAAATTGGTGTAAAGAACATGTGAAATTAGTGGAAAAAATGTGCAAAATAGATGAAACAAATTAATATGATAAAAACGTGTGAAATTAATAAAAAAAAAGTTTAACCGAAAAAATAAGGTGAAACCGGTAGAAAAATGATTTAAAACGAAAAAAAGGACAAAATCGTGAAAACAGTGAAAATAAGTTATAACTGATAAAAATTAGGTAAAACAATAAAAAAACATTAAACTGATAAAAATGAATAAAATCGATTAAAAAACAGGTCAAACCGGTGAAAAATAAATTAAAATAATGAATTAAAGAGGTAAAATCGGATTAATTTGCTCTATTTTATGACATAATAAAATTAATTTACTCTAATTTATAAAAAAATATCAATGAAATTAACTAGACACGTACAACGTACGTGCACTTTCCTAGTAACCTTAAAGAAAAATCATGATTATGTTAAATTCATTTCATATTATACTATTATTTATAATGTGAGATTGTATTTCTATTATATTATATGCTTGTTGATATCTTATTTGTTTGTAATTAACTTTGTGACAATATATTTGAATGATTTATTTTTATTCCACAATTAATTCGATTTATTTTAAATTTTTTAGATCTGAACGCGATGAGCGTGTATTTCTCACTTTGGTAATTGGACGTGTAAAAACAATAATACAAATAAAAAATAAGATGATTTCTTATCTAATATTTCTTATGAAAACCAAGTATGCTCAAGTGAATTCAAATTATTAATTGGTGGTCAATAGTGTCATGATTATTTTATTTTATTTTATTTTTGTGTTCATCTATAAATATAAATAATTGTATTTCTCGTGTTATAGAGTATTTATTTGTCCGTATTTAGATAAACGTGTAATCATCTTAAGTTGTTTGAAGAAATTACTATTAAAGTTGTCGATGTGATAAGACATTTTTTTAATTAGAAAAGAACAACTCGTGCGTTAAAAATATTTAATTAGTTATATATTTATAGTTATATTCTACTTATATCAATATTCGTTCCTCCATAATTTTAAATCTCGAATCCGCCCCTGTACACTCTCCAACAACTCTAGTTTACAACAAAAAACTTCATATTCGAAAACGAAATATATTCTCCGAAATGCCTATCAATCGCATACATATAACATATGAAGTAATAATACGACATTTGTAATCGCATGCTTTGAGTGGCTAATGGTCCTAGTTTAATCGTAATGTACACACACTAATACACCTGTTTTAGAGAAGACAGCTAAGATTAAAAAATAAATAATTGAAAAATTCTCCCCCTTGGCTAAAAAATCGAATCTTTAATAAAAGTTTAAGCTAGTAAAAGATGTGATTGCCGACCATAAGTTTCTGATTTTATTATTCTATATGGATTAGATAAAGCTTTGCCAATTAGGAAAGGTAAACCCAAATATTTTCGAAGGAGATAATTTTAAAAAATGGCACAAATATCTCACACGTTCACATTTCATAAAATATATGCACAGTAAAATAAGCTTTTGACGAATGATGTAAAGCAAGAGATGAGGTTCACTAATTTATGGAACTAAGTCGTTACAACCACAAGTTATAATCACATCACTAACAGTTGTTTAGTTTTCTTTATTTATTAATTCAAATATGAGGGATTTGAATCCCACTTGTTCTGTGTGGACGAGTTTTGGCCCAGTCTTGCGGGTTTTATGATATTGGATCAAAACACTTTCAAATGAGTTTTCGTTAGACTCATGAAACTCATCACAAACTTAATCATAAATCTACACTCAAATTCTTAAAACCTGTAAAAAAAACATTGATTTGATACCTACCATTTATTTTCTTCCCTAAACTCTGTAAAAAAGACATTGATTTGAGACATATTACCTACTTTTTCCACCACACCTCAACATCCAAAATCAATCAAAGTGGGGTTTCAACTTTTTCAAAAACACAAAACCCAACATCTGAAACCTAGGTAAATAGGGTTTCAAAGATTTCACCGAAACTACCAAAACTATTTTTTTTTTAAACTGAGACCCGTAAAACCGAGTCAGAACCCATCAAAATAAGCCCTTAAATGCTAGACTGCTTCTAGTGAACTGGATGTTTCTATGCATGACATGTGTCCAATATAATTTAGCTCTTTTATACTCAAAGGATGTAGAATATATACTCAATAATTTTTTAAAAATTAATTTTTTGTAAGGCTTTAAAAAAATTACCTCAATATTGAAGTGGTTGCTATTATTTTTTTTCAATGAAAAAGAAGGGGAGACGACTTTTCTTGTATTAAGAAACTTCCCCCATGCAATTAATTGGACATAGAAAAATTCTTATCCAAATCGAGTTCGGTCGAAATCAAAGTAATTACATGGTGAGTGTAATACTCTTGCTTTGAAATTGAATATAACTTTCATAAGAGTGAACAATCACAAAGCAGTGCAATATACTTGTTTGGTGGTTGTTTGAGTTAAGTCAAGCCAGGTATGGGCAAATTTTTTTCTTAGACACATGACATGCAAAGACCACTACAAGAAAAACAATTTTTTCCTACGAAAATTTTAAGACGGGTAAAAATCCGAGTCTATTTCCGACGGGGATGAAATCCGTCGGAAATTTCAATAAAAATAATAAACAATTTAAAATATAATTTCCGACGGTAAATATCCGTTGGAAAAAGGAGTACAAAAAAATAAAAAATCTAGCATCTTCTATTCTAAAATGTTCTTTTAATGTAATTCCACGAAGGAAAAATCTTGTCAACTTGTTTATTATTGGATTAAACAATTCGATTAAATTCAAAAAAATTCAGTTGAGAATATCTGGACTTTTCTAATATTTTGTCATGTGACGATACATTTTATCAAACTTTGTAACTCCTTCATGCGATGCGCTGATGGAGATGATAAAGAACTTGGACAAAACTTCGTATACGTTTTTTAGAACATCATCGCTAATAATATTCATATTTGGTAGACGGTCTTATTACAATCTAAGCTTCAAATAAAGCCTACATCATGTTCTAATTTTAAACTGAAATTAATATCTTCACACATAACTTACAGAAAAAAAAATATATCGAGGAATGGTTAATTTGGTTTTCAAAAGGAATGGATTATATTACATCATCATGAATATAAAGTTCAAATATCAAATAAAAATTTATATAAAGTTCATTTGATCCATTTGTATTTTCTAAGCCACTACTTTTAGATTGAGATGTACTAATATTTCCTAAAATGTTGTTACAAATTTTGGCCATGTTGATAAAAATGTGTAAACTGCATGAGAGAATGGGAGTGGTTGAAGAATAAGACGAAGAAGCAATTAATTAGAACTCTTTGTGGATATTTACGTTTTATGTCATTTGAAGCCAAAAATTTCAACTATATATGCTCCACCACACATAAGTCAGGCTCTCAAGTCTCAACTATTGGCTTAAAGTATAAAAAAAAAATATATAGATCAGATTAATTTTTTTTTTTTTTTTGAAATTATCTTTTTCCTTTAGATAAAAGATGCTTATTAAAGCATAAAAATTGTGGATATTTACGTTTTATGTCATTTTCTGTTTTTTTGACTAAACTGCTTTTTGATTCATAAAGTTCAGAAAGTAAATTAAATTTGAGCTTAGTTTTAATTTTTATAATTTGAAAGTGTACTAATATTAAACCAATATATATGACTCATATATCAACTAATACACGTGATGTAGGAGGATCCGAAACAAATGATGTTGAACTTACTTATTGAACTTTTGTTATTGAAATTTCATGAGTTGATGGATTAATGCAAAATCAGAAGATAATCGAAGTTCATGTTTTAATTGGGCGCTTTTTAGTATGTTACACTTTATGATTTTTTAAAGTTTCGTTTAATTAAATAGGAGGTGGATTTGAATTTTGGGTCATATTTTGATCACGTGTCTTACTTAATTTCGCACTTTTATTATTTTGGATTTTGTCATTTTTGAAATATTTTTACTCTTAGTGGCTACACGGTCTAGTTTGTGGGCTGTTCTGAATCAACTGATTGATTTTGATATTGACTATTTCGAAAGTGTTCTCTCTAGGGTTCTTGTTTGTCTTCATAATCTTGATATTCATCTTGTGCCAGCAGATAAATCTATAATCTGTTTGGATCGACTAGTTAAGCACAAAAACATTTTTATAAAAAAGAGAAAAGACCTATACAAAAAATTAAAAATAATGACATGGAAAAATATGTGAGCACGGATTCGACCTGTTAAACCGATCATATAGAAGAACAACTTAATTGGTATCTCAGATGGTCTGTACCAACATTTTCCAACCAACAAAGAAGACACGAGATGTCATCATAAATTCATAATCAATCTACTTATACCTCGTTTATGCCATCTTCAGTGACTCTTCAACCTAATTCTAGTTTCGCCTCAGCTTTCAAATCCAGCTTCCCTTTTCTTTTTCATAGTCATCTCCAATGACTCAATCTATCAATTCTATTTAATTTCAATCTTCATTCTTTCCCCACTATCACTTAATAATAATAATAATAATAAATTGTATTTAAGTTTCTTACATTGTTATTAAATATACAGACTATTAATGTTAAATTTCTTAAATTAAAGTTATGTTCTTTTAATGTTTAATTTTTAATTTTATTTAAGTATCTTAAATAAAGGTTATATTTTTAAAATTAATTATAAATTAAAAAAAATTATTTAAAAAAAAGAATTTTATTAATTAAAAATAAAATAAATAATAAAAAAAAACCTTGGCTTGAAGACTCAAGGGATGGGACAAACCAATCTTGGTTTGCTCCACTCCTTGAAGCAATGGATGGGTGGATTCAAGGGAACCTCCCCTTGAATCAATGAAGATGGTCATCTCCATCCCTTTAAGAGCTGCTACCTTCCCCCTTAGTCATTGGAAATGGCCTTATAACTGAACATTCAACGATCTATTTTGTTCCAATGTCTCAGTCTACAAGGATAAGTCCTTCAAATCACTGCTAACATAACTCAAGTCAAAGGTTGCATTGCGCCCATATTCGATAACTCTTTTGCAGCACATGTGACATTATATAATCTTAGATAACCTAACTTTACGCGGTATGTCTCAAACATACACTTCTCCATACCTCTTGAAATTATTATGTTGATATTAACTTGTCTTAATAAGCATCAGAACTCTTAAATCCAAAATACATTATAAAATGGATGAAAACTGATGTATTTTGAATTTATGAGTGACGTATGTGTTGTACTACATTGATAATAGGGACGGAACTATTACAAAAATTTAAGAGGGATAAATATGCAAAAGTTGACCAATAAGAATTAAGGAGGACAAAAAGTGTGATTAACCCATGTTTATATAAGGTTAAATATTCTGAGTTTTCATAATGTTCATGTCAAAACTATTTTATATTTACACCCGAGGAACCAAAACTTTATTTACTGCCATTGCAGCTAACATGCCCACAAAATATTTCCAATTGCAGCTAACTTATTATATTTACACTCGTTTGCGTTTCGTTTTATTTGTTTTGGTCTTGAATAGTTGACTTTACAAATTACAAATGAACCATAATTATAAATGTAACCTTTTCTTTGTTTAAGTGAAAACCATAATATAGTGTAATCACTACAGCAAAATTGCTTTTTTTTTTTTCAAAGCACCTACTCAAATATTGTTAGGACAAATCCAACGATAGTTTGTATATTTGAGGATGTAAGAGCATCTTCCATGGTTATCACCATTTTTTTCATCAAATCCTATATTTGGTGTAATGGAGATGAGTTGATCTCCCATGGTTATTTCACAATTTCACCATTTTTGGTGAAAGAATGATGTTTTTGGCTTCCAATGATTTTCATCAAAATTTACACCAAATTATAAAATAATAATATTTCACCATTTCACCATTTTTAGAAAATGGAATTTGGTTTGATCTCCCATGGTATTTCACCAAATGTGTCACCAAATAATAAATTTGATATTTACCATAATTTTATTTCATCAAATTTTCAACACCGTATTGTCAATTTTAAAGTGCTATTTACAATTACAAATCATTTTTAAAATTATTAAATTTTTATAACTATGTTAATTAAATTTTATGCTATAAATTATGAAAAATCATTAAAACACGTAACACAATTAACTCAAAATGTTATACATATAATAAAATCATAACATAAACAACATTTTCATAAATACTTGCATAATTAAACAACATTACAAACTGATAAACAACATTTTCATAAACATTTGCATAATTTTAACTATGTTGTTTGATATTGTTTGATGTTGTTTAATTAATTATGTGTTTCATTAAGGAGTTTGTCGTCATGTATTTTATTTTCATATATTATTTAGATTTAATAATATAAATGTAGCTTATTTTTGTTTTTATTAACAATATATTTCATTAAAGAATTTGTTGTCGTTTATTTCATTTTAATTATTAATGATAATTAGTGTATTTATTTGATAAAAATTAATAAATTAATTGATTATTATACCAAAAATATATAATTAATAACAATAATTTAAAAACTATTCACTTTTATTAACAATAATTTTTTATTAATAATAATTAGTGTATTTATTTAATAAAAGCCGATAAATTATTTAAAATATAGTTAAATACATGTAAATAATAATAAACATGTCAATAAGATGCTAATCACGCAATTAGATGCTAATTAATTAAATAGGGACAATTACACCAAATCTTATTTATTTTCCTATATTTGATGATAAATATAGGATTTGGTGTAAAAAATGGTGAAATGGTGGAGGTGGGAGATGCAAATTCCTTCACCAAAAAAATTGGTGTAAAAATAGGATTTTGTGAAATGGTGAAATCGTGGTTGACCACCATGGGAGGCTAAAAAAAATCTCTATATTTTTTTGTGTTATTGTGATTTAGTGATTTAGGATAGGAGACTAAAAACATCTAAATTAGGTGAAAAAAATAAAATTTGGTGCACCATGAAAGATGCTCTAAAATGGATTATACATTCTAAAATAGTTGTTTGCAAATTCGATTAAATTTATTCATTCCAATGCTGAGCATTAAATTGAGTTTTCATATCAGCTCAATATTTTTAACCAATCATATTTATTTCCTCCCAACAACTATCATATACATACCATTTTCTCTCTCTTCAAATGAGAAAAATTGTAAAATGGGGACGAATAATGACAATTAGGACTTTGTATCTACATTTGGATATCCCCATTAGACTTGCCCTTACGATAATCTAAATGCACATAGACCTTATGATTAACAAACAAATTAAAAACCAGAAATAAATAATTATTTTCAATACTGCAATTTTTTGTATAATATTTGTCTAAATACAAAATCAATAAAACATTTTCTATCCCACAAATCCTAAACTTAATTGGATACCGAAAACCCGATCCAAATCCAAATCAGAATTGTCCAATCTTATATATACTATATAAAAACCTAAAATTAATTACTTGTTAGTACAATCATTTTCGAATCATCTAACGGCTAGAAAGAGTCGCAAGAATTAAGATCCAACAATTCTACCATTTTTGAATCCGAACCCGTTTCTTCCCGGTGAAATCTCATCAGTGATTCCAAAATCCCCGATCCGGCTACATCGACGCCACCCGATTCCGCTCTCCAGATCTTCGTCAACGGTGTCGTTTTTCTTTCCGACGGCGGAGTATGGATGTTAATCTGAGATAATGAACGACTCCGATCAAACTGCCATTACAATAAATAACAGATCACAAATTATTTCTTTTACTATGTATAGAAACAATAATGGAGAAAAAAATAAAATCATACATCGTATGGAAGATTTGGAGAATAATTTTCAAGCCGGGCGCGCTTCTTTGAAACCACTACTTCATCGTCGCTGCTAGAACTACTCTCCGACGGAGGCGGCGGAGACGACGAACGCCCCAACTGATACTCCTCCTCCCCCTTCTCTTTTTCTTCGTCGTTATTATCATCGCAAATCCTTTCATGAACACATTTTATGCAAACAGATACAGTGGGTCTCAATTTGAGGCCGGACGAGTAAAACGGCGTCGTCGACTGACACACGTGGCAGAGCCAATTTCTGGAATGGCGCGCCACCAGAAAATTAGCGGAATGCACTTTGGAGTCGCAGTCCCAGCATAAACTCGCCTGGTCCGACTCACAGTGAATCCGCGCCACACCTTCACACAACTCACACGTTTTCTTCATTTTTCAGAGAGATCCAGAGCCAAAGAAATATGTAAATGGAGAGAGAATTTATGAAACGAGCAGAAGAAGAAGAGAAAGAATGAAGAGGAATCAAGTAGTATTTGTTTAATTCAACTAGCAGTCAACAAAACCACAACCGCCTCACTTTTCGTTAAAATTACGAACCAGCCACAGATCGAGATGAGAAGAACGGGACTGCTCCTTAAGGGTAAACAAGGAATTTTACGTGGAGATATTCTTGGACGTTGAGATGCGTGCTAAAACGACAGCGTATGGGGTTGAATGGCGAGAGAGAGTGCCAGGTGTAGGGGGTGTAGGGAACAAAGAGAGAATATTTTTCCTTTTTGCTTGGTGGGTGTTTTTGCGTGGTTCGGAAGAGAGAGTGAGGAATTGAATTATTCGTACATGTGGAGAAATTGAATTTGACCTCTATGTTTAAGGAGTAATTAAATGTCATAATCTTATTGTAACCATGTATTAGTAATTTAGTATAAAAAACTAAAATGAATAAAGAATAATTAATTAAATTACCCCTAAAGCTAACTACTCATATTTTTTTCCCATTTTCTTATTCCATTAGCTATGTTGTCAAGTTAAATTTCTTAATTTTTTAAGTGGATTATTAAGTTTAATTTTTCGAAAGAATTTGCAATTTAAAACATTCAAATAATAATACTATCAAATTATTATTTTTGAAATAAAATAATTAGATTTATTATTACAACTTTTTAAAAGTTGACTGGTCAACTGTACTAATAGATAAAAATTTATGGGACGGAGGTAGTATAATTATATTAACCATTCTCCATATTTAAAATACTACAAAATTATCCATTACAATTAATTACCTTCTTAAGTTCTTGTGGCATAAATTTATTATGGTGCATGCTGAGGTCATAAAAAAATTGAAGTGAAATGATGGAAAAAATATGTGAAATAGTTAGGAAAAAAATGAATAAAATCAACAAAAAGCAACAAGAAAATGGTAAAATCAATTTTCCACATATGGTGCTCATGAGTATTAATTTCTGAAATTGATATTTTATTTATAAAATTAATAACTATTTAAAATGATGAATGTAATAAATTTAATACATCATAAATATAGTTTTGAGTAATTTTCAAATAATATAAATAATGATCGATGTAACTATACTTAACGTCAAAAAATTCCCTTTAACTTTAAGCATCGAGGATTAAGCGCGTCATCTCACGTGAATGGTGGAGAGTATATTTTGATTTGTTGTGGTGATGAGGAGGAGAGAGAGGGGAGCAATGGGGCAAGATATTTATTTGCTTACGTGGATGCTGTTCGTCCACATATTTCTGAATGGGGCCACGTGACAATCACCTGACAAGGTGTGGGATTACTTGGAATGCTGGGGTGCCGCTAATTGCGATTTTGAGAATCGTTTGTTATTTACCACCTGTTATCTTCAACCGACAACTATTTTTGTATGTGGTTTTGTACCAGAAAATCTTCTCCATACATTTAATTTAAACTTATGTAATGTAGTATACACAATTTTTTATTATTGAATATCATCTAGAAGAAAATTATTTCTCCTATTAACTGACCAAGATCTGTTTGGATTAGTTTCTTCTTTACGTTTTCTTTCTGGTTCAAGGGATTTTGTTTGGATAGAAAGGCTAAATTACACTTATGATCTTTAAGTACAAAATATTTTTTACTTATATTTATCTTATCAAATAATTTATACTTAAATTTCTATTATATAAAATGTATTACATCGATTATTTTTTTAAAAAAAATATAATCACGTGACTTTTAGTAGGAGTATTTTTTGAATTTCTATGTGTTATAATAGTATGATTTAAATTGGAGAAAATATATGTTGCGGTTTCGTTTCTCATGTTAATAAAATGTTTCAATTTGATCCTTCAATTGGAATGAATAGTGATTTTTCCCTTCAAAACTATTTTTATTACCTACCTTTACCCTTTATTCATTCTCGGTTAAACATGATTTTTCCAAGTTCAAAAAGTTTGATTTGGATACATTATTTTTGGATTGATTTCATCTAAGTGTACTAATCTAATGTGTCCAAACAATACATAACAATAGGCTAAATCACGTTCAGATAAAAAAAAAAAAAAAGGCTAAAACTTACTCAAAATATAAAAAAACTAATAATCAAATTCACAAAAAATATTCTAACACAATTTAATCCAATACATATCAACATGTCCCCAACAATTATATACATCAACATATCCCCAATTTAAATATATTATCCGTAAAAAAAAAAAAAAAAAAAAAAAGCATCCGTATCACATGGTGAGTTCCACCGAAGGACCAAAGTGAAACATTTTATTAACATGAGTAACGAAACCGCAACACATATTCGTCCAATTCAAGTCAAAATATGATAACACCTAAAATCCGAAAATAGTCTTACTAATAGTCACGTGACTTGCACGTGATTGTATTTTTGCTGGAAAATGTACATGAAATTTGATTGGTGTAACACATTTTATATAAGAACTTCAATGTAAATTCTTTAGCAAGAAGGATACAAATATAAAACACTTTGTACTTGATGGACCATAAAAGTTATTTAGCCGAATCGAAAGTTTAAGAAGATTTTGAGTTATGTATAAAAAAGAAATATTGGTGGTCGTTTATCTCGCTTTTCATGGAGCATTTTGATATTGCCTGAATGGTAGATATTGTGGGCTTGTTTGTTTGGCGTTTGGGAAAGTAGTTTGGGAAAGTAGTGGAGGTTTGTGAAATAATCTCGATTTGCGTAATGTTGTTTGTTTGGGTTTTGAGAAAGTGGTTTGAGAAATAAAGTAGGTGTAGGTTTTTTTGGAAAAGTTGGGTTGTAGGTGTAAGATGTGTAAGACTTTATATCAAATCATGTTTGTTATGTGAGATAAATTATGTAAGAGATAGGTTACTTTATGTCAAATCAAAGTAGAGTTTGTATATGTTTTGTTTAGAGATAAGAAAATTGTTGTTTGTTTGGCTTTTGAGAGAGTAGTTTGAGAAAATTAATGGATGAAAAATTTATTTCGGAAAATAGAAAACATGTTTGTTTGGCATTTCCCAAACACGAAAAAATTCTGGGAAACGCCAAACAAACAGGCCCTGTATATTTTTCCCCATATTTTTTCATATTGAACTTTGAATCTACATGGTGATCAACGTGCATATTTCAAAATCCATAGTATGAATTGATCAATATTATCAATGGATCCGGATCAGAACCCAATCCAATCCCTATCGATTTAACTCTCTTGGATCAACTTGGAATCCGATCCACATGAATCGATTTGGATCCAATCCTATTGAACCATTTAACGCTCCTAGTTAGCACTAAGCAGAACAAATCACTGCATATAAAAGTGATTTAGACATCTCAACATCCCATCATGCATGTTCACCAAAAGCTAGCAATAAATGAAATGATTGAAAAACAAGACTGTACTATGAAACTTGGCGATAATTTTTTTAAAGACTAAAAGCAATCAATGATAAGGGAATAAAGAACCTTTATTAAAAACAAACTGGTTGGTACTTGGTAGGGCTAGGACCGTCAATCGGGCATTGTGAGTCGAGCCTTAAATAGCTCGAATCAAATATTGTCAGGCTTTATAGGTATATGCTCAAACTCGGCTCATAAATTTTTTAATTTCTCTAGCTCAAACTCAGCCCATTTAATTTTTCGGGTTTCGGGTCTATATCGAGTTTATATCGTGTTTGTTAATATAAACAAAATTAGCTTGACATATAAAATATTTAGATTACCGATAAACATATGAATAGACTACTATTTTTACTTAATACATGAGTATATATCATTAATGTCTTAACTGAAAGATCGAGTTATTTGCCCATATTTTTTAAGATATGTCTAATTAGCTTTTGTCTTTTTTTTATATTTGATTAAATATTTTTCCTTCGGGTTTTGGCCTCCAAGTATGCAATTGATATGCTAATATATATGTGAGTTTACATTATAACTTTTTGTAAAGATTACTTGTTTCAAAATAAAAAACAGTAATTAGTGAATATAACTACAATTCAAATAATTAGTCGTAATATTTAAAACAATTATATGTTCGGGCTTTATTCGAGCTGAACCGTATTAGGCTCATGTTCAGCTCATAAATTATTCGGGTTAAATATAATGGCTCAAACTCGACCCGGCTCACAAATATTCGGGTTCGAGCCAATTTTAATCGGGTCGAGCCATCGAGCTTCGGGTAGGCGCGGCTCAATTGACAGTCCTAGGTAGGGCTAACAAATGGGTATGATGATCCAAACTCAACTTAGAACTGATACGGTCTGATCCTAATCTTTTAAAAGTTTCCTTTACATGCAAAGGAAGAAATGCCAAACATGATGTGACCACTTTTCTCAATTCATCCAACTTAGTTTGGACCAACAATTATTCTCTTCTATATAAATTGATTAATGTTTTTAAATGTTAATAAAAACACATATTTATACATGTCTCTACTTGATCTCTTGTAATTTTTACGATTTAGATCATTAAGATTATATCATTGATATTCATGTAACGTTCTAAATGGTTATTACTTACCTGAATAAAGCCAAAAGTATCCTGCAATGACCCTTAATTGACCTAACCAACTTGGCGCGACCAATTTTCGACTAAAGAGTTATAATCAAAACCAATCCAAATTGAACTCGACTCCAGACTTGTCCGATTGCCACCTATTTCGTGAGATGATGAGCAAGATTAAAACATTTATTACTTCGGAAAATGGCACGGTTGCTGCAAATTAAAAGACCCAATAATTAAATGGGAGATGTCATCTATTACTAACAATCATCTGCAAGTTAAAAGCAATTAGCACATAATTACTTAACTAAGTTACCATTATTCTTTTAATGTGAGTCGTGCGTTTTGAACCTTAACTGAGAGCTTCAACTTTTGGTCCTCCATGTCCTTAAAAACTGCAAGTAGAATCCCACGATATACTTCACACCTTTGGTTTGTTCGTTCTAGCTCAGCTGTTAAATCACGAATTTTCTTCTCCTTCTCTTCCTGGAAAAGAAATATGTATTAGAATCACAAAGATATTGAAGATTAAGTTCATGTATTGACAAGGAACTTTTGCCAACATTTAAATATGGTCTTTCAGTATGTGCAAACTCTAAAATGGGCAGCAGAAATTTGACCAAAAGTCTCCGGGGCTGTGGAGAACAGGTTCAACTGTTGGTAAGCTATTTCAGTCGACAATGGACCTATATATTCCCAATTAATAACTTAATCTCAGCCCCATCGTTTTTCTCATTTGATTTAGCAAAAGATTTGATGGACACTTATATGAATCTCATCTTATCCTCATCTTACATCATTTTGCTAAATTTATTCCTCTCGGTTGATGCAGTTAACGTAAAAAAACATTCTTTTACCAAAATAAGTGATATATGAGTCTGGGATTATAGAGATGTGAAATTTTGGAAACTACTCTTCCATGGAAATATTATCCGTGAAGGACATAATTGGACAAAAGGAGCTATACAAACATAGGGAATCAAATTTTTTATAAACATCAATTAAGGTAGCAAAGAATATTTTTTGAACAAAGTGGGAAGAGAGATAAAGAGGAAGAGGGGGGATGGGGAGAAAGAGAAAGTCAACAGAAGAACTGAAATACAGAATGATTTGGTTAAGAAACTGTAATCTTGGGCAGGTTGGCTTTTGGTTCAAACTTCCAGTTTCAGTGGTTTTTTCATTCTGTTTTAGCGAAATAATTTTTGGGTTAAACTGGTTTTAGGAGCTCAACTAAACCAAAATGCCAACCTGTCAATGATTCTACTAATTACATCAGTAAGTCTGTTTATGGTTCTAACAGGGGAGGTTTCTTTGGCGATCATGGATGTAGGGTTTGTGTTGAGTTTCTTTCAAATGTCAGTTTCCCCTTCTTCCTTCAGAGGTAATAGCCAACTTGTTCAGTAGTTCATGTGGGATTTAATAATTTGGTCCAGGGGGTAAAAAAGGATCGATGCAGAAGCAAAATAATGCCGTAGATGCAAAATATCTTTTTTTTAACCTAAATTTAAAGTTAATTTCAGTCATACTTAAACAATGTCTCAAGCCCTACAGTTTAATCCTGTACAGTAAAGAGATACCTTGAAGCCAATAAATGATCATGCATTTTACACTGATGTAATGCATCCTTATCTTTGATCCTAAATTTATGTCAATCTTTTGCTATTCTACTCATCGTTTGCAAATTCCTACTTCAAACATAGTCCGTTTCCACAATTTGGTTTAGAATGTTTCTGCAGAACCTAGATGATCATCCTAATATAAAATTTCAATAATTAAACAGCTACGTTATAACCTTAACTTTAATATTCTCACAACTACTGAAATTCAGACCTGAAAAACAATAAATATTTCACGAACAACTAAGGAAGAACAAATATGATAAAGACTAAAACCACATGCTGCTAACCTAAGAAGTACCTCTGTTCACATTTGTGATAGCAAAGTAGCCATCTGCCTCCTTTGCCTCCTCAAATCATCATACTATTTCTTTGTATTCAAGTTCTTAGCCCAGGTATATCGTTACCAAACTTATTTAATAAGAGCAGTCAATGAATAAGCAGGAAAATACTACGGCAAAGTTTAACTAGGTTAGTATTGTTGGCTTGGTATAGCAACAATTGCACTCGCGGCAGAGGGATTCGAGGTGTGGGAAGTAACCTCACGCATGGGCTGTTGTGCAAGTTTTAAGATTTGAGTTGCACTATCATCTACAACAATTTGAAGCACGATAGGTGTTTCCTACATTTGATATCAGAGCCAAGGTCTAGGGTTCGATTCTCAGTGGGGGAACTTCTAGGGAGAGGATTGTTCCCTCGTAGTGGGAGGCCTGAGTTTTGGGGCTCGCATAATCGAAATGTGGCGCTTGAATTGCTGTGTAAATTTAATGATTTAAGTTGAACCGTTGCAATTAGCTATAGCTTTTAGCACAATGACAGAAGCTCAGTCCTAAAATATTTTCATCATTTGGTGAACCTTCACAAGCTAACTAGTTTACTAGGTTACATATTAACATTAGCAACCAGTTACAATCAGAGTGCAACATGTTTCTCCCATCCCCCGGATATGGTTATAACAACCTTTCACCGCCTATATTATCAAATTATCCAACATTTCCATATATAATAGCTTATTCATTTATTTCCCATTCTAAATAACATCCACTCAACTCTTCACCAACAAGATGCAACTTGAAATTTTCCTACATCATTCAAATGAATGAAGAGATAACGTTAACAGGAATTCTCACCATTCTTGGATGATAACATTTCGGGCTAGAGCTCGTCTAGGTGTATCATGATTGTGATGTTTAGAGGATCTACCACATTAGACAAACCAGTAAATAGATAAGTTGCGTCAATAGCTTTACTTCAAAGCCACATGAATTAAACAATGCAAGATCTAGAGTATTCATGTCAAACACAGATATCCAGAACTTTCTACTCATAATCAGAGCATACGTGAGTATGAGTCTGTATCTTTGGCGAAAAACATCTAACGTTGAAGGGGTCCACGATTAGGACCACTCTGTAGGAGTATCCCTATCATGTTTTCATTTAATCATACATCATGAGAAGTAGAGATATGGGTAGTAAATTATCTAGAATCAATGAAACTACTAGTTATAAGCCAAAGTAGAGCCAATGATCAATTTACATTAACAAAAAGAGGTGGTTCAGAGTATCTGACCCTGGATAAAATCGACGCAGATTGATTCTCGATTTCATGCATTGGCAAACTGTCTCCATTTGCAACAATGTTTCCCTGTGCAGTTCCCACATTTTTGTTCTTCACAGCAGTGACTCGTTTGGAGGCCTCGTGTAGAGCATTCATTGCCACATTATAAACATATATAGATTTTGCACCTTCTTCCACATATTTCATAGCCTCTTGGCGTAAATTATTATGACGGACAACTGGAGACTCCTGAAAACTTCTAGGAAACTCTAAAGCACATTCACTCACTGATCCTCCATTACTCGTCTTTGCATTTCTTGTCCATCGCTTCAAAACATACTCCGGAGGTAGCATAAGAACATTTTTTGATCTGAATACAGATAGTACGTGTCTACAAACGATACCAGAAAAATAAAAAATTTGACAGCTACAGGTAGCTTTCATCTCAAATGCATTGAACCTAACTGTGTGAGCTTTGTGCTCGTCACCAAATTTGGCTACTCGATATGTTGCCACTGTACCAGAGTCATCAATTATAGTTGCAGGATTAGCTAAGGTTTCAACCAGTTCCTCTTGAAATTTCATGAATATCCTCCTAGTGTAGAGATTAGCAGCTTGTTTTTCCATTGGAGATGGCGTCTTCAAAACTGGTGTAGTATTAGAAGTATCAAAGTCGGCCGTTATTTCATTTTCGTGCCAATTCGAGACCGCCTTTTCATACTGTTTAATTAACACTTGCATAGTGGTCGTGTTAATCAAGAACCCACCAAAGAACAAACATATAGAGTCACCACAATCGACCGGGGATAACTCCCCAAAGAATACATCTCTCATATAAACAGGAACCCACTGACCACGAATCTCATACATAGCGTGAAGCCATTCATTATCCATAAGGTAGTATCTATCCAGAAGAGATGGCCAACATGACTCAAACTCCTCCACTGTGTCGGCTCCATTGACACACTTCTTGAAATCAATATCAAAAGTAGGATTTGTTTGATATACATGAGCCAATTTCTCCTGTGTCTGCGCAAATATTTTCCATCTACAAAAACGATGCCGTGCTCCAGGAAGAGCTTGTGCAACGGCTGTCTGAACTAGTCGATCAGGGTCCGTAGTAATGGAGACAGGGCTATGTCCAGACATTGCTCGAAGCCATGCTTGGAAGAGCCAAAAAAACGAGGTCTCGGACTCATTCAGAAGCAATGCACAACCAAAGAGGACAGGTTGGGCATGATGATTTATGCCTGTGAAAAGGACAAACGGTAACTTAGAACGGTCGGCCCTATAAGATGTATCAACCCTAACAGTGTCCCCAAAATAGGTATAATTAGCACGCGAAGCTGCATCGACCCAAAAAACATTTCCACCACCATGCTCATGATCGCCCTGAATTGAATAAAAGAAAGCCGGATTCTCAGCTTGCATTCTCTTCAGATAGTCTAATACATATTGAATCCCTGGACCCAAATTTCTCTGCATATTGTTGCTGTTATTCATTTGTACCAACCCTCAAATTTAGCTGCAACAAGCACACTATTGTATTCAACAAATGTTCCAAAAGGCACAAATCAATTAATTAAATATGGGCAGAAATCGAAAGTTAATACTGTACTCGGCTCATTAAAGAAAATATTCCAAATGCAACAAGATAGAGATTCATACTTCATAACCTAATTCTTTTCACACACCAAAGAACATCAATTACTTTCTGCCATTATCAACAAAGAGAACTCATAGAAGTAAATTAAACCAATTGATAGCAAAAATAACCCAAAATTAAGACCTAATTCATGCTGCCGAGAATTATACTCGACAAATGACCATCCAAAAAACTCGAATTCACAGAACGTATTAGTTGTGGAACGTATAATTGAAGAAGATATAATTAGGGAGCGTAGGAGATAGGATAGTACCTAGGAAACTGTGACTTGATCGCCGGTGGTTGTACCGTCGCTACTTATTGAAGTGTCTATTTATTTAAAACCTTTATAGAACTCCGGCGATATTGACAACAATCGCAAAAGCAAATTTCTGCATTCCCGAATCTACCTTTTTAAGGTAGAAAAACAAAGTTGAGGTTTAAATTGAATTTGTATGCTTGTTCTGGGCGTTTATTGGGTTTTCTAAGAGAATGTTCAGAGGTTTGGTGATTTTTTCAGAATTTTCTGTTTCTTGTATATATTTGATTAAAATGGTTAGAACTCCAAAAACAGTATCGTTTATTTGTATTTAAAATAAGAGAAAGAAAAAAAAATTGTGTTGCAAAAACTTTTTTTTTTTTTTTTTTTGATCTAACAAAAACTTTTTTTGAGTTGTGCCTCGTACGATTAATTTATGGTTCGAGTTTGAACTTAACTAGACTTGACTCAATTAAAATTCAGCTAGCAAAAATGTTTGAGTAATACCATATCTTATATAATACGAGTCTCAATTTGATGAAACATTGAGAGGTGGGGTGTACTTTTTGTTTTCTTTTCATATTTCTTTATGCATAAAATATATATCTAATCTAACTTACTATTATTATTTCAAGGAGGGGGTGTTTTGGTGAAAAGAATTTATTTTGACCCAAATTCCTTTTTCTCCCTTATTTGAACTAGAAAATTGCATGTACGTTGTACGTGTTTAGTTTTAATTTCATGGATATTTTTCGTATTTAGAGTAAAATTAGCTTCTTCATTTTTATGCCATAAAATATCATAAATTTATGACTGATATTCAATTTATTATTTATAAAATTTAATTTGATTAATTATTATTGTTTTACCAAAATAAAATGATGGCTTTAAATAGTTGTAATAAAATATAAAATGATTACTAATATAGTCAGGACATCTTATAGAATTTGTTCTATAATAGTAGTTTTCATGTTAAGTTTATCCGTCATTGACAGATGATAAATGTTTCATCCGTTTCTTCACAAATTCCACCCAAACTTTCATCGATTTCACGAGCATTTTTTCTTACTGGTTTCACCAGTGTTCACCAATTCCACCCGAAGTTTCATAGATTCATATGTTTCCACTGTTTTTTTTACCAGTTAATACATTTTTAGCGATTTTTCAGCTTTTTTTAATCGGTTATAACATTTTTCAATGTTTTTCCATTTTTCTTCGTATTTTTTTTCCAATTTAAACCATTTTCCATCGATTTCACCTTGTTTTTGTCGGTTAAAGTTTAAACCGTTTTCAGCTATTTCACTTATTTTCACATGTTATTCATCTTAATTTTCATTGACTAAACATGTTTTCATTGACTTTAAGCTTTTTTGATTGATTTTACACTTTTTAACTGATTTTATCCGTTTTTCGTTTTCATCCGCTTCTTTACAAATTTCACCCAAATTTTCATCGATTCATATGTTCTCACTGATTAACTTTTTTTTACCGGTTAATATTTTTTCTTAGCGATTTACCCTTTTTTTATCGTTATAATCTTTTTCATTGTTTTCCCATTTTTTGTCGATTTCTTTTGTTTTTTTTTCGGCTTAAACCATTTTTCTACCAATTTCACCTCGTTTTTGTCAGTTAAACTTTTTTTTTTAACTGATTTCACTCGTTTTGTCTATTTTAACCTGTTTTCACCTATTTCACATTTTCTTCTCTGATTTCACATGTTATTCACTTGAATTTTTTGTTGATTAAATATATTTTTACCGACTTTACGCTTTTATGACCGATTTTACCCTTTTTTCACTGACTTTACCCCTTTTGACTGGATTTCACCTGTTTCATCATTTTTCTTACAAATTCCGCTCGAATTAATTTTCATCGATTCAACATATTTTCACAAACTTTACCTTTTTTTAATCAATTTTATCCGTTTTCATCCATTTTTCACAAATTTCACCCAAATTTTTATTGATTTCAAATGTATTTACGATTTCACATGCACTTTTTTAACCGGTTTTACCCATTATTTAACTAAATTCACCAGTGTTCACAAATTCACCCGGACTTTCATCGATTTCACATGTTTTTATTGATTTAATATTTTTTTTTATTGATTTCAACAATTTTCATCGATTTCACCAGTTTTTTGACCAATTTCACTCATTTTTCACAAAACGAATTCTATGATTGTACGGGTTATGCATGTCTTGATATTCTTTATATTTTGCCTTTCTAGCCAAATAAACAATAAGTACTTAGCTAAGTCATAAGCATATTGGTTCATTTATTGGTAAGATGCAATTCTTATTTTAAATTTTTATTTTTTTATTTTCTTTTTATGTATAGCAAAATGATATTTAAGAGAATTTGATTTTAATATTTTAGTTTTAGATGATTGTATATGACTTATATAGTTATATTGTCCTAAATCTTTCAATTATACAAATAACATATTTTTACTTCAAATATATTGTTGCTAAATTAAAATAATTTTACATGTATATTTTAGGAGCTATTTAAAATAGCAATATTTTTTTTCTTATAGTTTATTTTATTTTATGGAGACATAAGATTGAATAGATTATAGAAATCAAGATTAGAGAGTCAAGGCGTGTAGAATTCATATGTAAATCGAAATAGTTTTTTATTGAACTTGGGAAATCTCTTTGTTATCTATGTAATTTCTTGACTATATATATATGGAATTATGGTTAAAAATAAAAAGAGCAATATTATGAAGAAGGGTAGATGGAATTGCATCAAATTTTGAAGGATAAACTATATATGAAGATGGTGATTTTCAATCTGGGGAAAAAAGTATTTGTTGCTGACAGAGTATGCTTTGATTTTCTCCTCTCATTACTAATAGAGTTCGTACAGGGTTTGTGAAAACTAAGGACAACATAATGTAAAAGAAGATAATTGGAAGCTTAATGATAATATTGATACAAGCTTTGTGTGAAAGAAAATAAACGTAGTCTGAACTCTTTTTGTCATAAGAACATTACAATGATTAACCTAATTTATAGTTAAGATTACAACAAGGAGAATCAATCAAAGATTGAGTATCTTGCATGATTAAGGGATTGTGTGGTCACTTAATGGACATAAGATCAATCTTCCTAGTTGGAAATATTTCCTGTGATTTGATATGTTTCATACTCCCCCTCAAGTTGGGGCGAAAATGTCGATAGAGCCCAACTTGTCCAACATCTTATTAAGTTTGACTCCTGTAACAGCCTTTGTAAAAATGTCGGCTAGTTGATTATCACTTTGGATGTGTAGAGCTTCAATTACTTTTGCCTGAACTTTTTCCCGTACAAAGTGACAGTCCACTTCGATGTGCTTGGTTCTTTCGTGAAAAACTGGGTTTGTTGCAATATGCATTGCAGCTTGATTGTCACAAAATAATTTTACCGGAGTCTTTATTTGTAGACCCAAATCTTGTAATTGATGTTGAAGCCAAATTACTTCACTTGTTGTTGATGCCATGGCTCTATACTCCACTTCGGCACTTGAACGAGCTACAACGTTTTGCTTCTTACTTTTCCAAGTGACAAGATTCCCACCAACAAACGTGCAGTACCCCGTAGTTTATTTTCTATCAAGAAGATCGCCTGCCCAGTCCGAATCCGTGTATGCTCTAATATCATGATGACCATTGTTCTTCATCCAAACTCCTTTTCCAGGTGATCCTTTTAGGTATCGAAGAACTCGGTCCACAATAGCCATATGTTCTACTTTAGGTGCATGCATGTACTGACTAACATAGCTGACAGCATAACATATATCTGGCCTTGTAATAGTCAAATAAATAAGTCGCCCAACAAGTCTTTGAAATCTCCCCACATCTTTGAATGGCTCACCTTCCACGTTTGTTTTGCTTGTATAGTCAATTGGTGTTCCAGCTGGCTTAGATCCCAACTTTCCTGTTTCTTTCAATAAATCAAGAGTATATTTCCTTTGAATATAAATAATCCTTTGTTAGAGTGAGCAATTTCAATTCCCAAGAAGTATTTCATTTTTCCCAAGTCTTTCATATCAATTTTTTTATTTAGATATTTCTTTAATTGTTCAATCTCTTTAATATTATTACCGGTAATAACAATGTCATCCACATAAACCAAAACAACAACAATTCCTGATTCATTAATTTTGATAAACATAGAAGAGTCAGTTGTACTACGCTTAAAACCAAAATTAAAGAAAGTCATACTTAGCTTACCGTACCATGCTCTAGGGGATTGTTTAAGCCCATATATGGCTTTATTCAACTTACATACGAAACCTTCAGAGCCTTCAAGATTATGGCCTGGAGGGAGATCCATATAAACTTCTTCTTCTAAATCCCCATGTAAAAAAGCATTTTTTACATCCATTTGGAACAAAGACCAACCATAGTTAGCTGCAATTGACATTAAGACTCGGATTGTATTCATTTTTATTACTGGAGCAAATGTTTCTTTATAGTCTACTCCATAGGTTTGAGTAAACCCTTTCGCAACAAGCCTGGCTTTATGTCTTTCAATAGAACCATCACTATTGTATTTAATTTTAAAAACCCATTTACACCCAACAGATCGTTTTCCTTTGGGTAGTTTAATAATGTCCCATGTATGATTTTTAGTCAATGCTTCTAACTCTTCTCTCATAGCTTTCTCCCAAATAGGAATACTTTTGGCTTCACTATAATCAGATGGCTCAATTTGAGCATCTAAATAGCTAAGGAAAGCACAATGTAAAGGAGAAATATGATCATAACAGATATACCTTTGAATTGGAAAAGATGTACTGTGATATGCTTGAAAATCTTGAAACCTGGATGGAGGATGAGGTGTACGGGCTGACCTACGAAGAGGAATAGCTTGACTACTAGCTTCAGTTTGTTCTGGTTGAGGTCCAGTTCCATTTGTTGTAGGTGATTCTAATTGTTCGATTACATCGACATGATTGTCGATAACTTGTATTTCATTTTCGTCTCGACCGATCTCATTATAGTTACCACCAATACTTATAACTGGTTGAGGAGCAGAAAATTCTCCATAAGTCTCCCCCTGAATTTGATCCGTGTCAACGACACATGAATTTTTGAAATAAGGATCAGATTCAATAAAAGTGACATCTCGAGAAATAAAAAGTTTTTGATCTTAATATTAAATTGATTTAATATCATGGTATGAAATTCTTGAAAAATTAAGAAAACATTCTCTTTAGACTTTAATAAGTAAATCCAAGTAGCACGCGATTTATCATCAATAAAAGTAATGAAATACTTATATCCGTCCCTAGATTCTACTGGCGAACACCATAAATCAGAGTGAACTATTCAAAAAACATTTCAGACACATGGCTACTCCTAGTAAAACTTAATCTATGATGCTTCGAGAAATGACAAGTCTCACAATGTTTTGAGTCAAGAATAAATGATTTGTCTAATATATGTAAAACGTTATCAGTGGGGTGTCCAAGTCTACGATGCCAAAGATATGAAAAATCCTCCTTGCCAGAAGTAGTAACGAGGGCTACTCCATATGGGTTCAAAGTATATAGTCCTTGGTGGAATTCTCCTTTACCAATCATCGAGCCCGTGGTTCGATCCTGAAAAACAACATCATTAGGCGAAAAAATGACATTGCAATTTAAATCCTTGGTTATTTTACTCACAGACAATAAGTTTGTTGAAAGAGATGGAACAAATAAATCATTAGTCTTAGAACCAAATATTTTCATGTTTCCAACCCCTTTAACAGGTATGTGATTTCCATTGGCAATAGTAATTGGATATTTGTTATGTTTCTTATCAATGTTAAATAAATTTTCAGAGTTCGAAGTCATATGGTCTGTTGCGCCGGAATCAATAATCCAAGAACTATCACAAGTGGATAAGAGGGCGAGTATATTACCGTTAGATTGAGCAATCGAAGTTGAAGGTTCTTGTGTGGTGGCACCTGATTTTATAAACTGTTGCAGCTGGCTTGTGAGTTTTTCCAAAGAGTTTTGTAGGTTTGAAGCAGTAAGAGCATTTGAGTGATAAGTGCTCGCTTGGGCATCTGAAGCAATAAGCACATTTGAGTGATAGGACCTTGTTGGGGTGGTTACATTGTTTTCCAAGCTTTTATCCCTGCGAAGATGATCGAGAGGATATAACTTCCAACAAATATCCTTAGTGTGATTTGGCTTGTGGCAGTAAGCACAACTAATTGAGGAATTCATTCCACGTCCACGGCCTCGTCCTCCGACATATCCACCTCTTCGTTTATTATCTTGGGGGGCTCTAAATTCATTTTTAGCTACCAAAGCACTTGACTCTATTTCTGCCCCTTGTTTCGTGTCAAAGGACATCACCTTTTTTCTAGTTTCCTCACTTTGAATGGTCGCACATACACTAGAAAAAGATGGGAGATCGAGGCTGCTTAAAATCTGTCTCTTTAGATCATCGTATTCAGTTTTTAAGCTAGCCAAAAGTTGAAAAATACGGTCTTGTTCTTCCCGTTTTAATAAGATTTTTATATCATTTGTTGGAGGACGATATTGTCGCAATTCATTCCATTTCTTCTTCATAAAACTTAGATGTTCTGTAAATGATTGGTTATTTTGTTGTTCGGCTCGCGCCAAATCCTGTTGCAACTCAAAAATTCTCGATGAATTTTTTTCTTGACCATACATATCTTTGATGGAATCCCACAAGGTTTTGGCGTTTTCGGCATAGGCAAATATTTCATATATATGTGGTTCCATAGAATTAAACAACCATGACATAACCAAATTATCAGTGGCAAGCCATTCATCATAAGTTTTATCCGTAAGTTCAGGGGGAATAATTTTTCCATCTATGTACCCCAGTTTTGTTCTACCACTAAGAGACACTATAACAGCCCTAGACCATGGTAGATAATTTAAACCATTTATTAGTATAGATGTAAGTTTAACATTTGTATCATGACTAGGGGCTGTGTATGAAGCACTAGAAGACATGTCTGATTAATATTAAAAGAAAGATGTCACCTGGGTACAAGACCTTGGAACGGCAGCAGCAGCAGCAAAGCCCCTTCACCTTTTTTTTTTTAAACAATACGAGAAAGGATTCACGGACTGGACAGAACAGAGATTAATCTCTGCTCTGATACCATGTGAAAACTAAGGACAACATAATGTAAAAGAAGATAATTGGAAGCTTAATGATAATATTGATACAAGCTTTGTGTGAAAGAAAATAAACGTAGTCTGAACTCTTTTTGTCATAAGAACATTACAATGATTAACCTAATTTATAGTTAAGATTACAACAAGGAGAATCAATCAAAGATTGAGTATCATGCATGATTAAGGGATTGTGTGGTCACTTAATGGACATAAGATCAATCTTCCTAGTTGGAAATATTTCCTGTGATTTGATATGTTTCATAGGGTTGGTTTAATTAGTAGTTTAAAAGTTCATTGCTTATTTTCGAAAGAGTGTATAATGTCTTGGAAGGGTTAATAACAACTTGAAATCTATGGGTAACATGGAATTGCAGGCAGGAACTATGATCTAAATTTTCATTTTCTGCTAGAATTCCATATATTACCTTTTTTATATTTTTTTTGCTAATTGTATGCTAGCCAAAGTGAGTATTTGATGTTTGTTTTTAAATTAATATATTGGATAATTTAAGAAATATTGGGATTATTTTAGATGTGATCAAGAAGATTTTTCAAATAAGGGATCAAATCAAATTTATGAGTTTTTTTTTTTTTTTTTGTTATTAATAGGTTTACAACAATGTCCTCAAAATTACTCTTGTTCGATCGTGACATCGATTTCTCCATCAAATGGCAAAAAAACATGAAAATGCAATACATAATAGATAAGAAAGAGGAGAGTATGAGACAAAAAAGTATTTAATAAAGAGAACAAAATTAAAATATGACATATAATAGGGTGTACAAAAAATGCGATCACCCACAAATTTATAATAAACAAGACTTTCAATACATAAAATTGATCAATACAGAAACAATAATAAATACTTCGTATTTTACAATATCAAACAACAATTAAAGGCGAAAAACATAACCAACAAACACATCCAGAGATATATGCATTAATGCATGCGTATATGGATTGATGCATGCTTAATAATAATAATAATAATAATACAATAATATAAAGGACAATCATAATTCATTACATGAAAAATTAAAAAATTAAACTGAACTTAGGAAAGAGGTAATTCATCATCAATCACGTCGATCGCCTGAGCTCAGGGTACCTTTTTTGCTTTAGCCTCTTCAATCCTTTTTTTTTTTTTAAATTGCCACAAAGTCTGGGCGTGCCTCTTTATCTCCTTGAGTTCTCTGTATATTTTTTTCGAGATTTAAATAATCCAATTTAAAGAACGAGTCCTTACCATTCTTCTTGATAGATACTCTGTAATATTTCAATAGTTCAATAGATTTAGTTTTCATTTCAGTACTTAATTCATTGTTCTTATAATTATTTTAAATACAACTATCAATTATTGATATTAAAGTTATAATGTAATAATTACTATTTTGAAACATGGACAAACTTTATAAATAACTCATTGCCCCTCGTATATCAATTATAACTTTGTAAACCCACAATCACCATATATTAATTATAACTAACGAAATTGCAGACCAAAGAGAGAAATAATTATCAGAAAGAAAAAGTTAAAACAAATGGTGTGAAAATTAAGACCATCCGTATAAGATCATTTAAAATATTTTTAGGGAAAATGCACTTTACACCCCCTCTCAAAGTTACATATTTTGAAATTTACCACCCAAAAGTATAAATTAAATAAGCACGTATAAAAATCAGTTGCACTTTTTCCCTCAAATTATTTTAAGCCAATTTCGTTCACAAAAAACATAGATTTGCGTCTCACTTGTGTATTTTAAAGGGTAAATTAGTTCCAACATCGATTTTTCGCCCAAATATTTCACCGACGCGCATTTTTCCCTCTCTCTTTACAAATAATTTTTTTTCTACTTAACTTTAGATTTTTGTTTCACAAGACATGAGTCAAGTATTTGGACAAGTAAGAAGTGATGTGACTAATTTACCCTTTGAAAATTCATGTGAGGGGCACATGTACATTTTCCGTCAAACAAAAATTGCATAAAATCATTTGAGGGGGTAAAGTGCAACTAATTTTATTTTTCAGGGGTAAAATGTTTATTTTGTACATATTGGTGGTAAAGTGCCAAAACATGTAACTGTGGGGGATAAGATTTTTGTCATTTTTTTTATATGGGATTCATAAATCATATGGAGAATTTTGTCAATTTTTTCAAAAAAAAATGGGGAGAAGGGGGTGTATTCCCAATTTTTAAAGTTACCAGGGGTTATTGGTAACCATTTAGGTAATAGGGATGTTTTTGCATTGTTTGGTGGGGTAAAATTGTCACTTCGCCTTGAGAGGGGTTTTCTTTGTTAATAAAAAAAAGTACAAGGTTTTGTTGCTAATAAAAATAACATAGGTTTTTTTTTATAGTTAGACAAAATACAAGGGTGTTTTTGAATTCACTCATTAAAAAGGATAAATTTGTCTTTAAGAAAATAAATTATTTAAAGATAAATTCTAAGGGGACATGTGTCACCAAGATAAATAATATCTCATGTGCTCCCCATCCCTCAAAATCTCATTTTAGACAGACCCTTGTTTCATATATTCATAAACTTAGCGATGGAATTTAATTAAACATGTAAGGAAAGTTATCGGGGTAGGATACGTGCATGGGTTTAGTAAGAAGCTACACTCAAATTCTATATAATAAACTCATTAGACCAATTCCAACAGAGCTTTTAAAACTCAAATTATAAGAATAATTTGAAGAATTCTTAATATATGAAGTTCCAAGAGACCATTTATATTTTATCAACCTCTTATTTGTTTGAGCAAAATTTATTCCTGTCATTTGCAGGAAAGTACAACAGCAAATTGTACTTTCCTGAATAAAAAATTGACTCCCCTGCAAAGAATTTACTGCGGCTCTCAGCTCCCAACTCTCCAACTCCCCCAACCAACAACATTAAATCAAGATAAATGAAGATATGAAATAAAAATTTGTCTATAAAATTACTTTTTACCACAATAATTTTACTACATCTTAAAAGTAAATAAATAATTTTAACACATATGAAAAATTAAGAAAAAAAGGTACGTTTAAGTCATCGAAAAATGTAGCCAGAAAAATAAACGGTGGAGAGACTCTCCATTGGATAATCCAGAGCATCCCCATAAGGGTGGAGATGCCATGGATTCTCCAGGGGAGAACCTTCAACGAAATCGAGTTTCTACTTCAACACCGCTGCCGCGTCCCCTCCCTCCACCTCCAGCCACCGTTCACCAAACCCACCCCAATACCACTAACCCGAACCCAAACCACCAGATCCCGAACCGAAAACCCACAAACCAACGGATCCGGAAAACCAAAACCAAACCCACCCACCGCCTTCCTCCCTCCACCTTCAGCCAACGGAGACTATAATACCCGAGCCCAAACCCACCACCCACCCTAAAAGTGCTAACCCAAACCCAAATCCCGAGCCCAAACCTATCCCCCACCATCTCCCTCTCACCGCCGCCTTCTGTGCTAACCCTCCAACCATCGTCGACGACGGCTCCACTACCACCGCCGTCGATGGTGAAAATTGACAGTCCTGAATGTGTGCAGCCGTCGGGAGTGTTTGTGGTGTTTTGAGATATTTTTATTTGTTTTGATTATAGGGTTCGTGAGATTTGGTTAGTGTATATAAACCTTGTTAAGACCTTGTTTGGCTGGAAATGTTTTTGCATTAACCAGAACTCTGATTTTCAAGTTAATGCAAAAACAGAGCCAAACACGACCTCAAATATTTTTCCCAAAAAAAAAATATACAATTTTTTGAATAAATATTAAAATTGATTTTTTATTTTTTAATTTTTAATTTGAAATCGATATATGTATTTTTGTTAGTTCTAATTAACAGTAGTACTATTTGTTTAAATGATTTACATTTGTGTGTAGATGGATAAGAATTCAAGTGGTTTCCATACCAACATGTTCGCATCCGACGAAGAATTTATCCAACGAACTTTATTCGGAGACGACTATGGGAACCATCCTCCACAAGAATCAAATTTGCATACGACATCAAACACGGATTTCAACATCTATGAAACACAATCAAACACCAAAGAAACGACGAACACTCGGAGACGCACCAAAAAAAATTCCAAGGAGGAAGATATTCGTATCACAGAGGGGTGGCTTAACACGAGTATGGATCCGATACAAGGAGCACAACAAAAACTTGATGCATTTTGGGCGAGAATTCATGCACATTTTGTTGAGCAGAGTCCCGGTGCAACAACTCAACGTAGTCAACATGCCTTTCCAGTAGTTGGATTGTCATCAACGGTGATTGTCAGAATTTTTTTTAATGTGTTACCCAAGTTACAAATTTACACAGGAGCGGTGTCACATAACAAGACAGGGTATAATACTCCCAAATCAGTTGTTAAAAATTCGAATTTATTATAATACTTATATTTTGTGTTTCGATTACGAATATTGCATGCCAAAGATTTTTACCATCGAAACACAAAAAAACACTTTGTCCTGGATCATTATTTAGCCATATTGCAACATCACCCAAAATGGAGGCTATTGATTAGCGCATATCAGAACTCCAAGAAATCATCCAAAAAGAAAGTTGGAGCAAGTCCGCGTTCTTCGCCAGCAACTGATGATTCCGTGGTCAACCTTGGAGATGACGACCACACTGCAAGTGAAGATTTTGAGAGGAGACCGATTGGGCGAAATGCGGACAAGCAAATGGAGAAAAACAAAAAAGGGAAAGAGAAAGTTGGACAGTCACAATCCCCCACGCTTTTACAACAAAGCTTGGCAGATTTTAAGGAGGTGGAACTACTTAAAACTGAAAGACATGAAAAAAATGCTGAAGTTTCAAGAAGATTACATGAAACTTGAGCAACAAAAGTACGACTTGCAAGTATTATCGACCGACACTAGCGGCATGAGTGCAAAAGAAGAAGTGTGTATGCAAAAGCTCAAAGATGATCTTGTGAAAAGAATGTCATAGAATACTGTATGTTGTTGTTTAAGTATTGATAATACAATTTTACTTTTTAACAATTAAATATATTATTAATAATGCATTTTAGTTTAACAACAATGTTTCAAGACAAACGACAAACTAATTTTAAAACAACTACTTCCTAATATGAAAACAACAACTTAAGTAAATAAACTAAAATAAACATAAACCATGAACTCGGCATTCTATTCACTTCCATATATTTGCCACAAGTGTTCGACAAGATCCGACTGCAGTTGGAAATGATTTTTCATACTTCTAATTTCGCTATGAATTCGATACAATTCCTCGAAGTCGGCAGGATTCCCTCGTGATATGCCTTCTGTTGTAACTTGTTCAACCTGTTCTTCTCCTGTTAATTGATGATATTTTACTCTAGCCAACCATCTTTCATCCTCAACAATCATATTATGCATTATGACACACGCATGCATAATGTCTGCGAGAGTTTATCTATCCCAGAAGCGTGCAGGTCCTCGAACTATTATGAAGCGCTCTTGTAGAACCCAAAACCTCGCTCCACATCTTTCCTTGCTCCCTCTTGAACTCTGGCAAAAAGTTTATGCTTACGACCCCGTGGAAGGAGAATTGTCTTCACAAAATTTGACCACCTAGGATATATTCCATCAGCTGAGTAATATCCCATTGTGTAATCATGCCCGTTTATTGATCAGTTGACCGGAGGAGCACGTCCATCAGCTAAGGCATTGAAAATAGGACATCGACCTAGGAAGTTAATGTCGTTAAGTGATCCTGGCAACCCATAAAAGAATGTCATATCCACAGATCTTTTGAAGCCACTGCTTCAAGAATAATTGTTGGTTTACGAATATGTCCCTGGAACGTACCTTGCCATGCAACCGTACAATTTTTCCATTGACAATGCATACAATCGATGCTTCCTAACATTCCAGGGATACCACGTTCTTCATTAACCGCTAGTAACTGACGGATGTCTTCACTATTTGGTGACCTTCTATATTGGTCCCCAAAAACTTCATTCACGGCCTTCACAAACCTTCGAAGTGACTCCATCACAGTGCTTTCTCCGATTCGCACATATTCGTCATTGGAGTCGGCACACCTTCCATATGCAAGCATCCTCATAGCTGATGTCATCTTTTGAAGTGATGACATACCGAGAATTCCTGCGGCATTTCTCTTTTGCACGAAATAGGGATCATGAGCTTCAATGGCAGATTGAATCCGAAGAAATAAGTTGTGCCTCATTCGAAACCTTCTACGGAACATTGTATCAGAATACGTCGGATCTGAGGCAAAATAATCTCTCCAAATTTGCTCGTGACCAAGCTCTATTGCGGTGGATAACTTCATGACCAGGAGTAGACCCACCACGACGTGTTTGTATTGAAAGAGTGTTAAGAGTACAATGAGAGAGCAAATGAGCTGAAATATGTTGTAATTAGATAGCAAAATGAGCACATTTTTATAGAAAAAATATAGCCGTTGGAATATAGTCGTTGGGAATATAGCCGTTGGAGCTCAAATTCAAAATTGTACGAATCCCCTGTAGAGTACAATTATATATCTAAATTTTTGAGATAATAATTTTTTTAATGTTCAAATTATTATTATATTAAATATATATCATTATTATTTATATATTAATAAAAATTAAAAGTAGTTTGTTAAAATATAAATGAGTTGTTGGAGTTATGTGATGTGATGTGATTGTTTAAAAGTGAAATCTTAAAATATAAACTAGTTGTTGGAGTGCACCACTTAAATTTTAAGATAAGAGGCCAGAATTTAAACTGACTTTTGGAGATGGTCTTAGAGTTGTTATGTGACCATCTAATGCTCTAATTAGAATACAAGCATATGATATGCAATTGAGTTTTTTCTTTACTTATATTAAATTAATTATAATATTTGATATATAATAGTTCTCCATAAATAATATGTTATACCATGCAAATATATGGTGTGTGTGTGTGCATTATTTTGTGTGTGTGACTATCATAAATTAGTGTGTCTATCATAAATTTGTTAATTCATGTAAAAAATTAGTAGCTCCGGCCTATGTTTGAATCTGTTTTTTCAAGAATTGTGTCATTTTTGTAGATTTGTATCACATTCTACATAAAAGTTCAAATAAACAATCTTTTGTTAGTTCCATTAAAATCGAATACATCTCAAAATATCATCCAAGTCTTTGAAAACATTCTCATAATTCCAAGAAAACGAGCCCTAAAGATTTATCAAGTTTATGTAATTGCACCAAATAAAAACAATGTTGAATTAGATAATTCATCATCCAATAAAGAATTTCACGGAAAATTCTAGTTCAAATCTAACTTGGCCGAACCAATTCAATTATTTTCAGTCCAATATTGTACTTGCAATGTAAATGTTTTTGGTTCGATCAAACCCGAGTTGGTCAATAATTACCAGAATTCTATGTAAGTACTCCTTCCGTTTCATTTTAATTGTCACGTTTGACATTTTCACACAAATTAAGAAACTCAATAATTAGTCACTTTTCTAAGATAAAATGCCAAAAATACCCTTTTAATAATTTTTTTAGTAATTAATGTTATTGATTTTCGTGTACCCTATTTTATTGTGTAAGCCTAGAAGGCTAGAAGTAAAAAAGAATAAAATTGAAAAGAAAAAAATGCATAGGAAAACCAAACATTACAAATAATTTGAAACATGAAAATTTTGCAGTGGAGTATATAATACTAATTTTTAAACCTCAATTAATGTTTTCAATTTCATGCACCTCTCACACGTACCGCCATGTTTATCTATCTCCACCTTCCACTACTCTTCATAACTCTCTACACCATAACTCAACACTTCCTTAACAAAATCCTCAACCACCCCCCCACCCCTTACCCGACCCTCCCTTTCTTCGGCCACATCTACCTACTAATTACAAACCCCAAACTACCCCTCCACCGAACCCTCTCCTCAATCTCCAACCGTCACGGCCCGATCACCTTCCTCCAGTTGGGCTCCCGGCCCGTCCTCCTAATCTCCTCACCATCCGCGGCAAAACAATGCTTCACCGAAAACGACGTCGTTTTCGCCAACCGCCCCAACCTCCTCAACGGAAAACACTTCGGGTACAACTTCACGAGCCTCGCTTGGTCCTCGTACGGCGACCACTGGCGAAACCTCCGCCGAATCTCGTCCGTAGAACTTTTTTCCTCCCATCAATTGCATAATCGTTCGGGGATTTTGGAAAATGAGGCACGAGCCCTAATTCGTAAAATTTTGGGGAATTTTAGTGATTCGAATGAAATTGTTGGATTGAGATCGGTTTTTTTCGAGTACTCGTATAATGTTGTGATGAGGATGATTACAGGGGAGGAGGAGGGGGGTGAAATTGGGGGGTCCGTGGTGTTTGAGGAGATTGTAGGGGAGATGGCGAGGGTTACGATTGATGCGAATGTTGTTGATTTTGTGCCGTTTGTGGGTTCGATTTGGGGGTGGTTTTGGAATATTGAGGAGAAGATGGTTTGTATGCAGAGGAAGAGAGATGAGTTTATGAAGAATGTGATTGAGGAGTGTTTGCGGAGGAGAGAGGGTGGTGCCGGCGGTGGTGGTTGTGGGAAGAAGGATTTGATACAAGTTTTGATGGATTTGCAGAAAAAAGAATCAGAGTATTATACTGATGAAGCTATTAGAAACCTCCTATTGGTGAGAATTTATAATTTTAATCATATTTTGGTGTGATAATTAATTATTAAGATTAATATTAAACCAAAATGTATACAGTGGGATTCCAACTTTTATGTGATGAATTTGGTTATTTTCAAGCATGATTGATTAGATTTACTTCTTTTTCCGATAATAATATTCAAATAATTATAGAGATAATAACCTAAAACTCCATTGAGTTCTAATGAAAGGTTTAATGAGATTATAAAAACCTCATTTATATTTTCCAATAATTATCAAAATATTTTGTGGTTTCCTGAAAAAATTGATGGCATGCGGAAATATTCTATTTCAATGCTTATCCTTTTTCTGAGTTCTGACATTACAAAAGGATAACACATTTTAGTTGGATTTCTAATTATAAATGCATTTTAGTTGGATTTCTAATTATAAATGGGTTAGCTTATATAAATTAATTTAAAAGAAAATTAAATAAAAATAAATAATTTTTTTACAAATAAAAAATGTACATACGATTGCTTATTTTGTTAATTTTACTGTAAATATATATTTTATTTAATTAACTTAATTTTTCTTTGTCATTCTACAATAATTATAAAACTAAAAAAATAGTTTTTAATATTCACTATCCCTTTTACTATATTATAAACATGTATTTTATATCAGTCCTAAAATTATTAATTTCTTTTACTTGAATGAACATTTGATTCTTATAATTTTAGCATTATAAAGTAACCTTTCCCTACATTAGTTACCTCTAAAAATAATAATGATAATTTTGCCTCTTTTGTTGGGGGTTGAACACTTGCTCAAAATTTTGAGTGAGACATTGTTTTTATACAAAAAATGACCAATTTAACCCTCTATTAATTACATATTTGATTCATTTCCCCCGTGAAATGTATAGCAATTTAGTCCTCTCATGTGCTAAAGTCTGATACATATTTCACCCCTTGTGATATTGTCGAATGGGCACTTTATTTTCTTTGATTTTGTCTATGAATAGAAGGTAGACACTGAGCCCTTTTCACAAAAACAAGGAGTATAGTGTCATTTAATTGTCTTTTATGAATAATACAGGGAAGTAATTTGCTATTAACTCATTCTTAAAGTGTACTGCTTTACTACTTTAGTTACTAACAACTTCTTTTCTGAATGATCAACAGGTTTTAGTACAAGGGGCAACTCATACTACATCAACCACACTAGAATGGGCACTCTCCCTTCTCCTTAAAAATCCAGCCATTCTACAAAAGGCACGAACCCAAATCGAAAACCATACACAAAACAAACGTCTCATCACCTTATCCGATCTTCTTGAAATCCCATACCTCCGCTGCATCATCAACGAAACTCTGAGAATGCACCCGGCAGCTCCATTGCTAACACCTCACGTTTCATCGGAGAAATGCACCATTGGCGGGTTCGACATCCCACGTGGCACCATACTATTGGTGAATGCGTGGGATATTCAAAATAATTCTGAAATATGGGAAGAACCGGAGAAGTTTATGCCTGAGAGATTTGAAGGAGACAAAAGTTATGAGTTCAAGTATTTCCCGTTCGGGTGGGGGAGAAGAGCGTGCCCTGGTGAAAACATGGCTATGAATATGGTTGGGATTGTGTTGGGGTGTTTGATTCAGTGTTTTGATTGGGAAAGTGTTGGGGAGATTGATATGAGTGAAGGGAGAGGAGTTATTACAGAAAAGGTTGAGCCGTTGTGTGTTAAGTTTGTTCCACGGGATTTTGTACTTGGTTTTTTTTCTTGAACTGAAATGTTATTCAACTCGATTGAAGTCTTTTTTTTTTTTAATCTACTAAATTGTGGATCACAGCTCGAATCAGGAAGCGCATATTGAAGCCTTAAATATGCACTGCTTAGTGGTTTGGATTTTATTGCTTTTTTTGAATTGGCGCTAAGTATTTGAAAAAGATAATATTCTAAAAGTAACATTGTTTTCTTGAAGAATATGAAGTGGAATGACAAATAAAATGAGTGTTGTTACATATATGTTGTAGAAATTTATCAAACTGGCATCGAGAAATGTTATGTGATGAAAAATATCGTAGGCAAGTTTATCCACCAAAAGGAAAAAGGGAAAGATAAGCCTCGAAAAGGGATTAAACTATTGGGAAACCTAAAAAAAAAAAAAACAAGGAAAGATATAAAGTTTTATGTGAGAATATTTAATTAAGTTTGAGTTTGAATATGCTCCAAAATGTGGTGACGAAGAGTTAGGCATGTTTGCGACATCACCAATAGGTGATTGGTCTAGTGGAAGGAACTAGTCACTACAAAGTAGCGGACTCAGGTTCGAATCCGTGTTGGGGGAGGTTCCCACTTTATGTGTCTGACGCGCCTCGAAAGGGATTAAACCCTTGGAAAACCCAAAAAAAAAAAAATGGTTAGCGACATCGAAGTGATAGCTACGAGCTGAGAATCCAGAACGATTTTAGAATAGTCCTAAATTAGTCACAAAATTTTCAAATAAAATGATCTGTTAAAAAAAACACTCCATATTCTTAGTGATATTGCAACCGTATAAGTAGGACTACATGAAGACAAAGACTTAGATATTAAAATTAGGGTTGTCAATTGGTCGGATTCTGGTCGGATCAGATTCGTTAGATCCGACTCCATTTATATCGGATCGAATTATGTCGGATTCAGATCTTGTTTAGATTGTGCTCGGATCTAGACTTTTTGAATCCAATGGATCTCGGTCGGATTTGGTCGGATTTGGTCGGATTTCGGATCTTTTTCTGATCCAATCGAATTTTCATTTAAAAAATTAAATTAATATTTTTTCCAGAAACAAGTTTATTAACTTTTCAATTTTATTTAATTTTAGCTCACATGTTCAAACTTTCTTTACTAATATTCATATTTGTAGATGGAAATATTGGTTTAAATAAATTTATAAACGAGTTATAAATTACTATCTTATTAAATTGACGGTGAAATATTATGAATGGTACTTACTTTTATAAAATATTATGTATATATATCATTATTTTTATTTATTGTCGGATACAGCTCTTTAATGGATCAGATCGACCTAAATCCATATTCGCTCCATGTATTTCGGATTACGGATCTTTGTAATCGTATCAGGTCCATCGAATCACTAATCGAACAATTATTCTAACAAATCAGACCGGATTCGGATTGAAATCCGCCCCGTTGACAGCCCTAATTAAAATGACTTCATTGAAGTTGCCCCAACTTATTTCATCCTTCTTTTGTAGGTGAATAAAGCATCGAAGAAAAACAATCCTTTACCTGATTGTGGATTAACATGCAACGGATCCAAGACCCAATTCATCATAAAAGGCATACACCTCAAATATAATTCCTCTAATTTTTTAATACAACACATTAAAATTTGAAACTTGAATGTAAGAAAGTACTCACAAATACTTCAGCACTGATTCGGACTAGAACCCAAAATATACTAATATAACGGTGGGCCCATTTCTAATAATTCAGAGTCCAATAAAGAGCCCAAGTTTGATGCAAGCCTAAAAGGCTAAAACCCACAACATCGAAAAAGTTTCTCTATTTTCTTGAGATGTGTACCAAACCAAACAACTTATTGTGCCCAGTGTTTTAAAAACCGGACCGGACCGGCCGGTTTGATCGGTTTAACCGGTTGCTAATTCGGTCCGGTTAATCCTCCAAAACCAATTATCTTCCTGTCCAGTTTGAACCGAAAAAAACAGATCAAAAATTGGTAAAACCAGTGAACCGATAGAACAACTGGTTCACTTATAAAATTAAAAAAAAAAAAAAAAAAACTAGGGATTTTTTATACATTTCTTCTTTCCTTTCAAGTATTTGCATGTTTTTTCATAAAATAATTTAGGTGATAAAATTCATCCAATATTTTCTCTTTTCTATAGGTGATTAGTGATAAAATTATTGTTTTGATATGTTGTACGTATCATAGTTTGTATTATTGCTTTAATATTATGTTATCATAGTTGTAATTTTGGATATTTAGTGTTTATTTTGATTTAGGTCTATGTTTTGGATATATGGTTGAATATTGATGTGATAATTCTTGTTTGAACATGTTATGTTGGATTATATATTGCATAATTACTTGTGTTTGTTTTGTTTTTAGTTACTATGATGATTTGTTGTCTACTAGTTGTGATTTATGAGATAGTATTTAGATTATGAAAATAACTTGAATTTTTTTGGATGAGAAACGATTTTGTAAATGGTTGATTACATACATTAAAATTTATATTAAATTATTATTTCATAATGACGTCACACCGGTTGAACCAGTGGTGGTTAAACCGATCCAACCAATAACTAGTAAGGCTACCGGTTCAATGTCCGGTCCAGTTTTTAAAACATTGATCGTGCCGAAACTTCATTTTCTTTTATGAGAAAAATTCTTCACACGATTGTCCAAAAATTATAGGGCCTGTTTGTTTGGCGTTTCCCAAAATTATTTTGTGTTTGGAAAATGCAAAACAAACATGTTTTCCACTTTCTGAAATAAATATTTCACCTCTTAATTTTCTCAAACTATTCTCTCAAAAGCCAAACAAACAACAATTTCTTATCTCTAAACAAAACCTATGCAAACTCTACTATGATTTGACATAAAAAACATATCTCTTACACAATTTATCTCACATAACAAACATGATTTGACATAAAGTCTTAGACATTTTACATCTACAACATAACTCTTCCAAAAAGATCTAAACCTACTTTATTTCTTAAACCACTCTCTCAAAACACAAACAAACACCATTACGCAAATCGAAATTATTTCAAAAACCTCCACTACTCTCCCAAACTACTTTCCCAAACACCAAACAAACAGCCCATAAGAACTTTGAAAAATAATGTCACTTTCTACATTAGGACACATGTTAGCGTTTACAAAAAATATGTTAGTCGAACTCAAAAATAGGGATCAAAATTAAAATAAGCTATTCGATTGTACGAGAAATACTTGTTTGGCTCGGTTTGTTGTGCATATAAAACAAGTTTGAACAATTTTTTTTGTTTGATAATTATTAGAGATTGGTTCGAGCTCGGTCGATAAAGTAAAATTTGACAAAGTATATGTAAAAATATCAGGCTAATTGATACTCTACTCAGATTCGTTGAATAAAAGCTCGTTCGAGCTTGAATCGTTTAACAATCAAATCAATTTTAAGCTCAATACAAAATTCAAACCGAACTTCAGTAATTGTTCGATACTACTCGAAAACAAAATATTACTCTTCTAATTACATTTTCTTGCTTTGACTTATGCAAAAACCAACAAAATCGAACCATCACATATCCGTATGTACCCTAAAAGTTTTTTTAAACTATAAGCCGCAAATAAAAATAAGAAATTCAAGAAAAACCATTCACACATTGTTCAAATTTGAACCACTACATTTCGTGCAACGTTCACATGAATTTGATATTCACCTTCCTCCGTTTGGGGTATCAGATTCATGTCCCCAAGTTCTTACCCTCAAGTCCCCTTGCTACCCGACAAAAGCCGTTCAAATCATGTGAACAACCAAAATATTATCCAACTTCATTAAACAAATCCTTAAACATTTACAAAGAATCTCCTGCTGGCTTGATGGAGCAAGTCAAAGGGACATAAGATCAATGGAAATTATTATACTAATAATATATGCACCAAAATTACCATAAAGGGTGGATAATCAATCCAATTATAAAGTTCATAATCCAAAATAGATGATCAAATTAAGTACTAAACTAATTATCTGTATAAATAACACTAAAGATCTTTTTTTTATCAATCTATCAAGATTTTAATTAATATTTATAACCAATTAATTATTTTATATTTATTATTAATGCAAGCAATTTGAAGCATGTTGATAATTATATCAGGAAATTGATTTTTTTTTATTATTATATTGGAGATTGATGGACAATTATACTTTTGATAACATTTGAAGCTCAGTTCGAACTCGCTGGTGAGATGAACATTGACCAATTATAATTTATAACACTCCCTCTGTCCTTTTTCTTTTGCTTCTATTTTCTTTTGCTTCTATTTTCTTTTTGGGATGCCCCAAAAAAAACTCACTTTCCTAATATATAATTATTTTTCTCAAAAATACCCTTTCATATACAGTAATAATTTAACACCACTAATTCTCAACCATCATTTTTAAGGACATTAATGTAAAGTTGCATAAAAATTTCACTTTTTCAACTCACACATAAAACTCCTTTTCAAAATTCTAGGGATCGAAAGAAAAGAAACTAGGGAAATATACGAAAATATTAAACTATTCAATACACAACTCGACTTCATTCGATAAATCTCATTGTTCATTTATCAATCAATCATATTCAAAGAAAATTTCAAATTAACAAAAATTCAAATAAAAAATTAAAAAATGTCGACTCCTTTATCCAACTAACTCAACCTCATCTGAATCAAAATAAAATAAATACACATATAAATATACTCGATCCGGCCAGATGACAGTAATGGTGACAGCTAGACAGGCTTTCTTCTCAGAAAGAGCAGTTTGCAAGAACCTAAGCAGACCAGACCAGCAATTATTAATATTTTCTTTATCTGTACACTGGTTGGCATCCATTTGTTGTCTTAATTTCATGAATTTCCTTGAAATTCTCCTCCTTTTCCATCTTAAATAAATGGGTCCTCATTTCCCTTCATCAATCCATACCCAATCCTCGTACTCTTAATTACTAATTCCCATCTTTCCAATTCCATTTTCTTTTCATCAAAAAAACAATTAATCAATGGCAACAGGGCAAAAAATGAATGAATTTCAAGATATGTTACCAATAATGGCTGATAAATTAGGTGGTGAGGGGCTAATTGGAGAATTGTGCAAAGGGTTTAATTTGTTAATGGACAAAGAAACAGGGGTCATTACATTTGAGAGTTTGAAGAAGAATTCATCTCTTTTGGGGTTACAAGATTTGAGAGATGATGAGTTGAAAAGTATGGTGAAAGAAGGTGATTTGAATGGAGATGGGGTTTTAGATCAAATGGAATTTTGTGTGCTTATGTTTAGATTAAGTCCTGAATTGATGGAGCAATCTGAGGAATTGCTTGAATGTGCTCTTGAACAGGAATTGAAGGGTTCTTGTTTTGACAGGAACTGATTTTTTTTTAACTTAGACATATTTGTTGTTTGCTTAAATGATAGTAATAAATTGTAGCAGAAGTGAGTTGCTTTTAGAAATTTCATTAATATTACATACTTTGATCAGTGAATCAGTTGTGCATTGTGAACTTCTCCAATTGCATTTTCATTTTTCACCCAATGAAATGCAAAAAGCTTCCCCTCCCCTGTACAATTTGGAGGAAAATGCACTATACCCTGTATTATGTGAAATATGCAAGAAAATTTCCAGTAAAAAATTATTGCACTAAATTATCTTGTACTTTCAGATTCCCTACATAGAATTCCCATCCGTGCACTTTCGTCAGTTTATTAATTTCACGTAATATCCTTGTACATTTTAAACTTAACTTATAATCTCTTTACATTTAGGTATATCAACTAAAAATTAATGGCGGTTGACAACTAACAGAGTTAGGCCTATCTCAAAGTTCAAAGGGATTTTGTGTAATAAAGTTTTACTTAGAAGTTTTGTGTAAGTTTCTCATAACACATAGAAGTATTGTGTATTTTTCGGTACAATTTCTTTCCTAATCACATTATTTGCCCAATGGTTTCCCAACACATAGGGTTTTTACAAAAACACCTCTAGCATAGTAATATTTGAACCATGTGTACATAAACAAGAGGATATATGTCATTCTATTGAAATGTAACGGTTTGAAATTGATATTATATATGTTTTCATTATTTTTTAAACAAAATAGAATATCCATCTCAATTTTTCAAAAAAAAATTGAACTAGCTGCACAACAACGGTATAATATCTTATATCTCATATTATTATCACATTTTTTTATTATTACAATTTTGTGTAAAGTGAATATCTATGTGTGACACCAAATATGACACATAGGATATTCATATCTCACTATGTTACACGAAATAATTTATCCCCGAGTCGAGAGCATATATAAAGTAAACCTAAAATAGAATAAGCAATTCAAATCACATAGCATGAGCAAATTATTTTTTTATAAATTATAAGATCCAATCAAAATTCCACTGAATAACTCCTCAACTAATTACATAAATCAAAATCTATTCAAACACAATCTTAGCCTTTGAAGAAGCCCGAGAAAAACCCATAATCTGTGATTTGATTTTCTCTCTCAGAAGAGATTCTCTTGGCTTAGACAAACTGCAGGTAAAAAGAAATAGTTCTTGCAATACTTTTCCATGCTTCAGTAAAAACTTAACAAGAGTGACATCATTTGCACATTCAGTAAATCCATGAATTTTCACCACCTTTAAATGATGAAGAAAAGATTTCAGGTTCTGAATTTGTGATTCCCAGTATTTTTCTTCCCCTGAATTGGGTAGTTCCCATAATTCTTTGTTCCATTGCTGTAGGAAAAAGAATAAATATAAATAAATAATCACACAAACTATCTATAAAATCTTGTGTAGAAAATTGTGTTGATTCGTATTCACCGTCCTGTGATAAGCATATGTTCAATTTACCCTCGTGTAATATAGAATTAGACAAATTACCCCTTCTGAAAATCTGAAATGAACATTTTGCCTCCTTGTGAATTTTGTTGCGTAAAAAAAAAAATCAATTACCCTTCAATGTACATATAAAAAGAGGTAGGTAAACTGATCCACATAAAGGGGGTAAACTTATCCAAATAAAGTAACACGAGGGAGTAAATTGCTTCATATATAGGGGCAACAAAATTAAAGTTGATACTATATAACGAGGACAATTTTGTCCTTACATATTTTTCCAAAGGTTTAAAAATGGGAAGGCGGCAATGAGTCTTTTATAAAAACATAGAGGGGTAAATGTTTTTTCTATTTTATCACATGATGTAAATTGAACATTACAAATGTCACAAGGGGTAGCCATTTACTCATAGGAAGTTACACAAATCACCCGTGAAGGTATGCAACTCTATATATTTATAACTCTACCACATCAATCATAATAGAGCTGGACGACATCATAAAATAAAATAATCAACTTAAAAAAATACCCTCGAATCGGCATTTTCGAATTTTGACCTAATTTCATGAACGGGATGTAGCATAACACAAACCTTAGAAAATAATTGTTATATTTATTGGAGGGGTCTAAGGCCATCTCCAACCCACCATGGAGATGGCCCTGATGGTTGTCCTGGATGGTCTCCAACCATCCAGAAGGTGCTATTAGCACCGTCCAGGGCTGTGCCCCACGTTGTTGAAAGCCTGGGGCACAACTTGGCGGACGTGCTTTCAGCGCGTCCGTTCCAAGCAGGTGGCAGGTGGCAGGTGACGCCACATGCTGCCTTATATGTATATATATATATATATATATATATATATATATATATATATATATTTATTTATGTTTATTAATTTAAAAGAAAGATTAACTAGAAATTTAAGAACACTTTGTTTAATTTAATTAACTAGAAATGAAAAAAAAAATTAATTATAAATATTGTGTAAGATTTATTAACATCTTGTTTTAAATTAAAAATGTAATATTATTAGTTGTAAATTTGAATTTATAAATTTGTCTGCGAAAGTAAAATTTATTCAAAACGTATAAATATTAGAAATTTTATTTTTCATATTTAAATTTTATTTAACAACATTATAGAATAATCAAACCCTTATCCATTAATTTTTTTTTATTTTTATAAATTTGTCTCCGGAAGTAGAATTTATTTAACCACATTTAAAATTTGATTTTGCATAATTAAATTTTATTTAACAACATTAAAGTATATATGTTAAATGTACAATCATGACAAAATGTGAAAATACGATATTTGCATTAAAATTACGTCAATATTGGAACACGTACATAGATACATAAAAACTTATAAATAAATAAAATTACATACTACGTAGATACTAACTTATAAATAAAAATATTTCGAGAATTTATTATTATTATTATTATTATTATTATTATTATTATTATTATTAAATTTCAAAATTATTATTATTATTATAGACATTATTATTATTCATGTTGAGAGTTATTATTATTATTATTGATAATAAAAGGTGAGAGTGGAGAAGTTTTTTTTTCAATTAATGGGTATTGTTCCCCCTGACAGTTGGAGACGGTGCTCAGGGGGTGCAAGTTTACCCGGGGTGGAGGTGGACAACCCTGGGCAGTAAAAGGCCTATGGATTGGAGATGCTCTAAAAGTAATAAATAATAGGATTGTAGGGAAAATTAAGGTAGTTATGCACTTTCAGCTAAATCAATAGAATTCTTTTACGAGCTAATGTTAATTTTACCCCCTATGAAATGTGTAATGTTCACCACCCTTGATTTGAAAATAACACTTAACCCCTCATGTGAAAATTTTAAAAGGAGTAATTTACCACCTACATTCGAAGAGTGTAACTCACTTGCAAAAATTGAGAGTGAGTATGGAAAATATTATTATAATATAGGGGGTAAATTGCCATATTTATTATAACACGGGGGTAAATTGCCATATTTATCATAAACAAAGGAGGGGTTAAAGTGCTATATTTATCATAACACGGGGTAAAGTGTCACATATAAGAGGGGTAATTTTGTGAATTCGTATTTTTTAAAGTTTAAAAATATCAGGGAGACGGTGTAAAACTTTTATAAGATTATAGGGGGTAAAGTGCTATTATTTAAATCATAAGGAGGTAAATTGAACATTATGTAAATCACAGAGGATAAATTGCCATTAACTCATTCTTTTACAATAGAGTTGTAAATATAGTGAGGTGCATGATTTAGATGTGATTTGGATAATTTATCATAGGGTTTTTGGCAACTTAACTCCTTGTGACATGTCTAATGGACAATATAGCTCCCCGTGATATGAAAATGGGTAATTTACCTCCCCGTGATATGAAATAATGAGCAATTTAACTCCTTAATGCGACTAAGACTTCATTTTCACTTGAAAAATGACCAATTTAACCCTATCTTGACAACATATTCCCTTCACTTTACCTTTATGTGATATGCATAAATAGACAATTTATCTCCCTATGATATGTATAAATTAGCACTTTACCTCCCTGTGATATTGCATAATGGGCATTTTACCCCCTTGTAAAAATGTAAAAATCCAGAGGAGACACTGTGCTTCTTTGGCAAAAACACAAGGAGTTATTTTGCTCTTTTATTTGTCATACGGGGGTAAATTTTCTATTAAGAATAAGTAAGAATTAACTTACTCTTCGTTCGGGACTGTTGTCGCCGATGATGTTGATAGTGATTGTGTGAATGGCGGGAGAGCTTCTGAAAATACTGGCAAGTCCACTGTTATTGTGCTTGTTGAATCCAGTACTAAATTCAAGGGAATTTAGTTTATTAAATGGACATAATGAAACTCCTGCGAATTTGTTGTTTTTTGATAGAATCTGTAGAAAGAAAAATTCATGTTTTCTGTAAAATCAAGAAATTTAATATGTATATAATCAAAATGTTCAACTTAAGAAGTGTATTTCAAATAACTCAAAAAATAATACCAAAATTTAATGGTAAAATACAAGTCTTGTGTTATGTAAAATCTGCATCAAATTCCCTTCTGCTATATAATGGAGTTGAACGGAAAGATGGTTTCGTGCAGAGTTTATAAAAACAAAAGAGGATTTTGTGCAATAAACTTAACACATAACACCTAGAATTTAAAGACAGTGTACGATTCAAATACCTCGATGCACTGGCGATCAAGTGTCAAAGAACGACAATTTGAAATCCCCAAAAGAAAATTCGAAACACTTTGACTCTTCACTTCACTTAAATCCTCATGAAGTAGAAAAAAACCAACCAAAGCCACATTCAACACATTCAAATTCTTCAACACACTTTCCTCAGTAACAGCATTATAAGACCACAAAAGAATCTCAAGTTTCGGGGCATCAATCTTCACCCGACTACGAACACTATACGCATCGAAACAGCTCAAAACCTTCAATTTCCTCAATTTTCCAACACAAATTTCCAGTTCCAACAACTGAAAACAGCTTTCCAAGGACAAATCTTCCAAAACGGGACATGTAATCGTAAGTTGTTTCAATCCAAACAGAGCCTCCAAATGCAACTTCTTAAGTAGAGGAAAGGAAGAATTTGTAAATAAATCGATAAGCGATGGTTGATCATGTAAAATCGCGCGAGAAAGGGACAAGCTCGAAAGCAATTTAAACCCATCTCTCATTGTTTCCAAAGGAGGTAATCTAAATCCGGGATGCCATGATTTTAACCTTAACACTCGTAAACTCCGGCTAGTAATTACGCTTCTAGGAAAATTAAAGTAATCGGAAGTGGATACCTCGATATCGAGTTCTTGAACGTTGTGCTTAACCGCATTTCGTACCAAATGATTCAATCTCGAGAAACTCAAAAAGGCATGAAATTTAAGTACCCTTATGTCGGAATGTTTGTCGATGAGGGTTAAGATTTGATCCACGTATTCCGAACCTTTAAGAACGTAAAAGCGTTCTTTTTTGCGCACGTTTTTTGAGGTCATGGCATTCGAGGAATTGGCGATGGTGTTGACCGTGGTGAAATCGAGATCGGGGAATGAGTACCATAGATTTTTCCATCTTTTTGATAAAATGCTGGTTTTCGCGATTGATTTGATTGGTAATAGAAGGAGCATTTGGTGAAGAATTTCATCGGGGAGGTCGCTTATTCGATCTTCTTCGCCGTGAACATTAGAAGAAGAAGAGATTTTTGGCCTTTTGGTTGATGCATTGAGAATTTTTTTCCTCTTTGAGGATCTTGTCTCCATTGTTTGATTTCTTGATTTTTTGATTAATGGCATGAGTTTTTGATGAGATTGTGTGATTTGTGTAGTTTGTTAGGATTTGAATTTTTCAAAGAGCTAATTGCTCCTATTAAGACGAGATCAGTACAGAGTTTGTTTTGAATTCAAACATAGGGGTTTTTATGTAAATCAGGTTTAGTTCAACGGTTCAATTTGCTCATTCTCTAAATAAGTATATACTTGTACTATAATCGATTCCTTAAATACCATAAATACATTAAAAATTCTAAAACTGCAAATTGATTAGGAAAGTGAATAAACCTTCTCTCGTATTTATGGAATGATAAATTATCTCTAACATCTTTTTTGACTGAAGATTATCTCTACATCTTTATAGCATGTTACAAAGTAAAAACACCAAATTAAATCAACATGTGATTGGTATAGTGGAAGAGACTAGTCATTACAAAGTAGCGGACTCAGGTTCGAATCCCAGTTGGGAGAGGTTCCCACTTTATGTGTCCGAAACCCAAAAAAAAAAACACCAAATTAATAAATTTTTGAAGAAAATAGTATAATAGGAATACAAAATGCTAGTAATATTTGATTTTTGTTAATCCAATGTAGCATATTCTAACACCACGGTATAATGTGTGAGTTAATGACAATTTATTCCCCATTATAATTATAATATTTAATTTATTTCTCTGTAATGCAAAAAATTGCATTTTACATCTCTATACTTTTATAAAAGATTCACACTACCTCTTTGACATTTTTAAACCTTAAGAAAATATAATTTGACAAAAATACTCTCCCGATACACATTATACTATATGACCTATTTTAAACATGAAAAAAGTGAAGTAGTTTACATTATATGGACCATTTACCTCCCTAAATTTTTATATGTATCATATTACACCATGTGATAGTATAATTGTGGAACTTTAGCCCCCTGTGTTGTTTTAGTGAAGAAGAGTAAATTTTTTGATGAGTGAGTTACAATCTTCAACGAAAGGAGATAAATTGATCCTAAAAAATTTTCATGGGGCAATAAAATGCTCTTTTTTTATGTTATAGGGGAATAAATTGAACATAATGCATATCATGGAGGTAAATGAGAATGAACCCTATTATGAGGTATGAGAAGTTCAATACACATAAGTTAAAAGTTAAAATATATTTATGTAATTATATTAGTTTCATCTACAATTACTTACCTAGTCAATCATGAAACCACAAAAATTGTATCAAAACGTTCTAAAAAGGGCTAATAGTCCTTTTTTTTTAAAAAAATAAATAAATAATTAGATCCGCATGCATCTAAGTTACATCACCAACAAAAATATTCTAAGTTGTATGAAACAAGGAGTTAGTCAAAAATTTGAAAAACAAAAGAAAAATTACAAATCTGGTACCATAAAATATAGCATTTTGCAATATTGTATTGGAATCTAACGTTTATTCATAATCAAAATATTTGTACTGTAAATTGAGAGAGAAGAACTCAAGAAAAGAGAGGAAAAGATTAAGGAAAAACTGAATTCAATAAACTGAAAAATGTGTTGTGTGTACAAGGGTTCGAACCCAATCCTATTTATACAAGTATAAGGCGGTTTAAGCCTATAACTGAAGAAGCGCTACTAATAAATAAGAAACGTAAATAGGCAACTAACTAACAACAAAAGACCTAAAAAATAAACTAAATCCCTAATTCTCAAATCGTCTTCAAGCAGTCAATTTCTTCAAGTCTTCAATGTTGGCAGCTGCAATTCCAATTCAATTCCAGCAGTAGCTATTATCTTCAATACTCCCCCCTCAAGATGGAGCATGAATATCAATCAAAGCCATCTTGGAGAGCAGTGCCAAAAAACGAGGTAAAGCTAAAGCTTTTGTAAATATATCTGCAATTTGATTCTCTGTTGAAATTGGCATTAGTTTAATTTTCTTGCAAAGCACCAGTTCCCTAATGAAATGACAGTCTATCTCTATGTGTTTTGTCCTCTCATGGAAAACTGGTTTGTTAGCAATATGCATGGCGGACTGATTATCACAAAACAGTAGAGTAGATGATTCTGTAGAAATCTGAAAATCTGATAGAATTTGTTGAATCCAAATAAGTTCACTTGAAGCACTAGCTAGTGATCTATATTCTGCCTCAGCACTAGATTTTGAAACTGTTGACTGCTTCTTTGATTTACAGGACACAAGTGAATCTCCTAAAAACATGCAAAACCCAGTAGTAGATCTTCTAGTATCCACACAAGATGCCCAATCTACATCAGCATAGGATTTGATAGTTAGAACAGAATTAGAGGAATAAAATAGACCCTTACCTGGGTTAGACTTTAAGTATCTAAGCACATGGTGAACTGCTTGTAGATGTGGTACTCTAGGCTTAGACACAAATTGACTAAGCTTGTGTACAACAAAAGTGATGTCTGGCCTTGTGATAGTCAAATACAATAGTCTGCCAATAAGCCTCCTGTAGACAGTTTCATCTCGCAAAAGCTCACCATCTTCAGAGTTAAGTTTGACATTAGGATCCATTGGGAGAGAAAGTGGTTTTGATCCCAAATAACCTGTTTCATCTAGTAATTGCAGAGCATATTGTCTTTGATTTAAACAAATACCTTTAGATGATCTAGCAACTTCAAGACCCAAAAAATATTTAAGAGTTCCCATGTCTTTCAGTTTGAATTTAGAATGTAAAAAACTTTTCAATTTAGAAATCTGTTGAATATTTAGGCCTGTAATAACAATGTCATCTACATATAATAATAGAGCAATAAAAGTATCACAATTACCTATAGTAAATAAAGAATAGTCAGACTTGGATTGTGTAAATCCATATTCTAATAAAGCTTCAGTAAATTTATTATTCCATTGTCTAGAGGCTTGTTTTAAGCCATATAGGGATTTTTGTAATTTACAAACAAGTTTTGTATGACCAGTTTCTCTTTTAAACCCCAAAGATAGGTCCATATAAATTTCTTCATCTAAATCCCCATATAAGAAAGCATTATTTATATCCAGTTGATACAATCCCCACCCTTTTGCAGCAGCTATAGCCAAAAGGATTTTTACAGTAACCAACTTTGCCACAGGGGAAAAAGTGTCATTATAGTCTATTCCCTCTTTCTGTGTATAACCCTTAGCAACTAACCTAGCTTTAAATCTATCTACAGAGCCATCAAGTTTTCTTTTTATTTTATACACCCATTTACAGCCTATAGAGGTCTTACCAGGTGGTAGAGGAACAATAGTCCAAGTATTTGTTTCTTGAAGAGCGTTTATCTCTTCTTGCATAGCTTGTCTCCACTTTGGATGACTAACAGCTTGAAAATAATATTTAGGTTCCAAATCCAAAGAAATATTCAAAATAAAAGATTTATAAGTAGAAGATAATTTGTCATAAGTAAGAAAGTTACAAAGAGGGTACCTTGTTTGTGAGGATGCAGAAGCATTAACTTTATTTAATAGATCACAATGATACTCAGAAAGATAGCCAGGAGGTTTGCTAGGCCTTGTAGACCTTCTTAATGGAATAGAATCAGTAGAATTATCATTAGGATCATTAGTCTGATTATGATAAAAAAATTCTTATTATATTCAACTGTGGGAATGTAATATGGATCATTGTTCTGATCATATTGATATGGATAATAATCCTCCACAATCTTATTAGATGGAAAAAAAATTTATCCAGAAAGTTAGCAGTAGATGTATTAGATAAAATGTTATGAAAAGGAAAAATACCTTCATGAAATATTACATCCCTAGATATAAATATTTATTGAGTTTGAATATCAAATAACTTGTATACTTTAATGCCAAAAGGATATCCTATAAAAACACATATTACAGCCCTTGGTTCAAACTTAGTTCTTCCTTGTTTTAAGGTGGAAGCAAAGGCTAAACACCCAAAAGTTTTAAAAATAGTGTAATCTACATTTCTTTTAAAAAGTCTTTAATATGGTGACTGAAAATTGATAACCTTAGAAGGTGTTCTGTTTATGAGAAATGCAGCTGAAGATATACACTCAGACCATAAGTTAATTGGAACTTTAGATTAAAAAAATAGTGCACGGGCAACATTCAATAAATGTTGGTGTTTTCTTTCTACAATGGAATTTTGTTGAGGTGTCTCAACACAAGAATATTGATGAATAAAGCAATGTTTCTGAAATAGGTCTTTAAAAATTAACTCAGGTGCATTGTCACTTCTAAAGGTTTTAACAGTACAGTTAAATTGATTCTTTATCATAGTCAAAAGACCTGGTAGAAGTGTAGTGATATCTGATTTATTTGTTAGAAAGCATATCCATGGGAATCTAGAAAAATCATCTATCAAGGTAGCAAAGTACCTATGACCAGTTTGGGACATTGTATTGAAGGGTTCCCATATATCACAATGCAATAATTCAAAAATAGTACTAGTAGTAGTAGTAGATTTAGGAAAAGTAAGTCTTTTATGTTTTGCCAAAGGGCAAATATAACAAGGATCAATATTATTACAATTATTCAAACTGTCTAAACCTATATCATCCTTGAGTAAAGTCATTCTTTTAAAAGGCATGTGTCCTAATCTTCTATGCCATGTAATAGAGGAAACTTTGTTGCAATGAGCATTTCTGGGGTTGTCGAAAACATATAGGCCTTGTTGAACTCTACCCTTTCCAATCATCCTCCCCTGATTGTCCTGGATTGCAAAGGAGGTAGGTGTGAAATTAATAACTAGATTAGTAGACCTTAATAACTCACTGACTGATATGAGATTAAACGTAAAATCAGGTATGTAGAAAACATTCCTAAGAGTGAGTCCAAAACTAAGTAATATATCCCCCACCTCAATGACAGTATAACTAGAATTATCAGGTAAGATTACCTTAACATCTTTAACTGAAGATATTCTGGAAAATAAGTTTCTATTATTACAGATATGTTTGGAAGCTCCTGAATCAATTATCCAATCAGTTTTAAAAAATTGAAAATCAAAATTGTAAGTGTTAGAACATATACCTGAAACACATGATATGTGTGCAGGGTTTGAATTATGGGAGAGATTCTGTTGTGAGTTGATGTTAAGTTGATTAGAGAATAGATTCATGAGCTGTTGACATTGCTCAGCATTCAGGCTTTGCAGTAAAGGGGTTATGGGATGCAGTAAGGATGAATTGGAAAAATTATCTCCAGCAGGATAATTTCCAGTGTTTTGAGAGGTTTGAGAGATGTGATCATCAAAAACTTGGTTGACAGTGTTGTTAGAGTATGTCTGTTGCTTGGATTTAGGCTGAAAACCATTTGGATAACCATGTAGTTTGTAGCACTTATCCATAGTATGTCCTTGAATATTGCAATGACTGCATATAGGCTTTTCTTTCGTCTTAAAAGAGGGATTGAAAACAGGGTTATTGACAGAATTAGATGGAACATTTTGAGGGGTTTGTTTGAATTGGTTATAGGGTCTTTTAGGCTGATTTTGAGAGTTGAATGTTTTAGCAGAAAAGACCATAGAGTTGGATAAATCAGATTGATGTTTATGGCCAACTAACTTCTGTCGTTCTGCTTGAGTAGCAAGAGCAAACACTCTACTTATAGGAGGAAGAGGTTCCATTATTAGTACCTGTTCCCTTAGGTTATCAAAAGAAGAATTTAATCCCATTAAAAAGGCCATCACATACTCTTCTTGATTGTGATCATGAACCTTTTGTGCATTTCCACAATTGCATGAGGCCATAGCTGGCCTATAATTATGTAACTCCTCCCATACAGACTTCAGTTTTGTAAAATATAGATTGACAGACTGATTATCTTGAGTAAGTGTGGCAAGATCCCTCCTCAGCTGAAAAACCCGTGGACCATTGCTTTGTTGAAACCTTGTTTTCAAATCATCCCATATGTCCTTTGCACTGTTTGTATAGAGAATGCTTGAATGAATGTCTGGGGAAAGAGAATTAAGGATCCAAGAAACAACAATATCATTATTTCTTGACCAAGCATCTTGTAAAATGGGGTCAGTAAGGCCTGGATATGTTAAAGTGCCATTAATGAAGCCTGTTTTGTGTTTGACATTTAGGGATAGAGACATGGAGCGTGCCCAGGTGATGTAGTTGTCCCCAGTGAGTTTGTTGTGTACCAAAAGAAGGTCTGGGCCATCTGAAGGATGAAGGAAGAAAGGACTTGAGGGATCCTCCATTGGGAGTCTTGGATGTGTATTTCCAGTGGTGGAAGAAGATGTGGCCGGAGTGGAATCAGACATGATAGTGGCAAGAATGAAGGACAAGAAGAGAGGACAGAACCTCTGGTATATGTGGGCAGAAATTCAAGAAGGCAAAACTTCAAGAAAGAGGGCAGAACCTCTGGATTGCAGGCAAAAACTCAAGAAGGCAGAACTTCAATTGAGAGAAAAAAAAAAAGGGAAGAAGATATGTATCTTCAACAGATTGTATGGAATTATGCGGAAGCAATGAGTATACTAACTGATACCATATTGGAATCTAACGTTTATTCATAATCAAAATATTTGTACTGTAAATTGAGAGAGAAGAACTCAAGAAAAGAGAGGAAAAGATGAAGGAAAAACTGAATTCAATAAACTGAAAAATGTGTTGTGTGTACAAGGGTTCGAACCCAATCCTATTTATACAAGTATAAGGCGGTTTAAGCCTATAACTGAAGAAGCACTACTAATAAATAAGAAACGTAAATAGGCAACTAACTAACAACAAAAGACCTAAAAAATAAACTAAATCCCTAATTCCCAAATCGTCTTCAAGCAGCCAATTTCTTCAAGTCTTCAATGTTGGCAGCTGCAATTCCAATTCAATTCCAGCAGTAGCTATTATCTTCAATATATTGATACCATTGGTGATGAACTAGACCGATGATGTGACCTTTTTTCTTCTTCTTTTGAATAAAGCCCTGCAAAATGAATAAGGATGAACTAGAAGGATGATGAACTTCTACTACGCCCTGAGAGGCTTAAGTCATATATATGAATTATGAGAGCATAAATTGGGGGGTTTAGGCACTACTTTAACCATCTAGTTTGAGGGAATGATGCGATGACTACTATAATTAATTGTATGGGTTTTGATGATAACAAAACTAGATTTTGAATAGGCTTAGAACGTCTAGGCAAATTTAATCAGCAGATTTCGACAATTGAGTTCAATGAGGTGAGCACCAAAGTCAAGAAGTAGCAATGTTATTAAAACTAGACCGGATTGGCGGGTTTAATCAGTTCGACCATGAATTGGTGGTATGTTCAGTCCGGGAACCTTAATTAACCAGTGAGGACCGAACTGGCGGACTGGATGAACCGTCGGTTCGGCCCTTTTCTAAAAAGTTTTTTTTTCTTTTTTATGTTATTTAATGTTGAAAAACGTCTCTTTGATTGCCGATACCCATAGTGAAGAAATGCACAGACAAAAATGGAACACTAACGATATAATAGAAACAAACGCTAGCAATACTTTGTTGATATGACAGTGAAACCATGGATCAAAATTTCGTTTCGAGAGAAATATTAGAAACTTTTAGAGAATTTTTCGGAAACAATAGGAAAAATTGTAAAAAAAGTTACTAAATTAAGAAGAATAACAGAGTTTCAGACAAATAAATTGTTCAGGAATTACACCTTATTTTCATTTGCATTGATTCAGAAACGAAAACTTTTCGATGTTTTCGACAAAAAAGATAAAAAAATTTATCCATGAGTGAAACATCATTTGGTGCGAAATATTGCTACTTGCCTACACCTATTGGTCAAAGATGATGAAAAAACATCTACAAATCCTCATAAATCAATCAAAGAGATATTTAGAAACTATGCTATGACAAATTAAAAATGAAGCACAAAATATTTTGTTTTTTCTTTGAAATTTCAAGTTATAGCTCACCAATGAACCGCCATAAGAAAAAACTCTGGTTACAAGCTCAAAGGTAATTAAAGCTCTAGAAGCTACAATTCGACTAAGGGGGTGTTTGCAAATGCTTCTAGGAAGTACTTTTCAGCTTTTTTTCCTCGAAAAGCGGTTTTTCAGTGTTTGCAAACTCTGCTTTTGCTTTTGCTTCTCAACAAAAAAGCAGTTAGAAGCTGCTTTTGGAAAAGCATGTCATGACATGCTTTTGGGGTTGATGGCATTCTTGTAATAAAATAGAAGCAGTTTTGTGACATTTATATCCTTAATATTTTCTCTTAATTCCAACAATACCCTCATTTTCTATTTTATGTTTTTACTTTTCACAATTTTATTTATATTCTTGCGGGTAATGACTATAAAAAAATATTATATTCATTTTTTACAACAAAATAATTATTTTTGTTTGTGTGTCGTCTTCGATTCATAATATGTTGTTCATAATTTTTTTTTAATTTCTAGTTTAGCTTTGTGCATTGTTGTAGCCATTTTTTATTTTATGTAGGGTTTTATTATTTTTGTTTGTTCGCTAATTATAAGTTTTTTTATAGTGGTAACTTGAAATTAGTTAGTTTTTTATGCTCAACTTGTTTGTTTATTTTGATTTCACTAATACCTTATTGTTAGTTTGATTTATTTCTATTTTACTAAAGTATTCATTCTGAATTGATTTAACTTAGTTAATATTTAGTTGGTTATGTTTGATTCATTATAATTAAATATAAACTTACTTGATGATTTATAATAATTTTGTTTGATTCATTTGATTTGATAAAGTTTAGCCAATGGTTTATATATATAATTATAACATTGTTTGTTCTGATCTTAGTTGCTAAAAGACGTGTGTCTTACAAAAAGACGTTTTCAAAAAATTAAACAAAATTAATTTATGAACATGCCAAGTAAAGGATAAAATAAGGCTTGTAATAAAATTCATTTAAAATAAAATTAATGTATGAACATGCCAAGTTAAGGATAAAATAGGACTTGTAATAAAATTCATATAAAACAAAAGACTTACTATATTCTGCTTTTCAGAAATTGCAAACACCTACATAATTGCTTTAAGCTGCTTTTTACCTTATTTTGCAAACACCCCATGCTTTTTTCTAAAAGTACTTTTTAATTACTTTAAGCAAAAGCAACTGCTTTTCCAGATAGAGAAGCTATTGCAAACACCCCTTAAATGGGTGTTTGCAAATGCTTTTGGAAATCCAAAAGCAGTTGCTTAAAGCAAAAGTAAAAAATAAGTACTTTTATTTAAAAGCAGGAGGTGTTTGCAAATATTTAAAAAAAATAGTTTTAATTATTACAAAAATGCCACCTAGAAGAAACAATAGAAGAAACACCTCCTTAGTTGCTTCTTGCCAACCTGCTTTTCAGTTGAAGAAGCAATAGCAGAAGCACATATTTACAAACACTATCAAAGTGTTTTAAGTACAAAAAAAGTAAAAAAGTACTTTTTAAAAGCCCTTGCAAACACTAAGAAGGGAATTTTAAAACTAAGGCCATCTCCAGCCGAAGATGGCATGCAGGCATGAAGGCAGTCATGCCGTCGTCGGCTGGAGAAGGAAATTTTTTCGGAGGGCAAGCGGGCATCAGGGCAACCGGGGAGGCAACTAGGCAGGTAGGCATCCAATGGTTGCCTGCCTGCCTGCATCCGGGCAAGCAAGGCCTGGACGCGCCTTTGCGCGTTCAGTGGCGGCCACCCTATATTTTTTTTTTAATTTTTAATATTTAATTTACAAAAATAATTTAAAATATGTTTAAAAAAACAAATTATATTAATTATATATATGTGTATGTAAAAATTAATTGGTCACTTTTAAAAAAAATGTATATGTGTGTAAAAATCCTTAAAAATTTAGTGTAAAAATTCTTAAAAAATAGTCAATTTTATGTAATTGGTCACATTTTTTATGTGTGTTTGTAAAAAACTTGGGTGTATTTTGATAAACTACAACTTAGTTTTAAAAAAATATAGTTATTGTTTAATTGTTGGTGTTTCCCTTGAAAATTATGTTTTGTTATAGTGTGTAATAGTTCTTGTTTTTCTTTTCACTCCAAGTGCATTAATAATAATTGTTGTTGTTTTTCATTAATTATGTTTACTCATTTTTTATTTTCTTATTTTTATGAATGCCTTATTATTATTATTATTATTATTATTATTATTATTATTGTTATTGTTATTGTTATTGTTATTGTTATTGTTAATGTTAAGTGAGAGTGGGGAAAATTTGAAATTGAATTAAATATTTTGGATTGTTGGTTCGGTTGGAGATGACAGACTAAGCAAGCAAGCAGGCAGGCATGAGGGGGTTATTGCCTGCTTCGGCTGGAGATGGCTAAGCCTCATCTCTCTGTCGAGCATAAAAAGACGAAACTGTTCGAGAAAAGCGAATAACATGAAATAAATAACTTGGTAACTCCAATGATCTGCACCACAACTCTATGCAACATATCTCTTTATTTGTTAGGTCATACGAGGGATCAAAAGTGCGATTCACTCCATTGTTTACTTTTATTTGTCGTTTTAGGAGTTCAATGTAAAATTATTTTTTTCTATCAATTTTACCCTTCTTGTTAATGCTTGTAATTAATACTAATTAATGTTATGATTATTTGATTAAGTGAATATTTATTACATATCATAATATATGTGCAATCCACCAAAATGACAAATAAAAAAACGGAGGGAATATGTTATGAATCATTGAAAAATATGTCAAATTGGCTAAAAAGGGGATTAAAATAAGTAAAAAAAATGGTGAAATCGATGAAAAAATATATGAAGTTGGTAATAGATAGGTGATGTAAATATGTGTTAAATTGGCCAAAACGGGTTAAAATAATAGAAGGGAAAAACCAATAAAAATATTAAAGTCGACAAAAAATAGGTTTAAATCGATAAGAAAAGTTAAAGCGGTTTAAAAGGGTAACATAAAGGTGAAACTTGTAAAAACATTGGTAAAACGAAAAGGATTGCAGCAATATTAAAAACGATTACTAGCTCAAAAAAGGCTGAAAACGATAAAAAAAACATTGTTAGAAAAAATAATGGATCGTCCTAATCAAACGAGGCAAACTGATAAAATAATTGGTCAAATTGGTATAAAAGAAACAGATGAAATCGACAAAAAATGAGTTAAGTTAGTAGAAAGTGCGTTGAACCAACAAAAGTACCATTCAAACATAAAAATGGGTCATAACGGTTAAAACGAGTGAAATTGTCAAAAACATGTTAAATCGGTAAACATAAGGTTAAACCGGCAAAAAAGGAGTCAAATCGATTTAAATGGATGAACGTGATAAAAAAAAAGTTGAAATATCGACAAAAAATGGATTTGGTTTGATTGAATAATTTGCCACCCCTGGAGTAGTGTGTGCAAGATATTTTACTTGTTGGTGTTCAGTTAGGTTGTCTGTGGACTTTTGTTGCTCTGCTTGTCGCTGTCAGATTAATAGGTTTCACGTTACGTCATTTTGAGCTTGCTCGATTTGTTCAATTATGACCTTATAATGCAATCGCATTCTCTGGTCCAATTGCTATTTTTGTTTCTGCATTCCTGATTTTATTCACTGGGATAGTTGGTTGGTTCTTAGTAGTTTAGCACTTAGTTTTGGTGTAGCAGCTACATTTAGATTCATCAATTTTTCCAAGGATTTCATAATTGGATCTTGAACCCATTTCATATGATGGGAGTTGTCGGTGTATTGGACAGTTAATAATAGAGCTAATGTCAATTTACCCCCATGTGAAATGCATATTGTTCAATTTACCCTACTCCTACCCCCGTGATTTGAAAAATAGCACTTGACCCTTCTGTGAAAATTTTAAAGAAGCAATTTACCTCCTTGAACCGGAGAGAGTAACTCACTTACCGAAATTGAGAGTGAGCATGAAAAATATTTTTGAAACATATGGGGGGAAAGTGTCATATTTATCATAACATAGGGGTAAATTGTTATATTTATCATAACATAGGGAGTAAATTGTCACATTATCATAACACAGGGGGGTAAAGTGCCACATTAAAAAATATCATGACGGTTTAAAACTTTTATAAAATTATAAGGAGGAAGTTATTCCTTTTTAAATTATAGGGAGATAAATTGAATATTATGAATATCACATGAGGTAAATTACCCATAACTCGTTAATAATAGTATTGGATTGTGTTACGTGTGATAGAATAAAATACTAAAATTTAGCCCAATCCAACCCAATGAGTAGTAAAAAGTATGAATTGGATCAGAACTTTGTCAAGACGGCTGGCCCAGGAGCTTGACCCATTTTGCCACGCTTAGTCCCCTTTTTCAAAGGACAAAAGGGAAATTTCGGAAAACATAAAAAAACATCAAAACAGAAACAAAGATCAGTTTCCCGAATTTTCTTCACCACGCTGTAGGTCGCGATTTTTCGAAATTCAGTCCTCATCTTCCACCACCGCCGCCGTGGTTACTCCAAATATTCATTCATGGCATTGATGGAGTAAATTATGAACTCAATCCACCTCGAATCGGCCGAGTAACTTAATAATTAATCAAACGAGAAAATACACTTTTCCTGCCGCAGATGAGTAGTATTGAACCATTTAATCGGTAAGCTCAGTTTTTTTCTGCTTTCAGTTAATCCTTTTTTTTTTGACTGAATCGGATAATTAATTGAATATTTTTTGAATAAATAGGTTGGTGAAATTGGCGGCTAGGGCTTTCTATGACGACTTACCTACGAAAGGGGAAAACCAAACCAAGACTGGAAGAAGCGACAACAGAGGACTTGCCGTTGTTATTCTCGATGCTCTTACTAGGTAATAGCATATAGTATTTGATGAGTTCAATTATCTATTAGTAAAAAGCTTATTGTTAATTGCAATATTGTTCACTATTTCGTTCTATAAACAATGAATATCCAAGTAGTTTTGTTCTGAAATGTAATTGCGGGTTTGTGTATGCAAATTGAAAAAATTAAATAGAAATCGGGTACACTTTCTGAAAACCTTGGTATTTTAGTTTCAAAGTTATTTTGCAAGTCAATTGAACAATTAAAAACGGTTAATTTTATTCTGAAGCTTTACAAATGTAGTAAATCACACAAAAGATAACACATAATATGATCCATGTCCAATACGTTCATACTAACTCACTGTATTTCAAGAAAAAAACCATTTTGTTTGATTCTTTTTTCAAGTAATGTGTTCAGTGTCGTATTTAGTTAATTCATATGATCTTTTTATTGACTTCATTTATATGGGGCATGAAAGATATAATATGGACTTTGACATCATAGTTGTTTGAGGCGCAAGGCGAGGCGAGGCGACGAGGGCGAGCCTTGCCTCAAGGCGAGGCGAGGCGAAAAGCGCGGGCTTTTTGGGGATAAAGCGCATGTATATGAATTTTTCAATATATATCAAATTATCAACAATAATTATAGAATTCAAGACTTTTAAAGACACTATAATAAACATATTTATCATGCAACATTCCAAAAACCAAATTCATAACTCAAAATAAATTTAAAGTTGCAATAGTCAAATACAAAATAGGGTTAGGGTTAGGGTTTTGAATTTCAACCCTTTTAGAGAGAGAAATCGGGGAGAGAGAATGTGTTGTTGCAAAATATGAATTTTATTGAAGTCAAATTAAGTTATTGACTTCAATTTAAAAAAAAAAAAAAAAAAAAAAAACGTTTCCCCCGAAAAGCCCCGCCTTGGTGCGCCTCAAGGCGAGGCTATGGCGTCCAAGGCCTGGCCTTGACGCGCCTTTTGGTAACAAGCATGGCGAGGCGAGGCGAGGCGACGAGGGCTCGCCTCGCCTCGCCATGGGCAATGGCGCGCGCCTTGAGCGCTTTCTATAACTATGTTTGACATGCATAGTCTGTGTGTAAAATAACGAAAAAAAAGTAAGCATAAGTCGAAATAGTCAGTATCAAGGTGATTTGAGTGAAAGCAAGCATAAGATGAACCAGACACTATTATGGTGATTTGAGAAAATCTTTGGCAAGCTTGGCTCTTGTGTTTTAATTACTTGGTGTCATATGTTTTATGCTTTCTAAGTGAATAATTGGTGGTTATTTTGTAATATTTGAAGACAAACTTATATGGTATTGATTAACTCAATTTTTGGATATTACATCGTCTTGCTATAAAATCTTGTCCTTGTGCGAAACTATAACTGAAATATTTATATTTGATTTTTATTCAGACGTCAGTGGGTAAGAGAAGAAGACTTGGCTAAGGACTTGAAGCTTCACACAAAGCAACTTCGCCGGACTCTAAGATTCTTTGAAGAAGAAAAGCTGATCACACGTGATCATCGCAAGGAGGTCATCTTTGCTGGTTCAGCTTTATGGATAAAATATTTGTGTCCTTACTTCACCGTTGTTTTCTAGTATGCTGTTTATGCTACACTATGCTTATGTAATTGCTTAACCTTATTCATTATTCTTGTATAAGTTCATATGTTCAATTTGGTTTTGGGAATTTTTTTTTTTTTGATAAAAGCATCTATATGCGTACTATACGTTATCCTGTTGTACTACTCTAATAATTTATTATATCAAGTTATGTATTTTATCAACTCATATTGTTTCTTGAAGGTGGCTTTAAAAAAAAAATGTTCAAAGGTGAATCGAATGTAGTAGATCAAGTTTTGAGGTCAATTGGAAAGGAAAAAAAAAGTATTTTAATTTTTTGCATTTAGGTAGGAAAGATCATTGTTCATCGTTGAAATGTGATTGAGTTTTTCCACTTTTGTGGGAATGGACCATACGCATGATGATCCATGCCCATTTGTTTTGATCATACCAAAACATGCCACAAGCTGGTTACTAGCCTCCCTAAACTATCAAACTGTTTTGCACCTTGAAGTGTATTTCACTTTGTTTTTTGAAGTACCTGTGGTTTGATTTAAATTTTTAATACAATTTTAGTTTTTTATTAGGTGATTTTATATCCATTAAACCTGACCTAATCAGTGGTTATCTTAGATTTTATTGACTGTTCTCCTTGAGCGTACTTGTTGTTTTTGGCATTGACTCATTGATGGTATAATTGATCTTTGCAGACCGCAAAAGGTGCAAAAATTTACAATGCTGCAGTAGCTGCCACGGCGGATGGCCAACAAAATGGAAGAGACGGGGATGATAAACTTAAGTTACATACGCACTCATATTGTTGTCTAGATTATTCACAGGTTCTTTTCTTCTCAAATCGCTATTAACTAGAAAATGTTTTGTATAAACCTGACAACATTCATGCATTTTAATGTGTATGAAATGCAAGCTAAGTTCGTATAGGCATGCATAATAGCATATGCCATTTAAAAGAAGTTATTTACTATGAGGGAGTTAAGTTGCTGACCTTGCCTATTTGAGAAACATGACATGATTCCAATAGGTCAGAATTAGAGGCAAGGGAATTCAGATGAGAAAGGTTTGGTGAGAAGAAAAAAATAGGAAGGAAGAAGTTAGATGGCAAGGAGTAGGCGGACAGAAGAAAGAATAGGATAGCATTAGCAATGAGAGGAGCAATCAACCTGACTTACTGATATCGACAATTGTAGAACATGCATCACTCCCGTTGCACATGCAATCCCATGTGTACTTTCTTTTATAAGACGGGCATAACCTTTGAAAAAAGGAATCTGAAATCCTTCTTTACATCAAATTGTATACAGCGGTGGGTCAGACCTCTGCCATATAGCATATCCAAAGTTTAACTCTTCCACCCCAGGCCGTTGCCCTCACTATCTTGTTCTCTTAAATTTCAATTGAGAAGGAACTAGGGAAGAATTAATAGAGAAAACATAAACGAACATCTGAACAATGAACAACTCGCCACTCATTGGAATCCGCCCAAAAAAACATAAGAGAAGATCATTAAAAAGACTCTCTCAACTCGCCACTCAATAGGATCCACCAAAGGAAGAGAATATATCATGCAAGATGATGCGATCATACCAGCACTAATGCACCAGATCCCATCAGAACTCCGAAGTTAAGCGTGCTTGGGCGAGAGTAGTACTAGGATGGGTGACCCCCTGGGAAGTCCTCGTGTTGCAACACCCCTCCCCCCCCTCCCCTTTTCTTATCGATTTTAGGACCAAAAAAATATCATGCAAGAATCTTCGAAAGAGAAGAGAATAACATTTAAGAAGAATCGCTCTTCACATATATAAACCTTCTTTATATTTTTCTCCATTCTCTGAATTGTATAATAGGCAAGGAGTATTTATAGGCTTGCATGGACAAACCCTCATGCATAGGTTTATATACATGCATGGAAAGAAAATGATATACGTTTAAAGGATACATGTATGAAGACAAAGGATTTATACTTAGAAGTTAGAAATCTCTTGGGTTCATCAAGTTATATGTAGAGTCCGGTGGAATTTAGCATAAAAAATATTTGAAGAAATTCCTCACAGAAGAAGTAAGATATGTTGCCATGGAATCTGAATGTGAAGCATGGTTTGGCGCTGTAAAATATGCCTGACAGAGTAGATTCATGTTTTTTTTTTAATATTTAATCAAATAAGGGACTCATAGGTCATACCAAAAACGTTATTCCATATGCCATAAATATCTAGGGCTGGCATACATTATTCTTCAACTGAACTCAAATCAACCAAGAATTGGCTCTCAAGTCTCATATGATGTGAGCAATTCCATATTGAATACCGTGAGATCACATTACTAAATTCACTATAGCATTTCATGAAAAATAGTTTGAATTTGATATATTTAGTCCTGTTGATTGCCAATTTTGGTTTCAGACTCTTTTCATCTGTAGCCTGTAACATTTTGCAGCTCTGTACTTAGTGTGGTGTGAGCTTTGGTGATAGAATGAGTTATCTTAGTTTAACTGTGGTCTATTTTGAATTGAACTGCTCATTTCAATTTATTTTGCAGATATATGATGTAGTAAGGTACAGATTACATCGTATGAAGAAAAAGCTGAAAGATGAACTGGACAGCAAGAACACAGTTCAAGAGTATATATGCCCCGGCTGCAATAAGAGGTATTCCACGTAGGCACCTTTTATTTACAATTTCTTTTTGGCTTTAGTATTTTTTTTTAAAAAGAAATTGGAAACTACATTGAAATGAATTCCAGATACACTGCCCTTGATGCTCTCCGATTGATTTCCCCATATGATGAGTACTTCCACTGTGAAAGCTGCAACGGGGTTCTTGTGGCAGAGAGTGATAAGTTAGCTGCTCAAGAATTAGGAGATGGAGATGATAATGCAAGGAGACGTCGCCAAGAAAAACTGAAAGACATGCTAACGAAGATGGAGGTTATTCCCTTTCTCTAATTCATGATTGTATATTTGGGTTGGTATGACTCAAACCTCTAACTATCATAAGTTTTTCAAAGAAAATGAGAACTTACCATTTTGTGCCAAGAAACTCTTGTACCTCATTTGATTTATAAGTAGTTAACATTTTTTTAAAAATATATTCCATCTTTTTGGGTAGAAATTTGACCACATGACCTCTTTTGGACTTGACTACTATACCCTATTGAAGGACTTCATCTAATAGCTCAAGCTTTTAGAGAGAAGAAGAAAAAATATTATTTATTATTTCTAACAAACACGAATCCAACTCTGTAATACTCTATCCGTCCCAAATTGTTTGCTCCTTTGTCCTTATTGGGAATTTGGGGTACGTAAAAAAGATTGTCTTTTCTAAAATGGATTTTACCCCCCTTAAAACTACCTTCTCACACAAGGTAATGATGTGACACTACTAGTTTTCAGAGCGAAAATATAAAGGTAAATAAGTTAGGTGCCAGTGAGTCAGATTTAGACCAGGTCAGAGTCGGTCTGGATACAAATCTAATTCTTAGTTCCTAGGTCCGGTCGTCCGGATCTGATCCGAATGTCAGATTCTTCATTTAAATTGGGGATCCGAGTTCAGTGAACATAGAAGATCGTAATGAATTATTCGGAATAACACCTACACAGCGCCAGCACCATCTCCTTCCATTCGACTTTCGTTCCACTTTACTTATATATACAAACACTCTCGATTCGCTGAGTAATTGATAGAATAGCAACTGTTTCCGTTCGGAATATTATGGGAAACAATGGAGATGACTATGATTGTCGGAAATAATAAAACATATGAGATAAAAATACATTGATCAGAGAAAAGCAAATTATAAAAAGAAGAAGAATAAAGAAAGAAAGAGAATAGAAAAAAAAAAGGAAAACAAAACAGAGAAAATGTAGACAACTAGTAAGGGAATGAAAACACAAGGAATTGGGAGCTCTTTAGGAAGAGATAGGTTTTCTTTATTTTCTCTTTGAGAATAGATTGAGTAAGTCTTAAAATATCAAAGAGCTTGAGTTGCCGTTGAAATTAGTTTTATAGGAAAATACTTTTGAAAAACAGCCAAAATAGTTTCCTAGATATGCATTCACTTGTAAGCTACTTTTCTTTTATGATTTTTCTGTACATACATTTTTTTCTCTTTACCATCTTGAAGCAAAAAACAAAATTAGAAAAACAAAACTACGATAGCTATATGATCCATCAGTACTTTATTTTTCTAGATTTTTAACATTCTCAATGTTAGGAAGCTTGGATATATTCACATCCTTGGCACATGGTGGCACAAAAAGTATAGATGCTACCGATAGGAGCATCTTTTTATGGTAGTTTATGCATTTGAAAGTCTTTCATAAGATGTGATCAAACTATTCAAAACTGTCTCTTTAAGTATAAAAGCTTTTACTCCAGTGTCCCCTACTGTCAGCTTTTTTTTTTTATTATTATTAATTATGATAATTCGCTGGAGTTCAGGAACAACTCAAACCACTGATGGATCAACTTGGAAGAGTTAAGGATTTGCCTGTTCCTGAATTTGGAAATCTTCAAGCTTGGGAACTCCGAGCAAATGCTGCTGGCCGAGCAAATGGAGATTATAATGCTAATGACCCCTCTAAGAATTCACAGGGTCTCGGTTTTGGTGGAACTCCTATGCCTTATCTTGGGGAGACGAAGGTTACCTTCTTTTCCTTACTCACAAGTTCAATTTTTTTCATTAAATCTTGTACAGGAAGTTCTAGGAAGTATGATTAAACATAGAATGATCACTTGCATAGAGGGATATAAGGAACAAGGCTCTGTATTTTTCTCAGTGCCTTTCTTGTCAATGGTGTCAATACTTAATTTTTCATCAAGATAAGTATTTGAATGGGTATAAACATACTCAATCATTATTATTCATTATCTTGCATATTTCATGTCATGATACCTATTTATAATTTGGAATCTCATGTAATTGTTTGACCTTTGAGAAATAGATTCCTGAATTGTTTGGATTTGAACATATTAAATTGATATGGTGCATTTGAATAGCTAATAGGAATTGGATATCAGTAAATGAAGCATATAACACTGGTTCTATATTGCAATCAGTGGTCTAGGATTACCTGGGAGTATAATCATTATGTATACATCATTCTGAGTCTATTTGCATGGGTTTTGGTTTCAAAAAAATTGTTTGGAATCTTTAGATGGTTTTTGTGAAACCTTTGAAACACCATTTGGATTGGATTTGGATGTTGGGTCTTGTGGTTTTTAAAAAGTTGAGATATGGTTGTAAATGAGTTTGGATGTTGGGGTTTGATGGAGAAAAGTTGGTGGTAGGTGTCAAATCATTGTTTTTATAGAAGGCAGTTATGGAATGGGACGGTATGGAACTTGAAACCGTAGATGAGCAACTAATACCTCTTTACTCTTTCCGACAAAGAATGCCATGAATTTACTTATCAACTTATTTAATCATAATCCTTTGACAGTTGCTAATACAATACATTTGATAATTAGAATGGTTTTTTCTCATTTAATGGAGACTTCTGCTTCTAAACTTAAATCTTGAATTCGGCAGGTTGAAGTTGCTTTCTCTGACGAAAAGGGAGATATTAAATCAGTTAACCCAAGTGCACCTACCAAAGTCTTGCCTCCATGGATGATCAGGGAAGGAATGAATCTTACAAAAGAGCAACGTGGAGAGGTCAAGTCGGAGGAAACTACGAGTGATTTAAAAACTGCTTTGGAGCTTTCTGATGACAAGAAGTCAACTGTGAATGATGACACAAAGAATATACAGGTTTTTCAGCCTCAGCCTATTTGCTTATTTTTCTTGACATTCTTCATTGATTTTTCCGGTTTGGTACAAGTTATTGGTTCAGGTATTTTTTAGTCTATTAATCTTCTCAAAAAAAAAAAAAAGTCTCTTAATGATATATATTATTTTATTCTGTGTTTTGAAGGATGAATATGTAAAAGCTTATTATGCTGCTCTACTTCTGCGCCAACGTGAAAAAGAAGAAACATCCAAGAAGGAAGAGGAGTCACCTAATGCTACATTCTCTAAGGAGGTCTCAACTGAGCGCCAAGTTGGTGTGAAGTCAAAACGTGATGATGATTTTGAAGGAGATGATGTTGAATGGGAGGATGCCGCGCCTCCTACCGGTAAATTCTTCTTTTGGGTTATTTTCATTAAATATTGTTGTTTATAGTAAGTAGAAGAATTGTTCTCTAAGTATTGAGAATGATTTGAATTAACACTTTGGCAGAACTAGCCAAAACATTAGAAGCTACTCTTTGAAAGAGAGAACTTTTTAAACACTTTTCCTACTATACAAATTATTATTACCCAAGATGACAAGTCTAGATAGAGAAACAATCTATACTACTCTTTCCTGAAACTATGCTTGAATTGTGGCGATGCTATGATTTAATGAAATGTTTAAGTTTGTTTTGAAATTCTAATATCTATTCTCTTCTGTCTGCTGAACAATGTGTTTTAACGATTAGGTAACTATTAAAATTTTTTATGGTAGAATTTGTATTTCAAAACAAGATACACTAGGAAACTCTTTTCTGGGCATTCTTCAGGCGCATGCACACAAACATACGTACATATATATACACATATATATATATATATGTGTGTGTGTGTGACACACATGTGTGTGTGTATTTTCTCATGGAAAGTGTACACCATGTCTCTGAGCATTATTCATTAGCTAAAGCACAAATGACGACATAAAATAGAACTCAGTTGTCAATATCTCAATTTTGTCTTTGGATTCTTCAATGTGAATGCATAATCCAAAGTAATAAGAAAAAAGGGTGTCAAATTACCATGGCTGTTATAAACAAATAATTTATTCTGTTGTGCTAAATAAATTTATCTAAACATTGGATTGCCATCATTATAGAAAGTTGATATGCGTGTTGTTACTGCTGAAAATTCTTGATGTTTGGTCTATTATGCTATATCTCAGGTAGCACATCCGACCATATAGACTTGAACAAGGAAGCAGCAGCCTCTGACGAATCTGATGAGGAAGACATATGGGAGGACGGGTAAAAAACAAACTTGTCTGTGTGGCTCTCGTCACAATAGAATGTAACAGTGGTCGATCATTGATAATTTTTCGATGATCAATCTAATAGTATTATTCTTTGTTGCGATTATGTTGACCGGCTTGTCTTTGTATTGATGTCGCATGGTTCTTGAGAAGATTTCTCCTCATGATGAAATTCGTGGTTCATCTCGTGTTTACTGACATTTATGAACTACTGTGTAATACACACAGATCAATATATTTGGAAGTTTAGTTGATGTTTGTAGATATGAAGGTTTTTTCTATAAGAAGATGAGCAATTTATATTTTGATATTTTAGTACAATTGAATGTGGCAATCAGACACTTTGTGCCGAGCCTTGATCTGTTCAAACTCAAATACCAGCGGGTTTATGGTTGTAGGCTCAAACTTAAAACTTCATGTCAATTGGCTGAAGCTTGACTCGCATTTGGGTTTATTTTTAGTTAATCTACGGTAGCAGATTTTTTCTCTTGATGCTTACTTTTTTCACATTAAAAGTTCCATAGTTTAATTACATTCATAAAAGTTATCTTCAAGAATACTTTTGAGACCTTGGTAGTGAAGCTTCCATACGGTTTTTAATACGAAATAAAAAAAATTACTTTTTAAACCTCTATTTTCAAGTATTTATCTTTACTTTTATTTTATAATCTGCATATAGTTTTCATTTTCAGGGTTTTTTTGCAATTTGCACTCCCAAAAATGGGAAGTAGGCACTTTGCACCTTTGAAACACAGGTTTATCACTTTGCATCCCCGAAATAGGAACAATTCAGAACTTTGCATCCTTTTTAATTTTTCGAAAAAGTTGACTATTGGAGTCAAAAAATCTAGGGACAAAATATGTAATTCATTTTTTGATCTTTAGCATTTTGCACCATCGAAACATGAGAAATGGGCATTTTGCACTCCTATATAATAGAATTATCACTCAGCACCCTCGAATTAAGAACAACTCAGCAACTTGCACCCTCGAAACACAATAAATGGACACTTTGCACAGCCAAAACACAAAATTAACACTTAGTACCCTCAAATTAAGAAAAACTCAATAACTAGCACCCTCTCGTTTTTTCCGGCAGAGTTGACCATCGGGGTCAAAAAATTCTAGGGGCAAAATAGGTAATTCATTTTTTTTTCTTAAAATTTGCAAAATACGATTATGAATATTAGAATATTAATTCTCTCTCCATCTTTCTTTTCATCAATATAAATATTCATATTGTAAATTTGGATTAAAAATTTTATTTTTGTGATAAGATTTGATAAATTTTATGTAATAATAATAAAACTTTTTAGAAACTTTTCGAATTCTTTTGAAAAATTCCGAGGACATTTGAAAAATTGATAATTAAAGAAAATTGTCAAAGATCCAAAAAAGAATTACCTATTTTGCCCCTAGAAGTTTTTTACCCCGGTGGTCAACTCTGTTGGAAAAAACAAGGGTGCTAGTTACTGAGTTTTTCTTAATTTGAGGGTGCTATATGTGAATTTTGTGTTTCGGGGGTGCAAGTTGTTGACTTGTTCTTAATTCGAGGGTGCAAGTTGTTGACTTGTTCTTAATTCGAGGGTGCTAAATGCTAATTCTATTTTGGGGGTGCAAAGTGTCAAAGATCCAAAAATTAATTACCTATTTTGCCCCTAGATGACTCCAGTGGTCAACTTTGTCGGAGTATATGAGAGGGTGCAAAGTGCTGAATTATTCCTATTTCGAGGGTGCAAAGTGCTAAATATGTATTTTGGGGGGGCAAAATGCCTACTTCCCATATTACGAGAGTGCAAAGTAGAAAAAATCTCATTTTTCATCTATCGCTTAAATTGCTGTGGATCTTTAACGAATTGAATCGACCTAAATCAATACTCAGACATGACTTCAACCTTCATGGCTTTTCAGAATTGTTAATGGGCTTTCTGGACTATTAAATATGGCCCGAAGACAATAAAATAATTACCCAGTTGTAAGTTTATTGCATTAGGTCCACTAATTAGGAAATTTATCCCATTCATATTTGCTAAAAGATTTTGTTGGTGTTTTGAAGAGACATAATATGAGTTTTCCGATTCATTAAGGTTATGTTTGGTTCTTGGATTTCATGAATTGATGAATAATATTTTCTTGTACCAAAATAATATTAACATTGAGCTCTATTTGTTTTTTTTTTTTTTATTTTCTTTACCATTTTACTCATTAAAATTTAGGAACCAAACACAACTGAAGTATTTCTGTTGTTGCATATGGGTGTGTAAACCATATTATCCATATACTTTCATGATTTCATATTTCAGCATTGTTAAGTTTTTTTGAATTAGCTAAACTACTAAATAAAATTAGTAAGTTGTACATAATGTGAATTACGTATTCAAGCCTAGGTATTCTATAAAAATGACAATCATATATAGAAAAATTGTTTTATTCCAATATCGCATTTTATTCAGTTTCAGATACACTAGCACAAACTATAAATTCACAATTCTACGTGAATAAATTAATAAAATTCGACAGCAAAATATATTGGAAATCAAGAAACAACAACAATAATAATAATAATAATAATAATAATAGTAATAATAATAATAATAATAATAATAAATGTACAAACATTTCGATTTAGTTAAACCTACTTGGCTCTTGAAATTTATTATAACAGCAGTGCCAGTGCACATTGTTCTAGTGCATCATGTTGTGGTCCAATTTAATGTGTGACTGTATTGTTATTTTCATCTACTGCCCTATATAGATACGAATAGTGGGTCCATATTTTCTTTGATAACGAAACTTCATAATCTCAATTCTTTTGGGACCGTTAGTAATAGTTTATAATTAGTAACTGAAAAGCAACATAATGACATTAAATAAATGCAAAACATAGGTATTGTCTTATGATAAATTGAAGATAGAAAAACACAAAATTTAATTTCTTAAATCATACCGTTGACCATTCTCATGCCCAACTTTGCACAATTATTTGGATTGCCAAGATTTAATAAGTATTTGGTCAATCTAACCGGATTTATTAGATTTTTTTCGCGTGTATAAATTTGGTGTATGGATTACGTACATTCGGATTTACTAGAATTTTTTTCGAATGTATAAATTTGGTGAATATAATTCGATTGCAATAATTAGAATATAAGCAGTGGTATGAATCTAGACTGATTCTCCGATTTGTTATATAACTGAATGTGGTGACAAATAAGTATTTTTTATGGACGTTTTATCTAAACTATGTAAGATAAATAGTGGTTTTAAGATTTTCATTCAGGATCAACACTTCAATTCTTAATTACCAACAATAATTAGTATGTATTTTTATCAATATCATTGTTTCTCGACGAGATTTAATACATACTTTAAATTATATGATCAAATAGGTCGATGATTGACTTTTTTTAAGTCTTTAAAAGTTTGAGCTTCAGAGCTTAGTTGAATGATTATATTGTATTAAAAATTCTTCTTGCATATAGAAGCATATTGATGGAAAATTTGAGGGTAAAGATATTAGCGGATACAAATTTGTATCCATAATTCGGACAGCTGCAGACTTAGATCCGAATTTAGGTCAAATAATATTCGAAATCGGATCTAAATATGGTTACGTGAATATGTGTGGACCTAAATCTAAATTGATCGGATAAGAATCTCACTCACCGAAAGCCCTGCAATTATTAGCTATATATGAGAAATATCCAAAACTGAAAATCAGATCAAGCTATACGTGTTCGATTAATAAGTGCTTAACTGGACTCAATTTGTTATAACAACTTGTTTAAACAATATTTATAATTTGATAGTTCTCGAAACTGTGTTCGAGCTCAACCCCTTATATATACTTAAAATTAATTTGCGGTCGGCTCGATTAAAGCTTCTTTAAGCTCAATTTTGTTAAAAACTTAACTAATCTCAATACAATCATAGAGAAATCCAATGAATTACAAACAAAAAACTGTTGGATTCGTTTTCATTCCTATGAATAACCAACAAGAAGATTAGATACATGGAGTATTTTCTAAAGAATATGCATGCAATTTCTTGCTGCAGACTTTGCTAATAAAAACTACCTTAAATTTCCATAAAATTATATTATATTTTATTAATTTCATGACTTCTAGTAATGATTCCTTTTGCCAGTGACAATGAGACACCAACAACCCAAAATTCAAAACCCAAAAAGACAAATATTTCATGGGAATCAAACCTTATAATATAAAGGTACGTTTTGTCCATGCCCCATATGAAGTAATGAAGTAAGAAACATATTACGGTGTATATAAACTATTTTTCGTCTCTTTTCTATAACTCTATTTTCTTCCCCTAATTATTATCGAAGCTTTATTAAAAACAACAAAAAAATGTGGCTATTGTCTAATTGATTCAATATGTGTCAAATAACATGTAAACATAATTAAACACAATTAAAATGCACCATTGTTTATTATCCTATACCTAGTGTTATTAAAAAAACTAAAAATATTTGGTGTGTCCAATTTATCAAAGACATGCATTAAAATTAAGGCCAATTCAACTCATCAACTTAACACGCACAAAGGACACATAAATCAATTATATTCATCTAAACCACGTTTATTTAACCAAGTCCAAATTAAATTAAATTTGCATTAAATATATTTATGGCTTACATAAGATTTAACAAATAGGAAAAAGACTAAAATGCCCTCACCTTTCTCTCTATCTCTCTCAACCATTACTCTCAACTGAGCCTCTCTTTTACTGTTCCACTTTTTGATGCAAAGCCAATGTCCCTCTCAAACGGACCACTTCAGAATATATGTACACTTTCTCACTATTAAAGTCGAAAATCACTCATCCGTTGCGAAATCATCGACCTTACGGCGCTTTAGGTCCCTAATTTCGCTACCATTAATATTCGTTATTTCACTCGTTTGACTGTCTTTTGAGTTCGATATTGAAGAGCTAAAACAATGCAAATCAAGTACATTGTCCGGAGTGCATGAGCTTCTAGCCATGTTCGAGACTGATTCGTAGCCATCCATCGCTACTTCTTGCATCAGATTGTAACAATTCAATAAATTTTCCTAAAATAGAAAAGAATAAAAAAGATTAAGTGAGTAACTAATATGATTTTATCTAAACCATTTGTCTAAAAAGGATAAAAGCAATAATCTTGTTTAAATTAACATAATTTTTTTTTTTACCTTTTGTACATATGAACAGCTGTAAATGCCATCTCTAAAAGATGGAAGTTGCATTGGAAACAACTCGTGAGTAGCCGATAGAAGTGCTGCCGCAGACACTATAGACGGTTTGAACTCGAGCAGCTTGATATCTTTAATTAAAAAAAAAAAAAAGGAAATTTGAGCCCTTTATGCTATAATAAATGATTAGCTTGTACAACCAATAATTTGTGATTTTACATTAATTAATTCTAACCATTTTGAGCTTTCAAGATAATCTCGGTAGCCCTGTTTTTCAATGCTTGAATTGAAGCTTTATCTTTGAATTTGAAAAATGGGATGAAAAAGTTAATAAAAGAGAAAGGATTTATTGAACGCATTCTCCATTTTAAAGCTCCAAGAATTAACATCTCCATTCTTTCAATTGTAAGAGAATCAAATATCAATCCACCATCCTGTTGTTCACCACCCAAAAAAAAAAAAAAAAAAAAAAAAAAACATATAAATAAATATATCTGATAATTTTCTATTTTTTTCTGATAAATTATATAGTATTAAATGAAAAAAAATGAAGAATTAATTACTTGAAGATCAGAAACAGAGCACTCTGTTTTCTTCATTTTCAATGCTAATGAAATGCAAGAAATCGCGACGAGTTTCAAGATCCATGGCTTCATTTCCTGCATAATCAAGAACTAATTAAATCATTTAAACACCTTTTTTTATATGCAAAAATCACTGAATTTTACTGTTTCATTTAAAAAAAATCAGCATTTTTTTTTTAATCTCAATGGATTTCTATAAAAAAAAAATTATGTATAAAAACTTACCGGTATTGAATTAGTGGAGAGGAAGCGATCCAAGTAATTAATAGCAAGGTAAGCCAAAAAGGGATCAAATTTACGCGAAAAATCGAAGATTGAAGAGACGATTTCACGACGAATTGTGAGATTTAAATCTGCAGAATTTAGGCTTTGAAGATATGTTTTTGAAGGCATATGATCATTCTCTATATAGAAAAGTGAAGGGTATTTTTCATTTGAAGGTGGTAATGGATTTTCAAGATCAAACTCAAACTCCATTGATGAATATAAGTTCTTGGTTCCTTTTTATCACTCACTCTTACACAAAGCACATAGCTTTGGGGGGTGGGGTGGGGGGGTAGGTAAGGGGGAGAAGAAGAGAAGAGAGTAAATGATAAGGGAAAAAAATGAGAGTTGGTGTCCTGTATATAAAAGAAACCGTAGAGAGGCTTCAACTTCACTCCTTATTTTCTTTCTTTATAGACTCATTGGGAATGAAAAGAAATTCATGTGGGGCTCAACAAATTTGCTTGGACAAATGTCAAAACTTGTTGAATTTATAACAATTAAAATGACCAAAATAATAAATAAATAAAAAGAGGTCCATTTTATAAATGGAGTATTTTTGGTATAAAACTATATTATGAGTTAAATATTAGAACTGGATTTAAGGTGTGGAAATTTGATTATAAATTTATAACCTATTCATGGATTTTTTTTCCTTTTTAACACCATGACAAAGAATAAAAATTAGTGTGCTTCGTATTTGGTTAGGAGTTGAACAATTTGGTCTAAGATTGTGAAATCTAGAGACATTGAATTTTATTGTTGATGGTTGGAGTGATTTCTTCTTTTGCTACAATTATTATATTTATTAATTGAATTAATATGTTGATGATATAATATGTGATGATTAAGAGTTATGTGAATTTCTTTGGAGTTATCAGCTTTATTTCACGAGGTTTTCGCAGTATTTGTTTGTTGTTTACCTTTTTCCTTTACTTTTATGAAAAAAATATATTTCTAAATATTTTGTCAATTATTGTGTCTATCAATTTAGTTTTTTTCTTCAATGTAGTCTAAATTTTAAAAATACAATATTTTCTCAACTACTTTTTAGGTTTTGTGATGTTACAAAAAAATAGTTTGAATCATTAGCAATTATTCAAGCATAGACCAAAATTTGATTTGGTTAAGAACAATAATTTATTCGGACCACAAGAAAAAGCCCAAGTGGCAAGATTATGGGCCTTGCAATTAGCTGATCTTGAAACAAATTTGAAGCGCCACCTAGGCTAAGAAGCCCACAACTTGCGGATTTTCTAAACGATCGAAGAAATTGCCAAGGTTATTGTTTACCTATTACTATTTTTTTGTGACGGTAGACATTCTCTTGTAAACTAGTTATCTTTTGTCTAATTAATAAATAAATGCAACAGTGGTTGTCATAACTAGCAATCCTATTATCATAATCTTGAACAAAAAGTAATAATGTAATAACTATAATCAAGTTATATACTTATAATTTCTTAAAAATAAAGTTGTATATAAAAAATATCATTCATCACCTCGGTAGAGACAGCAGAATTGGAAATAAGCCCAAATTTGAGCAATTGGCTAATTATTTTCATAATCTCGTATACTTTAGACTAATATAACAGTATAACACTTATAAATATACAATTCCCAATATATGCTAATACGGAACACACAAAGCCAAGAAAGGTGACAAACAAATTCTAATTTTCATATATTTTAATTAGAACAACAAATATATTAACATGAAATCAATGGAAGTCATGAATTTAGAAAAGAAGAATGTATAGACAAAAGGAGTGGACTCACACTTCTCCCAAGAAGTATAATTGGGCATGAAATCCAAACACAACTTTGAAATCTTTTCTTTCGCATCAAATAAACATCACATATTAATATATACATTTAAGAAACTTTAAGAATATTATACACATATATACATTATAATTCTACATTTGTAGATTTGTACCATCTAAAGTAGTTAATAATATTAATATTGTCATATCATTACTTATTTGGGAGTTAATGTTAATGTTTAATTTACCATCATGTGATTTGATAAAGAATATTTTACCCCATGTGAATATTTAAGGGAGCAATTTACCTCCTAATTCAATCGGAGAGTGTTACTCAATTGTCAAAATTGAGAGTGGACATGAAAATGTTCTTGTAACGTAGGGGGGTAAAGTGCAACCTTTATTATTATACAGGGGGCAAAGTGCTTTATTTATCATAATATAAGGGGTAAATTGCCACATATAATAGGGGTAGTTTTATTAATTTGTATTTTTTTAAGTTTAAAAATCGCAGGGAGGTAGCGTAAAACTTCTATAAGAGTATAGGGGGCTAAAATGTTCTTTCTCAAATCACGAAAAAATAAATTGAACATTATAAATATCACATAAGGATAAATTGTCATTAACTCCTTTATTTGGTAATATAGTTTTGAGAAGGAAAAAAGTCATTAGAAAAGAGTGTGTTTCGTTTTAAAGCATTCTAACAAAATAGGAGTAAAATATTTGGAAAAAAAAAGGTAGTTTTTGTTTTCTCTGTTTTTTTTGATGCACAATTTTGATAAAAGTGAATTTTTTTTCTTGACATTTTTCATATTCTTACTCGAAGAAGTAGTACATGAATGATTTAGGTAACATCATTTTATGTTAGAGTATCATTCTGAGAAAAAAAAATTGTAAAAAGGTTGACTGATTTTTTGACATTAAAAAAACAAAAACAAAGATATTTACGACACAACACAGTAACTACTACAAAAGAAAAATCCAGATCCCCTGTGACAGTAAATAAACAAATAAAAAAAAATAAAAAAAAAACAGTTCCGGCCCATTCTTACAAATAAAAGAATACAAATTTAGTACAATACAATATTGTAATATAACTACTCGTGGCAGAATGACAGCTACATATATTATGTCCTCAAATGTATGTAACTTTTTGAAATATTTGTCTTCAAATGTATGGCATGGCTGCAAATTTATTGAAAATTATAAGTAGGACAAAACTTTAGGAATTACAATGTATGTAATAATTTGAGTGCTATATTGAAAACTATAGTTATAATTAATTGCTCTTCTGGATTTTAGTAGGATATATAATGCAGAAGTCAATGTCTTTTTAAAAAGAAATTCAGGACCTTGAGTTAACTAACATGTTAGGTATTGGAAGATATTTTGCTTGAGACTAGACACAAGCTACAAAAGAAGTATTAAATAATTTTTTTTTTTTTTTTGGTTTCTCAAGTTTTTAATCCCTTTCGAGGCGCGTCAGACACATTAAGTGGGAATCTCTCCCAAAAGAGATTCGAACTTTGGTTCGCTACTTTGTAGTGACTAGTCCATTTCACTAGACCAATCACCAGTTAGTGTTAAATAAATTTCCAATAAACTGACAATTGAGTAAATTGGAACTAGTAAAAGATAATTTGAATTAGAGGGGAGTTATGTATTCACAGTCTCAAAAAAATAAAAAATAAAAAAATTATTTAATTAATCCATTGTAAGAATCACAAATTACATCAACTCGTTACATTTAATAATTTATTTAATTAATTGATTGTTAACTTGATTAAATTTGACATTCAGTAATCTCAATACATCAAATCTATTTCAAATAAAGAGAATTCAAATTAATAGGTTACTATTAAGTTATTTGATTGATAATCATATAAGACAGACTATATTTTAGCTATTTGCATCAAGCTCAAACTTCCTTCTTGCATGCCCCGCAACTCCCTCGAAGCGCACACTATAATAAGTGGTAGAAATTTATTGGTTATAAATATTGAATGTATCTCATCTCTCATAACTTAAACTTTTAGACGATTTGCACATTCAATATGATATATATTAGAATCGGGACCCAAAAGTCACGTGTCTGAATCTCTTTGCCACCCAATCTCACGTATAAAGTTTGAGTAAAAAATACATACTTTCTCTAATAACAGTGACTATATATATATTTATATATTCAATGCTGAAGTTAATGGGAACACAATGAAGTTTTCCAATGGAATCATATGCTATCTTGTCATTCTAAAATCTTAAAGAACGACCCCAAAGTATTGCACAAAGTCCACCTAACTTTGACATGATTCACAATTCCAACGAAATTGGGTTAATTAATTATTTTTCTTCAACTAGTTTAAACCGAGCCCAATATAATAAATTACTTTATATAGTTTATCCATCCATTTCATATAGAAAGTCTATATAGTAACATTAGGTTTTCTATACTCATAATAATATATTACTAAAAAAATTATGATTATAATTTGATATTGTGCTATAGTCAATTTTGTTGTACATTCACATGCAACATAAAAAACATATAGTCATAAAGAACAAGTATTTTAAAAGTCCAAACTTTTATTATGGCATCATTGCAATATTACTTTCCGTATGGCGAAATTAAAACCTTAGGCAACCTATATTTTTCTATTAATTTCTATACATTTTATTGCACGTGGCTATATTTATTAATATATGCTGAATTCGGGTGGGATTTACTGAATCGTGATAATTGAGACTTTAGGGCTTTAATATTCCATAATAATCATTGCGTACTTATTAATTCAATAATTAAAATTTATTACTCCTAGAAATGAAGGAATTCTATTGTATTAAAAACTTGGCTATTAGCTACAGCGAAAAATATATGGAATTTGCCAGTCGCCATTTTGGTTGGATCTAGCTAGCTTTTGTCTAAATATAGCTAATAATTTTTTTTGTAAGCTTCTATGTAATATGTATGCTTGCATAATCGAATTTTCTTTAACTTTGAAAACGAACAATGAAACATGAATTCGACTAACTCGAAAAAACACATACGATATGTACATTTTCGTTATAAACGATATAAGTCTAAAAGTGTTTAATTAATTTGGAAATCACTATGATTAATCCATATACTAACTTTAATTTGTAATACTTTTGATGACTTGAGGGTTATTTTATCTAAACTTAAATCACAAATTGCTTGAACTAGATGGTTAAAATTTCATATTGACCATTAAAAATTAAATTAAACTCATTTCAAATATTAGAATTTCTCGAGATTAAACTCAATATTAGCATTTCGGGGGGAAAATGCACGATACTGTCTTGTGTTATGTGAAACCTGCATCAAACTACCCTGTGAATTTTATTTTTCACCAAACTCACTTGTGCTTTCAAAAACTCTACATAAAAGACTCAATCTCAGTTAGTTACTAACACCGTTAATTTTTAATCGAATTACCTAAATTACCCCTAGATATAATTAAAAGTACATTTTGTCTAAACGTTCAAAAGTACAAGGGAGTTTTACGCAAACATTAAAAAATACAAGGGAGTTTTGTGCAAACATTCAAAAGTACAAGGGACTTTTGCACAAACAGAATCATGCAAAAATTAACGGTGGTAGTAACTAACGGAGATTGAGTGTTTTATGTAGGGTTTTTTAAAGTACAAGAGAGTTTGGTGCAAAAAAAATTTCACAGGATAGTTTTGTGCAGGTTTTGCATAACACACGGTAGTATCATACATTTATCCCGCATTTCGAGGTTTTAAGCAATAATTACATCTTTTGCTCCATATTTCAGTGAATTTAATTTACACAAATCCATCTTATAAGTTTCATTGGATTCTTATATATTTCAAATTGTTTAAATAAAATGATGTAATTGCAATTGAATATATTATGAAATGGCAGACCCAATGAGAGACACAGAAAAGAGAGCAAAAGGAAATGAGAAGAAGCCAAACAGCTTTTAAGTTTTCATCACTTCGAAATGCCTTTGAAGAACGTTCCAATGTTCCTTTTTTTCGCTTCTTAATTGATGCTTGCCCTTCTCGTACGTCTTCTTTTATCTTTATCTATATATATATATTGATACCCAAATTGACTTAACCAATTCATCTCTCACGCACACAACACACACTACTCATGCACAAAAACTGAAGAAAAAAATTGCACACATTTTTATGGGATTTTTGCACTTTGCACCCCAGAAACACGATAAATAGGCATTTTGCACCCTCGAAACACAAAAATAGCACTTAGCACTCTCGAAACAGAAAAAACTCAGGAACTTGCACCCTCTAATATTTTTCTAGGGGTTAAATAGGTAATTCATTTCGGTCTTTTAGCACTTTGCCCCCCCCAAACAAGATAAATGGACACTTTGTACCCCCAATGCATACAATTAGCACTTAGCACCCTTGAATTAAGAAAAAATCATTAATTCGCTACCCTGAAATACGAGAAATCGGCACTTTGAACTCCCGAAATATAAACCAGCACTTAACACCCTCGACTTAAGAAAAACTCTAGGTAAAAAAACCAAGTGGAAAAATAGGTAATTCTTTTTTCTGCAAATTATAATGAAGAAAGAATGAATTACCTATTTTGACCCTAAGTTTTTTTTATGGTCAACTCCATCGGAAAAAAATGAGGGGTTGTAGGATCATGAGTTTTTCTTAATTTGGAGTGCTAAGTGATGATTTCTCGTGTTTTAGGGGTGCGAATTGATGAGTTTTCCTAAATTCAAAGGTGCTAAGTACTGATTTTATATTTTGGGGGTGGAAAGTTCTCATTTCTCTTGGTTTGGGGTGCAACTTGCTAATAATCCGAAATGACTTACCTATTTTACCTCTAGAAAAATACTAGAGGGTGCAAGTGCTGAATTTTTCGTGTTTCGAATGCGCTAAGTGCAATTTATGTGTTTCGGGGTGCAAATTGCAAAAAACCCATTTTATTTGTATATATATATATATATATATATATATATGTTTTTTTTTTATGATACTTTGCAATGTGCAATGTGCAATGTGCATGCCTTATTTTTCAACTATGCAAATGGGTTTTATTGGTACAAGAGAAAGGCTAAAGTCTAAAGACTAAAGGGAATAACAAATTGATTTTGATTCATTGAAAATCAAATCAACCACCTTCTTGACTTTATATATCTTGATTTTATTTGTATCTAGTCATTCTACTCAAATTTTATTTGTATATAGTCTACTCTAATTTTAGATCCATTCAAAACAAAAGCATGTCCACATATTCATATATAGATAAGACCATAAATTTTACATTGCACGTTACAACCATGGATCGATTCGGACCCGATCCCATATTTTTTTTCGTTTTTTGTCGTTGCATTGGATTAGATTAATATTAGTGTTTCCAAACTTGAATATGACTAAGTCAAGTAAATAAAGTAGATTCAACGGGATAAAAATGGTTAAAAGGCAACGAATTGACCCAACTCGATCAAATATATCCCAAGACAACCGCAAATACAAAACCTGCACCAATTTAAAATTACCAAATTTTCTCTATTTCTTTTGAGAGACAAACTAATTAAACGAAAATTAATTGTCTTGTAATCAATTACATGACAACTAATCATCATTATCAATCCATAAACAGCAATTACACCCCTGACCAAATCGAGTAAACATGTCTACACAAACTAAATAACCGAGAATTAATTTTCCATAATTGAATTTGCACGCTTGGGATGAATAAAATATGAATGATTGTACAAAATTAATGAAAGGGGTATGTAATGATGCACACTTGCAAGCACATGATAGTGGATTTTTCACGCTTTTATCCCATGCAGATGAACACCATCATTATATTTCAGTTAGACTATACAGTAAAGACAATATAGGATGGGGTGTGTGGGGGTGGGTGGGGTGGGGTGGGTTCTCTTCTATTTGAGACAAAATTATTATTAAAAATAAATATAGAGATACATACACCATCATTGCATATTATTTATGTTCATTGGAATTCATTGATAGTGTACCACATATAGCCAGCTATGTTGTTGTGGGATTGGGGGTATGATCATTTAATGATCACCTTTTCTTTTGGCTTTATTTTCTTGTACATATATCCTAACATACCGTCCATACAACTTTTTAATTCAATCTAAAATACTTAATTATCATGTATACCAAATGAATTAAAAATGTGTTAGAATTCAACTTAATTATCATGTATACCAAATGAAATTTAGGTAATTTATTGTACAATAGCCGATAGGGTTTGAAACTCGATCGATAAGCTAAAGTAATAATTATAATGTATAAAGATACTCAATAAAAATATAGAAAGACAATTAAATCAAATAAGAAGATTTTAATACTTCAATAAGAAAAATGTGTACTAATATAGAGAGGACTCCACTTAACAATTAGGCCATATAATTAATGGATCTAGAGCTGTCAACGAGTCATATTCGGGTTGAATAGCTTTCAAAAGATCGAGTTTATTCTTTTAGAATTAAGAAAAAAAGAAAAAGATTACTTCAGTATAATCTCGATCTCTAATTCATTCAACTAATTAGTGAATAGTGATCCTTACCTAACACATATATATGTCTCTAAAATAAGATGCTCTCAATCTCCAATATCAATGACTAAAATTGTTGTCTAGCTTGAAACTTCTTTCAAAAAAATATGTTATGTATAAGCAGTAGTTGTCTCGTGACAAATGTTTTCAATCCAAATTTTATTTTTATTTAAATTGGACAAGATTTGTGTGGGATTCGAATGTTGTCCTGATCTAAGAATTCGAAGTTAGATCTTGCTTGAATTCAAATGAATTTTAGATTTTTTGGATTCGATAAAAAAAAAACTCAACATCCAAAATTTTCACTAATATTTTTTTGTGCGGTTAATTTGTTAATTTTCATTTTCATTCAAACTTAGTTCATCTTTTCAAACTTTGTTCGTGAATTACTAAACTCCAATATAAAAAATGACCAATTCTTGACAACTTAACTATTTACCTTTGATGATTTAACAAATCATGCATGTCTGAAAACAATGATATTAATATTAATGTGTTAAAACTAATTCATGTTGTTAGATCAAAATATGCATAAAAATTAGATGGTGAATAAAATTCATGTTATTTTAAACTAATGATAAATATTATTAATGTTACTTATATAAATAAAATACTATATATATAATTAATCTATTAGTGGATTCGATTCTTAAATAGATCATATCGATCTTGACTCATATTAGCTATACATACAAAATCATGATAAATCAAATCGAATTAAAATTAAAATTCGTTCGCTTGTCAACCCTAGGAGCCAATCCACTATGTATTAAGTTGTCAAATACTTTTCTTTTATCAGTTTTTAAGTTTTCATTAGTTGAGCCAAAACTAGCAAAACTCAACTAGTTAAATAAATGAGCTAACGGTAGAAACACCTCGTGTGCTTTGTCTAACTAACAAAAAATCACATGTTTTCGATTTCTATTAGCAACAAACCCATTTGAAATTCATTCACAAATCGTAGGAAGGTTTTTGTTAATTGTTTTAAGTGACCATGGGGTTATTGATTTTTTTTTAGGTTAAGAGGGGTGTTTTTGTATTATTTGGTGGGCGTATAAATGTTATTTAAGCTTTGAAGGGTATTTTTTTGCTAATAAAAAAAGAACACATAAGATTTTTGTTAGTTAAAATAAAATAACGGGGCTTGTTTGTTAGACAAAGTATAGGGGGTATTTTTGCGGTGCACCCTAAATAAATAAATAAAAACAGACCTAACAATAAACTGTGAAAGGTTAGCCCTTGCACCTCCATTGGGCTGCCCCAAACATTACCCGAGTTTTCATTTTTATGAGACCAATTTATTTTTACCGACCTTTAACAGGCCACACTCTTATTTGTTTTCTCATAAACTGACCACACATGCTTCCTAATAAGGCCCACAACCTTTTGTTGCAATAAAATAAATCATAATTAGTCCATTTTCAAATATTGCATGTGCCACTTGCTATTAATATTTCACTTGATTCTTCTAGAAAAGGAAAAATAATTCACTTGCTTTTAATATTTGATCCATCTTCAGATACCAATAATTAGATTTGGATTCGGCCCAAAAAGATAACCATTTTAATCAATTGATAGCCCTATAACAGGCCGTTACCAACTGCTTATTTAATTTTGGGCCCAGAAGATAAAAAGCCTATACTTAGAATCACAACTTGGCCGGACATTTAGGGTCTATTTGGATGGGTTTTGGCTCGGTTTCGCAGGTCTCGGTTTAAAAAAAAATAGTTTGGGTGGTTTCGATGAAACCTTTGAGACCTCATTTGGATGGGTTTTGGCTGTTGAATTTTGTGGTTTGAATAAGTTGAAACCTCACTTGGATTGGGTTTGGATGTTGAGGTTTAGGGGAAAAAGTAGGTAGTAGGTGTCAAATCAATGTCTTTTTTAGTGAAATTTGGGGGAAAAAGTAGGTGGTAGGTGTCAAATCAATGTTTTATAGGTTTGAAGAGTTTGAGTTTGAGTTTCTGAATAGGTTTTTGATGGTTTTATGGGTTTGACGAAAACTCATTTGAAAGGGTTTTGGCGGTTTCGCGAGACCGGGCCAAAACCCATCCACATACAGCCTTAATACTTCAAAAAGAGAATTTGAGACGAAGATCAAAGATCTAATTGGAACTTCACTAAAGTATTTGACATTCAAGTCTAGTTTACAAGAAAAATAATGTTCTTGACGAGAAATCAACAACAAATCGCCAAAACATTTATCGGGTATGTGATTCATAAATAATATGTATATGGTACACGAGCTAATGACAATTTACCGCCCTCTAAAATATATAATGTTCAGTTTACCCCTTTGATTTGGCGAATAAAGCATCAATTTACCTCCTTCAGCCGAAGAGTATAACCCACTTGTCGAAATTGAAAGTGGGCATAAAAAATATTTTTTGTTATATAGGAGGTAAATTGCCACATTATCATAACATAGGAAGGGTAAACTGCCACATATAAAAATGCCAGAGAGGAGGTGTAAACTTTTATAAGATTAATTATAGGGTGTAAAATGCTCTTTTGTAATTTATAGAGCAGTAATTGAACATTATAAATATCATAGGATTGCCATTAACTCTATGGTACACATTACATATATAATTGAATTTGAATATTTTTTTGGAATAACATGCCTTATTAGGATTTGCTAATTGATTAGCAACTCAATAAAATTGGTTCAAATCTATATAAATTGAGCTTGATTGAATTTTCAGAAGGCCCAATCCACCTACACCCGTAAAGCCTTCCCGGCAGCCTCGTTTTATAGTGCTTAATAGGGAATTTGATCTTTGTTATAAGTAATTACATATCAGGTCCAATAGATTACATCATTGATTTGATATTAAGGTTGAAGCATAATTCAAACTGTATGAACGAATTAGCTTATTTAGACTTGGATAGATTCGATAATGATATTTATAACCTTATTATTTTAGAAGAAAACATAAGAGGGTTTTTGGCATTTTGCACCCTAAAATTATAGGGCTTTGGCACTTTGCATCTTAACTTAAACCTTTTGACACTTTACACCCAATAAATATAATTTATTTGACATTTTGCACCCTAATGTGTATTTTGGTGAGAAAATTCATGGCATAAGGGTAGAATAGTCATTTTCAAATTTTTTTTTTGACACTTTGCATCATGACAATATAGATTTTGACACTCTGTCTGAAATATAAATTTTGGCACTCTGCACCTTAGAAATATAATTTGTAAGGTATTTTGCACCCTAATGTGTTTTTCTTTGACAAAAACTCATGAATGTCGTCGATGAAGAGATAATTGGTCACTTCTATTCACAACAATCATAAACATGTTATTCTTAATTTATTTTACTTTTTAATAACTTATTTTACCATTTTCTCACAGTAAAAGTTAGATTATACAAAAATATATTATCTTCTTGTCACTTTCAAGTATCCTCTAGATTCCTTACATTATATTTAAACACACACTTACAAATCTAACATTTTATTATATTGCATAATATTGTTTCTATAAGACTCATATGTAATCGATCCTAAATTTTTCTACACGACATAAAATTATTTACTATTAACATGTCAAATTTATTAAATTACAAAGATGAAAAATGAAAGAAAACTATAATTCTCCATAGCTAAAAATAAATACAAGAATTGAGAATACTCCTCCACGTGAACGTCTTCTTGTAGCTCTAACTTTCAACGACTTGTCAAGCTTAGGAAAGCTCTTCAAAAATGTTATAGACAACAACCTTCAGATCTTGGTATCCAACTAATAGGAAAAAAAAATTGAGAGTAAAAGATTTTTGAACTGGAATTGTTGAGAGAGAATTGTGTCTTTGATGATGATTCCCAAGCCTATTTATAAGTTTAGAACTAGGTTTATCACTCATAATCCTAGTAGGACCCGAACATGACAATACTAGGCTTGAAAACTTCCAGATTTAGCGTTCTCAATTTCCCGTCCCGCGGTGGTGGCACCAATAATGGAGGTAACCGGAGTTGTTCGGCCACGACGATCATTCTTGGTGACGACGACGAGAACTTACGGCATTTGGCCACTTTTTCCTCCTATTCCGTTGCGGCGGTCACCTTTGATGGCGGCCGCGGAATGCCAATTTTCTGCAATATTTCTCTCCTTCACTTTTATTAAGGCATAATTTGCAATCTTTTTGCCTTAATAATTATAACTAAAATAAGTCTGCACACTAGAGAAAACATATCAAAATAGTTCAGTCAAGACTCGAACCACTCAGATACGAAAACATACTCAAAACAACTCGAATCAATCTCTCGATCAATCAAAGGAATATGCTAGTGATATTGCCAGAGCAATTATTGCTGCTGTCGGAGGAAATTTAAAAAATTCCAAACATACTCTTTAAGGGTTAAACTTCATTAATTACAGTTGGTTCTTAATCAAAGGAATATGCTGTTTGTCATTTCTTTTATTTTGCCTAGTATTTATGATTAAGCACTCTAATTTTATTGGGGATTATTGCATTTTTGGTGCCATAACTATATCCCGCTGGCATTTGTACTCCGTAACTTTTCGGGCTGGCACATTTGGTGCTACAACTTCAACATCAGTGGCAATTTTGGTGCCAATTGAGGCCCAATTTCAAATTTGGCCCGAAATTTCCCCATGTACGGGCCATGTGACATGAAAATTGGGGATTTTGACCATTCAACACCTTTTTATAGAAATGTTTGGTGAATTTTATAGGAAAAGTTAGGATTATTAATTTTGGTATTTTTTTTAAATTATTTTTTTTAATGAAAAAGTCGTTCAATGGTTAAAATCTCCATTTTGCATGTCACATGACCCGCACATGGGGGGATTTCGGGCCAATTTTGAAATTGAGCATCAATTGGCACCAAAATTGCCACTGATGTTGAAGTTGTGGCACCAAATGTGCCAGCCCGAAAAGTTACAGAGTAGAAACGCCAGTGGGCTATAGTTGTGGCACCAAAAATGCAATAATCCCAATTTTTATTGAATTTCCACATCTCTGATGCAATCTTTTCTTTCTTCGTCCTGACATTAGACAGATTGTTGTTGATAGAGTAATGCTAGCCTCACAGCCTACAACAGGCTGTACAGATATACAGCCGGTTGTGGGCTTAAATTTTCATTTTCTTTTGCCATTTATTTTGATATATATGAAAAAAAAAATTAATTATAAAATATAAAATTGCAAAAAAAACCCATAACTAATCATCAAATAAAAATAAATCCTATTTATAAAATAAACCCTAAACCATAAACCTAAAACCCTAAACCCTAAATTTAAACCCTAAAACCCTAGACCCCTAAACCCTAAACCCTAAAATCCTAAACCCTAAACCCTAAATTAAATATTATGTCATAAATCCTAAATTCTAGGCATTGCAAATACTTTTAAATTATGAGTTTATATTTTTATTGTAATTTTCGAGATATTTTATATTCAAATATAGATAAATGATAAATTAACATTTGAAAAGTAATGAATTATTTTTTTATATGAGTAATATAGTATAATTTAGGTGTTCTTTTGTAATTTTTGAAAGTTGAGATATTTATATTCAAATATTGGTGAATGTTCAATTATCATTTGGAAAGTATTGAATTATTTTTTATATGAGTAATATCGAAAAAATTTGGTCTCTTTTGTAATTTTTGAAAGTTGATTGAGTTGTTAATAGATTAAAAAAATTATTTCAAGAAGAAACATGTTAAAACAGGTAGTAGGTAACACAATTAAGTTTGAAAGCATTAAATAAGGGCTGTACAATGGGATGTGAACATATGGGCTGTGACATAATCATTTTCCTTGTTGATAAGTAGGTTTTAGTTTCACTGCAATGAATTTTGTTTCATATCCTTTATTTTTTTTTGATCAATTTTGTTTCAAAGCAGTAACATCCTCTATTTTGCTTTTGCTTCATATTAAATATAGTTATTGGTAAATTGATCTTCATGAATTTTACATGGAATAAGTTAATTTTCTCTTTTTCATTACGGTGAGCATGTAACTAAAATTGCATTTTGAATATAAAATGGATTTTTGATTTAGATTCATGATGATACCCTCAAATCAGTTTTGGTGAACAAGTTACAATTTCGAATATAAATCGTAATGTGTATAGAAATAACAATCAATTAAAATCCTGCTTTGCAAGAGTTTATGACATTTAATTTTGAGAAGATAGCTCAAATTGACATTTCAAAATATTGATTCGAATATTAATATAAAGAAAGAAAAATTTGTACTGCAAAAGAAAAAACAGATTATATAAATTAATGATGAGGTACTTACAGAGCTTGTTTATTAAGGAGCATTTTACGAAGTTTATTTATAAACATTGTTCTGACAGCAACAATTGTTGTTCTAACAACATCGTTAGACTTAACAAAATATGTGGACCGCCCACTTTGAAAACCCTGAGATGCTACTACCCATATTTCCTTCCCCAAATTGCAAAAGTAGGTGAAATAATTGATCTCTCATCTCATTGATAAATCTCACCATAATTATTAGCATATGATTAGTAATATTGGCAGAACAATAATTGTTGCTGTCAGAACAAATTTTTTTAATTACCCAATTTGGCCTTTATTTAATAAAGGCTTGGTTGAACCATTAAATTCCCAACTCCTCTTCACAAGCTTCCATGGAAAAATAACAATTTTTCTAAGTATCAGTCAATAACCCAGACAAATATATATATTGCCACATTTAGTTTAGTTAAAAATATTTCAGTTAAATTCAGTAATGTCAAACAATCATTAAGCAATACATATTCTTAAACATCACTCTGGTGTGTAATTATTCGATTATATTCTGATTTATATATCCTAAAAATTGATTTTTAAAATTAGATTCCTTTTTTTTTTATGATTTAGTTGCTGTTATTTTACACTACTCCATCAAATGATTTATATGAGTTAATCTGTTAATGTAAATGACTACATATTTGCAAAATATAACCTATCATTTAGTGATATTTATAAACAAAATTAATTTAATAATCAGATTAACTAAAAACATTAACAATGGGAGTTTAATATTGTCAGAGATGGTGGAGATGGACGAAAAACAGTTGCACTTGTTTTCTTTTCAGAGAAGATAATGTCAAACAATCATTAAGCAATACATATTCTTAAACATCACTCTGGTGTGTAATTATTCGATTATATTCTGATTTATATATCCTAAAAATTGATTTTTAAAATTAGATTCCTTTTTTTTTTATGATTTAGTTGCTGTTATTTTACACTACTCCATCAAATGATTTATATGAGTTAATCTGTTAATGTAAATGACTACATATTTGCAAAATATAACCTATCATTTAGTGATATTTATAAACAAAATTAATTTAATAATCAGATTAACTAAATACATTAACAATGGGAGTTTAATATTGTCAGAGATGGTGGAGATGGGCGAAAAACAGTTGCACTTGTTTTCTTTTCAGAGAAGATGAAGACAGTAACCACTAATCTTGCATAAGAAATTGATAAATAAATTTATCTACAATAATCACGGAAAATTTAAACCGTCAGCAAAAATAGCTGCAAAAGTTTCCATTCTTTCCTTTGGCAAAGACCAACCAACTTCCAATCCTCCCTCAAATTCCCTAGATTTACACAAAGCCATGGAATATTTCTCTCCATCAATCGTCACGGCTTCAACCTTTCTTGCTTTTCCCCACCCAAAATCTGCACTATATAGATCAAATTTCGGAGATCCAGAAATCCCAAGTCCTCTTATCCCAATAAATTTGCTAAAATCAGACATCCAATTCTCAACACCTTTCAAAACTTCTTCTTTATTGTTCACCCGATTCTTGATATCGTCTGCGATAGTCTTCGTGGCAAGAACAAACCCATCGTTTTTAACAAGTTCCCGATTCTTGATTTTCGCCATTCCATAACCTAAACAATTTCCAAAGTAATTAGAAGGTAAAGGTGGAGTAATTCGCGACCTACAATCCACGGCAAATATGAAGTACTCGTCGTCTTCAACCTCTTCGCCAGATTTCACAAAACAAGTCCAAATATAAGCAGTCGCTACAACGAAAGACGACACTTGAACTAAACCCGGATTTTCAGACAACACTAAATCTTTTAGTTTCTTTATATCATTTTGGTTGAGAATAAACGTGGCTCGAACCCTTCCCGTAGGTAAAGGAAACGTCGTTTCCTTAAAAGGGATATTTTTCATGACACTCCAATAAATGTCATCAATTCCTTTAGGATCTTTAATGACGGATTTATCAAAAAGCGGCAAAGAGTCACCTTGTTTGATTAAATACTCTTCATCTCCACCAAATTTACTGATTTCAGCCCATGCCCTAATGAAACCCACAATCGAACTCGCGTCGCCAAGGCTATGAAGGTTTGCAAAACCGATGCATATGCCACGACCCGGAAAAAGTGTCACCTTAACTGCTGCAACAGGGACGCTTTTGTATTCAGGCCCCTCATTTAGGGGCAATTGAGGGACAAAATCGTAAAACTGATCCGCGTCTCGAGCATGATTTCCGATAAGATTATTGAAATCATTGTTGGATTCCGCAACCGTTAGCGAAACAGAGTCTCCGGGGGTGAATCGAATTATGGGCTTGTTTTCGGTGTTTACAGGGTAGAGTAAATTGCCAGCTAATGGAACGTAGTGTTTGAGAGTGATGGAAAGTGAGTCATTGAGTTTTGGAATGAGGGTGTCGATGAAATATGACTTGGAACAGGGGAATTCATAGAAAATAAGGCGGCGGATTGGGTGAAAATGAAGCCATAGAATGTCGAAGAACGCTAGCGGCAGAGATAGCTCAGTCGCCGCCGCCTCCGGGGGTGGCGGAATTTGGAGGTTTTGAAGTAGAGTACTTGTCATTGTGTTAAATGGTTCAAGTGAAGGAAAGTGAAATATTTATATTTATTTTGCTCTGTTCTGGTTTGTTGTGGAGAGGTATTGGAATTAGTCGGCAGAAAGGCATATATTCTGAAATTTAAGTAATGGTCTTACACTCTTACGTTGCCAATTTTGATTACATTTAAAAGGATTCTTCTTTGAAAAGTACTAAAATTATTGAAGAGAAAGAGACAATTACTAAAATTGGGAACTGCGCTATAGTTACGTGAGAAATTGGCTGCCCCGGGTTCCTTCTAGAAATGCAACCTCGAGAAATGGTCTACGATTTGGATTGTGCCGGTGATAATATTGTGTAGAAGCTATAAAGATTTTTTTTGGTGAACGGAAGAATTAGATTTAACTAAAATAAAAAGAATGAGTTAATATTTTTGAGAAATGATTATGAACGGAAAGATGGTAAGTGGGTGTGTGTTTTCATAGGGGTAAAATTAAAGAAAAAAGAAGTAAGTTGCTCCAGCAGAAACAAAACCCGTTCTCGGAATATCGTCGGGAGACAACACATTATGTCGTGAATTATATTATACGATTTATGTATTATGATTATGTCATGTATTATATGGCAATAATTGTGAGTGTGGAGAGGCCCACAAATTAAAATTTTGTTGTGACCATTTTGTCATTTAATTAGTGAACTTGTCTTTGCCCTTGTCGGTGGAGGCCGCGGTCTTCTTTACATGTATCTCTTGTTATGCTTTTTGTATAGAGACTTTATGTCATTTTAAATAGCGCTCTTAAATTTCAATTTTTTTTTTTTAAAATATAATTAATGAATACTGTTATACACTTTTACTTTTTACTTTCCACTTCAACAATTATTTTATATTTTAAGAGATTACTTTTAAACAAACACACAACTTCATTCCAACAGCTAGTTTATATTATAACAAATTACTTTTAATTATTATTTTATATAAATAATAATCATATATGTGCATAATTCTTAAATGTTGTTCAAGAAAGAACAAAAGTGTACTTTCATGTTGAACATTTGAGATATACACTTTGAATTTGACCATGGGTATTTGACCTTCCAAACCCAAATTTTTTAAGGACCCATAAATTATAAGAGTGCTCTTGAAGAACAATTTTTATGTGAAATTTAACAAAACTCTTAGGCTATGTTTGGTTTCAAGATTTCAGTGAGTAAAACGCTAAGGAATATGTGTTTCTTGCATCTAATGATGGAACATTGAGCACCATTTGTTGCTCATTTTAATTTTCATCATTATTTTACTCACTGAAATCCAGGAAACATACATAGCCTTAAAATTTGAGTTTTACACTTGGTGTTGGAGATGGCCTTAACTATTGTTTACTGGCGGCGGACGGGTAACACAATTACAATATCACTGATTACTTTAATGTCTAAGATCTTAAAGGCAAGAGCGGATCTACATAAATCTTTGACCCCCAAAGATTTCGAATTTCTCTTTTGAATCTACTATTGTTATATTTTTTAAATTCAATTTACTTGCGTAGATTATTAGTACTTTCATTAAAAAAAAACCCAAGTTGCTAGATTATTAGTAGTTTACTTAAAAAAACTCAAGTATACAAAATATATTACTTGATCAAATATATTCATTGAAGAACTTTATGTACGAATCTAATATATTATTTTTATCAAATTACTTTGTACTTTGAATTGAATAGAGTAAAAATATATTTTATTTTATATTTATTTTTATGAGCTTATGTAAATAGATTGATTAAATATTATTATCGTAACACTTTTTTACTCATAATACTTTTAGTAACCCTCAACTTATGAATCCAGGATCCGGCCCACCCATTCCCATCTGCGGGCAAGGTTGTCTGCCTCCTAACCAGTCCATTTTGTAACTTACAACAATAAAATTCTATAAGGGGCAGTTTGGTAGGGTGTATGAGATTAAGGTGGATTAGATCAAAGCCGGATTGAAGGCCATATTAAAAATATATTTGGTAGATTTGATTGAGTCATATTAAATTAAAGTAATAAACTGTAATATGATGGGGGGGGATTATGAGTTTAAACATATATTAATAGATTTTCACTACTTAATTGAACATATTATTTTAGTTAAGATATATCAATTCATCGAAGCCATTTGTATAATTCGTATAAGAGTAAGAGTTAATTTTTAGTTCGAATGCCTCCATGTTAATTGTAAATTGATATAGATTTTAGTTTGTGATTTATTTATGTAGATGTGTTTCCATTTCAAAGATTTTAAAAGAATTTATGATATTTAATGATATGTTAAAATAGGTAATATGTAAATTTGAGGTTATAAGTGACATTTCATCGAATTCATATTCACCCGGATTAATTAATCCACTCATGCCTGGGTGGATTATAATCTAGTCTTAATATACCGGGTCATAATGATTTAATCCATTTGACCCTGTATTAGAGCAATGCCACCAAATATTGTATTATCACATATTGACACATATAATATGACCTAATACCCCATATTAAGTCCTACCAAACGGCCCCTAAGATGTTAAATAGATTTGACCTAAAAATAATTACTATTATATATAAAGAAGGTTATCAATCAGCCGGCCACGGGGCACCTAGAAGCTATTAATATTAAAATGAAAAATCTTCTAGAAGCAGTTAATTCGTCATTCATTAGATCAATTTCTAATTAAAATTATTCTTTTCATTCGAGTGAAATCCTAATTATTATTATTTTTTATCCTAATTGAAATAATCTTGATTGAAAATTTATGATATTAGTTTTAATTTCGTGAAAGGATAATTTTAAGAGAAGATTCAAAACTCAAGAGTTAAAAATGATCTCACCCTTGGAACAGAAGTTAATATACAATCAAATTTCAAATTATGTGTGTTTTCAAATGATGAAATGCATAATACTTTTGTCTAATTTGCAAAAAAATCACCATGCTATTTTTATCAGTAAAAACAACTTTCATAAGACAGAGTACATATTATATAGGAAAAATGACAATTATATCTGACCAGAATATATGATAACAAACCTATTCACCTAAATATCTATAATAATACATCCGTTAACTTTAAAAACTGAGAATTACCTCATATTCACTTAAATAATTAATAATAAACTCTCCATAAATTTATTATTATATTTCAAATGGGTATAATAAACTAATAAAATGACTACACATCGGGGTTTTCGCCACTTAGACAAGGCATAGAGATTTTTTTCAATTATAATAAACTAATAAAATTAATTGAAAGTCACATCAATATATTATGCAAATTTAATTTTTAAATATTAGAATTTAAAATTGAAGTATACATAATCATATTTGAAAATTATTAAACTTACACTGTTATATTTTCAAATAAATATAATCATGTTATATTTATATGGACTTATTGATTAGTATAATTTACAATATTACCGATATTATTTAAATACAGTGTGCATAATATTATTTAAATCCACTACCCACTCATGTCATAATATTATTTAAAGAACCCCTGTCACTTATGTTTAAAGAACCCACTGAATTATATAAATATTACATTACCCACTGAATTTATAGGGGTCACTTACATTTAAAGAACCCACTGAATTTTATGTCATATTTGAACTGAATAATATAATGTGCAAAATAATCGGGTAATGTAATATTTATCTAACTTGACTGGAGTGTCCATAATAAATAAAATTCAGTGTGCAAATATATTTAAAGAACCCACTCATGTCATAATGTTATATTGTGAAGAACCCCTGCCACTTATTTTTATCTTGTATTATACTTAATTTGTACATGACTCTTGTTTTGTTCGCATAACACGCGCATCCATTTTTAAAGGAAAAAAGATTCCTTGCAAGATTTGCTAAAACACAAGGGGATTCCTTGAAATAAAAATAATATATGAGGATATTGCTTAGATTTTCCAAAACACAGGTGGATATGGTGCTTTTCTTCAATTAGTCTTGTTGATATGTTGATATATACTAATTATTTGAAGTATTACACTTTGAAATTATTTACATGAATTTTTCTTGCGAGTTTGATTTTCTACTATAAAGCATATTTTTATTTAAAAGACCTAACAATATCTTATATATATATATATAGGAGAATGGTCTTTTGACCCAAATCATGTAACTTTGACTCAATTCTCTTTTCTTAGAATTTTGAATTTTTTTTATTGTCATGGAAATAAATAATTTGTTAATTACCTATCTATAATTAAGTTTGGAATCTTTTCAAAATTTAAAATGAATACAATATACAAGCAAATACCTTAAATCATGCCCCAAAATAGCTATGAATATAGATGTAAAACTGTCAAAATGAATTTAGCTACTCACTATCTTAATTAATTGACCAACTAAAATCATGCCCCCAAAAATAGCTATTCATAGTTGGTAAAGTAGAATTGTAATATATTTATATATATGCACCCATCTCTCATTTCAGAAATTTGTAAAATGAATCGTCTTCTTCTTTCTCTCAAATTTTCTTTTTTTTTTCTTTTTATTTAATAAGTTGATTTACATGAATGTATATCCAAATAACTAATCTACGATACAATTTATTTTTCTTTTGTGTTTTTTAGCTCATTGTAATTATATGTTTTTTTTTTCCAGTTTAGTATGCTTGGGAGTTCTCATCATAATCTATATTGTAGAAGTATATCAAGTAAGTTACATGTTTTGATTATTTATTTTGTTATTTTTTCAATATTATTGTTATATCATTCTTTTTCGTTTTAAGTATATTTTGTTGTGTTATTGACAGTTGAGTACCAAGTGAATGATATCAACTCATTTGAAGGTATTCTTTTGCTTATTTATTGTTTTTTTTCTTTTCAGTTTAGTATGCTTGGGAGTTCTCATCATAATCTATATTGTAGAAGTATATCAAGTAATTACATGTTTTGATTATTTATTTTGTTATTTTTTCATTATTATTATTATATCATTCTTTTTCATTTTAAGTATATTTTGTTGTGTTATTGACAGTTGAGTACCAAGTGAATGATATCAACTCATTTGAAAGTATTCTTTTGCTTATTAAATGCCCTTTCTTTTTCCTATTCATGGATTAATTCATCATTATATCAACTAATTTGTATTCGTATCTTTCCCCATTTTTCTATTTTTTAGTTTGCAGCCCTGTTCGTTAATCTTTTTGAAGAACACTAATGTATATGAAGATATACAAAAGGCATTTTCTTTCCGTTTGTGCATAATATTGAATGTATCTTTCTTTTTTTCTTTTTCATTTTTGTACAAAACTAAATATATGTAAGTTTTTGCATCATACATTCTTTTGTTGAAGAGTCATGAAAGTTATTCATTGTTCTCTCTATCACCCATGTTTGAGTTTGTTAATCTGTCAACTTTTTATTCATCATATTTCTTATTTTTTGGTTTAGTTATCTATGTTCAATATCTTTTGTTTATTATACTTTTTTATCAGTGTAATTTTCTTCTTAATTTTCGTAGACCTTATTTTTGTTTAAATATTTAACGTGTTTATAATTGAGGAAGATTAATTTATTTTCCTCTTGATATACATTGGAGTATCATTATGTATTCAAAGTCCAACTTCAACTATTAGTTAAAATTAGGACTTTTGGTATTTAAAGCCATCAGATATGGCGATGGTGATAAATAAATATATATGATGATGTTTGCTTATAAGGCGCCTTGAAATAACAATTTTTGTACATATGCTCCATTTACTTTTTGTTTAACCATTGTTTTCAACAACTATTCTTAAGTTTGTACAAAAACTTATATGAATTACTTTGTTCAAAAGATCATTATATCAAGGGATTAAGCAAATAACCTTACCCATTCTATCATAATAGTATATCAGTACTCGAGACATTACAAAACTATGTCAAAGCTCAATGTTACTATATGCACATAGCTAAAAAAAATGATATCTCATTTAGATGTAAATCAAAAAAACAATGGTAATTAGCCATATATACTTCATGTTTATTCCCACTTGATTGAACCCTTATCACTTTAGTTCCCATACTTTACAAATTATATTTTTGGTCCCCAATTGTTAAAATATTTGAAATTTTGCTTCCACGCTTTATAAAACGCACTTTCACTTTTATTCTCATATAGCGCATTGTCGATCCCATAATAGAGTCTACATTTGATGCTTTTACTCCCACATGGTTGTCTCAAGTTTTGATAAGATAAATTATTGACAATCTAATCACGTGAGGTAAAATACATACAAAATTTTATTAAAGTAGCATATCACATGAAACTTTTAATTCAGTACCAATAGTGCAAATTACTTTCAAACAAAATTTAAAATCCCAAAAATTATTCATAATTTTTTGTAAAAAACTTACATATACAACACATGAACAAACTCTAAGTCAAAAAATTTATTCCTATCTAAGGAGCTTTTACGCAAACTATTTATGTGATAATTCAGTAAATTAATAATAATATACTAAATCGGTGGTAGAAGTCGGGTGTGTTTGCACTTACATAAATTATTTGGGTCAAAAAATTTATAGTTGTTTTTTTATTCCTTTTTCTTTTCTTTTGTTTCATATAAGCATTTTATGTTTAAATCTGACCCTTATTAAAGTCGTTAGAATTTTAGTTGATTTTTTTCTTCTCATTCCTCTTGCATGTAATGTAGATGCGGCAACACCACTTCTTTTTCTACTCTGAATTTTGAAGTAAATTAAAAAAAAAATGTTATCACATTTTGAAGAAAATAAAAAAGAAAAGATATGTGTAGTCATGCACGTTATAGCCTATAGGTATGCAAAACGCATCCTCTTATTTACACATAATTGAGAGCCCTTAGCACTTTTAGTTAGGTAATTTACAATCTACATATTAGTCTTAAGTTTTTAAAACATTTGAGCTTTTGGTCCTATACTTTACAAAATTGTATTTTCACATGAAACTTTTATTTCAGTACTTTTATTTCAGTATCAATAGTGCAAATTACTTTCAAACAAAATTTAAAATCCAAAAAATTATTCATAATTTTTTGTAAAAAACTTACATATACAACACATGAACAGACCCTAAGTCAAAAAATTTATTCCTATCTAAGGAGCTTTTACACAAACTATTTATGTGATAATTCAGTAAATTAATAATAATATACTAAATCGGTGGTAGAAGTCGGGTGTGTTTGCACTTACATAAATTATTTGGGTCAAAAAATTTATAGTTGTTTTTTTATTCCTTTTTCTTTTCTTTTGTTTCATATAAGCATTTTATGTTTAAATCTGACCCTTATTAAAGTCGTTAGAATTTTAGTTGATTTTTTTCTTCTCATTCCTCTTGCATGTAATGTAGATGCGGCAACACCACTTCTTTTTCTACTCCGAATTTTGAAGTAAATTAAAAAAAAATGTTATCACATTTTGAAGGAAATAAAAAGAAAAGATATGTGTAGTCATGCACGTTATAGCCTATAGGTATGCAAAACGCATCCTTATTTACACATAATTGAGATCCCTTAGCACTTTTAGTTAGGTAATTTACAATCTACATATTAGTCTTAAGTTTTTAAAACATTTGAGCTTTTGGTCCTATACTTTACAAAATTGTATTTTCCTCCCAATATTTAAAGTATATTGCACTTATACCAGAATATAGTATATTTATAGAAGTTTACCTCATACGATGTTTCAAGTTTTGCATTGTTGGTCTCAAATGAAGCGCGGGACAACAAAACATAATATTTTAATAAATTAAGATCACAAATTCTAATTTTATTAAGTGTTGAACCAAAACTATTGTTGATTCAATCATATGTAACCAAAGTTAAGTTACAATTATCTCTTACAAGCATATCAAATGCTCAAGTTCGAATCATATAGTAGACATCACACTAGGGATGACTTATATCCTATGTACTTTACGGTCCGAGCTGTAAATACACAATTTAGTAAAAAAAATATCATATTTTAAATACAAATTTGGTATAAAATGAAAATCCAAGAGTATAATTTAGAACCATATTATTCAGATTTTGAAATCAATTTTTTTTTTCTTTTCTGCAAAGTCTTTTATGCAAAACTAATTTGGTGGAATTGGAAGTAAGAAGTTTTCACCTTTTCTAAATATTAAAATGTTGTTTTGCATGTAATCAAAATATATGTGAACAGTTTTCTTAATGTTTCACTTATACTCAAGAACCAAGTTCGACAAATTTATAATGTTAATAGTTGAAGTTTAGATAACTCATACTAAAAATCATATAAAAAATGTATTACGTAAAATTACAATTTAGTGTAATTTTGTGCGTAGCACGGGAATAAGCTAGTAAAAATAAATATGCAATAATTTAGAGAAAATGATATATAAAAGAGACAAGGGTTACTTTAATTTGTGTTGTTTATACATTTAAATATGCAAAAATCTAAATATATGTTCTATTATGTCTTAAATATGATTTTTTTTTGAATAAGTCAAAACTTCTTGAATTATTAAAATTTAATCGAATAAATATATTCGAGCTCATATTTCTCACAAAATTTAATCAATGACAGGACCAAGTAATATTTATTCTATATGAATATTTTTCTTAAACTTTATTTTATAGTAATGACAATATATTTCATATTACTTCAGTTCATATTGTACTAATTGTAGATGTACTCAATTTTTTCTTAAATTAACTTTCACTTACAACCATATTATATTATTTATTTTCTCTAATTAAAGAAAAAATAATAATTTAATCATCCACAAGCTAAGCGTCTACAATTTTGAAATAAAAATAATTAATGTTGTGCATAACCAATAAAGCCCTTTAGTAATAGTGAACTAAAAACATTCAAGCCCAATTGATCAAGTGTGAAGTGACTATATTTTCATATTTTTTTATATAGTGTGTTACATGCCTAACAGAATAAACAAATAAAATAAAAGATAGGCTTTAACATCAGACTAAATGGACTCTCCAAATAATGCCACGTCATTTTCCAGATCGTGTTTCTCACTTTCTGTTTCTTCAATTAAATCCACAATTACTTTTGCAAGTCCCAGTTTCCCAAAGTCTTCCCATTTTTACCCATTTCTTCAGATTACTCTTCAATTTCTTCCAAGATTCCACATTTCATCACAAATCCATCTTTAATCAACTCCATGGTCATGACAGTTAGGAATTAGATTTATCAGTTACGTACCCATATTATTAGATAACTATTGACAAAACTTGGTGATTGAAATTTAACAAATTTACAACCTAGAATTCCTAATATTTTGCATGATTTGTAGGGAGTTTAAAATTTAAATTCATATTTAATGAAAACTAAATAAAAATTTCGGAAATAATCAGTGGAAATTACCATAAATGATGTTTACTTGCCAACTAACTAATTACACAATTTTATGATTAAAAATAATTCAAAATTTTAAAAAAAGAGAATTTGATCCAATTTGAGTCAAAGACCATTCTCCTATCTAATCTAATCTAATCATATCATATCATATCATATCATATCTTATATATATATATATATATATATATATGTATATATAATCTAATATAATCTAATCTAATCATATCATATCATATCATATCTCTTTTATATATATATATATATATATATATATATGAATGGTCTTTGACCTATTTTAACTGAAATTCTTTTTTCTGGTGTTTCTGAATTTTTTTATTATCTTGAAAATTGTGATTGGTTGGTATAATATTGCCAACTCGATTTTTTTTATTATAAAGTAAACTAAAATCATGCTTAATATTAGCTATGAGTTAATGGAGTTAACAATTTCCACCTTAAAAATGTGGAGAAATACAAGAGTGGAAGTTTTCAAATTTCAATCTTCTTTTTATTTTACAAAGAGTCTTACCTAATTTAATGACAATAAATCAATGTAAATATTATCTCCCTGCTAATAAGGAAAATAACAATTAAAATATGAACGTATTTTGTCTATTCCAGTTACATATTTCCTAACATAATTACGCCAATAATTATCTCTTTTTACATATTTATCTCCACCATAATCTAATTGTTTCTTTCTTTTTTCTTATTTATCTCCACCATAATATAAATCATATTCCATCTTTCTCTACACCTCTATTGTAATTTTTGTTTTCACTTTTTGTCGGTTCTTTCATTTTTCCTAACAATTTTCTCTTCCAAGTTAATTTTTTTTCTTATTCCCTGCTGGCGATATTATAAAGCCCAACTTCATACTTTTATATTGTTATCCATTATTTTTAATGAATTCTTATTTAATTTTGCGTTGCTAGTGACACAATTGAGGTCCTTGATGATGGATATATACATATTGATAAGGATGCATGTATTGTTTCATTTTGATCCTAACTTAATTATTTTCGTTAATAGTGCACATAATATTCTTAGAAAATAAAAGTTTCCTACTAATGTCTGCAGGTGATCTCCTTCTAAGTTATGCAAGTATGGGTTAAGTTTTATTTTAGGGATAATTACATCGACCTCCCCTGAGGTTTGGGCTAATTATTTCCTAATCCCCTCGCAATTTCATAATTACATCCACCTCCCCCCACATTTGAAAAACATTACAAAATGATGTGAAATGACGATATTGTCCTCGTCAGTTTTAATTAAAAAAAATAAAATAAAAATATTAACAAAATATCCGATTTACCCTTCCAAGGGATAATTACATCGACCTCCTTGAGGTTTGGGCTAATTACGGAATTTCATAATTACATCCACTTCCCCCCACATTTGAAAAATCTTACAAAATGATGTGAAATGATACACAAAATTTCAATACTACCCTTGCAAAAAATTATTTTATACATAAAAAAAGACTCTAACCCTAACCTCCCACCCCACCTCCACCGTCCCAAACCCGCAAATATCCTCCCAGGCCGTGTCGTCGGCCTGGTTCGAACCCTAGGCCTTCCAGGCCGGCAGCGCATTGGGAGGAGATTTGCGGGGTTCGGGACGTCGGGTGAGGGGTTCGGGACCGGCGGGTGCGGGGTTGGGGGGGTTAGGGATGGTGAGGGTTCTTTTTTTAAAAATAATAATAGTTTATATTAAAATAGTTTATTGATTTATTAATATTAGTATTTTTATATAAATAAGAAACGATTTTAATATTATTGTATTTAAGTAAGAAATATCAAAAAAAATTATGATTTTATAATAACTATTTTATTAAATCGAGTATTTTTATTTTTTGTAAAAAAATTATTGATTTTATAATAACTATTTTAGTTAAAAGTTTAAGAATTTTTTTAGTAAACATGTGAGCATTTTTATAATGTCTAATAATTTATGTTCAAGTTTTTTCTTCTTCTTATGATTAAACGTAATTCATTAATTTATCCTTATACTTTAATTATGAAAAAAATTGACATTATTAAAATTACGGGTTAAACGTTAAAGTTGAATTTATGTACATTTTTTATTTATGTTCTACAATATTTTTTTCTTATAATTAACCATAATTTATTTACTTTTAACTGTAAAAGCATTATGAAAAAAATAATTGATGTGTTATTATATTTTTATTTTAAGAATACATATACACTACTCTTAAAATTCATTTATTATTTTAAACCTAATTAATTCATTTATTCTTTTACTTTAATTAGTAGAAAAAATTGAAATTATTAAAATTATGGGTTAAATGTGAAGTTGAATGTATTTACATTTTTATTTATGTTCTACAATATTTTTTTCTTATAATTAACCATAATTTATTTATTTTTCCTTGTATTTTAATTGCAAAATCATTATGAAAAAAATTGGAAAAAAATGTTGATGTTATTATATTTTTATTTTAAGAATACATATTCATTAATAAACTAATTATAAGTTTCAAATAAATTTATAACATTTGAATCCATACTTATACATATACATTGCAAAGAAACCCCTCATATGTACCAAACATAACAAGGGTATAATTGTCCAACAAAATAGCTACAGTAACCTCAAGGGTAAAATAGGAAGTTGAATAAAAATTCGTCGATGACGTCATCAAAATGTAAGATTTTTGAAACGTCGGGGGAGGTGGATGTAATTATGAAATTGCGAGGGGATTGGTCAATAATTACCCCAAACCTCAGGGGAGGTCCCTGTAATTATCCCTGCTGGCGATATTATAAAGCCCAACTTCATACTTTTATATTGTTATCCATTATTTTTAATGAATTCTTATTTAATTTTGCGTTGCTAGTGACACAATTGAGGTCCTTGATGATGGATATATACATATTGATAAGGATGCATGTATTGTTTCATTTTGATCCTAACTTAATTATTTTCGTTAATAGTGCACATAATATTCTTAGAAAATAAAAGTTTCCTACTAATGTCTGCAGGTGATCTCCTTCTAAGTTATGCAAGTATGGGTTAAGTTTTATTTTATGGTTCAAGGCGGCTAAGGTAATTCATCTACATTAAACTTTTGTTCACTTTTTTTCGGTTCTTCCATTTTTCCCAACAATTTTTTTTTCATGTTTAATTTTTTCTTATTCTCTTTTGTTGGCGACATTACTAAGCATAATTGTATGCTTTTTATAATGTAACTATATTTTAATGTGTTATCCATTATATTTTATGAATTCTTACTTAGTTTTGCGTTGTTAGTGGTTCGATTAAGGATATTCTTTGATGTGAATATATACATATTGGTAAGGTTGCATGTATTGTTTCCCTTGCATCCTAAATTAATTCTTTTCGTTAATATTGCATATAAAATTCTTAGAAAATAATAATTTCCTATAAAGTTTTTTTAGGCATTTAAATTTGAATAACTGCTACATTTATGCCTTGATTTTAAATATATTTTTATGATGTAATTCTGTTTAATAAGGGGAAGATGTTCAAAATTTATTATCTTTCAAACCAAAACTTCTTTTACTATATTTGTAGCACTTCATTAGACTCATAGTACAATGGTAATAAACTATACTTGAAATTATTAGTAATGTAACTCACGAGTTGTAACAACATCAAAGTAATGCTATTTAACACAAACAATATTTTAAAACGGGAGAATTGCTTTTCTGGTATCATAGGATAGACTAACTTGCAACTTTGGTACTATTGGATACAAAAATGCAAATTTGGTACCATAGTATAGATTTTCATTGCAATTTTGGTATCAAACCCAATTTTTCTCCAAAGTTAATACCAATTTTCCCCCTGTGAAATGTATAATATTCAATTTACCCCTCTATAATTTGAAAAAAAATTAATTTACCCCCTGTAAAAAAATTAATCAAGCAATTTTCCCCCTTTAGCTGAAGAGTGTAACTCACTTGCTGAAATTGAGAGTAGGCATGAAAACTATTTTATAACATAGGGGGATAAATTGTCACATTTATTATAACACATGGGGTAAAATGCCACATTATCATAATAAAAGTGGATAAAGTGCCGCCTATAAAATATCAGGGAGGCGATGTGAAACTTTTACAAAATTACAGGGGGTAAAATGCTCTTTTTTAAATCACAAGGGGTAAATTGAACATTATCCATTTCATAAGGGGTAAGTTATAATTAACTTTGGGGAAAAATTGGGCTTGGTACCAAAGTTGCAATGAAAATTTATCCTATGGTACAAAATTTGCATTTTCATATCCAATGGTACCAAAATTGCAAGTTGATCTATCCCATGATACAAAAAAAGTAATTTTCCAATTTTAAAACATTAGTATTCTAATAAAAATCTCTATTTTTAAAATACCACATTTCTATATCTACATTTGTTCCACTACTTCAACAATTGCAAATGTTCAAGCTATTATGTTTATTATATGTTACTCCTCCATTTAATTTAACTTACGAATAATTAAACACTCATTCCTAATTTATTAGGCTGTTTTATATTTGTAAGTTTTTTCATGTTTTTTATCTTGATTAAATTCAGTTTTGTTGACAGATATTCATTGATAAATTCATGACATTTGTATTTGCACTTAAATTAGCTTATTTTAAATATAACATTATCAACCATATACTTTAATTGATGGTTTTGTGCATAGCACGGGAATAAGCTAGTCAATATATATATTTGAAGGGTGGGTTTGACTCTAATTGGTTCAATTTGACTAAATCCTGATTTTCTAGAATTTTGAATTATTTTATTATCCAAGAATTTTTTGATTGGTTGTTGTTTATCTATAGATTTGGAAGGTTTTCAAATTTTAAAACTGATTAGTTTAAAAGGAATCTTAATTAAATAAATTTGTTGGATGAAGATGAAGAAGTGAAGGGAGGCTTTGATGATTTACAAAAGTCATCAGCTAAGTAATGGAAGCTTAGCAACCTCTAAGAAATTCAATTTGAGAAGACAAGTAAAATCAGAAGGGTTGAATTTTGGTCCAGAAGACTACTGATCTGACGCTGAGTTTGGAATCAGACTGTTGGATTTCAGCACAGAAAAATCAGATGAGTTCGATTTGAATCAGCAGAGTGTTCATCAGCAGAGTGGATTCAATCAGCAGAGTAGAAGTGATCAGAAAGTTATTGTAACGGTAATAAATGCACTCAGTGTAATAAATGCTGTAAGAGAAGGGTATTAAAGACAAATGATTTAAGAGAAACCTCGGATCAGCAATGTGCATTAAATGCGACTTGACAGAAAGTACAGCAGAACTGTACAGTGAACAGTTGCAGAAGCCGTTCTGAAACAAGGACCAGTACTCGAGGAAAATCTGAAGATCTGTCATTTCTCAACGGGCAGAAATTCAAATCCTCAAGTATAAATAGTTCTGAATTCAAGAGTTAGAGACAACGAACACAAGAACTGAGAGCAATTCACGATCAAATTCTCTAAGTCTCAAACACTCTAAAGCAGAACACTAAATCAGTTAAGTCATTTGTTGACAAGCTGAAGTCAAGAAAAACAAGTTATATCTAAATCTTATTGATTTTCTGTAAAGAGAGAAGTTGTGAGAAGTAGTTTTCCATCTTAGTGAGTGAAAATACTTCAGAGTATAGGCCTTCTTTCACTACTAGAAAATGGAGAAATTTCGACTGATTATTTTCGACGAATTTAAATCAGTTGAAATAGTTAATAAAATTTCAACAAGAAAAAATTCATTCGAAAAATTTCGACGGAAAAAAAAATCCTTCGAAAATATTTTCGTCCTATTTAAATTTTTTTAAGGAGAAAAATAGTATGAATTTTTGAAATTTTCGTGCGCTTTTGAGAAAAAAAAATCCTGTTTTAGTTCATTAGGAAAATAGCATTTTTTTATTAATAAATAATAAATATTTATAATTAGTTTGGAACGAATTCTTTTTACATTTGTCAATTCAATTACGGGACGGAAGTCGGGGTGTTGATATAGTTTGGGACGAAAAATCCAAATTTGTAATTAGTTTGGGATGAATTCTGCCATTATGCTTAAATTTGCCATGTAGTGACACGTAAGTAGCCATGTGGCAAATGAGACGATATTCCAAAAGAATATAAAATTACGGGACTAATTTGGCTAAATGATATAGCTTGGGACGAAAATCCAAAATCATTAATTAGTTTGAGACCATTTTTGCAATTTTGCCTATAAATTACTACATTTATCATAATACATGATTATAAACTGCTACATTATCATAACACAAGGGGATAAAATGTCATATAAAAATGTGAGGAAGACGGTGTAAAACTTTTATAAAATTACAGGGAATAAAATACTCCTTTATAAATTACAAAAATACAAATTAAACATCATCAATATTTTTTTTTTTGACTCCAACGTCATCAATATCATTGACTAAAAAAAAAGTGTATATTCCCAATTAAAATCAGCAGTATTAACCAGTACCCATATCTCAATGTGTGGCTCCGCAATGTTGCCTTATCTCCCTACGCTTGTGGTTGCCCTCATTCCTTCATCTTCTTCTCCTCCTCCACTAAAATACCAACTTGTAAAATACTTAAAATAAAACTAAACTCTTCACTTCACTTTACCATATCAAAAAATGGCTTCCTCAACTTTGCTCTCACCCGCCATCACCCCTTCTCAGGTAATTTCACTTTTTTGTAAACAAAAATTTAATTCATACCCATATGATTTAAAAAAAAAAAAACCCCTCTAATTTCTTGTTTGTTTTAATTAATTAGTTGGGTTCGGTGAAGAATGGGGTGAATTTACCTCCACTTTGTGGGTTCGCTCCGAAGATTAATAAAAATGGAAAGGATAAGAGAATGAAAGTATCGTGTATGGCGACGAGCATACCCGCAGATCGTGTGCCGGATATGGGTAAAAGAAAGCTTCTGAATTTGCTTCTTTTGGGTGCTCTTGCACTGCCTTCTGGTGGAATGTTGTACCCTTACACCTACTTCTTAGTTCCTCCTGGGTTAGTTTACTTCCTCTTATACTACTCCCTTTTGATTGATGAGCCTATTTGTTTAATTTTCTTGTTCTACTTGAGGGTGTAAACGAGTCGAGTAGCTTAATGTTGGAACAACACGATCTTCAAGTTTGGTTTGTTATTTTTTTATTGAGCTTGCTTGTACTTAACAAATCGAGCTCGAGCGAGCTTTATTAGCCGAACATTAGTTTGACATAGTTTTATGACATTTTAGTTTAATATCGAGTAGATTGGGTTGATTTTTAGTCCTAATTAGTAGGGCCGCAAATCAAACCAAGCTACTCGATACTCGACTCGAGCTCGTTCGATAAAAGTTCGTTTGAACTCGGTTCGTCACACTAATCAAACAAACTTGAACATCATTTTTAATTCGACACGACCCAATAAGCTAAAAATTGAAAATATTCATGTAAAAATCAAGCTACTCAATGCTCGGCTCGAGCTCGTTTGCTCGTTCGATAAAATTTCGTTTGAGCTCGACGAAATTAACAATCAAACCAAGCTCAAACAGAAAATTTCAAGTTCGATAAAATTCAAACAAAGCTTGAACAGTGTGTCGTCTCAGATCGATTACACCCCTACTAATTAGATTGAAAAGGGTGGAAGTAATTGGCATAAATTTGTGTGTTCTTGATTGTATAAATGTTTTTACTTTTTATTGCTATAGATAATTAAAAAATTAATGGGTCTAATTCCTTACATTAAATGCTATTGATTTAGCAACTGAACAATTATGTATACAGTCTTATCATAATATACTCCCTTTAGCTTAGCTTAGATTGATTGAGTAATAATGATTTGCTAGATGAACAAAATTTACATTATTCTTATCAAACTCATTCTGTCTCAACTTGAATTTTTTTTATGTTTCCACATGGGATGTGTTGTATAATTGTAATATAATTACAATTATATATTTTTTTAATTTACAGTTCTGTTCTTATCATACTCATTGTATCTCTAATTTAATGTTTTATTACGTATAGTTCTGCGAATATTGCTAATTTTTAACTTGTTTGTTACTTGTGTAATAACACTACATTTGAACCAAGAGCAGTAGCGGAGGTGGTAGTGGTGGTACTGTGGCCAAGGATGCATTAGGCAATGATGTTGTCGTTGCTGAATGGCTCAAAACCCACGGACCTAATGATCGAACCCTCACACAAGGATTGAGGGTAATAATATTTATTAATCTTTTATTCCTAAATTATTGCATTCTTTGTCGATGCTATTATACTATGCCATTCTGGCACCATCCCTTTGCTGGCTTCTTCAATACTACACTGCTTGCAATGTACGGACAATTTCTAGTCTAAATCTTGTTATTGGAGTTAACAAACAAGAATAATGTCATTTAGAAACACCCTATTTTCTTCCTCTTAGGTTTTTTTTTTTTTCAAGAATTGTCATTTTTTTTTTATGAATTTAAAGGTTTGATGAATTTCAGGGTGATCCTACCTACCTTGTTGTGGAGAGTGACAGAACACTTGCAACATATGGTATAAATGCCGTGTGTACTCACCTTGGTTGTGTTGTGCCGTGGAACGCTGCTGAGAACAAGTTCATGTGCCCGTGTCATGGATCACAATACAACAACCAAGGAAAGGTTGTTAGAGGACCCGCTCCTTTGGTAAGTTATACCTAAACAATCGTCTCGAAATCATTAATTTATTCATTCCAATCGAGTCAAAGAATAGAAATACTACGAAAAAAAAGTTTTTTTACACTTCTTGAAATGTTTTTTTGGTGCAGTCTTTGGCTTTGGCTCATGCTGATATTGACGATGGGAAGGTATTGTTTGTTCCATGGGTTGAAACAGACTTCAGAACCGGTGAAGATCCATGGTGGCATTAAATCTGTCCGGAAAATTTTCCCCGTGTATCATATGTTTGTATGGATTTGCCCCTCAAGAAAAACTTGAAAGTATGAAGCAATTTAATGGAATAGCATCTGCTTTTCAGATACACTTTTTATTATTTATGTAAAGTTTTATATATACAAAAGCATTCAGTTCAACAGACTGAAAGTACTTGTGGTGTACTTTTTCTCATCACTTTATGTCTTACATTCAGAGAAAGTGCAGTTTTATGAACCTCATAGTGAGTCCTATATGTTTTGCTTCCAACAGGAGAACAAATTGAGTGTAGTTGAGTCAAATTGAATTGATTTTTTTATCAGATGTTTGACTATGATTTGAATTTTAAACAAATTGAGCTCGGATGAGTTTTAATTCACCCGAACACAACTCAAGTTTGAGTAGTTTCGATATTTGTACATGTATCATTATTTTTAGGTTATCGATTCTAGCTTTAAATGAGCTTCGAAAGGAATTAAATGATTCATGTTGTTCACCTGAACCCTTGAAGCGAATTTAAATGAACACGTTTCTTACTTTTCTTGGTTCTTTTGATAAGGCACACTGATTTGCCTTATAGCTTGTTTGGTTGTAAGGAAAGTGATGGAAAATTGTAGGAAAATGAAAAAGAAAGGAAAGGAAAAGGAAAGGAAAATAAATTCATTTTCCTCTATATGTTTGGTTGTTAGGAAAACTGTTTTCTTGCAGATGTTTGGTTGTCAAGAAAGTTTAGAAAAAGAAGTAATATTTTTTATAATTATCTCCGTTTTATTATAAATAGTTTCAAAATTGTAAAATATATTGTAAAATTTAGTTGATATTGCATTTTGCTATTTGTACTTTTCTAGTTTCAAGATAAGAATTATATTTTCTTTGGGTTGTTTGTATCTGAAATGGGTATTTTTGCGATATTTTATGGGGGTATAATTGCTATTGTGACTTGAGAGAGTATTTTTTTGCTAATAATAAATAAGCACAAAGGGGGTTTTGGTAAGAAAAAATCACAAATAGGAAGTTTGGATAGTTAGACAAAGTACAAGGGGTATTTTGCAATTTACTCTAAAATTTTCCCAGGATTTCCCCATCAAATTGGTGGAGAAATTTTTTCTTCACAAAATTTTCCTGCAGGAAAGTTGAAGGAAATTAGCAACTTCCTTTCCTGCTATCCAAACAACAAGTGAGAGAAAATAAAACCGACTTTCCTTCACTTTCCCGACAACCAAACAATACATTAATGAATGAAAAGTTTCCCATAAAGAAAAGAAAAATAAGAAAAAGAAATAAACAAATAATATAAGGGACACGTGTGAATTGCGCGAGGGTGTAGACCACTGCATTGTACCTCACATCAAAGAAACCACATTTCTTAAATACAAATAGAGGTCACCAAATTAGACCATGGACCTTCACATACGATGGCCCATTAACTCGATCTAAACAAGTCCGAGCTACATGCAAAAGAAAAAGAAAAAAAAATCGGCTTGGAAGGGGTGTTTTTTGCATCCATTAATGGGGTATAATTATCATTTCTGTTTGGAAGGGTTTTTTTGCTAATAAAAATAAGTACAAGGTTTTTTTTTAAATAGTTATGTAAAGCACAAGGGTGTTTTTGCATTTCTCTCAAACAAGTCCTAATGCACCACTTAGGGTGCATTTGGTTGAGTTCTGGCTCTGTCTCGTGAAACTGGCCCAGAATTCTTTTAAATGGAGTTTGACGAAACCCATGAAACTCATCACAAATTTATTCAGAAACTCATATTCAAACTCTTGAAACCTATAAAACATTGATTTGATACATACCACCTATTTTTTTTCCCTCAAACTCTATAAAAAAAATACATAAATTTGACATCTAAACTCCAACATTCAAACTCAATTCAAGTGGGGTTTCAATTTTTTCAAAACCAAAAAATCTAATCAAATGAGATTTCACAGGTTTCAGCGAAACCATTTTTTTGAAACTGAGACCCGCGAAACCGAGCCGAAACCCTTCCAAATAGACCCGTAGCCTCTCAAATAATAAAAAATAAAAGGAAAAATTGTCTCTTCTGCATGCATTAGGCCACCAGGCCCTCAGTCGAAATCACACGACAAAAAAACGTGTCGCTTCGGTCTTAAATTAATTACCATATATAATCCATCCTCTCTGAAGTTAGTTAGAATTACCATGGCTGTAAATTCATCTTCTTCTTCTTCTCCTGATCAATACTCTGCCATAATTACTACTACTACTCCTCCTTTATCAGAAAACAATGAGGAAAACCGGAATGATTTTAATTATAAAAAAGGAGTTAAAAATCTCATTGAAACTGCCCCTGAAATGAAGAAATTGCCACCGGAATTTGTTCTGAAATTACCCCGAAATCCGTTGTCTGCAAGCAATGCTGAGATTCCTGTTATCGATCTGAGTGGACTCGTTAATGGATCCCCTGTTGAATGCAGAGTTTCTACTGTACAAGCCATCAGCTCTGCTTGTGCCCTCTGGGGATTCTTTAGGGTCAGTTCTTAATATGTATAGTATATGGGTTCCAAAATGCAAATTACTCGTTTTTACAGTGCATTCCCTAAGACTTTTGCATTTTCCCTTTTTCTTTTTTTTTTTTTTGACTGGGCACATCTCCTCAATGATAATTACTCCCTCCGTTTTTTGTTTATTTGTCGTTTTGGTAATAAGAATTTGTTTACTTTTATTTGTCGTTTTAGAAGTTCAATGTAAAATTAATTTTTTTCTATCAATTTTACTTTTCTTGTTAATAATTGTAATTAATGCTGTGATAATTTAGTTAAAAGGGTGTTTTGGGGTGTTTTGCTTAAAAAGAGAGAATATTTATTACAATTCTTAATATGTATGCAATTCTTCAAAATGACAAATAAAAAAAAATGGAGAGAGTAATTGCTAACATTTATGTAAGAGAAAATATCACTTTCCTCCCTCAACTTTCAAACATATTTTATTTTAGTCCCTGATTTTTGGTTGTTAACATTTGATTTTCTACTAGACACCGCCGAACGGCCAAATATAGTGATTTGTGGACTAGTTTTGAAAGTTAAGTGCAAATGCAAGAATTGGCAAATGAGAGAGCAAAGTGCATCACATTGATACGAACCTATATAAACTTGTATCTCGTAATTGTTTATATTTAATTTTCTTACGTGTATTTATCTTCTTAAGTAAGAATTTGAGCATCTAAATTCATAATACTAATATAAAAGTTATCAACAGATTGTTAATCATGGGATAGAGGCGCGTTTGATTGAGGAAATGGTGGAAGAGGTAGAAGCATTCTTCAGTTTGAGTTCGGAAGAGAAAATGAGATATGCTTCAGAGGATGTAATGAGCCCTGTAAGATATGGAACAAGCTTAAACTCTTCATCCAAACACGCCCTTCACTGGAGGGACTATTTAAGGCATTATGGCCATCCATTTCAGAATAGCTTCCACCTCTGGCCCAATAATCCAACCAAATACAGGTGAATAATTAATTATGGGTTAATGGCAATTTACACCCCCCCTTTGATTATCATAATATCAATTTATTCTCTTGTGATTTGAAAAAAAGCAATTTACCAAATGTGATTTTAAAAATGAAAGAACTTTATTAAAAAAAAATTAGAACTATTGTGTGAAATAATGATGAAATCATGTCATGAAAGTCGAGTACTATGTAATTTAGAGCAATAAACACAAAAATATAATGGATCTTAATGAAATTCACAATGATTAGTTCTAAAATATAAGGGGGAAATTGCAAATGAAACTTTTGACTTCACAAATGCCAAATTCAATAAGGGCCTTCAGGACCTTGACATTTCTTTTTAACGTTCGCACGAGACATTTTCTTAGATTTGTCGACAAGTACAATATATTTGTTTTGTAGTAGGATAACATAATTGAATCATAAGAGATTAGATTGGACTTAGTCAAATCAGGATTATAATTTTTCTTTAAAATATTTAGTCTTCGCTTATCAGTGTACGTAGGTTCTAATTAAGACCAACCATCAACATTAATTTTCTTTTGGTCTTGCTATTTGCAATTGACATTTCAATTTTGAATTGATAGTTTTTTTTAATTAAAGGAATGTTGCCAAGAAATACTTGACCGAGATATGGCAATTGGCAATAAGGATAATAGGTGCAATTTCTGAAGGTTTAGGACTTGAACCAAACTACATAGAAGATTCATTGGGTGAAGGATGTCAAATTCTTGCAGCCAATTACTATCCACCATGTCCCGAGCCGGATAAAACATTAGGGCTCGGAGCTCACTCGGATCATGGTGCACTCACAATTTTGATGCAAAATGGTGTGAATGGTTTGCAAGTCAAACACAATAATACATGGATTGTTGTTCCTCATGTGCCCAACTCTTTTGTTGTCAACCTTGGAGATTTCTTGGAGGTTAGTAAATTTATCTATCATCAATATTAATTATCTATGAAAATATATTCTTATTTGGATCCAACATTATTTTAATAGATTATGTGGTTCATATGTTATCAATTGCATGAGAGAGTCGAACCCTTGTCCGGAAAAAAATTACAATATATATATAAATTGGGTTAACTTGAACATTATGTTTAATATAGCATTGATTAGACTATACTATTGGCTTATAGAAACAAATTATAATATGCATTTTATGATAGAGTACTTACCATTTTGATCTAGCTAGTGGTGAGAACTTTGATAGTCACTTTAGACATTTGTCGTGATCTTGAATGTATTTCGCGCCTTAAATAAAAATAATGTTTGATCGAATATTACGTGGTATTTGATCCGATCCTAATATCATAATCATTTTTGAGGTATTCAAACGCAAAAAATTAACATTAAAAACTACAATTATAGCTTTTGGCATAGTTCTACAAAACTAATTCCCTTGGCCCAGGATGGAAAAGGCAATTCCATGAGAATTGGTTATTCAATAATTAATTTTGACAATAACTGATAATAATTAAAATCAATTATGTAAGAATTTTTTGAATAATTATTTCAGTCAAAAGCTATATTATGTGGCTTTTAAAATAAGTTATTTTTTTGCGTTTGAAGATCTCAAAAGTGATTATGACACCTAGAATCAAACACTACAAAAATCACGATTGATCAAACTTGAATAAAATACCTTTAAAATCGAAAGTGGTCTAAAAGTGCTTTTGAATGATCACACTGCTAGACCAAACTTACGCTTATTTCAGAAATTGTTTTACTAAATCAACTCTCATAGAATAAGTTTTCAACCGTTAGGCCAAACTCGTAAGAATCCCCCCTAAACCCATAATTCTAACTAAGCTAGTGCGGTTGCGATTTATTACTTGTCCCAAAGTTGGCAGAATACGGTAAACCCTGTGGACTGATTCGGGTTTGTCATGAACCCGAGTTAACATAATAGTATGAGTCTATATATTTCATGTTCCTTTGGGCTAAGGAAAGGATTATGTCAGATCTTTCATTTGGATATCATTTGGAAACTAGAGAATGATTGATCTTTACCCTATCCTCGATCCAATCTAACCCAACTTTTAACATGATCAAATTCGACCCAGACCATTTATGTGCTACCCGTACTAACATGATCAAATTCGACCCAGACCATTTATGTGCTACCCGTACTAATCCTGGTAGAACCCTGATCAACTCAAAGCTTTAATAAGTCAAATTGAGTTTCATAAGTTTTGTCGAAAACTCTCAAACAATTTTTTGAAACCAAACCCAGACATGAACCGACCAAACTACTTCCATAATAAGCCTTAGGGAATAATGCATTAGAATATATTTTACCCTTAAAGTAATATCTCATACTCCTATAATTTAATGTACTTTTGCAATTAATAGATACTAAGCAATGGGAAGTACAAAAGTGTGGAGCATCGAGCAGTGGTGAATGCCCAAAAGACAAGAATCTCATTGGCCGTGGGCCATGGGCCTCAACAATCAACCGTTATTGGGCCTGCAAGCCCACTAATTAAAGAAAATGAAGAAGTTCAATATCGGCCCATTACATATAAAGACTACATCAGGCTCCAGCAGAGTAGCACTATTCGAGGGAAAACTGCATTGCAGGCCTTAATGACTAAGACATGATGAGTCCAAGAAAAAGAGCCAAGTTGGGGTATCAACGAAAGAATATTGAACTTCTGGGGCCTATTGCAAATTGTTTAAAGTCGAGTGAAGTTTGTGAGATTTTCTCATATTATTTTCTCTCTCTTTTCACTTTTTCCTAATCTGTTTTTCGGGTTTTTGACAAATTATTCCCCTATGATATGCTTAATATGCGTAATTTACCCCAGTAATATAAATAAACATATTACCCCATGTTAATTATAATAATGAATATTGTAATATTGGCTAATTGACATGTTACCCTCGTGATATTGTCTAATGAACACTTTACCTCCATGTGAATATGTAAAAACCAAGAGGGAAACAATATGTTTATTTTACAAGAACATAGGGGTATTGGCTTATCCTTTTATTTATCACAGGAGGTATAATGTCTTTCATGGATAACAAAGGGGGTAATTTGCTATTAGCTCATACTGTAGAAGTATGATCTCCGAATCCCACTTAGAAAATATTATGCAATTGTCTGAAATGTACAATTTACAAGCTAAGATATATAATGAAAATACAGAAGATCGCAATATGCAGTTATATTATGGTACTAATTTGTATTTGACATTAGTCCTATGTTTCTTAGAGTACTTAAGTCATGTAGACTTTAAGTAAGAAATCTGAGCCTTTAATGTTTCTTTCCTATATATTTGTAATAACTTAAAATAAACAAAATGTTAGAAAATTTGTCAAATATTGAATTATATTTCTCAAAACTACCATCTCACATAAACGTAAAGATATCTCAAAGTTTACGACTTTTTGGTTGTAAATGACTTGAAACCACTAGTTCTCAGCCACTACTTTTAAAGGCATAAATGTAAAGATATCTGAAACTTTCACTGTTTTAATTCATAACTAGTACCCAAAAATGTAAAACTTTTTAGCTTAAGTACTAGCACAAGAGCTTACTCACAGCATTTTAGTATGTAATTGTGCGTCCTTTTCCAATTTCCAGCATCCAACAGCTTCTTCAGCTAACTTTTGGGGTGGAAATGTGAAAGTCCATGTAATGTGCTTTAAATATGTAACCTCTTATGCATATGGTGAATCAACTTAGGATCCAACCATTTCACAGTGAAGTTGATGAGCTCGTTTTTTGTCACCCTTCTTCAAGTAGCCACTAATCAAACTCTCGTAAACGCTTGAACTTGGAAGAAAGGAACGGGCTTTCATCATTTCAAAATACTTTTCCGCCTCTCGTAATCTTCCATTCTTGCAAAACATGACAATCAAGGAAGAAAGACCCAACACATTAGGAGATATTGATCGGTATTCCATCTCAAATAAAAGCTTTATGGCCGCCTCAATATCACCATCTTTACAATAACCAGCAATAAGATTAGAATATATATTTTCATCCGGAACAAAACCTTTATCCAACATGATAGTAAAAATCTCATCAGCTTTCTTGGAGTTTCCATTGTTGCAAAGCTTCTCAAACATCTTATTTATGGTTGAACAACTAGGAATAATTCCCATTTTTATCATCTTCTTACAAAATTTCAAACTATCTTCCAATCTTCCATTTGTAGAACAACCCTCGATTAGCTTATTAAAACTCTCACTCAAAGGCGTGAATCCCAAATTTTCCATCTCTTGTAAAAGCCCAATGGCCTCGTCTATCCTCCGTTCCTCGGAATATTTCCCGACAAACAAACTACAAACAAAAGAATTTTGTTCAAATCCTCTCTTAAGCATTTCATCATATATCTCTTGAGCATCATTCAAATTCCCCATCTTTATCTTTGCAAAGATAACCAACGAATACGAAATTGTGTCCAAGATCATATTTTTCTGCAACATTCTCTTCAATAATACCAACCCATCTTCAATCCTATCCTCTTCTATCATCTGATAAACCAAACAAGTATTTACAATTACCCGAGGAACAGAACACCTCTTACCGTGCATCCTATCTACAATATCAACAAACTTTTCCAACTTTCCTTCTTTACACAAAGCATTAACCATAATTCTTAAACTCACTTCATTTGGGTATATTCTTGTGTCAATCATGTGCTCATAAACACCCCAAACTAACCGAGGCATGTCCGATTTTTGCATCACATGAAGCAGGGTATTAAAACTAGTGACACTTAATACAAACCCATTATCAAATAACAATTTACAAGCATCAAGAACACCATTAACCATTCTCAACTTTGCACAAGTTTGTACAAACAAGTCAAACACAAATGGGACTGAATCAACAACCTCATAACTCTCAATTAATGAATTAAGAACAAGAAACACCTTATCATTACCATCAGAGAAATCTTTGTTGGTTAAAACAGATTCTGACAATGCTTTGGCATCCTTGGTGAGCCTAGATTTCACCAAAATGTGAATTGTGATGCAGTAATTTGAAATCCCATGTTGTAAATGCATTTCTTTTGCCGACCAATGGAAAAAGTTGAGGGCTTTTCTTGAATTAATGGGTTCTTTGAGTTGCAAAAGTATTGTTTGAACTATAGGGTTGGTGAATTTTACTGAAACGAATTTTTGTGTAAGGGTTTTCCAATTAAGACCATTGTGCAAAGAATCGATTACAGAGGTAGTAATGGTAGTGTTTTCGTCTATGATGATTTTTTTGGGTTGTATTGAAGTGTGAATTAAGGGGGAAAAGGAAAACGAATTCATAATCGAATTTGTTTTTCTGGGTGAAAATAGGCGATAATAAATTGCCATTTTTGTGTGATTTTGCTCGACGGTGATACAGAATGTTGAAGAAAGTTGTCAAAATAAGGCTAATTTGCATCTTGCACCTCAAAATACAGTTTTATTGCAATTTACACCTGGAATTGGAAAAAAAATTAAACATTGAAACAAAAATTTACTGAAAGGCTATGATATACGGATACTCCAAAAAAATACAAAGTATTGTATCGGATATACGGGGGATATGGATATTCGTAGGATACACGTGGGATACGTATCCGATACGTCACATGGCGTATCGGTAATAAAATTAAAATAGAGACGTATCGGATACACTAGTTGGACATCAGGACACTCCGAGGGGCTTTTTATGTAATATTATGGGTCAAATTTAAATTATAATAAAATGATAAAGTCTCTAGGACTAAACATAAACGACTAGTACCACTACTCAGTCTCTTATTCAAGTCTCTCTCCTAGGTCGTGAAATGTCAAATATGAATTTATTTCATTGTTGCGATATATTAAGAATGAATTATGTTTGATTTTGTAGTTATAAAACTTTTGTTTATGTTAAATTGGATTATCTTTTCTTCTAGAGTTTGAATTGAAAAAAAAAAAGGATGATTATGCATAAATTTAAATTATATTTTTACATCCGTATCTATGCTGTATCGTATTCAATAAATTTCAAAAATCTGTATCGTCGTATCCGTATCGTACTGTATCTATATCCCCGTACTTGTATCCGTGCAACATAGCTCCACGATCAAATTGAAAGGAAAACACGATTGTTACGAAATAGTTAGTGGAATAAAGCAAGTGAGCAAGTCCAATATATCGTATTGTCCTAAAGCATTATGTTAGAATATTTCTCATTTTTTCCATGACAATTTATTATGATAAGTGGGAACATTGTCCTATAACATTATGATAGAATTTTTCTCATTTTTTCCATGACAATTTATTATGATAAGTGGGAACAAGGCATGCCAAGACAAAAACTCACTTTTCGTATTTAAAATGATAAAGTGTTTGAATGGTGGAAAGTCAAATATTTTTGCACTATAGTTAAGAAATTTGTTCCTTTTTTTCTTGATTATTATTAATGTTGTATCGTGATAAATGGATAAAAGGCACTCCCATGACAAAATACACTTTTTGACTAGACATAGTGATAGAGCCACATTCTTGACCTTTCATGTTGTGATTTGTGATGGAGGCACATTAATTGAACAAATAATTCACATGGGAATTGGGCCTGTTTGTTTGGCGTTTCCCAGATTTTTTTCGTGTTTGGGAAATGCCAAACAAACATGTTTTTTACTTTCAGAAATAAATTTTTCATCCATTAATTTTCTCAAATTACTCTCTTAAAAGCCAAACAAACAATAATTTTCTTATCTCTAAACAAAACCTATACAAACTCTACTTTGATTTGACATAAAGTAATCTATCTCTTACACAATTTATCTCACATGACAAACATGATTTGACATAAAGTCTTACACATCTTACACCTACAACCCAACTCTTCCAAAAAAACCTACACCTACTTTATTTCTCAAACCACTCTCTCAAAACTCAAACAAACAACATTACGCAAATCGAGATTATTTCACAAACCTCCACTACTCTCCCAAACTACTTTCCCAAACGCCAAACAAACAGGCCCAATAAAACTGACAATCAAATCAGGTTGTGTTTAAGTTTATTGATGAAAATTTGTTTGAACTAATTTCATTGTATAACTTGAGGAAAGAACAAACAATCATGGAGCACTAGTAATTAATAAGGTCTTGTTTTGATCTCGATATATATTCTTGACAGGAATAACAATTTTCTCCATATTATTCTTAAACAAAAAAATTGAATATATATATATATATAAGTCCTATTATAATTTTTGGATTGATGCAATAATTTGATTAACACATGAAGAAATTGTATTTTTAATCCCACGGGCCGCACTTTATAAATTTTTACTTATGGTCCCATTGCATGCCTCATTCACAATTAATTTGAAAAATTTCTTACTTAGACATGGTCTAGAACAATTCCTATATCTTCTGGCTAAGAACGATACGAAATCATTCATTTGGTCGCACAATAAATGATGTGATAATAATTTTGTGTCATTTCTAGCCACAAAATTTATGATTTTTTTTCTAGACAAGGTCTAGGTAAGAATTTCCATCAATTTGAGAAAAATATTAATGCAAAATTAAGCAGTTATGTGGAACCAAAAGTGCTAACCAAAGAGGATTTTGTTAGCAGTTCTACATAACCAAAATTGAGCAGTTCTACTTCATCTAATATGTTGGATCATAGTTGCAAAATATTTCAAGAATCGGGATTAAAAGTACAACTTCGTAAATTTTGAGAGCAGAATACAATTAAAAAAAATACAATTTTGCATGTATTTAATATTTTGGATACTGCTATATATTGTAAACAAGGTAGGCTTGTATAAAATGATAACATCAAATTTAAGTGCACATTGATGAAGACTGAATAAAACAAGATCAAATTAAAGAAAATTGGAAGCAAATATATGGAGAAGTAATATACAAACAAAACCCAAACTACATAACCTGAATGGACCTAATCATATAAAGAAACATATAAAAGATGACTAAATTATTTGAGAACATATGTTCACATAGTACATTTATATATATCTTCACATGAAATCATCAAAGTTTAAACTCTCTGGAATTTCAAATTTAAATAGATCACTGCCAAAAAATTCCCTCTCTTCTTCTATGCTGCCATTTATAAATGCTGAATCAAAATTCATAGGAGGCGGCGGACTAGATAGAGGCGTCGATAAAACAGAATCGAAGCTGAAATTGTTACTGCAAGAGCTATTCATAGATTGATAGCTCGAATTCTCCGATAAATCATTCCTCGTTTGATCAGAAATCCCATAGCCAAATTTCGATAAATTATTATTTGGAAGGCTTTCATTTATAGTATTAGGTGCCAAGTTTTCTTGAAATATCAGGCTACTCGAGTTTGTAGAAAATTGTCCAATATTTTCTTGCATGGGATTAAAATTTTGATTTTGAAAATTTGGTGGGATTGGTTGGTTGTTGATAATGTTTTCAAATTGATTAGGTTGGAAAACAGGGGACTGGTTTTGTTGAAGGTTTTGTAATAAAATATCCGAATTTTGATTATTATTTGCGGACATTAGGTTCATAGAAAGTCTTAAAGCTTGTGGATTTAGAAGAGTTTGAAGGTGTAGGAGATTTGAAAGATTGAGTTGTGGCGAGCTGAGAAGTGCAGAGAGGTCTAAGAAATCGAGACGTGGGGCGTGAGTCACTGGATCAATCCCCATTCTTAGTAGCCTTTTTCGTATATGCGTGTTCCAGTAGTTCTTGATTTCATTGTCCGTTCTTCCTGGCAAACGCGCAGCTATTGCAGACCACCTAACAAATAAACTCATAAAAATTAGGCCTTGGTTTGATTATAAAGTTAGAGAAAAAAAATGTAATTAAAGATTAGAAGTAATGATCTTACTTGTTGCCAAGAACACTATGTAATTGGATTATAGTTTCTTCCTCTTCAAATGAAAATCTTCCCCTCTTGATATCGGGTCGTAAGTAGTTAGTCCAACGAAGACGACAACTTTTCCCACATCTTTGAAGGCCTGAAAAATGTACATCAATCAATATGTCATATTAGAAAAAAAAAAAAAGAACTTGGAAAAATCAATGATCATCAGATATATAGAATTAATAAATCTTTTGAAAAAAAAAATATATATACCAGCATTTTTTGGAAGGTTTCTCCAATTGGCAGGACCATGAATTTGAATGTATTGAATGAGTTTCATGTCTTCTTCTTGGGTCCAAGGACCTTTTTTAAGGCCATTTTTATCACAACATGGTGATCTTCCCATTCTTGATTAATCCTATAGTTTTAATGGGATTTCGATTTGAAAATTAAGTGTAAAAAGGAAAGAGATTTGCAGTGTAATTTTTCAAAGGCAAAGAGAAGTTTTGGGTGAAAAGTGTTAGTTGTAGGTCCAAAGAAGAAGTGATTTGTCTCATATATATAGGTGAGAAAGAAAAGATTGAAGTCAATATGATTTGGCGCCGGCCCTGGTCTATTATGTCAAAATCTGCTTCTTGTGTGCTGTCTTTTTGGGGGATGAAATTATAGACAATTGTATAAAATATGAAAATTATTGAAGGGATTATTAATAAGGTAATTGTCTCTACCATTCACATTGACCCTTTTTTTTTCTCAAAGAGTGAGTATTTGTTGACGATGACGATAATTGTTCTCGTGATTTACCGTAAATATTTGAGTTTTGAAGTTAGATTAAGTAGAGATATAGCGATCTGACGCGGTATTGAAAATCGTTGACTGCTATGTTAATATAATTTATTATGAATACTATATAATGTTAGACGCTTAATCAAATAAATATATCATAATAATTAGATTGTTGTTCAAATTTGATCACTTACAATTAGGCCTCACTCGATGAGAAATTATCTTGTTTCAAATTCTCAATCGAACAACAAAAATGATACTAATACCATGTTTGGAAACATCAAGACACTTTCTAATTGATGACAAATTCTTTTTAGGGCACATCATAATTTTCAAATGCTCCTATTAATTACAATAATTTATTATTTATCATTGTGTAATAAACTTCAACAATATCATAGAGTAGCTATTGTAAATAAATTATTAGTTTAAAATTAATAAAACTTCATACAATTTGATTGAAATCCTTTCTTTCGATAGCTCATTTGGTTTCCGAATAGCAATAGCTAGGGCATATATATATATAATTGTATTACTCTCAGCAACAAAATCACGTTCTTCATTATCGAAAATTCAATTAAAAGATAATTTGTGATTCACTGATTGACCTAATTTCATCAGGAGTTTGAGCAGTATTTTGAGTGAAGTGTTGCATGATCATAATTTTATCTTAGTTCATAAGTTTAACCATCATTTTTTATTCAATTACTTAACTTTATGATCAACTAATTAAAATTTTGAAAATTATAATTTCCTTTCCTAGAATGACAGCATTGGTTGAATTTCTTGGATAACTAAAAAGGAACGTTATTAACCCCAAATCAAATTAAATTAACAATTAACTGTTGCGGACAGGTGGCATCTAAATAATGTATTTGACCTTTAAAACAAGAAAAAAGTCCTAAAAATAGAGTGATTAGTCGGTATGGTTGTTACATCTCTTACCCAATTATAAGTGAATATTTCCTTCTTTTAGAGATTGCTTCACCTGATAAAAAAAACTTAGATACTTTTCATTAAAATTAAGATTTGGACACCTCATATTTTGGATTTGTGTTGCCTGTCGTCAGCCTTATTAACCAAAAATTTCAACGATATGCGTCTTACGTACAATTATGTACATACATATAGTTTTATAGAAATATAAGAAGTTTTTAATTGTTATGTTGTTAATTAGGACATTAATTATTCGTTAAAAATGAAATAAAAAGAATTAAGAATTATTCCCTATGATTTTTTTAAAGGGAAAAGTTGCAAGATCAAGTTATATATCTTGGCCATCTCATATATTAATTTGCGCTAATTAGAAGAGATTCACACACAATTATGTGCTGGATAATAACTAAAAACAGATTAAATCATGTGTAACACTTGAATTTGAATCCATTGAGAAATTAAGATAATACTAACATGAATTATATCAAAAATTATGTTTATACCATTTTTCCAATGTATATCCATTTTAGAAGAAAGTGGATATATGAATTAATTATATATTGTACGTATTAGGATCTTAATTAAGTTTCAGCTAAAAATACAATAAGAAAAATAAAATTAAACATACAGCTCTATTACTTCAATAAAGATGCATATTTCCTTTATATATCTTTCCATATCCAATAGCCTAATAAAAGAGGATTAGATAAATTTATTATGTACACTTGTTTTGTGATTGGACGAGTATTGTGATCAGCCCCGATTAAGGTAATTAAGAACTACTCATACAAATGACACATTTTGAATGTATATGTAAAACTTTATTAATACAAAGCCAACGTTATTATGATAATTCCGAAACACGGGTGAATTGCATCTACCTCTCCCGATTTTTGAATTATTGACATACATGCACCTCGCCTTTGTAAATTTTGAATTAAGAGCGGAGGTGGTGGATGTCAATAGTTCAAAACTTAGGGGTTGTAGATGCAATTTTTCCATGTAAACACACATTTATCTCATTGGCACAGTATCTTTAAGTCCACGGAAATATTATGGGATGGTGTATGCCTGTATGGTTGTTATTAATTTGATATTTATTTAATTTCCCTATTAAGACTTATGTGTGTTACACTTGTTTACCTGCTACATGCCTACTTTCCAATTGGGGGATCCTTTCTATCCACGTACATACCAATGACGAATTACCATTATTTTCTGTATTTTTATTCCATTTTTTATTGTTTAGAATCACACGAAGATAATACGATTTATCTTGTAAACAAGTAATATATTCTTGACGAGTGGTGAGTATCAAGAATTCGAGAAATTAATTGATTGTATAGGTGACCTTATTTATGGTGTCATGTATATCAAATTAATCATATTATATGTTTCTCATAAAATAAAAAATCAAATTATATTCGGTCTATAAAGTTTATTTACTTTTAGAGGTTTTGTTCTGACTTCAACCAAAAAAAGAAAGTTATATGAGTTTAATTTAATTTATTGTTCCTATAATAATGTTTGAAATCCTCGTAAACTCAAGTTAATTAATTTGCTAAATTAAAACAATGTTAAGTTGCTCGAACTTAACTTGTGGTGTGGTCAATCAGAACTAGTACGGGATCGTTTCTCAAATGATTCAACAGCTAAATTAAACAAAATAGCGAAGACAAATTTAGTTCTAATTAAAAGAGACAAACTAATCTAAATAATATACATGGTTTATTACTTTATTTAGACTTATTTGCAGCCCTAGTTATCTTATTCAAATTAGATAATGTCCTTTATTGTTTAATTAATAAGCTAAAACAACTCCCAAAAGTATGAATATTGTAGCAGTCTATCAAAAATTCAAAGTCGTTAGATTTCAGGTTCATCAACCTTTAGCTAACGAAAAATATTATTTTGGTCAAACAATTCAATATTGTTTTCTCTCATTTCATAGACTAGCTTTAAGCCTCCAAGTCAAATTTATTCACTTTTAGTTTTTCTTCTTTTACGTGTTTACCTTTTTCTCGTATTTTATAATTTATTATTTACCAAAGTTCTAGAAGAAACATTGATACTTGGAAAGCAAGAAGGGTGGCTCAATGTAATCCGCGAGGGTGAGTACAACTAGGTGATAGATGGAATTGCAAACTTTTTTTTATTTTCATAAATAAATTTATTATTTTTCAATTTTTAAAAATAATTTCATACTAAAAAAGTTCTCTTATCTCTGAAAAAACCTAAACAATCCTTAATTTGTTTAAAATAAAGTAACATATCTCTTACACCATTTATCTTACATAACAAACATAATTTGATATGGAATAAACTTATTTCTACACTATTTATCTTCTTTCCATAATCTCTTAAAACATCAGACTTATTTCGAAAAAGAATACCTACTATTTATTTCATCTTTAAAAAATCCAAACAAACAATATTACGAAAATTTAATTTTCCTCTAAAAGCTCAATTCCCAAAAAAAATATTTATTATACAATTTTAACAAGTTATGAACTTTGAAAATTAGACACTTAATAGCCGATGAGGCCTTTGTCAAGCGGTTAAGGATGAGGCTCCATGACCAAGAGGTCATGGGTTCAACTCCCACGAATGTCGTATTTTCTCTAGTTTTATACTAGTCTTTCTCTAGTTTTATACTAGTAATTAGTTTACTTTGATAAATTTGTAATAGTCTCGATTCAATATAGTATTTGATGTAACAATGTATTCACCGTTTCAAAAAAAAATAAAAAAATTAGACACTCAATATATGCATGCACTAAGTATGATATCAAATTATGTATTAAAAGAATCCTATCAATATTAAAAACAAATAACTTGAAAATGACACACACATGCATGCATGCACCAAGTACGAATTCGTCATGCAAGTCGTTTAATGAATATCCATTCAATATTAAATTAAAATTCACTATGTTCCTTATTAGGGTCTCATGAGACATCTTAATGTTAATACGCCCGACCGCAATCCTAATAATCAAAATTTGGCGATAAACAATGATGGATTAGTCCAAGTGATCAGAAATTGATTAAGAAAACCTTAACACTTGTCCAATTTTTTACGTTTCAATCATTTATTTTAATGAACCGTGGTAAAAACTAATTAGATTAGCATTAGAAGTTAATTAAATTATTAATATCCATTATTCGTCACTTTGATTGAATATTAGAGTTTGCTTACATACTATTGTTTTCGGGTGATTAGTTGTCACCAATCTAGGGTTTTGCAAGAAGGCTTTACCTAATTAGCCTCCACGTTAATTTGACACTCCAAATACCTTTTTTTTATTTATTGCATTCAACTATATAGTATGAATCGTGTTCAATAATCCCTCAACAAACTTTGAATAGTATATAGTTGTTCACTACTTCATTCAATTTCGCCACTATTATTTATAGATTTGGAGATTTTGTGGATAATCAAATCTTGTGAATACCACGTACTCTTAGAAAAACCAATTTGTTTGGCAAAATTGCCTTTTTGGTATATTACAATACGATGTTTTGTAGTTTTGATATCGAGACATATCAAATTGAACATTTCATACCATAATTTTAATACACGATTGAATATTTTATACTACTGTAAATTAGTTGGATGAAATTGGCCAAATGCGTCACCGGTGACCGTTAACTCAACATTTTGGAGGGGAAAAGTCATGTTTTTCTGATGGAATATCGAATTGCAAAATTTTGTAGAACTTTGCTTGATGAACAAGAAGAAAATAGAAACTAATTAATCAGAAAAATAAACAACATTTGAGACCATAAAATACCGATATAACGTGACTTTTTCCTACAAAATTAATGCTGATCACAAATGATCAATATTTCCAAATAATTAACGATGGTATGGACCATGCATGCAATAGTGAGTTAAATATGGTATGAAAGTGCAACTCGATATACCTTAATGTCATATATAATAATAACCACTTAATTTTATGATATATTTTGTTAACAGCACGTCTTTGTGTAACAATTATTCAACATTTGATTGGAAAATGCACATTAATTGCAGATGTTAGCATTTTATTGATACCAATTTCATTATATAGATTACACGTCTAATTGTATTGTATTGTGTATAATAGACTAATTTATGTTATCAATTAATTATGATAATTAGAAAATCTTATGGGTACTTGAGAATAACATTAAATTAAGTATAAGCTCAAATTCTTATCAATCAGACTCACATGATATTTTACAAATATTTTGTCATTTATTGAATCGATCTCCAAATATTAAAAAAATATTACATTTTAAAACTTTGATTTATTGTATATAACGAGACAAATTCACATAAGCCCTTTCAATGAATATTTTAATGTAAATTCTTTTGCTCTTATTCAGACATCGGTGTCTTAAGCAATACTATTATTATTTATATTACAAGAAGATAATGATCACGTATTTTTCTTTTTTTATTATAAACCGTTGAATTACTTTGGTCAAAGGAGGATCTGGTGTTATTGCATGCACATACGTGTATGGCTGCATGGAGACAGTACACGGAAAGGGTGCATGCTTATATATGCATTAATTTAATTAAATATGCGATATCCAGATGTTTCTGGAACTAGAAACCACGTAACATTGATCGAAGACTTAAATAAGTTAATGTATTTAATTTTGACAGGATATCACTATAGCTAGCGTTTAATATATATTAGTAATTAGTTGTAACAAACAATATAATTAGGTGCATAATTTAGTTATTAGAATTCCAGTTTACATTCTTAATCTACATAGGCTGCGTTCTGTTGGCTAAATAGACAATCAGCCCAATTGTCTATTCGGGCCAATAAAATAATCAGCCCAACATTTTAATTCCCCGTTCGGCAGACTATAGTGGCCCGTAATACTAATTCAGCCCATCGTATGTAGCCGTGTTCGGTTGACCCATTTAAGTATTTTGGACAATTTTACCCCCCTGATCCGCGACGAGATCTGTCCGTTCACTTGAAATAATCTTGGCCCTTGATTTCGTGGTATATTATGGCCAGTCCAAACCCTAATTCATGTTTCATTTGGTTTTGTTCTTTTCTCTCTCAAACTCGACGGCGGCGCAACTAGGGTTTTCATTTTCAATTGTTTCAATTCATCTACGCATTTTCTTGCTGGGGTTTGGAAGATTTCTCAGTCCACCATCACAATATACGTTGGGTAATTTTTTGGTTTCTCGCTTCGTTAATTTCCCGTTTAGGGCTTTTCTTTTCCCATACCATAATCCTAGATTGTGTTGGGTTTTCAACCTAAACTTTGATTTGCTTATTACTAAATATTGTTGTTTCTGGCAGAAATGGAGTCAATATCTAATTCAAGGATTCGTTTAGGGTCTCAACACTGCTCATGTGGGCTTCGCGTGAGAATATACACTTCTTGGACGAAGGAGAACCCTGGCCGGAGATTTGCTCGCTGCCAATCTTTAACGGTAAAAGTATTTCTTGTTTTTTAGGTTAATCTTTCTAGTTTTTATTATTTCAATTATGGGTTGATATTTATAATTATGCTTTTTCTAATGAGATCAATTTGTTTCATGTTAGGAGGAACGGTGTGATTACTTCGAATGGATCGATCCAATAATGTGTGATAGGTCCCGTGTTATTATCCCTGGCTTGCTATTGCGTGTGAATCGCACAGAGGCTGAAAATACCCGTCTTATGCGTGACCGTGATGAATTGTCTACTCAAATGCAAATTCTTGTTAACTCTTTACAAAATTTTGAGGCTGAAAACATGGCATTGCGTCACAAGCAAAAGCTTGTGATGATCTGTGCTGTGATTGTGTTCTTGTGGTATATATGCGTATGATATGTTGTGTTCATGTTTCATTGCAAGCTTGGATATTTTTGATGGATCTTGTTGACTTATATATGTGTATGATATGTTACTTTTAATTTGTGGATTAATGGCATGTATAATATGTAGATGGATTGAAGTAGAGGTTGTAGTTGTAGTGTTTGGTCTTTGTTAAGTTATTTATTTGTGTAACATTTGTTTCATGTGTGATTTTATATGTGCTGCTATTTTAAGTATTAACAGCATTTTGTTATGCACATGTGTGTTTTCCCTTGCGTTGCAACCATCTTGTTTGGCCAAATGTTATAAAATAATGGGGTATTGCTTGTTTCCAAAATCTGATGCTCTTGTGTGTTGATGTATCAGCTGTGGTAATAGAAGAAATAAGGTTAGTATCTGAATGGCCAAATGATGTTTTCACATATGTTCTGATGGTCTTGTATGGTGAGGCAATGCATATGGTAATTTGAGAACTAAGTGCTAATGTATGGTTGGGGGTTCATGTGCTCATGTTGTATTTATTTTGGGTTTGGTGCACTGTTGAGTATGCAATGTTGAGTATGTCTTTACTCTCTGTGTACTCTATCATGAAAGTACCCCCATGTTGAAATGTATTGCAAAAAACATTTACATACCCCCCTTACTTTGACACTGGCCCTTCCTTATAGCATATAGCAGCATGCCAGATGCAACAATTTTGGAAACTGAACGCAGCCTTATTTATTTTGGCCATGTGATGATTTCAACCTAAGCTATCTGATGGTCTTATATGTTCTAATTCCCACTGGATATGCATTGTTGAAGTAGAATGAAAATGCTTGCATGTTTACATGAATTGATGAATATGGTATACTTTATGCTGTATATTCCAATATTAATTACTTTCCCCTTTGTATGTAGAAACTTGGTGAAAATTTATGAACTATAATGGGTAATGAAACCCATTGTATTCCTATATATGTGTTATTTTTTTTTCATTTGTTGGTGCTATGTTACTTGACCTTTTAGGCTTGGACAATTGGATGTATTAAGTTTTAGTGCATCTGTCAATATGGTCAATTCATGACTCATTCACATAATCATGAAATGCTATTTTTGGGCAATTATAGAAGCATATCAGATTTCAAATTTGTTTATTGGCAGTTCATTAATGCTTTACTTGACCTTTTGTATTTCTCATTTAATGCATGACCTTTTGTATTTCTCAATTAATGCATGACTTGACCTTTTGTGTACTTGCTTTAAATGCATTACTTGTCCCTTTATATATTCAGATGCATTACACACATTCCCACCCTGCATTTATTGAGGTGGTTGAACCCAACCCCTCTATATAAGCTCCAATAATATCTCATTTTTTGTATATCTTCTCCACTCTTGAAGTCAAGTTAATCCATTGAAGTTGTAAGTGTAATTCTCCTTTCATTTTACAATAATTTCTTCCATTTATAATTGAATGTGTTAATCTAATATAGTTATTTCAATTTCAGTTTGTTAAACTATCACAATATGCCGAGGACACGAAAAATGAGGCTTGATGAAAATAAGATGAGTGATGGCTGGAGTTTTGAACAGACTGCCAGGTTTGTCAATTTGCTTTACCAGGAGTGCAAAGGAGGAGATCTTACGGACTTGGAATTTCTAACTGGAGTCTGTCAGCGTATCTCGTCCGAAATGTCCGCAATGTATGGCAGGAGGTTCAGTTTGATTGGTATTAAAAAGAAGTTGGAGAATATAAGAAAAAGGAATGAAACTTTCAATAATTTTCTGGAAACCCCAGGGGTAGCATACGATGCCTGGACTTGCGAGACTCGTGTGAACAATGATTATTGGAGAGCTATCCCTGCTGCTGTAAGTAACATCTAATACAATCCTAAATTTTTATGTGTACAATGTCTGATCCATCGTTTATCTGTTTTTTTCTAGGAAGAGACCGAATGGTTCAGACATTTCAGGTTGCACGGTGAGCCATTTCATGTTAAGTTAAGCTTCATCTTTGACACAAAAGGGGTTGGTTCCTTTCCCAGGGACCTCACCGGATCTCCCGGTTGGCCCATACATGTCCGAGACTCGGACGATGATGAGCTTGCCGTGGTCCCTGTTAGTACAGTTGGTTCTGTGTCTGCTGTTCCATTTGATGTAGGGAATGAGGTGGTTGTGGCTGAGAATGATGGGGCACAAGCTGGTCCATCCTCTGTTGGTGAAGTTGGTTCAAGTGATGGATGTGATTATGGTGGGATGTTTGGGAAAAAATTGTGGGTTGCGGATGAGGATTACTAATGTTGTTTAGAAATACAGTACCCTCTATTGGCTAGTTGTTCCAAGGACTTTTAATTATCTGTTTTTATATATAAGTTTGCTGGTTGTTTATGTTTGTGATTACAGTGCACAATTTTATGTAAGTGCATGTAATTACACAATTCGAATATTAAGTTTAATGGTGTATTTTCTATTTTATTAATGATATGGGTACTGTGTTTATAAAAGCATAATGTTCTTATTTAATATTTCACAAATTCAGACTTGTATTTTATGATAACAAATGCCCAAACCCTACGGTCCACAATGTCCAATTACCTTCAAAAGTAAATAGTTGTGTGTCCAAGTACCTACAGTTTATCTGCAAAAGTAAATAGTTGTGTATCTTACACAGAAGAATCAAATCGAAGCAGCTGAATGTATTTAAATCTAGTATACAGAAGAATCAAATCTTACGTACAAGATGTATTGGCTTGTCTTTCTGATTTGATAACACACAGCCTAGCTAGTTTGATAAATTGCACATAGGTCCCCAAAAGGTAATAATTCTGCATTACTAGGTACCCTCAATACTAGTATAAATTCCTCATAACATTTCCATAATGGTTGTGCAGCAAAACTCCCTCGTATAATCAAAGAATTGTGGTAACACTTGTTCTTCATCTTCCCAATATGACCAATTTTGTCCCTCGTCCTCAGTCCCATTTCTTTTACTTGGATAAATGGCCCAAAGAAATTGACGATTATTTGATTGAGTTTTTAGCAACTGATTCTTACTACGAAAATGGAATTCTCGTTTATGGAGTGAGCCACGTTGTGCGAAAAGCTCGGGATGAGGTTAATGTGTTCTTCCATCGTTCTTTCACTACAAAGGAAATAATGGCTAGAGTCGAGCGACTAAAACGACGACATGCCTTATTTTCGCACCTAAGGAACCTTTCCGGGTATTACTTGGATCCTATCACAAACACTGTCGGGAGCGATGGAATGGAAATTGTAAAAAATCTGTGCATGGTAAACACATAATAATTTTTCGTATATTATTATTATAAATTACCTATCAACTATCAGTAATTTATTTCATTTTACATTGTAGGAAGCTCCATTCTATGAAGCGTATGCCATCAATGGAGAACCCAAGTGGAATGATTTGTGCGAAATATTTGGATACCCAAACGAATTCCCAGCAGCTCCACCACCCGCTTCCCCAATTAACCTTCAATGGTTCGAGTTAAACGATGCACCGATTTTCGGACAAGAAACACCAATCCCAGATCCCATCAACCCGCATCAAATTACCTTCTCACCCAGTGGAGATGATAGTTTTTGGAATGATTTGGCTAACTACAACAACACAGGCGCTGAGTATGAAAATGCCGAGGCTGAAACCTCTCAAACTGTTGCTAAGTGTCTGTGGCCGGATATGGGGACGTCACATGATAATATTGGAGGAAAAAAAAATGGTTGATGGATTATTGTTCCATTAATGTTTTTCAAAAATGCTATTGAGTTCTCGTTTTATGTTATTTGTATTGTGCTGCTCATGTTGTTCTATCAATTGTGCGTTTAAATTAATCGTGCATTTTGAAAAGGCATACTAGTATGAAAATGAAACTATCATCACTAATTAATTATGCACGATACTAAACTACGAAGCCCATCAAATCTTACCAAATATGATAATATGGGCCACATAATACTAATCATCCAATATTCAAAATATTAAACATCCAACATGATAATAAATACTAATTATCCAATATTCAGAATACTAATCATCAACATGATAATAAATACTAATCATCCCATAATCAAAATACTAATCCCATGCAACAAAATACCAGCCCATCCAAATCAAGTAAACTGTACCAATTACCTTTGTCAACCATCAAACTTCAAAATACTAATCAAGGCATTTTGTTGTTTAGCATCATGTGGGCAATGTGCTCTCGGTTCTTTTCATTCGATTTCAAGAACAAACTCACGTGTTTCGCATTATCCATAATCTTGAACGAGAGAAATATTCTGTTCTCATCAGTCAACGACTCAATGCGATCGAGTGCATCAATAATCTTCTGTGCCTTTTTATCGTAAGTATCCTCCTCTTTGGCAAAGCTATGGCTAAGATCACCCCATGCAGATTTGGCGGCATCTATGAACTTGTCCATATCGCCTCCGTCAGATTTCGGCGTAGGCGTCTTCCTTTTCCTCTCAAATTTTTTCTTCTTTATTTTCTCTTTTTTAATCTTCTTTGACAACTTAGTTATCTTAGGAGTGACATTCTCAAACCCCATGTTATACGGCGGAATTTCGGGGCCAAACTCCCCACCATCCGATGCATAAGTCGTCATATCGATGCATGGACTACTGTACATACCCTCATCCACCGTGGCATAAGATACAAGTTCCTTACCCTTCTTACTTGACTCCTTAACCGGGTTGCTCCTTACCAAGTCCTCCACAATCTCAACAAAGTCCTCCGCGCCGTCTCCGGTGGCTCTATCCTTTCCGAAAATCTCAACCCAGTCATCGTAATAGGGATATGTCTTGAACCGCATATTGGCAACATCTGGGTGTGCCTACGATTCAAAATGAATACTCTCAAATTATATTTGGAAACATCATGTAACACTAATCACATAAAACACATAATATTTTTTTAAAAATTTACATTAAAGTCACCTTTAAATATAACGCCCACACATCATCATCAACTGTTATTGTTTTACCACTTTCATTCCACCCGAAACCACTTGTCCCCTGCATACCCAAAACCTGATAATAAGTTTTCTTCCATACCGTCAATTTGGAGTTGATATGCTTGAGCAGTATCTTCGATTGAGGAAGCCGTGCATTGAGTGCAAGTTCTAGAGCTTGCAAGTAACCCGGCCGAAAACCATTATCTGCCTTCCACCCATTTGAAATTAGTTCCTTCAAACAATCTATCAACTCCGCTTCTTCGACTGCATTGAATGACGTTCGGGAACCCTGGGTTTTTCTTTGGATTGGAGCCGCATCACCGTAACGTGGAATGGAAGACATCTCACTTCGACTATGCATACACAATGAAGTAGTTAGATAAATAAAAAATACACCTAGATAAACAAACACACGGATTGGCAAATAAACCCTAAAGTACATTAAAAAAGGTGACAAATTCTAATATTGAAAACAATAGGGTACAAATTCAAAAATACATACGGCTAAGTTAAGAAAGATTCCATACAAAGTAATATATCATTATTCATAATACAATAGGGTACAAATTCATAATCCATACGAAGTAATATGAAAATAAATCATTCGCGATCCGAATTCCATCTCATGAACATTTCACGGGCTAAGTTATCACAAAAATTGTTCCACGCGTGTGACGTTTCAACCACTTCAACATATTCATCTCCAACGGGGTCATTGTCATCATCACTAGAATCATTATACGGATCCAACACCTCAACATCTTCGGGAGATGTTTTTCGCAAGAAGTTATGGATCAACAACAATGCCATGATCATCCTATTTTGCGTTTGTAATGGGTAGAAAGCCGGACTCCTCAATATTGCCCAACGCTTCTTTATTTGACCAAAAGTGCGCTCAATCACATTTCTAGCTTGACTATGTTTCATATTGAAAAATTCTTTCTCATTTTGAGGGGCGTCCATACCAACTCCCCACTCTTTAAGATGGTATCGCACTCCCCTATACGGCGTAAGAAACCCTTCTCCGTTAGTATACCCATTGTAACACAAGTAATATGTTCCTACAATTATTAAATAGCAAAGAATGAGTGCATAGGTCGAAGGGCCAATTGGGCAATTATATTCGTAAAACTAAATTTTACCCGTAGGCACTCTCAATCCATTTGGCCGATTAATTGCATCTCTTAACACGCGCCCATCCGCAGCAGACCCCTCCCAACCGACAAGTGCATAGGTGAACACTCCGTTAACATCACAGGCAGCAAGTACATTGGTAGAAATATCACCTTTTCGTGACCTATAACGTGGTTTATCAATGGACGGAACTTGAACATGAACATATGTTCCGTCCAGAGCCCCAATGCAACCCTATACATACGCAAATGCTCTATTGTAATACACAAGAAGAATAACACCCAATGTAAATAAGAATCTAAAGATTTATCCTTACCGGAAAACAACTCCACCTATCGTCCTCATAATCATCTGGTATTGGATCCGGTTGAGATAGTAATATTGGATGGAGTTTCATCAAACATGTCAATACACGGTAAAAACATTTGCTAACAGTGTCACCGGATCGATGGTAGTCGGTGACAACAATACGATTCTTTTTGTGATGAGCAAAAACCGTTAAAAACATGGCAACTTGTTCTCTAACGGTAACGTACTTAGTGTCTTTTAAACCCCCAACGTTATGTAGGAAACAAAAAAACTTATCAAATGAAGCAATATTAAGTCGAATATTATTCTTACATCGTATTGTATTTTCTCGGGTAATATATTCTAGGTTTTCCATCCATTTGCGCTTCCTACGGATAAGGCTATATCGTATGGGTTGAAAGTGCTTATTCAGACTACGGCGTTGTTTAGCACGAAACCATATAAGGAAAATGCCCATCCAAAAAAAATGATGAAACATTAACAATATCAATTGTTTCTTCCGTTCATCCATTTGTACAGCCTAAAAAACAAAATATTTGTAATTGATGAAATGAATTAATGAAAAACCGAATGAAATGAATAACCAAACCAAAATTACTCGAACAATCAAAATTTAATAGCAAAATACACACAACAGTTTGGGTTAGCAGACCGGATTAAATTGAGATTGCAAGATAATATACACAACAGTTTGGGTATCAAATGTTTTCAGACAAATTCATTCGAGCAATAATTAGTTGTTCATGTGGTTCAAGTTTAAACAGACTGCCCAAGCTATAATAAAAAGTAACACAAGTTATATTTCAATCCATACCCAAAAATCTCAATTTCAAGCAAACAAGTAATATTTCCCAAATTATACAACAAAAATTCGATAATAAAGACAAAACTGTACAAATATTTTCGGAAAGTAAGCTTCCAAAACAGGAATTCATTCGATTACCTCGGCTTAAACTTCCTATGAACTAAAAAACCAAGAGACGGACCTCCACCTCCTTGATTCTTCGTCTCTGTCCATAAAATTGAGATTATTTTAGCAAAATACAATACTAATATTGGCATAAGGTATATAACATAGGAGAAGTAGAAAATACCAACAATGTCAACAATTCCGCACCTAGGGCCTCCACTTCTTGTCGTCGTTACTGTAAAATTGATTAAAAAAAAAAAATCAAAACCAAACCTAGAACCCCCTTCAAGCCACGCATACGCTCAAATCTTACCAAAGATTAATGAAATGGGAGATTGAAGTAGGGTTTACTTTATGCAAATTACCATTCAATTTTAGGCGCAACAAATCTCTCACCTGGGTTCTATTCTTCACAGGTAGGAAATGAGGAATCTTCCCTGTTGTAAAACTTCAGCTGCGATGGAAATGAATGTGCAATTTGAGATGTTTTATTAATTACCTTGGTTTTTTTTGTAATTTGTTTGAAGAAAAATGACAAAATGGTCACAAAAATGTTAATATGGGCCATTAATTTGTAATCTGGGGGGAGAGGTCCAATTGTAATCGCGCTAATAAGGTGGGCTGGCCCACAAATCGGACTGAATATCACGGGCAGCCCGTGATTTAATCAACCCATCCGAACAAAGAGTTGGCCCGCAATTAATTTAATTACGGCCCAATTGAGGGCCAATCGTGGCCCTATTAAGCCAACCGAACGCAGCCATAGAGAATAACATGTATTATGTGATACTATTAATGCGTCAGTCAATTTAAATTTAATAATGCATAGTGTTTATGACTGTTTCGTGAGTTGAGCTACGCTAATAGAGAATTTCACTTTCGGTACCACAAGTAATTCTACTTTAATGTTACGGTACCATAACTTTAAAAATATACACATTTGGTACCACATGTTAACTGTCGTCGACATATCTAGTGCTTATGTCAATTTTTGTATGGAAAAAAATATCAATTAAACTTATTAAATTGAAAAAAAAAATATTTTAAACTAAATGGATAATAATATAAAATAATTAATAATTTTTAGTATAAAACCTGAAAAAAAATCTTATTAAAATTATATAAATAATAATAATTCTAATTATTAAATTATTTATAATTAAAAAAACCTTAGATCTAATTAGTTTAAATTTTAAATTTAAAAAAATTAATAAGTATATTTATTTTTTAAATTTTATATAAAATATTATTTAATTTATATATATTATATACAAAATCTAATAAGTTTAAAAGAATATTTTTCGAAAATAAAAAATTCTAATAAAGTTAATTATATTATATAAAGATTTTATTTAAAATATAATTTAGTTTATATATATATATATATTTATATATATATATATAAAATCTCTTATTAGTTAAGAAATTAAATAACAATAATATGTAAAATTTATAAAACTTGTGAACTTTGGGGTAATTTTATAAGCCAGAAAATATGTGGGACAAATTTTGGCAGCAATTTATAACTTTAGGATTAATTATGCAAATTTCCCATCAACTTTCGGTCCGAAATTGAATTTGCCATCCAAAAATTGACAGAAGTACAAAATGTGTCGAGGACAGTTAATATGTTGTACCAAATATGTATATTTTTAAAGTTATGATACCGTAACCTTAAAGAAGGGTTACTTGTAGTACCAAAAATAAAATTCTCTCTTATAACTAAGGACAAACGTTCATTTGATAAATTATGAGTAAAATGTATAAACGTACCCATGTAATTTGTTTAATTGACAAAGAAAACCCTATTGTTAGCAAAGAACCTTATGCTTGTGTGTTAATATTTTATAAGTTCTTTATACCTATTTGAAAATCAAAGGTTAAGTGAAATTCATGATTATTGTCAAATTTTTTATTTAATAAGGAGTGTATTGACAATTTTGAAGTTAAGGGCTACAATAGTGGGTGGGCGTTATTCCAATTTTTTTCTTTTTTCCCATGGATGTGATCATTTTTTAGGCGCGTCGGGCACATTAAGTGAGAATATCTCTTAACAAAGATTCGAACCTGAATTCCCTATTTTGTAGTGATTAGTCACTTTCTTAATATTGATGTTAGTCCTATTTTGTCTCAAAGAAGAAATAATAACTATAGTACTAGTGGTTATGCAATTGTTACTTATCGTATTTATAGTGAGTGGAACACATTGCAATCTAGAATTTGATCCATTGCAATCTATAATTTTTAATTCCTAATACCCTTGAGTCAGAAATATTTAAAAGGTACAGTTTAAGTTGTTTTATACCGAGCCAATTTATGGATTGTCGTATATAACATGTTAATTAATTTAATTGATGAATATCATGTTGGTTTTAAGATAAGCCCTTTATTTTATTTTATTTTCAATTATTATTATTTTTCTTCTACAATGCAATCAAAGAACCAAAATAATTAAAAAGAGAAAACCAAAAGTTTTTTAGAATACGCTAGTGAAACGATACGTCCCCTATATCCCAGATTTTTACTGTTGTTTAATTTGTTTTTGAGATGTCCCAAAATGATACTATTTCATGAAATTAAATTATTTTTCTTAAAATATTCTCTCACAAAAAATATTGATTTGACACCACTAATTATCACTCACCTTTTTTATGGGCAATTATTTTTTAAAAAAGTAAAAATTTCTACTTTTACTTGAATTATGTGTCAAACTCAAGGAAGCAAAAAATGTGGGACGGAGTAATTGCCAGTTTTGAGCAAGCAAGTGCACTATTATATTAGACCAACAATTAATTGGTTTAGAATATTAAAGAAATTGCATAATCAATGGTCCAATGGCATATTACTTAGTCTAATTTACCATGAAATATGATTTGTTTTATTTTATTTTTTTTAATAAATGATTTTGTTTTATTTAATAGTTAATAATTGGCAGATGAATTAGTTAATGTTATGCAACCTTAACCATGCATTTTACTTCATCACACGCCGGCCGGTAATTGCAAAAAGAAAAATCAACCATTTTTTCTTGATTCAACTAGCTGGAAGAAAAAATGCAACACTTCTTGTGTTATAGTAAGAAACTATCATCTAAATTGTTTATTGCACAAAATTCACTTATATTATTAAATATTCAACATATCTCCTAACTGTTTCATCAATTATCTCCTTATTTTGGGAGATCAAGGATAATATTCCCTTCCATATGTACATGGTCTTCATGATTTGTTACTATGTAGCATTCTACATGAGGTCAGACGTCGAGGTCGAGGTCGAGGTCCTAATGCGGTTGAAATATATCGTTTTCTTGAGTTGGAATCTCATTTGGATTCATTTTAGCTCAAATGTTTCGCCCAACATATTTGGGCCAAAATTGATCACTTTGGTGTTTGGCCCATTTTTCCAGGCACCAACAGAAATCTATTTAATTGTTACATATAAAGGCTTTGGATGTGTCAGAGACAAGTTGGTGAGTCTTGTAACTCTACGCATGTCCAAGTCTTTCCTCTCTCTTTACACTGATAAAATGATTGTATATTAATTATTAATTACTCATTTCAATATTATTTTATTTTAAATGATTGTGTATTACTTATTAATTATATACCAATGAAATTTTTTATCATTATTATATTATTTTTAAATCATTGTTTAACCATTATTAATTATAAATAAATTTCAAAATTTAATGTTACTATATTAATTTTGAAATATCCTACAAATAAAAAAATATGTAGTACTATTTAATTATACAACTACATTCAATTATTATTAATTATCTAAATTAATATTACAACAATATTATAACCATCACCATCTCAATTATAACAATATTATTATAATCACAATCTCAATTATTACAATTTATAATTCTATATTCTACTTCTATAAAGTCTTTGATGTGACATTTGTCATTAACTTTTCATCCTCAAACACAAATATTCAAAATCATTTCAAATCATATCTCAAACTATTCAAATCCCATTATCTAATATTTTACTAATATTTTATCATTTCAATATTCCAACAAAAATCAATTCAAATCGTGTTTCGATGGTTTTGGCATTCGATGTTTCGCCAAAACCATCGAAACATGACGAAATAGAGTCAAAATTGATCCAAATAGTTAGTATTTCGGCAGCTTCTATATAGGGATACTGCTGCTTGTTCCGAACCCGAAATTTTACTTCCACAATATTACATACTATAAAACCTTTTTTCCCCATTAAAACTATTGTCGTATAAGAGGGAAAAGCAATTTTCTAATTACATAATGATGGTCAAATTTCTTGTAGTGTATACACTCTTAATAAATGAACTAATGCAATTTTAATACTATGATGCAAAATAATGATAAAAGATCGAGCAAAAATCCAACTTTTTTGCATATTTGATGTGGAATGTCCGTTATTGCAAGAAATTAGGTCTTGGAAGAAATTAGGGATTTCAGACGACTTGAAGACAATGATACTATTGATTTATTTTCTATTTTTGTATTTTTGTATTTTATTATTTATATTTATGTAAATAAATGTGTTCACACTAGGCTGTTAATTAGTTAAGGCTTGCACCGCCTTTATTGTGTATATATAGTTTAGGTTCGATTACCGTCTGTAACAATTCAATTCAATTCATTTTCTATTATTAATAAAGTTGCACAGCAGTTTTCTTCTTCAATTCTCTCCAAGAAACACCTACTACACACACTTAAGAAATCATTATTTCTTTCTGTTCTTTTCAATAAATATGAACTGTGTAGAATTCAACATGGTATCAGTTAGTTTCCAATACAGTTTCCGCTTCATACTCTGAGTTTTGTCTCAGTTTTTTTTCCATTTTCTTGAAGATTTATATCTTCTTTCTTCTTTTCTTGAAATTTCATCTTCATCACCATTGAAGTTCTGTCTTCATATCTTCATATCTTCATCGTTTGGAGTTCTGTCTTCAAAATCTTCACTGTTTTCATAATCACAAATGTCTGACTCCAATCCCACTATCACTTCTTCCACTGCTGGAAGTTCTCGCACACGGTTACCAATGGAGGATCCATCCAGTCCTATCAATTTCTATGTGTTTAGTTCTCTCGTGAAATATAGGTTTATTAGCAATATGCATAGCAGAATTATTATCACAAAATAATATAGTAGGTGTTGAAATAGGAACTTGTAAATCAATGAACAGCTGCTGTAACCAGACAATCTCACTGGTTACTGAAGCCATTGCCCTATACTCTGCTTCAGCAGAGGATTTAGAGACAGTCAATTGTTTCTTGGACTTCCAAGAAATTAGTGAATTTCCTAAATAAACACAAAAACCAGTAGTAGATCTCCTGGTGTCTGGACAAGATGCCCAATCTGCATCAGAAAAAGAAGTAAGAGTTAGTGAGGAAGTAGAGGAAAAGAAAAGACCCTTACTTGGACTAGACTTTAAGTATCTTAGAATATGATGTGCAGCCTGTAAATGAGGTAACCTAGGCTTAGAAACATACTGACTAAGCTTATGTACAGCAAAGCAAATGTCTGGTCTAGTTATTGTAAGATAAAGCAATCTTCCAATCAACCTTCTAAATTGGGTCACATCCTCTAATAATTGACCATCTTCACTATTAAATTTGGTTTTAGGATCCATGGGCAAGGCCAATGGTTTAGAACCTAAATAACCAGTTTCTTCTAAGATTTGTGAAGTATATTGTCTTTGGTTAAGACATATGCCCTTAGAAGATCTTGCAACTTCTAAGCCTAAAAAATACTTAAGATTACCCATATCTTTAAACTTAAATCTAGTATGAAGAAATTCCTTTAGAACAGCAACTTGCTTAATATCAGGACTAGCAAGTACAATATCATCCACATAAAGTAAAAGAGCAATTAAAGAATTACCTTGACCTTTTGTAAAAAGGGAATAATCTGATTTAGACTGAGTGAAACCAAAATCTAAAAGACTTTCAGTAAATTTAGCATTCCATTGTCTAGAAGCCTGCTTGAGGCCATAAAGTGATTTTTGTAACCTGCAGACAAGTTTAACAGAATCTGGAAAAGAAAAATTCTTAGAATATCCCAAAGGTAAATCCATAAAGACTTCCTCATCTAAATCCCCATATAAGAAAGCATTGTTAATGTCTAACTGACATAACTCCCAATTTTTAATGGCTGCCAAAGCCAAAAGAACCTTAACAGTTACAAGTTTAGCCACAGGAGAAAAAGTCTCATTATAATCTATTCCCTCTAATTGAGTATACCCCTTTGCTACCAACCTAGCTTTGTACCTGTCAACTGAACCATCAGGGTTCCTTTTGATCTTATAAACCCATTTACAGCCAATGGATTTCTTTCCATGTGGCAAAGGAACAACTTTCCAAGTTGCATTTTCTTCCAAAGCTGTTATTTCAGCCTTCATAGCATCCCTCCACTTTTGCTGACCAACAGCTTGGTGATAATATAGAGGTTCAGATTCAGAAGAAATATTAAAAAGAAAAGCTTTATGATTCTCAGAAAGCCTGTTATATTGTAAAACACTACATAAAGGATATCTTTGATTATAAGCATATGAAGAGTTACAATTGTAGTCAGAAAGATAAGAAGGCTTTTTAGATATTCTAGTAGATTTTCTGACATTCAACTCAGAAGAAGTATTAGCAGGGATAGACAAATCAGAAATATCAAATTCAGATGAAGTAGACACACTGGTAGGTGAGTCATTCATAGAACCATTATCCAAATTACCCAATTCAGGTTGTGAGGAAAAATCATAGGAATAAGAATCAGAAGTAACATGTGTTGAGGGAAAAATGTTATCATTAAAAAACTGTTTTGGAGAATGATCAGAAACAATAGTATGAAAAGGAAAAGTATTTTCATGAAAAATTACATCCCTAGATATGAAGATTTCTTTAGTATGTAAATCAAAAAGTTTGTATCCTTTAATACCAAAAGGATAACCTATGAAAACACATATCCTAGCCCTAGGATCAAATTTGGTTCTTCCTCTTTTTAATGTAGATGCAAAGGCCAAACAACCAAAAGTTCTAAGAGTACTGTAATCAACCATTTTATTAAACAGCAAGTTAAAAGGAGATTGAAAATTTAATATTTTAGATGGAGTTCTATTAATGAGGAAGGCAGCAGTTGCAATGCATTCATTCCATAAAGTAAGAGGGACTTTAGATTCAAAATAAAGGGCTCTAGCAATGTTTAGTAGATGTTGATGCTTTCTTTCAACTATAGAATTTTGTTGAGGAGTTTCAACACATGAAAATTGGTGCAAAATGCCATGTTTTTGAAATAATTTAATAAAAAGTAATTCAGGTGCATTATCACTCCTAAAGGTTTTAATATTGCAATTGAATTGATTTTTAACCATTGTTAAGAAACTAGGTAAGACAGTAGCCATATCAGATTTATTTACTAAAAAACAAACCCAAGTGAACCTTGAGTAATCATCAATTATTGTAGCAAAGTACCTATAACCAGTAGTAGAAGGTACATGGAAGGGACCCCATATGTCACAATGAAGTAATTCAAATATAGTAGTAGAAGAAGTTACAGATTTTGGAAATGAAAGTCTTTTATGTTTAGCTAGAGGACAAACATAACAAGGACTAGAAGTACAACTACTGGAATTATCTAAAACTATATCATTCCTGAGCCAGGTCATAGTCTTGAAGGGTAAGTGTCCCAATCTTCTATGCCATGTAAAAGAAGTCACTTTGTTGCAATGAGCAGTCAATGTAGATTTGTTATTCTGAAAATCCAAAACATAAAGCCCTTGGTGAATGCTACCCTTTCCAATCATCCTCTTTTGACTGTCCTGAATAAGGAAGGATTTCTGTGTGAATGTGATGACTAGATTCTCTTTATCTAATAGTTCACTAACTGAAATTAAATTGAACTTAAACTGAGGTATATAAAATACATTATGTAGAACAAAATTTCCAATTAAAATTTCACCTATTTCTTTGACAGGAAAACTAGAAGAATCAGGTAAAACAACAGTAGCATTATTAATAGGTGTTATTTTAGTAAAGAGGTTTTTATTATTGCAAATATGCTTAGAAGCTCCAGAATCAAGAATCCAAGTATCATGAAAAGTAGTAAGTTTAAGATCAGTAGAATTAGAACATATACCAGATACACAGGAAATGTGTGCTGATTCAGTGGGTGACTGATTTGAAGAGTTAGAGGATAGATTTAGCTGTGATGAAAACAGATTCATCAACTGTTGACATTGTTCAGCACTTAAACTCTGTATTAGTGGAGTGATAGGGTGTGACTGGTTTTCTGAAGAATAAACCTCATTTTGACTGTGTTGTAGATGAATAGGTGGCTGTTGAGTATCAAATATATGATTAACAGTGTTGTGTTGTAAATTCTGGGAATTTTGTGGTTTGAATTTAGGCTGAAAACCAGGAGGATATCCATGGAGTTTATAACACTTGTCAATTGTATGACCCTGTATATGGCAATGAGCACAAGTAGGCTTGTCCTTTTTCTTGAAAGAAGTATTGAAATTGTTAGGGGAAGGGGATTGTTGAAACTGATTATAGGGGCGGGGAGGGGGATTCTGATGGGGTAGGGTGTTTGAGTTTCTTGTGGCAAAGGCCAGAGAACTAGATAAATCCATATGAGTTTTCTGACCAATTAATTTTTGCCTTTCTGCCTGGGTAGCCAAAGCAAAAACTCTGCTAATTGGTGGCAAAGGATCCATGATCAGAATCTGCTCCCTTAATGTGTCAAAAGAGGAATTTAATCCCATCAAAAAAGCCATAACATATTCCTCTTGGTTGTGATTATGGATCTTCTGTGCATTACCACAGTTGGCAGTGCAAGATGCCATGGCAGGCCTGTATGTGTGAAGTTCATCCCATATGGACTTTAATCTTGTAAAGTAGATATTGACAGTTTGAGTGTCTTGAGTGAGTGTAGCAAGATCCCTGCGTAGTTGAAAAACTCTAGGGCCATTACTCTGTTGAAATCTGATTTTCAAGTCATCCCAAATCTCTTTTGCTATTGTTGTGTAGATAATACTTGAATGAATCTCTGATGAAACAGAGTTTAATATCCAAGAAACCACTATGTCATTGTTTCTTGACCAAGAATCTTGTAAAACTGGATCATCATGACCAGGGTCTGATATTGATCCATTAATGAATCATCATTAGGGAGCACATAGCACGAAAAAGGATAAAACTTCTGCCTATTCACACAGATAATCAAATTGCAGATGTTTTGACGAAAGCTTTACCCTTACCTCGTTTTTTGCAGTTCACTTCCAAGATGGCGCTATTAGACATCCATGCTACAGCTCCAGCTCCAGCTCCATCTTGAGGGGGGAGTATTGGAAGAAATTAGGTCTTGGAAGAAATTAGGGATTTCAGACGACTTGAAGACAATGATGCTATTGATTTATTTTCTATTTTTGTATTTTTGTATTTTATTATTTATATTTATGTAAATAAATGTGTTCACACTAGGTTGTTAATTAGTTAAGGCTTGCACCGCCTTTATTGTGTATATATAGTTTAGGTTCGATTACCGTCTGTAACAATTCAATTCAATTCATTTTCTATTATTAATAAAATTGCACAGCAGTTTTCTTCTTCAATTCTCTCCAAGAAACACCTACTACACACACTTAAGAAATCATTATTTCTTTCTGTTCTTTTCAATAAATATGAACTGTGTAGAATTCAACATCCGTTGTGGACGACCTCGCAACCCAAGGTAGGTATGTCCCTCGCTGCAATCCTACGATAGCCTTCCTCTCCTAACATTGAGTCTAGGGATGTTCGCGGTTCGGTAATCGGCCGATTTAGTTTTTGGTTTAGAGATTTGAATTATTTCAGTTTTCAGTTTGGTTCGATTTTTTTGTTCTGTTAATCAAACCGAAAAATGAATTATGGGTTTCAAATCCTTTAGTTTTATGCCTATGTATATCGATTGTAGAATTTTTAGTTGTTTAATTTATGATTTGAGGACTGTTAAATGTTAACTATTTAGTTCATGTAATGTTTGATTATGTTTAGTGCTATGGTTACCTATGAATTTGATGTTTTATGTGATAAATGCTCTAGTAATTTGATTGAAAATGATTATATCACAGCCCAAATTTGACAGTCCTTTGTACAGCCCATATTTGAAGTTAATTGTATTACCTACTAATTGTTTAAAAGGTTTATGGTTTAAGATTTCAAGGTTTAGGGTTTAATATTTACAAACAGGGTTTATATGTTCTTGATAATTATTTATGTGTCATATAATTAATTTTTTTTCATATACATTAAAATATCTGAATAACAAAAAAAAAAGCCACAACCGGTTGTATATGTGTACAACCGGTTGTGTGATGTGCGGCTAGCACTACTCAATTTGATTATATAAGTTCTTATATAATAGACATAATTTAAATTTCATCGGATCGAACTGAACCAAAAATCTAGTTAAAATGTTCGGTTCGGGTTTCGTTTTAAAAATTAAGCCAAAATTTCGGTTCCATTATGTTCGGTTTTGTATGAATGAACAACCCTAGTTGAGCCTCAAGGAAGGTTTGGCTATTGAAGTCAAACAATTATGGAATGGGGATCACCGCAACAACTCCACCATAACAGAATCCCCATCTTTAATTACAAAGTCCCAAAATGAAACTACCTCCTAGATCAACGGAAACAATCTTACGTGGGATTCTATCCCTCATCCTATCAGGTATAAATACACCCAAGATAGACTTTTTAGACCAATACTAATACTAAAAAATACATGGATTGTTCTTTTGGCCTTTCACTATCTGAAACTATAGTTTTAGAGTTAAAATATCTGAAAATGTATTCTTTTGGCAAGCGTTTTTTTTAATCGAAAACATAAAAAAAAGTAAAGTAATTCTACCTATCATTTAAGAGAATAATTATAGTCTTTCATTAATTTTTTTTCCTTCTATTCACAAATCGTACTCTTCCATCTCAAATTTCTTCAATTTCGTCTGAGTTCAGGATCTAATCGAAAAACCAACATATATGTTATTTTGGTCAAGCGACTAGGTACAATTAAACACCAATGTTGCTTGGTTTTCACCTTAAGTAAATAAGTTGTTCTTCAAAACGCAAAAGATGGGAGATGATGATTACAACATATATATTACTTTATTAGAGAGAAGTCGATCGGATCTTCAAATCCAAAAGCGAAGTCGATCGGATCCTGCCAAAACCCGGATCATAAGATTTTCATCCATATCAATATCCTGGGCAAATTGCACTAGAGTGCATAATGTCCAAAATGAAAAAACAATGTATTTGGAGTCTAAAATGTCAAATACTTATAAAAGATTTGTAGATGCAAAATTTATTTTCTTATATCATACAATAGGGTATTTGTAACTTTTGTAGCGTGGTATATCAATTCACATTTCATATCATAATTTAACATAAGATTGTGCATTTCATACCACCGTAAACTATTTTGACATATTTGGCCATGTGGGTCATCTATGGCCATTAACTGAGCATTTGGGAGAAAAAAAAAGTTGCATTTTTCTAGTGGTATTCTAATTGCACAATTTTTATGGAGCTTTTCTTGGACAAGAATATATAAGTTAATCTAAAGAATAAACATCTTCTAGGACCGAAATATGTCAAGTTAATATGACCTTTCCCTCCAAAATGCTGAAATAAGGACAAAAAACGACACATGTGACCAATTTCGTCCAAACAATTAACAACAGTATAATAATATGAAGTGTTTAATTCAATATACCTCATTACCATATATTGTTACAAATCACTCGATTGTATGGTACTAAAAAACAATTTTTCCCCTATAATCTCACAAGAACTTTACTTAATTATGGTGAATCAAAACTGAGGAACCCAATTTGAAGAGGCGAGGGTTCTTTCCACCACATAAAGCCAAACCCAATGGGGGGGGTTTGGGCTGGGGGAGGGGTTGTGCTGCTGAAAATTAATGGGGGGGGGGGTTGGGCTGGGGGGACGGGGGGTAGCTGGGGAGCTCCTTGGAGCTCCCCAGCTACCCCGGCAGGCGCGTCTATGCGCCTGCAAGCTGCCTGGGCGCGTGCGCCCAGGCAGCAATCAGGGGACGCCAAGTGGCGTCCCCTGATTAAAATATTAAATTTTTTTTTGTTTTTTAGTTTAGTTTTTAGTTTGTATTATTATATAATAGTGTAGTATATTTATGTGATTTGTGATATAGTTTCTAATACAAAATATTTTTGTTTAACTTTTAATGTTCATATTTTTATGCCGTTTTAATTTATTGAATTAAAATTTTAATTTTATTTTAAAAAAATGACAATTGAAACTAAATCATTTAATTAGAATATAGATGGTTAAATATATATTTGAACAATATAATTTTTAAAGTACTTCGAAAATATAATTTAAACACTTAGACAAAAAAATTCAAATTCATACTTTATCTATAATATTTTTGTAAACATATTTTTGTGTTGAAATTTTTGTTAATTTGAATTTTAATAACTTGCAATGAAAAATAATTGGAACAATACGATTTAATAATTTAATTATATTATTATTATTATATTTGTTATTATTAGTAATAGTATTATTATTATATAATTATTATAATGGTGAGAGTGATGAAGAATTAAATTGAGATTAAATGGAGTGGGAAGCCCCATGATTGGATTTGGATAGACAAGGAGTGGAGGCAGGGGCAGGGGCAGGGGCAGCTGGGGAGCTCCGGAGCTCGACCCCTGCCCCCCAGCATTGGGTTTGCCCTAAGGAATCACGTTTTTATCATGAGAAATGCGCTTGAAGATATTGGGGAACAAATGGATCCGGAATCAGATCACCTGCCAATAATTGATAAGCAAGATCTAATTATTTTACAACAATAATACCACAGGCAGTCGTAAGCATGGTCCCTATTGCTACTTCAACCACTCATTCTTCTTGTAATTGATAATAACTTGTCAAAAAAATTAAAATCAAATGTGTGAACGAGACAAGAAGTATTAATAATATATTGTGGATATTTGATTTTGAATTTTATATAGAACGTGAAACTGTGTCTTAATTTTTTTTTATTGTTAAATAAATTAAGCTTGAACGGATTTTTATTGAGTGTGAGCTCATGTTGAATATCAAGTAGCTTGATATTTTCATTATATTTTGTCAAATTTTTGTTTATCAAGTCGAATAAATATTGAATTTAATATAAAAATAGTGTTTCAACTTATTTGATTTATATAACGAACTCAGTTCAAACAAGCTTTTATTGAATTAGCTCGAATAAAAAATTGAGAATTTTAATTTGATTTGATTTGATTTTCAGTAACAAATACAAGAACCAATAACCCTACATCACAAATTTCCCAGCTCTCATCTGCTTATCTTATCTGTTTATAAGTACACACATACAAAGATGCCAACTACCAAGATTTTACTTTCACAAGAAATGACTTATTCCACTGAAATCACGGCGGTGCGCCGCTGCTCCGTCTCTCCTCCGCCGCTTCGGGTGTCCCCGACCACTTTACCACTCACTTTTTTCGACATACCCTGGCTTATTTTCTCCCCAACACAACCCCTTTTCTTCTACGAATTCCCCACTTCCACATCCCATTTCATTCGAACCATTTTTCCAAATCTCAAACACTCTCTCACACACACTCTCCAACACTTTTTTCCCCTCGCCGGAAAATTAATATCGCCGCCGCAATTCACCGAGCCTATTATTAAGTACTCTGAAAATGACTCAATTTCATTAACCATTGCCGAGGCAGCCGCCGGAAGCAGCTTCAAGAATCTCGCCGGGAACCACCCGAGACCGGCTCAAGATTTCCACAATCTCGTCCCTGAATTGACGGAAGAATCACTTTTGGCAATTCAATTTACTGTGTTTCCTGAACATGGGATTTGCATTGGGTTCACTTTGCGCCATGTGGCTGCTGATGGAAGAACATTCAATAATTTCCTGAAAAATTGGGCTTCGAATTCAATTACCAAAAATAGTCAACTGTTGGGCGTTGACCATTTAGTGACATCAATTGATAGGTCGGTAATTATTGAACCAAATGGGGTTAAGTCAAAATTGATGGAAGAATTGTTGTACAAGAAAAGTACACAAAAGGGTAGTTTTCAAAATGGTTCAATCTTTAATGATACAATGAAAGCTACATTTTTGTTGGGTCCAAATGATATGGATAAAATCAAGACTTGGATCTTGACCCGATCCGAGAAGTTATTTGGATCGACCCAATTGCTCCTTTCGCCGTATGTTGTCGTTTGTTCATTTGTATGGGTGTGTTGGATGAAATCTCATTGGTCTATCACTAAAGACGACACATATGATGAAATTATACATTATTTTGGTTTCATTGCAGGTGGAATTACACGGTTGCATTTTCCCGTGCCTAGTAATTATGTGGGTAATTGTGTTTCGTTTGGTCGATTAGGGGCGACGAGGAATCAACTAATGGGAGAAAATGGAATTGTGCATGCTGCAAAGTTGATAGGGGATACAATCAAAAGATTGAATGGAGATGTGTTGGGTGGTGCTAAAAATTGGATATTGGAATGGAAGGAGTTACATGAATCGGAGCTCCATGTTACAATAACCGGGTCACCGAAGTTGGATTCTTATGGGTTGGATTTCGGGTGGGGAAAGCCCATGAAAATTGAAGAAGTTTCAATTGATAAAACACGTGCAATTTCTCTTTGTGAAAGTATAGAGGTAGTTGGGGGCATTGAGATTGGGCTGGCTCTACCAAAGCCAAAGATGGATGTTTTTAGTTCACTATTTAATAAAGGGCTTGAATAATTTGTCATTGTATTGGTCCTACAAATTTAATATATGTATCACGACATTCATTTAGTTGTATATTTATGTATTTTTTTCCAATGGTTCAATTTACGTCGGAATATATTTATATAGTTTGTATGATAAATTATTAATGGTAGTTATGCACAATATTTAGGATTGTTTCTCTCGCTTTTTAAAAAGCATTCTAGTGTTTTCTGAAAAGTTAAATAGATAAATTTTTTATAAAAAAATCTTATCTCTACTAAAAAATCTAATCAAACTTTATTTTGATTTGACATAAAGTAACAAAACTCTTAATCTAATTATCTCATATATTAAATATGATTTGACATCAAGTAACGTATTTTTTACACATTTTTTTTATTTCCATAATTTCTATAAAAAAATTACTCATTTCCAAAATATTTACTTATTATTTGTTTCATCTCAAAAAACTCATACAAACAACATTACAAAAAATCGAATATTTTTCTAAAAACTTAATTTATTTATAAAGTCACTTTAAATAAAGCGAAACAAACTGCCCTTATTTTTGCTAACAAAGTGAAGACCATTTGTGTCTGGATGATTAAATAATCTTTTATTCTTCGATTAAAGGAAATATAATTTGTAACTTACATCCACAATATAAATTAAATGTGACGAACTCAAGTTAGATTCCTTATTAAAAGAGGTTTTCAGTATAGTGTATGATGCATCTCGAAAGAGATTTAGTTTCGAGATTAAATTAGATCTAAAATTACCCTTGAAAAAAAAAAACTAAAAGAATATGAAAATATGGTCACTTCACACTTGATCAATTGGGATTGAACGTTTTTAGTTCACTACTAATAAAGGGCTTTATTAATTATTGTGTATGATTCACCTATTTGGTCCTACAAATATGCAACGATATTCGTTTAGTTGTATATTAATGGTAGTTACTAGTTATGCACACCATTAATTATTTCTATTTAAAAATTGTAGACGCTTTGCGTGTGGATGGTTAAATTATTTTTTTATTCTTTAATTAGAGAACATATATAATATATTAAGGCTGTAAGTGAAAAGTTAATTTAAGAAAAAAATGAGTACATCTACAATTAATACAATATGAACTGAAGTAATATGAAATATATTGTTATTACTATAAAATAAAGTATAAGAAAAATATTCATATAGAATAAGTATTACTTGGTCCTGTCATTGTTTAAATTTTGTTAAATATATGAGCTCGAATATATTTATTCGATTAAAATTTATACAGAAATGGCTAGAAATCACTTATTTTAATAATTCAAGTAAACCTTGTCTCTTTTATATATCATTTTCTCTAAATTATTGCATATTTATTTTTATATTATTTAGGTCTTATAAATAAAAATATACTTTATAGTAAAAAATTAAACTTGCAAAAAATGGATGCGCGAGAACCCCATGCGCGTGTTCTGCGAACAAAAAAGGATTATGTACAAATTAAGTATAACACAAGGGGTTATTTACATAATAAAAATAAATGACAGGAGTTTTGTGCAGATTATGCAGAACTCAGTGGGTTCTTTACATAATAAAAATAAAAAATCATGTATGTATATGAAGGTTAAAATAGGAATATCAAATTTTATTAAAGTTCGTACCAATTAAGGGCAAAATGTGCAAGATTTGGTAAAAAACAAAATAATTCCTTGTACTAAAAATAACACAAATGGAGTTTTACACAAGTTTTTCAAAACACATGTCGATAGGATGCATTTTTCTCCAAAAATAATCAAAGACTCACCTTCTTATATTTAAGTTATGGGTCAATTGTAATTTGCACCATCGAATTACATCCATTTTTCAAAATGCAACCTCAAAACAAAAGAAATTGACCCATGATTCTCTTGCTTGATTTTAGAAAGCATCCTGGACAAAAATTTCCGATTTTGGAATCTTGTTTTAGCTATCCAAATTCAAAATGCATAGTGAACTTATTTTTACTGATTGCCGACAATTTGGTCTTTCAATAGTTGAGGGGATATTTCAACTTTTCTCGGCAAAGAACCTTTTCTCGGCAAAGAACCTGTAACTCTGTAAGCCGACTTGTCATTTGTTTTACTGGTCGAATAGATCAAACTACTGATTGAATCGACATGACATCATAATGATATAATAAATATATTTATTTTAAAATATATGATATGTACATAAAATTTAAATAATATTATTCTATAATTGATGAAAAATATACAAAAAATAGATATATTAAAATTAAATCACATAATATTTATCTAAATTATGATTATCATATTCGGTAATGTAAATGATACTAATATGATTATGTATATATCAATTTTAAATTTTAATATTCAAAAATCAAATTTACATAATATATTGATGTGACTTTCAATCAATTTTGTCACTTGTTATCCTAAAAAAAATAGTTGGAAAAAAGAAAGAAAAAAAATTCATTTGATACTCAAAATATTTATGTTCCAAGAATTTTTTTAATAAAACATTATGTCATAAAACTAAAAATTATTACTCCCTCAGTCTCATTATTTTTACTCCATTAGCTACAATATCTAGTCAAATTTTTAAATAACTTATCGTGTTAAATTATTCACATATGTGATGTATTAAACCTTTTAAGTATTAATATATATATAGTGATATCTGATATTATCAACTTATTAGTGAAATATATTAATTAAATTATTTATTATAATTTTTATAAATTTAGTCAAGTTGACTGGTCAACTGTACCAAGGGATAAAGAAAAATGGGACGAAGGAAGCATTTTTTATTGATAATATGTAAGATATTAGTTTGAAGTTAACTATTATAAACTAATATATATATAATTATAAATGTAGTCAAGTTGACTGGTCAATTGTACCAAGGGATAAAGAAAAATGGGACGGAGGAAGTATTTTTTATTGATAATATGTAAGATATTAGTTTGAAGTTAACTATTATAAACTAATATATATATATATATATACTAGGAAAGTGCACGTGTATTGCACGTGATTAACTATTTTTCTGTGTTAGTTGAATCATATAATTATTTTTTATCAGACTATGGTTTTAATGACATACCACATATTTTTTTGCTAAATTACATTAATTATTACTATGTTGTTACCAAGAATTTGAAGTTTTTTGTCATAAATACATAAAACCAAAACTTAAAACTTAAAAATGAACTATAATTACTCAATATTTCTAATACAAAACTACATGTCTACATAATTATTATTTTAAAACAATTATTTGAACGAATGAACAATATCAATTATTTTCTTCCTTGAACTTGATATTTCCAACTAAACCAGTTTTCACAGGTTTAACCTGTTTTTTTTATCGATTTACTCAGTTTTGCTGGAGATGCTTATCTTTAACCGAGTTCATCCATTTTCAATTACATGCCTAATCCATTTTTAACTAATCTAACCCGTTTTTACCAATTTTCCTTAATTTTGTCGACCAAACCTGCTTTTACAATAAGTTAATTATTATTTTTTATTATTTTAACATGTTCTATCATCGATTTCATCTGCTTTTTTACATTGAGTTTACCATTTATTTTTATGTTATTTTAATCCGTTCTTTCATTGATTTCACCAATTTTTGTGGTTTATCTCATTCGTTAATCAATTATGTCATTCTTTTACGTTTAACCCAATTTTAGTCGAATTTACTTATTCTTTTGCTGATTTATCCAATTTTCTCGACTATTTCACCTTTGTTTTTGTCAATTTAATTCGTTTTCTTCTTGTTCTTTATCGATTTGACCCATTTTTTGTTATCACGTGTTTAGCCGATGTCATTTATTTTTTACCGATTTACTCATGTTTTGTCGGTTTACCTCATTGTTTAACGTACTCGTTTGTATTCGATCTAACCCATTTTCACATTGTTTTCTTAATCGAATTTTACCCATTATCACCAGTTGTAACCATTTATATATTTTGACTTTTTTAACTTAACTCAATTATAAAATTTTCAGTATTTTATTTATATAGCACAAATGTGATTTTTTTAGATTCTTATTGATAATTTATTATGAATTGTCCAAAGAAATATCGATTGCACCCATTTTTTGTTATTTTAACCCGTTTGACCGATTTCACCCGTTTTCGTGTTATATCCCATTTGTTATCAATTCACCAATTCTCCACGGTTAAACCTATTTTTAGTTGATTTTACCTATTTTTATGCTGGTTCAACCTATTTTCTCACCTATTTCACATTTTTTGACAACTTAACTCATTTTTTGTTTATTTTCTTTTATCAATATGACCCCCCTCCCCCTTTTGTTATCCCATGTTTAGTCAATATCATTTAATTTTTATCAGTTATTCATTTTTTGCCGGCTTACCCTGTTGTTTTATCAATTGCACTATTTTTTTTTGCTTTAACTCGTTTTTCTTCTATCTAACCTATTTTTTCATTGATTTTACCATTTTTATCATATAAATTTTTAATTGAATTTTTACCCGTTTTCACCAATTTTAACCATTATTTGTTTTGTCTTATTTTGGCTTAAGCCATTTGTTAATCAATTCACCCATTCTCTTCGGTTTGACCCAATTTTCGTCGATTTTACACATTCTTATGTTGATTGCCTAATTCAACCAATTTTCTCAACTATTTCACATTTTTTTCCAATTTAACTCATTTTTTATTTTTGTTCTTTTATCGATTTTACCCCCCCCCCCCCCCCCTTTTCATTATCCCATGTTTAACCAATATCATTCATTTTTTACCAGTTACCCTTTTTTGACGACTTACCCCGTTGTTTTATCAATTTTATTCTTCATATAGCTTGAAGGTGGCCTTTTGTTTTTAGGTTCTTTAATAAGTGATAATTTCTTTAGAACTTTCGAAAGAAATATCGATTTTACCTGTTTTTACACTGAGTTTATCATTTCTTTTTTCTTATTCTAACTTGTTCTTTCATTGATTTCACTCATTTTTTGTGGTTTATCTCATTTGTTAATCAATCCATTTGTTCTCTCTAGTATAACCCAATTTCAGTCAGATTTTTACATTTATTAATCAATTCACTCATTATCTCCGGTTTAACATAATTTTAGTATGATTTCACTTATTTAACCTATTTTCTCACATATTTCAACTTTTTTTTTCTTCCAATTAACTAATTTTTTTGTTCTTATTCTTTTATCGATTTGATCCATTTTTTTTGTTATCTCGTGTTTGGTTGATGTAATTCATTTTGTATTACCGATTTTACACATTTTTTGCCGGTTAACCTTGTTGTTTGTGCAATTGCAACTTTTTTTGGCTTTAACTCGCTTTTACTTCTATCTAACACATTTTTCCATTGATTTCACTATTTTTATCATATATTTTTAATCGAATTTACCTGTTTTTGGTGGTTCTAACAATTTCTATGTTTTGACTTTTTTTGACTTAAGCCGATTATACATTTTTTAGTTAACTAAATAATATCTTTTTTTTATTCATGTAGCACTAATGTGGCATAAGTTTTTTTGAGGTTCTATAATAATATAACTTCTTAAGAACTTTCCAAAGAAATTTTTGAAGAAATATAGAGTAATAATTTTTAATTTTTTTTTTTTTACCATTAATATTTTGATAAGTTGTCAAACTTTAAAAGATAATTATAATTTTAATGTAGGAGAGACTTCTTCTAGGATCCTTTTGTTTTATGATTCTTTTTTTTGATTCTTTTGCCATATATAATTAAATATCACAATAAAATTTAAAAGGGGTATATTAGTCTTCACAAAAAAGGGAAGAAATTTCCTTGGCGTAATAATTTTTAATTTTTTTTTTTTTTACCATTAATATTTTGATAAGTTGTCAAACTTTAAAAGATAATTATAAGGTTAATGTAGGAGAGACTTCTTGTTTAATTATACTTCTAGGATCCTTTTGTTTTATGATTCTTTTCTTTGATCTTTTTGCCATATATAATTAAATATCACAATAAAATTTAAAAGGGGTATATTAGTCTTCCCAAAAAAGGGAAGAAATTTCCTTGGCCAAAACTCGTACTTTTATATGTATATAGATATGATGTTACAAGTAATCTATAGTTTATAAATTTGTATATTAAATATGTATATTTCACTGTTTTTGATAGAAAATTATCTTAATTTTTCTTGACTTATTTTTTTCCATTTCATCAATTCAATTCGAAAAAATCGGGTGCGCTACCTCAAATATCCTTCCCCATAAAAATAATCTAGCTTCGCCATGCAAGCAAAATAACACTGCATTATGAAATTATGAAAAAACTAGGTAACTAATTCGTGGAGCGAGTGCCGGAGCAAGAGCATGAAGCGTCGAATTTTGAAATATTGATTTTAAGAGCGTCTATAGAACGTGAATTTTTAATATTTTTATTATCCGTCTTTATATTCTATTTTTATGTACGTCGAATTAAGATTATTTTAACTTCCTGACACTTAATAAAATACTACTCTATTTGTTGAAGTTAACAGGATGTGTTAGTTTTATGAACAAATCATTTTCATTATTCTTTTTTACTGTGACATTGGACAATCTTATATACTGGATTATAAAATATTTAAAAATATAAAAATCTTAGTAAATAATACTTCATTCGTTACATAATTAATTATTCAATTTAGTTATGTACGTATATAATTTTAGATTATCAAAGTTAAAAAGGTTAAATTAGTAGATATATGTACTTGAACCTTCAAAAAATATTCATAAATAGTATCAAATCATTATGTGAGAAGTAGTTTTGGAGATATAATTATCTACAATAAATATTTTCATTTGGAGACACAAGAAAAATAAAGTATATATATATATATATATATATATATATATATATATATAATTTTTTTTTTTAAAAAGAAGCCATGTTAAAAAGTTCTTACATAAAACTATCGAAATATTGATGCCATAGATTTGTAAAATTTATGCAGTACAGTCTAATTTTATATCCAATTAGCAAAATGAACAGAAGTACAACATTGCACCTTATTTTAACTCTAAGTTTGAAACTTCTCTTAAAAGATTCTTTCCTGAAATTAACTAATATCATAAATTTTCAATAATGATTATTTCAATTAGGATAAAACATAATAATTAGGATTTCACTCGAATTGAAAGAACAATTTTAATTAGATTTGATCTAACGGAGAATGACCAATTAACTGCTTCTAGAAGATTTTTCATTTTAATATATAGCTTTTAGACAGATTCCACATCATATACCACGTCTCGAGGTTGCATCTAGGGACCCACTGGCCGGCTGATTAATTTTCTCACACCACGATAACCTTCTTTATATATAATAATATTTTTTTCGTCCCATTATTCTCACACCACCACGAGAGATGTTGGAGTGAGTCGGGGATGAAAATATATATTATTTTCTTTCCATTATAATTTAATTATAGAAATCAAAAAAAAAATTATTAAAATTCGTTTTTGTCAAATTCATACAATCACCAAGCAAGTGTATTGCACTTGTTTTGTGATTTATTACTCTCCTGGGAGTTATGTTCAATCTTAAAGCAAGTATACTACATTTACCATATAGTTACTTTGAGTTCGACCAAACCCGATCTGGGTAAGAATTTCCCTATCAAGGGATTTGGTCAAACTTATTCAACTACAAAAGAAGTGCATTGTACTTGTGATTGATCACTCTGCTGAAAATTATATGTTAACCTAATCCGGAATAACTACATAACAAGTATGTAACCCACAGGAAGAGTGATCAATCAAAAAACAAGTGTATTACAGTTATTATGTGTTTGGATAAATCTAACTCCATATCTGAACAAATTTTATCCAATCAGTAGTAATCTGTATATTAAATTATTATAAAAAATGAAATATACACTATTGTTTTGTCAATATCTACACAATATTATTTTCAACACATTCCAAATCATACACCATTTCTCGAGGTTGCATATCTAGAAGGAACCCGGGACAGCCAATTTTGCTCACGTAACGATAGTGCAGTTCTTAATTTTAATACTTGTCTCTTTCTATTCAATAGATTACTTTTCAAAAAATCTAGTCACATTCAATCTTTTTAAAGGCTCTTGTAATCAAAATTGGCAACGTAAGACCACAATAACTAATACATTAAATTTCAGTATATTTGCCTTTCTGCCGCCCTAACTTACATCATTATAAATCTAATTCTCGAAAATTTGAAAATTCCAATACCTCTCCACAATATATTGTGTCTACTTCACAATATATTGAACCATTTAACACAATGACAAGTACTCTACTTCAAAACTTCCAAATTCCGCCACCACCGGAGGCGGCGGCGACTGAGCTATTTCTACCGCTAGCGTTCTTCGACATTCCATGGCTTCATTTTCACCCAATCCGCCGCCTTATTTTCTATGAATTCCCCTGTTCCAAGTCATATTTCATCGACACCCTCATTCCAAAACTCAATGACTCACTTTCCATCACTCTCAAACACTACGTTCCATTAGCTGGCAATTTACTCTACCCTGTAAACACCGAAAACAAGCCCATAATCAGATTTACCCCCGGAGACTCTGTTTCGCTAACGGTTGCGGAATCGAACAACGATTTTAATAATCTTATCGGAAATCATGCTCGAGATGCAGATCAGTTTTACGATTTTGTCCCTGAATTGCCACTAAAAGAAGGACCTGAATACAAAAGCGTCCCTGTTGTAGCAGTTAAGGTGACACTTTTTTTGGGTCGTGGCATATGCATCGGTTTTGCAAACCTTCATAGCCTTGGCGACGCGAGTTCGATTGTGGGTTTCATTAGGGCATGGGCTGAAATTAGTAAATTTGGTGGAGATGAAGAGTATTTAATTAAACAAGGTGACTTTTTGCCGCTCTTTGATAGATCCGTCATTAAAGATCCTAAAGGAGTTGCTGACATTTATTGGAGTGTCATGAAAAATATCCCTTTTAAGGAAACAATGTTTCCTTTACCTACGGGAAGGGTTCGAGCCACGTTTATTCTCAACCAAAATGATATAAAGAAACTAAAAGATTTAGTGTTGTCTGAAAATCCGGGTTTAGTTCATGTGTCATCTTTTGTTGTAGCGACTGCTTATATTTGGACTTGTTTTGTGAAATCTGGCGAAGAGGTTGAAGACGACGAGTACTTCATATTTGCCGTGGATTGTAGGTCGCGAATTACTCCACCTTTACCTTCTAATTACTTTGGAAATTGTTTAGGTTATGGAATGGCGAAAATCAAGAATCAGGAACTTGTTAAAAACGATGGGTTTGTTCTTGCTGCGAAGACTATTGCAGACGATATCAAGAATCGGGTGAACAATAAAGACGAAGTTTTGAAAGGTGTTGAGAATTGGATGTCTGAGTTTAGCAAAATTTTTGGGATGAGAGTACTTGGGATTTCTGGATCTCCGAAATTTGATCTATATAGTGCAGATTTTGGGTGGGGAAAAGCAAGAAAGGTTGAAGCCGTGACGATTGATGGAGAGAATTATTCCATGGCTTTGTGTAAATCAAGGGAATTTGAAGGAGGATTGGAAGTTGGTTGGTCTTTGCCAAAGGAAAGAATGGAAACTTTTGCAGCTATTTTTGCTGACGGTTTAAATTTTTCATGATTATCATTAGTTAAATATTGATATTTGAGGTTTGGACCATTTTATTATGATTATGAGAATCAAAATATGTTTCTTGTTTATTCAATTTCAACATAGTTTTCAGTGTTATTTTCGTATTTTGATTCCACCTTTAATTAATGATAGCAATTATTTGTCCAAAGTTTTTAGGGTACATTTGTTTCGTATTTCAAAAAATGGTATCAAATCTAGATTTAAAAAGAAAATCTCGAATTTCGTAATGTTATTTTTTTGGGGTATCTCGCTATTTGTGGAGGTATTTTGAGATGAAATAATTAGTAGATTAGTAAGTAGTATAAGTTTTATGAAAATAGAAGATATGTTTTATTATGTCAAAACATATTTGTTATGTAAGATAAGTAGTAAGAAATTTTTATTTTATGTCAAATCAAAGTGGAAAATGATTATATCACAGCCCAAAGTTTCACAGCCATTTGTACAGCTCATGTTTTATGTATTTAAAGTTAATTGTGTTACTTGCTACCTGTTTAACAGGTTTCTTGGAATAATTGTTTTAATCTATTAATAACCCAATCAACTTTCAAAAATTACAAAAGAGACCAAAATTTTCCGATATTATTCATATAAAAAATAATTCAATACTTTCCAAATGATAATTGAACATTCACCAATATTTGAATATAAATATCTCAACTTTCAAAAATTACAAAAGAACACCTAACTTATACGACATTACTCATATAAAAAATAATTCATTACTTTTCAAATGTTAATTTATCATTTATCAATATTTGAATATAAAATATCTCGAAAATTACAATAAAAATATAAACTCATAATTTAAAAGTATTTGCAATGCCTAGAATTTAGAGTTTATGACATAATATTTAATTTTCTATTTAAGGTTTAGGGTTTAGGATTTTAGGGTCTAGGGTTTAGGGGTCTAGGGTTTTAGGGTTTTAGAGTTTATGGTTTAGGGTTTATTTTATAAATAAGATTTATTTTTATTTGATGATTAGTTATGAGTTTTTTTTACAATTTTATATTATGGGTTGTGATGTTGGGATGTGAGGATGCTAGCATAGTCCAATCAAAGTAGAATTTGTTTAGATCTTTTTTAGAGATTGAAGATATTTTTAATACAATATACTTTTGATGATTAAGAGAAAACAAATTTATCTTAAAGGAAAAAAATATTATTTGTTTGACTTTTAAAAAAACACCAAAATGCTTCCTGGGAAATGAGACAAACAACCCGATAATATAGGGAACACTGTTCTTTCTAGTGAAATGAATCATTTTTCATAGGCTAGCGATGTTGGCAGAGCAATAATTGTTGCTGTTAGAATAAACCTTTCAAATTTCCTTTTTTACCCTTCCCTTTAAAGTGGAGCATTTAATGACAGGTTAAAGTTTAATATATTCAGGCCCTTAATGATTTTAATTCATGTAACTTGAGTAACTCATAAACAAATATATTATGTTTTCCTAAAGGCATGAAAAAAGCATACTACTCATTCGTCATATTTCAAATATTTATTTTGCAATTCTAATTACTTTAATTTTATGTTTGGTTTTTTAATTTGGTGAAGAAAATGGTAGAAAATAATGAAAAACAACAAAAGTAAAGCCTAAAGTTCTGAAATGGAAAATAATTCACCTTTTTTTTTCTTCACTTAATCTCAAAAACCAAAGTAATAGTCTATTTTAGTTTAAATTTCAATGATTGCAATTAAGAAGAAGAAACATCAATAATAATTGAAATAAAACAAGAAAAAATTAACAGTGCAATACAAAAATGAATCAAAATTTAGGTAGTTGAGTATTTTTTTTCCCTTGTTTGTAAACAGAAATTCAAGAATTACTGAATTATGAAACCGGAAACTATGAAAGGTGAAAAACATGAAGAACAAAAATAAGAAAAATCAACAAATTCATGTTTTCTGTGTAGCTTCCACAATTCCACCAAATCATGGTTATGATGTAGTAATATTTTTAAAGGAGAAAAAAAGACATGATCAAGATCAATAGTATGTAGATACTCCCTCTGTTTCGTATTAATAGACACATTTCTTATTTCACACATATTAAGAAACCTCATCATTAAGAAATCTCATCATCATTACGCATCAGTAGTTGAGTACCCTTTAATGATTCCTACTTTTTAATATTTTATTAGTGAGTGATGACCATTGAGTTTTCCAACATAAATGTGAGAAATGGGCAAAATTGGAAAAACAATGCTTTGAAAATCCAAACATGCCAATTAATTTGAAACAAAAAAAATTGGCAAATGTGTCAATTAATATAAAACGAAGGGAGTAACTTTAATAAAAATACATCAAAATCGATATTATATACCTTTATAATTTACTCATTAATCATTTATTTTTTTCGCTATTAACGTGAATGATTTCCGTAGAACATGGAAACTTGAGGGACAAAATCCAGAACAATAGTAATAAATAGACAAAATTGTAGAAAATGTCCCAAACTAATCGGTGATTTTGGATTTTCGTTCCAAGCTATATCACTTAGTCAAATTCGTCCTGTAATTTTATATTCTTTTGGAATATCGTCCCAATTGCCACATGGTTTCTTACGTGTCAAGATTTAGTAACTTTTAGCATGAACAATTATACAAGATTGCATAATTTGTCCAAAACTAATTACAAATTTTAGTTTTTCGTGCCAAACTAATTAAATTATTAAACTTTAATTACAATAAAAAAATTAAAATAAAATGTTCAAAATAAATTATTAATTTTAAATATTAATAAGATTCTGATTAAATATTTAAACAAAATTCTAATTAAAATTTCAAATTACAATTCTAATTAATTATTAATGATTTGTCCATAAAAGAAATTTTTTATTTTTATTATATTAAATAATTCAATTAAATATTGGTGGCTATATATATTTATTAAATACCAGCAAATATACTAACAAATTTTATTAGATAATTCAAATCTACAAATTTAATTTAATTTCGGAGGAAATTTTAATTTTATTATATATTTCCTTAAATAATTAATAATAATCATTTAAAACATTAAATAAATAAAGAAAATAAAAAAAGCCAGCTGATGTAAAGAGAGGCGCGTGTCTCCTTCTTCATGCGGCCCCCGGGCCACGGACAAGGCCAGCCCCGCCTCCCAACCCGCAGCCCCAACCACTGGAGATTATTTCTCTGCCGATCACGACCCCGGTTGGAGATGGCGATTGGAGATGGCCTAAGTTGAGTGCTTCTAGAAGTATTATTGAGTACAAAAGTGTTACGATAATAATATTTAATCATTCTATTTATATAAGTTCGTAAAAATAAATATAAAATAAATTATATTTTTACTCTCTTCAATTCAAAATGCATAGTAATTTGATAACAATAATATATTAGATTCGTACATGAAGTTCTTCATATCACAAGATCAGTTAAAAATGAATATATTTGATCAAGTAGCATTTTTTGTATACTTGGGTTTTTTTAAGTAAACTACTAATAATCTAGCCTACGCAAGTAAATTGAATTTAAAAAATATAACACAAGTAGATTTAAAAGAGAAATTCAAAATCTTTGGGGGCCAAAGACCTATGTAGATCCGCTCTTACCTTTAAGATCTTAGACATCAAAGTAATAAGTGATATTGTAATTGTGTTCCCCGTCCGCTGCCAATAGACTGCTAAACAATAGTTAAGTCCATCTCCATTGGAAACTCCGGGGGCTGGGGCGGGGTCGGGGGTGGGCAGGGGCGGATCCAGGATTTTTGGTCAGGGGGGGCTAAACTTATACAAAAAAAATAAAAATCTATCAAACAGTTAAAATTAAAGTTTATATTATTCACGAGAAGATATATGACGCAATACAAAAATGGGGAGGTAAAGTTTGATAAAAATAAACCCCACGAGATATTTTAATTACATATGATACCCCGTTATAGTCCCAAAAGAACCCAAAATATCTACATATTTACTTTAATAATTGACCACGACGGTTTTTCATCTTTTGAAATCGGTCCATGATAGCATCGTTTGAAATACTACTAAATATGTCTCTCTCTATAAAGACAACTAAACTATCATTTAGCCATTGATCGCCCATTCGGTTACGAAGTCGATTCTTTACTATCTTCATAGCCGAAAAAACTCTCTCCACTGATGCAGTTGCAGCGGGTAGAATAAGCGCCAATGTCACAAGTTTGTAACCCATCGAGAATGCGACATGTCTTTTAGTTGCAACCATCTTCTTAGCAAGATCACCAATCCCTTTCAATCTAGAAAAATCATCACTTGATCGAACATCCTTAATATAATTTTCAAGTTGATTGGGAAGGGCCGAGAGCTCAAGAAAAGAGAAGTCATTTGGATAAAGTTCGGCAATACGAACAAGTTTTCTTTTGTCAAAAGCCTCAAAGTGATTGGATGGGTTTAAGCATGCAACACAAAGAAGCAACTCCGAGTTTACTTCATTGAAACGGTTGTTCAACTCTTGCAATTGTCTATCTATCACCGAATTGAATCTCTCAACTTTGTAATGATGCTCGATAGTCACTTGTTCAATCCTACGCCTTGGCCTCCCATATGGAACATTGGGCTTTTCAATGGGGCTTAGAAATTGGGTAGAATGAGTTATTATTAGAGTGAGTTGTGTGATATTAAAATTATATTTGGGCTGGAAATTGCATATTGGGCTAATTTATTTATTTATTTTGTTAAAAAAAAAATACACCACTACTATACTAAAAAAAAAAAAAAATTCTATAGCCCCCCCTTTCCCCTGTGTGCGTCCGCCTCTGGGGGTGGGTGAAATTGGCGTCTCCAGTGGGGGTCGGGGGCGCGGTAGGCTTCGGGACGGGAACGGGGTGGGGCTGGGGCTCGCGGCAGCCCTGGCCGTGGCCCGTTCCCGCATGGGAAAAAAGAAGAAGATCTCATACGCCCCTCTTTAAGTCAGGGGACACCAAGTGGCGTCCCTGATTGGTTTTCTTTTTTTTAATTTCTTTATTAAATTTGTTTATTTAAAATTTTTTAAAAGAAAAAAATAATTATTTAAATAAATATATAATAAAATTAAATTTTCCTCCTAAATTAAATTAAATTTGTAGAATTGAATTATTTAATAAAAATTTGTTAGTATATTTATTGTATATTTACTAGTATTTAATAAATATCTGTAGTCAACAATTTTTAATTGAATTATTTAATATAATAGAATTTAATTTTTTTAAAATTAAAATCATTAATAATTTATTAGAATTGTAATTAAATTTATTTATGGACAAATCATTAATAATTAAATTCACATTTTATTTTAATTTCTTTTATTGTAATTAAAAAGTTAATCATTTAATTACAATATTGGGGGTGACTATATATTTTTAAAAATATCGAATTAGTTAAAAATATAATTAAACACTTATACAAATAATTTAAATTAATACTTAAATAGTAATATATTTAAATACATTCTAAAATTAACTAGATAAGTAAATTCAAACAATTACATGACACATTAACCGTATTTTGCATACACATGGGCTATTAAGTCTTTCTGAAGTCTACGGTTGGTTTCTTCATTCACTCCAGATACAAAGGCGTATTGAAAGAACAAAAGAAGGAAAATACAACAAAAAAATCTTCCTCGGGACTTATTTGGAGGTTCGTCGAATGAAGGAACCGACTGGTTTCAGGGGGGGAATCAGTAAAATATTTTACTTTCGTGTGTGTGCCGCTTATTTAATCCTCGTTCTTATATTTTCTTTTTTGTTTGTTGTATTTCCTATTATGTATCAATTTTAATTTTATGATTATTTACTCTCTTTAATTTTAATATTTAAATATTATTAATAATTTAATTATATTATTAAAATAGTTATTAGTATTATTAATATTAATATTAAAAAAATTAAAACTATAATTATAAGTGAGAGTGAGCAAGAGTTCGAAATTGAATTAAATCAACATCGAAGCCCTTCTATTGGAGACGACCAGGCAGGGCTCGGGGTGGGGGCAGGGGCAGCCCCAGGGCTTCTGAGCCTCCATTGGAAATGGCCTTATCGCTATACAAAGGGCTGAACGAGAGATACATGTAAAGAAGACCGTGACCTCCATCGACCAAATGGACTTCTCGGCCTCCACCGACAAGGATAGATACAAGTTCACGGATTAAATGACAAAATGGTACAACAAAATTTTGTGCGCCTCTCCACACTCACGATTATTACCATCAGGGCCGGTCCTAGACATTTTTGGGGCCCTAGGCGAAAGTTAAATTTTGGGCCCTATATTATAAGAAAATTGTGTAATAAATATTATTTTCTTATATTTTTTTAAAATGCAAAAGTATTGATTAATATAAATTTTAATTTTTATCAACTATCCTTTCTATATAGATAAAATGACAAATACTCTTAATTTTTTGATATAGTTAGTCATAAATATGTTTTCATTAATTCTTAATTTTTTTAAAATCTTCTTTCAGCAAACAAATATGATAAGTGTGATACATATAATTATAGGAGTATAACAAATACTCATTAATAGAATTAAAATATAGTTAAAATGTATCATAATAAATTTTTTATACTCGTGTAACATTACTACAAAATGTGGCTGACATAAGCAATGTGAAAATGGATAAACAATTCAAAATCTAATAAAATTAAACTAAATCACTTTATATTTGATTCAAGTATGGTCAATAAAAGGTGGTTCGGACCACATTTATTATACATATCAAACTTGAACTTTAATAGTCTTAGAAACTTTATTCGAGATCAACTCGATAAACTAAATATAAATATATGTAAAGTTACTCGGGCTTGAGTTATGTTAGACTCGATTAAAGCTCTTTTGAGCTCGTCTTATTTAATTAAATACAATCTCAAACTCGAAAATAAAATTAACCATTTTGAATAATACATTGTTTGATTCTATTTTGTTCACTACATTCCTAAGTCCTTATATATCATATAACCATGTACGGAAAATAAATCACATTTCAATTATTAAATTACAAAAAATATATATATATATATATATCATGTACCTAAAAAATTGGGGGCCCTTCCACCCTCGGGGCCCTAGGCAACCGCCTGAGTTGCCTAGTGGAAGGGCCGGCCCTGATTACCATATAGTACATGACATAATCATAATACATAACACGACATACTGTGTTGTCGCCCTAATCTTAGTCACTTCTAATTGTAACTGATATGTCAAGTCTAATTATACAACTGGTTTCTTTTGGTTTACCCATCTCAAAGATTTATTGTGTAACTTATCACTTTGTCATATAAACATATGCAAATTACTTCTAAATAAAAAAAAATGGATGAAGCAATTCTCAAGGACTTGCAATATCGTTAACATACAGAGAAGTGAATCTAAAATTTAATTTTGATCTAAGAATCGAAAAAAATCTAAAATTTAATTTGAGACATGAAAATATAATACTTTACCTCCAACCACACAACCCACCTATCAAATTTGGATGACTTTGGGTCATGCCTGGACTAAATTTTTCCTATCAATAATAGTCTAGGTATTATATTATTATCAAAAATAAAAGGTTAGCGATATTGTCAGAACGGATTTTACTTCTGTTAGAGGAATTTCACATCCACTTACCATGTTTCCGTTCATAATCATTTCTCAAAATATTAACTCGTTCTTCTTCTTTAGTTAAATCTTTAATTCTTCCCTTCACCAAGAATAAATCATTAATTCTTTCCAATCAACTCAAAATTCTCTTGACAAATTCTTCTGTCTTTCCTTATGACTTGAAATTCATTGGAATCACAATTGACCAAAATACATGTTCTTAATTTTGACAATAGCTTCTACACAATATTATTAACAAAACAATCCAAATCATAGACCATTTCTCGAGGTTGCATATATAGAAGGAACCCGGGGCAGCCAATTTTCTCACGTAACTATAGCGCAGTTCATAATTTAAGTAATTGTCTCTTTCTCTTCAATAATATACTTTTCAAAGAATCCTTTTAAATGTAATCAAAATTGGCATATCTGCCTTTCTGCCGCCTAACTTGATCATTATTAATCTAATTCTTGAAAATTCCAATACCTCTCCACAACAAACCAAAACAGAGCATAATAAATACTTCACTTGAAGGAACCGTTTTACACAATGACAACTCTACTTCAAAACCTCCAAATTCCGCCACCCCCGGAAGCGGCGGCGACTGAGCTATCTCTGCCTCTAGCGTTCTTCGACATTCCATGGCTTCATTTTCACCCAATCCGCCGCCTTATTTTCTACGAATTCCCCTGTTCCAAGTCATATTTCATCGACACCCTCATTCCAAAACTCAATGACTCACTTTCCCTCACTCTCAAACACTACGTTCCATTAGCTGGCAATTTACTCTACCCTGTAAACACCGAAAACAAGCCCATAATCAGATTTACCCCCGGAGACTCTATTTCGCTAACGGTTGCGGAATCAAACAATGATTTCGATAATCTTGTTGGAAATCATGCTCGAGATGCAGATCAGTTTTACGATTTTGTCCCTGAATTGCCACTAAAAGAGGGACCTGAATACAAAAGCGTCCCTGTTGTAGCAGTAAAGGTGACACTTTTTTCGGGTTGTGGCATATGCATCGGTTTTGCAAACCTTCATAGCCTTGGCGACGCGAGTTCGATTGTGGGTTTCATTAGGGCATGGGCTGAAATCAGTAAATTTGGTGGAGATGAAGAGTATTTAATCAAACAAGGCGACTTTTTGCCGCTCTTTGATAAATCCGTCATTAAAGATCCTAAAGGAATTGATGACATTTATTGGAGTGTCATGAAAAATATCCCTTTTAAGGAAACGACGCTTCCTTTACCTACGGGAAGGGTTCGAGCCACGTTTATTCTCAACCAAAATGATATAAAGAAACTAAAAGATTTAGTGTTGTCTGAAAATCCGGGTTTAGTTCAAGTGTCCTCTTTTGTTGTAGCGACTGCTTATATTTGGACTTGTTTTGTGAAATCTGGTGAAGAGGTTGAAGACGACGAGTACTTCATATTTGCCGTGGATTGTAGGTCGCGAATTACTCCACCTTTACCTTCCAATTACTTTGGAAATTGTTTAGGTTATAAAATGGCAAAAATCAAGAATCGGGAACTTGTTAAAAACGATGGGTTTGTTCTTGCCGCGAAGACTATTGCAGACGATATCAAGAATCGGGTGAACAATAAAGACGAAGTTTTGAAAGGTGTTGAGAATTGGATGTCTGATTTTAGCAAATTTATTGGGATGAGAGGACTTGGGATTTCTGGATCTCCGAAATTTGATCTATATAGTGCAGATTTTGGGTGGGGAAAAGCAAGAAAGGTTGAAGCCGTGACGATTGATGGAGAGAAATATTCCATGGCTTTGTGTAAATCAAGGGAATTTGAGGGAGGATTGGAAGTTGGTTGGTCTTTGCCAAAAGAAAGAATGGAAACTTTTGCAGCTATTTTTGCTGACGGTTTAAATTTTCTGTGATTATTGTTAGATAAATATTGATATTTGAGGTTTGATCCATTTTATTATGATTATGAGAATCAAAATATGTTTCTTGTTTATATAATTTTAACATAGTTTTCAATGTTATATTCGTATTTTGATTCCACCTTTAATTAATGATACTCCCTCCGTTCCATATTACTAATTGACAAATTTTTTGTTTTAACAAAAATTATGAAATTTCATCATTATATACTTTTTTATGGTAAAATGTCAAATACCTTTTATAATGATGTCTATTTTTTAACTTTTTATTAGTGAGGTGTTCATTGAGTTTCCTAACATAAATGTGAGAAAGGGACAAAATTGAAAAAAATTGCTTTGACAATCCAAACATGCTAATTAATTTAAAACAATTTTTTTTTGCAAATGTACCAATTAATATGAAATGGAGGGAGTACGTTTAAGAAAAATACATCAAAATCGATATTATATACCTTTATAATTTACTCAATAATCTTTTTTTTCTTCTTCTATTAACGTTAATGATTTCCGTAGAACATAGAAACTTGAGGGACAAAATCCAGAACAATTGTAATAAATAGGCAAAATATAATATCGTCTCACTTGCCACATGACTGCTTACGTGTCAAGAATTGGCCACTTGTTTGATGTTAAGATGTTTTGAATATTGTTTGATGTTTATTAAAATGTTGTTTGGATGTTATATTGTTTGTCGTTTGTCGTTTGTCGGATGTATAATTTAGGTCCAATTAACAAGTGCGAAAATTACAAAAAGAACAAAAAAATAAAAATAAAAAAACCAAAATTTCGACGGAAAATAATTCAGTCGAAATCTAAAAATTTCAACAAAAATGTTTTCCGTCGAAAATTTTTAGTCGCAATTTCTGTCTAAAAGTCGGTCGAAATTTTGATTTCGTTGACACTTTTTTCGACTGCCGCTTTCGGTCGAAATGTGTAAATTTCGACGGATTTTATGAAAAATTCGTCAAAATTTCTGTCGAAATTTGCCCTTTTTCTAGTAGTGATTGTAGAATTCGTCCCAAATTAATCACAAATTTTGATTTTTTGTCCCAAACTATATTAATTCGCCGAATTTCGTTTCACAAGATGTCATTTTGCATGAATTTAATCATTATTAAATTTTTAATTTAATTAAAATGACGATTCATCTTTTACTTTTTTTAAGAGACTAATGGCAATTTATCCCATGTGATATTCATAATGTTCAATTTAACCCTTATAATTTAAAAATGAGCAATTTACCCCCCTGTGAAAATTTTAAAAAAGTATTTTATCCCCTTGAATGAGTGTAACTCAATTGCATAAATTGAGAGTGGACATGCAAAGTGTTTTATAACATAGGGGGTAAATTGCTTCATTTATTATAATATAGGAGGTAAATTGTCACATTTATCACAACACAGGGTGTAAACTACCACATTATCATAGGACAGAGAGGTAAATTGAACATTTTGAATATCATATGGAAGTAAATTGCCATTAACTTTTTTTTAAGAGAAAAATAGTATGGATTATTGAAATTCCCATGCGCTTTTGAAAAAAAAGCCCTATCTCAGTTCATTAGAAAAAAATTGTGCATTTTTTTTGTATTAATAAATAATAAATATTTATAATTAGTTTGGACCGAATTCTTTTTTCCCATGTCATTTCAATTACGGGACGGAAGTCGGTTGTTGATATAGTTTGGGACGAAAATCAAAATTTGTAATTAGTTGAGGACGAATTCTGCAATCTTGTATAATTGTTTATGCTAAAATTTATCACATCATGACACGTAAGCATCCAAGTGGCAAGTGGGACGATATTCCAAAAGAATATAAAATTATTGAATGAATTTGGCTAAGTGATATAGCTTGGGACGAAAATCTCAAATCACTAATTAATTTGAGACGTTTTTGCAATTTTGACTAATAAATATAGTTATTTCTTATTTACCAAAACAACATTTAATGTCATTTACATTGAGGCTAGCGATATTGCCAGATCAAAGATTATTGCTGCCAGAGTAATTTTTCTTAATTTCCTATTGTGCCCCTTCTAGTCAAGATTAGAACACATATATTTCTCTCTCTTATATTATTCCTTAAGGGGCCGTTTGGTAGGACCTAATAGGGGGTGTTAGGGCATATTATATGTGTCAATATAGGATAATACAACGTTTGGTGGCATTGCTCTAATACCGGGTCAAATGGTTTAAATCCTTATGACCCGGTATTAAGATAAAAAATTAGTTTTCTCTCTCCTCTTAATGCATTAGTATTTAGTAATCTTCATTTCCTTTTCCGATTGATTTTTAAACATGGAATGTTGATAATTATTTATTAGCAAAATACATTAATTTTATTTTTATTATCATAATAAAATATGTGTTCACGAAAGTAATTACTTGCGAATTTTGAAAATCTCCCAACTTATTTCACTCAATTAGGTAGAAAATCAAGCAAAATTGATGAAAAATCTTTTAACAATTTTATTTTGAAAACTTTGAAATTCATTTCGAGTTCGACAAGCTAAAAAATAATAAAATAGATATAAAATTAAGTTGTGCAATTATGATTTATGATTCATGTTCGATTTGATTAAAGCTCGTTTGAGCTAAATTCATCTAATAACTGACCAAAATTTTGAGCTCGATAAAAAAATTGAGCTTAACAAAAAAAATTCACTATGGTAATTTTGTTTGAACAATTATACATGATTTTAAATATACTTAAATAAAACAAAAATTACAAGTATAAAATAACAATTTCATAATATATATATATATATATATATATATATATATATATATATATATATATATATATATATATATATATAATATAGTAAGTTTCAATTGCCTATGTCATCAAAAGACATATAAGACATAAAAACTACGTACATTATTGAATTCTCTACACATCACGTTAGATGCATATAAAGTAATTTTTCAATGGTAATACACCCACATGAACCACCTTAGAGCATCTCCAATGGTGGGCTCGGGGCGCGCGTGAGGGCCGGGCTGGGCTGGATGACCGTCTCCAATGGTGGTGCGGGGCGGGGCGTGGGGCGCGGTGCGACACGGGCTGGGCGGCGGTCGCGGGCGGGAATAGAAATTGTTTTTATTTTCTAATTAAATTTGTTAATATTTGATAATTTTATAATAAAATTTGTAGTATTTGTTTTAATTATTATTATTGATTTTCAGTTACAATTCTAATTATTAATGGTTTAATAATAATAAAATTAAATAATGTTTGTAATTGTTTCTTATATTCAAAAAATAGCAATTAAAATTTGTAAATAATTTTTTAGTATATTTTTTGATAATAATTTGATAGTAAATAATTTGATTTTAATTAAAATTCTAATTATTAATGATTTTATAAGAATAAAATTAAAATTTCCCCATTAATTAGAATAAGAATTACTTGAAAATATCATTGCACACTTAGACAAACAATTTAAATATTATTATTATAATATTTTTAAATTAATTATATTATTAAAATAATAATAATTATTATTATTCTATCATTATTATTATTAATATCAATATTAAAAACAATATTAAAACTATTATAATAATGGTGAGAGTGGGGAAGAAAAAAATTGAAAGAAATTGAGTGCTGGAGACCACCACTGGAGATGATCACCCAGAGCTCGGGCTGGCTCGGGGGCTGCCCCGGGAATTGCCCCGGGAAACCATTGGAGATGGCCTTAGTAGCCTCTTCCATTTTCGTTGGTCTCCCCCCCCCCCCCCCCCCCCCCCCCCCCCCAATCGTTAGTCAAAGTCTTTGGATAATCAATGCTTGGAAAGCTAAACAATAAATCGAAAATAAAATTGTGACGAATATTTACTAGGAACTAATGAAAAATTAAATGGCACCTATTGAGAAGAAAGAAAAACAATGTTCATCGGCAGTTCTTTAATTCTGGAAATAATAACAGTTTCTTTCATTGTGGAAAAATTCAATAAGAAAAGAAAAAAATTAATAATGTATTAACAAGAGAGAGAAGATTCACTTGAGTTGTTTATTAAATAAATGAATATTATAGGAACTAACAAATTTAGATTTTAATGATTTTGACTAATAAGGGCAAATTACGAAATTACAAAAAGTTGCTATGACAACAACAATTTTTGCTCTGGTAATATTGTTAGCCTTATATCAAAGTTACTTTAATTATGAAGGGTAGACTAGGAAATTTAGAAAAAAATTTCTGACAGCAACAATTATCATTCTGACAATACCACGACCTTTTTCGTATTAGATGATTGAATGCATGAGATAATATGTTATTTCTTGCTGGAGAATGGAGATGAACATAATGCCAAAATTTTAAATAATTGGCAGGCCGCTTGTTTCAGAACATATTGTGCTTGTATTCTTGTTATGGGATTGGATTCTCCCAACTCTTGGTCTCATACTCTCATGATCATCGTAATTTTCGGATTAAAAGTATAAATTTATATCTTATGAGAACCAACTTGCAAAATAGCTAGATTGGAGAAATGAGACTAAAAGTACAGACATTTTAAGAAAATGGGACCTAAATAGTTACTTTATGAAGTACTGGGAGAAAATATTTTGATCCAATTTTCAGGAAATAAAAATGAAATTTTACAGTTATTTTTGACAAATTTATTTCAAATTCTACCTAAAACCTAAGACAGTCAACTATGATTTTGACTTACAAAGTAATTAATACAACTTTTAAAAGTTAATTTGAATTTTACACGAGTTAAGAAATAAACTTAAATGCTATTTTGACATTTTTACTCTTCTTCATTAAAAAGAGAGAGAAGAAAGATGTATGGGAAAGAAAAAGATGGATTAGTATTAATTATTTCCTTAATCCTTGTGAAAAAACCTTAAACGTCATGTAATGTGGAATGGAGGGAGTAGTAACTAGCCTAGTCCTCGTACTATGCACAAAATGACTAAAAGAATGATAAAACAAGCTAAAAGAAATAATATACTCGCATCAATTTTGTTATACCCATTAACGAAAAATACGTGTTCAATTTTGTCCCAGTGCCAAATTAAATGACCTCTATTTATGACTAAAAGTATGTTAATATTAGAAATATATTTTATTTGATAAATGTTGTGCCTTACAGAAAGGTATATTGACGCTGCTAAGACTCGTGAGTTATAATTCTAAAAACTTTAGGTGTAGTTTGTTACTATTGTACTGTGAATCTCTGACTAACAATAAGTAAAAAAAGAACAAGTAAATAATGTAGTTTATATAATTATATTAATAATGATAAATATACAACCACACAAATAATGATATCATTAGGAGTAATTCTAGATTAATAGTGAAAAATACACAAATAAACAACTTAATAGTGATAAATACACAATCACATAATATGAATTGAAGTAAAATTCTAAAATATTCTTCACGAACTGCATATAACAAATACATCAATAAACAAAATTTGTATATAAAAAGTAAAGTTATATATATTTCAGTTCAAACAATTCTATTTTGAGATAATCAAAGTATACATAACATGAATATACTATAATCTAGAGTCAAGTTATAATTAATAATGTTCTCACTAAGAAAGCCTGCACAATACACCTATATTAATATATCCCTAGATTAATTTTTAGGTTTGTACAAATAAGTTTTCGATTAATTTATGATTGAGCAAAACCTATAACAAAAAATAGCAAAGCTCTCAAGCTAGACCATAAAAGTAAAACATGATTAGTCCAACAATCAAAGGTTGCGACAATAGGATAAAATTATCATAAAAATTTACGTACATTTATCACATCTAAAAGAAAATTAACACTATATGATTTTTTGTGTGTTAATTTCAATCTAACAAACACAATAATAGAAATCAAATCGAAAACTACATTCGCCCTTACTCACATCATAAATACAAATTTAAAATAAATAAATTACATTCATATTTTATAAATATTATTAGAACTATTTTTTAACATTAAACTATGATATCGTATAAAATATTGTATTAATTGTTTTAAGTAATTTACCCTTAACTTTAGCTATTTATAGCACACTTTAAGGTATTTAATTTGATATTTCTTTAATTGAAAAGTTTTGTTATATTCTAGATATTTGTTTGGCACAATATTCTCTTAGCTATTTATTTGGCACAATTTTAGGGAATGAATAGTTTTTAAATTGGGAAATTTTCGGGTGAATTTTTTTTTTTTAATTAAATAATAGCCATTTATTTTGGAAGTAATGTTTTACCATTTTTAAAGTTGTAGAAGATGAAAACTCTTATCAATCACATTTTTGTTTGAAAAAGCTCTAAATATAGAAGTATAAATTACATTTATATTTTATAAATATTATTATGACTATTTTTTCACATTAAACTATGATATCATATAAAATATTGTAATAATTGTTTAAAGCAATTTACCCTTAACTTTTAACTATTTGCTTGGCACACTTTAAAGTATTTAATTTAATATTTCTTTAATTGAAAAGTTTTGTTATATTCTGGCTATTTGTTTGGCACAATATTCTCTTAGCTATTTATTTCGCACAATTTCAGGGAATGATTAGTCTTTTAAATTGGAAAATTTTCAGGTGAAAGTTTTTTTTCTTTTTTATTAAATAATAGCCATTTGTTTTGGAAGTTAAATTTTACCATTTTTAAAATATTAGAAGATGAAAACTCTTACCAATCAGATTTTTTGTTTGAAAAAGCTCTAAATATAGAAGTATAAATTATATGTATATTTTATAAATATTATTTGGCCTATTTTTTAAAGTAATTTATTTTCTTTAAGGTATTTAATATAATAATTGTTTAAACAATTTTCTTTAAGGTAGTTAAAATCTTTTTATTTGGAAATTTTGGTAAGTAATAAGGTTTAGTAGTGTCAAAATTATGTGGATGTAGAAGCTATTTCTTTAAGGTATTTAATATCTTTTTTATTGGGAATTTCGGTAGTTAAGTTTTTTTTTTTTTTTTTTTTTTTTTTTGTATTAGAAATATTACTTGGAGCATATATTCTCTTAACTTATAGCTATTTCTTTGGCACATTTTAAGGGAGTTAATTTATTTAATGTCAATGACTTGATTTTACAATTTTAAAGTTAGAAGATGGAAACTCAACCTATCAGATTTTGTTTATATATATATATATATTAATTGTTTAAACTATTTTCTTTAAGGTAGTTAAAATCTTTTTAATTGGAAATTTTGATAAGTAATAAGGTTTAATAGTGTCAAAATTATGTGGATGTAGAAGCATTATAATTTCTTAACATGTAGCTAAGGTATTAATTTCTGTTAAATTAGAAGCCAAATTTTACTATTTTTAAAGTAGTAGAAAATGGTTTTTTTTTTATTATTATATTAATTGTTTAATTTTTTTTCTTCAAAAGAATATGTAAATAGGCCAGTCACTGAAATAAATTACTATGACATTAACAAAATGTGATTGTTGTGAAAAGAAAAGGATAACAAAAGATATGATAAAAAATTTAAAAAAGATTCTTTTCCTACCGGTAAGAGTTCTACATAATTAAAAAAACTACCAAAAAATTTCATTTAATCAAAATTGTAGCTTTAAGAGGGAAACTTAATAACATTAAAAATAATAAATTATCAATATTTGAAGATCATAATCAATAAAAAAAGTTTAGAATAAAAGAGCCCAAAACCTTACATATTAAGTCTCATCTACTTTTTCTTATAACATATCCCAGATAATTATCAAAATTAAGAAAAAAATCCAAATCAATAATCAAATACTTAAAATATATAAATTACCTTAGATATTAAGTCTCATCCATTATTTCTTATAAAAATTTCCTCAAAATTACCAGAAAAAAAATACATTTTCCTTAATCAATAATCAAGAACTTAAAATATTTAACATGAGGGTTCAAATATACCTTAATATGAGAAAAGTCAATATATTATTAATAAAAATTGATGTACCTGTTCACAAAAACGTAGTTCTCCTCAACATATATATATATGTACAACCAATAAATTAAAACAAAAAATATGAGAAGCGTTCAAATTCCAAAGGTGCAGTTACAAAAAATAAATTACAAAAATTAACCGTAACAAAAGAACCATGAATTTGATTAGATGCTTACAAAATAGAGAATTATTTTTGAGATATAGATGTCCAAATTCCAAAGGTGAAGTTAAATTGAATTTTTTAAGCAAGATTAAGACAATGAAATAAACATATTATATATGGTTTGGAAAGTTCTTTTAACTCTTTCATACTAAATGTAAAATCAGAATACTAAATAATTGCACTGAATTAAAAAAAATCGGTTAAATATTTTAGTGGATGAATAAATGCCTAATTTTGTGCAAGATATAATACATTTTCCCATGTTTAGCTTGAAACATTTTTTTTTATATTTTGTAATAAGTGGATAATTTGTGCAATTAGTTCGATTCTCATGTCCAAATACGTATGTTTTGGTGGATGATAAATGCCAAATTTTGTGCAAATAGTTAGACTCCCATCTTCTAATAGGTATTTCCATGTTTAGCTTGTAACAGTTTTATTTTTTAAATTAATGGATAAATTGTGCAATTAGTTAGATTATGTCCAAATAAGTTTTTCCACAAATTTAGCCATTTAGGATGTAACAATTCTTTTTTTGTAACTCCTTGTAAATTTATATTAATTATAAACTATTATAAATGGTTTAATAAAATAAAAAAATTCAAAATTAGGAGAAAAAAGAATTTGGTCCAATTTGGTCAAAAGACCATTCTCCTATATATATATACTAGTATATACTCCGTGCTATGCACGGGTGTTACAAAATATATTTTTACAAACGTACAATCCATTTGATAATTAAACAATTTATGTAAAAATTCAACAAATTAGAACCCTTATTGAACATTTATGCGCAACAATTTCCTTAATCACTTATTTGAATACAACAAATTCAAAATCAAAATATAACTAACAAAAGAGGTAGAGTACATAATATTATAGTCGTATGCAATGACTCTTCTTCTTTAGCTCACTTATTCACATACGCATTTCTTCATGTGATTTATACTCCACTTTTTCACTCTTTCTTCATCTACAATAAAAAGTAAAAACCAAACATTAAGCAAATCTTATGTTGAACTTCCAATTCCAAAAGGATAAAAAAAAAGTTCTTTTAAACACCAATGATTCACCCCACCGACACTTATTAAATCCGTATTTTGGCGAAAGTAAATCAGTTAAAGTCATACACAACTTCGAATATCTCATAATGACTCCATAAGAAAGAAATCAACTATAAGAATGCCATGAGAACGCTTCAATACAAAGGAAAAACATGATAAATATTGTTTGGATAAGAAGAAGAAGAAGAACTTCAAGTTTTTTGGTTTATAAATTTTGACACATCTCTCCCTGCATTGAGCAAAATAAAATTATTTCACCCCTCAATATACTATTGACAAACCAAAATCAATTATTCAGTATAAAGACAAAGTCCATAACATTTAATATCTATCAACCAAAACAATCAAACAATAAAGTAAACACCAATCTCGATTTTTCATTCTATTGAACTCATACTAATACACCCCCTTTTAAACTTACCATTATATCACCATGGATTAAATTAGGAAGTAAGCATTCAAATAATTTTGATAAAGAATCTTGCCAAGTTCTGTATGAGATTTTTTCTGGGAGAGTCAGGACGAATGTGGAGTTCCTTATTATTCACATGTAACCTACACAGACAATTTAGTGAAATCACCCATAAGAATGCCATGAGAATGCTTCAATACAAAGGGAAAACATGATAAGTTACAAAGTATAAATAGAATACCCATGAAAGAAGAATTGATCATATAGACTGAAAACATGCGTGATACATAATGAATGAAAAACTGAACATGAAGTTGAAAGTAGCTTCTCATAAAAGTGTTTATTTTCTAGTTGTAATAATGTGGAGTTTTAACTCTATTCTCTCAAGCTAAGGCCAATCAAATTACAGAGTATAAATAGAACACTCATGAAAGAAGAATTGGTCATATCCACTGAAAACATGACTTGATACATAATGAACGAAAAACTGAACATGAAGTTGAAAGTCTTCACTATGCTTCAACAAAAGGGTAATATTTATGTACACACATAAACACATCTTAACAAAATTCCAGTTACACGATTTGCTACAATTAAGGAGTCTATTGCAATCTGATAATCAATTATCAAAGGTAATAATCAAACCTTAGTATGAAATTATTTGAGCACAACAAAATGCTTTGAGGATAAGTGTTCCGACCATCACATAAAATTGTTTGAAGACTATTTTTAATATTCCACAACTGTAACACAATAACTTAAAAATAAAGAAAAAGAACTTATCCAGAGAAATAAAAAGTCACCACTCACCAGTGCTCTTATATTGTGGATCCAATTCTTATGAGTGCACATAACTTTCTGGTCAACAACTTTAATGTGTTTTACCATAAATTTGTACTTTGTTTGCCCTTATATATCACTTGTATTTGGGAGGAGTAATTCTATAAATATTGTCATGAGAACAACAAAGAGAAGAAGAAGGTAAAGAAAAAGAGATAAATGAAGCAAGAAAGATCACAAACTTCATCAAACTTAGTTGACTAAACCCCTGTTCGGATGCTGACGGACTTTTAGAGAGAGAAGAGGGGAACTCACAGAAGAAAGAGTTGCCTGCTCCCCCGACACTCCCTATGACTTTTGGGACGAAAATCCATCATCTCTGTATTTATTAATTGCTATCAATAACATATCCCATCCAAGTCCCTCAAAATTAATATGAAGTTTTAATAGGAAAAGATCAAGCAATCATTCTACTGACTTAGAACACTATATCATTAACAATGGCATTAAATGTAATTTGAAACCAAAAAAAATGACGAATAAGATACTCAATTACACAGCCATAATCACAGAACACACACTCTATGTAGTAAAAAAAACTCCAATCTAACATAAACATTGGATCCGAAATAATTTTAAAAATCTTTGCACCACCACTGAGTAACCTTGACAACTCGAGACAATAATAACATGAGCAAACTACTTCTTGTAAATAAAAAAAATTTATATCACTATATGAAAAATGCTTACAAAAATCATATTACCAAGCAATGGAGAACATAATAACGTCTTTCTCTTTTACTTCTTTAATTAGTACCAATTGTCAAAATTATTCATTTCAGCTTTGCAGGCACTTTATTGAAGAACCAAACCATAAATTCTTTTTAACTAATATTTTTCTTTGTTTATTGACTCTAGTCCACATTAAAAGTCTCAAAACATTGTGGTGGTTGGTCTGCATTTTTCCTTCAAAATTGATCTCTCCATGCATCTCTAACCCATACCAAAAGAAGTAGTTTAATACATCAATGTATACATTTACAGAATACAGGGGGTAGATGAATGAATTGATGCATAATTTTGTTTCTCAGTTTGTTAAAGGCAAATCAATATATCATGTTTTATATTTATATCGAATTTCATATAAATTAGAATATAGGTTCCCAAAGCATATGAAAACTCACAAAGTTTAGTTGAGTATTTCCTCGAACACATGACCTGCTTTTTGAAGTCGATGGAGTCCTTTTACAACATCATTTGGATGCAGCCCACTTTGATTATGTAGGAGTTTCTCCCGTCTTGAGATGCGGACAATAATAGAAGAAGACGGATAAAACTTAACGTACCAACAGATGATAATAAAATTGACATAAAATTTGGAAGAGCGGACCATATACACACCTGAATAGTCACTACTAACGCACATTAATTCACCTCTGTTGAAGGGCTTGAATCACTGAAAAGAAGCCATGGGTGAAGAAGAAATAGGTTATGTTGTTGGTAATAGGAATATAGAATAGAGGTGACACAAATTCTGGGGAAATGATGAAAATATTATGGTGGTGGAATTTGGCAGTGTAAATCGTGGGTAAGAAAGTAGGGAGAAACTGTCTGTGGATTTGTAATTTGAATTTTAACTGAGTCGGTTTAATAATTTTGGAGAATTTAAGAAAATTCAAAATTCTGTAAAATTAGAATTGAGTCAAAATTGGTAGATGGCAGTTAAGAGACTGATCTCAAATATATTTATAAGTAGATTTATATAATATATGATATGATATGATATGATATGATATGATATGATATGATTTGGAACTTATTAAGTTACCCAATCAATGAATATAAATGTTGGCTAAAGCTGATGCTTCATGACATGAAGATCATAGGTTCAATTCTCATTAATGTGGGTATTTCCCTAGTTTAATATTAGTATTTGTAATTAGTTTATCTTTATACATTGACATCCATAAAATAGTTTTGAATAGATTCTCTGATATAGTAATTGATGTAATGAATTATTTACCGTCTCAAAAAAAATGTTTATTTAAGAAAAAATGATTTGTATGGTGCTATATGGTGTAGATTTGAGTTTAAAGAGTGTAAGAAGATAGACTCATGGATCAAAATTTCATTTCGAGTATATGTTTCGGTTAGCCAAATATTGGAATCTTTTCGATTTTTTGAAAATGTTTCGGAAACTCTAAGGAAAAATTGTAAAAAAAAAAAAAAAAAAATTAAGAAAAATAAGAGAGTCTCAGACAATAAATAATTTCGACATTACATCTTATTTTCGATTTGCTTGATTAAAAAACGAAAAAATTTCAATATTTCCGAAAGAAAAGATAAATTTTTTTGATCCATTGATAGACTAGGACTTGAAGATGCATTGATTATTGCTAAGACTAAATACTTTTCAATTTTGATCCAATTTCAATAAAAATGAACATCGTCAAAACCAATCTATAAGACCTAAGAAACGGATATCTCAAAAAATTATTAAATATATTTGTCGGATACTCGTCTGATACATAGCTGAAACGTCACTTAGTCTATCCACATATTTAAACTAAATAAAAAACCTGGTGTGCGCGTGTCGGATAGTTCCTTTGGTGCATCAGACATGTATGAGTTTAAATCTTACGGAGGTGTTTGCAATTGCTTTTGGAAAGCCAAAAGCAGTTGCTTAAAGCAAAAACAAAAAATAAATACTTTTATTTAAAAGCAATGAGTGTTTGCAAATAATTAAAAAAAACAACTTTAAGCTGTTTTTTTAATGTTTGCATTTAAAAAAAGGACTCTTGTGTTTCTAGTATTTGTAACTATTCAATTACATATTTACCCTCTTTTTTTTCCAATATCAAATAGCAAGTTGATTGTTTTGGAAGAAACTTATTCCCGTAAAATATGACTTCTATACCTATATAGTTCAAGGAAAATCCATATTTCATCAAAAATCTGTATTGTGGAATAAATTTTTTCAAAATATTGCAAACAATACAAAAGAGGTGTTAAAATAAGATAACGAAAAAATAATTTAAATTACCTTACAAAAATACTTGGGTTAATTGGAATGGATTCTCCCAAAGTGAGAGGAGCGTACAAGTAGATATAAATGAGAATCGAAAAATGATATATATATATATATATACCTGGAAATAGAATAATTTACTGAGGACAAAATTGTCACAAACTAGTTATGAAATATTACAAAAATGCCACCACACTAAAAAAGCACCTCCTTAGTTGCTTCTTCTTGAAGTGTTTTTATCTGCTTTTCAGTTGAAGAAGCAATAGAAGAAGCAGTATTTACAAACATTTTTAAAGTGCTTTAAGCACAAAAAAAAAGCTAAAAAGTACTAAAAGCTCTTGCAAACAACCCTTGAATCACCGCAATTTCTAAAAAGTACTTTTTGCTCCGAACCACACTCTGCATGACCTCAACTCCCTTAAACCTCCTTAGTCCTTTTGAGGGTTTTTTGCACTTTACACCCTGAAACATGATAAATAGGCACTTTGCACTCCCAAAATATGAATAATTCATCATTTTGCATCCTTTTTTATTTACCTCAAAAAACTTAGGGAGAAAATAGGTAAATTATTTTGGATCTTTGACACTTTGCACCACTGAAACACGAGGAATGGGCATTTTGTACCCTCGAAATAAAATTAGCACTTAGCACACGTGAATTAAGAACAACTCAGCAACTTGCACCCCCGAAATACGAAATAGGGACACTTTGAACCCCCTAAATACAACATTAGCACTTAGTACCTAAAATTAAGAAAAACTCAACAACTAGCACCCCTTGTTTTCTTGGGCAAAGTTAACCACCTGGGTAAAAAAAACCTAGGGGCAAAATAGGTAATTCATTTTCTTTTTTCTTAAAATTTGCAAAATACGATTATGAATTCTAGAATATTCATCTGCAAAATCTATTTTAACATATTTCTTTGATTACCAAGTTTTCAAATTTCCTCAAAATATCCAAAAAAAATCGAAAAGTTTATAGAAAGTTAATACATAAAATTGACTGAATTATATCAGAAAAACAAATTCTAAGACGAAGAGAGTCAGAGAGAAATGAGTATTCTAGTATTCATAATCGTATTTTCAATTTTAAGGAAAAAAGAAAATGAATTACCTATTTTGACCCTAGGTTTTTTGACCCCAGTGGTCAACTTTGCCCAAAAAAACGAGGGGGTGCTAGTTGTTGAGTTTTTCTTAATTTGAGGTGCTAAGTGTTAATTTTGTGTTTAGGAGTTCAAATTGTCCATTTCTCTTTTTTCGGGGGTGTAAGTTGATGAGTTGTACTTAATTCGAGGGTGCTAAATGCTAATTGTGTGTTTAGTGGGTTCAAAGTGGTTATTTCTCGTGTTTCGGGGGTGTAAGTTGATAAGTTGTACATAATTCGAGAGTGCTAAGCGCTAATTCTATTTCGGGGATACAAAATGACCATTTCTCGTATTTCGGGAGTGCAAAGTTCCAAAGATCCAAAAATGAATTATCTATTTTGTCCCTATGTTTTTTGAGGAAAATAAATGAGGGTACAAAGTGCTGAAATGTTCATATTTTGGGGGTGAAAAGTGCTAAATCTATGTTTTGAGGGTGTAAAGTGCCTATTTTTCATGTTTCGGGGGTGCAAAGTAAAAATAATATTGGTGAAAGATATGAATTCATGTAATGTGATGAGGATGAAAACTGAATAAAAAATTCACCTTAAGTCGTTTACCAACAATCTCATATGGAATTATTTTTTGAAGTTCTGTATAAATAACGGTTACAATAAAATAAAATAAAAATTCGTGCATTGTAAATAAACTGACTTGACTACGGCTTATCATATATAATTCCAAGATAAAATAATTTATTCATGATATGAATTTCATATATGACATATATTATGAAAAGTACCTATTATCATAATTACATACTAGATGATTTTATTTTATAAATGTTATGTAGTAGTTAGGTGATTTATCATTTATGAGATTTAACTTGATTTATTTTAAAATATATGAATATGTAAATATATTTTGTATATATATATATATATATATATATCGTATTGTACTCTAAAGTTTTTTGAAATTTGCATCATTATATCCGTATCATGTTGTATCGATCACGTTGCCGTATTCATATCCTTACAACACAAAGTTATTACCTAGATTTTGTCTTGAATTTTTTTCTGGTGAATTACAGATATCCCCCTGAGGTAAGGTCTAGTTATAGAAATTCTCCTTACGTATTGAATATTACAAATTCCCTCTCAGGTTTGTCATCGTCTTTCAATTTTGCCCCTAGGGGTTATTTTAATGTTTGTAATATCTTATAATATTTTAAAACTTGGGTATTAATTTTAATATCTTATAAATTATAAAACTATTAATTATATATTTACCACAAAAAATTGACAAAATTGTAAAATTTCAAGTAAGTTTCAATAAGTTTTTAAAAAAATCTTATTTGTGTATTTACTAACATTTTAATTTTTATATAATAAATTATATAGAATTTTAACAATAATATTTTAAAATATAAAATTAATTGTTTACTCATTAATTAAATATATTAATTTTTTGTATTGGATTAACAAATTTACTTGAAGTTTAATCTTATAAATATTTAAAAAATACTTATTTAATTAAATGTGTAAATAAAAGTTTTATTTAAATTTTAATATTATAAACATAAAAAAAATTATTTATAACATATTATTATTAAAATTCTAGTTAATTAATATTATTGAAACTCATGTGTAATTTTACAATTTTATTAATTTTTTATTGTAAATATATTACTAGTTTTATAATTTATGATATCACAGTTAGTACCAAAGTTATAAAATTTTAAGATATTACAAACATTATAAGAGTGAATAGCACTTTTGATCCCCCTACGATCCGACTCTATCACTTCCATCCCTCTTAAATTTTTCGTAGCAGATGCGACCCTCTTATCAATGTAGTGTATCACATTAGTCCCTCTTATCAATGTTGTGTAACACATTCGTCCCTCTTAAATTTTTCGTAGCAGATTCGTCTCTCTTGTCAATGTAGTGTAACACATTTGTCCGTCTTAAATCCGAAATACATCCTAAATGTAAGAAAATTAATGTACGAATGTGTTACACTACTGATAAGAGGGACGAATGTGTTACACTACATTGACAAGAGAGACGAATCTGCTACGAAACATTTAAAAGGGACGAATGTGGTACACTACATTGTGAAGAAGAATTAATGTGATACATTACATTGATAAGAGGGACGCATCTGCTACGAAAATTTAAAATGGACGAAAATGATCAAGTCAGACCATAAGAGGGGCCAAAAGTGTGATTCACTATTTAATAATCCCCTAAGGGCAAAAGTGGAATTTTTCAGGGCCAAGGTTCAAATTGTGAGATAGTGACAAATTTGAGGGGAATTTTCATAAATTATTCATAATTTTTTTTTTAAACCTTTTTGCTAGAAATATACCATATCAGTACCACATCATCCATTGTGAAATCAAACGAAGAATTTAACTTCTACTTTAGTGAAAAAGTCAAAATAAGAAATTTACCTTTGCAGCATATTTCATTTGTCCCTAAATTTTTTTTTTTTTTTTTTTGGATGACCCAAAATAAAACTCCCTTTTTATAAATGACATTATTTTTTTCCAAAAATACCATCTTATTAAAGTAATGATTTGACACCACTAACTCTCAATCACTATTTTAAGGGAATAAATGTAAAGATACACAAAAATTCCACTTATTCTAACTCTTACATAAAATTTCGAAAGTACAAAGTATAAGTAACGGAGGAAATATTATTAAACCTTAACCAATCTACCAATTAATTCATCTTAATTTGGACATTTTCTTTTTTGATCATATTACAATGATTTAAAGATGTGCTGTCCCTCTTTACTTTGCATCAGTATGCTGACGGTGCCTGGCCTTGTGGCTTGCTTTATTAGGGATAACCCAATGTGGGGTGGGGTGGCTATGCTCTTGCCACATGTCCAGGTAGCAATCAGGGGACGTCAAGTGGCGTCCCATGATTAAATTTTACTTTTTTTGTTTTTAAGTTTATTTTTTTGTTTGTATTATTATTTAATAGTGTAAAATATTTATGTGATTTGTGATATAGTTTTTTGTTTAAATTTTTATGTTTAACTTTTATTGTTCATATTTTTTATGACATTTTAATTGATTGAATTAAAATTTTAATTTCTTTTTAAAAAATGATAATTAAAACTAAATCATTTAATTAAAATATAGGTGATTATATATATATTTGAACAATTCGATTTTTCAATTTAACTGACAATATAATTTAAACACTTAGACAAAAAGATTTAAATTCATACTTTATTTATAACTTTTTGTAAACATGTTTTTGTGTTGAAATTTTTGTTAATATATTTATCACATTAAATCATCAACATGAATTTTAATAACTTGCAATAAAAAATTATTGGAACAATACGATTTAATTTGATTAATAAAATAAGAACAAACAATTAACATACACTTAAGCAAGAAAACACTTGAACAAAATAAAAACAAACAAGTGGAAATACACTTAGGCAATATAACACCTAAACAAAATACGAATTAATTTGGAATACATCTCACAAACATGGTTTATGACTGTAATCCAAATCTTACCCACACATGGGCCATTAAGTCTTTTTGAAGTCTACCATTGATATTTGTCGATCGTATTGTGTTATGACGCGACATATAATCATCCAATGTTTGACTTCTTCTTACTGGATTTTCGCTATCAACCTCATCTACATCATAAATTTTTGCACGGGCCCTAGGAGATATTTTTAAGTTTGTATCATCGTCGTCTGAGTCATTATCATTGTAATCATAACGTTCATCCTCGACAATCATATTATGAAGTATTACCCAAGACAACATAATATTGGTCAAGTCCTCTGTATGCCATCCTCTTTCGGGTTGATTTACAATTTGGAACCGAGCTTGAAGAATTCTGAAAGTTCATTCAACATCCTTTCGATATGATTCTTGATACTTTGAGAATAGTTGTTGTTGAGAGGTTCTGGGGTTATGATTCTTGATACTTTTATATGGCCGGGGTCGGGGGTGGGGAGGGAAGCCATCTCCAGCGGCTAGGGGCGCGGAGCAGGGTCGGTTCTCGTGCGAGCCCTAGACGCGGCCAAGGGCTCGCGTAAGCGAAAGGAAGAAGAAGAGGGGCGCGTGGTTTTCACGCGCCCCCTCTTTACGTCAGGTGACGCCACTTGATTAGATTTTTTTTTTTAAAAAATTCTTAATTATTCATTTTTTTTAATGTTTTTATATAGGAAAATATTTATTATTTAAATAAATATATAATAAAATTAAATTTTCCTCCTAAATAAATTAAATATGTAGAATTAAATTATTTAATAAAATTTGTTAGTATATTTATTGTATATTTACTAGTATTTAATAATTATATCTATTACCAATTTTTAATTGAATTATTTAATATAATAAAATTTAATTTTTTTAAATTAAAATCATTAATAATTTATTAGAATTGTAATTAAATTTTTTATGCACAAATCATTAATAATTAAATTCAACATTTTATTTTAATTTTTTTTATTGAAATTAAAAATTTAGTCATATAATTACAATATTGGTGGTGGCTATACATTTTTAATAATATCAAATTAGTTAAAAATATAATTAAACAATTATACAAATAATTTAAATTAATACTTAAAAATTAAGAAATATTTAAATACATACTAAAATTAACAAGATAAGTAAATTCAAACAATTACATTCATTGTTAACTGTATTTTGCATACTCATGAGCTATCAAGTCTTTCTGAAGTCTATGGTTGGTTTATTTGGATCGTATTGATTCATGACGAATCATATAGTTATCCAAAGAATGTTTTCTTGGTACTGGATTTTCCAACTTTACCCCGTCGCATGGATAAATTTTTGCACGTGCTCTACGAGATGTGCTCATGTCAGTATCATCATCGTCGGAGTCATCGTCTTAGTATTCGACACGTTCGTTCTCCACAATCATATTGTGAAGTATTATGCAAGTTAACATGACATTGGACAAGTCCTGTGTATGCCATCCCCTGCCGGGTTGATTTATGATTGCGAACCGAGCTTGGAGAATTTTGAACGCTCGTTCGACATCCTTGCGGAATGATTCTTAATACAGCGAGAATACCTATTCAGGAAGGGTTCTCGGGTTTCTCACAGATTGGATTAACGTACCCCACTTCGGATATATACCATCTGCAAGGTAGTAAGGCATGTGGTATTTTCAATCATTGACCTCATACTCAACATCGAAAAGTTTACCAGAAGTGAGGTTGTCGAACAGAGGTGAACGACCAAGGACAGTAATGTCGTTCAATGCTCCTGGCACGCCAAAAAAAGCATGCCATATCCACGTATCATGTGAAGCAACAGTTTTAAGAACAATCGTGGGTTTTTTATACCTTTCAGAAAAACTCCCCTGCCAAGCGGTTGGGCAATTTTTCCACTCCTAGTGCATATAGTCAATCTAGCCAATCATCCCAGCAAAATCCACGTCTTTCCGCTTTGTTAAGTAGCATGGCCAAATCCGCTTGCGTTGGGGCACAAAGGTACTGGTCTTTATACACGCGCAAAATGGTTTGACAGAATTAATCTCGCATGTGGTACTCTCCGCAACACGAAAATTTTCGTCATTCGAATCATGGGAGAATGCATAAGCTAACGAATGCATAGCGATTGTTACCTTCAATATGGGTGAAAAGCCTACTCGATGAGAGGCATCATATCTTTGACGAAAGTATATATTTTCGCGCTCGCAATCCACAAGGATACGGAGAAAAAGGGGATGCTTCATGTGAAAACGGCGTCCGAATATTTCACCTGAATACAACGGTCTTTCGACGAAATAGTCGTTCATGAGTTGTATGTGCCGTGCTTGGTGTACACGCATAATTTCACTTTGAGAATTCATAACTTCGGACCACTTTTCGCAAAATTTTGCATCCTCATCATCTTGTTCTTTCATCATGCTATTATAATTATTATAGAAATTATTTCGGGAAGAAGATGATTCATCATCATAATTTTTGTGGTTCATCTTGACAAATGTATTATAACTTTTGAAGAGTGAATGAATATTTTCTGCAAAAGAGTGTGAATATTTTTTGAAGTATAAATGTGTTGAGTAGAATGTAAGATACTTGTTAAATAGGCAATAATTGTAAAATTCTGCAGCACTTCTGCACCATACGAATTCTGCACCAGCTCTGCACCATACGAATTCTGCACTAGCTCTGCGCCATTCAATTTCTGCACCAGCTCTGCACCATTCAATTTCTGCACCAGCTCTGCACCATATGAATTCTGCACCAGCTCTGCACCATTCAATTTATGCACCACCTCTGCACCTGTTGGTCCCAAGTGGTCAGTTGAGGTCTAGAGAGGCGGGGAGGGGGTGAATAAACCTCTTTACTTTTTAAAATTTCTCCAACTTTTCTTATCAACAGAGTAAGCTGATCGAACTGGTGAGACTACTTAGCTGATTGCGCACTTAGCTTAAACATCGAAGTTGACCACTAGTCTGATTTACTTGTCTGTTTCAATTTAAATCAGAGTTTTAAACTTGTGTGCAGCGGATTTGTCAAGTGTTTTTCAAACAAGTTCTTTTCTTATGTAAACGATTTTATCCCCAGTTTTAAACTCCTTTTAAAATCTTTTAGTTTGCTCAAGTGTTTGTATTCTTTTGAAATATGCAAGTAATCAAACACAAGGAATTTTTATAGTGGTTATATAGACAATAATGTCTTTTAGTCCACTCTTCCAAATCACGAAGATTTTGGGTTATACAATGAACACAAAGTAAATAGTACACTCTACTTGTGCTTTTACAACAAATGATAAAGCCACAGGTTCGCTATAGGAGATCACAAAGAAAACATATACTCTGAAGAATTTTCACTCACTTAGATGGAAAACTACTTCTCACAACTTTCTCTTTTACAGAAAATCACTAAGATTTGGATGTAAGCTTGTTTTTCTCGACTTCAGCTTGTCAACAGATGACTTCGATGTTTTAGTGTTTTGCCTTAGAGTATTTGAGACTTGAAAAATTTGCTCGTGAATTGCTCTGAATATTGTTGTGTCTATCTCTAACTCTTGAATCCAGAACTATTTATACTTGAGGATTTGAATTCTGCCTGTTGAGAAAAGACATATTTTCAAAACTTCCTCGAGTACTGGTCTCTGCTTCAGAACGGCTTCTGCAACTGTTCATTGTACGGTTCTGTTGTACTTTCTGTCAAGTCGCATTTAATGCACCTTGCTGATCCGAGGTTTCTCTTTAATTATTTGTCTTTAATACCCTTCTTTTACAGCATTTATTACACCGAGTACATTTATTACCGTTGAAAGAACTTTCTCATCACTTCTACTCTGCTGATCGAATCCACTCTGCTGATGAACACTCTGCTGATTCAAATCGAACTCATCTGATTTGACTCTGCTGAAATCCACCAGTCTGATTTCGTACTCATCATCAGATCAGTAGTCTTCTGGACCAAAATTCAACCCTTCTGATTTTACTTGTCTTCTCAGATTAAATTTTCAGAGGCTTGCTAAGCTTCCATTACTTAGCTGATGACTTATGGAAATCATCAAAACCTCCCTTCACTTGTTCATCTTCATCCAACAGCAACATTCAAATTTAGGCCACTTTTACACCATACGAATTTTGTAAAATTACATAATACACCCTTTAGGCTTTTAAAATTACGGAATGCCATATCTATTCATGTTTCCTATTAAAAGGGAGACGTGCTCACTTCTGAATTCACATATCTATCAATCTTTCATTCTAAATCAAAAAGAAGAGCAAACAGTTTAAGACAATGTCGACAAAGTGGACTCATGCTGAATATGTAGCCTTGACAAAGGCATACATAGAGGCCTCCGAGGACAACGTGGTAGGTATTGGCTAGGAAAAAGAAACACTTTGGGCCAAAGTTATATTCATAATGTATGCCCTGCTGGATGCTACTGGACAACAATTTGCAAGAAGAACAGAAGATTCAATTACTAGTAGATGGGAAAAACATATTTTCGGCAAAATGCAAAAATGGAACAAAGCAGTTCAAAGAGCCTCAAGAGAGGTCGGAAGTGACGGTCAAATTATGGACGAGGTAAATGTTATGTTAATACTATCTTTAAATAAATGTACGTTATTAACATTTTCATTATATCACCAATATTAACTATTTTTTTTTGTTATTTTTAGCATAAATTGGCATTGCGTCTACACAAGGCCGAAATTAAGCCACATTGGAGCTTCCAGTACACGTGGAAAGTTGCTAAAGATTGGATCATGTTCAGGTGAGACACTCAAGCTTCTCAAACATCGCCTGGTATGACATCTCAACCAATGGAAGATTGTTATATTCCAACACCTCCAGAAACCCAATTTGAATCGGAACCACTAGGCAACAATGAACACATGGAGACTCCCCACGTACCCTCATCGAGTCAGAGACCCATTGGTACAAAAAAAGCCAAGAAGGGAAAATGGAAGGCTTCGAGTAGTCCATATGCGAATATTGATTTGGAAAGGGAAAAAATTCAGGCCATGAGAGAAACTACAATTTTGATAGAGACTGGACGAGAGAGAAGGCACCAGGGGATGCTTCAACGTCAACTGGAAAAAGACGCGTTGAAAATGCCAAGGGAGGAACGGATTATGTCGATCGACTGCTCGAATTTCACTCCAGATACAAAAGCATATTGCAAGAATAAAAGAAGGGAAATACAACAAAAAAAAGTCTTCCTCGGGACTTACTTGGAGGTTTATCGAATGAAGGAACAGATTGGTTTCAGGGGGAAAATTATTAAATTGTTGTAAATCGCGTGTGCCGTTTATTTAATCTTCTTTGTTGTATTTTCTTCTTCTTTGTTCTACTTTCTTTAATTTTAATATTTAAATATTATTAATAATTTAATTATATTATTAAAATAGTTATTAGTATTATTAATATTAATATTAAAAATAAAATTTAAACTATAATTATAATTATAAGTGAGAGTGGGGAAGAACAAAAAATGCAATTAAATCAATTTCGGAGCACTGCCATTGGAGACGACCAGACAGGGCTCCTACCGACAGGGCTCGGGTAAGGGCATGGGCAGCCCCATGACTCCGGAGCCCTTAGCTCCCCTCCCCCTCCCCCTCCCCCTCACCCTCAACATTGGAGATGGCCTAATGGGGGAGGGGGGTATGGCGTGGGATGAGAGTAGCTGGAGAGAGCTCCCCAGCTACCCCGACAGGCGAGCCTATGTGCCTGCAACTGCCTGGGCACACGCGACAGGCGCGTCTATGCGACTGCCAACTGCGTGCGCCCAGGCAGCAATCAGGGAATGCCAAGTTGCGTCTCCTGATTAATTGTTGTTTGTTTTTTAGTTTATTTTTTAGTTTGTATTATTATTTAATAGTGCAGTATATTTATGTGAGTTGTGATATAGTTTCTTGTTCAATTTTTTTTGTTGAACTTTTATTGTTCATATTTTTTATGACATTTTAATTTAGTGAATTAAAATTTTCCTTTCTTTTAAAAAAATGATAATTAAAACTAAGTCATTTAATTAAAATATAGGTGGTTATATATACGTTTGAACAATATGATTTTTCATTTTAATTGAAAATATAATTTAAACAATTAGACAAAAAAATTCAAATTCGTACTTTATTTATAATTTTTTGTAAACATGTTTTTGTGTTGAAAGTTTTGTTAATATATTTATCACATTAAATCACCAACATGAATTTTAATAACATGCAATGAAATAATTGGAACAATATGATTTAATTTGATTACTAAAATAAGAACAAACAATTAACATACACTTAAGCAAGAAAACACTTGACCAAAACACTTGACCAAGAAAACACTTGACCACAAGTGGAAAAACATTTAAGCAATATAACACCTAAACAAAATACGAATTAATTTGGAATACATCTCACAAACACGGTTTATGACTGTAATCCAAATCTTGCCCACACATGGGCCATTAAGTCTTTTTGAAATCTACTATTGATATTTGTCGATCGTATTGTGTTATGACGCGATATATAATCATCCAATGTTTGACTTCTTCTTACTGGATTTTCGCTATCAACCTCACCTACATCATAAATTTTTGCACGGGCCCTACGAGATGTTCTTTAAGTTTGTATCATCGTCGTCTGAGTCATCATCGTTGTAATCATAACGTTCGTCCTCGACAATCATATTATGAAGTATTACACAAGACAACATAATATTGGACAAGTCTTCTGTATGCCATCCTCTTCCTGGTTGATTTACAATTTGAAACTGAGCTTGAAGAATTCCGAAAGCTCGTTCAACATCCTTTCGATATGATTCTTGATACTTTGAGAATAGTTGTTGTTGAGGGGTCTGGGGTTATGATTCTGGATACTTTGAGAATAGTTGCTGTGGAGGGGTTCCTAAATGATTGGATTAACATTCCTCATTTAGAATATATACTATCAGCAAGATAGTACGATATGTAGTATTTGTTGTCATTCACCACATAGTCAACACCCGGGACTTTTCCAGAAGTGAGTTCATCGAACAAAGGTATAGCTATATCGTTCATTGCTCCTGGCACGCCAAAAAAGGCATGCCATATCCAAGTATCATGTGAAGTCACTGCTTCAAGAACAATAGTGGGTTTGTTGGTTCTTTCCGAATAGCTCACTTGCCATGCAGTTGGACAATTTTATCATGACCAATGCATGCAATCTAGGAAACCGATCATCCCTGGGAATCCACGCCTTTCAGTTTTTCGTGTAAGTCTTACCAGCTCCGCATGCGTTGGATGACGAAGGTACACTTCTTTACACAGTCTTAAAATGGTAGTGCAAAACTCGCTCACCATCTCGGTAGCCGTCGTCTCCGCAACATGAAGATTTCGTCAAGGGAATCAACTGTGTATGCATAAGCTAATATACGCATAGTGAAGGAAGATGTGGTTTTGATCATATCCAATTGTCGATGATGTGTGCTATTGTATTTCATTTTATTTTCCTTTGTTGCATGCTAGGACTTTTTTTAATTCACTGATGTATTTTCGTTTTGTACTCCGGCAATTTAATGAATGTTTTATTATTATTATTCTTAATTTATATATTTTAATATTATTATTAATTTAATTATATTATTGTTATTATTATTATATTTGTTATTATTATTAGTATTAATATTATATAATTATTTTAATGGTTGAAATGAGAAATAATTAAATTGAGATTAAATAAAATATGAAGGTCCGTGATTAAATTTGAATAGATAGGAATTGGGACTGGGGCAGCTAGGGAGCTGACCTCCCCCCCTCCCCCAACATTGGGTTAGACAGGCACGATTCAATGCAATATATAATGTTGACAAAAGGATCTTTCACCTACCACTATTGAATGTCCAAGCATGTACTAGCTACACCTAACAAAAGTCTAATAAGCTAGAATTTTCAAAATTATTTTTTGTCCGGTCCAATTTCAGCAACGATAAAAACATGTGCCGCCTCCGTTTCATTTATTTTTTTCCAATTGTTACAATATTTAGTTAAACGTTTTAATATTTTAAGTGATTTATCATGTTAAATTATTTATATTTTTTATATATTAAACATTTTAAATTTTTTTTAATATATATGGTGTCATATAATATTATCAACTTATTAGTGAAATATATTAATTAAATTATTTATTATAATTTTTATTCAGCAACTCCATATTATATAATTCAAAAGATATAAATTTGCGATACACCACAAGCATATACACAAATTAGATCTAAATTATATAAGTGTTCATGTAATGTAAAGAATGTATCTGGAGAAAAATGAATTAGTAAAAGAAAAACAGATCTAAACAGATCACCTTACAGTTTAAATAGTAGGGGTGACAACATAAAGTGTGTAATAATGCCTTATTATGGTCTAAGCCATGTGAACCTAGATGCCTTATCATTGCTCAAACTCTATGTTGCACGGATACGGATACAACGACACGAATTTTTAAAAATTTACTGGATACGATACGACTTGGATACGGATCTAAAAAATATATATTATATGTTTATGCATATTGAAAAAAGTATAATAATATATTTATATGTTTTTACATATTGAAATAGATCAATTTAAGTTTCATAAGTACTAAATTGCATAACTTTTAGAAAAAAAATTGTTTAGTAATTTAATACTATTAATTATACATCATGTTCATGTGTATTATGTTATATAAAATATGTCCCGTTATAGACAAAATATCTTGTATTGCAGTTGTATATAATACAAAATGTGGTTTGACGTCTTACATTGTTCTTGTCAAATTGTGGTGACTTAGCAAAATTTAGAATATGAAATATGTTGGATACTTTTAAATAAGTATCCAATACGTGTGTCCATTTTCTCTTTTTAATTATATTTACCGACACGCCACGTGGAGTGTCGAATACGTATCACACGAGTATCCGAGGAGTATCGTATCCGAAAAGTATCCGACACGGTATTTTATAATTCTTTGAAATATCCGTGCATCATAGCTCAAACTCTTCTTTTCTTTTCTTTTCTTTTTTTTCAAGAAAAGGACTTGGCATCGGATGTTCCTCAAATATCCAAATACGAATTCCAACACATTTTTATATTTTTGAATTCTAAAACATAACTAATGGTTCGCACTTGTTCCAAAAATTCAACATTTAAATTTTTTTTTTAAAGATATTAATTTGATATCTACTATTTATTTTTATTTTAATTTTAATTCAAACTCAAATATCCAGATTCAATCCAGATAAAATTTCAAAGGTTTCACAAAATCACCAAAATTAATTTTTCGAAATAAAAATCCAGCGAATCGAATAAAAATCTAACCAAATAGAGCCGTATTTATTTTAGATCTCAATGTTACCAAAAGACAAAAAAATAAAATGTGACGAGGAATTTTCTTTCAAATCCACTCAATATAAATTATTATTCCAGCACTTGCCTTCAAAAATAGTGGCTATCTACCAACCTTCAAAATCAAACCATTCACTCTTTCCAAAAAGAACAAACCCAAAAAGATCTCCCCACCCCATTCATGTCTGAAACTCACCAAAACCCAATGTCCGGCGCCGCCGTACTCCACCACTACGAAGTCCAACCGTCGCCGGAATCAGTAACGGAACTTACCCTCCCCCTCCTCCACTACGACATAACTTGGCTCTACTTCCACCCCGTCCAACGCCTCCTCTTCTTCGATTTCCCCTGTTCCAAATCTCACTTCCTCGAATCCCTCGTTCCAAATCTCAAAAACTCACTTCTCCAAACCTTGAACCACTTCCTCCCACTCGCCGGAAAAATAGTCCACCCGGTCAACGCCGGAAAACCCTTCATCCGCTTCTCCACCGGCGACTCTGTTTCACTCACAATCGCCGAATGTGAAAAGGACTTCGACCACCTCACCGGAAACCACCCCCGCGTCTCCGATGATCTCTACGCTTGTGTCCCTACCCTCCCCGAAATAGAAGAATATCACGACGTTGTTTTGATTCCTGTATTTTCTTTGCAAGTAACACTTTTCCCTGAAAAGGGGCTTTGCTTCGGTTTCACCAACCACCACGCTATTGGTGACGCTAGCAGTATTGTCCGTTTTATAAAAGCATGGGCTTCCGTCACGAAATCTAATGGCGACGGTAAAATAACCGACGAAAATTTGTTACCCTTTTACGATAGAACCTCTGTAGTGGAACAAAACGGATTAGATTCAATCTACTGGGATCTGATGAAGAAATCTCGTCCTATTGAATCACCGCCTATAACTTTTCCACTTAACAAATCACGTGCCACGTTTGTTATTATTAAAGAGGAGATTGAAAAGTTGAAAAAAATCGTTTCAAAGCAGCGACCAGATACACCACACGTGACGACTTTTACAGTCGTCTCTGCTTTGGTCTGGGAATGTTTAGTAAAGGTGGAATCTGAGGTTGTAAGTGACGATGAGCCTGAGTTTTTCGGATTTGCTGCGGATTGTCGCGCAAGGTTGAGTCCGCCGCTGCCTGCAGGGTATTTTGGGAATTGTTTGGCGTTCGTGAAGGCGGAATTGACACACGGGGTGTTGAAAGGGGAGAAGGGGTTTTTGGCTGCGGTGGAGTGTATTGGGGACGCTATAAAGAAGGCGGTTTATAATCCGAATGGGATTCTCGATGGGGCGGAGAATTGGCCGATTGAGTTCGGAGGATTGATTGGGAAGAGGTTGTTTGGGGTGGCGGGATCGCCTAGATTCGATCTTTATGACGTGGATTACGGTTGGGGAAAGGCGAAGAAGTTTGAATCGGCTTCGATTGATGGGGATGAGTCTATGTCTCTTTGTAAATCGAGGGATTTTGAAGGGGGTTTGGAGATTGGTTTGTCTAGAAGTAAGAAGACATTGGATGCATTTGAAGCTATCTTTAAAGAAACACTAAAAAATATATGATCTAAATCTGAAATTATTATTCATAAGGTCGGATAGATGATTTAATTTTTCTTGTATTTTGTTGGATATTTGAGGTTTTTCTTTGAACCTTGTAGTAATATTTTCGGACAATCATTAAGGTTTACAATAAAGACTGTTACTTTCAGCTCATAGATGTGTATTTCCATTTCCATTTCAAGAATGTGATACGCTTTGGTTATGTGTTTCAAATCAGTGGGCATTTGTCAGTTTGGTTTATGTGTTTTTTGCCATATGCTCCACAATTTTACTTGTAGGACAATTGTCCAGGATCAACATAACGGGAAATTCTTGTCCAATTTGGTTCGGTATACTTATTCAATCACAAAACAAGTATAACTGTTATTTTTATGGTGTGGATAATATCTTCTAATCACAAGACATGTGCAATACATTTGAATTATGGTTGAATTGGTGTGACCAAGCAAAGTTTGCACTCTCTGGCCATGTGGTTGCCGATGAAAGCAAGTGAACCGTATACAATTATGTAGCACTCGCAATTCATTATAACTTCTGCACACCTAAAAGTAAAAACATTAGTAAAGTTAATAGCAATTTACCCCTTGTGATATTCATAATATTTAATTTATCTCACTGTGATTTGAAAAAGAGCATTTTACCTATATGTAATTTTCTAGAAGTTTCACACAGTCTCCCTGATATTTTCATATGTGGCATTATATCCCTATGTGTTATGATAATGTGGCAGTTTACCCTTTGTGTTATGATAAACATGACAATTTATTTTCCTATGTTATAACCACACTTTCATGTCACTCTCAATTTCAGCAAGTGAGCTACACTCTCCAGCTGAAGGAAGTAAATTGCTTCTTTAAAATTTTAATAGGAGGGATAAAGTGTTCTTTTTCATATCACAAAAATGTGAATATTATTCACTTCACAGTGAGATAAACTGGCATTAGCTCTACACGGTATTGTAATACATATGCATCCTTCTTACAATTATTTATGTAAGCCTACACAAATTATAATTTGCATAAACTTAAAAAAATAATATATGTGAATTAATGCTTACATTTAACACGAAAGTGTAATGAGATAAAGATTCAACTTAAGATAGAAAATACAAACTAGAATTGCAATCGTCCCATTATATATAACATCCCACTCCTAGGTAATAAAAAAATAAAAGTCAAACTAAACATTGTGATTATGTGGGCTTGATCAAATCGGATTCGAACTGGAATTTTTGCTCCTTAATCCATCTTTAAAGATAGTTGTGAATGCATCCATTTGATGTTTGATCCCGAAAAGCCAATCTCAAGACCTCTTTCGATTTCCCTGGACTTATAAAGGGAAATGGATCTGTATAGAGAAAAAGTATCTTCAGGGGGTTATTTGCAATTTGGCAAAAGAATAGGGTCGGGGTTATTTGCAATTTCATCCCATCATCTCTCTCACCTCCGGCCTGCCTCCACCACCTCCCTCTGGCTCAACCACCACAACCCACCCCACTGCCACTTCTCTTCCTCACAATTTCCAATTTTCTCTTCCCTTTTCCTCATTAACAAGAAAATAACTAAAATTGCAAATAATCCCAACCCTATTTTTTTTGCCAAATTACAAATACACCCTTGAAGGAGCGAAATTGAACACTGTGCGGTACGTAACTTTTGCGGTCCAAAAATTAACAGTCAAAGCAAATGTGTCGCACAGAGTCAAATCATGGAATGAAATTTATTTTTCGAAAAAGTTTGATATGAAAAGTATAAAGTTGATAAATGTTACATATCAAAAGTGAATTTCCCTCATTTTCTAGTATATTATGGAATCTGCAAAATACGACAATAAATACATAAACTCAAGTACCATTTCATAAGGCTAAGTGACCTATCCACATGACACAGCCTTAAATATTATTTTTGGGAGAATTTGATGATAATATAATCCCGAAAGTTGAAATTAAGTATGCGTTGGATGAAAAAAGAAAATATTGTGAGAGAGGGTCATTAAATAATTTAAAGGTTCATGCTGATCCATTTCCATTTTCAGATTGATCTACAATAAAGAACTTTGACGCTAAATTTTTTTTCATAGAAAGTAAAAAAACATCATCTCATTAGCCTTAAAAAAATTATTTTCCTCTAGACTACAGAAAAATTGGAAACGCCTACCCTACACATGCATCACAACTTAATTTAAAAATAATTAAATTACAAATATCTATACATTAAGTTGGAGTAGAGGCATGCGATAATATTCAGCAGTAGAAGACGCAGACAATATATAATGTCGATCAATAAAGATCTTCAAAATATTCATGAGGTATTGATGGAGGACATCTCTCGAATTCAACACAGCCGCAAACCTTAATGAGGCGATTATATTTCTTCTTGATTGAAGGCAAACTTGAGTTGCGGCTCATGAGGCACAATTCGTATAAATCAAAGACACACTCACGTAAATCAGAAGGTTGGTACTCTGTGTAGTAAGCCAACGTTTCATTCCAAGGTGTCTTTGTAGGAACGAGAATGTACCTAGCCAAAAATACAGATGAAGCCGCAATCGTAGATGGCAAGTAGCAGAGTATGCTATCCGAGAAAAGAGAAAGCCACGTAATGAATCTAGCTACACACTCCAAATCACCAAATGATCCATAATCTCCTCCTCGGTCATGACGAGCGATGACGCTCAAATATCTCACCACGAAACACCAAGCCGTGGGAGTCGTCACCTTGAAATCCAAGTAACTCAAAACAGAATATTCCATTTGGATAAAGTCTTGGGCAGAGAATAATCCTTCTGTCAGAAACACGTAGTCGTCCAATCGAGGAATACAAACTTCTTGTTCATATTTTATTGCGATCATCAACCAAGTCATGCCTAAGAAATACAAATACTTACTTTCCCTTACTTGGTTTCCATATAGATAACGATCCAAGTAGTTGATGGCCAGGTGTAATGCCTCTTGTTCCCGAACAAACCCGTACTCATTGGCAACATGGACAAGCTAATCGACACATCTTGCACGCTCTGGGTGCACTTTCACCAAACGAGGCCTTGTCTCGGTCTCGAGTATGCCAAGATTCTTGAAAATTTCGGCAGAAAGGATTGGACACAGAGTAGGCTCTTCCACTTCATCAACATTGATGTTGACTATTTCTTTTATGCAACTAGCTATTACAGAGTGATCCATTATTGTTCCTAAAGGCATATTTTGATTATTGCGTTCCTCCAATGTAGTATTGCTCATAGTTCCTGGATAGATCATGGTAAATATGATTTTTGAAATTAGTTTTTTTTTTCTTTTACGAATTAATCAGAAATTGATTTAGAGAAGAATATATGAAAGTATTTTGGTTCTTGAATTTTGGAAGAAGGTTATGTTCTTAGTTATATATGGAAAATGGTATGTATATATAATTGAACTAGGACGTGAAGTAGTTTTAGTTAAGAAAAGTAATTATAGTCACAATAGGATTGAGATTTTTATGAGGATAAATACAAGAAGTTGCATTAAGATAAAGTATGTATTGATACGATACAAAAATAACCAATCAAAATCCATGCATCATATAATTGAAAAGAAGCTTATCCTAGTTGCTTGAGTATAAAGCCATATAAATAAATGTATCCGCGTTAATGGATAACTTAATCAAAGATAAAATAAACAAATTAAATTTCCATGTAGAAGTTGCGTTGGGGAGAATTAAATTAAAATAGCCAATGAAGTTTAAATCCCTCAGCAATCATAACTACTTCGACTCAAGAAAATGTTAAATTTCCACTAATTCGCTTGATTGCCTTTACTCTGTTTTCCTCTGTAATATTACTACTAGCTAATGAAAAGGGATTGAATGTCTGTTTAATTGTTTTCTTATCTTTACAAATTTGATGATACATATATTTATTCAATAAAAATGTAGTCCAGGAAAGTAAATAAGCATCTGAACTAATGTACCATTTTGCATCAGTATAACAAAGACAATAAAGAACATACTAAAATATATTTATATCTCAATATTAAACACAAAATCTTCTTGTTCAATAATAGCACTTGTACAAAATGTGCACACCAGAGAAACAACATTGACAGATATACACATGATCACAAATATAAGTGAGAATGCTAAACTTATCATCATTTACACATATCAAGTGACAAATTTTCAAATTTAAATACATAATAAATTTGATAATATTACCAATTAAGTAAATTACATGATAAGAATTTGTATTACGTCACTTATGTGACTACCAAACTAATTTTGAAGTGTCCTAATCAATTTGGTTATGAAACTTATGATACGAATCTTAATAAATACTTAAAATTTACTAATACACATATTTTAATTTTTGGGATTTGATATTTTTGTAAGGCCCAAATATATTGTCCAACAACTAAGAAGGTGCTTTCTTTCATTTTGGAGTATTAGTCAAAAACAAGTCCAGGAAAACCATGTTTAGAGTATTCTGGTTGAAGTTATTAAAACAAGCCATCACAAAACTCCACCTTTTTTCTGGTCTAGGAAATGTAATTGAAAATGCACCACATTATTAATTGTGATAATATGGTGTTCTCACAATGATGATGTGGTATATTTTTCAACTATAAAGTCTAAAAAAATCTCCTAGACCTGATTTAGTCAACGATGATATGGTATATTTCTCACAACGATGTGTGATATATGATGATGTGGCATATATATATATTTTTTATTAAGATAAGGTTCATTTCCCATTTAGCCCTCCAAAACTTAATATTTTATAAGTAAAAGTCCAACAACCTCATCTTGTTTGATGGGATTAATGCAAAATACTCCCCTGTGTTATGCTAAACCTGCAAGAAATTACCCTGTGAAATTTTTATTGCGCCAAACTTCCTTGTGTTTTCAAAAACCCTGCAAAAAATACCCAATTTGTAAAAAATAGGTCGTTTTGGATCGACGTATTTCAAGAAACCATTTTTAAAATACTTTAAGTTGATCCCTACAACTTCACGTGGTATATTTTTAAAATTATTTCTTGAAATATGTCGATCCAAAACGACCTATTTTTTACAAATTCGGTGTTTTTTGCAGGGTTTTTGAAAACACAAGGAAGTTTGGCGCAATAAAAATTTCACAGGGTAGTTTCTTGCAGGTTTAGCATAACACAGGGGAGTATCTTGCATTTTCCCCCTTGTTTGATTGCTTTGTAAATGCATAAACGTTGTCTGAGTAATTCATGTTTTGTATTACAAAAATATATTATTTTGACATTTTTTTCACTTTCGAATTATAATTTTATCACATAGCACTTTCGAATTGCATACTTTTTAACAAAATGCCACCCTACAGGGATACCAATGTCCATTATTTTGTCAAAAAATATATAATATGAAGATGTAATGTGCCAATAATTTAACACTAGGATTTAAAATATCAAATAATATACTTCTAGAATACGAAATACCATTTATGTCCTAGCTTCCACATGGGACAATCACCAACTTCCCAGTCAACTGTCGTAATATAAATTGCTCCCATTTACTTTTTACAGTTAAGAATATAGAGATGTAAAGCACATTAATTAAAGGCAAAATTGGAAAACATCCCAAATTAATCAATAATTTTGGATTTTTGCCTCAAAATATATAATTTCACCAAATTTCGTTCCATAATTTCATTTTTTTTTTGAAATATCGTCCCACCGTTAATTATGAGACGAATTGCGCATGTGTCCTTTAAATTGCCACATGTTTACTTACGTGTCATAATGTGGCAAATTTTAGCATGAACAATTATACAATATTGTAAAATTCATCTCAAACTAATTACAAGATTGAACCGTCATTTCCATTAAATTAGAAATTTAATATCGGAACTAAATTCATGCAAAATGGTAAATTACGGGACGAAATTCGGCGAGTTGATATAGTTTGGGACAAAAAATCAAAATTAGTAATTAGTTTGGGACAATATTCCGAAAAAATATTAGATTACAGGACGAAATTCGGTGAGGTTATATAGTTCAGGACGAAAATTCAAAATCTCTAATTATTTTGGAACGTTTTCTGCCATGTTGCCTTAATTAAATTACAAAAGTGTAAAATTAAAATCCTAAATATTACAAGGTAAAATGCAATTAACTCAATAATTAGGTGACTATTAGTACTTAGTCGGGGTGGTCTACACTGACTTAGGGCCAGTGTGAGTCACCGAACGATTCCACTAGAATTGTGCCACTTGGCAAAAGTCTGAACCCTACTAATACATAAAATACCAAAAATACCCCTTTTATTAAAAATAATAAAGAAATAATTAACTCCTAGTTTCCCACCCCACCCCAACCCGCCCAGCCCAAATCCCAGGTCGCCACTTAGAGCGAAAGACAAAAACACTCCTATGCTTTGTCTAATTCTAAAAAAATTCCCTGTGTTATTTTAACTCCCAAACCCCCCCCCCCCCCCCCCCCGTGATCTCAATTAAATGCCAAATACACCCACAGAAAAGAGAGTGTAATTCAAACGCCAAAATTGCAAGTATTTGTTTACATTTTGATATGACAATTTTACTGTGACATCGAAAGACAAAAACACCCTATATGCTTTGTCTAACTCCCAAAAAAAACCCCGTGTCATTTTAAATCCCAAAACTCCCATGTGTTTGATTTTAAATACCACACTCAATCCAAATAATATATACCTAGGTTTTCAAAAAGAATAAATAAATTTTAAAAAAAAACACATAGGGGTAATCTTGTCATTCCGTAAAAAATCAAAAGTAAAATTCTACTTGGGTTGATTGTGGTAATTAAAATTAAACACAAGGGATTTTTTGGGAGTTAAAATAACACATGGGGTTTTTTGGGAATTAGACAAAGCATAGGGGGTGCTTTGTCTTTAGCTCTATTTAAAATTCCAGGGGTTTTTTCGGGATTTAAAATGACACAGGAGTTACAATAATAGTGATTATTGAACATTATTTAGCAAAAATAGAAAAATTCCTTAAATTTCCATGGCCGCAATGCCCACAACCACCACCGCCGGATGCAAAGGCGGAGCAATTGCTCCACCTTACTCATTCCGACATTTGGTGGCTCCCCTCAATAAAAAGTAAAATCGTTCTCTTCTATGAAATCCCCTGTTCAAAAACACGCTTCTTAGAAATTGTCATTCCAAATCTTAAAAAATCCCTCTCCCTCACTCTCAAACACTTTCTTCCAATGGCGGGAAACCTTTTTCTCCCTCTCGGGTCGGGCATGCCGGTTTGTCGTTACACGAAAGGAGACTCTGTTCCCGTAACAATCGCCATTTCCTAAAGGTAACCATGCCCGCAGTGCGAATGAATTCCATGGTTTCGTCTCTCATCAGTTTCCACCGCTCGTAAATCATTCGCCCGGATCAATCAAAATCCCGCCTTTCGCTATTCAAATAACATTATTTCCGAACAAAGGTATATGTATTGGATTCACCATCCATCATTCTTTATGTGACGGGGCTGCACTGCTATATTTTATAAAGACGTGGGCCTCGATCATCGAATCCAATAGTGATGCACACGCGCAATGGTTACCCTTTTACGACATAACCACTTTCCAAGATCTAGATGGGCTTGACTCAATTCGTTGGAATCAAGTAAAGGTGTCGAGGCCGACATTAATCCCCACGAGCTTTTCCAATAACAAGGTACGTGCCACATTCGTCATGAGTAAAGATGAAGTCCAAAAACTTAAGGATGTCGTTTTAGAAAGGCGGCCAAACATGGCTTATGTATCGACCTTCACTGTAGCGTGTGCACATGTATGGATTTCTATAGCGAAATTAGCGGATGTTGTCGAGGTGCAAGTAGCTGATAACGAACCAGAGTACTTCATTTTCTTCGCAGATTGTAGGGGGGCGTTTAAATCCGCCCTTGCCTGGGAGATATTTTGGGAACCGTTTGGCAGCAATGAAAGTGGAAATGAGTCATGGAGAATTGAAACGAAATGACGGGTTTCTAGATGTTCCAGTTCGAATCCGATTCGATCATGCCCACATAACTAAAATGTTTAGTTAATGTGATGTGATTATTATTTTTAGTACTTTTCTATCAAGGTGAATCGTTTACCTTATAAATGATGGATGAAGGTACTTGTTTTGTCAGGGCTATTATATTTCTACTTCATTTTTATATTTTAACAAAGGAGAGAATTGCAATTGTGGTACCAAACTATATACCGATTCTCACTTGTGGTACCATAAAAATCGAGGCCGACACATTTGGTACCACAATTTAAGAAATTGAATCACTTTTGGTACCACCGTTAAAATTAGACGTTAACTGATGACGTGGCAGTTAAGTTTTATTGCAAAATTGATACCATTACTTATGTTGACTGACAATTATACCCCTAACTTTTCAAGTTGTCAAAATAACCCCACATCTTCAAATTTACTGACAATTTTAGTCCACATTGTTGCCCAATTTCAAAATTGGCTCGAATAAGACACATGCGGACCAATTTAGAGATTTTACTTATTATATTTACATATTTATTTAACTAATTTAATTTTATAAATAATATTAATAGACCAAATAATACTTTAATATAAATTCGATAAAATATTAATTAATTCTAAAATTTATATAATAATATTAATATATTTAATATTTATTAAAAAAATAAAGTTATTTATTATTTTAAAATAATTATAATTTAAAAAAAAAAAAAAAAACCATCTCCTACCCCCAACCCCATCCCCGTTAACACCCCCCCCCCCCCCCCCCAACCCAAATCCCAGGCCGGCGGCGGCCTGGGAAGAAATTACATATTAAAAAGGAAAACTTGTTTTCCCACAGCTTCTTTAAACCTCAAAAGCAACTGAAAAAATGGTTGCATTTTCATCCATCAACTAAACGGTAATTCCATTGTTACACATGAATACACCTTTTCCTTTCCCTTTCTCTCTCTAAAACTTTATTGAAGAAAATAAAAGATTCTTCAACTTTCCATGTTCACCATCACCAAGTTCTCTTGCCAACCCACTATTCCAAACCCAAAACCCACTTCTAATTTCCGATTTTCAGGGGCGGTGGTCAATTTTAAATTGGGATTCGAAAGAAATAAAAGAGGGCAAATATTGTATTGGGTGGGTGATAGTGTAAAAATGGATTTTTTAAGAAAATTTAGCAGGGGTTGCTTCAAGGGGCGGAGTTCTAAGGAGGAGGGGAAAGTGGAAATAGAGTATGTCAATGGCGGTGAAGACGTTTTTGATGCGGAGGCGGCTGAGTCTAGGGTGCAACCTGACCATTTAGTTATTATGGTTAATGGAATTATTGGAAGGTACAACTTATTAATGCCTTGATTTTTCGTATTCATAGTTTAATTTATTTGAAGACTTATTGGCATGGATTGTAATTATTTTAATTTCGATGTTGAACTTCTATATTGAAGTGATTATTCCAGTCTCTAGAGTTTGAATTTTGACTGAGGAGTAGGGGTGTATTATGACTTGGTGATAGTTTTTTTGATTTGAGCACTTGTAATTCAATGAATGCTATGTGATATAAAATTACAGGATTTAACCTAAAATAATGTAAATGTGGCCTCATTATTATTGATTAGGCACGTTAAAGTACTTGATACACATTCCTTTTGGTGTTGCTATGAAGTTTTTGATCATTTTCTTTGGTGTACCGAGTACTTGGAAAATCCAAGAATTAGGGGGGATGGGGTGGGCGTAGGGGATGGTTTTTTTTTTTTTTTTTTTTTTTTTTTTTTTTTTTTTTTTATATATTATAATTATTTTATTAATAATAAATAACTTTATTTTTTAATAAATATTAAATATATTAATATTATTATATAAATTTTAGATTTAATTAATATTTTATCGAATTTATATTAAATATATTAATATTATTTATAAAATTAAATTAGTTAAATAACTATGTAAATATAATAAGTAAAATCTCTAAATTGGTCCGCACGTGTCTTATTCGAGCCAATTTTGAAATTGGGCAACAATGTGGACTAAAATTGTCAGTAAATTTGAAGATGTGGGGTTATTTTGACAACTTGAAAAGTTAGGGGTATAATTGTCAGTCAACATAAGTAATGGTATCAATTTTGCAATAAAACTTAACTGTCACGTCATCAGTTAACGTCCAATTTTAACGGTGGTACCAAAAGTGATTCAATTTCTTAAATTGTGGTACCAAATATGTCGGCCTCGATTTTTATGGTACCACAAGTGAGAATCGGTATATAGTTTGGTACCACAATTGCAATTCTCTCTTTAACAAAGGGTCCTAACAATAGAAAAATAGTAGTATATTAACTTAGAAAATGAACTTAGATTGTATTTCTTGGGAAAAGAAAAAAAACAAATTATTAATTTTAAAGTTAACATTACAAAATATTGCAAAACCATTTTTCTTTTGAGTTTTGAAAATAAAATAACCAAAATGTCTACAATAGTGAAATCTTTTTGTGGGCGATTAATATCAAGGGTAAATTACGGATACCCCTGAGGTAATGTGACGGCCCGGCGGAGGTAAATTACGGATACCCCTGAGGTAATGCGACGATCCGGCTCTGCCGGTCCGTCGAATAATACTCGGTCAAATTTTTATTTTTTTAAGAAAAATATTAAATTACTGACTTTTTTTTTTTGAAAAACAGAAACAATAAATTAAAAGTTTAAAGCGGAAGCGGTTTAAAACAGAACAAGAACAATTTAAATTACTAAGTTTTTTTGACGAAAAAGAAATAAAATCAAATTTTCATGGTAGAGGTTTAAAGAGGAAGCATTTAATGACAACATATCAAAAGATTTGAACAAAATCAACCGAGGGAGATAAAAAGTAAGTTATGAAATCTTGTATTTTATGAAAATATAAATCAACTTTAACAATTCAAATATTTTTAAGAAGTGTTTTAAACAAAATCGAAAAAGAACATAAATCGACAACAAAATATAACTACTCTCCCAAATACTAGGGTGGAACCGCAATCGTGATGACCTAACTTCAACCCGACTATTGTTTTTCAGAACACCTGAAACTGAAAAGAATGAAACATGGAACGCATAAGTTGATCGTCCAACTTAGTGAGGCTGTGGTGAGAATTTGCACGGTGATGCGTGGATGCAACATATTATATAACGTGAGCATGTTATTAAGCATATATTCAAGACGGAATAAATACGGAGTTCACATAACCAAGAATTTGTTGATGCCATCCTCCACTTACCCTCCATCCTCAGTATGATGTCCATCCAAACACACCAAGTAAGGAGCGACCTTACTATCTAAAGTGCATCGACATGTCTTTGCCTAGGTTTGTCTTTACTCCCTAAGTGTTCCTCCCCACTTGGATTGTAAAGTCATGCCTATGGGTAACCGTGATAATCCCGTCAGCCCTTGCCGTCCAGGTTGGCATCAGGTCCATATACTAATAAAAAAGGGCCCACACAAACGGAAACACATAATCGAAAACAAACGGAAACATAACATATGAAACATATTTAACATATTATCAACATTTAATAACTTATCAAATGAAATTTTGGGTATCATGATAATTTCGTAAAATATATTCGCAACTAGCAGATTTGGATGTAGCATGCATTGGGATTATCATGTTGATATACTAAGGATTTCATGCGAGTAATGTCGACCTAACAAGTCCAATTTATTCGTGACAACGTGCAAGAAAAAATTAGAATATAACACATGCTTTGATTATTAAGAGCATAAGTAAATGTTTGGACTCGATCTACTAGTACATCGGACCGACATACAAAGTCAACACACAACGCTCACCTTTATCGCTTAGTATAGCGACTAAAATTCCACAATTGAAGCGTATCCGAAACCTGAGCAAGTACGTATACGACTTAGAATATCTAACAACCTTAATTAAACAAAACTAATGGAAATCCTATACAAGGATTTCCTAAACTAACACATCGCACACAAGAACTTAGAACTTAAGACTTAAACGCCAATTAAAGAAATAATATTTAAGCTTTAAGATTTTTCAAAACTCAAAATATTAATTATATAAAACAGCGCCAAAACAGCAAATTTTTCCTTTCATTTTCCAGATTTACAAAACAACCCGTAAACTTCTAAAAACATCCATTTCTGCGAAAAATTGAAACAAACTTCAAATCAAAGGATTTTTAAATAAATTCATATAAAAAATCAAACAAGAACTGAAAATTAAGTCTATTTTTACTCCAAAGTCAAATCTCTAAAACCCCTCAAGTTTTAAAATATTCTAAATACACCCACGTAGTTTTGAAAACGTAAGAAAATCGACTTTCTTGAAAAATAATTCAAGATCCAAGCATCTAAGCAATATTTAAAATATTTAAGCCTAATTTCACTATAAAACTTAGATTAAAAATATGTTTTAATAAGTTTTCACCCAACTAACAATGAGAAACAAAAAGTTCTTTAATCATAAATTTTCTTCGAAAAAATTTGAAAATTTTCAATCTTAAAACAAAAGTGAACAAAGCACTACTTCAAATAAATTAATCAAAAGATTATAAAAGTAACTATGTAAAAACAGCGACAAAATAGCGCATTTTCCCCTTATTTTCAGATTTACAAAAATAACCCCAAAAGTTTCAAAAACTCCCTTTTTGCAAACAAACTCGGAGTAACTTTAAAACAAATAATTTTTCAAGTAAACTCATACCAAATATCAAACAAAACAGATATTTTCAGTCCATTTTTACTCCCAAAAAAAATCGCAGCCCTAACCCTTCAACTTTTAAAACCTCTCAAAAATACCCCCCAAAGTTTCGAAAATTAAAAACATCAACTTTCTTACAAAAATAAATCAAGATCCAAATATCGAATCAACTTTTATTTAAACCCAAGAAAAACCACATTAAAAATCTAATATTGAATATAAACTTAACAACTTTTTATAAACTACAATGGATAAGCAAAAGTTCTTCAATATTCATGTTTTGTGCAAAATAACACAAATTTCTAAATCTTGAAATAACATCCATAAACTCCACCCAAATATGAAAACGAAATTATTTTATAATATAATAAATTAAATCTATTACTCTTTATAATGCTTGTATGTTTTTCTCCATTTTTCTTTGAAGAACACTTTAAAAGAGAATAAAATAAAATCCAATAAATTAAAGAACATAGGCATAGGCGAATCTTTACCCAAAGCAACAAAGGTTAAGAATCTCTCTTCATTTTCAGACCTCCGACGGTGGTGGTGGCGGCTCCGGTGGTGGTTCAAAATAAAAGCCATCAAATCCTTACTTTTCATCAATTTCTAGCGAATGTATATTCACTTAGGGATATTGAAACGACGATCCGAACGGTCAACATGTATCCCCATGTGTGTAAAACCTTCACACAAAATTTGGGTATGATCCAACGGTGGAAGAAGACGGAATTGACGAAATACAGATGCTATGGTGTGCATATTCGAAAATTTATATTTCTAGAGTGTTATCTCTTCCCTCCCTCTTCCTAACTACATCTAAGTATTTTAAGTTGTAAAGGAGATAAAGTGGGTTTGAGGAGGATATTTATTGGACTATAAAATCATATTTTTTGTATCTACACATATACATACAATATGAAAATATAGGAGTATTATTATTCTACATTTTCCACCAATGCATGTCAACCTTGGGTGGATGAGTTTCTCTACCCAAGGGCATGCTTGACAGCCCTAGGAGTGTGCAAGGAGAGAAAATTATTACTCTCCTGCAGAAAATCTGAAACTTGGGACAAATTTTCACTTTGCCCCCTGAAGTTTTAAAAACTTACATTTCAGTCCCTAAAATAATTTTTTTGTGCAACCAAGCCCGCAAAAAATTCAAAAAGGTTTTATTATAAAATTAAAGTAACCTATATGTTTTTAAATTATTCCAAAGTTCATAAGGTCACAAGATTTAATTAAATTATATATTTTAAATCAAATTAATGATTAACTTTGAAAATAAAAAGTAGCACATAAATTTAGATTAAAAATCCAATCAAAAGGGTTCGAAATTTTTGGGGCATTACAGGTAAGATCTTAGTACGAAAATTTCCCTCATATATTGAGTATTACAAAAATTCCCATCAGGTATGTCACATTCTCACAATTAACCCTTGTCTTTCAAATGTTCCAAATTTGCCCTTGAGTTTAATTTGTAATAATTGTAAAATCTTATAAATTTTACGGATTGGGTGCTAATTGTTATATCTAATAAAGTATAAAAGTGATAATTATATATTAGCTAACAAAATAATTGATAAAATTTATAATTGCCCATAAATTTTAATAAATATGCCAAAAAAGGTATTTCCATATTTATTAACAATTTAAATTGTATAACAATAAATTAAATAGAATTTTAATAGTAATATTTTATAAATATGAAAAAATTGTTTACATGTTTAGTTAAATGAATTTATTTTCTAAATTTGTAAATTTAATAAAATTCATATTGTATTATAAATCAAATATTATAATTTACTAAATTTTGTATTGTATTGTAAGTTCAATATTTATTAATGAAATAAAAATAATATTAATTTAATTAGTGAAAATATAATTTTATATTTATAAATTTTGTTATTAAAATTTTATTTAATTTGTTACTATAGAAATTAAAATTGAAATATTTATTGAAATTTATGGGAAATTATAAATTATAACAATTATTTTGATAATAAATATATGATTATCGTTTTTATAATTTATAAAATATAATAATTAGCACCAAATTTTAAAATTTATACCCACAAGGTACAACATTTAAGGTCTTTCCCGGCGCGTAAAAAGAGCCGGGAATAGTGTTCCCGATGCTTCTAAATGCGCCCCATTGCCGCCGGGTAAAAAGGGCGACGGGTATAAAAGAACCGCCGGGAACAAGTTTTCCCGGCGCTTTCTAAATGCGCCCTATTGCCGCCGGGTAAAAAGGGCGACGGGTATAAAAGAACCGCCGGGAACAAGTTTTCTCGGCACTTTTTACACGCCAGGAATGAATATTCCCGGCACTTTCTTAGATATGCCTGACGCTTAAAAAGCGCCAGGAATGAGCATGGTTTTTTTTTTTTTTTTTATAAATATAAAAACATTTCTCATTTTTAAGATATATTTTGTGTTTTTGTTTTTGTTCATATATATAACCCAAATCTAAATCCTATAAACATTTTGTAATTATCTTTTAACAAATTCAATCACAATAAACATATTTTTCAAATCATCCAACAAATACAATCAAAATATGCATATTTTACAAATCATCCAACAAATGCAATGCCCCAACAATTTGCATTGACCAATCTATCAAACTAAAATACAAAATAATGTGTGATCCAACCATCCATACTAAACTTTCTTCTTTGACAACACCTTACAATTACAGAAAATGAAAGTGTTAGGAACTCAACAACAACGAAACAAAAAGAGTCAATCTAGGAAATGAAACCTCTCATATAGTAGTAGTTAAACAAAACAAACCAACAATAAAATATAACAGCTCAAAAGGCTCTTAATGGTCCATTTGCTAAAAGAGCATCACATTCTAAGGAATAGTCATCAGCTACACAAATAAACACAAGTCAAAATCTACGATGCATAAAGGGCAGTTCAATACTTACAATAAATCTAGAAAAACAACAAAACACCAACAATACCAGGAATTTAATCAAAAAGTAACAGAAGTACACATGAGGTTGACTAAAGTTATAATCATCTTCATTCCATTGTAAGTAACTTAACATAACTTATTACACAGTGGCAGTACCTTATCAAACTTTTGAATGCTTGCAAGTATCTCAAAGCAACAAGTGTTCTTGAATGAAAAATGACAAATAATTTTACATCATTCTGCACAAAGATAATAATATTGTAAGAGTGAATAAATCAATTGATCAATGAACAAATATGAGAAGCAATACAAGTTGAATTAGCAGAAGATTGCATCGAGACATGATCACCCCGTTCCCTGCTCTAAATTCCATTCAGAAAATGTGAGAAGCTAAGTGAAATATATATACTACTTTTCCTACTCTTCTTTGGATCATCTTTAGCTTCTCAGACTGCATATATACCATCATAACTAATATTTTGATATTACCTATAATGCTATATGGGAGTTTGAGAAGTTAAAGGGCTATTGAAGTAAAGAAGTTGCAATTTCTCAAAAAGAATTTAATTATTCAGAGCTAAAAATGAAAGCTAAATATTGTAGCTATGGAAGTAAAGAACTTACAAGTTCTCAAAACCTGTGAAGTTACCGATATTGTCTGTTATAGTTCCGGTCATATTATTATCCCTCACATCACTACAGCAAAAAAGAACTCACGGTTTCAACAAACATAGTAACACCATAATTAAGTTCAATGTCATAAATAAAAAGAAATTCACCATGTGAACTTACAAATACCAAAGGCCAGTCAGTTGATATATGTCGGAAGACAATGTTCCTGTTAGCATGTTTCCTCACAAACCACTGTACCAAAGTAAAAATGATTGTCAAAGAACATATTAAAATACACAGACAACGTAAAAATAAAGTACCCACGAGCACATATTACTGAGGATGATAAGTAAATAATGTAACTTTTTTACTTACAGGTATTGCAATTCTTCATTCCAGTAGATCAATCTCGATATCTTGCCTATAAGCTGGTTTCTAGGAAGATCTCTATAAGCAAGAAGACATTTGACACTAGATTTTAAAATAAATGTTTTAAAAAAATCACTAAAGAAATAGTTAAGGTCACTTTCAGTGTCTTCAGATTGGGAATTTGTTTTAGTGTAGAAGGAATTGGGCCAGTTAGCTCGTTATTTTTCGAGCTCCTGATGCATATTAACATTACTACAAAAGTCCTTGGATAAAAACAAGAATTAAATAAATAGTATTACAAATATAAAGCTCAAGCTGCTTAAGCTTAGATACTGAGAAGGGTATGTCTTGATAAAGCATGTTACATGACTCAAGCTGCTTAAGCTGCACAAAACGACAATGACAATGAAATTCAAGATGAATATTACTATAACAACCAATATAAAAAGTACCTCATCGACGAAAAGTAAGAAAGGGAAACATGTCCTTGCATAGCTGAATATTGTTCTCACTGCCAACTGCTTGTCAAAAGTTTAGGGCCCTTAATGTAGTATAGCATTACAAAATTAATAAATCAGTGAATCAAAGATCTCCAACTAAGTTATGGCAAAATAATTCAGAGGAACCTTGATATTTATACCTTATACCAGCAGCTCTTCCTTTGAACTGCAACTGAATGATCAAAACATTAACAACATTTGTAGTGCATTTTACTCTTTATTAAAAATAAAAATAAAGATTACTTAAGTTCTTGAACTCTAGCAAAGATTATATATAAGTCACAAGGGAATACATTTTTACAATTAAATTTAGTAGGAAAACGACCCCATAAAAGTCAAATTACAAACCTTCAATTTGCCTAAGTGAACCAATTTTCTCTTCAGATAAGAGGACTTGGAGAGGAAAAGGATGAAATCTGAATTAAAGAGTACAATCATACTTAAGTTTTAAGTCAAGATATTAACATATCGATCACATAAATAGCTATACTGTTACTGATCAAGTACCTCCTGTCTTTTGAGAAAACCACCAGTCCACCATTTTATGAGGCTTATATTGTTTTCAATCACTAGTAGGAATTCTACATGGAGCCCATTTTCTCAAAAAAAAAAAAAAAAAAAAAAAAAAAAAAAAATTGAGGGATGAAGTAGAATATTTGCTAGATAACAAAGAAGATATGGCTGAGATGAATTAGTAAAACCTCTTTTAATGGTACATGAACAAGGCAGCACTACCGAATCTTACTGGATAAGAACCAAAGGGATCTTGAATGTTTTGCCCGTTCACCTGATCCTTTGATAGGTCGAAACAAAGTATGAAAACACAAAACTCTTGTTATAATATATTCGGGAAGAAGGATATCAAATGTAGTAACTATGAAGCATCAATTGACAGGGCATCTAATTAGATCAATGTATAGCTTCATTAATTTAGTAACAAATCTCAACTATGAAATTTTCATAATGCTGCGTTAAAGTCATGAATATAACTTCCTTTGAATACAAAGAACAGCATTGTGGCAGTATTCAAATATCCAAGCAACAAATGAGGTCAAGACGTGAAATTTTCAGACATTAATTTTCATTTCAATGAAGCAAAACTAATCCAATGCAATATACATTATTAGAGGAATTTTACTTAGAAAGGAAAGAAATATGGCCAACCCGATCTTATTGAGCTAAATAACTCTTTATTCAACAAAATTCAAACCTCTATTGCTCAGAAATTACCTATGAGAGACAGAGAAGAAAAAGCAAGGTGAGATTATCAAATCGAAAACGGAAATTAAGAGCAGCAAAATTACCAAAATAAAGTGAAGCCTCAATCAAAGTCGTGCCAAAATTCGGAGATTATCAAATCCAAACCTCTAACCCTACAAATTCAGCAAAATTTGTAACCGTCACTGTCCAGAATCTCCAAAATTAACGAGCAGTTGTACCAAAGTGAAGTCCCAATCAAGCAATCGAGTTTCACACCGACACTTGCAAAGCCTTCGACCAAAGTAATTATCAAATCGGAAACGGAAATAAACTTTAGGAAGTAGCGATTTACTCAGATAGAGTTTCTAAGGGTTTTAGATTTGGAACTCGAAAGAGCGAATGGGTTTATTACCTTTTTTTCTAAATAAAAAAAATTAAAAACAGTTAGATACCCGGCGCTTTTAAACTACCGGGAAATGCCAAAAAAGCGCCGGGTATGTAAAGTATACCCGATGGTCACAAAAGCGCCGGGAACAAAGCCCCCGGGTAAAACAAGAATTGTATATAGGGTAAAATTGGAACATTTTAGGGGCATGGAGTTAATTGTAAGAAAGTGACAAACTTGAAGGGATATTTATAATACCCAGTAGGTGAGGAAATTTTTTGTAATTAGACCTTATCTCAGAGGGTATTCGTAATTTACCCTAATATCAAAATCTCTAAATTCTGAAACATATAAGCCAAAAATAATTTTATTCTTAAGAGTAGGAATTGTAAATCATAGTCTTGTTAACTTACGGTATGTCAATATTGGGGAAAAGACCTTCCATGTTAAAACGTCTAATTATGTTTAGGAAAATATTGGGGAAAACTTTTTTAAAACATTATTTATTTTTTGATTTTTTTTGATTTTTCAAAGCTATTCAAATTTTGATCAGACTTAATCAATTCCGAGACGCATTGAAATAGAAGTAGTTGAGAAGTTAAATTTGGAAGAAAAATATTTAAATTATTTGTGTCCCTAATCTTTGAATATTTTTTCACTTTATCCCCTAATATTTGCGAAGTTTCACTTAACCGTCTCAACTATTAAAAATATCTCAAATCACTACATTTGGACATTCATCGACATAATTTGCGAGAAAATTCCATTTTTCAGACTACATGTTCAGGAGCAAGGCAAGATAGACATTCAAAAGTTGGGGTGACAATGTGCAAAATCAATCATAGGTTGGGTGACAAAGTGCAAAAACGTTCAAAGATTGGGTGACAAAGTGCGAAAACGTTCAAAGCCACATCATTAAAGCTCGACGGTATATTCCTGTTAGATTCTAGTTTTTTGCATCTTGAAGTGGTTGTTTGAGATATTTTTAATAGCTGAGGGGGTTAAGTGAAATTCGAAAAGGCTAGGGAATAAAAAGAAAAAATCTTTAAAGGTTAGGGAGCCAAAAAAAAAAAGTCAACTTTGAATTTTGTTTTCATCTAAAAAAGGGAAAAAAGAACTTACTCCCCTAAAGTTTGAACAATTTTGAACTTTTTCCTTAATATTTTTGTGGTTGCAATTATCCCCCTCTCCAATTTCAAATATTACATGTTATTTTTCGTCGGTCAATTGAGATTTTTTACGAAATGTTCTATCATATGCTCACTATATGGGTATATTTAAGGGCAAAAAAGTCTTTCCAAAATTATAATTCACATCGAATTGCTAAAATGATTACAAATATAATAACAAGGAATATACTTGAATAGAGTGTTAAAATCTGATGGTAAATTTTGCAAACTTAATAAGGAATTTCCTTTAAAAATTTATCCAACCAAAGGTGACAACTTGCAATATTTGAAACTGAGGGGGTCAAGTGCGAATTAAAAAAAAAATTAGGAGGTAGTAAAATGTGAGAACACTCAAAGGAAAAACTCTCGCAAAACATTACATTAGGGGTTTGGAATGGCAAACTCAATCAGCTAATGCTTCTATTTTTCTGAAACCCAACAGGTAATTTTATTTCAACATTTATATGTTCTTTTGACAAGTATTTGTTCTTGGTTCTCATTTGTATATTACTCGTGCTCGATTATTATTATTTCATTTTTCTGTTCGGAATAATTTTATCGTTTTTAAACCCTAATCTGTAAAAACTTGATATGACCTACCTATAATTGTTACTATTAATTGTAGTTGATAATTTTGATTGATAAGGCAGTGTTTTATGATATTCAGAAATTAACATATGGATTTGAGCAATGGTGAAGGCATGAAAGGATGTTGTAGTACAAAGAAGCTGAAGACTAATTCTGATGAAAAGATAGATTATATTAGTGATTTACCGAACTCGATTCTCGTGCACATTATTTCCTTTCTACCCATAAGAGATGCCATTAACACTGTCCTTCTTCGAAGATTTGGTAACCTGTGGCGTAACACTTCAGTTCTCGATTTAAATGAATGTTCGTATCATCATGTTTGTGGGACTAGGATTTACGATAGGTTTGATGACTTTGATGGTATTAACAATGAGAAGTTTGTAGGTTTAATTCGTAATGTTTTGGATCATCATCAAACTGGTACACTAGATAAGTTACGGCTCAAGATGTGTTTCGTTCTCATTAATTCAGAAGATTATGATGATCCTGATTTTGAAAATCATACAATCGACGAAATTGATAAATTTATTGTTTACGGCATAAGTAGAAGTGTTAAGGTTTTGGATCTCGATTTGAGGGGTTGTAATAAATACGTAGATCCATCGTTAAGCTACAGCGTGCCTGATGTTTTCAGGAGCAATCACTTAAGAGAATTACGGCTGGTTGCTTGTAATGCCATATTTTGCAGGAACGTTTGCTTGAAGTCACTACGAGTCTTATCACTAGAGGAGGTTCAACTGAGTGATGAAACAATGGAGAAAATCTTACTTGGCTGCCCGCTTCTTGAAGATCTATCTTTGGTTCATTTTCATGGCATACAAAAGATAAACTGCCAGAACCCAAACTTGAAGAAAATGATGTTAAAATATCACAGGTGTCAAGAACTAATTATATCAAGTCCTTATTTGCTAATCTTAGAATTAGCTGGGCAGATAGATTATGCAGTTGTACAGGATGTTTCATCTTTAGTTGACGCCTCAATTTTATTTCACTACATAGACGAATTTGAACAGGCGACATACGTATATGTTCAAGAGCTTCTTCAAAAGTTTTGCTTGTGCAAGACTCTTACTCTATGCACGTGGAGTGTTTTGGTAAGTAGATGCACATTCACTTAATAGCATGGATCAAAATTTTCATCTTTTCCGTCGAAAACATCGAAAAGTTTCTGTTTTTGAATCAATCGAAATGAAAAATAGGTGTATTTTCGAAACTCTATATTTGCCTTGAAACTCTCTCTTTTTCTTAATTTAGTAACTCTTTTTGTAGTTTTTCTTAGTTTTTCTGAAACGTTCCGGAAACTTTTCAAAAAAATTCCTATATCCAGCTGACCGAAACATACATCGAAAACGGAACGTTGGTCAGTGATTATTAGCATTGATGGTCTCTCTGAATAACACATAAAATGACATTTGACCAAAAGTGATTTTAATTTAGAGGCCAAACACCTTCAGAATCACGATAGAGGTCTCCCACCACTAGGCCTAATTCATCGTTTATGACATTTCTCTTGTGAGTCACTATGAAAATATTAAGCACGACATTCTGAAATTTAATGAATTTTGTAGAATGAAAAATTGCGTCTTTTGAGGCACACTCAATCCTTCGCAAGTAAAATTTCTATTGAAATAAAAGTGTTTTGTTTGTGAAAAATGGTTACTATAGTTACTATTATTTGGTGATCTTGATACATGAGTTTTTTTTCTTTCCATTATGTCTTGAAGGCTTTGAGTTAAGAATCTTGGACTCCTTTGACATTGATGCCGGTCCTACAATTTTAACTTTAATGCAATACAGTTATTGAGATTCCCTCTGGAAATGCCACCCATCATGGATCCAAATTTCCATCTTTTCAGTCGAAAACATTGAAAAGTTTCTGTTTTTGAATCAATCGAAACGAAAATAAGGTGAATTTTGGAAACTCTATACTTGCCTTGAAAGTCTTTTTTTTTTTTTTTTTTTTAAATTTAGTAACTCTTTTTGTAATTTTTCCTAGTTTTTCCGAAATGTTTCGAAATATTTCCTATATCCAGCTTACCGAAAAACATACATATAAAATGAAACTTTGACCCATGCCAACCATATCCTTATTGTTAGTTTTAACATTACAAACCCTTAATTCTGAAAATATGTAGGTGGACATTGTTGTAGCATTCTTCTGCATATGTGTTCTACTCATACTTCTCCATGTTCAGATTTTTAATTCTCTTAAATAGGTAACAAATTTCCCTGCTTTTTGAACTCCTCTGCATTGGAGCATTCTTCCTTTTACTCAAATCTTTTCTAAATTTTTTGAACCTTTAGTCTCTCTAGGCTTAACTGGTATAGCAGCATTAAGAACATAATATGAGACTTTCATCACTCGTCATGATTCCCAAAATCACAACTTTGACTATGATGGATAGTTCTTTAGTAAATATAAGTGATCTTATCTTTATATTATTAAGAAGATCGACTGAGCCATTTTGTCATGGGATATCGTTTGATTGAAAACTTTAGTTATCCAATTGTTTTCTATTTGTTCACAGGTGTTCACCATATGGAACTGGAAAAATGTGCCTTGTCCATCCTTCAGTTGGAAGAACCTAATACTCAAACTCAGTCTCATCAAATGGCACCATCTCGGAATCTCTTTGCTTTTGAGAAGTTGTCCATCTCTTGAGACACTTACCATGTATATTTACCCACCTTGCGACTACAGCTATTACCTTCAGGTATTGAGTTGCTCAATTTCTTTCTTCGCTTATATACCAAAAACTTATCAATTTTAATTTCTAGGATCTGGCGTCAAAATGGATTGAAGATGATGATTTTGATGGAGAGAACTACTGGGATTCACAGGAAGAGACCTTTCCCCACCTTAAGAGCATTATGATATATGGCTATATAAACGAGCCTTATGTGATGCAAATGGTGAAGTTTCTGTTGAGAAGTGCTGTCGGATTGGAGAAAATGGTAATTTCAACCAAGGAAAGTTTTGAGCCAACTCACCAAAGCGAGATCTTTATCGGTGCAATTGAGAGACAGAAGGATCACTTTAATTCGGAGCAGCTGCTAAAGCTTTCTAATGAGTTATTAAGTTTCCCAAGATCCTCCTCCCAAACAGTGATATTATTTTCTTGAAATTTGTCATCATTCTGAAATTTATCCTGCTCCATATTGTCCGCTATAGGTTTGTGCAAGGAACTTTGTAATATTTGGAAGGTATAATTAAGTTGCCTTTTTTAAGTTAGTCTTTGTAAATCGAGGGATTTTGAGGAGGGTTTTGAGATTGGTTTGTCGAGAAGTAAGAAGAGATTGGATGCATTTGAAGCTATCTTTAAAGAAGCACTAAAAAATGTATGATCTAAATCTGAAATTATTATTCATAAAGTCGGATAGATTTATTTTCTTGTATTTTGTTGGATATTTGAGGTTTTTCTTTGTACCTTGTAGTAATATTTCCGGACATTCATTAAGGTTTACAACAAAGACTGTTACTTTCAGTTCATGGATTTGTATTTCCATTTCAAGGTGTGATATGCTTTGGTAATTAACTAATTATGCGTTCCAATTTTACTTGCTTATTTGATCACAAGACAAGTGTATAATATGCTACTTTTATGGTTTAGATAATATTCTCCAATCACAAGACATGTGCAATAAAGACTTGTGGTTGAATTGGTGTGACCAAGCGCGTCCACGATCCACTACACTTGTTTGTTATAATGTAGCCAATGAAGACATACTCTCTCCAGCTAAAGAGCGACCAACTAGCCCTCTCTGGCTATGTGGTTGCCAATGAAAGCAGGTGAATCGAATACAATTACTCTCTCCATTTCATTATAATTATCGCTTTAGAGATTTTTTTCGGACAAGCTGAGTAATATTTTTTCCGGGCCGGCCAGCCCCAACAGTTAGCCATTATAAAGTAGTCGAGCGTAAGACAAAAACACCCCCTATGCTTTGTCGAACTCCCAAAAACCCCCCTATGTTATTTTAACCCAAAAACCCCCCTGTGATCTCAAGTAAGTGCCAAATACACCCCCGAAAAAGAGAGTGTGATTCAAACGCGAAATATTGCAAGTATTTATTCACATTTTATTTTTGATATGACAATTTTACCCCTGACATCGAATCACAAAAACACCCTATTTGCTTTGACTAACTCCCAAAAAAACTCCTTATGTTATTTTAAATCCCAAAAAAACCCCTGTATTTGGTTTTAAATACCACACTCGACCCAAGTAGTATATACTTACACTACAAGAAAATTGAGCTTAAGTGACAAAAAATTAAGTGATAATATGAAAGTTGTCACTCTTTGTATGCATTTAGTGATAAAAATATTAATTTTGTCGTAATAATAATAGTGACAAGTGCAATAGTGACTATATATGTTTTTAAGTTGTCACTAATAGCTATTAATGACAAATATATGGTGACTTAAGTTGTCACTATTGACAATTAGCGACACCTTTTTAGTGATAACCTAGTGACAATAAAAATTGTCATTATGGTTTTAGTGACAGCTTTTTGGTTGTCACTTTTGGGGTATCGCTAAATGTCAATAGCAACAATTTTTTTACAATTCTTGTCACTAGTATGTTTATATAAAAACCATTTTAATGACAATATTTGAGTTCTTGTCACTTAATATATATAAGAAATGACAGCTTTAACATTGTCACATAAAATGTTATCACTAAAATTTAATTTTTTGTAGAGTTATGTTTTCAAAAAGAATAAATAAATTTTGAAAAAAAAAACAGCACAGAGGGGTAATTTTGTCATTTCGCCAAAAGTCAAAAGTAAAATTCTACTTGGGTTGAGTGTGGTAACTAAAATCAAATACAGGGGGAATTTTTAGAGTTAAAATAACACAGAGGGGTTTTTGAAAGTTAGACAAAGCAAATGGGGTATTTTTGTCTTTAGCTCTAAAGTAGTCTCCCAATAATTCAATGAGGAATTAATGGGTCAGGCAATTTGTCCTAACTTCTTCTTTACAAATCACACATTCTACGTACTCTTCAAATTTATGATCAAACACTGACAAAATAAAGGTCTTATGGGATAGAAACTAATTTAATGAAGATAAAAAGTTTTATAAAATCCAATCTTTAACGTACATTAATATAGAAACAACTGTATCGACTGATTAAATAATCACTTCAAATAGTATATATATATATATATATATATATATATATATATATTAATTAATGCAGGCCTGCTAGCTATTTGAAGGTTCATGCTGATTCATTTAGTCATTACCAACTCTTAGGTATACAAAAACTGAATAAATACTTCCTGCTAAATTTTTTTCCCTAAGAAATTAAATCCATTTTAAGATTGATCTACAATTAAGAACTTTCACTCTAAATTTATTTTCATAGAAAGTAAAAACGTCATTACATTAGCCTCAAAATAATTAATTTCCTCTAGAATCTATGGACAATAAACTCTAGAAAAATTGGAAACGCCTACTCTCACATGCATCAACAAATAACTAAATTATAAATATCTTCACATTAAGTTGGAATAGAGGCATGCAGTAGTATTCAACAGTAGAAGAATAAATCGTTTTTTCGATCAATAAGGATCCTGAAAATATTCGGGAGGTATTGACGGAGGACATCTCTCGAATTCAACACAGCCGCAAAAGTTAATGAGGCGATTATATTTCTTATTGATTGAAGGCAAACTTGAGTTGCGGCTCATGAGGCACAATTCATATAAATCAAAGACGCACTCACGTATATCAGAAGGTTGGTACTCAGTGTAGTACGCCAAAGTTTCATTCCATGGCGTATTTGTAGGCACGAGAATGTACCTAGCCAAAAATACAGATGAAGCCGCAATCGTAGATGGCAAGTAGCAAAGTACGTTATCCGAGAAAAGAGAAAGCCACGTAATGAATCTAGCCACACACTCCAAATCACCAAACGATCCATAATCCCCACCTCGGTCATGACGAGCGATGACGCTCAAATATCTCACCACGAAACACCAAGCCGTGGGAGTCGTCACCTTGAAATCCAAGTAACTCAGAACAGAATATTCCATTTGGATAAAGTCTTGGGCAGAGAATATTCCTTCTGTCAGAAACACGTAGTCGTCCAATCGAGGAATACAAACTTCTTGTTCATATTTTATTGCGATCATCAAGTAAGTCATGCCTAAGAAATACAAATACTTACTTTCCCTTACTTGGTTTCCAGATAGATACCGATCCAAGTAGTTGATGGCCAGGTGTAATGCCACTTGTTCCCGGACAAACCCATATTCATTGGCAACATGGACAAGCCAATCGACACATCTTGCACGCTCTGGGTGCACTTTCACCAAACGAGGCCTTGTCTTGGTCTCGAGTATTCCAAGATTCTTGAAAATTTCGGCAGAAAGGATTGGACACAGAGTAGGCTCTTCCACTTCATCACCATTGATGTTGACTTTTTCTTTTATGCAATTAGCTATTACAGAGTGATCCATTATTTACTTTATAATGGCTAACTGTTGGGGCTGGCAGGCCCGGAAAAATATTACTCAGCTTATCCGGAATATGTGTTGCGAATACCTAGCACAATATTAAGCTCGATCAATTAAGTACGTGAGAGAGTTTCATTGTTTTTTACTTTTAAAGTTATAATGAACCGCGAGTATTACATACTCCCTCCATTCCATTTTAATTGTCGTTTTAGGTTTTTACACAGATATTAAGAAAGCTAATAATTAGCCTAAATTTTAGGTAAAAATTAGAATTATACCTAAAATACCCCTCTTCTCTCCAGAATTTTATTATTTCTCCTTCAATTAATGATTTCTTATTCTATCTCTTTCAATTGGTTAAAGTAGAAGAGAGAGGGAGAATAACAAGGAGCAAATTAGTAAGGGTAAAATTGAAAGATATGTAATTAATTTTGTATTGGAATCCTAAAGCTATAATTAATTTGGAACATGAAAAAATCTCTAAAGCGATAATTAAAATGGAATGGAGGGAGTAATTGTATACGATTCACCTGCTTTCATTGGCAACCACATGGCCAGAGAAGGCTAGTTGGTCGCTCTTTTAGCTGGAGAGAGTATGTCTTCATTGGCTACATTATAACAAACAAGTGTAGTGGATCGTTGACGTGCTTTGTCACACCAATTCAACCACAAGTATGTATTGCACATGTCTTGTAATTAGAGAATATTATATAAACCATAAAAGTAGCATATTATACATTTGTCTTGTGATCGAATAAGTGTACCAAACTTGATTTGGACAAGAATTTCCCGTTATGTTGATCATGGACTATTGTCTTACAAGTAAAATTGTGGAGCATATGGCAAAGAATATATGTTCTAAATTTTCATTACACATGAAACACATAAACCTAACTGACAAATGCCCACTGAATTGGATCACATAATTAACCCAAGCATATCACCTTCCTGAAATGGAAATACAAATCCATGAACTGAAAGTAACAGTCTTCATTGTAAACATTAATGAATGTCCGAAAAACTTACTACAAGGTACAAAGAAAAACCTCACATATCCAACAAAATACAAGAAAATAAATCATCTATCCGACCTTATGAATAATAATTTCAGATTTAGATAATACAATTTTAGTGTTTCTTTAAAGATAGCTTCAAATGGATCCAATGTCTTCTTACTTCTCGACAAACCAATCTCAAAACCCTCCTCAAAATCCCTCGATTTACAAAGACTAACTTAAAAAAGGCAACTTAATTATACCTTCCAAATATTACAAAGTTTCTTGCACAAACCTATAGCAGACAAAATGGAGCAGGATAAATTTCGGAATGATGAAAAATTTCAAGAAAATAATATCACTGTTTGGGAGGAGGATCTTGGGAAACTTAATAACTCATTAGAAAGCTTTAGCAGCTGCTCCGAATTAAAGTGATCCTTCTGTCTCTCAATTGCACCGATAAAGATCTCGCTCTGGTGAGTCGGCTCAAAACTTTCCTTGGTTGAAATTACCATTTTCTCCAATCCAACAGCACTTCTCAACAGAAACTTCACCATATGCATCACATAAGGCTCGTCTATATAACCGTATATCATAATGCTCTTAAGGTGGGTAAAGGTCTCTTCCTGTGAATCCCAGTAGTTCTCTCCATCAAAATCATCATCTTCAATCCATTCTGACGTCAGATACTAGAAATAAAAAATGATCAGTTTTTGGTATATAAGGCTATGTTTGATTCTTGGATTTTAATGAGTAAAACGCTGAGGAAAATGTTTTATTTGCATCCAATGACGCAAAGTTGAGCTTCATTTCTCGTTCATTTGCATTTTACTTATCATTTTACTCATTGAAATACATAAACCAAACATAGCCTAAGCGAATAAAGAAAATGAGCAACTCAATACCTGAAGGTAATAATAGCTGTAGTCGCAAGGTGGGTAAATATAAAAGGTAAGTGTCTCAAGAGATGGACAACTTCTCAAAAGCAAAGAGATTCCGATATGGTGCCATTTGGTGAGACTGAGTTTGAGTATTAGGTTCTTACAACTGAAGGATGGACAAGGCACATTTTTAAAGTTCCAAATGGCGAACACCTGTGAACAAGTAGAAAACAATTGGATAACTAAAGTTTTCAATCAAACGATATCCCATGACAAAATGGCTCAGTCGATCTTCTTAATGCTGCTATACCAGTTAAGCCTAGAGAGAATAAAGGTTCAAAAAATTTAGAAAAGATTTGAGTAAAAGGAAGAATGCTCCAATGCAGAGGGGATCAAAAAGCAGGTTTAATTTGTTACCTATTTAAGAGAATTAAAAATCTGAACATGGAGAAGTATGAGTAGAACACATGCAGAAGAATGCTACAACAATGTCCACCTACATATTTTCAGAATTAAGGGTTTGTAATGTTAAAACTAACAATAAGGATATGGTTGGCATGGGTCAAAGTTTCATTTTATATGTATGTTTTTCGGTAAGCTGGATATAGGAAATATTTCGAAACATTTCGGAAAAACTAGGAAAAATTACAAAAAGAGTAATAAATTAAAAAAAACAAAGAGTTTCAAGGCAAATATAGAGTTTCGAAAATTAACCTTATTTTCGTTTCGATTGATTGAAAAACAGAAACTTTTCAATGTTTTCGACTGAAAAGATGGAAATTTGGATCCATGATGGTTGGCATTAATGCCAAAGGAGTCCAGAGGGAATCTAAATTTTGTAGGACTGGTTCCTAATTCAAAGCCTTCGAGACATAATGGGAAAAAAACTCATGTATCAAGATCACCAAATATTAGTAATTATAGTAAATATTTTTCACAAACAAAACACTTTTATTTCAAAAAAAATTTCACTTGCGAAGGATTGACTGTGCCTCAAAAGTCGCAATTTTTAATTCTACAAAATTCATTAAATTTCAAAATGTAGTGCTCAAAGATGAAAAGAACGAAAGAAAATTTAAAGTACTTCATTGGAATGTACACAAACACACCAGGTCTTCCATATTTTCATAGTGACTCACAAGAGAAATGTCATAAAAGATGAATTAGGCCTAGTGGTGGGAGACCTCTATCGTGATTCTGAAGGTGTTTGGCCTCTAAATTAAAATCACTTTTGGTCAAATGTCATTTTATGTGTTATTCAGAGAGACCATCAATGCTAATAATCACTGACCAAAGTTCCGTTTTCGATGTATGTTTCGGTCAGCTGGATATAGGAATTTTTTTGAAAAGTTTCCGGAACGTTTCAGAAAAACTAAGAAAAACTACAAAAAGAGTTACTAAATTAAGAAAAAGAGAGAGTTTCAAGGCAAATATAGAGTTTCGAAAATACACCTATTTTTCATTTCGATTGATTCAAAAACAGAAACTTTTCGATGTTTTTCGACGGAAAAGATGAAAATTTTGATCCATGCTATTAAGTGAATGTGCATCTACTTACCAAAACACTCCACGTGCATAGAGTAAGAGTCTTGCACAAGCAAAACTTTTGAAGAAGCTCTTGAAGATATACGTATAGCGTCTGATCACATTCGTCTAAGTAGTGTAAGAAAATTGAGGCTTCAACTAAAGATGAAACATCCTGTAAAACTGCATATTCTATATGCCCAGCTAATTCTAAGATTAGCAAATATGGACTTGATATAATTAATTTTTGAAACTCGCGATATTTTAACATCATTTTCTTCAAGTTTGGGTTCTTGCAGTTTAGCTTTTGTATGCCATCACAATGAACCAAAGATAGATCTTCAAGAAACGGGCAGCCAAGTAAGATATTCTCCATTGTTTCATCACTCAGTTGAACCTCCTCTAGTAATAAGACTCGTAGTGACTTCAAGCAAACGTTCCTGCAAAATCTGGCATTACAAGCAACCAGCCGTAATTCTCTTAAGTGATTGCTCATGAAAACATCAGGCACGCTGTAAAAATGATATACATGTTTATTACAACCCCTCAAATCGAGATCCAAAACCTTAACATTTCTACTCATGCCGTAACCAATCAATTTATCAATTTCGCCGATTGTATAATTTTCAAAAGCAGGATCATCAAAATCTTCTGGAAGATTGAGAACGAAACGCATCTTGAGCCGTAACTTATCCAGTGTACTAGTTTCATGATGATCCAAAACATTACAAATTAAACCCATAAACTTCTCATTGAGAATAGTACAATACTTATCGTAAATCCTAGTCCCACAAACATGATACGAACATTCATTTAAATCAAGAACTGAAGTGTTACGCCACAGATTACCAAATCTTCGAAGAAGGACAGTGTTAATGGCATCTCTTATGGGTAGAAAGGAAATAATGTGCACGAGAGTCGAGTCCGGTAAATCACTAATATAATCTATCTTTTCATCAGAATTAGTCTTCAGCTTCTTTGTACTAACACATCCTTTCATGCCTTCACCATTGCTCAAATCCATATGTTAATTTCTGAATATCATAAAACACTGCCTTATCAATCAAAATTATCAACTACAATTAATAGTAACAATTATAGTTAGGTCATATCAAGTTTTTACAGGTTAGGGTTTAAAAACGATCAAATTATTCCGAATAATTTTCAGAAAAATGAACTAATAATGAAAATAGTAACAATTATAGTTAGGTCAAATCAAGTTTTTACAGATTAGGGTTTAAAAACGATAAAATTATTCCGAACAGAAAAATGAAATAATAATAATCGAGCACGAGTATTATACAAATGAGAACCAAGAACAAATACTTGTCAAAAGAACAGATAAATGTTGAAATAAAATTACCTGTTGAGTTTCAGAAAAATAGAAGCATTAGCTGATTGAGTTTGCAATTCCGAACCCCTAATGTAATGTTTTGCGAGAGTTTTCCCTTTGAGTGTTCTCACATTTTACTACCTCCTAATTTTCTTTTAATTCGCATTTGACCCCCTCAGTTTCAAATATTGCAAGTTGTCACCTTTGGTTGGCTAATGGCTGGCGAATTTAGGTTTATTTAAAGGCAAGATAAATTTTTAAAGAAAATTCCTAATTAAGTTTGCAAAATTTACCAACAGATTTTAACACTCTATTCAAGTATATTCCTTGTTATTATTTGTAATCATTTTAGCAATTCGATGTAAATTATAATTCTGAAAAGACTTTCTTGCCCTTAAATATACCCATATAGTGAGCAAATGATATAACATTTCGCAAAAAATCTCAATTGACCGATGAAAAATAACATCTAATATTTGAAATTGGAGAGGGGGATAATTGCAACCACAAAAATATTAAGGAAAAAGTTCAAAATTGTTCAAACTTTAGGGGAGTAAGTTCTTTTTCCCCTTTTTTAGAAGAAAACAAAATTCAAAGTTGACTTTTTTTTTTAGCCCCCTACCCTTCAAACGTTTTTTCTTTTTATTCCCTAACCTTTTCGAGTTTTCACTTAACCCCCTCAGCTATTAAAAATATCTCAGACAACCACTTTAAGATGCAAAAAACTAGAATCTAACAGAATATACCGTCGAGCTTTAATGATGCGGCTTTGAACGTTTTCGCACTTTCACCCAATCTTTGAACGTTTTTGCACTTTGTCACCCAACCTGTGAACGATTTTGCACTTTGTCACCCCAACTTTTGAATGTCTATCTTGCCTTGCTCCTGAACATGGAGTTTAAAAAACGGAATTTTCTCGCAGATTATGTTGGTGAATGTCCAAATGTAGTGATTTGAGATATTTTTAATCGTTGTGACGGTTAAGTGAAACTTCACAAATATTAGGGATAAAGTGAAAAAATGTTCAAAGATTAGGGGACAAAATGAAAATTTTCATAATTTAAATATTTTTCTTCCAAATTTAACTTCTCAACTACTTCTATTTCAATGCGTCTCGGAATTGATTAAGTCTGATCAAAATCTGAATAGCTTTGAAAAACATAGAAAAATCAAAAAATAAATAATGTTTTAAAAAAGTTTTCCCCAATATTTTCCTAAACATAATTAGACGTTTTAACATGGAAGGTCTTTTCCCCAATATTTATAAAATATTATTATTAAAATTCTATTTAATTTATTGTTATACAATTTAAATTGTTAATAAATATGGAAATAACCTTTTTTGGCTATATTTATTAAAATTTATGGGCAATTATAAATTTTATCAATTATTTTATCAGTTAATATATAATTATCACTTTTATACTTTATAAGATATAACAATTAGCACCCAAGTCGTAATATTTATAAGATATTACAATTATTACAAATAAAACTCAAGGCGAAAATTGGAACATTTGAAAGACAAGGGTTAATTGTGAGAATATGACATACCTGATAGGAATTTTTATAATACTCAATATATGAGGGAAATTTTCGTAACTAGATCTTACATCAGGGTATCCGTAATTTACCCTTGATATTAATCACCCACAAAAAGATTTCACTATTGTAGACTCTATGGTTATTTTATTTTCAAAACTCAAAAGAAAAATGGTTTTGCAATATTTTGTAATGTTAACTTTAAAATTAATAATTTGTTTTTTTTTATTTTCCCAAGAAATACAATCTAAGTTCATTTTCTAAAAGCTGGTAGTATATTAATATACTACCAGCTTTCTATTGTTAGGACCCTTTGTGATGTGTACACATAATTGCTTGGAGATTTTTTCAAATCTTAAAATATAAAAATGAAGTAAAAATATAATAGCCCTAACAAAACAAGTACCTAAACCCATTACTTATAAGGTAAACGATTCACCTTGATAGAAAAGTACTAAAAATAATAATCACATCACATTAACTAAACATTTTAATTATGTTGGCATGATCAAATCGGATTACTGGAACATCTAGAAACCCTTCGTTTTGTTTCAATACTCCATGACTCGTTTCCACTTTCATTATTGCCAAACAGTTCCCAAAATATGTACCGAGCAAAGGGCAGATTTAACGCCTCGGCCCCTACAATCTGCGGAGAAAATGAAGTACTCGGGTTCGTTATCAACAACTTCCTACTCGATATCCGCTAATTTCGCTATAGAAATCCACACATGTGCACATGCTACAGTGAAGGTCGATACATAACCTATGTTTGGCCGCCTTTCTAGGACGACATCCTTAAGTTTTTGGACATCATCTTTACTGAAGACGAGTGTGGCACGTACCTTATTATTGGAAAAGCTCGTGGGGATTAATGTCGGCCTCGACACCTTTACTTGATTCCAACGAATTGAGTCGAGCCCATCTAGATCTTGGAAAGTGGTTCTATCGTAAAAGGGTAACCATTGCGCGTGTGTATCACTATTGGATTCGGTGATCGAGGCCCACGTCTTTATAAAATCTAGCAGTGTAGCCCCGTCATATAAAGAATGATGGATGGTGAATCCAATACATAAACCTTTGTTCGGAAATTGTGTTATTTGAATAGCAAAAGGCGGGATTTTGATCGATCCGGGCGAATGATTTACGAGCGGTGCCAACTGAGAGACGAAACCATGGAATTCATTCGCACTGCAGGCATGGTTACCCGTCAGGTGAATAAAATCATAATCGAAAATGGCGATTGTTACAGGAACAGAGTCTCCTTTCGTGTAACGACAAACGGGCATGCCCGACCTGTGACGCCCCGATTCCCGGGTTGGGACCCATGAGGCCCATCCCCGAGTTCGGGATCGCCCGGCGCGGGATAACCCATCAGAGTTGCTAAATTTTTTTTTTTTTTTTTTTTTTTGAAACATGATGACATAAATAAAGCATGCGATAAATAAAATTAAAATATCAAAAGGCCAACTAGCTCCGTTATATACGGAGAAGGACAAATATACGGTTATACGGGTAACCCCGCAAGCCTACGGAATACAAACACAATATTCAAAATACATCATTCGTCATTAGAACAAGACGACAACAAAATAAGCAAAATAGCTAAAGCATGCAAAACAAAAGGGAGGACAACCCCTCAACAACCGACTGGATCCTGGAAACTGACATAACGACTCAACCATCATAACCCGAGACTCCTGCATCTGAAAAGATTGATAAAAGGAACGCGTAAGTTGATCGTCCAACTTAGTGAGGTTGTGGTGCATTGTGTGTGTGACACATGGATGCTTCATAATATATATCGTGAGCATATAAACGAATTAAGCATATATGACATATATAAAATCAAAGCATAGAGTTCAAATAACCAAGAGTTGTTGATGCCGACCTCCACTTACCCTCCATCCTTATTCTGATGTCCATCCAAACACACCGAGTAAGGAGCGACCTTACTATCTGAAGTGCATCGACATGTCTTTGCCAAAGTTCGTCCTTACTCCCCAAGTGTTCCTCCCCACTTGGATTGTAAGGCCAGGCCTACGGGTAACCGTGACAATCCTGCCGGCCCTTGCCGGCCAGGTTGTCATCGGGTCCATACACCAAACAAATAGGGCCCACACAAAATCGAAAACAAATGGAAACATGACATATCAAACATATATAACATTTTACCAACAATAACAATTCACCGAAAGCAATTTAGATAAATGACTAGGTGAACATATTCGCAACTAAGTAGATCTAGATTCGGGTGTAGCATGTATTAGGGTAATCATGTTGATATGCTAAGTGATTCATACAAGTCAACCTATTTGCAATATATACAAGGAGAATAACATAGCACATGTTCAGATTATTCATAGCTAATGTACATGCTTAGACTCGACCTACTAGCATATCAGACTGACACACAAATGAACACACAACGCTCACCTGTGCTGCTTACGGTTCTTGAAAGTTTATCGGTAGAACGGCGATTCCAGATCCTGTACATATTTACGTAGCGTTTAAAAAAATCTAAACACGAACAAAAACTTATGAACGACTAAGGAACACTTTAGCACTTATAGTGATATCATGGTCAAAACGAGACCATGATTCAACTTGGACTAATTAACCCGGTCTAGGGGTTCCTAGAGCTACGTGGTATGGAAAGCCACGAATAAGGATTTATAAAAACCCAATAAAATTCTTTAATAATAGGCATTCATTTTAAAATTTTCAAACATCTTTGAATTCTTTAATTATTTTAAAATAGGTATACATTTAATTTCAATAATTCAAAGTTTATATTAAAGTTTTTTTCTTTTTCTAATTTTGAAAACTTTATTTATTTACAGATTTTATTTTTGAATTAATTAAATTCAGAAAAATATTTAGTCAAAAATATTTTATTTTATTTTTCAAATTATTTATTTTCCGAAAAATTATTATTAGAAATTATTTTATTTTCACAAATTATGAATTATTTTTAATTAAGAATTAAAGTTCGCTTGAAATTATTTTATTTTTGAAAATTATTATTTTTCATGATCTTATACTGAAAATAATTTATTATTATTTAAGCTTATATTTTATTTAAAAAAAATTAATTAGATTTCGGAAAATCCTTTTATTTTATTTAACCCTATTTTCTTTCAAAATTATCTAAGTAATATATTTATTTTTGAAAATATATTTATAATTCACATTAAATAAATATTTTATTTTCCGGAAAAATGGATTTATTATTTATATTTCAGAAACTAATTATTTATAATTTTTATTTTCGAAAATTATTTATTATTTTATATTTCAGAAAATAATTATTTAAAATTATTTAACTTTATTTTCGAAATTTTTTTATGTATTATCAATATTTGTTTTTTTTTTTTTTTTTTCAAAATTTAATGTTAAATCATTATTAAATTATTTTTAATAATTACAAATTTTATTTTCAGAATTCATTTATAAATTTCAAAATTATTTTTTGATTTATTTTTATTTTCTCAAATTTATTTTATTTTATTTTCAGAATTTAGTATTTAAAGATAGGTTTCAAACTATTTTATTATGTAAATAATTTTTTTCTATTTTTCAAATAATAATAATGATTATTTACGGAATTATTAAAACTATGTTTACAATTTATTGATTTATTTTCGGAATTTAATTATGCATTTTATTATTATAATATTTCAAAATTAAAAATATATTTTCTTTTCTTTTCTTTTTTTTTTTTTTTTTTTTTTAAATATATGGGCTGGCCCTTTGGGCCAGCCCACAAACAGGCCCTAGTGGCCTGTTGCTGTAAAAGCAACAGGCCAGGGTCTGTTGCTTGTGCAACAGGCCCAAAATTGGGTCTGTTGCACATGCAACAGACCTGTACATGGGCTGTAACCGGCCCGGAGGTGGGGTGGCTCCGGCCACCCCATCGGAAAAATGCATATACACCTCATAATTTTCAGATTTACAGAAATAGCCCCAAACAAATAATAAAACTTTTTAACACCAAAATTTTTCATAAATGTTAAATCTTTCACAAATGTCTTGTAGATCTATAATATGGCATATATTGGGTGAATTTACACATGTAAATCTTTGGGAATAACATACTTTTTGTTTTCAAATCTTACAAAAATATTATTTCATGGAGAAAACATAGATCTATTAAAAACTTCAACAAAATCAACTATCAAATCACATATAAATGTAAAACTATTTTTAAACCCAAAATAAAATCATCAACAAATCTGAAAATTAAAGTTATAATATGAACTAAAGTTTTAAAAATGGTTTCAAAATCATTTTCATTAACATAGGACATAGGGTTTTCTAACAAAAATAAAAATACACTTATAAGAGAGTTTTGATGTTACCCACTCCTTGCAAGAGGTTCCGGTGGCGGGTGGATGGCGGTCCGGCGATGGTGGGGTCCGGTGGCGGTGCTACGGCAGCGGTGGTGGTGCTACGGCAGCGGTGGCGGTGCTACGGCACCGGTGGTGGGGTCCGGTGGCGGTGGTGAGGCGGTGGTGGTGGTGGTGGTTTCTCCTTCCACTTCCTTCACTTTCCCACACTAATTTTCACCTCTTCTCACACACACTCTTTTTATCTCTAATTCTAACTTAACTATGAACTCTAAGGTGTAAAATGAGTGAAGGAAATCTGAAAATGAGAGTGTGAAGGTATTTATTCACATAGAGAAAAATGAAGACATAATTAGTCTTCAAAAATCAACCAATGCATGTCCACCTTGGGTAGAGAAGTTTCTCTACCCAAGGGGCATGCTTGGCCACCCTAGGAAGCTATAAAGGCTCTCCTATCAGCTGCAATCAAGTGTGGGGCGGATTTTGCACTTTGCCCCCCGAAGTTTCGGTAAAGTGCATTTTTGCCCCAAAAATTACTTATTTTGCACAATTAAGTCCAAATATTTTTCAAAAGAGGTATAATATTATTTTAAAGTATTTTTGTGCTTTTGAATCATTTCAAAATTAATAAGGACATAAGAGATAATTAAATTGTACATTTAACCCATTGTAACACTTAATTTTTAGAAATAAGATATAACACATGAAATTGGATTAAAAATCCAATAAAAAAAAACGATTAAAAAGGTCCAAAATTTACGGGGCGTTACACGACCCGAGAGGGAGAAAAAGGTTTCCCACCATTGGAAGAAAGTGTTTGAGAGTGAGGGAGAGGGAATTTTTAAGGTTTGGAATAACGGTTTCTAAGAAGCTTGTTTTTTAACAGGGGATTTCATTGAGAACGATTTTACTTATTATTGAGGGGAGCCACCAAATGTCGGAATGAGTAAGGTGGAGCAATTGCTCCGCCTTTGCATCCGGCGGAGGTGCGACTTGGCAGTGCTCCAGAACGGCGGTGGTGGTTGTCAGGCCCGGCCTTGTGCCTATTCCAAGTAGGCAACTGCCTAGGGCCACATTCACTTGGGGCCCCAACCCATATATGCATGTATATATACTAATCCACCCAGCCCAACCCAAAAATGAAAAAAAAAAAATATTAGCCCAACAAACTCTACACTCTGCCGACTGCGCCACTCCCAACTTAAGCCACTTCAATATTTTTTTTAATACAAATAAACATTGGCCAGCCGCCTGCCCTACCTACGATAAAAAAAAATCCAAGAATTCCAAGAGTCAGGTTAAAACATCTCTTTTTTTTGGATTTTTATTGGATGTTACAACTCTAAAGTCTTTAGATGATAAAACTTTGAAAGAACGTTGTATCAATATTAAAAATTCTTTAAAACATAACTTAATATCAGATATAGATGGTTCTAATTTATATTATGAACTAAGAGTTTTATCAAAAGTTTTGCCTGCCCATATATGTAAGCCAATCGATGTTCTTGTTCATATAAAAGTATTTCATTCTTATCCTAATACGTGTATTTGCTATAGAATAATATTCACTATACCTGTAACGGTTGCTTCTTCTGAAAGAAGTTTTTCAAAATTAAAATTGATAAAGACCTATTTACGATCAACTATGTCACAAGAAAGATTAAGTGATTTGGCTATTTTATCTATAGAACAAGATATGTTAGAGAAACTAGAATATGAAGATATAATAAATAATTTTGTATCTAATAAAGTAAGAAAAGTAAAATTTACATAATTTTTTTTACAATATAGGGCCCCGAATTTTAACTTCGCCTAGGGCCCCGAGAAGTCTAGGGCCGGCCCTGGTGGTTGTGGGCATTGCGGCCATGGAAATTTAAGAACTTTTTCTGTTTTTGCTAGATATATTATGTTATAGATATTTCTTGTGCGGTATATATTAACAGAAGAAAAGTCTTCTTGTTCAATAATCACTATAGCTAATTTATTGTTTATTTGGGATCGTGATTCAAGAGCAATTTTTTTTATCACACCTAATTATTGTTTATTAGGAGCGTGATTTAAGACCTAACAATTGCATAATTGTTTTCAGAACAATTGATTTTAGTATAATTATTTTTGTAAAATTGATTTAGTGTTTTTCCAGAGTAATCCTCTTAATTAGTTTTTTTTCTTCCCACATTAGTTCATACTTATAATTATTTGTGTCACTTTGGTCTTTTTCAGGTTGAGCATGGCGGATCCGATGTTACATGAATTGCAATATAGATTTTATTAAGGACTTTAGTGTAATACTATCGCAGCAAATGGACAAAAATACCCTCACTTGCAGGTCACTGGATGTCGAAACCTCCATGTTCAGCCTGAAAAATGGCCAAAGTGAAATAAATAACTCTTAGTCCGGACTAACGTGAGAAAAAAACTTATAAAAAAAGTTAATGATAAAGAGGACCATAAATGGCGTTTACCCATTTATATTAACTAGAAAAGTACACGTGCGTTGCACGTGATTAATTAATTTCCTAAGTTAGTTGAATCATATAATATTCTTTTATCATATTATGGTCTTAATGACACACTGCATAATTTTTTTGACTAAATCACTTTAATTATTACTATGTTGTTACCAATAATTTAAAGTTGTTACCAATAATTTAAAGTTGTTATCATGAATACATAAAACCAAAACTTGAAAATAGAAAATGAACTATAATTACTAGAACTATAATTACTAAGTATTTCTAACCTAATACTACATGTCTACATAACTATAATTCTAACTACCATTTGATCGAATGGACAACACAATTTTTTTCTTCCTTGACCTTGATATTTCCATCTAAATCAATTTTCACATGTTTAACCCATTTTTCTTAATCGATTTCACCAGTTTTGTTGGCTATACCTGTTTTTTACTGAGTTCATCCATTTTCAATTACATGCCTAGCCCATTTTTTTACCAATTTAACTCGTTTTTACTAATTTTCCTCAATTTTATCGAGTAAACATATTTTATCGACTTAACCCGCTTCTAAACTAAGTTTACCATTATTTTTTTGTTATTTTAACATGTTCTTTCATCGATTTCATCCGCTTTTACATTGAGTTTACCATTTTTTTTATGTTATTTAACCGTTCTTTCATCGATTTCAACCATTTTTGTGGTTTATCCCATTTGTTAATCAATACACTTATTCTCTCCGGTTTCACCAATTTTAATCGATTTTGCTTTTTTTTTTTTATGATTTAACCTTTTAAAGATTATTTCACATTTGTTGTCTATTTAACTCGATTTTTTTTTTGTTGTTCTTTTATCGATTTGACCAATTATTTTTTATTCTGTGTTTAGCCGATGTCATTCATTTTTTTCAACGATTTTACCAAATTTTTGTCGATTTACCTTGTTGTTTTATCAATTTCACTACTTTTTTTGCTTTAACTCGCTTTTTTTTTCTATCTAACCCATTTTTCCATTGATTTACTATTTTTTATCATATATTTTTAAACGAATTTTACTCAGCTTTTATTGATTTTTAACCATTTCTATGTTTTGACTATTTTTGGCTTAAGCCAATTATATATTTTTTTAGCTAAACAAAATAGTGTTTTTTTTATTCATGTAGCACAAATGTGATTTTTTTTTTTTAGGATATTTAATAAGTGATAACTTTTTAAGAACTTTCTAAAGAAATTTTCGAAGAAACGTAGAGTAGTAGTTTTTTTTCTTTTTTTATTAATATTTTAATGAATTGTAAAACTTTAACAGATAATTATAATAAGATTGATTTAGGAAAGACTTCCTGTCTAATTATACTTCTAGGATTATTTTATTTTACCTTTTTGCCATAAAATTAAATATCACAATATAATTTAAATAGGGGTATTAGTCTTCACAAAAAATGAAAGAAATTTTCTTCGACAAACTCGTACTTTTATATGTAAAAATAAATAAATAAATATAGATTTGGTAGTCATCAAAATGACTTTATTGCTCTATTAAACAGAAAAAGAAATGTATATAATGGTGTAATGTGACATGTATGTACAAATACTATATAAGCCTTACATGATGATGCTTTGTTGATTACCAAATTAATCTGATCGATATAGTTAATGAGTTTTAAATTATACTATATATATATATATATATATTTTTTTTTTGGTTTCCCAAGGGTTAAATCCCTTTCGAGGCGGGTACATATGTGGGTACCTCTCCCAACATGGATTCGAACCTGAGTCCGCATGCATCTCATCAATATTTTTATATTATATAAACGGATCTACAACATTACATGGTAGTCAGTCCAGTTCCCGTCTAGTCTGTTATAATTAATAAATATTTGAAATTCGTAAATGTCGCATGCACGATCAAAACATACGCGTAATGATCTCATGGTTATCGAATATAACAGTAACCGATGATCCCCTTACTTTATAAATGTAGATCTGATCAGATGAGTGCACTTATGTACTTTCAAATATTTTTGCATACTTACAAGAACTACTAATCTCTACTGTTTTCTTGTGAGATCTTTCTACACTCTCTCTTCCACTACAAGAAAAACAGTGTTTTCCAACGGATTTTTTCCAACGGGTATCAATCCGTCGGAAATATACCCGATTTTCCGACGCCGTTTCCGACGGCTAATAAATCCGTCGGATATTTTATTAAAATAAATAAACAAATCAAATTATTTTTTCCAACGGGCAATATCCGTCGGAAAAAGGAATAAAAAATAAATTAATTATTTTCCGACGGGTATAACCCGTCGGTAATTGAAATAAATTAAATAAAAAGTAAATTAATTATTTTAAGACGGGATTAACCCGTTGGAAAGCTGAATAAAATAAATAAAAATAAATTAATTATTTTCCGACGGGTTTAAACCCGTTGGAAAATCGATAAATTAAATAAAAAATAAATTAATTAATTTCCGACGGGATTAACCCGTCGGTAATTGAAATAAATTAAATAAAAGATAAATTAATTATTTTAAGACGGGATTAACCCGTTGGAAAGCTGAATAAAATAAATAGAAAATAAATTAATTATTTTCCGACGGGTTTAAACCCGTTGGAAAATCGATAAATTAAATAGAAAATAAATTAATTATTTACCGACGGGATTAACCCGTCGGTAATTGAAATAAATTAAATAAAAAATAAATCAATTAATTTCCGACGGGATTAACCCGTTGGAAACGGAATAAAATAAATAGAAAATAAATTAATTATTTTCTGACTGGTGTAACCCGTCGGAAAACCGATAAATTAAATAAAAATATTAATTAAATAGATAAATCAATTCTTTTCCGAAGTGATTAATCCGTCGGCAAATCGAATAAATTAAATAGAAATTTAACGTTACAACAAATAACCTCAATTTACATAACCATATCATCAATAATTTTGACTTTGGTCAATTAATGTTATAAATCGAGAATCGATCCATCTGATTTCGAATAACCTCAATATACATAATCCTATGGTCAATAATTTTGATTTTTGTCAATTAACGTTATAAATCGAGAATCGATCCATCTAATTTTGAATAACCTCAATGTACATAACCTTATGGTAAATAATTTTGACTTTGGTCAATTAACGTTACAAATCGAGAATCGATCCATCTGATTTTGAATAACCTCAATGTACATAACCTTATGGTAAATAATTTTGACTTTGGTCAATTAACGTTATAAATCGAGAATCGATCCATATGATTTCGAATAACCTCAATTTACATAACCCTATGGTCAATAATTTTGATTTTTGTCAATTAACGTTACAAATCGAGAATCGATCCATCTGATTTCGAATAACCTCAATGTACATAACCTTATGGTCAATAATTTTGACTTTGGTCAATTAACGTTACAAATCGAGAATCGATCCATCTGATTTTGAATAACCTCAATGTACATAACCTTATGGTAAATAATTTTGACTTTGGTCAATTAACGTTACAAATCGAGAATCGATCCATTTGATTTCGAATAACCTCAATGTACATAACCTTATGGTAAATAATTTTGACTTTGGTCAATTAACGTTACAAATCGAGAATCGATCTATATGATTTCGAATAACCTCAATGTACATAACCCTATGGTCAATAATTTTGAATTTGGTCAATTAAGTTACAAATCGAGAATCGATCCATCTGATTTCGAATAACCTCAATGTACATAACCTTATGGTCAATAAATATGACGTTGATCGATTAACGTTACAAATCGAGAATCGATCCATCTGATTTCGAATAACCTTAATGTACATAACCATATGGTCAATAATTTTGATTTTGGTCAATTAAGTTACAAATCGAGAATCGATCCATCTGATTTCGAATAACCTCAATGTACATAACCCCGAGGTCAACAGTGTTGACTTTCGTCAATTAGACCTCAAAATCGAGAATCGATCGATCTGATTTCGAATAACTTCGATGTACATAATCTTATGGGCAATAATTTTGACTCTGGTCAATTAACATTATAAATTGAAAATTGATCGATCTGATTTCTAATAACTTTAAGGTACATAACCCTATGGTCAGTCGTTCTTCATTAACTTTATCCGTTTTTCACCTATTGAAAACATTTTTTGAATAACAATTTTAATCATAAAGATAATGAATACTAATTTATAAATTAATTTGAATAAGAAATTTTAAGAGTTTAAATTATAAAAATGATTAATAATAATTTATAAATTAATTTGAAAAATAAAAAAAATAAAAAATGAAATTTCTGTCCAAAAGAACCCTAATGCAGCCTCTACTTCATTTCCCTCCCACATTCACTTTCACCTTCTACCGCCGCCGCCGCTCTTTCCACTTAAATTCTCCGCCACCTTCCCACTTCCCCTCTCTCCCTCTCCCTCTCAACCCACCACCACAAGAACCTTCTCTCCCACCCACTCACAACTTCAATCACCACCGCGTCGAACCGCACCACAGCCACAACCCACAGCTCGTACGCTGCAGCCCCAGCCCGTACGCCGCGGCCCCAGCCCGTACGCAGTAGCCAACAACCCGTACGACCCGTTCCCGACCCGTACGCCGCACACCCGACCCGTTCCCAGCCCGTACGCAGCACAACGTTCCTCTAAAGGTACCCATTCTAGATGCTGAATTCTTTATTCTTGTCTTATTCTTGTTAGAATTTATTTAGAGTCTGTTATCAATAAGCAAATTGCACTAAACAAACTAAGGTTTTGAGTTATGAATCAGAAATGGTTGCTGGAGAATTGATGTGCTATGATTTATTATTTTCAGTTCTTGGATTCTGATTTTTATGTAGTTAAATTAAATAAACTTTTAGCTACCCTAATCTGAAATTTAAAGTGACCTCAATTATCATGTTTTTTAGCAGAAAAATGACTTCAAAAGTCCGTTGTGCTTGAATTTGTTGTTCATAAACACAATTGGATTGTTTTTTATTTAGTCCGATGTTGCAGCCATATCCCACAAGTAGTAGGCAATTTGTTCTCTACATCATAAAAAATGTGGAAATAGAAATTACATGTTAAAGAAAAAATGTGGAAATAGAATACATGTTAAATGGCAAGATATAATTTTAGTTCTAAACTTTATAAATACACTTTCGATCCCAATTTTTTATTTTGATCCTTTAGGATCAAAAGTGTAAAATTGAGGCAAACCTCTAAAACCAAAAGTGTTAAAATGAATCTGTGGGACCAAAGATGCAAAATATTCTAAATAATTGTGACCAAAAATAAGATTTTGTAATGTGAGGGCCAGAAGCACATGATTTTTCAAAACATTGGGCCAAAAGTGCACTTATAAATTTCAGTTTATAACAAATTATAAATTTATACTACTGGTAACATTAAGATAAATAAGTACATTTATTTAGATGTAGAATGTATATCTTGTGATATATTAAACCGTTTCTTTTAAGCTTTTTGTTCACCTAATTGGGAAAAACCCTCCAAGAAAACAACAATCTCCTTAACAAAACCATTAAAAGTTATAAATGTTACATAAATGCGTTAAAATGCTGTTATTATAAGAATGCAATGTATTAACTAATTTAATAAATTGTACAAAAAATGTAGAAGCTAGATGAATATTCAGTTTCGCCGTAGTTGGATGTACAATCGAAAGGTCGGAAATGACTTCAACCCAGAGTGGTTATATGGGGTTAACCAATTCCTTGAATATTTATAATCTAATTAATGTTTTTGTTTGTTATTCAGGCATGGGTAGATACTGTAGGTATAGGAAAGAAGGGTACGGTTTATGGTCTGGCTGGTAAGGCTGCTCGGTTTAAACCTAGTTCATCGAGAGCATCACAATATTCTAGTTCATCTGACCCGGAGCTCGTGTTAAGAATTCTAACTTTGGAAGAAAGATTGCAACAATCGGAAGAGGAACGTCTACGAGAGAGGGAAGAACACAGAGCAATATTGGAGTAGGAACGTCGACGAGAGAGGGACGCGCAGAGGGCAATATTGGAGGAGGAACGTCAATGAGATAGGGAGGAACGTCAACGAGAGAGAGAAGAACACAGAGCAATGTTGGAGGAAAGCCGAAGACAGATGATGGATGAAAGCCGACGACAAATGCTTATGATGATTAGCTCCATGCCTCCTAATGTATTATCACAGAACTCGCCCCACAACCCACCCCAAGATGACTAATACTTAGTTTTATTTTTCGAGATATTTGAATACTTATTTTATTATTTAACTTTTGTTGATGATTGAGATTAATTTTATTTTGTAAGATAGTTTATGATTTCCGACTTGTTTATTGATTTGTAAGATATTTTATGATTTTTGACTTGTTTATTGATTTATTTTGCGTGATTTGTTGATTTTTGTATGGTATTTGGTGATTTAATTGATTTAATTTTAAATAAGGGAATACAAAAAATTAAAAATAGATTAAATATTCAGTTGAAAATTTCCAACGGGTACCGTCTCGTCGGAAATTAATAAAAAAAATAAAGAAATTAATTATTTTCCGACGGGGCTAACCCGTCGGAAAATTCAGAAAGTAATTAAAAAAGAAAATATTTTCCGACGTGAATAGCCCGTCGGAGATTTATTAAAAAAAATGAAAATAATTATTTTCCAACGGGTTTACCCCGTCGGAAAAACAAAAAAAAATGAAAACAAGAAAATTGACAATTCCTTTTGCAACGGGATCATCCGTCGGAAAACCCGTTGGAAAACGTCCCGTCGGAAAATTTTCCGACGGATCTCCCGACGGTAGTATCCCGTCGGAATTTCCGTCGGAAATTTTTCTTACGGGTGTTTTTCCGACGGACTTTCCGACGGGTAGAATCCGTCGGAAATCCCGTCTGAAAAAACTATTTTTCTTGTAGTGTTCCATCTTTAACAGAAAACAATGGCCGGTCCAGAAGGAAGATTCTTGAATTATGATTTGTACCACGCTACTGGTACTAAGCTGACGAAAGAACTAATGGAGGAATTCAAATTTGCTATGACAATTTTAAAATTGCAATAATTATTGAAATTTATGGGAAATTATAAATTATATCAATTATTTTGGTAATAAATATATTATTATTATTTTTATAATTTATAAGATATATTAATTAGCACCCAAATTTTGAAATTTATAACCCCAATGATAAAATTGAAACGTTTTAGGGCCGGAGAGTTAATTGTAAGAAAGTGACAAACATGACGGGGATATTTGTAAAACTCAATACGTGAAGAAATTTTTGTAATTAGGTCTTATCTCAGAGGGTATTCGTAATTTACCCTAATATCAAAATCTCTAAATTCTGAACATATAAGCCAAAGCATATATTTAGCGTTGATTTTGTTATATTTTTATTATTTAAGAGTAGGGATTGAAAATCATAGTTTTGTTAACTTCAGGTAAGTCAATATTGGGGAAAAGAATTATTAAAAAAGGAAAAATGTTGAGGAAAAGACCTTCTATGTTAAAACGTCTAATTTTAAGGAAAATATTGGGGAAAACTTTTTTAAAACATTTTTTATTTTTAGATTTTTCTTAGTTTTTCAAAGCTATTCAGAGGCATTGAAATAGAAGTGGTTGAGAAGTTAAATTTGGAAGAAAAATATTTATATTAGGAAAAAATTTCACTTTGTTCCCTAATCTTTGAACATTTTTTCACTTTGTCCCCTAATATTTGCGAATTTTAACTTAATTGTCTCAGTTATTAAAAATATCTCAAATCACTACATTTGAATGTTCACCGACATAATCTGCAAGAAAATTTCGTTTTTCAAACTCCATGTTCACAGGCAAGATAGATATTCAAAAGTTGGGGTGACAAAGTGCGAAAGCGTTCACATGTTGGGTGACAAAAAGCAAAAACGTTCAAAAATTGGGTTACAGAGTGCGAAAACGTTCAAAGTCACATCATTAAAGCTTGACGATATATTCTATTAGATTCTAGATTTTTACATCTTAAAGTGGTTGTCTGAGATATTTTTAATAGCCGAGAGGATTAAGTGGAAACTCGAAAAGATTAGGGAATAAAAAGAAAACAACGTTTAGAGGGTAGAGTGGGATTTTTCCTTTATTTTAAGACGAGTGAGGGGAAATGAGAAGTTACGAAGAAAAAAAGTTGATATTAATGGGAGATGAAAGAAGTTTGAATTTTGTTTTCATCTAAAAAGGGGAAAAATAACTTACTCCCCTAAAGTTTGAACAATTTTGAACTTTTTCCTAAATATTTTTGTGATTGTAATTATCCCACTCTCCAATTTCAAATATTACTTGTTATCTTTCGCCGGTCAATTGACATTTTTTTATGGAATGTTATATTATATGCTTACTATATGGTTATATTAAGGGTAAGAAAGTCTTTCCAGAATTATAAATTACATCGAATTGCTAAAATGATGACAAATAACAAGGAATATTTGATTTAGGAATGGTGAAAATTGCAAACTGAATTAGGAATGTCCTTTAAAAATTTATCTTGCCTTTAAACTCGTCAGCCAACCAAAGGTGACAACTTGCAATATTTGAAACTGAGGGGGTCAAGTGCGATATTTAAAAAAAAAATTAGGAGGAAAAATGTAAGAACACTCAAAGGGAAAACTCTCGCAAAACATTAAGGGCTTTAGAATTGCAAAATCAATCAGCTAATGCATCTATTTTTCGGGAAAACAGCAGGTAAAATTTTAATTCAACATTTATTTTCTACAAAGATGCTTATTTATCTATTCTTTTGACAAGTATTTCTTCCTGTTTCTCATTTGTATAATACTCGTGCTCGATTATTATTATTTCATTTTTCTGTTCGGAATAATTTTATCGTTTTTAACCCTAATCTGTAAAAACTTGATTTGACCTAACTATAATTGTTGCTATTATTAGTTCTTTTTCTGAAAATTAGTCGGAATAATTTTATCGTTTTTAAACCCTAATCTGTAAAAACTTGATTTGACCTAACTATAATTGTTACTATTAATTGTAGTTGATAATTTTGATTGATTCAAGGCAATATTTAATGATATTCAGAGTTTTGCATATGGATTTGAGCAATGGTGAAGGCATGAAAGGATGTGGTAGTACAAAGAAGCTGAAGACTAATTCTGATGAAAAGAAAGATTATATTAGTGAATTACCGGACTCGATTCTCGTGCACATTCTTTCCTTTCTACCCATAGGAGATGCCATTAATACCGTCTTTCTTCGAAGATTTGGTAACCTGTGGCGTAACATTTCAGTTCTTGATTTAAATGAATGTTTGTACCATCCTGTTTGTGGGACTAGGATTTACGATAGGTTTGATGGTATTAACAATGAGAAGTTTGTAGGTTTAATTCGTAATGTTTTGGATCATCATGAAACTGGTACACTAGATAAGTTACGGCTCAAGGTGTGTCTTGTTCTTGGTTATTCAGAAGATTATGATGATCCTGATTTTGAAAATTATTTGAAAAGGGAGAAGAGTACAATCGACGAAATTGATAGATTGATTGGTTACGGCATAAGTAGAAATGTTAAGATTTTGGATCTCGACTTGAGGGGTTGTAATGAATACTTATATACATCGTTAAGCTACAGCGTGCCTGATGTTTTCAGGAGCAATCACTTAAGAGAATTAAGGCTGGTTGCTTTTGATGCCAGATTTTGCAGGCACGTTTGCTTGAAGTCACTACGAGTCTTATTACTAGAGGAGGTTGAACTGAGTGATGAAACAATGGAGAAAATCTTACTTGGCTGCCCGCTTCTTGAAGATCTATCTTTGGTTCATTGTCATGGCATACAAAAGCTAAACTGCAAGAACCCAAACTTGAAGAAAATGATGTTAAAATATCACATGTTCCAAAAATTAATTATATCAAGTCCTTATTTGCTAATCTTAGAATTAGCTGGGCAGTTAGAATATGCAGTTTTACAGGATGTTTCATCTTTAGTTGACGCCTCAATTTTTTTTCACTACTTAGACGAATGTGAACACACATACAAAGATGTTGAAGAGCTTCTTCGAAAGTTTTGCTGGTGCAAGACTCTTACTCTATGCACGTGGTGTGTTTTGGTAAGTTGATGCACTTTCAATTAATAGCATGGATCAAAATTTCCATCTTTTCTGTCGAAAACATAAAAAAGTTTCTGTTTTATCGAAACAAAGATAAGGTGTATTTTCGGAACTCTATATTTGCCTTGAAACTCTCTCTTTTTCTTAATTTAGTAACTCTTTTTGTAATATTTCCTAGTTTTTCCAAAACTTTTCGAAAAATTTCCTATATCCAGCAAACCGAAACATACATAAAAAATGAAACTTTGATCCATGATTATTAGCATTGATGGTCTCTCTGAATAACACAAAACATGACAATTGACCAAGTGATTTTAATTTAGAGGCCAAACACCTTCGGAATCACGATAGAGGTCTTCCACCACTAGGCGTAATTCATCGTTTATGACATTTCTCTTGTCAGTCACTATGAAAATATGGAAGACCTGGTGTGTTTGTGTACATTCCAATGAAGTACTTTAAACATTCTTTCGTTCCTTTCATCTTTGAGCACGACAATCTGAAATTTAATGAATATTGTAGAAAGAAAAATTGCGTCTTTTGAGGCACACTCATTCCTTCGCAAGTGAAAATTTCTATTGAAATAAAAGTGTTTTGTTTGTGAAAAATGGGTACTATAGTTACTAATATTTGTTGACCTTGATTCATAAGTTTCTTTTTTCCATTATGTTTTGAAGGCTTTGAGTTTGGAATTTTGGACTCCTTTGACATTGATGCCAGTCCTCCAAAATTAACTTTAAAGCAAAAGTTATTTAGATTCCCTCTGGACTCCTTTGGCATTAATGCCAACCATCATGGATCAAAATTTCCATCTTTTCCGTCGGAAACATTGAAAAGTTTTTGTTTTTGAATCAATCGACACGAAAATAAGGTGTATTTTCGAAACTCTATATTTGCCTTGAAACTTTCTCTTTCTCAAAATTTAGTAACTTTTTTTGTAATTTTTCCTAGTTTGTCCGAAACGTATGCGGAAACTTTTCAAACAATTTCCTATATCCAGCTGACCGAAACATACAGCAAAAATGAAACTTTGATCCGTGCCAACCATATCCTTATTGTTAGTTTTAACATTACAAACCTTTATTTCGGAAAATTTGTAGGTGGACATTGTTGTTGCATTCTTCTGCATATGTATTCTACTCATACTTCTCCATGTTCAGATTTTTAATTCTCTTAAATAGGGAACAAATTTCCCTGCTTTTTGAACTCCTCTGCATTGGAGCATTCTTCCTTTTTCTCTAATCTTTTCTAAATTTTTTGAACTTCTTCTCTCTAGGCTTAACTGGTATAGCAACATTAAGAACAGAAAATGACTAAACCTTTCTTCCACCTGAAGGATATGAAAGCGATCTTATCTTTATATTATTAAGAAGATCGACTGAGCCATTTGTCATGGGATATCGTTTGATTGAAAACTTTAGTTATCCAATTGTTTTCTACTTGTTCACAGGTGTTCGCCATTTGGAACTTTAAAAATGTGCCTTGTCCATCCTTCAGTTGTAAGAACCTAATACTCAAACTCAGTCTCACTAAATCGCACCATCTCGGAATCTCTTTGCTTTTGAGAAGTTGTCCATCTCTTGAGACACTTACCATGTATATTTACCCACCTTGCGACTACAGCTATTACCTTCAGGTATTGAGTTGCTCAATTTCTTTCTTCGCTTATATACCAAAAACTTATCAATTTTTATTTCTAGGATCTGGCGTCAGAATGGATTGAAAATGATGATTTTGATGGAGAGAACTACTGGGATTCACAGGAAGAGACCTTTCCCCACCTTAAGAGCATTATGATATACGGCTATATAAACGAGCCTTATGTGATGCAAATGGTGAAGTTTCTGTTGAGAAGTGCTGTGGGATTGGAGAAAATGGTAATTTCAACAAAGGAAAGTTTTGAGCCGACCCACCAGAGCGAGTTCTTTATCGATGCAATTGAGAGACAGGAGGATCACTTTAATTCGGACCAGCTGCTAAATCTTTCTAATGAGTTATTAAGTTTCCCAAGATCCTCCTCCCAAACAGTGATATTATTTTCTTGAAATTTGTCATCATTCCAAAATTTATCCTGCTCCATTTTGTCTGCTATAGGTTTGTGCAAGAAACTTTGTAATATTTGGAATGTATAATTAAGTTGCCTTTCTTATGTTAGTACTACATAGTTGGTATATACTTGACCCTTGGATATGCCAATGTAAACATTTTCGAATTGCACAGGTTACCCCTATGAAATGTCCAATGAGCAATTAGCTCCAAGGTTAATTATCTCTGTGAAAGATAATATCACTTTGCGTCCTTCTTGGATGACTTGTTGCACATGCTTTCAAAATTGCAGAGTAGAACATGTTTAGCTATTTGCTGTTAACATACGCCCTTCACTTTACTCTTTGTAATATCATCTAATGGGAACTTTACTCCTTGAGATATTTTGCATAGTAGACATTGAGTGAATCACATTTTTCGTCCTCCTTATGGGCTGCCTTTTTGCATATTCGTCACTCTGCATCCCTTTTATTAATGTTGGGTATCACCGATTCATTTGTCGGTTATTACACGGTGGATAAGGTCTCACATGCAAAACATGTGCATTACTTGAAATAGCTGAAAACTGAATCTGTGATACACTACATTGATTAGAGGGATGCATATGATACAAAAAAATTAGGAGGTACGAACGTGCAAAAAATCCATGAAATTATCTAGACAATGCACTTTTCTAGTATATACAAAAATAGTACAAAGCTTTCAAGTGTAAGTATAATATGAAATCTGCATACAAGGACAATAAATACATAAACTGAAGTACCATTTCATAAGGCTTAGTAACCTATCCACATGCCACAGCCTTCAATATTATTTTTGGGAGAATTAAGTATGCGTTGGATGAAAAAGAAAATCTTGTGTGAGAGGGTCATTAAATAATTTGAAGGTTCATGCTGATTCATTTAGTCATTGCAAACTCTTAGGTACATAAAAACTGAATAAATACTTCCTGCTAAAAAAAATCCTTAAGAAAGTAAATCCATTTTCAGATTGATCTACAATTAAAAACTTTCAAGCTAAATTTATTTCAAAGAAAGTAAAAATGTCATCACATTAGCCTCAAAATAATTAGTTTCCTCTAGACTCTATGGACATTTAATAAATTCTAGAAAATTGGAAACGCCTACTCTCCGATGCATCAACAAATAACTAAATTACAAATACCTTCACATTAAGTTGGAGTAGAGGCATGCAATAGTATTCAGCAGTAGAAGAATAAATCATTTTCTCCACACGCAGACAATAATGTCGATCAGTAAGGATCCTGGAAATATTCATGAGGTATTGATGGAGGACATCTCTCGAATTCAACACAGCCACAGACGTTAATGAGGCAATTATATTTTTTCTTGATTGATGGCAAACTTGAGTTGCAGCTCATGAGGCACAATTCGTATAAATCAAAGACGCACTCACGTAAATCAGAAGGTTGGTACTCTGTGTAGTACGCCAAAGTTTCATTCCAAGGCGTCTTTGTAGGCACGAGAATGTACCTGGCCAAAAATACAGATGAAGCCGCAATCGTAGATGGCAAGTAGCAAAGCACGCTATCCGAGAAAAGAGAAAGCCACGTAATGAATCTAGCCACACATTCTAAATCACCGGACGATCCATAATCTCCTCCTCGGTCATGACGAGCGATGACGCTCAAATATCTTACAACGAAACACCAAGCCGTGGGAGTCGTCACCTTGAAATCCAAGTAACTCAGAACAGAATATTCCATTTGGATAAAGTCTTGGGCAGAGAATGTTCCTTCTGTCAGAAACACGTAGTCGTCTAATCGAGGAATACAAACTTCTTGTTCGTATTTTATTGCGATCATCAAGCAAGTCATGCCTAAGAAATACAAATACTTACTTTCCCTTACTTGGTTTCCAGATAGATAACGATCCAAGTAGTTGATGGCCAGGTGTAATGCTTCTTGTTCCCGGACAAACCCATATTCATTGCCAACATGGACAAGCCAATCGACACATCTTGCACGCTCTGGGTGCACTTTCACCAAATGAGGCCTTGTCTCAGTCTCGATTATGCCAAGATTCTTGAAAATTTCGGCAGAAAGGATTGGACATAGAGTAGGCTCTTCTACTTCATCAACATTGATGTTGAGTATTTCTTTAATGCAATTATCTATTATAGAGTGATCCATTATTGCTCCTAAAGGCAGATTTTGGTTATTGCGTTCCTCCAATGTATTATTGATCATAGTTCCTGGATAGATCATGGTAGAGATGGTTTTCATTTTTGTTTAGGTTTTTTTTTTTATTTTACGGATTAATCAGAAATGGATTTAGATAGAATATATGAAGGTACTTTGGTTCTTGAATTTTGGAAGAAGGTTATGTTCTTATTAATATATGGAAAATGGTATGCAAATATAATTGAACTAGGACTTGAAGTAGTTTTAGTTAAGGAAAGTAATTATAGTCACTATAAGATTGAGATTTTTATTAGGATAAGATACAAAACATAACTAATCAAAATCCATGCATTATATAATTTAAAAGAAGTTTATCTTAATTGCTTGAGTATGAAGCCAAATAAATAAATGTATTTGCGTTAATGGATAACATAATCAAAGATAAAATAAACAAATTAAATTTCCACGTAGAAGTTGCGTTGGGGAGAATTAATTTAAAATAGCCAATGAAGTTTAAATCCCTCAGCAAACATATTCCTCTTAACTAATTCGACTCAAGAAAATGATTCATTAATTTTTAGGTGAACCTTATCTTAATTAAAAAAAAAAAAAAAAAAAAAAACCCAAGGGCAATATGACCATGACAGATGTCCAATGGATATAAATTATTATTGACTCATATAACAAGCACTAATAACTGTATATTTAGCCTGCAAAAAATTTAAATCAAATTCCTCTTTTCCGGTTTTTTTTCTTTTTGTTAATATGATCCCATTTTTATTTGCCAATGTATTTGGATCCTTCTGAATTAAATGTAACATCATTATATGGGGGCTCAATTGCATTTTTCACCTTGAAAATTCACTCTTTTTGAAAAATTGGCAGATAGATAAAATGTTTCGATTCAGGACACGTGATTTAGTTACGGAAGAAACGGTCCCAATTCTTGAGATATTCTTGACTAGTTCAGATGCTTATTTACTTTCCTGGACTACATTATTATATTGAATAAATATATGTATCATCAAATTTGTAAAGATAAGAAAACAATTAAACAGACATTCAATTCCTTTTCATTAGCTAGTTGTAATATTACAGAGGAAAAACAGAGTAAAGGCAATCAAGCTAAACATTTGAAGTGTGGATTCCATTTTAAGTGTAACATGTGGGGATAACTCAAAATTGGTAATTCCACAATCATTGTTTCTAGTAAAATCAATAATTTAATCATAGATCCAATGAATGGTATTAATTATACTCTACAAATAAAGTTGCTTATATAACTTTAACAAAATAAATAAACTATAATAACTAACTTCCCACAAATCCATCCAATGAGTGATATTATACTCTACAAATAAATGTTTCTTTCATTATCACATTTATCATCAATTCATTTCACTCACGTTCTCATTATATTCGTGTCCCTCATATTTTCTATATGATCCTATCACTGTTTCAAGATCCGAATTTCGCTTCTAAATCATCTTTGGGGGCCTTCCATGATCAAATCTTTCCCAGGTACCAATTTTTTATTCTTTCATGATTTTCTCTTATAATTTGATATTTTATTTGCTTATTAATATTCATTAGATTGATGATTTTGTGCTGTGACTCTTTCTCAAAGGTTTTGTTAATTTTAACAATTTTGTTATGTTGTTTGGGACTATACATACTAATCAATTATTATATCAAAAAAAAAAGTGAAATTATATTTATTTTAAATCTGTGGATTGCCAATTTTAAATTTTGAAGTGTAGGTTTGTATGTTGGTTTTGAGATATATAGTGCATCCATTACTGATATTATAATGTATTAATCAAAAGTTTGTAAATATTTGTTTTATGATTTTTGATCAATTACTTTGTTTTCTTGTTTAAGGTTGTCTGTATTTTTCTATATTGTAGCCAAGAATTTCAAATACTTTATTAGGAGTCTTTAAATATTTTCTATTTTTATAGATTTCAGTAACGATTTTCGTACAATTAATTTTAAATACGAATAATTTGATTTGGACTTAAGATACCTAATGATTATATATAATCTTAGATTTCTCCACATTAGATGGGCTAAGTCGACTTAAATGATTTGGGCATTCAACCTCTAAAACTAGCTCAAAAGGTGCGGATTGCCTTTTTATGTTCGAATAGAGGTTTCTCTGAGTATCACTGTCGGAAACAAGAATAATTGTCGATATATATATTCACGTGAAATAGCCTGAAATTTCTTGTGCAGTTGCTATCATGGATATAGGAACGACAAGTGTGGATCTTGATTCTCATAAAATAAAGCAGTTTTACATCCCTAACTATATACTTGAGCCCGACTCTGAGTCCGATTCTTGGCCCGATATTCCCGAATGTCCCGTTTTGGTATTCATCAATTCAAAAAGTGGTGGCCAACTCGGTGGTGAACTTCTCATTACATATCGATCGATACTAAACAATAAGCAGGTGAAATCATCTTAACTTTCCTTGGAGAAATGCAAGACAATTTCATGTGTTATGCGAAAACCTGCACAAAACTTTTATGTAAAATGTTTATGGCATAAAATATTCATGTACTATTAAATAGTCGGCAGTCGTCGGAAATTCTATAGACAGGGGTTTCGTGCCAAATATTTAGTAGTAATTTTGTGCAGATTTTGCATAACATAGGAGACTGTCTCGCATTTATTCCAAACGTTATTCATATATTCTCATAATATATGGCTACATGTATAGTTATGGAAGAATCATATTAAGTGTTGTATTCTTATTTTGATAGTCTCATGAAATGATCTCATTTATGTTTCAGGTTTTTGATTTAGGAGAAGAAGCTCCAGATAGCGTATTACGTAGGATTTTTCTCGACCTCGAAAGGCTCAAGAACAATGGCGATGAATTTGCTCAAGAACTTAAGAAGAAATTGAAAATAATTGTATGTTTTCTGAAGAATATATATTTCAAAGTTTGCATACATTTAATTTTTTTTCTGAAATATTTGATAAAAAGTTTGTAATGTGTAGGTTGCTGGTGGAGATGGTACGGCAGGGTGGCTTCTTGGTGTCGTTTCCGACCTAAAATTGTCTCAACCACCACCAATCGCTACCGTGCCTTTAGGAACCGGAAACAATCTTCCGTTTGCATTTGGTTGGGTACGATATATAATAATTGTCATTGAAGCTGCATATAAATATCGTTTTAAGGAAAATGTTCTTATATTACAATATGATTGTAGTTTTGTAAAACTAACAAATCATAAGATTGTTAGAATTGTTATCGGTTCAAACAATATTCGAATTTCAGGGTAAGAAAAATCCGGGAACCGATCGTGCTTCTGTGCTCGCGTTCTTGGATCAAGTGCAGAAAGCAAAAGAAATGAAGATAGACAGGTATACAACTTTCATTCAAAAACATAATTGGAATTGACTAATATTTATGGTTTTAATGATGAATTGAATATAAGTATTGATTAGCAATTCTGTTTTTTTTTTTTTTTTCTTGTATACATTATAATTGTGAAAATGTTTGAAGTTGGCATATTCTGATGAGAATGAGAGCACCAAAAGAAGGATCTTGTGATCCAATTGCACCTCTGGAGTTGCCACATTCATTACATGCATTTAATCGTGTTTCTTCAACAGATGATCTCAATGTGGTTAGTTAAATTCATTAATCCTTTCTTCATTAATTCATTTTTATTTTTTAAGAATTGTATTTAAATACTGATATACTTACTTATAATTTAACTGTCTCAGGAAGGCTGTCACACGTTCCGTGGAGGATTTTGGAACTATTTTAGCATGGGTTAGTGAATAATATATTCCCAGTTCTCACCAAAATTGCCTGCAAACTAGGCCTGTCAAGGGTCGGGACCGCACCCGACCGTATAATTAATGATAGGGTCTGGACCCAGACCCGGTCTTATTTACTTAAATGAACAGGTTGGGTTTGGGTCCGAATCCGGTACCCGATTTTTTAGAGTTAATAAGTGGGTTTGATCTTCGGGTCGGGTCGGGTCGGGTCCGGGTCTGGGTCTAATAATGACACTTTAGATAGGGTCTTGACAGGGTTAGGGTCCGGACCCGACCCTTGGCAGCCCTACTGCAAACGAGATCTATGTCAATACTTTGATATTGTGACACAATAATAACTGGTGCTGGATTTTTGAGCTAGCCTCTAAATAAACCTCAGAATAACTTTCTTATTGTCTTTCAGGAATGGATGCACAAGTTTCTTATGCATTTCACACTGAAAGAAAGCTGAATCCAGAAAAATTCAAAAACCAGCTAGTTAATCAGGTAATTTGGATATAGCAATTACTAAATAATTAAATCAGTCTTTGCAATTGTAAATTAAGAGATGGGTAAATAATGATTTGTTGCATCTTATTTATTAGAGCACATATGCAAAGCTTGGATGCTCACAAGGATGGTTTTTAGCTCCTATCTTTCACCCTTCTTCAAGGTGCATAAACTACTTACAATAAATAACATTTGTTCAATACAGTTTTTTCTCTCTCTCTATCTCTCTTTTTCTCTGAAAAAGAAACATTGTTTGATGTAGGAATATGGCTCAACTCTGCAAAGTTAAGATCATGAAAAGGCATGGTGATTGGCAAGACCTCACTATTCCCCACAGGTAAGAACAAGTACAACTTTTATTTGCCATGCAAAAGCCGCGAAATTTGGTTAAATCCATCCAAATGAAGTCTCTGAATAAGTTTCGCAAAACTCAGGTTTCATCCTATCACTTGTATATTCAAATCTAATTAACCTCAAAACTATATCCAACATTGATTTATAAACTACGAAACCTAGGTGTTTCAAAGATTTCGCTTAAACCATCCAAACCATTTTTTCTGAAATCAAAATCAAACTAGACCGAACCAAATCATACCCAAATGAAGCCTTAATTTTTTGTGGTGTAACTTGTTTTTTACTTCGACAATACAGTATCAGGTCAATTGTATGTCTAAATTTGCCAAGCTTTTCTGGTGGACTAAATCCTTGGGGAACACCAAATAGTAATAAAAGACGTGATGTAAGTATTCTACATATTTAGTTCCCAATTTTTTCCAGAAATATGAGAACAAAAATCAACATTTGGATGGTTTTTTAATATACAGAGAGACTTGACCCCACCATTCGTAGATGATGGGCTACTTGAGATTGTTGGTTTTAGAGATGCTTGGCATGGACTTGTTTTACTTGCACCCAGTGGACATGGAACACGTCTTGCACAGGTTAGAAAATATAATTTATTTTGTGTTCCCTAAGGTTTCATAATATGCAATGAATGTTTTAAGTCCATCCAAAAGGACAATCCTCTAAACTTTATTTCCTGAACTTTCATTATCATGTCTTTATCTATATCTAAGATAAAATTATTTGTGCTATGGGATAAGGTGATGCAACACACGAATGGTATTGTATTACTCCATGAGTTTAAGTTTTACTCCATTATCTCATTTCTACATTGTATCGAATGCAGAAATTGAATTGGTTGCACCACGTCATCTGCAGTGTGTAATTTGTGGCTACTCTTTTGGGGTAGTACCATCTGCCCAATTTTTGTTTCTTGGATAACACATGCACGTGCATGACACATATGCACCCCCAAGACAGAAAACATGGGGATGGTACTACACCAGATGGTAGCCAGAACTTTCCCATCTGCATTTGCTATACAATATAATCTCTCCTATTATATTAGTGTACTTGTCAGTCTCGTCACATCAACTATGGAAATGGTGCAAGGCATACCGTATAAGAATAATGAACCCTACCATTCTTTTTGCAGGCACACCGGATAAGATTCGAGTTCCACAAAGGTGGAGCTAATGAGACGTACATGAGGATTGATGGAGAACCATGGAAACAACCTCTTCCAGTCGATGATGAGACTGTCGTAGTAGAGATTTCTCATCTTGGCCAAGTTAAGATGCTTGCTGTCCAAGATTGCAGATCAAGAAGTATTCTTGAACCTTCATCTCCTATCAATCAAGAAGTTGATGAAAGGGACAGTGACAATGAAGACGACTCTGTTGGAGAGGAGTGGAAGAAATTCGGAGCAGCAGACACGTTTAAGATTCCAGACGAGGTTGACATTTCTCGTCTGAGTTAAGCTTTGCACTAAATCTTGCTTAACTCAACAGAGATTTAATGGAAAAACATAGTCAGATATATGGCCAGAATTGTGCATGAATGGCATTTTTGACATAGTTTTAACCTGATTTTGATGTTAATTTTTGGGTAAATTTCATTTTGCCCATTTCAAGTAACTATAGTTACTGCAAGCTTAGCCCCCCTAACTATACATTGCTTCACTTTGCCCCTCTGAACTATCATTTGTGCACTTGTTCACAAATTAGCCATTTGTCGAAGAAACAAGGAATTTTCAACATGATTCTTTCATAGTAGTGTGCAGTTAGAATATTAAAATGAATTGTGTTATTTTGAAGACAGAACAAAAAATTAAACAGATACATCGATCACAACATGAATTATGCATATAATTTATTAAGTAAAAGCCATAAGGTGTTAGAATGTTATTGTGGTGATCTTTTCTTGGTTGATACAAGATCAACCATACAAAAAGATGAAAATTCACAGCAAATAGGCTATAGTTGTGCACGTGGGACAGTTGAGGGGAGAAAATGATGCAATCGATATTGAAGGCAGCAGAATGGACTTTGCTTTTAATTGTAATCAGACAGATAATACAAATGACTACAACTCAGAATACAAATACCAAATATCTTTAAACAGTCAAGGTGATAAGGTGAAGTGCACGATTTCACATTTTTTTCGTTTAGATTGACACACTCGGTTAAAAAAGAGTTCAAATACAAAAGTGATTTATGTGCCTCTTATAAAATACTTGTATTGACATGAAAATTACAGTTTGAACAAAACTAATACGATGCTTATCGAACACGGGCTCTTACCACATAATGTGGCCTCTATTCTAACATCTGCCTGAAATTTGGAGATCCCATGTTCAAACTTAATATATCATCTTGGGTATCAGATGCAACATAACAGTAAATGTACATTACCGTCCAGCAGATTGGTACTCCCCCAAGCATTTTGTGATAGCTTCACTTGCTTTCTGGGATGCTGCTCTTTCTTCTATCTTCTTTTTCTCCCTGAAGATATATAGACAAAAAGAACGATAAAATGTCACACAAACAGAATGTGGAAGTTTTTTATTTGGGTAAAGTTTTGAGGAGGAAATTATCACCTGTCAACATATTCCTTAAGTAGCTCTTTTGCTTGAACCAATCTAGAAAGCAGATTGCGGTAGACATCTAGGTCTCGATCAACACTTTTCTTATCTACATTTAATGCAGCACAAAGCTGCCAACCCATCAAAGAAATATATCAGTACATAACATGATTGTGATAAACATACAAGGAAAATACTCGCTGGTTTGCGCAATTTCTCTTAAGGAACGTCTTGTAAGTAAAACTTTAACATAAATGTGTGCTCTCTAATATGCTTGAACTTGGAACAATAACACAGACTACACATGTTATGAGAGGTTCAAAGGGTAAACAGCACTTGTAGTAGGGGGACAACAAAGTCTAGAAAAAGTCTTTTACAGGATTAAGGCTACCAGCTTGTAGAGGTACACCATAAATGTAATCAGATAATACAAAGATAATATTTGCATAATAAGGTCTAATTAGAACAGGGAAGATTTGTAATAAATCTAACCAAATAATCATCACAATTGAAGAAGCATCAATAATTCATAAATATAGGGCATTATTGTTTAATATGGTTGTTTTAAACCATGAAACTGCATTTAGCAAAGCTTTTCAGTGAGTTTAAATGAATAACCGTACCATACCATATTTCTCATCCCAAGCCAATCACAATTTAAGCCTTAAACATATTTTAGCACATCGCTTGGCACACATGTTTCTTCAGAAACAAGGCTTTCATAATCCCCTGATATTTTTTCTATTCTAAAAGCTACTGTCCTGGTCCAAGTCAACAAAAAGGAAATACAAGTAAACTTTCATGATCCACAGAAGACTGTGCCAAACACTCAAGGAAGACACTACAGACATCACACACATTGCCAGTTCACAACCAAATTGATTTAAAAATTAAGTTATCCACAAAAGCTTAATAAATAACAGAATTTAGATTTTTTATAAATGCCCAAAATGCCCCTTTAAGTATGAAATATGATGTATTAGTCATGCAGCTTATATGCATCCTTCTTTCAATAGATGAGGGGCGGAACTCTTCTGTGCAATCCTAATTGAGTAAGCATAAATTTCTAAATCTGTCGACTCCTCTGGTAATGCAACCACTGAAGAAATAACAATGCTGTGTCCTCCCAATTCAAACCAAATAGAACATAACCCATACTTAATACAGCATCACCTCTCCTGGGATATACTTATCCTAACACAAACAAGCTTAACATGCAATCCTGATTCCTGCATGCCAAGAGACACTGTAATATAAAAAATAAAAAAAATAAAAAAATAAAAATTGGTTAATCTTTCAGCTATGCTTAATTCTTATTGCCCAATGAGGATGATACTTATAAATAGTGGTCATGAACACACAATCAGGAAAGTGCATAGTGCCAAGCAGCTACATTAGTATTATCCAGGTCAAGCTTTTGTAGAATATCGCCAAAATTTTAGCTTGATATCACTGCTGTGGTGGCTAAATGCCGTTCATAGTCCTTGCCTATTGGAACTGGTAAATTATGACATTTAAATGTTTTATAAATAATTGAATCTCAAGGCCGACTACAGTTTCGGGTTAAGCTAAGCATAATTCTAAAGTTTCCTAGGATTGAAGTATATGCACCAGCTATTCACCTAGTGTCTTCACACTAGCGAAACATTGAAATCAAATTTTACCTTTTCTAAAATAGTTGGTTCAGTTGCATTTGATAACTCGAGCAAGCGGAAGAGACCAACTGCAAAGAACCGACTGTAGCTGAAACTTCCTTTGCTCCCTGCTCTTTCTGCAATGTCCTTGAGAATGCCTTCGACTTCTCCTTCCTTAGATGCAAAATCAACTAAAGAACTGGCAGACTGAGCACGAGCCCATTCCTCTAACTTCTGTGCGTCGGCCCTGCAGTATAAAAATTTGCTTTAGTATATTGTAATGTGCACTCGAATAAAAGAGAAGGCAACATTCTATACTAGCAACCTCTTTTTCTCGTAATACAAAATATTCACATCGAAAGATTAACATTTTAGAACATATGCGCTTCACTCCATTTGCACAGGAATTGCCTTTTAAATGCAAATGTCACACAGTTGACAATCGAAATCGAAAAGATCTACTATCTGTCATAAGAATATCTAAACACTTAAAAATTTGATGTACAGTAATGACAAAATGAATTGGAGAAACAAAAAATATGTATGACATTATATTAAGAATGCTTAGACGTGCCTATATTGAGTAGGATCTTCATTCAGAGCCTCAATGTAAGCTTTAAAAATGGCTTCTCGATCCACATCACTGGGGTATCCCTCCATGAGTTTATCAAACACGGTGACAAAACCGAGTGCAAACACGGCATCATACTGGTACGACTTCTTGTACCTCGTCAAATGCTGCTGTACAATCAGCTCTTGTAACACGGTGTTGTATATACTCGGAATTGGCCTCTTATATGCCTTGAGGAAATTTGACTTTGTGTCAGCCACAGTAGGCAAATCTGAAAACAAGGAATATCCATAAAATATTTGAAAAGCAAAGTAATAAATTCATTGAAAAAAAAACGGATGAACACTTTAGGCACAAGGTATAATGCAATTGCATATTCACTCAGAGTCTCATTTCCATTACCAAGAACCTTCCAATTTAGCATATCACATTCTCACAGGCAGTCCACTTTAGGCAACTAATGAAGAACTTACCAAGGTACAACAAGTTTAAGCACAATGTAAAATATGTTCATAAAACCATAAATTAAGTTATTGCTTTGATATTATTCCGCAACAATTAACTACATCTCCCTCTTAATCATACCGAATGACCTATACATATTTTCTTAGATAAAATTCAAAATTTCTTAATCCTTTCAGCAATTAATAATTACACAAATAAACAAACAAATTAAAAAAAAAAGTAGAAAATATGAGATTTACCTGTGGTAGTGGACATGCAATGAACTACCATACGAGATTTTGCAGTGGAGCTCCGGAAATTACACGAATCATATGAAAAACGGAGCTTAAAAGCATTCAAATCCAACGGTGAGTAACTGCGAGCCGACGGCATTGAGAATTTATTGGAGGATTGAGATATAGCAGTGAAAGATAGTGAAGTGACGGCCGCCATAATTGAAAATTGAATTTGATTTTTCCTATTAATTTGGCAAAGCAGAATTTTCTTTTATTCTTCTTTGAGAGCTTAGAGTGCAAAAAGGTTTTCCATTTAGTGGGAAGGAGAGGGGAAAGAAGAGGAAACTGAAAAATGAGGAGTGGATTTAACAACAGAATTATCCGGGTTAGATTTTCGGATTTCTTTCTAAATATGAGTTGTCAAATTTCAGCCAATCAACACTGGCCACGTATTTTGCTAGACTACTAGTTCAGATGCTGACCTCTCATTCATCAACTATTCAACTTGGACCTTTCTCTATTTTCAATTTTCTTAAATCATGTTTATGAGTATATAATCTAGTTCTATTTCTCCGGATTAATTATAACGGGTGGATTAAGTGGGGTTGAGTGGGTTAAAACTGGGTTGGGTCAAAATTGATCTCTTTAAATAGGTCAATTTGGAAACAACCCGGATTAAAACAGGTTTATTTCATTATTGAGACTTAAAGTTGAAAGTATTGAATTGTTTAAGAATTAAGAGTTGTAACTTGTAATACTCAATTGTAACTTAAAATATTGCTCCATATGTTTCAAATTAATTGACACATACATTTGATTATTTAAAGTCACCATTTTTACTTCTAGATTTGCACAATAAAGTAGAGTCCACATAAATCAATGATATTAATTAAAATGATATTTTTGATATTTTAACTTAAAAAGGTTATTAATTATTAATTTTCTTAATCTGTGTAAAAAATTCAAATGTACAAATTAATTTGAAACGGAGGGAGTATAATATTAAGAATGGCTTATTATATTAAATTGGTGTGTTTTTTTATTTGATGATGCTTTAATAAAATAATTAATTCGATAGATCATTTAATTAATAAGTATTACTCCTATTAAATAATAAGTATATTTTATAAGTTATAATAAAAATAAAAATAAGATAGACGGTTTCTTGTATTCTGGACTGAAAATCTCAATCCCAAACCCGTCATGTATTATCATAATAAAATACAGATTTTTTAAATTTCGATACCCTATTTTTTATTTTTTTTTTAAATAAAATGGATCGAATTTAGGTAACCCGAAACCCTTGCCCGCCCCTACTTAAGGGAATAGATTCACTTAATCCAGTGTCACACCCCATCCATTGCAATCCCAAATATACCCTTGGAAGCTAGATTGTACGGATACGGCGACATGATACAATACAATACGAATACGGCGATACAGATTTTTAAAATTTATAGGATTCGATACGGCAAAGATACGCATATAAAATAAAATAATTTTATATTATGCATAACAACATAACTAATTTGATCCTTCTATTACACGACAAAAATAAAATATCATATTCAAAATATATATTGTTTACTAGTTTAATTTTGGGTTGGACAACATCACATAAAAGTTTTATACTAAAATTGTCCAAGACCATTCAAAATACACAAAAGTTATATATCAAAAGTTGAAAAAGTTAGACAAAACTCGTATTGATTTGAAATTTCCAACTAAACATCACGAGTATTGATACATGTATCCAAGACCATTCAGAATACACATATTTTTTTTCTTTTAAATTATTAATTTTAACCCATAACTTTGAAAAACTAACAAAAACACCCCATGCGTATCTAAAACGTGTCCAAAACCTGCAGGATACTCCAAAAAAGTATTGTACCCATATCCGAATTATTTTTTATTTAATTTAATTAGGATATTTCAGATGGCGTACCCGTACGCGTATCCGTATCCCCGAAGAATTGGATACTGAACGGGGTCAATTTTCGGAGTATCCGTGCAACTTAGTCCAAAAGTCAACATATCAACTAGACAAAAGGTCCTAATTGATTCCAAAAGAAAAAAGGGAAAAACACTTTTGATACTAAACTTTTGTCAAGTTTCAGAAAATTTAGTATCCAATGTATAGTCTGGACAAAAATTTAATTTCAAAAATATTTTTCCTTAAAAAAGAAAAAAGAAAAGAAAGAAGAAGACAAAAGGTCCTAACGTCATTTCACAATGAAACCATCACACAATCCCACCATCCGCCCACCAAAAGTAAAAACCCACAACTCTAACCCAAAACCACTGGAAATAAACTTCTGAAGCCCACAGACAAAACATCATTATTATACTATATATATAATACCCACTTACTCTGTTTCCATCCTCAAATCAAATCAACATACATATTACCAACTCTTTTCAAGTTCTCAAAAACATCAAAATCTTCATTTTCTTTAATTTCTAAAAAAATTAATCAAATTTATTTGAAAATGAATTCATCAACCAGCTTCAAGATTATAGCAGCAAGCATGGGAGCAGTGGAAGCACTTAAAGATCAATTTGGATTTTGCAGATGGAATTATGCTCTTAGATCAATACACCATCTTGCGAAGAAAAATATGATTACATCATTTTCTCAAGCCAAACAAAACTTGTTTCTTCCAGAATCTTCTGCAATAATGGTAGTTTCCAATAATTTTAAGGATAATGATGAGAAAGCAAAGATGGCTGAAGAATCACTTAGAAAAGTTATGTATTTGAGCTGTTGGGGTCCCAATTAATCATTTTCCTTTTGTGTTTTGCTAATTAAGGCTGTAATTAGTTAGGGAAAAATACAAGGCAGCTTGCTTTGTTATAGCAATTAAAGTTATGAAAAAGAATCTGCAATTTGAGAATGCGAAGTGTTGAAATTTTAATTTTAATGTGCAAATTTATAAAATAATGTATCTTTGAATTGCAAAATGTCCAATACTCGGAAGAATGTATACAAAATTTGGGCAAGTATTCACATTCTTCCATCCTAGAAATATATTATTGGCTTATGAATATATTGACTTAATAAAATGACTCAAACTCAACTGAATCACATTTAGTTAGGTTACGTTTGAATTTAATTGAATTGAGCCGTGGGGACTCGGGCTCGGCTAGGTCTTAAAATTAAGTCCTAAGGGTGTATTTGGATGGGTTTTGGCCCGGTCTCGCGGGTTTCGCGAGATCGAGCCAAAACCCTTTCAAATGATATTTCACCAAACCTATAAAATCAACCCGCGAGACCAGGCCAAAACCCTTTCAAATGATGTTTCATCAAACCCATAAAATCATCAAAAATCTATCAAAATTTCACACTCAAACTCTTCAAACCTATAAAACATTGATTTGACACCTACCACCTACTTTTTCTCCCAAATCTCACTAAAAAAGACATTGATTTGACACCTACAACCTACTTTTTCCCCTAAACCCCAACATCCAAACTCAATCCAAGTGGGGTTTCAACTTATTCAAACCACAAAACCCAATAGCCAAAACCCATCCAAATGAGGTCTCATCAAAACTACCCAAACCATTTTTTTAAACCGAGACCCGCGAAACCGAATCAAAACCCATCCAAATAGACCCTAACTTATTCTACTAACACGGAGAATGTTGTTAAATAATAATTACTAGTATATGTACGGATAATTTCAAATTTTTATGTTACATTTTTTTTTTCTAATACAAGTTTTAGACCTGATTCAATTCCTTTTAAGGCGTATTTGACATATTATATGAAAATCTCTTATAACGGGGATTCGAACGCATCCTATATATATATAGACTTATTGAAAAGTATTTAAATTCAAAATTTGTGTGAGCCACAAATATAAAAATGTGACATCAAAGTGTGATAAAAAAATCTTTTGCCATGTATAACACGGACATGGGTGAATGTACCAATTAAAAAAAAGAGAGGATCCTTTTGCAAATAACCTTATTTTTTTCATTTCCAATTTCAACAACGGCAGCTAGCTACCCGACTAGTAGTCAGGTGATCATAATCAACAGACAATCATCACCTAAACGACAACGAAATTTCACAACCAAGAATTAATGTTTGTTCCTGACAAAGCAAAATTCTAAATCAGAATTTATATAAGTACATACTTAAAAATGCTGTAGATGCTAAGAAATAGAGGCAAATAAAATGAGTTTGGTCGCTGAGATGGCAATGGCGGCGGCGGGGCTATGGGCAGTTTCTCTGAGACCACAGCTTATAGTATGTGCTGGAGATATGATACAACTTATGGGGCAATTATTGCTAACAATTATGAGAATTGGGCGTTTTCTTCTTTTGCCTTGGTACCTTTCTCAATCACATTCTTTATTTCATGGAGAAATATTTCTCTAAATGAGAATATATTGGTAATCAAAAGAATAATTTAAATCTTGTGACAATTGTTTATGAGATTTTTTTTTTTTTTGTATTTGTACTTTAACATTCATCTTGATTGTATTAGAGACTAGTGCTTGTGTCTACGGCTATGGCTGAAAATCAAATCAAGTTATTCAATACACGATTCGAGTTTATTTTGTTATAATTCGTCATATATAATACCACACGATTTTGGAAAATATTTTTATTGTTTGATTACATTTAAGGTTTAGTTCAAACTCGATTTGATAAGCTTATTTGAGTTCGATTTATATAACAATCAAACAAAACTCGTATAATTTATAATCTACACATTTTTACTTTTAAACACTTCCAATCTAATTAATTTCACTATCATATAAGATATATATCTTGAGTTAATTTAATAAAGGTTCAAAGTTAGTTAAACTAAAAGGACTACAACTATACTTTTGGCATAACAATACGATTAATTTACAAAAATCCCTTAATTTGGGGATTGTGATCTGCATGCATGGTAAGTTATCAAAAGATAATCCCACGTCCCTAAAAAGGTTCGGGATTATTGATTTTGGTAAATCTTATACGAAGATGAAGCTCGGGGGTTTCACTATGTTGGTCTCATTGTGAGACTTCGATTCAGTGAGGATGCTGAGGCTCGCTGAGGGAGGTTCACGACCTCTAATGTTTTCGTGGGTTGGGCCATCTTTGTGGACTTGGGTCCTGGATCTGGTCACGGGTGATGCGGATCTTGATCTTATATCAGAGGGCTTTCTAGTTTGATCTCTAATTAAATGTTGGTTTGACGAATAACTTCGTGAATTTGATGAGGAGCATTTTGGATTTGATAAAGAACTTCGTAAAGACGATTTTGCCCTTCTCTAATTTGTGTGTTTTGGAATTTTATTTTTAAGTTGTCTTATCTGTTGTGATTTTCTTCTTGTTGATGACCCATATTGTCAATTGATTCAACCTTCCATCTTCGTGCGTACAAACAAATTCATATAATTGGAGTCATTGACAATTTACCCCTTTGATATTCATAATATTTAATTTATCCCTCTGTAATTAAAAAAAACTATTTACCCCCCGTGAAAATTTAAAGAAGCGTATAACCCCCTTCAGCATGAGAGTGTAACTCACTTGTCCAAATTGAGCGTGGACATGAAAAATATTTTATAACATAGGGGGTAAATTGCCACATTTATCATAACACATGGGGAGGGGTGATAAATAACCACATTATCATAGCACATGAGCTAAACTGCCACATATAAAAATGTCAAGGAAGCGGTGTAAAACTGTTATAAAATTACAGGGGGTAAAGTGATTTTTTTAAAATTACAGGAAAATAAATTAAACACTATAAATATGATAGGGGAGTAAATTATCATTAGGTCTATAATCCAGTGTTACCACCCATTGCAATCCCAAATACCCCTCTCAATAACTAGACAAAATGGTCCAGAACGTCATTTCACAATGAAACCATCACACAAGCCCACAAAAAGCAAAAACCCCCAACTCCAATACCCCTAGAAAAAACTTCAAAGCCCACAGACAAAACAACATTATATATATACGAGTGAATTTTAAAAATGGCTTTTTAGAAAGTTTAATTTGCAAAATTGGCCTTTAGGGGCTTTTTCCTGTAGAGATGGTATTTGCATTAGTATTCTTTACTTCTATAATTTGCATTTTAGTACCCTCTATTTTGGTACTTATTTTCTATATGATATATCAATTTTTGCTTATGTAATTCATATTCAAAATCAGTTTTTCGTCTTTCTAATATCTTTATTTTGAAATCTAATATTCATGGCGTACAAGGATGAACCTCTAAAAATTGTATATTAGCTAGTTTATCTTCATAAATTTTAATTTCTTCAATAATTTTTTGTAATTTATTTTGTATTTTTTGTATTTTCTCCATTTTCGTTACTCGGCTCTGATACCAAAAATTGGCCAGAGGCTATGGATGTTTGTTTTTTGATTAAAATTTTTTCTTTACACATAACACATGATTCTTTGGCCTCTTTCATTTTTGTTCTTATAATTTCCTTATTTATTTTATACATTTTAGTACTAATCGATGTTGATCTTAAATATTCTAATCTCTTTTCATAGTGTTTAACTAAATCTGATATATGTTCACAATTATTTTCAGGTTTATTATTCATAATTTGTCTTCTAAATATTTACTTAAATCCGAAATTTTCTTTTCTAATATTGTATACTCACTATCTTCTTCGAATTTTATACAATTTCTTTCTTCATTATTTATTGGTTTTATTAGATTTTTAGGTTTTTCTAGAGGTAATTGTTTTATGTTAGGTGATCTAAACGATATTGATCGTCTAATTTGGTCACTAGTTCCTTCTATTGTTACTTCTTTCATTGGTAATTTTTTTATTTGAGCTATTCCTTCAAATAATTTATCTAAATAAATAGATTCTTGATCTAAGAAATTTATACTATGATGACTATTTGTTAAAGCATATTCTACCATATATGTTAGACTGAATGGTTGATCTCCTTCTTCCATTAGTTCTTCTCTTGCAAATTTGTATCCTAAACAAATGCTATTATCTAAATTTTTTGTAGATAAAGGAATTGCATATTTAATTCCTAGATTAAACTTTAGTGTTTTATATGCTAGGTTTCCCATAGTTATTCCTAAAACCGAATCATGAGTATCTTTAATTCTTCGGTCGTAAGCTATTAAAGCAATTGGTGAATTAATACCTTCTTTAAAAGTTGATTTTATCAACACTTGTATTGTAGCGATTTGAATATATCCTATTTTATTTCTGTCTTCTTTATTTTTAATTTTTTCTATTCTAGCTGCTATTTGTTCGCTATCAATTATGGGAATTACAATGGTTCCTTTAGTGGTTTTTATATCTATTGGTACTTCTTGGGTAAATAAGCCATGATTGATAATATTTTTTCGTTTTATTTTTTCAAAAATAGATTTATTAAAGCTGAGAACATTCCAAGTGTTTCTTCTTGTTCTAGTAATTGTATATGTCTATCGAATTCTTTTAGTGGGGAACTCATATTTTATTATTTATTTCATAAAAAGGTAATTTTATTCTTGGTATTTTTATTTCTCCTATTTGTATATGTTGTGAATGAATTTCATATCTTATTTGTTCTAAAAAATCAGTACATAATAGTATATCTGATCCTGTATCACTTTCATCTACATACATAGTAAGACGAAATCTTAATTCTTCATGAAACATGAGTTCTATAGTAGTTTTTTCATTACATGTTTTATCTCCTTTTATTGTATTTATAACAACCAGTGGTGCTGCAGATCTAGTTACTACATATCTTGGATGAACATGTGATAAAGATGCTCCTGTGTCTATGAGTATCGAAATAATTTGTGTTCTATTTATAACTCCTAATATATGATATTGTAGAAATTGATTTCTTGAAATTAAATCTAAATCATACATACCTGATATGTTCTTGGTTGGTCTTGAGTTTAGTGCTCCGTGCAGATAGTATTTGGGATCTTTGTAGATAATATATGATTTATGATTGATTTCTTTTTTGAAAAATCCTATTCAGAAGTTTGTTACAACTTCAAGATTTGAGAGGAAATTTAGAAACAGAGTTCTTTTATTAATTTTCGCACACTTACAACTGAACTAAACATCATTATTTATAGGAGGGGGAAGCTATTTTCCTCCACTCATCCAGATCACATAAGGTGATAAGGATCTTTTTTAGGTCCTACGAAATAGTAAATTTACATAATTATTTACATTGGATCCTACTACTTTTTCAACAGTAGGTCCTACATAATAGTAAAGTCACATGACTTTTTACATTGGATTCTACTATTTTTTTCAAAAGTAAAAATTGACTTCAGATTTTCTTGCCGACACTCTTGTCTTCTTCTGCTGATATTTTTATCCTTCAATTATTGTTTCTTCTCCACTAGATTCATCCATGCAATAATTGCATTTGTGAGCTTTGAATTCCTTCAATGTTTCACATATCTGGAGTTTTTCTTCATCGGATAATTTGTTGAATACTCCTTTTATATTCATGATGTCTTCTTCAAAATCCATAAATGTTTTAAATTCTTCAATTTTAATTTTATCCTTAAAATTTGAATATATAATAGTGGTTTCATTTTTATAATTTATTTTAATTTTTGATTCCTCGGATCGTTGTAACATGGAAACGATTCCATAGATTAATCCGGTATTCATGACTTGATGACTTTCTTCATTTTCCTTAACTGGTTGATCACGAACTGGATATGTTCCATTGGATACTCCCATGTAAATGAGTGAATATGCTGGCACGTGTACTTCACCTTGTTCATTAAAGTAGGGATATGAGCTATATATTTTTAAATATATTTCTCTGTCCTTACCAAAATACTTTCGATAATTTTTCACTGTTTGTTGAATCCCATGATTGAATTCTTGGAGAATAGTGTTGCTTTCGTCAATGTATATCGTATTAATTAATCCACATTGGAAGAATTTATACGTCATTAGTGGACTTGCTCCGCTGATGATGACTGCTTTGGGTCCTGTTATTCTTTTTTCAGTTGGATAAAAGAATTTTGTCATATCTTCCTCCGTCCAATTGTATAGCATTTTCATGTATTCTTGAAAATCCTCCTTATTTACTTTTTTGAGCTGCATGTGTTCCTGTCTTGTGGGTACCTGTGTTAACTTCGTTATTTTTCCGAGTACCTTCATTGAAGAAGATGGTTGATCTATCATTGTTGCTTTTGGTTTGACTAAAGCTGATTTGAATGGTTGGGCTTTAATTTCTGCTTCTGAGATTGCTTTGTTTTCTTCGACTGCAAGTTTTGCTTCCGCCATAGTTTTGTATGCCTTATGAATGATTCCTTTGTGACCATTAATGTATAGTGATGCTTTATGCCATTCATCAAAGATTGCTCCTTTGGCTGGTCCGTTGAAGATGACATAGTACTTCTTTGATGATGATGATGATGAAGATGTTTCCTGAATTTTTATACCTGATGGAACTTCTAGTTTTGGTTCGGATTTTTCTTCTGTTTTTGCCTTTGTTTTTGTTGATTCGTCCACCAAGCTTACCATGCTAAACTCTGATGGTTTGTAACTTGGATCCAGGGATTGTATAGCCTTTTCTAATTCTTGTAGTTCACGAATTTTTGCCTCAATGTTTCCTTTTATCTGCTTCGCTTGATTCTTCAGTGTTGCTATTGCTCCTTCCATAATTTAGATAGTTTATCCTGATACGAATTCTCTTGTTAATGTATCTGCAATAATATTATTGCTACTTTTTATATATTTTATTTTTGCTGGGTATCTGCTTAGTTCAAGTTGCCATCTTATTAGTCGTCCTTGATTGTAATTCGCCTGTAGTTTGTATCTAATGAATCCGGTTAGATATTTTGAATCCGTTCTAAGCTCAAATTCTTTGGGTAACAGATCAATCCTCCATTTTTTTAAATGTCCTTAAACATGCTAATGTTTCTTTCTCATGGATGGGATACCTTTTTTTCTGTTTCAGAAAACGTTCCAGATATATATCTGCACAGAATTTCTGGACTTTTGACTGGTGATTTCTCCGTAAATAATTCATCAGTATCATGTATACGTTTGCTCGTAGAGCTGATTTCATTGTTCAAGTTACATACGGTATCATCATGTATGTTTTTGCTCGTAGAGCTGGTTTCATTGTTTAAGTTACATACTTCTGATTCTTTAACTTCTTCATGCTGTGGTATTTTTGTTTGTATACATTTCATATATCCTGACCAGACTTCGTCAGATGCGTCAGTCTCAATTATTAAATAATCATTAGAAGTTGGATTATATAGCTTTGGTAAATTTTTCGAGATATGTTTTATTCGTTCAACTATTTTACTATCTTCTTTATCCCAAAACTATTGTTTTTTAGTACTTATTTTCTCTTGTAGCTTTTTTTTTTCTTTGGCACATCCTTTTAAATACCCTAATTCGGATATGTAATTTAAACATCCTAGAAACCTTTGTAATTGTTTTCTATCTTCGATTTTATCTGGGAATAGGTGTAATTTTTCTAAGACATGTTTTTGCAATTCAATTTCTCCATTTGACTTTATTATTGTTCCTAAAAATTCAATTTCTTGTTTTGCTATTTGTGCTTTCTTTTTACTTAGTACTAAACCTTTTTGTTTACATCTTTTAAGTACGATTGCTACTTTTCTTAGATGATCTTCTTTAGAAGAATTACTGAATATTAAAATATCATCTATATACAAGACATATTTCCTCTAATCCTTCTAAGTTTTTACTCATATATCTTTGAAATATTCCCGGTGCTTGTTTTAACCCAAATGGTAATACATTCCATTCATAGTGTTTTTCTGGAGGACAAGTAAATGCTGTTAGTGGTTTTGTATTTTCGCGCAATCTTAATTGATAATACCCAGATTTAGCATCTAAGGAACTAAACCAAGTCATCCTTTTATTTTTTCCATTATTGAATCTCATCGAGGTAACTTATGTGCGTCTCCTACAGTGGCATCATTCATCTTTTTATAGTTTATTACCATTCTCCTTTTTCCTCGTTTTATTTCATTATGGTTTTCTACATAGAATGCTGGAGCAGCATGTCTACTTTTGCTTTCTCTTATTAATCTTTTTTCTAATAATTCTCTACAATCTTTTGTAAATTCTTCTATGTCTCTTTTTGAATAGGGTATCCTATTTGGTACATTTACTTCTTGTTTTGGATCTTTTAATTCTATAGTGATTTGTTCTTCATTAGTATTTATTTTTACATCTAGCGGATCCTCTGAGCAAGTTTCTTCTAAAAGATTTTCTACTTCTTTTTCAATACTCGTTTTATTATTTTCTTCCATATAAAATAATGTTTCGTTAAGAATGTGTAATATTTTTAATTTTGTTCGCTCAAGGTTGTCTATGATAGGGATTTTTATCATTTTTCCTATAGGTGCCTTTAGCTCTATATATTCTAACCATTGTATAAAGGGATGGTATAATTTAAGAAAATTGTTTCCTAGAATAATATCAAATCCTGATTCTTGCCTGTAGAGTGATGGTACCATGAATATATAGGGTGTTTTAGTCTTATCTATAATTTTTATTTTATTAAAATAACTTGCTAATTCTATCTTATGCGTACTTCCATCAGCTATCATAATTCTCACTGGTCTTTCTGTTTCTCTCCAAAATAATCCTTTTATATTTTTAGAAGCAAAACTAATACTAGCTCCAGTATCAATATATGCTGAATAATAATATCCTTTTATTTCTACCTTTATAAAAGTAGAATTTGGGTTTCTTCTATTCTGATTCTGTAGATAATTCTGTCTCATGACTTTCTTCTGTCTCATAATCTGAATCGGTTAATAATATATATATTTCTTCAATATCTGATATATCAGATTCAATTGGTTCTAGACTTCTTAAATCTGCTACTTTTAGAATTTCTTTTTGTTCTTTATTTTTTCTTTTTGGGCATTCATTTGCATAGTGGCCTTCTTCCTTGCATAACCAACATTTACATTTCTTTTTTCCTTCTGGACAATATTTCTTGTTTTGCTTTCGTCTAAAAAATCGTTCTGGTTTTTTATAAAACTCTTCTTTATATTTTTGAAAAGGTCGTTTCTTCCATTTATATTTTTTATTATAATATTTATTTTTATGATATTTCTTTTTATATTTACGTTCTTTACACCCATACTGTTGTGGTACTACTGGATTACCTTCACAACAAACTTTGTTAACTTGTTTTACCAGTTTTGTTTCATTTAGCTGTGTACATTTTTCTATTATATATTCTCGTCCTACGAGAATTGCTCCTCCTAGACTATCTGCTATAGTACCGTCTTTTACTCCTTCATTAAATTTATTTAAACAAACTTTATTTATTGGATATGGTAATTTTATTAGTAATAATTTTTTCGTATGTTCCTGATTTTCAGGTTTTATTCTATAAAAACTTTTTGAAAATTCACAAACATAATTCTCGTATTGACACATATCACAGATAGTCATGCTATTTAAATGCCAGGTTGCTATTTCATTTTGTTTTTCTGTAACTTTTTCTGCATAATTTGTTTGATCTTGACCAACAAATTCCTTCCATATAAGTGCTATTACTGACCAGTAAAATTTTTCTACATTATTTTTGCTTGCTTCTTTTAGTTGGTCAATGTATTTATAATCACTCAAGTATTGGAATACATTTCCTTTTGTTTTAAAAACCATATAATTCCATATATTATCCATTGATGCATTTTTAAATATGTCATCTGTTTGTAGAATTAGGTTTACTTGGTTTGCCCATTCTTGTATTAATCCTTCTGTATTTCTAGCGCAATCTACATCTAATATTCCTTGTTTTATTTGTTGTAAATGTGGTGTATATTCATTTGGTAATTTTCGAAATCCTCCTTGTTTTCTTTGATAAAAACCATTTCTTTCTCTAAGGTTTTCTGGATCAATATCGATCCATTCAAACCTACTAGACTTTCGTTTTTTATTATTTTCATTATCTTGTTGTTCTTCTTTTATCTGACTACTTTCTCCTTTTTCCATATATGCAGGGATAGAATCATCCGACTCGTATCCATAAATTACTTCATTATTATTTGTAAAATTTGTTTGCATTATATTTTGTTCCTCCTCAATTATGTTTATTTGTTCAATCATTTTTCTAATTTCTTCTACTTGTTCTTCCATTATTTTAGTAAATTCCTTGGTGGTCGTAGTTCTCCATCACCTCTTTCCTAAGTTCAGTTTTTTAATTTTCCATATAATGAAAAATGATTGTCCTTTATATTATTGTATTATTATTATTATTATTATTATTATTATTATTATTATTATTATTATTATTATTATTATTATTAAGCATGCATTGATACATATAAGCATGCATATATATCTGGATGTGTTTGTTGGTTATGTTTTTTTTTCCCTTCAATTGTGGTTTGATATTGTAAAATGAAGTATTTATTATTGTTTCTGTATTGATCAATTTTATATATTGATATTCTTGTTAAAGTTATGGGTGATCGCATTTTTCTTACTTCCTATATGTCATGTTTTTAATTTATTCTCTTTAATTTTTTTTGTCTCGTACTCTCTTCTTTCTTATCTATTATGTGTTACACTTTCGTGTCTTTTGGCCATTTGACGGGAAATCGATGTCATAATCGAACACGAGTAATTTTGAGGGCATTTTGGTAAACCTATATATTAAAAAAAATAAAATTGATTAGATCATTGCACCTTATTTGAAAAATCTTCTAGATCACATCTAAAATAATTCCAATATTCCTTAAATTATCGAACTTAAACCCTCCTATATATATCGATTAAAAAACAAACAAATGCCCTAATAATTTAACATCAATTACTCACTTTATGTTACTAGCAATTAGAAAAAAAATATAAAAAAACAATGATATTAAATGCACAGCAAAACACTAAGAAGGTTCACGCCATTGATTTTTAATTTTTAATTTTAGTTGTTAGCATAGAAACTTTTGTTATAAAAAATATTACTACATATATCGGATTTTTCAAGGCAAAAATGGTACCATTACTTTTGGCAAAAATTCATTTTTGGCACCATAGAACTAGACGTTTTTCAATTTCGTTACCATGGTATCAATTTTGGTAGCAATTCTGACTGCCGTTTTCAATTTCGGCACTTCCGTCAGTTATTTTGGTATCAATCTTGACTGCCGTTTTCAATTTTGGTCAAAAATGAAAACGGCTGTCAGAATTGGTACCAAAATTGAAAAACGCCTAGTTCTTTGGTGTCAAAAATGAATTTTTGCCAATTACTCTCACCAATTACTTCCAATTCACAATTTATCCCACTCTCATTTTAATAATAATAATTAAAAAATAGTAAAAAAACTATACTAAAGAAATATTTGGGTACAAAATATTAATAATAATAACTGTAATAATAATATATTTTTTGCTACACATGTTATCATCAAAACCCATCATCAAACCACTCCTTATTAACTCATTGACTCAACTTCATCCAATAATTCTCCTATTTTTTATGATAACAAAACATTCAAGTAAGAACGTCTTCTGAGTCTTCAGTTTGCTCTTCGCTCAAAGATGAAAATCACTTGGCTGAATAAGGATATACGATTATCTTCTTATTTGAACTTTCGCTTATCAGTTGCATCATTCTTTCAATTGTAAGTTGTCTCATTCTAATTTTCTTCTTTCTCTTCTTCCTCCTTATTATTCCAATAATGGAGACGTTGCTTAGATGCATTACTTCTTCTCATTTTGAAGAGTTATAAGTGATTATTTGTTGATTCATTTTAATTCGTTCGAAATTATATCAACACCTATTAAACCATATTTGAAAGTCGGGTCGAAATAATAAATTAGCATATCAATAGACTGCATTGCTATATAAAAAAATATGAATAAAATAATATAGAAACTAATTTTATATACTCATAGTTAATATAATATACTTTAAATAAGTATGCAAACTATTATATGAGAGTGCATAATATATTTATATTCCCAAATTTACATTTAGCCTTTGGAGTTGATCTTAGTTTTCTTTTTTCATTGTATCTCTAGAGATATTCCTTAATTTAAAATGAGGAGTATTATGAATACATGTTTTTTTTAATAAATTCAACCTTATGAATGATGCTTTGACAATTCGGAAAAAAATTATTTTTGGCACCTAAGAACTAGGAGTTTTTCAATTTTGTTATCATAGAACTATGCCATGGTGTCAATTTTGGCACCAATTCTGACTGGCCTTTTCAATTTTGGTACTTCCGTCAGTTGACTTAACGGTCAACTGACAGACGTGCCAAAATTGAAAGTTGACTTTGAAATGTGTAATTTTTTTTTAATCTTGGGCAGGGTGGCTTTTTGTTCAAACTTCCAGTTTCAATGGCTCTTTAATTCTTATTTTTGGGTTAAATTTATTTTTGGAGCTCAATTAAACAAAAATGAGAGAATTTCACTTTTGGTATCACAAGTAACTTTACTTTAAGGTTATGGTATCATAATTTTAAAAACATACACATTTGGTATCACATATTAACTGCTCTCGACAAATTTGGCACTTCCGTCAATTTTTGTACGGAAAATTCAATTTTGGACTGAAAATTGATGAAAATTTACAGAATTGGTCCTATAGTTATAGATTGTCACCAAACTTTGCCCCACATATTTTATGGCCGACAAACTTATCCTACAATTCACAAGTTTGAAGCATTTCAGTCCCGATTGTAAATATAATTAATTATAAATCCTATTTATAAATTTTATATATTATAATTATTAAATCTCTTACACTAATTAGATTTAGATTTTATATATAATATATATAAACTAAATAATATTTATATAAAATCCAAAAAAAAATATCAATTAAATTTATTGGACTTTGTAAATTTAAAAATAAATCTTTGAAACTAATTAGATTTTACATATGACACACATAAATTAAATTATATTTTATAGAAAATTTGAAAAATAAATACCAATTAAACTTATTAAATTTTTAAATTGAAAAAAAAATCTTTTAAACTAATTAGAAAATAATATATACAAATTAAATAATATTTATTATAAACCTGAAAAAAAACTTTTTAAAATGATATAAATAATAATAATCCTAATTATTAATTTTATTATAATTAAAAAAACCCTAAATATAATTAATTTAAAAGACTTTTTTTAAAATTTAAAAAAATTAATAGGTATTTTATTTTTCAGATTTTATATAAAATATTATTTAATTTATATATGTTATATGTAAAATCTAATTAGTTTAAATGATTATTTTTCGAATTTAAAAAATTCAAATAAATTTAATTTATTTCTTAGTAGATTTTATATAAAATATTATTTAGTTTATAATATATTACTCAGATAAAAAAAATCTAATTTGTTTAAAAGATTATTTTTTGAAATTAAAAAATTCTAATAAATTTAATTTATATTTTATTAGATTTTATATAAAATATTATTTAGTTTATAAATATTATATATATAATCTAATTAGGTTAAGAAATTTAATAATATATAAAATTCACAAAACTTGTAAACTTTGGGGTAAATTTATCCCCCAAAAAATATGTGGGACAAACTTTGGCAGCAATATATAACTTAGAGGACTAATTATGCATTTTTTCCATCAATTTTCTGTCCGAAATTGAATTTTTCGTCAAAAAATTGACTGAAGTACTAAATGTGTCGATGACAGTTAATATGTGGTACCAAATGTGTAAGTTTTTAATGTTATAACACCATAACCTTAAAGTAGAGTTACTTATGATACCAAAAGTGAAATTCTCTACCAAAAGGCCAACTTGTCAATGATTTACTAATTATACTTTATAGTTCCTACTATTATTTAGTTGTTCAGTAGTTCATGTGGGATTTAATAATTTAGTGCAGGGGATAAAAATATTTTCCATCACTTAAACTTAAAGTTAATTTCCGCCATACTTAGGCAACATAGTATCAAAGTCCTAAATAATTAGTTTCTCCATAGTCCATACAGTTTTACTAAAATAACTGTGATGTAATGCATCTTATCTTTGATGCTAAATACCTACTTCAAACATAGTATGTTTCCACAATTTGGTTTAAAATATTTCAGCAGAACCTAGATGAATAATTAACAACCTTAACTTTAATTCTCACAACTAATGAAATTCAGACCTCAAAACAATTCACTTTTCCCTCCGGAGCTTTTCCTACTTTCCCCCCTATCCTTTCTTATTACTCGCAGATTGTCACCTGAAGCTCCGGAAACTATACATCCATGTGTTGCCAGGCATAAAATTAAACCTATAGTACAAATTTTAGAATACTTTCCCATGAGCTTATATACGAACGACCCCTCATTGTGATGAGGTTTTTTACGTATAAAACTAGCATTGACATTTATCCCACTATTGTAGGACATTAGACGCTACCAGTTAATCCAATATACAATTAATTAGTAAAACATGGGCGTTATCAAGAAGTTTTATGATCACTATGCCAAACATTTATATGAATTCCTAAAAAATGAAATAATAGACTATCATGTCGATTCCGATTAAATAGTGGATGAGAGCTTATGTGATCCCCTATTGTTTGATTATTTGACATTTGAGCTGTAAAATATATCAATTTGATCCGTGCATAATGAATGTGCACGTTATATAGGTCAAAAGTATTTATGATATTTAAATAAGATTGTCAATTGAGTCAGGCTTATCTGAAGCTCGTTGGTTATGTCCAGTTAAATTTGACCCGAACCCGAATCACATATATATATATATATATATATATAACAATGCGTAGTTTTTTATTTAATTGATGAGCCCGAAAAAGTACATGAGTCGATTTTGAGCTTACAGTCATGAAGTCTCATAGTATTTGAGTTTTATGAGCAATTTTAAGGCTCGACTCACAAGACCCGATTGAAAACCCTATATTTAAATTAAATCATGATAGATTGTGCCGTCAACGTGAATTGATAATAATGTTTTTAAGGATTTAAAAAGCACAAGTAGCTTGCATGTTCTGCTCATAGTCCATCTTAATTAGTATATATATATATATATATATATATATATATATATATATATATATATATATATATATTCACCTAAATTTCTTTTAATTTATATTTGATTTTTTAGGGTGTGTTCAACTAATTAGTGGCCGGTGAGTCCTTATTAAATAAAATCACAGTTAGACTTGTATTGCATAAAGATGGCAAACCAAGTGTTTTGGAAAAGAATTAAGGTGGCTTACTCCCTTGGCAAGCTCTAGGTTCTTGATGGATTTTTACCATTTCACTCTTTTTTCACCGATTTCATTCATTTCTCACGAAAAGAATTCCATAAAAATTTGAAGTCGTGCATATTGATATTATTGAATATTCTTCATATTTTGTATTCTAGCCAAAGTAAAATTACGTCTTAGCTAAGTCGTAAGTATTTTTTGTTTATTCATAGGTACTCTGCGATTCAATTTTAAAACTTTTTTTTTGTCACACATTGATATTTAAGAGAATTTCATTTTAATTTTTTGTATTTAGAGTGTTTATGACTTATGTTGTACTAAATCTGTAAGAATTTTTTTTTACTTAAATACATATTGATGCTAAAATATAATAATGTATATAATATATATATGGTTCGTTAAGATTAAATTATAAAAAAATTGATGTAACAGAGAATTTATAAATTATAGGAGTTTATGTAGGAGATAAATATAATAAGACTTCATGTCTAATTATACCTCTTCAATAACTTTTACATGTTTGTCATTTAATTAAATATCACTTTACAACTTAAATAAGGGTATTTTAGTCATCATAAAAAAATAAGAAATATTTTATGTTTTTATAATAGTAGAAATAGAGATATATTGACAATTAAATTTAAAATTTGTTTTAACCGACATATATACTTGTAGAACGATTTCATCATGCGACATCAAAGTGAGATAGAATTTTTTTGACATTATGACGGGGTAAATGCAAGAAACTCCCTTGTGTTATTTTAAATCTGGACGAAACTACTTTTTATATGAAATTTTTATTGCATAAGATTCCCTTGTTATTTTAAAAACTCAGAATGAAACCTCCAATTTGTTAAAAAAATTTGGTCGTTTTGGATGTGAAACGATCTATTTTGAACATGTTGGGGGTTTCGCGCTAAGTTTTTAAAAGTACAAGGAATTTTATTCAATAAAATTTTCACATTTAGTCTCGTGCATGTTTCTCATAATATAGGGGGGTATTTTGCATTTTCCCTCAGTATATAACAAATGCATGGGTGTATGTATCAAATAAAACAATCATAGAGTTGTAACAAAAAAAATATAATCATAGAGGATCATTCTGCAAATAACCCGATTCTTTAGTTCCCATTTCCAAGAACGGCAGCCAGCTACCCGACTAGTAGTCAGCTGATCATAATCAACCGACAGTCTTAGATCACTACTTATCGGCCCATATGAAGAAAACATACCCAAAAATTTGACTGAAGGTCAAAACTAGGGTTGTCAATGGGTCGGATTCTGGTTGGAACAGGCTCGTCCAGATCCGTCTTCATTTATATCGGATTGGATCATGTCGAATTCGGATATTATTCGAATTGTGCTCTGATCTAGATTTTTAAAATCCAATGGATCTTGGTCGGATCTTGTCGGATATCGGATCTTTTTTTTATCCAATAAAATTTTCATTTAAAAAATTATATTAATATTTTTTTCTAAAACAAGTTTATTAACTTTACAGTTTTATTTAATTTTAGCTCACATGTTTAAACATCATTTACTATTATTCATATATTTAGATGAAAATATTGGTTTAAAAAAAATTTATAAACGAGTTATAAATTACTATATTCTTAAACTGACAGTAAAATATTATTAATAATACTTACTTTTATAAAATAATACATATATATATATATATATATATATCTTTAACGCATCGGATCGACCTAAAATCCATATTCGTTCAATGTGTTTCTGATTACGGATCCTTATAATTGGATCAGTTCTAGCGAATCTCTAATCGGACAATTATCCTAATAAATCGGATTCGATTCGGACAGATCCGGATTAAAATCCGCCCCATTTACAGCCCTAGTTAAAACCTAACCATATATTACTTGTTCATTCCAACTTCAAATTTATTTTTAATTCAATCATTACAATATACATTATTGATTGATTTATAAAAAAGTATAATTTGACAACTATCATTTATTTCATTCCAAATCAATAATTAAATTGTTCCATACAAATTCGGAAAATAATTTGACATGATATTGACTCCATACAAATTTTTTTTCCCGAACATACATGTATGCAAAACTAATTTAATTATTTTGCAATTATATATTCGTCAGACAAAGTAGCTTAAATTACGTAAATAAGTAATCCTATAAAAAAATGGGAATTGAGGGGCTGCTACAACATTACTCAGTCCCATATTATCTGTCGTTTTAAAGAAATTTTTTTGTCCTAAATTATTTGTCGCTTTAGGATTTCAATACAATATTAATTACATATTATCCTATTTTGCTCTTAAGAGAGAGAGAGTGGAAAACTTGAATAACACGAAATAGTTAATGCTGAAATAAATAGAGAATAAGGGTATTTTAGGCATATAATTTGTTTTTTCCCTATTGAGGCTATTTACTAGGTATCTTAATATATGTGAAAACATGTAAAGTTGTCTCATGAATACTAGATCCCGTCTTCACATTTTTAACTTTTCAACACTTCCAATCCAATTAATTTTTTGTTTGAGTGAATCAAACTTTTGATCCTCCTTATGGCTAGCGATATTGCCAGAGCACATATTGTTGCTGTCAGAGCAACTTTTTTTAATTTTCTATTCTGCCATTTCAAGTCAATGGTCATTAAATCCATATTTCTCAATTCCCAAAATATTCATTTAATTGGTAACTCAATATTCTCTCTCTATTAATACATCATTAATTTTTCTTTTCTTTTTTAATAGTAATATATTTTAACAAGAAACTAAATAAATTATTTTAATTATTCTTTAGATAAATCACATTAATACCAATAAACACTAATTTTACTTGTTCTTCAACATATAATAAATTGCATTCGAAAGAAGCCTTCATCTTCATTCTTAAAGGTAATTCTTTTAACTTCATTTGTAGTATTAATTTTGTCATAATATAATAAACTGCACATAATTATCGTCCTTAAAGGTAATTTTTTTAACTTCATTTGTATTATTAATATTGCCGTAATATTAATTTGGCCCAGCGAAGCATTTTCCCTTCCCAATTTCATATATATTTATTTAGAATAACACTTATATATGATGTTATGATAATTTCTTTGGATTGTTCAAATTATTTTTGTGCATTACAAATTAATTAATATTTTTGAATATTGAAAATTATAATTTGGATTCGAACGAGTTTTAATCGAATCGAACATGTATTAAACTCGTTTAACTTTTACATTAACATATTTTATTTTTGACTTACCGAATCGAGTTTGTGACGAGTTTGAAAGTTAAATATCTGACTAAATTATTCATGCTAGATTTGATAAGAATAATAAATTTGGATACGAACAAGTTTTAATCGAATCGAACATGTATTAAACTCGTTTAGCTTCACATTTACATATATATATATATATATATATATATTTTGACTTACTGAATCGAGCTTGTGACGAGTTTGAAAGTTATACGACTATATTATTCATCCACATTTTATTTCTAATTGTGTGAAGTCAACTACGCTCATTTTTAAATTGCCTAATTTTGCTTTTAAGTCACAAACATATAATAAGAAGATACAAAAAAAAGTTCAATTAAAAAAAGAAAAAGTGAATTATGCAATAATTCATTTCATATTAAAGTAATTGCATAATATATTGTTGTGAATTACATATTATACTATTATATATATAAGTATTTCTATGATTGACTTATAATAGGAAAATAAAAAAAGAAGTTAAATTATAAAAGAAAAAAGGAACAAAAATAATGATATATTAATAAGAGAGAGAAAATTAGGTATTAATATGAGAGAGAAAATTGGATTGTCATTGAAATAATAAGGAAAATTCTTGCATAGACCTGGTCTATGAGCTTTTCATAGACCTTGTGGTTGTAAATTCGTCTCTCTTATCAATGTAGTGTAACTCATTTGTCCCTCTTAAATTTTTCGTAGCATTCGTCCCTCTTAAATACGAATCTGTTACGAAAAATTTAAGAGGGGCGAATGTGTAAAAGTTGGTCCATAAGAATGACTAAAAGTGTCTTTCACTCTTTTTGTTTTTGGATTTATTAAGAGTGTAATGATTATATGTTTTTCCTCAGTGTTGTGTCTTCAATAGGATTCAAATATAAGTTTGGTCTCTAGGGGTCACAAGCCACTACCACTTGACTCAACCACCTTGGTTCAATTTAATTAATTTCACTATTTTATATATCTATATGTTGAGTTATTTTAATAAAGGTTCAAAGTTAGTTAAAAGGACTACAACTATACTTTTGGCATAACAATACGATTAATTTACAAACCAAATCACTATTCTTTAATTAAAATAAATGTAATTTAAATCTAATTGAACATGGAAGCTCAAGGTTTTAAAAATTGAGAACATACTATAGTGCACCGTGTCTGTGTCACGTGACCCCTATGGGCCGCCCATCCTTCGTGATGGTTAATCCATGACCAAACCCACGTGCCCGAATTGTCTGCTTGTAGAGGCTTGTACTTTGTACCTTAGTATACCATTTAAAGCACCACAGACATTATCGTAAAGGACAAATTAGATTATGGAAATATTGTACGCCCACGTGAAAACTTTAACTCAACTGGAAGTTGGGAAAACCTGTTGGCTACCCATTGGTTGCATGAAGATGAGTCATGCTCGTGTGCTTTGGATAAGCCACTTGTATTTTTCATACAAAATAATTGTCTGTCATTGTCTTTTCTTTAAGAATTTGTAGTTAACGATATTTCGTGAATGAACATAGTTAAGTTTTCGCGAGATTTTGGAAAAGTTGATTTATAATTTGTACATGTTATTGACACGATCCAGCACAATTTCACTTTAGAATTTAAGGTAGTGATGCAATAATAATTCAACTCGAGTATTTTATGTGTTGGGTTCATTTAGCCAATTATATGACACCCATATATAAAAAGTTATGTTAGGGTTATGTAATAAGTAATTTTCGGCCACACACTGCAACTTTGGATGTTTGGTCATTCCAATTTTATCCATCTTTGGATAATCGTAAAATTCTATCTCAAGATTCTACACACCGATTTCTACAATTATATTTGACTATATATGAAAATTTATGAATCGAAGAAAAATTTGGTTAATCCATTGGAAAATGAATTTAATCAATGAAAAATCTAGTTAAATCGATTGAGAACGAGTTTTATAGGTGAACGAGTGAAAACATCGATGTTATAAAATCAGTTAAAAGTGTTATAAAACGATGAAATTAGTTAGAAAATTGATGAAATAAGTGAAATTATTGAAAAAATGGTGAACCCGATTAAAAAAACAAGTTAAATCCATCAAAAATTGATTAAATCGATGAAATTGGTGAAAAAAATATGTTAAACTGATTAAAACGAGTATACCTGATAAAATTAGTGAAGAAAATAAGTGAAGTCGGTAATAAAATGAGTTAAATTGGTTAAAAAATTCGATGAAAAACGTGTTAAATCGTTAAAAATGGTTAAACTAGTGAAATTGGTGAAATAATTGATGAAATCGAAGTAAAAATGGGTTAAACTAATTAAAAATGAAGAAATGGATAATATCAGTTAAAAAATGGGATATACAGGTGAAATTGGTAAAAAAAAATTAAAACGACGAAAAAATGGGTCAAAATTAACTTGAGTTTGATTGGGTCCAATTTGAATATGGATCCAACACATAAGGGTGATCCGTGTGGAGGGTGATTGGTGCCTGGGTGTGGGGATGGTTGGGAGGTGGCGGAGGATGGGGGTGGTGGCAGGGTGGGGGTGGGGGAAATTGGACAATTGAAGTTTACAAATATTTTCTTTTTTAAGTTGATCCAGTATGTTTCCACAATTTTCATTTATGGATCCATAGTGGATCGGATCCAACAGATTTAATCATGTTGAAAATTTGGTGGATCCCATATGGATCGGATCCAGCAGATCGATCCATATTACCACCTCTATGCCGAGCTGATTTATTAATGATCTTAGTTACAATGTAATTGATTAAGTGTAATTGCATTTACTCTACGTTCCTAGAAATTTGATTAGTTGGACATAATTATTATCTTTGGATTGGGGAGAACTATCTTACTTCAAGAGAATCTAATTTATCGGTTCTTGTTTCATAGTGCTTAGATATAAAATCACTTAAAGTTTTGTGTGTTATGAAAGAGAAGTAGTGACGTATTTTTTTCACGGGAATGATTTCACTACTATGGATCACCTTTCCCGACAACTTAATAACAAATGTCATACATAGAATATTTTTTATTTCAATTTTTTTTTGGTAATTTGTTGTTATTATTCGTGAAACATATTTCTATCGTTGGTTTTGCCGTTGTTCAGTTACACATTTGTTGCTAGAGCTAAATAGCAACGGAAATTTTCCGTTGAAACAATTTCATCGCTATGGATAACTTTTTTCTACAACTTAACAACCGAATTCCTACGAAAAATATATTTTCCCAATTTTTTGTTGGTAATTTATCGTTATTATTGGCGGACCGTATTTTTGTTGATGGTTCCGTCGTTGTTCAGTTACTAAAATCTAAATAGCGACGGATAATTTTCCGTTGGAATGATTTCGTCTCTATGGATAACTTTTTCCTACAACTTAACAACCGAATTCCTACAAAAAATATTTTTTTTCGCATTCCGTCGGTAATTTGTGTTGGGTTTTGGGTCCAGCCCATGTGGTTGGAGCCCATTAGAGAAAAATTAGGTTACATGAGACTTGTATAAAAAGACTTTTAGTCTTCTTATTTGAGTGTGTTGTGTGCTACACACACCAGAAAAATAAGAACATCAACATTGAGTGAAAAACAATTGAAGGCATTAAGCCCTCTATTGGCAGCCGCAAAAGTCACGCAAAAGAGAGAAGAGTGGGAACTATTGAAATTTATTTTGGGGTTTGTGAAAGAGATCGAGGTACTACAAGTAATTGGTTTCGTCTCGGATTCAGTCAGAGATTCTTCACAAAGTGCTCAATGGTCCAATTGGTTCGGGTTTTTATTGTTGCTCTTTAGTTTGGTGATTTATTTGTTCTCTGTGTTATTCAAGTTAGTGACTTGAGGTTTTCTACCTTGTTGGTGAGATTAATACTATTGTGATCCAAGAGTGTTCTCTTGAGGATTTGGTTAGCCCCTAGTGGTTTTAGGGAGGATTTTGTAAACCAATTTTCATTATAGTGGTTGAGTTAGATCGGTTTTCGATCTCGTGATTTTTCCCGGTTTGGGTTTCCACGTAAGAATTGTCCTGTGCATATTTAGTTTTCTCGCACCTTAATTCTTGATTAGTTCGGTGAATTAGTGCTTGGGTTTAGTTTGATCCTGTTATTCTCAATTTCAATTCGTGGATATTTTTTGGAAAGAACGAATTGCTTCCGTTGTGATATTAGTTGTTACTAATTTGGTACTCTTTCCCTAACAAGCAGTATCAGAGCCAAGGTTGGTGCATCTTGGGCAATAACAATTGTGGCACCAAAGGCATGGAGGTTAACACGGATCTTGGAGATATGTTTGCGTTGAACAGATCAAATTTTATTCAGATGGTGTTATAAGCAGGGATTTGTTTTTCTTATTGATCAGATCGTTGATGATTAAGAGAATATTGCTCTAGAAGCTCGTGTCGACTCAGATCTACTACTTAATTTATTGATGGTTCAGAGTTATGGGGAAGATGCACTGGATGAGCAATGTGATGTTATCTGATAGGTAAAAAGTCAAAAAATTTCACATAGGTTATGTTATTGAAGTTTGTAGTCTCAGTGCAGACTTGAGTGTGCACCCACATGTGCCGGAGAGGGAGATGTTGGGTTTTGGATCCAGCCCATGTGGTTGGAGCCCATTAGAGAAAAATTAGGTTACATGAGACTTGTATAAAATTACTTTTAGTCTTCTTATTTGAGTATGTTGTTTGATACACACACCAGAAAAATACGTACATCAACATTCAGAGAAAAACAATTGAAGGCATTAAGCCCTCTATTGGCAACCGCAAAGGTCACGCAAAAGAGAGAAGAGTGGGAACTATTGAAATTTATTTTGGGGTTTATGAAAGAGATCGAGGTACTACAAGTAATTGGTTTCGTCTCGGATTCAGTCAGAGATTCTTCACAAAGTGCTCAATGGTCCAATTGGTTCGGGTTTTTATTCTTGCTCTTTAGTTTGGTGATTTATTTATTCTTTGTGTTATTCAAGTTAGTGACTTGAGGTTTTCCACCTTGTTGGTGAGATTATTAGTATTGTGATCCAAGAGTGTTCTCTTGAGGATTTGGTTAGCCCCTAGTGGTTTTAGGAAGAATTTTGTAATCCAATTATCAATATAGTGGTTGAGTTAGATTGGTTTTCGATCTCATGGTTTTTCCCGGTTTGGGTTTCCACGTAAAAATTGTCCTGTGCATATTTAGTTTTCTCGCACCTTAATTCTTGTTTAGTTCGGTGAATTAGTGCTTGGGTTTAATTTGATCCTGTTATTCTCAATTTCAATCCATGGATATTTTTGGGAAAGAACGAATTGCTTCCGCTGTGATATTAGTTGTTACTAATTTGGTACTCTTTCCCTAACAATTTGTCGCTATTATTGAAGGTAGATTTTTTAATTGAAATTATGTTGGTATTTGGTTACTAATCCTTCACTAATAGCGACATATTTGTTTTCATTGTAATCAGGTCGTAGGTGATGCCCCCTTTTTTCGTAGTGTCTGATTGTAGTTTTGGTGTTTGTAGGTGAAACAAAAGCCACTAAAAGTTGGTGAAAAAATGTGTGTTTTATTTTTATATTTGTTTTTTGTATTTTTATCTCTTGTGTAAGTGTTGGGTGGAGGTTTTGCACCTATTTGGGATTGTATTGAACACTTGTATTTTTTATTGTTGATAGTGGAATAATTTTGGGCTCCCATGAATTTTTCCCTCTTCGATCTGCAGAGGTTTTCCACGGAATTTTTTTTGCGTTGATTCTATGTTTGCTCTTTATTTTTTGTTGCATATTTAATTGGTGTGTTGTTGATATATTTGTCGCATATCCATCTTGGTTCAGTCAAGGGAGGAAAAATATTTGTTATGTTCTTTGTGAATTATTACTTCTTTATAAATATTATGCACATATTAAATTGACTGTAACACCTAATATGCCTCATTTATTTACCAAAAAAAAAAACACCTCTGCCTCATTTTTTATTCATCCTATATATATTTTCCCTTTTTATTCTTTCCCGAAATATTCGATCAAATTTAACATGTTTAATTTTCGATCAAACAAGTATTTTTGTAGTTGTACTTGAAGGACTATAATTCATTAATTCAAGCTTAAAGTTGAATTGCCATAAAAATTTCTAACCATAGGCACTATTAGGCAGCTTCTCTGGAAAAATATACCAACAAAAGCTCTCACGAAATCTCACGAGATGAACTTCTTAGTGGTCACTCATAGGGGTGTTCATTAACCCGATGGACCCGCCCGACCCGCTCAACCCGACCCGACCCAACCCGAAACCGACGGTTTTTGTTTTTATAAAACTAGCAACGGGTTAAAATTGTGACCACCCGAAAGTTATGGGTCGGGTTGCGGTTTTAGTGGTTAAAAACCGCCCCTAACCCGACCCATCCAAATATTACATGTTTTCTCTACCCAACACCACTTACCAAACAAAACATTGAAAAAGAATTAGGGCTTTCTATCTCTAACCTTCACGCCTGCTCAACTCTCGAGTTCTCTTCTCCATCGCGCCTCTCCTCAAAAATCAAGATTCAAAATCAATTCTCAATTTTCATCACTCATAAGTCACACCAAGCCATACGTGCGAGCCAAGGGTAGGAAATTTAAGTGATCAAGAGGAAATAGGAACATCAAAGGTTTCAAAGTTTGAGTTATTCATAGTTATTAACCAAGTACCAAATTCCGTAAAAGATCTTGCAACACCTACCTTATTTTATGTGCTCTGTAGTTCCCTTTCATTTGTAGTACCCAAAAAGAGTTTGGAGAACATTTGAGTTTAGAATATTTAATTTTTTTTTTATTTCAATAAATAAAATGAGTACTGTAACTTATGCATCAATTAATTAATTATTTTTTTTGTTATTTTTTGCACCATATGTACGTAGTTTCTTCTTATAAAACAATCGCAGGAATCGATCCTACCCATAAAGATCACTCAACCCGTGATTAATTTTGTTTACCAAACCGGATTAGAGAACTTTCTAGCTTGGAATTATAGTTGCGTTTGGCAAAATGGGCCATTAACCATGAACTTGTCTAATATTATTTTATTTTTATTCTTTCTAGTCACATTGAATTTTATGTAGTATAAATTAGTTGAATATACTATATAACAAAAATACTTAAGCATTAAATAAATTCAATGGTTCAACCCGCCCGCACCCGCCTCACTCGAACCGTACGGTTTATGAACTTAAAAATGCCGGTGCGGTTTGAAATTTTGGCAACCCGCATATGTCGGGTCGGGTTGATTTTTTCATTGTCTCCCGCCAAAACCCGACCGCGTTCACCCCTAGTCACTCAATTTCCAAAACCAAAGAAAAAACTCAATTTCCCATATTACCCCTGGTCGCACTATAAATACACCGGTTCATCGATTTACAATCTCAATCTCTACACCAACAAACATAAAACCACAAAATATTAATCCAAAAAATAAAAATGAGTTACATGAAAAGAGTTTGGATGGCAACAACAGTTGCTGTAGTGAACAGCCACTCCGAACAGGGGCAGAAGCTGAAATCCGGTCTCAAATCCCTCAACCACGGCAAGAAACGCTTCTTTTCCGGAGGACAAGGCCCTGACGCGGCGGATCTCCGGCCATTCTCCGCCGTCGTCAACTCCGAATCTGGAGGGATCCTCGGCGGCGGAGAGAGTAAGAGGAAGCATGCGGAGGAGTCGCTCCACCAAGTCATGTACTTGAACTGCTGGGGTCCTAGCTGAATGATATGGTAAATCCTATGTAACCATGAGGGCAGGATAGTAATTTCAATGAGCGTACAGGGAGCTGATGTATCAGCTGGGATCGGCCGAGTTGACTCGGTCGTTGGAATGTGTTGGACCGAGTTGACTCCGCTAGTTGGAATCGGTGGAGCTGAGTTGAATTGAGGTTTGGATTTTGATTAATTTCTGCGAAGAAAGGGGCTCATAATCATATGCAGTGAAGAGGAATAAATCATTTTGATTTTTAGTATTATGGAAACATCATTTAAGTGAGTTTTGGAAAAAGTCCAACTATATATAAGTGTGATTTAATAAAGTTCTTTTTAATCACCTAATTGACTCCCCAATTATGTATCGTACTAAAGCAAAAAGTTAATTCTCCCTAGTTATATTTGTTTTCATGTTTCAATTTGATGAATTTCTTTAATTTAGGATCAAAGAAACTTTATTATTCGCAACATACATAAATAACAATGTAAAGATATGTAGCAGTATATGGTCATGGAATGAATATATTTATATGACCTAAGTTTCGATATAAATGATTTTATCCGTTAAAGATATCAAAAATAAATAATACCAAGAAATTATGGGTTAACTCTCAATAATATGATTTTCTCTAATTTAATAAGGTCTATTTGGATGGATTTTTGTACGATTTTGCGGGTCTCGGTTTAAAAAAAATGACTTGTGTGGTTTTGATTAAACATTTGAGACCTTGTTTGGATGAATTTTGAATATTAGGTTTTGTGGTTTTGAATATTAGGTTTTGTGGTTTGAAGAAGTTAGAAATTTCATTTGGATTGGGTTGGGATGTTTGACTTTGGGAGAAGGCTTCGTTTGGATGGGTTTTGGATATTAGGTTTTGTGATTTGAATAAGTTAAAATTTTATTTGGATTGGGTTTGGATGTTTGGGTCTAGGGGAAAAAGTAAGTGGTAGGTGTCAAATCAATGTCTTTTTAAGTAAGAAATTTGGGGGAAAAAATAAGTGGTAGGTGTTAAACTAATATTTTATAGATTTGAAGAGTTTGAGTGAATATCTGAATATGTTTTTTATGGTTTTATGGGTTTGGCGAAAACTCATTTGAAAGGATTTTGGCTCGATCTCGTGAAGCCTGTTAAACCGATCAAAATTTATCCACATACACCTGTAGTGTTTGGATGATCGTGGTTTATTATTTATAATATTTTATATTTGGACACAATAATTGATGACACAATGATTGATAAAAATATATTCTAAATAACAATAATATATAATTATGTTTATTAATTAATTTCCATATTAAAACTACTTTTGATGAGACTTGATAACCATTTAAAACAAGTGATATATTAATAGAAATTTGCTCCTTTGGAAAATTCATTGGGAAATAACGATAATTTGGAAATTCATATTTGCTCTCTTTTTCAAAAAAAATAATGGGGAAGTTTTTCTGACGGCAAGTTTTCCGATGGCATTTGGCTATTGCTAGTTCCGTCGGAAAATCAAGTTTTTGACGGATTAATTTGTTGGAAATTTCGTAGGGTAATTACGTTTTTCTAGTTTAGTTAAAGGTGCAAGGTCGTCCAATATTTTTCAAAATACAAATTAATTTTCTGCAGTAAAATTAAAATATGGAGTATTTGTGCAGGTCTAGAAAACACATGTGAGTTTTATGATTTTAATCTCATTTGTTGTGTTAACTTCTTATTTATTTTTTTTTTTTTTAAAGTGAACAACCGTTAAGTTCACTTACTTTTGGCAATTTGCACTCGTTTGTTGGAGTCATGGTTTTGGTACATTTTGGTGCGGAGCTAGACCATTTTTATTTGAGGGGTAAATACATTATTGATTGTAAATTCGATATTTTTTCCATGTTTTGATAAAATAAGAAATTAAATTAAACTAAAGTAACACTATAGTTTTCTTACAAAATGTCAATAAAAATATAATAGCAATATATAAACATTGTTATTTGGAGGGCACCTAATTGCGATTTTGGGATAAAATTATTTTTTTATGCTCTTCCTTATCGCGATTTTGGGAAAAAAATTATACTCTTCCTAATTGCGACTTTGGAACAAACCTAAAGAAAAAAACCTTTTTTGTCCCAAAATCATAATTGTGATTTGGAAAAAAAAATATTAAAAGAAAATTATGCTCTTCTTGATCGTGATTTTTGGAAATATTCGTTTTGATCTTCCTAATCGCGATTAGAAGAGCAAAAATTTTTTGTTCCAAAATAGCACTTAGAATTTTTGGACCAAAAAATATTTATTTTTATATTTTTGTTTCAAAATCATGATTAGGAAGCACAATTTTTTTTTTCCCGTGATTAGGAGGAGCATACTTTTTTTTTTTTAGATATTTTGTTTCAAAATCACAATTAGAATTTTTGGGACAATCTTTTTTGTTTTATGAAAAAAATGTTTCTTTCAAAATAACGATTAGGAATAATAAAAAATAAAAAATAAAAAAAATTGTCCCATTATCACGAATAAAAAAAACATGAAAAAAAAATTGTTCTAAAATCGCGATTAGGAAAATAAGGAAAAATGATTTCTTTTGTTTTCCAAAATTAGGAGTACACTAAAAAGCCAAATTTTGCATGATTCATGTGTTGCGCATGACCCATTCTAATTTTCTTTCCTTTTCTCTTTAAATCATAGTCAAAAAAATTCAATTAATATTTATTAGCCCTTAAGTAAAGCTCATTCTCACAATTAAGCCAATAAAAATCCACGTTTGCTTCAATATAGTGACTTATAAATTAATATTATCAACCCAAATATTTATGAAACAAACATACCAGCGGCCATAAATTTTGAGATTAATTTTACTTTTTCCCCATTTATAAATAGCTTTTTTTTTAAAAAAAAAACATGCCTTCTAGCTGCTCTCAGGTTCGAATCCCTATTGGGAGAGGTACCCACTTAATGTGTCCAACCCACCTCGAAAGGAACTAAACCCTTGAGAAATCAAAAAAATTGAACATTATTATACATTGCAATTTGCAAGTTGTTTTTGGTACTACTAAACGACAAAATGTATGTATTTTCTTTCTTTTGTTTTTATTATACGCAGAAAAAAACAAATCTTCTGCTAACGACATAATAGCGGCCCACGTGAAACTGAACGCTCACAGAATATTGGGGAAACCTCTTGCCTACCCATTGGTTGCATGTACTCGTGTCACAATCATGCCATCTGTCCCCCTTGGTTCTTCATTTTGTTTCTATTTTACATATATTTTTACTCTACTAATTATAATTTATATCATTTGTATAAATATGCATGATATGTTGGTTGATTTTTCGTGAGTTTGTACCGGGAAAAAGAAGCACTACTTGTGTTATAGAAAATTTGAACAAAACTTTTTTGTATTGTTTTGTATTAGCGCAAAATTCTCTGGTAACATATCAATTTTTTTAAAATTTATGGGTAATTTTGATATATCAATTAAAAGTTAACGACTTTAGATATTTAATAAAATGAGGAATTAAAGAATGTGCAAAATTTCTAAAAGTGAAAAAAATACTTGGTGGTGCAATTTTGTATTTATATCCCCGTTTGTAGCATTAGTCTCACTCATATTTCAACTATTGCAACAATTTCATTATTTCCTGCTTACCATTCACTAGAGGTGAACGCGGTTGGGTTTGGGCGGGTGTATATAAAAAAATCAACCAGACCAACATATGCGGGTTGCCAAAATTTTAAATCGCACTCGCATTTTTATGTTTATAAACCGCTGGTTCAGGTGAGGCGGATGCGAGCGGGTTGGAGGGTTGGTCGGGTGGATTTGCGGATTGATAAAGTTTATGAGCAATTATATCAATACAAATATAAAAGAAACACGTATTATTGCTAATTAAATCAATTAAAAGAAACATACACATTTTCAATATCACACTTAAAAAGTTAGATATTAATTATTTATCTTTGCAACAATGTTTATTCTTACCAACTTATATGTCGATGATTATAATTTAGAGATAAATTAGAGTAAAAAAGTGATTACCAACTTATGTACCAACATATGTATACCATGAACATTAATATAAACAAGAAACTTTATGAAATTTATTTTTTGTTCTTAGATTGTTAGTACATGTGATTTATTTCACACTATTATTAAAAAACACATGAATAAGAAGTACATTAAAGATCATTAAGTGTGCATTGCGGGTGGGTCGATTTTTTAACCATCAAACCCGTCACCCGACCCATACCTTACGGATTTACAAGTTACCAACCCGCAATTGATTATTTTAAAAATTAAACCGACAGGTTGCAGATGGCGGGTTGGGTCGAGTCGGGCGGATGGGTCGGGTGTAGCGGGTTTATGAACACCCCTACCATTCACTTTTGATTGGTTAAGAACCTTTAGGCTTATAATATATTTTCTTGACTATTTATGCTATTAAATAGAAAATTTGTAATTTAGATTTAATAAGTGACATTATTTCATTATATGTTGGAGTAGTTTTAAAAAATAGAGTTTAAGAAAAAAAAAAATTCTAAAGTTATTTCAAAAAGTACGAGGATAACATGGAATGGTAACATTTTCTCATCTACATTACTCGGCTCCTAATTTTAACCTTTAAAACATTTCACCATTAATTAATAATAAATAGTGGAAAAGTATAATTAATTTCATGTATAACCCTCAGTCAAACCAGCTATTTACATTATCAGAAAATTAATTAATATCCATCCAAATTACTTCATTTTACTTCTTTATTCAGAAGAGATGACTTGTAATTAACTTCATATAATGCATTGAGTGCCGTTCATGTGCTCGTTAAGCTAACAATTGTTGGTCTTTAAAATTCGTGCCTATTTTTCCTCTCATTGTCTATTTAACGGAGACGTGTTAATCATAGACTGTAATATTTTTGAAAGAGCAGTGAAATAATAATTAACTCTTATGCGCCAAAAGAAAACTAACAGTTAACTTATTTTTATATTCGATCTCTAACTACAGTTTCTCTAAAACGAAAATGATAAAGATAATTTCCCAAAACGGTAGGTTTCACGAAATCTCACGAGATGAACTACGCCTTAGAAATTTTTAATAACACACAATTTCCCATATTACCCTCATCCTCTCTATAAATATACTTTCTCGTTCCATACATTTAGATCAAGTCAATACAAAAAATAAGGCGAAAAAATAAGTCAAATATAAAATGAGTTACATGAACAGAATTTGGGTGGCGGCCACCTTTTCCGTAGTGAACAGCCAATCCGATCAGGGGCAAAAGATGAAGTCCGGCCTCAAACACCTCAATCACGGCAAGAAACTATTCCTGTCTGGAGGACACGGCCCTGACACGGCGGATCTCCGGCCATTTTCCGCCGTCCTCGGCGGTGGAGAGGGAAAGAGGAAGCAGGCGGAGGAGTCGCTCCACCAAGTTATGTACTTGAACTGCTGGGGTCCGAGCTGAGCAGATATGTTAATTTTCATATAATCTTGAGGATACAATTGTAATTTAGTGCGGCTGTTGCTCCAGGGAAAATGACCGAGTTGACTCTTGTTGTTGGAATGGGTGCGAGTGTGACCGAGTCGAGAAGAGGTTAAATTGTAGGGGTGAAAAAAGAACATTGTGAAGTATTGGGGTGGTTCTTGAACTTATAAATGCTTGTTAAAAGATGGGAGGACTCGGATGTAATTTTTGTAAAATTGAACTAAGATACATTATTCCCGGGAATGAAAGGGATATTATAGAGTGTACACTGTCTAAATTCGTGAAGTATTTGAGTTTTTTTTTTTTTTTTTGTAATTTATTTCAATCTCTAAATACATATGCAAGACCATAAATTCCCAATGAGCGGAGGACTGAAATGCCAAAAGTAACTAAACAATAGTCAGATTATTAATATTATCATCCAAAAAAAAGTAAAAAGTAATGCACGTATGAAATAAGGAGTAAAATGCAAAACCACCCGATATGTTATTTTTTATTGATAATAAACCACCTATATTATTTTAATTACCAAAAACGTTAATGTGTTAACAGATCAACGACATTATTGTCTTCCAAGGTCACATTATGCTTTATTCGTTATAATTACGAGTATTCTTCATGATTTGTTTATCTTACGTTTTAGCCCTTGCTCAAATTTCTAATAATCAAAGTTCAATATAAATTGTATCTCAAATTTCCAAATTTATTTATTATTGGTTTACTCATATTTATCATCTCAATATATATTTCATTAAAATGATTGTTCAAAATCGAGTTTCAAAAGTTTCGATGAAAACTCTCGTACCATTTTTTGTAGTCAAACCAAAACAGAACCCAACCAAAACTTTTCCAAAATAGCACGAATTATTTAAAAAGATTGACAATAACACACCTATAAACTTAAATAATTGATAACATTCCCTTGCTTCCTAAATTTATTAGTAATAAACCTCTATATTTAATTTCTAAATTTCTCCATTGGATACATTGAACTAATAAAATAATAATAAATATAATTTTTTCTAATAAAATCTTATACAATAGCTTTTACAAGTAACAGTAAAACATGAAATTTTAAGTCAATTAGTAGGGGAAAAATTTATTTTTCATACCATATATAGATCTTGGCAGATTACACTTTTCATATCAAACTCGTCAAAAACATACCAATGCTCGACATATGTTACAAAAGTAATACTTCCATTAGTTTTGTTGAGGAAATTAAACCATGGAGATTGAACTCAGGTCCAAAGGAGTAAGATGGCACAAAAAATCTGAAAAAGGTGGAGAAACAAAACGTAATCGCGATTTGAGATTTGTGAGGAAAAGGGTTTCGCGATTTAAATTTTCTAATAAAAAAATTGAACGATTCATCCAAACATAGTATGAAATTTATTATACGTATGTGTTCGCAGTGAAGAGACGAACCATACCCTCTCCTATTTCCGACGAACAACTACCAGAGGACGGTGGCCGTGCGTGAGGAAGGAGACAAGGGTCAATTTGCAAAATCGCCAAAAGGCAGGAGTCAATTCGCAAAATCCTCAAAGCTTAATAATTTTTATTAATCTTAATATTATAAAAAAATATTAGTAGTTTAAGTTTTTACGACCACGTGACAATTCCATCAACAAAACTAACGAAAATATCACTTTGTAACGCCTGTTAAAGAATTAATACATTTTTTTACGAATTTGGTATGAAAAACGAAAAATGTCCAGTTTTATGGTCTTGTATTTTACTAGCTTCTTTACATGTCAATTTTGAAAATGACACGTGAAATCGAGATGGTTTTGTATTTTACTTGATGTACCAAGTCTTCGTCCCCTGACGTGGCATTCAACATTTGCACAAATTATATATAAATCGACACGCCCGTATCCGAACTTACACGTCTTGTCACTATCCGACCCGGTAGTTGGAATCTAAAACTATAAATACCCCTCTTTAATGAGAACAGGTAAGCACAAACGAATCTACACATAACTTGAACTTTGCCTCTTATCCCTAAGACTGACTTAAGCTTCGGAGGGTTATCTTTTTTTTTGGTTACAAGCTTCGGAGGGTTATCACCGGGTCACCACCGGTATTAGCCTAACGTGGTTATCTTTGATTTCAGGTTAAGATCCCCTAAACTTAAGAGGAGAAGCTTGATTGACCTGCTTGTCCCCACATTGAGGAGCTGTATAAAAACGGACACCTGGACACGGACAATAGATAATTAATATACTAAAAATACACTCATCATTACTAGTTTATTTTCTTTTTTATCTTGTATTATTTTTCTCCTTAAGGTAAATCCAGCCCAATTAGGATTAAGCGGAATCCACAATATGTACACAACACAATGTTTTACTTTATAGTTGAATGATACATTAAATTTTGGTCTGGATTTTCTCTAATTTAAATGAAAAATAAATTATTAAAAAAAGGGAAAACTAAACGACAGACTTAGTATTTTTTTTTTCTTTCGGCTTCAGGTTATCGGAAAAATACAGATAATTATGGTAGAGGACAAAATAGAAATGAAGACATTTTGACCCACGTGAAAACTGTAGGTAGTGAACATTGGGAGAAACTATGATTTACGGATATGGAAATACGATCGAATATATTAGTACCGATAATACAGATTTTCAAAAATTATAAAATATGATATGACTAACTAGATACATGTGTGTTTATCTGAAAAAAATCAATTGGTAAAAAATATATAATAAGAATTATGAATGTAAATTTATTTCAATTTTTAATTAAATTATTTCGAAATAAACAATGTTTATTTCCTCTCAATTAAATGTTCAAGTAAAACTATATTATTAGTGTCTGACATTTGAAAAGTTTGAAGTATTTTATGAAGATCTCATCTTTTTAAATGAAATTCATGATAATCACTTTGATAATAAACATAAATTAAAAATTAATTATAGAAATTCACGGCCTTAAGTAGTATGGATGTGTCCAATACATCTCCGATGTATTTGGTACGATATTTCTTTTATTTTTTATTTTCTTATTTTTAAAAATACCACAATTGTATATCTAAAACATATGGCACGAATATCCGAATATCCAATACTTATTCCATACAGCATGACGTATAATTATGAAGTACTTCATATGTGCAACTTAGGGAGAAAATCTGTTGGCTGCCTATTGCTTTCATTAGATGAGTCATTTAGCGTTTCTTGGATAAGCCCGACACCTGTCCCCTACACATGCAATTATTTTCTTTGTCCTCTCTTCACTTTTTATAAATTATTGATAGAAATACAAAAATACCTTTAATACTTTGTATAACTTTAAAAAAAATCCTATATTATTTTAATTTTTAAAGACCTTATGTGCTCTCAAGTCAACGCAAATTATAACCCTAAATAAAGAGAGTGTAACTCAGACACGAATAAATAATAAATTATCTCCTTATATTATTTTAAATAGACATTTTAACTCTCTGTGATAAATAATTGAGCAAAATTCCTACCCTTTATTTAAGGCCTCCCGCTCGTAGCGTACGGTTGAGCTTGAGAGTGTCTTTATTTTTATGAAAGTGGAAGTTTTCCCTTTCAATAGCTATTTTTTTTTTTAATAAAAATCTTTCATTTCTCACATGAAAAAAATAGGATCTAGACGAGGACCATCATTATGGGTGAGTTTGGCTTAGATGTTCGAAAGTAATTATAGGATAATTAATTTACTAAAATGAATTTTAACAATAATTGATTATCATAAAATTAATTATAAAATAATTGCATTTGTATAATAACTTTTGCAAAAATACACTTTAAAAACTTCTAAAATAAGTTAATTTTTAGCTTCTAGAGATCCCAAAAGTGATTATGATATTGGGGGCCAAACACCATTAAAATCACGATTGACTAAAATCAATTTCTATAATTCAGGCCAAACACTTCAAAAATCACAATGAATAAATGAATGTCTAGAATTGTTTTGAAGAGCTCCCACCGCTGGGCCAAATTCACCCTTAGTCAGGTGACAAAATTGATGTTCATGACTCTAGAAGTCTCGGGTTCAATCTCACCCTAATTTTCTAATTTAAAATACTTTAGTTAACTACACGTTAATGGTATATGTCATCGTTTAATTATTTTTTATTTACTAGTTATTAAAATTCACGTCTTCGACCGAAGGATCAAAACCCCTTAAACTCTATGCCACACTTTGCAACTTGTACAGATTAAGAAACTCAATTAATCTTTCATAAAATGAGATAAAAACATTGGAGCCAACAATGTCTCAGCCGGCTAATTTTCTCGTGAGAACCGATGAAAATCATCTTATAAATTATGATCTCAAATATTTAACAAAAACACCATCTAATAACAATAGCTTAGAAATTTTTAGGTGTTAAAAAATTTACTGGCTTGATCGAATGGCAAACAACAAAACAACATTTTTTCTTGGTTTGGTGATGGTACTACTTTCTCTTCTTGTAGTACACGTAGCTGGAAGCCGATCGCTTTTTAAGTACTGTAAGAATTCTTATTTATTTTCTCATTTTAAATTGAAGTTATATTAAATTGGCACTTTAGTATTTTGGTGTTTCCAAAATGCTATTTCAGTGAAAAAAAATTATTACATAGTATTACCAAAAAGTGGCTCGTCGTTATTAATGTTAGCAATTGTGTAAATCTTCAAATAGCTCAATAAATTCAATATGTTTAATTTTTGTGAAGTCCAATGCAATACCAAAGTAGATAAAGAAATCAAATTAAATCCAAATACAATAACAAAGTCGTTATGAATAAAAAAATCATATTTGAAATATGCAAATTGTACTTACTCGTTTATACCTCTAATTATAATGTTTGCTTCTCTCATATGACAAACTGCAATGTTGTTAAACTCGAACGAGATTTTCATACCAACTAAATGGTTTCTTTTTCAATGTCATTACCATTTCATGTGTCCTCTATTATTAATGAAGAGTAGAGGAGTAACTTCTAAATCAAAATGGTAATGATTTTCCTTTATTGTAACTAACTTGGGATTATTGCATTTTTAGTGTCACAATTATAGCCCACTGACATTTTTACCCTATAACTTTTTAACCAACCCCACTTCTCGATTCCTATGAGTTTGCCGGATTCCAAATAAAAACTCGATCTCTATATCCGCATACTAAAGAAATTAGACTATTACATGTCCGCACGCGGGCCAAAGGGTAACGCAAATGAGGGATTTCAAGTTATTTGACTTTAGCATTGTTTTGACTCTTAAAATCCAATGTATATATTGAACATATACTCCCATATAGAGGTCTAAAATCAATATTTATTCCCAAAACTATAATTTTGGTGGAGTTTTGTTCACTGTAGTTTCAATGTAGATCGAAGAAGTACGAACTGTTAATAAGGTTAAGCCATAATTTTGATATTCACCTAAACCTAAGCTGAGATTTTACAGACAATTTAGCGAGCACGACGCATAGTAAGTCCTTTGATAGGTGCAACATGATGAAGAAGTTAATTTGTAAGATTTTTTAGTTTCAAAAGCAAAAAACCCAATAAGTTTGGCTACATTTAAGGAGAATATAAGTCTAGCTAGGAGGCTATGATTGAACTTAATAGTCGATCTGTTCGATGTTACATTCACGACAAACTCTTCACATCACAATAAGCTTATATTCTATAGACATACATACAAAATATAACTCTTGATATCAACAGGTGATTGGTCTAATGGAAGGGACTAGTCACTACAAAGTAGCGGAGTCAGGTTCGAATCCCTGTTAGGCCCCACTTAATGTACCAAACTCGCCTCGAAAATGATTAAACCCTTGAAAATAATAAAAAAAATATTAATAGTACTAGTGGATTCTATATAACAAACAGTTCACATATAATTTTATATAGATTACACACAACACATGGAAGTATCTTGCATGTATCTTACGTATTTCCTGTAACGATGGGTGCAAACAACTACACTAGCTAGCACATGAGTATTTGATTAGATATTCATGTATTTAATGTTTTAACTCCTCAATTTTAGAATCAAACGCTCTTAAATTGTATAAAGCGACAATTGTAAACAAATGTAATTTTATTACAATTGATATAATTTTACCATTTTGCAGCCCAGCAGTCAATTTTGATATGTGACCAAACTTATGGAGCACAAGTTGATGATACATGCTTCAGCATCACAAAGGCCTTTAATTTGACTTCAGAAATTTTCAATTCTATTAATCCAAATATTAATTGTGACAAGATCTTCGTTGGTCAATGGATCTGCATTGAAGGTTCCACTATTTAGTCTACCAATAAGCTGATGAGAAGCTAGTCAATTTGCACGAATAAAAGCTGAAATAAGTATGATGATTTAGTCTTTAAGTTGATTAAGTTGTTAATTTCTGGACTTTGTTTTTATTATGTTGGTGTAACTTTGATGCAATAATTTATACAAAAGTTGAGTTCTTGGAATAATTGTACAACTGTCAATGCCTTAAATTATTTGACTATGTTATTTATCTCATTTACAACAATGCATATCACCCCATCAAAGTGTCAAATGAGGAAACAAAGTCTGACCTCTAATCAAAATTATGTACTTAGCTACGTCATAAATATTTTATGGTCTTTCATTAGGAAGGTGATTCTATTTTAACAATATCTTTATGTGATTTTTATTCACATTGAATAAAATGACAAAATAAGTAAAGCAAACTCAAGAGATATAGTTGGATTCTGATACATAAGTTTTTCCCATCTCTCCTACATTATCTCCTAAAACTTAATTTTTAATTTAACCATATGAATGAATTACATTTGTAATATCAATTTGTAGGAGATTATTACAATTAAATTTTATTGTTGATATTGAATAAATTTTTTAAATAAATAAGAAGGAAAAAACTAAAAAAAAAGGGGTTAATCCGTCACCAAAACAAGTTCACTCGCATAAAATGGGTCAAACCGATTTCTAATTTCCTTTTATCCTTTTGCATTTAAAAAATTGTTGGTTATCTTTACTAGGACTGTCAATGGGGCGGATTTCAATTCGGATCCGTCCGAATTCGATCCGATTTATTAGGATAATTGTTCGATTATAGATTCGATGGACCTGATCCGATTATAAATATCCGTAATCGAAACACATGGAGCGAATATGAATTTAGGTCGTCCGATCCGTTAAAGATCCCTATCCGACAATAAATAAAAATGATGATATATATACCTAATGTTTTATAAAAGTAAGTATCATTAATAATATTTCACCGTCAATTTAAGAAGATAATAATTTATACATCGTTTATAAATTTATTTAAACTAATATTTTCATCTACAAATATGAATATAGTAAAGAAAGCTTGAACATGTGCTAAAATCCGAAATTGGTTAGCACGTGGTCTTATTCAAGTCAATTTTGAAATTTGGCAACAATGTGGACTAAAATCGTCAACAAATTTGAAGATGTGGGGCTATTTTGGTAGCCTGAAATGTTATGGGGTAAAATTTCCAGTCAACATAAGTATTGTCATCAACTTTGCAATAAGACTTAACCGTCACGTCACCACTTAACGGTGATTTTTAACGGCAATACCAAATTGACACATAAAGTTGCCTACCAAAAGTAATAATTGACCTAAAGCGCATTATCAATGTGACGCCCCGCTTCCCGGGTTGGGTCCCATGTGGCCCATCCCCGAGTTTGGGATCGCCCGGCGCGGGATAACCCATCAGAGTTGCTGAATTTTTTTTTTTTTTAAACATGATGACATAAATAAAGCATGCGATAAATCCAAATTAAAATTCAAAAGGACTACTAGCTCCGTTATATACGGAGAATGGCAAATATACGGTCATACGGGTAACCCCGCAAGCCTACGAAAAACATAAACACAATATTCGAAATACATCATTCAACCTTATAACAAAGTGACAACAAAAGTAACAAAATAGCAAAAGCAATTAAGACAAAAGGGAACAATCTCTCAACGACTAACTGGATCCTGGAAACTGATTCGGCGACTCAACCATCATAACCCGAGACTCCTGTATCTGAAAAGATTGATAAAAGGAACGCGTAAGTTGATCGTCCAACTTAGTGAGGGTTGTGGTGCATTGTGTGTGTGACACATGGATGCTACATAATATATATCGTGAGCATATAAACGAATTAAGCATATATGACATATATAAAATCAAAGCATAGAGTTCAAATAACCAAGAGTTGCTGATGCCGACCTCCACTTACCCTCCATCCTTATTCTGATGTCCATCCAAACACACCGAGTAAGGAGCGACCTTACTATCTGAAGTGCATCGACATGTCTTTGCCAAAGTTCGTCCTTACTCCCCAAGTGTTCCTCCCCACTTGGATTGTAAGGCCAGGCCTACGGGTAACCGTGACAATCCTGCCGGCCCTTGCCGGCCAGGTTGCCATCGGGTCCATATACTAAACAAATAGGGCCCACACAAAATCGAAAACAAACGGAAACATAACATATCAAACAGATATAACATTTTACCAACAATAACAATTCACCGAAAGCAATTTAGATATATGGCTAGGTGAACATATTCGCAACTAAGTAGATCTAGATTTGGGTGTAGCATGTATTAGGGTAACCATGTTGATGTGCTAAGTGATTCATACAAGTCAACCTATTTGCAATATATACAAGGAGAGTAACATAGCACATGTTCGGGTTATTCATAGCTAATGTACATGCTTAGACTCGACCTACTAGCATATTAGACTGACACACAAATGAACACACAACGCTCACCTGTGCTACTTACTGTTCTTGAAAGTTTCTCGGTAGAACGGCGATTCCAGATCCTGTACATATTTACGTAGCGTTTAAGAATCTAATTACGAGAACTTACGATCGACTAAGGAACACTTTAGCACTTATAGTGGTGTCATGGTCGAAACAAGACCATGATTAAACTTGGACTAATTAGTCCGGTTTGGGCTTCCTTAGGTTACGTGGTATGGTAAGCCACAAATAAGGATTTATAAAAACCCGAGAAAGTTCTTTAATAATTCAACAAAAACTTTACTTAATTTCAACAAACAAATTTAGATGTTATTTCTTTAGGTTTAGATCTCATTTTAAAATTTTCAAACATCTTTGAATTCTTTAATTATTTTAAAATAGGTATATATTTAATTCCAATAGATCAAAGTTTATTTTTTGAATAATTTATTTTTCAAACTTAAAAAAAAACTTTATTCATTTACTAATTTTATTTTCGAATTAATTAAATTCAGAAAAATAATTAATCAAAAATATTTTATTTTATTTTCAAATTATTTATTTTCCGAAAAATTATTTTATTTTCCCAAATTATGAATTTTTTTTTTTTTTTAATTAAGAATCAAAGTTTTCTTGAAATTATTCTCTTTTTGAAAATTATTATTTTTCATGATCTTATATGGAAAATAATTTATTATTATTTAACACTTTTATTTATTTTAAAAAAACATAATTAGATTTCGGAGAATTCTTTTATTTTAAATAATCCTCTAAATTTTTTTTTAAATGATTTAAGTAATATATTTATTTTCGAAAATATATTTAATATTTAAATTAAATAAACATTTTATTTTTGGGAAAAAATGGGTTTATTATTTATATTTCAGAAAATAATTATTTAAAATTATTAAGTATTATTTTCGAAATTATTTATTTCTTTTTCAAAATTTAATGTTAAATCATTATTAAATTATTTTTAATAATTATAAATTTTATTTTCAGAATTCATTTATTAACTTCAAAATTATTTTTAGGTTTATTTAATTTTTTTTTCAGAATTTAATATTTAAAAAGATTTTTCAAACAATTTTATGTTATGCAAATAATTCTTCTATTTTCAAAAGTATTTAATATTTTTCAGAATATATACTTAAATATTATTTCTACAATTTTCAATTTATTTTATTATGTATTATGTATTTTTTTTTCAAAATTATTTATTATGTATTATTAATATATTTCAGAAATAATTTATTTAATTAGTAAATACTTTTTTTTTTTTTTTAAAGAAATGTGGACTGGCCCATTTGGGCCAGCCCACACACAGGCCCTAGTGGCCTGTTGCTGTAAAAGCAACAGGCCAGGGTCTGTTGCTTGTGCAACAGGCCCAAAATTGGGTATGTTGCACATGCAACAGACCCGTGCATGGGCTGCAACCGGCCCGGAGGTGGGGTGGCTCCGGCCACCCCATCGGAAAATGCATATACACCTCCCAAATTTCAGATTTACAGAAATAGCCCCAAACAAATAATAAAACTTTTTAACACCAAAATTTTTCACAAATTACAATTCTTTCACAAAAATCTTATAGATCTATAATATGACATATTCTTTTAAAATTTTATACAAGTAATCTTTGAGAATAACATACCTTTTGTTTTCAAAAATTTCAAAATATTATTTCATGGAGAAAACATAGATCTATAAAAGCCTTAACAAAATCAACTATCAAATTACATATAAATATAAAACTATTTTTAAACCCAAATTACAATCATCAATAAATCTGAAAATTAAAGTTATTATATAAACTAAAGTTTTATAAAGTGTTTCAAAATCATTTTCATTAGCATAGGACTTAGGGTTTTCTAACAAAAATAAAACTACACTTATAAGAAAGTTTTGAGGTTACCCACTCCTTGCAAGAGGTTCCAGTGGCGGGTGGATGGCGGTCCGGCGACGGTGGTATGGCAGCGATGGTGGGGTCCGGTGGCGGTGCTATGGCAGCGGTGGTGAGGTCCGGTGGCGGTGGTGAGGCGGTGGTGGTGGTGATTTCTCCTTCCACTTCCTTCACTTTCTCACACTAATTTTCACTTCTTCTCACACACTTTTTTTTTAATCTCTAATTCTAACTTAACTATGAACATTAAGGTGCAAAAGTGGAGAGAAATCTGAAAATGAAGAGAAAGGTGTTTAAATACACCTTGGGAAGATGGGAGATATCATTACTCCCCAAGAAACAAGCCAATGCATGTCCATCTTGGATAGAGAAGTTTCTCTAACCAAGAGGCATGCTTGGCCACCCCTAGGGCTGGCTAGGAGAGCTATAAAGGCTCTCCTATCAGCTGCAATCAAGTATGGGTCGGATTTTGCACTTTGCCCCCCGAAGTTTCGGTAAAGTGCATTTTTTGCCCCAAAAATTATTTATTTTGCACAATTAAGTCCAAATATTTTTCAAAAGAGGTATACTATTATTTTAAAGTATTTTTGTGCTTTTAAATCATTTCAAAGTTAATAAGGACCTAAGAGATAATTAAATTGTACATTTAACCCATTGTAACACTTAATTTTTAGAAATATGATATAACACATGAAATTGGATTAAAAATTCAATAAAATACGATTAAAAATGTCCGAAATTTACGTGGCATTACAATCAAAAATGCAATTCTCTCATTATTTCATTTCACGGGGAGGTAAATTGCATTTTTTCGTATCACAGAGAGATAAATTGCCCATCAGACATATCACAAAAAATTAACTTACTGAAAACCCAAGAATTCAGTGTGTGATATGATGATGATCGAATTTTACAAATTAATTTCCTTTCACATTTTTCCCCAAATCCTTCATAATATACTTTATATTGCTTAACCACAAAACAAAAAAAATCAAATAAATGTTGAGCTCCCACAATCTCCACGTTATCAAAATACTACAAATATGATCAACCCAACAGTGTAATGAACATCTATTCTATATACATTATATACATCTATACATTATTTATATTATTATTATTATTTTTTACACATACAAGTACGAGTTCATCAAATAGAATTTCTTGAATTTTCGTGTATACTAATATACCCCTACTTAAATTCTACTATATATGATACTTAATTTAAATGGCAAAATCGAAAAAATTTGAAGCAACATATTTCTACCAAAACACTAACACTTGAAGAAGTGTACTCCAACATAAACAATTATTTTTCCACATAAACTAGACACCTTTAACATTAATCTTGTGATCTTGATTTAACATTTTTCATAATATATACTTTTACAATTATTTTGTATAATATCACTAACAAATTTAATTGTATTAATTTCACAAACCAACACAACAAACCTATCAGAGAGATGCATTAATTGAACATTCATAGGTGTTGAGATTGAAAATTAATTATGTTGTTATTATTAATTATTAATAGACAATACAATTATCTTTAAAGTTTTACAAATCATTAAAATATTAATATTAAGAAGTATAATCAAACAAGATAACATTAGACAAAAAATATCTCCTATATCAACTCTTATAATAATTTTTAAGTTTTAAAAATCATTGTGATAAATAATAGAATGACAAAAAAAGTAAATGAATAAAGATCAAAAATTATAATTAGACAAAGATTTCTACTACATCAAATTTTATAATTTGTTTTAAGTTTTACAACTAAATGAAATATTAATAATAAATTAAATATATAAAAATCGTCATTCTAAAAATCATATGAAATTATCACATATTAAAAAAACTTCATAAAAGGAATCTAAATCAAATTACCCATTTTCTGGGCAAACTAAAAAGATATATAGCTAACACGTTTAAGAAAAAAAATGCATCAATCACATTTTTAAATACTAATAAAAAGTTATAAGGTACTATATAGTTAACTGAAAAACTTATAATTGACTTAAAAAAAAACAAAGACAAAACACAAAATTGGTTAAAAACCAGTGAAATTTGACTAAAAAATGTATCATAAAAATTGGTAAAATTAATAGAAAAATGAGTTAAATAGTAGAAAGACGAGTTAAAGAAAAATATAGTGCAATTGATAAAACAATGGGTAAACCGGCAAAAAAAAAAAAGGGTAAAACTAGTAAAATTATAAATGATATGGACAAAATGCAGGATAACAAAACGCCAGTTTAGTCCATTTTACAAAATTGTCCTCCAACTTTGAACCTCAGCCGAATAGCAATTGGAAAAGAAGGGGCAATTCTGGAAAATATTATACCAACATACATTATTTGTAACTTCTCCCGTGAAATAAGGATTATCAATTATCAATTATAAAAAAAAAAAAAAAATTCATCTTTATCATCCAACATTCTCTCTCTCATTTCAGACGCCATAAGTTCAAACAATTTGCTTCAATAATTATGGTGCTATGCTACATCAAGGTATTGAATTTCAGCGTCTCTTCCAATTCCTCACGCCCATTGCAATTTTTTTGTATATATTTTGCCTATTAAACTTTTAATTTCTAATTGTTTACTAATTTTGGTTGAAATTTCTGTTTAATTGGCATATCCATTTTTGTTTCTCCAATTGCCCATTACGAAACGTTGAAGTGTCTTTTGTGTTGCAGGTAATTTAATCTATCAAGAACAAATATATACAAGTTAGTTTTCGAATGATTCCCTGTAATTTTTAAATGATTCACAACCTTCCTGGCATTTTTATACTTGGCACTTTACATCCCAATATTATAATAATGTGACAATTTACCGCCTTGTATTATGATAAATGTGTCAATTTACCACCTTATGTTACAAAACACTTTTCATGTCCAGTCTCAATTTCGACAAGTGAGTTACACTCTCCGGATCAAGGGGGTAAATTTTTTCTTTAAAATTTTCATAGGACAGTAAATTGTTTTTTTTTCAAATCACAGGGGATAAATTGAACATTATGAATATTAACAGGGGGTAAACTGCCATAAACCTTATTTTCTTTGGATTAATGTTTTGAGTTAATTACTGTCTCTATGTTAATATTTGTTTTTAGGGGACTTCTAAGGTGACGTCACGTTATGTGACGTCAATTTAATTTAAGGCATTGGATTATAAATATGTAATCACAACCACATAAATTTCATAATATATAATAAAATTAACCTTAATTAATTATGAGTTACTTGTTTTACAGGTTAAAATATTATCTTATATTCTTTAGTATATTTAAGTTAGCTACCATAAATATTTCTACTTTCCTTCTTTTCTTTTTTCTACCCAAATTAATATCAAATCACCATAAAAATTGTATGCTTCCACATTGTCTGGTACTAGTTCATATATAATAGTACAATACCAACAATGTGTAAAATTATTTACATTACATAGTATAATGTCTCACATGTAATAGTATTGGATCCACATACTTGGGCAATTTACCTCCCTGTGATATGTCTAATGGGCAATTTACCTCCCTGTGAAATAAAAATAGGCAATTTAACTCCCTATGAAATGAAATAATGAACAATTTACCTCCTTGTGATATAAAAATAGGCAATTTACCTCCCTATGAAATGAAATAATGAGAAATTTAACTCCATGTGATATGAATTAATGAGCAATTTAGAGGGAGGCAATGTGCTTCTTTTATAAAAACACAGGGAGGTATCTTGTCATTTTTCTTATCACAGGGAGTTAAATTGCCTATTTAGAATAACACAGGGAGTTAATTTGCTATTCACTCGTCTCATATTAGTAGTAATTACTCACATTATATAATATTACCATTAGTACTAATCAATTTACTGGTAATTCTTCACATTACATGATATATGTCTCACATGTAGTAGTATAGACTCACATAGCATAGTATTGACTCCATAAACTTAGTACGGTCGACCCTTATTAGTAGTAATTAGCCACATTATGAAGAATTATCAGTATTATTAATCAATGTGTATAATTCTTCACATTACATAGTATAAAGTCTCACATTACATAGTATTGACTCCACATACTTAGTACGGTCTCATATTAGTAATAATTAATCACATTATATAGTATTATCATTAGTACTAACCAATTTACTAATAATTCTTCACATTAGATGATATATGTCTCATATGTAGTAGTATAGACTCACATAGCATAATATTGACTCCACAAACTTAGTACGGTCCCATATTAGTAGTAATTAGCCACATTATGAAGTATTATCATTAGTATTAACCAATGTGCATAATTCTTCATATTACATAGTATAATGTCTCACATGTAATAGTATTGACTCCACATACTTAGTACGGTCTCATATTAGTAATAATTAATCACATTATATAGTATTACCATTAGTACTAGCCAATTTAAAGATAATTCTTCACATTACATGTTATATGTCTCACATTTAGTAGTATAGACTCACATAGCATAGTATTGACTCCACAAATTTAGTACGGTCTCATATTAGTAATAAGTAATCACATTATATAGTAATACAATTAGTACTAAACAATTTACTAATAATTCTTCACATTACATGGTATATGTCTCACATGTAGTAGTATAGACTCACATAGCAAATTTTGACTCCACATACTTAGTACGGTCTCATATTAGTAGTAATTAGTCACATTATATAATATTAATCAATTTACTGATAATTATTCACATTACATGATATATGTATCACATGTAATTTTATAGACTCACATAACAATGTATTGACTCCACATACTTAGTATGGTGTCATATTAGTAGTAATTAGTCACTATATAGTATTATCATTAGTCATAACCAAATTACTGATAATCATTCACATTACATGATATATGTCTCACATGTAGTAGTATAAACTTACATAGCATAGTAATGACTCCACATACTTAGTACGGTCTCATATTAGTAGTAATTAACCACATTATGAAATATTACCATTAGTACTAACCAATGGGTATAATTCTTCACATTACATGGTATATGTCTCACATGTAGTAGTATAGACTCACATAGCATAATATTGACTCCACATACATAGTAAGGTCCCATATTAGTAGTAATTAATGAAGTATTACAATTAGTACTATCCAATATGTATTAAAATATAAATTATGTGTATTAAAATATATTATGAATTTTTTTTCAAAAGTTAATATTAATTATTCAACACGAAATATTATATATCGTTTATTATAAAATATTATTATGCACATTTTTTATTTTTTTCTATAATAATTTATTAGTTTGTAATTTATTATTGATGTGGTTAAATATTACAATGAATGTTGTCAAATAATAATATAGTACAACTACTTATGGTAATAATATAATGACTTGTAAGTAACCTGTTAAGTAGGTAATTTATTAATGAGGTGTCATAATTTTATTGGTTATAGCTTACGTCATGTGACGTGACGTCACCCTAGAATTTTCCTTGTTTTTACGGTATGTTTGTTCTGTTGTGATTTTATATTTGGTAATCATATGATTCTCACTTAATTAGTTAAATAGAGTTTATATGGACAAAATAATTAAGACTCTTACATGTAGCTTTTAACTTTAACTCATAACAGGTAACTGGATTGGATTTGTGTCAGTTTTTCTTCGTCTGATCTTTTAGGTCCATTAATATTTGTTTTGCTGCAGAGTTTTTCCTCTTTTGATCTTTATGTAGTCCATTATTTGTTATCAAAATTGTTTTATTTAAATATAATTTGCCTATTTCAGCATTACTATTTTGTTACGGTTAGACATATATACAACGCCATTATTTGTTTACTTTAACAATCTATCCATCTTGAGCAACAAATGATAATGTTGAATTATCATGCTATTGAATTTTAGATTTCAAGACCTTTGATAGATATTCTTTTTGAAGAAAAATTGTAGACAATGGGAGGACCTATAATAGGATCATTTATACACGGTTCAACAAAAAAAATCGTCTAACTTTTAAAAAGCGCAATTTAAAATGCGAACAATGAGGTACGCTAGTACAAAGTTATGCACGCGAGTACCGCGTGCGGCAGCCGCTAGTATTTCTAAACCATGGGCGGAATTCAAGAACCAACCTACTCTTTCAAGGTGACTGTAGGGATTGTTCATCTCCTAGATTCTCTCTTCCCTTTGAAAGAGATTAAAATTTTAAAACAAAATCCTAAGAATTTCAAATTAAGAATAAATGCACGGCAGAATAATGGCAGAAGAGGAGACACTGTCGGAGCACCTCCGTTGCGGGTGGACTCGCGGCAAGAAATGGCGGTGCCGCCGATTGAAGATCAATGACTTTCCATACTGCGAGAACCATCGCGACCTTTTGAACAAACGAAATTCTAAGCATAAATGTTCTTCGCTTGCCTCTAGATCTGCGGAGGTTTCTTCTTCCGTGATTCCGAAGAAAGTATACAGGAGAGGAAAGGAACACTCGAAACATCTTCCTTTTGATCTCTTCAGCAACTATATTCTACCACTACTTCCGGTGAAATCCCTGGTGCGATTCACATCAGTGTGCAAAACATGGGAATCCTTCATCAAATCTCCCGAATTCATGGCTACCCACCGCAAATTCAATATATCCAAACCCGAAGGTCAGTATGCCCTGATTCTCAATAATAAATCATGTTATGTTGTTGAGAATCAGGAACCCATTTACTTGGAGAAACTAGGTTCGATTTCTGAATATTCTATAGCGATTGATTATTATCCTGCCGAATCTTGCAATGGGTTGATTTTACTTAAGGTCGATATTGAAACTGATATTGATTTTTTGTTTTGGAACCCTTCGATTAGAAAATGCAAGAGTGTAGAAACTTCACCCCTCTTCAAACAGAATTTTGGTGGGTCCTACCCTAGGCTATATAACGTCCTTGGACTCGGGTTTCATGATTCATCTAATGACTATAGAGTAGTCAGAATTCAGTATTTTCGCTCGGAGGGAAAAATTTCTTCTCAAGTTGAAACATATAGTTTAAGAACAGACTCATGGAACAAAGTTATTGATTCCATCCCACCGGATGGACTTGTAGCTTTCAGGGGAGGAGTATTTCGTAACGGTTATGTTCACTGGTTGGCAACTAGGAAGGTCTACATTGGTGACGCGGAATATTGCCGGCCCAAGCAACATTCTATTCAATCAATCTTATTTTTTGATTTTGAAAAACAATGTTTCGGTGAGATGAAATTACCTGAACATTTTGATTATGCGGGTGATCGCTTGGTAGCGTTTAAAGAATTTCAGGGATCATTAGCATTTGTATTTTTTGACTATTATGATAATAAGTGTTTTCTATGGGTCATGGGTGAGTATGGAGTTACAGATGATTGGAATAAAATATTCACAATTAGGCTTCCGAAGAATTGTGGGTTTCCATTAGGATTCTCAAAGAATGGGATGTTAGTATGCGAGGAGCATAAACCAGAGGATAGACTTTCGAGGTCAATTAAGAAACATATAGAATCAACGAAGAAGATTCGCAAAAAAGTTCCCGGTATCGTTTTCTTGGATGTTGAAAATTTTGAGGAAGAACCTGTTATGGTTATCGATTACAAGGAGAGCTTGGCCTTACTAATGTAAAGATTGTAGGGATGTAAAGAAATCTCAGTACGTAGATGAAAGGCTAAAGGAGTATGATTCTTGCATCCCATATCTTGATTTACCTTTTCTTCTTTGTTTTTCAAAAAATTTGTATGACTGCTTTTAAAGACCACAATGTATTTTTCAGTTTGTTGCAACATTATCTGTGGCTAAGGGAATTAAGGTCTGTAATTGTTTTTCGAATTTTTAGGAAATTATTTTAACATATGTGTGTGGAAAGATACCAATTAATATATTGGGATTTGGGTTTGTCCAACCAATTGAATGCTCTACTGTTGTCTGTTGGGTTGTGGTTTTACTAATATCACCTCTAAAATTTGAATGCCACAAACTCCATGTTGTTAAACCAATGCATATACCCTTTTCTGGAAACAATGTGATTTGTACTGATAAGATGACTGAGTCAGAAGAACGAGTTGTTTGTGGCAAGTGAGGGACTTAGCGTAAGATTCATTGGCAACTAGTTGATGGTTACCCGTAAGATAGTCAAAATCTTTATCAAACTCGACAATCCTTAAAGAAACAGAGTCGCCCGACACGTAAGAGTCACGGGCTTGTCGGAGTTTGTAGGGAGGATTATATTTGTTTTCAGCTAGTGGAAGAAAGTATTTGAGAGTGAGGGAAAGAGATTTCTTGAGGTTGGGAACAATCTTTTTCAAGAAATGAGATTTTGAACAGAAGTGTTGAATAAAAGAAGCCTTTGAGATGAACAAGAGAGTAAAAAAAGGTAGAGTTAATGGCAATTTACCCCTTTGATATTGATATTCATAATGTTCAATTTATCTTCTTGTGATTTGAAAAATAGCATTTTACCCCTTTTAATCTTATAAAAGTTTTATATGTGGCAGTTTACCCCCTACGTTATGATAATGTGGCAGTTTACCCCCTGTATTATAATAAATGTGAAAATTTACTCCATGTGTTATGATAAATATGACAATTTACTATGTTCAAAACACTTTTCATGTCCACTCTCAATTTCGGCAACTGAGTTACACTCTCCGACTAAATGGACTAAATTGATCTTTAAAATTTTCACAAGGGGATAAAGTGCTTTTTTTCAAACCACAAAAAATAAATTGAACATAATCCAATTCATGGGGGGGTTAAATTGACAGTAACTCAAAAAAGTATGTCGAAATGTGTTATAGCTCATTATTAGTGGTTGGTGAAAGGTGAATTTGATGTGATTGTGTTATTCACGTAAACGAGCAAGTAGAGTCTAACCGTAACCAGGGGCGGAACTAGAGGGTTCCGATTGTTGGGGGGGGGGGGGGGGGGGGAGATTTTTTTAATATATAGGAAACTCGTTATCATTTTTATGCCGTGATAAAATGACAATAAAATGAAATAAAGTAATGCTGTCTTTTTATTCAATAAAAGGTGAAAAAATATAGTGGCAATTTTTTTAAAAATCCATTTAACCAATGATTTAAGGAATTGATAAAACATAAAAATATTTTATAACATAAATTCAATTCTGTAAAAAAAAATGCTATAAAAGTACCAAAATTAACACTAAAACTTCCTTTTTTTTTTTTAATGTTCTTGAGTGCATTTATGGAAATTAAATATTTTTATCATAATATATTAACATTTTCAATTCAAGGTAATATGTTAGTCTAGCTAAAAAACATATATATATAAAAAAACAGTTAAAAGAATGAAAAATTAAGGAGTGACTATCAGTTGTCGAACCTGAACCAACTTGGTACTACTGCAATACACTAGCCACTGGACCACTAACTCTTCTTAGGCCATCTCCAATGGAGATGGCCCTGGCGGGGGCGGGGTCGGGGTCGGGAGAAGGAGCCGTCTCCAGTGGAGGAGGGCTCCGGGGCGGGGCGGGGCGGCACGCGGGCGGGAACGGGCTGGGCGCAGGGCTCCGCCAGTTCCCGCGTGAGGAAGGGCTGGGGAAGACGGACGCCACTTGGCGTCCCCTGACTGGATAGTCTTTTTCTTTTTTTCTTTTTCTTTTTTTAAAATTGTTTCTTTAATAAATAAAAATAGGAAAATTAATATATATACTTAAATAATTAATTAAATTAAATTTCCCTACTAAATTAAATTAAATATGTAGAATTGAATTATTTAATAAAATTTATTTAGTATATTTATTGTATATAATGTACATATTTAATAAATATATGTAGTCACCAATTTTTAATTTGATTATTTAATATAATAAAATTAATTTTTTAAAATTAAAATCATTAATAATTTATTAGAATTGTAATTAAATTTATTTATGGACAAAATGATTCATAAATAAATAGCCCATTTTATTTTAATATCTTTTATTGTAATTAAAAATTTAATCATTTAACTACAATATTGGTGGTGGCTATATTTTTTTAAAAATACGGAATTAGTTAAAAATAAAATTCAACACTTATACAAATAATTAGATTGATACTTAATCTAAATTAAATATTTAAATACATACTAAAATAATTTACTCTCTTTAATTTTAATATTTTAATATAATTAATAATTTTATTACAAGTACTAATAATTATTACTATTATTAATATTAATATTAAAAATAAAATTAAAACCAGAATTATAGGTGAGAGTGGGCAAGGGAAAAAAATGGAATTAATTCCATTCCGGAGCCCTACCATTGGAGACGACCAGGCAGGGCTCGGGGGGAGGGCAGGGCTGGCTCGGGGCTCCGGAGCCCCGGGGCTGGCCCTCTCCATTGGAGATGGCCTTAGTCAATATTACAATAGTATTGAATATATATACTTAATCCGGATTAACTTGATGGGGCGGTCGCCCTCCCCAGCCCCTTAGGCGGTCTGCCCCTGACCGTAACACACATTGCTCATGTATTGATTTGATTGTGTTTTTCATGAGTTTGGTATACGTTCGAATTCTTTTTATTTCTTATATTATTAATTAGATCCGATCCGTTTTTTTAGGATAATTGTCCGATTAGAGATTCGATGAACCTGATCCGATTGTAAATATCCGTAATCGAAACACATGGAGCAAATATGGATTTAGGTCTTCCGATCCGTTAAAGATCCGTATCCGACAATAAATAAAAGTAATGATATATATACCTAATGTTTTATAAAAGTAAGTATCATTAATAATATTTCACTGTCAATTTAAGAAGATAATAATTTATACATCGTTTATAAATTTATTTAAACTAATATTTTCATCTACAAATATGAATATAGTAAAGAAAGCTTGAACATGTGCTAAAATACGAAATTGGTTAGCACGTGGTCTTATTCGAGTCAATTTTAAAATTTGATAACAATGTTGACTAAAATCGTCATCAAATTTGAAGATGTGGGGCTATTTTGGTAGCCTGAAATGTTATGGGGTAAAATTTTCAGTCAACATAAGTATTGCCATCAACTTTGCAATAAGACTTAACTGTCACGTCACCACTTGACGGTGATTTTTAACGGCAATACCAAATTGACACATAAAGTTGTGTACCAAAAGTGATAATTGACCTAAAACGCATTATCAAAAATGCAATTCTCTCATTATTTCATTTCACGAGGAGGTAAATTGCATTTTTTCGTATCACAGAGAGATAAATTGCCCATCAGACATATCACAAAAAATTAACTTACTGAAAACCCAAGAATTCAGTGTGTGATATGATGATGCTCGAATTTTACAAATTAATTTCCTTTCACATTTTCCCCCAAATCCTTCATAATATACTTTATATTGCTTAATCACAAAACAAAAAAAATAAAATAATTGTTGAGCTCCCACAATCTCCACGTTATCAAAATACTACAAATATGATCAACCCAACAGTATAATGAACATTATTTTATTCTATTCTATATACATTATATACATCTATACATTATTTATATTACTATTATTATTTTTAAATATAAAAGTACGAGTTCATCAAATAGAATTTCTTGAATTTTTGTGTAAACTAATATACCCCTACTTAAATTCTATTATATATGATACTTAATTTAAATGGCAAAATCGAAAAAATTTGAAGCAGCATATTTCTACCAAAACATTAACACTTGAAGAAGTGTACTCCAACATAAACAATTATTTTTCCACATAAACTAGACAACTTTAACATTAATCTTGTGATCTTGATCTAACATTTTTCATAATATATACTTCTACAATTATTTTGTATAATATCACTAACAAATTTAATTGTATTAATTTCACAAACCAACACAACAAACCTATTAGAGAGATGCATTAATTGAACATTCAAAGGTGTTGAGATTGAAAATTAATTATGTTGTTATTATTAATTATTAATAGACAATACAATTATTTTTAAAGTTTTACAAGTAATCAAAAGATAAATATTAAGAAGTATAATCAAACAATATAACATTAGACAAAAAATATCTCCTATATCAACTCGTATAATAATTTTTAAGTTTTACAACTCATTGTAATATATAATAGAATGACAAAAAAAGTAAATGAATAAAGTTCAAAAATTATAATTAGACAAAAGATTTCTACTACATCAAATTTTATAATTTTTTTAAAAACTAATTGAAATATTAATAGTAAATTAAATATATAAAAATCGTCATTATAAAAATCATATGAAATTATCACATATTAAAGAAATTTCATAAAAGGAATCTAAATCAAATTACCCATTTTTCTGGGCAAACAAAAAGATATATAGCTAACATGTTTAAGAAAAAAAATGCATCAATCACATTTTTAAATACTAATTATAAGGTACTATATAGTTAACTGAAAAACTTATAAATGACTTAAAAAAAAACAAAGACAAAACACAAAATTGGTTACAACCAGTGAAATTTGACTAAAAAATGTATCATGAAAATTGGTAAAATTAATAGAAAAATAAGTTCGATAGAAGAAAGACGAGTTAAAGAAAAATATAGTGCAATTGATAAAACAATGGGTAAACCGACAAAAAAAGAGGTAAAACTAGGAAAAATTAAATGATATTGACTAAATGTAGAATAACAAATGGCCAGTTTCTTTAGTCCATTTTACAAAATTGTCCTCCAACTTTGAACCTCAGCCGAATAGCAATTGGAAAAGAAGGGGCAATTCTGGAAAATATTATACCAACATACATTATTTGTAACTTCTCCCGTGAAATAAGGATTATCCATTATCAATTATAAAAAAAAAAAGTTTAATTCATCTTTATCATCCAACATTCTCTCTCTCATTTCAGACGCCATAAGTTCAAACAATTTGCTTCAATAATTATGGTGCTATGCTACATCAAGGTATTTAATTTCAGCGTCTCTTCCAATTCCTCACGCCCATTGCAATTTTTTTGTATATATTTTGCCTATTAAACTTTAGTTTCTAATTGTTTACTAATTTTGGTTGAAATTTCTGTTTAATTGGCATATCCATTTTTGTTTCTCAATTGCCCGTTACGAAACGTTGAAGTGTCTTTTGTGTTGCAGGTAATTTTATCTATCAAGAACAAATATATAAAGGTTAGTTTTCGAATGTTTTCCTGTAATTTTATAAATGATTCACAACCTTCCTGGGATTTTTATACTTGGCACTTTACATCCGTGTTATGATAATGTGACAATTTACCTCCTTATATTATGATAAATGTGTCAATTTACCACCTTATGTTACAAAATACTTTTCATGTCCAGTCTCAATTTCGACAAGTGAGTTACACTCTCTGGATCAAGGGGATAAATTTTTTCTTTATAATTTTCACAGGACGGTAAATTGTTTTTTTTCAAATCACAGGGGATAAATTGAACATTATGAATATTACAGGTAAATTGCCATAACTTCAACTCATAACAGGTAACTGGATTGGATTTGTGTCAGTTTTTCTTCTTCTGATCATTTAGGACCATTAATATTTGTTTTGCTGCAGAGTTTTTCCTCTTTTGATCTTTATGCAGTCCATTATTCTTTATCAAAACTGTTTTATTTAAATATAATTTGCCTATTTCAGCATTACTATTTTGTTAAGGTTAGACATATATACAACGCCATTATTTGTTTACTTTAACAATCTATCCATCTTGAGCAACAAATGATAATGTTGAATTATCATGCTATTGAATTTTAGATTCAAGACCGTTGATAGATATTCTTTTTGAAGAAAAACTGTAGAGAATGGGAGGACCTATGATAAGATCATTTATACACGGTTCAACAAAAAAAATTGTCTAACTTTTAAAAAGCGCAATTTAAAATGCGAACAATGAGGTACGATAATACAAAGTTATGCACGCGACTACCGCGTGCGGCAGCCGCTAGTATTTCTAAACCATGGGCGGAATTCAAAAACCAACCCACTCTTTCAAGGTGACTGTAGAGATTGTTCATCTCCTAGATTCTCTCTTCCCTTTGAAAGAGATTAAAATTTTAAAACAAAATCCTAAGAATTTCAAATTAAGAACAAATGCGCGGCAGAATAATGGCAGAAGAGGAGACACTGTCGGAGCACCTCCGTTGCGGGTGGACTCGCGGCAAGAAATGGCGGTGCCGCCGATTGAAGATCCATGACTTTCCATACTGTGAGAACCATCGCGACCTTTTGAACAAACGAAATTCTAAGCATAAATCTTCTTCGCTTGCCTCTAGATCTGCGGAGGTTTCTTCTTCCGTGATTCCAAAGAAAGTATACAGGAGAAGAAAGGAACACTCGAAACATCTTCCTTTTGATCTCTTGAGCAACTATATTCTACCACTACTTCCGGTGAAATCCCTGGTGTGATTCACATCAGTGGGCAAAACATGGGAATCCTTCATCAAATCTCCCGAATTCATTGCTACCCACCGCAAATTCAATATATCCAAACCCGAAGGTCAGTATGCCCTGATTCTCAATAATAAATCATGTTATGTTGTTGAGAATCAGGAACCCATTTACTTGGAGAAACTAGGTTCGATTTCTGAATATTCTATAGCGATTGATTATTATCCTGCCGAATCTTGCAATGGGTTGATTTTACTTAAGGTCGATATTGAAACTGATATTGATTTTTTGTTTTGGAACCCTTCGATTAGAAAATGCAAGAGTGTAGAAACTTCACCCCTCTTCAAGCAGAATTTTGATGGGTCCTAACCTAGGCTATATAACGTCCTTGGACTCGGGTTTCATGATTCATCTAATGACTATAGAGTAGTCAGAATTCAGTATTTTCGCGTGGAGGAAAAAATCTCTTCTCAAGTTGAAACATATAGTTTAAGAACAGACTCATGGAACAAAGTTATTGATTCCATCCCACCGGATGGACTTGTTGCTTTCAGGGGAGGAGTATTTCGTAACGGTTCTGTTCACTGGTTGGCAACTAGGAAGGTCTACTTTGGTGACGCGGAATATTGCCGGCCCAAGCAACATTCTATTCAATCAATCTTATTTTTTGATTTTGAAAATCAATGTTTCGGTGAGATGAAATTACCTGAACATTTTGATTATGCGGGCGCTCGCTTGGTAGCATTTAAAGAATTTTAGGGATCATTAGCATTGTATTTTTTGACTATTATGATAATAAGTGTTTTGTATGGGTCATGGGTGAGTAGTTTGAGTCGCATTATAGAGTGTGTGTGCAACACCTCCACTATCAATGAGGTAATTGTTCATTATTTCATATCAGAGGGAGGTAAATTGCTTATTATTTCATTTCACGGGGAAGTAAATAGCCTATTTTCATATCACATGAAAGTAAATTGTCTATTAAACATATCACATGAAATCAACTCGCCAAAAACCTATGAATTCATTGTGTGAATGGTCATGCTCGAATTTTACAAATTAATTTCCTTTCACATTTTCCCTCAAATCCTTCATAATATACTTTATATTGCTTAACAGCTAAAAGAACACCCTAGAAACAAAATAAAAAAAATTCAAATAAATGTTGAGCTCCCACAATCTTCACGTTATCAAAATATTACAAATATCATATCAACCCAACAATATAATGAACATCTATTATATATATATTTATATATACATATATATATATATATATATTTATATATACATATATATATATATATATATATATATTGAAAAGATTCGTATTATATTATTTTATTACATATAAAAATACGAGTTAATTATATATAATTTTTTGAATATTTTGTGTAGACTAATATACCCCTATTTAAATTCTACTATGATACTAAATTTAAATGGCAAAATCGGAAAATTTGAAGAAGCTTACTTCTACCCAAACACTAACACTTGAAGAAGTGTATTCTAACATAAACAATTATTTTCCCACATAAACTAGACACCTTTAACATTAATAATCATGTGATCTTGATTTAATATTTTTCATAATATACTTCTACAATTATGTTGTATAATATCACTATCAAATTTAATCGTATTAATTTTACAAACTAACCCAACAAACTCGGTCCAAAAAGCCGAAAGTTCAATTTTTTTTATAAATAAAAAATTCAATTTATTGCTCAACATACCAAAAAAAAAAAAAAAAAAATCTTACAACATACAAACCATATAAAAAATCCCCCCTTCTATTTATTGCACAACATTCATGTATCACCAGAGTTCATACAAACCATTCAAACATAAAAGTCTCAAAAAAAAAAAAAAAAAAAAAAATCAAGTACAAGGAGGTAAATTGTTTTTGAAAAATAATCTTAAATTTATACAAACCATTCAAATATAAAAGTTATAAATCTCCAAAGTCGTAATTGGAAAACCTTAATTTATAAAAAAATAATAATAATAATAGTTCGGTCCAATCGGTTTAGTTCGATAAACCGACCGGTATTACCGAGAACCGACCACTCCCAAGGGTCAATTCTTGGGCGATAACCGTTTATCGAACCGAAATTTTGGTTCGGTATACGGTCCGAACCAGAATTTAGGTTTCGGTCCCGTTCGGTCGATTTACCAAACCGTGCTCAGCCTTACAACAAATCTATTAGAGAGATGCATTAATTGAACATTCATAGGTGATGAGATTGAAAATTAATTATGCTGTTATTATTAATTATTAATCGACAATATAATTAATTTTAAAGTTTTACAAGTCATTAAAATATAAATATTAAGAAGTATAATTAAACAATATAATATTAGACAAGAAGTATCTCTACATCAATTCTTATAATAATTTTTTAAGTTTTACAACTTATTGTGATATATAATGCAATGGCAAAAAAATTAAATGAATAAAATTCAAGAATTATAGACAAAATATATCTACTACATCAAATTTTATAATCATTTTTAAGTTTTAAAACTCATTGAAATTTTAATAGTAAATTAAATAAATAAAAATCGTAATTCTAGAAGTCATATGAAATTATCACAAGTTAAAAAACCTACATAAAAGTAATCTAAATCAAATTACCCATTTTTCTTGACAAACAAAAAAGATATTTAGCGAACACGTTTAAGAAAAAAATGCATAAATCACATTTTCATATACTAATAACAATGTTGTAAGATATTATTTAGTTAACTGCAAAACTAATAATCGTCTTAAAAAAAAAAGACAACATATAAATGGTTAAAATCAGTGAAATTTGACTAAAAAATGTATGATAAAAATTGGTAAAAGCAATAGAAAAATGAGTTTAATAGAAGAAAAACAAGTGAAAGAAATATGGTGCAATTGATAAAACAATGGGTAAACTGGCAAAAAAAAAAAGTAAAACCAGTAAAAATATAAATAATATCGACTAAATATGGGATAACAAAACGCCAGTTTCTTTAGTCCATTTTACAAAATTGTCCTTCAACTTTGAACCCCAGCCACATAGAAATTGGAAAAGAAGGGGAAATTCTGGAAAATATTATACCAATAAATTGATTTCCTTTTTTTGGACGGTAAATTCAAACATTATTGTAACTTCTCCCGTGAAATAAGGATCACTAGCTTAAACTGTGCTATGCACGAGACTATCTTAAATAGAGGGAAAAACACTTTTGATACCAAATTTTAGTCCAAAAAACACATTTGGTACCAAACTTTTTCAAAAAACACATTACATACCATAATTCACACAATCTTGACACATTTAGTTTTGCCGTTAATTTTCAGACGAAATTTAGCACGTGTCGTTCATGTGTGGGTCTTTAAAACCCGTGCATATTCTCCGTCCCATTGTCAATTTAACGGGCACATGAGCGGCACGTGCTGAATTTCGTCCGAAAATTGACGGCAAAACTAAAGATTTTGTGAATCATGGTATGAAATGTGTTTTTTGAAAAAGCTTGGTACCAAATATGTTTTTTGGAATAAAGTTTGGTATCAAAAGTGTTTTTCTCTCATATTAAATTTGAAGGCTCATTTTCACAACTTAATTAGTAAATTTTAAAAATTAATTAGAACTATTTGAATTAGTTTAATCTATATCTATATACTACTACTAAAAGTGAATGATTTAAGTTTTTTTCTTTTTTGTGAAGACAAATATGCCCTCTTCCCATCAAATTGATAAATATAATTAGACATTAATTTTATATCAACTTGGTAGGAAAATATTTTCTAGACTACAAAAATAAGGAAAATGTCTAAATTTAAAATATGCTAAATCCATCACTACTTTCGTTGTTTATTAATGACAAGAAATTTTAAAAGTTCAATCTCTATTCATTAGCCCTAAATCCATCACTACTTTCGTTTATTAATGACAAGAAATTTTAATACTACTACTACTAAAAGTGTGAATGATTTAAGTTTTTTTCTTTTTTTGTGAAGACAAATATGCCCTCTTCCCATCAAATTGATAAATATAATTAGACATTAATTTTATATCAAATTGGTAGGAAAATATTTTCTAGACTACAAAAATATGGAAAATGTCTAAATTTAAAATATGCTAAATCCGTCACTACTTTCGTTGTTTATTAATGACAAGAAATTTTAAAAGTTCAATCTCTATTCATTAGCCCTAAATCCATCACTACTTTCGTTTATTAATGACAAGAAATTTTAAAAGTTCAATCTTTATTCAAATTTAATACAACAAGAAGTACTACAACGAGGGGTACTGTAAAAGTTATTATTCGATTTTGAAGTTTTACCAATCAAGTTGAGACTAAATTTTGAATTGATTCAATTTTATTTTGTTAGAGATGGAGTTTTAGTTTGGATATTGGAATAATTCTAAAATGGTTATGCATCAAATATTGAATACAAAATCAGGTAAATTATATTTGTCTTATTATTGGAAATCTGAATTAGATTACTGAAACCAAGTCCGATTAAAATTTTAATAGATGTGATATGATGCTTTTGAAATACTTATTTGTCTAGACTTTATTAAATTATTTAGGGTACATATTTATAAATTTCTTTTTGAAAAATCTATTGGTTAGTTTTTAGAATATAATGTTTCTTATTTCTCCAATTTTTTTGAAAAGTTACTTTTGATGTATATGACAGATGTATTGCGACAACACAATCTTGATCGAGTTAAAAGAAAGTACAATAACCAAAGTGCTACACAGAGACATGAATATATAGAAAAAGTTAAAAGATCTAAGAAAATGAGAGACTCAACCAAGCCACCGTCAGAAGAAAAATATAACCATTACCAAAAATTGAATATGGAAGAAAAACAAAAATACATTCAACATGTCAATAATGTGAAAAAACAACGTTCATCAAGAGGGTGGTTTCTTAGAGCTCAAATGACTCCACGTGAATCAAATGGTTAGTACTTCATAATATTTTCTTCCAAGTAAATTATAATATTTAAAAGCGTTCAAATTTCATTTTTCATGATTTAAAATATATCATTATCCTTTTAGGGTCAAATTTCTACGATCCCGCATGCTCAGAGATGCATGAATTAGTTAAAAAAAAAATTTAACTAGCAAAAACAGTATGAACTAAACCAGTAGAAATTTTTTTTTCGTTTGAATAGGAGAAAACAAAAGAAATCGATGAAACATAGGAAAAACAATGGACAATAGGTTATAATTGATCAAGAACGAGTAAATCAGTAAAAAAATATAAAACCAGTAAAAATCAATGAAAATTGAATTTAATTAATTAATATAATAAGTGAAATGGCTTAGATCGGTAAAGAAATATCTTTCAAATGATAAGGTAATTGAAATAATTAAAGATATACTTAAAAGTAATTGATGATGTATAATTATTTGAGTTGAAAATTCGGTAAATACATGTGAAATCGATGAAAATTCAACTGAAATTACATAAAAAATGATGAAATGTGTGAAAAAGGGTAAAATCGGTGAAAACATGTGAAAATTGGTTAAACTGGTAAAAATGAGCGAAATCAATAAAATGAAAAAAGTTCAACCAACAAAAACAAAGTCAAACCATTTGAAAAATGGTTTAAACCGAAAAAAACTAAAGAAATCGATGAAAATACCCATGATGAAGTTAATAAAATGAATAGCAGTCATTAATATGTGCTATTTTATGACATAATGAAGTTAATTTTACTTTGATTTACAACAAAATACCACTGAAATTAATTAGACACGTACAACGTATGTGCACTTTAAACCGGTGAAAAAAATGAATGTGAAATGGTAAATACATTTGAAATAAATAAAAAAATCGGGTAAAATTTGTGAAAAATGGATGAAAACGGGTAAAATCGGTTAAAATAAAGGTAAAGTTGGTGAAAATATGTGAAATCATTGAAAATTATTAAGAATGGAATTTCTATGAAAAATGATGAAACCAGTGAAATCCAGTAAAATTGGGTAGAGCCTGTGAAAAAAGGGTAAAATCGATCAAAAAACGTATATTTGGTATATTTAATCAATGAAAAATTCAGGTGAATAACATGTGAAATTAGTGAAAAAAACATGAAAAATAGGTAAAAACGGGTTAAAATGGTAAAAACGAGTGAAATCAGTTAAAAAAAGAGTTTAACTGGAGTAATCGGTAGAAAAATGGTTTAAACTGAAGAAAAAAATAAAAGAAATCGACCAAAAATGAAAAAACAATGAAAAATGTTATAACCGATAAAAAAAGGGATAAATCGCTAAAAAAAATAAACCGGTAAAAAAAATTAAACAGTGAGAACATATGAATCGATGAAAGTTTGAGTGAAATTTGTAAAGAAACGGATAAAATCAGTCAAAAAAGCTTGAAGTCGGTGAAAACATGTTTAATCAATGAAAAACTTAGGTGAATAACACATGAAATCAGTGAAATAGGTGAAAACGAGTTAAACTTTAATCGACAAAAACAAGGTTTAAAAAACGGGAAAACAATGAAAAATGTTATAATCGATAAAAAAACGAAAAAATTGATAAAAAATTAAATAGTGAAAACATATGAATCGATGAAACTTCGGGTGAAATTGGTAAACACTGGTGAAGTTGGTGAAAAAACTGGTGAAACCATTAAGAAAAAATGCTCGTGATATCGATGAAAGTTCGGGTGAAATTTATGAAGAAACGGATGAAACCTGTGTCATCGGTGAATAACGGATAAACTTGACATGAGAACTACTATGATGGAATGAACTAAATAATGTTCTTATGATCTTATTTTAGAACCAATTTTGTAAGATGTAATGACTAAATCAGCCATCATTTTATATTTTATTACAACTATTCAAAGCCATCATTTTTTTTTATAAAACAATGAAAAGGTTATAACCGATAAAAAAATGGAAAAATCACTAAAAAATATATATTAACCGGTAAAAAAATAGTGGAAACATATGTTTCTATGAAACTTCGGTGAAATTGGTGAAAAAACTGGTGAAACCAGTAAGAAAAAATACTCGTGAAATCGATGAAAGTTCGGGTGCAAAGTCGGTGAAGACATGTTTAATCAATGAAAAATTCAGGTGAATAACATGTGAAATCAGTGAAATAGGTGAAAACGGGTTAAAATTTAACTGACAGAAACAATTTGAAATCAGTGGAAAATGGTTTAAATTTTAATCGATAAAAACAATGAAAAATGTTATAACCGATAAAAAAAAAGTGAAATATTATAACTTGTATACAATAGATCCACGTGTAGTTTCCAACGTTGGAGAACATAGATTATATAGTTCACACTCTCATTCAGAAAGGTTGGCATGTGTCGACAAAAACATGTCCACCATTTATTCCCATTCGTAGCTCAAGTGCAACTGCAATACGGTCGTAAAATCTGTTAGAAAATTAAACAAACCAATGAGCGAAGAACTTCAATAAAATTGAGATGATTTTTAGTATTAGCCAAATTCATCTTGCTAAACATCCAACTGAAAGAATAAGAGAAAGTATCTGCACAACTTTGTTTTTACATAAACTCGAGGATTTATCTCAATAGCTATCAAAAGAAACCCATAAGAAAGTCTAAAAAAAAAATTATGAAGACGATGACAAATGTAGAGTCATCAAGTGAAGCAATTAGAAATGCATAATTTTTAGTGAACAATTTATTTGAAATTAGGGAGTAATTTAATATAAAAGGATAATGAAGCGACGTCATGTATGTAAACTTTATCTAGCTTTTGAGTAAGTGTCTAGATACATACATGTTTATGTACATCTCAATATGGATGCTAAACGAAGGAACACGTTTGATACTGTTTGAGTAACTGAATCTCATACACGTTAAATAATCAGTTAAATTGTACGAAAAATCTAAAGATATATACCGTCATACATCGTAGACGGAGAAGTCGTCGTATGTAGTAACTGAATCTCATCTAACGTAATTGTTATTTATATGGTCTATTTAAAAATGCTTAAGGAACGAAATATGAAATGAAAGACTAATAATAATATCAGGATCATAAGTTATAATATATTAAAAAATATTAATTTTAATTAATTAGAAATAGAATGAACTACATGAAACACACCTTGAAATTTGACATGATCAAGATCACACTCTCAATTTTCAATTACAATACCCGAACTCCTCCATTACTCATTTTCAATCTCAACCTCTTGCTTGATACACAAAATCGCTAGATTTTTCACGAATTTGACCGTCTTTTCATCTTTTGATCTATGTATCAGCCTTGAGTCATTCCTTCCTAAAATTGTAAGCAAAACAACGCAGTTCCAAGTTAATTTAGAACAACAAAAAAAAAAGGTTTTAGAACAACAAAATCTTACAAAGAAAATATTACACACTAAATCAAATAAAGTAGGAGATAAGATTCTCAAATGGTGAAAAAAAAATAGAGAGGGAACGTAAGAAACTGAATTAATAATAGAAGAATGTGGAAAAGTGGATGTAGTGGAGAAAAGGTGGGAAAATAAAAAACTGAAGAAGTTAGTTGAGGTGTATGAGAGACGTGTAGGAGGGATGGTTTTTATAACAGTTGTTGCTTCATTTTCTATTAATTTAATAAATTAATTCTAAATTACAGGAAAAAAGAATTTCAGTCAAAATTACATTCTTTGACCAAAAGAACGACTTGAACTAATAGTAAGTAAGATAAGATAAGATCCATTATCAATTCTTAAAAAAAAAAAAAAATTATCCATTATCTCTCCCAATCCTTCTCTCTCGCATTTCAGACGCCATCAGTTCAATCAATTTGCTTCAATAGTTATGGTGCTCTGCTCCATGACTCCATCAAGGTATTTAATTTAGGTTATGTGAAATTTTTGTATATGTTTTGCCTATTAAACTTTTAGTTTCTAATTGTTTACTAATTTCAGTTTAATTGGCATATCCATTTTTGTTTTTTCAATTGCCCGTTACAAAACGTGGAAGTGTCTTTTGTGTTGCAGGTAATTTAATCTGTAACAGCCCAACCCGAGATTGACCCGAAATGGCCCTCCTCGAGTCGCTGCAACCTTGAAAAAACACTAAAGAAACTCTAGTTTAATCAAAAGCAACTGAAACTATAATTTGAATGAGTACAAGTCAAATTGGAATGGACGAAATTCACTTCAATGCTACGTCTAAGATTATCTGCACAAGAAATTGTTACCTAACTAGAACTTTGTTTCAAAGGGTATCAGAGCACGAGACCATTCAAGATATGAACCCCTTCTCGACATCCTCGCTTTCCTGTAACTCTGAAAAGTAATAATATGAAAGCGTAAGTTGACTAAATCAACTTAGTGAGGCTGGTGCACGTGCACAAGTGAATTTTTATGAACCTGCTAAAAGATTTGTTATGACAAACAAATACACAATAAATGACAATTTAAACATTCCATAACACGTCTACATTGATAAAGTATATAATTAACCACACGTTCAAGAAAACAAAAAAATATTCAAGATAATCATTCATTCACTAAAAGGATATTTAATCCAGCATTATCACTAAGAGTAAGGAGCCAATCTTACCAACCCTCACGAAGTGCATTGCTTCCAATTTAGGTCTCGTATACCGAGATATGCGAGACCAAGATAATCATTGATTTCGATCAACCTGACAAGTCACCACTTGTTCCAGATTTATCGGAACCTACCACTATCGCACTTCAGACACTACGAACAAGGTGAGATAAAGTACTATACACCATGTCCCAACATTTATCATTTAAAAGCAAGTAATACGGTCATTACATATTTCACATTAATTATACTATTATATTTCAGCTTCAACAAGTACTGCGAATATCATATAGGCAATTATATTTAATAATATGTCAATATCTCAAGAAAACAATCAATGTGAGCATCACATACATGTATCTTTAATAATCCTAGATATCACAGATAATAAACATTCATGATATACCAAATATTATCAATGACATAGCATATGACACGTAAGACCAAAACAGATAAAACAAGCTAGCCAGACATTATCTTCGATCAAATACTTGATCGAATTATGACCAATTCTACCTCATATGGATCAAACTGGGTCCTAATGATGATCATACAACTAGATCTGCTCCATATATCGACATACATATTGTGACCAGATCTGCTATACATATCGATATACATATTGTGATCAGATCTGCTATATGTATCGACATATATATTGTGACCATATCTGATCCATATATCGACATACATATTGTGACCAGATCTGCTATACATATCGACATACATATTATGATCATATCTGCTTTATATATCGACATATATATTGTGACCATATCTGATCCATATATCGACATACATATTGTGACCAGATTTGCTTTATATATATCGACATACACCAGAATAGACATGTTCGATATACACCAGAATAAAAATGTTCGACATACACCAAAATTGATATACATATAATTGATCTCCAAATTGCCTTGAAGACATGTCACTCGACATCCAAGTATGGTTATTCGACATGCCCACCATACATATCGATACATATGGGTCTTAATTCGACATAACCACTAAAGATCCGACCCGACCCAAAAGACCCGACCAATCCGAAAGATCCGATGTCCCCTCCTATAAATACCCCCCATTTGTTACATTTAAAGGTACATTCTGGTCTACATAACTACTACATTTCTGCTATATTCTGCTATGCTTTGAATTGATCTGACTTAAGCATCGGAGGGTTAGCGCTGGGTCAACCACCGGCACAACCTGACGAGTTTCTTTGAGCACATGGTTAGGAATCTTGAAGTGGAGTCCAGCTCCATCTGACCGGCTTAGGATTCCATATTGTGGAGTGGAAAATATCATTACGTGGCACATTGGACGTGGACCAAACACTTATATGAAAATCCCTTCATCAATCCAAACAATGAAATTATACACATTGCTCAAATAAGGATTGCTCAAATAAGGATGCAGCTCTCACCTTAGTCTTTAAGAAAGGTTGACATCAAACTTGAAATCCATGAAAGTTTTTGTTTAATCTTCGATCATTGGCTTCGTCTTGCATATAAACACCTATCATTCAAGAGGATTTGGAAAAATAACCATATTTTCTTTTCTTCTTCTTTCCTCTCTTTCTTTATTCTATCCTCACTCTCGGCCCTGCCTTTCTCTTTCTCTTCTCTCCCTCTTTTTTTTTCTGCTGTGTAAATATGTGTGCGAAATTGAGAGAAAAAGGAAAGGGAATAAAATGGGTTTTGACTTTTCAAATTGCTTTCCATTAACATAAGAATCGAATGAATCTAAGGAGACATGGGTGGAGGAAATGTTTTCCTCCACCTGGCCATACATTATAAAGCAGCAGGGCACGTCCCTTGCTGCTTTCAATATATTTTTTTTTCTCAATTTTTTTTGCTAAAATTGCCTTTTAGCCCCTTTGCTTTTATGAAATGCTATCTTGGCGCCTAAACTTTTTGAAACTTGTCAATTAGTTTATTGGGCATTACATAATCTATCAGGAACAAATATATACAAGTTAGTTTTCGAATGCTCAACTATGATTTTTCCCCCCTGTAATTTTATAAAAGTTTCACAGTCTCCATGATATTTTTATATGTGACACTTTACTTCCCTGTATTATGATAATGTGATAATTTACCCCCATGTGTTATGATAAATGTGGCAATTTACCCCCTTATATTACAAAATATTTTTCATGCCCAGTCTCAATTTCGGCAAGTGAGTTACACTCTCCAGATCAAGGGGGTCGATTGCTTCTTTAAAAAATTTACGGGGAAGGGAGAGGGGGGGGGGGGGGGGGGGGGGTGGAGGGGTTGCTATTTTTCAAATCATATTGGGATAAATTGAACATTATGAATATCACTGAGGGTAAATTGCCATTAACCCTATTTTCTTTGGATTAATGTTTTGTTACTGTCTCTATTTTAATTTTTGTTTGTAAGGTCTGTTATGTTGTGATTTTATATTTGGTAATCATACGTTCTCACTTAATTAGAGTTTATATAACAAATAAGACCCTTACATGGATTTTTCTAGGGTGCGGGCATGTGAGTTACGCCCTCACATGCGGGAAACCTCGTCATGCCATTCATTAGGCTCAGATTGATCTGGATCGTTGATTAGGTAACTTGGTCAAAATGAATTTGTAACTATTGACTTTAATTAAATTACAATATACCTAAATTACCCTTTCACTTATTTTTCTTCTAAAAAAATAAAAAAAAACCACCTGTCATATAAAAAGACCGCTTTACCCCCAATTTTGATAATAATTGACTTTGACAATTTTGCAAATTGACCCCTATATTTTGAGATTTTACGAATTGAATTATTTTGCTTCTAAAAAAATATAAAAAACCGCCTGTCATATAAAAAGACCGCTTTACCCCCAATTTTGATAATAATTGACTTTGACAATTTTGCAAATTGACCCCTATGGTTTTCGATTTACGAATTGAATTATTTTGCTTTTAAAAAAATATAAAAAAATCGCCTGTCATACTTTACCCCAAATTTTGATAATAATTGACTTTGACAATTTTGCAAATTGACCCCTATATTTTGCGATTTTACGAATTGAATTATTTTGCTTCTAAAAAAATATAAAAAACTCGCATGTCATATAAAAAGACCGCTTTACCCCAAATTTTGATAATAATTGACTTTGACAATTTTGCAAATTGACCCCTATATTTTGCGATTTTACGAATTGAATTATTTTGCTTATAAAAAAATATAAAAAAAAACCGTCTGTCATATAAAAAGACCGCTTTACCCCCAATTTTGATAATAATTGACTTTGACAATTTTGCAAATTGACCCCTATATTTTGAGATTTTACGAATTGAATTATTTTGCTTCTAAAAAATATAAAAAAACCGCCTGTAATATAAAAAGACCGCTTTACCCCCAATTTTGATAATAATTAACTTTGACAATTTTGCAAATTGACCCCTATGTTTTTCGATTTTACAAATTGAATTATTTTGCTTCTAAAAAAATATAAAAAAACCGCCTGTCATATAAAAAGACCGATTTACCCCCAATTTTGATAATAATTGACTTTGACAATTTTGTAAATTGACCCCTATATTTTGCGATTTTACGAATTGAATTATTTTGCTTCTAAAAAAATATAAAAAAACCGTCTGTCATATAAAAAGACCGCTTTACCCCCCAATTTTGATAATAATTGACTTTGACAATTTTGCAAATTGACCCCTATATAATGCGATTTTACGAATTGAATTATTTTGCTTCTAAAAAAATATAAAAAAACCACCTGTCATATAAAAAGATCGCTTTATCCCCAATTTTGATAATAATTGACTTTGACAATTTTGGAAATTGACCCCTATATTTTGCGATTTTACGAATTGAATTATTTTGCTTCTAAAAAAATATAAAAAAACCGCCTGTCATATAAAAAGACCGCTTTACCCCCAATTTTGATAATAATTGACTTTGACAATTTTGCAAATTGACCCCTATATTTTGAGATTTTACGAATTGAATTATTTTGCTTCTAAAAAAATATAAAAAAAACCGCGTGTCATATAAAAACACCGCTTTACCCCCAATTTTGATAATAATTGACTTTGACAATTTTGCAAATTGACCCCTATGGTTTTCGATTTTACGAATTGAATTATTTTGCTTTTAAAAAAATATAAAAAAACCGCCTGTCATATAAAAAGACCGATTTACCCCCAATTTTGATAATAATTGACTTTGACAATTTTGCAAATTGACCCCTATATTTTGCGATTTTACGAATTGAATTATTTTGCTTCTAAAAAAATATAAAAAAACCGTCTTTCATATAAAAAGATAGCTTTACCCCCAATTTTGATAATAATTGACTTTGACAATTTTGCAAATTGACCCCTATATAATACGATTTTACGAATTGAATTATTTTGCTTCTAAAAAAATATAAAAAAACCACCTGTCATATAAAAAGACCGCTTTATCCCCAAATTTGATAATAATTGACTTTGAAAATTTTGAAAATTGACCCCTATATTTTGCGATTTACGAATTGAATTATTTTGCTTCTAAAAAAATATAAAAAAATTGTCTTGTCATATAAAAAAACCGCCCGTCAAAATAATTCAAATACGTAAAATCAGAAAACATATTATCAAAATTGGGGGTAAAGCGGTCTTTTTATATGATAGCGGTTTTTTTATATTTTTTTAGAAGCAAAATAATTCAATTCGTAAAATCGCAAAATATAGGGGTCAATTTGCAAAATTGTCAAAGTCAATTATTATCAAAATTGGGGGTAAAGCGGTCTTTTTATATGACAGGCGGTTTTTTTATATTTTTTTAGAAGCAAAATAATTCAATTCGTAAAATCGCAAAATATAGGGATCAATTTGCAAAATTGTCAAAGTCAATTATTATCAAAATTGGGTGTAAAGCCGTCTTTTTATATGACAGGCGGTTTTTTTATATTTTTGTAGAAGCAAAATAATTCAATTCGTAAAATCGCAAAATATAGGGGTCAATTTGCAAAATTATCAAAGTCAATTATTATAAAAAATGGGGATAAAGCGGTCTTTTTATATGACAGGCGGTTTTTTTATATTTTTTTAGAAGCAAAATAATTCAATTCGTAAAATCAGAAAACATAGGGGTCAATTTGCAAAATTGTCAAAGTCAATTATTATCAAAATTTGGGGTAAAGCGGTCTTTTTATATGACAGGCGATTTTTTTTATAATTTTTAGAAGCAAAATAATTCAATTCGTAAAATCGCAAAATATAGTGGTCAATTTGCAAAATTATCAAAGTCAATTATTATCAAAATTGGGGGTAAAGCGGTCTTTTTATATGACAGGCGGTTTTTTTATATTTTTTAGAATCAAAATAATTCAATTCGTAAAATCGCAAAATATAGGGGTCAATTTGCAAAATTGTCAAAGTCAATTATTATCAAAATTGGGGGTAAAGCGGTCTTTTTATATGACAGACGGTTTTTTTATATTTTTTTAGAAGCAAAATAATTCAATTCGTAAAATCGCAAAATATAGGGGTCAATTTGCAAAATTGTCAAAGTCAATTATTATCAAAATTGAGGGTAAAGCGGTCTTTTTATATTATAGGCAGTATTTTTATATTTTTTTAGAAGCAAAATAATTCAATTCGTAAAATCGAAAAACATAGGGCTCAATTTGCAAAATTGTCAAAGTCAATTATTATCAAAATTGGGGGTAAAGCGGTCTTTTTATATGACAGGCGGTTTTTTTTTATATTTTTTTAGAAGCAAAATAATTCAATTCGTAAAATCGCAAAATATAGGGGTCAATTTGCAAAATTATCAAAGTCAATTAATATCAAAATTGGGGGTAAAGCGGTCTTTTTATATGACAGGCGGTTTTTTTATATTTTTTAGAAGCAAAATAATTCAATTTGTAAAATCGAAAAACATAGGGGTCAATTTGCAAAATTATCAAAGTCAATTATTATCAAAATTGGCGGTAAAGCGGTCTTTTTATATGACAGGCGGTTTTTTTATATTTTTTAGAAGCAAAATAATTCAATTCGTAAAATCGCAAAATATAGGGGTCAATTTGCAAAATTGTCAAAGTCAATTATTATCAAAATTGGGGGTAAAGCGGTCTTTTTATATGATTGGCGGTTTTTTTATATTTTTTAGAAGCAAAATAATTCAATTCGTAAAATCGCAAAATATAGGGGTCAATTTGCAAAATTGTCAAAGTCAATTATTATCAAAATTGGGGGTAAAGCGGTCTTTTTATATGACAGACGGTTTTTTTATATTTTTTAGAATCAAAATAATTCAATTCGTAAAATCGCAAAATATAGGGGTCAATTTGCAAAATTGTCAAAGTCAATTATTATCAAAATTGAGGGTAAAGCGGTCTTTTTATATTATAGGCAGTTTTTTTATATTTTTTTAGAATCAAAATAATTCAATTCGTAAAATCGCTAAATATAGGGGTCAATTTGCAAAATTGTCAAAGTCAATTATTATCAAAATTGGGGGTAAAGCGGTCTTTTATTAATTGAAGATTTAAAGGTTATAAATGTCTTTTATTAATTGAAGATTATCTCAACTTTTATTTAAAATTTAAAAAAAAAGGGTAAAATGGTCTATTTATAGACCGAGTCAACTCGCCGAGTTAGATATTAGTTACGCGCGCCACATGGCATGATTTCAGGGCCGTCCCGCATGTGAGGGCGAGTTACCTTGCCCGCACCCTAGAAGCTCCCCCCTTACATATACAATTTAACTTTAACTCATAACTCAAAAGTAACAAGTCACTGGATTGGATTTGTGTCAGTTTTTCTTCTTCCGATCTTTTATAAAGACCATTATTTGTATCCAGCAACACAATAAATAACATTTCATGTTCCTTTGTATTCCACTTAAACTTTTTTAACCCCAATTAATTCTTGACGAAGGGAAAGTGCCAAGTTCCTATCTGATGTATACAACTTGAGATTGCCGATATTTATTCTTCTCCTAATCAAATTCTTCTGCATAGACATGCACAATTATATAATGTATTTTTAATACTTTTACAAAGGATATGTTTTATTCAAACTGTTTTATTTAAATATAATTTGCCTATTTCAGAATTACTATTTAGTTACGGTTAGACATAAATACAACTCCTTTATTTGTTTACTTTAGCAAACTATCCATCTTGAGCAACAAATTAATGATAATGTGAGAATTATCATGCTATTGAATTTTAGATTTCAAGACCGGTGATAGATATTCTTTTTGAAGAAAAACTGTAGAAAATGTGAGGACCTATAATAAGATCATTTATACACATTTCAAAAAAAAAATTGTCGACTTTTAAGAAGCGCAATTTAAAATGCAAACAATGAGGTGCGCTAATACAAAGTTATGCACGTGAATACCGCGTGCGGCAGTCGCTAGTATTTCTAAACCATGGGCGGAATTCAAAAACCAACCCACTCAATTAAGGTGACTGTAGAGATCTTTCATCTACTAGATTCTCTCTTCCCTTTGAAAGAAATTAAAAATTTAAAACAAAATCCTAAAAATTTCAAATTAAGAATAAACTCGCGGCACAATAATGGCAGAAGAAGAGCCACCGCCGGAGCACCTCCGTTGTGGGTGGACTCGCGGCAAGAAATGGCGGTGCCGCCGTTTGAAGATCCTTGAGTTTCCGTACTGCGAGAAGCATCGTGACCTTTTGAACATACAAAATTCTAAGCACGAATCTTCTTCGCTTGCCTCTAGACCTGTGGAGGTTTCTTCATCCGTGATTCAGAAGAAAGTGTACAGGAGAACAAAGGAAAAATCGAAACATCTTCCTTTTGATCTCTTCAACGACCATATTCTACCAAGACTTCCGGTGAAATCCCTGGTGCGATTCACATCCGTGTGCAAAACATGGGAATCCTTCATCAAATCTCCCGAATTCATTGCTACCCACCGCAAATTCAATATATCCAAACCCGAAGGTCAGTATGCCCTGATTCTCAATAATAAATCATGCTATGTTGTTGAGAATCAGGAACCCATTTACTTGGAGAAACTAGGTTCGATTTCTGAATATTCTGTAGCGATTGATTATTTCCCCCCCGAATCTTGCAATGGGTTGATTTTATTTAAGGTCGATATTGAAACTGATATTGATTTTTTGTTTTGGAACCCTTCGATTAAAAAATGCAAGAGTGTAGAAACTTCACCCCTCTTCAAACAGAATTTTGATGGGTCCTACCCTAGGTTCTATAACGTCCTTGGACTTGGGTTTCATGATTCATCTAATGACTATGAGGTAGCCAGAATTCATTATTTTTGCGAGGAGGAAAAAATCTCTACTCAAGTTGAAACATATAGTTTAAGAACAGACTCATGGAACAAAGTTATTGATTCGAACCCGCCGGATGGACTTGTTGCTTTTAGGGGAGGAGTATTTCTTAACGGTTCTGTTCACTGGTTGGCAACTAGGAAGGTCTACTTTGTTGATGCGCAATATTGGCGGCCCATGGAACATTCTATTGAATCAATCTTATATTTCAATTTTGAAAATCAATGTTTCGGTGAGATGAAATTACCTGAACATTTTGATTATGTAGGTGCTCGCTTGGTAGCGTTTAAAGAATTTCAGGGATCATTAGCTTTTGTATTTTTTGACTATAATGATATTAAGTGTTTTGTATGGGTCATGGGTGAGTATGGAGTTACAGATTCTTGGAATAAAAAATTGACAATTAGGCTTCCGAAGAAATGTGGGTTTCCATTAGGATTCACAAAGAATGGGATGTTAGTATGCGAGGAGCATAAACAAGAGGATAGACATTCGAGGTCAAGTAAGAAGCATATTGAATCAACGAAGAAGATTCGCAAAAAAGTTCCCGGTTTCATTTTCTTGGATGTTGAAAATTTTGAGGAAGAAGCTGTTATGGTTATCGATTACAAGGAGAGCTTGGCCTTACTCATGTAAAGATTGTAGGGATGTAAAGAAATCTCGGTACGTAGATGAAGACTAAAGGAGTATGATTCTTGCATCCCATATCTTGATTTATCTTTTCTTCTTTGTTTTAAAATTTATATGACTGCTTTTAAAGACCTCAATGTATTTTTCAGTTTGTTGCAACATTATCTAAGGCTAAGGGAAGGTCTGTAATTGCTCTTCGATTTTTCAGGAAATTAGTTTAACATATGCTGTTTGTGGAAAACAGACCAATTAATATATTGGGATTTGGGTTTGCTCTACTGTTGGGTTGTGGTTTTACTAATGTGAATGGAAGTCTATTCATAGTAATTCGGGTAAATGCAAGATACTCTCCTGTATTATGTTAAACCTGCAAGAAATTACTCTGTGAAATTTTTATTGCGCCAAACTTTTTTGTGTTTTAAAAAAATCTTTCAAAAAACACTCAATTTATAAAAAATAGGTCGTTTTGGATCGACATATTTCAAGAAACCATTTTTAATGTCAAGTTGGTCCCTACAACTTCACGTGATATATTTTTAAAATAATTTCTTGAAATATGTCGATCCAAAACGACCTAGTTTTTACAAATTGAGTGTTTTTTGCAGGGTTCTTAAAAACACAAGGAAGTTTGGCGCAATAAAAATTTTACAGGGTAGTTTCTTGCAGGTTTAACATAACACAGGGGAGTATCTTGCATTTTCCCCTAGTAATTCTCAATTCTCACCTCTAAAATTTGAATGACACAAACTCCATGTTGTTAAACCAATGCATATACCCTTTTCTGGAAACAATGTGATTTGTACAGATAAGATGACTGAGTCGGAAAAACGAGTTGTTTGTGGCAAGTGACGGATGTAGTGTAAGATTCATTGGCAACTAGTTGATGGTTACCTGTATGATAGTCAAAATCTTTATCAAACTCGACAATTCTTAGAGAAACAGAGTCACCCGGCAAGTAAAGAGTCCCGGGCTTGTCGGAGTTTGTAGGCTTATTTAACCCATAATTTATTTTGAATTTTTTTCATCTTGATTGACGAATTATTCCGATGGATCATTTCTATCTTGATTTCTAATATAAATCGTTCATTCTTGATTCTTTATCCACGACGCCTTCACATAAATCTCCTTTAGAAATTCCACCTGGATCCGTTTCATGTACTCGAATATCATCAGTTACAACCACGAGAAAATTTGACCTATGAAGATAAACCCGTACGTGTGCTAGATCAAAATTTCAAGAACTTCGAAATCGAAATATTCTTTTAGTGAAAATACTATGGCAAGTTCACGCTATCGAGGAAGCTACGTGGGAGATAGAGGAGGAGATGCGTAGACATTACCCAGAGCTATTTCAAAGTACGGATTTGGGGACCAAATTCATATAAGGGGGGAGATTGTAAAGACCCAGAATTTTCGCTTTAATATTTTTCTAATCCTTAAATTTATTTTGTATATTTATATATATATATAGACATTTCAGTTTATGGCCCGATCGTACACATTTTGAAAATTTTGGGGTCCAAAATGAAAACTTCAAAAATTGCAGGGGTCTTTTTGCAATTTTGCCAAAAAAAATTAGCAATGTGGTTAATTCTAATGAAGACAACTCATGGGACACTTGTTTATAAGTTTTCTTTCTAATCACATTTAGTGGAAACATGCAATCCCCCACATGTGTACATTCTTGGACAAATTTGATTGGCTAAACACCTCTATAAATACTTCTATTCTCTCATTCTTGAACTTGAATTAGCTCAGCACATTTCAGCTCTAGTAGTGTACGAGAGAGAGAGAGAGAGTTACAAGAAATTGAAAAGAAAGAAAGAAGAAAGAGAGGAAAGAAATTGTGACAAAAAGAAGTATGAAGCTTGGGAGAAAAAGTGAAGGTAATTAAGAGGGGAGAAAGGGAATTTATTGCCGGAACATCTCGACACCTCCGCTGCCATTCGCGGCAGCCATTACTTTCGCCAGCGGCAACAATAAGCTGCTGCCTGCAGCAACAACATTAGCCACCGAGACCAGCAGCATTTACTTACTGCCGTGGCAACAATATGCTGCCGTGAACAGTGGCAAAATGTTGTTGTTCCGGCAGCCATTGAAGGTGGCCTGGCGTCGTCGGGCCACCCACGAGTTGAGATATTTTGGAGTTCGTTACGTTTCATTTTCGAATTGTGTTGTTTTGAATCTTTTACAGCATTTAATCGTTAAATTTATCATCATGCTATAGGTGATCGTTTGGAGTAAGTCAAGCTTTTGATAATTCGAGTTTCCGGTGAAAAAGGTGAGCGTGGGAGTTTAAATAACGAGGAGTTAATCTCGACTTATCGTTATTTAAGTGCGTTAAAGTTTAGTTATATTCGTTAAATGTAGTTATAATTCTCTTAAACTTTAAGAATTCGACAAATATAATTACTCATTTGATAACTTTTAATTAAGTAGTAGATAATTGCATAACTTTTTAAAAAAAAATGTTGGTACACTACAAGAAAAGCAGGATTTTCCGACGGAAAATTTTCAACGGACCAGAATCCGTAAATTTCCGACGGATTTTCCGATGGGTGTTTAACTCCGTCGGAAATTGCATTAAAATTTAATAAAAAATAAAATAATTACATTTTCCTACGGATTTAATCCGTCGGAAAATAATTTAAAAAAAAACAAAAACATGTTTAACTATTTTCCGACGGAATTAATCCGTCGGAAAATAATTTAAAAAAAAAGAAAATATTTAATTATTTTCAGACGGAATTCATCCATCGGAAAATAATTTTTAAAAAAACAAAAAGGTTTAATTATTTTCCGACGGATTAAATCCGTCGGAAAATAATTAAAACTAAATAAAAAAATTATTTTATTTTTCCGATGGATTAAATCCGTCGGAAAATAATAGAAAAAATTTCTATATTTTCCCACGGATTAAATCCGTCGGAAAGTATTTTAGAAAATAAAAAACTGAAAAAAAATTAATTATTTTCGACGGAAAAATTCCGTCAGAAACAATTAAAAAAATTTCGGCTTAATTTTTTCCTAATTCGATTATTTTAGACCATTCTTGATCCATTTAACCATTTTTCACTAATTTAACTCATATTTTCACAAAATTCATCGATTTAAAATCCTTATTGATTTATTTAACTCGTTATCCACCAATTTTCGTTTATTTAAACCATTTTTTTCTAATTTAATTCATTTTTTGCAATAATTTGATTAATTTAAAGTACCATTCTTAATCGAATTAACTAAATTTTCACTAACTTTCTTCGACTTAACTTGTATTTTCACAAATTTCATCGACTTAACCCTTATTCATTGATGTAACTCGTTTTCCACCAAATCTTCATCGATTTAAACCCTTTTTTTTTTTCTAATTTAATCTATTTTTGTAATAATTTGATTAATTTAATTATATTGTTCTCGATCGATTTCAGTAACTTTCTTTGATTTAACCCGTATTTCACAAATTTCATCTATAGAAACTCTTATTGATTGAATTCCTACCAATTTTCATCGATTTAAAACCACTTTGGTCAATTAACTTTATAGATCGATAATTGATCGATGTGATTGCGAATAACCTCAATGTACATAACCAATATATATAGTCAACAATTTTGAATTAGTGACTAATTAAGTAATTTCGAGCCAAGTATCGATTTGACATCGAATAACCTCAATGTACATAACCATATAACCCTAAGGTAAACAATGTTGATTTTGCCTAATTAACATTACAAATCGAGAGTCGGTCGATCTTATAGCATCAATGTACATAATCATATATATAGTCAATAATTTTGAATTAATGACTACTTAAGTAATTCCGAGTCAAGTATCGATTTGATTTCAAATAATCTGAATGTTCATATCCATAAGGTCAACAATGTTGACTTTTATCAATTAACGTTACAAATCGAGAATCGATCGTTATGATTGCGAATTAATAAGCTCAATGTACATAACCATATATATAGTCAACAATTTTGAATTAGTGACTAATTAAGTAATTCTGATCGAGCCAAGTATCGATTTGATTTCGAATAACCTCAATGTACATATAACCCTAAGGTCAATAATATTGACTTTGTCAATTAAAGTTACAAATCAGAATCAATCGATCTGATTGCAAATAAACTCAATGTCCATAATCATATAGTCACTAATAATTTGATAATCATATAATCATATTAACTAAGACACAAAGAAAAGCCCTAATTTCATTATCTTCTTCACTCTACTCCCAATTCCCCAACTGCCGCCTTCTCACTCTCTACTCCCACCCACGGAAATTTTCCGACGCCACTTTTTCCGACGGGCAAAATCCGTCGGAAAACCCATTTTCCGATGGATTTTGCTTGAAATCCGTCGGAAAATCCTGTTTTTCTTGTAGTGGTATAATGTGACTATCTATAATTAAAATAGTAGGAAATTGCTATTACATGAAATATTTTGGTAGTTTGATGCATGGTAATTGACGTTTTATTTAAAGGGGGGCTAATTTTGCAATTTAATCTTGGAATGTGATAATGTGTGAATTGTTGATTTCTATTATTTTATGTTGAATTGATATTTATTCGGGTGTAGTACTTTATCTCACTCGGGTTTAGCCAATCAAAATTTTCCAAGAATGTACACATGTGGGGGATTGCATGTTTCCACTAAATGTAATTAGAAAGAAAACTTATAAACAAGTATCCCATGAGTTGTCTTCATTAGAATTAACCACATTGCTAATTTTTGGCAAAACTGCAAAAAGACCCCTGCAATTTTTGAAGTTTTCATTTTGGACCCAAAATTTTCAAAATGTGTACGATCGGGTCGTAAACTGAAATGTCTATATATATATATATATATATATATACAAAATAAATTTAATTATTAGAAAAATATTAAAGTGAAAATTCTGGGTCTTTACATGTTGAGCTCCCACAATCTCCACGTTATCAAAATACTACAAATATGATCAACCCAACGGTATAATGAACATCTATTCTATTCTATTCTATATACTTTATATACATCTATACATTATTTATATTATTATTATTTTTTTTACATATAAAAGTACGAGTTCATCAAATAGAATTTCTTGAATTTTTGTGTAGACTTATATACCCCTACTTAAATTCTACTATATATGACACTTAATTTAAATGGCAAAATCGAAATTTTTTGAAGCAGCATAGTTCTACCAAAATACTAACACTTGAAAAAGTATACTCCAACATAAACAATTATTTTTCCACATAAACTAGACACCTTTAACATTAATCTTGTGATCTTGATTTAACATTTTTCATAATATATACTTCTACAATTATTTTGTATAATATCACTAACAAATTTAATTGTATTAATTTCACAAACCAACAAAACGAACCTATTAGAGAGATGCATTAATTGACCATTCATAGGTGTTGAGATTGGAAATTAATTATGTTGTTATAATTAATTATTAATAGACAATACAATTATTTTTAAAGTTTTACAAATTATTAAAATATTAATATTAAGAAGTATCATCAAACAATATAACATTAGACAAAAAATATCTCCTATATCAACTCTTATAATAATTTTTAAGTTTTACAACTCATTGTGATATATAATGCAATGACAAAAAAAGTAAATGAATAAAGTTCCAAAATTATAATCAGACAAAAGATTTCTACTACATCAAATTTTATAATTTTTTTAAGTTTTACAACTAATTGAAATATTAATAGTAAATTAAATATATAAAAATCGTCATTCTAAAAATCATATGAAATTATCACATATTAAAAAAACTTCATAAAAGTAATCTAAATCAAATTACCCATTTTTCTGGGCAAACAAAAAAGATATATAGCTAACACGTTTAAGAAAAAAAAGAATGCATCAATCACATTTTCAAATACTAATAAAAAGTTATAAGGTACTATATAGTTAACTGAAAAACTTGTAATTGGCTTAAAAAAAAAAAACAAAGACTAAACACAAAATTGGTTAAAACCAGTGAAATTTGACTAAAAAATGTATCATAAAAATTGGTAAAATTAATAGAAAAATGAGTAAGGAAGACGAGTTAAAAAAAAATATAGTGCAACTAGTAAAAATATAAATGATATTGACTAAATGTAGGATAACAAAACGCCAGTTTCTTTAGTCCATTTTACAAAATTGTCCTCCAACTTTGAACCTCAGCCGAATAGCAATTGGAAAAGAAGGGGCAATTCTGGAAAATATTATACCACAATGTATGATGTGGAGTATTTACAATCACAAGGTCTATGAAAAGCTCATAAACCAGGTCTATGCAAGAATTTTCCATTATCCATTATCAATTATAAAAAAAAAAAAATTCATCTTTATCATCCAACATTCTCTCTCTCATTTCAGACGCCACAAGTCCAAACAATTTGCTTCAATAGTTATGGTGCTATGCTACATCAAGGTATTTAATTTCAGCGTCTCTTCCAATTCCTCACGCCCATTGCAATTTTTTTTTCATGTCAATATAGGTTTTGTGAGAGCCAATAAGGTACAAATTTTTTGTATATATTTTGCCTATTAAACTTTTAGTTTCTAATTGTTTACTAATTTTGGTTGAAATTTCTGTTTAATTGCCATATCCATTTTTGTTTCTCAATTGCCCGTTACGAAACGTTGAAGTGTCTTTTGTGTGCAGGTAATTTAATCTATCAAGAACAAATATATACAGGTTAGTTTTTGAATGATTCCCTGTAATTTTATAAATGATTCACAACCTTCCTGGCATTTTTATACTTGGCACTTTACATCCTAGTGTTATGATAATGTGACAATTTATCCCCTTGTATTATAATAAATGTGTCAATTTATCACCTTATGTTACCAAACACTTTTCACGTCCAGTCTCAAATTCGACGAGTTACACTCTCCGGATCAAGGGGGTAAATTTTTTCTTTAAAATTTTCATAGGACGGTAAATTGTTTTTTTTCAAACCACAGGGGATAAATTGAACATTATGAATATCACAAGAGGTAAATTGTCATTAACCCTATTTTCTTTGGATTAATGTTTTGTTACTGTCTCTATGTTAATTTTTGTTTTTACAGTCTGTTATGTTCTGTTGTGATTTTATATTTGGTAATCATACGATTCTCACTTAATTAGTTAATTAGAGTTTATATAGACAAAATAATTAAGACTCTTACATGTAGCTTTAACTTTAACTCAGGTAACTGGATTGGATTTGTGTCAGTTTTATTTCTTCTGATCTTTTAGGTCCATTAATATTTGTTTTGCTGCAGAGTTTTTCCTCTTTTGATCTTTATGCAGTCCATTATTTATTATCAAAACTGTTTTATTTAAATATAATTTGCCTATTTCAGCATTACTATTTTGTTACGGTTAGACATATATACAAGCCATTATTTGTTTACTTTAACAATCTATCCATCTTGAGCAACAAATGATAATGTTGAATTATCATGCTATTGAATTTAAAATGGGAGGACCTATAATAAGATCTTTTATACACGGTTCAACAAAAAAAAAATTGTCTAACTTTTAAAAAGCGCAATTTAAAATGCGAACAATGAGGTACGCTAATACGAAGTTATGCACACGAGTACCGCGTGCGGCAGCCGCTAGTATTTCTAAACCATGGGCGGAATTCAAAAACCAACCCACTCTTTCAAGGTGACTGTAGGGATTGTTCATCTCCTAGATTCTCTCTTCCCTTTGAAAGAGATTAAAATTTTAAAATAAAATCCTAAGAATTTCAAATTAAGAATAAATGCGTGGCAGAATAATGGCAGAAGAGGAGACACTGTCGGAGCACCTCCGTTGTGGGTGGACTCGCGGCAAGAAATGGCGGTGCCGCCGATTGAAGATCCATGACTTTCCATACTGTGAGAACCATCGCGACCTTTTGAACAAACGAAATTCTAAGCATAAATCTTCTTCGCTTGCCTCTATATCTGCGGAGGTTTCTTCTTCCGTGATTCCGAAGAAAGTATACAGGAGAAGAAAGGAACACTCGAAACATCTTCCTTTTGATCTCTTCAGCAACTATATTCTACCACTACTTCCGGTGAAATCCCTGGTGCGATTCACATCCGTGTGCAAAACATGGGAATCCTTCATCAAATCTCCCGAATTCATTGCTACCCACCGCAAATTCAATATATCCAAACCCGAAGGTCAGTATGCCCTGATTCTCAATAATAAATCATGTTATGTTGTTGAGAATCAGGAACCCATTTACTTGGAGAAACTAGGTTCGATTTCTGAATATTCTATAGCGATTGATTATTATCCTGCCGAATCTTGCAATGGGTTGATTTTACTTAAGGCCGATATTGAAACTGATATTGATTTTTTGCTTTGGAACCCTTCGATTAGAAAATGCAAGAGTGTAGAAACTTCACCCCTCTTCAAATAGAATTTTGATGGGTCCTACCCTAGGTTATATAACGTCCTTGGACTTGGGTTTCATGATTCATCTAATGACTATAGAGTAGTCAGAATTCAGTATTTTCGCGTGGAGGGAAAAATCTCTTCTCAAGTTGAAACATATAGTTTAAGAACAGACTCATGGAACAAAGTTATTGATTCCATCCCACCGGATGGACTTGTAGCTTTCAGGGGAGGAGTATTTCTTAACCGTTCTGTTCACTGGTTGGCAACTAGGAAGGTCTACATTGGTGACGCGGAATATTGCCGGCCCAAGCAACATTCTATTCAATCAATCTTATTTTTTGATTTTGAAAAACAATGTTTCGGTGAGATGAAATTACCTGAACATTTTGATTATGCGGGTGATCGTTTGGTAGCGTTTAAAGAATTTCAGGGATCATTAGCATTTTTATTTTTTGACTATTATGATAATATGTGTTTTGTATGGGTCATGGGTGAGTATGGAGTTACAGATGATTGGAATAAAATATTCACAATTAGGCTTCCGAAGAATTTTGGGTTTCCATTAGGATTCTCAAAGAATGGGATATTAGTATGCGAGGAGCATAAACCAGAGGATAGACTTTCGAGGTCAATTAAGAAACATATTGAATCAACGAAGAAGATTCGCAAAAAAGTTCCCGGTATCGTTTTCTTGGATGTTGAAAATTTTGAGGAAGAACCTGTTATGGTTATCGATTACAAGGAGAGCTTGGCCTTTCTCATGTAAAGATTGTAGGGATGTAAAGAAATCTCAGTACTTAGATGAAAGGCTAAAGGAGTATGATTCTTGCATTCCATATCTTGATTTACCTTTTCTTCTTTGTTTTTCAAAAAAATTATATGACTGCTTTTAAAGACCACAATGTATTTTTCATTTTGTTGCAACATTATCTGTGGCTAAGGGAATTAAGGTCTGTATTTGCTCTTCGAATTTTTAGGAAATTATTTTTACATATGCTGTGTGTGGAAAGCAGACCAATTAATATATTGGGATTTCGGTTTGTCCAACCAATTGAATGCTCTACTGTTGGGTTGTGGTTTTACTAATATAGTAATATGAATCTGAATGGAAGTGTATTCCCAATGCCACAAACTTCATGTTGTTAAACCAATGCATATCCCCTTTTCTGGAAACAATGTGATTTGTACAGATAAGATGACTGAGTCAGAAGAACGAGTTGTTTGTGGCAAGTGAGGGACTTAGCGTAAGATTCATTGGCAACTAGTTGATGGTTACCCGTAAGATAGTCAAAATCTTTATCAAACTCGACAATCCTTAAAGAAACAGAGTCGCCCGACACGTAAGAGTCACGGGCTTGTCGGAGTTTGTAGGGAGGATTATATTTGTTTCCAGCTAGTGGAAGAAAGTATTTGAGAGTGAGGGAAAGAGATTTCTTGAGGTTGGGAACAATCTTTTTCAAGAAATGAGATTTTGAACAGAAGTGTTGAATAAAAGAAGCCTTTGAGATGAACAAGAGAGTAAAAAAAGATAGAGTTAATGGCAATTTACCCCTTTGATATTGATATTCATAATGTTCAATTTATCTTCTTGTGATTTGAAAAATAGCATTTTACCCTTTTTAATCTTATAAAAGGTTTATATGTGGCAGTTTACCCCCTGCGTTATGATAATGTGGCAGTTTACCCCCTGTATTATAATAAATGTGAAAATTTACTCCATGTGTTATGATAAATGTGTCAATTTACCCCCTTATGTTACAAAACACTTTTCATGTCCAGTCTCAATTTCAACAAGTGAGTTACACTCTCCGGATCAAGGGGGTAAATTTTTTCTTTAAAATTTTCACAGGATGGTAAAGTTTTTTTTTCAAATCACAGAGGATAAATTAAACATTACGAATATCACAGGGGTTATATTGCCATTAACCCTATTTTCTTTGGATTAATGTTTTGTTACTGTCTCTATGTTAATTTTTGTTTTTACGGTCTGTTCTGTTGTGATTTTATATTTGGTAATCATACGATTCTCACTTAATTAGTTAATTAGAGTTTATATAGACAAAATAATTAAGACTCTTACATGTAGCTTTGGGCCTGTTTGTTTGGCGTTTCCCAGATTTTTTTCGTGTTTGGGAAATGCCAAACAAACATGTTTTCTATTTTCCGAAATAAATTTTTCATCCATTAATTTTCTAAAACTATTTTCTCAAAAGCCAAACAAACAACAATTTTCTTATTTCTAAACAAAACCTATGCAAACTCTATTTTGATTTGACATAAAGTAAATATCTCTTACACAATTTATCTCACATAACAAACATGATTTGACATAAAATCTTACACATCTTACACCTACAACCCAACTCTTCCAAAAAAACTTACACCTACTTTATTTATCAAACCACTCTCTCAAAATCCAAACAAACAACATTACGCAAATCGAGATTATTTCACAAACCTCCACTACTCTCCCAAACTACTTTCTCAAACGCAAAACAAGCAGGCCCTTTAACTTTAACTCATAACATGTAACTGGATTGGATTTGTGTCAGTTTTTCTTCTTCTGATCTTTTAGGTCCATTAATATTTGTTTTGCTGCAGAGTTTTTCCTCTTTTGATCTTTATGCAGTCCATTATTTGTTATCAAAACTGTTTTATTTAAATATAATTTGCCTATTTCAGCATTGCTAATTTGTTACGGTTAGACATATATATATACAACGCCATTATTTGTTTCCATCTTGAGCAACAAATGATAATGTTGAATTATCATGCTATTTAATTTTAGATTTCAAGACCGGTGATAGATATTCTTTTTGAAGAAAAATGTAGAAAACGGGAGGACCTATAATAAGATCATTTATACACGGTTCAACAAAAAAAATTGTCTTACTTTTAAAAAGCGCAATTTAAAATGACAACAATGAGGTACGCTAATACAAAGTTATGCACGCGAGTACCGCGTGCGGCAGCCGCTAGTATTTCTAAACCATGGGCGGAATTCAAAAACCAACCCACTCTTTCAAGGTGACTGTAGGGATTGTTCATCTCCTAGATTCTCTCTTCCCTTTGAAAGAGATTAAAATTTTAAAACAAAAATCCTAAGAATTTCAAATTAAGAATAAATGCGCGGCAGAATAATGGCAGAAGAGGAGACACTGCCGGAGCTCCTCCGTTGCGGGTGGACTCGAGGCAAGAGATGGCGGTGCTGCCGATTGAAGATCCATGACTTTCCATACTGTGAGAACCATCGCGACCTTTTGAACAAAAGAAATTCTAAGCATAAATCTTCTTCGCTTGCCTCTAGATCTGCGGAGGTTTCTTCTTCCGTGATTCCGAAGAAAGTGTACAGGAGAAGAAAGGAACACTCGAAACATCTTCCTTTTGATCTCTTCAGCAACTATATTCTACCACTACTTCCGGTGAAATCCCTGGTGCGATTCACATCCGTGTGCAAAACATGGGAATCCTTCATCAAATCTCCCGAATTCATTGCTACCCATCGCAAATTCAATATATCCAAACCCGAAGGTCAGTGTGCCCTGATTCTCAATAATAAATCATGTTATGTTGTTGAGAATCAGGAACCCATTTACTTGGAGAAACTAGGTTCGATTTCTGAATATTCTATAGCGATTGATTATTATCCTGCCGAATCTTGCAATGGGTTGATTTTACTTAAGGTCGATATTGAAACTGATATTGATTTTTTTCTTTGGAACCCTTCGATTAGAAAATGCAAGAGTGTAGAAATTTCACCCCTCTTCAAACAGAATTTTGATGGGTCCTACCCTAGGTTATATAACGTCCTTGGACTTGGGTTTCATGATTCATCTAATGACTATAGAGTAGTCAGAATTCAGTATTTTCGCGTGGAGGGAAAAATCTCTTCTCAAGTTGAAACATATAGTTTAAGAACAGACTCATGGAACAAAGTTATTGATTCCATCCCACCGGATGGACTTGTTGCTTTCAGGGGAGGAGTATTTCTTAACGGTTCTGTTCACTGGTTGGCAACTAGGAAGGTCTACATTAGTGACGCGGAATATTGCTGGCCCAAGGAACATTGTATTGAATCAATCTTATTTTTTGATTTTGAAAATCAATGTTTCGGTGAGATGAAATTAACTGAATATTTTGATTATTCGGGTGCTCGCTTGGTAGCGTTTAAAGAATTTCAGGGATCATTAGCATTTGTATTTTTTGACTATAATGATAATAAGTGTTTTGTATGGGTCATGGGTGAGTATGGAGTTACAGATGATTGGAATAAAATATTGACAATTAGGCTTCCGAAGAATTGTGGGTTTCCATTAGGATTCTCAAAGAATGGGATGTTAGTATGCGAGGAGCATAAACCAGAGGATAGACCTTCGAGGTCAAGTAAGAAACATATTGAATCAACGAAGAAGATTCGCAAAAAAGTTCCCGGTATCATTTTCTTGGATGTTGAAAATTTTGAGGAAGAAGCTGTTATGGTTATCGATTACAAAGAGAGCTTGGCCTTACTCATGTAAAGATTGTAGGGATGTAAAGAAATCTCAGTACATAGATGAAAGGCTATAGGAGTATGATTCTTGCATCCCATATCTTGATTTACCTTTTCTTATTTGTTTTTCAAAAAATTTATATGACTGCTTTTAAAGACCACAATGTATTTTTCAGTTTGTTGCAACATTATCTGTGTTTAAGGGAAAGTCTGTAATTGCTCTTCGAATTTTTAGGAAACTATTTTAACATATGCTTAAAGCAGACCAACTAATATATTGGGATTTGGGTTTGTCCAACCAATTGAATGCTCTACTGTTGGGTTGTGGTTTTACTAATATAGTAATATGAATGCCACAAACTCAATGTTGTTAAACCAATGCATATACCCTTTTCTGGAAACAATGTGATTTGTACAGATAAGATGACTGAGTCGGAAGAACGAGTTGTTTCATTGGCAACTAGTTGATGGTTACCCGTAAGATAGTCAAAATCTTTATCAAACTCGACAATCCTTAAAGAAACAGAGTCGCCCGACATGTAAAGAGTCACGGGATTGTCGGAGTTTGTAGGGAGGATTATATTTGTTTCCAGCTAGTGGAAGAAAGTATTTGAGAGTGAGGGAATGAGATTTCTTGAGGTTGGGAACAATCTTTTTCAAGAAATGAGATTTTGAACAGAAATGTTGAATAAAAGAAGCCTTTGAGATGAACAAGAGAGTAAAAAAAAGGTAGAGTTAATGGCGATTTACCCCCTTTGATATTGATATTCATAATGTTCAATTTATCTTCTTGTGATTTGAAAAATAGCATTTTACCCCTTTTAATCTTATAAAAGTTTCATATGTGGCAGTTTACTCCATGCGTTATGATAATGTGGCAGTTTACCCTCTGTATTATAATAAATGTGAAAATTTACCGCATGTGTTATGATAAATATGACAATTTACCCTCCTATGTTACAAAACACTTTTCATGTCCACTCTCAATTTCGGCAACTGAGTTACACTCTCCGACTAAATGGAGTAAATTGATCTTTAAAATTTTCACAAGGGGATAAGTGCTCTTTTTTCAAACCACAAAAAATAAATTGAACATAATGCAATTTATATGGGGTAAATTGACATTAACTCAAAAAAGTATGTCGAAATGTGTTATAGCTCATTATTAGTGGTTGGTGAAAGGTGAATTTGATGTGATTGTGTTATTCACGTAAACGAGCAAGTAGAGTCTAACCGTAACACACATTGCTCATGTATTGATTTGATTGTGTTTTTCATGAGTTTGGGATACGTTCAAATTCTTTTTATTTCTTAGATTATTAATTAGATCCGATCAAGCTTTAATCGTACTAAATAGAATTAGAGCTAATGTAACAAATACTTCAAGATATATTTATTATTTTTTAGGTTATGGAATCGGACTCAAATTATGCTTAAAAAATTATAAGACGACTAATTTTATTTGATATGTGAATCAAATTCAAATAATTTTTTATCAGATGGACTCGACCCAAATTTTCCTTGATTAGCTTTTAATTTCATTTTATGTTCTATGCATCTTGTAAGAATACAACAATCAAACTACTTCCGATTGCTTAATTTTAAGTTGGGAAAATTATTTTTTTGGTACCATAGGATAGACCTATTTGCAATTTTGGTACCACTAGATACAAAAATGCAAATTTGGTACCATAGGATAGGTTTTCATTGCAACTTTGATACCAAACCCAATTTTCCCTCAAAATTAATGATAATTTAACCCCTATGAAATGAATAATGTTCAATATACCCCCTCGTGGTTTAAAAAAGAGCATTTTAACCCCTAAATTTTTTAAAAGTTTCACATCACCTCCCTGATATTTTTATAGGCGACACTTTATCCACTTTATTATGATAATAATGTGGCATTTTACCCCTGTGTTATGATAAATGTGGCAATTTATCCCCCTATGTTATAAAATAGCTTGTATGCCTACTCTCAATTTCGGCAAGTGAGTTTACATTCTCAGGCTGAAGGGGGTAAATTGCTTTATTAAAATTTTACTGCGGGTAAATTGATTTTTTTCCAAATTATAAAGGGGTAAATTGAACATTATAGTGCATTCACACACACGAGCGCCTATGACATTCGACTGTGACTTAATAGTGACCTCCGTCACGGGACAATTGCTACCATAATACAAGCTAATAGACCCCTTAAACATAAATTCAAATTAACGATGACTTAACTATTTTTTATCCAAATTAACTGAATTTGAATGGAAGGGATTCACATTAGAATCCAATCAGTTAACAACCCAATTACACTTTCATAATTCTCTTTCAACTAAATTTTGAAGACCCAATTAAAACTATAGTTTTTTTCTCTCTTTTGGGCTCAAGATAACTACAATCTGATTGTGGTATGTACACAAACGAGATAGAGCACAACAGAAAAAAATAAAGAGATAGATCTATGTATCTAATTAATTAATGAGACTAGTTCAAATTCTTGGGTATCTGATCCAAAAGACATCCAAAATGAATGTATAAACTTTTTTATGGATGCTCCACGTATAGGTACTAGCCATTCTAATGGAGAGAATTTCACTTTTGGTACCACAATTTGTCTTACTTTAAGGATTTTGTATCAAAAGTATTTCGTCCGACACATTTGGTATCATTATTTGACAGGACGTACACATTTCATACTTCCATCAAATTAATTACGGAATTGAACACGTGAGGAGCACGTGCTCGTCAAATTTTACGAAATTGATGAAAAATTGTAGAATTGGTCCTATAATTAAATGTTGCTGGCAAAGTTTGTCCCACATAGTTTCTGATCCACAAATTTACCCTACAATTCACAAATTTAAAGCATTTCAGTCACAACTGCAAAAATAGTTAAATTATTAATCCTATTTAATAAATTTTATATATTATTATTAAATTTCTTAAAATAATTAGATTATATATATATATATATATATATATATATATATATATATATTATTAAATATCTTAAACTAATTAGATTTTATATAATAACATATAAATTAAATAATATTTTATATAAAATCTGCAAAAAAGAATCTTTTTAAAATTATATAAATATTATTAATCCTATTTAATAAATTTTACGTATCATTAATTCTTGTTATATTTCACGGTTATATTTTTTTTAATTATCAATTTTTATTTAATTAAAGATATATATATATATATATATATATATACACACACACATATATAATCTAATTAGTTTAGTATTTATAATAATAATACATAAAATTTATTAAATAGGATTAATAATATTTATATAATTTTAAAGATCTCTTTTCTAAGATTGTATATAAAATATTATATAATTTATATTTTATTATATAAAATCTTATTAGTTTAAGATATTTAATATATATATATATATATATATATATATATAATATAATTATTTTAAGAGATTTAATAATAATATATCAAATTTATTAAATAGGATTAATAATTTAACTATTTTTGCGATTGTCCTTGAAATGCTTCAAATTTATATATTGTAAATTTGTCAACCAGACAACATGTGGGGCAAACTTTGGCGACAATCTTTAATTATAGGACCAATTCTATAATTTTTTCATCAATTCCGTCAAATTTGACGGGCACGTGCTCCTCACATATTCAATTTCATTATCAATATGACGAACGTCCTGTCAAATAATGGTACCAAATGCGTTGGACGAAATAATTGTGGTATTAAATCCTTAAAGTAAGGTAAATTATGCATGGTACTAAAAGTGAAATTCTCTCCATTCTAATGAAATTCTCTCCATTCTAAATTACGGGGATGGGGATGGGGTTGGGGGGGGGGGGGGGGGGGGGGGGTTGGTAGGGATGGGTTTTGGGATTTTTTTTTTTTTTGTAAATTATAATTATTTTATAAATAATATATAATTTTATCTTTTTAATAAATATTATTATATAAATTTTAGATTTAAAAAATGTGTTTTATTTTTAATATTTTATCAAATTTATGTTAAAGTATTATTTGGTTTGTTAATATTATTTATAAAATTAAATTAGTTAAATAAATATGTAAACATAATAAGTAAAATCTCTAAATTGGTCCGCACGTGTCTTATTCGAGCCAATTTTGAAATTAGGCAACAATGTGGACTAAAATTGTCAGTAAATTTGAATATGTGGGGTTATTTTGACAACTTGAAAAGTTAGGGGTATAATTGTCAGTCAACATAAGTAATGGTATCAATTTTGCAATAAAACTTAACTGCCACGTCATCAGTTAACGTCCAATTTTAACGGTGGTACCAAAAGTGATTCAATTTCTTAAATTGTGGTACCAAATGTGTCGGCCTCGATTTTTATGGTACTACAAGTGAGAATCGGTATATAGTTTGGTACCACAATTGCAATTCTCTCTAGAGATAACTCTTTTTTTTTTTTTTGGTACAACAAGAAACAGAAAGAACTTAAGCAATGTCCTCCTCTAACAAACCCAGTAATTCCTCAGGAGCAGTCTCCCAAAAACAGTGATTCTCTTTAAGGTCATGGCCCAACTTTGCTAAAGTATCTGCACAGCAATTCCCAATTCTTCTAGTATGAACCACACGGCTCTCCCACGGCATCCGAAGCAGCCTACGACAGTCCTCAATAATTCTTCCCAGCGGGTGTTGTTCCGTGTCTGCACACTTGATCAACTTTACCACCACATCCGAATCAATTTCCAGTTCGAGTTTAGGAACTCTTCTTTCCCAAGCCAACTTGAGCCCCTCTCTTGCCGCAATTAATTCGGCAGAAATTATAGATATGTTTCCCAGCTTGTAAGAGAACCCTCCTTTCCAATTACCCAACTCGTCTCTTAGAATCCCTCCAGCCGACGCACTCTTTCTAGAAGTCAACACACTCCCATCCGTATTCATTTTGTGCCAACCTCTATCCGGTTTCTTCCAACATCCCGAACCAGTGGCCCCCTTTTCCTTTGGTTTTTTCTTTACGGAGGTGCTTGACAGGTCCCCTGCCAATCGCTTAGCAACAAAGGTTGTTTGTACATACATGCATGTTGGTTTATATGGAAAGCTAGAAATGAAGCAATCTTTACCCAAAAGCCAATAAACCAGCTTCAAATATGGCAATCTACACGAAATTTCACAAACACTTTATTATACTTGCAAAAGAAAAATCTTGTTAGTAAATTTGTGTACTCTACCCGCCGGAAACTCTTCCCCCCAATATCGTGAAATTAAATATAGATGGATCATCTTTTGGTAATCCAGGTAAAGCATGTATTGGTGGGATTTTACGAGACTCGACAGGGAATTTCATATCCTGCTTTGCGGCATACATTGGTATAGCCACAAATCACACGGCAGAAATGTGGGCCTTAAGAGAAGGATTATAACTAGCTCGAAATCTTTACATTCAAAGTTAATTATAAATGCTGACTCACTGTCTTTACTCTTTTCTGTGTGCAGGAAACAGACCCGGAACAAGCTAAACATCAATCTTCTCCAGGATATCTGGAAGGTACTGACTGAGTTCACATCTGTAGATATCAGTTTTAGTTACTGGGAAAAGCCAATGCAGTTGCGGACTTTTTGGCTAATATGGGTTCCTCTTTTGTGTACGATTCTGGACTACATAAATGGTGTTAGTTGATTATAAATGTTGACTCACTGTCTTTACTCTTTTCTGTGTGTAGGAATCAGGCCCGGAACAAGCTACACATCAATCTTCTCCAGGATATCTGGAAGATATTGACTGAGTTCACATTTGTATATATCAGTTTTAGTTACAGGAAAACCAATGCAGTTGCGGACTTTTTGGCTAAAATGGGTTCCTCTTTTGTGTACGATTCTGGACTACATAAATGGGTTATGACTGAGAATCCAAGCATTCTTAGAAACTATGCCTGTTTTAATTCCAGAATGTTTTGGGACTCGTGCCCCGACTATCTAGTGGAGTTTTGCGTAGGGATTTACAATCCAATGTACATAGAGTAGTTTCCACTAGTTCACCTTGTAACATGTACATTAGTTTGAAATAAAATGTGAATGGTTTGTTTGTTAAAAAAATTAATTAATGAGAAAATTACACTTTTCCTCCTGAATTTACAGTGAAATTGTAATTTTTTCCTTAATTTCAGTTTTTTGCACCCTGAACTTACATTGGTATTGCACTTTCCCCCCTGAACTTTTTCATGGCCACTTTTCCGTCCAAAATGTTCAGAAAGAGAAAGTGCAACACAAAAATTCATGGTGGAAAATGCAACAATGGTGTAAGTTTGGGGAGAAAGTGCAACTTTTGATGTAAGTTTAAGGGGTATAACTCAATTTTTTTCAACCAATTATATTCAAATTGAAAAGAAAAAAAAATAGTATGTATAATTTAATAATTGTAATAAAATATATAATTAAAAAAAAAACTTTAGTACAAAATTAACATCTATTAAATATTAGAACTATCAATCGAGCCTTGTGAGCCTAGCTTTAAATGGCTCGAACTCAAATATTGTCTGATTTTATAGTTGTAGGCTCAAAATCGGCTCATAAATTTTCTGATTTCTTTGCCTCAAACTCGACCCATGTAACTTTTCGGGTTTCGGGCCTATATCGAGCTCATATCGGGTTTCTTAATATAAGCAAATTTAGCTCGACATATAAAAAGTTAAGATTACCGAAACACATATGAATATACTACTATTACGTAATACATGAGTATGTATATAAATTCCATGCATGTACTTCATAATAATAAAACATTAAATAATGTTTAAACTGAAAGATCGAATCATTTGCCCACTATTTTGAAGAAACGTTTGATTTATATGAACAAACAATAGAGTTTTAAAGTCCCAAGACTCTGATGTATTGACCTTTGTGTTAACTTTTGCCTTTTTATTTTATTTTATTTTATTTTTGTTGAACTTTTTTCCTTTGAGCTTTGGCCAATACGTAATTGATATATTAACATATATGTGGGTTTACACTATAACTTTTTACAAAGTTTTCTTGTTTCAAAATAATAACAGTAATTAATAATATAACTACAATACAAATAATTAATCCTAATATTTAAAATAATTATATATTCCGACTTTATTCGGGCTGAGCCGTATTAGGCTCAAGCTCAACTAATAAATTGATCGGGTTTAATATAATAGCTCAAACTCGGAACGACTCACTAATATTCGGGTTCGGGTCAGTTTTAATTGGGAGGAGCCTTCGGGTAGGCGGCTCAATTGATAGTCCTATTAAATATAAACAAATATATTATTTAGACATTACATAGTAGAAGATGGATACAAAATCAATCATACACTATAATTTTATGTTCAAGTTTATCTTTGCAAGTTTCGCATTACATGTTTCAAATTGTTAAAATTTGTAAGAAAAAAATAATTTGACAGTGGATTTTCTGAAAATTGTCATTTGAAGAAAAAAAAGATTAACTTGTTAATTAAAGAAGTAAAAATAATACTTTCAATTCCATTAAGTTATAGCCGGATTGCACTTTCCTTCCTGAATTTACATCTTTACTGCACTTTTCACCATGAAGTTTTGTGTTACACTTTCCCTCCTAAACTCTTTCGCCGGAAAAGTGCTAATATAAGTATAGGGTGAATAGTCCAAAAAATTGAAGTTCAGGGGAAAGTACAACTTGATCGTAGGTTTAGGGGGAAAAGTGCAACTTCTCTTATTTAATATAACCGAAATTTAACCTTTAAATCAAATCGGAGCGTCTCTAGTATCCGTTCACAATCTAACGGCCACGATTGAGTGGGACTAAACCATAACGTATATTCGAAGCCCAACGGTCGAAAAACATACTGACCAAATTTCTTCCCTAATAAAGATTCCCCATTTTCTTTTATCTCCCCCTACGCTCTCACAAAATTGTATTCATCGCCAGTTTCAACCAAAATCTCAATCATAATCCAAGATTTACTTCACCAATTTCTTTATTTCTCTGAAATAAGAAACCCAGTTAGAAAGAATGAGTGTATTTCAATTTCCAGATCATCAGGTATGGAACAATGCCGCTTTTGACAATGGCGATTCCGAAGGTTTCACTGTTACTAGAAATTCAATGGAATCTTCTTTAGATTCCGTTTCGGGGAAAGAAAATCAGGGTCCTTTATTGGAGAATCAAATATCCTCTGTGTCTTCTTCAATTACTCCACTCAAACCAGTTAATAGAGATGGGGATGTGGAGAAATCAAGAATTAAGGGGGTTTTGGATAAAGGGTTTCTTAAAGAAAACAAGGTTTTGGAAAAGAAGGAATTTCGAGATGAGAAGATTATTGATAAGGAGATTCAAGAAATTGAATTTGAAATTAGTAGATTGAAATCAAGATTAGAGGGTTTGAGAATTGAAAAGGCTGAGAGAAATGTGAAAGCTGTGGAAAAGAGAGGAAAAATTGTGTCCTCAAAGTTTATGGAGCAAAAAGAGAGTGCAAAGAAAAAGATTGAAGAGAATTCATCTTTGAGTGCAGGAACAAAGGTTCAGAGAAGAGGGCTTAGTTTAGGGCCTGCAGAAATTGTTTCCGTAGGGCGAAGAGGAATTAGTATGGGACCATCGGAGATTTACGGTGCCGTGAAATCGAAACAATTTACCACCCCTTCTCAAAATAGGAGAAAGTCTTGTTTCATGAAGCTACAAGATATTGACGAAGAAAAAGTAGTAACTAAAGAGAAGGGCAAGAGTTTGAGTTTAAGTCCCAAATCAAGAAAACTTGCTAATATAAAACAAGTTTCCTCTAGACAAGCTGTGACCACAATAGCATCAAAAAAAGTTGTGAAGAAAGAAGATGTGGTGATTAATTCAATTCAGCCCAAGAAATTGTTTAAAGATGGCGAAAAATCTGTTCTAACTACTAATAAGAAGCCATTGAGGCCAGGAAGGGTTGTGGCTAGTCGGTATAGTCAAAATACGACCTCATCAATGAGGAAGAGGTCTTTACCGGAGGATGATAAGGATGACGGCAAAAGATGCGAGAAAAAACGCTCTTTATCTGTTGGGAAATCGCGTGTGAATGAAACTGAGAGCAAGAATTTAGGTACTGAAAGCCGAGTGAAGAAAAGGTGGGAAATTCCTAGTGAGATTGTTGTTCATGGTAGTGAAAAGGAAAATGAAAATTCTCCTCATTTGCTTCGGAGAATAAGGATTGGTAGGGTGATGAATGAGAGCCCTCGTGACTCTGGAGCTGCGAAAAGGGTAGTTGAGTTGATCGGAAAGAAGTCGTTTTTCGCCATTGATGAGGGAGTCGAGCCGCCAGTTTGTCAAGCTTTGAGTTATGGAGAGGAAGAAGATTAAATAAGAAGTTTAATTCATCTTTGAATTCTTGTTACTATGTTCTACTGGATGTTGGGTAAGCATGCTTTTGCTTCCGTTTGAGTAATAGTGCTAGTACTAAAGATGCTAGTTTTGGTTTTGTTGCTTTGTGATATATTGTTTTGAATAAGACTGTTAAATGAATATTTTTGCATAATTACTTGAAGAATTGATCTTATTGCATTATGTTCTAGTGAATTACCTCTATGATAACTTGGTTTCTTAGACTTGCCTTTGGAACTTTAACTAATGTGTAATCTGTGTGGATTGGTAAGTTGTGGAGCCTCGTTAGAATCGTAGCCCGTATTTATACGTGGATCGACCTTCACTGTCTAATTTTGTCTTTAAATATGGGGACATGTTCTAATGTTTAATTAAATCATTTTGAATTGCCGCAGCAATTGAGCAGGATGTAGTTTCGCATTCGAGTGTGACTTTATAACAAGACTCTAAACTTTCTTTGTTGTTCCTGCTTGATCGGAAATTAAGCATATCCGTCATCAGTACTCGTATTGAACAAAATCTTGAACTCACTTTCTGCTCAAATTCATTACCTACTCTTTTGATGTACGGATTGGCTCGTTTCGAATTCGAATCGAGTCCCTTTCGGATATGAAAGGCCCGGCCTCTGTCTGAGATCACAAACATTCTTGTGCGCTAGCTGACAAAGACATGAATATGTGTTGTAGCTGTATCTTTGTAGAACTTCTGGAAAATTTGTTATACATTGCAGTAATTTTCTACGATTTATCGTTTGATAGGTTGTAAATTCGTTTTAATCTTGAATGGAAAAGTTCAAAATTATTAAATATAGTATAAAACATTAAACTACTTGGAATTTGTTAGTAATAAACTGACTAAAGCATTCTCTCCATTCATGCAAATCCTTCAATGCATAAACAATGCTTAGTGAAATACAAAAGGTAAGAAAAAAAACTACGTAAACGAAGCATCCAAACAAATACTTAATTCGAATCAAAATCAACTATCAGATATACTCAACAAGTGTAACAATTATGAAATAACTAGTTCCTACTTCCTAACATAATCTGAAAAAAGGGAAAGAAAAAAAGATAAAAAACACTACTTTCTAACATAAGGCGGTTCTATAAAAGTCAAAACACTATTTTTCTCCTTGAACCAATTATATTCTTTTGAACAAATTTTTCTATATTCTTTACTTATATAACAATGATGATTATTAAAAAAAACCAACCTGTAATATATATCTGCAATCTCCCCACCGATATAACAACGATCCTTATAGAAACAAAACACCCTGCAATCTTCTTCATCATTCTCCCCATTAGCATTTACGAATGGTGCCGAGTATGAGATATCACCACTAATAAACAAGGCAGTATTCTTCAAACTTGTTTGAAGAATCCAACTCATTTTAGACCAATCGAACTTGAACACCGACCACTTAGATTTAGGTTTAACGCTCGTGCAAGCGGTCATAAGATTTTCCCCAATCTCGATTAACCAACATATTAAACTCGAATTAGACAAATGACGATTTTCTGTGGGAAAACCTGGCGTAAGTAATTCCCAAGATTTATTTGCGAAACTATAGCTTTTCAAAAGGCCTCCGGTAAATAGACAATAGAGTTTTCCTTTCATGTAATGGACGCTGCAAAGTCCCTTTTGTAATATGTCAGGGGTTCCTATGCTCCATACTCTGTCCTTAGACGACAAACAAATCTTGCAAACGTCATGGATACAACTATTGGTTTCACGATCTACAAATCTGCGGACAACAAAAACTTCACACTCGGGAAAAGTGGGATCGGTCGTAAATGTAGCTTTAATAAATCCATATTTCAAATCCGGAAGAATAATGAAATCATTGGTAAAAGGATTGTGGAAGAATAGGGATGAATTGAACTCTTCCTGACCGAAAAGCAACCAACCATTTTTTGAAGCATAAACTCTTTCCGGATAGAAAAAGAAATTCGGATTGATTTTCTCTATGGTATTCGAAACTTTGTATGATTTTTGAGAATATGGATCAAATAATTGACACACCAAAGGATTTTTTGGGTAAAGCAATGAAAGATTTATTACCCATGGGAGGCGGTAGGAAGAACTCGTACTAGTACAATTCTTGGATACTCGTCGCCAACCCCTGCAAACGGCGCCGTAGCGAATTTGAGCGGTGAAGTGAAGCTTTTTCAGGATTAATTCGAGTATGTCATATGGAAGATCAGCCCAATTTTTCGTTTCCATTAAATTTTGCTTTTTCTTGTTCAAACAATCCATCATATGGTTTTTCTCGGGGATTTATTTATCCTAAGGTTTAATGTGTACTAGCTAGTCATGTAGGTTAACTAGGTTTTATGGAGGAAAATTGCACTTTGCCACCCAATCTTTCAGCGTTTTCTCACTTTGCGACATAATCTTCGTGAGTTTTCGGGTAAATGCAAAATACTCCCCAGTGTTATGCTAAATCTACAAGAAACTATCTTGTGAAATTTTTATTGCGCCAAACTTCCTTGTGTTTTTAAAAACCCTGTAAAAAATACCCAATTTATAAAAAATAGGCCGTTTTGGATCGACATATTTCAAGAAACCATTTTTAAAATACTTCAAGTTGGTATCTACAACTTCACGTGATATAGTTTTAAAATTATTTCTTGAAATATGTCGTTCCAAAATTACCTATTTTTTATAAATTAAGTGTTTTTTTGCAGAGTTTTAAACACACAAGAAAGTTTGGCGCAATAAAAATTTCATAGGGTAGTTTCTTGCAGGTTTAGCATAATACAGGGGAGTATTTTGCATTTTTCCCCGAGTTTCCACTTAACTACTTTAGCTATTTAAAATGTCTCACACACCACATTTGGAATATACGGGAATATTCAATTTTCGGACTTCATGTGGCTTAAGCCGGGGGCAAGATAAACATTTAAATATTGAGGTGGCCAAATGCGAAAATTTTCAAAAATTTGACGTTATGGGATATTTTAACTTCTTTCTTGACATTTTTATCAAAAACATCTTTCAATATCCCATTACCGTCAAACCTTTGAATGTTGCACTTTGTCACCCAAACTTTAAACATTGTCGCATTGTCACCCCAGACTTTTTTCTTCGGTAGAACTTTTATTTCCCTGAAAATTACCCTAGCACATAAAATAGTAATTCTACGCCACTAATTTTGTAGACATAAATTTTTAGAAAAAAAACATATTGAACAGAGCTAATAACTATTTTACTTGAAAATCTAAAACTCTTGATTGTAGTATCCTTTTATTCTCTCGAATTATTTTTTGAAAAAATTCATCTTTAGTCCTGTAACTTTAGTAATTATCCGTATTTAGAACTATATACATCAAGCTTTTAAATTTAGTTTTGCAACTTTGGAAGGTCTTTTCAACAATGTTTCGGTGAAGACAAACACACACTCATCGCATGAAATTTCTAGACCTTATGGTTAAAAATGACATCACATCCTTCATTTAATTTCACAATGAAATAATATGGTGATGATGTTGAGTCATTCCTAATTATAAGGTCTATGATTTTTTCTTAAACCAAGTCTAAATAAGAATTTTCCCTCGTTGCAAATCTTTTATATAGGAAAACATTAATATTGTAACCACAAAACATTGATATAGTGTTAATATATAGGGTAATTTATACTCATATCCCTTGAGGTTTAGTCATATTAGAAGGAACCTCTGTAGTTTCAGAAATTATAAGGACACCCCCTTTGGTTTATTTACTGACTCCATAATTCAAACCTCATTGAATATTTTCTGCTAAAGAAGCTGCTTTGAGGCAAACATTTTCCAAATAACCACAACTAAACGTTCTTAACAACTCAACCTTTCATTGAGGAGTTCAATTCATATACATAAACAGTTGCAATTTTTCAAAATCTATTCTAACAAAAATAGTTTTTGTAACATCAACGGAGGCAAACTCGACCGTACAATAATCTTCACGGGCCAAATGCCACGAAAAACTCAGACTAAAACCAAAGAATCTAAGAGCTATATATGGTTTATTATGATCAATAAACTCAGCAAAATTTGCTGCATATTATTGCCTTTATTGGAGGAAATCATAGATAATTTGAACTCCCCACAAAGCATATAATCTTATAATGCTTCCATCAAACTTTATATGCACTGAAATTAAGAGAGAAAAAGAGATGCAGCAACACTCGTTCGTGTCAAATACGACTTGAGTCTCTCCCGAAGATGAATCTCCTCCCCCAGTCACCGATCACGAGAAACCTAGTACGCCAGCTAACTTGTTTACTGTACGTAAATATATGAACAATACTAGTTAAATGGATCATGATATAATAAAAAAATTAAGATCAATGGAAAAGAGTTCTGTATGTGTACTGACCTTGCATATATAGAATACCAAAGCCATTGCGTACTTCGGCCCATGGAAACCCAGTCTCCGGGCAGCTCTGCTGCCGCTTGCTCCCCACCAAGAGGCGCAAATTGCCCAAGATGCCGGTACCTTGTGTTCATATGTATTAATTCGAATCAACATCAAAAAACGACAATTATACCCCACCAAAAAATGCAAAAAACACACATATTCACCTAAAATTTGACAATAATCTCTCTGTTAACTTTCAAAATTGGCAATAATCCTCATGTTCACTTAAAAAATTTGGCAATAACCTACCTATTAATTTATGAAGAAATTTCAAATGTGGAATTTTGCTAATACAATAATAACACAAGGGATTTTTGCTATAAAAAGAAAAACACGAGAGTTTTGTTTGCCAAGCACAAGGGGTATTATTGCATTTAGCTCCTATTTAAATAGTGTTCATTTTAATCATATAATGACATTTAATTCATCTATATATCTGATTTATTGTGAAGACGTAAATGAGATGCCAATGCAGAGAAAATGGTATATACCGGAAAGGGCGAAACTCATGACGACCACCACTTCTGAACTTACGAGGGCCCTCTGGTTCTGATTTACATTTCTCTCGTTTGTTAAAACACATAGAAAGATATGCACCTTGTTGAACCGCAACCTGTTAAGCATGACAATCAAACCAAAACTCATTACTTGATGTATAATCACTTAAAGGGAATAAATTGAAATCGAAGCGAACTTACTTGAGCAGTAGCGGGAAGGCTTTTTGTTTGTTTATCGACATGTGATAATGCTAACTTGAACCCTTCAATATCTATCTCTTCTCTATCACTTCCATCTACATCTTTTAGTAGATCAGTTACTTCAAACAAATGCTTGCTTTTCAAATGAAGTTCGACTTGAGGGTATCGGATAACAACATCTTCGACCACATCTATGAACTCTTCGATAGTTAAGGTACCAGAATTGTCTTTGTCTGCAGCTTTAAAAATGGCTGATATATCTTCCTGAAAAATAAACAGATTTAACCAAGACTATTGTATGGGTGCAAAAATATGCAAAAAGGATGGAAAATGAGCAGTAGGACCAAAAGTGCAATACTTATAAATATTTGAACCATAAATGTAGCTTCTGTAAAGCGCGGGACCAAAATTGCAGAGGGTTCAATACCATGGGGCTAACAATGCAACTTTTCCAGAAATGTTTCCATGGAAAGGTCAAATTGTTTTCTCGATGATCTTTAGAAACTTCTTTCTTCCTTTGATTTAAACTTGAAGGATCAAAATGGATGTAAACATGAAACTATTAAAAGAACTTGCCATAATCTTTTTTTGATCGACAGTGGCACAATCACCTAGCGCGTATATATCATCGAGTCCCTTAACTTTCAACCATTCATCAGTCGCCAAAACACGTCTATTCCCCTAAAGACCGAATATAAATTTGATTTAAAACGTCATAAAGATATGCAACGAAAGAATACACCATAATATACAAAACATACCTGCCCTATTTGTTCCATAAAGTCCTTCACCACTGGCCTAGTGCCAACTCCAGTCGACCAAACTACCATTCCATGTGGGATAGAAATATCCTCCCCTTTAGATCTCGTTTTCATATTAATCATCCTCTGTGAAACACTCATTACTCGGTGTCCTGTTAAAACTTCGATCCCGTCTCTTTGAAACTTCTGTTCAGCAAACGAGCTTATCCTTTCATCAAATCTACACAAAAACGAGATATTTTATTATAAACTTAAAAAAATTATAATAGATGAAATTATGTAAAATCGTAGCTTACGTGTTCAAAATATGATCACCAGATTGTATCAAAGTTATGCTGACTAAATCTTTAACCGAGGGATATATTTTTACCAAATCTTCATGTATAAAATCATGAAGTTCTGCAGCGAACTCTACGCCAGTCGGGCCACCTCCGACTATTACAAAATGGAGATTAGTTTTTCGTTCTTCCTCAGTAAGTTCTGGAAGGACAGCCTTTTCAAAACAATCTATTACAGTCCTACGAATCCTTTGAGCATCCTCTACTTCCTGCAAGAATACTATTACTTCTTTGTAAAAAAGTTAAGGCTATGTTTGGTTCATGGAGTTTAGTGAGTTAACTCTACGTAAAATACTTTTATAGAACTCTAGGATTTAGTTTATTTTTCTCGTTTTCCTTATCATTTTCTTCACCAAAAGTCAAGAACCAAACATAGCTTAACAGATCGCATTTCAGATTTGTATTGTAAATAAGAGATTACCTTCAAGAAAAGGCAATGCTCTAAGACACCAGGAGTATCGAACGTGTTTACTTGCGCTCCAATAGCTATAACTAAATAATCAAAATCTAAACAAAACTCATTACTCCCAGCTAAATTTTCATCAATATTGGACCGGCATAAAACTTTTTTGTTTTCCGGATCAATCTTGAGACATTCTGCTTCCCAGAACTTAATTTCGCCATTTCTCTATCGGGATATTAGAAAAAAAGAAATGGTTAATTTGAACAAATTATTTCAATAACTTAAATCATAAAACTTTACCTTTTTAATAATATTTCGGACTGGCTCGACTATGCTACGTGCCTCGACTGTTCCACAAGTGACACTAGGTAACAATGGGGTGAATGCAAAGTAATTCCTAGGTGAAACAACTTGAACATCATATGATGAGATGTCCAAATCTTTCAAGAAACTAGTACTAGCCCATCCTGTTCCAAGAACTACCACCTTCTTCTTCTGTGTCGTCTCGTTTTGACACGGTACAGAAATTGATTTTGGCCCGTTTGCACTCGAATCTGCATAAGCTAGGAGTCCTCCACTACTGTAATAAACCAACAAGAATTGCACTTTTTTACGAATTCGAAATATATATATATAAATGTAACCAAACAAAACACAAAACAATAATAGCATTTGTAAGAACAATCAAGAGGAATAGAATTATCTTTATTTCTTAATTTATGAATAAATTCATCATCTCCATCTATAGTCCTGTCACACATTAAATTATATTAAAGAACCTAACTTTGATTTTAGAAATTTAGATTTTAACAATCAAATAATGCTAATTAAGGGCACAATAATGATCGCATCCATCATAATGTCAAAACCCATCTCAAGAAAAATAACAAAAATGGGCCTTTCCATGTTAACATTAATAATAAATACATTTGAACAAGATATAATTAAATTCATATGAAGGAGATCAATCAAAATGTAACCTGATAGAGCAAAAAACTAAAAGCTTTGTTGAATAAGTGGGATCATTGAGAATTTTGTTGAAGTATGAGAAAATTTTCATCTTTCTTTGTTTATCTTCTGTCTTCACTTGAACTCTTGGCAGGAGAGAAAATGTAGACTGTTACATGGTGATCACTTTTCTCTCTTGGGTAGTTATGAACGTTATAAAGTTGGGTCAAAAATCGTAACGGCAAATTATTCTAGTACAAGATTATGCCAAACTCATACAACCATAAAATAAGTGTATTACACTTATTGCGATTAATTACTCTATTAGAAGTTACATTTAATTAATACATTTGTTTGATGATTAGTTGATCTCTTAAAAGTTACGTCTCATTTCAAAGCAAGTGTAATAAGGTACTTATATTTGCTCAAATATGATTTGAAAATCCATAATTATTAAAAGGAAATATTACATGTTTGTTTGTCTTGATTTCAAAGAGCATTTCGATGCTCTCTGAAAAACCAAACAAAAAAATATTTAATGCTTTCAGGAATAAATTTATGCTCTCTCAAACCTCATAAACAAAGCTCATCTTAATAAATTAATACTCCATATATCTCTGAAAAATCCTATACAAAATTTACTTTAATTTGATACAAGTAATGTGTCTCTTACACTACTTATTCCAAATAATAACATCATTTCACGCTTAATTAGTGTCTTCTTCAGAGAGTATCTCAATCAATCCTTCCGGTGGTGATTCCCTGTGTCGTGCCCTTTCTTGTAATGCATGGCCCCTTCTTGCCAATTCATCCGCGCGTATGTTTCCTCCTCTACGTATGTGATAGAGTTTGCAAGTCCATGACTTTCTAATGAGTTCTCAACAATTTTCATTAATGTATCGCCTTCTTAATCAATTGGATCACCACTCTAGAGTCACACTCCACTGCTAGCTTGTCGACGCGTCTGTTCCAAGCTATTTTAAGTCCATAGCTTTTTTACCGTAAGTACGGTTGATGATTGGGTTATGATAAGTTTAGTTAACATTTATATCATTAATTTTTTACATAGTAGTTCCTCTTGTGATTTTTTTCCCATTTTAGTCCCTACTATAAATTATTTGTTTCATTTTGGTCATTTTCAAGTGGTCTAAGATGAACAAAAGTGCCAAAACAATTTTATGAGGGACTAAATTGATAAATAAACAGTTTATGAGGGACTAAATTGATACAAAATAATTTTATGAGGGACTAAAGTATAACACTATAAGTAACAGACCCCTTGTAAATAACCAAAGTGAAACAAATAATTCATAATGGGAACTAACGTGGGAAACAAAACACAAGAGGGACCACTCTGTAAAAAGTTAATGATAACGAGAACCATTAGTAATGTTTACCCACTAAAAAATAATCTATAATCGGGTTGAAAATAGGTCAAGTGAGAAATACACACACTTAACTAAACTAAATAACATGTAATAAATTAATTTCACTCAAAAGTACTATTTTATTTTTCTCTCCCATATTCGTGAAAATTTTAGTTAAAATTCTAAATATTACAATATTGCTTTAATTAAATAGAAGAAAGAGAAAAACTTTCATATAATTTAGATTATTTAATATTAATTTAATCTATTTATTTATGAGTATGGTGTAATTTTTTTATTTTTTATTTCGAATTAGCAAAAACACAAGTAATCATAAAATAGATCAACCTGACTCAATCAAGCTCGTCTTCAACTCCACTAATTTTGAATAGGGTTGGCAAAATGGGTCTGGACCCAATGGGCCAGCAATGACGTGTCCAGGCCCGTTAAGACCCAACTCATTGGTGTATATAATTTATTGGATTGGGTTGGGTCTGGACAAATATTAAGTTTATGAGGTTTTAGTGGACCTTAAGCGGGTCCATAATGGGTCTAAAAAAAATAAAAATAGTAATGGCTTACTGGGCTTGGCAAATGTGGCTAGTTGAAGATAAAGTTTACTAGACTTTAACAGAACAATGTTTTAGCTGCTGGCCCACTTTTTGCTACAGCACATTAGTCATATTATCTAACTTTTACATAATTATTATATTATACATAATGATTATACTATTTTATTATGTTGCATATGTTAAATAAAAATAACAAATAAATAATAATAGCAAATTATAAAACAGTACTCTATTTTTTTGACTTTATAGTGTCAGATAAAATTTTGAAATAAAACTCTAATAGTTATATTTAACTTGTAAAAAATATTTTATTAAGTTATAATTTTTAATTTGAATATCAAAAAATTATGTTTTTAGTACCTTTTTCTTGTGTAAAACTAAAACTACAACATTCAAATATAAGGAATTAAAAAAAAACACTAAATTGAATGTTAATATTGATAGAATTTTGAAAAACAAATATAATACTAGAATGTAGTACTATGTTTTAATCATCCAATTCTTTTTTGTAAAATAAATAAATAAATAAATAAAAGGACTGGCCCTACCCGACCTGACCCAGATCCAGTTGGGACCCGACTCGCTTACGACCCTTTTGACCAGACCCGAACCCGATCCGACCCACCCGTTTACCACCTTAATTTTGAACTTCATCCACTTTTAAGTTTTAACCCGTATTAAGTGGGCCATTTTTGGATCATGGAGTACATGTTATTTCCTTAGTTCACATTTTGTTTCCTAAATAAGATAAAATATAATCAATTGTATTTCTAAAAAAATTAGATAATATATAATTGATTGTTTTTAACTATGTATAATTAGAGACATAAAAAAGGTCTGCATTATATTTGTGATTGTGCGAGAATACCACACTCGGTACTTTCATCTTACGTCCATTAGTCGGGGAAGAATCAATAAGTTAAAGCCTTTAATCTTAAGTGCCCTCATAACTTAAAGCATCTTGGTCTTCCATTTTGCAGACCGAGGTCTCAGAAGCAAGCCTTTAATGTTATAATTGCTAAGCTTCAATCGAAACTTAGCGGCTAGAAGAGCCGCAACCTCTCTCAGGCAGATCGGGGTGTTCTTGTCACTGCCGTTGTTGAAGCCCTACCTCTCTACCCTATGTCAACCTACCTCCTACTTATTGACCTTTGCGAAGTTGGCATGGAAAATGGCTTCTCGGAGGACTGCCTTTGGGTTAAAACACTTGGGGCCAAATATCCTAGATGATCAGACCTTTTGAAACTCAACGATGTCCCTCGAATGCTTCATGGGTTTGGCGTGATTTATTCTCATGTAAAGACATCATCTTGAAATGGGATTGTTTCTCTGTCACGGCTAGCTCAAACGTATTTACTTGGAAAGAACCATGGCTTCCTTTTGTGTCTGGTTTTATCCCCGATGCGAAGCTAGATATTTTTTATCCTTCCTCTCATTGTATTTTAGTTAGACATCTCATGACCGAAGGGAGTAATTCTTGAAATTTTGAATTACTCAACAACATTTTCCCCGAATCTATTGTTCAAGCGATTGTTAAAATCCATCTCTCCCTCCCCCGAGCTAAAAAAGTTGGTTTGGACTCCCTCTATGTCAGGAGTTTTTTCCTCCAAAAGTACTTATCTTGTATCTCAAGCCCACCATTTTATGTCACTTCAAGCTTCGAATTCTCTTATTATGAAAAATATTTGGAAGGCCAAGCTTTAAAATAGATTCAAGTTTTTGGAAAGTTTTTTATAATCTTCTTCCGACCAAAGTTAGGCTTAATGCATTCTTTCTGATTGATTGTTTGTATTGCCTCGTGTGTTGTTTAGAAGATGAGTCATTGGAGCATTTGTTTCTTCATTGTTCTTTCGCCAAAGCCGTTTGGTTCACATCTAAATGATTTTTCCATCTTGATGTATTTAATAATGAACCCCTTAATTGCTTTCTCTTGACCATTCTGGACAGCAAAGCAAATTTGTTCACTTGTGACGATATTAGATGGAAATTTCTCATTTTTGCAGCTATTACTCTTTATTCCCTTTGGATGAACCGAAACCTCATTACTCACGTCAAACTTGCTTCTTCGGTATCTACTTGTATAAATTGATTTGAGCAGTTGATCAGTCAATGCCTCAATCCCACCTCTCTTTCACGCAAAATTCGGTTTGCTCGGTTTGAATTCCCCAAAAGCTTGGTTGGTTTAAAATGAATTCAGATGCAGCATTTCAAAATAGCAAATCACTGTGATTTTGGTCCGAAATTCTTTCAGATCCATCCTTTGTGCCTCCTATCTCTTGCTCTTGTTCTTGTGTTGCAATGGTTGATGCTTTCAAGTTAAAGGTAGTTTGCTCAATTGTGTACCAACTAAAGTGCTCAAATGTGATTTTTTAAACTGGTCTTCAAATTGTTTGTGATATAAACCTCCCGTCTCAAGTAGCCGAATTGAAAGTCTCGTGATCTTATCTTGAAAATCCATAACTTCGAGGCATATTGACCTAAGTTATTCCAACTTCACCGCACACAACCTAACTTCAAGAACCTTTGATTCAGAGATTGGTCATCTACAATTCCTTTTAATTTAATTACCTATAATGCTTTCTATGATGGTGATTACCCCATGTTTGATTTTATTGAACATTTTGAACACTATTTTTAATGAAGTGTTGAATTATAAAAAAACTATCACTTTTCATTATTAAAAAATGATGATAAATGAGCCAGAGTTATAGCTCAATTACATTCAAGATTAGATTAGTTAAGAAAACTCAATTGTACTAAATCATCAAAACAGAGTCTACATTGTACTGTCGTACTAATTTATAGTTTTTCCTTAGATCTAGTGTCAATTAGTATTAGACCAACACTGTTTGTACATTTGATGTAAATCTTGCTCTTTAGATACAGATAAAACCTGGCATCAAACTACACATCAAAAACACAAAAATATTACCAAAAAACAAATCATATATAAATTAAATAGTACAAAAATAATACCAATTGATATTGATAATGTAGTGCTGTTATTTGACTCCAAACTCTGCAAGAGATTTCAAGAGAAGAAGTTGATGACAACACAATAATATATGAGTTTTTTCAGACCCTGAACCTAATATTTATTTTAAAGTAGAGGGTATAGTTAAACTCAATCACATTGCATTTCAAATAAACTAGAAAGACCAAAATTTACTATAAACATAGATAAAATTAAGTTATTTGCCTCAGTAAATGGATTTTAATCCTTTGTAATATAGTTTCACCAGGTGGTTCTCCCTGCAAAAGCAGGGTCCTGGATCCACTACAACTCATATACTATCCATCGGTAACATCAAAGGCAAAATTAAATTTATTTCAATAAAACCTAATTCAGCAGAAAAAATAAAATATTCATACATTAAAAAGTCTCAGATCTTCAAGTCATTTCAGGAAGATGTAGACATATCAAGAGGTTCTCCCTGAAAAAACAGGGTCTTGAGATTAACTACACCTCAATTATGTGGATAAGCTCATCATTGAGAAAATTAAAATTTTAATAAAGGTTTAATAAAATAAAAAGGCTCAGATATAAAACAGCTTTTCAATCAAGAATTTTCTGAAGCAGAACTGGCATAATTAAGCTGTAGCAAAATCATCACCGCCACCAAAATTCAAAACCCTAACTAATGAAACTAAAAAATTGATAAAATTATTTAATGGCTCATATTAAGAAATTCAACCATTGTTATCATTTATACTTCATAGAAAGTTAAATCTCAGAAGCGCGGATAACTTTTAATCATAGCCAAAACATCTAACCCAAATTAAAAAATCGAAAAACGGAATTAAGATATATATAGCGAATTTTTTTAGAGGTAAAACAATTGGAAAAGGTGTAAACCCCCACGTGAAAACCGCATCAATTTGTGCCTCTATGACTAGACTATTTTTCCATTAAATACCAGAAAAAAATCTAAAGGTGTGGAGAGGCAATAAAATTAAAAACACTAATTCAGCAGAAAAAAATGTAGCCGTTACTTTGACACAGATAAGTCGTGGAATAAAAGGTACAGAGACAAATCTGCAACACTGAACGGCGTAATTGTTGCACTAGCATTGGGGCTTCTTTCTTCAGCTTTGATTGTTCAGACGAGCCCGGGGTTTTGCTACGTGCGAATCAAACAAATTCATGCGAAACAAAAGATGAAATTGAATATGGGGATTTTGAATTGAGATTTGTGAATTGTGATGAGATGAGATGAGATGAAGATGGGAGAACAAAGATGATAAAATGGTGATTTTATAGAGAATTTGTTGTGCTTGACTGCGTGGAAACCCTAATTTTTAGAGCTGCACGAAGAAAAGAAGTCCCGGCCCAGATGTGAAGTAAGGGCTTTTGGTGTGTTGAATTTTAACTTGGGCTATAATCGAATTCCCAATTGTTAAAAATTTATTTAAAATCGGGTCGGATCCAGTTCCACTCATGTCGGATCACGAGGGAGGAGCTGAGAATTTAATTAGGGTTGGAATTTATTTTTGTATATAATTTGAGTTTAAATATGGACTGAGTTTAATTAGTATATAATTTGGGTTTGGATTTAATTTGTAGATTGTGGGTTAGAATTTAATAAGTGAATTTTAAGTTAGTATAATATTATATTTTACAGGCATGGATTTAAATTTAGTTTAGCTTAAAATAATTTAAACTTAATTATAATTTATTTTCTATTTGTATAAAAGTTAAGATTTGTACTTTTCCTTGTATTTTTTTAATTTTAGTGCAATGTAAGATTCTTAATAAATTGCCTTCAATTTTAAATTGACTTAATGGATTTAAATTAAAGTAGATTTAAAAGTGATATTTCATTTTGATATTTTGTGTTAAAGTAAAATACTTTATGGATATCAAAACATCTATGAGGCACGGATACGGACACGGGGACATGAATACGAAACCATACAGAAACAACGACACATATTTTAAAAATTTACTCGATACGTGTTGCGTTCCAAATACTAATACGCAAACTACGCAAGTATATGGTCGTTACAAGTCATATAAAACGATAAGTACATACCGAGTATCGAATTCCAACGAATGGGTAAAAGGTGGGAATAAACGAATAAATCGACGGCTTATTTCATCTAAGAACGTTTGATACAAAAATGATCAAACCCAAATATATGATAAGGGTGATTTTATTTAACTACGAGCGGGAAAGTAAATCTAACTACGAAAGCAAGTAAATTGGGGAGTTAATTATGTGGTAAGGAGGATTCATAAGCAATCAATTAAAGCGGATAAATCATGCGGTTGTTAGGTTAGCTATGCAAACAATCATAGGTTTAGTTGTTGTTTGTGAGTTCTAATTTAGTTAAGTCTCCCTGTCGGTTTCACTTAACTCTACCAATCTACCCAAAACTCTCCATCTCCGGATCAATCACAAACATCGTTGTCATTCGATGCTCTCAGAGGGCTCAAAGGCATACCGTTGTCACCCGGGACCTAAGACTAACCCAAATCCCCGAATAAAGAGAATCTAAGTTATTTGATGCATTCACGAACGAACCCATTATACAAACACGGACCACACTAGGTATATGTCTATCCTAGGTCGAAATCCAAATCCTTAATCATTCATCCAAAAAGAAAATAACAATATTCATCTCCTAATCATAAACAACTAGGAAATGGAAAGATATCACCTAATCGAAATAGAATCGAGAAATGGATTCTTCTCCCTTTGATCACCACCTAACCACTCCCCAAGGGTAGTGATTAACTCACCCCCTTGGTGGAGCCTTCAATTACAAGAGAAAGCAAGAAAAACTAAAAATGAAATACAAGTGGGGGAAAAAAGGGTTATGAAATACAAGTGGGGGAAAAAAGGGAAGATACAAAAAGCCCCCTGTTTTTCCCGCAGAAAATATCTGCTGGAACAGGGGTCTCGCGGCAGCGAGACTTAACCTCGCGGCCGCGAGGAACAGGCCGTAAGGTTTCGTGCACTGCCACACTTCCTTCCGAGCAGCATATCTTTTGATTCCGAACTCCGATTGCGGATCCGTAAAGTCCGTAGCGTAGCTAACTCACTAATCTATGACATATCCAAAATTCAGCTCATTTGGATCATCCATGAAAAAGTTGTGCATGTTCTAGTGAGCAGCTATCTATATTCTTGTACAATTTGCTTCGGGTTCTCTTTTCTTTGAAGCTTTCTGCGCAAAGGCTTGCATCTACGGCCACCGAGTCTTGATTTGATGGAATTGCACTGAATCATAACCTCTCGGACTTCTCTTTAGCCTTGCAAAATTCTCAAACCTACAAACAGAACAAAAACACGACAAAAAACGACGAAAACAAAAGAAAACACACAAAATCCCAACAAGGGACCAAAAACGCAAAAGAACGCAAAAACAAGCAAAAACACAAAACTCGAATCAAAGCAAGATATTTTGGGCTTAAAGAGATAGGTAATAACGACGTTTTCACGGCGTTATCAATACGATATGATATGGATACGGATCTAAAATATATATATTTATAATTATTGAAATAAGTAAAAAAAAAAATTTATATATTCATAAATATTGAAATATTAGATCTAGTCAAGTTTCATTTGTAATAAATTACTCAATTACATAACTTTTAGAAAGAAAAAAAATTGTTAAGTAGTTCAACACACGTAATATTTTCTCCGCCGTGTATTTAACTGAAAACCCACAATGAAAACGTCAAAGTGCTAAAAAGGATCTAACTTCTAAATTTCTTTATGAGGGACAAAATTGTAAAAGCTGTCTCATACCGCGTCTCATTTTTCTATAATTGTTTAGGAGCAAAAAAATATAATTTCTTAGCTTAAACTATGACCTTCGACTAAATCTTTTCAACTTTTATTATTAATGTTTTAAAAGTATAAACTCCAAAATCTGATATAAAACATTTTAAATATGTCATTGTTTTAGTGTTATTTTTTCCTTATTTTGTTTACTAAATATGTGAACTAATATACATTACAGACATATCGTATAACTCGATAAAATAAAATTGACAAAAGTAAAACCCAAAGAAAGGGAAAACAAATTCAATGAAAAGCTTGTGATATTATCCAATTTCATAAGTACAAGTTTAAAGTTTTTCGTTTTATAATTTATTTTGTTTTGTCTACTCATAGATATTAGGTTATTTTTTGACTTTCTATAATTTTTTATTTTTCTAGTGAACTGTTACATGTCTACTTAAATAAATAAGACTAATCAGTAGAAAGAAGGCACAACCTTTTTTTTTCCGGTTTCTTTCCAAACACCCTTCACCCCTAAAGGCATTAGGAGCATAAACGAACCAGGAGAATGTCAAACGACACATTATTTAATTTTGGTTTGAATTTTGTTTCAAACTTGAAATAGTATTTGAGTTTGGTTTGATTGCTAAACAAACCAAGGTCGAACGAGCATTTATCGAATGAACTCGATTTAAGTATCGAATAACTTGATAATTTTACATGTGTTATCAATTCAGCTTACTTAATCGAATTAGAGCTTCAAAAATTATCAAACAAAAAATGTTGTTCAAACTTGTTTTAATTTTTAGTGTTATTTTATCTTTATCCAAAAGTTTAATTCAAAAAGGCATTCTAATCAATCATTTCCATGACCCATTCAACTCTACACTTTAAAACCCTAATAAGATTATTTTCACCATTCTTTTATTTGAGTTTGTGGTAAAAATAAGTGAAAAACAACTACTCATTATTTGATTATACGTACACAAACCCATTATATAACTTAAATAGTGAATATATTTTAACAAATTAATTTGTTCTCTTACAAAAAGAAAAGACAAAAACAAAACAAAAGAACCAACAATCAACCCCAACGTATTTATAGAGTTTAATTTCAATATTATATTATACAAAGGAAACTAAATTTAATTTAGTTTACATTATATGATTTACTCACAAATATTCATGATATGCTCATCTCTGGTCACAACGTGACAAATTATAAGATGAACTAATATAGACATAAAGTTAATGGTGGAGTAGATTAAGTTGAGAATTTTAAATAATAGTAATAAATGTATATTTACGTTTTCAGCGATACCAAAGTTTCAAAGTACCCTATTATATAATATCAAATATGCAATTTTTCCACTTCTTGGTATATTTTCTTAAATAATTTTGCACCATAATATACTTGACCATCAAAATGAAACCCGAAAATTCATTTAAAATTTATAGTTTAAATATTTTTTATGACAAATTGGAAGTCGACTCTAGCCCAAATAAAAAATTCAGCACACTAAGAGCAACTCCAACTGTAAGTTCAAAACCGTGTACCAAACCATTCATTTAATACTAGTACTAAAGTATTTTTATATCCATAAATTATTTTACTTTAACACAAAATATCAAAATGGAATATCATTTTTAAATCTGCTTTAATTTAAATCTATTTAGGTCAATTCAAAATTGAAGGCAATTTAGAAATTCAATTTAAAAGTTAACTCAAATTGAATGATGGTTTATCATTGGATATATTAGGTTGCAATTTTCCCTTTGTTGACTGATGGTCCATGGAGGTGATTGTTACTTTGCATACATTAGGGGAGTAACTAGTGCATTTTGTAAATTTGGAGGGTAAGTGTTAGGACCCCATAGTTTGGGGGTTAAACTTTATTTAGTCTTTAAAATATATGGTCAATGTAATAAAAAAGTTCATATTAATATGGTCCAACTCATGAAATATGTTATTAGATTGTGTTACATGGGGCTGATGAACATTGGGAAAATAAAATAAGAACATGTGCAATTTTTTAGAAGGCCTTTTTTTCTTCTTAATTTTACTACTATCCTATCTGTAAAATTGAAATCAAACAACCACTTTTTGTCCATTTGTGAATTTTGAAATATGTAATTAATAAGTAAAAGTAAGTGCTTTAAAGATTCCAAGACTACGAATTCACCTAACGCAATAATGACAACTCAAATAAATTCAAACTTTTATTTCAAAATATAGTTTATTATTACAATAATATAGGCACATATTTTACTTAAATAATTAACTAAAATGGAGTAATCATTCTTATCTGTTCATTTATTTCTACCTGCTTTATTTGGTTGCATTAATTTTATTAGGGATTATCTTCTTTTTTTCCTTGATTCCTTTTTAAATCCTAATAATATATATTGTAATAAAGATATAAAATGAAATTTCGTGCACAATTTTTTTAGCATCAATAAAGATATAAATCACCCCACCATATTTAACTTTGTGAAATAACCTAATTTTCTTTCTCCCTCTCTTACACTCTCTCTCACATATACAAAAAAGTCAGATTTTTCCTCAATGGATGCTCAAACAATTGATTCCTCAATTCCTAAGGAGACTAATAAGGTGTGCAAAAACAAATACAATTTTTTTTCTTTGACTAAGGTTTTTGTTTTGCTAACACATTTCTTTTCTATATAGAAAAAAAAATCCTCTTTCATGGAACTTTTCTGAATTTGCCTCTCGGATTCTAGAGATTTTTTTTAAGCATTTATATGAGTTCTTCAATTTTACTGGAAAGATTTGATCTAAGACTGATAATTGACTATTGGTTAATCACTCAAAAGTCTCAATTCATATCAAGAAAATTAAGGGAAAAGATTGTTTCTATTCTTGTTTTATTTATGAAACTACATAATTATATATATATATATTGAGATTTTACATAATTTATTGAGATTTTACGCCAAGTGTTTCTAATTGTAGATCCATGTCTAGTTAACTGTAATAACGGTCTTTGAGTATCTTGAAATATGTTGTCGTATATCCATAAATATTTTCTTGAAATCAAATTAGTTTTTAGACATTCCAACTAAACATCGTGGCATTTTAATAACATATATTTATAACTCTATATGTTTATGACTAATCTAATTTGATCTATCGATGTTAGTAGTTATTAAAATTTCCTCCCCTAATTTGACCTTGTTTATGTCAATTACTTATGCACTCGTATAATTAGTTAGTTGCAATAACGATGTTTGAGTATCTCGAAAGTGTTGTACATGAATATTGTTTTCATATACCCATCCTACTTTCTTGAAATTTGAATAGTTTTGAGTTTACCCGCTTTAAGATTTGACGGCGTGTCATTTTATCAAATATATGTGTGTGTGCGTGTGTTTATGTCTTGCTAATTTGATTTAAGACAATTAGTTGTCATTGAGTTTTTGCTTAAAACTTGACCCAATATATGTCAAATTGTTTGTGGAGTATATCTACTTAGTTTCCATTAATGTGAGTATTTTTTTAAGCTCGTCATATATCTGTAAATATTTCTTGACAACAATTAGTTTTGAATTACTCCCACTAAGATTTGACGGCATGCCATCTTAAAATTTATATTTGTAATGATTTCAAAACTACCAATTCACCTAATTAAATTGAGACAACTCGACAACATTCAAAATATTATTTTAAACACACATATTCTTATGACTATGATATATGCACATATTTTCCTTAAATACTTTAACTAAAATGGAGTAATCATTCTTATATATTCATTTTTTTGCCTTCTTTATTTGGTTGTATATTAATTTCATTAGGGATTTTTTCCCCTTGATTACTTTTAAATCCTAATAATTTCTATAGGATTTATGCACAAATATTTTGAGCATAAATTAAGATATAATAATCAACTTTGCACGTTTTTGAACTTTTAATTTTGTGAAAAAACCTATTTTTTTTTCTTTTTTTATCTTGACTCCCTCTCTCACATACACAAAAGAAATCGTCAGCAAATGAATCAAATGAAAAAAACATAAGCACAAAGTAAAATTAATTACTACTTTTTTTTTTGTTTCACTGATGTTTGTATTTTGTGAACATTTGAGATAAAAAAAAATCAGTTTTATTATTTGATAATATTTCAAGAAACTTTTCTACTTATCCCCCTTGGTTCTATATAGGTGAGAAATGTATGAGAAGAAGACAAATCACTTTCTTTGCATTTATATGTGTTATGTAAATTTAGATGGACTTTATCTAAGAGTGAGGACTGACTAATATTTAACCACTCAAAAGCCTCATTTGATATATATCAAGAAAATTAAGTGAAAAGTGAGCTTTTAATCTTGTTTAATTTATGGAGATACTTAGTTATTGAGATTTTTTTTAAGTTATACCTTGTATAGTTTCTATTTGTAGAATTGTATGTTCAGTTCATTGCAATTGCTTCTAATTGACTCTTTTGAGATATCATGTACGTATATGTTGTCGGATATCCATAAATACTCCCTTGAAGTTAAAATAGTTTTGAAGTGTTCTCGCTAAAAGATTTGTCAAGTTGACAATTTTACAATATAAGTATATAGTTCTACATGTTTATGATTTGTCTAATTTGATCCATAAACGTTAGTAATTAATAAGTTGCGCCCCCCCCCCCCCCCCATCTCCCAAATTTGACCTTGTTGATGTCAATTGTTTATGGGTTTTTAGTTGTAATGCAGTATTCAAGTATCTTGAGTTGTAGTACGTATATGTTGTTGTATACCCTTAATGTGTATGTGCGTGTGTGTTTGTGACTTGTTTAATTTGATTTAAGCCGTTAGTAGTTATTGAGTTTTTTATTTGAAAATTTGACCATGTACATGTGAAATTGTTAATGGAATCATATATTTGGTTAGTTGTTCGAATTTGAGTGTTTTTAAAGTTGTCATATATCCATAAATACTCCATTAACATTGGAATCAAATTCATCGAAAATTGTAAGTAAAGTGTAAAATTGATTTATCATAACATGATAGAATCATTAGGTTATAATCGATAATAATTTATCAAATTAAAACGTTCTTAGTACTCATGATATTTTGATATCCCCTATATATTTACCATTAATAAACTCATAATTTGTATTATGAATAACCATTACTATCGATTTGACAAAAGACGGACACATTGTAAATATTTTACATGCGCGAATTGTCTTTTTCAAAATTTAATTTCTATGTTATTCAACTTTACCATATATAACCTAGTATTGTTAAACATGAAGAATTGGATAATATGAATCAATTTTTCTATTCTTTACATTTCCTTATCATTTTAATATATTTAATAATTTAGTTATGTTACAGAAACATATACTCATTACCAATTTATTCAACAACCTAATTTCACCATACATAGCGCGCCATATTCTTGATGAATAAACCAGTTGAAAGATTTGTTAATAATTCGTACTTATCAGTGTGTAGTTATTTTATTTCACTTGATGAAATAGAAAGAATTTTTCATTAGTGATAACCAGAAATCAGATATTTATTTGGGTTTTGGTAATTAATACGAAGTAATAAAGTAAGTTTGAATCCAAGTAGTTGCTCATTTATGAACATTACATGTATTTAATAGTTCTTGTAGTAGAAAAAACTAACTACTATGTTTGATTTGACCACACTATTTTCTATATATAGGAAGGATCACAGATACTCTTCCTCACGTATGGAATAAATGATGACAACATAGACAAGTCTTACAATGACGAGGATCTAATAGAAGTGCCCATCTCACAAGGTGGTTACGACATTCTTGAACTGGAGTCTCCTCAAAGCTGTGAGGTATACGATCAAATTATTATTTTTTGAATCAACGTTTTACTTCTCTTACAAATTAATGATTATAGAAATCAACACAAATAAAACCATGTAACTATTAAGTGTTTAACATGGTACATGTAATATTATTTTTTTCAATGTTATAACATCATAGATGTAAGATTATTTCTTAACACCAAATAATATTGTCAACAACACATAAACATAATTTGGTTATTACTTTGTATAGACTTTAAAAGTGTTATAAGATATAATTTTAGAGGGCCAAAAGAAACAAACCCCATGCATGTTATGAAAAAACTTCACCGATTTTTTCTTTGCTCATTTTTCAGATTCCGTGCATGAAATCCCTTCTATTTTAGGGCTATGCAAGGATAATATAGACATATAAAAATTGTAAAATTAAGTAGGGGAGAGTGCGATGTGTATTTGATAACATGAGAGGATATTGTGACTTAATTTTAGATAAACTTTGGTGAGAATTTTTATTTTTCATACTACAAGGGAGTTTCGTGCATGTTGCCCATTTTAGAGTTGTTTGTTTAAAAATTCACCATAAATATCTGAATTTTATTTATTAATGTTTAATCAGGTTCCAAAAAATGATAATGAGGCAATATCTGTTGTTTATGATGCACACCAGCTTACATTATCCGAGAGAAAGGAAGGATGGATAATTCGTAGCCTGGATCATACTGAAGGAAATAGATCTGATAAGGTATTTTTAAGAATTTTTAAATATATGAATATAAACTTTCACGCACAAAAATGTTTAATGCTTAATTATGCTTGATCTTATATGGATGAGCAAATGCATGGCCAATTTTTTTTTTTTTTTAATACAAATCACTCTTAAAAATATTTTGGAAGCTCATTAATCTAGCAAATTTAATGTTACTTGAAAGACTAAAAGTGAATGAATTAGCTAATTGCACTTCCATTCTTTTTTCAATTGAACTTGTTATGTGTCATATACCTACATAGAAAAATTGATCAAATTTATCTCTCGCGCTATGAGTTTATTGAACATAAACATTTCACTTGATTATATTAATCTCATGAGTTTATTATCTAAAACAGGTTGAACATCAACAATCGTACAAAGTTAGAAAAGTGATAATACATACTTGACTTAATCTAGAAAAGTATTTAAACAAGCTAAGTAAAATTAGCCTTAATTAGTGTATAAGTTTAGGCATCATAGTGAAGAAAACCCAAAAAAATTAACTATGTGTTTTTTTCCTTACATGGACTACATATTTTCCTTTATTAATAATCTTAAGATAATAGTATTCTTCCGTATTTTTTAGCAAGATCAACAAATTTATTTTAAGTTGGTTGGCTAATACTAATTATGCTTGCATTTATTTGGATTCTATATAATAAGAATATATAATGTGGCATATATCTAATTATATGAAATTACCCTTTGAGTAGCTATCATATGAGCACAGTGTGTGCCTTGTTGTACATGTGCAGATGACATGCATTTGTGCATGCAAGGCACAAATGTGTCAGTTGGTGGCTTCCCCCATAGAGTAGCCACATACCACCCTTAAAAAGCTACATCATATATTCGTCAATTAAAAGTCTCACATTTATGTGAATCACACTTTTTTTCTACTTCATTGAAGTTTTATATTTTTCTTACTTGTACTTATATTTTTCTTACTTGTACTTGAAAATTAATGTTAATTGATGTAATGTTTATGCAATAACCAGCATCTTATTGCTACTTATTTTGTCTTTTATATATATTCAACTTTTTTCAATTTCAGTCTTACATTCATGTAAAGACGGACTTGATGTTTAGATCATTGATCGAGGTTTATGATTTCATCATCCATTGTAAACTTCCAAAACACATAAGAGGCGATAAGGTGAATGTCAAATAAAATCATAAATTCCAATTTTAATATTAGGTAATTTTAAATATTACTACTATATAAAACATATCACATAATAACAATCATGGTTCTATTATTTCAGACAATTGGTCCTCGAAGAGCTAGGGTTGACCATTTGATAGTTAAAGCAGCTGTTGGATTTCACAACACGCAAACTAATAAAATTTTTCGGACTGGTAAGCATTAATGATTCTTAATTAACTTTTGTTTGTTTGATGTCATAAAGCTTCAACATGTAATTTTCGAACATTATTTATTAATTTGTCATGTTGAAATGATGGTATGCACAGGTAACAAAATACACATAGAGAACAATAAGAGGAAAAGAGGGGGCAGATACCCCTAGCATTGAAATACCTGATGGATTTACACATATTCTCTATGATCTTGAGGTCAAAGAGCGGCCAACATAATTATGCATGTATAACTTGTGCTAACATGATTTTGACTTTCATTTACCTTTCAAACAATTTATTGTTGGATCTTGTTTGCTACATTTATTTTCTTGTTTGTTACATCTACATGCATGATATGTACACATATTATTTCTGGTCTTGAGGTCAAAGATCCACCAACAATAAATTATGTACAATAATAACTTGTACTATCTAAGCTTAAACAATTTTAGACGTGTTAATTAGTTATGAAGTGAAATTGAATTCCAATTAACATTTTTTAATGAATTTCTTATTGGTTCTTGTTTGTTACATATGCGTGCAAGATATGTGCACATATTTTTCATTATCTTGAAGTAAAATAAACTACAAATAAATTATGTACAATTATAACTTTTACTACCAATTCTTGAACATTTTTAATTATTTAAATTTATGACATGAATTTGAACTCAAATTAACTCTTTAGATAAATTCTTATTGGTTATTGTTTATTGCATTATCATTCTTATTTATTACTACATTTTTTGTGCATATATTGTCTATGATAACATGTACAATTATAACTTATACTTCCTACGCTTGAACATTTTTAAATATATTTATCTTTTACATGAATTTGGTCGTTTGTGGAAGCCCAACTCAAGCAAGTGTAATTTGGATAGTGATCATAAACAGAAGTTTTCCCCCAGAGGAGTAGATATTGGCAGGCCTATGTGACTACCGAAAAAGGTAGATTATGACCAGGAAAGAAACATTCCATTTATATCTAAAGAAGCAGCAATTCCAACTTTTAGAAAGAATGGATGAATTTCTATTCGTATTTTTAGTATTCCATTAACATTATATGTCAAAGGACTTTCAGTATGACTCTCACTAGCAGAACTCCCTTCTATGCTAACTGAATCACCTCGACGCCTCCAGAACTTGTCCATTTGATGGCCTCCACTTTCGTAGATTAATTGCACAAGTAATTATTGTTCTACCTAATAACATATGATCAATATGCAGTTTACATCTCTAACAAACAAGATCCGATTGTACTTGTCTTAGGAAATCTCATTCGATTCACTAGAGTTGCTTCTCTTTCTATCTTAAAATTGGATTATCAAAAGCACTCTAAAATAAAATATGTGGTAGACTCAAATTGTTCAGCTAACATCTGGAAATATATCATATCAAAACTTGAATGCTCAATACTCTAACACCAAATTCTTTAGCTTATCACTCCTTCCCTCGCCCACTTCCTCGTTAACTTCCTTAATTGAGTCACTAAAATGCACTACCATAACGATCTAAAAAGTATTTCCGGCATTTATTCATACAGAAATATACACGACCACTTCATCCTACATTCAAACATGAAAATCTGAAACAAAAAGGTACATATCAAAAGAGTAACAACTTACTGCTCGAAGTTTCATCTTCACCGTAGGCAATACGATCGTCCCAAGCCGCAACGAGTTCTATTGACACAAATGAATCTTGAAGGGATGATGATATGATACACTGCTATGATCAAGGGATTTCAGACATAATTGAGAAAATTCAAGAACCCACACAAAAATTCATATTTAGTACATAGGCTGATTTATCTCCTTTGTAAATAGCTTACAAATTGCAAGATTCTCTCTACTAATTGATATGTGTAATTGTATATATATACATACTTGGTGTTTCTTCTTCCTCACCTTGAGTGTATCATATCATCATCCCTTCTAGATTCATTTGTGTAAATAAGTTCACCGACAGAAAGTGTGGCGGGAGACCAAGACACACCGGAGAACCTGCCAGAGTCGTTTCCGGATAACTCGAGTACTTGTTGAAATATTGGGCCGACTTTCATTTCGACCTCCGATAAAGGGTTTGGGAAGTGAGAGATTACTAGAAGAGGGGAGGCGCCGTAGGCGATCCATGAGTGTCCGGCGAATTCTAGCAAAATGTCGGCTTTGGGTCCGGATCTGGTTACGGAATGGGTCGGGGAGGGTGGAATGGTTTCTGATTTGATCAACCGTGGTGGGAGGTTGGATGTGATATCGAGAGGCGGTGGCGGCATTGTGCTGGGGAGTTGCTGGCCTGGAGTGACACTTTCTTTTCTTTGCATAAAAGTATATGAAATTAATTATCAAAAAAAAAAAAAGGTATATCAAGTTATATAAATACTGTAGAAAAACGAAAATAAGATTAATAGTTAACCATATAAACTGTTTTGATCTATTGAATCCATTAATAATCATACTTGAGTAAAATTTAACGGAACAAAAATTATAAGTCACTTCACGAATAGAAACATTGCAAAAATATGTGAATTTAAGTTGTCATCATTTCTATAAAGGAAATATATATATATATATATATGAAAAAATTAACTAATACTCCTTTTGTATCAAAGCCTTTATACCTTTTGTTATTGTACACATCAAAGTTGGTTGTGCTAGATGGTAGTGGCTTGCGATCTTAGATACGATTGTACACGGTTAAACTAAATTATTTATATTAGGAAGTTGATTTCTTTTACATTCGTTATGTTATAAATTTTCCAGTTCTTAATATTAATATTAATAGTGTTATTAAAAAATGTCAAAATAAATTAAGTAAATTATTTGGTAAATTATCCAAAAAAAATTAAGTTGACTGATTGATCGTAACAAGAGAATAAAGTCATGGGACCAAGGGAACATTATAATAGTATTTTGCAAGTTGTTCGATCAAGTCTTTTAAGAACGAATATATGTCTATATCAATTTATCAACCTGACCTAATCTTATATCAATGGAACAAGCTTAAACAAGGCTAAAACATATTAATATAGGCAACTCTAAATTGTGTCACTTTAGATGGAGTGACTAATGAAATTTGAAGTATTATTTTAACCTTCGATGCCGTTGTTGTCTCGTGAGGCTGCTACAACAAAGATGCAGCCCCAAAGTTGAAGATAGTTCAGACACATACCCCAAGCAATCGCAATCGTGTAGATACACTATCACAAAAGCTTGCAAAGAGAAAAAAGCTTTTATCTAATTTCTAGACTCATGATTGGATACACATCCAATCTTCTAAAACTTAAAAAAAAAAAAATTCTGCGCATCCAGGGAATCGAACCCTGGTCAGTACCGTGGGAGGGTACTATGATACCACTACACCAGATGCGCTTCTTACACAAGCAACACGTAGTTTACATTATATATCAGAATGATAAACTTATTACTATTAAATAGCAGTTTGTTTTTTTAACCGAATGGGTACTCAACATATGACATGTGATTTAAGTTTTTTTTTTTTGGATAAATTTGTTATTTAAGTTTTGGATGTTACGATTTATAAGGAAAAGTAGAAGATTTGTGTTAAATAAATAATTTAGATAGCGAATAAAAATATGATACTATATTGTGTAATTTGGGTTAATGAACTTCAAATTGAGTTGAAGAATTTGGGCAATCATTGTGCCAAACTCAATTCTACTTAATTTATTTGTTTATTTTGAGTAAACTAGATTTTTATTCTTGATCTTTTTTCCCCCTTCAAATTACTCTATTAATTTGTGAAACCATCAATTCTTGACAATTATTTCTCGCAATACATACAAAAATAATAAAATAATATTATTTTAAGTTTTTTTTAGAACTACTTTCAAATAAGGGAAGCAAAAGTTATAACTTATAACTTAATAGATGGGAGAATTGTTTATATCTGCCTTTAGGCATTTTTACAGTTAAAGGGTGAAATCGAGTTGAGTAGTGTCGAATAACACACTATTCAATATTGGTTTGAATTTTATCGAGCTTTAAATTATGTGTTTCAGCTTGGTTTGATTGTTAACCGAGTCGACAGACGAGATTTTATCAAATGACCTCGAGCCGAGTATGGAGTAGCTTGATATTTTACATGCATATTATCAAGTTTTAGCAGATAGATTTTATCAAATGACCTCGAGCCGAGTATGGAGTAGCTTGATATTTTACATGCATATTATCAAGTTTTAGCAGATAGAATCAAGCTCGAGCCGAGCTTCAAAAGTTATCGAACGAAAATTGGTGTTCAAGGTTTTGTGAATAGTGTGACAAACCAAGCTCAAACGAGCTTTTATCGAACGAACTCGAGTCAAGTATCAAGTAGTTTTGTTTGATTTTCAGCCCTATTTACAGTTTTACACCCCTTTTCCTTTTTTTTTGTTCTGTTACAAACAAAATTCTTTTAGGTGGCAACTTTTTTCCAGTTAATAATTCCAATCACACACACAAGACCGCCCGTTAGGCCATCTCCAGTGATGCCCTCAGTCCAATTCCAGCTTCCCCTCACTCAGTCCAGCTTCCCCTCAGATTCCAAGTCCAGCTTCACCTTTCCTTTTCATAAGTCATCTCAAATGATTCAATCTATCAATTCCATTTAATTCCAATTCTCATTTTCCCCACTCTCACTTAATAATAATAATAATAGCAATAATAATAAAAATTAAACAATAATAAATAAATAAATAATAAATAACAATAAGATACAATAAATATCGTTTTTAATTTAACGAATCATATGTAAGCTTCATTAAGTTCTTTTAAGGTTTCGTTTTTATTAATTAAATTAAATTTGAGTTTCTAATAATTTACTTTTTAAAAGGATTTTAAAATTGGTACACAATAATACAACAATTAAATACTTGATTGACATGATTTGGGAATAATAAAAATAATTTAATATTGGCATTAACTTTTTCAAAATGTTACACAAATTTAAGGATTTTTTTTTAAATTAAAACAAAATAAATTAAATTTGAGTTTATTAAATAAGAGTTACATTTTTATACTAAAATTAACTTTTTAAAAATAGTACACAAATTAAATAAAACTAAGATTAAATAAGAGTTACATTTTATTTAATAAGGTATTTTAAAGAATTTTTTTTTTAAATTAAAAGGGTTTTTATTAAATAAAATAAATAAAAACAAAAATTAAAAAAGAAAAGAAAATGGGATCAACAGGCCACCTGCTGCTGGGAGCGAGTAATCCACCGCGAGCGGTGGGTGAAATAGGCTGAGGGGATTTTGCATTTTTGAACCCTTGAATCAAAAAAGTTCATTTTTTCACCCCCCTAAGTCCAAGTCCAACCCTCCCTCTAAACATAGGAGATGCCCTTACAAGGCACATAATTGTAGCCTATCAAATTCCCCTTACCTAAAAAAAAAAAAAAAAACTATGCCACTCCCTTTCTTCTTCTTTTCTTGTTATAATTAATTTGATTTATTCAATTTTGCAATGGACATTATAAAAAAGAAATTAAAAATATGTTAGATGCAATATATATACACATTGCTCATGTTGATAAAGCATACAAAAATATATAAAATAATTACTAAAAGTCTAAAAGAATATCAAGAGTCATGAGTGCAGTCAAAACAAACAATTTTTCTTTTTTCCATCTTTCCTTTCCATCATCCATAAAGTAAGAAAAAGCCAATCAAAGAAAAAGCTTTGGACAAAGGAGCTTAATTAGGTGAATTCTTTGTAATAACGTCCCTTTAGCTTTTTTCAAATTCATGAATAGTGCTCAATGGATGCAGGTGAGAAGAGTTCAAATTTTAGCTTTTACTTTTGTTTTCTCTATATTTATTACTATTATTTTCTTAGTTTCTTTTGGATTATTGAAGATCAATTAGCTAGGGATATATGGTGTGGTGTGTTATATACCTTTTTTCTTATCTTCATATATGAATCACACTTTTAATATGTACTTTAGACATGAGAAATTAAGTTACACTAGATTTCAGATTTGTTGTTTAATTTAATTATTCTTCTAACGAACAAATCAAATTAAAGAACAAATCTGAAATCTAGTATAAATTTCTCTTCTTCTTGTCCTAATTATGTAACTTTGTCCTTGATCGACGATATAAACTGGACATCATTGATCATATAGTCACGCAATATTTACATTGCATTCTTATATGGTCAATGATATATTTTGGTTTGTTAATTGCAGCCAAACTGTTTGACATATTGCCACAGTGAAAAAGAATGAGCAAGCGACCTCCTCCTGACCCAGTGGCAGTTCTCCGAGGCCATCGCGCTTCAGTTACCGATGTTTCCTTTCATCCCACCAAAAACATCTTATTCTCCGGCTCCACAGATGGCGAACTTCGCATTTGGGACACCATTCAGCATCGAACCATTTCCTCTTCATGGGTACACAGCGCAGCTCATGGGATTGTCAGCGTTGTAGCTGCTGACGGAGAAAACAGAGTCATTAGCCAAGGAAGAGATGGAACTATTAAGTATTGGGATATCGGAGAAAATGGCTTATCAGGAACCCCACTCACCACCATCAAAACAAATTCTTATCACTTTTGCAAGCTCTCCATACTAAACAATCCTAATGCCAAAGTCGAAAAAACTGAACTGGAGAGTTCGGTAAACGTTGAAGGGTCTAATTATGTTGCCGTAGCTGGGGAAGATTTGTCTGTGGTTGAGATTTGGGATATTAATTCTGCTCAAAAGCTTGTAAAATTGCCTCATAACTCTCAAGGCTATTCAAGTTCTACAAAGACGAGAGGAATGTGTATGGCTGTTCAAGCTTTTTTACCTTCCGAGTCGCAGGGGTATGTGAATGTAATATCCGGTTATGAAGATGGATCAATGGTTTGGTGGGATTTGCGGAATCCGAGCTCGCCTTTGACTGGTGTAAAGTTTCATTCGGAACCAGTTCTTAGCCTGGATATCGACAACTCGTGTGGAGGGGGGGTCTCTGGAAGTGCTGATGACAAAATTATAATGTTCATATTGGATCCTTCAACGGGGTCTTGTATTGTCAAGAAAGAAATTATTTTGGAGAGACCTGGCGTGGCAGGAGCCTCGATTAGGCCAGATGGGAAAATAGTTGCAACTGGTGGTTGGGATCACCGTGTGAGGATATGCGATTATCGTAAAGGAAGTTCTTTGGCTATATTGAAGTATCATAGTAAAATGTGTAATGCTGTTTCGTTTTCATCTAGTAGCAAAATGATGGCTTCTTCTTCGGAAGATACTACTGTGGCGTTATGGGAACTTTATCCTCCCAAAAACTGATTTTGGCCACTGATTATTATGTAGTTATTGCTTATGTAAAACAAAGATTACATTACTACTTTTTAGTGTGTTATTCTTTCATGAAGTTTTATGTAAATCTGTAGCATCAATTCTATATCGACAACTCAAATTTGAGATCAGGTGAGATTTTTGAGGTTTTAGATAATGTTACATATCAATTGAAGGTTCATAGGAGTAAAATTGATTTGGATTCCATTATTGGAGAAATAAAGTTCATGGAAACTGTTTGATATGTACATATATATCGTCTTCTTTTTACATGTAAAATTAGAGCTAATGTCAGTTTACCCCCTATGGTATGCATAATGTTTAATATACTCCCCTGTAATTTGAAAAAAAACACTTTATCCCTTATATTTCTATTTTTGATGGAACAATTTAACTCCTTCCAACGGAAAGTAGAATACACTTACCGAAATTGAGATTGGCATGAAAAATATTTCATAAAAGATTAAGCATCTGCCATTTGAAGCTATGTTAGTGATTTTTCCCTCTTTTTGACAAAGGAGGGTTGAGAACAAATTAAGCTTCTGCCATTTGAAGCTAAATCTCTTAACAAAACTAATCCATTGCAGCAACTGACAAAAATAGTCAATCCTAATGCAATTTCCTTCACCTTACACTCTTTTTCATATCTCTCATCGACAATGGTAAGCGTAAGCCTCAGATTATTTTTTAAGATAAAAAAAAATGTCCAAGAATATATTATTGGTAACAATAAGTATACCTGAACTGATAATGGCAGATGCTTCTATGGATTTGAATTCACTAACCTAAATCCTTTACTCTTTTTTTTTTCCCTCAGATATATATATGTGTTATTCTCAATCTAAATCCTCTTAATACTTTTGGTCCCATAAGAATTCTATTTCTTCTGTATCACTAATAATTAGTAGACTTTTCCAGATCCGATTTCATTTGTGTCGGATCGGATTATGACAAATTCGGATCTCTTTCGGATTGTGCTCGGATCTATATTTTTTGAATCCAATGGATCTTGGTCGGATTTTACTAGATATCAGATCTTTTTCAGATCCTATAAAACTTTCATTTAAACAATTACATTAGTATTTTTTTCTAAAACACGTTCACTAACTTTACAATTTAATTTAATTTTATCATATATGTTCAAACATCTTTTATTAATATTCATATTTTTATATGAAAATATTGGTTTAAATAAATTTATAAACGTTTTTTAAATACTATCTTCTTAAATTGACAGTGAAATATTATTAATAGTACTTATTTTTATAAAATATATGTATATATATATATATTCTTAAACAGATCGGATCGACCTAAATCCATGTTCGCTCCATGTGTTTCGAATTACAGATCTTTATAATCGAATCGGATCCATCGAATTTCTAATCGGACAATTATCCTAATAAATCACAATAGCAACCAACTTACAAAGCTTTATGTTAAAAAATCACAAAAATATTCATATTCGAATATATATCTCAAGAATTGCATTAAACAAAACGTATTTGCCAACAACTTATTAAGTTTCACAGAAGGAATTCAAAAGAAGTTTTTTTCACCCAGACTTCCAAACCTTGAACACATGTTGATTTTAGTATCTTCAACTTCTAGCACTTAGTTGCCTCAAAACATAGCTCCATAGCTATCCAAAGTACTATAATATTTCTGCATGAAGACCACAATTAATTTAGTGAAACATATAACTAAATATATTCTAATTTATCCCATTAAGTAAAGCAAGTAGCAAATTATTGATCGAGCTTTCAAAGCCAACAATTCATATCAAATCTAAATAGACGAAAAGATGAATTTTAAGTTCTCTTGTTGACCTAACACCATATAGAATATTCTCTACCATCAAACCTAACACCATATAGAACATTCTCTACCATTAAATTACGCAAATAAAAGAGAATTATGACATTCAAAACCTCATCCTATGTCACGAAGTAATGCTAACAATAATAGGACTTAAACATCTCAAATCATGGCTCACAAAACAATCTTGATATATGGGAATCAAAGTACTAACTTTATACCACTAAACAAGTTATCAATAATCAATTCATTAACATACATGTTAGTGATCAGCCCCAATATATAAGCTTTAAATTTCCCAAACTCCTTACACTTGAAGATTAAATTGACAAAATAGTAAGTATTCTTACCATGTACAATTTGGTATAGTATTGTTGTTTTGCATCCTTAACCAAACTTGTTGCATTTGTTGCATTTGTGATTGCAATGCCTCAATTTTCTCTACATTGGTCTTGTTCTCTCTTTTTGTTCTTCCAATTCAATGGTGAGTGTGCTAATTTTGGTCTCTGCATTCTCAAGTTTACTTTGAGTTTCAGATAACTTCTCATTAACTTGTGAAATACTTTTGCTACGAGAAGCAACCTCTACCCCATATCCCATGCCTTTTTGGTAACCAGATCGATGACCAAGTATTTTTGCTAGTATTTCATCCTCAGACATGGGAGTTTCTCCTTCCTCTTTCGACTTATCGTCCAATTCAATCATTTTATCCTACAATGAGTCATTTTATATTTCATTAAAATAAAAAATTTACAATACTATAATCATACATAACAAAATCCAAAGAATCTTACATATAATGCTGCAGCAGTAGGATTCACAAATTGGCCAGATTTGTCAACATGAGTAGTCCTCCATATTTCGACCTTGCTTGGACTAGCCTACATGGAATAAGTAAATAGCACAAAAATCTTTTGTTATACATTTTTTTTAATTTGTAATGTGTAAACGTAAGAACAAAATTACACACCATTTTTTTATAACGAGTAAGCACTCTAATCTTCCTGAAGTGTGGGTGTAAGGCAATTTGCTTCTACTTGTAGAATTAATCAAGGACCGATCCTACATTAAATAACAAATATTTTGGTAGATGTTGAAACTTCATGGCATTATTTTTATAATTTCAACTATTATTAGTGCTCAATATAATCCTTAATTAAAACACTTAAGAGCACATGTAAAAGGCTGCTAATACTTAGGATAGAAAGAATGTAGAAAATTTATAAAAGGTAAATATAACCTTAAATTTTGTGCTCTTGAGCCAATCACACACTTTAACCCACGTTGTATCTGTCACCTCTGGACATGGGCTCTTTTCCCTCGGGTTTTTTCCTTTCGCACAAATTCCTTGTAACAGTTAGCCAATCTATTCCTCCAATGTCTATAGCAATCTTGAAACATTTTATCAACAAGTTTTTGGACACGTTTAGTGTTCAAATCCTCGATTTCAAACCAATCCTAGAAAATCATAACAAGTCATTATTACATTGTATAATAATAAGTAATTATTTATCAAAAAATTGTATACCTTAACTTAAAAAATATATTAAGTATTACCAATAATATTTTCCGACATTTTTCCTTACTTGTTTCAGGAATTTGCCTCCACCAAGATACATCTGCAAGTTGTGCATGTACTCTAACAACAACTCCAATTCCCTCGGAAAACAACTCTTCTTTTTTAGCCGGAATTCTCTCATGTGGATTGAACACAATTTTTATCTTCCCATGCTACATAAGATTAAGAATGTAAACATATTTTCAATTAATTCAACTTTGTCAATGTTAATATAAATTACCCGCTTTGTTATCTTGTCCAGATTAATGCCTCTACTTGCACCACGAACACCTTTTTTTTCAGCAGTTGAATCTAATAGAGGAAAACATAAAACAAATGGAGAAGTGAAAATAAAAAAAATAAAAAAATGTCAAAAATGAAAGTGAATGAGAATGAGAATGTTATTGTGGAATGTAATAAGAAACGAACCAAATAAAAGAAAATATTAATGTAATAAGAAACGAACCAAATAAAAGAAAAAATATTACATATAAAAAAGATATGGAAACACTACCAGCATTAAGATTGGGTGTCGATGACTCAAAATTGGGTGTTAATTGAGTGATAGGACTAGTGAGGCTTCCAAGTCCTTCCGGATAAGGATTTTCTGTTAAGTTAGCTGTCAACGGGGAAGATTCAGTGGTATTCCCCGAACTTGAGCCTGATGTATGTGTAAAAGGTGTATTTGATGTGGATTGAAACATATTGCCAAGTGATCTAACCCTTCTAGAACTTTCAGGTCTCCCAAGTCCCTGAGATATGCGAACCTTCTTGAATTTTGCTCCTCCCGATGACATCTGAATAACCAAAAAACAAAAAATGATATATTAAGTTTCATGAAAATGATTGATATGAATAATGTATTATATAACTATGTGTAAAAGCCCATTTGAATGCCAAATAAAAGCAAATGTCATCAATTTAAGAAAATATGACTATATTATTTTTGCTTAAAAGTAAATGTTCAAGCTTATATAACAAATTCTAGCAATGCTAAATAGGTAATACAAATGGATCATCCTTTTATCACCGTGATCTAATATCTATACTAATGAAATGCTTGTCAGCATTCATAGTCTTTTTGCTTCCCATATCAAACCATTCCCGAGGGAGGTATGTGGCTACTCTATGAGTAGCCACCAACTGACTCATTTGTGCCTTGCATGCACATATGCAAGTCACGTACACATGTGCAACAAGGTTCACAAAATGTGCTCATATAATAGCTATTCAAAGGATAGTTTCATCTAATTAGTTATATGCTCACATTATATTATCTAATTAAATAGAATACAAAGAAGCGAAACATTTTTAGTATTAGCCAACCAACTAAAAATAAATTTGTTGATTTTGATAAAAATATTTATGAATACTATTTCTTAAGATTATTAATAAAAAAAATTGTAGTCCTTCTAAAAATGATTATAGAGAGGTGCCTAAAGTTATATTCGAGAATAACTCAAGTATGTATTATCAGTTTTTTAACTTTGTAAGATTGTTGAAGTTCAATCTCTTTAGTTTATAAAAATCTTGAGATTAGTATATTCTAGTGAAATGTTTATGTTCAATAAACACATAATACAAGATATATATTTGATCAATTTTTTCAAGTAAGTATATGATACAAAACAAGTTCAAAATAAAACAAAAAAAAAAAAAATGAAAGTGGAGTTATTGATTCATTCTCTATCAGTCTTTCAAGTAACATTAATCCAAAATATTTATAAGAGTGGTTATATCGGAAATATGGCATGTATTTGCTCTTCCATATAAGATCAAGCATTATTAAGCATTAAACATTTGTGTACGTTAAATTTTCTCTTCAAATATTAAAAAAATACCTTACAAAATATGTTCCCTTGAGTACGAATCAAGCTAGGAATTATCCATCCTTCATTTATCTCGGATAATGAAAGCTTATGTGCATCACGGACAACACATATTGCCTCACTATCATTTTTTGGAACCTGATTAAATATTAATAAATAAATTTATATATTTATGATGAATTTTTAAACAGACAATATCCCCACCTGTTATCAAATAATAATAACATGCAGGGATATTGTGTATATTATCCTTGCATAGCCCTAAAACATAGGGGGTTTCATGCACTAAGAATCTGATAACACGAGCAAAGGAAAGTTTGGTAAAATTTTGTCATAGCATGCATGGGGGTGTGTTTATTTCGTCCCTCTAAAATTACATTTTATAAAACACATAAAGCCTATACAAAGTAATAACTTAATTATGTTTATTTGTAGTTAGCAACTTCATTTGGTGTTAAAAAATATACTTAAAATGTTGAAAAATAATTATATGTACTATGTGAAACACTTAATAGTTACATAGTATTATTTGAAAAAACAAATAGTATTGGTCCTATAATAAAACACTAAAGAAAAGTACATTAATAGTTTTTAGTTTTATTTGTGTCGATTTCTATAATATTTAATTTGTAAGAGAAATAAAAATTTAATTCAACAAATAAAAACTTTGTTGTATACCTCATTGTTTTGAGGAAACTCCAGTGCAAGAATGTCGTCACCACCTTGTGAGATTGGAACTTCTATTAGAGTCTCGTCGATGCAAGATTTGTCTATATTGTCATCATTTTCTCCATATGCGAGGAAAAGTATCCGTGATCCTTGCTATATATGGAAAATAGTGTGGTCAAATAAATATTAGTAGTTATTTCTTTCCTACTCTAGTAACTATTAAATATATGTAAGGTAATATTCATAGATATGCAACTTGTTGGATTCAAACTTACATTATCACTTCGTATTCCAATTAATTACCAAAACTCAAATAAATATCTAATTTGTGGTTATCACTAATAAAGAGTTCTTTAAATTTCATCAAGTGAAATAAAATAAACCCGAACTGATATTTCATAATTACTACAAGTTTATTCATCGAATTTGGTGCTCTATGTATGGTGAAATTAGGTTGTTGAATAAATTGATAATGTGTACATGTTTTTATAACAACATAATAAATAATTAATTAAAGTAAATGATAAGAAAAAAGTAAAGAATAAAACTGTGATTCACACTATCAATTCTTCATGTTTAACAACACTAGGATATATGTGTTTAATAATACTAGGATATATGTGGTAAAGTTAAATAACCCTAAAATGAAATTTTTTAAAAAGACAATTAGTGAGTATAAAATATTCAAAATGTGTCCAGAGGATATCAAAATACCATGAGTACTAGTAAAGTTTTAATTTGATAAATTATTTTTGATTATAACTCAATGACCCTATTATGTTAAAATAAATAAATTTTACACTTTATGACGAATTTGATTCTAATGTCAAAGAAGTATTTATGGGTATACGACAACTTTAAAAAACACTTAAATTCAAACATCTAACCAAATATATGACTCCATTAACAATTTCGCATGTACATGGTATAATTTTAAATAAAAAAAACCCAATAACTACTAATAGTTATAAATCAAATTAAACAAGTCACAAACGCACATGCACGTACACATAAGGGATATACAACAACATATACAATTTTTTTTTACAACTCCAGATACTCAAAGACCGTATTACAGCTAACTAATTTGATGAGTCCAGAAACAATTGACATTAACAAGGTCAAATTAGGGGGAAAAAGAACTATTTAATTACTAACATCAAATTAGATAAGTCATAAACATATAGAACTTTATACATATATATTGTTAAAAGGGCACCCTGACAAATCTGTTAGCATGAACAATTCTAAACTATTTTAATTTGGAGGAGGTATTTATGAGTATACGACAAAATATACATATAAGATCTTTCAAGATATTCAAAGACCGTTATTGCAATTGATTGAACATACAATTCTACAATTAGAAACAAATTACATGCAAGGTCAAACATTTAAAATATAAATCTCAAAAACCACTAACGACAATAAGCTATAGATGAAATTAGACAAGTCATAAACATTTATTTTAAGACTTCAAGTTAATGGATTTGGTCAGACCCTATTCGATATCAAAGTATTTTATTGCGTTCAACTTCATCACATTCTTTTTCATTTAATACTACTATCTCAGTCTACCACAACTCCACACAATAATTCAACTTAGGTCATGAGATGAGTTGAATGATTATTATAATATTCGATGTTGTGAGATGATTGTTTGAGCTTGTTGAATGATTATGTGGTTTGTCGGTGGATGGAAATTGTAGTGGAGAAATTGAGAATGGAGACTTTATCAAATTGGATTTTTACTCGAAGCTTGACCAAAATTCGATAATCCGATAGACGCATATTTATCTATAGATTTAAAATTCTTACAAGATCTCAATATGCAAGAAAAAAAGAAAAGAAAAGATGTGGATATGGAGGTAGGTTACTCCAATAATTAAATGTGTCGGGAGTTCATTTTTTTGTGTTTGAATTAACTCTACATACAATGATGAAAGATTGAACTCCTGGACTGGGCTAAATAATTACCGGCATTGAGAAGCTTGTTGTAGGTAGGGATAAGGATGGAGATTTTGAGGTTGGAGATGTCATCGTATTCTAGCCTTTATTTAGAATCCAATCGAAATCAAATCCATGTGGTGTCTAACAATTGTTGCGGATTTTACACACGCAAATAAACGCAAGTGCACGTATCGCAAAAGTAATAAAGAGTAAGTAGAGTGTCGAACCCACGAGGACTTGAAACTAAATTTCTACCAAATTCCCTACCTTAATTCTTATTCTAATTCAACGAAAGAAATATTATTGTTGGTTGATTTGCTAACTACTAAAACTAATAAATAACTAATCTAAAGATGGCAATAAAATGCTAATGAGAAAATCAATGAGAAAAGTGTCTAGAGTTTAAACTTCACCAATGTTATTCTCCTAATGTCGATTAACTTCCTAATTTTAACTAGTGATTCTTATTCGCTATCCTAGGGCTCACTTCTATCCTTAAGTGTCTTCCGAATCACTAAAGAACCTATGCAATTAACTTACTAATCTTATTCCTAAGTTAGTATAATTAATTACATGCATAAATCTTATAACCTAATTTGAATATGGGAGTGTCGGATATATTCCTATACTAACAAGCAACCCACTACCTAATTTCTCTTCTATTCTCAATATTCCCTTCCCAGGTTCAATCAAGAAAAAGTAAACAATCAAATAGGTGATCAATCAATTTGAAAGTAATTAGCACGAAATTAGATAAACGAATATCGATATGTAGAAATCGAAAATCACTAAATTAAAACTAGGAAAGCAAACAAAACATTATTCGATCAACATGGATCCGTAAAAACACTAGACTAAACGGAATTAGTTCATAATAATAAAAACAAAGAAATCAAATAGAAAAGAGTTCATGGTTTTCTCTAAATCAAATTAAAGGAAAAATAGCCAAAGTGTAATGCCAATCCTTCTTCTCTTTTTTCTGTCGCGTGATGTCTGTCTGTCCAATTCCCTCCTGACAGATCCCCTTTTCTCCTTTTCTTCGTTGATCTCCTACATGTAATAGGAGTCTTTTCTTTTCCTCATTGACCTCCACTTCTTCAGCCGTGCATACCCTTATTTGGGCCAGCCCATTTAACAATTAAATAGCTTGAACCTGCCGCATAAGTGTTCAACTTTGTCAAGATTGGGCTCTATTTGCATTTTCAGCCCCTGCCTTCATTTCTTTGTATCATTGACACCTTCAACAATTCCTGGACCTCAATTGAATTTGGACTTCGTTGGCTCGATTTATTTCCTACAAGAAAACATATCGAATTAGTGTCAAAATCAAAGCTTATTCTAAAAAATTGATTAAACTTGTGAATCGACTCTAATAAATGAAATATGCATTAAAATCCCAAACGACTCACAAATACTTATGAAAAATACTCATTTAAGTCTGAAAAGTACACGCGATAACTCTATTTTCACAGAGTTATCACACCCCCAAACTTAAACTGTTGCTCGTCCTCGAGTAATGACAATAATTCCAACAAAAACGCCAACCAACTTCAAACATTTATCATCATGCATTCGAAGTCAAACTACAAACCAATAATTTCAAAACGTTATGCACTCTATCATGTAATTCCTGCGTGTGTGTGTGTCTACATAATACGAGAATGTCGGAATCACTTAGATCCATATAGCTTCGAAATCATTGAGCCTAATTGCATGAATTCCTAACTTGCCAAGCAAATTCTCTATTTTCTTAGGTAATCGTACCAATTACTAAGTTCTAGCAAGCTTTCAGTCGAAGTTATGGAATCCTTTAAGTTCGAACTTTCACTTAGCAATTTTTTTCTTTATTTAGCACAACTTAAGTATGTTTAGCACCACTCACACTCATAACTCGTTCTAAAGAAGCAGTCAAAATAGAGGAGTGCAGAATAGTTAAGTCGATGCACCCATATATCGTTCATCTTATCGCAGTCAAGTTAGAGGAGTGCAAGTATAAGTCTCAAGCGATGAGGTTTTTCAGGTCTCATACAAGTGAGGTTATTTTCTTTGAATTTACTTATAGTTTTTCAACTATTTGCTTCACTTGGTTCTTGTTAAAGTTATCCTTCCCCCCAAACTTAGGCAAAACTATCACTTAGACCCTTAGCATTTTAACCCTCGAATCTAGAGATCATGTAGGCAAGAAAGGATTTCTTAAGCTCTATTCTAGACTATAATTCTCTAACATAATCCTAATCCTCAATCATGTATTCGTGCTTTAAATGTGCAGGAAAAACAGTCAAAAACACATAAAATTTCAAAAAAAATTGTTCGAAGTCGACCTATCATGCACAAAGTAAATGCGACCTCCCCCAAACTAAATATAGACAGTGTCCTCACTGTGACTTAAACAAAAGGGTCGAAGACACATCAAACAAATCAACAAAGGTGTACGAGAGTAGGCAACATGCAAACATTAACAATACCACCAACAAAAGAATAAAAGAGAGCAGTAGAAATAATACGTCCCTACGAGTCTGTGTCTGGCTTTCTGCAGCATTTCTTTGCATCCTAATCATCATCCTCCGAACCAGTTTCTGTCTCTCTATCTCCGTCGGTGTTTCCATTCTCCCAATCACCCTCAGTTGGGTAAGATACTTCGGGACAGAGGAAGGGGCGGTGCGGCAGCTGCTGGGTGGCGGCGGCCGGTGGGTGTTAATTTAGGGTTTTGAGAGAGTGGAAGAGTACGAGAGAAAGTGTGGGAGGGATGTGTAATTTTTTTTTTTTTTTTTTTTTTTTTTTTTTTTTTTTTAAAAAAATTAGGCCATGGCTTGAATTCATTTGAGCCATGGCCTGAAGCTGCTGGAAATTCCCAAATGTATGTTCGAAAATTAGGCCATGGCTTGAATTCATTTGAGCCATGGCCTGAAGCTGCTGGAAATTCCCAAGTTTACTCCACCCCTTGATGCGCCTGCAGAACAAGACAAAAACACAATCATAGATCACACTACGACCAAAAACAAAAACACAAAAACAAAAACAAAAACAAAAACAAACAAAAAGAACAAAGCTTGGGTTGCCTCCCAAGAAGCGCTTAGTTTATAGTCTTTAGCTAGACTGTATGCTTTAGACTTATCCTGGTTGGCATCGGGGTCCTGTCATACTCCATTTCTCCTCTCTTATCTTAAGTGTTTGTCTCGAGTCATGCTGAGACTTAGTTATATCCCCTGGTCTTTTCTTCTTTGACTTGCCTCCATTTTCCATCTTCTTCTTGACATTTCTGAGTAGCTCAGCCCATTGTCTTCTACTCGGCTTCTTCATCGTGATCCCATTTTCATCCTTAACTCCTCTTTTGATGTAGTCTGGTGGAGGTTTTTTTTCTTTAGTATGTGAGTGCAACTCATTTCGATCTCTTGGAGCTACTTCATTCACTGCATAGCAAACATCGGGGTTGTTAGTTATATACGCGTTTGTAAAAACTGTAAATGTTACCTGCTCCTCATTCACGCGCATAGTTAATTCCCCTTTCTGAACATCAATTAGTGCTTGACTTGTGGCTAAAAACGGCCTCCCTAAAATGATCGGCACTCGTTCGTCAGCTTCATAGTCCAAAATTATGAAGTCTGCTGGAAATACAAACTTGCCCACTTGAACTAATACATCTTCAATCTTTCCTTCAGGGTGGGTGATCGAGCGGTCAGCTAGTTGCAAAGATAATGTAGTAGGTCTGGCTTCACCTATGCCTAACTTTTTGAATACTGACAAAGGCATGAGGTTAATGCTAGCTCCCAAATCACAAAGTGCTTTTTCGAAATGATGTCCTCCCATTGTGCATGGAATTGTAAAGCTCCCTGGATCCTTCAATTTTGGTGGGAGCTTGTTTTGCAATATCGCGCTGCATTCCTCTGTCAGGGCCACTGTTTCAAATTCACCAAACCTACGTTTTTTTGATAGAATGTCTTTCATGAACTTCACGTAGGTAGGGATCTGCTCAAACGCCTCAACCAACGGAATATTGATGTGCAACTGCTTCAAGATGTCGAGGAACTTTTTGAATTGTTTGTCCTTCTTTTGTTGCTGAAATCTTTGAGGGAATGGTGGTGGAGGTTTGATTTTTGGCAAAGTTGACACCTCTTGCGTCTTGCTCTCAGTTTCCACCTCCTTCTCTTTCTCTAGTTTTTCAGGACTCTCAGATTTATCTTGGATTGACATTGGTTCCTTAGCTCGAGCTTGTGGTTTAGTGGGATCAACGAGTTCTCTGCCATTTCTCAATGTGATTGAATTACAGTGTTCTGTATGATCAGCCCTTGGATTTTCGGTGTCGCTCGGGAGTGAGCCAAGAGGTCTTTGCTTCCTATCTTGAGCTAATTGAGCCATTTGGGTTTCTAGGTTTCGAATAGATGCGGTTGTCTGGCTCATGAACTGCGTAAACACCTCTTCTAATGATGGTTTGTTGTCCACTGGTGGTTGTTTTTGTTGACCCTGAAAGCCTGGTGAGATTAGCTGATTTTTGGCATTGTTTGACCCCTGTCCAGCGTGCTGATTATTGCTCCATGAAAAGTTAGGATGGTCTCGCCACCCGGGATTATAGCTGTTAGAATAAGGATTATACCCTTGGTTGTTTCGATTATTTCCCACATAGCATGCTGACTCTGAATTTGAGGGGCAATTTTCATATGGATGCTCTCCCCCACAAATGATACATAAAACTTCTGGGTTATGGATCATATTCACTAGTTGAGCTTGAAACGAATTATTTCCAGGTTTACTCATACTTAACCCATCAATCTTCTTGGCTAATGCGGTTAACTGGGCCTGCATTGATGTCATAGCATCCAACTCGAATTTTCCAGGTGCAAGTTTTCCTGATGAGCGTTCTGATGCCCATTGGTAATTGTTGTAGGTCATTCTTTCTAACACATCGTAGGCATCTGTATATGTCTTTCCCAAAAATGTCCCTCCTGCTGCTGCATCAAGAATGGTCCTGATTTGTCCCCCTAATCCAGTGTAGAAGATATGTATCAGTTGCCAACCAGGAATTCCATGTTGTGGACACTGTGTCATTAGCCCCTTGAACCTTTCCCATGCATCATAGAGTGACTCTCCCTCTGTTTGTTGGAATGAATGAATATCCATTCGAACTTTCGCACTCTTGGTGGGTGGAAAATATTTCCTCAGGAATTTTTCAGTCAGATCAGTCCAAGATATGATGGAGTTAGGTGGCATTGAGTTTAGCCAGACTCGAGCTCGATCCCTTAAGGAAAAGGAGAATAGTTTCATTCTTAGTTGCTCAGCTGTAACCCCATTCAATTTGAATGAATCGCAAATTTCCATAAAATTCTTCAAATGGGCGTGAGGATCTTCCATAGCCAACCCCGAAAAGATAGCAGAAGAGTTTATTAAATTCAGCATTACCGGTTTCACTTCAAAGTGTTCTGCTTCAATGTCTGGTCTGACAATGCTTGAATCTAGAACGCCCAAGATTGGTGTTATGTATTCATTAATGGGTCTTTCTATCTCTCCAGGATTGTGTGGACCCATTAGCGGATTGACTGGTTGTTGATTCACCCTATTTTCATTCCGTACTGGCGGAATTCCATGTTGCTCTGCCATTAGATCGGATTTTTCTCTCTTCTTGTTCAGCGCTCTTCGTAATCTGAAAGTTCTCTCGATTTCTGGATCAAAAGGTTCTAACTCAGATTTTTTGTCTCTGCGCATAAACTAGGTATGAGTACCTGCAAGAGAAAATCGAACCGTCAGAATAATTGAATCAAAATAAAAATAAAAGTTGAAACTTGGTAAATTATCAATTATCAAAGTCCCCGGCAACGGCGCCAAAAACTTGTTGCGGATTTTACACACGCAAATAAACGCAAGTGCACGTATCGCAAAAGTAATAAAGAGTAAGTAGAGTGTCGAACCCACGAGGACTTGAAACTAAATTTCTATCAAATTCCCTACCTTAATTCTTATTCTAATTCAACGAAAGAAATATTATTGTTGGTTGATTTGCTAACTACTAAAACTAATAAATAACTAATCTAAAGATGGCAATAAAATGCTAATGAGAAAATCAATGAGAAAAGTGTCTAGAGTTTAAACTTCACCAATGTTATTCTCCTAATGTCGATTAACTTCCTAATTTTAACTAGTGATTCTTATTCGCTATCCTAGGGCTCACTTCTATCCTTAAGTGTCTTCCGAATCACTAAAGAACCTATGCAATTAACTTACTAATCTTATTCCTAAGTTAGTATAATTAATTACATGCATAAATCTTATAACCTAATTTGAATATGGGAGTGTCGGGTATATTCCTATACTAACAAGCAACCCACTACCTAATTTCTCTTCTATTCTCAATATTCCCTTCCCAGGTTCAATCAAGAAAAAGTAAACAATCAAATAGGTGATCAATCAATTTGAAAGTAATTAGCACGAAATTAGATAAACGAATATCGATATGTAGAAATCGAAAATCACTAAATTAAAACTAGGAAAGCAAACAAAACATTATTCGATCAACATGGATCCGTAAAAACACTAGACTAAACGGAATTAGTTCATAATAATAAAAACAAAGAAATCAAATAGAAAAGAGTTCATGGTTTTCTCTAAATCAAATTAAAGGAAAAATAGCCAAAGTGTAATGCCAATCCTTCTTCTCTTTTTTCTGTCGCGTGATGTCTGTCTGTCCAATTCCCTCCTGACAGATCCCCTTTTCTCCTTTTCTTCGTTGATCTCCTACATGTAATAGGAGTCTTTTCTTTTCCTCATTGACCTCCACTTCTTCAGCCGTGCATACCCTTATTTGGGCCAGCCCATTTAACAATTAAATAGCTTGAACCTGCCGCATAAGTGTTCAACTTTGTCAAGATTGGGCTCTATTTGCATTTTCAGCCCCTGCCTTCATTTCTTTGTATCATTGACACCTTCAACAATTCCTGGACCTCAATTGAATTTGGACTTCGTTGGCTCGATTTATTTCCTACAAGAAAACATATCGAATTAGTGTCAAAATCAAAGATTATTCTAAAAAATTGATTAAACTTGTGAATCGACTCTAATAAATGAAATATGCATTAAAATCCCAAACGACTCACAAATACTTATGAAAAATACTCATTTAAGTCTGAAAAGTACACGCGATAACTCTATTTTCACAGAGTTATCAACAATCTGTGCAATTATATATTTCACAAAACATAGAATATAATAAATAATGTTCTAACAAATAAATTCATGCATTATTAAAGCATATAAATCATACTTACCTGGTTAGGATTAATTCGTAGAACATTTTAATCAACTCTGATACCATTTATAACATCCCGGCTAGAAAATACACACTTAAAAAAATCTTTTACAATAATTTCATATAACTTTTGTTCATTTACATAAAAATACTACAAGAGATTAACATTTTTGTATATTTAACAAATGTCCCTCTATTTATGAAATGTACATATTTGACCCCAAAACATTTTAAAAGTGTACGTGGGGTCCTATTAAAAAATATCAGTTTCTAATATCAATATTTATAAGACATTTTATATATTAAATTTTAAAAAAAATCTTGTACAATAATTTCATATAACATTAGTTCATTTGCATAAAAAACCTACTTGAGATTAATATTTTTGAATGTTTTCAAAAAGTTCTCTCTATTTCTTAAATGTACATATTTAACCCCAAAATCTTTTAATCAATGTACATTAAGGTTCGATTCAAAATTTCAGTTTCAAATATCATTTTCATAAGAATATTTATATATTGAAAAAAATCCTCAAATTAAGATTTTGACAAACTGTTAATTGCAATCAAACTGAAATCCTCAAAATAAGATTTTTCAATAACGTCCCTTTAGCTTTTTTCAAATTCATGTAGTCACGCAATATTTACATGCATTCTTATATGGTCAATGATATATTTTGGTTTCTTAATTGCAGCCAAACTGTTTGACATATTGCCACAGTGAAAAAAGAATGAGCAAGCGACCTCCTCCTGACCCAGTGGCAGTTCTCCGAGGCCATCGCGCTTCAGTTACCGATGTTTCCTTTCATCCCACCAAAAACATCTTATTCTCCGGCTCCACAGATGGCGAAGTTCGCATTTGGGACACCATTCAGCTTCGAACCATTTCCTCTTCATGGGTACACAACGCAGCTCATGGGATTGTTAGCGTTGTCGCTGCTGACGGAGAAAACAGAGTCATTAGCCAAGGAAGAGATGGAACTATTAAGTATTGGGATATCGGAGAAAATGGCTTATCAGGAACCCCACTCACCACCATCAAAACAAATTCTTATCACTTTTGCAAGCTCTCCATACTAAACAATCCTAATGCCAAAGTCGAAAAAACTGAACTGGAGAGTTCGGTAAACGTTGAAGGGCCTAATTATGTTGCCGTAGCTGGGGAAGATTTGTCTGTGGTTGAGATTTGGGATGTTAATTCTGCTCAAAAGCTTGTAAAATTGCCTCATAACTCTCAAGGCTATTCAAGTTCTTCTACAAAGACGAGAGGAATGTGTATGGCTGTTCAAGCTTTTTTAACTTCCGAGTTGCAGGGGTATGTGAACGTAATATCCGGTTATGAAGATGGATCAATGGTTTGGTGGGATTTGCGGAATCCGAGCTCGCCTTTGACTGGTGTAAAGTTTCATTCGGAACCAGTTCTCAGCCTGGATATCGACAACTCGTGTGTAGGGGGGTCTCTGGAAGTGCTGATGACAAAATTATAATGTTCATATTGGATCCTTCAACGGGGTCTTGTATTGTCAGGAAAGAAATTATTTTCGAGAGACCTGGCGTGGCAGGACCTCGATTAGGCCAGATGGGAAACTGCATTCACATAAACTAGCAGCCTGTAGTAATCAAGCTTAACAATGATTATTGTTTCTTCATTTTCTAGGTTACAATGTGGTGCTAGTTCATTTCTAAATTTAGTAGGACAATGTAGTTATTGCTCTTGAAGTTAGCAGCACATTCAAACAAATTTCTGGAAGAGTTTTTGCATAGCACACACACCGAATGTAGTTTTTTTAACCATATTATGATTTTTTTCCCCGTAAACCATGAGTTTTAGTATTGGGAAGATAGACTGCTGAGGGCAAAGGCATTGGGCTTGTAAACCATTCATACTTATGTCCCGGCGGCATATGCATTCTTGAATCTCTTTAAGAAATTCGACTTATCTGTTATGCTTTGTCCTAGGCCTTATATTGGTGGAGGTTAGCATCTATGTTACAGGGATGAGATCTATCATTGTTGAACTCGAATGGTCACGTCGCTTTGTTGTGTTCTTGAAGATGAAATGATAGAAAATGGAAGAACATACTTTGAGGATTGTTTTCTCCGCAAAAATATTCTTACATAGGTACTCTCTCTCTCTCTCTCTCTCTCTCTCTCTCTCTAAATGAGTTTTGTATGTGACAATTTATATTTTACATCTCTCCAGTATATGCAATTGTTTTTCAGTTCCTCACCTTATTATATTTGAATTGTCATGAAGGTTTTGAACAGTGGCATGTGATCTTGCGAAAGGTGATGCGAACAAGACTTTGTTGCTAGTAATACTCATTAGTTGTTTTAAATTATTAAAAGAAATAAGTTATACAGGCAAAGGTTTATTTGAAGCATAATTTCCACACCTTTATACATATATCCTGAAATATGCGGTTCTGCAATATCTGAAGTGGCTCTAGCGAGCTTTTTAGTTGTGAAGAACCATTTATATAATAAATTCATGTTATGGTGCTGGTTTATGATCCTGATACTATTCCTTCAGCTAATATCCGTTGCATTCTGTGTATAAATGATGCATGCATTTTTTCAAGAAAGAGTATGATGACTTGTGTGGATTTTATGTGTACATCTATATAGATTGATTTTTAGATTATGTTGTAATTGCTCATTTAGAATAAGATGTAATAGGATACCTTTACTTGACCAATAATTTGAATTTTGTACGTGTGCAGCAAATTTAACAGAAGACTCTGATTAAGGTTCTACATTGTCGAAGTCCACTAGAATGTGAAAGAACGAGGGAATTGCACTTTTCATACTAAACATTTACCTACTTTATACATTGCATACCACACCTTTCAGAATGACACATTTCATACCAAAATCAATCAACCTTTTTCAATTTTCATACCGACGTTAAATATTGGATGGAAATGGAACAAATTAATTAGGAGACGATTGCATTATTAAAAAATCGTATTTTCTTTTTTACAATTTTTTAAGCAATGTACTAAATGAATAATCATAAAATGGAGAAGACAATATTAGTATATTGTTTTTTAACAATTATTAAATAAAAAGAGTTAAAAGAAAGCTTAAAATAGTTTAAATAATCGTCATAGAAAAAAAAAATAAGGAGACGACAGCATTATAAAGAAAATAAGGGATCGTATTCCTTTTATAATTATCAACAAAACTATTTTTTGAATTAATGTACTAAATTATGGAGTAAAATCAAAGATAATACTCTTTTTACAACTATAAAAAAAAATCATAAAATACTTTTAAAGATATCCATTATGAGAGAGGACTTTGTATGGCCCCCAGATGTCACAGTGAATTATATCAAATGCAGAAGAAGAAACATTATTATTAGAGACATAGGGAAGACATTTTTGTTTAGCTAGATGACAAGTCTCACAAGGATGTTTCTGAAAACTAGACAAATTTGGTAGATGTAAAACAGAATGTAAAACCTGTAACCTATCAATAGAAGGGTGGCCTAGTCTAGAGTGCCAAGTACCAATAGAAATGTTATTACAAGAAGGACTAATAGGAACAATCTGGTGCTGTAAAAAGTATAGGCCGTCTAGGAGGTCACCCTTGCCAATCTTCTTCAAAGATATCAGGTCCTGAATAAAGAAATTGTCCTTCTTAAAAGTGATACTACAATTTGAAGAATGTAAGAGTGACCCAACAGATAAAAGATTAAATTTGAAGCTAGGAACATAAAGAACATTGTATAAAGTGATATGATCATTTAGAAGAACAGTCCCCTTAAAGAAGGCAGGGATGATAGAATTATTAGGGAGTGTGATTAGTATTGAAAACAGCTGTAATATGGATGAAGTAATTTAAATTATGTCATATATGGTGTGAGGCACCAGAATCTACTAACCAAGTATTATTTATTTGTACAGATGAAGTAGGAAGCAAGTTAGAAGAGCATGTACCTGAGAGTGCATTGGCACTGAAGTTCTATGATGAATCTGATGAAGGGGGCTTTTCAGGTGGGACCAAAGAAGCATGTGTAGATGTAAGCAGTAGATTAGAGAGTTGTGTGTATTGTTCAGGGGATAAGGTGTGAACAAAATTCTGGAGGTTTGTGGGATTACTGGGAGATGAGGTGTTGGTAATGTTTATGTTGGGGTTTGATTGTGTGACAGGTCTGGAAGTATTTGTAGGGAATCCAGGAGGAAATCCATGTATCTTGAAGCAGGTATTGATGGTGTGACCAGGCCTCTGACAGTGAGTACAATATGGGCGGCCTGGTCTCTGAATCTGAGGGTTATAGGGAGGTCTAAATGGAGGTCTGTAAGGAGATGGTGGCTGTGGGAGAAGGGGTTTGGACTGGAATGAAGGGTTTGGGGGTCTGGGATATGATGGAGGATTAGTTCTAGTGGCAAAGGCCAAAGAATTAGTAGAGTCAGTGGGTTTGGAATAAGAATGTAAAGATCTTTATGTCTCTTCTTGAGAGACTAAGGAATATGCCTTGGGGACAGTGGGCAATGGATCCATGAGGAGTAATTGACTCCTAGTATGTGCAAGAGATTCTTGGAGCCCCATTAGAAAGGTAAGTAAGTATTCCTTTTCAAAGTAATCATCAAGTTTACCACATGTGCATTTGGGGCGAAAATTGGTGAGTTCATCCCAAATTATCTTCAATTTGGAAAAATATGAATTGACAGAAAGATTTTGTTGTTGCAGGTTGACAAGATCTCTTTTGAGTTGAAACTTGCGAGGACCACTGGCAACTTCAAACCTTTGTTTGAGTTCAATCCATACATCAATGGCTAATGTATGGTACTGCACGGTATGATTTATCTCTTTAGAAAGGGAGTTGAGTATCCAACTAAGAACTACATTGTTGCTGCGGTCCCAGTAATTGGCCAAGATTGGATCTTCTGTTGGTCTAGGTAATGTGCCATCTATGTAACCCAGTTTGTTTTTGACATTGAGTGAAAGAATCATAGCACGGTTCCATGTTTGATAGTTGTTTGCATCCAACTTTTCAGAGACTAGTGAGATCCCTGGCCCATCCGCGGGATGGAGATAATAGGGGCTTGAAGGGTCCTCAATTTGAGCCCTTGTACGTGAAGAAGGCAGGGTGGTGGATGTGGAGTCAATGGTGGAAGGAGATGAACTCATGATGAAGAAGAGATGCAAGAAATTGGGATTTCTTGAGAGGGTTTAATTGAATTTATATGAATCTTGAATTGAGGGAGAAAGAAGACCAAAAAAAGAAAATGGCGAAGGAAATTTGTATGAAATAAGAAGAGGATATGAGAAGATAAAGGATGAAGGCCAGGAAGAATGAGAAGAATACCAATGGTGATCGGAAGAGCTGAAGAAACAGAAAAGAGCGCGGCGGAAGAGGTGGTTACACCTCTGCTGATACCATATTAACCGTAAATATATGTATACTGTATGTATTAATTTGCAGAGAAATAAAAGAGATGAAAGAAAATAATTCTTCTATTGAATAATCTGTATATTTACAAACTATCAGCTCCCTCTTTATATAAACATAGCGGCAAGGGCAAAGCTGTAAAAATACATAAAATAAAATAACAGAAAATAAACTAACGACTTATTAAACGCGACTTTAACTTATAACAGAATACAATTTAGGAAACCTAATTATCAACATTATTGAAATTGATTTGGGGCTTTTTATCTCCGTCTTCTTCATTTGTTTCTTTATCATCAATCTCTGTTAATAAATTTAGTCATACTGGACGCGTTTGGTTGTTTTGCTTCATTGTTTATTATAGTTGATAGAACCATTTTTTTACTTTTTGTTTCTTGTGTGCAACTATAGTAATTTGCTTCTGTTTAGTTACAGACGTTATAGAATGTGGCATGAAATAAAGAAGAGTTCCTTTCAAGTTGCTATTGCTATAAATGTTGTTATTTCTGATTTTGTTTGGAAACTTTCTCCATCTATGGAATTGAGTTTAAGTTTACATGAGTTTCACATAGAATTCTATAATGTGTTGATATTTGATTTCATCATCTCCACTTATCACCATTTTAACTCCCAACATATGAAATACACAATATGAAATCACCATTGTATTGTGTTTATTTGCGTGTGTAAAATCCGCAACAAAGCACTTGGAGAAATTCGCCGCAACGTTGCCGCTAGAGCCGTAGATAAAGATCGGTATAGAATCGAAAACCTCCCTCTCCTCTTCGTTGGAGAAGAGGTGGCGGATCCAATCGCGGCGCATGAAAGCAATGAGGATGGCGATAACAAAGAGGATGAAGATGGTGGCTATTGCGAAATTGGAGTTGAAGATGGTGGCTATTGCGTAAGTGGAGTCGGAGGTGAGGCTTTGGTGTGACGAAGGCGGGGGTGTAGGGGACATCCTTTCTCGACTTGGGATTTGCTATCTTTTGTGTTCTTTGTATTCCTACACTTAACTCTCTTCTCTTCTAGACTATAATTCTCCCTCTTTGATTTATTGATAGAATATATTTTTTACTTTTTGTTTCTTGTGTGCAACTATAGTAATTTGCTTGTGTATAGTTGCAGACTTTATAGAATGTAACATGAGATAAAGAAGAGTTTAAGCTTATATGATTTCAGATTTGTAAGAGTTCCTTTCAAGTTGCCATTGCTATAAATGTTGTTATTTCTGATTTTGTTTAGAAATTTTCTTCATCTATGGAATTGAGTTTAAGTTTATATGATTTTCACATAGCATTTTGTTAATAAAATTGTGTTGATATTTTAACTCCCAACATATCAAATACACAATACAGAGTTACTACAACTTCTAGAATATTGTTTTTTTTTTTTTTTTTTATATCAGCATCCAATAGCAATTTGATTATACCGACAACTTATGTTGTTCAACAAAGAGTTAAAGTTTTAAGAGGATATTAGGGATCCAAATCCTCTACTACAACTCAAATCTTATGTTGTTCAACAAAGGGGTATCATTGTAGACTTATAATTGTTAATTTACAGTTCTCTCAAAAAAAAAAAATTGTTAATTTACAGTTGGATGAAATAAATAAAATATCTTGGTATGGGAATAATTGATATAACAAGGATCATTATCCTATTATCATTTATTTCATCAGTTTTCTTGTGAATCGATCAACCGATTCTATATCAGAGCTAATTGATATATATAGGAGAAAAGCTAGTATGACATAATGTTATTTTTTGGTGGGAGGTATAATTATTATAGTGCTTGAAAAATGCACCAAATTTACACGTGTTTTGGGAAACATGCGCAAAATTCTACTGTGTTATTTTTTTTTGCATAGAACCCCCTTGTGTTTTACAAACACTTGCAAGGAATCCCCTTGTGTTTTATAAAAAATTGCACAAAATATCTTTTTCATCAAAACTGATGGAGTGTGTATCTCATTGTCGTGCGTGTGCAGTTTACGTGCAAATACCTGTGCATCTGCCGTACAGTCGCCATGCGTCTGCCATGCAACTGCTGTGTGCAATTGCATGCAGTCGCTGTGCTTTTGCCGTGCAACTATTGTGCATCTGCCGTGCAATCGTCGTGCAACTAATGTGCAATTTTCAGATTTCGGTTCCCATTATATTTTTATATAACAATTTCTTGATTCCTTAATTAATTAAAATCAATAGTTTTAATTAATTTAATCCAAAATTAAAATCATGATAACAATAATGAACCTAAAATTATAGTTTTAACAATTCAGTTAAAAACTACAGATCTATCCAACAGATCTAACATGCATGTTAATCTGATCAACAGCTAAAATCAAACATATGATTTGAATCCACAGAGTTTGCTAATTAATTTAAATATAGAGCCGAATTTGGCTCTGATACTATTGTTGGGGATTCTTACGGGAAAACGAGCCTCATGCAGCAGAAATATAAAACTTTTAGGCTCCCCTTGGGAATCTTGCCAGGATACAATCCGGTATATATTTAAACTAATATTAAACAAGTATAATAATAGCTGGATTAAGTTACACCTGCTTCCTAGCACTTCCGAGCCAAACTCTGCTTTGTGGGAAATCCCCGGAGACGCGAACTCGACCTCTTTCAATTTTCACTTTCAGTCCCAAGCTTTTGCTTAGCGCCCCACGTGTTACGCCTCTACGGTTCAGTACACCACATACACACTTAAACCTTGAGATCTCTGATCGGCTAGAACACCGAAGAAATCAAGATACGAAACTCGAGAAGAAAAGACAGAAGTCGATCGACTTCTGTCAGGGATAGGGGCGGCGGCTAGGGCTTAAGGAAGAGAGAGAGGGTTTTTCTTTTTCTTGCTTTTGAAGAGTTATACAAAGTGTGTACTTAGTATTGTGTTTTGTGTTTTCTCCAAGACTTAATGGGGCTTATTTATAAATCTTGTAATCCAAGCCCTACTAGGATTCCTAACAAGATCTAACTCCTAAAAGGGCTAAGCCTTTTAATTAATGCAAGACTTCATTAATTAAATTGTCTTGTCTTTTAATTAGTCTTGAGCCCATCTAAATCTCCAAAATTAATTGCCCCACTAATTAAAAATTCATTTATCCTAATTAATTAAATTGGACTCCTAGCCCATTCTCATTAATCTTTATTTAATTAAATTAAACTCCAAGTTTAATTAATTAAATCTTCTCTCTCCTCAATTAATTAAATCTAATTTAATTAATTATTCTTATCAAAATAAAAACCTATTTAATTTGACATTTTGATCCATGGCCAACCCAATTGGATCGAATTCTCGCGCCCAAATGGATCGACCCAGTTGAGTCCAACTTTCTTCGTTTTCTGTTTCCGCTCTACGTGTTTGTGTATGTCCCCGTAGGTTCACCACATAATTTACCGCGGGTTATAACTAAATTTGCATTTAATTATTCGAGTAAACATATATTCTAAATCAATCGAACACTCTCTCGATTGACCATTTACCCTTTCTAATTTGGGAATTCTCCCACACTCCACAGTCGATGTCTGGCCACAAGCCCGTGGAGCCCAATCACTGGTGAATTAATTCAGTGAACCCTTAACCTTTACAATTACCATGTACGACTTAATCCTTCCATTAGTTGGTCTCCCAATCAAGACTAAGGTTATGGATTTTCATCGGTTTCCTTACTTGTCTCGACTATATGTATTCTGGTTTCGAAACTATTCCCTTTGACTTAATCTTTATGAGCTACTTTCATAAAGCCGTCAAATACCATAGGAGAAGCTCCCAACCTATCAAGTCGGGTCAACGGATCCTCTGTTGATGATATGAACCTGCATACACATTCCTCTATACCCAACATGAACCCACAGAGACCTTCTGGTAGACTCCAGTCAGTCGGGACTCATATAAAAGCATAGACGTTCGTGCACTAGATAAACCTTATCACCTCAAGTAATAAGGATCATTCCTCGTACACTATTGTAAATAGGAATAACTTCATCCCCGATATGCGACTTCCGCTTCCATGGTGAGTTATTTCCTAGTTGGGGTATTCAGTGCGCTTGCCATCCCAGCAAGCCACCCACTCGTGTGTATCGACTATCTCAGTCACGCTCGTGGACCCCATCGTCCTCCAGTTCATCGGAGTATACACACTCGTGAGGGTCTAACCAAATCCATTAATGTCCCATCTCAAATGGATTTTACGACCCTTGAATTAATTTTAGACTCACGGCTTTGGAGATCAGTCCACGGGTTGTCCCATAGCCCTGTGATCTAAGGACTTCCATCATTATGTTAGATAATTATTCATAAAATGAAGGTGACCATATAAATAAATGCATTTATTAATCGATTCGAATAGTCATTTTATTTGTAACAAATTAAATGCAGCCAAAACAGTTAGCTTGCAGGACACTATTCTATCAACATGATGATAACATTAAATTTGACATAGAGATGTAAGAATGTTAAAACGCAGACGAAAGCGTGTACGATCACGCAATTCTTCATTAAAAGATTTAAGGGACACATCTCATGTATTGGCAATACGTATCTATGGAGATAGATTATAGAAAATGTCAGAATTCCCAAATCTTAGTACATAGACAAAAACTGAATGGATTCAGTATGGAAGGATCCTAGAGAGGATTGCTTCCATAGAAACATGAAATCTCTCTCAAAATCAATGTGCCCTACATGTGATGAGTAAAGAAGAGAATGTCTCTGTACACCATTTTAAGGAAAATGATGGCATAAGGTATGCAAAGTTATGTACAAGACCAGACTGGACACATGCTCTGATTTTCATGAGCTACTGTTAGTCAAACACCAGTAAGGAGGACTGTATTACCGAAAAGAGCAGTCTTTCAGAACTTAACAAGCTCTAAGGATATATTGTTGGTCAGCAGTAATAATGAAGAATTGAAACCCGAAGGATTTAGTAATTCGAGTTTCCTGTCTGATGTGGATGCAATATTCTGTCTTGATGGGGCAACGATGATTTGAAGGAGTTCAAATGGAGAGTCGATGCCAACTCAACCACAAGAACATAATATCTCACAGTATTGGATGCAGCGAAATAAATCATTTAGATGAAAACTTCTTCCAATATTTGGAAGTAGTACCTAGCAATGCAAAGCCAGTGGTTATCTTCCATGATAACAATGAGGCAATTGCTTGTGCAAAGGAATCCAGATCTCACCTACGATCTAAACAAATATTAAAGTATACCATATGATTTGGAGAAATCATAGGTAAAAAATACGTGTATATGGATAACGTCAATAGAAAACTTATCAGATCCACTAATTGAAGCCATAGTCACAAAAGAGTTCGACGGACATCTTGGGGAAGATGGGCCTTAGAAATGTATGTGATTGGCTTTAGGGCAAGTGGGAGATTGAAAGGATAGTGTCCAACAAGCCAACAATACGAGCTTGTAAGAGGACTACCTTAGATTGCATTCTTATAGTTCAAAAGATAACACGTCCGTTTATTTATAGTACGTAAATTAAACAATGGCAATCTTCATCTCTCGCGAATGTATCTAAGCGATTGGATGAAATCCTAAGATCACGTTTTACTATGGGATGATTCACTTCAGTACTGAGTGAAAAATTGAAACAGTCTCTAAGGTCGTGATCTTAAAACTGTTCCAAGTCTTAGTGGGCTGGCCCAATTAAGCCTTAGTGGAGATTCAGAAGAGAATTAGAGGCCAATCCATTGAGGGACTCCTACTACACGTAGGAAAAGGAGGAAGAAAAAGGTGGAACCCGGATCTGTTTGGGAGGGGAATTTAATAGAGAAGGACGTACGAAGAAAAACACGCAACAGTGAAGAAAAGAATTGATTGCATCATGACCATGAACTCTTTTCTATTTGATTTCATTGTTTTTGTTATCATGAACTAATTTCGTTTAGTCTAGGGTTTTTACGGATCCATGTTTATCGAATAATGTTTTGTTTGCTTTCTTAGTTTTAATCTAGTGATTTTCGATTTCTACGTATCGATATTCGTTTATCTAATTTCGTGCTAATTACTTTCAAATTGTCTGATCACCTATTTGATTGTTTACTTTTTCTTGATTGAACCTGGGAAGGGAATATTGAGAACAGAAGAGAAATTAGGTAGTGGATTGCTTATTAGTATAGGAATATACCCGACACTCCCATATCCACATTAGGTTATAAGATTTATGCATGTGATTAATTATACTAACTTAGGAATAAGATTAGTAAGTTAATTAAATAGGTTCTTTAGTAATTCGGAAGACACTTAAGGATAGAAGTGAGCCCTAGGATAGCGAATAAGAATCACTAGTTAAAATTAGGAAGTGAGTCGACATTAGGAGAATAACATTGGTGAAGTTTAAACTCTAGACCCTTTTCTCATTGATTTTCTCCTTAGCATTTTATTGACATATTTAGATTAGTTATTTATTAGTTTTAGTAGTTAGTAAATCAACCAACAATAATATTTTTCTCTATAGTTGAATTAGAATAGGAATTAAAGTAGTGAACTTGGTAGAAATTTAATTTCAAGTCCTCGTGGGTTCGACACTCTATTTACTCTCTATTACTTTTGCGATACGTGCACTTGCGTTTATTTGCGTGTGTAAAATCCGCAACAGAACACTCGGAGAAATTCGCCGCAACGTTGCCGCTAGAGCCGTATATAAAGATCGGTATAGAATCGAAAACCTCCCTCTCCTCTTCGCTGGAGAAGAGGTGGCAGATCCAATCGCGGCGCATGAAAGCAATGAGGATGGCGATGACAAAGAGGACGAAGATGGTGGCTATTGCGAAATTGGTTGAAGATGGTGGCTATTGCGTAAGTGGAGTCGGAGGTGAGGCTTTGGTATGTGAAGAAGGCGGGGGTGCAGGGGACATCCTTTCTCGACTTGGGATTTGCTATCTTTTGTGTTCTTTGTATTCCTACACTTAACTCTCTTCTCTTCTAGACTATAATTCTCCCTCTTTGATTTATTGATAGAACATATTTTTTACTTTTTGTTTCTTGTGTGCAACTATAGTAATTTGCTTGTGTATAGTTGCAGACTTTATAGAATGTAACATGAGATAAAGAAGAGTTTAAGCTTATATGATTTCAGATTTGTAAGAGTTCGTTTCAAGTTGCCATTGCTATAAATGTTGTTATTTCTGATTTTGTTTAGAAATTTTCTTTATCTATGGGATTGAGTTTAAGTTTATATGATTTTCACATAGCATTTTGTTAATAAAATTGTGTTGATATTTTAACTCCCAACATATCAAATACACAATACAGAGTTACTACAACTTCTAGAATATTGTTTTTTTTTTTTATATCAGCATCCAATAGCAATTTGATTATATCGACAACTTATGTTGTTCAACAAAGAGTTAAAGTTTTAAGAGGATATTAGGGATCCAGATCCTCTACTACAACTCAAATCTTATGTTGTTCAACAAAGGGGTATCATTGTAGACTTATAATTGTTAATTTACAGTTCTCTCAAAAAAAAAAAAAAATTGTTAATTTACAGTTGGAGGAAATAAATAAAATATCTTGGTATGGAAATAATTGATATAACAAGGATCATTCTCCTATTATCATTTATTTCATCAGTTTTCTTGTGAATCGATCAACCGATTCTATATTAGAGCTAATTGATATATATAGGAGAAAAGCTAGTATGACAGAATGTTATTTTTTGGTGGAGGTATAATTATTATAGCACCTGCAAAATGCACCAAATTTACATTTGTTTTGGGAAACATGCGCAAAATTCTACTGTGTTATTTTTTTTGCAAAGAATTCCCTTGTGTTTTACAAACACTTGCAAGGAATCCCCTTGTGTTTTATAAAAAGTTGCACAAAATATCTTTTTCATCAAAACTGACGGAGAGTGTATCTTATTGTCGTGCGCGTGCAGTTTACGTGCAACTTCCTGTGTATCTGTCGTGCAGTCGCCATGCGTCTGCCGTGCAACTGCTGTGTGCAACTGCATGCAGTCGCTGTGCTTTTGTCGTGCAACTACTGTGCATCTGCCGTGCAGTCGCTGTTCGTCTGCCGTGCAATTGTCGTGCAACTGCTGTGCAATTTTCAGATTTCGGTTCCCAATATATTTTTATATAACAATTTCTTGATTCCTTAATTAATTAAAATCAATAGTTTTAATTAATTTAATCCAAAATTAAAATCATGATAACAATAACGAACCTAAAATTACAGTTTTAACAATTCAGTTAAAAACTACAGATCTATCCAACAGATCTAACATGCATGTTAATCTGATCAACAGCTAAAATCAAACATATGATTTGAATCCACAGAGTTTGCTAATTAATTTAAATATAGAGCCGAATTTGGCTCTTATACTACTGTTGGGGATTCTTACGGGAAAACGAGCCTCAGGCAGTGGAAATATAAAACTTTTAGGCTCCCCTTGGGAATCTTGCCAGGATACAATCCGGTATATATTTAAACTAATATTAAACAAGTATAATAATAGCTGGATTAAGTTACACCTGCTTCCTAGCACTTCCAAGCCAAACTTTGCTTTGTGGGAAATCCCCGGAGACGCGAACTCGACCTCTTTCAATTTTGACTTTCAGTCCCAAGCTTTTGCTTAGCGCCCCACGTGTTGCGCCTCTACGGTTCAGTACACCACATACACACTTAAACCTTGAGATCTCTGATCGGCTAGAACACATAAGAAATCAAGATACGAAACTCGAGAAGAAAAGACAGAAGTTGATCGACTTCTGTCAGGGATAGGGGCGGCAGTTAGGGCTTAAGGAAGAGAGAGAGAGTTTTTCTTTTTCTTGCTTTTGAAGAGTTATACAAAGTGTGTACTTAGTATTGTGTTTTGTGTTTTCTCCAAGACTTAATGGGGCTTATTTATAAATCTTGTACCCAAGGTGGTTGGGCCAAGTGGTAGTGACTTGCGACCCCCAGAGGCGTAACTCAAGTTCGAATCCTACTGGAGACACCACACTAGGGAGGACCTATACCCTTTGCACTCTTCTGTCCGAACTGTAAATACACAGTCTAATAGATCAAAAAAAAAAAAAAATCTTGTAATCCTAGCCCTACTAGGATTCCTAACAAGATCTTATTCCTAAATGGGCTAAGCCTTTTAATTAAATTGTCTTGTCTTTTAATTAGTCTTGAGCCCATCTAAATCTCCAAAATTAATTGGCCCACTAATTAAAAATTCATTTATCCTAATTAATTAAATTGGGCTGTCCAATTTAATTAATTAATTCTCATTAATCTTTATTTAATTAAATTAAACTCCAAGTTTAATTAATTAAATCTTCTCTCTCCTCAATTAAAATGGTATTTTTGGGGGTTTTGTTAAAAAAATGACTATTTATTGTGTTTCTCAATCCGTATGTAATCCTCCAAAACGACACATAAAATTCTCAATCCGTATGTAATCCTCCAAAACGACACATAAAAAAAATGGAGGAAGTGTTAATATACTTTGGGTGATGCAAGTTTATTAACATTGCCCATAGTTCAAAACCCAAGAGTTCCACACTTTTTTTTAGTTTTTTTTTCCTTAACAATTCATCTTTTAATCTATTTTTTTCTCTGTTGTCCTTTTAATTTTTTAATAATTGTTCTTTGATTTTATTTTAAATTTAATTTAATTTCTTTTTTAATAATAATCAAGAGAATTTTATTATTTTATTATATGGTGTCGTCTTATTATTATTTTATTTAATACAAGACCACACAAATCAACCCCCCCTCCCCCCCAAAAATAAAAAATTGAAAAAAAAGTATTGATCTAGCTCCGTCCCTTGCTAATATGGACCTATTTCATAAAATAAAAATTTGGCGTGGTCAATTGTAAATGTAATTAGTGTATTTGAAATTGTAATTAAGATACGTAGATGTTTTGGAAACATGACGGGGTATCATATGAAATTAAAGTAATTTATGGAGGTTATTTTTGTCAAATTCTCTCTATTTATTTTCTCGTGACTGAATTATAAATTTTAAGTTTGATTGTTTGATTGAATTTTTTTTTATTTTTTTATTTTGTATTTCGATTATTAAATTTATTTAGAAATTTGACCCCACTACATTAAATTCCTATATCTGTCCCTGATTGCATTGCTAATTGCTAATGGTGCTTTCCTTAAGATAGAATATTATAACTTATAAAATAATGTATTTGGCATTAGATTGGATACTTGTAGATTATTGCAGGAAAAATATTAATTATTCTAAATTCTGATCGCATAGTCTATGGTATGTTGGAGATACATCAAATTAGAAGGTCGGCGGAATTGGATATATTTAGATGCTTGAAAAATTAAAAGAAACTATTAATGAATTATATTTGAACGTAGACCTTCAAAGAAAAGACTAAACGTGATTAAAATCATTCGTCATGTAGCTAAACATCAATAAATTGTAATTTTATTCAAAGAGCTAATGTTTAATTTATCCCTTCATAATTTAGAAAAGAGTACTTTATCCTCTCTTTGAAATTTTTAAAGGATCGGAGTTACCTCCTTCAATCGGAGAGCATCTCTCACTCGCCAAAGTTGAGAATGGGCATGAAAATTATTTTTGTAACTTAAGGGGCTAAATTGCGACATTGATCAAGTGCCACATGTATCATAACATAGGGGAGAAAAGTGTCACGTTTAACATAACACAGGGGGTAAAGTGCCACATTTAAGAGGGGTACTTTTGTCAAATCATATTTTTTGAAGTTTAAAAATGTCAGAGAGTTGGTGTGAAACTTTTATAAAATCATAGGAGGGTAAAACACTCTTTTTTAGGTTACAAAAAGGTAAATTCAACATTATACAAATCACATGGGGATAAATTCTTTATTCAAGCGACTGGTTCATAAATAACATGCACATTTGATCATTTATTTGTGTAAAACCTTAAACCAAAAGAAAAATGCTACTAAAGTAAGGTTTTAGTTGTTGCTATTTCATAAAGATTCGCCTTTGATCCACCTTCTTAGCATTTCCAATGATGCCTTTGGTTGATCCATAGGAACCATGTGGCCAGCATTATGGACCTTAATGAAAGTAAGTGGACCATGTCTTTTTATCAATCCTTTCTTGACACCATCTACTACAAATGGAACTGACGGAGCTAATTCATATTTCTTTTGACCATACCATTTCATGGCACTAACCCATCTCCAGTTTCCTGATCATAAATGCATAATTATTATAGTTTAATTCGAGTAGGTAATAACAAAATGAGCTAAACGCAAAAACACCCTTTGTGTTTTTCTTAACTATCAAAAATCCCCTGTGTTATATTTTTATTAGCAAAAAAACCCATTTAAATTCCTTCATACATCAAAGAGCGGTTTTTGTCAAATTTTAAGTGAGCAGAGGGTTTATTGATAATGTTTAGGTAAAGAGAGGCGTTTTTGCATCCTTTGATGGGGGTATGATTGTCATTTCAGCTTGGGAGGGACTTTTTTGCTAATAAATAGTAAGCGCATGGTTTTTTTTTCTAATAAAAATACCACATGGTTTTTTCAACTGATGCCAATTTACCCTCACTGTGAAATGAATAATGTTCAATTTACCTCCATGTAATATTAAAATAAAGCCTTTACCCCCTGTGAAAAATTAAAGAAGCAATTTACCTCATTCAGCCGGAGAGTGTAACTCACTTGCCAAAATTGAGAGTGGGCATGAGAAGTGTGGTTGTAACATAAAGTAGTAAATTGCCATATTTATTATAACACAAGGGATAAACTGTCACATTTATCATAACACAAAAGGTTAAACTACCACATTATCGTAACACGGGGGGGTAAAGTGCCACATATAAAAATGTCAGGAAGGCGATGTGAAATTTTTATAATATTAAGGAGCGTAAAATGCTCTTTTTCAAATTACAGAAAGATTAATTGAATGTTATGAATATCGTAGAGGGTAAATTGCCGTTAACTCTTTTTTCAGTTAGGCAAAGCACAATTGATGTTATTGCATGTTTTTGGTAACAAAATTAAATTTAAATGTATGAACCTTACCAAGCCAGTTACATATAAGATCATACTCCCCAGCATATACAAGTAATTTGACTCCATGATCCAGTAGTGAAGGAATACCGGTTGTAAAGTTTTTCATGAAGTCCCTAACCATTGCTTGGTACACAACTGAACTACATGGCACAAATTCTATATCTCCAACACCAAGTGTTTTCACGATGGAATTTTTCCACATTGGAGAAATCGTAACATAGAGGTCCTTCACATCTTTTTCGAATATCATAGTACTGAAAAATTGATGCAACAAATTATCATAAAGTTTATGGAATTAATTTTGTTTCTTTGTTTCTAGATGTTATCAGAGCTAATGCCAATTTATTAACTTTGTGATCTGAAAAATAGCTTTTGGCACTCCTATGAGATTTTGAATGGAGCAATTTACATTCTTCAACAGGAGAAGTGTAACTCACTCGCCGAAATTGAAAATGAGCATGAAAAGTATCTTGGTAACATAGAGGGTAAAGTTCAAAATTTATTATTAAACACATGAGGTAAAGTGTCTCATTTATCATAACATAGCAGATAAAGTGCCACATATAAGATGAGCAGTTTTATCAATTCATATTTTTAAGTTTAAAAATGTCAGGGAGACAATGTGAAACTTTTATAAGATTATATATACGGGGGTAAAGTGTCACATTTATCATAACAAAAAGGGGTAAAGTTCTATATATAAGAGCAGTAGTTTTGTCAATTCGTATTTTTTTTTTGTTTAAAAATATCAGAAAGACAATTTGAAACTTTTATAAGATTATAGGGGGCAAAAATGCTATATTTTTAATTTATAGGAGGTAAATTGAATATTATGCATATTACTGGGTTAAATTGTCATTAACTCGATATTACGACCAAGCTCTGTGTTTTCTTACATTTATGTCACCGGCTACATGAAGTATGCTACTGAAAATGCCGCTGCAAGACCGGTACGCCAAGAGACAAGATAATGAACCGTTTTGGCCTGCCAAGGATGTTTAAGTTAGACCAACGAAGAACATGACTTTGACTTCATAAATGATATTAGGGTGATTTACACTCGAATCCCCTAAGGTTTATTATAGAAAACTCCATGTGGTTACAAAAATTACGAGTGGGGTTTTTTCAAAACATTTTCAGAGATTTTCTTGTAAGAATTGTTAAAGCTATAAAGGATATTTTAGTACATAGTCTAAACCAAATGAGGTCTTCTTGTAATTTCTGAAACGTCAAGGGGTTTCTTGCAAACCAACTAAACCTCAATGGTCCGGTTGTAAATTACCCATGATATTAGGTAACAACTGTATAAATTCAAATGTTAATGAAATTTTTAGAGTGACTTACCCTTTGACCCCTTGAACTTTACCGTCATTACATAAAACCCCCTGTAGTTCCATAAATTACATGGGCTTTTTTTAAAAAAATTCAGAAGTTGTAGGAGATGTCTTTTTAGGAATTGTTGAAAGTGTAAGGGGTGTTTTGATACATAATCTAAACGAGAGTAATTTCTTACGGATTGAGCCATGACTATTCACATGATTGTTGAGATGTGATTTTAATACGTGAATTTTAAAATTGACCGCGGGTCATTGGATAAATAGGAATGCCTATTTAACCTTGTGCAAATAAAAATAATGAAACAATTTTGCTTGAGGATTTGTACAAGTTAAAATGAATTAATTTTCATATAAATACTTTAGTGGTGCACTAATTTATTTATAGAGGTAAATGATATACGTCATTACTTAGATAATAATTTAAATTAAAATGTCATGGCATGAGCATTAAAGTATGAACCTCATATGAGTATGTAATTCATGGCTCATGTACATTTGCTTAAAGTGCAACATATACATATGCGAGATATATTAGAATCGTATACTAATAACTTTTATCTGGAGATAAAAGATTAATTAGTATTTACTACCAAATCATTATTTTATTTGAGAAATAATGAAAAATTTATTTTTGAAAATATTTAAAATTTATTTGCGAAATAAATGTCAATATTTATTGAGGAATATTGATAAATTTGTAATTTATCCGCAAAATAATTATAATTTATTTGTGAGAAATAATTATAAATTATTTTTGAAATAGTTATAATTTATTTGTTTGCGAAACAAATATGCAAGAGTTCAAATATTTTGAACTAATCCAGATTAATTATGTGATTTTAAATCATTATTAACTCGTGGAGTTTAAAATGAATTTAATCCATATATATTTATTGAGTAATAAATATGAGGCAATCAATGTATTTACGAAATACGAAGAAATACATTTGTGAAATACAAATCTGGATGAATGGAATTAAAAAAAAAAATGGAAAACTCTTATATCCGAATTGTGGGGGTAAATACGAGTATATTCATTTACACAAGAGTGTGTTAAATTAGGAACAATTCGTCAAATAATTTACCTAGCTCAACTCAATTGAATTTGGTTGCTAAAATAACAGAATTTTAAGATGTGGTTAAACGTCAATCTTTAAATTCAGGTTTACTTGACAACTTGTGGGGGAAAGCTCGTTAGATGTCTACACAAATACTAAGTTGAGTTTCATACAAGAAAGTCAATTATCATTCCATATGAGTTATGGAAGGTAAGAAAAAACCAAATACCTTAAAATGTGGGGGTATTTAGGCCAAATTTTGGTTTCAACACCGAAAAAGAAAATGACTTAAAAAATATTAATTACTACTAGCTTATGCGATAAATAATAGTAGTTCATATTTTTGGTGTTTAAATGTAATCATGTGAACTGAGTCACGTGATGTAACATTAATTGAGAATGTAAGAAGGATTTGGGAATCAATTCTTATAACATTGATTCTTCTTTTTGGCTTAGATTTATTTTCAGTAAGTGTGATTTACTGAAATTAAAATATGATAAAGTAATATTATTAATTATATTACTTACATAAACCTTTTTACAGTTTATAATTAGAATTAATTATAAATTGTTTATTCCGTGAGAATAAACACTATAGTCTAACCCATTTTAGACTAGAATATTTTTTAAATTTCATAGAATATTTTGCGAAAATATTTAATTGATTTTGATCAAAAGGGTCAAATTTGTGAAGTTTATAATTATATTTAATTATAAACTACTATATTCTGCGAGAATATACATATGAATCGATCTCTAAAAAAGAGTTCAAGCTCTTACTTCAACATGAGTTTGTTGACGAGTTGAAGAGACAAATGAGATAAAAGCTCGAAGTTCTTTGATCCAGATGTTATAACTTATATGTTAAAGGATTAACCTCAAACGTCTAATTAATTATGTCACGTTCCAATATCGTGGATTGGAAAAAGGCGATTGACAGCGAGTTACATTCATAAAATTGGTAGACCTCGAGGAATGAACCAATTAGATGTAGATGGGTTTTTCAAGAATTTAAAAACTTTAATAAGTCAATCGATAAAAACTAGGCTAGACGAGTAGCCAAGTTGCCTTAGAAAAGAAATAATTTTACTTCTTTGACTCATATTCACTAGCGATTAGGATGACATCCATTTGAATGTTAATAGCTCTAATAGCTATATATAATGGACGTTGAGATTATCATTCTTAATGGTGAATTAAATGAGAAAATTTTATAAGGAGTAACCAAAGAGTTTAGCTGTTAAATGAAAAGAAAACATAGTTTGCGGAACTTTTGTATTTTCTTGTTGACCTTCAACAAACTTATAAACAATGACATGAAAAATGTGATAGTGCCACTAACAAATTTTGACTGTCATCTTAATAAATATGACAAGTGTGTCTATATAAACTAACTGGATAATTGAGTATCAGAGTTTGTTTATATGCAAATGATATGTTAATATTTGAGACTAATACTGTGAGTATTAAATCCATTGAGAAAATATTAACTTATGATATGAAAAACTTCGGTTTAATCAATCATGATTAAGAGGTAATGTGATGATATTAAACTATCTCAAGCACATTACGTGGATGAGTTATAAATAGTTTAATACTTATGAAAAGGGGTTTCATAATTCTATTTAATTCATACCTTGTGTGCTATACGAGAACAAATGTGATAGAGTATCACAATTTGAGTATGCTCATAAAATTAGATGTCACGCATAAAATGCAAGAGGCTAGACATCGTCTCTTTGGTTAATAACTAAGGAGATACATGAGCAATCTTAACAAGATTCGTTGGGATGCATTAATGAGAATGCTTGAATCTTGAAAGAATATATACATATGTGCATTATATTTAGAAAAATTTCAAACGATCCAAGAGGGATGTAGTAATGCAAATGAAACTTCTGATGTAGATAAATTAAAGTTTATAAGTGGATATGTATTCAATTTTCGAGGCAACGCTATTTCATGAGAATCTTCCAAACATACGCATGTAACTTATTCCACTATGAGATAAGAGTGAATATCATTGGATAAAGCTAGTGAAGAATTTGAATGGCTTCACAAAATTCTTGGAAGATATTCTAATATGACTGAAAATTGTGTTAGTCGTACGTAAATGAGATAATCAAGCGGTGATACACAGAGCTCAACAAACTCTATGTATAATGGTAAAGTCACGACATGACATATTTATTGTCGTTGATACAATACCGAGAGACATCTACTTTCAAATAGAATGGACTTTATGAAGTCAAGAGATAATCCTGATTCCGGATATTAAAAGTTTATCTAGAGTAGTATGTGCATCGAGGGGAATGGGCTTAAAGCCTAAATTAGACTAGGTTACCTCGTACGGAAACCTAACCTGGCGACTGGAGATCCCACGGACCAGGTTCAATAGGACAACCAGTCTTTGGCTAACTTAAAAGAAAGCACTTAGAGTATAACTCTATCCCATTCTTATGATGCAATAAGTGCAAGCCTACCGCGTTTATAAGGTTAAGCAAACGCTTTTAATGATGTCTATACCTTGTCAAAAACAAGTGGAGTATGGTAGGATACTCTTAATAGATGCGGTCACCTATGTTAGTGTGAGCTGGGTCGGCTCGTTGAGAATTTCTTTATAGGCTGGAATTCTCTAAAGCACTCGCATAACCAAGAATGTTCAGGGCCAAAACGAACACAACCGAGAACTTGAAACAAATCGGTTTAGTACTGTGTTAAGTTTATTGTCTTGGTTTACACAAACAGCCGACGGTTCAAGATGAAATATTTCACCGATTGGCTAAGTAAATCCGATAACCTTTAACTAGGGAAGGTTCAAGATGAAATATTTCACCTATCCCGATGCGGTATTATTCCTAAAGAAATTTTGACATGATATGTCTATGTGAAGAAACTCGAACAACAATTTCATTCATGTGGGGGATTGTTGGGGTTTTATGTGTGAATGAAATAAATAAAAGTAAGAAATGTGTCTATTCGGTCCGAAGAGATACCTTTTGGACCGAACCATTGTGTCTCTTTTCAAGAGGCACTTTTGTGTCTATAAATATGAAACAGAATCTGGCCAATTCTGAATCAATTTATATAGTAATTAAAAGGAAAAATACTACTCTCTCTTTCTCTTATTTTTCATCAAAATTTAATTCGAGATTTCTGTTTGTTCAAGTTTGTCGTGGGTTCATTATTTGTGCAAATAATGAATAACAGACTGTTGTATCTTGGGAGACTACCGGGAATCAAACTGTATGCACCGAGGCAGCCCCGAAAATATTGTCTTAAGGAAATCGCTTCGGCAAGCCTCAGTCTAATTTCCTAGTTTTTTCACGTATTGATTGAAGTGTTATATGGTTTCGATACAAGTAAGTATTTCTTACTAGTTTTTTTGTTAGATCATCAACATTTGTTTTTTCTGAGATTTATGTTAAAAATATTTTTATCTAATATTTTAAAGTACACAGATTGTTAGACACCAACAATAAATTTTGTAAGATATATGTCACTTTTTGTCAAATCATAGTAGAGTTTGTATAGGTTTTATTTAGAGATAAGAAAATTGTTGTTTGTTTGAGTTTTGAGAGAGTAGTTTGAGAAAATTGAGAGACAAAAAATTTATTTCAGAAAATAGAAAACATGTTTGTTTGACATTTCCGAAACACGAATTTTTTTTGGGAAATGCCAAACAAACAGGCCATTTCGGTTTCATGTCTTTCAACCGATTTATCATTTGAGTACATTGGAAAATATGCGAAAAATCTCCAAACTCTTTCTGTAGCATTTGCTGGATGTAGTGATCGGGGACTGCAATATGTTTTGGATGGTTGTTCTATGTTAAGGAAGCTTGAGATAAGAGATTGCCCATTTGGGAATGCTGCTTTGTTGTCGGGGAAAGAGAAATATCAGAAGATGAGGTCATTGTGGTTGTCGGCTTGTAATGTGACGATTAATGGGTGTCAGTTACTTGCAAAGGAGATGCCGAGATTGAATGTTGAAGTGATTCAGTTTATGTATATCGTTTGGTAGGGCTATGTACCTGTTTGCTATAAATTTGACACCGAATGCCTCGATGTGCAAATGGCTCGATATGATGTGTAATGAGTGCGGGCGTGCCAATGTTTGTGCGTGCAAACATAACGATATAAAATTTGGACATGTCGATATCAATGTAAACTATAATGTAATGTCCTGATAAGGACATATTGATATCAATGTAAAATGCCCTGATAAGGCTGACTTCTAATCAATTGATTGCGGCAGAGTAGGCAAACACTACCCCTAGTTCTTTTCCATGCCTGCCTGGCAGCAGGACTTAAATAATTTATGATAACCTTTCTGATGTGCCAAAGTTTCACAGCCAATCGATGGCCTACTCAATACATCAATGCATCAGCAATTGAGTTGATAATCAATCAGTTTAATTTATATCAGCTTGACTAACATATTGATCATGCCTCAATGAAAATCACTCGACGCAAAACATGCTTTAATAAAATCAAGAGATATGGGCCAAATACTTCTATTAATTGAATTGTAAAAGAAACATATGAGTCTTAGCCTACAATGAGTTCCCTGATTTACAAACATTACAAAGCATGCAAAATGATAAATTAGTCTCCTGTGTCGGCATATGTTTGCCAAATGAGTTGATGACTACAATAAGTTCTGAAAAGATACTCCTTGATTGGCAGGTAGACCCACCAAATGAGCTGATGATATATGATAGTACAACTTGTTGACAGAAAGTAACACTGACAGTGAGTAACCACCATCAGCGGATCGCCCAACCTTGGCAGATGGCTACCAATCGGGCTCCTGACCAACGGGTGGCCGCTGGAAAGGGCATCAATTGAGCAGATGGCTACTCAACCGATTGCTATCAAGCAAATGGCTACTTGACAGCGGACTCATCAAGCAGATGGCTACTTGACGAGGTTGCCATGTAATTACGTGGGCACTTACATGACGTTGCAGCGTGCTATTTTGCTTGATATCTAATGGTTTCGCTCGAGACAGCTTTGCTGACGGTGGAAGCAGCTTTGCGGCTTACTTTGAGCGGCGGTGCTAAACTTCAGGCGGCCATGTCCTGCTGGTTGCTGAGGATTGACGATTGATGTCAAGGAATTGGCAGTGCTGACTGACTGACAGAAGCAGCGGATGCTGGACTTCCGGAGAGGCGTTGAGCCGATTCAGTGAAGACTGAGTTGATTGATTGATTGAGTTGTGTGTGTGTCTATGGCTGTCTTTCTGTATTTATAGCTGATGCCGAAAACTGATCGGCTGATCCCACTATCCCCACTACTTTTATTGCTTCCACTACTCCCACTTTCTCCACTACTTTGGAGGTTGCTTCTTCCTTCTTCTTCCTTGTTCAATTTTCGTGTATATGGCGGTTATGAAAGAAAACGTGTGCTGCCAATTTGATTTGAATTACACTCCTTAGTCCCATAACCAATTTTGAGATAAATGAGGAAGTGGTTGAGTTCTAGTTTATCTCTTTTGGTTAGAGAGATTTATGTGGCCACTACTTAATTAATTGGCCTTATCTTTTTAATTAGCCATTTAATTAAATGGCTATCATCTAATTAAATTTCGCATGGGCCATTCAGATTACTGGGCCGATTTCATCGGCTGGACCATGGGTCGTTCTGGATCGGTTGGGAGTGATTGGGCCTATGCGATAATTGTAATTAATTATTTAACTAACTACTTAATGGCCTTATTAATTGTATGGGCCGATTGCTTATGCTTGGCCCAATTAACTAATTAACTAATTAACTTAGCTAATTAATCTATAATAGCCAAAATCATCTATTGGGCTCATTGGGCTTGTCCGTTTTTAACCATAACTTGGTTTTATTAATTAATTGACTCTGGCCCATAAATTAATTAATTTGTTCATTAATTAATTTACACCTAGCCAAAATTGATTAATTATAAACTTGGGCCGTATCTCTAATTAGGCTTGTGACCCGTTTAATTTCGGTCGGATTGACTTCCGGATCAGAGTGGGTCTGATCCTGATCCAATTCTCTTGGCTCCACGTATTGGGTTCGGCCCATCATCACGTTATTACTCCTCGATTTATCGAGGGTGATTTTTTGGGTACAAACAATGCCCCCCGTAAGTCGTATCTGTTAAATTTTAGCTGATGCTAAAATTTTATCAGATAAGACTTAGTTTTTAAATTTCCCTCCTTTTATGGCTCGATTGGCATTAATTGAGCATGCCTTTGTATTTAAAGTTAGCCATAATTGGCTAACTCTTCAAGACATTGGCTTTATTGGGAATCTCAAGAGTTTCCCTATCCATTAATTTCTATGCCAAGTGTCAACTCCCTCTTTTTCTCTCTCCAAATTCTCGGCCAACACAAAACTTCCAAGCCTATCAATTGGTTAGTCCCCAATCTCTCAAGAGTCCCATCAAACCCACTCTTCCCCAAAAACCCACTTTATCTCTTTTCAACAACTACAAAACTCCCCACAAAACCCTTCACTATTCATCTTCCTCTCCATAGCCGATTTCTCTCTCTCAAAAACCTCCATAGCCAATTTTTCTTCTTCACAATACTCCATAACCCACTACAAATCGAGCTTTTTCTTTCAATCAAACATGGCCGGTGCACAAGTTAATCTACGGGATGTACATATCTCGACTCAAGTCCTTCAAGAAACTCCTTTCGGCACCACCATCGGCCCGTTCCACTCGGCTGCCGATGTACCTCCGGCCGCGGAGCATCCTCTCCTTTACCCTCAAGAGGCTTTGCCTTTCTCCGAAAGCCCCACTACTTTTCAATCTACCACCCGTGGGTGGCCGTGGGCTAGCTCCATTGTTCACGCGGACTGGCTGATCTGGTGTCGGAGGGTGGATAAAACATTTGCCCCTGTTTGGCGTCTCTGTGGGATTTACGATGCCATTCAATTTTGCAAAGTGGGTTTATCTTTGAACCTTCCCCTTATTCGAGCGGCGGTGCAATTTTGGTGCAAAGCCGACAACACTTTTCACTTTGCTTATGGTCCGATGACTCCGACCCTTCTGGATATTTTGGCCATTAGTGGCCTCGGGCCCACTGGGTGTTATGTCGACCCCCAACCATCGGCCGGAGATGATGCATTTCACTTCCCAGCGGCTGTCGATGAAAAGGGCGCTACCTTATTGAGTTATGGCCCCATTATCGGTCGATACAAAAATCTGGCTGACACCGTCGAGGTATCCCATATTGAACATGTCCACTTTCTTACGTTATGGCTGTCGAGATATATTTTCTGTACTTCTGCATTATCTGTGACCAAAGAGTACAATGCCATGGCTATTAGTCTTGCTAGGGGCGAGAAAGTGGCCTTAGGCCCTGTTGTTTTTTCCAGTTTTTGTGCGGGTATTGAGGGCTTTTTGGCATCGAGATGTGTTTTCTTGCAGGGGCCTATCTGGTTGCTTCAGGCATGGTTATTTGCCTATTTTCCAGATTTCTGTGCATTCACCACTGCCCCCGTTGATAATGAAATATATGCCAGTTTTGTGGCTCGGCAAACATTACAACCCCTCAACTTTTATTACTTCTTCTCCCGATTTTACAACAAGGTCAAGGGCCCCGAGCCTAATTTTCTGGTTTTTTGCTCTCCTATGTTATCGGTCTACTCCCCATCGATGTCAGCAGACGCTCAAAGGGATTATCAGAAGATGTGGGCCAGTTTCTTGACGTCAAGGGATATCCCTGCTGGTTTAAAGGTTACTGGAGCCAAAGAAGCCACGGAGCGGAAGCCTCTTAAGTGTTCCGTTCGTTTTTATCCTGCTCACTACGTGGCTCGACAATTTGGCCTTGTGCAGATGATCCCTCGATTTGGCATGTCCCTTGCTGACAGAAATGTCAATTTTGTTGAGCTGCAGGATATGGATAGTTTTGATGAGTTGCGGAGGTGTTGGCGCACAGCTCGAGATGCTTTCGTCTTCAGGATGTACAATCCCAGTTCTGCCAGCTCCCCCGATTTCATCAAGTGGTGGGATAGCTACCTTGTTCTCACTCGCCCATACACTTTTCATGTTGCTGCAGCCAAGTTCACTGTGCCTAATCACCCTGAAATCATTTCCTGTGACGGCCCGTTCCTTGAGCCATCTGCTGCTGCCCTTGTCAAGGCGTCCAAGAAAGGTAAATTGGCTATCATTTCTCGATTTGAAAAATTTTACAATGTGACTTGGGACCCTGATAATAGAGATAGAGTGTTTGAGGAAGCCGCCGTTAATTTTAAGCTGTTGAAAAACGATAGAATAGGTAGGGCCAGGTTGGCTCATTCTAAGTTAGCCAAAAAACGAGGGGGTCCTGGTGAAGTTCCTCCTTGGTATACATTTTACAAACCCCTCGGCCCTTCTCTCCCATTGCTCCCTGATTTTATCGAGCCATTTGGGTTTGTGGCTCCGGCTTCCGTCCCTATTACGGGTGCTAGTCGTAGTCATCAGTCTAAGTCACAAGTTTCCTTTACGGGGTATCATGCTGATGACCCTCAAACCATGTCCAAGATTTACCTTTTGTGTGAGTACAAGGATGGGGGCACCATTGCCCTTGATCAACCAGGTAGATTCCTTTGTTCTTGTTTATTGATTATTGTTGCAAACTAACATGCTCGTCTCTTTGCAGGAAAGAAACCGTCGGCCTCTCAGGCTGGAAAAAAGAAGGCTGTCAAGGAGCCTGTTATACCCTTTGCTGTTCCCCTTCAGATAGTCAGTCCACAGGCCTCTTCCCCCACTGTCTCTCAGTCGATTCAGGAGTCTGAGGCTCACTCCTCTGCTGACAAGGTAACTGATCCCCTTGTCCTGTATGTCCGACGTTCTCGTCGGCTCTTTCATCAACGAGGTGGCACTAGTGCCATAATCGTGAGCAGTTCTGACGAGGAGGTAGTCCCCATTAACTTACTTTGTTTTCTTTTTGAACTTACCTTGATATTCTTCCTTTTCTGTCAGGAGGTGAGTTCGAAAGGCAAGCGTCGAGCCATCAAAGTTGATCCTCCGCCCCGCAAGAAGGTTAGGACATTGGCTGTCAGCTCATCTGACAGTGAAGATGATGGGTAGAGATTTCAGCGAGTGGAGGTTCCAACCCCTCGATCTCCCAGGATTATTCCAGAAAATCCTCCCGTTGACACCAATGTTGGTGGAGGATCAGGGGAGACGGCCTTCCAACAGCCTAAGCCTGTGGTCCCTTCTCAGACTGTTCCCGTCAAGGATACTCCTATTTCTGCTCCCCCTCCTTTGAATGTGGTTAGTCTTATCATTGCCTTGTTTTTTACCTCCTTGTTCCATTTGCATGACACTTATCTTGTTTTGTTTTAATTTTCAGACTCCTCCATCTGGTCAGGCAATGGATAGCTCCCACAGGCTAGCTCAAGCATTGGCTCGATTTGCCAACACTCGTGCCTTATCTCTGCAGAGTTCATCCTCTCAATCCCAATCGACCGCTTCAGAGCCATCGAGCCATGCTCTGTTCTCTCCTGCTGAAATTGCTCATCTCAAAGGGCTACTGTCAAATTATCAAAGTCAGCCTCTAGATGTCCTGATGATCAACATGGGACCATCTCTTGATGACTTGATGAGCAAGCTGTCCCCTGCCAAACTCCCACGAGACAAGGTGGCCTTTTACTCCGACTTTGCGCAGCAGTTTAGCCAAATGAGGAGTGAATTCAAAGACAACGATCGGGCCATCAAGGCAAGAGCTTCTTATGAGTCTCCTCTTGGGGCCCTTCTCTCCAAGTTTGAAGAGCTCTACGCCCAAGGATCCAGCCTCAGTGATTCACTCACTAATCTGAAAGGCTCGGAGGCTGATTTGGTTGCTGCCATCGAGGAGCTTCAAAGGCAGTTGGATGTTGTTCGAGGCCAGATCACGACGGCTTCCGCAGAGGCCGAATCCATTACTGATCAGTTGGCCAACACAGATGCCCTGATCACCGAAGCCAAAACTGCTGAAGATCAGGTGGTTGCTCAAGCAGCGGCCGCTGCAGCTGATCAAGCTAGGATAGAGACGGCCCTCAAGGGGTTCCTTGGCCGACTCACACAGGACTTCCTGCAGTAAACATTGACTTTCTGGCCTATGAGCCACTGATTTTGGCGAGTATGCCAAGTAGTTTAGGATTTTGCTTTTGTTATGGCTTGACGACCAAGGACTTCTCTTATCTCCTGTTTTCGTAGATGTAATGGCCTGACGGCCACAGACTATTTTTCTTTCCTTAGTAGATTTTATTTTGGCTTGGTTTATCGTGTGTTTTTCTTTAAAACTGAAACCAAATCCAACTAAGTACCAAAGATTTGCAGCCCAAAAACTAATTTTGCAAGTATAAACAAAACTTCCTTGTCGACAAGACCTAGTTAAAATCAAATCAACCCAATTGACAGTAAAAAATGCATTTCTGCAGTAAGTTGATATCAGGGAAAACAAAGACTTAATTAAAAACGAAGTATTTAGCCAATTTTTAGAAATAAATGCAACAGCTAATACTATTTTAAAATTTACTTAGTCTAACAAACAGAAAGGGAAATAAAAACGAGACTAAAAATAAACCTAACTTAATATTTACAAAGGTATCGGCGCACTAAAGTGCTCTTGGCGCCGTTCAATTTCCAACTCCAAAGCTTGCTGATGCTCCAGACACATTGTTTCCCAGAGGGTTGGTCTGAACTTTTTCAAGTATCTTCCATTGATGGGATCTCTGCAAAGATCCCCGTTTGGCTTTTTCAATATATAACCCCCTCCTCGAGTTACTGAGAAGACTTCATATGGCCCTTGCCATGTTGCACTCCATTTGCCATACTTTTTCTCGCGCTGATGAAGTGGCAAAACTGTTCTCCAGACCAAGTCCCCGACGTCGAAGTGTTTCCTGCGTATCTTTTTATCATAGCATCGGGCAACCAATTTTTTCTGTGCCTCGATCCTATCTAACGCGGCAACTCTGACTTCATCCAACTCATCAAGCTCTTGGAGCATACTTTCAGTGTATTCTTCGGGTGTCAGCTCATTTTGTTGCATCACCCGAAGCGATCGGACATTTATTTCCATCGGTAGTACGGCATCCTGTCCATAAGTCAATTTATATGGAGTAGTGCCTGTACTTGTTCTTTTGATGGTCCGATAAGCCCATAGTGCCTCTGACAGCATCAGGTGCCATGCTCTTGGGTTTTCCTCGATCATCTTTGAAATGATGTCCTTAAGGACTCGATTTGAGGCTTCAGCTTGGCCGTTCCCTTGCGCATAATAAGGTGTTGAATGGACCAATTCAAAACCCATTGATCTGGCAAATTCCTTGATCTCCTGACCAACAAACATTAGCCCCCTGTCAGTGACAATGGTTTGTGGCAGGCCAAACCTGTGTATGATTAAGTCCTTGATGAACTTCATCACTTCGGCCTGATTGGCCTGTTTAAGTGGTTTGGCCTCTACCCACTTGGTGAAATAATCTGTAGCCACAATGATGTACCGATGGTGTTTGGATGACGATGGATGTATCTCCCCGATTATATCGATGGCCCAACATCTGAAAGGCCATGGCTTGATTACCATGTTCATCTCCTCGATAGGGATTCTCTGGACGACTCCAAATCGTTGGCATTTTTCACATCCCTTTGCCAATTGAACACAATCTCCCACCATCTTTGGCCAGTAATAACCATATCGGCGTAATAGCCATGCGAGCTTATGTCCGTTTTGATGGGCGCCACAAATTCCTTCATGTGCTTCCATCATAATTCTCATGGCTTCCTGCTGATCGACGCATAACAGTAACACCCCGTCATGGCCTTTTCTGAACAATTGATCTCCCATCAGGACATAATTGACGGCCCTGACTGTCGAGATGATTTATCAGACGGATTAGCCAGATATTTTTTGATCGGCTCTCTCCAGTCATCAGGATCCTGAAACACACTTAGGACAGTTAGAATATTATCCCGATACATAAACGATGGACAGTGCCGTCTCCTGACGACGTAATGAGATTCATCGATGTCATCAGGAAGATCAACACCAGTTGCCAATTGGGCCAAACTGTTGGCCTCACTATTATGTCCCCTCGTTATGTGATAACAAGTGACATCAGCAAATTCTGAAAGTAAAGACATTGCCGTCAAGTAATATTTGTCAAGAGTAGGATTTCGGCATTTATATGTACCTTGAATTTGCCTGATAACTAACTGTGAGTCTCCAACGATGGTAACAGATTTGACATGTAGCTCCCTTAGCATTTCTAGCCCAATAATTAAGGCTTCGTATTCGGCCTGGTTATTGGTGCATTCAAAATCAAACTGTATAGATAACTTAGTTTTAACATCAGATGGTGAAATCAAAACAATACCTGCCCCACACAGTCTATCAGTTCTTGACCCATCGAAAGCCAGTGTCCACGGCTTGATCTCCACTGTCATCAAGTCCAGTTCCTTTAGAACGGTCTGATCTATGTCAATGCATGGATGGTCAACCAAGAAATCAGCCAATACTTGGCCTTTGACTGCTTTTTGCGGTACATACTGCAATTGATACTCCATCAGTTGGATAGCCCATCGGCCGATCCTTCCTCTCATTACAGGTTTAGCTATCATATACTTGATAACATCAATACTAGAAATTACAAACACCTTGACAGGCAGCATATAATGACGTAACTTCTTACAAGAGAAAAACAGTGCAAGACATACCTTTTCTATCGGGGTATACCTCTGTTCCGTTTCTGACAGATGCCTGCTCAGGTAGTATATAGCTCGTTCAAATCCGTTCTCATCGTCTTGTGCTAGAAATCCACCGACAGTGTCCTCTGTGGCAGATATATACAATTTCAAGGGTTTCCCCTTGACTGGCGGCATCATTACAGGCGGCGTAGTCAGTTTGTCTTTTATCTCTTGAAACGCCTGCTCATGCTCCGTTTGCCAGCAAAATTCCTCTTTGTCCTTCAGCTTTAACAAAGGTGAGAAGACCTTTGTTTTTCCAGCCAAGTTTGATATGAACCTCCTTATAAAATTGACCTTGCCAAGGAATTGTTGTAATTCCTTCTTCGTTGATGGAGGTTTGGCTGTCAGGATAGCCTTGGACTTGTTCTTATCGATCTCAATCCCCTTGCGATGCACTAAGAAGCCAAGAAAATTGGCTGATGCTACTGCAAAAACACATTTCAAGGGGTTAAGTTTCAGTTTATGTTTTCTCATTTTGGCAAATGACTTCGCCAAATGTGCCAAATGTTCTTCATAACTGGCTGATTTGATCACAATATCATCGATGTAAATTTTTACAAAGTCATCGATGTACTCACTGAAAATGCAGTTCATGGCCCTTTGATAAGTGGCTCCAGCGTTTTTTAGTCCGAATGGCATCACTTTCCATTGGAAGGTGCCTATTACTCCTGGGCATTGAAAAGCCAACTTCGGTACGTCGTCTATGGCCACAAATATTTGATTATAGCCTGCACTTCCGTCGACGGCAGTCAAAAACATATTGCCAGCGGCGGCATCGATCAGCATGTCTGCCATTGGCATCGGGTACTCATCCTTAGGAGACGCCAGATTCAGGTCTCTGAAATCGATGCATATTCTGATCTTACCGTTCTTCTTCATTACGGGCACCACGTTGGCAACCCACTCTGGATATCGGGCCACTTCGATGAAACTGGCTTTCAACAGCTTCTCGATTTCCTCCCTGATCAGCTGACAGACCTCTACTGACATCCGTCTCAGAGGCTGTTTTCGAGGTAGGTACCCTTCAAGTATTGGAATTCGATGCTCAACTAATTCCCTGCTTAGTCCTGGCATCTCATCGTAATTCCAGGCAAAGCAATCCTTGTATTCTTTCAATACTTGAATCAATCGTTTCTTCTGGCCATCATCCAGCAATGCGCTGATGTACGTTGGCCTATGATCCTCTTCGGTGCCTAACTCAATCTCGATGACAGGATCTTGAACCTGGATCTTTATGTCATCAAGCTTGGCTGGCGCCGTTCCTAGCTCCTCTAATTGAATTTCGTCGCCATCTGATATTGGCGTCTCTTCCTCGAAGATAAGATCGCCTGTATAGCATTCGGCCACGTAGGCCCGAAACTTTCGAATCAGATCGGCACATGCTTCCTGTTCTGGTCCGATAACCACGATCTCATCTATTTCAAGTTGCTTGGCCTTATCGGCCAATGGTTCCTCATCATCAATGTAATTCATAAGGACTGACCGTTTTCTTCTTGCGGCCTCTCTTCCTTGACATTGCAGGGCCGGCTTAACTCCTTAGCGAGACAAGTCATTTCGAGCTGAGTTAGTTTTTTGCTCGATGTGACCTCCATAGGTCGTCCATATTTGTCCTGTCCGACGAACCGATAAGGTCCCACATCCTCTCGATAATATGCCGCCTCGACGGCATTGATTTTTGCAGTAAATGGCCTGTTGTCGGCCATTATGATCTCTGGTTCAACGGCGTCCCCCCAGATCAGTAAACATTGATGAAGAGAAGACGGCACACATAAAGCGGAGTGAATCCAGTCTCTCCCCAACAACGCATTGTAAGATGTGGCAGCATCTACCACGAAGAAAGCAATCTTTAGGCTAGTCTTTCCAATCTTTACCTCGACAGGTAAGATTCCTAATGTATCAGCCTTTCCTCCAGTAAAGTTGCTGACGATCACCCTCGTTTCCATCAAGTCTTCACTGACCTTGCCTAACTTGTACATAGTAGATGCTGGCATTACATTGACTGCGGCCCCGTTATCGACCAGCATTCTGTCGATGGGCTTGCCGTCGATATGTCCTGATATATACAATGGCCTGATGTGTCTGGCCATAAATGAAGGTGGTTTCTGGAAAATATTTTCTACCTTCTTGTCCCAATCGGTCTCCTTCCTGTCATCGACCGATATCATTTCCAAGTCCTCTGCCATTTGAACCACTGGCATTCCTTCGTCCCAGACTCCATCAGTGAAGTATTCCAACTCTTCGTCGATGACATCGACGAGTTCAGAACTTACTGCGTTACATTGCATTACTGCCGAACCGGCTGACGGCTGGCTGGTTCCACTTTCTTCGTCCTCTTTTGCTTTCTCGTCGACTGCTTTTTCCTCGATCGCTTGGCCAGATTCGGCCTCACCTTGCTTACCATCGTTCCGGGCAAAGATTTTGTCAAATTTCACCCTAAGCTCATTTTCATCTTCTTCTAATTCCTTCTCTAAATCAATTGTGCCATATTTGGCTTTCCCTGGTGACCGCCATGGGGAAACAGCTCCCTGTTCGGTCTCCTCGGCCTCTTTGGCCTCTTGTCCATGCTTCATTTCTATATCACGTGGCTTTGCCGTTCGCTGTTTCATCGGGGCTTTCCCTTTGGCTATCTCGATTTCTTTCCTCTGGCGCAAGTAACGCCGATACTGTGTTCTGGTCATCTGATCGACCCTTTGATTCCCAGGGAATTTCGGATGCCTCACGGGTACCCATCTCCCTACTCGAGTATTTGCAGGGGTATGGACAGTTCGCGGTCTATATTGACCAGGCGATGTTGTTTTGGTTGACGGCCCATAGGTCCTGTCTCTGTGATAAGCGGTCGATCTGACCTGCCTAACTGGTGATCTACCGGGTGATCTCTCCCTGATCCTGTTGCTACGACTAGTACCCTCCTGCGGCTGTCGAGGCATTTTAGGTATGGCCTGATCTCTACGGGGCTCCCCTGTTGGTGGAACTGTCTGTACTGGCAAAGGTGTTGATGCTGGAGATGGTACCATTACTTGATACTGTGGCATCACCTGATGTTGTGGCTGTGGCATCACCTGATAAGGATATGCTCCTTGTGCAGTGTTCGGCCAAGGCATGTACTGGCCATATATGTTTGGATTCACAAACAATGGTACTGTTGCCAAGTCAGCATGGCATCTAGCACATAATCCCATTTGCCTATTCGTCGAAGAGGGTAAGTGATGTGGGTCCCCCTCTGCATACTGCTCTCATGTCCCATTTGTCACCCCTACCATGTTTATCCCTACTTCGTTCTGTTGGAAGGGATTAGTGTCAACCGTCATCGGCTTAGTAATTTTCCAGTCTGGGGCGAATCTCAAAATGCCCTTATCAAGGTGATCTTGTACCATCCACCTGAAAACGAGACATTCATTCGTAGAGTGAGTCCATACGTCGTGATACTTGCAATAAGTCTTACCTGCAATTTTCATTGGAGATGGTATCACATGATCCCCTTTCAGCCTGAGGATCTTGTCGGCCAACAGTTGATCAAAAATGGCCTCGGTCTTGGAGACATCAAACGAGTAGCGTCTCTCGCGGTCTGTTTTGTATTCAGCATCTCTTCTTACCAAGTTATTTGGCACCTTGATGGCTGGTTGAGGCTCTTTTGGTTTTGCAAGTGCTTGACAGACAGTGTTCTTTGGACAGACCACTTCAGCTAACCCGATTTCGATACTTGTCTGCTCCATCGACCTATTCAATGGCTCCTCGCTAGAGTCAGCCATTCCTATTTGGTGGTAGTTTCCTCTGGGCTGTCGCCTGTTTTCATCCCTTAGGACCCTCTCATATCGGACCGCATGATCGGTCAGTTCAAACAAGTCTTCATGATATTGGGCCATCATAATTTTCCTTAATTCAAAATGCATGCCATGGATGGCAATTTTGATACATTCTTTTTCTGGCAGAGGTATGGCACAGAAGCCTCTGGCCCTGATGAATGCTTTCATGTATTCCTCTACTGTCTGCCCTGTCAGCTGCTTCATGTTGGACAGCTCGATGACAGATACTTCAAGCGGGGCTTGATAGTGGTTCATCACAAATACCTTTTCCATGGATGGCCAGTCGAGGACCGATCCTGGTTTCAGATTGGCGTACCAGTGGAACGCCATACCGGTAAGTGAGTTTGGAAACAATTTTAACTTCAGTTCGTTGCTCAAGTTGCCACATTCCAGAGAAAATCGAGCCAGATGCTCGGTGGCAGACTGAGACCCTTCTCCTGAGAACAGAGTGAAGTTGGGTGCCCTGTAGTTCATCGGGAACGGCACTTGATCAATGTATTCTGGATGAGGCTTATTATACCTTGATGCCCTATTCCCTTGTCTCCTTACGAACATTTCTTGAGCCTGATTCATCGTCAACAGGTCGTCCTGACCTTCCATGGCTCGATTTGTCCGCTCATAGGCCGATGAGATGGCCTGATGTCCTTCTGGACCATATCCCATGGCCTCTGATCGTTCCTCTTCCGACCTGCCCCCCGAGTCTGGGCGTTGATACCTGGCCTTAGAGGTACTTCCTTTCTTGTCAAGGACATTAGTTTGTCCGTTGCCCTGTTTGTAGGGCGTTTCATCCCTTGATCCACTTCCCCCGATATGTATCGCGGGTCCCTTGCCTTTGTCAACAGAGTTCTTGGGCGGCCCTGTCCAGGCATGCGATTGTATCCCGTTGGCAAGGGTATTGATGCTCTCAGCAAGCATAGCCATTTTTGATTCCAGATGCATCAGGGAAGTATTTACAATATTGCTGGCTTCAGTATTGGCCTGACTGGCTGCAGTGGCCGAGCCTAGCATGTTCTCGAACTTACTGACAACATTTGACCATTCTACCTGTTTGGCCTCAAGGTCCTTAGTGAAGTTGCGGACCTCCGTTGTCAGTTCCTCTATCTTGTCAGTCCCTTCCATAGTTAGCGGGACAGTGGATAGATTTTCCAGAGAGTGCGTTAGATCAGAGCGTGTCCTCGTCAAGCTAGATCGAGTCTTTCGCGTTATCTGTGGTATCATCTGACAACAGCAAAAGATTAATCGTTAAGCATCAACTGATTGGTTTTTTTGGCAAAAGATTATCAAGTCCCACTGGGCGTGCCAAAATATTGTTTGCTATAAATTTGACACCGAATGCCTCGATGTGCAAATGGCTCGATATGATGTGTAATGAGTGCGGGCGTGCCAATGTTTGTGCGTGCAAACATAACGATATAAAATTTGGACATGTCGATATCAATGTAAACTATAATGTAATGTCCTGATAAGGACATATTGATATCAATGTAAAATGCCCTGATAAGGCTGACTTCTAATCAATTGATTGCGGCAGAGTAGGCAAACACTACCCCTAGTTCTTTTCCATGCCTGCCTGGCCGCAGGACTTAAATAATTTATGATAACCTTTCTGATGTGCCAAAGTTTCACAGCCAATCGATGGCCTACTCAATACATCAATGCATCAGCAATTGAGTTGATAATCAATCAGTTTAATTTATATCAGCTTGACTAACATATTGATCATGCCTCAATGAAAATCACTCGACGTAAAACATGCTTTAATAAAATCAAGAGATATGGGCCAAATACTTCTATTAATTGAATTGTAAAAGAAACATATGAGTCTTAGCCTACAATGAGTTCCCTGATTTACAAACATTACAAAGCATGCAAAATGATAAATTAGTCTCCTGTGTCGGCATATGTTTGCCAAATGAGTTGATGACTACAATAAGTTCTGAAAAGATACTCCTTGATTGGCAGGTAGACCCACCAAATGAGCTGATGATATATGATAGTACAACTTGTTGACAGAAAGTAACACTGACAGTGAGTAACCACCATCAGCGGATCGCCCAACCTTGGCAGATGGCTACCAATCGGGCTCCTGACCAACGGGTGGCCGCTGGAAAGGGCATCAATTGAGCAGATGGCTACTCAACCGATTGCTATCAAGCAGATGGCTACTTGACAGCGGACTCATCAAGCAGATGGCTACTTGACGAGGTTGCCATGTAATTACGTGGGCACTTACATGACGTTGCAGCGTGCTATTTTGCTTGATATCTAATGGTTTCGCTCGAGACAGCTTTGCTGACGGCGGAAGCAGCTTTGCGGCTTACTTTGAGCGGCGGTGCTAAACTTCAGGCGGCCATGTCCTGCTGGTTGCTGAGGATTGACGATTGATGTCAAGGAATTGGCAGTGCTGACTGACTGACAGAAGCAGCGGATACTGGACTTCCGGAGAGGCGTTGAGCCGATTCAGTGAAGACTGAGTTGATTGATTGATTGAGTTGTGTGTGTGTCTATGGCTGTCTTTCTGTATTTATAGCTGATGCCGAAAACTGATCGGTTGATCCCACTATCCCCACTACTTTTATTGCTTCCACTACTCCCACTTTCTCCACTACTTTGGAGGTTGCTTCTTCCTTCTTCTTCCTTGTTCAATTTTCGTGTATATGGCGGTTATGAAAGAAAACGTGTGCTGCCAATTTGATTTGAATTACACTCCTTAGTCCCATAACCAATTTTGAGATAAATGAGGAAGTGGTTGAGTTCTAGTTTATCTCTTTTGGTTAGAGAGATTTATGTGGCCACTACTTAATTAATTGGCCTTATCTTTTTAATTAGCCATTTAATTAAATGGCTATCATCTAATTAAATTTCGCATGGGCCATTCAGATTACTGGGCCGATTTCATCGGCTGGACCATGGGTCGTTCTGGATCGGTTGGGAGTGATTGGGCCTATGCGATAATTGTAATTAATTATTTAACTAACTACTTAATGGCCTTATTAATTGTATGGGCCGATTGCTTATGCTTGGCCCAATTAACTAATTAACTAATTAACTTAGCTAATTAATCTATAATAGCCAAAATCATCTATTGGGCTCATTGGGCTTGTCCGTTTTTAACCATAACTTGGTTTTATTAATTAATTGACTCTGGCCCATAAATTAATTAATTTGTTCATTAATTAATTTACACCTAGCCAAAATTGATTAATTATAAACTTGGGCCGTATCTCTAATTAGGCTTGTGACCCGTTTAATTTCGGTCGGATTGACTTCCGGATCAGAGTGGGTCTGATCCTGATCCAATTCTCTTGGCTCCACGTATTGGGTTTGGCCCATCATCACGTTATTACTCCTCGATTTATCGAGGGTGATTTTTTGGGTACAAACAGTACCAAAACACTACTTACAACTTCAATAATCCTTACAAGAACCCTCGAAATTTTTTACAAAAATACCATTGAGGGGGGGGAATTTTCTGTAATTATGATAAAATTTCAGGGGGTTCGAGTGTAAATCAGCCTTTTTTAATCTATAATAACAATTCTCTTACATTGCGTGATATATATTGTATAGTGTTATTCCAATTGTATTATTTATCTGTGTGTTTTTCAGGTTTATGTGAACCAAAAGGGGCAGGAATTGACTGTTCAGATTGCTACCGTTATTATAGAAAGGCTATGTTCTTCAATTTATTTTTACATGTCGTAAAATAAAATACACTTCTGATTTTTCTTATGGGGTATTTAATTATAAATATCACTGTTTTCGATTTCAAAAAATCCTAATCCTGTTTGTTTTGCTCAATGTCACCCCATTTAACATATAACTTGAATAACTTAAGTTTGATAAGGCCAAATTTGAAATTAAGAATTTCAATTTTTAGTGACAGTAAGGAAAAGAGGGAGAAGAACATGTGTCATTCACCCCCTATTATATTCATAATGTCAATTTACTCTGTTATGATTTATTTTGATTTAATAAAGAGAGTTTTATGTCTCAAACTGTTGACTATTATTTGACAAAAATATCCTCCATTATGCACTATATACTTATACATGTTGGAAAAAAAAAAATGAAGCATATTACCCGATGTGTTATTGTGTATGAACCGACATTGAATCAAAAAGGGAATCATCTGAACAATATATATAGTATAATACGATTTTCCATATCAGTTTACTCGTTAAAATTCAAAAAGGTTTGAATGGATGAGTGTAGGGTTGTCAATGGGTCGGACTCTGGTCGGATCAGACTTGTTCATATCCGACTTTATTTATATTGGATCGAATCCTGTCGAATCCGGATTTTGTTCGGATTATGCTCGAATCTAGATTTTTTGAATCCAATGAATCTTGATCGAATTTGATCGAATATTGAATCTTTTTCGGATCCAATAAAAATTTCATTTAAAAAATTAAATTAATATTTTTTTCCTAAAAACAAGTTTATTAACTTTTCAATTTTATTTAATTTTGGCTCACATGTTCAAACTTTCTTAACTAATATTCATGTTTGTAGATGAAAATATTGGTTTAAATAAATTTATAAACTTATATATTACTATCTTCTTAAATTGACGGTAAAATATTATTAATGGTACTTACTTTCATAAAACATTATATATATATATATATATCATTATTTTTATTTATTGTCTAATACGGATCTTTAACAGATCAGATCGACCTAAATCTATATTCGCTTCATGTATTTCTTACGAATCTTTATAATCGGACCAGGTCCATCGAATTTCTAATCGGACAATTATTATAATAAATCGGACCGCATTCGGACGGATCAGATTGAAATTCGCCCCATTGGAAACCTTCCCTTTTCTTTATAAGATAATTCATCATGGATGTTGGTATTAACACAGATTATTCAATGAGAAAAAAATTGCATAACTTGTATCAAAATATTCTCAAATTGTTACAATATTCTTTCAACATGATTACAATTACACTAAAGAATTAACAAAAGAATACACGGTTTATGAAAGCAAAACCTAGTTAATTAATAACTAAGCATGAAATTAAAAACTTACAAAGTGAAGCCCTTTAGCAGTAACTCAAGGTAAAATGCATATTTGTGATTAGTCACAAAATCCTGCATAAAACGATAAAATAAAGCCGTTTATTAATAACTAATACCAAACTTCAGTACAAGTTACACTTTTCTACGAAGAAGAGTAAATTGGTAAATCAGTAAATGTAATAAATGTCTTTTAATCAATTAAAATTTGTAAGACATTTTTTCTTGGGTGTATTATGCTGAATTTATTAGGATCTATTGGTAAATATAATCTGATTAAACAGATCCGTAATCCGTAATACATGGAGCTAATATGGACTTAGATCGATCCGAATCATTTAAAGATCCAAATCCAGTAATAAACAAAAGGGTGATTTAAGACCAGAACCCCTAAAGTTTAGCCGTCTTACAAGGAACCCCTGTCGTGTCGAAAATTTACAAGAAGACCCCCTCTAGTTTAGACTATGTATCAAATCACCCCTTACAAGGACACCCCCTAAAACTTCTGAAAATGATTACAGAGAACCCCTTGTGAGGGGTGTCCGTATAAATTTTGGTACGACATGGGGTTTTGTGTTATTACGATAAACTTCAGGGGGTCCGAGTGTACATTACCTAAAATGTTATACTATATATATATATATATATTAATATAATTTATAGAAATAAGATATCATATATATATATATATTTATATATATATATATATATGATATCTTATTTCTATAAATTATATTAATATTGTTTTACCATCAATTTAATATTACATTGATGATCTAATTTTTATGCATATTTTCACCTAACAACATGATTTAATTCTGAAACATAAATATCAATACGACGCAAGGAGATTTGTTAAAGCTTTTCTATTTTGAAGTTAAGTGGATTAGCTTGAACAGACGAGTGAAGTTGAATGATTATGTAACCTTAACAAACTTCTTGTAGAAAAGATATTGGTTAGGATTCTGTAAGCGGAGATTTTATTGGATTGGAAGATCCAGAATCGGATCCAAATCCGACCTGGTATAAATTGACCCGGACCCGACCCATTGACAGCCCTAGTATATATATGAAATTTCCAGTAACAAATAAGCTACGTACACACCTTGAAAATGAACCAATGTAGCAAGTCGTTTGAGTTGCTCCACAAAGTGACACTCGACTGCTTAATTAGCAAACACTGTCAGCCTTACGCGAGCTGTAACTTCGGGATGGAGCTTTAGTTCTGCAATATATTCTCCAGTTTCTCTGATCTCTGGCAAAGATACAATTCTTTTGTCCACGTCCCTATAAGATCGAACATTACATTATAACGATTGTACCCTATTAGCAAGTATAAGAATTATTCACACTTTTTCTGCGATTTTACAAAGAAAACATAATCGAGTCAAAATGAAAGCCAATATACTATACAACATGTATAAAGCATAAGCATAGATTACAAGATAATACCTTTGCAGTTGGGCCTTGATAATGTCAACAAGATCTTGGGCAGTGACACTGTTAAAAATATATAAATATATCAGTAGATATACCCCCTATAATTTGTCCCAATTAGCAAACCCCCTGTGTTATTTTTATTACCAAAAACACTCATATAGATTGTTGACAAACTTTGCCTCACATATTTTATGGTCGACAAATTTACACCACAATTCACAAGTTTGAAGCATTTCAGTCCCAATTGCAAATATAATTAATTATAAATCCTAGTTATAAATTTTATATACTATAATTATTAAATCACTTACACTAATTAGATTTTATTTATAATATATATAAACTAAATAATATTTTATATAAAATCCAAAAAAAAATATCAATAATTTTTTTTAAACTAATTATATTTTACATATAACAAATATAAAATAAATAATATTTTATATAAAATTTGAAAAATAAATATCAATTAAACTTATTAATTTTTTTAAATTGAAAAAAAATCTTTTAAACTAATTAGATAATAATATATACAAATTAAATAGTATTTATTATAAAAGCTGGAAAAAAAATCTTTTTAAAATTATATAAATAATAATAATTTTAATTAATAAATTTATTATAATTAAAAAAAACCCTAATTTAGTCTAAAAGATTTTTTTTAAATTTTAAAATTTAATAAGTATATTTATTTTTCAGATTAAAATATTATTTAATTTATATATATTATATGTAAAATCTAATTAGTTTGAAAGATTATTTTTCGAAATTAAAAAATTCTAATAAATTTAATTTATATTTATCAGATTTTATATAAAATATTATTTAGTTTATATATATATTATATATATAATCTAATTAGATTAAGAAATTTAATAATAATAATATATAAAATTTGTAAAACTTGTGAACTTTGGGGTAAATTTATCTGCCAGAAAATATGTGGGACAAACTTTGGCAGTAATCTATAACTATAGGACTAATTATGCAAATTTTTCATTAACTTTCCGTCCGAAATTGTATTTTCGGTCCAAAAATTGACGAAAGTACCAAATGTGTCGAGGACAGTTAATATGTGGTACCAAATGTGTATGTTTTTAAAGTTATGGTACCGTAACCATAAAGTAGGGTTACTTGTGGTACCAAAAGTGAAATTCTCTCAATTCAGATTTAACGAGATTTAACGAGCACGTGAGAATCACGTGTCAATTCCGTCATTAATTTGACGGAAGTATCAAATCTGTAAAGTGGAATTGAAATATGGTACCAAATGTGTCGATAGAAATAGTTGTGGTACCAAATCCCTAAAGTAAGTATAATTATGGTATCAAAAGTGAAATTCTCTCGTTAATTTTTATTAGGCAAAAAAATCCCCCCGAGCCAAAATGCCAAAAGATGCGATAACACTCCTATTCACTTAAAAAATTGACAATAATCCTCCTGTTAACCTTCTGTTCACTTGAAAAATTGGCAACAACCTCCCTATGATTTATGAAGAATTTTCAAAAGGGTTTTTTTCTAATAAAAAAAGAACACATGGGTATTTTATCATTTAGCTCTTTTTTTATCTAACACTACCAAAGAAGAAACCTAAACATTGCAACCAAACAAGTACTTACATTCTTTATAAAAAATTTAATACATAACTTACCTTCCAAATATTTGTTTCCCTTTCCCACACCCTTGCGCTTCACCTTGAAAGCTCCGACTGTCTCAAAAATCATAGCAAGCTGTTGAGCCTCTTCTTTTACCTAAACGCCACACAATAAAACGAAAATTACATGACATGAATTGCAAGAGATCATTATTCCATAACTTTTAAGCAAGTGAAAAATCAGCATTATCGAATTTGTTTAGCCATTTAAATTAAGTATCTACTTTGAGAAATGATGATGGATATAACAACGTGTTTGTACCCAAAAAATCACCCTCGATTTGTCGAGGAATAGTGGCTCGATAACGGGCCAATAAGCAACAATGGGCCGAAAATAACAAGGCCATTGAGATGAAAACGGGTCGGCCAACTTTAGCCTAGAAGACTGACCCGACCGAAATGAAACTGACAAATGGGTTGCAGGACCAGAATGGACTAAGCCCAATTAAGTCAAGATATAATTATGGTCAAGAAGGAATTAATTAATTAAGAGATTAATTAATTAGTGGCCCAATTAGGGGATTAATTAATTCATGGCCCAAAACCGTTAATACAAATAGGCCCAGATTGGCCCATGAGGCCAGCTCAACCAAAAGGTGGTTCAATTAATTAATTAAGTGAGTTAATTAATTAATTAATTGAGCCAATGGTTAACGTAATTAGTTAATTTAATTACAATTTAATGGATTAGTGGCTCAAATGCAATTAATGTAAAGGCCCAATTGTGGATATTGGCCCAGTAGCGAACTAGGGCTATTTAATTAAAGAAAAAGATAAATGCAAAAGCCACGTGAGTAGTGGGCTAGTGGAGTCTTAAACAAACAAACTTCCTTAAATATCTCAAAGGTGGTTACAAGAGTTAGAAGACTAGAGATTGGCTAAAATTCAAATTCAACTGCCAAGTATTTTCTGAAAATTGAACGTGGAGCAAAAAAGGAAGCAACTGCCAAGTAGTGGAGCTTGTGAGATAGTGGAGAAAAAGGGCATCAGCCGATCAGTTTGAGAGCAATTATAAATACAAAGGGGCTGCCACATTCGAAAGACACAACTCAATCAATCAACTCAGTCTACACTGAAATCGGCTCAACGCCTCTCCGGAAGTCCAGCATACGCTGCTTCTGTCAGTCAGTCAGCATTACCAATTCCTTGATATCAATCGTCAATCCTCCGCAGACAGCAGGACATGGCAGCCTGAAGTCCAGCACCGCCGCTCAAGAGTAAGCCGCAAAGCTGCTTCCGCCGTCAACGAAGCTGTTTCGAGCGAAACCATTAGATCTCAAGCAAAATAGTACGCTGCAAACGTCATGTAAGTGCCCACGTAATTACATGGCAAACTCATCAAGTAGCCATCTGCTTGATGGGCTCGTTATCAGGTAGCCATCTGCCTGATAGCTATCTGTTGAGTAGCCATCTGCTCGATAGATGCCCTTGCCAGTGGCCACCCGCTGGTCAGGAGCCCGATTGGTAGCCATCTGCCAAGGTTGGGCGATCCGCTGATGGTAATTATTTGCCGTCATTGTTACTTTATGTCAACAAATTAACTCTGTTTTACACATCAACTCATTTGGTGGGTTTACCTGCCAATCAAGGAGTAATTTTCAAGACTTAAAAGGGATTATCAGCCCGTTTTGGCAAACATATGCCAACACAGGAGACTTTTCATTATTTTGCATACCTTGTAATGTCTGTAAATCGGGGAAACCATTGTAGGCTAAGACTAATGTATTTCTTTGACGTTTAATTAATGGAAGTATTTGGCCCATATCTCTCGATTTTAATTAAAGTGTGCTTTACGTCAAGTGATTTTTCATTGAAGCATGGTCAGTATGATATTTATGTCTTTGACATCAAGTCGATACAAATTAAACTGATTGATCATCAACTCAATTACTGATTTGTAAATTCATTGATGTACTGAATAAGCCATCAATTGGCTATGAAACTTTGGCATTTCAGAAAGGTTATCATAAATTATTTAAGTCCTGCGGCCAGGCAGGCATGGAAAATAATTAAGGGTAGTGTTTGCCTATCCCACCGCAATCGATTGATTAGAAGTCAGCCTTATCAGGACATTTAATTATGTTTTACATTGATATCAATATGTCCAATTTTTAAATCTTTATGTTTGCACGCACAAACATTGGCACGCCCGCACTTATTTTACACCATATTGAGTCATTTGCACGTCGAGGCAAGCCAGACAAAATTTTTAGCAAATAATATTTTGGCACGCCCAATGGGACTTGATAATCTTTTTGCCAAAAAGTCAATCAGTTGATGCTAAACGGTTAATCTTTTGCTGTTGTCAGATGATACCACAGATAACGCGAAAGACTCGATCTAGCTTGACGAGAACACGCTCTGATCTCACGCACTCTCTGGAAAACCTATCCACTGTCCCGCTAGCTATGGAAGGGACTGACAAGATAGAAGAACTGACAACGGAGGTCCGCAACTTCACTAAGGACCTTGAGGCCAAACAGGTAGAATGGTCAAATGTGGTCAGTAAGTTCGAAAACATGCTAGGCTCGGCCACTGCAGCCAGTCAGGCCAATACTGAAGCCAGCAATATTGTAAATACTTCCCTGATGCATTTGGAATCGAAAATGTCTATGCTTGCTGAAAGCATCAGTAACCTTGCCAACGGGATACAATCGCAGGCCTGGACAGGGCCGCCCAAAAGCTTTGTTGACAAAGGCAACGGACCCGCAATACATATCGGGGGAAGTGGAACGAGGGATTAAACGCCCTACAAACAGGGTAATGGACAAACTAATGTCCCCGATAAGAAAGGAAGTACCTCCGAAGCTAGGTATCAATGCCCAGACTCGGGGGGCAGATCGGAAGAGGAACGATCAGAGGCCATGGGATATGGCCCAGAGGGACATCAGGTCATCTCGTCAGCCTATGAAAGAACAAATCGAGCCGTAGAAGGTCAGGATGACCTTTTGACGGTAAACCAGGCTCAAGAGATGTTCATAAGGAAACAAGCGAATAGGGCATCAAGGTATAACAAGCCTCATCCAGAATATATCGACCAAGTGCCATTCCCGATGAATTACAGGGCACCCAACTTTACTCTATTTTCGGGGGAAGGATCCCAATCTGCCACCGAGCATCTGGCTCGATTCTCTCTGGAATGTGGCAACTTAAGCAATGAATTGAAGTTAAAGTTGTTCCCGAATTCACTCACCGGCATGGCGTTCCACTGGTACGCCAACCTGAAACCAGGATCGGTCCCTGATTGGCCATCTATGGAAAATGTGTTTGTGATGAATCACTATCAAGCCCCGCTCGAAGTATCTGTCATCGAGCTATCCAACATGAAACAACTGACGGGGCAGACAGTAGAAGAATATATGAAAACGTTCATCAGGGCCAGAGGATTCTGTGCCATACCTCTGCCAGAGAAAAAATGTATCAAGATTGCCATCCATGGCATGCACTTCGAGTTGAGAAAAATCATGATGGCCCAATATCATGAAGATCTGTTTGAACTGACCGATCATGCGGTCCGATATGAAAGGGTATTAAGGGATGAAAACAGGCGACAGCCTAGGGGAAACTATTACCAAGTAGGAATGGCAGACTCTAGTGAGGACCAGATAAGCAGGCCGATGGAACAGCAGAGCATTGAAATCGGGCTAGCCGAAGTAGTCTGCCCAAATAACACAGTATGTCAAGCTCTTACGAATCCAAAAGAACCCCAGTCAACCATCAAGGTACCCAATAACTTGTTAAGAAGGGATGCTGAGTACAAAACAGACAGAGAGAGACGTTATTCGTTTGATGTCTCCAAGACCGAGGCCATCTTTGATCAGCTTTTGGTCGACAAAATCCTCAAACTAAAAGGGGACCATGTGATACCGTCTCCAATGAAAATTGCAGGTAAGACATATTGCAAATACCACGACGTATGGACTCACTCTACGAACGAATGTCTCGTTTTCAGGTGGATGGTGCAAGATCACCTTGATAAGGGCATTTTGAGATTCGCCCCTGACTGGAAAATTACCAAACCGATGACGGTTGACACCCATCCTTTCCAGCAAAACGAAGTGGGGATAAACGTGGTAGGAGTTACGAATACAACAGAAGAGCAATATGTGGAAGGGGACCCACGTCACTTGACGATGCAGATGGGATTATGTGCTAGATGCCAAGCCGAATTGGCAACAGTACCCTTGTTTGTAAACCCAAGCATATATGGTCAATACATGCCTTGGCCAAACACTACACAAAGAGCATATCCTTATCAGGTGATGCCACAACCACAACATCAAGTTCAAATAATTCCGCAACATCAGGGTGTGCCACAGTATCAAGTGATGGCGCCATCTCCAGTGCCATCTCCTTTGCCGGTACAGGTAACACCACCGACAGTGGAACCACGTAGAGATCAGGCCACACCTAAAATGCCTCGACAGTCGCAAGAGGGCACTAGTCGCAGCAACAGGATCAGGGAAAGATCACCTGACAGATCACCAGTTAGGCAGGTCAGATCGACCGCCAACCACAGAGACAGGACCTATGGGCCGTCGATCAAAACAACATCGCCTGGTCAGTCTAGGCCGCGAACTGTCCATACCCCTGCAAATACTCAAGTAGGGAGATGGGTACCCGTGAGGCACCCGAAATTTTTTGGAAATCAAAGGGTTCATCAGATGACCAGAACACAGTATCGGCGTTACTTGCGCCGAAGGAAAGAAATCGAGACAGCCAAAGAAAAGGCCCCGATGAAACAGCAAACGACAAAGCCACGTGTTATGGAAGTAAAGCCTAGACAAGAGGCCAAAGAGGCCAAGGGGGCCGAGCAAGGAGCTGTTTTCCAATGGCAATCACCAGGGAAAGCCAAATATGGCACAATTGATTTGGAGAAAGAGTTGGAAGAAGACGGAAATGATCTTAGGGTGAAATTTGCCAAAATCTATGCCGAGAACGACGATAAGAAAGATGAGGCCGAATCTGGCCAATCAGTCGAGGAAAAAGCAGTCGAAGAAAAAGCAAAAGAAGACGAAGGAAGTGGGACTAGCCAGCCGTCAGCCGGCTTAGCAGTGATGGCGTGTAATGCAGTTGATTCTGAACTCGTCGATGTCATTGATGAGGAGCTGGAATACTTCACTGATGGAGTCTGGGACGAAGGAATGCTAGTTGTGCAGATGGCAGAGGAATTGGAGATGATATCGGTCGATGACGGAAAGGAGGCCGATTGGGACAAGAAGGTAGAAAGTATTTTCCAGAAACCACCTTCATTTATGGCCAGACACATCAGGCCATTATACATATCAGGACACATCGATGGTACACCAATTGACAGAATGCTGGTCGATAACGGGGCCGCAGTCAATGTAATGCCAGCGTCTACTATGTACAAACTAGGCAAGGTCGGTGAAGACCTGATGGAAACAAAGGTGATCGTTAGCACCTTTACTGGAGGAAAGGCTGATACATTAGGAATTTTACCCGTCGAGGTAAAGATTGGAAAGACTAGCCTAAAGATCGCTTTATTCGTGGTAGACGCTCCACATCTTACAATACGTTGTTGGGGAGAGACTGGATTCACTCCGTTTTATGTGTGCCGTCTTCTCTTCATCAATGTTTACTGATATGGGGGGACGCCGTTGAACCAGAGATCATAATGGTCGATAACAGGCCGTTTACTGCAAAAATTAATGCCGTCGAGGCGGCATACTATCGGGAAGATGTGGGACCTTATCGGTTTGTCGGACAGGACAAATATGGACGACCTATGGAAGTCACCTCGAGCAAAAAACTAACTCAGCTCGAAATGACTTGTCTCACCAAAGAACTAAGCCGGCCCTGCAATGATAAGGAAGAAGGGCCGCAAGAAGAAAACAGTCGGTCCTTATGAATTACACTGATGATAAGGAACCATCAGTCGATAAGGCCGAGCAACTTGAGATAAATGAGATCATGGTTATCGGCCCAGAACAGGAAGCATGTGCCGATCTAATTCGAAAATTTTGGACTTACGTGGCCGAATGTTATACAGGCGATCTTATCTTCGAAGAAGAAACGCCAATATCAGATGGCGACGAAATTCAATTAGAGGAACTGGGAACGGCGCCAGCTAAGCTTGATGACATAAAGATTCAAGTGCAAGATCCTGTCATCGAGATTGAGTTGGGCACCGAAGAGGATCATAGGCCAACGTACATCAGCGCATTGCTGGATGATGGACAGAAAGAAAAGTTAGTTCAAGTATTGAAGGAATATAAAGATTGCTTTGCTTGGAGTTACGACGAGATGCCAGGACTAAGCAGGGAGTTAGTTGAGAATCGAATTCCAATACTTGAAGGGTACTTACCTCGAAAACAGCCCCTGAGACAGATGTCAGTAAAAGTTTGTCAGCTGATCAGGGAAGAAATCGAGAAGTTATTGAAGGCCAGTTTCATCGAAGTGGCCCGATATCCAGAGTGGGTAGCCAATGTGGTGCCCGTAATGAAGAAGAACTGCAAGATCAGGATATGCATTGATTTCAAAGACCTAAATCTTGCATCTCCTAAGGATGAGTACCCGATGCCAATGGCAGACATGTTGATCGATGCTGCCGCTGGCAATATGTTTTTGACTGCCGTCGACGGAAGTGCAGGCTATAATCAAATATTTGTGGCCGTGGACGACGTACCAAAGTTGGCTTTCCAATGTCCAGGGAGAATAGGCACCTTCCAATGGAAAGTGATGCCATTCGGACTCAAAATTGCGGGAGCCACTTATCAACGGGCCATGAACTGCATTTTCAGTAAGTACATCGATGATTTTATTAAGATTTATATCGATGACATTGTGATTAAATCAGCCAGCTATGAAGAGCACTTGGCACATTTGGCAAAGTCGTTTGCCAAAATGAGAGAACATAAACTGAAACTCAATCCTTTAAAATGTGTTTTTGCAGTGGCATCAGCCAATTTTCTTGGCTTCTTAGTGCATCGTAAGGGGATTGAGATCGATAAGAACAAGTCTAAGGCTATCCTGACAGCCAAACCTCCATCTACAAAAAAGGAATTACAACAGTTCCTTGGAAAAGTAAACTTTCTAAGGAGGTTCATATCAAACTTGGCTGGGAAAACAAAGGTCTTTTCACCTTTGTTAAAGCTGAAGGACAAGGAGGAATTTTGCTGGCAAACGGAACATGAGCAGGCGTTTCAAGAGATAAAAGATAAACTAACCACGCCGCCTGTGATGATGCCGCCAGTCAAGGGGAAACCCTTGAAATTATACATATCCACCACAGAGGACACCGTCGGTGGATTTTTAGCACAAGATGATGAGAATGGATTTGAACGAGCTATATACTACTTGAGCAGGCATCTGTCAGAGACGGAACAGAGGTATACCCCGATAGAAAAGGTATATCTTGCACTGTTTTTCTCTTGTAAGAAGTTACGTCATTATATGCTGCCTGTTAAAGTGTTAGTAATCTCTAGTATTGATGTTATTAAGTATATGATAGCTAAATCTGTAATGAGAGGAAGGATCGGCCGATGGGCTATCCAGTTGATGGAGTATCAATTGCAATACGTACCTCAAAAAGCTGTCAAAGGCCAAGTATTGGTTGATTTTTTGGTTGACCATCCATGCATTGACATAGATCAGACCGTTCTAAAGGATCTGGACTTGATGACGGTAGAGATCAAGCCGTGGACACTGGCTTTCGATGGGTCAAAAATCGACAGACTGTGTGGGGCAGGTATTGTTTTGATTTCACCGTCTGATGTTAAAACTAAGCTATCCATACAATTTGATTTTGAATGTACCAATAAACAGGCCGAATACGAAACCTTAATTATTGGACTAGAAATGCTAAGGGAGTTACATGTCAAATCCGTTACCATCATTGGAGACTCACAGTTGGTTATCAGGCAAATCCAAGGTACATATAAATGCCGAAATCCTACCCTTGACAAATATTACTTGACGGCGATATCTTTCCTTTCAGAATTTGCTGATGTCACTTGTTATCATATAACAAGAGGGCATAATGGTGAGGCCAATAGTTTGGCCCAATTAGCAACAGGTGTTGATCTTCCCGAGGACGTCGGTGAATCTCATTACGTCATCAGGCGGCGACACTGTCCATCGTTTATGTATCGGGATAACATTCTAACCGTGTTGAGTGTATTTCAGGATCCCGATGATTGGAGAGAGCCGATTAAAAAGTATCTGGCTAATCCATCCGACAAAACATCCCGACAGACAAGGCTTAGGGCCGTCAACTATGCCCTGATGGGGGATCAATTGTTCAGAAAGGGTCATGACGGCGTATTATTGTTGTGCGTTGATCAACAAAAAGCCATGAGAGTTATGATGGAGGCACATGAGGGAATCTGTGGTGCCCATCAAAACGGACACAAATTAGCATGGCTATTATTGGCCAAAGATGGTGGGAGATTGCGTTCAATTGGCAAAGGGATGTGAAAAATGCCAACGCTTTGGAGTAGTCCAGAGAATCCCCATCGAGGAGATGAGCGTGATAATCAAGCCATGGCCTTTCAGATGTTGGGCCATCGATATTATCGAGGAGATACATCCATCGTCATCCAAACACCATCGATACATTATTGTGGCCACAGATTATTTCACCAAGTGGGTGGAGGCCAAGCCACTTAAACAGGCCAATCAGGCCAAAGTGATGAAGTTCATCAAGGACTTAATCATACACAGGTTTGGCTTGCCACAAACTGTCGTCACTGACAGGGGATTGGAGTTTGTTGGTCAGGAGATAAAAGAGTTTGCCAGATCAATGGGTTTTGAGTTGGTCCATTCAACACCTTATTATGCACAAGGGAATGGCCAAGCTGAAGCCTCAAATCGAGTCCTTAAGGACATCATTTCAAAGATGATCGAGGAAAACCCAAGAGCATGGCACCTTATGCTGTCAGAGGCACTGTGGGCTTATCGGACCAGCAAAAGAACAAGTACGGGCACCACTCCATATAAATTGACTTATGGACAGGATGCCGTGTTACCAATGGAGATAAACGTCCGATCACTTCGGGTGATGCAACAGAATGAGCTGACACCCGAAGAATATACTGAAAGTATGCTCCAGGAGCTTGATGAACTGGACGAAATCAGAGTTGCCGCGTTGGATAAAATCGAGGCACAAAAGAGGCTGGTTGCCCGATGCTACGATAAAAAGATACGCGGGAAACAGTTTGATATCGGGGACTTGGTCTGGAGAACAGTCTTGCCACTTCATCAGCGTGAGAAAAAGTATGGCAAATGGAGTGCAACATGGCAAGGTCCATATGAAGTCTTCTCGATAACTCGAGGAGGGGGTTACATATTGAAAAAGCCAAACGGGGATCTTTGCAGAGACCCTATCAATGGAAGATACTTGAAAAAGTTCAGACCAACCCTCTGGGAAACAATTTGTCTGGAGCATCAACGAGCCTTGGAGTTGGAAATTGAACGGCGCCAAGAGCACTTTAGTGCGCCGATACAATTGTAAATATAAGTTAGGTTTATATTTAGTCTTGTTTTCGTTTTCCTTTCTGCTGTTTAGACTCAGTTTTAAAGTAATAGTAGTTGTTGCATTTGTTTCCAAATTTTGCCTAAGTACTGCGTTTTATAATCAAGTCTTTGTTTTCCCCGATTTCAAGTTATTGCAGAAATGCATTTTTACTTTGATTGTTTTTTGGTCCAATGCGATTTTAGCAAAGTATTGTTGACAGTTAAATCTTGTTTTCTTTGCAAAGTAGTTTTCGGGTTACGAACTTAATGGCTTTTTAGGCTTGATGCTTAGTCGTTTTGGTTGCAAATCAAGACACAAAATAAACCAAGCCAAAAGAAATTTTACTTAGGAAGCAGAAAATGAAACAAGTCTTTGGCCATCAGGCCATGACATCAACAAAAGCAGGAATTAGAGAAGTCCTTGGCCGTCAGGCCATAACAAAAAGCAAAGTCCTAAAACTACTTGGCACACACGCCAATAACAATGGCTCGCAGGCCAGAAAATCAAGGTCTACTGGAGAAAGTCCTGTGTAAATTGGCCGAGAAACCCCTTGAGAGCCGTCTCGATTCTGGCTTGATTAGCTGCAGCGGCCGCTGCCTGAGCAACTACTTGATCTTCAACAGCCTTGGCTTCAGTAATCAAGGCGTCTGTGTTGGCAAGCTGATCAGTAATGGACTCGGCTTGTGCGGAAGCAGCCTTGATCTTACCTCGCACGATGTCCAGCTGTTTCTGAAGTTCCTCCATGGCTGCAACCAGATCGGCCTCCGAGCCCTGAAGATTGCTAAGTGAGCCACTAAGATTGGAACCCTGGGCATAGAGCTCATCGAACTTGGAAAGGAGGGTTCCAAGGGGAGACTCTAAAGAAGCTCTGGTCTTGATGGCCCGATCATTATCCTTGAATTCGCTCCTCATTTGATTGAACTGTTGCGCAAAGTTGGAATAAAAGGCCACCTTGTCACGTGGAAGTCTGGCTGGTGAGAGCTTGCTCATCAGGTCATCAAGGGATGGTCCCATATTGATCATCAAGACATCCAGGGGCTGGCTTTGGTAATTCGACAGCAGCCCTTTAAGATGAGCAATTTCGGCAGGAGAGAACAAGGCATGGCTCGATTGTTCCGAAGCAATCGATTGAGATTGAGAGGATGAGCTCTGCAAGGATAAGGCCCGGGTGCCAGCAAATCGAGCCAATGCTTGAGCAAGCCTGTGCGAGCTATCCATGGCCTGGCCTGACGGAGGAGTCTGAAAATTAAAAACAAAACAGGATAAGTGTCGTGCAAGTAGGAACGTAGAGATAAAAACAAAGCAATGATAAAACTAATCACATTCAAAGGAGGGGGGGCAGAAATAGGAGTATCCGTAACAGGAACAGTCTGCGAAGGGATAACAGGCTTAGGCTGTTGAAAGGTTGTTTCCCCTGATCCTTCACCAACAGTGGTGTCAACGGGATGATCTTCTGGCCTAGCCTTGGGAGATCGAGGAGGTGGAACCTCTACTCTTTGGAATTTTTCCCCGTCATCATCACTGTTAGACGAGCTGACGGTTAGTGTCCTGACTTTCTTGCGGGGTGGAGGATCGACCTTGCCGGCTCGACGCTTACCCTTTGAACTCACCTCCTGACAAAAAGGGGAAACATTAATGTAAGTTCAAAAAGAAAACAAAGTAAGTTAGTAGGGACTACCTCCTCGTCAGAACTGCTCACGATTATGGCACTAGTGCCACCTCATTGATGAAAGAGCCGACGAGAACGTCGGATGTACACGACAGGGGGATCAGTTACCTTGTCAGCGGAGGAGTGAGCTTCGGATTCTTGGATCGATTGGGAAGCAGTGGGGGAGGAGGCTTTTGGACTAACAATCTGGAGAGGAACAGCAAAAGGGATGATAGGCTCCTTGATGGCCTTCTTCTTACCAGTCTGAGAGGCCGACGGCTTCTTTCCTGCAAGGAGATAAGCATGTCATTATGCAACAATGGTCAAGAAAGAAAAACAAAGGAATCTACCTGGTTGATCGAGGGCAATGGTTCCCCCATCCTTGTATTCACACAAAATATAAATCTTGGACATGGCTTGGGGGTCATCAGCGTGGTATCCCGTAAAAGAAACTTGGGACCTAGGTTGATGACAACAAGGCTGAGAACTAGTACCCGTAATAGGGACAGAAACCGGAGCCACAGACCAAAATGGCTCGACAAGATCAGGAAGCTATGGGAGAGAAGGGGCAAAGGGTTTATAAAATGTATACCAGGGAGGAACTTCGCCAGGACCCCCCCGTTTTTTGGCTAACTTAGAATGAGCCAACCTGGCCCTACCTATTCTATCATTTTTCAACAACTCAAAATTAACAGCAGCTTCCTCAAACACTTTATCCTTATTATCGGGATCCCACGTCACATTGTAAAATTTTTCAAAACGAGAAGTGATAACCAATTTACCTTTCTTAGATGCCTTGACGAAAGCAGCAGCGGATGGCTCAAGAAACGGGCCATCGCAGGAAATGATCTCGGGGTGGTTGGGAACAGTAAATTTGGCTGCAGCAACGTGGAAAGTGGATGGACGAGTGAGGGCAAGATAACTATCCCACCACTTGACAAAATCAGGAGAGCCGACAGAACTTGGGGTGTACATCCTGAAAATGAAAGCATCACGAGCTGTACGCCAACACCTCCGCAGCTCATCATAGCTGTCCATGTCCTGCAGCTCAACAAAATTAACATTCCTTTCAGCAAGAGATATACCGAAACGAGGGACCATCTGTACTAGGCCGAACTGTCGAGCAACATAATGAGCGGGATAAACGCGAACGGAGCATTTGAGAGTCTTCCGCTCTGTGGCTTCCTTGGCCCCAGTGACCTTCAAACCTGCAGGGATATCTCTCGATGTCAGGAAGCTGGCCCACATCCGCCGATAATCTCTTTGGAGATCGGCTGACATCGAGGGAGAATAGACTGATAACATGGTGGAGCAGAAAACCCAGAAATTTGGCTCGGGGCCTTTGACTTTGTTGTAAAACCGAGAGAAGAAGTAGTAAAAGTTAAGGGGTGGCAGCCTCTGTCGAGCCACGAAGCTGGCGTATATCTCATTGTCAATCGGGGCATTTTTGAAAACACAGAAATCTGGAAAGTATGCAAACAACCATACTTGGAGCAGCCATATAGGCCCCTGCAGGAAAGTACACCTTGATGCCAGAAACCCCTCGACACATGCACAAAAACTCGAAAACACAACGGGGCCTAGAGCCACTTTCTCACCCCTAGCAAGGCTAATAGCTATGGCATTATATTCTTTGGTCACAGACAAGGCAGAGGTGCAAAATATATATCTCGACAACCACAATGTAAGAAAGTGGACATGTTCAATATGAGATACCTCGACGGTATCGGCCAGATCTTTGTATCGGCCAATAATAGGGCCGTAATTCAACAAGGTAGCTCCACTCTCATCAATGGCCGCGGGGAAGTGAAAGGCGTCATCTCCGGCCGATGGCTGTGGGTCGACATAACATCCAGTGGCCCGAGGCCACTGATAGCCAAAATGTCCAAGAGAGTTGGCGTCATCGGACCATACGCGAAATGGAAGGTATTATCGGCCTTGCACCAAAATTGTACGGCAGCTCGAATAAGAGGGAGATTCAAAGACAAACCCATCTTGCAAAACTGAATCGCCTCGTAAATGCCGCAGAGACGCCAAACAGGGGCAAATGTCTTCTCTACTCTTTGACACCATACGAGCCACTCCGAATGGACTGTAGAACTGGCCCATGGCCATCCGCGGGTCGTAGATCGAAAGGTAGTGGGGCTTTCGGAAAAGGGTAAAGATTCTTGGGGGTAGATAATGGGATGCTCCGTGGCAGGTGGGACGTCGACGGCCGAATGGAACGGGCCGATTGTGGTTCCGAATGGGGTTTCTTGGAGGATTTGGGTAAGGATGTTGACATCCACCCTGTTACCGCGTTCGACTGACATAATTTGGAGTAGGAGGAAGCTTGAATTTTTTCGGCAATGGAGGAGTTGGGGAATTGGGGTTTTCTTGTGAGGAAGAAGAAGAAGGAGAGAAGTGAGGAGTTTTGAGTGTGAAAAGGGTTTTTAAAAGAAAAAGTGGGTCTTCTTGGGAAGAGTATGAAAGTGATTGGACTCTTGGAGACCAATCACCTATCAATTGATAGGCATGAAGAAAGATGATAGCCGAAAAAGAGAGAGAGAAAAAAGGGGGAGTTGACACTTGGCATGAAAATTGAATGGTTAGGGAGACTCTTGAGAATCCCAATAAAGCCAATGTCTTGAAGAGGTGGCTAATTATGGCTAGCTTTAAATGCAAAGGCATGCTTGAATTAATAACAATCGAGCAATAAGAGGGAAATTCAAAGACTAAGTCTTATCTGATAAAATTTTCTCGTCAGCTAAATTTCATCAGATACGACTTACGGGGGGCATTGTTTGTACCCAAAAAACCACCCTCGATTTATCGAGGAATAGTGGCTCGATAATGGGCCAATAAGCAACAATGGGCCGAAAATAACAAGGCCATTGAGATGAAAACGGGTCGGGCCAACTTTGGCCTAGAAGACTGACCCGACCGAAATGAAACAGACAAATGGGTTGCAGGACCAGAATGGACTAAGCCCAATTAAGTCAAGATATAATTATGGTCAAGAAGGAATTAATTAATTAAGAGATTAATTAATTAGTGGCCCAATTAGGGGATTAATTAATTCATGGCCCAAAACCGTTAATACAAACAGGCCCAGATTGGCCCATGAGGCCAGCTCAGCCAAAAGGTGGATCAATTAATTAATTAAGTGAGTTAATTAATTAATTAATTGAGCCAATGGTTAACGTAATTAGTTAATTTAATTACAATTTAATGGATTAGTGGCCCAAATGCAATTAATGTAAAGGCCCAATTGTGGATATTGGCCCAGTAGCGAACTAGGGCTATTTAATTATAGAAAAAGATAAAAGATAAATGCAAAAGCCACGTGAGTAGTGGGCTAGTGGAGTCTTAAACAAGCAAACTTCCTTAAATATCTCAAAGGTGGTTACGAGAGTTAGAAGACTAGAGATTGGCTAAAATTCAAATTCAACTGCCAAGTATTTTCTGAAAATTGAACGTGGAGCAAGAAAGGAAGCAACTGCCAAGTAGTGGAGCTTGTGAGATAGTGGACGAAAATGGCATCAGCCGATCAGTTTGAGAGCAATTATAAATACAAAAGGGCTGCCACATTCGAAAGACACAACTCAATCAATCAACTCAGTCTACACTGAAATCGGCTCAACGCCTCTCCGGAAGTCCAGCATACGCTGCTTCTGTCAGTCAGTCAGCATTACCAATTCCTTAATATCAATCGTCAATCCTCCGTAGACAGCAGGACATGGCAGCCTAAAGTCCAGCACCACCGCTCAAGAGTAAGCCGCAAAGCTGCTTCCGCCGTCAGCGAAGCTGTTTCGAGCGAAACCATTATATCTCATGCAAAATAGTACGCTGTAAACGTCATGTAAGTGCCCACGTAATTACATGGCAAACTCATCAAGTAGCCATCTGCTTGATGGGCTCGTTATCAGGTAGCCATCTGCCTGATAGCTATCTGTTGAGTAGTCATCTGCTCGATAGATGCCCTTGCCAGTGGCCACCCGCTGGTCAAGAGCCCGATTGGTAGCCATCTGCCAAGGTTGGGCGATCCGCTGATGGTAATTATTTACCGTCAGTGTTACTTTATGTCAACAAATTAACTCTAATTTACACATCAACTCATTTGGTGGGTTTACCTGCCAATCAAGGAGTAATTTTCAAGACTTAAAAGGGATTATCAGCCCGTTTTGGCAAACATATGCCAACACATGAGACTTTTCATTGTTTTGCATACCTTGTATTGTCTGTAAATCAGGGAAACCATTGTAGGCTAAGACTCATGTATTTCTTTGACGTTTAATTAATGGAAGTATTTGGCCCATATCTCTCGATTTTAATTAAAGTGTGCTTTACGTCAAGTGATTTTTCATTGAAGCATGGTCAGTATGATATTTATGTCTTTGACATCAAGTCGATACAAATTAAACTGATTGATCATCAACTCAATTACTGATTTGTAAATTCATTGATGTACCGAGTAAGCCATCAATTGGCTATGAAACTTTGGCATTTCAAAAAGGTTATCATAAATTATTTAAGTCCTGCGGCCAGGCAGGCATGGAAAAGAATTAGGGGTAGTGTTTGCCTATCCCACCGCAATCGATTGATTAGAAGTCAGCCTTATCAGGACATTTAATTATGTTTTACATTGATATCAATATGTCCAATTTTTAAATCGTTATGTTGGCACGCACAAACATTGGCACGCCCGCATTTATTTTACACCATATTTGCACGTCGAGGCAAGCCAGACAAAATTTATAGCAAACACAACGTAATAGTGAAAACCACTTATGCAATCAAGACACGAATAACCAGCAATAAGGTGAGACATAGGCCGATGAAATAACTTCTTATTTGAAAGAAATATGGACAAGTATATACGTGTTAAAAATACCGAATACTTAGCTAACAAGAATAGTCATTTAAGCAAAATTTAAAATGAGTAGGGCTCATTACCATGGTAGTTAGTATCGCACGATTCGCGATACGATACGTGCGATACGATTCGATACTGGTCCAGAACGATACGACTCGAATGGCGTATCGTTTTCAGTCATGTATCGTTACGATACGATACGGTATCGCATGTATCACGAGTCAAAAACGATACATGCGATACAATTTTTTAACTGGGTTGCACCCTAAACCGGGATGGATCGGTGCGACCTAACACGGTCCAATTAGTGACCCGGTTTTTAAAAAAAAAAAAAAAAATCTGCTGCTAAAAGTCCTGAACAGCAGCCAAAAACATACGATTCTTCTTCTTTACTTTCAAATCCTTGCTATCTAATGTCGATTTCTTCTTCAATTTTTCTTCACAATCTCTACCAAAACCTCAAATTAATAACTGAAGCAACCAAGAATTTCAGTTTAATTGGGATTTGGAAGCAAAAAATATGCGGTTCTTGTGCGATTTTGGGCGATTAATCTTGGGTGATAAGATGTTGAAGATGAATTGAGTTAAAGAAGTTAATTGGATAGTCTTGACATTGATAGATTTTTGAAGAAACCCTAAGTTTCAGAGAGTATGTTGTCATGTACTTGAAGATGGTGGAATTGGAAAATGGGGTGAAGTTGAAGAAACATATTTTGAGAGAGGAAAAGGAGAAAAAATGGTTGCAGAGGAAGTTTGGACTTATTGGAGAAGATGAAGTGAGTGGAAGAAATAAAGGATTTGTTAAGAGAGTGTCTTTTGTTCATGTATCTTACGATACACGATACGTATTTCGATACGATTCGATACGAAAGGAAAACGATACGCGATATGATACACGGTTTGATAACCATGCTCATTACTCGTTTTTTCTCGGCCTCAATTCTCTCATCTTCAGTCTTCATCTCCCTGGAAAAGAGAAACAGAAAACATCAAAAACACTATCAAAAGTTGATCCTCCTTGTGTCAAAATATCAAAAAAGTCCTTCAGCTATTCTATAATTAAGTATAGTTGTCTTTTCTTCTCATATCATAACAAATTATGATATCTGCTTATATATGAGTGTTGATTCCAACAAAAATGTAGGCCACATTTCATCAAAATAATCTCTCCAAATAGCTATTTTCCAGCATAGAGTACTTAAAAATTGGTGTGAAATGCAGAAATACCCCCTCTGATTTGCCTAATTAGCAAAACCCCTTGTGTTATGATTATTAACAATCCCCCTCCCCCACCCCGGGTGTTATTTTTTTGCTAGAAGAAAAAACCTACCAAGCCAGAGTATATATTTTACAGGAAAAATGACAATTATACCCCTACCATTAAATGCAAAAACACCCCTATTCACCTAAACATTTGACCGTAATCACCCTGTTAACTTCAAAAATTTGCAATAACCCCCCCCCCCCCCCCCCCTTTTCACTTAAAAATTTAACAATAACCTCCCTATTGATTTATGAACGAACATCAAATGGGGTTTTTGCTAACAATAAAAGAACACAGGGGGGTGCTTGCTAATAAAATAGCACAAGGGGGTTATTTGTGCATTTAGCTCTAAAAGTTGCTCAAATCGAAACAAGATTCAAATCATATAATGTAGAGAGCAAGAAATTCACACAAAAACGTAATTTATGGATACAAAAAGAATGAACTTGAAAAATAATTAATTACTTAAGGAGGGTAGGTGTGACAATTTGTGCCATGCCCATAGGAAGCAAATAATTCCCGTAAAACTGTTGGTCCCAAGTGGTCAGGTGAGGTTTAGAGGGGGGGGGGGGGGGGGGGTGAATAGACCTCTGAAAATTTCTTGACTTTAAAAATTTTCAACCCTTCTGTCAGCAGACTAAGCTGATCAATAATTGTAAGCAGACTAAGCTGATCGCGCACAAAGCTTTGAACAGCAGAGTTGACCACTCTTCTGATTATGACTTAGCTGATTTCAGTAAAATCAAATTTTCAATCAGATTACTTGCGGCGGATGTTAAAGTGTTTTTCACAAGTAAACTTTGTCAACTTAAAGATTTTATCCCCAGTTTTATAAACTCCTTTTAAAATCTTTTAAACAGTTAATTCAATGTTAAAGTATGCTCTTTTGAACTATTCAAGAAAACTTATGCAAATGTAAAACACCAGAATTTTTATAGTGGTTATATGGATGTAAATCCTTTAGTCCCTCTTCCAAGTCACACAGACTTTGGGTTATACTATAATCACACAGATTACAATATACTCTGCTTGCGCCAAACAACAAATGAACTGGCCACAAGTTCGTAATAGGAGATCACAAAGAAAACCTATTCTCCGAAGTAATATCACTCACTTAGATGGATATCTACTTCTCACAACACTCTTCTAATACAGATTCACTCAGAAAGATGTATTCTTTTTGCTTCAACTGGCTTCTGTCAACAAATGACTTCAGCAAACGAGTGAGCTGTTCTTGAGCTTTTTGAGACTTAGAAGGATTTTGCTTCGCTAATGAAATCTCAGTTGTTGTGCTTGTCTCTAACTCTTGAATTCAGCTCTATTTATACTTGGATTTGAAAATATATCCGTTGAAGAAAGACAATTCTCAAATCTGCAAGTACTTGTCCCCCTTTTCTGAAAACGGCTCTCTGCAACTGTAGCACTGTGCACTCTGCTGTATTATTCTGTCAGTCGCATTTAATGCACCCTGCTGATCCGAGAATAACTTCAATTATTTGCCATTAATACCCTTCTCTTGCAGCATTTATTACTCCAAGTGCATTTATTACCGTTGGGCAGACTCATTGATCCCTTCTACTCTGCTGATCGAAATGACCCATCTGATAGATACCCTGCTGATCTCAAGTTGAACTAATCTGATTTGAGTCAGCTGAAAAACTACCAGTCTGATTTCGAACTCAGCAACAGATCAGTAGTCTTCTGGACCTTGAAATTTTGACCATTCTGATTTGTCTTCTTACTTGGTCAAAATTCTTCTAAGGGATTTACTAAGCTTCCATTACTTAACTGATTCTGATGTTTTGGAAATCATTAAAACTTCCCTTAACTTCTTGCACATCTTCATCTTCAACCAACAAAAACCCAGCTTTCACATCCATCAGTTGCCCTTTTTTCCCTAATGCTGTAAAATCATCCTTCAATATAACCTAAATAATAAATAAATAAATCAGTTCAAGAAATCAAAAATCAAGGAAATATTATGTCGACTCGCATTTGTTTATTATGCATACCTTGCGCGTTTTTTTGGCTTTCTTCTGAGCCACCACTGTCAAAATTGAGGTTGTGTTGTTGTCGGTATTTATTTTCTTGACATAGCTGTGATTTTGAAGAAATGAAGATGAAATCCATGAAAGACTTGTTGACGCCATTCCCACAAAAATAAATTATTCACTTGATTATGGAGTTTTTTTTTTTTTTTTCTTTTCACGAATGGATGGTTTCTTTCTATTTTGTGCTGGTAATAGGATTTCAAATTATCTTATCTGTATTCACAACTGACAAGAAAGAAAGAATGATCATACTGAAGATTTGTACAAATGGGCCGGCCCAATGTATTGGACCACCTTTTAAGAGCCCTGAAGCAATATAGTATCATAGGGGCCTAGGGCTGAGAATGGATTTTACTCTAAATTTCATCCAAATCCAAATGGATTAGTTAGGCCATCTCCAATCGAGATGGCCAGGGTGTAGGGGGGGAGCTGCGGGGGGGGCAGAAAAGTGGTTTTCAGTAGGCGGGGCTCGGGGACCGGGTGGAAACGGGCCGCTGCCGCGGCTCGGGCGAGCCATGGCCGCGACCCGGGGTCGCGTGTGTTTTATTAGAGAAGAAAACACACGCCCCTCTTTAAGTCAGGGGACGTGGCATCCCCTGACTGGTCCCTTCTTTTTTTTTTAATTTTTTTATAAATTATTTTTTTAATGTTTTTAAATAGGAAAAATTAGTTATTTAAATAAATAATTAATAAAATTTTACAGGTTCCTCAGCTCGATTTATTAAAATATTTATATAATACGATGAATCTAATCCAATTAAGCACGTAAGTCAAGTTGGAGGATTATGTACCTAACAAGCTTTGTTTAATAAAGAATTTAGAAGTATTGATTTAGTTTTCAGAAAAAATCATGTTGACCAAACCCAAATATATATGAAATTGAAGTCATACATGACATGAATTTGACACAAGTGAAACTGTATTCAAATTTAACCCGAATTACTCAAATTAACAATTGAGGTATTGAAATCATTACAATTACCCCTTTCAACATTAATTTCATTAAAACATATTTGAATTCCAATAATAACATCTATGAAAAGAATTTATTGTAAATAAATGGATGAAATTGATAAAAAAAAAAAAAAAAAAAAAAAAAAAAAAAAAAAAAAAAAAAATTATATTGATTTAAATGGTGAAAAAACGATTAAATTAATGAAATAATGAGTGAAATTAGTGAAAAAAAATTTGAATAACCTCGGGTATAATTTTCAATAACTTCCCCTAAAGTCCGATGAAAAACCAAAATAACCAAAGTTTTAACACCAAATTTGCCATACTAGAATATATACAGTAATAAGTTTGGCCAAATCCTACATATTGAAATCACTCAATCAATGTCAGCATGTACATAATCTACGAAAACGAAGTTCTTCTGTAGCTCGTAAAGAGCATACGCCAATCCTGCACTCAAAATAGCAAATGCCCCTAAAAGGAACCGTAGTTGGATGTCCGAAGGAATCCCGGTTGTTGCAGTGAAAACAACAGCAGCACCAATCAATACCTTCTGAAATGTCTCAAATGTTTTATAAGCATTTCTACAAGACGAGCATTTCTCCGTGTGCTGCTCGAATCTATCCAACATCTGAGAAAAACAAAATCTATCAAAAATAGCCACAGAAAAAATAAATAAATAAAGAAATAGACAACTATTGAATCAGCATACCCTATAAAATTCTGCTTGCATGAAGTTACACAGTAGCAACCATTCTAAACTAATCGCGGAATGATATGTGATGAAGGGTAAAGTGGGCAGAGTTTTGAAATAATATCAACTAATTCGAGCAACATTGCATTAGTAACTACTAACTTGTGGCCTATTCTGTTTATGCCATCTAACGGGCGTTTCTGGTATTTTTGTTATTTTTGCTCAATTTTGGCTTCATAAGCTTTGGGGGTTCAGACCATATAAGCCATGAAATCCCAAGGGAAAAGCCAACTTTCTTCTTATTTTTCGATATACTAGTTTTTCTCTAGTTTTGAGACAATTAATCTTGACAATGTAATCTATAGTATTGACACTGGTCGGACTTCCGTTTTTCTGTGTTATGTCAACATGTGTTTCGTTAACAAAATCAGTAAATAGCAAATTACCTCCTTGAGTTATTGTTAAAAGACAATATACCTCCATGTGTTAAATAAAAAAGCAAGATACCCCTTGTATTATTAGCACAGTGTTGCCTCCCTCTTGGTTTTTGCATTTTCACAAGGGTTCAAGTGTCTATTAAGCAATATCATAGGAGTAAAATGCCCATTGAACAATATCATAGGGGGTTAAATTGCCCACTATATTTTGTGAAAGAAGGGTTAAATTTGTCATTTTCCAAATCAAAATAGTAATATGTTTATTTTCATATCACATAGGGGTAAATTGCAAAAAACTATCAAAAATGCCTTGTTGTTCAGTTAAAAAGAGAAACATATGCATGTACACGTCTAAGTAAATTATCTCTTTACAAACTTCACATGTAAAAACCAATATTCATATGTTACCTTTATTTTCTAATGAAGATATCTCAAACAAGGAAATTGTAGATTGAAATGCTTTATGGACCATCCATACCTGGCGTTTGGACAATACAGTAGATGGCAACGATTGTAAGTCAATAGTTCCAAACCATTCAGGCTGGCTGTTTCCATGTCGCCTAAGCCAATTCCGGAAAGCCAATACAAAACGATCAGCTTGGGTGGGCGTAAACGTAATTTTGGTATACTGCTCGTTTACATCTCCAGAACCATCCTTCGATTTTGAAAGAAAGATCTTTTCTTGACCTTGAAGCACTATCATATCTCCATCATATACTTTATTCGATGTCCAATGCTCATGCCATCGAGGAACCACCTATTTTTCTTTAAAATCATTTAAATAGCCACAAAAAAAAAATAAAAAAAAAAATATTGCAGATATTATGTAAGATGGGTGATTTACGACCGGACCCCCTGAGGTTTACTGGTGTTACACGGACTACCCAGAACCCCATTTACAAAAAACACCCCTTACAACTTCAGCAATCCTTACAACACCCCCTACAACTTCCGGAAATGTTTACAAAAAATTCCCTTACATAAGGGGTGTTCTTACCCTATGTGAGATATTCAAAAAAGCATGGAACTGTATAGTTTACCTGCCACCATGCTGGCCCCGGCATAGTTAATTGGAAGAAGTTTCGAGCACTACAAACAATCGAGCGTGTCTTTCCAGGTGCCATTGGAACATTGAAGGAACAAATCCATATCACCCATTTTTGGTCACCCACAATTGGAAGCTTTGTATCAATCTCGATTCTTGTCGAAATTTTACACCAATATAAGATAAATGCAACTTTAAATCGAAGTAGCATATGATGAATTGAACTTACTTATTAATGTAGTAGCAAGGTGCTATAAACTTGGCGCTTATTTTTGGATTGCCGTCATTTGCACCTTCGAAACCCCAAGGTCCAGTTGACTCCATCTTGAATGGTAAAGGCTTTGCTCTATCTCTTCTCCCGGTAACCTGTTAAACAGTCTTTCATAATCATTTTATTAAACAAAGATAATACAAAAAAATGCATTATGCAAATTCTTATGCAGTGAGGCTAACCTAATCACCTCTAAATATTACACCAAGTAAAGCTACTCAATGATCTTTGTGATATTAAGGAATATTCTAAGGAATCCAGTATATATGTAGGTCTGAAAATCAAACAAACCTATTCAATACTGGGCTCGAGCTCGTTAGATAAAAGCTCGTTTGAGCTCGGTTCATCATACAAATCAAACAAGCTTGTACAAGATTTCTTGTTCGATAACATTGAATCTCGGTTCGAGCTCGACTCAACAAACTAAAAATTGAAACAAATACATGTAACAATATCAAGCTACTCGATACTCGGTTCGAGCTCAGTTGAGCTTAGTTCGTTAAGAAATCAAATCAAGTTCAAACACAATTTCAAGCTCGATACAAAATTCAAACCAAGCTAGAACATTGTGTCGTATCGTTCGATACTACTCAGCTCGTTTACAACCCTATATATATGTATCAATATGAAGATGAGTTGCATATTATTTCTTTGATGCATAATACTCAATAGCTTCTAGTCCAATGCTCAACCGCACCCAAATCATACAAGGCAAGCGCAATAAGATAGTGACCAATAAAAAACTGAGGTATTATTAAGCTATAACATCGACTATCTAAACTTAAATTGCGTAAAAAGCCTTAATTCAAAGATGTTCAGACAGCGTCTAGTGTTCATTAGAGTGTACTACAAAAAATCGAGGTACTAAGCTATAACATCGATCAACCATCTAAACTCAAATTGGGTAAAAAGCCTTCAAACATATTCTCAAGATAAAACCATCTAGTTGTTCACATTTAACCAATTTACCTTGTGGTGTGCAAAGTCAATGTGGGATGGATCAGACACATTCTCCATTAAAGTGTCATAGCCATAGTACAAATCACGCTGAATCGTAACCGATGAAAATTCAGGCTTATCGAAATCATCAGGCAACCTAAAAATATTCCCAATTATAGAAACATCAATAAATTGCTATTCTAACACCACACCAAACAAAAATGCCATTCAAAGTAATCAATAAAATAATAAGCCAGTAAAGATGCACTTGAATATTAAAATGAGTAGTTTATTTAATCAAAAAGAGTTTACTACATTGGGGGCATAGTTGCTTGAGCTCTTTCCCACCCATTCTCATCAGGCCAAACAAACACAAGGCCTTGAGAAACCATTGTTGGAAACCTTGTGGCACATGCCCTCGGAGATTTAACCGCACGAGCCTCGGGCCCTTCGGATGCTGCCTGAGGGATCCGGGTACATGACCCGGATCCATCAAAAGACCACCCATGATATGAACATTGCAAATGCCCATTCTCATCTATCCTACCCTCCTACAACACAACAATCATACAAAGCATTTTCAGAAACAGAACATTAAAAAGTAAATTTCAAGAATTCTTAAACCCTTTGCTATAAAATTGTAACTTAACAAAAGGGCAAAAAGGAATTACTGATAAGGGTGCAAGTCTATGAGGGCATTTGTCATCAAAAGCAACCCATTGTGAAGCAGAATTATCAAACCATAAAACAAGATCTCTATTCAGAAGCTGAAATGAAGTGGGATAACGAGGGTCAAGATCTTCCACAAGTGAAATTGGGTACCAATTATCTCTCCAAGAAAACTCTGAAGATGAGATTTCTTCATTATCTTCTGTTTCAATTAAAGGGTCTTCTACTTTTTCTTCAGAAATGGTGACAGAAGGAGAAGCAACACGCAACAGTGGGTATTTGTTGAAAAGCTTTCTTCTTTTCTGTGGAGGAAATTTAAAATTGAAGCAAGGAAGAAGGAGAAATTGGGAATGAGTGTTACTAGTACTGGTAATTGTTAATAAAGGTGTAGGTGAAGATAGTGAAACAACCATATTTTCTGCACAATTCAAAAACCCAATGTAAATATTGCGCTTCACCTTGAAAGCTCCGACTGTCTCAAAAATCATAGCAAGCTGTTGAGCCTCTTCTTTTCTTCTCATATTACTATCATAACAAATAATGATATCTGCTTATATGAGTGTTGATTCCAACAAAAATGTAGGCCACATTTCATCAAAATACTCTCTCCAAATAGCTATTTTCCAGCATAGAGTACTTAAAAATTGGTGTGAAATGCAGAAATACCCCCTCTGATTTGCCTAAGTTATTTTTATTAACAATTCCCCTCCCCCTTAAACCCCCCCCCCCCCCCGGGTGTTATTTTTTGCTAGGAAAAAAAACCTCCCGAGCCAGAGTACCATTAAATGCAAAAACACCCCTATTCACCTAAACATTTGACCGTAATCACCTGTTAACTTCAAAAATTTGCAATAACCCCCCCTTTTCACTTAAAAATTTGACAATAACCTCCCTATTGATTTATGAACGAACTTCAATTGGGGTTTTTGCTAACAATAAAAGAACACAGGGGGGTGCTCGCTAATAAAATAGCACAAGGGGGTTATTTGTGCATTTAGCTCTAAAAGTTGCTAAAAAGGAAACAAGATACAAATCATACAATGTAGAGAGCAAGAAATTCACACAAAAACGTAATTTATGGATACAAAAAGAATGAACTTGAAAAATAATTAATTACTGAAGGGGGGTAGGTGTGACAATTTGTGCCATGCCCATAGGAAGCAAATAATTCCTGTAAAACCCAGCTTTCACATCCATCAGTTGCCCTTTTTTCCCTAATGCTGTAAAATCATCCTTCAATATAACCTAAATAATAAATAAATAAATAAATCAGTTCAAGAAATCAAAAATCAAGGAAAATTATGTTGACTCGCATTTGTTTATTATGAATACCTTGCGCGTTTTTTTGGCTTTCTTCTGAGCCACCACTGTCAAAATTGAGGTTGTGTTGTTGTCGGTATTTATTTTCTTGACAAAGCTGTGATTTTGAAGAAATGAAGATGAAATCCATGAAAGACTTGTTGACGCCATTCCCACAAAAATAAATTCTTCACTTGATTATGGAGTTTTTTTTTTCACGAATGGATGGTTTCTTTCTATTTTGTGCTGGTAATAGGATTTCAAATTAGGGATTGTCTCCCTTCAGTTCCACGGTGAAAACCTTTTGAAAGGTAGTGGCTTTTTGGCCACATGTTTTTAGCCGAATTAGTATGAGCCACACAAAATTTTTGGTTGTGACCTGTACAACCTGTCATTGTGAACCGGTTATTTTGTGTAGATTGGAAAAAAAAAATCATGTGATTAGCATCAATAAATATGTACTAATGTTCAATTAAATTTAAATATCACTTATAATTCTAATATAATCGTTAAATTTATATAAATTATTTAATTTGTATAAAGTCGTTAAATTTGAAATGTCCACTTAAAAAGTCAATTCTAATTTCATATAGTAATCTATATCTTCCTTTAAAGATGCATCTTGATATAAATTGTCATACTTACAAAAAAAAAAAACTGATTCAAATTATTATATCAGTTTAATATTTTATCGGAATATTATCTCAAACTAATTTCTAATTTTGGTTTTTCGTCCCAAACTATATTAACTCACCGACTTTCGTCCCGTAATTTACAATTATGCATGAATTTAGTCCAAATAGTAAATTTCTAATTTAATGGAAATGACGGTTCAATCTTGTAATTAGTTTGGGATGAATTCTACAATATTGTATAATTGTTCATGCTAAAATTTACCACGTCATTACACGTAAGCAGCCATGAGGCAATTTAAAGGATACGTGCGCAATTTTTGTCTCATAGTTAACGATGAGACAATATTCCAAAAAAATATTAAATTACGGGACGAAATTCGGTGAGGTGATATAGTTTGGGACAAAACCCTATATCAGTAATTAGTTTTGGATGTTTTCTGTAATTTTGCCTACAAAAAATATATAAATATTTGAAATTATACCAAACACAAGAACATTAAAATAATATTTTTTTTTGTATTATAAATATAAAATTAAATTAAATATGTTTAATTTAAAAAAAATCATATAATTTAAATATTTTTCTACAAAAATTGCACATCATTAAGCTTTAATTATCATTCCCTATTTTATAAAAATTAATTAAATTTATACAATTAAATTTTAAAAAAATATTTCCAAAAAATAATGAAAATTGACCATCTTCTTCACCAAAACACTTCCACTACAGCCACCTTCACTGCCACCACTTTCCTCACCCTCCACCACCACCACTAATTACCAAACCTAAATCTCCTCTCCCCTCTCCACATAACAGCGAATCAAAAAACAGAAAAATTCAAGTGGATCCGAATTCATTCGAACAAATAGTGTTTCTCTTCAATTTTAACGGAAATTAACCTCCCCGACCTAAAAAAAGCCCTAATAAAACCGACCTAAAAGAAGGGGAGAAAAAAGATTTTCGAGCTAGCTTTTGGAAGAATAATGAACAACTTTCCTACAAATTCACATGAAAGCCAACGGAGATGGAGTTGATGAAGCAGAAGTAAATTAATGGAAACATAAAGGGTGATTCAGTAAATTAAAAAACTTTCCAAGTTCATTAATAGGTAGCCGGTTATTTTTTGGACACATGCCAACGGTAGGGTGCGACCTTAGAAAAGTTCAGACAAGAGTCTCCATTCAAATTATATTATCTGTATTCACAACTGACAAAAAAGAAAGAATGATCATACTGAAGATTTGTACAAATGGGCCGGCCCAATGTATTGGACCACCTTTTAAGAGCCCAGAAGCAATATAGTATCATAGGGGCCTAGGGGTGAGAATGGATTTTACTCTCAGTTTCATCCAAATCCAAATGGATTAGTTAGCCCATCTCCAATCGAGATGGCTGGGGGGGGGGGGGGGGAAGAGAGCTGCAGGGTGGGCACCGCGGTGGAAACGGGCCGCGGCCGGGGCTCGGGCGAGCCATGGCCACGGCCCTGGGTCGCGTGTTTTTATTGGAGAAGAAAACACACGCCCCTCTTTAAGTTAGGGGACGCCAAGTCCCCTGACTGGTCCCTTCTTTTTTTTTTTTTAATTTTTTTATAAATTGTTTTTTTATGTTTTTAAAAAGGAAAAATTAGTTATTTAAATAAATAATTAATAAAATTTTACAGGTTCCTCAGCTCGATTTATTAAAATATTTATATAATTCGATGAATCTAATACAATTAAATACGTAAGTCAAGTTGGAGGATTATGTACCTAACAAGCTTTGTTTACGAAAGATTTAAAAGTAATGATTTAGTTTTGAGAAAAAATCATGTTGACCAAACCCAAATATATCTGAAATTGAAGTCAAATATGACATGAATTTGACAAAAGTGAAACTGTATTCAAATTTAACCCGAATTACTCAAATTAACATTTGAGGTATTGAAATCATTACAATTACCCCTTTCAACATTAATTTCATTAAAAAATATTTGAATTCCAATAATAACATCTATGAAAAGAATTTAATGTAAATAAATGGATGAAATTGATAAAAAAAAAAAATTATGTTGAGTTAAATGGTGAAAAAACGATTAAATTAATGAAAATAATGAGTGAAATTAGTGAAAAAAAATTTGAAAGATATGGTTTGTAATTTCTTGGATGTTACTCGAGGTATTTTTGAAATTTTATTTAATTTTTTTTTATGAAATTAACTCGTAAAAGGACAACTGTAATGAATCCAATACATCAGATATAGTTTGAGTAATTTTTCAAACACGAAGGGTGGTCTGTAATTACAGTAAACCTCGGGGATATTTTTCAATAACTTCCCCTAAAGTCCGATGAAAAACCAAAATAACCAAAGTTTTAACACCAAATTTGCCATACTAGAATATATACAGTAATAAGTTTGGCAAAATCCTACATATTGAAATCACTCAATCAATGTCAGCATGTACATAATCTACGAAAACGAAGTTCTTCTGTAGCTCGTAAAGAGCATACGCCAATCCTGCACTCAAAATAGAAAATGCCCCTAAAAGGAACCTTAGTTGGATGTCCGAAGGAATCCCGGTTGTTGCAGTGAAAACAACAGCAGCACCAATCAATACCTTCTGAAATGTCTCAAATGTTTTATAAGCATTTCTACACGACGAGCATTTTTCAGTGTGCTACTCGAATCTATCCAACATCTGAGAAAAACAAAATATATCAAAAATAGCCACAGAAAAAATAAATAAAGAAAGAAATAGACAACTATTGAATCAGCATACCCTATAAAATTCTGCTTGCATGAAGTTACACAGTGGCAACCATTCTAAACTAATCGCGGAATGATATGTGATGAAGGGTAAAGTGGGCAGAGTTTTGAAATAATATCAACTAATTCGAGCAACATTTCATTAGTAACTACTAACTTGTAGCCTATTCTGTTTATGCCATCTAACAGGCGTTTCTGGTATTTTTGTTATTTTTGCTCAATTTTGGCTTCATAAGCTTTGGGGGTTCAGACCATATAAGCCATGAAATCCCAAGGGAAAAGCCTACTTTCTTCTTATTTTTCGATATACTAGTTTTTCTCTAGTTTTGAGACAATTAATCTTGACAATGTAATCTATAGTATTGACACTGGTCGGACTTCCGTTTTTCTGTGTTATGTCAACATGTGTTTCGTTAACAAAATAAGTAAATAGCAAATTACCTTCTTGAGTTATTGTTAAAAGACAATATACCTCCATGTGTTAAATAAAAAAGCAAGATACCCCTTGTATTATTAGCACATTGTTGCCTCCCTCTTGGTTTTTGCATTTTCACAAGGGTTCAAGTGTCTATTAAGCAATATCATAGGAGTAAAATGCCCATTGAACAATATCACAGGGGGTTAAATTGCCCATTATATTTTGTCAATGAAGGGTTAAATTTGTCATTTTCCAAATCAAAATAGTAATATGTTTATTTTCATATCATATAGGGGTAAATCGCAAAAAACTATCAAAAATACCTTGTTGTTCAGTTAAAAAGAGAAACATATGCATGTACGCATCTAAGTAAATTATCTCTTTACAAACTTCACATGTAAAAACCAATATTCATATGTTACCTTTATTTTCTAATGAAGATATCTCAAATTGTAGATTGAAATGCTTTATGGACCATCCATACCTGGCGTTTGGACAATACAGTAGATGGCAACGTTTGTAAGTCAATAGTACCAAACCATTCAGGCTGGCTGTTTCCATGTCGCCTAAGCCAATTCCGGAAAGCCAATACAAAACGATCAGCTTGGGTGGGCGTAAACGTAATTTTGGTATACTGCTCGTTTACATCTCCAGAACCATCCTTCGATTTTGAAAGAAAGATCTTTTCTTGACCTTGAAGCACTATCATATCTCCATCATATACTTTATTCGATGTCCAATGCTCATGCCATCGAGGAACCACCTATTTTTCTTAAAATCATTTAAATAGCCACAAAAAAAAATAAAAAAATAAAAAATATTGCAGATATTATGTAAGATGGGTGATTTACGAACGGACCCCCTGAGGTTTACTGGTGTTACACGGACTACCCAGAACCCCATTTACCAAAAACACCCCTTACAACTTCAGCAATCCTTACAACACCCCCTACAACTTCCGGAAATGTTTACAAAAAATTCCCTTACATAAGGGGTGTTCTTACCCTATGTGAGATATTCAAAAAAGCATGGAACTGTATAGTTTACCTGCCACCATGCTGGCCCCGGCATAGTTAATTGGAAAAAGTTTCGAGCACTACAAACAATCGAGCGTGTCTTTCCAGGTGCCATTGGAACATTGAAGGAACAAATCCATATCACCCATTTTTGGTCACCCACAATTGGAAGCTTTGTATCAATCTCGATTCTTTTCGAAATTTTACACCAATATAAGATAAATGCAACTTTAAATCGAAGTAGCATATGATGAATTGACCTTACTTATTAATGTAGTAGCAAGGTGCTATAAACTTGGCGCTTATTTTTGGATTGCCGTCATTTGCACCTTCGAAACCCCAAGGTCCAGTTGACTCCATCTTGAATGGTAAAGGCTTTGCTCTATCTCTTCTCCCGGTAAACTGTTAAACAGTCTTTCAAAATCATTTTATTAAACAAAGATAACACAAAAAAATGCATTATGCAAATTCTTATGTAGTGAGGCTAACCTAATCACCTCTAAATATTACACCAAGTAAAGCTACTCAATGATCTTTGTGATATTAAGGAATATTCTAAGGAATGCAGTATATAGGTAGGTCTGAAAATCAAACCAAGCTATTCAATACTGGGCTCGAGCTCGTTAGATAAAAGCTCGTTTGAGCTCGGTTCATCATACAAATCAAACAAGCTTGTACAAGATTTCTTGTTCGATAACATTGAAGCTCGGTTCGAGCTCGACTCAACAAACTAAATATTGAAACAAATACATGTAACAATATCAAGCTACTCGATACTCGGTTCGAGCTCAGTTGAGCTTAGTTCGTTAAGAAATCAAATCAAGTTCAAACACAATTTCAAGCTCGATACAAAATTCAAACCAAGCTAGAACATTGTGTCGTATCGTTCGATACTACTCAGCTCGTTTACAACCCTATATATATGTATCAATATGAAGATGAGTTGCATATTATTTCTTTGATGCATAATACTCAATAGCTTCTAGTCCAATGCTCAGCCGCACCCAAATCATACAAGGCAAGCGCAATAAGATAGTGACCAATAAAAAACTGAGGTATTATTAAGCTATAACATCGACTATCTAAACTTAAATTGCGTAAAAAGCCTTAACTCAAAGATGTTCAGACAGTGTCTAGTGTTCATTAGAGTGTACTACAAAAAATCGAGGTACTAAGCTATAACATCGATCAACCATCTAAACTCAAATTGGGCAAAAAGCCTTCAAACATATTCTCAAGATAAAACCATCTAGTTGTTCACATTTAACCAATTTACCTTGTGGTGTGCAAAGTCAATGTGGGATGGATCAGACACATTCTCCATTAGAGTGTCATAGCCATAGTACAAATCACGCTGAATCGTAACCGATGAAAATTCAGGCTTATCGAAATCATCAGGCAACCTAAAAATATTCCCAATTATAGAAACATCAATAAATTACTATTCTAACACCACACCAAACAATAATGCCATTCAAAGTAATCAATAAAATAATAAGCCAGTAAAGATGCACTTGAATATTAAATTGAGTAGTTTATTTAATCAAAAAGAGTTTACTACATTGGGGGCATAGTTGCTTGAGCTCTTTCCCACCCATTCTCATCAGGCCAAACAAACACAAGGCCTTGAGAAACCATTGTTGGAAACCTTGTGGCACATGCCCTCGGAGACTTAACCGCACGAGCCTCTGGCCCTTCGGATGCTGCCTGAGGAATCAGGGTACATGACCCGGATCCATCAAAAGACCACCCATGATATGAACACTGCAAATGCCCATTCTCATCTATCCTACCCTCCTACAACACAACAATCATACAAAGCATTTTCAGAAACATAATCAAGAAACAGAACATTAAAAAGTAAATTTCAATAATTCTTAAACCCTTTGCTATAAAATTGAAACTTAACAAAAGGGCAAAAAGGAATTACTGATAAGGGTGCAAGTCTATGAGGGCATTTGTCATCAAAAGCAACCCATTGTGAAGCAGAATTATCAAACCATAAAACAAGATCTCTATTCAGAAGCTGAAATGAAGTGGGATAACGAGGGTCAAGATCTTCCACAAGTGAAATTGGGTACCAATTATCTCTCCAAGAAAACTCTGAAGATGAGATTTCTTCATTATCTTCTGTTTCAATTAAAGGGTCTTCTACTTTTTCTTCAGAAATGGTGACAGAAGGAGAAGCAACACGCAACAGTGGGTATTTGTTGAAAAGCTTTCTTCTTTTCTGTGGAGGAAATTTACAATTGAAGCAAGGAAGAAGGAGAAATTGGGAATGAGTGTTACTAGTACTTGTAATTGTTAATAAAGGTGTAGGTGAAGATAGTGAAACAACCATATTTCTGCACAATTCAAGAAACCCAATGTAAATATTGCGCTTCACCTTGAAAGCTCCGACTGTCTCAAAAATCATAGCAAGCTGTTGAGCCTCTTCTTTTACCTAAACGCCACACAATAAAACGAAAATTACATGACAGGAATTGCAAGAGATCATTATTCCTTAACTTTTAAGCAAGTGAAAATCAGCATTAAATTTGTTTAGCCATTTAAATTAAGTATCTACTTTGAGAAATGATGATGGATATAACAACGTAATAGTGAAAACCACTTATGCAATCAAGACACGAATAATCCGATGAAATAACTTTTTATTTAAAAGGAAAATGGACAAGTATATACGTGTTAAAAATATCAAATACCTAGCTAACAAGAATAGTCATTTTAAGTCAAATTTAAAATGAGTAGGGCTCATTACTCCTTTTTTCTCGGCCTCAATTCTCTCATCTTCAGTCTTCATCTCCCTGGAAAAGAGAAACAGAAAACATCAAAAACGTTCTATCAAAAGTTGATCCTCCTTGTGTTAAAATATCAAAAAAGTCCTTCAAGTTTTCTATAATATTGATAGAGCTTTGTATGTGTCAGTGTTATTGACTTCTTTGCATGAATGAATTTGGGCCGAATGGATACAAATATTCATAGTCCAAATTCTTCTTACTTTTTGGTGACAAAATCTTATATTATATAAATCCTCATTACATCAATCACTATATTGAATCTATTACAATGGTATCAAAGTACAAAAATAAACAAATACCAACTAGTATTAATTTTGAGAAAATTCCCACATTCATGGTAGTTAAACCCATGACCTCTTGGTCATGGAACCCCATCATTAACGAACATGCTAAGGCATCATCAGCAAATTCAAATTGGAAGTTACTTTTGAAAAAAGGTTAAATTAAGGAAATTTACATAGACAAGTTGATTTGGTATGATTTGTTAATCGTAAAACTAATGTTGTAGGGGAGTTGAAAAAAAATTAAAAACTATAAAGAGTAAAAAATGGTGCGTAGAATCTCATAAATAATGGGTAAAATAACAGAATTTTAAGGCAAACCAAAAGTTTTAAATTACATTTTTATTTTAATTAATTATAAAATTGAAAGTATTTGATGTTTTGGATGAAAAATACGATTTTTTTGATTCATGCCCCCAATATAAACTCTATTGATGTTTTCAAATGTATATTGGTTTCTTTACTATTTTTATTCAAATTTATAGAGACACTTATAATCAGTTCACCTTATAACATAATTAATAAAATGGAAATAATCAATCTTTTCAATGCTAGCATGAAAACTACTTGTATGTCTGAATCCTAATTCTTCATATCGAATTCAATACCCTAATAAATCTTCTAAGAAACCGATAATAAAATAATTTAAGTTTTCATATATTATTAACATAAATAATTTGTGAAAACTACTATGATTTTAGTATGTATCTTAATTTGCATCGACCTAGTTTTTCTTTGTTTTACAAAGTAACATAAAACACATGTTACATAATTGTGTAATTATATCTGATTATCACACATGGATGAGCACCATGTGTGCAAATACACCAATAAACCATAGGTTGCATTACAAAAAAATAATTATTTATTCAATTTGCAAAGTAATTATCTTTGTTTAATCAAATTACTTTAATAATTCAAATATAAAAAATAAAAATAAAATATTTATATCCAGCTCATATGTTCCCCAACGGACATAAAATCCCCCCTCCCCCTCTACCATGGCCGACGACACCACCACATCCAGCCTCCATCGCCACCTTGATTACTATATTCCCTCTTCCTCCTTCGCCGCCACCTTCTTCACCCCCAAATTCAATATATCCAACATCTCTATGAAAATTTAACCCATGATTCAAAACTTTAGATCTAGATTTTGTTAGGGAAAGAATACCAAATTAGTAACAACTAATATCACAACGGAAGTAATTCGTTCTTTCCCAAAAATATCCACGGATTGAAATTGAGAATAACAGGATCAAATTAAACCCAAGCACTAATTCACTGAACTAAACAAGAATTAATGTGCAAGAAAAGTAAATATGCACAAGACAATTTTACGTGGAAACCCAAACCGGGAAAAAACCACGAGATCGAAAACCGATCTAACTCAACCACTATAATGATAATGGGTTTACAAAATCCTCCCTAAAACCACTAGGGGCTAACCAAATCCTCAAGAGAACACTCTTGGATCACAATATTAATAATCTCACTAACAAAGTGGAAAACCTCAACTCACTAACTTGAATAACACAGAAGAACAAATAAATCACCAAATTAAAGAGCAAGAATAAAAACCCGAACCAATTGGACGATTGAGCACTTTGTGAAGAATCTCTGACTGAATCTGAGACAAAACCAATTACTTGTAGTACCTCGATCTCTTTCACAAACCCCAAAATAAATCTCAATAGTTCTTCTCTATTTGCGTGACTATTTTCTTCTTCTCTCGTGATGTGCGGCAGCCTAGGTAGGGCTAATGCCAATTCTAATATGAAAGTTGTTGTTACACTACAACTACTATAACCTATTTTTCTTTTTCTTTGTTTAAGTAATGGGTTGGGCCCCACTATGAGTGGACAAGCCCAACAATTCTCCCCCTCCAGCTCATGTGTGGGGTTTAACCAAGCCTACCCTATGAGTGAAAGCTTCAACCTGCTCCTTTGATATAACTCGTGTAGAATTTTCGGGATCTCTCCCATCAGAAGGCATCACATACTCATCATGTATGTCTCGTACATCTCCCCCATAAACCTGAACTATCGGTGTAGGAACTGGAAAGTTGACAGGAATTTCTTGACTGAATTCTGATATCTGACTTTGCTCTGAATCAGCAACAATCTGATCCTCAAGGAATACAACATCCTTGCTTCTGACAACTTTTCGATTTACCGTGTCCCATAGTCTATAACCAAACTCTTCATGGTCATATCCCAAGAAGATACATAGTTTACTCTTATCATCAAGCTTGGATATTTCATCTTTTGGAACGTGAACATAAGCTCTGCAACCAAATACTCTTAAATGCTCATACGAAACTTCTTTCCCTGTCCAAACTCTGTCTGGAATGTCACCATCCAAAGGAACTGACGGAGAAAGATTAATCAAATCAACTGCAGTTCTCATTGCTTCACCCCAAAAAGGTTTAGACAATTTCGAGTGTGAAAGCATACACCTTGTTCGCTCACAAACTGTCACATTCATTCTCTCAGCCACGCCGTTGTGTTGAGGAAAACTCTTCTCAAACTTGATACCATGATTATTGCAATACTGTTCAAACGGACCCCGATAATCATCACCATTATCTGCACGAATACACTTCAATTTCCTTCCTATTTCTCTTTCAACTTTTGCTTGAAAAACCTTAAAAATCTCAAGTACCTGATTTTTAGATTTCAAAGCAAAACACCAAACCTTTCTCGAGAAATCATCAATGAAAGAAATAAAGTATAATGCACCACCAAATGTTCTATCTTCCATCCAACATAAATTCGTATGCACCAAATCTAGTGGATAAGATTTTCTACGTGATGATAGATTTTGAATAAGAAACTTGTGTTGTTTTACAGCCGAACAATCAACACAAGTCTGTAAGGGAGTACCTGTCACATCAGGGAGGAGTTTCTGCTTAGCCAGAAGCTGCAAACCATTCTGACTCATGTGTCCAAGTCTTTTGTGCCACAAATCAATGGAGTAATCCTTGCCAACTGCATTCACTTCTCCATTCGATAATTGTGCTTGCATCAGGTAGAGTGAGTTCTGTTTCTTACCGTTTGCAATAGTGAGAGTATCTTTGGTGATTTTCCATTTTCCTTCACCAGTATGATAAGCATAGCCATCGTCATCAAGCTTGCCTGTAGAAATAATATTGAGTCGGATATCCGGGACATGTCTGACATCGCTCAAAAGAAGTCTGCAACCTGTGTCTGTCTCCAAAACAACATTCCCTATGCCAACAATCTCGCTTGCATCCAAATTCGCCATTCTTACTTTACCAAAACTACCACTAGAGTATGATGAAAACATATCTCTATATGGACTGATGTGATACGAAGCTCCTGAATCGACAATCCAATCCATGCGTTGGCATGCTGAACTAACACATGCATAATCAGCAACAGTGATTAAATCACCATCATATGCAACCGCTGCAGTGCTTTTGTCGTCTTTCTTATTATCCGCAGTCCCCTTCTCTTGATCCCTTTTCTTCTTTCTACAATGTCTCATATAGTGACCTAGGAAACCACAATAATGACACTTCACATTTTTCTTTGACTTGGACGTCTCATTAGAACCTTTATTGTTGGCTCTGTTATCAGTTCCCGCGACCAGAATCTTAGTCTCTGTATCATAACTAAAATTTCTCTCCTTCCTCCTAGCTTCTTCATTAAGCAAACTGTTTTTGACCATCTCCAATGTCAATTCTCCATCTGGAGCCGAGTTACTGATTGTCACAACAAGTGTGTCCCAACTGTCAGATAGTGAGCCAAGAAGCAACAAAGCCATCACCTCATCATCTAGAGGTATTTCCATGGCAACAGACTGATTAATCAAACCCTGGAAAATGTTGAGATGCTCTGCCATGCTAGTATCATCCTGGTATCTCAACCGAACCATCTTCCTGAAGATAGAAGCTTTGTTTAAGGCACTTTTACTCTCGAACATAGCCTCAATTTTCTTCCACAAAACATCGGCCTTATTTTCACTAGCAAAGTTGTGATACAAACTGTGATCAATGAAACGTCGGATATATGCAACTGTCTTTCTATGCATGATATCCCAAGCAGACGTAGTCATATCCTTCGGTTTGCCTTCATCTCCGTGCAAGGGCAAATACAAATCTTTGAAATACAACAAGTCCTCCATACTTGATTTCCAAAACGAATAATTTGATCCATTCAATTTGACCATCCCTCCAATAGAGTCATCCATTTTATTCCCCAAACTTATCCTAACCGCGGCTCTGATGCCACTTGTTAGGGAAAGAATACCAAATTAGTAACAACTAATATCACAACGGAAGCAATTCGTTCTTTCCCAAAAATATCCACGGATTGAAATTGAGAATAACAGGATCAAATTAAACCCAAGCACTAATTCACTGAACTAAACAAGAATTAATGTGCAAGAAAAGTAAATATGCACAGGACAATTTTACGTGGAAACCCAAACCGGGAAAAAACCACGAGATCGAAAACCGATCTAACTCAACCACTATAATGATAATGGGTTTACAAAATCCTCCCTAAAACCACTAGGGGCTAACCAAATCCTCAAGAGAACACTCTTGGATCACAATATTAATAATCTCACTAACAAAGTGGAAAACCTCAACTCACTAACTTGAATAACACAGAAGAACAAATAAATCACCAAATTAAAGAGCAAGAATAAAAACCCGAACCAATTGGACGATTGAGCACTTTGTGAAGAATCTCTGACTGAATCTGAGACGAAACCAATTACTTGTAGTACCTCGATCTCTTTCACAAACCCCAAAATAAATCTCAATAGTTCTTCTCTATTTGCGTGACTAGTTTCTTCTTCTCTCGTGATGTGCGGCAGCCTAGGTAGGGCTAATGCCAATTCTAATATGAAAGTTGATGTTACACTACAACTACTATAACCTATTTTTCTTTGTTTAAGTAATGGGTTGGGCCCCACTATGAGTGGACAAGCCCAACAGATTTAGCCATGTTCTCTCCACCTCATACCCACCACCACCACACAGATTCACACAAGAAAGATTGTGTACCATACACCATCTTACTAACCCATACAAGAGATGGAGAGAGGGGAGATGTAGGTGATTGACTAGGATATCATTGTAACTGAATGAAAGACAGCTCGTAGCAACGGCCATAGAAATTTGATAAAGATGGTTGCTCGGTTTTTATTTATGGCTAGGAAAAGACTTTGGATTTATTTTCCTGATTTTTCAGAATTCTCATTTAATTGTATTGATAAAATCAAGACAATTCTAAATTATTAATTAAACTAATAAGAATGACTTTGTTGCATATGTAATTAAAAGAATTTCCCTTAAAAAAAGCCAAAACAATTTATATTCCCATGTAATGCAACTTATGGTTTATTGGTGTATTTGGACTCATGACACCCATCCTTGCATGTAACATTAGATGTAACACAATTATGTAATTGGAGATTTGAAGCCGTTTTGTAGGAGATATTTAAACTAGTGTATTAAATATTGAATTGTAAATTTCTTTCGGATACGCATTTACGAATGTCAAGGATTCTCAAAATCTACAATGTTAAATTGGTTATTATTGTAATGCAAATTTATTATTTTTTCCTTCATATTTGTAAATAATATTTGCATTCAATAAACTCTATTACCATGATAATTTGTTGTTTATCATTGTTAAGAGTGAGTATGTAAAACATTACGAAGAAAATTTTCTTAAATTCAAATTTGGTTATCAGTACGAGGCCATATAATTCTTAATTGTGTAGAGTTAATTCAAAATCAAAGTTTTTTAGATAAATTTGGTAATTACCTATACAACAAAATATTATTCTTACCCTAGATTTTCAATATATTTATATTTTCTAAAATAATGTGGTGCCACATCTCTATTTAATGTCACATTCTCACATTCTTCTTATTATTTGGTTTCCCATTCTCTTTTCCTTTTTTTTCTCTTCATCTGAAACTCTCTATCCATTGCCATCGACGGACGGCTCCACCCTCTTCGTCGTCAATTGAAGTAAGTCTCTTAATAGATCTAAATATATATTGTTAGGTTACTTTAAAGACATTATTCATCGGTTCCTCACATCGTATGCGTCGTCCTGTGCCATTCAGATCTCTTCATAGATTTTCTTTGGTTGCTTAATAATTATTACCCCGTCTTGAGAAAACTTAAGAAACTGCCTTTATAGACCTGAACTTATATGTTTTTAAGTTAAAATTATAAAAAAAATTATGTAATTTTTTCTATTATTATTATCTCCCTCTGTCGTCAATTCAGGTAAACGTCTTTATAGATCTAAATATTTATTGTTAGGTTACTTTAAAGACTTTACTCATCGGTTCCTCACCTCATATGCGTCGTTTTGTACCATTCAGATTTCTTCATAGATTTTCTTTGGTTACTTACTAATTATTACCCCGTCTTGAGCAAACTTAAGAAAGTGCCTTTATAGATCTGAACTTATATGTTTTTAAGTTCAAAAAATAAAATAAATAAGAATTAATTTTTCCTATATTATTATTATTATTATTATTATTATTATTATTATTACTACTACTACCACTATTACTATTTTTACTACTATATTATTTTACACATTAGAAAGACACAAATTAGACACATAACACATAAATGCCCATGAGCAAACATAGAATACACATTGACAAATAAACATGTACATACATTCTAATACATTTTTATTTTTTGCAGGTAGACAACATGAAAAAGGTTAGTTATCCTTATAATGTAATTTTTGTGCATTTTAGAATTTTAATCGTTAAAGAGCCCAATAATTTATGTACAGAAGTTTGTGATAATTTGACATCCTACACAATCATGTTTAGTTAGATCTAGTGGCTTCTTGACAAACATGGTGTCGTCATTTGCTTGACTATTCTATTTCCAATGTGATCGAAAATATAAATGTAAATATATATATATATATATAGTATATTTAAATGCTTCATGACATATTTTGAAAATTACAAGAAAACTATATGTAAAACTTGATCAATTAAAATTATTAAAAGAACAAGAAAAGACTAATAAAATTGAAGTCAATAGAAATACAATTAATCCTAATTTTTGTTGTGCCCCAAAAGAGTTATTCATATATATTTGGAATCTCTTCAATCTTTAATCATATTCAATTAAGATAAAATATAATATTAAAATTATTGAAATAATTATTTGAATCACTTCTTCTATACAGTAGCCTAGGCATCAAAGATATAGAGGTAGACCGAAGTCGTGATCTTTACAAACTCTCTTAAAATAATATTGCATGCATGTATAAAACATATGGGTAACATGATAATTTCAATTGTGGATGCCTATTGAGCAAAAACTTTCTTTATATATTTATATTAACAAGATAGATGAATGACTGAAAATATAAGTCGTATTTTTTGTTAGTTAATTGTTTCAAAATCATCATGACACATAAATTGAAAATGAAGGATCAAAACTAAATATAGCGTTTGTTCATACATGTAATTCACAAGATCTTATTTCTTTTTCCCTTATTAACAAATGTAGATATATATTTTCTGGGAAAGCTAGAAATCTTTACTTTTTGTTTTATTACCGTATACTTTTAAGTGTGCTTTAATGTTATATATATGTGATACTTTTTTTTAACAAATAATAGTTTTTTTACTTATAATTAAATTTATCATAAATAAGTAAAGTACGATACTATTATTTCACTAAAAAATCTTGTTTATGCAAAAAAAATCATATGCTTAGTCTTATAAGTGCATGTAAGTATTTATATATTCTTTATTAGTACTCTATGGTGGAAAAGGCCGACAATCATTTCATATTATATCATTCGTTGAAAACTAGTTTGAGACTTTCTACTATTTTTTCCCATGTCTTCAGTAATTTGTTCATCTAAACTTAATTTGGATGAATTATCTTTTTACAGGCATTATATTATGAGAATGTGAAACTTCGCATTGAAAACATTTGCTACAGAGAAGCTTTGGCCAATTCTTCTTACAATTCAACTACTATAGAAGAAATGTCTTTAGAGGGAGATATTTAGTGAAGAAGAATGCTCAATTAAGAAAAAAAGGTATTGTGGTTAAATGGACTAATTTGTATTCTTAAAAAAATCTTTGGCTGAGAAATTACGTTTTTATTCGTTAAGTCTGCAGTAACTTACATTTCGTTATTTACTATTAATTGAAATTATATTATTTATTCCATGTAGATTGCTCGCATGTTGGCAATAGAATTGCAGCTCGTTGAAAAGACTTTCAAATGAGATGTCTCGACTCACTGCTCATTTCCTCCACATATGTTTTAACGACATTTCAGAAGAAAAATCTTTTTTTTAATTGAAAAATAAAGGAACAGTACCGATCCCTGTTATGATAAGCTTGACTTTATAATTTGCAGAAACTAGACCTTTGTCTCCCATAGAACGATATGGTAATTTGCAAGAATTTTTTATTTTATTTATGTTTAAGTGTGTTTAAATTTAATTGTTAATTTAAGTGCATGTCTATTAACGTGTTTAGTTCATTTAAGCTAATAATTAATTCCGACATGGATTTTTAATCAATAATTTTATGAACATTTTTATGAGAAAGTACAATAGCAAATTAATTTATATATTTTTTCTCTATTTTAAGTATATTATGATTACATTATGATTTTTCTTTTATATATATATATATATATTCATATATTGTATAATATCATATATATTCTACACAAAATATCATTATGTTGCTAGGATGAGTACTTAATCTCACAATGAATGAAAAATTAAATTAAAAAATCGAACTAATAACTAGAAAATTTATTTATTTTACGTTTAGTTGTATTTTGAAATACTATACGTTCACTTGATGTGCATGTATTATTGTAGAATCAGTTTTCTTAAAAAACCATAATTACTACCTTACATCAACAAATTGAAAGTTTTGATTTATGGGTTCAACATATATACTAGTTGGATCGTATATCTTGTGCTGCATCAGATTAAACATACAACGAAGAACATGTTCACCTACAAAAAAATATGAGGAAAAATATCAATTAAGAAATAGTAATTGAAGAAAATACACGAAGTAGAAAATGAAACCTTATATACTTGTAATACGGAATGACATACAGACTATTTTTAACCTACAATTTTAATATCACAACATGATTTTCAACTGAATAGAGGAGACACGAGCTCCAAATAAGGATTAGAGAAATGGGAGATTTGGAATTGCATTATGTCTCCCGTGCAAGACTAGTTCTTTTGATTTTAGCTTAAAAGGGTTGTGATTTCATGTCAATTCTTGAGGACAACTTGGTAAAGATAGATATTTCATATGGGCTCCCATTATTTGATCAAAGAAAGGTATATCTAATTGTACTGGGAAAAAATATGACCACATAAATGTATGTGGTCGTACAAGTTATTAATTAGTATATAATTACATATATTGTGTCAATCATAAAGCGATATAGGCTAATTTCTTTTGACAAATAGATAATAAAAACACTGGTCAGTCTAGTCATGCAATTGATGGATTTATTTTTATTAATTAAGTTAAATTAAATTATATAAATTAACTAAGTTTCAATATCCATCATTGACATAGGCATCAGAGGAGGCTCATTCGGCACAATGCCGGCTAGGCCTTTCTTTCTTTTGCGGGAGGTGACGTACATGTTATCCATTTTCATAAGAGAGCCAGTCGGATCCTACAACTGGGAAATGCACGCGTTAACATTGCTAGCAGTTTAAGTAACTAGTAACACAACAACATACAAACCTAAAAAGTGCAAGTTTATACTCAATCTTTCCAAACATTACAAAAGTTTCTTACGATAAACCTTATAAGAGACAAAATGCAGCAGGAAAAAATTTGAGTTAACAATTTCACGAGAAATATATCACTGCTTTGGAGGAGGCTCTTGGGAGAGTCAATAACTTATTCGAGAGCTCTAGTAGCTGCCCCGAAGTAAATTGATACTTTTGTCTCTCAATTGCACCGGTAAAAATGTAGCTCTGATGAGTTGGCTTAAAACTTTCCTTAGATGAAATCACCATTTTCTCCAATCTTCCAGCACTCCTCAGAAGAAACTTCACCATTTGGATCACATATGGCTCGTTAATATAGCCATATATCATAATGCTCTTAAGGTGTGGAAAGGTTGCCTCCTGTGAGTCCCAATAATTCTCTACATCAAAATCATGATCTTCAATCCATTTTGCCTCCGCATTCTAGTAATAAAAATTGATTAGTTTTATATATGTATATATATATATATATATATATGTGCAGAAATGAAAATCGAGGAATTTGGTACCGTAAAGATATCGGCCCAAGAAGGGTAAATAAACATGGTTAGTGTCTCAAGAGATCGAGAACTTCTCAAAAGAAAAGAGATTCCCGGATGGTGCCATTTGGTGAGTCTGAGTTTCAGTATTAGGTTCTTCCACCCGAAACTTGGACATGGCACATTTTTCAAGTTCCATATGGTGAACACCTGTCAACAAGTAATGATTATATGAGCGATGAAGGTCTTGTCTTCAATTGGTAGATTTTCACGGAAGGCCAAGAGGAATGTGAGAGAGTTTATAGTTTGAGAGAATTCTTTCTTCACATTTTGCACACAATAAAGCAAAATTAAAGGGAGAAAATATATTGTATGCTTTTCTATAGATGAGTTTCTCTTCTTTCAAATCTCAAATCAAAGTATTAGTAAAAGCTAGAAGTAGAGACATGCAGACACGAGTAAGATAGTTAATTTTAGTATATTTATTCGAGTTAATGAAGTCATTAGTATTACTCAGTTAGAGAACAAGATCGCAGAGGGAGTAGTTTCAGGGAGTTAGATAAGAGATATGGCCCCTTATTTGTAAAATTTACAGGGAGATTAGACAAGCATGGATTAAAGTAGAGAACTACTGAACATGGAAAAGTATGAGGGAGATATAACTAAATATGAAATACTACTACAAAGTCCAACAACATATTTCCAAAATTTTGACAGTAGAATACAAAAGACTATCCCAATATTCGTGCTTAATATCTTCGCAATTTGATGTGGGAATGATCCAATATCTAAAATTGAATTTAGGGATATGTTGGTTTTAATACCAAAGAAGTCTTACCTAAAGCTAAGACAAATCATGCACTGATGCAAGCTCAGTATTTTCACACTTGCAGTGGGCAAAAGAAATATCAGAGAGTAAAGCCTTAAATTCTAATTTGGTAGATTTGAACTAAGAATTTTCGATTAATTGGCATCAACTGTAAATTAGTCCAATATTCCTAATTCAATGCCTTCTAGACAAAATGAAAAAACACCTATATGAGATCGACAATAACTAGTTCAGATATAATAACCATCAGAAAATTTTCACCAAGAACCATATTTTTAGGGAATTTTCCCTTGTCATGAATGGAATGTGCCTCTGTAGAAGCAATTTTCCATTCAAGACCATGAAATTCAGAAAAGTCATGCCCAAAGATGAAAAGAAGAAAAAACACTTAATGAGAAATGTCACACACACAAGACAAATCAGCCCTTTCATTTTCTCATTTTTGACTCGAAAGAAAAACGAGATCACCATTATAATTGAAACCGCACCAACGTACCAAAATACTCCATGTGCATGGAGAGAATGTCTTGCACTGGAGAAACTTAAGAAGCAGCAATCCAACTTCCGAATATGACTTCTGTTCACATTTGAAGGTTTTGCTAAAGAAGATTGAAGCATCAACTACCGATGAAACATCCAGTAAATCTGCACGTTCTATCCACCCAGCTATATCTAGCATTAACACAAATGGACATGATATCTTTAATTTATTGAGCTCAATGTCCAAAGTCAACATAATTTTCTTCAAGTTTGGGTTTTGGCAATTTAAATTTCCTAAGCCATTACAATTAACCAACGATAGATCTTCAAGAGACGGGCAGCCAAGTAAGATATTCTCCATTATTACATCATTGAGTGAAACCTCATCAAGTAATAAAACTTTTAGTGACTCCAAACAAATGTTCCTCCATGATCTGACATCACAAGCAACCAGCCGCAGTTCTGTTAAGTAATTGCTCCTGAAAACATCAGGCACATTGTAGGTTAACGATTGATCTACGTAGCTACTACAACCCCTCAAGTCGATATCCAAAACCTTGACATTTCTACTTATGCCATAACTAATCAATTTCTCAATTTGCTCTGCTGTACTCTTCTCCCGTTCCACATAATCTTCAAAATCAGGATCATCAAACAAACCCATATCCTTTGAATAATGGAGATCAAACTCAACTTTGAGGCGTAATTTTTCAAGGGTACCTCTGTCGTGAAGATTCAAAACATTACGAATTAAGCCCACAAACGTCTCATTGTGATAGGCACCTTCATTATCATAATCATAGGTGCCACATTCATGATACAAACAGTCGTCTAAATCGAGAACTGAAGTGTTACGCCACAGGTTACCAAATCTTCTAAGATGGACAGTTTTAATAGCATCTCCAATGGGCAGAAAGGAAAGAGTGTGCACAAGAATCGAGTCCGGTAATTCACTAATATAATCTTTATTTTCATCAGAAATCTTCTGCTTTTTGGCACTTGCCTCAATGCCTTCATCATTGCTCAACTCCATGTCCAAATTCTGAAAATTACAATAGGTTTCACCTAAAATCTAGAGTTAATTACTCGAAAAGTAATTCTAATTAGGTCAAATACATTTTCACAGAATTAGGTTAAAAAATCAAAATAATAATTTCTATTAGTTTTCACAAACATGAATTAGTAATGAACGAACAGTAATTCCATTTCTACATCTCATAAAAGTAAATTACGCGTAATTCCATTTCTTTTGAAAATAAAGGGTGAAATAAATTTACCTGTTGTTGGAGTTTGTTGAAAATTGATTCGGTATACGAGTTTCCCTTTTCCTGCCTCCTACTTGTATTACTCCCTCTATTCCAACTTCGAAGAATTTATTTCATTGTTGAGAAAATCGCACTTTCTCCCCTGAACTTACAGTCAAGTTACACTTGCCCCAGAACTTAAATTTTTTGCACTATTTACCTTAAGCATACATTAGTATTTCATTTCCCCCCATTAAACTCTTTTCCGATTAGTTTTCCAGCCAAATAAGGTCACGTGAGAGACACATTCCAATATGTGGAGGTGTTTTCATCATTTAATATTAGGATGTAAATTTAGGAAGAAACGTAATTTTTTGGAATGAAATATATTTCAAACTACAAAAAATTGGAAATTAAGCATAATGTGTGATTATAATAATATATACTATTATAAATAAACGATAAAAACTTTAGTACAAAATCAATATACAAGCATATTAATTAGGCATTATGGAGGTGAGTGGAGATAGGTATAAAAATGAACATACACTATACTTTCATATTTAGGTTCATCTTGCAATTTTTTCATTATATTTTTCAAATGAGGTTTCAAATTGTTAAAAATTGTAGAACAAAAAAAATAGTTTGGCAATATCAAATCATAGATTTTCTAGTTATTGTCATTTGGATTAATAAAAAAGCAAAATTATTAATTAAAGAAACAAAATAATACTTCCAATTAGAACATCATACTTCCACACACCCTATTGCACTTTTTTTCCTGAACTTATATCCTTGTTGCACTTTGCTCTCTAAACTTGCATTATTGTTGCAGTTTGCCCCATAAACTTACATCTTTGTTGCACTTTTCCTAAAGTTTTGTGTTGCACTTTTTTCATAATTCTAAATGACAAAAAGATCCTACAAAATTGGCATGTGCAGGGGAGAAAATGTAACAAGGGTATAAGTACATGGGAGAAAGTGGAATTGAAGATATCGTAATTTTTGCAAACAAATGTAATTCATAGTGCAGAAAAACATGGAATTTTCGAAATTATGTATAATGTAATTGTAATAAGATGTGTAATACAAAAAATGCAAAATCTTAATAAGAAATAAACAAATATAAAATAGATACAAACATGTTTCTCGGACATTACAGAGTGAGGGTAGTTATAAAATCGAGCATACAATGTACTTTTATGTTTAGATTTATCTTGCAAGTTTTCAATTATATTCTTCAAATAAGGTTTCAAATTATTAAAAAAAAACAGTTTGACAATAAAAAATCCTTGATTTTCTTATTGATATTTGAAGGAATAAAGAGGCAAACCTATAAATTGAAGAAATAGCCAAGTTGACATACCCCCATGAATTTATACCCTAGTTGCACTTATCATCTTAAACTTCAGTGTTGCATTTTTTCCCCAAATTTAAAATGACGGAAATACCATATACATTGGCATGTGTCTCTCATGTGACACATTTTGTCCAAAAAGGTGCTCGGGAAAGAGTTTTAGGGGCAAAAGTGCAATACTAATATAAGTTATGGGTGTGTGCAACATAAAAAATTTAAGTTCTAGGTGTAAAGTGTGATATTTTATTTTATTTTCCTTTGAATACTTGATTACCTAAAGTTATGGACTATTGAAAGATATTCTGTACTGTAATTGACAAAACTCAAAGGCAAAGTTTGTCTCGTGTTTCAGAAATGAACTGATATTTTAAAGAATTTTCGGTTTATTGTAGTGTTATTTATTTGAATTTTTTTAGATGAAATAAATAGTATGCATATATTTTAGAAAAAAGTGATTTTTTTTTTTTTTTAGAGATTATGGATAAAAAATAAATAGTGTAATAGATTAATTACTATTTTGTGTCTGATATTTCTCACACGCACACTAAGATTGAGTTTGGCCTAGCGATTCGAAAATCAATTATAGGAGAATTAATTTTACTAAAATGGATTTTGGCAAAAATTGATTATGATAAAATTCAATTATAAAAAAATTGCTTTTGGATAATAGCTTTTGCAAAAGTAACACTTTAGGAGCTTCTGAAATAAGTTGATTTTTAGCTTCTGGAGATCCCAAAAGTGATTATGATATTAGGGGCCAAACACCATTAAAATCACAATTGACTAAAAGCAATTTCTATAATTGGGACCAAACACTTCAAAAATCACAATGGATGTCTAGAAGTGCTTTTAAGAGCTCCCACCGCTGGGCCAAACTCACCCTAAGAAATACTACGTTTTAATATATATTTCACAATTAATATGTGTAGTTTGTCAACTCTTATTCTTTAGATGTTTTACCTACTAGGATCTTGAACATTATAATCGTTGAGCTTGTTGGTTGAATGAAATATATTTTGTTTAAAAAAAAACAATAAAATTTAATGGTACCACAACGTTCAAACTCATCTTCACATTATCAACCCTACATAATATAAACGAAAAATCAATCCGAAAAATTTAGCAATCACAATACTATAAAACCAAAATCAATTTTTCTTATAATCAATTATTCAGAAAATTACTTTTAACTAAAACCTTTTTATGTAGAATTACTTCTCATCCTGAACAGTAATTTTCTTTGGGGAATGCTCAGGTTACCATTTCCAGAGGTTTGAGTAACAACATCAGACCAATAAAAAGTTTCTCAAGACAAACCTTATAGCAGAAAGAATGCAGCAGGATAAGATAAAATTTGAGAGAGAAATCTCATGAGAAATATATCACTGCTTCGGAGGAGGCTCTCGGGAGAGTCCATAACTTATTTGAGAGCTCATGCAGCTGCTCGAAAGTAAATTGGTCCTTTTGTCTCTCAATTGCACCGAGAAAGATCTCGTCCTGGCGAGTCGGCGCAAAACTTTCCTTAGTTGAGATTACCATTTTTTGCAAATTTACAGCACTCGTCAGAAGAAACTTCACCATTTGGATCTCATAAGGCTTGTTTATAAAGCCGTATATCGTAATGCTCTTAAGGTGGGGAAAGGTCGCCTCCTGTGAATCCCAGTAGCTCTCTCCATCAAAATCATGATCTTCAATCCATTTTGACTCCGGATTCTAGGAAGAAAATTTGATTAGTTTTAGAAATATAAGCAGAGAAATGAAAATCGAGGAATTCAGTACCGTAAAGATATCGCCCCAAGGAGGGTAAATATACATAGTTAGTGTTTCAAGAGATGGACAACTTCTCAAAAGCAAAGAGATTCCGGGATGGTGCCATTTTGTTAGACTAAGTTCGAGTATTAGGTTCTTCCACTTGAAGGATGGACGAGGCACATTTTTTAAGTTCCATATGGTGAACACCTGTCAACAAGTAGAAAACATCTGGGTGAACAATTGTTTTTTCATCAAGATATCTCAGGGCTAAGCATTCTTGAATTTATAAAGATAAGATTTTTTTTTGGACATATTTATTTAGAACGATTCATCATTATCAAAGGAGAGAATTTCACGAAAGGTCATTGTGTAGACAGAGCAATGTGAGAGAGTTCATAGTTTAAGAGAATACTTAGTCGACCTTTTTGCATTAAAGGAAAATTGTAGGGAGAAAAGATATTGTATGCTTTTCTATAGACGAGAGTTCTCTTCATATAAATTTCGAATCAAAATATTAGTAAAAGCTAGAAAGTAGAGACATGCACACACGAGTAACATAGTGAATTTTATTAAATTTATTTGAGTTAATGAAGCCATCTTGGATAATTATGGACATAATATTACTCAGTCCGTGAGCAAGATTGTCGAGAGAGTAGTTTAAGGGAGATAGATAAGATATAGCCCCTTATTAGTGACAATTACAGGGAGATTAGTCAAGAAAGGATTAAAGTATCCGAGTAAGGCTTTAATAATTTTGTAGATTTGAACTAGGACTTCTCTATAAAATGGCATCAACTGCAAATGAGTCTAGTATTCCTAATTCAATGCCTTCTAAACAAAATGAAAAAACGCCTATATGTGATCGACAATTATAATTACCATCAGATGAAAAGAATGAAGAACACTTTAAAGAGAAATGCACACGCACACACACCAAATACAGATCAACATACCAAAATATGACTCATAAGGAAAATGACATCACCATTATTCAGATCAACGTACCAAAATGCTCCATGTGCATGAAGAGAATGTCTTGCACAGGCGAAACTTATCAAGCAGCAATCCAACTTCCAAATACAACTTCTGAACACATCTGAAGTTTTTGCTAAAGAAGATTGAAGCATTAACTACCGATGAAACATCGACTAAATATGCACGTTCTATCCTCCCAGCTATATATAGCATTAACACAAATGGACATGATATCAACAATTGATGGGGCTCAAAGGCCAAAGTCAACATAATTTTCTTCAAGTTTGGGTTTTGGCAATTTAATTTTCCTAAGCCATTACAATTAACCAACGATAGATCTTCAAGAGACGGGCAGCCAAGTAAGATATTCTCCATTATTACATCATTGAGTGAAACCTCATCAAGTAATAAATCTTTTAGTGACTCCAAACAAATGTTCCACCATGATCTGACATCACAAGCAACCAGCCTCAAATTTGTTAAGTAATTGCTCTTGAAAACATCAGGCACGTTGTAGCTAAACAATGGATCTAAGTATCCACTACAACCCCTCAAGTCGATATCCAAAACCTTGACATTTCTACTCATGCCATAACTAATCAATTTATCAATTTGCTCTGCTGTACCCTTCTCCCGTTCCACATAATCTTGAAAATCAGGATCATCAAACAAATCCGAATCCTTTGAATAACGGAGATCGAACTCAACTTTGAGGCGTAATTTTTCAAGGGTACCTCTGTCGTGAAGATTCAAAACATTACGAATTAAGCCCACAAATGTCTCATTGTGATAGGCACCTTCATTATCATAATTATAATAATAGTTGCCACATTCATGATACAAACAGTCGTCTAAATCGAGAACTGAAATGTTACGCCACAGGTTACCAAATCTTCTAAGAAGGACAGTGTTAATAGCATCTCCAATGGGCATAAAGGAAAGAATGTGCATGAGAATCGAGTCCGGTAATTCACTAATATAATCTCTATTTTCATCAGAAATCTTCTGCTTTTTAGCACTTGCCTCAATGCCTTCATCATTGGTCAACTCCATGTCCAAATTTCTGAAGATTACAATAGATTACCTAGATACAATCGAAATTTTTATCAACTAAAATCAAGAGTTTAATTACTCGAAAAACAATTCTAATTAGGTCAAGTCAATTTTCACAAAATTAGGTAAAAAATGAAATAATAATTTCAGTTAGTTTCAACAAACATGAATTAAGAATGACCGAGCATGAGCAGCGTATGACGGGTAAATTGGGAAAATGTCATTCCCAAAAACCATAATTAGAAAAATGCCCTTCCACTTAATTCCCTCCCCACAAACCTCATTAACACTTTCATTAATCCCCCCCCCCCCCCCCACATCCCCCCATCAAATTTGAATTTTGAATTTAAATCTTTCATTTCATCTCTCTCTCTCAAATTCAAACACTCCACTCCAAATAATCTCTCTCAAATTCAAATATCTTCCAAATTTGAGATTGTACACAACCCCAACCTTGCTATTACAAATAATCCGGAGATGATGGACGAAGAGGATCAAGCAAATGTAGATCCATATCACGCCAAACGCCCAAGAACAAAATCCCAAAGTTTTTTAATTTGTTCGATTTCAGTTTTTCATGATTTGACATCCCAAATGCCAAAAGCCATGAATATGTGAAAAAGTGAAAAGTGAGATTTGATTTTGATTTTTAGGATGAATTAACTTAATTAAAAATAAGGGCATTTTACAAATTATTAATATTTTAAGGGCATTTTTAAAATTCACTAGCATATAACTGACAACTAAGAACAGTAATTCCCATTTCTACATCTCATTAACGTAAATCACGCGCATTTAGTCACTGAAAACCTAGCCATTTGTAGAAATAAAGGATGAAATACATTTACCTGTTGAGTTTCAGGAAAAGAGCAGCATTTGTAGAATGAGTTCGTCGAAAATTAATTCAAAAGCTCTTAAAATATTACGAGTTTCTTTTTTCCTGCCTCTCTCATTTGTATCACTCCCTCCTCCGTTCCAACTTCGAAGAATTTCTTTGATTGACTCGATTGTTTCATACTAAGTTAAAAAGTAAATAATAAAAAAAAAAAAAGGATTGTTTCCCAATTAATTCTCAACTACCAAAAGTAAGGAGTGAGTAAAAAGCAAAAGGGTAAATACAATTAATGATCATTTTTATCATTAATTTTTTACAGAGTATTTTCTCATTTATTTTTTTCTTTCATATTAATCTTCATTACGAATTATTTGTTTCACTTTAGTTATTTTCAGGTGGTTCAAGGTGAATTAAAGTGTCAAACAGTTTTATGAGAGATTAAATTGATAAACAAACATTTTATAAGGGACTAAATTGATACAAAATAATTTTAAAAGGACTAAAGTGTAATACTATAATTAAAAGATCCCTTATAAATGATCATAGTGAAATAAATAATATATAGTGGGGACTAACATGAAAAAAAAAAAACACAAGAAGGACCACTCCGTAAAAAGTTCATGATAAGGAGGACCATTTACCCAAAGCAAAAATACTTATTTTGCAAAAAAATTGTAATACTTTTATTTGCGAAAATTTTCTTAGGACTAAATACTTATGTGATCATTTAATTAGCTCATTGCAACCAGATAAATATCAGGACTTGGCTTAGGGTGAAATGACTAAAATAGCCTTTTTTTATTTTTTTAAGTAACAGCGAATATTGACAAGATCTAAAATAGACTTAGGATCTATCGTCAATTTTTCAAGTAAATAGGAAAATTATAATCAATTTTTTTATACATAAACGGGGCTATTGCATAACGAGATTCCAAATAAAAAAAGTTGTTAATTGTCATTTTCCTTCATAATTTGAAGAAAATTTGGAGAGTTCTTACAATTTTCAAAGATCCTTGCACAAACCTAAAGCAGACAAAAATAGAGCAGGATAAATTTTGGAATGATTACGAACTTCAAGAAAATAATATCACTGCTTGGGAGGAGGATCTTGGGAAACTTAATAACTTATTCGAGAGCTTTCGCAGCTGCTCCGAATTGAAGTGATCCTTCTGTCTCTTAATGGCATCGATAAACATCTTGCTATCGTGAGTCGGCTCAAAACTTCCCTTTGTTGAAATTACCATCTTTTGCAAATTTACAGCACTTCTCAGCAGAAACTTCACCATTTGCATCACATAAGGCTCGTTTATATAGCCGTATATCATAATGCTCTTAAGGTGGGGAAAGGTCTTTTCCTGTGAATCCAAGTAATTCTCTCCATCAAAATCATGGTCTTCAATCCATTTTGATTCCTAGATTAAAAGAAATTATCAGCTTTTGGTATATAAGCGGAAAAAGAATTTGATCGAGTAAATATTCTTGTACTTTTACCCGAAAGAGAAAGTGGTAGCCGCAAGGTGGGTAAATAAACATGGTAAGTGTCTCAAGAGATAGAGAACTTCTCAGAAGCAAAGATATTCCGGGATGGTGCCATTTGGTAAGACTGAGTTTGAGTATTAGGTTCTTCCAACTGAAAGATGGGCAAGGCACATTTTTCATGATCTATATGAAAGGAGACTATTTTTTTAAAATCGAAGCCTTCTAGACAAGATGAGAAAAACTCATGTATGAGATCAACAATAATTAGCTTTAACTACAGTAAACATTTTAAAAAAAAAACCACTTTTTTTGTTAAATTAAAGAATCTTCACTTGTGAAGGATAGAGTATGCCTCAATAGATGCAATTTTTTTATCCTAGAGACTTCATAAAATGTCAAAATGTCAAAGGGAAAATAAAATTAAAGTACCTCACTGGAAATTACACAAACAAATTTTCATTTTGACTCGCAAGAAAAATGTGACCTAGTGGTTGGAGATCTCTATTGTGATTTTCAAAGAGTTTTTTTTGCCTCCTAAATTAGAATCACTTTTGGTCAGTCGTCATTTTTTGTGTTAGCCTCGCGTGTAATTACCATTTTTGGGATCTCCAGACCCAAAAAATCAACTTTTTTCCAAAAGCCATAAAGCTTTTTGCAAGTACAAAATTTATTACAAAAATTGTTCAGACAAACCATCAATACTAACTGAAAGGGAACCAATAGTCCAGTTGCATGGAGTAAAAGTCGTGCACAAGCGAAACCTTTGAAGAAGCTTTCGGACTTCTACATATGCCTTCTGTTCATAACTTATGTTGCCACTAAAGGAGATTGAGACATCAACTACCGCTGAGACATCCAATAAAACTGCATGTTCTATAAAGCAAGCTATATCTAATATTAACAAATAAGGACATGATATAGTTAATTGCTGGTAAAAACTTAACATCATTTTCTTCAAGTTTGGGCTTTGGCAATGTAACTTTCCTAAGCCATTACAATTAACCAAGGATAGATCTTCCAGAAAAGGGCAGCCATATAAGATTTTCTCCATTGTTTCATCGTTCAGTCGAACCTCCTGCATTGATAAGACTCTTAGTGACTTCAAGCAAATGTTCCTACAAGAATTGACATCACAAGCAACCAGCCGTAATTCTCTCAAGTAATTGCTCCTGAAAATATCAGGCAAGATGTATGCTATCCGAAGACATTCTTCGAATATCCAACCTCGCAAGTTGAGATTCATAACCTTAACATTTCTGCTAATGCCATAACCAATCAATTTATCGATTTCTCTTTTTGTACCCGTCTCCTGTTTCAAATAATATTCATAATCAGATGTAGTGATAGAACAATCCCTTAAACAACAGAAATCAAGATCAACCTTGAGCAGTAACACTACAAGAAAAGCAGCTTTTTCCGACGGACAAAAATTCCGTCGGAAATTAAGTAGAACTTCCGACGGACAACCAAATCCGTCGAAAAAATCAATTTTTTTTAAAAAGATATTAGAAAATCATTTCCGACGGGTATATTCCGTCGGAAACTATATTAAAAATAATTAAAAAATATATTATATAATTTCCGACGGGTATATTCCGTCGGAAATTCTATTAAAAAAAATTAAAAAATATATTATATAATTTCCGACGGAATATACCCGTCGGAAATTCTATTAAAAAAAATTAAAAAATATATTATATAATTTCCGACGGAATATACCCGTCGGAAATGGCATTTAAAAAAATTAAAAAATTATTATTTTTTGCATATTAATTTTTAATTATTTTTTTATTTTATTTTTGTAAATTTCCGACGGGAACAACCCGTCGGAAATTTTTTATTTAAATTTCCAACGGGTTGACCCGTCGGAAATTTACAAAAAAAAAAAAAAAAAAAAAAAAAAAAAATCCGACGGAACATCCCGTCGGAAATTAAGGTCAAACAGTTGACCCGCAATAGTTTCCGACGGAACTATCCGTCGGAAGTTGTCCGTCGGAAAATTTCCGACGAACTTTCCAACGAACTTGGTCCACCGGAAATATCCCGTCGGAAAGTCCGTCGGAAAATCTCCGACGAGCATATTTCCGATGACTTTTCCGACGGGCATTTTCCGTCGGAAAATTACGATTTCCGACGGAATTCCCGAAAAATCCGTCGGAAATTCCGTCGGAAATTTTCGTTTTTCTTGTAGTGTAACTTATCCAGTAGAACGGTTTTGGGAAGATTCAAAACATTACGAATGAAACCCACAAATTTCTCATTATTAACCTCTTCGTAGTTATCAATTTCACAATTATGATGATACAAACGTTCATTTAAATCAAGAACTGAAATATTACGCCACAGGTTACCAAATCTTCAAAGGAGGACAGTGTTAATTGCATCTCGTATGGGTAGAAAGGAAATAATGTGCACGAGAATCGAGTCCGGTAATTCACTAATATAATCTTTCTTTTCATCAGATATCAGAAATAAAGTTTGAAGATTCTTCAGTTCGTAAAGATAACATAGAAGAAAAAAAAGAAGATTGATCAATTGTAAAATTAGGACAGAAGATTATTTAATTTTCCCCCTTTTCTCTTCTTTAGTTGGTTTAGCGCTTTTAGTGTTAGTTAGTCAGCGTTTTTATTTATTCATAGTTTTTCCTTTACTAGCCGTTAGGATCAGTTATTATAAATAGGGGAATAGCTTCCAAAGTTTTGTACAGATTATTCCACAAATTTAATTCTGATAGAATAGTGTCCGGCAAGCCAACTGTATGGCTGCCATTTATTGTAATAAATAAAGGAACTATTCAATTTAGATTAATAAATGCATCTTTATTATATGGTCATCTTTATCTTATGTAATAATTATCTACGCATAAGGATATAAGTCCTTAGATCACAGGGCTATGGGACAACTCGTGGACTGATCTCCAAGGCCGTGATCTAGAACATATTCAAGAGTCGTAGAATCCAATCGAGATGGAACATCGTTGGATTCGGTTAGACTCTCACTAATGTGTATACTCCGATGAACTGGAGGACGCTGGGGTCCACGAGCGTGACTGGGATAGTCGATACACATAAGTGGGTGGCTTGCTGGGATGGCAAGTGCACTGAATACCCCAATTAGGAAATAACTCATCATGGAAGCGGTAGTCGCATATCGGAGTTGAAGTTATTCCAATTTACAACAGTATACGAGGAATGATCCCCAAACACTTGAGGTGATAGGGTTTATCTGGTGCGAGAACGTCTATACTTAGATGTGAATTCCGACCGACTGGAGATCGCCAGAAAGTCTCTGTGGATTCACGTTGGGTATAGAGGAACTCGTATGCAGGTTCATATCATCAACAAAGGATCCATTGACCCGACTTGATAGGTTGGGAAATTCTCCTATGGATTTCTGTGAGAAATTAATTCTGGTAAAATCCTTGGCCAAGGTATCTGACGGCTTTATGAAAGTAGCTCATAAAGATTAAGTCAAAGAGAATTATTTCGAGATCAGAATGCATAAAGTCAAAACAAAATAAAAGGGAACCGATGAAAAATCCATGCCCTTAAGTATTGACTGGGAGATCGATCGATGGAGAGATTATAGCGTATATGGAAATAATGATTAAAAGGTTCACTGAATTAATTCACCAGTGATTGGGCTCCATGGGCTTGTGGCCAGACATCGACCGTGGAGTGTGGGAGAATTCCCAAATTAGCAGGGGTGCTAATTTTGGAATGATCAGTTGACAGAGTGTTCGATTGATTTAGAGTATTTAATACTCGAGTAAATAAATGAATATTTAATTGCAACCCACGGCCAATTATGTGGTGAACCTACGGGGGCATACACAATACACATGAAGCGAAAGCGAGGAAATGAAGAACAACTGAGTCAACTATATCGACTGGGTCGATTGGGGTGACTGGGTCGACTGAGTCGACTGGGTCGACTGGGTAGACCCAATTGGAGCGAACTTGGTCCAATTGAAATTGGATCAAGACTGGAAATTAAATTGGAATTTAATTTGTGAGTTAATTAATTAAATTGGATTTAATTAATAAAGGGAATATTTAATTAAATAGACTTGGAGTCTAATTTAATTAAATGAGAAAGAAATAAATTAATTGGGCTATTTAATTGGGAATTAAATAAAGACCCAATTAATTAAATCTAGTATGGGCCATGAATTAATTAGAAGACTTAGTCTTCCAATTAAAAGGGCCATGGCCCATGTAGGAGAATTAGAAGACTTGGGAGTCCTAATCCTAGGAGGATTAGGATGATGAGATTCCTATAAGTAGGAGACTTAAGGTCATATCTCACACACACTAATCAAGAGCCAAAAAGCCAAGTCAAGAAAATTCTCTCCCTCTCTCCCTAGTGTGATCGGCCGAACCATCTCTTCCTTTTGGAAGAATTTTTCGATTTCGTTCTCGTTCCAATCTTGTTCTCTAATATTAGATATTAATATATCCTATGTTCTAGCCGATTAGGATATATTATATTTCGTGATATTGTGGTGTATCAACTCGTAGAGGCGCAACACGTGGGGCGCTACATCAAGGCTTGGATCGACTTCTATCGAGGGAGAAAAGCACGACTATGCTGATTACCAGGATTTGCTAGGAGACAGGTATAATTTGGATCTAATTATCCTTGTCGTTTATTATTCATATATATACAACCAGTTTAGTATCCTGGCAAGATTCCGTAAGAGGTCCTTAAAATTTTTTGTTTTCCGCTGTGCTAAGGGCTGTTTATCTTACCGAATCCCAACAAATTCTTTGTAAATTTACTCTCAATTTTGATTCTCAATTCCATTTATTCTTTCTGCATCTCTTTACATTTAGTTTTCCTAATTGATGAATACATTACATAATCTAAGATCAGAATTAGTCTTCAGCTTCTTTGTACTACCAAATCCTTTCATGCCTTCACCATTGCTCAAACCCATATGCAAATTTATGAATATCATTAAATATTGCCTTGAATCAATCAAAATTACCAACTAAAATCGATAGTCTAATGATTCGTACAACAATTATAGTTGGGTCAAATCAATTTTTTTACAGAATTTCGAGTAAATTTCGAAAAAATGAAATAATAATAATCGAGCATGAGTATTATACAAATGAGAACCAAAAACAAATACTTGTCAAAAGAATAGATAAATAAGCATTTTGTAGAAATAAATGTTGAAATAAAACTTACCTGTTGTGTTTCGGAAAAATAGAAGCTTTAGCTGATTGAGTTTCTAATTCAAAGCTCTCAATTTTTTGCGAGTTTTCAATTTCTTCCTTTCTCTTACTTACATAACTCCACCTCCGCCGTTCCAACTTCAAAAGAGTTTATTCGTTTCATTTTTATTTTTTATTTTTAGGAGCATTTTTTAAATAGAAAAAGTTTATTCGTTTTTTTTTTCTAAGGGTAAAACGTGTTTTCCACCCACCAGCTTTGAGTGTGTGCATTTTTCATCCTAATCTTTTTTTAGTACATACTTGGCCCCTCAGTTCTAAATATTGCAAGACATCACCTTTGGTTGGCTGATGATCGAATTTTTAGATATATTTTCATCGAATTTTCACCATTTAGAATTGCTTAAGGGCACTATTAATCTTACGAGCACATTCCTAGTTAGATTTAAATTATTTATTATACAATAACTCCTCATAAATAAAGAATTGAAACTCCTAATGAATACATTCCTGTCATAATTTATGAAATATGAAAAGATCAATTTCAAATGCATACACTTTTGAAATTCTTCTTACCAAAATTTGTCGGCAATATGGACAAGACAAATGCGACCCTGGGCACGTGTCAATGCACCCGACGTGGAATCCATGTCCACACTGCAGCAGCACACGTATTTCCTCGTCGTTGGTGGACTCCTCAAGGCAAATGGCACATGGAACTAACTAATTTCATATGTTAAACACGTAATATAATACAATAATGGGTAAATTTATAATGAATGTTATTTTTTAAATTATTTATTAAAGTATGCGATTAACGTATAATCCATATTATAGTTATTACTTATTTTATTATATAATATAATTACCATAAAAAAATAATTAGTCATGTGCAAATAACGTGCATTTTTCTAGCGTTATATGTTTGTGTACAATGGAGTTCAAGTATAATACATAAGGCCATGCTTGGAATTTAGGCATAAAAAAACGAAGTGGTACTATGTGTAAGGTTACGATAAAAAATATATTTTCAATTTTGTAGCCTAAACTAATCAAACATAACTGATATGATCAGGAATGCTTTTACAATAAATTAAAAAGCAACCAAAATATACCCAAATATGAACATTTATGGATATAAAATAACTTAAGAAATAGTTAGTTGTATCCCTATCAATGAAATTATCATATTAGCACTTGGTACCCTTGGAAAATAACTATACAACCTTTCACCCTCATTTTGTTTGCGCACGACGTTAGTGTGATGGCATTTACATATTAAACTCCTCATAAATAAAGAATTGAAACTCCAAATGAATAAATTCTTGTCATAATTTATCTGATGAAATATGAAAAGATCAATTTCAAATGCATACACTTTTGAAATTCTTCTAATTACCAAAATATGTCGGCAATATGGACAAGACAAATGCAACCCTGGGCACGTGTCAATGCACCCGACGTGGAATCCATGTCCACACTGCAGCAACACACGTATTTCCTCGTCGTTGGTGGACTCCTCAAGGCAAATGGCACATGGAACTAACAAATTTCATATGTTAAACACGTAATATAATACAATAATGGGTAAATTTATAATGAATGTTATTTTTTAAATTATTTATTAAAGTATGCGATTAACGTATAATCCATATTATAGTTATTACTTATTTATTATATAATATAATTACCGTAAAAAATTAATTAGTCATGTGCAAATAACGTGCATTTTTCTAGCGTTATATGTTTGTGTACAATGGAGTTCAAATATAATACATAAGGCTATGCTTGGAATTTAGGCTTAAAAAAACGAAGTGGTACTATGTGTAAGGTTACCATAAAAAATATATTTTCAATTTTGTAGCCTAAACTAATCAAACATAACTGATATGATCAGGAATGCTTTTACAATAAATTAAAAAGCAACCAAAATATACATAAATATGAACATTTATGGATATAAAATAACTTAAGAAATAGTTAGTTGTATCCCTATCAATGAAATTGCCATATTAGCACTTTGTACCCTTGGAAAATAACTATACAACCTTTCACCCTTATTTTGTTTGCGCACGACGTTAGTGTGATGGCATTTACATATTAAACTCCTCATAAATAAATAATTGAAACTCCTAATGAATAAATTCTTGTCATAAATTATCTGATGAAATATGAAAAGATCAATTTCAAATGCATACACTTTTGAAATTCTTCTTACCAAAATTTGTCGGCAATATGGACAAGACAAATGCGACCCTGGGCACGTGTCAATGCACCCGACGTGGAATCCATGTCCACACTGCAGCAACACACGTATTTCCTCGTCGTTGGTGGACTCCTCAAGGCAAATGGCACATGGAACTAACAAATTTCATATGTTAAACACGTAATATAATACAATAATGGGTAAATTTATAATGAATGTTATTTTTTAAATTATTTATTAAAGTATGCGATTAACGTATAATCCATATTGTAGTTATTACTTATTTATTATATAATATAATTACAGTAAAAAATTAATTAGTCATGTGCAAATAACGTGCATTTTTCTAGCGTTATATGTTTGTGTACAATGGAGTTCAAATATAATACATAAGGCTATGCTTGGAATTTAGGCTTAAAAAAACGAAGTGGTACTATGTGTAAGGTTACCATAAAAAATATATTTTCAATTTTGTAGCCTAAACTAATCAAACATAACTGATATGATCAGGAATGCTTTTACAATAAATTAAAAAGCAACCAAAATATACATAAATATGAACATTTATGGATATAAAATAACTTAAGAAATAGTTAGTTGTATCCCTATCAATGAAATTGCCATATTAGCACTTTGTACCCTTGGAAAATAACTATACAACCTTTCACCCTTATTTTGTTTGCGCACGACGTTAGTGTGATGGCATTTACATATTAAACTCCTCATAAATAAAGAATTGAAACTCCTAATGAATAAATTCTTGTCATAAATTATCTGATGAAATATGAAAAGGTCAATTTCAAATGCATACACTTTTGAAATTCTTCTTACCAAAATTTGTCGGCAATATGGACAAGACAAATGCGACCCTGGGCACGTGTCAATGCACCCGACGTGGAATCCATGTCCACACTGCAGCAGCACACGTATTTACTCGTCGTTGGTGGACTCCTCAAGGCAAATGGCACATGGAACTAACTAATTTCATATGTTAAACACATAATATAATACAATGAAGGGTAAATTTATAATGAATGTAATTTTTTAAATTATTTATTAAAAAATGCGATTAACGCATAATCCATATTATAGTTATTACTTATTTTATTATATAATACAATTACCGTAAAAAATTAATTAGTCCTGTGCAAATAGCGTGCATTTTTCTAGCGTTATATGTTTGTGTACAATGGAGTTCAAGTATAATACATAAGGCTATGCTTGGAATTTAGGCATAAAAAAACGAAGTGGTACTATGTGTAAGGTTACCATAAAAAATATATTTTCAATTTTGTAGCCTAAACTAATCAAACATAACTAATATGATCAGGAATGCTTTTACAATAAATTAAAAAGCAACCAAAATATACCCAAATATGAACATTTATGGATATAAAATAACTTAAGAAATAGTTAGTTGTATCCCTATCAATGAAATTGCCATATTAGCACTTTGTACCCTTAGAAAATAACTATACAACATTTCACCCTCATTTTGTTTGAGCACGACTTTAGTGTGATGGCATTTACATATTAAACTCCTCATAAATAAAGAATTGAAACTCCTAATGAATAAATTCCTGTCATAATTTATCTGATGAAATATGAAAAGATCAATTTCAAATGCATACACTTTTGAAATTCTTCTTACCAAAATTTGTCGGCAATATGGACAAGACAAATGCGACCCTGGGCATGTGTCAATGCACCCGACGTGAAATCCATGTCCACACTGCAGCAACACATGTATTTCCTCGTCGTTGGTGGACTCCTCAAGGCAAATGGCACATGGAACTAACTAATTTCATATGTTAAACACGTAATATAATACAATAATGGGTAAATTTTTAATGAATGTTATTTTTTAAATTATTTATTAAACAATGCGATTAATGTATAATCTATATTATAGTTATTAATTATTTTATTATATAATACAATTACCGTAAAAAAATAATTAGTCATGTGCTAATAACGTGCATTTTTCTAGCGTTATATGTTTGTGTACAATGGAGTTCAAGTATAATACATAAGGCTATGCTTGGAATTTAGGCATAAAAAAACGAAGTGGTACTATGTGTAAGGTTACCATAAAAAATATATATTTTCAATTTTGTAGCCTAAATTAATCAGACATAATTGATATGATCGGGAATGCTTTTACAATAAATTAAAAAGAAACCAAAATATACCCAAATATGAACATTTATGGATATAAAATAACTTAAGAAATAGTTAGTTGTATCCTTATCAATGAAATTGCCATATTAGCACTTTGTACCCTTAGAAAATAACTATACAATCTTTCACCCTCATTTTGTCTGCGCACGACGTTAGTGTGATGGCATTTACATATTAAACACCTCATAAATAAAGAATTGAAACTCCTAATGAATACATTCCTGTCATAATTTATCTGATGAAATATGAAAAGATCAATTTCAAATGCATACATTTTGAAATTCTTCTTACCAAAATTTGTCGGCAATATGGACAAGACAAATGCGACCCTGGGCACGTGTCAATGCACCCGACGTGGAATCCATGTCCACACTGCAGTAGCACACGTATTTCCTCGTCGTTGGAGAACTCCTCAAGGCAAATGGCACATTTAACTAACTAATTTCATATGTTAATTACATAATATAATACAATAATGGGTAAATTTATAATGAATGTTATTTTTTAATTTTTTTTTTAAATGCCGAATCGAAAGACTTATCTTATAGAGAGTAGAATTATTGAATTCTCACTCGATCATCGTTAGAAAGGTTAAAGACAACAGTTGCAGACAAATTAAAAAAAATATGCAACTCAACTTGTTCCGAGATTTTAATTTTTGTGATCGAGCCGAATTCAAACACCAAATATGAAGATGGCTTCGAGCTCGAGCCAAGCTCGAACTACATTCTTGCTTTTCGAGCTGAGTACAAATATAGTCTTGTCCGACTTATTTGAGCTCGGTCTCAGCCCTATGTGGAATCGAAAAATTTAAGATAAATGGGGAACTTAAAAAAAATTGGTGTCCGAACCGCTAATATTTTGTATTATGGTCGATTTTAGCCTTGATCAAATGGATTAATGACATTATTCTGATTTTAACTTCAGATATTTTGGTAGGGCAAATGAAGAAATTCTGGACAAATTTAAAGAAAAAACCGCCGTTTGTGACACAAAATGGCATTTATTTTTATAATAGTATAATAGTATTAGATTTATTAGTATATCCTTAAGACACGTCCCCTCATACGTTTGTAGCAACAAAATTTCGAGTCTAAAATATATTAAACAAGAAATAATTGTACAAATTAAAATTTAATGATTTAATGAAGTGGTTACAATCTCTATGATTCCCTTGATTCTAATCTTAAAGAAAAATAAATGTTTCTTGAACTTGATCTTGGAAAATGTTGATTTGATCTTCTCCAAAATGATTTTTGTGCTCGAATAACGTTAATCCAAGGGCAAATTTGCTTAATCTTGGATCAAACGTGAAATGATTTGAATCTCTTCAACGAACGTCTTGAACTTCGTTGTAGATACTTTGAGTTTTGAAGAATTTGATCTTCCTTGGACCGTTGTAGATCTTCAATAACGTTTAAATGAGGGCTTCTTAGCTTGTTCTCGAATCAAACGCCGGATTTTTCTTGATCTTCGAAGAATGTCTTGAGTTAATGAAAAAGGTTTTGAAGAACGTCTCGTAGAGAGAATTTTGCTCCTTCAACTTGTGCTCCTTCAGAAAAATGTGTGTTTTTCTTCTAAGAGAGGACCCCTATTTATAGTGGCAGAAAGAAGAGTCCAGGTAGAATTAGTCAATTGAATGGTGTAATTTGATTGGCTCTCAGTAGTAGAAGACCTACATACTTCTCTTTGTCTAAGAGATATGAACTCTTTTAAATGTTTATCACTTGTAGGAGATATGCACTCTTTTAATTGGTCGTGACACATCATCTTGAATACTTGGCATGATTTAATTGGTTCCTTCTACCAAGAGTCAAAATATTATTTGATTGGTTTAGACAATTCTATTCGACACTTGGCATCATTTTATTGGCCAATAAAATATAGATGGAATTTAATCAAATTAACTATTTACTTTGGATTTTAATTTAGTAAAAGTCCAAAAATAGCGAATTTAATTTAATTTCCAGTATGACTTCATTTTCATTTTTGGGAATAAAATTTAAGTGTCTACAACGTTAATTCCTCAGCTAACGTTTCCGCATATATTGATTTTTTTAAGCACAAAAATTAAAGATTTCTTTGTGCAAAAAAATATAGAGTGAATTTTATTTAAATGGGATAAGTAAAGAAGTTAATTAGTTAAATTAACTAAAGCACTAAGGGCAAAATAGAAATACCAAAAAATTTATACATCATGACATGGTTTCTCTTTATACTTGTACTTGTATATCCTCAGCATGCATTCTCGCGTGAAATACACAATACGTAGTTACTACAACTTCTAGATTATTCTTTTTTTATATATTAGAGATCCAAATCCTCTACAATAGAAATCTTAAAGGGGTGTCATTATAGACTTTTGATTGTATAAAGTTGTCATTGATAATTCCCCTTAACTTTATGTCTGTTTATTATATGCAGAAGACAAATACTACAACTCGTACATGAGCATTCTTCGTGCATGTCATTTGAGTGAACATAGGAGGGAAGATCTCATCATCAATCAATTAATTCTTCTCATATAAGGCTGTTGCTTTGTAATCTAATATCTCATATAAACATGGTCGCACAACATATATATATACATTTTCTGATTCTTAAAAACATACTTGTTACCAAATAAAATCACTTATAAATTACAATATCAAAGACATGATCCATAGGAAGATCAAAGTCAAAACAAATTAAACAGAAAATTACAGCCAAGCTAGATTAGCTAACATAATATGACATGCACGGAATGAAGTAAAGCACGAAACTTGATTTCATCAAGGATAGACCCCAAACTATTAGAATTCTACGGCGCCACGACCAACGTCTGACGGCAATTTGGACAAGATCGATGCTCCCCCAGCCACGAGTCAATACACTTGACGTGAAATCCATGTCCGCACTGTGGCAAAACACGGAGTTTATCGCCGGCGGTGAACTCCTCCAAGCAAATGGAACACTCGGAGAAATTCGCCGCAACGTTGCCGCACGAGCCGTAGATAAAGATCGGTATAGAATCGAAAACCTCCCTCTCCTCTTCGTTGGAGAAGAGGTGGCGGATCCAATCGCGGAGCATGAAAGCAATGAGGATGGCGATGACAAAGAGGACGAAGATGGTGGCTATTGCGAAATTGGAGTTGAAGATGGTGGCTATTGCGTAAGTTGAGTCGGAGGTGAGGCTTTGGTGTGACGAAGGCGGGGGTGCAGGGGACATCCTTTCTCGACTTGGGATTTGCTATCTTTTGTGTTCTTTGTATTCCTACACTTAACTCTCTTCTCTTCTAGACTATAATTCTCCCTCTTTGATTAATTGATAGAACATATTTTTTACTTTTTGTTTCTTGTGTGCAACTATAGTAATTTACTTGTGTATAGTTGCAGACTTTATAGAATGTAACATGAGATAAAGAAGAGTTTAAGCTTATATGATTTCAGATTTGTAAGAGTTCCTTTCAAGTTGCCATTGCTATAAATGTTGTTATTTCTGATTTTGTTTAGAAATTTTCTTCATCTATGGGATTGAGTTTAAGTTTATATGATTTTCACATAGCATTTTGTTAATAAAATTGTGTTGATATTTTAACTCCCAACATATCAAATACACAATACAGAGTTACTACAACTTCTAGAATACTGTTTTTTATTTTTTTTATTTTTTTATATCAGCATCCAATAGCAATTTGATTATACCGACAACTTATGTTGTTCAACAAAGAGTTAAAGTTTTAAGAGGATATTAGGGATCCAAATCCTCTACTACAACTCAAATCTTATGTTGTTCAACAAAGGGGTATCACTGTAGACTTATAATTGTTAATTTACAGTTCTCTCAAAAAAAAAAAAAATTGTTAATTTACAGTTGGATGAAATAAATAAAATATCTTGGTATGGGAATAATTGATATAACAAGGATCATTCTCCTATTATCATTTATTTCATCAGTTTTCTTGTGAATCGATCAACCGATTCTATATTAGAGCTAATTGATATATCGCAAAGTAAATAACAAATTCAAGCTAAGAAACGCAAGAATATAAATTGGCAATAATCGTTACAATCCCCGGCAACGGCGCCAAAAACTTGTTGCGTTCCAAATACGAGTACGTAAATCGCGCAAGTATACGGTCGTCTACAAGTAATAAAGTGATAAGGGGTGTCGAACCCATGAGGAATTGTTCAATTAATTACCAAAAGCTATCTTGAGACTTTACTTGAGTTCATGTAAATGACGTTGGTGAAATGGTTGTTTGATACTCCAACTAAAGTGAAGTGATTAAGATATATCTAAGTACTTAACTTGTTAATAAGATAAAGACATCTAGGATTTTACGTCACCTAGTTCAATTCAAGATAAATAACTCGACAATAGATAATTAATGCTTGTGTTTGCTATTCAAGGATTCAATGACGTTCGTATGTATCTTCCGAGTTGCATACCAACCTATCGAATTAAACTAATCCAATTTATGCCTAAATGGACTAAGATCTAATCGAAGCATTAAACTCAAACCTTAAACGAATACGAAACGACCTAGGTATATGTCTATCCTAGAATCGAATAACAATCCAATTTCATAATCAAATCCTCAAAATCACTATGTCTAGCAATCAAGAATCAATAATTTTCACCTCAAAGTTGGCCAAACCTTAAGACGAACAATAAGCACGAAATCGGATTAACGAACACATGTAAGCATCATATCAATCGTCATATCATCATTTAATCAAGAATCAAACATAGGATCAATAAAAACCTAGAATAAAGATGATTAGCTACTCATAGCAATAATTATATCATTCATTACATTAATGAAGGCCATAAATGTAAATGAACAAAGTAAGAGAGTTAGAGTAAGCTTAGGTAGTGAAATCTATATCAACTCCTCCCTCAAGCCTTTGTTGTTCTTCATTCAAAAGTACAAGCAAAAGCCTTCTTCTTTAATGGAGGCAAGATGATAAAAAGATGATAGGAGTTGTGTTGATTTCCCTCCTAACCTTCTAACCTAGTGAATCAAATAATCCCCTAATGCCTAAGTTACCCCAAAAACTATAGTAACCAAGACCAAAAAGTCCCCCAACAAGTTTACAATTACAATTGGGAGTTAGGAAATTATACAAAAACACCCTGCCTTTCCGCAGAAAAATATCTGCTGGTAGCAGGGGTGCACCGCGGTGTATATACGACACACCGCGGTGTGACAAGACATGCACCGCGGTGTATAAACAATGCACCGCGGTGTGACCTGCTGATCAACCACACTGCTGGAATCTTTCTTTTTAGCTCCAGTTCACTCTCGTGGTGGGTAAAATGACTCGCAATCACTGATACGGATACTCCGAATCACTCTAAGATGTCCTTTCCTACAAACCACGGAGAAAACGATCAAAACACGAACAAAAACACAAAAAACGAACAAAGGCCAAACGAAGGGGCCAAAGAAGGAAAAGCCACGCAAACACGCAAAAGCAAGCAAAACTCGGATTAAAACAAGACGTTTTGGGCTTAAGAATGTTTGTGATAATGACGTTTTCACGGCATTATCAACACCCCCAAACTTAAATGCTTGCTCGTCCCCGAGCAAAGAAAGCAAAAGACAAGTATCAAACATGCATACTTATGATCAAAACGCCAAAACTTAACAATTTCAAATTATTCTTCGAACAAGTTCTGCGTGTGTGTGAGATGGCTTTGGCTGGATTCTATCTTAGGTGAATACGTCCCAATAGATCAAAATCATCGGTTCTAATTGCGCGGACTCCTAAGGTTTTGACAAAGAGTCTCTCCTAACCGTAGATTTCCAACTTAATGTTCAAATCACATTACGAAGCTAAGTTGTAGGCATTTTAAGAGTGTTGTCCCTATTCTTGAACTAGTTAACAAATTTAGTCCCTAGCTCTTTCCCACCATACTTTGCTTTTTCTTTTGATTTACAAAGATAACATAGCACTTGTGCTTTACAATGATTTTACAATAACAAACTAGCACTAATGATGAAGATTGCTTGTGCTTCTAGACATTTAACTTTTTTTTTTTTTGGGCTACTAGCACCATTCCTTTCCTTTGTACATTTCATTTGAACTTTTCATTACAAAACTTGCACCATTACAACGAAATAGAGTAATTACAAAAATAATCCAATAATTTCATCATTTGAAGGCTTAGCCTTTCTTTTCTCTCATAGAAGTGCATACATTTTAGCAACTTCTCTACTCGTTTCTTTTAAGAGCTAGGTGTTCAAAGGTTTTTCATTCTTGAAAAGGGTTCACTCCCCCAAACTTAAGTCATTTTGTTCCTTTTACACTTCGTTTTCAAACTAAAGTTTGGAGAGAATCTAAGTTACACAAAAGGAATCCTAGAACCTATTATCACTAAAGTTCATTATCCAACTTAAATACAACCTAGCCTTAGCCAATGTGCTCAAATTTTTGTAGAACATGTTCAAATAATAATAAGAATTTGAAAAATTTTGGCGGGTCGACCTAGCATGTATGCAAGTACTTGCGACCTCTCTCCCCCAAACTTAAAATGCACAATGTCCCCATTGTGTGAATTGAGAAAAACGGAGTGAGGTCGACACGACAAAACAACGCACAAAAGAAAAACAAGCACACAAACGCACAAACAACAAAACAAAACAAAAGAAAGCGGTAAATGAAAGAGCACGGTTCTAATATAATAATAAAGCAATGAAATAACAATCCTCGTCTCAAACAAACTTCAACCTAACAATTCAAGTCATAAACAATATCCCAATCTCCGAATCAACATAAAACAATTCCAATACAAGACGGAATCAAAGATATAACATTTTAGAACAATATAAACCGACGGAAATGTGAAAAATGTAAAGCAAACGCCCTTTTTTGCTAATCATGACGTTCAAACATCCCGCGGTAGTTTTCCGTCTTTTACTGGTCCCGTGCATCTCGGGCAAGCTCTTCTTGCTCATCAATATGCATATCAGCTACCTCATCGGGTTCCTGTCCCGCATACTCGTGAAAGTTGGGACGCGGTGGAAAGGCTGGTAGCGGTAGGGCATCAAATCTGGCATCCCCAAGAATCGCCCGAAAGGCCATGTCCTGCCGGTCACTCAAAGTAGTGAGGAAATTTGACGTGTACTCCTGGTAGACATTGAAATCCCTTCGAAGAGCTGTCAACCCTTGTTGTTCACGAGGTACCCGCTGGAAGTTTCCGGCTGGAGGGTTCGGCCTAGGCGCAAAGTTCTGATAGGTAAGGCCCAAAGAGGCACAAATGGAAGCATTCCCGATCGGTTTACCCAGCCGACACACTTCCTGCATAACACCAAAATCGACACCTGCATTCTTACACAGACCAAAGATTAGATACGGGAAGATAAAGCTCTTCTGCTTGGCGGATTTACGATCAATGGTGCTCTGGAGCCGAGCGTGAATAACTTTGCCGAGGTTGAACTTGAGCCTTTTTGTGAGGGCATAGAGAAGGGGCACTCGATCATCACCGTATGTGGTGTTATATGAGGTTGGTGCGAGGTGAGAGCACATTACGGTTGCCCATGCCTTTGCTTCTTGCTTCATTAGACCATGACGAAGTGGCTCATATGTGATCGTGTTGTTGATCGAGAGAAAAGCTTTCATTCTTGCTAATTGATGTTTCTCAATCTCCCCCGAACGCAGCAGATCATCTGTATCATCTCTCTGACCCTCGGGCCATACGATGTGATAGAACTCGTTGATGGCATCCGGAGTAAAGCTAACTTCCACACCTCTAACCCAAGCAACTTCCGTGGCTTTTGCAAAGTGAGCATTGGCATAAAACTCACGTGCGATTTCTCCGGGGAATGTATCTCGCACGGGTCTTTGAAGAAGGGCATTCCAACCCCGCGCCTCGATTTGATCATATAGAAAGGGATAAGCCGCTCTATCATAGGTTATGTACCTCTCGGCCAAGAACTTCTTATCCAAGTCTTCATAAAACGAGTCTTGAGCCGCCTTTGACAAAAACCGGGTGGTATCATAGTCTTCCTCCTCTACCACCGGTTCTTTTCCTTTCGAGTTTCTAGTGCGTTTAGGAGGCGCACGTGAACTCCCACCTCTAACCCTCGGCATTGTTATCAAATATATTCAAAACCACCCAAATCAACCAACAATCAATTCAAAATCGTTAACTAACAATCCTCGATCAAAATAACGAACGAATGCACACTAACAATCACAACTTTTTCATTCAAGCATTTTATCAAACACCTAGTGTACAATCCCAAACTAACTATTTCTCTTCAATGTTTCCAAGAATTTCCACCCAAAAATTCAACACCAACAAAGCAATACCAACTAAGCAATACCATCAAGGAGTTTAGCCATACTTACCTCTTGATGCACAAAATCGAAGAATTTTGATTTTTGAAGTTTTGGGGGAGAATTCGGTTTTGGTGTGATCAAGGGGGAAAATGAGAGTTTTGGGTGATTATGTGAGTAGCTTGTGGGGGTTGGTGTGAGTGAGGAGAGATTGAGAGTGTCGGGGAGGAATTCGTGAGAGATGAGTGAGGGGGAGGAATTTACGTGAGGGACGAGTAAGGACGTGGGAGAAGTGAGAGTTTTGAAATTGGGGGGAAGTGAGTGGGTTCGGGACTTTAAGTCCCTGGAGAAATTGCACCGCGGTGCAAGTCATTCACGCCGCGGTGTGACATTCATGCGCCGCGGTGTACAAAATACACACCGCGGCGTGATGAAGGCAAAATCTGAACCAACTCTCTGGAAATTTTGCACCGCGGTGTATTTTTTTGCAAAAAGAGAGAAAACTTACTGGAAATTTTGCACCGCGGTGTGAATATTTTTGCACCGCGGTGTATTATTTCCAGAAAATTTTCTTCCAGTCTTTTGAATACCAAACGAATTGAGGTAAGTTTTTGTGTTCAAAATTTGAACACTTCAAATCAACTAAATTTAAAACTTACCTCGATTCTCGATTGGCTCAATTTCACAACTCCCGACTTGTATTTTCACGTTCGATTTTGCTACGTTGTCGTGCACAATCATTACCTACAACAAAAAAAACACAAGAACGAGAATCAAAAGACACGACACAACAACAACAAAAACAACAAGACAACGAAAGAGAAAAACAAAAAGCTTGGGTTGCCTCCCAAGGAGCGCTTGTTTATAGTCGTGAGCTCGACTTTGATACGTTGAAACTAGCTTGGGTGACTTTGAATCCCTTTTGGACTCCATTTGACTCTCATTGGCCCATTCTTCATGCCACCGCAAGCTAGGAGATTGGAAGAACATTGTTCATCCTTCTTTGTTTCTTCCGAATTGATTTTCTTTCTCATATCCGGATTCTTCTTTCGATGCCTTTTCCTCTTCCTTGAGCCCACCTTAAACGGATTATCTTTCTTGGTTTCTTTGTGGACTTCATCATTCCATGACTCATTCTTTCTCACCTTGTCAATCATGTAGCAAACAATTGGGGTTATAGAATTAGGTATATCACCGAAAGCATTAAATTTAACCTCTTCGTTTTCCACACGCATAGTGAGTTCTCCTTTTGACACGTCAATGAGAGTTTGTCCCGTGGCTAAGAATGGTCTTCCTAGGATGATTGGGACATCTTCGTCGGCCTCACAATCTAGAATGATGAAGTCGGCCGGAAATATGAATTTGTCGACTTTAACTAGCACGTCTTCAATTTTTCCCTTCGGGTACGTGATAGAGCGGTCGGCAAGTAGAAGCGTCACGGTAGTCGGTCGAGCTTCTCCAATACCCAATTTCTTAAACACCGACATAGGCATGAGGTTTATGCTTGCGCCTAAATCGCACAAGGCCTTCCCTTGGTATTTATCTCCGATGGCAATCGGGATGGTGAATTTTCCGGGGTCTTTTAGCTTTGGAGGAAGCTTCTTTTGGACCATGGCACTACATTCCTCGGTTAAAGCAACCGTTTCAAATTCTCCAAACCTTCTTTTCTTTAATAGCACATCTTTCATGAACTTCGCATACTTCGGCATTTGCTCGAGAGCTTCTACCAAAGGAATATTGATATGCAATTGTTTCAAAATTCCCATGAATTTTTCAAATTGTTTTTCCTCTTTCTTCTTTTGAAACTTTTGAGAAAAGGGAGGAGTTGGCTTGCTTGTGGGTATGGGTGTCAAAGAAATTGGTTCTTTCGGCACCTCCTTTTCCGACTCCACTTCTTCAACCAAAGACTCTTTACTCCCGTTTTGAGTCTCCTCGGCTTCCATTGGATTTTCATTAGGCATAGCCGGACCTTCATACCGTTTTCCATTCCTCAAGGAAATAGCATTAATATGTTCAACTGTACCTTGATTCGGCGATTCGGTTGTACTCGGCAAAGCTCCCGGGGGTCTTGCACTTAAGGCTTGGGCAACCTGCCCCATTTGCAATTGAAGATTCCTTAATACCCCCGAGTGTTCTTGCAACTGTTTGGAAACATCTTCCAATTTAGAATCGTTGGTAAACATGTATTTGGTGGTGTGCTTCATGAACTCACCAAATGCATCCTCCCATGCTGGTTTTGATTCAACGGGCTGTTTTTGCCTTTCTTGAAACCCGGGGGGTGCGGAGGATTGATGACCTCCTTGATATGATTGTTGTTGGGCATTGTTTGGATTACTCCAAGAGAAGTTTGGATGCTTTTGCCAATGAGGGACATAGTTGTTTTGGTATGATTGGTGTCCTTGATTGTTTCGATAGTTATTCCCAAGGTAGTTCACCGCCTCGGGGTTTCCGGGACACATATCATAAGTGTGAGCTCCTCCACACGTCACACAACTAGGTGGCATGGCTTGTACTTGTTGGACTACTTCCGGCTTTTGGCCAAGTTTGTCCACTTTATTGCTCAAAATCGCCATTTGGGCACTCAATGCTGTAATTGCATCCAATTCAAGTCTCCCGGGAGTAGATTTGGCAGAAGTTGCTCTCTCGGACGTCCATGAATGATTGTTATAAGCCATGGTGTCAAGAATTTCCCACGATTCATCGTAAGACTTAGAAAGCATAGCACCACCCGCAGTGGCATCGACTAGAGCTCTAGTAGGTCCATGCAACCCATTGTAAAATGTTTGCATTAGAATATACTCGGCTATGCCGTGGTGTTGACATTTCTTCAACAACTCTTTGAATCTGGCCCAAGCTTCGTACAAAGACTCTTGATCTAGTTGCCGGAATGCTAGAATATCATTCCTCAATTTGGTAGTCTTCGGGGGAGGGAAAAACTTCCTCAAGAACTTCCCGGTTAGATCTTCCCAAGAAGTTATAGATTGAGATTGTAGAGAATCCAACCAATCTTTTGCGAGATCCCTCAATGAGTACGGAAATAGCATCAACCGCAAGGCATCCTTTGTTACACCCGCAATGATGAATGAATCACTAGTCATCATAAACTTCTTCAAGTGAGCATGAGGATCTTCACTAGAATGACCTCCAAATTGACCTTCGGCATTTAGCATATTGAACATTACCGGCTTGAGCTCAAAGTTAGGTGCCGTAATGGTAGGTCTGACAATGCAAGAACCGAGCTCATCCAACTTAGGTGTACCATACTCATTAATAGGTCGATTCCTATTATTTGGCTCTTCGGGAGCAATTTGTATAGGGTTCACCATAGCCGGATTAACTCCTTGATTTTCCATAGGTGAAGATTCACCCTTTTTCTCTTTCTTCCTTGCTTTTCTTCGCTTTCTAAAGGTCCTCTCAATCTCCGGATCAACAGGAGCAAGGGGTAATGTCGAAGCTCTTGGCATACACTGAGAGAAAGGTACCTATGAATACAAAGATCGCAAAGTAAATAACAAATTCAAGCTAAGAAACGCAAGAATATAAATTGGCAATAATCGTTACAATCCCCGGCAACGGCGCCAAAAACTTGTTGCGTTCCAAATACGAGTACGTAAATCGCGCAAGTATACGGTCGTCTACAAGTAATAAAGTGATAAGGGGTGTCGAACCCACGAGGAATTGTTCAATTAATTACCAAAAGCTATCTTGAGACTTTACTTGAGTTCATGTAAATGACGTTGGTGAAATGGTTGTTTGATACTCCAACTAAAGTGAAGTGATTAAGATATATCTAAGTACTTAACTTGTTAATAAGATAAAGACATCTAGGATTTTACGTCACCTAGTTCAATTCAAGATAAATAACTCGACAATAGATAACTAATGCTTGTGTTTGCTATTCAAGGATTCAATGACGTTCGTATGTATCTTCCGAGTTGCATACCAACCTATCGAATTAAACTAATCCAATTTATGCCTAAATGGACTAAGATCTAATCGAAGCATTAAACTCAAACCTTAAACGAATACGAAACGACCTAGGTATATGTCTATCCTAGAATCGAATCACAATCCAATTTCATAATCAAATCCTCAAAATCACTATGTCTAGCAATCAAGAATCAATAATTTTCACCTCAAAGTTGGCCAAACCTTAAGACGAACAATAAGCACGAAATCGGATTAACGAACACATGTAAGCATCATATCAATCGTCATATCATCATTTAATCAAGAATCAAACATAGGATCAATAAAAACCTAGAATAAAGATGATTAGCTACTCATAGCAATAATTATATCATTCATTACATTAATGAAGGCCATAAATGTAAATGAACAAAGTAAGAGAGTTAGAGTAAGCTTAGGTAGTGAAATCTATATCAACTCCTCCCTCAAGCCTTTGTTGTTCTTCATTCAAAAGTGCAAGCAAAAGCCTTCTTCTTTAATGGAGGCAAGATGATAAAAAGATGATAGGAGTTGTGTTGATTTCCCTCCTAACCTTCTAACCTAGTGAATCAAATAATCCCCTAATGCCTAAGTTACCCCAAAAACTATAGTAACCAAGACCAAAAAGTCCCCCAACAAGTTTACAATTACAATTGGGAGTTAGGAAATTATACAAAAACACCCCTGCCTTTCCGCAGAAAAATATCTGCTGGTAGCAGGGGTGCACCGCGGTGTATATACGACACACCGCGGTGTGACAAGACATGCACCGCGGTGTATAAACAATGCACCGCGGTGTGACCTGCTGATCAGCCACACTGCTGGAATCTTTCTTTTTAGCTCCAGTTCACTCTCGTGGTGGGTAAAATGACTCGCAATCACTGATACGGATACTCCGAATCACTCTAAGATGTCCTTTCCTACAAACCACGGAGAAAACGATCAAAACACGAACAAAAACACAAAAAACGAACAAAGGCCAAACGAAGGGGCCAAAGAAGGAAAAGCCACGCAAACACGCAAAAGCAAGCAAAACTCGGATTAAAACAAGACGTTTTGGGCTTAAGAATGTTTGTGATAATGACGTTTTCACGGCATTATCATGGGGGCGTATCAGAAATAAAGTTTGAAGATTCTTCAGTTCGTAAAGATAACATGGAAGAAAAAGAAGAAGATTGATCAATTGTAAAATTAGGGCAGAAGATTATTTAATTTTCCCCCTTTTCTCTTCTTTAGTTGGTTTAGCGCTTTTAGTGTGTGTTAGTCAGCATTTTTATTTATTCATAGTTCTTCCTTTACTAGCCGTTAGGATCAGTTATTATAAATAGGGGAATAGCTTCCAAAGCTTTGTACAGATTATTCTACAGATTTAATTCTTTGTAAATTTACTCTCAATTTTGATTCTCAATTCCATTTATTCTTTCTGCATCTCTTTACATTTAGTTTTCCTAATTGATGAATACATTACATAATCTAAGATCAGAATTAGTCTTCAGCTTCTTTGTACTACCAAATCCTTTCATGCCTTCACCATTGCTCAAACCCATATGCAAATTTCTGAATATCATTAAATATTGCCTTGAATCAATCAAAATTACCAACTAAAATCAATAGTCTAATGATTCGTACAACAATTATAGTTGGGTCAAATCAATTTTTTTACAGAATTCCGAGTAAATTTCGAAAAAATGAAATAATAATAATCGAGCATGAGTATTATACAAATGAGAACCAAGACAAATACTTATCAAAAGAATAGATAAATAAGCATTTTGTAGAAATAAATGTTGAAATAAAATTTACCTGTTGTGTTTCGGAAAAATAGAAGCTTTAGCTGATTGAGTTTCTAATTCAAAGCTCTCAATTTTTTGCGAGTTTTCAATTTCTTCCTTTCTCTTACTTACATAACTCCACCTCCGCCGTTCCAACTTCAAAAGAGTTTATTCGTTTCATTTTTATTTTTTATTTTTAGGAGCATTTTTTAAATAGAAAAAGTTTATTCGTTTTTTTTCTAAGGGTAAAACGTGTTTTCCACCCACCAGCTTTGAGTGTGTGCATTTTACATCCTAATCTTTTTTTAGTACATACTTGGCCCCTCAGTTCTAAATATTGCAAGACTTCACCTTTGTTTGGCTGATGATCGAATTTTTAGAAATATTTTCATCGAATTTTCACCATTTAGAATTGCTTAAGGGCACTATTAATCTTACGAGCACATTCCTAGTTAGATTTAAATTATTTATTCAAGCAGGTTTCTAGTTATTTATAATCATTTTAACAATTCAATGTAATTTATAATTCTTAAAAGACTTTGTGGAAAAAAATTATTCAGACCTGACTTGACCAAATTAATTCAGCCACATGACAAATGTATTCTTTCACATGGGCGACCTCGCAGATTTTGTTGAAGTACATATTCATCGGGTATGTGGCTCGAAGTTCTTTTCCCTAATTTTTGTGTCTCCCATTTTGAGGCACTGAATTCAGATCATCTATCTATCCTTATTGAACTAATTTGCAACGGGGGACGATGACAACGGAGTTTTAAATTTGAAGCCATGGGCCTAAAAGCGGGGGATTTTTCCCCAATTCAACCGGTTTTTTTAATCGATTTAACCCATATAGTGTCAATTTAAGTTGGTTAAATATTAAATTAAATCTATAGAAATAGGTGAAAGTGATGTGAAATTAGTTAAGAAAGAGTTGTACTAGGGAAAAAGGGTTAAAATGGCAAAAAATAAGTGAAATCGATAACAACGAGTAAAATCGGCAAAAGCATGTGAAATAAGTGAAAACGGGTTAAACAGACCAAAATGTGTAAAATTGGTGGAAAATGAGTTGACATGCATGAATAGGTGAAATCGGTGAAATGAATTACAACAACAAAAATAGGTTAAACCAATTAAAAGAAATGGGTGAAATCGAACAAAAACTATTTAAACCGGTCAAAACAAATTTATATCGGTGAAATCAATGAAAAGTTGGCGAATTGATTAAAATTATTCAAACCTGGTTCAATAAATTTAAAAATTGTAGCATATAATATCAATAGTCCAAACCACATTAGCTATTGAAATGAGTGGAATTTTGAGATGCCTTATAACAAAAGTTACCAAAATAAGAGATTTGATGTGAATTTCAAATCACATAATGCATTTTAAATTCCATGTCAAATCCAAATTCATTCATCCAACTGGAGTCTGGATTGTTTTACGTTTATTTGGATATTTGATGGCAAAAGAAAATCTTTTAGTTTAGGTAAATTTATTTTCCAAACTTCCTAACTATTTGAAGTACATGGACTTAACTTCAACTAATCCGACCTAAAACCGGTAAAATTAGATAAAAATATTTATTTAATGGAGGTCTGATGCATATGGTACTACTAATTTTTTTTATTCATAATATATGGAGCGAATACCGATCATGGTCGATCTGATTTGTTAATGACTCTAATTTGATATGAAATAAAAATTTATATATACATAATGTGATGCATATATATTTATACATAATGTGAATGCACTATAAGGGAAGGGTATACGCCTTTCCTAACACCAATTGATTTTGGGGCAATTGGTAGCGCCTCAGGTCCTACATTATTCACCCAAGAAGTACCAATAGATATAAAAAGTACTAGAGGAACCATTGTAATCCCTATAATTGATAGTGAACAAATAGCAGCCAGAATAGAAAAAAATAGAAATAAAGAAGAAATAAATAAAATAGGATATATTCAAATTGCTACGATACAGGTATTAATAAAATCAACTTTCAAAGAAGGTATTAATTCACCAATAGCTTTAAAAGCCTACAACCGAAGAATTAAAAATACTCATGAATCCGATCAAATTGGACAAGCTGGAATGATAAAATCCGAGGGGGCTGTCCGATTTAAATTTGCAAAATGGATCGGATCCTTGGATCTAAACCAAATCCGATCCGGAATCGATGGAATTTATCAGCAATTATTGAGGGGTAGTTTCGTAGTTTTGCAATCAAATTGGACAAGCTGGCATGATAAATTGGGCTGGATCTAAGTCCGAGAGGGGGCTGTCCAATTTAAATTTGCAATATGGATCAGATCCAAGGTTCTAATTCAAATCCTATGGATCAGATCCATAAACAATCCAGATAAAAAAACAAACAATTAAAATATTCAACTCCCCAAGTCCATCATCAACTACATACCCAATCACCACCCACCCCACCCTGCCACAATTCCTCAACCGTGTGCATCCACTTTTTCACTAATTTCATCGATTTTGAATTGTATTTGATCGAAGAAGCTCGTTTTTTCACTAATTTCATTAATTTAAACCATTTTGATCGTTTAACATGTTTTTCACTGTTCCGTTTTTTCACTAATTTCATTAATTTGAATCATTTTTTAATCGATTTAACCCATTTTCACTGATTTTTAACCGATTTAACTAGTTTTTTCACTAATTTCTTTGATTTAACCCATTTTTTTTTACTGATTTAACCAATTTTTCAACGTTTTCATCGTTTCTCCACCATTTTCATTGATCTAACCATTTTTTACTTAACACATTTATTCATGATGGTGAAACCGTGAGAGGGAAAGAGAGGATCATTTAAATCCATGGTGGTTCAATACTAGATGTGAAAATTCTTCAATCGGATCGGTGCATATGCGATTCATAGTGTTAGATCCACTTTGGATCCGATCCATTTGAGATCTGATCCATAAGGATCTGACCCGATTGATCCAATCGGTGTCGTAGTAGCAAAAATAGTGAATCAACCACAAACCCCTTTTCAAGTGAAAACACGTTTTCAAAAAAAAAGTCAAAATGAAAACACGTTTTCAAGCCCAAACGTCTGCACACATTTCTTATAAATTTTAGTGTGGATCTTTATTTGAACTCGTCGATTTATTTAATATATTATAAAAAAAAAAACTCCTTAATTAATTTATTTATTATGAATCTAAAAATGGATTTAATAAGTTGCATAATTTAAGGAAGTTCATATCTAAAATACATTACGTGAATATAAAATTTATAGAAATCGTATTCATTTTAAGTTTTGAATCCCACAGAATTTAATTATTAAGATGATAATTAAATATTAAATGTGACAATATTTTGTAAATATTATAGTATTACAACAATATGTATTATAGATGGTCAAATTGTATTTTGTTACACTTATAGTTTCAAATGAAAATAAATACAAGACTTAAGTAACCAATATTTTTAATTATTGGAAATGGACGTCCGGCATTAGGCAATGTTTCTTTTTTAGCCCTCTAAAGTTGTTGCATCAAAACTGGTCAGTATTGTGGTACATTGACACTATCAACTTAAGTCATTTATTGTCACCGGCGTCAATTTACGTCATTTATTGTGTCACCATCGTACTTCAAATTTATCAATTTCATTAAACAGTGTTATATTGTAACTTAATATACTATACTAATTTAGCAATTTAAGTTATCCTGTAAAATCAATTCTAATTTATATATAAGCCACCAAGATTTGCAAAACAATCCACGAAAACAAATAAAAAACACAAACAAAAGATAAAATAAATGCACAAATTAAAACACCATCAGTATTTATCAATTTCATCACAATGACAATGTACAAAAGCGAAGCAAATGACAACAATATTGTGCAACTGAGAGACTAGTGTCTTTTTACTTTTATTTACGATTATTTTTAAGTGTTTACATGCTCCACGAGTAATATTTCTGGTGAAATTTGAACTTTCAGTCAAATTTGACGTAAATTGACGCCGGTGACACAATAAAAAATATAAACTAGCAAGGTTCACAATAAATGACCAATTTTAAAACTGCCTTAGAATACAAAAAAATTGATCAATAGCTGAAGAAGTCGCCAAGGATAATTAGGCCAATGAATCGGATACTCAACATAAACACCTTGCATACATTGTTTCAAATTTAAGAGTTTCAATGCAAGTTGTTCTTATTATAAACAAAAAAGTGTAGGTCATGTTTCTCTTTTTAACTCTGAAATTATCCATCCCTTCATTTATTTTTACTATTGGCATCCACCACCTCCGTCCTTAGTTAAATAAACTTCTCCAATATCCTTAAGTTAATTTTACTCTTTTAACTCTAAAATTATTCATCCCTTCAATTCTTTTTACTATTTGCATCCACCACCTTCGTCCTTAGTTAAATAAACTTCTCCAATATCCTTAAGTTAATTTTTCTAAGACCATGACAAAACACAATAAACAAACTTGGAGCCCTAAGCTTATCATACATTATATGATTGTATTGTTCACCAATTTTCTAAGCTTATCTATCAATATGAATTAAATAAAATATTTATTATGTTCTAGGAAATCCAACGGAGAATTTGAATTATGCATATATGAAGGTAACATTCAGGTATGAAATACGTGAATAAGATATGAACAACTGAACAAATTTATAAATATATAAAACATCCACTCTAGAGTTTCTTTTGACTGCAAAGTATGTATATATACACTTCATACATTAACTCTCCCATATATGTATACCAAAAAAAGAAAAAAGAAAAAGAAAAAGGAAAAAAGCTACAAGTTCATAACAAATTATATTTTCACAAGTGTATGCATAGAAGGGTAAGGATTTCAATTGAGATCCCAACAACTCAAGTACATGACCGTCCTTAGAGACTTTTCAACTTGTTTTAACTTGTCAATTTTAGCAGCTCTGAACCCAGTGGACTCTATAGCACCAGAAAATTTCCTCACCTGACTCGAAGGTGAATCACTAAACATGAGTGTAACTGTCTAGACAGAAAACACAACTGAATATAAAAAAAAAATGAGAAAATAGTAATGCGTACTACTATTTCCTTCATAGTGAGAAGCAATCCAAGATTGATCGTTCCTGCCGGCGGTCAGAAACCACCATCCACCGCAAGAACCAACCTCGATCGTCGTTCCCCTTCCCTATCTCTCTCTCTCGTCGGCGAAATTACTCGGCGAAGATTGATTTTTGTTGACATAGTAGAGTTTGATTTTCTGATTTGTATCTGGGGTTGATTTTTGATTTTGTAAGAATGAAAAATTGTGGAAGAAAATTGAAGAAAAAGAAGATAAAGGAAGAAGGGAGAAGGGAATAAGAATGAGAAAATGGGGGAAGAAAATTTAGGAAGAAGATGTAGGAAAAATAGATGTTATTTAATTTTTGTAAGAAAAGGTAATAAAGTCCAAACATAATATTTTTCTTAACTTGTTCAACCATTACCCGGTTTTCATTTGGACACATGCAGCCTTTGAGTGTTGCACTTTCGGGAGGGCGGGCTAGGCTGCCATCCTCTGAGAATATCCGAAGAACATGGTAAAAAATAGTGGTTTATACTTTATACAAATATTTATTTATCTCTAAATATATTTATAAGGAAATAAATGGAAAGCAACTGATATGAATTATCTTTTTAATTTGGTAAGAATAATATAATATATGTAGTGAGATTTAAGCACATAACCTTGAAGATATAATCTTTATAAACACACAACCAAGATACTATTATATCAATCTGATTAAAAGTTCATGTAATTGTTATCTAATAATGATGGATTAAACTTTTGCTTTATATTATGTTTCAGTCAGTTAAATGATAAAAGTTTTTCCGGAATTTTTGAAATTTTCCAGGAGACATCTAGAAAATTTGCAAATCAAAGTAACATATTAAAATATACACTACTCCATATTTTTGTTTCGATTAAATGAAAAACATAAATTTTTCAGTGGGTAACTTATCAAAACTTTGATCCATGCAAACAATAAAAGAATGCAACATATTAATTTAACTTAATAATATCATCTAATTCTTTTTAATTGTTTCCACTAGCCGATGTGGCATGCGGTACTCACGTGCATAAATTTATTTAGAAGTAACGCGTTCCTGGTAAAATAATCAAATTTGTGCATTAAAAATAGAGACAAATTAATGTGTATATTTAAAATGACTAATTACACTAAAATATGATTTTCATAATTATCGATCAAAAATTCTAAGCAAATTTGACTATGCTAATCCCAAAGTCACCAATATTATTATTATCAAACTCAACACTGCAGAGGACAATTTTGTAGCCAATTGGTACAACTCTTCAAATTGTTGATTATTTAATACAATACTAACTAAAAATCTAATTATCTTATATGAAACACACATGTTGAAAGTGAATTACTTGAATCTCATTATCATCTGAGTTAATTCTTGAATATGACTTATCATCAAGAATGAAGGAGGAACTCTACAAAATTGATGACTCAAAATTCAAAACTGATCCATCTATTGACCCCATTTATTTTAATATAAGTTTCATTCTGTAAAACACTATGCTTACACAATACTTACATTTTTCCCTCTCAAAACATAATGCAAAATCAATATTTCAAGAAGTACATAAAAAATGAAAGGAAAACCTCAAAGAAAAATACAAAGTTCCCTACATAATTCAAAATCTTTCAGAGGATTCCGAAATCTCCACTGCTAATGTCAACGTTAGAGTATAAACACCTCTGCAAAAACAGAGAGAAAAAAACAACAAAAAAGTTAGATTATTGAAAAAAGAAATGAGATTAGAAGATGATAATTAAAAAAAATACTCTTTTGAAAGAAAATATTTGAATGAAGATTTAAAGATGTAGATGTCGCCACAAAATAATCACTTCTAATGAAATATCACCATATGGTTCACAACACGAATGCTTCAAATCATGTACTCTACTTATCTACACAAATTAAAGCAATATATCTCATACATGACTATACTGAACAAAACATTACATCTAAAATAAAATATAGAAGTATAAAAAGTCAGTTGTACCTTAATATTCAAAATAACAAAGTAAATTTCAATCTATATCATTTATGTACAATGTAAGGAATAAAATTATCGAAGTAAAAGAAATTATAGTTTTTAAATAATTTAAAGTGTCAAAAGCTTTGGAGGCTTCCTTTGTTAATGAAGCATACATTTGAAAAAACAATTATAGATAAGTTCGATGTTATAAGAACATATATATAAAAGACGATGATAGAACGAATAGAGAAACATAATAAAGCAATGTGTATCTTTAATTGTGTGGAAGCGAAAAGCAAAAAACTCACCCAAAATTCAAAACCAAGAATTTTGTAGTTGTTTGAACTTGTTGGCATGCCCTGCAACACATGAAGACTCATAAGACGAATGGGATAACAAAGTAAAGGCCGACACTCACAAAATAAAACATAACATATGTAAAATATGTAAACATAGTTCTAACAATAGTTAAATACAATTGACATTTCAAGTTTTCACATTATTGTAAGGTAGTATCTAAAGTGCAGCTTTCCCAATTGATAATATGAGATGATACTTTATGAATATCCTTTGCCCATCACATCCACGTGTCTCGATAAAGACAAATTATATGGCCAATAAAATATGTAAACCTCTAAAAGTATGTAATTTAATTACATTAAATAAAATAACCAACATCAAAAAATCCCATATACCCTTTATAAGCACTCTACACTGAAAATCATTGATTGATTACATTCAAATTATAAAAAGAAAACCAATACTGCATAACTTATAGTAATAATAGTAAGAATCTCGTAATGTACTAATTGGAAAAAGTAGGGCAGACTACATATACATTAAAAAAATTATTTATGTATATTGCAAAATCTCATAAATAATAATTAGTTTGTACTCAATATCAAAGTATTAGATGAAATTAAAAAAAAAAAAAAAAAAGTTGCAAAGACAGTAAAAAGAAAAATGGAAGCGTGCAACTCATCAAAAATTTACAATGGTTATTATGGTAGGGTATATAAAAACTTTAGGAGAGTAAATACATCACATGCAACTGCACGTATGGATATATCAGTTGCATGCACAAGGACTTACCAAACTTATGCACGTGCTAATTTGATATGCATGCGTCTCATACATGTGCACAATCTCATCATTCGTTTATATTCCAACATCATGTTCTTACCATATTTTTGAAATTACAAATTCACTAATTTCAAGACACGCTTTGATTATATATACATGTTATTCACTGGCACACGTACGCGTCTCTTGCACGTGCACTATTTCAAGCACATATATTGAGTGTATTTTGTCCTAAATAGAAATCCATAAATATCAATATACATATATGCGTCTCATACACGCGCATTGTCTCATCATTAACCTTAAATATTGACTTTGAACTTCTCCAATTATTCAAATCATATTAAAAATGTAAATTTTTTTAAATAACATTCCATATAAAATGGTAAACGGATTTCGAAGGAAAATTTAAAAGGGAAAAACTATAAATTTTCGATCATTGTCGTCTTCGTCGCCATTCATACATGTCTCATGCACTCGCACTATCTTGGACCAAATATATTGATTTGAATTTCAATTGTTGTCCTAAACGGTATACTCATTATATCAATACACGTATAAATTATACGTACGCATGTCCCACTCATGCGTCCTATATATTATCATTTATTGAAAATATCAAATTTGAATTTCACCAATTTTCAAAATTACAATTCCATTAATAACATTCTTAAAAAAAATTACAATCCATATAAAAAGGTCAATGAAAATCCAAAGAAAGGTAAAAAAGGAAAGCAAGTATAAATAATCTATTAGGCCTCGTCTTCAACGGCAGTCGTACACGTATCATGCACGTGCACTATTTTGACCAAATATATTCATCGAAATTTCAACAATTTTCCTAAATTATAAATACATTAATATCAGTACACACGAAAATTATATATACATACGCGTGTTTCAAAAACGCGCCATATCACATCATTTATAAAAAATATCAAGTTTAAATTTCACCAGTTTTTCAAATTACAATTTTATTAATAACATTCTTAAAAAGATTAACAATCTATATAAAAAAGTCAATGAAAATCCAAAGAAAAGGAAAAAAAAGGAAAAAAAATAAACAGCTATAAATCTCCAGTCGGGTGTCGTCTCTACCATTTCATTCCCTTTTCTTTTCTCTTACAATATATATATAGACATATACATATATATTTTACAAAGTGAAAACACATAAGAAACGAATTTAAGTGTGAAACCACCCCCAAAACACACAAGAATTAAAAGCCACTATTACATTAATTAACAGAGAAAAGAAATGACTTCACAAAGTCTCCTCAATCGCCGCCACCGCCACAAGAAGCCACCGGTTAGGTTTGTTGATGTGACATCTCCACTGCCACCTCATCATGAAGAACATCATGCATCACAACATGAGTTACCCCAAGAAATTTCAGAAAACGCACAATCAGGTGTGTGTGTGTGTGTGTGTGTGTGAGTGTGTACATGTGTGTGTGTGTTTTCTTAATTTCTAATTATATTTTGATTTTTGTTGTTGTTGTTTGGATACAGAGATTGATGAGAGTGGAACTGATCCTGAAGAATACGATAAGTAATGATTTCTATTCTTCTTTGATTTTGTTTGTTATTTGTTTTTGTGTGTGAGTGTCTGCACGATACATGCACATGCGCATCTACCTATGTTATATACATACATGTAATTTATATATGTGTATGTGTGTGTGTGAATACTTTGATTAATTTGTTAGATGACATTTTTTGTTCATCATTTATTTAAGCAATTGATTTTCCAGTGAGTGATTATGGAAATTATTTTCATGCTTCAATAATTCAAGTTGTCCATCAACTTGATTAGGGTTTATTGGTATTGGATATGTGTATCAATTATAAATGCTATAATTTAGGGGTATTTTAATGTCTCTTTTTAGTTTGTCCCTCACTTCCGTGCAATGTTTGTGCTGGTTTAATGCACAAGAACTTTTTTCATGCCATGTATGTTTTTTTATATATTGTTGTAGGGGGTCTAGATATGCAAATCTTTGAAGTATATGATTTAATTTATATGTTATTTTCTATATATGGACTATGTCTCCATGCTACATATTTATAGTTTAATTTTGGCTTTGTAAAAGGGAAGAATGATATGTTTTATGGAGTGGTTTGCCAAAGTAAACAAATTGTTGATTGATAGAGAAGAACTGCAATTTCTTTGTCATTTTAGTTTGAAATGCACAACTTTTGAAAATTATTCAACTGCATTTTGTCTGCTTCATATATACTTTTGTAGTGTTTTCTTACCTAATTAAAGCAATTTGTATGTTGCAAATATGTACTAAAGGCTTTGTATAAAGCATATAACTTCTTTAGTTATCTTCACCAGAGCATTGGATCATGTGGACAACTGCACAAGCTTGAATCAAACATCTTTACTGTATGATGTCCATGTTACATGATAGCTAACACTTCTTCTTTCTCTTTTGCAGAGTCATTACAGTGTCACTATCTGAACTTCGTAACAATGTACAGTGTCCAATATGTTTAGGTATTTATCCTTCATTTATTGTTGGTAGGAATTCGAGGACAAAACTTTTATTAGTCAGATTTTTGAAGCTCAGAGAATGTGGAATATGTCTAAAGGCATCGAAATACAATATTAGTGACTAATACATTATATCACAAAGTGATTTTCATTCGAACTTTGCTCAAAATATGCACAATAAGATTTATATTTGTTAACTATACCTTTTGCATAACCAGGCGTCATCAAGAATACTCGTACTGTGATGGGATGCTTACACCGCTTCTGCAAGGAGTGCATTGACAAATCAATGAGATTGGGGTAAGTTGTTCACGTGAATTCTTGTCATATCCAAAACTGAATGAAATGTGAATTATACTCACCATTGTTTGCATTGGCTAATATTTGTAGAAATAATGAGTGTCATGTTTGCCGTAACCATTGTGCAAGTCGGAGTTCTTTGAGAGATGATCCAAACTTTGATACCTTTATTAGTTCTGTTTATGCAGATGTTGATAAGTATGAAGAGAAGGTACACTCAAATATCTTTGTCCCTCTGATTTTCTCTTTTTCTTATTTGCTTTCTTATTCTACTTTATAATTCATGAAATCCTTATTGACAATATTAATTACATGTTCAGGAATTGGTTATTCATGAAGATTCGAGATCGCGCAATGAGCAGGTTAGAACACTTGACTTTTTTGTGTATGTATAAGTTAGTCTTGATTTTTTGTGGGTATGGAGCCTTGTTTGGATCTATTTTGGTTTGGTGTATATATTTTTCAGTCATAGATAATTTTGAGATTTTCGTTATCTAATACTTTGAATACCTTACTTCTATGTCTCTTGACAATTACAGACATCTAATGCTCAAATTCATAAGCAACAGTCGAAAGCCTTAGTTAAGGTCCAAAAAAGGAACAAGGATATTGCTTCTTCTACATCGAGAGTGCCTCGTGATTGTCGTAATAAGAAACAAGATGAAAGTGATGCAGATGAAAATTCACCAATTAAAGGAAAGGGAATTCCTCTTGTACAAGCTCCTCTTGTAGTTATTGATGTGGAAGATGATGAAGGTATTCAAAGTGCTTCTAAACCAACCAATGAAAATATCAAGAATTATCCTGGTCTAGTGAACTCAAACTTATTTCGTTGGGGTGGTACAAGTCGTGTTCGAAGTCAAAAGCGACACAGAGGCTCGGATTCTATCTAAAAGACTCGAATCAACCATATACAAAAATTAGCTGATCATTTGGCTGATATAGAGAAGGACTATGAAGTAGTACATACTACTTTTAATTGATATATTTATTTGTAGATTTTTTCACTTTCAAATAATTTTCTATCTCAATTCATGAATGCAGCGTGATTTAGTGATTATGACACATATGGAAGAAGGATCAGACAGCTAAATGTATGCAGTGCACTTTTAGATAGAATTCATAATTTTCTATCTCAACCTTTGTGCAAGTGCACTAAAAGTGCACTGCTCATCAAATTTCTTGATAGCCTCGGGCGGGATTTGCAAAAGGGTAAATTACGAATACCCCCTCAGGTAAGGCCTAATTACAAAAATCCCCCTCACGTATTGGGTATTACAAAAATCCCCCTCAGGTTTGTCACATTCTTACAATTAATCCCTTGTCCCTAAAATGTTCCAATTTTGCCCTTGGAAGTTATTTGTAATGTTTATAATATGTTATAAATTTTAAAAATTGGGTGTTAATTGTTTTATCTTGTAAATATAAAAATAATAATCATATATTTACCACCAAAATAATTGATATAATTTATAATTTCGCATAAATTTCAATAAATATTTCAATTTATAATACAATATAAACTTTAATAAATTAAAATATCTTATTTATAATACAATATAATTTATTAAATTTACTAATTTAAAAATTAAATTCATTTAACTAATGTGTAAACAATTCATATTTATAAAATATATTATTAAAATTCTATTTAATTTAATATTTTACAATTTAAATTGCTAATAAATATATAAATACCTTTTCTTTTGCAATATTTATTAAAACTTATGGACAATTATAAATTTTATCAATTATTCTGGTAGTAAATATATAATTATCTCTTTTCTAATTAAAAAGATATAATAATTAGATCCCAAGTTTTAACATTTATAAGACATTACAAACAATACAAATAACATCCAAGGGCAAAATTGGAATATTTTATGGGCAAGGGGTTAATTGTAAGAATGTGACAAACCTGAGGGGGATTTTTGTAATATCCAATACGTGAGGGTGATTTTTGTAATTAGGGCTTACCTGAGGGGGGTATTCGTAATTTACCCTTTGCAAAAAAGACATGGAGCTAGAAGAATCGGAACCGGATATTGTCTGATCCTTCATCCATAACATTTAGGTTGTCCGATCACGCTGCATTCATATGTGTATTCGAGTTTATAGTTGTCCGATCATTTGTCCATATGCAGTGATAAGATGTTATGGATAAAGGATTGGACAATATCTGGTTCCGACCTTTCTAGCTCCATGGCTTTTTTGCAAACCCTGCCCGAGGTTATCAATAAATTTGATGAGCAGTGCACTTGCACAAAGGATGAGTAAGTTTACATCTTACTTTAAATCCATGTTTGATTCTTATACTAGTAAAAAGCAATCAAATAATATAACTTTGAGCATCATTTATTGTTCATTTTAGTTTTCCTTATCATTTTACGAAATGAAACCCAAGAACCAGACATAGTATAACAATTTTCGAGTTTGTTTATTCAATAATTTTGCTTATAATTTCTAACTCTAGCCAAAAACATGAAAACATATTTGGTCCATTTTTTATTTTCTCGTACAACAATAGTTGAACGTTGTTTAATGGTTCATGCAACTCTTTTCATATGTTGTTTCAGATTCTATTCTAAAGAAGAATACTCCTTAAAATCTTGACGATTGTCTTGCAAGAACTGCACCTCCTTGTTTTCAAAGAAAATGTGCAATGAGATATGTAAGGGAAGAGCACAAATCGAGTTAGTTGTATATTTTGAAGTGTTTCTTTAGTAGTTAAATTATACTTAATTATTTTCTTTCTTTGAGAGATTGTTATTATTCTCGAACAAAGCATCAAATTGGATGTGTTGAATGTTTGATGCCATAGAGATAGTGCATGTACATTGCATGTGGGAGGAAAGTGTTAAAATTACAAATGTTGTTTTATGTTGTGTTTCTTGTCAATAACTTGTTCCTTTTCTTTTGAAAATTAATCTTCATAATAAATTCTTGATCTTATTTATTACTTTATACCATATTTTACTTATAGTACCAAGCTTCAGGAATTCTATACATTTGATACAACAATTTAAAGAACATTATCAATTTTGGTACCATCGGAAAAAAAAAAATTGACGGTATTATCCACGTGGCCGTTAAGTTGCACGTGTCTGTCAGAACTGCACATTTCATACCACAATTTAAAAATACTTTGCACATTGCATACCATCATTAAAATTTTGAATGAAATCGGTAAAAAAAAAAAACCTACTGTAATGACTACCCTAAATTAAGATGAAAATGAAAGTATATAGAGAATTAATATATATTTTGATAAGTAGTTACAAATTAATTTGACATGAAGACAAAAGTTATTTCCCGTGCTAGCAAATTTTAAAAAAAACTTTAATTTTGGGGTCATAATGTATGAACTTAAGTACAAATTATGAAGTATTAAACATCCATGACTTTATTAAAAAAATACTTTATTTGATGATTCAATTTCTGAAAACGTGATATAAGTTTATTTATAATTGGTTTCATAGCTTATCGAATTGATGACAATAATCAACCTCTATAGAATTGTAAAAACATAAAACAACGTGAGACTATAATTAAACAGTTGAAAAGCATGTCCAAAAAACAAAAAATATATATATGGTGAGTTGAACTTGAAGAACAAAATTTATAATCACAACCAACCTTTACATGACATCAGATTTATCATCAATGGGTTGTTTACTAGATTAAATTTTCTTTTATAAAAAAATTTATAGTGAAGTTGTGACTAATCACGTTAGACATAGTGTGTTTGGTTTTCCGTCAATGTTAAATTTCTTTCACGAAAGTCACATGTTAATCTCAAGTAAAATTCACATATTACCCTAAAATTTCCTCTCTAACTCTCTCTAATTCTCTCTAAATTACTTCAAGAAAATAAATGGTGTAGGGGAAACAAAAATCTGATTAAGGGAGATATTAAAGGGTGGTGGAATGTTTGAATGGAGAAAGGGTGGAGGTATGATTATAGGCGAAAATTCAATTTTCATACCATAGAATAGGCCAAAGTCCATTTTTAATACCAATCGAACGAAAATCATACCAAACTACACTTCCGTCTGTTTTTTGACGGAAGTGCCACGTGTCTGTTAAGTTGACTTGAAACGAAAGTATGATTTTTGATCGAGTGGTATGAAAAATGGACTTTGGCTTATTCTATGGTATGAAAATTGAATTTTTGCCTCACTTTTAAATTTAACTGTAATCAACTTTAATTTGTTAGTTCTTTACCATACATTTTCATCTAAACAAATAAAGCAATGTATATGAACGAATGGACATACAACCTTTAGTAGGCATTATATTTTACTTTTAGTATCAAAATACTCATATACGGATAGCTAAAAAATACGGCTACTTCTCTACTACCTTAAACTAATTCTAGGCGGTTTTGTTTATCTACTAAAATAATGAGGCATATTTATATATTCGAGGTCATACAAAGACCTGCACAACTTTACTCTGTTTTGTGTATTAAATTAAATTCGTGTATAACTATATAGGTTGTGTTCATAGTTACTAATTAGGGTATGTGTCCAATATTAATGATGGATTACTTCATGGAAGTAGATAATTACCAATGAACTTTTACGTGTAGTTCTCACATTAGAATGGAGTTTTGATCTATGTAATCGATCAACATTACTAGCTAGCAAATGGGTGTGATTGGAAAAAAACTATTAGGGCTTGTCAAAGTTGATCCTAGCAAAGACCATTCAATGTTTACGTTGGATCATATTAAAAAATACATGATTAGTTGAGTAATTTGAAATGTAAATTTGATACCATTATAGGAGGTAAAATACCTGACTTCAAATTGGGTCGATTTATAATCCAAGTCAAATTATCCTTAACTTTTTTACCCAAAAAAAGGTAGAAAAATATTTCTCAATCAAATAAGTTTACTTGGTGAGACTGGACAACAAATGTTTGAGTGGTTAATAAAAGAAATTGAATTATATATCTATGTCTGATTAAATAAAATGTATGGCAAAAAATCATTTTTCATACCATAGAACATGAAAATTTTATTTTTCATACCACACGTGCCTCGCACGTGAGTTTTTTTCCCGCTCAAGGTGACTTAACAGACCACGTGGCAATTCCGTTAAAAAACTTGACGGAAGTATGATTTTTGAAACGTCCGTTTATTCTACGGTATGATTTTCGTTCGATTGGTATGAAAAATGGACTTTGGCCTATTTTATGGTATGAAAATTGAATTTTTACCTATGATTATACCTCATTAGGGTCTATTTCCTTGGGAGATAAAATTTCTCTACCAAAGGGCTGCCACAGCCGACCTTTGGCTTTCCAAGATGGAGAAATTATGGCATGTTCAGCCAATGGAGGAGAATGGGGGCGTTTTTACACTTTTGCCCCCAAAATTTTGAAAAGTGCAAAATGACACCTGAATTAAAATATTTCGCACACTTTGATCCAAACTAATTACAAAATGACCCCAATGTTTTTAAAAGGCAATATACATTTTTCTAAATTATTTCTAAGTCCAATATTCCTTAAGATATTTAATGTACATAACATAGCACAAAAGAGAGTTCAATTTAACTCTTAAACACATTAACATATAAAATTGGATATTAATCCAATTAAATTACAATTAAAGTACCCGAAAAATTCTCGGGATTTTTGTACTTTGATACCATTGTAATAGATTCAATATAGTGATTGATGTAATGAGGATTTATATAATATAAGATTTTGTCACCAAAAATACGAAGAATTTGGAATATGAATATTTGTATCCATTCGGCCCAAATTCATTCATGCAAAAAAGTCATTGACAGTGACACATATGAAGCTCTATCAATAGATATTCGAATTTGAGTTGTTAATTTTTGTTTTTTTAATCTCATTTTATTTTAAAAATATATATATATACTTCAAATTATCAAATAATAAAACAACTTTAAAACTAGGGGTTTTTGCACATCACCCCCACAAGTTTTTCATTTTTACACTTTTCTCCTATAATTGAAAAAATATTTATGTACCCTATAGAAGTTGACAAATGAGTGCACTTTGCCCACCTGATCATTTTTCAGTAATTTTCAAAGTGTAAAAGCATCACTCAGGGAGTTTAGTGCAATAACTAGAAACTTTTGGGGGATCATGTGAACAAAATTTTAAAATATCCAAATTTGACTTGCAATTTGATAAAATATAAAGTGATTAAGAAAATAAAAGAAAAAATTTCAAGTTATATTCAAATTTACAACTTTTTTTTTCTTCAAAAATATAAAGTTCTTTTAATGAAAAATTCATTATTTCTAATTATTTTTTATTTATTTACAAATAAATCATCTTTATACTAAACATGTTATAATCAAATCAAAGAAATTTGAAAGTTAAATAACAATAAAAAAATATGTTACAAGCCTAAAATTAAGCCTAAAATTAAATTAATAAAATTTTGTGCACTTAGCCCAAAAGTTTGAAATTATTGCACTACACCACGAAATTACATTTCTACCCTTTAAACTCATGTAAACATAAATAAAATAAAAAACTCTTGTAAGTTACCATATCGTTCTATGGGAAACAAAAGTCTATTTCCTGCAAATTAAAAAGTCAAGCATATTATAACAATGTTCGGTTATGTTCCTTTATTTTCCAATTAAACAAAAGTTTTTTTCTTCTGAAATTTCGTTAAAACATATGTGGAGGAGATGAGCAGTGAGTCGAGACATCTTATTTGAAAGTCTTTTCAACGAGGTGCAATTCTATGGCCCACATGCGAGCAATCTACATGGAATAAATAATAAAATTTTATTAATAGTAAATAACGAAATGTAAGTTACTGTAGATTCAACGAGTAAAAATGTGATTTCTCAGCCAAAGATTTTTTTAAGATTATAAATTATTCCATTTAACCACAATACCTTTTTTCTTAATTGAGCATTCTTCTTCAATAAATTACGTCGCTCTGAAGACATTTCTTCTATAGTAGTTGAATTACAAGAAGAATTGGCCAAAGCTTCTCTATAGCAAATGTTTTCAACGCGAAGTTTCAAATTCTCATAGTATAATGCCTGTAAAAAGATAATTCATCCAAATTAAGTTTAGATAAACAATTACTAAAGACATGGGAAAAAATAGTAGAAAGTCTCAAACTAGTTATCCACGAATGACAAAATATGAAAGGATTGTCGACCTTTTCCACCATAGAGTACTAATAAAGAAAATATAAATATTTACATGTACTTATAAGACTAAGCATATGCTTTTTTGTGCATACACAAGTTTTTTAGTGGAATAATAGTACCGTATTTTACTTATTTATGATTAATCTAATTATAAGCAAAAAAAAATATTTGGTTAAAAAATAAGTATCACATATATAAATATATATATAACATTAAAGCAAACTTAAAAGTATACAGTAATGAAATAAAAGTAAAGATATCTAGCTTTCCCAGAAAATATATATCTACATTTGTTATTAAGTGAAAAAGAAATAAAATCTTGTGAATTACATGTACACAAACACTATATTTATGTTTGATCCTTCATTTTCAATTTACGTGTCATGATGATTTTGTAACAATTAACTAACAAAAAATACGACTTATATTTTCAGTCATTCATCTATGTTGTTAATATAATTATATATAAAGAAAGTTTTTGCTCAATAGGCATCCACAATTGAAATTATCACGTTACCCATATGTTATACACATGCATGCAATATTATTTGAAGAGAGTTTGAAAAGATCATGACTTCGGTCTACCTCTATATCTTTGATGCCTAGGCCACTGTATAGAAGAAGTGATGCAAATAATTATTTCAATAATTTTAATATTATATTTTATCTTAGTTGAATATGATTAAAGATTGAAGAGATTCCAAATATATCTGAATAACTCTTTTGGGGCACAAAAAAAATTAGGATTAATTGTATATCTATTGACTTCAATTTTATTAGTCTTTTTTTGTTCTTTTAATAATTTTAATTGGTCAAGTTTTACATATAGTTTTGTTGTAATTTTTAAAATATGTCATGAAGCATATATATATATATATATATATATATATATATATATATATATATATTTATATTTTCGGTCACATTTGAAATAGAATAGTCAAGCAAATGACGACACCATGTTTGTCAAGAAGCCACTAGATCTAACTAAACATGATTGTGTAGGATGTGAAATTATCACAAACTTATGTACATAAATTATTGGGCTCTTTAAGGATTAAAATTCTAAAATGCACAAAAATTACATTATAAGGATAACTAACCTTTTTCATGTTGTCTACCTGCAAAAAATAAAAATGTATTAGAATGTATGTACATGTTTATTTGTCAATGTGTATTCTATGTTTGCTCATGGGCATTTATGTGTTATGTGTCTAAGTTGTGTCTTTCTAATGTGTAAAATAATTATAGTAGTAAAAATAGTAATAGTGGTAGTAATAATAATAATAATAATAATAATAATAATAATATAGGAAAAATTAATTCTTATTTATTTTATTTTTTGAACTTAAAAACATATAAGTTCAGATCTATAAAGGCACTTTCTTAAGTTTGCTCAAGACGGGGTAATAATTAGTAAGTAATCAAAGAAAATCTATGAAGAAATCTGAATGGTACAAAACGACGCATATGAGGTGAGGAACCGATGAGTAATGTCTTTAAAGTAACCTAACAATATATATTTAGATCTATAAAGACGCTTACCTGAATATTGACGACAGAGGGAGATAATAATAATAGAAAAAATTACATAATATTTTTTTATAATTTTAACTTAAAAACATATAAGTTCAGATCTATAAAGGCAGTTTCTTAAGTTTGCTCAAGACGGGGTAATAATTATTAAGCAACCAAAGAAAATCTATGAAGAGATCTGAATGGCACAGGACGACGCATACGATGTGAGGAACCGATGAATAATGTCTTTAAAGTAACCTAACAATATATATTTAGATCTATTAAGAGACTTACTTCAATTGACGACGAAGAGGGTGGAGCCGTCCGTCGATGGCAATGGATAGAGAGTTTCAGATGAAGAGAAAAACAAAAGGACAAGAGAATGGGAAACCAAATAATAAGAAGAATGTGAGAATGTGACATTAAATAGAGATGTGGCACCACATTATTTTAGAAAATATAAATATATTGAAAATCTAGGGTAAGAATAATATTTTTTTGTATAGGTAATTACCAAATTTATCTACAAAACCTTTGATTTTGAATTAACTCTACACAATTAAGAATTATATGGCCTCGTACTGATAACCAAATTTGAATTTAAGAAAAATTTCTTCATAATGTTTTACATACTCACTCTTAACAATGATAAACGACAAATTATCATGGTAATAGAGTTTATTGAATGCAAATATTATATACAAATATGAAGGAAAAAATAATAAATTTGCATTACAATAATAACCAATTTAACATTGTAGATTTTGAGAATCCTTGACATTCGTAAATGCGTATCCGAAAGAAATTTACAATTTAATATTTAATACACTAGTTTAAATATCTCCTACAAAACGGCTTCAAATCTCCAATTACATAATTGTGTTACATCTAATGTTACATGCAAGGATGGGTGTCATGAGTCCAAATACACCAATAAACCATAAGTTGCATTACATGGGAATATAAATTGTTTTGGCTTTTTTTAAGGGAAATTGTTTTAATTAAATTATGCAACAAAGTCATTCTTATTAGTTTAATTAATAATTTAGTATTGTCTTGATTTTATCAATACAATTAAATGAGAATTCTGAAAAATCAGGAAAATAAATCCCAAGTCTTTTCCCAGCCATAAATAAAAACCGAGCAACCATCTTTATCAAATTTCTATGGCCGTTGCTACGAGCTGTCTTTCATTCAGTTACAATGATATCCTAGTCAATCACCCACATCTCCCCTCTCTCCATCTCTTGTATGGGTTAGTAAGATGGTGTATGGTACACAATCTTTCTAGTGTGAATCTGTGTGGTGGTGGTGGGTATGAGGTGGAGAGAACATGGCTAAATCTAGATCTAAAGTTTTGAATCATGGGTTAAATTGTCATAGAGATGTTGGATATATTGAATTTGGGGGTGAAGAAGGTGGCGGCGAAGGAGGAAGAGGGAATATAGTGATCAAGGTGGCGATGGAGGCTGGATGTGGTGGTGTCGTCGGCCTTGGTAGAGAGGGAGGGGGGATTTGATGTCCGTTGGGGAACATATGAGCTGGATATAAATCTTTTTATTTTTATTTTTTATATTTGAATTATTAAAGTAATTTGATTAAACAAAGATAATTACTTTGCAAATTGAATAAATAATTTTTTTTGTAATGCAACATATGGTTTATTGGTGTATTTGCACACATGGTGCTCATCCATGTGTGATAATCAGATGTAATTACACAATTATGTAACATGTGTTTTATGTTACTTTGTAAAACAAAGAAAAACTAGGTCGATGCAAATTAAGATACATACTCAAATCATAGTAGTTTTCACAAATTATTTATGTTAATAATATATGAAAACTTAAATTATTTTATTATCGGTTTCTTAGAGTATTTATTAGGGTATTGGATTCGATATGAAGAATTAGGATTCAGACATACAAGTAGTTTTCATGCTAGCATTGAAAAGATTGATTATTTCCATTTTATTAATTATGTTATAAGGTGAACTGATTATAAGTGTCTCTATTAATTTGAATAAACATATATAGTAAAGAAACCAATATACATTTGAAAACATCAATAGAGTTTATATTGGGGGCATGAATCAAAAAATTCGTATTTTTCATCCAAAACATCAAATACTTTCAATTTTATAATTAATTAAAATAAAAATGTAATTTAAAACTTTTGGTGTCTTTATAGATCCGAACATAAGAAAGTTTCCATTTGTAACTACTTTCAACCACCTCCAAAACGAATTTGACATGAGAACGTTTCCATTTGTGTTTTTGATACTCTTATATAATAGTATTAAATAGGCTTTAGGTATTTACATTGTTAAATATTTTAGGGTAATATGTGAATTCTACTTGAGATTAACATGTGACTTTCGTGAAAGAAATTTAACACTGACGGAAAACCAAACACACTATATCTAACGTGAATTAGTCACAATTTCACTATGAATTTTTTTATAAAAGAAAATTTAATCTAGTAAACAACCTTTTGATGATAAATCCGATGTCATGTAAAGGTTGGTTGTGATTATAAATTTTGTTCTTCAAGTTCAACTCACCATATATATTTTTTGTTTTTTGGACATTTTTTTCAACTGTTTAATTATAGTCTCACGTTGTTTTATGTTTTTACAATTCTATAGAGGTTGATTATTGTCATCAATTCGATAAGCTATGAAACCAATTATAAATAAACTTATATCACGTTTTCAGAAATTGAATCATCAAATAAAGTATTTTTTTAATAAAGTCATGGATGTTTAATACTTCATAATTTGTACTGAAGTTCATACGTTATGACCCCAAAATTAAAGTTTTTTTAAAATTTGCTAGCACGGGAAATAACTTTTGTGTTGTTCTATTTTTTTCCCCCTAAAATAGAAGAAACAATCTCAATTTCATAATGTTTAATAAAAGACATACCTCAAATATTGAATTGTACTTTTGTTTTGAGTACGCATTTACGAATGTGAAGGATTCTCAAAATTTACAATGTTAGAAATTGTTTATTGTAGCAATGCAAATTTATCATTTTTTTCCTTCCAGTTTATAATTAATATTTGCATTCAATAAGTCTATTATCACGTTAATTTGTCGTTTTTCACTTTGGTAAGAGAGTGAGTTTGGTAAACTGTATTATGAAATATTCAAATTTGGTTACCGGTTTGAGGCCATATAATACTTAGTTGTATAAAGTAAATTCAAAACCAAATATTTAGTAGCTATAATTTCTTTGGTAAATTACCTTTATTAAAAAAAAAAATTCTTACGTCATATTTTCAATGTATTAATGTAATTTCTAAAAATATATGATGACCCGGCTCTATTTAATGGACGGCATATTCTCACACTCTTCACATTTCAATTGTTTCCCGATTTTATTTTGCTTTTTTTTTTCTTCGTCTGAAACTATCCATCGATTGCTATCGGCTCTCTACTCTGCCCTCTTCGTCGCCAATCTGAGTAAGTCTCTTTATAGATCTCAATCTACATAGGCAGGTTACTAAAAAGACTTTTTTCATTGATTAATCATATCTCTTATGCGTCATTTTTGTGTCATTTAGATCTCTTCATAGATTTTCTTTGGTTGCTTACTAGTTATTACTTTGTCTTGAGAGAATCCAAGGAAGTGCCTCTATAGAACTCAAGTTAACTTTTTTTTTTTTTTTTTAAAAGGCCCAAAAAAAAAATGAAGTAATTTTTTTCTACATTATTATTATTATTATAATATTTTTTTTGTGCACATCTATAATCACACCTCAGACACATAAAACATAAATGTCCATATGCACGCATAAAATACACATATACAAAAAACATGTACATACATTTGAATACATTTTTATTTATAGTTGGTAGACACCATGAATAATGCTAGTTAGCATTAATTACCTTTTTGTTTTGTGCAAAATACAATAACTAAAATATTTTTTGTTTATATTTCTATATAATTATTTGTGAGCTTTATATCTTTAGAATGTTATTTTTGGGCATTTTAGAATTTTAATTCTTAAAGAGCTAAGTAGTTTATGTGCATTTGTTTGTGAAAATTTTACATCCTACAAAATCACATTTGATTCTCTTCGAAATGTGATCGAATGTATGTGTGTGTGTAAATTTACATGCTTATTCACATTTAATCAAATATGACAAGAAAATAGATATATAAAATTTGACCAATTAAGATACATATATAGTTAATCCTAAATTTTCTTTTTGTGCCCCAAAACAATTGTCCATATATATATTTGAAAATATTTCAATCTTTGATTTTGATTAACTAAGAGAAAATTTAATTTTAAAATCATTGAAATAATTAATTACATCACTTCTTTCATATAGTGGCCTAGGTATCAAGGATATAGAGGTATACCGGGATATGAGTAACATGATGATTTCAATCCTGGATACCTAACTAGTAAAAATTATCTTTATATATAATTCCAATAACAACATAGAATATAATTGAATATACAAATTGTATATTTTCTTAGTTATTTTTTTTTAACAAATTCACCATGACATACATATAAAAAATAAATGATCAAATCTTAATATAATGTTTGGGCATACAAAATGTATCACTTTTCCCAATTGTTAACGGTAACATGTAATTTACAAGTTTTTTTTTTTTTTTTTGGTTTTCACTTATTATTCTTGTTAATTTTTCTTCACTTGTGATTAATTTTCTAGGTAAGCTACATATCTTTACATTTGTGGTATAACATAATATTATATATAAGTTTAGAAATTTATTGTAAATAAATAATATATGATACTTTTATTTTACTAATAATTTATTCATTATGCAATTATTTTCATTTTCTTAGTCATATTAGTGCATGTAAATGTTTATATTTTCTTCATTAGTACTCTAAATAAATGGGATGTATTTACAGAGAAAGATGACTGGAAAGAAACTTTTTGATTTGAATTCGACGATGTCGGAAGGAGATGAAAACCCTGAGATTTATTTTGTTGATGATTCATCATCCAAGGGGAAAAGTTACCATCGCCACTCTCCATACCAAATACAACAACTAGAAGAGTAAGTTTTAATTAATTTTCTTGAGGCATTTATATAGCTAATTATGTTTAATTTTTAGAAACTATCATCCGTTGATTAAGTACACTAATTGTTAAACTCAAGCGAACATGATAAGTTTTCCAAGTGTTTCGTGTTAAGGTTTACATTTGATTTGGTATAAAATTCCTCCATTATATTAAATTATTCATACACCACTTACTCGTTCTGTACCTACTTGGCACAAATCTATCGTGTGTATATATATATATATATATTTGTTCTCCAAGGGTTTAATCCCTTTTAGGCGGGTTGGATACATTAAGTGGGTACCTCTCCTAACAGAGATTCGAATCTGGGTCCGCTACTGTATAGTGACTAGTCCCCTCCACTAGACCAATCAGCTTTTGGTACAAATTTATCATATAATTATGTAATAAAAGCCCCAAATATTGATTTAAATTGTGGACTATTTATCCTCCTATACAAGAGATTGAATTAACTTGTTTGGCAATATTTTACGGATATTAATAAATAGTGAACTAACTAAGACAACAAAATTTGTCTGCAAGTAAAAGAAGTTACCTTTAGCCTTCTTCATGCTCGTTATTAAGAAAATTTGACATTGAGCAACACAATTAATCTTTGCAATTTCTTTTTTATATTATAAGAATATATTAAATTAATTATAAGAAAACATGTTGCAATCAAAGAAACATTATTTCTGTCACTTTTACTAATCTTTGTTACGTGTGATATTTACTCTTGTAGGTTGCTTCTATTCTAATGCTAATATTGTGTTTATCTTGATTGTAGACTTTTCAAGAAGAACCCACACCCAAGTTTTGCAGAAAAAGAAGAACTTAGCCGCAAATTGGGTATAGAACCAATACAAACTAAGTTTTGGTTTCAAAACAAACGCAATAAGATTAAGGTCAGAAATTACTAATTCAATTTCTTTAACAAATTCAATTTTGTCATTATTTTCTTAGGAAAATGTCGACTATCTTTTTATGTGTTATTTTTCTTAGAAAATCGGTTTGTGACTTTCTCCTTACATATTTTTCTATATCTTCAGTAGTTTTCATATCTTAATTTAATTTGGATGAATTATTTATTTACAGACATACCATCAGCATAATGAAAATGCAAAGCTTCGATTGGAGAATGAAAAACTCCACGTTGAAAACAATAGCTGCATAAGAGCTTTGGTCAATCCTTGTTGCTCCAATTGCGGTGGTTCAGCTATTATCAGAGATAAATCTCTGGGGAAACATATTTTATTGAAAGAAAATGATCTATTAAAAGAAGAGGTAATTTGGTTAAATAAGTTAATTTGTTTAATTTTTTTTCTTTCACTGAGAAATCACGATTTTTCTCTTTGAGTCCATCAATAATTTATATTTCATTATTTACTATTAAATGAAATTTCATTATTTATTCTATGTAGCTTGCTCGCATTTCGGCAATAGCAACAAAGTACATTGGAAAATCCTTCCAGTGAGACGTCTTGACACCTTGCAGTTCTCCTCCACCTATGTTTTGAAGACATTTCAGAATAAAACTTCTATTTTATTGAAAATTAAAGGGACATAATTGATCCTTGTTATGAGTTGCTTGAGTTTTAAACTTATGAATAATAAACTTTTTGTTCACCATTGAACTATATGGTAATTTGCAAGAGTTTTTTTTTATTTAAATTATGTTTACTTGACTTTAAATTTAATTGCTAATTTAAGTGCATGTTTATTTAACGTGCTTGGTACATTTAAGCGAATAATCAATTAATATTATCTAATATATTCTTATATAGTGTAATTGTAAAGAAATAAAAAAAAAATCCTTAATTTCAACTTAAGTTAACTCCTATCTATTGTCCTTTCAATTATATATATATGGAAATACTTTGTCCTTGATTTGTAACTGCAAATCTTATTCGAGTGTGGTTTTTAAATCAATAATTTAATGATTATTTTTATGTGAAAGTACTAAAAAATTAATTCCTTTGTTTTTTTCCATTTCATTTCATGTATATTACGACCGATATGTATATAGTGTTACATTTACATATTCTATACAAAATATATATTGTGCTACATCAAATTAAACTTACAATCAAAAGCAGCTCCACCTACAAAAAATATAAGGTAAAATATCAATTAAGAAAATTGCACAAAGTAGAAAATAAAACCTTATATTCTTCTATTAGGGAATGAGACTTAAACTCTTTCTAAACTACAATTGCAATAACAAATCATGATTTTCAATTAAATAAGTATTGTCAAAGTAAATAAATGAGAATGGCACACCCAAGTTCCAAATAATGATTAGAAAAATAGGAGATACCCAAATTGCATAATGTTTTCCGTTGAAAACTTGTCCTTGATTTTAGCTTAAAAAGGTTGTGAGGACAACTTGATAAAATAGATATCTCATACACATTTTCATTATTTGAAGGAAGAGACAAGAGAGGTTCCAATTAACCCATGATTTAATTGGGCCAAGTACTGGAATAAAATGTAACCACATAATTGCAGTTGGTCGTACAAGTAATAAAATATACATAATATAATACGGGCTGTTTGGTAGGGTGTATGGGATTAAGGTGCATTAGATCAGAGTCGGATTGAAGGTCATATAAATATATATATTTGAAGGGTGTCTTTTGACCCTAATTAGTTTTGACCAAAATCCTAATTTTCTAGAATTTTGAATTTTTTTTATTTCTAGAAAATATGATTGGTCATATAACCAAATATATATACACCATATTTAATCTCTTTAATTAATCTTCACAAGAAAAGTTTTTTTTTTTAAAAAAGAAATTGATTGACTTTATCTTCCTCCCATTTTTATAATTTTAAAAAAATATATCTATACTTGTATTATAGCATGACTCAAAAAATGATTGTTGGTAATTGCTTAGTATTTATGACAAGCAATTTAATGATTTTTAAAACTTGACAAAATCGTAATACTCCACCAAAAGTAATGCCATGAATATGGAATGATGTTGGGGGTGTGTCATGATGATTAATTAATTATATGGTGATTACTCGACAAATTAAATACATTAGCTATAACCATGGAAATAATTATAATGCATACCATATATCAATCTCTATTTATATCAGCGTATTAATTTTTTACATAGATTAGCTTAAATTACGGATTATACATAACAGATTACGGATTATACATAACAAGACCATAACAAATTATACTTACAATTAAACTTTCATTGGTTAACTAATGCAAACATAAATTTAATTTAACAAATCTTTTGCCCAAAAAAACTCTATTTCCGAAAACAATCTACAATGTTCTCAAATTTAATTAACACCATATATATACCCTTAACAATTAGTATTTCTTTCAATATGTTTGATCTTCCATTCCCAGTTTTCCATCACCATTCCTGTCTTCCATCTTATTTAAGTTTGCACGCATGACAATAGGTAATAGAGTTTGATTAATATATTTTCTTTTTATTTAAATGTACAATTGGACTGTAGATTTTATTTAATGGTTCTTTGTGACAAATTTAACTTTTTATCCACATTAATTTCTTGGAGAATTTTGTTCTTCTATGATGAAAACTGGAAATTTCTTCCCATTGTTTTCTCCTTCACATTTTATGTTGCCTCTATTGTTTTATTTTTATACATTAATTGTTAACTTTTTTTTCTAGCCATTATCACGATCTGAGGAGGGTGATCATTATTTATCTTCAACTAAAGACACTTCTAATGGAGTAAACAAGTTCTTCTCTTTTATAGTTTTGTTGATTGATTTTTGTTAACAACTTCCTCTCTTTTGTTCCTTGATTTATAGTTTTGTTGGTTAACTTTTGTAATAAAATATATTTTCTTAGCTAAGTAATTTGGTCCTATTAAAGCGATTTGAGGAGGGTGATCAATATTTATCTTCAACTAAAGACACTCATCTCTTTTATAGTTTTGTTGATTGATTTTTTATTTTGTTAACAAATTCATCTATTTGTTCCTTGATTGGGCTTTATTTATAGTTTTGTTGATTATTTTTTGTAATAAAATATATTTTCTTTGCTAAGTAATTTGGTCCTATTAAAAAAGTAGATATTTTGAATCAGATTACTTCTATTTTTGTCAATTATAAGTTATAACCATAAAGTTCATTGAAGTCTAAGTGTGATTTTATAATAGCATGTTTAACTGGGGTCATTTGGATCATATTTTGGATCGAAATTTCCAAATTTAGAGGTTAAAAATATAATAAAAGGATACATCAATTTATTTTTCAATAAAAAATGGATGCTTTGAAATATTCACAGGTATATTCTTTTAGAATAAATATCTACTTTTCATAGGATATTCTTGCTTTTCGTGGTAGTTTATTTGTATTTACTCATTATTTTTGTTCATTTACATATATTTTTGTTATTTATAGATTACTTAAAAAGTTTAAATTATCAAATTTCGTGAGAGTTTATTTTAATTATTTTTAATAAAATATTATTTGTTTGTGGGAGTTTATTATAATTCTAGGAATGAACTTAAAACATAAAATGAAGACTAAGGGTAGAAAAGAAAGTTTTTAATGGAAATATACCTCTATATAAAGTAGCGGACTCAGGTTCGAATCCCTGTTGGGAGAGGTTCCCACTTTATGTGCCCGATGCGCCTCGAAAGGGATTAAACCCTTGGGAAACCAAAAAAAAAAATTATATTATATTATGCACATAAATCACTTAGTATGATTTTAATTAGTAAGTTTTCATTTTAAAAGTATTGAGTACATTTTCAAGAAAAAGTATAAATCTTTGTCGATCAAAATACTTTGAACATGAACTCCCATTGAATCTGGTCATATAATTGACTTGAGGCAAAAGAAAATAAGAAGCCAAAGGTTATCATACAAATAATTATATAATTAAATACATTGATCCATTAAAAAAAAATCACTAACCAAACAAATTCACTCTTTGATTTTGACTTTATAAGTAATAAAGTGAAATCTAAATATATATATATATATATGTATGTATAATTAATGCAATTATACAAACTAGCCACGTTTTATATACTTTTAGGTGAACTTAGAAAAATTAATAAAGTGAACTATTTAAAACAACAAGAAAAGAAAGAAAAAATGAACTCCACAAATATATTTATTAGATACAATTTAAAAAAAATTTAACTCCAAATACAACAAAGTACAAAAGGAAACAAAGAAAGATATGTTGAGCCAACATAAATATTAAAAATTAAGAAAAATTAATAAAACCTTTTCAGAAACCAGAGAAATTTTAAAATTATGGTGAACTTAAACTAAGCATCCTACTCTTTTAGAAATCAATGCAAAAACATCTTATGAACGTAATGTAGTTAATAGTAGAATAAACAGGACTTTAATCCAAAAGATATCATATAAATAGACGTAATGTTAAATTATCGATATCCCTTTGAAGGTAAGACTTAATCATGAAACCCAAAAAAAAATCCTCAATTTAACTTGTAGAAAAGACCATAACAAAAATATGAATTTTCCGTTGTACCCATATAATGCATTTTTTCTTCAGAAACCTAAATAAAACTGAAAATTGCATATTTACCACCTAAAATGATCATAATTTTTATTTTCTTAATATATTTAAGGAAAAAATCCTAATACCATTTAGATGAGATATTTTAATATCCAATAAGATCTGGGATTCTGCTCCCGATTCTATCTTACCTCTCTTGAGAGAGGACATTTTGTAATTGATTGTATTGTAGGAACTTCCTTTATCGCAAAAAAAATAAAAAAAAAAATACATGATGTATATTTTTGTAATTTAGTCTTAACTAAAGGAGGTAATCGTAATTTACCCTTTTAGAAATTAGAAAAATAAAATAAAAATTGATGAACTTAAACTAAGCACCCTACTCATCTAGATATCAACTCAAAAACATCTACAAATACTTATATAATTAAATACATTGATCCATAAAATAAAAAGAATTCCATTAACCAAACAAATTCACTCTTTGATTTTGACTTTATAAATAATAATGTGAAATCTAAATATATGTATGTATAATTAATGCAATTATACAAACTAGCCACATTTTATATACTTTTAGGTGAACTTAGAAAAATTAATAAAGTGAACTATTTAAAATAACAAGAAAAAAGAAATTTAACTCCACGTATATATTTATAAGATACAATTTCAAAAAAAATAAACTCCAAATACAACAAAGTACATAAGGAAAACAACGAAAGATACGATGAGCTAACATAAATACTAAAAATTAAGAAAAATTAATAAAACCTTTTTAAAACTAGAAAATTTTATAAAATTGTGGTGAACTTAAACTAAGCATCCTACTCTTCTAGAAATCAAGGCAAAAACATCTTATGAACATAATGTAGTTAATAGTATAATAAACAGGACTTTAATCCAAAAGACATCATAAAAATAGACGCAATGTTAAATTACGTATATCCCCGTGAAGGTAAGACTTATTCATAAAACCCAAAAATATGTGGACAACATGTGGTACACAATATGAGTTCATGTGGAGACGAGTGTAGACCTTATGGTGAACAAATATATCGTATTGGCGGATGTGATGTGGTTGTTGGAACATTATTGTATACTTCTTAATCTTATATGTATTTAATCAGTTTAGAAATTTTATATGTATTTAAACAGTTTATTATTTATATTCACCTTACTTTTGTAGGTTCCCTGTTCATATTACTGTAAGAGATAGCACGGGGACCATTGATTTGCAAGAGAAGGTATAAATTTAAATTTTTTCTTTTTTTTACTTCAAATAGAACTTTCATTTAAATGACATATTGTATTTTTTAGGAGAATGGAAAAAAGTTGTTACGGGAGCACATAAATTCATTCTTACACTGAACTTTTTCATTTATCATTCCAGTACTACCAAAGTTTGCAAGGCCTAATGTTCGTTGTACAATTAATACTGTTTTAGTTGTTGATTGGTCGGAAGAATGTTCTCTCATCTTCCAAGAGATCACATCTTTTAAAAATATGAAAATCTAAATTTATTTTTTTGTGCATTTTTATATATTTTATATTTATTCCTAAACGAATGTAAAATTGCATTTCCTGATAAAATAAATTACGATTTTGACTTTACTGTGTATTCTTGACTATTTTATTAGTAAAACAAATATTCAAACTTTTGCATTTCTTATGAGTTGGAGAATGGAAAAAAGTTGTTACGGGAGCACATAAATTCATTCTTACACTGAACATTTTCATTTATCATTCCAGTACTACCAAAGTTTGCAAGGCCTAATGTTCGTTGTACAATTAATACTGTTTTAGTTGTTGATTGGTCGGAAGAATGTTCTCTCATCTTCCAAGAGATCACATCTTTTAAAAATATGAAAATCTAAATTTATTTTTTTGTGCATTTTTATATATTTTATATTTATTCCTAAACGAATGTAAAATTGCATTTCCTGATAAAATAAATTACGATTTTGACTTTACTGTGTATTCTTGACTATTTTATTAGTAAAACAAATATTCAAACTTTTGCATTTCTTATGAGTTAATTCATATTTTCACGGGTTTTTGTTCATTTTCAAGTATCTATATTATTTTTTATTAACCTATTAACATTATCAATTTTTAGTTTTAATATTGTATTATGAAATAGACAAAAATATCAATTTTTAATATAGTATTAAAATCATATACTAAATAACTACTATAATTCGATCCGTGCATAGCACGGGTTTTAAGCTAGTTAAAAATATGTTTAGTAGATTTGATTGAGTCATATTACATTAAAGCAATAAACTGTAATATGTATGAGGGAATTACGAGTTTAAGCATATATTAATATATTTTTACTACTTAATTGAATATATTATGTTAGTTAAAATATATCAATTCGTCGAAGCCATTTGTATAATTCGTATAAGAGTAAGAGTTGATTTTTAGTTCGAATGCGTCTATGTTAATTGTAAATTGATATAGATTTTAGTTTGTGATTTATTTATGTTGAATGTGTTTCCATTTTCAGATATTTAAGAAGAATTTATGATATTTAATGATATGTTAAAATAGGTAAATTTGAGGTTATAAGTGACATTTCATCGAATCCATATTCACTCGGATTAACTAATCCACCCATGTCTGGGTGGATTATAATCTAGTCTTAATACCGGTTCATAAGGATTTAATCCATTTGACCCTGTATTAGAGCAATACCACCAAACGTTGTATTATCCCATATTGACACATATAATATGACCTAATATCCCCTATTAGGTCCTACCAAACGGCCCCCATATATTCACCATAAAGCGATATAGACTAATTTCTATAGACAATTAGATACTAAAAATACTGGCTAGTCTTATCAAGTAATTTATGGATATATTTTTATTAACTATGTTAGACTAAATTAACTAGTCAATAGTCTTTTATTAACTATGTTAGTCAATAGTCTTTTATTAACTATGTTAGACTAAATTAACTATTCAATAGTCAGGCTTGTCAAGAATAGTGTTCATAAAGTATTTGTATGAACTTTATTAAATGGAAATAAAAAAATTATTTGTTTTAGTGAATCTCAATTTCCGTCCTTCTTAGGTCATCTCCAATGGCGCGTGAGGGCCGGGCTGGGAGGGGAAAGTGATCTCCAGTAGCGGGGCAAGTTGACTCGAGGGCTACCGCGGGCTTGGCGGTGGGGCGAGCGGGGAACGGATATGAGATCTGGGGCCGCGTGAAGGGTGGGGAAGAAAGAGGGGCGCGTGTTCTACACTCGTCCATCTTTAATTACAATTCTAATTTACAATGGTTTCATAATAATAAAATTAAATAATGATTTAGTTGTTTCTTATATTTAAAAAATAGTAATTAAAATTTGTAAATAATTTATTAATATATTTGATAATAGTTTTTTAGTAAATAATTTTGATTTTAATTTCAAATTCTAATTATTATTTCTTTTATAAGAATAAAATTAAATTTCCTTCTCACTAAGGATTAGAATTACTTGAAAATATTATTAAACACTTAGACAAACAATTTAAATTAACAAATACTCATAAGTATGAATAATCAAAAGTCGTTAATCAATAATTGGTAAAGAACTTCACTTAGAAGTATAGTTAAAAGTTGAATGCATAAAGACATTAGTATATCCAACTCCCAACCGCTATTTTTAAGGGCATATATGTTAAAATACCTAAAAGTTTCACTTTTTTAACTTTTACCTAAAACTCTGTGTAAAAAGTGAAAGGATAAAAAAAGAGGACGGAGGAAGTATTATAGTTGCATTATATACATAGGAAATCACATTCAATCCTGAATTTCTTAATTAAAGTAAAAAAAGAAAAATAATAGTGTAAACTAAAAGTCTTGTTCGAAGAACATAACAAAATTTGATTTTGATTTCTCAAACAAAAAAAAAGAGGATAACGAATTGTAGGATTAACTACAAGAGTACCTAATAAGTGGATTTAAATTTTGCAAGGATGATTATCATTTACAATAACTCAACATCACTTCTACTCTTTGTCATTAAAGCCAAAAGAGAAAAGGAAAAGGCAAAAGGAAAAAGTTTAGAGGGTTGGACCGGGTGGGAAGACAAGGTGAGTCTTATTCTTCCCTATAGAGCCCTCCCTGACAGATGATCGAACCAAGTAGGGTAAAATCCAAGCATATTGCCAAGCCTAATCCCATGATATCATTCCGGTTTCCCAATTCCATCCCAAAATCTTCATATCCTAAAATATCTTCAATCGTGCATAATAAATGGGGCTGTGTGTGAAAATCGACATACACTTATCGATATAAGGTGTAAACTCTTACAAAAACGACAAGGAAAATTATAACTAAGACCCCTCTGGGACAAAACAATGTAACCATGTATCTGCACATGACTTCCAAAACATATGTATAACACTTTTCATGCAAATGTTTTTGATTGAGTTCAGCCAAACCTGACATGGACTAAAATTACCCATATACCGGAAGCCAAATCAAAGAAACGTCCCCAGTTTATGTTTTGTGATCAATGTTCAACGTAAAGAAATGTATTTTGATTGTTGTTCAAGTAAAGACCAAAAAAAACCAAACAATTATGTTAAAAAGTCCAAGCTAGGTAATGACTCTCTATCTAGATGTTACAATCAGCTATTACATAAGCTTAATAATGCATAGCAATATGTGCTTCACTGGTGCCCGAAGCTAGACCCTCACAAACGTGGAGATAGGAAGCGAGCATTTGCAGAAAAAATATAGCCATAAATATTTCGCTTGATTTTTGGGTTACCAAAATTTTCTCCTAGACAAAATTGTTTCCAGTACTACTTACGAATGATCATTCTCCAAATTATCAATTATTCAGAGACTTAATTTTTGACTAATGTATGAATTTCAAATTTCATATTCTAATTGAACAACGATAACTAAACATTCTCCACTTTTTACACCAAAAAGGTCTCACGGTAATGTTTCCGGTCATCATGTAGCAAGGTATGATCACATTATAATATTAAGCAGCTTCATCATTAGAATCAATTAAACCAAACAAGAGCTAAAATATGTCAATATACAAAGGATAAATATCCATATACCGCAGCAACTAAGCACAAAAATATAAGAAAAACACACAAGTACTTCAAGATCAAATCAATTAACATAATTTAGTTGTAATCCAAAGAGTACATGCATTGCATAGAATAAATTAAAATGTTTGCATACTCATTATGTTCTTTGTCATTTCCACAGGCCTTTTCATACTAAACAATAGAACAGCCATCTCGAAACAAGTCTTCTTCCACATCTCTACCCAACTCCCTTGCAACTTCACTTTCACATCTGAGCAAGAGAAGGCTTTCCACATAATTATCAATAAATAACGAGCGTACAGTCCCGTCTATTCCAAGATCTTTAGTCCTCCTAGTCTCGGGATTATATGCAACCAACTCATGATCCTCTGAGGCCACCAAAACCTCACCACTCTCAGTAAACGAAACTACTTTCTCCATCCCATCCCATAAAAAGTTTATGCTGTATAACTTAGTCCAAGACTCCTTAACACCATACTCCTTCATCAACCAAATGTCACACGACTCATTACCCAATTCTTTATAGTACTTGACCATCGCAAGCGAGTCCCCAATCGAGAAAACACACAACTCAGTCGCAGATTCTCTCGCCAACACATTTGGAAGCGGCATTTCTTCGAACACTTCATCTGCAAGACGAAATGACAAAATCGAACTAACAAATTGATCACCTTCAAGTGACTCGTAAGCAATCCAATGCACGACTCCATTCAAGAAAACCTGACACCACATAAACTCGACAATCTGAAGCTTAACATTAACTCCACTCAACTTTCGCCATCTCCCTGTCTTAAGGGAAAATATCTCCACCTCAGGCGGAACACTAAAAGAAATAAAATCAGATTTCTTACAGTAAACCAACCTCACAACCTTGTAATCATTATCAAAAACCCCAAATCCCAGAACAAATATATGGGGTTTACTCGGATTGATAAGGGGTTCAGGTAAAAAGACATGATTTTTAACAGAAGGGTTCCATAAAACAACGGGTCGCGAAGGATTTGCGAAGAAATCATCGGACAAACAAACGATCCCATCACAGCAGCCGACAATTCGGAAATACCCAATTTGGGATTTGAAGGGGAATTGAAGATGTGTAGAGGAATTGATGCAAAAATGGTGGGTTTCGGCGAGTTTGAGGATAGAATAGCGTTCTTGTTTGTCGTATTTATCGTAACGCCTGAGGATAAGGGTTTTTTCGTTTCGTGAGTTGGAGAGGTGAGATGAGATGAAGGAGGGGGAAGTGATGAGTGAGTACCATCTTTTGGAGACAGTGGTGAAGCGGATTAGAGATTTGACGGGGAGTTTTAGGAGAATTTCGATTAGAAGTTCATTGGGTAAATAGTCGGACATTGTTTTCCGATGGGGAAGGAAAACGAAAACCCAGAGCCTTCCTATGTTCTGTAACAAGGCAGTTGAGATTTATGATGAGAAATTGTGGGCTAGACCGGGTCGGATCCTATAGCTACACACTAGAAGCCTATTTTCTGAATTTATTTTTCGTTTTCTTTACATTTATTTTTTGGGTTTAATTTTCTTTGCATTTATTAAAAGTCAAAGAATATGAATTTAGGCCCTTGTGAAAGAGTTTTTTTTTCTGAGTTTTGCTTGATTTTGGTTTCAAGAATATAAATTTGGGTGATTTTGGTGGAACTTTTGAAACTCTATTTGGATTAAATTTGAGTGTTGGGTTTTGTGATTTTAAAAAAATATTAGAATTGATCGCGAGGAATATTAGAATTTAGAGGAAAAAGGTAGACAGTAGGTTTAAAATCAATGTTTTTTATAGAGAAAAAATAGTTGGTTGGTATCAAATCATTCTTTTTTAATACATCTCCAATGGAACCATCAAATGGGTCATCAAAGGACATAACTATCATTTTGATAGCTGAAAATAAAAATTGAGCTCCAATGGAGACATCGAATGGAACATCATTTTGATGGCAATTGCCCTCTGCCATCAAATATAGGGGCAATTAAGCTTGACATCACATCGGTGGGAAGGATTTCATCCTCCAACGGCTAGTTCAACAATCAAATTTTCTGGAAAAAAAAAATTGTTATTGTTAGTTTTGTATAAATTGGACAGAAATATTCAACCAAAAATTCACAATTACAAGAACTTTTAAATGAGTTTAATATTGCTCTTTTAAATGAGTTTAATATTGCTTTGGGTTTAAGTTGATTTAAATTTTTAAATTAATTTTAAAATTGATGTTACATTTGGTGTCTATGTATTAGATTAAAAAAACTTTTGTAGGGATCTTAAAACACTATAGCATCCATCAAATGGGTATTTGATAACCAACTTTGATGGTTGTTAGTTTTGTATAAATTGGACAGAAATATTCAACAAAAAATTCACAATTACAAGAATTTTTAAATTTAATTGCTCTTTTAAATGAGTTTAATATGGCTTTGGTTTTAAGTTGATTTAATTTAAATTAATTTTAAAATTGATGTTACATTTCATGTCTGTGCATTAGAATTAAAAAAAAAAAAAAAAAAAAACTTTGTAGGGATCTTAAAATACTATAGCATCCATCAAATGGGTATTTTGATAACCAACTTTGATGGTTGTTCATTGGAGCTACCCTAAAGTTTTAGTGGATTTGGTTTGAGTCTCATTTAAGTTTCGTCTAAACTTCATATGAAAAGGGTTTGGCCCAATTATGCGAGATTAGTGAAACTAGGTCAAAACTCTTTTATGTAGACCTTTAAGTGTTTACAAAGTTCTATCAATATTATAAATTTTTGTCTTTTTTGATTTTGTGAAAACGAAAATTATTATATAGTTTCAAAACTCATTTTATTGAAGCTTTAAAAAAAAAAAAAAAAAAAAGAGTTTCTTCTAAAACTTTTGTGCAATTTCTTCCTCAACAAATTCATAATTGTGTTATGATTATAAAAATATAATATATGCTTTACTTAATCTATATTGATAAACGTATTATATTAGATTATATCATATATAAATATTCAATTTAATTTGAAACCTATATAATTTATATTTTTTTTATTATCGATTAAAACCTAATAGATATTTCTCACAATGTGAACCTAATATTTTACTAATATATTAATTAATTTATCCAGCACGACAAACTTAATGTATGATATAAAAATGCTCAAATTTAGCAATAAATGTTTCCCTCATAATTTTTTTCAACATGTACATTTATTAATAATGTTTTAAAAAAATAATTTTTTCAATACATGACACGTTATTTTTATATTATAGGTCCACATACAACAGTAATCGACTTCATATTGATGTTAATCTAATTTTATTTTTGTTAACATTTGGATCCTACTTCAGCGTAAGCTAAAGCATCCTTGTTTGCAATCGAATGTGCTCGTGATCAACATTGGGAGAGAGTTATAGTATAAGGCCATATAATCGCGGATACAAAAGATGCAACGGAAGTTTTTGTATCTTTTCTTGCTCGTCACATAGGTAGGGAAGAAAATTGAGTACTCATGAAGTGACACGATACTCTTGAAGTTAGGGGTGTTCATTAACCCGATGGACCCGCCCGACCAGCTCAAGCCAACCCGACCCAACCGAACCCGACGGTTTTTGTTCTTATAAAACTAGCAACGGGTTAAAATTGTGACCACCCGAAAGTTATGGGTTGGGTTGCGGTTTTAGTGGTTAAAAACCGCCCATAACCCGACCCATTCAAATATTATATGTTTTCTCTACCCAACACCACTTACCAAACAAAACATTGAAAAAAAATTAATTAGGGCTTTCTATCTCTAAGTTTCACGCCTGCTCCACTCTCCAGTTCCCTTCTCCATCGCGCCTCTCCTCAAAAATCAAGATTCAAAATCAATTCTCAATTTTCATCACTCATAAGTCACACCAAGCCATACGTGCGAGCCAAAAAATTTGAGCGATCAAGAGGAAAGAGGAGCATCAAAGGTTTCAAAGTTTGAGTTATTCATAGTTATTAACCAAGACCAAATTCCGTAAAAGATCTTGCAACACCTACCTTATTTTATGTGCTCCGTAGTTCCCTTTCATTTGCAGTACCCAAAAAGAGTTCGGAGAACATTTGAGTTTAGAATATTTAAATCATTTAAAATGAGTACTGTAACTTATGCATCAATTAATTAATTATTTTTTTTTGTTATTTTTTGCACTGCATGTACGTAGTTTCTTCTTATAAAACAATCGCGGGAATTGATCCTACCCATAAAGATCACTATACCCGTGATTAATTTTGTTTACCAAACCGAATTAGAGAATTTTCTAGCTTGGAATTATAGTTGCGTTTGGCAAAATGGGCCATTAACCATGAGCTTGTCCAATCTTATTTATTTTTATTCTTTCTAGTCAGATTGATTTTTATGAAGTATAAATTAGTTGAATATACTATATAACAAAAACACTTAAGCATTAAATAAATTCAATGGTTCAACCCGCCAACCCGCCCGCACCCGCCTCACCCGAACCGTACAGTTTATGAACTTAAAAATGCGGGTGCGATTTGAAATTTTGGCAACCCGCAATGTCGTCGGGTCGGGTTGATTTTTTCATTGTCACCCGTCAAAACCCGACCGCGTTCACCCCTACTTGAAGTGATTTGATATTTTAAATGATCTATCTGTAATGATTCATGACATTGTAATGAATGAAATTTATTTTATTTTTAAAATAAAAAATATTGTTATACTAGAATCTAAAATATGGAGTATAACAATTTTTTGAGATACAAACCATATATATTAATGCACAAAATATTACCTTACTTTTCTTGTAAATTACAAGAACAATAATCCCTCTCAAAATTCCCATCATCTCTACACTATTTGTCCTAAATTTGACTATGTATTTTCTTTCAATTTACATTCTTCATATTTAATTATTGCACAAATTAAAATTATTTTAGTACGAATATCTGATTGAGATCTCTTTCGCCATCCACTCATGACTGAACAGTCACTTTCCAGTTTCACTTAACTTCCTCCTGATTTTTCCAAAGCAAACATTATACCAGAAATTAATTTCATTCAATTGATAAAATTGTATTTCCAGTTATAAATGAGGCGTCGAGGCTCAGAATTTCGGCGACCGGCGAGACGGCGAATTCCGAATGTATTTTTGTTAACGCTTTGTGGATTATTGATTTTGCTGTTCTTAGCGCTCTTGAGTAGAGAAAATCAAAATCCTACGTCGAGATCGGTTTATACAAAGGTAATTTTCGATCTGAATCACCATTCCTCTTTTATTTTGTTAAGATTTTGAGTTTAGGTTACTTGGGTTACTTCCGTTTTTGGTTGATTTTGATGGAAATTTGTGCAATAGACTCTGTGCAAGTGTATGAAGTAGAAAAAAGTGATGAAATGTTGTATTGACTGGTATTTTTTGCCCAATTACAGTGGTTAGTTATTACTGCTTTTCTTTATCCTTTTTTTTTTTCTTTCAAGTCTGTGAAATCACTATACAGTAATTAAAATGTTTGATGAACTTATAAATTTATGTTTGGGACAATCTGATTTACCTGTTATATGAGTTAGATTTGGGTTTCTATTTTACCTTATTGCTAGTTCTGGTTTATTTTCTTTGAATGTGGGTTGAGGTTGCAAAAAGTAATATTTATTGTGTCTAGAATGGGAAACTATAACACTGATATAAAAGACAATTCATTGAAAAATTAATGATACAAAAGCTGCAAGCGAAGTAAGTTTACACCAACTAATTACATAATGATTTGCCATCAAGATTGTTTACTGCTACATGATAGAACTTCTTTCAGCAGTTGAGTTCTGTACATCTATGGCACGAGAGGCGGTGGTGAGTTGTGCTTTAGTTTGTTGATGTAAAGTGGTGCAGTAACAATTTCTATAGGCCGTGGCAGAAGCTTGTGCGTTACCCTAATTTGCCAGAAATTACCACTTAAAGAAAATTCAGATAATGGACTTGAAACTTGGTACTGAATTCGGAAAGTTTACTAAGAATCTTTGATGTGAAAATGTTTGTAATTACTTTGTAGTTTCAGAATTTCATCCAAAAAAGTAATAAGTAATAACTTTGTAGTGTTAGTAAATTTTGTGTTTCAATCTATAATATCCAATCTATGCATAATAATATGTGATATTAAATTAGTAGATATGACCTCTTCAGTACCATTAGTTGGCTATCTTTTGTTGAACAAAATCCTTGTAGAGGAAGAATATGGAGTACACAATATGGGAGAAAGTTCTACAACCTTAGTATTTTGAGATTCATGTTTTAAAAAAGTTCTAATTTGGGTATAGTAGATTTACGTTTAACTGGAAATACGTAAGGACATAAAGAGTTTTGGGCTGTAAAGAGATCCCAGGAAGAAGTTTGTTTCGTCGAAAACATGGTCCACATTTTTCTTTTCATTGCTTCAATGGTATATGGCGTATTATAAAAGGGAAATCCAGTTCAGGAGGAAAAGAGAAAAAAAATGTGTAGTTATGCCAAATTGAATGCAATTTTTTGTCGCTTTATCTAGTTTACTGTCGTCTTAGTTCGTTTGTGTGAAGTACATTGTTTCCTTTTTAATGCAAAAAACGAAGTTAACATATTATTTTTTTTTTTTTTTTCAATCTTTTGCAGAGAGCCTTTCAACATGAAAAATTTATAGAAGGCCTTAACATCACAGACGAAATTTTGAGTCCCAATTCCGTAACAAGGCAACTGAACGACCAAATTTCTCTAGCCAAAGCATTTCTCGTCATTGCAAAAGAAAGCAACAATCTTCAATTTGCATGGGATCTTAGCGCTCAAATCCGTAACTCACAAGTCCTTCTCTCTAATGCCGCCTTAAGAAGAACTCCTTTAACAACCACCGAATCCGAAACTGCTATACGTGACATGGCCCTCTTACTCTTCCAGGCTCAGCAATTCCACTACGACAGTGCCACCATGATCATGAGACTAAAAGCCAAGATCCAAGGACTCGAAGAACAAGTGCATTCTATAACCGAAAAGAGTTCAAAATACGGACAAATTGCTGCCGAAGAAGTCCCAAAGAGTCTATATTGCCTCGGTGTTCGGTTAACAAGTGAATGGTCCAAGAACGCAAATTTGCAAAAGAAATTCAAAGAGAAAACGGCTTCAAAACTCGAAGACAATAATGCGTATCATTTTTGTATCTTTTCCGACAACATTCTTGCCACATCGGTAGTCGTGAATTCAACGGCTATAAATTCGAATAATCCTGATAAGGTAGTTTTCCACCTGATAACCGACAAGGTTAATTATGCGGCAATGAGGGCTTGGTTCACAATCAATAGTTTCAAAGGAGTGACGGTCAATGTTCAAAAGATAGAAGACTTTCATTGGTTGAACGCATCATATGTTCCGGTTCTCAAACAACTCCAAGACTCGGAGACCCAAAACTACTACTTTTCCGGTAATGGTGGAGATAAGCGAACCCCAATCAAGTTCCGTAACCCTAAATACTTATCCATGCTTAACCACCTTAGATTCTACATTCCCGAGGTTTTTCCCGCTCTAAAAAAGGTTGTCTTTTTAGACGATGATGTGGTTGTGCAAAAAGATCTCTCAGATCTCTTTTCCATAGATATGAATGGAAACGTAAATGGTGCAGTCGAGACATGCATGGAGACATTTCATAGATACCATAAATACTTAAACTATTCTCATCCACTTATTCGTGAGCATTTTGATCCAGATGCTTGCGGGTGGGCATTTGGGATGAATGTTTTCGATTTAGTCGAGTGGAGGAGAAGAAATGTTACTGGTATTTACCATTATTGGCAGGAAAAGAATGTTGACCGGACTTTGTGGAATCTCGGCACCTTGCCTCCGGGATTGTTGACTTTTTATGGGTTGACTGAGCCTTTAGACCCCTCGTGGCATGTGTTGGGTTTGGGATATACGAATGTGGATCCTAAGTTGATAGAGAAGGGGGCTGTGCTGCATTATAATGGAAACTCAAAACCGTGGTTGAAGATTGGGATGGAAAAGTATAAATCTCTTTGGGATAAATATGTTGATTATGGCCATCCTTTATTGCAACACTGCAATGTTCATTAGTTTCTAAGGTATGGATTTTGCAACTTAGTTTGGTTATACATGAGATTACGCAGGGGACACGTGGCGTATGGGGATTGGACATCAAATCTTATTTGTAACGAGATTTGAGTATGCTACCAATCAATTTATACCTCTTATTAGAGAGGGTGGGGTTGAGGGCAAGAAGGAAGATTGAGCTTGGTGCCCTCGTTTAGAGTATGGAGGGTTTTCAATCGAGATTGCCTCACGAGATAAATTCATTTATTTCACACAATTCGTTTACTTTGATTCGGGAATTGATATTTAATTGTGGTCCCATATTTCGATTGTTGTATTGTAGTGCTCAATATCTAGAGTGTCATGTTAAGTTAATTTGAAGTCTAGTGAAGAATTTTTTGTAGCAAATACTTGTGACAGACTAAGTTCTCATTCTTGAGCTTGGCTTTTGGTGGCTGCACTTGTTGATTAATTTTCGTACTTGTCTCTTCCGCGGCTTTGTTAGATAGATCGACTTTCATGTTGGAGCAAGAACTAACAATGTTGGAGCAAATGTTACATTTGAGGGCAGGACCATGATGATATTTATTGTAAAACCCTGCGTTAATTGTTAGTTTGATGGTTGTATGTTCTAAAAATCTATTACTACAAAATTGTGTAAGGCCTTGCTCTTTTTTTTTTTCTTTTAATTTTGATTGTAGCACTTGTTGAATCACTCTGACTATTTTAAATCCTCAAGTAATCATATATTTTCAGCTAAATAGATTTAAAAGTCACCAAATAATTTAAGATCTTTGAAACTCTTCCCCTACCAAAATCCTCGATTCAAATGAAAACCTAGATTGCACGGATACGGATACGGCGATACGATATAATACGATACGTATACGGCGATACGGATTTTTAAAATTTATAGGATTCGATACGGCAAAGATACGCATATAAAATAAAATAATTTTATATTATACATAACAACATAACTAATTAGATCCTTCTATTATACCACAAAAAGCAATAGATCATATTCAAAGTATATATTGTCTACGAGTTTAATTTCGGGTAAAAAGTTATACACTAAAATTATCCTTGTCCATTCAAAATACACAAAAGTTATATATCAAAAGTTGGGAAAGTTAGACAAAACCCGAATTGATTTGAAATTTTCAACTAAACATCATGAGTATTGATACCCGTATCCAAGACCATTCAAAATACATTTTTTTTTAACTTTTAATTTATTAATTTTTAACCCATAACTTTGAAAAACTAACAAAAACACCTAGTGCGTATCCAAAACGTGTCCAAAACCTGCAGGATACTCCAAAAAAACGTACTATACCCGTATCCGAATTATTTTTTATTTAATTTAATTAGGATACTCCAGATGGCGTACTGTACCCGTATCCCACGCGTATCGGACGCGTATCCGTATCCCCGGAGTACTGAATACTGCACGGGGCCATTTTTCGGAGTATCCGTGCAACCTAGATTTAAACTAAGCTTAATTAAGACATTAAACAATTAAAGAAATATAGCTCCAAAAATGGTTTATAACTCGGTTATTTTCAAAACTGATTCCATGTAACGTCTCTACTTTCACACTCAACAAACAACTAATTACCTAACTCCCAACACAGATATAACAAGCGATTAACCCAATTTAATAAATAAGTAAAATAAGTAGAAGGTTGAAAGCTAAAGATAAATGAAATAAATAAATCTATCTCACTCCCTTGAGCAACCAAGTTGTTGTAGTATAGTGGTAAGTATTCCCGCCTGTCACGCGGGTGACCCGGGTTCGATCCCCGGCAACGGCGTTGTTTATTTTTCCTCTTTTCTCTACTTTCTTAATTATTCATTTTTCTATCCTTTTTGCTTTTACGTTTCTGCAGCTGCCAAATGACAAAAGTTCACACACAAACCCACCAAAAAAAAAAAGGAAAAAAAGTTAACACACAAAAGCACCCCTTATATTTTGTCTAACTTTCAAAACCCTTATATATTATTTTAACTAAAAAAAAACCCCATGTGTTTGGTTTTAAATACCACACTCAACTCAAGAACAAACTTTCAACATTCCTTTTCCAAGCCTTTTTAATTGTGCAGCTCTTGCTTTATATTTCTGCAGCTGCCAAACGATATTTAAACAAAAATTATTTTGTAAAAAGGTTGTGGTATAACTTATTCAATGTTTTTAGATTCTAAAATGTAGGAAGGATATTATCCGCTTTGGAAAAGATACTACAAAGAAGTAAAAATGTTTCGGTGACAATTAAAAAAACTCACATTTTCTATGGATTTTTCAATACGGAAGGTAGATTTCATTAAACTAGAATAGCAAGAGTAATTTTAGGAATATTTTATTTATTTTAGAACCATATCAATATCATAACAAAACTCCTATGTTTAGGAGTAACAAAACTCGAACTTTAAATTTTTTCTCCCGTGAATTAAATTTAATAAAGGAAACCAAACCAAATTCTTTAAAAACTACTTCCCTCAAATCATGAAACAAATTGACTCGTGGCAAATCTTCAATTAAACTAAAACCCACTCAAAATGCCGGCTAAGCTAAACAACACAATCCTCAAACAACACTCCTCTCTCCCAATATCCATATCAATATCCACATCAAAATCCACGAACTCAAACATAGTCAAAAACTAACTCATAAAATCCCAAAACTACCCTCAAAATCCTCAAGAACCATTCTTAAACAAGCCCTTTTAAGTCATTTCACACCCCCATTAACAACAAATCCTTAAACTCGCCGGCTTAGTTATCTATCTTGCCGCCACTTTTCAAGCAACAAATTTGTTTTACTCAACCAATTCCCATTAACAAAAACAAACCAACAAAAAAACTCTCTAGCAATTTTCTCACACTCACTGCGTGCGTTCTGCGTTTTCCGATGAAGAATCACGGCGGCGCCACCGCAGTAAACTCACCAATTAAACCAAAAAAACCCAAATCTCGAGAAGTAAATTCAAGATTTCTATCACCAACCTCTAGCACTACAACTTCTTCTTCAACTGAAATATTAATTCAGTCTCCAAACAGTACTCTTTCTCCAGTAACACAAAAACACAGATCCTCAACTGATTCAAGAAATCATAATAAAAGCTTCGAAAATTCGGGCTTTTTTGACGGGCTTTGGCCTTCATCTTCAAATTCCAAAAAGCCCGATACTACCCTTGCCGATCACCTAGGAAATGACAGACTCAAAGACCTTGAAGAAAAAAAATCTGACCAAAATAAAAACCCCCTGTTTCTCCAAAAACAGAGGAGCTGCACAGAGTTTAGTAGATTCGACACCGGAAAAAAGAATTTAAAAGAAATTAATCACAAACCCATTTTCGGAGGGTCGACGAGATATACGGCCAAGTTCAATTTCCCAAAAAAATCATCAAAGGTGTCGACTTTATTCGAAGATCAAAATGATTATAAACATTTTCTTCCGGGACGGTTTTCTATTGATGAAAATGCGTCGCGAAAGAAAGGACTATCAGATTCTTACACACATGATGACTCTGAATCAGATTCAAACATTAGTTTTGAAACTCCGGCGACCGGAAAAAGAATTCCGGCGTCTTACATGGCTCCAACAGTAAGTTCAAGAAAACAGGGGATTATAGTTCCTTCCAAATTCATGCATGATTCGTCGGTATCAAGGTCGAGGAGATGGAGTTCAGATGATTATAATAATTCTCCGAAAATATTTAGTTTGAAGAATGCGATGAAGAAGGGTAATTCGAAATGGGCTTTGTCTCCGGGCCAGTCGGCCTCTTCTTCGATGGAATCGGGTGATAGTACAGGGAATTTGATGGGGTTTTCGGGCTTGAAGCCTCCGACTAGTCCTTCTAGAGGGAAGGGAGTTGGGAATCTTTTGAGTATGGGGATTGAATTGTTGAAAGGGAGGAAATCTTGTTCGGGTTCATCGTCGAATCTCGGGCCGGGCTCGGTTGAGAGTGTTCATCAGTTGAGATTGTTGCATAATAAGTTGATGCAGTGGAGGTATTGTAATGCAAGAGGTGATGCTGTCAATGGAAATATTGTTAAAAAGGCTCAGGTATGTATAAAGTCAATTTACCCGCCTGTGATATTCATAATGTTCAATTTATCCCATGTGATTTGAAAAAGAACACTTACTCTCTATGAAAATGTTCAACCGGAGAGGGTGACTCACTCACCTACATTGAGAGTGGGTATGAAAAATATTTTTATACTATAGAGGTAAATTGCAACATTTATCAAAATTCAGGGGTAAAGTGCCATATTTAACATAAAATAGGGGGTAAAGTGCCATTTTTATCATAACATATAGGTTAAAATGCATATAAGAGGGATAGTTTTGTAAATCCATAAAATTTTTATTTTTAAATATGTAAGGCAGTGTGGAAACATTTTTAATATCATAGGGGATAAAACGTTATTTTTAAAATAACAGAGGGTAAATTGAACATTATGCATCTTACTGGAACTAAGTTGCCATTAACTCATATGAAAATTATGGATCTTGGTTTTTACATAATACAGTAATAATTGTGACAAATACAATAATTACAAAATGTATGCAAGTCTTTAGTGCTACTCATTAACCCCTTGATTAGTACATGTTCGAATTCTCATTGGTAAATGTTTCTTTATAATGTGTCTCACACGTCTAGATAGAAATAAAACCTGAATACCCTTAAGGGAAAAAACACACCACTAGTGAAAATCGTTTAGAATTGTCACTAAAATTTTTATTTTTCAAGCTTTCATCGACCCTTAATCGAAGTGAACATGAATGAGTAGCTTGTTATTTTCACATATCTTTTGTAATTAATCTTTTGCTTATGGATGTGAGTTTCATAAGTAATGAAAATAGATATTGTAATGGATGCATAATTTGTATTTCTTATGTAATTTTTGGCAGAGCAACTTCTTATGTGCGTGGAATAGACTCGCTAAGCTCCAGCATTCCGTGGTGCAAAAGAAATTACAGCTACAAAAAGAGAAGCTAGAAATGAAATTGAATTATATTCTTCAGTCTCAGGTCAGTATAGATTAGAACAATATATATTTATATATATATGTATAATTAATTAATCTAATTTAATACATTTTAATCTGGATGTTAAATTGTTAATTACCATGTTGCTATATTATTGTATGATGTTACAGGTTAAGGAACTTGAAATTTGGGGAAACATGGAAAGAGAACACTTATCAGCGGTTTCTGTTACCAAAGATTATTTGCATGCTGTTGTTTGCAAGATACCACTTGTAGATGGTGCAAAGGTAACAAACATGTTCAATTTATTCCGTGACATGTGAAAATTTTCAATGATCAATTTATCTTCTTTTCGTCGGAGAATCCGATAATGTAACTCATATACCAAAATTAATAATGAGCTTGTAAAAAAATAAATTATCCTTCAAGGAGACAAACTAGTCCACATAGGGTAAAAAAATTATTAATAATAATATAAAGTAAACTAATACACGCAAAATAATACAATGGGATAAATCGCCAAACATACAATATCATAGCTGGATATATTGCCAGACATGCAATAACACTGGGGGGGAGGGGGGGTGGGAAATAGCTACACATATAATAACACACGGGGTATTTTTTATTTTTTTTTGGTTGGTGATTATGTCCAAGTATACTATATAAAGGAGAGTATTTTTGTCAAATCATTATTTATGATAAAAAAAAATATCAGGAAATGTGAGTATTTTATAAGAATATAGAGAGGTAAAACACATTTTTTAAATAGCAGAAAGATAAATTGAACATTTTGAATATTATAGGAAGATAAATTACCAAAATCATGAAGTATATTATGGAAATAATTAAGAAGAACAATGTGCATGGATTTTACATAGTGGATGGGATATATACCCAAAAAAAAAAATGATTTCATAATAAATTATCCCATGTTATTCTTAAAATGCAATTTATCCTATGTGATAAATCAAATGGTAATATACTCCCCTCTATTTTTGTAAAAGAACCTCATTGTCTCACTCCCATACTTACATTATTAAGAAATATAATTGAAGAAAATTACATTATTACACTTATATCCCTCTAGATAAATACGTTACTACTAACACATTTAATCTTACAGGTTGAACCACATTCTGTTTCCGTTGCTATTAGGCATGCTTCAGATCTTGCAACGTCCATCAATTTGATGATAAATACTTTTTCACCCACGGTAAAATTCGGAAATCCCTAATCACCTTGTTATTTTTCGAGTCCCATCGAAAAAATTTAATTCTAGTCCAACTCGACTCTACTATTGTCTTTTGATTAGCGTTATCATAAAGTGAACCATAAAATAATTTGGTGCATGCGAGTCGAGTTTGAGCTAGCTAGAATTTAATTAATTGAGCTAATTAAGTATGAGATTTAATAGGTTGAGAAAACAGTAGAAGTAGTTATGGAATTAGCAAAGGTTGTCACACAAGAGAAGCTGCTATTAGAAGAATTTTTGGAGCTTTTCAGAATCCTATCTGCACTCGAGGTTAGTAATAAAATTATTTTCTTTATTCGGAAACTTTTTTTATAATTAATTGTATAAAATGTTACTATTAATTAAAAGATTTTGAACATTTCTTACAACACATTTCACATGCAATTAACAAAATGGATAGTAATTTTATTTTGAATTGTTGTGGTTCGCGTATGAACAGATACAAGAAAGGAGTTTAAAGTGTAGCATCATGCAATTGAAACAACTGCAACAACTGCATCACCAACAATTGTACATTTCCGGATAATATTTTTACTTATCAAAAAATTATTTGTATTATTTTTAATTAGTATTGCAATAAATCCAAATCTAGATTCTAGTACTGAGAAAATTACACAATTTGAGTTAAACAATGTCCATTTAGGTTGATCAGGAAAGAATAATTTTATAAATTTAAAATTTAAAATTTACCTTTATATTCATATATTCTCTCAAGCAATGATTGCTTATATACTTCAACAATTATAACAATCATTATTAGTAGTCAACAAGATAATTGTTTTTTCTCTTTTTAGATGTGTTTCCGAGTTTTCCTTCATCATTTCGTCCAAGAAAATAATTTCCTCTAATATTATGATTTTTTTTAAAATACCTTTTCCTCTACTTTCTTTGAGCTCATTCTGATTGAAACAAGGGGCGGGTCTTATAGAGTTTCTATTTTGTACACTAAATCACATGAAATTTATATTAAATTCAAAATTACTAGAATTTATTATTGAGTCAAAATTGCATGATTTGAGTCAAACAACATCCGACTAGGATATATGGTATAGATATAGGTTAAATAAAAACTTATTATAAAAATGCATGAACAAATAAGGTTTTACTTTTTCAACCGTAATATTTAGTTGACCCAATAAGTAATTTAATTTTATTAATTTTTTAGGGTAATCAAGTACGAATTGCCTTTCAAAATATCAAAATTGTCAATTCACAAAATCAGGTGCTAAGTTGGCTTCCATTAGATTTCCGTTTTATATCGATCTTCCTAGTTTTTTTTTGGCATTGTAATATCGGACATTTCGTGATTTTTAAAAATCTATTTTTTGGTTCTAAAAAAAATCAATTCAAAACTGTTTGTATATACATAGAAATATAGAATAAAATTCAATCATATAAAAAAAATTACACTTACCAAATGATGTATTCCACTAAAATATAAATGAGAACCAACCAATGATTTCTCCTTTTTTGCCGATCATTCACTGGTTATTTTGGACTAGACATTGATGGTGTCTAAATAATTCTAACTTAGTCTCCCAAATATTGCTAAACAAAAATTTTTCATTTTACTTTTGACAAAGAATTTGCTTTCTCACCTTTTCTTCTCCCTCCAACCTCCATTACCTACACAAGGAGAGAGAAAGAAGAGGCATGGCATAAGTACATCCATTCGTCCTCGTAACAATCCTTGTCGCATCTGCTGCCGCCACGAGCCGCTGGCGGCGAAACCCCATTCAACATTAAGAAAACAAAGGGACGTTTTTGCACCACCTCAACAAAATGAACGACCTCTTCTCACATTCCTTCAAAAAATATCAAGACCTAAAGCATCAAGTCCACATGGACGACCTCGAAGCCGCGGCCGGCACCTCCGCGAATGAGTCCGCCGACCTCGATAGATTCTTCGACGACGTCGAGAATGTTAAAAAGGACATGAACGATGTTGAAAAGCTCTATAAACATCTCCAAGAATCCAACGAGGAAAGTAAAACTGTTCACAATGCCAATACAATGAAAGAACTTCGTTCCAGAATGGATTCCGACGTGTCCCAGGTTTTGAAACGTGTCAAAGTCATCAAAACAAAACTAGAAGGTCTTGTTGAAATTTATTTATGTGTGATATGCAATAGTATTGATACATAATAATGATATAACCATCTTTTAAAATGTTACTATTTAAAATCTATTTAACGCTTCATTTATACTCATGCATTATGAATATTTCAATTATCTCCAATAGGTCTAGACAAGTCCAATGCCGCTCACCGTCGCATCCCAGGGTGTGGACCCGGCTCATCCACCGACCGAACGCGAACGTCAGTAGTCAGCGGTCTAGGAAAAAAGCTTAAAGACATGATGGACGATTTCCAAGGGCTCCGAGCAAGGATGAATGACGAGTACAAAGAGACCGTCGCTCGGAGATACTTCACAGTCACCGGAGAAAAAGCAAACGACGAGCTTATAGATAATTTAATATCTAGTGGCGAGAGTGAATCTTTTCTTCAGAAAGCTATTCAAGAACAAGGGCGTGGCCAAATTATGGATACGATTTCTGAAATTCAAGAAAGACACGACGCGGTGAAGGAGATAGAGAAGAATTTATTGGAGCTTCATCAAATATTCTTGGACATGGCGGCTCTAGTGGAGGCTCAAGGACAACAATTGAATAATATCGAAAGCCACGTGGCGCACGCGAGTTCGTTTGTGAGGAGGGGTACAGAACAACTTCAAGAAGCGAGAGAGTACCAGAAAAGTTCCAGGAAGTGCACTTGCATCGCCATTGGCCTTATTATTCTTGCTATTATTTTGTTTACTTTTCCATTGTGGTCCCAAATCCTATTTGCGAAAATGTTGTGATTTTTTTTTTCTTTTCTATTTAGGCAAGCATGTTTGCAATTTTCATGCCTCTAGTACTGGGAAATTTTTGGGGTAGGAAATGTACAATTTTGTTAAATTAGAAAATCTTTTGGGATTCATGATCTTGGTCTAGCTATTTAATTATTATGATTTGATTTTATGTGAGATAAGATAGAAGACATTTGAACATTTTTAATTTAAATTCATGAGCTTTTTTTTAAAATTCATGTTCAATCTTTTTTTATCTTTGTCGTAGATTTTTATTAATGAATTTGTACTTTTAAGATATTTTTTTTTTTCTTTTAACTCAAGACTCGAGAGAAATGGGTAGCATTGATCAACTTTTTGTATTTTAACATTTTCTCCTGAAATTCTTGCTTAAATAAGATAGAATATTATAGTAGCCCATGTATGAAATAATTTAATTGTTGATTTACAGATCTATTAATTATACATGATAGATATATTGAAGTCAAAAAATTCCTTTTTACTACGAACATTTGACCAAGAAGGTATTTTGATGTTTAATATACTTGTAGTGATTTATCTAACTTCACAATTAGGAAAAGCCAACAGCTTTTATGGAATTATCAAAGAGCAAAAACAACATTTATGTAGGAAATAAATTTCATAAGCTCACGACTTTTATGATTTTAGGACAAAATTATAGATAGTATTTGTATAGACTCATTTCTTAAATTTTAAAATACTATAATAGTTTAATAACATTTGTTGGATTTCTATGGGTATTAACCCAATTGGTTTTAGCCTAATCGGAGTTAAGTTTGAGCCCAATTGAAGTTAAGCCAATGAAATAAAAAATGAATGAAAGTTGGAAGAGGAAAAATGTATTCATCCCACGTAGAGAGAAATGAAGAAGTTTTTGCTACTTATAATGCAAAAATTTGGACTCAAGGTTGGGTCCCTTGGGATATCAAGTTTTATAAGGGGAGAAGACCTACATGACCATGGGTTCACGACACGCGCGCCCTCGGTCGACTCGGTCCGGTCCCGGGTTTGGTTTAATTAACTTTTTGCCCCAAAACTTAAAAGCCCAATAATTAATTCATACCAAATAGATCCGCGTATCAGATCCAATTGACTTGAATAGATCCGCGACTGACCCGTTTTTCTTGTTGAGTTCGCGCGACTTTTTTTTTAAATGAGTGAGTGTGTCTGTTCGGTTGACTGTACATGTTAGGACTAAACCAGTGCTATTGGTTAAATTCGAATAGACATATCCCTCCAGAACATCCTTTCTGCTGCTATAAAATAAAGAGGGAATCTGGCCAATTCTATCATCCTGTTTTCTAGCAATAAAAGCAGAATCCTATCTATTTTATATTCTTCTCTTAAATATTGTTTAATATTCATGTTTGTTAAAGTTCGTTGTGGACTTGTTCTTTGTGCAAATAAACAAGTATTTCACTGTTGTATCTTGGAATACTACTGAGACGAACTGTTGCACCTTTAACAATCCATAAATATTGTCTTAGAGATATTGCATTAGCAAGCCTCAATCGATCATTTTTTAAATTATTTCAGTAAGTGCGTTGTCATTAAAATCTGATTTTGTTTGTTCTGCGAGAATAAACTATACTAAGATTTATAATTAAAGTTATTTATAAATAATTATTCCATGAGAATAATTTACTATAGTTTTTAATTATAATACTTAGACATATAAAATATTTATAATATTTTATATACATAGATTGATTTAAATTACAACAACATTTTCATTAGTTTAAACTATAAAGGAGATTTTGATAGATTAAAGTTGACTATCAAATGAAGAAATATCAAAATTCAGAAACAAAACAATACTAATATTATTTTACCATTTAGTATTTGTGTTGTTATTTTTTGAATAGCTTTTCCGATTAATTATTCTATCGAACACGAAAATATGCATCTTTCTTCCCAATTTCAGATTTGTTCATCCATTTTGGTAGTTTAATTTTTAATGAAATTGTAAATTATAAAAAGAAAAAACGAAACTCTTTTAGTGGTAAAAAAAGGAAAATAGAAAAGGCTAATTCATATATAATGTATCTGCATACGACGTCGTATCTGGCAGCTTAAAGCCTTTTGGTCTGCAATCCAATTCCCATTTCCGTATTCTTCTCCATTGTTGCTCGCGTTAGTTAATCAACCTTTGAATCTCTAAGCAAACCCAATGGCCGCTTCACTGGTTCGCCGAGCCGCAAATCTCACTCGCCTTGCATCATCAAGCCCATCGGCTTCTCTGGTTCCCCGCCGTGGATTCGCCGGCGCCGCTGGTACTAATTTCAACCCTCACATTTCAAATCGATTCGTTCTTTACTAAGTTGAATAGATTATATATATGTTAATACACATCTATCGAATCCATAGCTCGATTTAGAATCTCCTTTTATTATTCGTTACTGCTAATGTTATTTTTGTTCAAATTATTTTAGAAAAAAATGACATTTTTTTTTTCATACTAGATCACCATGGACCACCCAAGGTTAATGTTTGGGAACAGCCAACAAATCCAGGCAATTGGAAGGAAGAGCATGTGAGTCTTTTATTTATTCATTTATTTTGTAGAGTTTATGTTGGAAATCCAGACGAAAATCATGTTTATTTAATTGCACAAATGACTCGTGTACTCGTGTTAATATGGATTTAGTTGCTTATCTAGGCCTTTCACATGGAAGTGATTTAGAGGCTATTTTAAAATTCATTACTTGATATGCAAATTTTATTTTGTTTCGAATTCCATCTTACTAGTTTCTTATACAGGGTTATAATATACTGTTTGTTCCTTTTTCATATTGAATTCCATTGTGAATGTGTTAAAATGTATTTTTGTCTTTGTAGTTTGTGATTGTCTCTTTATCTGGATGGGGTTTGCTTTTCTTCAGCGGGTACAAGTTCTTCACGAAAGGCAAGAAGAACGAGGAAGAGGTACTTTTGTTGCTCTGAAAAGATGTATAATCTGAGATACAGTTTAATTTTCCAAACGTATCCTATTACTTATTAGGAAAGATTGTTCTCCAGTTTTAATTGCAAGTGTTCCTTTTATCTTCTTAACACGTACACAAAAATGGAGTTTAGGACATGTTAAACACTCTAACCTTGTATGCGGATACTATCTGTTGTATGTTGTCTTAGAAGACCTTGGTAATATTTGCAACTTAGGTCTGCACCATAAGCTTTATTTTATGTCACTGATCTCCACTCCAATTGTTCATTGCCTCCATATCTCTTATGTAACGTTATGTAATAGATGCTGTTGCAGCCTTATATTACTTACTACTACCAATTGAGATCTTGACCTTCATTTATTTTTATCCTTTTTTGCAGAAATTGGTGGAAGCAACGCATTAAACTCGGGGATGCCAAGCATCTTGAAAGTTGTTTTTTCAATAATATGTGCTTCAACTCATTATTTAGCTTGGAGAGTTTATCTCTACTTGATTTCACTTTATGATGATCATTAAGAACGCTGTGGTTCTGAATTTTAGATGTTTCTTTTTTAAGTAAAGAAGAATGAGACTTTTGCTCTCTTCCTGATCATCCTGTTCAATTTCATTTTGCAATTTGATTTGCATATCTTTTACATAATAAGGAAAAACTTTATGATTGTGAGCCTTCACTACCCCTTTCACTCCATTTAGTTGTGGCACATAAACTACCTTATTGATTCTCCTCTTTGTTTTGTGACTGTCCGTTTATATTTTAGTTACTTGGCTGTAAATTTCTCCCTGTCAATCTGTTTCCATTGAGCTTTCCCATGAATCCCAGTGGCATATCTAGGATTTTGAATGTTCCATGGTGCTTATTGTTCAAGAAAATAATGGTTCCATGTGTGGATGCAATGTGCAGCAAGGATAAACTTTGGCTTGCCAATTAAATAATGAGAAGAGTTCAAAATTTTAAGCATGAAGGCGAAGTTTATTTTAGTAATTCGATTGATTTCAGACTTTAAATTCAAATAATGAATGAGTTTAAGTGTATAGTAACCCATTGACACAGCAACAAGTTGCTGCAACACCAATAAGAAATGTAAAATTTTGGATAGGCACAGACCTGGATATGAGATCTAATACAAATTTCTAAGTAAAGATTTTTCTATTAACAGGATGTCAAAGAATCAGTATGTAGTTGGTAACTTGATATCAGATTTTTATGTTAGTTTCCCTTTATGTTAGTTATATGCTTTTATTGAGTCCAATTTGTTAGTTCTATATTACCAAGCATTTGACGTCTCAGTTTGAGTATTGCTACATAACTTGTCCTAGATTATGCATCACTTTTCAAAACAAACATACACACAGCTGTCCATGTCCTTGTTGATGCACTATGATCAAAGCGAAATAGGGATTTGTAGTCATTGCAATGTTATGGTTAAAAATAAGCATCGTCAATCATAATAGAGCTAAAAGCAGAAGATGCAACTATCTAAGCATCTAATGGACCTAATGGTTATCGCTGAAATGCTAAACTCAGGCTCATCTGTTTGTGCTTAGTCTTCTTCACTATCTGTTTCCGCTCTGGACACAGTTTCTTTAGAATTACTGGTTCCCAATTCAGTGTCTTCAAAATCCTGCATGTCAATATCTTCTGGATCTTCATTTTTCTTAACAACTTTTGTTTGTCCAGGATTATCATCGTTTTTGTTCCCCATTTGTTGTTTAATGATGAAGCCTTGTTCTTTGGATTGCTCATGTTTTTCCAGGTGTTGTACTGTGCCCTGATTGGATGATCCACTGATGTCGTTTTGAACTTCATTGTGTAAAACATGGGATTTTACCTTATTTGAATTTGTGAGGATCCCTTTCAACCCTTTCTCAGCTTGCTGAGACATTTCTACCTTCTCAGCTTTTGCTGCATTTCGGCTCATATCATCTGTAAGTTTTCTGCTGTTCCATAACTCCAAACCTGCTGGGCTTTCTTCAATGTTTTGACCAGTATTTTCTCTGGTATACCCTCTCGATTTAGCTTTTACATTATGTTGCTTGCCATTTGAGATCTTATCAGCTACTCCAGACTGTTGGTTTCTTGAAACAGACTCATTTTGCACATTTAAGCCCATGTGTGGATTCTCAATTTTTGCTTGCTTTATTGTCTTTCCCTCTTCAAATCTATTACCATCTTCCCTTTTGCCTTCAACAAATCTTTGGTTCCTTGTGATTGTGGCTCCATTGCTTCCATAATTCCACTTCTCTTTTATTTCTTCAGAAATCGCCCTCCATCTATTTCCCTTTGCCCGATCCAGCTGATCGCTATTCCCTCTGTATCCATTACTTCCACTGTGAGAGCTTTCTTGCAGTTCCAGCTTCACTCCACCCCTATGAACTCCCAATTCTCGATCTCCACTTGCTTCAGAATTTGAACTTCTTTTCGACTGTATGTCACCCTCAATTTCAAGTCTTCTGTCATCACCAAAATGTGCTTCTCTATCTTCATTCCTAGGCTTCAACTCTTCATTTCCCACATCTCCATTCATCTCAGTTTCATGTTCATTCTTCTTATTCTTTCCCACATCGAAACTTTCTCCATTCTGATGATCACTTCTTTCCTGAGAATTTTCAAGTTTCTCAAATTGTTCTTTCCTAATCATTTCTCCTCTAATCTCATCTAACCTTCCATTTCTCGTTGAACTCTCCATTTGTCTATATCTCGATACATCGTTCGTAATGCTTCCCATATCGTCTCTGGAAATTTCGCCAGATTCTTGCTTATTTTCATTCCCTGATGTGTATTCCTTAGCAGGGAAGTGAAGACGATGCTTCAAATCCTCGATTTCGGCTTCCTTCTGCTGTAACATTTCCGTTAGAGCATTAACTCGAGGAATTTGGTCCTTGACTTGTCTGTATCTTTCTCTAAATAGATTGGCCTCATTTTGCTTCTCCTCAAAAGCTGATTCAATGGTCTTTTGTTCTTCTTTAAGTGAAGATACCGTTGATTCCATCTCCAATAATCTTTTGTCAAGTTCGGTCTTCTGTGCTCGAAGGCTGTACATCTTCATTTTCATCTCATGAAATTTCCTCTTATCTTCTTGAACGTGCTCTCGTTCTTTCTGTTAATTAACACAATGCAAGTTAGGATAAAGAAATATAGTAAATATGTTCAAAATTTGAATTATAAATTTATATATGTTAATCTTTTATGAATTGATGTGATGTAATGTCAAATGAAGGATTTTTTGCACTTTGCACCCCCGAAACACAAGAAATAGACACTTTGCACCCTCGAAACACAAAAATTTCAGCAACTTGCACCTTCTAGTATTTTCTAGGGGCAGAATAGGTAATTCATTACGAATTTTTAGCACTTTGCATTCCAACTTTTTCCGAAATTGCAACAATGCATTGCAAAGAATTCGGTTCTAAGTCTAAGTAATACAAGATAAATAGGCAACAAAACATAAAATTAGCACTTAGCACCCTTGAATTAAGAAAACTCATCAATTTGCACCCCTAAAATACGAAAATTGGCACTTTGTACCCTCGAAACATAAAATAAGTACTTAACACCCTCGACTTAAGAACTACTCGAGAACTTGCATCCTCTCGTTTTTTTTCCGATAGAGTTGACCATTTGATAATAAATACTAGATGTGTTTTGTCTCACAGAGAAAAGAAGAGAAAGAACTCAATGTGGTGCACATGAAGATAAATTTGAAGAAATCGGTATTAATTGCGAGCCTAAGAAATAAAGAACGTTTGACCAAAAGTTAGCAGAGTAAATAATGTACGTAACATTTGTTTCTAATTTTGGCATTTTCTGGGTTTGGGTCGTTGCTTATCTGTACCATAAGTCGTGTAATGTAAGAGTTTCTTCCGTTACAAAACTTAAAATGGAAATTGACAGAAAAACAGAGTAAATGGAGGAGGAAGAATCGTGCCTGCAAAAGGAGATGAAGGGAGAGTATTTGGTCTTCCTTTTCTTTGATGAGGTGATTGGAAACGTTTCTTTCCCTCATTCTTTGAAGACCCATTAGCCCTAATATAGTAATTCCAAATATCACCAATAGTATCAGTGTTAAAAGGTATACATTCCACCCTCTTCTGCCGCCGCCGCCGCCGCAGCCGTGCCCTGCATGCATATTCCCATGCCCACCACCCTTCATCATTGCTCTCTCTCTCTCTCTCTCACACACACACACGAAACACACACAAAAGGGGAATGAAGAGGAGATGTTTATGGTGTTGGGTTCACAAATTGCATGTTGCTTCTCATGTGAAAATGGCCTATAACCAGCAACAAAATTCTCACCTCTTATTACACGCATAAACACACGTCTATGAGTAAAGTAAACACGCTTTTATATATACTATATGTGATGAGTGGCGGAGTGAACAATGTAGGATGAACCTTTGAACATATTTTCACTTTGTCCCCTAACTTTTGTTAACCCCCTCAACTATTGAAAATATCACAGATCACTATCTTTGGATGTTCGTCGGCGGAATCTATTCAAATATTGGGTGGTAAAGTACGAAAACGTTCAAAGCCACATCATTAAACCCGGACGAATATTTTGTTAAATTCTAGCTTTTTGTATTTCACGGGGTTGTCTGAGATATATTTAATAGCTGAAGAGGTTAAGTGAAAATTCGCAAATGTTAGGTGACAAAATGGAAAACGTTTAAAGGTTAAGAGACAAAGTGGAATTTTCCCAAAATTAAATCATATGCGTGGGAGCTTTAATTCTGACCAACGACCAACTTTTGGAACTTTTCATATGTATACTCTTGAATTTATTTAATTTAATCCTAGTAGTTAATGAAGTTTGAGTTTGAGTTCACGAATACACCCTTGGCTTTTCCTGTTTGGAAAAGTTGTTTTGGAGGGTAAATTCGGGAAATTATAGACAGATAGCTTTACTGTTGAGGCAAAGGCGTGCGAAGCCACCGCATTGAATGAGCAATAGGAGTTTGTCCTTTGTATTGAGTAGTGCGTTTGACTCAATTTTAATTGCTAGGGTAGGTTGGTAATATCTTATCTTTAGATGTATTCTTTTATAGGTTAGTCAATACAAAAATGTCCTGCATTAATTTCCTGTTTAGCTGAAATTTATTACACCCAATTTTTTTTATTTTTTATTTTATTACACCAATTTATTTAATCAATGATAATAATCAATCATACGATTTGAACAAAGTACTACATATCATTTCTGATTATTTAGTGATGGACTTTTGTCTACGTTATGTCTAAGATAGACCTATGTACCGAGTAATATTTACTTTATTTGAGACGGTTGGAAACTAAGGGCGTATATGAATCGATTTGATCTGGTTTCAATGAATTTTGGTTGCATAATATTGGTTTCAAACAAGAATTGAATTGGTTCTGGTAAGCGAATCTAGTTAAACAATTCATAAAATGGCATAAACGACTTCTGAATTTTTCGATTTTTTGGAATTAGAGTTTAAAGGCTTATTAAAAGAATAGATGAGGATGAAATGGGCTATTAATGTTTAATTTTAAAAGCGACAAAGAGTTCATTATTTTTTATATTCTTTGATCTGGGCCATAATCTACCTTTTCTGTTGAAAACTTGAACTCATTTCTTGTGCCTTTTATGGGTTGTGCCCATCTCATGTTGGGCTTGAATTGATCCTTGTTGGATTGGGTCTTCATATCATAAGAAATATCTAAAAAAAATCAAAACAATAGAGTAGGGCTGTCAATAGGACGGATTTCAATCCGACTCCATCCGACTAGAGATTCGATGGACCTGCTCCGATTATAAAGATTCGTAATCTGAAATACATGGAGCGAATATGAATTTAGGTCAATCCGATCCGTTAAAGATTCGTATCCGACAATAAATAAAAAGAATGATATATATACATAATGTTTTATAAAAGTAAGTATCATTAATAATATTTCACCGTCAATTTAAGAAGATAGTAATTTATAACTCGTTTATAAATTTATTTAAACAAATATAAATATAGTAGAAAGTTTGAACATCTGCTAAAATTAAATAAAACTGAAAGGTTAATAAACTTGTTTTAGGAAAAAATATTAATTTAATTTTTTAAATGAAAATTTTATTAAATCTGAAAAAGATTCGATATCCGACAAAATCCGTCCAAGATCCATTGAATTCAAAAAATTTAGATCCGAGCACAATTCGAACAAAATTTAAATAAATAAGATTCGATCCGATATAAATAAAGTTGGATCTGGACAAGCACCAGAATCCAACCCAGCCCTAAAATAGAGTTATTTCACTCAAAGAACTTTATTTGTTGTAAAGAAAACAGAACTTTTCCACCAACAGATTTTGTGTATATGATCCAACTAAAATAAAATCTTACAGATAAAAATGGAATCTTGGAGTTCAAATATCTCTATATTGCTTCTTTCACAGCAGATGAATCAACATTATGGTTGATTTACCAGAAAAGAAGGTAAATACTGGTTCTACTTTTATTTTTCATTTTTTCTTATATCGTTGCAAAAAACTTGTTCTTTATTTATTATGATTTGTGTATTCCTTCTCACATTTTTTTTGTTCCGTTCGTATTCTTTTTCACTAGAAGACTAGAAATTGATGATTATCTCTTGGCACATGAGTACAAGCATATGGTACAATACAAAGGTGCAGTCTTTTCTTGTATATGTAGTTCTCATTAAAAATTAGACACAGTATTGAATTACAGCCACAAAATATTCAATGGTTTCAATTCATTTCTTGATTCACCCTTTTCTCTGCAGCATCCAAAAAACAATTCTGCTTCACACAAAACCAAAATGTTAAAGCAAATGTTAGCTTGCTGCAAAGTATACATATCAGAAAGCAGAAACAGGGCTGCACTAAATGCTATTGACAGGGCAGCAAAGCTATTTCCAGATGCACCCATTATCAACAAATTTGAGGATGAAACATACAACAGAGTTGGATACACATTGGTTTCTGAAATGGGTCAAACCCCAATTTCATGTCCATTGAAAAATGCTGTTTTTGAAATGGTGAGAACAGCTTTTGAAGCCATTGATCTTGAAATGCATTGTGGGAGTCACCCTAGGGTTGGTGTAGTGGACCATATTTGTTTTCATCCGTTGGATGGTGTTTCTTTGGATCATGTTGCAGGTGTTGCTAAATCATTGGCTGCTGATGTTGGTTCAAAGCTTGAAGGTTTGTTAATTATTTATGAAAATTTTGATTTTGTTATCTTAGTATTTGAATTGGTTGATAATTTAGAAATGCTGGTGGAATGTTGTTCTTGATTTATGTTGATACATAGTTTAATACTAAATTTTTTTTCTCCTGCAATTTATTGTTTTTTATGGGAGATTGGGATTAATTAGAGAGTTCTTTTTGGTTAATAATTTTCAATAAACTTTCAGAAGATGGCTCCTTATTGATGGATTTTGGAAAGGATTTTATGATATAATTCTTCCAAATAGGTTTGTAAAATGTTGGAGCTCATTAAGCCTAAATATGAGTTTATGTAATGATTGGTTAATATCATAGGTTCATAAAATGTTGACTAATGTATGAGGGAGGTTGTGTTAAGGAGTAGCTCTAGTCGGAAAAATCCAATAAGATCGGAAAGGGAAACTCGGTAAGACTGTAGTAAAAGCAGTAACTCGATTGACGTTCAGAAACAACATTGACTTTGAATGTTCAAATGTGGATTTGGAGATAAATAGAACTACAAAACACCCCAAATGACATCTACTATAGGTAAACTACATTAGAGAAGTGCTATCCAGCTCTTGCAAGAAAGGCTCAATATTTACCGGTTTGTAAGAAGTGATAAAATTGGTTTTGGAGGAAAAGATTGACTTAATATATAACACTAAGTGAGTTTACAAGGAAGGATTTGTAATTTGACTACAAAGTAGAAAGATGTATCTAGTGGAAAAAGATAACTCATCTACCTGATCCCCCAAACGTGGAATAAGGTTTCTTTGTCGAGTGTATAAATTGGCTATAAAAAATATTCTGAGGATATGTTATGGTTGTTGTTCTATTTTGCGTTCTTTAGTCTATGTTTGGAAGTTGGAACTTTTGATGCAAGAAAAACCTATTCTTTAGTGTTCTACGCACTAAAATTCAAGAACCAAACACAACATTAGTTTTTTGATTACTTGGTGCCAGTCCTTTTTGGATGGGGGCCACAAGGAATTTTTCACAGGGAGTCCTATGAATCGAAAATTGGCCAAAACTCACCATGTGACACCTATGAAATTTTCTACCATAGCTGTTCATTTCATTTGCATAATTATGTCGTATATTAGTGCATTTTAAATTTTCATAATGTGTGTATATTTATTTCGTTTGTCCATGTGCTATATTTATCTTCTTTTAATTTCATGATGGCAAGCACCATATTTTTAGCAAAACATCTTAAACCATTCAGCTTTGTTAACGATCTTAAGTATAGCCTGCAGTTGCCACCTTCTTATACGGAGCAGCACACAACGAGAGAAGATCCCTCGATAAAATCAGAAGGGATCTCGGGTACTTCAAGCCTAATAACTCCATTGAAAACCAATGGACAGGTGGGCCCCAATCTGATTTACTGCAACTGAATCCAGACGAGGGCCCTCCTCGCGCTCTTTCAAGAAAGGGCGTTCTCGTAATTGGTGCAACCCAATGGGTCGATAACTACAACGTTCCAATCTTCTCCAACGACATGGCTACAGTTAGAAAACTCGCCAAGAGGGTCAGTGGCAGAGGAGGTGGACTCAAATCAGTACAATCTATGGCTCTTGCTCATGGTGAAGGCGTAATCGAGGTGGCTTGCAATTTACTAGAACCGAGTAAAGTTGGGGGCGAACAAGTTCAGATCGAAGTAGAAAGGTTGGCTAAGGAAGAAGGTATGGAAGTGGGAAAGGGATATTATACTGATCTTTCAAAGAATGAGATTATCGAGAGTTACTTGAAGCTGATTAGTTGTTCTGACCGGTAAACAACGTATATATATATTTTTTTGCAAGTTTATATCGAATTTTGAGGTGTTATTTGATGAATTTCATGTTTATATTTGGATGTTGCTGTTGTATCAAAATACCAGTTTGAATTGATTATAAATTATGTTCTTGCTAGGTAGAGAAAGCATACATGATATGAAATGTATTTACATGTGCACTTGTGTATATCAAGGTGACATTTTGTAGGTATTTTTACATCAAAGGAGCTGAGTCGGGTCGAGTTTGGTTTGATCTTATGTTGAGCTTAAGTTTGAGTTTGAACTTGGTTTTGTTTGTTTGAACGAGTTTTACTGCACCGAAAACGAATAGAATGATAGTCTTACATGCATTTTTAGCTTGTTGAGTCTCAAAAGCTATGAAACGACAAACCTTGTTTAGGCTTAGTTTGTTATGTATAACGAACTGAATTCAAAATATTTTTTTATCTAATATATATGAGACGTGTATGAGTAGTTTGGTTTTATTTTCAGTTTACTGATATCTAATTTGAATGTTAGTGAGCCTAGTTAGTGCACCTTCATTCATGTTACATTAGTAATTAATTGTTATATGTCCAACATAAATTATAGACTGTATTATCGATAAATACTAGCAACCATAAATAGTAAAATTGCGCCAACTAGTTGATAAAAAGTGCGTCTCTTTTAGTTGATGAAGGGTATATTTGGAATTTTATAAACTTTGCTATGTCAGCAACATTTGTTGCTCTATTTTCTCATCTTTGAAGACACATCTAGATTCGATTATATGTCTAATTGACACTCTACATCATGTATAATGATGGCCATAAGAGCCTAAGTTTAGTCATAATATTTACATTTACATATATAAAAAATAATCATCTTATTAATGGTCATTTGCCCGGTATATGATGGGGAAATCAAAAAATATATAGTAATTATAGTGGATAAGACAGTCCATTTGATTTATTCATGGATATGTTCACATGCGTACCTAAATTTGAGTCATTATTGAATATGTGGATGATACTAAAGCTAGCTACTCTAAAACTAATCGACAAATTTATTCAAATAAAAGTAAACAAATGGACAAAAAAAATAATATCTGGTCATAATTAATTCCATTTATTATAGGAGTAGAATACAACAAAAGATATATTTTATTGGATTAATAGCAGAAAACCCCTTATTTTTTAAGGGAACCTACATGTTTATTAAATTTATTGCATTAAATTTTCTTATATAATAAAAAATTGACAGGAAAAGGAAATATGTGGAGGAGGTGAAATTATAATATTAAATTTATTTTTTCATAAAACATGATACCAAATGTATAAAGTATGTGAAAGTTTGATATGAATAACACAAATGAAATTTATTGTGTGGACCCCGTTTAAAACAATATTCTCCTAAAATCATATCAAATCATATCTTATCCAATCGTAAATCAAAAGAAAAAAAAACTTATCTAGTCAATTATATATATAATGGAATAAATTTTGGTTTAGATCAATAAGATAACAGGGCCTAACTTATAGTTTAAGATAAAAAGAACAAGTTCAAGATTTTTTTTTTTTTTTTTTTTGTCACATCACATGTCATATAGTTTAAATTAAGAACTCCTCTAATATATTGATGTATTACTAACAATAATACAATATTGGAAATCCCAAGTCAACGTAAAAGGGCATTAGGTGGAATGTCATTAATCCCTTCTGTTTAAGCATTATTATCAAAGTAAACATCAAATAACCCAAAAAGGTTAAAAAAAATAAAAAGAAATGAACATATGTTGCATGTGAACTTTGCTAGCATTCGTGTAATCATCTTATTAATTGAGAGTGACGCGTTTGGATGTTGTACTATTGTAGGACCGTTTGGCTCGTTGTATTGCATAAATGCTGAGTCATTATTTATACCGAATAAATATGTAATAATATTAATTTGGCTTTCATCAAACAAAAATTGGGAGAAAAATAGAGGAGTTGAAGCAAAGAAGCAGAGGAAATGGATTTCAACCCAAGTCACAACAATGTAAGGATTTCATGTATCTTTTACTCTCTTTCATAATTGGGAATTTTTATTTATTTTTTATATTTACCTCAAGGTGTGTGTGTGTGTGTGTGTGTGTTTTCTTTGGGGTTCATTGTGTTCTTTGAAAGAGACAAATATGTGAGCTTCTTTGATTTTTGAGGTAGAGGTGGTGACCGATCCCAAAAAAAAAAAAAAAAAAAAAAAGAAAGAGGTAATTAAGGGGTAAGGGGTGGTATAATATTATTTTTTGTGTTATTTTTGAAATTTCTGATTTTCATCTCCTTTGTAAGGCAAAAAGAAAATCGCAAATTGTGAGAAGGGATAAATAATAATTGGTTTTTTTTTAAAGAAATAACATTTCAATAAAATTTTGTAAAAAGAGTAATCTTAAGACAAGGTTTTTATTTGATTTTGATATACGTATTTAATTGATTATTTTACAAGAAATAAAACGTTGTTTGGGTTTTAAGATTAAAATTACAATTTGGATTATTGGAATACCAAAAAAAAAAAAACCTTTTTCTTATTTAGTTTTAAAAAAAAAAAAATACTTTTCTTTCATAGATGTAAATGAGTTGGCCATTAGAATTTGGTTAAAATTTTAACATTTTTTTACTAATAATGTTACGGATAGGATAAGTAAAAATGCCTTAATTATGCTATGTGAGGGGTGGTTTTTATAATTATTGAAACTTCAGGGGAGGTTTCTGTAATTTCACCAAACCTAGGTGAGAGGTGCATGTGTAAAAAAAAATATTCTTGTAAATCCCCTAGTTCAAGTGTGATGGCAGGTCTTAGGGTCTTACCTTTGATATTCTAACAAATTAAATAAAGTATAATTTATCGATGTGTGTTGTTTTTGGAAGGACAAGAAGAAAATGGTGAACCAATCAATGCTACTTTGTTGTAAGTTATACATCTCCGAAACACGAAATGCAGAAGCTCTCGACTCAATCGAGCGTGCTGCTAAACAAGATCCGGAAACTATTATAGTCAACAAGTTCAAGGACCATGATTACAATAGAGCCGGATATACACTTGTTTCATATGTTGTTCATGATAGCATAGGTTGTCCAATTTACACCCCTTTGCATCAAACTGTCCTAGCCATGGCTGGAGCAGCTTATGAAGCCATAAATCTCGAATCGCATTCTGGGGCCCACCCCCGGCTTGGTGTAGTCGACGATATAGTTTGCCATCCACTTGCTCGTGCATCAATGGAAGAGTCGTCATGGCTGGCAAAATCAATCGCCACGGACATCGTGAATCGATTTCAAGGTGAGCATACATTTCACAACCTCCATAGCCATTTGATGAGGGGTAAATTCGGCCAAAAATTGAAATATATATTTGCTACAAAACTAAAAATAGATTTCTATTAATTATAGCTATCTTGATCTATTATTGTCTAGGTTCTCAAACTGACATTTTCGTTATTTTTGGTAATTATTAGGACGTTAATAGCTTTTCGTGATAGCATGATTTACTTTTTGTACTTTTAAATACTACTTCTATTAGTATTTATGTTGGTTTTTGCTATTTATGGTAATATTATGTTTTCTAGGTTAGGGGGCTATTTATTTAGTCGAGTAAGTCTTAACAACTTTCATTCTTAACTTTAAATTTACGAGTTTTCATCTAGTTTAATTGCATTTTGGACGTTGGTCTGACTAATTGTACTTCCATTCTACGTTGTTGGGAAGAAAAATTACAATTCATTAAATCATTTAACAATTCTTTTATGGCTAATTAAAGATTCATTCATGTTTATGCACAATGGTAATTTGTCGCCTTGTCATTTCAGTGCCGGTGTATCTATATGCTGCAGCACACCCAACCGGGAAGGCCTTAGAGACCATTAGACGCGAGCTTGGCTATTATCAGCCCAACTTCATGGGGAACCAATGGGCCGGTTGGGCCCGGCCCAAAACTCTTCCAGAGAAACCCGACCTCGGGCCAGAAACGGTGTCCCCGACCAGAGGTACTGTGACGATAGGAGCCCGCCCGTGGGTTGCCACTTATAACGTGCCCATATTGACGACCGATGTCTCTGTAGCTAAGAGGATTGCTTTCATGGTGAGTGCTCGAGGCGGAGGCCTACCGACTGTGCAAACAATGGCCCTATTTCACGAGGAAACAATTGAGATAGCTTGTATGTTATTGGAGCCAAACAAAATTGGTGCTGATAGAGTACAAAACCTTGTTGAAATGTTGGCAGCACAAGAAGGTTTAGATGTGGAGAAAGGTTATTTTACTGATCTTTCTCCTGAAATGATCACTGAAAAGTACATGGAATTGATCTCTAGTGGTGAAAAGTAGGTGAAATTATGGGAAATAAATTTATGCATTATTTGCTGTATTTGAGGGTTAATCTTGTAATAAAGATTCTATAATAAACATGCATAATACTACTACTTAGTTGTACTAATCATGTATTAGGATTTGAGATTCAACTAAATTATTCAAGATTTATCAAATTATTAAGGACTCTGCTCAATTTTGATTGACAAAATTTAAGCAAGGTAATGATAATTTAGCCCTATGATATTCATAATATTAAATTTAAACTCATGTAATTTTAAAAATTGCGTCATCCTGAAATTTTTAAACTTAAAAAAATAATATGAATACCCTCTTTTATATATCACTATATATGCTTAGATTTATTTTAAACCTTTAAAAAATGAACCAGTTTACCCTCCTGTTATATTATATAGACCAATTTAACCCCCTAAATTGTTTTATATTATCAGTTCACCCCGTTTATTTATATTTGTGCCACTTTATCCCCTATATTGGAGAAGTGTAATTCTGTCTTTTCATGCAATATTTTCACCCACGTTCAACTTCTGACGAGTGAGTTACATTCTTCGACCAAAAAAGATAAATTGCTCCTTTAAAATTTTCTATCAGCAAAGACATAAAAATCCCACCATTAAAATGACTGCCAAATGAACATTTCAAATGCTTTGAAAATCCATTTTCTGAAAACAAAGCAAAAAATTTACATTGTACAGTTCTATCAACACATCAATGTACATTTGAACTTTGAACCATCAAAACTCACCGTGTAACCACTTGCTTCCAAAAATCACAAGCCGCATTAATTCATCCTTGTATCGAACAATATTGCTTACTACGAAAATCATCCGATAACAATTCTCCAATCAGCTTCTTAAACCTCTCGGCACCGGGACCAGGCCTAAACACCGAATCATCGCCCCTCGACAAGCAAGGATCAGCCCCGTTTTCCGAGCTTCCTACACACCAAGCCCCACGAGAGAAACGATTTTTACGCCCAAGCAACTCTTTATCGATCTTGTCTAGAATAGCATCATCCTTATGAAACTTTCTTGCAAAGGGTGCGCTACTGTTTACCATCTTATCGAAATCTTTCATTGTTAATAATCTCGGGTGCTGCTTTGGAGGACTATCCCACGCGATGTAATGGAGATCGTGACTTATGGCAGTGTGTTGAAACTCTTCCGTGTTGCATATGACGGTGTGGAAATAGCCCTCGGGTGAGGAGATGAAATTTGTATAGTACATGAGGATCGTTCGAGGAAGGTTATCCCATCCTAAAATGCAATATTCGACGAAAGATCGGGTCAGCATCACCCATGCTGAGCCTGTAGAAGAAGCAAGAATCACTACTCAATCTCAATGTAGACCCTTTTTCTCCAATACAAGAAATTTATATATAATTAGGGATAAATTACACAAACTACCCCTGAGGTATAGTCAAATTGCAAAAAAAAAAACCCATCAAGTTTCAGACATTACACACAAACACACTGCGGAGAAATGCAAATCACTATTACATCTGCAACCCCTACGGTTAACAAACCTTAATGGTTTAGCTGAAAGTACATAAATACCCTCGATTTAGCTGGAAGACCATTTATAACTGTAGACCCCTCCAACTATACATTACATACTAAGAGACCCTGCATGAGAAAACTTACAACAATTACCCCTCAAAATTTTGTTTCATGTTACATGGGTATTTCTGCCTACATAGTTGGATCAAAATGAGAAAATGCTGACCAATGGTATTTCTGATATTCAAGTTAACCTTTGGATAACGTAATCAGTAGATATACTGTTGTAGGACCGTAAATGTAGTGAATTATATACCTCCAGGGTGGTTTATCTAATTTCTCAAACATTAGGGGTGTCGCTCTAATTTGAACATGCCTAGGGTAGTTTGTGTACCTTACCCTATATATTAATATATATATCATCCAGAAAGTCTAATAGGTGAACAAATCACACTCAGCACGAGGATTTAGCGATGCCGTTGCCATTATTCTCATCTACAAATGCATCACCAAAGAGTTTACACCATTACTAAACCTCAAATAAGTAAGACGAGAAACTCACCAGTAAACAACTTAAAGGAAGTTGGTAGAGAGCGTCGTTGAGTAGTCCAAGCAATGTCAGATTTTTTAGACAAGTAGAGACCTGGGTCGATGATGATAGGCTTTGCTCTCTGGTTCCTGCAAACATTAATCAAAATCAGAATTGCAAAATCAAATATATAAGTTAACAATATTAAATAAAGAAACTCAACGGCCTTTTAAGTACGTACAGTTTCCACCCATATATCGTTGTATGCTCGATAAAGTTGAGATTTCGAGACAGATTTGACAAAGTATAAAGCAAATCTGCAAAATCAGAAGACATGGGTTTATTCTTCTCAGACAACAGTGCCAAAAATAGGATAATGGATCATAAAATAGTACTATGCATAGTCCATCAATATTATACGTTCTAGAATCGGGGTGCAGAACATTGTCTACATGCATCAAAGGAGCATTATAGTTGTTCTTTGTATAACTGCAATTTTTTGTTTAAAAAGAACCGTATTTCAATATGAGAACTCACAAAGACAGTGAACTAGCACTCCAGAAAGATTGTTGAAACTGGGACTCTACCGAAAAATACTCGAGCTCTATATTTGGTTCTTAATGAAAGAAACAAAAATGAAAGTATAAAGTTGTATTATTAAGATAATAAAAACATATATTCCTAAGGTTATCCTCACTATAATTCAAGAACTAAATATAGCCTAAAGTTCTTTAGTGAGATCATTTGATCATGCTAGAAAATTATATTACAAAATTTTGTACAAGGGATGAAAAATCTTCAAAAATGTTACATAAAATAAACCAATCACTATTAAAATACACTAGACATACATATGAATCATACTGGTTAATTTAGTCAATTCTTAACTTGTATGAAATACATAAGACATATCAATCATAACTCTAAATAGAATTAAAATCACCCAATTAACTACATAACGAATGCAATAGTAGATATGAAAACAGATTACGAATATAAGAAGCAAGGAACTAACCATCTTGAGTCACAAGAGGATAATCAGAAGCACTCAAATTGATAAACCAATCCCAACTCAAACTCTCTTTCAACAAAATCGCAATCGCTTGAAGTGTACAAGCAATCATCGTGGGACCCTTATACGTCACCAAATTCGACTGAGACATTACACGCACATTCTCCACCTCACTAAAAGTCGGGTCACTTTTCACCGAAATGGTCAAATTAAGCCTCTCCTTAGGAGGCGCCTCGAGATCCATATGAAGAATATACTGATTTCTAGGATGATACACAGCTTGTAAAGTCCTCATCATTCTTTGACTATCGCCTTTTGTTCCCGATATTAAATAAGCAAGTCTTGGTGGCTCTTTTTCAGAGACCTCAATCGACTCAAACGACTTTCTTAAGTCAGATTCTACGAAATATACATCCGAGTCTACAGAATCGGTAAACGACATAATGTCGTATTGAAATTGATCTTTTGCGTAAGGTGACAAGTATAATCCGAAAATGGTGGCTGTAAATAGAGTAATTGAACAGAGTAAACTAACAAAAAATGGGATTTTCCATCTCCTGTCATTAAATATCCTTCCTGAATGAAAATTTGCATTTTTTCTCATATTCATTGCTTGCTTTTTAAAAAACTTAACTCAAAAAATTTCTGAGTGCTTTTACTCTGTAAAACTCAAAGCTGTCTTTTTTGTACAGGACAATGATAAGAGAGATGCAGCTCTTAAATACCCAAATTTCCACCGACAAAATACAAAACTTTTTTTGTTTCAATTTAAAGAGCCCCTTTTTTGGTTAATGGTAATAAAAGGGTTTCTTAAAGAACCAACTACAACAATCAAACAAGTTGACAGTGAAAACCAAGAAGTACCCAATTCAAACCTAAGCAATTTAACTCCTTTTACCAACTTCCATTAGATCCAATCGCCCATAAATAACAAAACTACAACGAACATGGTATAAATTCGAAATGGGATTTTGAAAAGATTCAATCTTTTCAAACTAAAACAGCTAACAACATTAGCAACAATTCAAATTGTGGCAAATTTGCGCCACTTGGTTGAACGTGCGCAGTAAAGATAACTTTATTTTATTACAAAACAAAAACAGAAAAGATGAAGTACTCTTACTAATAGGAGAGCGGCAAGTGAAAGAAGAGAAGATATTGCCGGTGGCGTTGTTAAGTTTCAGACAAGAAAGAGTAAAGTTCGGGTGACACTGAGAAGATCGTACATATTGCTTAAATTGTGGGTTTTAGTCTAAATTATAGTTAATACACCATATTGGAATGGTAATTATTAAATTAAAGGGTGATTAGACTTTATAGATGCTATAGATAAAATTTGGAGGAGTATTAATAAGTTTAGACTTTAGGCAATTAGGGCATTGACAAAATTTAGGACAAACTTAGCTTACACGGGGGGATTTCCATTTTTTTTTTATTTTGAGTTTAATTTGACCATTGTCTTAATTTTAGTAATTTACTAGCAACAAAGAAAAGCATAAGTTATGGAGAAATTCTAACAAAACTAAAACTGATTAGTGATAATTACAAAAATCTCTCCTTCAGACTATGTTTGATTCTTGGATTTCGGTGAGTAAAATGTTAAAGAAAATATTTTATTTTGCATCAAATGACGCAACATTGAACTTCATTACTTATTCATTTACACTTTACTTACCATTACTCATTGAAATTCAAAAATCAAACAATGGAATCATTCTAGTAATTTCAGGAAAAATTCTTGACTAAACCTGATCTTTCATAGACCATATATGGAACCTTACAAATATGTTTGGTGGACGCACTAATTTTGTTCAAGGTCTATGAAAGACCTGGTCTAGGCAACCTGTGAAGAAAGAGGTGATGTAATTACCCTAATTTTAGAAAATGTTCAATTAATCAAGTCCAATATTGACTTTAGTTTGGACCAAAATTTTGTGAGGATTTACATGCAATTACATTAAACTTGGAGGCATGTTATTGTAATATTAAACTTGATAAAAATTTATATTTCTTATACTATAGTAATAGAAATAATAAAAATGAAATTCTCTTGTTTTACTTTTATGATTTCCTATAACATAATATTGAAATATTACATTTGATTAATTAAAGTATATTTATGTAATTGAATAAAATAATTAATCATAGCTATATTTTTTATTCACAAAAGAAAAAAAATAGTTTTTTTTCCATTTAAATTTAATTGTTGATTCATATACATATAGGTAATACCATTTTACCAATATGTGATTTGTTTAGTGGAAGGAACTAGTCACTATAAAGTAGCGAACACATGTTTGAATTCCTGTTAGGAGATATTCTCACTTAATGTGTCTGATGCGACTCGAAATAAATTAAACCATTGGGAAACTAAAAAAATAAAAAAAGGGATTATCCATTTTAAATTAGGGCTAACCAATTTACTGTTTCAGGCTCCTTTTGCAGAAAATTGACATGGGCAAATTATATATATATCTTACGCTTCCATTAGTTGATGGCAAGTTAACAACTGCAAGGGAAGTGTTAATAATTTCTAAAATATACTCCTACCTGTCCTTTTAATTTTTTTATTCTTTTGATGCGGACTTTTAGGTTAAAGTTAAATAAGTAAAATTTAAATATTATGTATGAATAAAAGTTAGTGGCTAAGAGTGAGTTAGTGGTATCAAATTATTAATTTATATAAATTCCATTTATAAAAAGAAAATGAGTATTATTTTGAGACATCCCAAGAAGAAAATAGTAATGAAAATCTATGGGGAGAGGAAGCATGTGAGATTTATGTAACTTCATTGAAGGTATATGTAATTATCCCACTTATATATGAAGCAAGTCCAATATAAATTTGATTTAATATCGTGTTTGTCTCATAATTCTTTGTTTTTTGGTATGGCAATTGATCAACTTGTTAAATGATAAAATATATATATATATATAATTAAGTTATAATAAACAATTTGAAATATAATATAACACAGTGTATTATCATTTAAAAGGTTTTGAAAACTATAAATATAAATATTCTACTTGTTCAGGCACTTACAAAATTGAAAATTTTGACTTCGAACTATCATTAATTGAGGGCAAAATTACAGAAAATGTCCCAAACTAATTAGTAATTTTGGATTTTTCTTCCGAACTATATCATCTCACCTAATTTCGTCCCGTAATTTAATATTTTTTCAAAATATTGTCCCAAACTATTTACTAGTTTTGGTTTTTCATCCCAAACTATATCAACTCGCCGAATTTCGTCCCGTGGTTTCCTATTTCACATGAATTTAGTCCCAATATTAAATTTCTAATTCAATGGAAATGACGGTTCAATTTTATAATTAGTTTGGGACGAATTCTGCAATATTATATAATTGTTCATGCTAAAATTTGTCATGTCATGGCATGTAAGCATTCGTGTGGTTATTTAACGGACACATGCGCAATTTTCGTTTCATAATTAACGGTGGACGATATTCCAAAAAAAATTAAATTATGGGACGAAATTCGGTGAGGTGATATAGTTTAGGATGAAAACCCAAAATCAATGATTAATTTGGGACGTTTTTCTGCAATTTTGACTTAATTGAGCGAACTTTGATCTAGAAGTATATGACATTAAAGAAGTATCTGGTTCTTTGCTATTCATAAAATTAAAAGGAAAAAAAAAAAAAAAAGCTACCAAGTTGGCTACTTCTTTGTCCTAATCTCTCTTCATCAATAACAGTTCACCAATATATAATTATATATATTGGGCCAAAAAATAGCAAAAAAACCATCAAATATTCTTTTTGTTTTTGATAACTTATCCATCAAGTATTCAAGGGAATATGGAATAGAAGGAGACAACTGAAATTAAGAAATATATTGTATATCTATATTTTAAGGTTGAATTATTCAAGTGATCATTACATTTTTTAACCTTAAGCTAGTATTAAAGTAGATCAAATGTAAGTTTTAATTTATTATTCTAATCATGGATCAAAATTTCTATCGTATTAGTTGAAAACATCGAAATTTTTTCACTTTGGAATCAATGGAAACGAAAAGAAGGTGTAATTCAGTAACTATTTGTTTGTCTTGAGACTTTTTTATTTTAGTAACTATACAATTTTTTCAAGTGTTTCCGAAAAAATCTCGAAAAATTTCTAACATTTAATTAATTGAAACATACACAAGAAACGAAACTTTTGATCCATGATTATAATACCTTAAATTCACCACTTCAATTCAGCAGTTTATACCAGGCCATATTTCTAGTGACCGGTAATTCTTGTATTGTATTATATATATACTCTTGAAATTAATAAAAGAAAAGAAGTTCACATAAGTCGTGAGCAAAATAAAAGAAACCTGACCTTTTCCTTTCCTATACATCTTGAGTGCCTTCACATTTATTATTTTGTTCCCACGTCAATTTCTTAAATTGAGTCTTGAAAAATATGACTGATAATGCATGCATGGAAACCGAAACAACTACACATATATATTATAAAATAAGGACAGACGACATGAATTTTAGAACGTTACAACACATTATGGACACACAAATATTGGATGATTTTAGAACGATACAACACTTCAGCATGTGCTCCGAAACAACTACACATATATATGATACAATAAACAATAGGCCCAAGTGCATCATCAACATAATCACCTGCATTTGTCAACGGTGGCGTTGTATTGGAGGCGATGGACTCTACACTTGAATCCCTATTTCTCTCACTTGGTCATATCTCACATCCACAAAGGTTAGTCTAGAAATTAGCTCGTGCCTCGACTTGTCTTCCTTTAGTCCGGATTGAAAGTTTCTCTGGTCTCCTCGGAATACAAGTCATGTACAAATCAATCTCATCAATTTTTTGGTAAACGTGCTTAATCGCCACCCAATCTGACTCATTGCATATGGGCACCGGCTTATCATCACATCTATGATAGATCATAATGTCATTGGCATACCGGTCAATACCCGTGCTTTGGCATATTGTATCGAGTAATTGCTCAAACAAAATCGTTCTATCTGGCAAGAAGAAATCCGTACATGCAAGATCACCAACCCATACCCAATAATACTCCCCCAACTTCCATTCTCCCCCGTACCGAACACAAACACCAAGTTTTTCTAATTCCATTCCTTTAGTCCGGATTGAAAGTTTCTCTGGTTTCCTCGGAGTACAAGTCATGTACAAATCAATATCATAACGTTTTTGGTAAACGTGCTTAATCACCGCCCAATGGGACTCATTGCATATGGGCACCGGCTCATCATCACATTTACGATAGATTATAATGTCATTGGCATACCGATCAATACCCGTGGTTTGGCAGATTTTATCCGGTAATTGCTCAAACAAAATCGTCCTATCCACCAACAAGAAATTCGTACATGCAAGATCACCAACCCATACCCAATTAAAGTCCGTAAACTTCCACTCTCCGCCGTACCGAACACAAACACCAAGTTTTTCTAATTGTATTCCTTCAGTCCTGATTGGAAGTTTCTCTGGTTTCCTTGGAGTACAAGTCATGTACAAATCAATCTGATGACGTTTTTGGAAAACGTACTTAATCGCGGCCCAATGGGACTCATTGCATATGGGCACCGTCTCATCATCACATCTATGATAGATCATAATGTCATTGGCATACCGATCAATACCTGTGGTTTGGCAGATTTTATCCGGTAATTGCTCAAACAAAATCGTCCTATCCACCAACAAGAAATCCGTACATGCAAGATCACCAACCCATACCCAATTAATGTCCGTAAACTTCCACTCTCCGCCGTACCTAACACAAACACCAAGTTTTTCTAATTTCGTTCCTTTAGTTCGGATTGAAAGTTTCTCTGGTCTCCTTGGAGTACAAGCCATGTACAAATCAATCTCATGACGTTTTTGGAAAACGTACTTAATCGCCGCCCAATGGGACTCATTGCATATGGGCACCGACTCATCATCACATCTACGATAGATCACAATGTCATTGGCATACCGATCAATACATGTGGTTTGACAGATTTTATCCAGTAATTGCTCAAACAAAATCTTCTTATCCACCAACAAGAAATTCGTACATGCACGATCACCAACCCATACCCAATTAAAGTCCGTAAACTTCCACTCTCCTCCGTACCGAACACAAACACCAAGTTTTTCTAATTCCATTCCTTTAGTTCGGGTTGAAAGTTTCTCTGGTTTCCTTGGAGTACAAGTCATGTACAAAGCAAACCCATTACATTCTTGTAAATCAGACTTAATCGCCGCCCAATGGGACTCATTGCATATGAGCACTGGCTCATCATCACGTCTACGATAGATCATAATATCATTGGCATACCGATCAATACCTGTGATTTGGCAGATTTTATCCCGTAATTGCTCAAACAAAATCGTCCTATCCACCAACAAGAAATCCGAATATAAATAATCAAAAGTCCATTCCCATCTAATGTCCTTAAATTTCCACTGACCACCGTACCGAACACCAACATTAAGTTTTTCTAATTCCATATCTACAAGCAAACAACACAAATTAACACACAAGCAGTTGACAAGCTGACTAAATAGCAAATTTAATAAATTAGGGAGTTGTTGCAGACTTTGGCGCTTGACACTTGACACAGGCCAGGCCAAAAGCCACAGCAACAGTTGCAGCATTGGGCTCTTGGCGCTCGGGGATAGTGTCATGTTCCAAGCGCCAAGCGCCCAAATTAGTACCTTGTCATTTAAAAAAAAAAAAAAAATTAGGGCTTTTGAGGTGAAGCTTACCCCTTCTTTTCTCTTTAATTTTTCTTCTTTTTCTTTCTCTTTTCCTTCAATCTCCTTCAAAACCCTTCTTTTTCTACCAATCTTCTTGCTAATAATGAGAATGTTGATGCTCCAAACTTCACCCAACAACAGAGCATTCCATGTTTTTTTACTAATTTTGGTGGATGTAAAATTCAAAGACGAAAATGTTGTAGAAGAAGGAAGAATTGGAAGTTTTGTTGCGGCTAAAAGGAGGTAAAATGAGTGAAGAAGACATTAAATAAATAATGAAGGCAAATATTCTTTAGGGGAATAGCAATTGGTTATACTCTGAAACTTTTCTTTTTCCGGTAATGATGATGGGCTAAAATAATTTCAGTGGGCTTTTGTATGATGGGCTAAATAATAAGCCTCTAACAAAGCCCATTACTTGGGCTGATATTGGATTTATTCATTTTAGGAAAAGTTTTGGAAATTAAAAGTATTGCAAGGTGAAGACAAAAAAATTTTCGTCCGAGTACATATTCTCTGAAATGAGATACCACTAACTAAGGCTGTCAATGGGGCGGATTTCAATCCGGATTCGTTCGAATTCGGACATATTTATTAGGATAATTGTCCGATTAGAGATTCGATGGATCTGATCCGATTACAAAGATCTGTACTCCGAAACACATGGAACGAATATGGATTTAGGTTGATCCCCGTTAAAGATCTGTATCCGATAAAAACATAAAAAGAATGATATATATATATATATAATATTTTATAAAAGTAAAGTACCATTAATAATATTTTACTGTCAATTTAAGAAGATAGTAATTTATAACTATTTTATAAATTTATTTTCATCTAAAAATAAGAATATAGGAATGATAATTGAACGTGTGAGCTAAAATTAAATAAAATTTCAAAGTTAATGTAAGTTTTTAAATGCAAATTTTATTGGATAAAAAAAAGATCCGATATCCGACAAAATTCAGTCAAGATCAGTTGGATTCAAAAAATCTAAATTCGAGCACAGTCCAAACAATATCCGAATCCGACAAGATCCCATCCAATATAAATAAAATCAAATCTAGACGTGTCTGATTCAACCAAAATCCGATCCATTTACAGCCCTACCACTAACTAGTTATTGATTCCAATATCCTGGACCCCAAATGGACCCAAAGTTGAACCCGCATTTGAACGTGAAAAGGCCCAAAAGATAAGGCGAAAAAGCTCTACTGAAACACATAAATTCATAATGCTTTAATACAAAAATCAAAGATATTTTGTGATATAAAAAAGGTTGGGGTTTTCTGTGGTTAGTTCCAGTTTGTGTTAATTCTTATTAGGTCCCCTTTAAAATTCAGTAAATTTGACCTGTTACCTTCTGAAAATATAATGATTTAAAGATGATTTTTTTAAAGAGATAATTGCATTTTTTGGTACTCAGTTATATGTCAATTTCCACTTTTGGTACCAAACAAATTGAGGCCAACACATTTTGTACCATAATTTCACAAATTCACTCACATTTGGTACCACCGTTAAAAATCACCTTTAAGTGGTGACGTTGCAATTAAGTCTTATTGCAAAGTTGATGTCATTACTTATGTTGACTGACAATTTTACCCCATAACATTTCAAGTTACTAAAATAGCCCCAAATCTTTAAATTTACTAACGATTTTATGCCACATTGTTGCTAAATTTCAAAATTGATTCGAATAAAGCCATGTGCAGGGCAATTTGAAAATTTTACATATTATATTTACATAACTAATTTGATTTATAAATAATATTTAACATAAATTTTAAAAAATTAAGTAAACATATTCTTTTCAAATCTAAAATTTATATAACAGTATTAATTTATTTAATATTTATTAAAATAATAAATTATATAATTAAAAACTATTTAATATTTATTAAAATAATAAAATAAATAATTATAATTATAATTAAAAAAAACTAAAGAAACCTACCCCAGCCCCACCCCACCCGATTTGAATGGTTTTTGATTGATTTAACACATTTTTTTTTCACTAATTTCATCAATTTGAAAGATTTTTTACTTTATTAACCAATTTTTTTCACTAATTTATCAATGCAAACGGTAAAGAAATGAGTTAGATCTGTCAAAAATGTATAAAATCGATGAAATTAGTGGAAAAATGGGTTAAATCGGTCAAAAATAATTTATTGATGCAATTAATGAAAAATGGGTTAATCGATAAAAAACGGTTCAAATCGATGAAATTTGTGAAAAAAGGGGTTAACTCAATCAAAAACCGTTCAAATCGATGAAATTAGTGAAAACAATCGATGCAAACGATGAAGAATTAAGTTAAATCGGTCAAAAATGGTTTAAATCGATGAAATTAGTGGGAAAATGAAATAAAACGGTGAAAAATGGGCTAAATCGGTCAAAATTAATTTAAATCAATGAAATAAGTTAGACGACGGGTTAAATCGGTCAAAAACAGTATAAATCGATGAAATTAGTGAAAAAATTGATACAGACTGTGAATAAATGAGTTAAATCGTTCGCGAATGGTTTAAAATCGATGAAATTAGTGGGAAAACGGACGAAAACGGTGAAAAAATAGGGTAAATCGGTAAAAAACAACTTAAATCGATAAATTAGTGAAAAACGGGTTAAATCAGTCAAGAATCTTAATTTTTCTTTAGATTTATGTTCAAATATTATTTAATTTATTAATATTATTTATAAATCAAATTAGTTATGTAAATATAATAAATAAAATCTTCAAATTGGTCTGCACGTGGTCTTATTCGAGTCAATTTTTAAATTTGGCAACAATGTGGACTAAAATCGTCAATAAATTTGAAGATGTGAGACTATTTTGATAAGTTGAAATATTATGGGGTAAAATTGTCAGTCAACATAAGTAATGAGATCAACTTTGCAATAAGACTTAATTACTTGTGAACACTTAAGAAAAGAGATTAAATTTATGTAGTACAATAACCTAGAGCACATGTCACCCTTAAAAAAAATAAGTGGTAGATTAGAAAATAAATAAGATCCAACGATAATTAAAGGGGGACCTAATGAATACTTAACACAAGTGGTACTAACCATAGAAAAACCCAAAAAGGTTCACCAAAAAATTAAAAGATTCTTCTCTATAAGGGTGATTAAAATTCTACCTCGCAGTTCATTCGATGAGATTGGATAATGGATTTAACGTAGGGCTATCAGTGGAGCGGATATCAATTCGAATTCGAATCGTATTCGATTCAATTTATTAAAATATTTATTTGATTAGAGATCCAGTGGATCTGATTTGATTATAAAGATTTGCAATCCAAATTATGTGGTGCAAATATGGATATAAGTCGATCTGATACGTTAAAGATTTGTATCCTATTATATATATATATATATATATATATATATATATATATATATATATATATATATATATATTATTAAAATTAAGTAATATTAATAATATTAAATAAAATTATATGTTACTAATTTATTCATAATTCCATTTTTATACCTATTTTCATCTTAAAATGTGAATATCACTCAAAATGAAATTACAACTATTTTGAAAAAAAAATACTAGCGTAAATTTCAAAACTTAAATTTCTATTGAGATACTAGCTTAAATTAAATTAATAGCACTCAAAATGATATTTTACCCCACACGCAGAAACATTGAAACTCAACACGTCAAGTCAAAATGAATTAAAATGCAGCCCATCCGTTTATAATTACTTCACGGTCAAATACAACTAACTTAGGTGCAAACAAATTTATTACTACGAACAACCTAATTGAATGAAGAAAGCAGTTGTAATGATGTTGGCACATTAGAAAGTAGCAAAGAAGAAATAAAGGTCGGTCTCTCTTTCATTCATTCAATAGATACAGCTATATAGCAACATATACAGCTATTTTTGCATGTACCCTCAATGACCACGTGAGCTATCTGACCAAATATAATTACTGCAAAGTGAAAATAATAGTCAAAATTTTTATGTGTAGGTGCAAAATAAGGAGTGCATGTAGACCAAACATGAACTTTTTTTTATCCAAAAACCTACTCATGAATTAAATACATGTGCACATTCTTTAGATGAACAAATTATGTTATCTTTCGTGTTATAAGTTCTTAAGTATTATATTTGTTATGAGTTAATTAATAACAATTTATCCCGTGTGATATTCATAATATTCAATTTACTTCACTGTGATTTGAAAAATAGCATTTTACCTCCTGTAATTTTATAAAAGTTTCACGCCGCCTCCTTGACATTTTTATATGTGGCACTTTAATCCCCTGTATTATGATAATGTGATAGTTTACCCCCTGTATTATGATAAATGTTGCAATTTACCCCCTCGTGTTATGATAAATGTGGTAATTTATCCCTTATATGTTACAAAATATTTTTCATGTCCACTCTCAATTTCGGCAAATAGGTTACACTCTCCAGATGAATGGGGTAAATTGTTTCTTTAAAATTTTCACAAGGAGGTAAAAATTGCTCGTTTCAAATAACAGAAGAGTAAATTGAACATTATGTATTTCAAGGGGGGTAAACTGGCATTAGCTCTATTGGTTATTGTTTTTTTCTCAACTATACACTAATATTGCACGATCTACTTAATTAAAAAAAGAAGTTATATTTCCTTGGGTACCATGTATAAGGTAAGAAAAATTCACTAGTAGTATCATATTTTTATTTTAGTATTAGAGCTCCTTTGGCCCCGCATTAGAATGGGTGAAATTCAAAATTTGATGACAAAGCGAGGTACTCCCTCCATTTTAAAATACATGTTATTTAAGGTTATTGCACAAGGATTACGAAAATCCTAATTACTTAAATTTTAGTAGAATAAAAGTCTTACGGTACAAAATTACCCTTTAAAAGAATAAAAGAATAAAAGAATTTGCAACTTCTCATATCCATCATTATTGAGAAATGGTAAAATTATCAAAAAAGAATTGAAGTCTCTCTTGGAATTTAAAACGACGTGTATTTTAAATTTATTTATTTTTAAATAAAACGACATATATTTTGACATGAATGAAGTATTAACATTGATTTGGTAGGCATTTTTTCTCGGTTATTTTATGCTTTTTTTAACAAATTCTTTCTTTCGGTTTCAAGGATTTTTTTACAAAACAAACATTTTATGTTATGATTTTCACTAAAAACAAATTTTATAACATAATTGAAAATGAGTTTTTATTTAGATTACAAGCTTCTATTTATTTTTTAAAAAGAATTGTTGATTCTTTAGCACGGGCTCGATCATAGACCATTTGTACTGATCAACAAAACATTGTCAATACAATTTAAATGATACTATTTTTTTAAGATATTTATATTTTATCGTTTGTGGAACAATTATTACTTTATTATGACTTTTGATGTCATTTATTATTACTTGTTATATATAACTAATAACTGATCTTGATGAGGAGAAATTTAAAATTTAACGACGTACACTTGCTGTGGAATTATATTTAATTAGTACATATACTTGTAAAACTCTTTTGTTAAAAGAGTATTTTTAAAATTAAAAATAATAAAAACATATTCACGAGTAATTCAATGAAAAAGGTTTAAGTGGATTTGTTATTTAATTATGTACCTGGAATAATTTCAATAATTAATAAGTATTTTTGCATTTAAAAAGAATTAAGTATATTTTATTATAATATAGGGCTCCGATTTTATAATTCACTTAGGGCCCCCGAATATCTAGGACCGGCCATGTTAACAACTTTCACAACGTAGGTTAAGGGAGATAGTATATATAATATAATTGTCATTTTTATGGAATACCCGCTTTCGGAATTTTCCAAGTTTTACAATGATTACACATAAAATTCACTTAAGTGAGATAGTACAATATACTATATATTAAGTACTTTTTAGTGTCTTCAGGACCATTAATATATACTGTTGCAAATTGCAAACAGCATTGTCCAGTATATTTCAATTTTCATGCATTTAAGAGTAATTTAAAAATCTCAACTGCCCATGTTTTTTTTGAACTCAACTGCCCATGTTTCTACCAAGATAAATTTTCTGTTGGGAATTTGGGAAGAGCTGGAATTTATTAAAGCTGGTGCAAATCTTTTGACTATTATTGTCAATTAATCAATGGGTTCATCTTTTCTTTCTCGATCGAATTATAGTTTATTTGCGAGATAATTGCATTTTTGGTACTGAGCTATAGGTCAATTTTTACTTTTGATATTGAGCTTTATGTGTCCAACACATTTGGTACAGAGCTTTAACAAATTGTGACACATTTGGTACATCCGTTAAAAATTACCGTTATGGGGTGACGTGGCATGCCATTACTTATGTTGACTGATAATTTTACCCCATAACATTTCAGGTTACCAAAAAAGCCCCACATCTCCAAATTTAGTGACGATTTTAGTCCATATTGTTGCCAAATTTCAAAATTGACTCGAACAAGACCACGTGCTGACCAATATAAATTTTTTACTTATTTTATTTAAATAACTAATTTGATTTATAAACAATATTAATAAATTAAATAATAATTTAACATAAATATCACCAAAATTAAGAAAACACATTCTTTTTAAATATAAGATTTATATAATAACATTATTAAAATAATAAATTATATAATTAAAAATTATTTAATATTTATTAAAATAATAATTAATAAATAAGTATAATTTTTTTTAAAAAATAATTCCAACCCACCCAACCCCCCACCCCAATTCCCAGGCCACTGGGAATTGAGGGAGGGGAGGGGTGGGTTGGGAATTTTGTTTTTAAATTATAATTATTTATTATTTATTATTTTAATAAATATTAAATAGTTTTTAATTATATAATTTATTATTTTATTAAATATTAAATATATTAATACTATTATATAAATTTTATATTTAAAAAGAATATATTTTCTTAATTTTGGTGATATTTATGTTAAATTATTATTTAATTTATTAATATTGTTATAAATCAAATTAGTTATTTAAATCAAATAAGTAAAACTTTGAAATTGGTCCGCACGTGATCTTGTTCGAGTCAATTTTAAAATTTGGTAACAATGTGGACTAAAATCGTCACTAAATTTGGAGATGTGGGGCTTTCTTGGTAACCTAAAATGTTATGGGGTAAAATTATCAGTCAACATAAATAATGACATCAACTTTGCAATTAGACTTAACTGCCACGTCACCACTTAACGGCAATTTTTAACGGATGTACCAAATGTGTCACAATTTGTTAAAGCTCTGTATCAAATATGTTGGACCCATAAAGCTCAGTACCAAAAATAAAAATTGACTTATAGTTCAGTACAAAAAATACAATTCTCTCATTTATTTGCTAGGAAAAAAGATAAGAATAAGTCAATCACACAAACTAACTTGAAGAATTAAATTGTCACAGTTGTCAATCGACAACTAAGTTTTATGAGTCAATAAATAAATAAATATGATTCACCTTTTTTTTTTAATTGTATTATACAATTTTGCCAAGCTTCTTTGTAAGGAATTTAATTAACTCGTAAATTTGAATAATGGTATAAGTTGAGCTTCCCATTTTTTTACCAACTTTTGGTCACTTGTTTCGAAGAAATGGGGAAAATATCATGTTTTGAAAAAATATTTAATAATTAAATAGATTTTTTTTTTTGGCAAATTCAATAATTCTTTCGATTTTCTAATAGAATTTAATGATGCACACAGACAGTAATTAAATGCATAAATTGAAAGGTGAATTTTGTCTTTTTACTGCATTAGTTACAACATTTTCAGATGGTAGTCGTAATATAAATAAAATAGATTTTTGGCGAAGAAAACTAAGTCACAATTTAATTATGGAAAATGATAGTTGTAAAAAGAAGGACTATCACAATATATAAAAATCAGAACATCAAGAATGTAATTTTTATTCATCCACTAATCAAAGATCAATAATATTACATTTCTAGAATCCAATCCTCACACCAGTTAATATATTAAATCAATAAATAGTTAGTGCACCTCCTCTTCATTCTTAACCAAACATCCCAAATCAAAATTTAAAAATCATCACTTCATATATATACAACTCACTTAAATAATGTCAATTAAACCCAAATAAAAAAAAGACCTACGTACCACCACAATAATTTATTTACCGATATGACCTCAAAATGGCACCACAAAATGTACAAATAATAGCCCTCCAATTTGTCCAGTAAAATGGTACGTAGCAAAATCTTGTCGCCGTCTTCATGTCCGCCACACTAGCGCCGCCGCCGCACCGTGAGCATATTCCGGCCGCCGGCTTGCTCTGCCTCACCTTTTTTGTCTGATCAACCAAAAAGCAGAAGCACACCATTTTCTTTTTCTTTTTTTTCTTCTTAATTAATATGAAGAGAGGTAACTTAGGCGAGTGTAATTTACAATATTTGTTATGAAGTTGTGCTTATGAAAGTGGAGAGTTGAAGTCTATTTATATAGGCAGGTGAGGAGGAGTTAAAGGTCCAACAGCTGTGAGTTGTCATTGGTTTAATAACTTTATTTATTTTTTATTTTTATATTGAGATTTTTATTGTGGGACATCTTAAAAGATCTTTTTCGATTTGAATTTTTTTTGGGAAAATTCCAATTTGCCCCCTTATTTGAGCGTTTTCTCATATTATTCCCTAATCTTTGTGAGTTTTTACTTAAATTCCTCAACTATTAAAATATCCCAGATTACTACCTTTGAACGTTCACCGGTGGAATCTGTTCAAAAGTTGGGTGGCGATGTGAAAATATTCAAAGATCGGATGTCAAAGTGAGAAAGCATTCAAATGTTGGGTGATAAAGTGAGAAAACCTTCAAAGTTTGGATGGTAAAATGGAAAACTTCAAAGCCACATCATTAAAGTTGGACGGTATATTCTGTCAAATTCTAGTTTTTTGCATTTTAGGGTGATGTCTGAGATATATTTAATAGTTGAGGGGTTAAGAGAACTCACAATGACTAGGAGACAAAAAAAAAAGTTCAAAGTTTAGGGGACAAAGTAGAAATTTTCAAACTTTTTTCATAACCAAAATAAAAGAAGCGAGACCATTTTGATTGAAATTGTATTCGAATTTTGTTTGTAATTAGGTTGTCATTGATCAAATTTTTCATTGAAAGGCTCGGCACATTTTAGTTTCTAAATTAATAGAATCGAGAAATAAAATTTAATTTTGAATTTCTTTGTTTGTCTCGAGACCTTCTTATATTTCTTAATTTAGTAATATTTTCGAGTTATTTTGAAAAATTATAATTATTTTTAATATTTAATTGATCGAAACATACAAAAAAAATAAATACAATAAATGGTTCTTGGACATTAAACTAATAGGGTGAAAGATTTCAAGTAGGCTAGGATAAGCAATGATGCAGGTTTGTTAGAAGTATTCTTCATTCTTGGGAAAAATTGACGCGTGTTGTTAAAGAAAAAACAATAAAATAAATACCTAACCTTTTAAATATCCACTACAATAAAATAATAATTAAATATTAAGTTATAATAATAAAACTTATATATATATTATATAAATATTAATTATGATAATTTAGAATTCTGTCACAATTTTCATGAACGTATAAGTTATATAAATTGTATTCAAGTTGTCGGTATTAACAGCTAAAATAAAAAAAAAAAACGTGATAATTTAAAATGGAGGGAAAAATACATTTGATATCAAATTTTAGTCCAAAAAATACATTTGATATCAAACTTTAAAAAAAAAATACATTTCATACCATGGTTCACACCCTCTTGACATATTTAATTTTGCCGTCAATTTTCGGACGGAATTAAGCACGTGCCGCTCATGTGCCCGTTAAGTTGACAATATAATTAGAGGTAAAACAAACAAGAGTTTTAAAGACTCATCATTGTTAACTTAATGGACACGTGCTGAATTCCGTCCGAAAATTGATCAGGAAAACTAAATGTTTCGATCAAGAGGGTGTGAATCATGATATGAAATGTATTTGTTCGAAAAACTTGATATCAAATGTGTTTTTTGGACTAAAGTTTGATATCGAAAGTATTTTTCCATCGTATAAAATATATTATGATAAATTTATATTGTCAATAGGTTGTCTCTAATTGATAGTTTCAAGTTACAACTAGAGTTTATGATAATTTATTATCTATAATTGTTTGTGATCAACTTAAAACACATTATCCACTATATATTGGAGTATATTTTTTGAAATTATTGTTGTGGAAAAACAAAATAAAAATTCACTAAACTAACATACATTAAAAGCGACAACATTCATATTATTTGTTAGATTTTGTTGACGATACGAGCTCTTTTAGTAATTGTTGGATCTTGACATTCAAAAGTCAATGCAAAATACATTTAAAAATAAAATGCCTGTGACCTGCATTTGTGCCCACAGTAGTTCTTTTCCATGGAATTAATTTAATTTATGCCATAACGTGTGCCCATACATTCATTAATTTTTTTTGTTCTTTTCTTTTGGTGAATCTATTAGAAACATCAAAAATATTAAAATAATGTATCAATATATATACTTCATTATTTATTTATTTCGTGCTATTCAAATAAGTAATTAAAAGACTTTTGAAACCTTTTTGAAATATAATATGTAATATATATATATATATGATATGATATGACCAAATACCAATTATGTTTCTTCCATATATTAAAGTAGGAAAACGGTTGGGAGTTAACAACGTTGTGGAAGTAATGCTTTGTAATGATACAATGGCCCATCCGGCCCATCCCATGCGCATGCATGATACACCTACATTACATACCATGCAATAAACTGTTTCAGGCTTATGGTCCCTTCCCTCCGTTTTACGCATGGATCAAAATTTTGTTTTGAGTGTATATTTTGGTCAGTTAAATATTGAAAATTTTCGAGACTTTTCGAAAAAAATTCGGAAATACTAAGGAAAAATTGTAAAAAAATTACTAAATTAAGAAAAATAAGAGTCTCAGGCAAATAAATAGTTTCGGAATTACATCTTGTATTCGTTTCGTTTGATTCAACAACGGAAACATCCAAGGTGGTTGAGCCAAGTGGTAGTGACTTGCGACCCCTAGAGGCGAGACTCATGTTCGAATCCTACTGGAGACATCACACTGGGGAGGACCTATACCCTTTTGCACTTTTCGGTCCGAGCTGTAAATACACAGTCTAGTAAATTAAAAAAAATAAAAAAAAAACAACGAAATATTTTCGATGTTTTCGATGAAAAAGATGGAAATTTTGATCCATGAATCTACGTTGACCTCATTGCATTTTGAAAGTATATATTAAAAAGATACATTAGAAAAGTCAATATTTTGACATTTGTGTGTTTTATATATGGAATGAACTTGACTAAAATTTCCTTTTCAAGCGTTCAAGTATAAACATCAAATTTTCGATATATTTCGGTCAGATGAATATTAGAAATTTTTGGAAACATTTCGGAAAAAATTGAAAAATATATGAAAAAAGTTACTAAAATTAAGAAAAATATAAAGTCCCAAGACAAGTATATATAGAGCTTTGGAAATAAACATTATTTTTTTCCATTGATTCAGAAACAGAAATTTTCGATATTGTTGACTAAAAAGATAATTTTTTTGATCAATAGGTATAAAATAAATGGCATTATAATAATTAAAACGATATATTTATGAGGGTTGGGTAGGGGTGAGCATTTGGACCGGACCGAACCGAACCGGATCGATTTTCGGTATATAGTCGGTTCGGTTCTTTTTGGACCCCGGACCGTTTACCGGACCGAAATATTCGGTCCGGTTCGATAAAAAACCGAACGGTCCGGTTCGGTTCCGATTCGGTCCAGAAATGGACCAAATAGCAATTTTTGCCTTATTTTATTAAAAAAAAAAAAATTGGCTAATGAATTATTATTATTAAGGATGGATATTTTCCAGAAACCACATATCAAGTTACAACACTGAACCTCAAACCCAAATTTCCACCTACCCCATTGCGTAATTTGGACCGACAAACAAAAAGAAATCTTAAAATTCACAAAGAAATCAAGGAAAACATCTCACATACCTTTCTAAATCTTGGAAGGAGAAAACAGGGAAATGAATTTATAAAGAAAAATTACAATATTGATACTCGATTATCAAATCCCAAATCTCCTACAATTCAAACAACACCGAAATTAACAATGGCGGCGGCGGGAGTAGTAGGCTTGAAGGGCGGCGGCGGTGGAGAGGTGTGGAAGTTAGGGTTTGTATTTTGGGGAAGATACAAGAAGTTCTTTTTTGTTTTATGAAAGAGAAAAACTGAAGACAGTATTCAGTTTTAAGAAAAAAAAAGAAAAGAAATTTCGGTACAACCGGTCGGTTCGGGAAACCGACCGATTTTACCGAGAAACGTTAGTAAAGCTGGGCCGGTTCTCGGGCAGGGACCGTTTACCGAACCAAAATTTCTGTTCGGTAAATGGTCCGGACCAAACCGTCAGTTCCGGTTCGGTCCGGTCGATCCGCCGGACCATGCTCAGCCCTAGGGTTGGGTTCGTTATAACGCTCTAAACGTGTTTTTGACTTTTGCAATTTGGCGACATATCTCATGCAATTGGGCATACCGAATTAGAGCACTAAAAAGAAACACAATTTTAATAGCTTTCTTCGTGGTTAAGATTTTGAAGAAAATTTATTGCCGGTCCTAGACTCCTAGGCCCTGGCATTCATTAGATATCTATCTAGGACCAAATTATAGAGGGGTCTTAATTTATATATATAAATAATATATATATTTATATATTTATTTAATATAAATGATATAGTGAAGGATTAGAGATGTAAATGAGTCAGATTAAACATAGTTAAGTCTGATTTGATTTTCTTATTAAACATGAGATTGTGTTTAAACTTAATATAGAAAATAAAACAGAGCTAGGTTAAACGAGTTTTAATTGAGTCAAACACACAAGTTTGAATGACTCAATTTGATGTTTAACGAGCATAGCTTAAACAAGCTTCTATTAACGAATTCGAGATAAATATCAATATTTAGTCAAATTTCATAGTTTTTGAAAATAAATAAAATTATATACAGTCATTCTTGAAAACTAGGCCCTCGGTACAAATTGAATTTCGCCTAGAGCCCCATAAATGTTGAGTTGGCCGGGAGGAAAATAGCATGATTATCCATGGTCGGGGTCTCGGGCCTTGGTCCGTTGCCTCATGCTTACACTCGGCTTGATTCGAGTATTTTATATTTCTCATATATATTTGATTTTTTTTTATCTCTCATATATTATCTATATATAAGTAAAATAATTATATTTATTAATGAAAAATACACATGATAAAAAAAATACGGGGCCTTAACTTACATACATTTGCCTAATGCCTATGTCTATGACCGACCATGTACATGCTAAAAATTTGTGTGTAAGAAACGCATTATACCCTCATCTATTTGTGCTCGAGTAATGTCAAACACTCGCGACCTATTTTGATAGGTTTTAGCCCGGTATTGTGGTTTCGCAAAATTGTGTCAAAATCATTTCAAATGGAATATGAGTACAAATTTCGTCAAACTCAAGTTTTAACTTATATATTCAAAAATATAAACGACAAAAAATTGACACATATTATCTACTTTATATCTATATATAAAAGATATTGATTTGACATGAACCTACCAACTACTTTACTTCTCTAATTCCCGACATTCAAACTCAATTCAAATATATTTAAAATGTTTCATCAAAACCGCCCAAAATCAAAATCAAGTGTTAGTAAGCCAAATCCTAAGCAAATAGAGTGTTGATCTTTATTTCATTTAAAAAAATAGAATTATATAGGAGACTTGTGTATATTGGTTCTCTATGTCTGAATCTCGTTGGATACTATATCCCTTAAATGTTTTTAAATATGTGTATCATTTGGTGATTGTATAGTTATGGCAATTTATTTCCCCGTAATATTCATAATGTTCAATTTACATTCCTATGATTTGAAAAAGAGCACTTTACCTTCCTGTAATCTTATAAAAATTACATACCACCTCCTTACACTTTTATATATGACACTTTACCCCCTTGTGTTCTGATAAATGCGACAATTAACCCCTCTATGTTACAAAATACTTTTCATGTCCACTCTCAATTTTGACAAGTGAGTTATACTCTCTGGCTGAAGAGGGTAAATTGATTCTTTAAAAATTTCACAAGGGGATAAATTGCTCTTTTTTAAATTACAGGGAATAAACTGAATATTATGAATATCATAAGGGGTAAATTGCCATTAACCCATCTTTTATGTGTTAATATGATACTATGAAATTTCAACTCTCATACTACAAATATGAAATATCTTAAAAAGGAGTACAATCAATCAATATATATATACTCCTTAATTCTTTTATCTCCTAAATGATAATATTCTTCATGGAATAATACAAATATATTTATAGACTTTTTTGAAAGAAATAAAATAGGTACAATTGCGTGTTAACAGTTTTTCGGAAAATGGCCTAAAGAACATTGGCCACACATTTGTACAATTCCATCTGTTGCAATTAATGATGTCTGATGATGTTTTGCTATCATTTTTCATGGCCGACCAATTTAGATGAAATGGAAATATGGTGTCAATGCAAACAGTTGGGCCATCTTGTTTAGTCACGCTCTCCTCACTGCATTAATCAAACAAGTTTGAGTTTAATTGAACTATAAATTTTGAAACTTCATTTGATTTATATATTATCTAGTTTCATATTGAATTTAAATTTAACTAAATTCATACAAACAATCTCAAAATATGTAAAATAGCTCGATTTAAGGCATTATAATAGTTAGATAGTTTTCCGGAAAAATTCCATACATAGGTGTGGCGTATAAAGGCGAAATAACTATCCATCGGATAAAGATTGTACTTTCGTTCAAATAATCTGCATATATATTGCATATGTTCAACTTGAATTGATTTCGATCCACGTTGAATTTATGTTTGAGTTTGGTTAAATTTATATATTAATCGAGCTCGAACAATCTTCCATCAATATGAACATGAGTCGAGCTCAAATGGAGCTTCAAAAGCTATCAAACAATGAACGTTTTTCAAGTTTGTTAGATACATATAATGATCCAACCTCATACTAAACAACCTTTCACTGATCGAATTCGATCGAGTCTGAGTATCTAATAATTTAATTTGATTTGCAGCCCCATTTTATTTTTATTGGATAACTAATCTATCATTTAAGAATAGACGAGACCTTGCCGTATAAAATTTAGTTAGACGATATTTTGTTTCTTTTGGGGAGAGTTGGATACACCTAAAAGAGTATGGGCCTGTTTGTTTGACTTTTCTCAAATTATTTCGTGTTTTGAAAAAAGAAACAAATATATTTTCTATTTTTGAAATAAATTTATAATCTCTCAATTTTTTTACACATCTCTCCCAAAACCAAACGACAATATTTTTCTTATCCATTAAAAAAATATTGATGAACTCTACTTTAATTTGACATAAAATATTCGATTATATAAATTATACTATCAAACGTCATATTAGTACATATTGAGACGATGTGTAGGGCCTAATACCTCATATTACACCCTATCAAACTGTCTCCCTATAGTTTGATAATTAGGATGGATCTTCAACTACTCTGTGTTGACCCATAAATTATGGCCCAAATTGCCAACAGTAATTCGTATAAGAGATATTGTTGCCTAGATTTGATCTTTCATAAACTGTGCACGAAACCATTATATAATTGATAACTCTCAGAAAATAGTATTATCATGTCTATTTTTTTTACTTATTCGATTATTTTTATTAGAGTTTTGGTAAAATTTTAGACAATTTTAGTTAGTTTTGCGTTTTGTTCGTTTGAGTCATTAGTTTGTATATATTTTGTGCATGAATATAGGTTTTTATATTATATATTGCGTTTGTATAATAGGCCTAAGCTAATGTGGATCTATGGACATGATTGGAAGCAAAGAACAACGAAGAAATGATCCAACGAAGTCAAATAGTACAAAAATAAAGAGGGAAAAATATGTCAAGAATGTTGATGTGCACTCCAAGGACCATAACTCTTTCAAGAAAGCTCAAATTAAGCTGAAATTCGACTATGAGTTAGCTACACCACGGATTTTACGGATCTCAATTTGGAATTCGGACCTGAAAGTTATGCTACTCGCAAAACAGTCCCGCAAAGCTGGACGGGATTTTCAGCTGGAATTTAATACAAAACTTGGGCCCAAAGTCTCTTACAAGGTCTCAACTTGGTAGATCTATTTAGAGATCTCTAGGTCATGAAATTACACATCTTTGATCAGCTTTGAATATACTTTTCTCATAGGATAGACCTAGAACATCAAAGATCTACTTGGAGAAATATTGAAGAAAAAAAGAGAGAGCTATGAAGATCACCAAAGCAAGAAGAACACAACATTGAAGATCTTTATCTCGGATTCATCGTTGTGTCTATAAAATCACATGAACTCATACTTGTTTTTCTATTATTTTTCTTCATATATTTATCATGAACTAATTCTTTACGATCTAGGGTTTTTATAATACTATGTTTACTTTGATTACTTTTATTGGATTATTCGTAGTTAGGGACAATTCTTGTATTTGATTTAATTTCATTCTCTATACTTGCAACTCAACTTGATTGGCCACGTAGTTGTTAGATTTAATATTCTTTTTGAACTTGGAAAATGGAGATCATTAGGATTAGATAAAAATTGAATAGTAAATGACCCTTAGGATATGAATATACTTAAGACGTTTATACCAGTTACATGAGGTTTGTTTAATGCTTTGTTTTATTTACGAATCACCTAGAAATAGAGTCAATTTGGATAATACATTAGGTTCTCAAGTAATTCGGAAGATACGTAGGAAAATATTTGAATCATCGGGTAACACTCTTGTCACCACAATAACTACGAAAATCTCAATTGAGCAATCAGTAGTTTACATAGTGGAGCATAACCCTAGGTCTTTCTTCTCACTATTCGAACTTAATCCATACCTCAGTTAAGTAATTTAGATAAATTAGTTACAAACCACACAAATACATTTGAATTTGGAATAGAATTACAAGTTAATTAGGAATTGAAATTGGTAGATATTTAGTCAAATCCCTGTGGAGACAATACTCTTATACTTACTCTTTATTGCTTGTTCGTTACGTGCATTTGTGTTTATTTGCATGTGTAAAATCCGCAACAATAATCAAGAAATATTTAAAATATTTTATATATGAAGATCAAATCTAGACAAGAACACATACAGGCGAAAAACAAATTCTTAAGATTTTTAATCCCACATTTATCAATTGTCACAATATATGAAATTTACAACTAATAGTGTAGTGCAATATAAATTACATTGAATATGTGACAATTAATTATAAGTGTGACATTAATATAATCCACCAAGAATGAGATAGAAGAATCCTACTTTAACTCAACAATGTAATGAACTTAAAAGAAGCAAATATAAAATTTAAAGAAAGCTTCTTCTCATCAAATTCAGAATGTATAGTTTGACACATGAACATTCAAACTAGATACCATAAGAATCAAAATCAAACCAGCTAATCGAGACTCGCCTCAGTTCTGATTCATAAGACTAAATTTCAATGAGAGAATTCAGTTACGAGTTCTAGTTAGTAAAATTTGAATCCTTTAGGTAGTAAAATTTATTTGAAGGATGGACATAAAAAAATCTTGACTCATGATTTACCAAGCAAATTAAAGATTAAAACTTACTTATTGGTATTGCCACCAATAAGACAGTAGCTCAGTGGATACAAATATGAGCCCCATGATCAAGAATTACTGAATTCAACTTTCACTGACGTGGGTTTTCCTCTAATTTAATACTAGTTTTTGATAGTGGTTTATTACTGGCAAAATTGCAGAAAACGTCCCAAACGAATTAGCAATTTTGATTTCGTCCAAAAATATCACCTCACCGAATTTCGTCCCGTAATTTACTATTTTTTTGGACTTTCGTCCTATTGTTAATTATAAGAAGGAAATTGCGCACGTATTTAAATTTCCACCCGGCGGCTTACGTGTCATGACGTGGCAAATTTTAGCATGAACAATTATACAAGATTGCATATTTCGTCCCAAACTAATTACAAATTTTAATTTTTGTCCCAAACTATATCAACTGCCCGAATTCCGTCCCCTAAGTTATCATTTTGCATGAATTTAGTCCCACTATTAAATTTCTAATTTAATGGAAATGACGGTTCAATCTTTTACTTTTTTTAAGAGAAAAATACTATGGATTTTCGAAACTCCCGTGCCTTTTGAAAGAAAAAAAAGTCTCGTGTCATTTCATTAGGAAAACATTGTGTTTAATTTTTATTAGTATTAATAAATAAAATTTATTAAATATTTTAATTTTATTTCTAAAATTTATGTGGTTAAAAGAATTTTGGTCTTTGAGAAGAGAATTTTGAAATTTGATAATAACACACTTTTGAAAAGAGAAACACTTCATTATTTAGAGAGATAAATACTGACACAAGATAATTCCAATATGGTCAAATGGAATTTCTAGTTTCTGAATTTTGAATTTTTTACTCTTAAAGTGGAGAACATTCATTTCAAAATGATTGGTTTCAATTAGTGAAAAATAAAAAAGGAAGTGTTTGTATCTTTATTTTTCAATTTTTCTCGTAAATATTTATTATTTGTTAATAATAAAAAACAAAGGCACAATGTTTTCCTAATAAAATGACACGAGATTTTTCTTCTTCTTAAAAGCGCACATGAGTTTCGAAAACCCATACTTTTTTCCTCTTAAAAAAAGTAAAAGATTGAACTGTCATTTCCATTAAATTAGAAATTTAATAGTGGGATTAAATTCATGCAAAATGGTAAATTAGGGGACGAAATTCGGCCAGTTGATATAGTTTGGGACGAAAACTAAAAATTTATAATTAGTTTGGGACGGATTCTGCAATCTTGTATAATTGTTCATTCTAAAATTTGCCACATCATGACATGTAAACCGTCAATTGGCAATTTAACGGACACGTGGGCAATTTCCATCTTGTAATTAACGGTGGAAGGAATTCCAAAAAAATAGTAAATTATGAGTCCCATAATTTGATGAGGTGATATAGTTTGGGACGAAAACTCAAAATTGCTAATTAGTTTGGGACATTTTCTGCAATTTTGCCTTTATTATTTGTAATTTTTCGTACTCAATGATTTGTGATTTTTTTTTTGATCAACTAAACTGTATATTTACGGCTCATAACGAAGAATGCAAAAGGTATAGGTTCTCCCCAGTATGATATCTCCAATAAAATTCGAACTTGAGTCTTGCCTTTGCAGGTGTATTCTAAAATAAAAAAATATTTTGGATATATGGTAAAATTTCGGCTTGCGTTTTTTGCTTAATCGGTTTTTCGAGTTAAATTATTTTGGGCTTATTATTGACTAGTTTAATTATTTTGGCTATGAATTTGGGCTGTAGTCAGCTGTAATTAAACATTGACCTAAATGAGGGTATGTGGGCTTAAGGAGTTGGACTTGGGTCATAAATACCTTATAAACACTGACGCACACAAAAGGCATATAAATGACCTCAAATTATATTAGTCTCTCAATGTGGGCTTGGTAAATTTGTACTTGTTATAGCATCAGCAGCCAAAAAATAAATTATACAGGAAAATTTCAAAATTGGTCCGTAACTTTTGTTTACTAGCAAAAAAGTCCTGTAATTTTTCAAACTAGAAAAAAGGTATGTAAATAATATTCTAGTAATATAGTCCTATTTCGGCCCGAATTGCCAATGTGTTTGAAAACTCAACTGCCCCTTGCTGATGTGGAAAATTAACCCCCTTCTAACTGTCATAAAAATTACAAAATTGGTCCCTTAACTTTTGTTTGCTAGCAAAAAAGTCCTGTAACTTTTCGGAATGGCAAAAAAATCTTGTAACTAATATATTTTGGCAATTAAGTCCTTTAACTATGTTAATTTTACAATTTAATCCTATTTTAGTCCAAATTGAAGTTTTTTTCCACTTTGTCCGCCAAATCACCCACCCATTTCACATGAAAAATTAACCCAGACATAACGAACACTACCTTAGATTTAGTTTTGACTCACGGTAATATTATAAGGTATTCAAATAGCACCAAAATTTATCAACATAACATTGAAAAACTAGACTGATAAAATGAATTCCTATGAGGCACCTTATCACACCAAATTGCCAAAAATTGCTACAAGGCACATACAGGAAAAAGATCAAATTTCAACAACAAAATATTTTATTTTATTTTCTAAGGAAAAAAGGAAATTGTCAGATTATCTAATAACGATGACAAAGGAATTGCAATTAAGCTCAATAATTTTTTCAAAAGTAGTTACATGTAATCTCAAGATTACATTGAAACTTAATATTGAGATGAAGATGAAGATTATGTTAGAACTTAATTGCATGTAATTTTAGTTACAAGACTTAATTGTCAAAATATATTAGTTCCAGGACTTTTTTGCTAGTCTGAAAAGTTCCAGGACTTTTTTGCCAATAAGCAATAGTTGTGGGACCAAATTTGCAATTTTTCAACGAAAGCAAGGAGTTAATTTTTCATGTCAGAAAAGGGCAGATGACTTGACATACACGTTGGCAATTCGGGCCAAAATAGGACTATATTGCCAAAATATATAAGTTACTAGACCTTTTTTCCAGCCTAAAAAGTTACAGGATATTTTTACCAGCGAGCAATAGTTACGGGGCCAATTTTACATTTTCCCAAATTATACATGATCAAAACCAAAAATTATCCTCCAGCAGTGGGAGCTATATATACATAGTCTTGTATTTTTTTTTTTGATTTTCCAAGGGTTTAATCCCTTTCGAGGCGCGTCGGGCACATAAAGTGAGAACCTCTCCCAACAGGGATTCGAACCTGATTTATGTTTATACATAGTCTTGTATAAATCATACTTGACCTTGCATATATGGACATCCACCTCAGCATATTTGAAGTTGATGTTTGTTAATTATTTATTTTAATTAAAAAAAGTGTTTAATATTAGTTATGGAGAATTTGAGTATAAAAATTGTGAAAATTTTGTGTTAAAAAATATTAAAGAATTTATGTTTAAAAATCAAATGCTTTATATTTTATATATTATAAATATCTTATTAAATTTTAGAATTTAATGATGCTTTATATTTAAATTATAAATATCTTATTTTCTATGTTTAATAATTTATTAAATTCGTTAAAATATGTGTATTTAAAATTTAAAGCCGTTTATTTCACATATAAAAAGCATTTCTAATTTATTATATTTAAAGAAAATATTATTAAAATATGTATTTATTATTTATATATGACGTGATGTCATTTATAATTTAATATTGAAAGAAAAATAAATTATAATAATTCTGTAAATTTTAGATGATGACTGCTGGAGTAGTTAAAACTAGGTAGCTAAAATACTGTTCATCATGATGCTGCTGTGGATGCTCTTATACTATCACTAAAATCTATTGAAACCTTATTGACCTTAATTAGTTCGATTATAATTAATCAACTTTAACTAATTGATCAACCATATTACATTTGATGCTTTCTTACTAATAATATATTTCTTCTAAATAAATATTGTTGGATGAAGATGAAGAAGTAAAGGGAGGTTTTGATGATTTCCAAAAGTCATCAGCAAAGTAATGGAAATTTAGCAAACCTCTGAAAAAGTTCAATCGAGAAGACAAGTAAAATCAAAAGATTGAATTTTGGTCTGGAAGACTAGTGATCTAAAGATGAGTACCGAATCAGATTGGTGGATATCAACAGAGTCAAATCAAATATGTTCTGTTTGAATCAAAATAGTGTTCATCAGCGGAGTGGATTCGATCATCAGGTGGAAAGAGATCAAAAGTCATTCCAACGGTAATAAATACACTTGGTGTAATAAATGTTGTCCGAGAAGGGTATTAATAACAAATGATTGGAGGAGTGATTTCAAATAACCTCGTATCAGCATGGTGCATTAAATGCGAATGCCGAATCCGTACATCAGACTGTACAGTGAACATTTGCAGGGAGCCATTTTAAGGATTTGACAGGAACTCGAGGAAAATTGATTTCTGTCTCACCTTCAACGGACAGATTTCAAACTTCGAGTATAAATAGATCTAGATTCAAGAGTTAGAGACAACACAACAACTGAGAGAATTCAACGATCAAATTTTCTAAGTCTAAAAAACTTAAGAACATATCACTATCAGCTGAGTCATCTGTTGATAAAGCCAAGTTGAAGAAACAATTCAAATACCTAAATCTGGGTGATTTCTGTAAAATTGAGTGTTGTGAAGATATTCAACTAAGTGAGTGATATTACTTCAGAGTATAGGTCTTCTTTGTGATTTCCTATAGTGAGCTTGCTGCTTTATCATTTGTTGAAAAAAACACAAGTGTTGTACTAGTTACTTAGTGTTCTAGTGGAACCTAAATCTTCGTGATTTAGAAGAGTTGATTAAGAGGCACATTACCTGTATAACCACTACATAAGTGAACAAACGTTTTAAAAGATAAAGCTTTTAAAGAGGAATTTATAAAACCGGGGTAAAACATTTAAATATAAATTTGTTTGAAAAATATACACATTCAAATCCGATGCATACAAGTTTAAAACTCTGAGTTTATCTGAACAGATAAGTGAAATCAGACGAGTGGTCTTACTTGTGCTGAAAAAGCTAAGTGCTAAATCAGTTATATAATCTCATACAGACGATAATCTTACTCTGCTTATACAAAGTTGGAGAAATTTTTTAAAGGTACAAAGATCTATTCACTTCCCCCCTCCCTCTAGACCTCATCTGACCACTTGGGGACCAACAGTGGTATTAGTGCAAGTGGTTCATTTGAATCATTTGCCTGATCAACGAGCTTGATCCAATGTGTGTTTTTCAAAGTTTTCAAAAAGAGCATATTTTGAAAAATCAAAACTTTTTTAAAACGGATTGTATCAGCCATGTTCCTCACATTTGGCGGTATGAGTTTTGAGGACTGGAAAATTTGCATTTTCCTTGCTGCTTATAATGACAATATGTATACGTGCATAACAAGAGGTCCTTTTAAAATCACCAAAACCATCAAAGTCAACGACCAAGAGGTGACAGTTGACAAAGAGACTGAAGAAATGACTGCTGAAGAAATCAAGCTGAATAATCTGGATAATGTTGCTAGATTCATCATGACCAGAGCCCTTAACAATGAAAGGTTTGACAAAGTCAAACATTGCAAAACAACTAAAGAGATGTGGGACAAAGTTCGCGACATGAGCGAAAGAAATGATGCTATCAAAGAGCACAACTTAAGCATAGCTCTTGAAAAGTTGGAAAACTTCAAAATGAAGTCCGGAGAATGTTGGTCCCAAAAGTGGTCAATGAGGTCTAGAGGGGGGGGGGGGGGGGGTGAATAGACCTCTGAAAACTTTAAAACTTTTTCTCTAACTTTACAAATCAGCAGACTAAGCTGATTCAAGATTTGTAAGACTACTAAGCTGATGCGCACAAAGCTTTTATCAGCAGAGTTGACCACTCATCTGATTTTCACTTAGCTGATTTCAGATGTTAAATCAGAGTTTTAAAAACTAGTTGGCAGCGGATTTGTCAAGTGGTTTTCAACCAATCTGTTCCTCTTTAAGTTTTCTCACTCAAAAGATTTTATCCCCAGTTTTTACAACTCCTTTTAAAATCTTTTGGTTAAATCGTATGTTTGAGTTCTTTGATAAATATGCAAAGTATAGCAGTAAATAAATCAAACACACAGGATTTTTATAGTGGTTATATGGATAAAAATCCTTTAGTCCACTCTTCCAAGTCACGCAGATCTTGGGTTATACTAGAAAACACAAAGTAATCAAGTATACAATGCTTGCGCTGATCAACAAATGAAAAGCCACAAGTGCGCTGTAAGAAATCACACAGAAATCCTACACTCTGAAGCTGGATCACTCACTAAGATGGACCTACACTCCTCACGCTTTTTCAGTACAAGTAATCACTCAGAAAACCTATACTGAGAAGCTATATCACTCACAAAGATGGATATACACTCCTCTCTTTTACAGCTGAAAGTCACTCAGACAGACAACTAAGTTCTCTGTTCTACAACGAAAAGCTTTGTCAACAAATGACTTCGGCTTGTGATCAGATGACTCAACTGATGGATCTTGCTCTTATGATATGATCTTGAGTTGTGCAAGCTCTCTTTGATCTTCAGTTTGTCTTCTATTTATACTCTCAGATTTTGAATTTCTGCCCGTTGAAGGTTGGCAGGAATCTACAGCCCTCGAGTTCTGGTCCTGACACGCGGAACGGCTCCCTGCAACTGTTGCACTGTACACTCTGCTGTACGGATGTCTACTTTATGTCAGTCGCATTTAATGCACTCAGCTCTTAGCAGCTTCCCGTTGATAAGCTTCCTGACCGTCTTCACTCTGCTGGTGGAAGTATTCTGCTGATGATCACTCTGATGATCACTCGGCTGATGGCTTCTCGGCTGATTCAAGAATGAACACATCTATCTTGACTCGGCTGATAATACCCATCTGATATCCCACTTCGCTGATTCGGTCACTTAGCTTCCAGACCATGAGATAGGTTTCACTCAGCTGTTCAGTTCTTAGTTGATGACTTCCAGATTACCCTTTTTGTCATCTTCAAAACCTTCTCCAATATTAACCAACAATTTCCCCCTTTTTGATGATGACAAAACCTTCAACTAAGAACTAATCTTAAGTCTTCAGATTTAGTCTTCATGCCTTGAGATGGAAATTCTTTTGGTCCGATACAACTTTTTAAAAAAATTACCACTTGCATGTGATGGTTCTTTTTCCCAAAAAAATTACTACTTGCATGTGATGGTTCTTTTTCCCTTTCTGATCTTCTGTTTAAAGGGTTCTTAGTTGCATCCACTTGCATGTGATGGTTCTTTTTCCCAAAAAAATTACCACTTGCATGTGATGGTTCTTTTTCCCTTTCTGATCTTCTGTTTAAAGGGTTCTTAGTTGCATCCATCTTCCCCCTTTTTGTCATCAACACCAAAACTTTAGTTGCATATTTCTTCTCCATTTTATCCTTCCCCCCTTTTTAGGGTTTGTGATGACTTCTTTTCCATAAGATTGCAAACTAGTATGCTGAAGACAGGTAGGTAAGCACATGTCTGATCGAGGTAGTCTTCGTTGCCGTTTATCACTCCAGCTAGAAAATTTCCCCTTAACTTCAAGAATTTTTTACCACTTGATACCACTTGTGGTCTGATTCCACCTGTAGTCTGATGCTACTTGTAGTCTGATACTACTTGTATGGATACAAATCAGATTAGTCAGCTGATATCACTTGTTGATGTGATAGCACTTGCTGATACCACTTGGTGTAGTACATTCTTGAATATCACTTGGCTGTTGAGTTCCAGTCAGCTGATAAGAAGCAGTCTTCTGATAGCTTCACTTTGACTTATTGACAACTTCATCTTTTATTTAGGAGTACCGCTAGTCGTACACGTTCCCCCTAAGTTCAAGAATTCGTGGTCAAGTAGTCTGATGAGAGTTTCTCTTCAAAGACACTCAGCCGTTGAATTCCAGTAAGCTGTTCTGGGTTAGTCTTCTGATAAGTTCCCCCTCAACTTATGAATCCAAAATCAACAAACCAATTTCTGTTGTCACATGGTTGACTGATACCACTTGAACGGTGATACCACTTGTTGCAAACAGTTGATGGCCTCTAATGCCACTTGGTCTCTTAAACCACTTGTTAATCTTTGATAATCTTCAACTTTTCAACAAACTCACGTTCCTTGAAATCTCCAAATGTAGAGTCTACCACTTGAATTATACCAATTGCTGATACCACTGATTTGATACCACTTGCTGGTACATGCTTGTTGGTGAGACTACTTGTTGAGCTTGGTGAAATTTGCAAGGCAGTCAACTCATCTTTGTCATCTCACATGTGTTTCACCTGCAAAACAGATGACTGTTTTTGGTACCCCTTGTTTCTTGGGTCCAGCATGGTTAGTGTAACCTTTAACATGTGATGATCTAGTGACTTATGTTTTATCATGATAATACCACTTGTTGGTACTTGATACCACTTGTTGATACCACTTGTTGGTTTTCAACATTTGTTGGTCATGATTAAAACATAGCTCATAGGCAAGGTAAGATGCATGAAATATGTGATAAGCATGCATATTGAAATGAGGATGGCAATCAGCACAGTGAACATGATCAGCATGATAATATGAATAGGCGTAGTGCATGTCATAATAATTATCATAAAGTGATTCAAATTCTTGCCAGATAATTCGTTTTTGCCTCAATTTCTTACCTGAGTTTTCTAATAACTCTCCATAGATTAAGCAGACTCAATATTTTCAATTTTACTCCTATCAGCAGTCTCGGCTGATGAGTTTACTAGTCTGATTAATCTTAGGTAGCTTACTAGGTTTTCTAACCTATTGAGCATCAGTAGACTTGTTCTCTTAAGCCTCTGATTTTCTTTTTAGAGAATGATGGAATTACTTCTTTCAGGTTTATTTATATTTTCAAAACAAATTGCATACTCAGCTTTTGGAGTCTCATTCTCATGCTCAAGCTTTTTGTAATCAGCTAATTCTTGAGGTCTTTCAACCTGAAGTTTCAGTGATCTGATTTGCTCTTTTCAGCAGAGTCATCTCTTCATTAAGCTTGGCAAATGCACAAACATTATTTGAATTTGTAATTCAGCATTTATTCAATCGATTCAAATAATGCATTTCATTTATAGGTAGAAGGTACCTCAATTTTCAGAATCATCAGATTCTATGGCAGTTAAGCATAAGGTTTCAGGTACTTCTTCAAATTCTTTATCAGACGACTTGCGGTCTGAATAAGATGTGCGGGAGTTTATTAGCTTTGCTGCATCAGCTAACTTTGATTTGCTCTTACTAAGCTTACGCTCCTTTTTAGCACGCTTTTCCTTTTCAGCAAACTTCTCAGATGATGAGGTTGGATGGTCTTTGATCAAGAGCCCATACTCCTCTTCATGGTAGTCTCTAAGTTTTGCTTTGTAGGAATCCCTGTTTTCCTGAAAATGATCAGAAGAAGATGAAGTAGCATTTTTATATTTGAATTTCATTTTCTTCTTGTAGAACTTCTTGAAATCATTTAGCAGCAGGGTAACGTCGTCATCAGTGTATCCCTTTTCTGAACTCAGCACAGTCTTCTGTTTTGACTTGTCTGCTGATTTTCTTGACTTGTCTGACGCCATTAGAGCAGCAGTAGGGTCTGAACTGGTTGACACTTCTAATCCCAATCTTGGCATATGATACTCATACGCTTTGAGAGATGAGAACAGTTCGGAAAGAGAAATCTTCTCTAAATCCCTAGATTCTTCCATGGCTGTCACCTTCATGTTGAATTTGGGTGGCAAGGCCTTGAGAACCTTTGTTGTGATCTCCTTGTTCCAAAATTCTTTACCAAACCTTAGAACTTCATTCAGGGCTTTGGTAAATCTGGTATCCATCTGATCAATCGTTTCACCAGACTTCATTTTGAAATTTTCAAACTCCTCAAGAGCCACACCGAGCTTGTGTTCTTTGATAGCGTCGTTTCCTTCGCTTAGCCCGCAGACTTTATCCCACATCTCTTTGGCAGTTTTGAGATGCTTGATCTTCTGGAAATTGTCTTCGTCTACAGCTCTGAACATGATGAACTTCGCCTTTTTATCAAGATTTACCAATCTGTTTTCTTTAGGTGTCAGCTCATCCAGCTCTTTGTCAACTATCTGATCTGGTTGGCCAGCAACCTTCACAGTCTTCTGGAATCTGAATGGTCCTTTTGTAATACATGTAAACATGTCATCATTATAAGCAGCAAGAAAGATTTCCATTATGATATTCCAGTTTTCAAAGCTCATAAGACCAATGTGAGGAACATGGTTTATGGCATCCATTTTTCAAAAAGTTTTGATTTTCAAAATATGCTCTCTTTTTGAATTTTTTTTTGAAAAACACACTTTGGATCAAGCTCGTTGATCAGGCAGCTGATTCAAGTTAAACCACCTACCCTGATGCTACTTGATGGTATCAGGTAAATTACCAGAGCAACATGCTCTGATACCACTTGTTGGTATCAGGTAAATTACCAGAGCAACCTGCTCTGATACCACTTGTTGGTATCAGGTAAATTACCAGAGCAACCTGCTCTGATACCACTTGTTGGTCCCAAAAGTGGTCAATGAGGTCTAGAGGGGGGGGGGGGGGGGGTGTGAATAGACCTCTGAAAACTTTAAAACTTTTTTTCTAACTTTACAAATCAGCAGACTAAGCTGATTCAAGATTTGTAAGACTACTAAGCTGATGCGCACAAAGCTTTTATCAGCAGAGTTGACCACTCATCTGATTTTCACTTAGCTGATTTCAGATGTTAAATCAGAGTTTTAAAAACTAGTTGGCAGCGGATTTGTCAAGTGGTTTTCAACCAATCTGTTCCTCTTTAAGTTTTCTCACTAAAAAGATTTTATCCCCAGTTTTTACAACTCCTTTTAAAATCTTTTGGTTAAATCGTATGTTTGAGTTCTTTGATAAATATGCAAAGTATAGCAGTAAATAAATCAAACACACAGGATTTTTATAGTGGTTATATGGATAAAAATCCTTTAGTCCACTCTTCCAAGTCACACAGATCTTGGGTTATACTAGAAAACACAAAGTAATCAAGTATACAATGCTTGCGCTGATCAACAAATGAAAAGCCACAAGTGCGCTGTAAGAAATCACACAGAAATCCTACACTCTGAAGCTAGATCACTCACTAAGATGGACCTACACTCCTCACGCTTTTTCAGTACAAGTAATCACTCAGAAAACCTATACTAAGAAGCTATATCACTCACAAAGATGGATATACACTCCTCTCTTTTACAGCTGAAAGTCACTCAGACAGACAACTAAGTTCTCTGTTCTTCAACGAAAAGCTTTGTCAACAAATGACTTCGGCTTGTGATCAGATGACTCAACTGATGGATCTTGCTCTTATGATATGATCTTGAGTTGTGCAAGCTCTCTTTGATCTTCAGTTTGTCTTCTATTTATACTCTCAGATTTTGAATTTCTGCCCGTTGAAGGTTGACAGGAATCTACAGTCCTCGAGTTCTGAGCCTGACACGTGGAACGGCTCCCTGCAACTGTTGCACTGTACACTCTGCTGTACGGATGTCTACTTTATGTCAGTCGTATTTAATGCACTCAGCTCTTAGCTGGTTCCCGTTGATAAGCTTCCTGACCGTCTTCACTCTGCTGGTGGAAGTACTCTGCTGATGATCACTCTGATGATCACTCGGCTGATGGCTTCTCGGCTGATTCAAGAATGAACACATCTATCTTGACTCGGCTGATAATATCCATCTGATATCCCACTTCGCTGATTCGGTCACTTAGCTTCCAGACCATGAGATAGGTTTCACTAAGCTGTTCAGTTCTTAGTTGATGACTTCCAGATTACCCTTGTTGTCATCTTCAAAACCTTCTCCAATATTAACTAACAGAGAAACAATTGATCAGATGGATACAAGGTTTACAAGGACACTCAACGAAGTTCTAAAGTTGGGAAAGACTTTCACTGACAAGGAGATCACTATAAAGGTTCTCAAGGTGTTGCCACCAAGATTCAACATGAAAGTCACCGCCATGGAAGCATCAAGAGATTTAGGGAAAATCTCTCTTGCTGAGCTGTTCTCAGTACTTAAGGCGTATGAGTATAAACTGCCAAGGATGGGTTTAGAAGAGTCATCCAGTTCTAATCCCACTACTGCCCTAGTTGCTGTAGAAAGACCAAAGAAATCAGCAGGGAGGTCAAAGGAAATTAACTCATTTGATGAGACCATGCTATTCAACAAAAATGAGTACACTTCTGGCGATGTTGCACTGTTGTTGAACGGGTTCAAGAAGTTCTACAAGAGAAAAATGAAGAACAAATACAACAATGCTTCTATCTCTAACCCTACTTCTCATGATAGTAAGGATAATTATAAATCCAAACTAATGTGCTATAACTGCAGGAAATTAGGACACTTCATCAAGGACTGCCCATATCCAAAAGGTGAGAATTAGACGGAGGAGGACAAGAAAGTGAGAAAAGAGAGGAGACATAACAAGCATAAGGTGCTGTTGGCTGAAGCTAAAAAGATAGCTGCCATCTGTTCGTCTGATTCAGACTCTGAGATATCTGAAGATGACTCTGCTGAAGAAGAGACACCTGCACTGCTCTGTCTCATGGCCAAATAATCAAATGATTCTGATAATGAGGTAACTCTCTTTGAAGAAGAAAATGCGCTATTTAGTTCATTTGAACAAATGATGAATAACAACACGAGCGTTGTTGCTGGTTTGGCCAAGCTTAAGGAAGAGATGACTATGCTGAAAGAGCAAAATACTTCACTGAAACTTAAGGTTGAAAAACTACAAGAATCAGTTGAATACAAAAAGCTTGAGCATGAGAATAAGTCTCTGAAAGCAGAATGTCAAGTTTATAAGGGAAAAATCATGGAACTTGAAAAGATTCTTGCATCTCACGATAAGTCTTCTGTTACATCAGATAACATACCTAGTAAACATAAACTACCTTATGAAAAGACAGATTTAGAATTCGACTATGCTGAACAATTCATATCTACTAATAACAATAAGGTAATTTTATATGTTTTAGAATGCTAAACCCACTTCACCACAAAAAGAGATTAAAGAAAAAAATCTCAAAAGGCTACTAAGGGTAAAGAACCTAAGAAAGAAAAATAGATTAGTAAAGTTAAACAACAGAACAGTCTTAAGAAGTCTGCTGATAAGAGCAAGCATAATCAGACTAATGATAAGTCTAAAAAGTCTGTTAATGAGCAAGCTAGAAAGAAACCTAAGAAACAAAAAAATCACAAAAATGATAATGCTTGGTATGGAAATGAGTCATATTATGTGCAACCTACTTACTCATCATATTATCCTGCACCTCATTATCCATCTTACTGTGCCGCTGCATACCCTGGTCATCATCTGATACATGCTTATCCTACTTATCATGCACCGTACCCAACTTATGAGCATTACTCTCATCATAATGATTATCATCATAACATATCTGCTGAAATGCACCAAGAGTAAAAAAAGCACCACCAAGATCTACTGAGCCTAAGAAGCCTAAGGTTACCAAACTTGGGTTATGAAATATGACACTAATCCTCTAGGACCCTTTAATAAAAGGTACCTAAAACATTTTATTTCGTTTTGTAGGATAGGATTAGGAGTAGGAGTAAAGTAGAAAAGAAATGGTACTTGGACAGTGGATGTTCAAGACACATGTGTGGTAATATACATGAGCTGACTGATGTTGTTTCCATAGATGGCCCAAATGTTACATTTGGAAACAACAAAGAAGGCAAGATTGTGGCAAGTGAAAAGCTTATTAAACGAAACATTGAGATATCTGATGTCTCATATGTCAAAGGTATGAAGTACAATCTGCTGAGCATAAGTCATTTTCGTGATAAGGGATTCTCTGTCATCTTCTCATCAGATAAGTGCTATGTGGAGCAAATTGGAACCATTAAAATGATATTATCTGGAAGAAGACACAGAAATATCTACATAGTCGACTGGAGTTCCATTGACAAGAATTCAATTGTTTGTCTGGTAGCCTCTACACCAAGTGAAGTTAGTTGGCTATGGCACAAAAGAATGAATCATGTAAACTTCAAGACCATCAACATATTAATCAAGAACAATTTGGTTGAAGTATTACCAAAGACAAGCATGAGCAAAAACAGACTACGTGATGCCTGTTAAAAGGGTAAACAAATCAAATCAACTTTCAAAAGTAAGAAACACCAATCTTCCAGCAGAATTTTGGAGCTACTTCACATGGATTTGTTCGGACCCATTGATCACATCAGCAATGGTGGAAAGAAATACTACATTGCTGTTGTGGATGATTTCTCAAGATATACTTGGGTGGTTTTCATAAAAAAGAAGAGTAAAATCAAGGAACATCAGAATGAAAAGAGCTTGAAAATATTAAGGATCACATCAGATTGGGGCACCGAGTTTACTAACTCTTCTGTTGAAGAGTACTGTAATTCCAGAGGAATCAGTCATGAGTACTCTACTGCCAGGACCCCACAACAAAACGGAGTTGCTGAAAGGAGAAAAAAAACTCTGAAAAAAGCTACCAGGACTATGATAGCTGAAGCAAAGCTCCCTCAAAGATTTGGGCATAAGCCACAAACACAGCCTGCTATACCCAAAACAGATGCATGATCAATAAAAGTCAGAACAAGACACCATATGAGTTGTGGACCAACAGAAAGCCTAATATTCATTATCTTCGCATATTTGGTTGTAAATATTTTGTCTTAAATAATGAAAAAAATCACCTTACTGCTTTTGCAGAAAAGGCTGATAATGCTGTATTCATAGGCTACTCTTTTGTTAGTAAAGCTTATAGAGTGTTTAACAAAAATGCTTTACTTGTAGAAGAATCTATTCATGTAGTATTTGATAAACCTACTCAATATTCTGAAAGAATCAAAGTACTAATCCAGATCTATCCACTGATCTTCAGAAATTGACTATGGAAAAAAAAGAAGAATATGTACCCATCATACTACCTGATATCAACCAAGCTGAAAACTCAAATGCTGTTCAAAATCAGACGACTAATTGTCTAACAGACGAGTTGCAATCAGCTGACAGACCAGAGACTGTTCAACAGACTACAACTAAAACTCCAATAGTAATGTTGCAAGATCAATCAAGAGGACAACATCCATATTTGCAAACTGATCTAAGATGGCTCAGAGATCACCCTCATGATCTTGTGATTGGTGATCCACTGGATAGAGTAAATAAGAAGGACAACTGCAAATGAATCAATGTTTGTAAGTTTTCTTTCACAAATTGAGCATAAGTTAATTGATGAAGCTCTTAATGATTCTCACTGGAAAGAAATAATGCAAGAAGAGTTGAATCAATTTGAAAGAAATAAGGTTTGGTATTTGGTTCCCATACCTACACATCAAAGAGTTATTGACACTAAGTGGGTATTTAGAAATAAGATGAATAGAGATGGTATTGTTACCAGAAATAAAGCAAGACTAGTGGCCAAAGGTTATTGCCAAGAAGAAGGCATAGATTTTGATGAGACATTTGCACCAGTGGCTAGGCTTGAAGCAATCTGACTATTCCTTGCCTATGTTGCTCACAAGAACTTCATTATCGATCAGGTATATGTGAAGTCTGCTTTTCTAAATGGAAAATTGCGAGAAGAAGTGTACGTTGAACAACCACCTGGATTTGAAGTCTATCAGGAATGAGACAAATTATATCGTCTGAAGAAAGCTCTATATGGCTTAAAACAAGCACCAAGAGCCTGGTATGATACCTTATCTGATTTTCTCTTAATTAAATGATTTCGCAAAGGTAAAGTAGACAAGACCTTGTTCACTATCGAATGGGATACTCATATACTATTAGTTCATATATATGTGGACGATATTAATTTTTGGTTCAACTAACAAACAGACGTGTGAGAAGTTCTCTAAGCTGATGCAGAATAAGTTTGAAATGAGCATGATGGGAGAACTCAATTACTTTCTTGGATTACAAATCAAACAGCTGCCTAATGACATATTTATTAATCAAGCAAAGTACACAAGAGATCTGTTCAAGAAATTTGGTATGGAAACTAGCTCATATGTTGCTATTTCAATTTCTACTGGGCTTCGTCTTGACAAGGATGAAGATGGAAAATCAGTTGACATCACCAAATATAGAGGCATAATTGAGTCACTGTTGTACCTTACTGCTAGAAGACCTGATACTATGTACTCTGTTGGGGTTTGTGCGAGATTTTAATCAAATCCTAAGGAATATCATCTCTTAGCTGCCAAAAGGATATTGAAGTATCTTAAAGGCACTCAAGAATTGGGATTATGGTATCCAAGGGAATCAGGATTTGAACTTATTGAATATTCAGATTCTGACCTTGCTGGCTGCAAAATTAACAGGAAGAGTACTACTGGTACTTGTCAATTTCTAGGAAGTCGTCTGATCTCATGGGTGAGTAAGAAACAGACTTCGGTATCCATATTTATTTCTGAAGCTGAATATATTGTTGCTGGAGCTGAATATATTACTGCTTGAACATGTTGTGCACAAATACTTTGGTTGAATCATTAGAAGATTACAATATTAAAATCAGTGGAATTCCTATCTACTGTGACAATACAAGTGCAATCTCACTTACTCAGAACACTACAAGTCTTTCAAAGACTAAGTATATTGAGATCAAACATCACTTCATAAGAGACCATGTTGAAAAATGAAATGTCATAATCGAGTATGTTCATACTGACAATCAAATAGCTGACATCTTTACTAAACCATTGAATGATTCTAGATTTTCTACTCTAAGAGTGGAATTGGGCTTGTTGAATTTTGATTCATAAGCTGAGGGGGAACCTATCAGAGGACTGTGGTTAATCAACTTACTAACCTTCAACAACTGAGTAACCTTCAAGACTAACTCTCAACAGACTAGTTGACTGATAGATTATTCAACTCAGGGGGAACATGTAAGATGAGCGGTACTCCTGATTAAAGATGAAATCTTCATTGACAGTTAGTTGAAGTTATATTATTTGAAGATTTGTTCTTTATTTTTGAAGACATGAAGATTATCTTGCTGGACTGACAAACAACAAAGGAAGATCTCTAGCTATTGACCTTCTCTAGTGATAATCTATATTCAGATATAACATCTGTCAAATAAGTATACTCTACTCATCTGTTATTTATAAGAGTGCTGTTCTAAAACCGTTATATCTATAAACACGCTTTTATAAGTAAAAGACTAGGGACGTTTCGTTTTCCCGCATAGTCTGACATAATTAATAATATTTGAATACCATAGTTGTCGCACACACTATCAAAATGCATCAATCTAGATCTGACGGTTAGCGGATATCACGGAAACCAAAAACCCTCTAACCATATAAATCCAGATCTGATCAGACGAGTGCACTTACGCACCCTCAAATATTTTTGCAAACTTACAAGAACTTCTAATATCTATGTTTTCTTGTGAGATTTTCTGCACTTCTTTTCAACTTTCAACAGAATCAATGGCTTGCGCTTAAGGAAGATTCTTGAACTATGATGTGTACCACGCAACTGGTACTAAGCTGATGAAGGAACTAATGGAAAAGTTCAAGTCTGCCTCACTGGTTAATGTTCTGGAAGTACATGAAACCATGGTGTTTCCTGACGAAGTTGCTGAATTTTATGGGAATATCAAGACGGACTTGGATAAGTTAAGCATGACTTCAATTGTTGTTGGGAAGAAGATTTGTGTATCTACCGCTGTTCTAAGTGAAGTCTACGGATTTACCAACGAAGGAGGAGATGTAACCGTTTTGGGGAGACCCAAAGAAGAAGAATTCTGGAAATTAGCTGCCAAGAAAGGAGATAAGCTGACTGGGTCAATCAAAAAGACTCAGTTGCTGGATGAATATCAAAGAATGGCGGACATAATTGCCAAAATTCTAGAATGCACCACAAGTGCATTGGATGGCTTGCCCAATAGGAGATTTCACACCATGATTGGTATTTACAACGGATTAAAGATAAAGTGGGTTGTTCATGTGTTCAAAATTCTTGCTACCAAGAAATCAAAATTCTTGCTACCAAGAAATCTGGACATGTCATATTATTAAATCATCTGCTCTTGGCTCTGAACTGCTCACCGAGAGCTGGGAAAGTAATCCATAAACTTAAAGAGTTCAAAGTCTACGAGCTGGTTAAGACAGAGGCTAAAACAAAGGTTACACATGAGAAAAAGCAGAGTAAGAGAAAATCTGTTGAAGTTAAGGCTGCTGACAAGCCTGATGTCAAAATGACCAAGAGTGAAGTCAAGGCTACTGAGCCTGCTGTTCAAATAGTAGTTCAACCTACTGTTCAAGCCAGAACAGTTGACATCACAAATGCTGATGAAGTTATCTCTGAAGTTGCAAGGGACATAGATGCAATGCCAACTGAAGACTCTCCAGAGAGAACTGAATCAGATGAGTTGCCAAAGGAAAATGTGGCTACAAGGACAAGAAGCGCCTTGAAAAATCCTACTACTACAACCCTTATTCACACTAAATCAACTGGCAGAAAACGTTTAGTATTGGCAAGTCAAAAAGTTACGTTTTCTGATGTGGTTAGAGAAAATCCTCCGTCTGCTGATAGACCAGTTGAATCAACAAAGGGATCTGAAGTTGTCGATCAGACAACAACAGAGGTATATGAACCTCAAAAGACTGAGTCTGCTGATGAACCAGCAGAGGTTAAAAATTTAGTTGCTGCCAAGAGGAAAAGATCTGGCAAAGCTAAGGTCTCCTACTCCACCAAAAAGAAAAGAGAAGAGGCTGAAGAAAAGAAGAAAGAGGAAGCTGAACTCAAGGCTGCTCTTGAGGCCAGTAAGTTTGAAGCTACTGCCAACCAGATGACTGAAGCAGAGCTAGCTGCTAAGGAAGTTGAAGACTTAGCTAAGGCACTTGAAGCTAGTAAAGAGGATGCTCACGGCCCAAGGAGAAGTGGTGGGATAGTAATTGGAGAACCAAAACAAGATGCATTTGTGATTCCTCGTCCTGAGCCAATTAAGAGAAAGAGAAAAGAGATGAAATATGCGCTGGAGATTGTCAAGAGTGACCCTACTGTCTTCGGAAAGTTTGAATCTGAATTGGAGAGGTACAACACAATGTTACAAACAAAGAGTAATTTCCTCGCTGAGAAGATAAGATACAATTAATGGAGGGAGTATAGATTGTTTAAATCAAGTGAAGAATTCAATGCCTGGAGGCAAGCTGCTGATGAGGAGAGATGGGTGTTGAATTGGCTGCAAACCAACTCCATCAAGCAATCATTGGATTCAGATTTCTTTCATGACAGGGTACACGAGTACATCAAACTTGTGGCCAAGGAATAATCTACAAAACTGAAACATACTATCCCAAAGAAGCTAAGGAAGCAAGATGATGTTGGAGATAGGGTTGTTAAATGAGCAATCTGTGTAAAACTGGACAAGTGGCAAGAAATATCAAGATTTGGACAAGGAAGTTCGAGTGATTTGCCACCTCTACCAAGTCTTCAACACATTGCTTTTGGATATGAGATCAGAAGATACCAAGAATCAGATCACCTACATCAGACGACATCACATTTTGTTCTTACATTATTTACTTATCATAAAATTGTTGTGTCTACTGATGGTTCTGATCTTGTGCATATTACAAATGACACTGATGATCTGCAGATACCTGAAAAAGACTCATCTGAGGAGTTCAACCTCACTGATACTTCTATTCCATTAGATGAGCTACCAGAAATTAAGGAGAAGTTGGCTATTGAATGGAATTATGAAGTCACTCCGGAAGAAAGTGTTGTTCCTTCCAAAGAAGCAGAGAACATTCAATCTGCTATCTTAGACTCCATGAAGACAAGGATAGAAAATACCATGAAGGAGATGGAGGAAAAGAACAAGGCAATTATGCTGAAATTTGAGGAGATGACCTCAAACCTTGTTCAGAGCACTGCACACAGTTTTCCAAAGCCTGTTGATTCTACTCTGCTGTTGAAGAAAGAGCTGAATACCATCAAGGAATAAGTCAGTGATATTAAGTCTGACATTCAACTGTTTAGTAACATAGTACAACACAACGAGGCTGGATGGAAACATATCAACCTGGTTGTTGCAAATGCTATGGAAGCTGAGGAAGAAAAGACTTCCAACATGATGTAAACATTTTGTGAAGGCATTGATAAAACACTTCAATCCTCTATTCAAGTAGGTGAAGAGGTCACCACTCTTCATCAGAACATGGACTATCTCAATAATCAAGCTGAAGTATTGATGGCTACACAATGACAACAGGGAAATCTACTCAAATCAATGGATCAAAATATCAGAAAGTTGTGTGAAGCATTGAACATAACTCATACTGAAGTTGAAGATCTCAACCCTGCTGATGATGGCAAAAAGGGGGAAGAGATACCTGAGACTATAGAAGAAGCTAAGGTTGCTGAAGAAGAGGCTACTGATACTAAGGAAGCTGACTTAGAAGAAGAACACAAGGATGCAGCAAAGAAAGATAAAAAGATTGCTGCTTCTAAGGATTCTGCTGAAAAACAGCTTGATCCATTCATAAAAGTAAAAGGCATAGATGAATTAAGTGCTAGATTTGAGGCTGATGAAAGAAAAGAAAAATTGTTAGAAAAAGCCAAGTCTTTAGTATTAAATTTCTCTAGTGGAGAGGATGAAGAAGATGACGAAGAAGAAGAAGACTCTGCTTTCATTCTTGTACTCTTTTGTAATTTTCTATTTTACTGCAACTTTTTCATTGTAATATGATGTACATGTAATATTCTATATCAATAAAAGATTACAAGTTTATCCAACTTAATTTCTATCTCAGAAATTTTGTGTGAAGATATAAACTGAAGTTAGGTTAGGTACTTGGCTGAAGTTTTGTTGTCATCAAAAAGGGGAAAATTGTTGGATGAAGATGAAGAAGTGAAGGGAGGTTTTGATGATTTCCAAAAGTCATCAGCTAAGTAATGGAATCTTAGCAAACCTCTGAAAAAGTTCAATCGAGAAGACAAGTAAAATCAGAAGATTGAATTTCGATCTGGAAGACTAGTGATCTCAAGCTGAGTACGGAATCAGATTGATGGATATCAGCAGAGTCAAATCAGATATGTTTGGTTTGAATCAGCAGAGTGTTCATCAGCAGAGTGGAAAGAGTTCAGAAGTCATTTCAACGTTAATAAATGCATTTGGTGTAATAAATGATGTCCGAGAAGGGTATTAATGACAAATGATTGAATGAGTTATTTCAAATAACCTCGTATCAGCATGGTGCATTAAATGCGACTGAAAGATCCGTACAACAGACTGTTGTTACGTTCCAAATACGAGTACGTAAATCGCGCAAGTATACGGTCGTTTACAAGTAATAAAGTGATAAGGGGTGTCGAACCCACGAGGAATTGTTCAATTAATTACCAAAAGCTATCTTGAGACTTGTTGGTATATATTAGAGAAGGTTTTGAAGATGACAAAAAGGGTATAATAGTCAAGAAGGCTAAATTGGAAGTCATCAACTAAGAACTAAACAACTTAGTGAAACCTATCTCATGGTCTGGAAGCTAAGTGACCGAATCAGCAAAGTGGGATAACATATGGGTATTATCAGCCGAGTCAAGATAGATGTGTTCATTCTTGAATCAGCCGAGAAGCCATCAGCCGAGTGATCATCAGAGTGATCATCAGCAGAGTATTTCCACCAGCAGAGTGAAGACGGTCAGGAAGCTCAACGGTAACGTGCTAAGAGCTGAGTGCATTAAATGCGACTGACATAAAGTGATTATCCGTACAACAGAGTGTACAGAGCAACAGTTGCAGAGAGCCGTTCCGCGTTTTAAGGACCAGTACTCGAGGACTGTACATTTATGTCAACCTTCAACGGGCAGAAATTCAAATCCGAGGAGTATAAATAGAAGACAAACTGAAGATCTAAGAGAGACTTGCATAATTCAAGATCACATCTTAAGAGCGAGATCCATCAGTTGAGTCGTCTGATCGTAAGCGAAGTCATTTATTGACGAAGCTTTTGTTGAAGAACAAAGATCAAAAGTTGTCTGTCTAAGTGACTTTCAACTGAGAAAAGAGAGAGAGGAGTGTATATCCATCTGTGTGAAGTGATATAACTTCTTAGTATAGGTTTTCTAAGTGATCTCCTGTACTGAAAATAGCGTGAGGAGTGTAGATCCATCTGAGTGAGAGATCTAGCTTTGTAGAGTAGGATTTCTGTGTGATTTCTTACTGCGCACTTGTGGCTTTTCATTTGTTGAATTGCGCAAGCATTGTATACTGTAATCTGTGTGACTATAGTATAACCCAAGATCTGTGTGACTTGGAAGAGTGGACTAAAGGATTTTCATCCATATAACCACTATAAAAATTCCTTGTGTTTGATTACTTGTTTTATCTTGCATATTTTCATAAGTAAACAAACTGGTTTGAAAGAACAATTATAAATTTAGGAATTTATAAAACAGGGGTTAAACTTTGAAAGATAAACTTGTTTGAAAAACATACTAGATAAATCCGCTGCATACAAGTTTTGAAACTCTGAGTTATCTGAATCAGATTAGTGAAATCAGATGAGTGGTCAACTCTGTTGATAAAGCTTTGTGCACAATCAGCTTAGTAGTCTTACGAATCAGATCAGCTGAGTCTGCTGATAGAAAAGTTAGAGAAAAAGTTTTAAAGTTTAGAGGTCTATTCACCCCCCTCCCCCTCTAGACCTCATTGACCACTTTTGGGACCAACAAGACTTTACTTGAGTTCATGTAAATGATGTTGGTGAAATGGTTGTTTGATACTCCAACTAAAGTGAAGTGATTAAGAGATATCTAAGTACTTAACTTGTTAATAAGATAAAGACATCTAGGATTTTACGTCACCTAGTTCGATTCAAGATAAATCACTCGACAATAGATAACTAATGCTTGTGTTTGCTATTCAAGGATTCAATGACGTTCGTATGTATCTTCCGAGTTGCATACCAACCTATGGAATTAAACTAATCCAATTTATGCCTAAATGGACTAAGATCTAATCTAAGCATTAAACTCAAACCTTAAACGAATACGAAACGACCTAGGTATATGTCTATCCTAGAATCGAATCACAATCCAATTTCATAATCAAATCCTCAAAATCACTATGTCTAGCAATCAAGAATCAATAATTTTCACCTCAAAGTTGGCCAAACCTTAAGACGAACAATAAGCACGAATTCGGATTAACGAACATATGTAAGCATCATATCAATCATCATATCATCATTTAATCAAGAATCAAACATAGGATCAATAAAAACCTAGAATAAAGGAGATTAGCTACTCATAGCAATAATTATATCATTCATTACATTAATGAAAGCCATAAATGTAAATGAACAAAGTAAGAAAGTTAGAGTAAGCTTAGGTGATGAAATCTATATCAAGTTCTCCCTCAAGCCTTTGTTGTTCTTCAATCAAAAGTGCAAGCCAAAGTTGGCTTCCATGGAGGCAAGAGATAAGTTGAGATGATAGAAGTTTTTTTATGAATTTCACCTCCTAACCCTCTAACCTAGCAAAACAATAACCTCCTAATGCCTAAGTTACCCCAAAAATCATGGTAACTAAGACCAAAAAGTCCCCTAAAGAGTGTTGAATTACAATTGGGGGAAAAGGGGTTATGTACAAAAAGCCCCTCCAAAATGCGCAGAAAACAGAGCAGGCCTCGCGGCCGCGAGACCGAATCTCGCGGTCGCGAGAATTCAATTGTGCAGGACCTCGCGGCCGCGAGATCAAAGCTCGCTGCCGCGAGGTTGAGGCAGAGAGTTTAAGCAACTCTCTGCCACCAACTCGCGGCCGCGAGGAATAACCTCGCGGTGGCGAGGTGAAGCAGGACCTAGATTCATGATTTTTGTCATTTCTTTTGCTTTAGGCCCCTTCGCGGTCAAAAGCGACTTGAAATCCACGCAAGAAATGTTCCCGAAATTGCTTCAATGCGTCGAATCCTGCAAACCACCGATAAACACAGTTAAAACACGAACAAAACACGAAAAACGAACAAAGGTCGAACAAATGGACCAAAAGCACAAAAGACACGAAAACACACGGAGACAAACATAAACTCGGATCAAAACAAGACATTTTGGGCTTAAAGAGATAGGTAATAACGGCGTTTTCACGGCTTTATCAACTGTATAATGAACAGTTGTATGGAGCCGTTTTAAGGATTTGACCGGAACTCGAGGAAGATTGATTTCTGTCTCACCTTCAACGGACAGATTTCAACCTGCGAGTATAAATGCATCTAAATTCAAGAGTTAGAGACAACACAACAACTGAGAGAATGCAACGATCAAATTTTCTAAGTCTCAAAAACTCAAGAACATATCACTATCAGTTGAGTCATCTGTTGACAAAGCCGAGTTGAATAAACAATTCAAATACCTAAATCTGGTGAATTCTGTAAAATTGAGTGTTGTGAGAAGTAGATATCCACCTAAGTGAGTGATATTACTTCAGAGTATAGGTCTTTTTGTGATTTCCTATATTGAGCCTGCTGCTTTATCATTTGTTGTAAAAAGCACAAGTGTTGTACTAGTTACTTAGTGTTCTAGTGGAATCTAAATCTTCGTGATTTAGAAGAGTGGACTAAAAGGCACATTGCCTGTATAACCACTATAAAAATTCCTGTGTTTGCTTACTTGTTTTTAAACTTGCATATTTTCGTAAGTGAACAAACGTTTTAAAAGATAAAGCTTTTATGAGGAATTTATAAAACTTGGGTAAAACCTTTAAAGATAAATTTGCTTGAAAAACATACATTTTCAAATTCGCCGTATATAAGTTTAAAAGTCTGAGTTTATCAGAGCAGATAAGTGAAATCAGACGAGTGGTCTTACTTGTGCTGAAAAAGCTAAGTGCTAAATCTGTTAAGTAATCTCATACGGACGATAAGCTTACTCTGCTTATACAAAGTTGGAGAAATTTTTTAAAGGTATAGAAGTCTATTCACCCCCTCCTCCTCTAGACCTCATCTGACCACTTGGGACCAACAAATATAGTTTTCATATTTAGTTTAAGATTAGTTAGCCATATTAGTTAAATTAATTAACTTGATTTAATTATTCACTGAAGATAATTTAATATTCAACTCTGATTCTAAGTGTCCCAATGTATTGCAAATAGCGAGGATTATCAAAATTATTTAGTTAATTAGAATTAGCATTCCTACGATAATCGAAATATTGCAATAGAGAGGATTATCTTATGATTATTTAGTTAATTTGAATTAAGAGTTGAACTTCCTTTTACTTCTTTAAATAGAAGTGACTCTTAAACATTAATTAGATTGCAATTATAAATAACTTCTTTAATATATACAGAAACTCTTGTCTGTATCCAATGCAATGTTTTAAAAACCTGACCGGGCATCGAACTGATAGCCTTACTGTCACTAGTTGAATCGATTTAATCGTTTTAACTGATATACCAAATACTATACCGATGTACGTGGCGCTTTACATGGACTCAAGGACCAGATCGGACATAGATATAGATCCACATGGGACACATCGACAAGACCATCCCGACACCACTCGACGATGATATTGACCTAGCACTCCGACCAGGAGGAAGAGACCATATTGCCCATAAGCCAATAAGCTAATTACTAGACAGACAAAGATCCGCATACCTCCGCTCGGATCAACCTGATACGACCCATATCCGACCCGGAGAATATTCACCACCTATACATACCTCTAATCATTACTAACCCAAGTACACATTAATTACGCATCTACTGTTACTACATTCGATTTGTCTCCTCGGAACATACTGACTTAGGCATCAGAGGGTAGTCGTCTGGACCAACCCTGACACGCCTTTATGAAATTCATTAAGTACATGCTTAGGTTTCCGATTGATAAAATGGACTTGAGATCGATATGACCGTTTATACTTCACCTGACGGGGTATGTTCGTAAGAATAACGAAAAGGAGGCAAGCTCGTATTCCAAACAAAAGTACTATAACAATGATAGAAAGAGGTCGAGATCACCCGACAGACGCGACAATGCTACGAGAAACAATCATAATCAACAAACAGAGAAAAAGCTCTTACCAGCTTCGTTGTGCATATGATAGCTGGAGGACTCACAAATTGAGATAGTAGAAGCCAAATGAAGAGGGCTTCTTGAGTGGTCAGAGAGAAACGGAGAAATGGACGCGAGGAAATTTTCTCGATCAGTCCAGGGTCTGGTTCTCTGGAAATCACCTTCAGTGATAAGAATTTCGTACTAGGTTAACTTATGATCCTTTTGATGAAAGTAATAAACCATATTGTCCCGTAGTAATTACAACTGAGATTGCAAGTGCAACAGTCAAAAGAATCTTGGTCGATTCAGGTAGCTCAACTAATGTTTTGTTCCTCAACGCACTTAAAAGAATACAACTATGAGAGATGGAGTTGGGCTTAATCTCGACTCCCTTATCAGGATTCAGAGGTGCCGAAGTGACGCCAATAAGGACGATCACCCAATCTACCTGTTTGGGAGAGAAGAATAATTGCATAATAAGGTTAATCAAATACATGGCCGTCGCCTTACCCTATGCATACAACGTTATCCTAGGAAGGCCGACCTTGAATGCCTTCCAAGCAGTGTTATCAACGTACCATCATAAATTTCAATTTCTGACCTCGAAAGGGGTAGGAGAGGCTAAATATGATATGGATGAAGCATGAGAATGTTATGTTGTATCTTTGGACAAACCATCGCAAAAGGAGGCGAGCGACCCAAGAAAAACAAAGTGACAAATGTTCAACCAATAACCAATGATGGAGACGAAAAATCCAAGGATAGATGGAGAAGAAAAATCCAGGAAAAGAAAATACGAGGAGAAAAGGATTGAGCCCTCTGAAGGAAGCAAGTATATCGAGCCAGTTCCAGAAAATCCTGAAAAAACGACCAGGATAGGAACCCAACCTTGTGAAGAATTTGAGATGATGTTAATTGATTTCTTAAAGCAGAATGTCGATGTCTTCGCTTGGTTAACATCAGACTTGCAAGGAATTGATCCTGAAGTAATTGTGAACCGTCTGAACATCGACCCATCAGCTTGACCAGCCAGACAAAAGAAGAGAAACTTTGGTCCAGAAAGGAACAAGATCATTGAGGAAGAAGTGAACAAATTACTTGAAGCAAGTTACATAGTAGAGGTTCACTTTACTGAATGGTTGTGCAATGTAGTTTTGGTGCTCAAGGATGGAGGGAAATGGCGAATTTGCAATGATTTTACCGATCTCAAGAAATTCTACCCGAGAGATCTCAACAAACTCTAGTCGATTCTACGGCAGGGTGTGCCATCCTTAGCACGATGGATGCATTCCATGACTTCTATCATATATTCATGGCATTGAACTATCGAGACAAAACTGCATTCGTGACTGAAAATGGAGTTTATTGCTTTATGGTTATGCCATTTGGACTAAAAAAATATCGACGACGAGGAGAGAGTCCTACGATAACCAAGAGAGGGGCCAAAAAGAGAATCATGCTCTAATTCAACTCCTTGAGCAAAAAGGTAACATATTACTTAAGGCCATCATGGGTGCCCTCTTTCAAAAGTTCTTCGACCCCACTCTGAGAAGGATCAACCGAGGAGTTGGAAATCAAAGTGGAGTTGAGATCAATCTGACCGTTCAGACTCCATGGCACCCCGCATCTGACCTGTCCACCTAGCGAAAATACCCTCCATAACCACTTGTTTAACCGGTGTGACGTCATTAAAAAATAATAGTTTAATTTAAGTTTTAATTTATGTAATCAATCATTTAAAAAATCAATTCTTATCCAAAAATTTTCAAGTTATTTTCATAAACTAAATACTATCTCACAAATCACAACAAGTAAACAAAAAATCATCAAAGTAACTAAAAACAAAACAAAAACAAGTAATTATGCAACTCTAAATCCAACATAACATGTTCAAACAAGAATTATCACATCATCAATTTTCAACAAGAAGAAAACAAACTCCAAAATAAACCACCATATATCCAAAACATAGACCTACATAATAATAAACACCAAATATCCAAAATTAAACATATGATAACATAATATTAAAGCAATAATACAAACTATGATATACACCATATCAAAACAATAATTTTATTAGTAATCACCTATAGAAAAGAGAAAATATTGGATGAAGTTTATCACGTAAATTATTTTATAAAAAAAAATACAAATACCTGAAATTGGGGAAGAAGAAATGAGTGAATCACTAGTTTTTATTTTGTTATGAGTGAACCATTGGTTCAATCAGTTCACTGGTTCACCAGTTTTATAGGTTTTTGATCGGTTTTTTCCGGTCAAATTGGATACTGATTTTGAAGGATTGACCGGACCGAATTAACAACCGGTTACCAGTTAAACCGATCGAACAGGCAGCTCCGATCCGGTTTTTAAAACATTGATCCAAGGTGGTTGGGTCAAGTGGTAGTGGCTTGCGACCCCAGAGGCGAAACTCAAGTTCGAATCCTACAGGAAACACCACACTAGGGCATACCGAAGACAATTGATCTTGGATTTGGAAGATAAAGTGTTCTAACAGGATTATCCATTTTGTTTGGTTATGCATACATGATATTATTGTTACAAATGTTTTGAGGACACACAAAAAACATTCGAATTCTGATAAGTGTCTGAGGTGTAATTCCCATCCCAAAACGATAACCCACGCTCTTAGGGACTGCCCATGGTCCAAAAGAGTGTGGGAATTTATTATCTCTCCAACCCATTTCCTTAGATTTATGAATTGTGATGAGAATACTTGGTTGAAAAACAATCTTACAAGAATCAGATTTGACAACGTTGTTGTTCCAAATGTTCCTTGGTACTTAATGTTTGAAGCTGCCCTTTGGATTATTTGGAAATCTCGCAACAAAGCAATGTTTGAAGGCAAAGTTGATCATATTCGACAGGGTTTTAGCGCCTTGAAGACTACGACTCTGGACTTGGGACGAGCCTTCCCCGGAAAAGAAAAAAAGGAACACAAAGATGGAGAATACGGTGAAATGGATGGTACAAAATAAATACTGATGGTAGTGTTTTGACGAAGACAAAATGTGCAGCTGCCGGTGGGCTTATTAGAGATACAAATGGAGCTTGGGTGTTGAGTTTTACACGCAGCCTTGGTGAATCTACGATTAGATCTGTCGAGTTGATGGCGGCTAGAGAAGATCTTTGCTTAGCATGGGAAAGGAGATTTCAAGAAGTTTAACTTGAACTGGATTCAGAGGTTGTGATCACATTGATAAAACATGCGGATACGACAACTCATTCCATTGGTGGGATCATTGAAGATTGTAGAAGACTCTTCGGGATGCCGTGGGAAAGTAGGATAATGCACACGAAACATAGTGGCAATGCTTGTCCGGACGCTTTAGCCAAGATAGGTCATGATGAGTGGCCCGGGTCACTAATCTGGGAATTCCCCCCAGAGACATTTTTACAGTTGATTGATAGTGATATGTAATTTTTGTTTCCCTATTTTTGTAACAAAAAAAAAAAAACACCACACTAGGGAGGGACCATACCCCCAATGCACTATTCGGTGCATTAAATTTATTGATTCTGAAGAAAAGTAGCTACCTAAAGGAGGGGGGGAAGGAGGGGGTGGGGGGGGGGGGGTGGGGTGGGGTGAATTAGGTTGTTTTAAATTTTTATTTAAAATCACCTTAAAATAAAATATTTTGTTTAAGAAATTATTTGGTCAATAATATAGCAAATGTAAATTAAAGACTGAAAATTAATAACATCGTCGTTTATACAATTACTCAAAAGCTCCCTAGATCCTTCGATCTTTTGCTTTTAAAAGAACTCTGAATTACAATAAAAACCGCTCAATACTCTCACAAAGAGCTAAACTACGGCAATATAAGAACTATGATAACTCTCTTTTTCTCTCAAAAAAATTCAGGTAAGAGCAAAGGAGAAAAAAGTATTTATAGATTGTAACAAATTTAAGGCTCAGAATTTCAAGAGTTTTTAAAGAGTAATATGCAAATGTAATCAAAGAAATCTACTTTACCAAGAAGAGGCTCAATAAACACCAATAGGAATTTGATAAAAATCTACTTTAATTGCTTTGATCACTTCTGCCGACAAGAGCCAAGAAATCAATATTTTAATCAAAGAAATTTGTTTTGAAAGGTAAAGTTTAGAAATTATAATATGAATATATTACCTTTGATGAATATGCAAAGGTTTGATTTGATTTGATGAAGGAAAGATTTGAGAAGGTTTGATTTGAATATCTGATTCTTCATCCGTGAACAAGACACAGAAGTGAGGCAAGGAGGAAATATTATTTTAATGCAATGAATTAGTTTCAATTCATATGATAAGGATTTTGGTTTAAAAAATCTTTAAGAAAAGACAAATCATCATATTAGGGTTGTGTCTTTGGAAACAATGGAGCCAATTTGTATTATTGAGTTAAAAAAGATTTTTTCTTTAATAATTAAAAAAATTTAAGGCTTTGCTTTTTAACCTTTAATTTTAAGAGATAAAAGTCTTGAATTATCTAGGACTTGATCTTGAGCTTGAGCCATAATTTTTGAACCTTAATAGAAATTAAGCTCTCCAAAAACTACTTGGGCCTCCTATGGATACATCTCCTTTCTTTCTTGGATCTGAATAAGCTGATTTATATTGAGTCTTCTTCATAAATTATCTAACAATTAATATGCTCAAAATAAAACATTAGTCCAAAACAATTATTTGTAATCATCAAAAATAAGATGTGACCTTAGGGTCAACAGATTCATTAAAAAACAAAGCATTACTCATTTACCCTCCATTATGAGGAAGCAAGAAAGGAAGGTTATGAATGACCCACGAAACTCGTTATTTACCTGAACAAAAGATTCCTTCAACAATTTCCTTCCACGATCACCGAAAGACCATCGTGCTGATAACGTGTTGTAAATGATTGAGGTAAAGAGATTGATGACAATATAATAACTGTAAAGAGAAAGAAAGAAGAACACACATAACTAATACGTAGAATAATTAGGGTTGTGTTCTTAGGGAGGAGAGAACTCTTATTTATATCCAAATAAGTTACACGAAAGATACAAAACCCATATACAAGATGGAGACCCATAATGAATATATTACAACTAAGTCCCTGAACTATTATATTAAACAATATGAATACCCACTAATATATAATATTTACAACATTTTTTACATATTTTAATAGAAACAGAAAGCTTTAACGCATGCAAACACTTCAAAACAGCTTCTCTGCAAGAAACTGTTTCAAAAAACTATTGCAAACACTACCTTAATTGTTGCCATTCAATCTCAATTCTTCGAGTAGTGATTCTATTTCACCATAAGAAGATCCACCAACTTCAACAGCTTTCTTCGCTTCATTACTCAAACAACTTACCCTCTTCCTCATTTCCATGGCCTCTTCACCAATCATAACATTCCTCACCGCCTTAGCTATTTTTTCACTTCCAATCAAAACCCTCTTCACATCTGTTCTTTGACTCCATTCTTGAGCACCAATCCCAACCCCAATCTTCAAAATCTCCGTAATAAACTTCTCATTATCAAATTGCTCGGAAGAATTCGGCCAAGTGATCATCGGCACCGCCGCTGTTATTCCCTCAAGGAACGAATTCCACCCACAATGAGTCAAAAACCCACCCACCGATTCATGTTCAAGAATCATTAATTGAGGTACCCATCCATTTATTACCAAACCCTTATCTTTAATTCTTTCCTCAAATCCTTGAGGTAACCGAAAGTCTTGATTATGTTGGTCATACTTGACAGCCCAGATGAATTTTTGTCCAGAAGACTCGAGCCCGATAGCGATTTCGTGTAATTGGGTATCTGAAATTAAAGAAAGAGTCCCAAAAGAAACGTACACAACGGAGTTTGGTTCTTGATTATCGAGCCAATTTAAGCAATTTTGGGCTGCCATTGTGGGTAATTTAACTCTCTGTGCTTTATCTTCGGTTTCTTTATTACAGAGTGAAACAGGGCCAACGTGCCATACTCTTCCACCTATTTTGCTTCTGTAATGATCCACATAATCCGGTTCAAGCTCCTTGAAGCTGTTGACTATAACTCCATAACTTTTTTCCTCTGTTTTTTTGGCATTTTCAAATATTTTTAAAGTGGGATCTTCAGATTCTTGTGTTATAAAATCCGGGACTTGTCGCTTACTCATCTTTATAACATGAGGAAGTTCAGGAACGGTGAACATCTCTGAATCAGAGTGAATCCCTATGTAAGGTTTGTGTTTGATTAAACTGTGGTGTACACAGAGAGGGAAAAAACCAGATACATGGAAACTCAACCTCGGAATTCGGAGCTTTTCTGCAACTTCAGTGGTCCATGGGATGAAGAAATCGGCCACTATGCAATCGGCTTTATCTTGTTTTAGCAGCTCATGAACTGGTTCTTGAAGAAGGCTTATAGCAATATCGAATTTGAGTGCCATTTCTGTGGTAGTGACTGAAGATAGGCTTTCGCAATTCTCGGGTAGGCCGACTTGGACGTTTGGGAATTTGATTTGGCGAATATTGATGTCGAGGCCGTGGTGATGTTTGTCTCTTTCGATCGATGAAGAGAATTGGGCTGCGTTGAGTTTGGTTAGAAGTACAGTTGCTTTTGCTTTGTGTCTGGAAAATAGTCTGGCCATGTCTACTAGTGGGATCATGTGGCCTGGAGACATTAATGGGAAGAAGTATATGTGGAGGGGACGAGATTTTTTACCCATTTTTTTGCCTGCGCAAAAGGATTGTTCGAGCTTGAGAATTTATTTGGATTTTGTGTTGGTTGATAGGCTTATGTGCTGTTAGCTCTCTGCTCCGGGTTCAGTATAAATACACGATTAATTTATATGTTTTACCGCTTTACCCCTAGAAGTCATGTGTATTCCAGAAATTTCCCTCAGGTTTGTCACCTTTTTATAATTAACCCCTTGCCCCAAAAATGTTTTAATTTTACCCTTGGGGGTTATTTGTAATGTCTATAATATCTTATAAATTTTAAATTTGAATGCTAATTATTATATCTTATATATTATAAAAATGAATCATATATTTACTACCAAAATATTTGATATAATTTATAATTTACCCATAAATTTCAATAAATACCGCCATTTTTACATTTATTAATAATTTAATTTCTATAATAACAAATTAAATAATTTTTTTAATATAAAATTATATTTACACTAATTAAATAAATAAATAATATTTTTATTGCAATAATAAATATTGAATTTATAATACAATATAAAAGTTTTTTAATTAATTATTTTTTTTTTTTGTAAAATTTAGGAATTCCATTTTGTAATTTCTTTTTAATGAAATATCACAGTTTCTATTTTGTAATTCTTTTTTAATGATTTGTTTAGGCTTTTCGTTTTAATTATCATTTTCTTTTGTTATTTCTTCTAATCTTATTCAAATCATTGATGGCAAAAGGTAAATCGTTAATGTTTCCGTCGGTTCTTTGAATCTTTTTATATGATTGTTATGTAGAGAAAATCATATATATAAGGCTAGCGATATTGCCAGAGCAATAAATGTTGCTGCCAGAGCAATTATTTTAAAATTTCAATAATTCCCTTTACACTTTAAACTAATTAATGCTTTCTTCCCCTTAATTGTCCCTTTCCATCCCTATTTCTCGAACATTTCCATAACAGCTAGTGATTTTGCTTTTAGATGAATAGTTTCATTTGTTTGATTTGAACTCCATTATCGTTTTCTTTTCAAGGTTTCCTTAATTTTTTAGAGTAATCTGAATATATCTTCAGATGTGAATTTTTTATTCTACAAAGCAGCTTCTAAATCTCTTAATTAGAGTCCACATCTTTGAATGTATTCATACTCTTCAAGATTCAAACAATGGTTAACCCACACCCAGACCTTCTTTTTTTGAAGAAAATAGGTCATTTTCATCACTAGATCGACTTTTTTTTTTTATTAATTTGCTCCTATTAAATGGTTATAGCATGAGTAAGTAAATTTGTTTACTGCCTTACTTGGTATGCAGAAGTACAACAGAATCCTCATTCAAATGTCTAAAAGACTCACCCCAACTTCGATTTTTCAAGATTTAATTTCAGACCAAATCTAATAATTGCAAATAAATGAAAATTTTATCTTTAACAATTGGAGTGGGGTCGAAAGAATCATTCAAGATTCAGAAAAATAAATCGAAAGTCAAGTCCGATGATGAAGCTGAGGAGAAGAAAGGAAGGTGAAGAAGAAGAGTTTTTTTGAAAGAATAAAAATTACCTAATAATCACCAACTTTTAAGGAAATTAATATGGTAAACAAGGGTAAATTTGTCTTTTTAAAAAAATTGCTCTGGCAACAACATTTTGTGCTCTGGCAATATCGCTAGCCTATATATAATGCTTGTTAAAATCTATTAGCTATATACGAAAACTTTTTATGCTAATTTGCTTAAAATATATGGTAGAAATAAATTTCAACCATTTAATGCTTGTTAAAATTTATTAGATATTTCTGCTAAATCATGTAAAGAAATCTAATTTAGGGAATTGAAATTCTGCGTTTATCCTTTGGTGTGTGTGTGTGAAGATATTAGAAGAGGTGGCCGGCGGTAATAAAGATGGGGAAAATGGGATCTAAGAGAAGTTTGATATTGAATTTTCTCTTCTTAGATTTTGTAGTTTAGGGTTAAATCAATAAATCGAAGTGTTAGGAATAGTGCTCATAAAGCGTTTGATGAACATTATTAATTGAAAATAAATAAATTGTTTGGTTTTTTTGAATTTCATATATTCGATTCGATTATGCTTTTAAATAGTATAATATCATTATCAGAAAATTCCATGTCTATTTATTAAATATGACTTTTGTATATATAGGGATGTACAAGAGGATTAAAGTTATAAACAATAGACTAAATAGTCCGTAGTAAGTTAAAGTTGGGATCTTTAACTAATTACTACTAGTACGGTCCACTGAAAATTAAGAATTCAATGATCTCGGTCCGGATCATTGATGTTGTGACACTAAAGGTGGAGATGCTTTATGTAATATGATTAACATAGGACTGGACCATGCGTGAATTGAAATCTATTATAAGATGCCGTTAACTTTATATTTCAATACATGTCATACGATGATTGTATATGAATTAATCTAAATCCTGAGTAAGCATAATCTTTTGTTTGTGTCGGCGAGTCCTTTTGACTCATAGGTAGTGACTTGTTTGTTAATCGTGTCACACACTTATGTCTTGGAGGTCCGTTGAGATAAATGGCTGGGAATGTGCACTACAGATATGGAATTCAACTCTTTATGCGAAAAGTTGAGTTAATTGATTCCTTTAATTGTTAATTCTGGAACTGAACAATTCGAGTACTCTGGTTTGTGAAATTTTTTATAAACCTAACTGTTAACTAGTGAATTAATGGAACTTAAGTATTAAGAAATAATTATAGGGGCAAAATGGTAATTTCGCCTAGCTTTAATTATGAATCAATTATTGGAGGGTTATATTAATGATTATATCAATGGACACTCTCATCTTTCGAGTAAAATATAATGTAAGGACAAGAGTGCAATTTCAGGTCTTTAGTGGAGTCACATGGAATTAATAAATTGAATATATTAATTAGTGAGTTTAATTAATTATTTAATTTATTGGAGCTTGAAATTACATATCCATAGGTCACAATCTCGGCTCCTATTATTCAACGATTGAACCTATAATAAGAATGATATAACTCTCGATATATTTAGGGAAATTGTTTTTCTAAAATACACATGATGAATTAATTGCGATATTTAATTGATGAATTGTGAATTAATCAATTAAAAATATGACAATCGATTAAATCAAATTTAATTATTGAATTAAATTTGTGTAGGACTTAATAGGAAAATGTATTTTATGATTATATATGATATACTCATAATATAAGAGTTATACAAATAATGTAATTACCTAGAAGGAATGAGATTGAATCCTATTTGAGTTAGGAGAAAGTAATTGAGAAAGATAAGGAAAGAGGATATGTATGACATATATATATATATATAAAAGATATCTCTTTTCTAATCACACAAGTCTTTTACAAGATACAATTTTGTAACAAAAGCAAGAAAATATCTCTCTTTTTCTCTACACAAAAATCGTCCATCACCTTAGAAATTAGGAGAAATTTGTTCTTCCAATTTCTATAATTTAATTATTCAAACTTAAAAGGTTAGTGCCCACCCACTTGTAGAAGGAGAAACGGGGTTGAAGATCAAATGTTAAAAAGATCAAAAAAGTTTGTTGATCTCATCCTAACACCACAGTTCAACCGAAAGGACGAAGGACAGGAAGCTTTCGGTATTATTTGTTTTCTCTCTCTTTTGCACAAATTAAAATAATATTCGTTATGTGATCCTCATGTCTTATGTAAATATTTTTGAAATATATTGAAAACATAAAACCCACCGAATTCCGCAACTAGTTCGAATAAGTTCGATCCTATTTTATTTAATTGGGTCGAATTGTTCATGATCCGATTAGGTAAAAATCAATAATTGGTATCATAGCGGTCCATAACGATATTATATTAATTGATTGTGGGTAATTGCATATTTTAATTGTTTGATTTTTAATTGTGGATGATGATTTGATTTTTATTAAATTATTGGAGCGGTCGAATTATGTTGTTCATGGGACCTCCCCATATGAGGCATAGTTTTAATTTGGGGAAATTGCTTTTTTGGTACCATATGATAGGCTAACTTGTATTTTTGGTACCATTGGATAAAAATGCAAATTTGGTATCATAGAATAAGTTTTCTTTGCAATTTTGGTACCAGACCCAATTTTTCTACAAAGTTAATGGCATTTTACCCCCTATGAAATGCATAATGTTCAATTTACCCCTCTTTAATTTGAAAAAAAATCGATTTACCCCTTGTAAAAATTTTAATGAAGCAATTTACCCCTTTCAGCCGGAGAGTGTAACTCACTTGCCTAAATTGAGAATAGGCATGCAAACTATTTTATAACATAGGGGGATAAATTGCCATATTTATCATAACACATGGGGTAAAATGCCTCATTATCATAATAATAGAGGATAAAGTGTCACCTATAAATGTTGGTCCCAAGTGGTCAGATGTTGGTCCCAAGTGGTCAGATGAGGTTTAGAGGGGGGGGGGGGGGGGGGGGGTGAATAAACCTCTTTAAAAATTTGCCTTTTAAAAATCTCTAACTTTTCTGTCAGCAGACTAAGCTGATCAAGAATTGTAAGCAGACTAGGCTGATCTTGCACAAAGCTTTGAACAGCAGAGTTGACCACTCTTCTGATTTTACTTAGCTGATTTTATCAAAATCAGAGTTTCAAAAATTAACTATCTTGCAGCGGATTTATCAAGTGTTTTTCACAAGTAGTTTTCTTTAACCTTGAAATAGTTTTATCCCCAGTTTTTAACAAACTTCTTTTAAAACTTTTCAGCAGTTAACCTTTTAAGTGTTTTAAAACTGTTCTTTCAAATATGCAGAAAATAATGCAAGTTAAAAACACAAAGGATTTTTATAGTGGTTATATGGATGTAAATCCTTTAGTCCACTCTTCCAAGTCACTTAGATCTTGGGTTATACTATAGTCACAAAGATTACAGTACACTCTGCTTGCGCCAACCAACAGATGAACTGGCCACAAGTTCGTAGTAGGAAATCACAAAGAAATTCCTAATCTCTGAAGTAATATCGCTCACAAAGATTGATATCTACTCCTCACAACACAACCTAACAAAATCACTCAGATTTTACAAGTATTTTCTATTTTTCTCTCTATTTGCTTCGTCAACAAATGACTTAGCTGATGAGTGTTCTGTTCTTGAGTTTTGAGACTTAGAGAAGTTCAGCTTCGAATTTTAGCTCTCAAAGTGTGTTGTCTCTGTGTTGTTCTTCTCTTCAACTCATGAACTGAACTATTTATACTTGGAGATTTGAATTTCTGCCCGTTGAGAGATCGACAGCTGTTCAAATCCTCGAGTACTGGTCCTTCCTGCAGAAACGGCTACCTGCGACTGAACACTGTACACTCTGCTGTACTTGCTGTCAGATCGCATTAAATGCACCAATCTGATACGAGGTTTCTCTTCAATCATTTGTCATTAATACCCTTCCTCTTCATCATTTATTACTCCAAGTGCATTTATTACCGTTGCACTGATCTTCTGATCTACTTCCACTCAGCTGATCGAAATTACTCGTCTGATGTATACTCGGCTGATCCCAAACTTGAACTAATCTGATTTGAGTCGGCTGATCGTCCACCAGTCTGATTTCTTCCTCAGCAATAGATCAGTAGTCTTCTGGACCATATTTGACTAGTCTGATGAACTTCTTCCTTAGTCAAATATCTTAGAAGGTTTTTACTAAGCTTCCATACTTAGCTGATTCTGATGTTTTGGAAATCATCAAAACCTCCCTTCACTTTATGTCTTCCATCTTCATCTTCATCCAACAATTTCCCCCTTTTTTATGATGACAAAACTTCAGCTAAGTACCTGTTCCTAAAGCTAAAGTTTAAGTCCTCAAAAATTTCTGAGATAGAAATGATTTGTTGGAAACTTGAACTTTTATAGATTATATCAATTGATTACAAGTTACAAGTTCAAATGATGAAGTAGCAGAAAGTAAAATTTTACAAGTTTAACAAAAAGATTACAAGTGACCTAGTCTAATGACTTAGTCTAGTCCTTCTTCTCTTCTTGTGTTTCTCCTTCTTCTTCATTTTCAAGGTCTTCATCTTCTTGTTCAGAACTAGAGAGATCTTGTTCAAGCATTTCAAATCTTCTTCTGAGATCCTCTATTCTTTTGTACTTGACGTATGGATCTAACTGTTCAGCAGCAGAGTCCTTGGAAGCAGCAATCTCCTTATCAGATTTTACTGGTTCTTTGGGCTCTTCATCAGCATCGTTGTCTGCCTCAGTTACTTCATTGTCTGGTCTGCTTGTATTTTCATCATCAGCATCCTTTTCAGCAGAGTCCAACTTTTCAGTAACTTCAGCTGATAAATTAGCATCAGCACCCTTTTTCTTCGTTGTAGAATCTCCATCTTCCCCCTTTTTGTCATCATCAGCAGGGTAGACAGGTTCTTCAGGCAGAACAGGAGTGATGTTAATTGCGTCACAAATCAGTCTGATGTTTTTATCCACCGCCAGAAGATGATTTTCCCTCTTCAGTTGCTGCAATGTGTTGTAGGATTCAATCTTCTTGAATGTAAGATCCACTTGATCACAAAGTTGAATCTGAGAACTCAGAATCAAGTCAGCTGATGTAGTGAATGCTTTCAGCATGCTCTCAGCTTTTACTTCATGAGCTTCCATTGCATTTGCAACAACTTCATTAATGTCCCTCCAACCAGCTGTGTTGTTTTTGACCCTTGCACCAAATGTTTCCACATCCAGTCTGATAGCTTGTACTTCATTTTTGATGTTTGCCATTTCTTCCACTATCAGAGGGCTAGGATCAGCAGCCTTTGGGACTTTTTCAGCAGCAGCAGACAGCATAGTTAAGGCTACTTCCTTAAACGTATTCATTTGTTCTCTATGTCTGTCTTCCATTTCCTTCATTGAGTTGGCAATCAGCTGATGGATGGACTCCAAAATGGCTGGTTGCAAGTCTGTTGAAGTTGATGGAGTGGCTGTGCTTGCTTGAGCAATCTCAGGAGTTTTGTCAGTCTCCTTTGGTTCATCAGTCAGAGTAGTCTGCTGTTGGGGCAACTTCTCTGATGATGTTGAGATTTCAGCAATCTTCTGTTGGACCTGTGTTGGCTCATTTATCTCTGTAACAACATCAACACCATTATCAGCAACAACAGTTTTATGTGTAAATATAAGAGCAGGTGTAAATGGTGAAGTTGTCTGTTCAGGTAAGTCTTCATATGTTTTGATAGACGGTCCAAAGACGATCTGTTGTAAGCTTGGCATAGGTAACATTGAACTGGGTTGACCCTTCTGATGTCTGGTCTTCTTTGCCCATACTTCCAAAGTTACAGATAATGCCAGCTTGACCATTCTGTCCTTTAGATTTTCATCTGAAGCAGGAGTTTCAGGAACAGAACTTTGTAGCAACTTGGCTTCAGACTTTGCCAACTTCCTCATTCGATAGTGAATCATATCAAAGAAGTGGTCTGAATCCAATGCTTGCCTCAGACATCCAGTTTCCAGAAATTGCAGGACCCATCTTTCCTCAGCAGCAAAATCCTTCCACTGTACTATTTGATCCTTGGTCTTTGTCAGACGATACTCTCTCCATCTGTTGTATCTGATCTTTTCCGTGACAAAGAGACTCTGACGGACCAAAACATCGTTATACCGCTCAAGATCTGCCACAAACTGTTTGAACATTTCTGGATCATTTTGAACTATGTTCAGAGCATATTTCAGTTCTGATCTCTTCTTCTTTGGCAGCTTGGGTGTTGGCATAACAGCCTTTGGCTTCTTGGGATCTCCAATTGTGATTCCACCACTGTACCTTGGACCTTGAGCATCCTTGGTACTGGCTTCAATAGCCATAGCCAAATCATGAGCTTCTTTAGCAGCTTTCTCAGCTTCAGACATGTTTTTAGTCTGAGCCTCAAGCTCCTTAAGTTTGCGAGCGTTTTCTTTTTCTTTCTTTTTCTTCTCAGCTTCATCTATCTTTTTCTGCTCAGCAGCAGTGATCACTTTAACTTTTGCCTTACCAGTTCTCTTCCTTCTGGCGGCAGGTGATTCAACTACTTGTAGTGGAACAGCAGCAGTTGGTGTAGGATGAATGAGTGGGACATTCTCCTCTGCTGGTAAAGTAGTTGGCTGTTCAGCAACAGCAGACTTGTCAAGAGATTGGTCCACTGCTGTCTCATCTTCTGCAGCTCTTTCTACTGCAGCCACTGGTCTTTCAGCAGCAGGGTTTTCTCTGACTTGAACAGTTGGGGCAGTGGTAAAGGTAACTCGTTGACCTCCCAGAGTTAACTTTCTTTTTGCCTTTGACTTGGGCAAAGCTTCAGGTTGTCGAGGTTCAGCAATTCTCTTTACTGAACTCCTTGTTCTTCTTCCAACTTCTTTAATCTGAACTGGTTCGTCAGACTCAGTTCTTTCTGGAGATGTTTCAGTACTCATCTCACTGATTTCCTTAGTCACCTCAGTGACTATCTGGTTAGCAACATCAGCAGACTCTACTGATCTGGCTTCAACAGCAGGGTTTGCTGTTTGATCAGCAGACTTCGTTTTGATGGTAACTTTGGGTTTCTTGGCAGCAGGCTTCTCTTCCTTTCCTTTTGCCTTTCTTTTAGAAGTAGCTCCAATCTTAACTGGTTCATACATTTTCACTTCCTTCAGCTTGTGAACTGTCTTCCCGTTCACCAATGGACATCCCAGAGCTGAGAGTAGATGACTCATCATCACCACATGTCCATTCTTCTTTAACGCCAGAAGATAAAAGTAGTGAATAGCCCAGTTAACATCCAACCCATAGTAGATGCAAACCATTGTTTGGTACCTTCTCCTAGGTAACCCATCTAAGGAGCTCGTACAACACTCCAAAATTTTTGCAATGATATCAGCAAACCTTTGAAACTCGTCTTTCAGCTGAGTTTTCATAAGGCTTCCAGTCATTGGTTCTCCATCCTTCGCACAGACAAACCAAAATTCTTCCTCTTTTTCTTGAGCCAGGGTAAATACCTCTCCTCCTTCATTTTTCAGACCATAAATTTCATTCAAAACAGCAGGTGAAACACAGATAGTTTTACCTCCGACAGTAGCCACAGAAATCATTTTGGTTAGGTCATTTTTTCTAGATCCATAGTAGTCAGCAACATCTTCAGTGAAAACATACTCCTCATGAGCTTCCAAAACCTTCACCAATGATGCCTCTTTAATTTTGACCAAGATTTCCTTCATTAGAGGAGTTCCAGAAGAGTAGAACTTCTCGTAATTCAAATAACGTCCTTCAGCTCCGGCCATTTTGAAAAATTTGTAGTAGCTTGAGAGAAATTTAACGCTTTTAAGGCAGAAAAGATGAGTTAGTAACTTCTTTTTCACTTAGAATAATTTTGGGTGCGTAAGGTTTAACCCTTCTGATCAGATCTGGATTTATAGATTTCGAAATGCTTCGGTTTCCGTGTTATACGCGGACGGTTTGATTTGATCTGTCAGTTTTTAATCGTGCGGGCGAGAATCGCGGAATTCAAAATTTATTAATTATGTCAGGCAGGCGGGAATTTGAAACGCCACTTGTCTGTTACTTATAAAAGCGTGCTTTTGATAAAACGTTTTTGCACAACACTTTAAATATAAGATGACATAAATAATAACAGATGAGTAAAGTGATACTTATCTGATAAACGACTTGTCTGATACAATATATCACTAGTGAAAGCCAATATCTAGTGATCTTCCTTTGCTGTTTGTCAATCCAGCAAGATAAATAATCTTCGAATCTTCAAGAATTAAGAACAAATCTTCTGATTAAAACAACTTCAACTAACTATCATTGAAGATTTCATCTTTAAAACAAGGGTACCGCTAGTCTTACACGTTCCCCCTGAATTCAAGAATTCATCAGTCAACTAGTCTGTTGAGAGTCAGTCTTCTTGAAGTGTAACACTTGTTGATGTCAGATTAGTAAGCTGTTGAACCCAGTCTTCTTATAGGTTCCCCCTCAGCTTATGAATCCAATTTTAACAAGCCTAATTCCGCTCTTAGAGTGGAGAATCTAGCTTCATTCAGTGGTTTGGTGAAAATGTCAGCAATCTGGTTGTCTGTATGAACATATTCAATAATAACATTTCCCTTTTCAACATGGTCTCTGATGAAGTGATGTTTGATCTCAATATGTTTAGTCCTGGAATGACTAGTAGTATTCTGAGTAAGGGATATTGCACTTGTATTATCGCAGTAGATAGGGATTCCACTGATCTTAAGATAATAGTCTTCAAGTTGATGCTTCAACCAAAGTATTTGTGCACAACATGCTCCAGCAGCAATGTATTCAGCTTCAGCAGTAGATATGGATACTGAAGTCTGTTTCTTACTCATCCATGAGATCAGACGACTGCCTAAAAATTGACATGTACCTGTAGTACTCTTCCTATCAATTTTGCAGCCAGCAAGGTCAGAATCTGAATATCCAATAAGTTCAAATCCTGATTCCCTTGGGTACCACAATCCCAATTCTTGAGTGCCTTTGAGATACTTTAGTATTCTTTTAGCAGCTAAGAGATGAGATTCCTTAGGATCTGATTGAAATCTTGCACAGACCCCAACAGAATACATAATATCAGGTCTGCTAGCTGTTAAGTATAACAGTGACCCAATTATGCCTCTGTATTTGGTGATGTCAACTGATTTGCCACCTTCATCCTTGTCCAGACGAAGTCCAGTAGACATAGGAACAGTAACAGATGAGCTAGTTTCCATACCAAATTTCTTAAACAGATCTTTTGTGTACTTTGCTTGATTAATAAAAATACCGTCAGGCAGCTGTTTGACTTGTAAACCAAGAAAGTAATTTAATTCTCCCATCATGCTCATTTCAAACTTGTTCTGCATCAGCTTAGAGAATCTTTCACACATCTGTTTGTTAGTTGAACCAAAAATAATATCGTCTACATATATTTGTACCAACAATATATGATTATCCCATTCAATAGTAAACAAGGTTTTATCTACTTTACCTTTGTGAAATCCTTTAATTAAAAGAAAATCAGATAAAGTATCATACCATGCTCTTGGAGCCTGTTTCAGTCCATAGAGAGCTTTCTTCAGACGATATACCTTATCTCCTTGTTGATAAACTTCAAATCCAGGAGGTTGTTCAACATACACTTCTTCTTGCAATTCTCCATTGAGAAAAGCAGACTTCACATCCATCTGATAGACAGTGAAGTTCTTGTGAGCAGCATAGGCTAGGAACAATCTGATTGCTTCAAGCCTTGCAACTGGTGCGAATGTCTCATCAAAATCAATGCCTTCTTCTTGGCAGTAACCTTTGGCAACTAGTCTTGCTTTGTTTCTGGTAACCATACCATCTTCATTCATTTTATTTCTGAAAACCCACTTAGTGCCAATTACTCTTTGATGAGTAGGTCTGGGAACTAAGTACCAGACTTCATTCCTTTCAAATTGATTCAACTCTTCTTGCATAGCTTCAATCCAGTGAGAATCACCAAGAGCTTCATCAATTAATTTAGGCTCAATTTGTGAAAGAAAACTTACAAACATTGTTTCATTTGCAGTTGACCTTCTTGTTCTAACTCTATCCAAGGGATCACCAATCACTAACTCTGGTGGGTGATCTCTGAGCCATCTGAGATCAGGTTGCAAATCTGGATGTTGTCCTCTGGATTGATCTTGCAACACCACTGTTGGAGTCTCAGTAGTAGTCTGTTGAACAGTTGTGGTCTGTTGAACAGTCTCTGGTCTGTCAGCTGTTTGCAACTCCTCTGTTAGACAATCAGCAGACTGATTTTGAACAGCACTTGAGTTAACAGCTTGAGATAGGTTGGGTAGTATGATGGGTACATATTCTTCCTTTCTTTCCACATTCAATTTCTGAAAGTCAGCAGATATCTCAGGGTTTGCACTTTGATTCTTTTCAGATGATTGACTTGGTTCATCAAATACTACATGAATAGATTCTTCTACAAGCAAAGTTCTTTTGTTAAACACTCTGTAAGCTTTACTAACAGTAGAGTAACCTACAAAAACAGCTTCATCAGCCTTCTCTGCAAATGCAGTGAGGTGATTTTTCCCATTGTTCAAAACATAACATTTACAACCAAAAATCCTAAGATAATGTAAATTAGGCTTTCTGTTGTTCCATAACTCATAAGGTGTCTTGTTTTGACTTTTGTTGATCATACACCTATTCTGTGTATAACATGCTGTGTTTGTAGCTTCTGCCCAGAATCTTTGGGGCAGCTTTGCTTCAGCTATCATTGTCCTGGTAGCTTCTTTTAGAGTTCTGTTTCTCCTTTCAGCAACTCCATTTTGTTGAGGGGTTCTGGCAGCAGAGTACTCATGACTGATTCCTCTGGAATTACAGTACTCTTCAACAGTAGAGTTTGTAAACTCAGTCCCTCTATCTGATCTGATCTTCAAAATTCTTTGACTCTTCTCATTTTGGATCAGTTCCATCAGATTTGTAAGATGTTCCTTGGTTTCACTCTTCTTCTTCATGAAGATTACCCAAGTAAATCTTGAAAAATCATCCACAACAGCTAGGCAGTATTTCTTTCCACCATTGCTGATTGGATCAATAGGGCCAAACAAATCCATATGCAGTAGCTCCAAAATTCTGGTTGAAGATTGGTGCTTCTTGCTTTTGAAAGATGACTTCACTTGTTTACCCTTCTGACAGGCATCACAGAGCTTGTCTTTGCTCATGACTGTCTTTGGAATTCCTTCTACCAGATCATTCTTTATCAATCTGTTGATGGTCTTGAAATTCAAATGATTCATTCTTTTGTGCCAAAGCCAACTGATTTCACTTGGTGTAGAAGCCACTAAGCAAACATTTGAATTCTTGTCCACAGAATTCCAGTCGACTACATAGATGTTTCCTTGTCTTCTTCCAGATAAAATAACCTTCTTTGTTCCAATTTGTTCAACGTAACACTTATCTGATGAAAACACCACGGAAAATCCTTTGTCACAAAATTGACTTATGCTCAGCAGATTGTACTTCAGGCCACTAACATATGAGACGTCAGATATCTCTATGTTTCCTTTGATAAGCTTTCCAACAGCTACAACCTTGCCTTCTTTGCTGTCTCCAAAAGTAACTCTTGGACCATTCACAACAACAGCATCTGCCAGCTCATGTATGTCTCCACACATGTGCCTTGAACATCCACTGTCCAAGTACCATTTCTTCGCTATTTTACTCCTACTCCTAATCCTAACCTACAAAACAAAATAAAAATGTTTTAGGTACCCTTTATTGAGAGGGTCCTGGCGGATTAGTATCACCTTTGACAACCCAAGATGTTGAAGTCTTAGGCTTCTTAGGCTTTGCAGTCTTAGCAGGAGCATGAGCAACTTCATTTACATCATAATCAGCAGGCATATTATGGTGATAATCATTATGATGATGATAAGGCTCATAAGCAGGATATGATGCATGATAAGTAGGGTAGGCATGCATTGTTTGATGAGCAGGATATGCAGCAAAATGAGGTGGATAATGAGGTGCAGCATAATATGGTGGATAAGCAGGTTGCACATAATAAGACTCATTTCCATAGTAAGCATTTTTGTTGTAATTTCTTTGCTTCTTAGGTCTGCTCTTTACTTGCTCTTTAACAGACGACTTAGCTTTACTAGTCTGATTGGTTTTACTCTTATCAGCAGACTTCTTGGGACTACTCTGCTGTTTGGTTTTACCAGTCTGTTTTTCAGTTTCAGGCTTTTTACCCTTCTTAGCCTTAGGAGTTTTTATCTCCTTTTTCTCAATCTCAGGTGAAATGGGTTTAGTAGTCTGAACATATAAGACAATGTTACTATTATCAGCAGATATAAATTTCTCAGCTTTGTTCAGTTCTAAACTTTCTTTTTCTAAGGGAGTACTCTGTTCAGTTGGTTTATCTATTGTCACAACAGACGACTTAGGAACAGACGACTTATTATGCAAAGATATTCTAGCTTCAAGTTCTTTGATTTGTCCCTTGTACATTTCACATTCAGCTCTCAGAGATTCACATTCATGCGAAAGCTTTTTATACATGGCTGATTCGTCAGGTTTTTCAACCTTAAGTTTCAGTTTAGCATTTTGCTTTTTCAGCAGAATCATCTCGTCCTTAAGCTTAGCAAGCTCATTAACAACATCTACTTTGTTGTTCATCATTTGCTCAAATGAGTTAAACAGTTCAAGCTCACTTTCAGAGAGTATTACCTCATTGTCAGAATCATCAGATTCCTTTGCCATGAGACACAGTAGTGCAGGTGTTTCGTCAAAAACAGAGTCATCACTTGAAGTGCCAGATTCTGTGTTTGATGAGTGGATGGCTGCCATCTTTTCAGCTTCAGCCAACAGTACCTTGCTCTTTTGGTATCTCTTCTCTCTTCTTTCTTTTCTTTGTTTCTTTTCCTCCTCTGTGTACTTCTCCGCTTTAGGATATGGGCAGTCCTTGATGAAGTGTCCCAATTTCCTGCAATTATAGCACATCATTTTGGATTTATAATCATCCTTAATGTCATAAGAATTAGAGGTAGGTTTAGAAGTAGAAGCATTGTTATATTTGTTCTTCATTTTTCTCTTGTAGAACTTTTTGAACCCGTTCAATAACAACGCAACATCGTCAGCAGTATACTCCTTTTTGCTCAGTACTGGGGCCTCATCAGATGAGTCCACTTCTCTGCTTTTTCCAGACGATCTTCTTGTTCTTTCTGCGGCAACCAGTGCAGCAGTGGGGCCAGAAGTTGAGGTCTCTTCTATTCCCATCCTTGGTATTTTATACTCGTACGCCTTGAGTACAGAAAACAACTCTGTCAGAGAGATCTTCCCCAGATCCCTAGATTCTTCCATAGCTGTGATCTTCATGTTGAACTTGGGTGGTAGCGCCTTCAGGACTTTGAGAGTAATCTCTTTGTCTGTGAACGTCTTACCCAGCTTTAACACGTTGTTCAACACTTTGGTAAACCTTGAACTCATCTGTTCAATGGTTTCTCCAGGCTTCATTTTGAAGTTATCAAACTTCTCCATGGCAACACTTAGATTGTGTTCCTTGATGGCTTCGTTTCCTTCACTCATATCCCTGACTTTGTCCCACATCTCTTTTGATGTTTTACAGTGTTTGACATAGTCAAACCTTTCATTGTCCAGGGCTTTAGTCATGATGAAGATTCCTACTTTATCAAGATTTTTCAGCTTGATTTCATCAGGTGACATCTCTTCTTCATCTTTATCAACAACAGTATCTACGCCATCGATTTTGATTGTCTTGGTAATCCTTATTGGACCTTTTGTTATGCATCTGTACATATTATCGTTGTAAGCAGCAAGGAAAATTTCCATGCGTATTTTCCAGTCCTCAAAGCTCATACCGCCTATGTGGGGAACAAGGCTAATGCAATCAATTTTTCAAAAAGTTTTGTTTTTCAAAAAGATGCTCTTTTGAAAACTTTTGAAAACCTTTGAAAAACACTTAAGGATCAAGCTCGTTGATCAGTCAGATGATTCAGATGAACCACCTGCTCTGATACCACTTGTTGGTCCCAAGTGGTCAGATGAGGTTTAGAGGGGGGGGGGGGGGGGGGGGTGAATAAACCTCTTTAAAAATTTGCCTTTTAAAAATCTCTAACTTTTCTGTCAGCAGACTAAGCTGATCAAGAATTGTAAGCAGACTAGGCTGATCTTGCACAAAGCTTTGAACAGCAGAGTTGACCACTCTTCTGATTTTACTTAGCTGATTTTATCAAAATCAGAGTTTCAAAAATTAACTATCTTGCAGCGGATTTATCAAGTGTTTTTCACAAGTAGTTTTCTTTAACCTTGAAATAGTTTTATCCCCAGTTTTTAACAAACTTCTTTTAAAACTTTTCAGCAGTTAACCTTTTAAGTGTTTTAAAACTGTTCTTTCAAATATGCAGAAAATAATGCAAGTTAAAAACACAAAGGATTTTTATAGTGGTTATATGGATGTAAATCCTTTAGTCCACTCTTCCAAGTCACTTAGATCTTGGGTTATACTATAGTCACAAAGATTACAGTACACTCTGCTTGCGCCAACCAACAGATGAACTGGCCACAAGTTCGTAGTAGGAAATCACAAAGAAATTCCTAATCTCTGAAGTAATATCGCTCACAAAGATTGATATCTACTCCTCACAACACAACCTAACAAAATCACTCAGATTTTACAAGTATTTTCTATTTTTCTCTCTATTTGCTTCGTCAACAAATGACTTAGCTGATGAGTGTTCTGTTCTTGAGTTTTGAGACTTAGAGAAGTTCAGCTTCGAATTTTAGCTCTCAAAGTGTGTTGTCTCTGTGTTGTTCTTCTCTTCAACTCATGAACTGAACTATTTATACTTGGAGATTTGAATTTCTGCCCGTTGAGAGATCGACAGCTGTTCAAATCCTCGAGTACTGGTCCTTCCTGCAGAAACGGCTACCTGCGACTGAACACTGTACACTCTGCTGTACTTGCTGTCAGATCGCATTAAATGCACCAATCTGATACGAGGTTTCTCTTCAATCATTTGTCATTAATACCCTTCCTCTTCATCATTTATTACTCCAAGTGCATTTATTACCGTTGCACTGATCTTCTGATCTACTTCCACTCAGCTGATCGAAATTACTCGTCTGATGTATACTCGGCTGATCCCAAACTTGAACTAATCTGATTTGAGTCGGCTGATCGTCCACCAGTCTGATTTCTTCCTCAGCAATAGATCAGTAGTCTTCTGGACCATATTTGACTAGTCTGATGAACTTCTTCCTTAGTCAAATATCTTAGAAGGTTTTTACTAAGCTTCCATACTTAGCTGATTCTGATGTTTTGGAAATCATCAAAACCTCCCTTCACTTTATGTCTTCCATCTTCATCTTCATCCAACATCAGATGAGGTCTAGAGGGGGGATGAATAGACCTCTGAAACTTTTGACTTAAAATTTCTCCAACTTTTTCTATGAGCAGACTAAGCTGATCAAGATTAGTAAGTAGACTAAGCTGATCGCGCACAAAGCTTTGAACAATAGAGTAGACCACTCTTCTGAAATGACTTAGCTGATTTTGATAGAATCAGAGTTTTAAGCAAATTACTTGCAGCGGATTTTATAAGTGTTTTTCACAAGTAAATTCTCTTAACTTAGAAAAGGTTTTATCCCCAGTTTTTGCAAACTCCTTTTAAAATCTTTTCAACAGTTAACTTAAGTGTTTAGTATGCTTTTTGAAAATATGCAAGAAAATAATGCAAGTGTAAATATCAGAATTTTTATAGTGGTTATATGGATAAAAATCCTTTAGTCCACTCTTCCAAGTCACTAAGATCTTGGGTTATACTATAATCACACAGATTACAATATACAATGCTTGCGCCAAACAACAAATGAAATGGCCACAAGTGCGCAATAGGAAATCACAAAGAAAACCTATCCTCTGAAGTAATATCACTCATTAAGATGGATATCTACTTCTCACAACACTCCTCTTACAAAATCACTCAGATTTATGTGTATTTCTTTTATCTCTCGCTTCTGCTTTCGTCAACAGATGACTAGGCTGATGAATGTTCTGTTCTTGAGTTCTGAGACTTAGAAGAATTCTGCTTCAAAATTTGCTCTCAGTTGTGTTGCTTCTTCAGAGATTCTTCACTAACTCTTGAACTTGAACTATTTATACTTGAGGTTTGAAAATCTGCCCGTTGAGAGATCGACAGGTGTCCAAATCCTCGAGTACTGGTCCTGTTTTCATAAACGGCTACCTGCGACTGAACACTGTACACTCTGTTGTACTTTCTGTCAGTTTGCATTAAATACACTCTGCTGATCCGAGGTTTTCTTCAATCATTTGCCATAAATACCCTTCCTCTTCAGCATTTAATTCCATCAGCGCATTTATTACCGTTGGAATGACTTGCTGATCACTTTCACTCTGCTGATCAAAATCTCCTCGTCTGATGAACACTTGGCTGATCCCAAACCGAACTCATCTGATTTGAGTCTGCTGAAATTTCACCAGTCTGATTCCATTCTTCAGCAACAGATCAGTAGTCTTCTGGACCATAAGATTTGACCCTTCTGTTTTAGCTTCTTCCTTGGTCAAAAATCTTCTAAGGGATTGACTAAGTTTCCATTTCTTAGCTGATGATGATGTTTTGGAATCAACAAAACCTCCCTTCACTTTTGAGTCTCTATCTTCATCTCCATCGATCCAACAATAAAAATATCATGGAGGCGATGTGAAAGTTTTACAAATTTTCAGGGAATAAAATGCTCTTTTTTAAACCACGAGGGGGTAAATTGAACATTATGTATTTCATAGGGGATAAAATATCATTAACTTTGGTAAAAAATTGGGTTTGGTATCAAAGTTGCAATAAAAACCTATCCTATGATACCAAATTTGTATTTTCGTATCCAATTATACCAAAATTGCAAGTAAATTTATCCAATGGTAAAAAAAACAATTTACCCATTTTAATTTTGTAAGAACTATGTTGTACGCTAAAAATTGATAGTACAGGAATTTTTGTAATAATTATATTATTAAAAAGAATTTACAAGAATATTTGAGAAGCAAAAGGAAAAGGAGATCTCACATCTCTAGGGCACTATTCTATGTTGGCGGCCAAATTCATTTCCGTCGGAAATTGACGTGACAAAGGGGAAAGGACAACAAAAGCGGGCAAGCACTCACATCTCTAGGGCACTATGACCACATGGGCCAATCTCACGTGACTAAGGCCCAAAAGCATTTTGGGCGAAATTAAAAGGCCGTCACAAAGCCTTTTGACTTTTTAATTGATGCATCTAGCAGCATGATTGGTTGATCGAGATATTTGAGAAATGGGCAGAGGACGAAGATTTACTAATTATGTAATAGAAATAGTTTTTATTATATTTGTAATTCAGGGCACCCGATCCGCTCCTATTTACTTGTTTATATTCTGTCGATATATGTGCATGCAAATATCTTGTCATTCATATTAATCACAATTTTATTTATTCATGCATACATATAGATATATGTGATATATATGTTTTGTGTATGTAATTTTATTAATTTTTAGAAAACTAAGATTAACTAGATAATTGTTTGATTTAATAGTTAAATAAGCAATTATTTATTTAGGTGATAAGTTGAGTTAGGAAAAATTAATAATAGCAAGTTCAACCAAAAGTTATGACTTTTTGTATATTAGAATGTCTAATTGAACTTTGACCCAATTAGATGGTTAAATATTAATTTGACCCACATCAAATTTAGAATGTCTAAAGTTACCTATTACCCAATTAGATTGGATTAATAATCTACATAGCAATCTAGGTACAATTAAGATTGCATTCTAATTTTAATTCTTAATTAGCTAAGAGATTAGAAACCTAGTGAAGTTAATGTAGATTAATTAAACATAAGATGTTTATTTAAAAATAAAATACATGTTTTATAAATATGGAGTGGGAGAAGGACATATATGGATATAGCCTACAATCTCTATTATTAGTTTACTATAGTGAGATATGAGTAGCGCCTCGAGATGTCTAGTTTGCATCCTCCCTACGGAAGGTGTCTAACTTATGTCAATAACAAGATTAAACTTCCTTGAGATAGGACTAATTGATGTATTTTAGCTTGATCATCTCCTCGGAGGCAAGTCTAAGTTACATCATGAAGTTTAAATAATAGGTTACACTCGTAAATGTGTATTTAAATTAGTTAAATACATATTGACTCAAAATAGCAGTAATTAATAACGAAAGAAAAATATGAGATATTTTAGTTCATTCATTAATTTGAGATTGTCTCAAACTTAATTTAGTATTAATGTGATCGACCCTACGACAACATATTAATAGCTACATTATTTTATTGCGGATTGGTAAAATATTTTATGTGTTTTTCTTTAGAGTTGCATTCATGCATCACGTTTTCTGTTCCGAATTATGATAATTATGTTGAATGTATTATTGAAACTTTAAATTTATTTATTTTCAGCAATCATGTTTTCTTCAAACCCAATTATTGCTTTACTTTCAAACGAAACATTGATTGGGGGCAATTACACAAAATGAAAATCTAATATGAACATTATGATGGTTTGTGAGAACCAAAAGTTCGTTCTCACAGAGGAATGTCCTCCAGAACCCCCTGCCACTGCCACTCGTACTGTACGAGAAAAATATGATAGTTGGATTCAAACCAACAACAAAGTGAAATGTTACATGTTTGCATCCATGAGTGATGTTCTCAGGCAAAAACATGAAAACATGGAATCTTCATATGAGATATGGAATCACTGCAAGCAATGTTTGGACAACCTTCTGATCAAAGCCGACATGAAGCTGCTCGTAGATTCATGAACGCAAGGATAAAGAAAGGTGCTCCAGTAAGAGATCATGTGCTGGACAAGATCAACACTGTGCATGAGGCAGAAATACAATGGGGGCACCATAGATGAGAAAACTCAAGTTAGCATCATACTTGGGTCACTAACGCCTGACTTTCCTTCGTTTTTACCAACTATAACAAGTTGGAGTATAACCTGACTCAGTTATTGAACGAGTTGCAAACTTTTGAGGCCATATCCAAGAGAAGGTCTCAAGAGCGAGAGGTTAATGTTACCGAGCAAGGTCAGTCTTCCTCTGCTGTGAAGAACAAGAAGAAGAATAAGGCAAATGGTGGGTTTGAATTTGAGCTCAAAGCCAAGAAGCAATTCAAAGGCAAAGGCAAGAACAAGTTTAAGAAGAAAGAACCCAAAGGAAAATATTTTCATTGTGGGATAGATGGGCATTGGAAGAGAAACTGTAAAAAGTATCTAGCCGAAAAGAAAGAGCAACAGAAAGGTAAATTCGATTTACTAGTTTTAGAAACTTGCTTAGTGGATGATGATTATTCTACCTGGATAATTGATTCTGGATACACTAACCATGTTTGTTCTTCTATTCAGATGCTTAGTTCTTCAAAGGAGCTTGCTGAAGGGGAAGTGACATTGAGAGTTTGAAATGGGGCGTTCGTTTTAGCAAAGGCCACAGGAACAGTACATTTTAGGAGTAAATTTCTTGTTTTGAACAATGTTTATTTTATTCCTGGTTTTTCGAGAAATTTGATTTCTCTTTCTATGTTGCATGAACCAAAATTTAAATATTTCATTTTCTAATAATAAGATAGTTATTTCTAGAAATGAACTATTTATATGCAATGCAAGTGTCGAAAACGGATTGTACATATTAAGGTCTGACGAACGATTACTAAATCATTCTGAATTATTTAAGGTAGCAAATCCTAGGTCTAACAAGCGTTCTAAAATATCCGAAAGTGATGACACATATCTTTGGCATCTAAGGTTAGGACATATTAACCTCAAAAGGATAAACTTGCTTGTAAAGGAAGGTTCTTTAAGAGAGTTAAAAGTTGGCACTCTTCCTGTTTGTGAATTCTGCATTGAGGGAAAGATAACTAGAAGACCTTTCTCTGCAAAGGGCCTAAGAGCCAAAGAACCTCTTGAGTTGGTACACAGTGACCTTTGTGGTCCCTTAAATGTGGAAGCTCGAGGAGGTTATGAATATTTCATCACTTTTATTGATGATTATTCACGATATGGTTATTTATACATAATGCAAAAAAAATCTGAAACTTTTGATAAGTTTAAGAATTCTTAGTAGCAGCTGAAAAACATTTATGTAAATCACTGAAAACTCTTGGATCTGATCGTGGAGGAGAATACTTGAGTTATGAATTCAAGGATTACTTGGTGGAGCGTGGAATTGAATCCCAACTCACATCACCTGGAACACCCCAACAAAATGGTGTTGCAGAAAGACGGAACAGAACATTCTTAGGAAAGGTTAGATCTATGATGAGTTACTCCTCATTGCCAAAATCTTTCTAGGATATGCACTAAGAACCTAAAACTACATTTTGAATGTAGTACCTTCCAAATCCATCCAAAAGACACCCTTAGAGTTGTGGAATGGGCGTAAACCAGTTTACAACATTTTCGTATATGGGGATGTCCAGCACACGTGTTGAAGAGTGATTTTGGAAAGTTAGATACGCGAACAGAAGTGTGTCTGTTTGTAGGATATCCTGATGGCACTAGGGGTGGTTTGTTCTATATTACTCAAGATAAGAAAGTTTTTGTATCGACAAATGTCACTTTTCTTGAGCATCCTCGAAGTAAAATAATATTAAAAGAACTCCAAGCTGACGTAATTGATAGACCGTAGTCAACCATTGATGAACGACCAATTCAAAAGACTGCAACTCCTAATCAGATTCCGTTGATACCTCGAAGTAGTGGGAGAGTAATAAGATTACCTGCTCGCTACAGGGATGAGAGCCTTCTAGTGTCTGACACTAACCAAAATGATCCATTGTCACACAAGCATGCAATTGAAGATTTTGATAAGGAAAAATGGCAAGAGGCCATGAACCAAGAGATGGAGTCCGTGAACTCCAACTCTATCTGGAAACTTGTAGATCCACCTGAACAAGTCAGGCCCATTGGATGCAAATGGATCTATAAGAAGAAAAGAGGTATTGGTGGGAAAGTCCATACTTTCAAAGCCATACTAGTGGCAAATGGTTATACCCAAAAGGAAGGAGTTGATTATGAAGAAACTTTCTCACCAGTAGCTATGCTTAAATCCATACGCATTCTCTTATACATTGCTGCCGGCCTCGATCATGAGATATGGCAAATGGATGTCAATACAACTTTTCTGAATGACTATCATGAGGAGAGCATCTACATGATGCAACCAGAGGGATTCGTTGTTCAAGGACAAGAGCAGAAAGTCTGTAAGCTTCTTAAATCCATTTATGGGCTCAAGCAAGCTTTTAGGTCCTGGAATCTAAGGTTTGATGAAACAATCAAAAGCTATGGGTTTGAAAAAAATATTGATGAACCTTGTGTATCCAAATACATCAAGGATAAGAAAGTGGTCTTCTTGGTACTTTATGTAGATGATATTCTACTAATTGGAAATGATGTAGGGATATTATCTAGCATAAAGGAATGGCTAGCCGATCAGTTCCAAATGAAATATTTGGTTGAAGCAAACTATGTTCTTGGCATCCAGATCATAAGGGATCGTAAGAACAAGCTATTGGTTTTGTCTCAAGCATCTTATATTGATAAGGTGTTAGCTCGTTTTTCGATGCAGAATTCCAAGAAAGGTTAATTACCGACCCGACATGGAATTGTTCTATCTAAAGAGAAATGTCCTAAGACACCTCAGGAAGAAGAGGATATTAGACGGATTCTCTATGCTTCAGCAGTTGGAAGTCTTATGTATGCAATGTTGTTTACTAAACCTGATATCTGCTATGCAGTAGGCATAATCATTCGTTTCCAATCCAACCTTGGATTGGATCACTGGATCGCAGTAAAGCATATTCTCAAGTATCTAAGGAGAATGAGAAACTATATGCTTGTGTATTCAGGTGGTGACCTGAGCCCTATAGGATAAACTGATTCTGATTTTTAATCAGACAAAGATCATCGAATGTAGGGGTAAATATTCACTCTTGGTGGTGGTGCAATAGTTTGGAGAAATGTAAAATAATCCAACACTGCGGATTCAACCATGGAGCCGAATACATAGCAGCTTGAGAAGCGGCTAAAGAGGCTGTCTGGCTTAGAAAGTTCTACACCGATCTGGAAGTAGTTCCAGACATGGATCAACCACTTACATTGTTTTGCGACAACAGTGGGGCAGTTGCTAACTCGAAGGAACCAAGGAGTCACAAGAGGAGCAAGCATATTAAAAAAAATATCATCTGATAAGGGATATCGTACGTCGAGGGGATGTAGCGGTTATGAAGATAGCTTCTGAACATAACCTTTCGGATCCGTTTACCAAGACAATGCCAATAAAGTCATTTGAGACACACTTGGAATAAATAGGTTTGAAGGACATGTCTCATTTGCTTTAAGAGCAAGTGGGAGATTGTTAGGAATAGTGCTCATAAAGCGTTTGATGAACATTATTAAGCGAAAATAAATAAATTGTTTGGTTTTTTTGAATTTCATATATTCGATTAGATTTTGCTTTTAAATAGTATAACATAATTATCAAAAAAATTCATGTCTATTTATTAAATATGACTTTTGTATATATAAGGATGTACAAGAGGATTAAAGTTATAAACAATAGACTAAATAGTCCGTAGTAAGTTAAAGTTGGGATCTTTAACTAATTACTACTAGTACGGTCCACTGAAAATTAAGAATTCAATGATCTCAATCCGGATCATTGATGTTGTGATATTAAAAGTGGAGGTGCTTTATGTAATATGATTAACATAGGACTGGACCAGGAGTGAATTGAAATCTATTATAAGATGCCGTTAACTTTAGATTTCAATACATGTCACACGATGATCATAAATGAAATAGTCTAAATCCTTAGTAGGCTTAAACTCATGTTTGTGTTGGCGAGTCTTTTTGACTCATATGTAGTGACTTGTTTGTTAATCATGTCACACACTTATGTCTTGGAGGCCTGTTGAGATAAATGGCTGGGAATGTGCACTACAAATATGGAATTCAACTCTTTCTGCGGAAAGTTGAGTTAATTGATTCCCTTAAGTGTTAATTCTGGAACTGAACAGTTTGAGTACTCTGGTTTGTGAAAATGTTTATAAACCAAACTGCTCACTAGTGAATTAATGGAACTTAAGGATTAAGAAATAATTATAGGGGCAAAACAGTAATTTTGCTTTGATTTTATTATGAATCAATTATTGGATGGTTAAATCATATGTAATGATTATATCAATGGACACTATGATCTTTCGAGTAAAATATAATGTAAGGACAAGAGTGCAATTACAGGTCTTTAGTGGAGTAACATGGAATTAATAAATTGAATATATTAATTAATGAGTTTAATTAATTATTTAATTTATTGGAGCTTGAATTTACATGTCCATAGGTCACAATCTCGGCTCCTATTATTCAATGATTGAACATATAATAAGATTGATTAAACTCTCGATATATTTTGGGAAATTATTTTTCTAAAATATACATGATGAATTAATTGCGATATTTAATTGATGAATTGTGAATTAATCAATTAAAAATATGACAATCGATTAAATCAAATTTAATTATTGAATTAAATATGTATGACTTATATATATATATATATATATATATAAGATATCTCTTTTCTAATCACACAAGTCTTTTACAAGATACAATTTTGTAACAAAAGCAAGAAAATCTCTCTCTTTTTCTCTACACAAAAATCGTCCATCACCTTAGAAATTAGGAGGAATTTGTTCTTCCAATTTCTAGAGTTTAATTATTCAAACGTAAAAGGTTAGTGCCCACCCACTAGTAGAAGGATAAGCGGGGTTGAAGATCAAAGGTTAAAAAGATCAAAAAAGTTTGTTGATCTCATCCTAACACCAAAGTTCAACCGAAAGGACATAGGACATGAAGCTTTCGTTATTATTTGCTTTCTCTCTCTCTTGCACAAATAAATAATATTCGTTATGGGATCCTCATGTTTTATGTAAAATATTTTTGAAATATACTGAGAACATAAAACCCACCGAATTCCGCAATTGGTTCGAATAAGTTCAATCATGTTTTATTCAATTGGGTCGAATTGTTCATGATCCGATTGGGTAAAAACCAACACTATATACCTTTGCTCTGGCGTCAGGAAAATTGTTATGGTTATATCAACAACTTATATAATTAGGAATAGATCAATAGTATATTAGACCATGAGGACAGTATGGTTTAATTAATAGAATTATGAATAATAGTATATTGGGAATACGTACAACAAGTATAATTAAGTCTAAGAAAATGATTATATGACCGCTGAAAATGTACAACTCTTTTTTATTTCTTTGAAAATTAATTGGGCCACATGCTGCCTATTTGACAATTTTATACTTCAAATAATTCTTTTAATCTAATTACAATCCGTTTATCAATTTTAAAAATTGCGAAGGAGGCACCTAACTTTAATAAATTAATCGCGATGTGCTATAAATTAAATTCAAAATATTCATCTTATTATATAAAATTAGTAAAAGTTCACAATAAGAAAATTTAGTCTAAATTGATAATCTTTAAATTCAAAAGATTACACGACTAAAAAGTTTCAAGAATTCCATAGCATATACTTGGGGGCAACTCCAATAAGAGTTTCCAAATGGAAACGTAAACCTCTAACTTCCATTATTCATTCTCGTTATACATATATCCCTATTCCAAAGGAATATGTAAATGGGGTCTATAATACATACATTTTTTGATTTTGAAGTACTATTATATTTAGAGACTGGAGAGAAAGAATAAAAAGATGAAATAAATAATAAAAATAGTAATAAAGTGATATAGAAACATAGAATCTCGGTTTATATAAGGTTTTTGGCTCTTTCCACCCAAGAAATATAGGATTTTGGTACTTTGCACTTCGACTTAATTTTTTTGGCACTTTGCACTCTGAAAATACAAATCAGTTAGCAATTTGCAACCTAGTGTGTGTTTTGGTGAGAATATTCATTGATGAAAGGAAATAATATTCATTTCCGAATAATTTTGGCACTTTGCACCGTCAAAATATAGATTTTTGTACTCTGCAACCTGAAAATAAAAATGTCGCACTTTGCACCCTAAAGCTACGATTGACCAGCCAACTTGACTAAATTTATATTAAATAATCTAATTAATATATTTCACTAATAAGTTGATATTACCATATGACACCATATATATTAATATTTAAAAGGTTTAATACACCACAAATATAAACAACTTAGCATGATAAGTTACTTCAAATATTAAAAGTTTGACCGGGAACTGTAGCTACTGGAATAAAAATAATGGGATGGAGAGAGTAATACTCAACTACCTCTAATGAGAAGAAGAAAATTCTCAACTACCTACATCTCAGAAGAAAAAAAAAAAAGCCTTAGCTACCTAATATAATCTTGAATACCAGGATCAGGGTCGGCCCTCCCCCTAGGCAACTTAGGCGGTTGTCTAGGGCCCCGAGGGTAGAAGGGCCTCAATTTTTTGGTATATGATGTATTATTTGTTTTATAATTTAATAATGAAAATATGATTTATTTTTCATACATGGTAAGATTATAAGGACTTAGGAATGTAGTGTACAAAAATAGAATCTAACGATGTTAATTTTCTTATTGAGTTTGAAATTGTATTTAATTAAATAAGACGAGCTCGAAAAATTAATGGAGTCTAACATAACTCAAGCCCGATTAGCTTTACATATATTTATATTTAGTTTATCAAGTTGATCTCAAATCATGTTTCTAAGGCTATTAAAGTTTAAGTTTGATATGTATAATAAATGTGGTCTAAACCAACTTTTATTGACAAAATTTGATTCAAATATAAAATGATTTAGTTTAATTTTATTGGATTTTGAATTGTTTATCCACTTTGACGTTGGTTATGTCAACCACATTTTGAAGCAATGTTATACGAGTACAAAAATTTATTATGATACATTTTAACTATATATTAATTAATTTTTGACATGTAAAATTCATTTTCTATTAATGTGCATTTGTTATACTCTTATAATTACATTTATCACACTTATGATATTTGTTTGCTGAAAGAAGGTTTTCAAAATTAAGAATTAATAAAAATATATTTATGACTTATAATATCAAAAAAATTTAGAGTATTGTCATTTTATCTATTAAGAAAAAGATAGTTGATAAAAACTAAAATGTATATATTAATCAATAGTTTTGCATTTTAAAAAATATTATTTATTACACAATTTTCTTATAATATAGGGCCCCAAATTTTTCTTTCGCCGAGGGCCCCAATATGTCTAGTGTCGACCCTGGCCAGATTTAGGTAAATTAAATATATTCACCTTCTACCTTGTATGTGAATAGTTAATTCAGGTTTCCATATCTTAACCAATAAAAAATGAAAATAATTGTTGTGTTGTAAAACTAATTTAAAATGATCAATTAAAGTAAGCAAAGTAAGAACTAAGAACAATAGAAAATAGGAAGAGTATATCATTTCATTCCATTCTTGTTGTGTGTCCAAAATACAAAGAAAATATTCTCTATTTATTGGTCTAAGAAACACAACCAAAGGTTAAGAATACATGCACAACTAATGGCCTATTCCTTGAGTTCAATGTACAATGGATATGACCTTTGATATAATGTGTTCAAGAGGGACTTAATGTAGCTAATGACCTTTCAATGACATTCACAAATTAAAAAAATTCATAACACCCATTGGATGTCCGTTACTTATGGAATATGCCTCGTTAAAAACCTTGTTAGAATAACCCGGTGGGAAAAAACTGAATAAGGAAAAAAGAGTATACATCATACGGGATCAATCAGCATGTAACACTGCCTCATTAAAATCTTGCCAAGAAAATCCATTGGGACAAAAACTTGGACGAAGGAAAAAGAGTACAGTGTGCAAGTAATTATTTATAACACGCTCCCCCTGAAGTTGGTACAAGGTCCAAAAGTTTATGCATTCCGATGTTGTGGACTTCCTGATTGATGTAGTTGGCAGTGCTTTAGCGAAAAAATCGACAAGATTGTTACTTGACTTAAATTGATGAATGTCCAAATCACCATTTCTATGAGACTTGTAGGTGAAGATAAACTTTTGGTGATACGTATTCCGTTATGTCTCTTTTGATATATTCATTTTCGATTTGAACAATACAAGTGATATTGTCTTCATATAATAATGTTGGCGTATTCTTTATTGAATGTAACCCACATGTTTATGAAAATATTGAATCATAGATTTCATCCATAAACATTTATGAAATGTCAAAATTTCAGAGTGGTTAGAAGATAGGGTTTTTGGCATTTTGTACCCTAGAACTATAGGGCTTTGGCACTTTTCACCCTGACTTAAAATGTTTGGCACTTTGCACTCTTGAAATACAACTTATTTGACACTTTGTACCCTAGTGTGTGTTTTGATGGAAAAATTAATTGATGGAAGGGTAGAATAGTCTTTTTTTGATATTTTGACACTTTTCACCCTGAAAATATTGAATGTTGACACTTTGCACTCTGAAAATATAAATTTTGGCACTCTTCACCCCGATTAAAAAGATTTGGCACTCTACACCCTAGAAATATAATTTGTATGTCATTTTGCACCCTAAAAAATCTTATATTATGTTGGATGAATATGAAGAAGTGAAGGGAGGTTTTGATGATTTCCAAAAATCATCAGCTAAGTAATGGAAGCTTAGCAAACCTTTGAAAAAGTTCAATCGAGATTCGGTCTGGAAGACTAGTGATCTTAAGCTGAGTACGGAATCATACCGGTGGATTTCCGCAGAGTCGAATTAGATAAGTTTGGTTTGAATCAGCAGAGTGTTCATCAGCCGAGTGTATTCAATCAGCTAAGTGGAAAGGGATCAGAAGTCATTCCAACGATAATAAATGCACTTGCTGTAATAAATGTTGTCCGAGAATGGTATTTATGACAGATCCGTACAACAGACTGTACAGTGAACTCAAGGAAGATCTGAAATATGTCTCACTTCAACGAGCAAAATTCAAACTACGAGTATAAATAGATCCATTCAAGAGTTAGATTCAAGAACACAACAACTGAGAGAACTCAACGATCAAATTTTCTAAGTCTAAAAAACTCAAGAACATATCACTATCAGCTGAGTCATCTTTTGACAAAGCCGAGTTGAAGAAACAATTCAAACACACAAATCGGAGTGATTTCTGTAAATCTGAGTGATGTGAGAAGTTAATATCCATCTTTGTGAGTGATATTACTTCTTAGAATAGGCTTTCTTTGTGATTTCTTATTGCGAGCTTGTGACTTTATCATTTGTTATAAAAAACACAAGTGTTGTACTAGTTACTTAGTGTTCTAGTAGAACATAAATCTTCGTGATTTAGAAGAGTGGACTAAGAGGCATCTTGCTTGTATAACCGCTATAAAAATTCCTGTGTTTTCTTACTTGTTTTTAACTTGCATATTTTCATAAGTGATCAAACGTTTTAAAAGACAAAACTTTTAAAAGAGGAATTTATAAAACTGGGGGTAAAACCTTTGAAGTTAAACTTGTCTGAAAAACATACATTTTTCATATCCGTTGCATAGAAGTTTTCAAAATCTGAAGTTGTCTGAAAAGATAAGTAAATCAGACGAGTGGTCTAACTTGAGCAGAATAAGCTAAATGCTAAATCAGCTAAGTAGTCTCATACGAAGGATAAGCTTACTCTGCTTATACAAAGTTGGAGAATTTTGTTAAAGGTACAGAGGTCTATTCACCTCCCCTCTAGACCTCATCTGACCACTTAGACCAACAAGTGATATTAGAGCAGGTGGTTCATTTGAATCATTTGCCTGATCAACGAGCTTGATCCGAGGTGTATTTTTCAAACGCTTTAAAAAAGAAGCATATTTCGAAAAATCTAAACTTTTTGAAAAGGGATTGTATCAGCCATGTTCCTCACATTAGCGGTATGAGTTTTGAGGACTGGAAATATGCATGGAAATTTTTCTTGCTGCTTATAATGGCAATATGTATACATGTATTACAAGAGGTCCATTCAAAATCACCAAAACAATCAAAGTCAACGACTAAGAGGTGACAGTTGACAAAGAGCCTGAAGAGATGACTGCCGAAGAAATCAAGTTGAACAATCTTGATAAAGTTGCTAGATTCATCATGACCAAGCCCTTGATAATGAAAGGTTTGACAAAGTCAAACATTGCAAAACTGCAAAAGAGATGTGGGACAAAGTTCGCGACATGAGCAAAGGAAATGATGCTATCAAAGAGCACTATTGAATGGGATAATCATATAATGTTAGTTCAGATATATGTGGACGATATTATTTTTGGTTCAACTAACAAACAGATTTGTGAGAAGTTCTCTAAGCTGATACATAATAAGTTTGAAATGAGCATGATGGGAGAACTCAATTACTTTCTTGGCTTACAAATCAAACAGCTGTCTGATGACATATTTATTAATCAAACAAAGTACACAAGAGATCTGTTCAAAAAATTTGGTAAGGAAACCAACTCATCTGTTGATGTTCCTATGTCTACTGGACTTCACCTTGACAAGGATGAAGATGGAAAATCAGTTGACATCACCAAATATAGAGGCATAATTGGGTCTCTGTTGTACCTTACTGCTAATAGACCTGATATTATGTACTATGTTGGGTTTTGTATGAGATTTCAATCAAATCCTAAGAATCTCATCTCTTAGCTGCAAAAGGATATTAAAGTATCTTAAAGGCACTCAAGAATTGGGATTATGGAATCCAAGGGAATCAGGATTTGTACTTATTAGATATTCAGATTCTGACCTTGCTGGCTGCAAAATTGATAGGAAGAGTACTACTGGTACTTGTCAATTTCTAGGCAATCGTCTGATCTCATGGATGAGTAAAAAATAGACTTCAGTATCCATATCTACTGTTAAAGCTGAATACATTGCTGCTGGAGCATGTCGTGCACATATACTTTGGTTGAAGCATCAACTAGAATACTACAATATCAAAATCAGTGGAATTTCTATCTACTGTGACACTATAAGTCATTCAAGGACTAAGCTTATTGAGATCAAACATCACTTCATAAGAGATCACGTTGAAAAATGAAATTTCATAATTGAGTATGTTCATACTGACAATCAGATAGCTGACATTTTTACTAAACCATTGAGTGATGCTAGATTTTCCACTCTAAGAGTGGAATTAGGCTTGTTGAATTTGGATTCATAAGTTGAGGGGGAACCTATCAGAAAATTGTGGTCCATCAACTTACTAACTTTCAACAGCTGAGTAACCTTCAAGAGTAACTTTCAAAAGACTAGTCGACCGATAGATTCTTGAACTCAGGGCGAACGTGTAAGACTAGCGGTACTCCTGATTAAAGATGAAATATTCAATGACAGTTAGTTGAAGTTGTATTATTAGAAGATTTGTTCTTTATTCTTGAACACATGAAGATTATCTTGCTGGATTGACAAACAACAAAGGAAGATCACTAGCTATTGGCTTTCTCTAATGATATATTATTACCAGACAAGTCATTTGTCAGATAAGTAAACTATACTAATCTGTTATTTATAAAAGTGTTGTACTAAAAACGCTATATATGTAAACACGCTTTTATAAGTAATGTACTAGGGACGGTTCAATTCCCGCCTAGTCTGACATAATTAATCAATATTTGAATTCCGTAATTGTCACACACACGATCAAAACGTACGCGAAATGATCTAACGGTTAGCGGATATCACGGTAACCGATGATACCCTAACTCTACAAATCCAGATTTGATCAGCATACTACATTTACGCACCTTCCAATATTTCTACAATCTTACAAGAACTACTAATCTTTTATGTTTTTTTGTAAGATCTTTGCCTGCATTATTTCCTTAGTCCTCAACAGGAAACAATGTCTGGTCCAGAAGGAAGATTCTTGAATTATGATGTGTACCACCCAACTAATACCAAGCTGATGAAATAACTGATGGAAAATTTCATGTCTGTCTCGCTGATAAATGTGTTGGAAGCACATGAAACCATGGTATTTATTGACGATGTCGCTGAATTCTACGGGAATGTCAAGATTGACTTGGTAAGTTAACCATAACATCTAATGTTGCTGGAAAGAAGATCTGCGTATCTCCTGATGTCCTGAGTGAAATCTACGAATTGACTAACGAATGAGGAGATGTAACCACTTTGGGGAGACCCAAAGAAGAAGAATTCTGGAAATTGGCTGCCAAGAAAGGAGAAAAGCTGTCTGGGTCCATCAAAAGACTCAACTCCTGGATGAATATCAGAGAATGGCGGACATAATTGCCAAAATTCTGGAATGCACCACCAGTGCATTAGATGGCTTTCCCAAGAGGAGACTTCACACCATAATTTGTATTTACTACGGGTTGAAGGTCAACTGGGCCACTAAGAAATCTGGACATGTTATCTGATTGAGCCATCTGCTCATGGCTCTGAATTGGGAGCTGGGAGCTGAGAAAGTAATTCATAAACTCAAGAAGTTCAAAGTCTACGATCCTGTTAAGACAGAGGCTAAAGCAGAAGTTACACCGGAGAAAAAGCATACTAAGAGAAAAGTTGCTGAAAGTAATGACAAGGCTGCTGAGCCTACTGTTCAAACGGTAATTAAACCTACTGTTCAAGCCAGAACAGTTGACATCACTAATGCTAATGATGTAATCTCTGAAGTTGCAAGGGAGATTGATGCGATGCCTATTGAAGAATCTCCAGAGAGAACTGAATCTGATGAGTTTCCAAGAGAGAATGTTGCAACAAGGACTAGAAATGCTTTGAAGAATCCTGTTGTTCCAAATCTTGAGCATATAAAGTCTACTGCTAGAAAAATGTTGATGGTAGGAGGTCAGAAAGTTAATTTTTTTGATTTTGTTAGAGAAGATCCTCCATCTGCAAAGAGGCCAGTTGAATCAACCAAGGAAGCTAATGTTGAAAATCAGACAACGGCATAGGTGTCTGCACCTCAAGTGATCAAGTCTGCTGAACCAGCAACATAGGTCACTAAACCAGCTGCTGCCAGAAGGAAGAGAACTGGCAAAGCTAAAGTCTCCTACACCACCAGAAAGAAAAGAGAAGAGGCTGAGCAAAAGAATAAAGAAGAAGCAGAACTTAAACTTCTCTTGAGGCCGGTAAGTCCGAAGGTGTTGCCAAACAGATGCCTGAAGCAGAGTTAGCTGCTAAGGAAGCTGAAGACTTAGCTAAGGCACTTGAAGCAAGCAAAGTAGATGCTCATGGCCCAAGGAGAAGTGGTGGGATAGTGATTGGAGAACCAAAAGAAGATGCATTTGTGCTTCCTCGTCCTAAAATTGTAAAGAAGAAAAAGAATGATACCAAACATGCGCTGGAGAAAGAGTGATCCTAATGTCTTCGCAAAGTTTGAATCTAAGTTGGAGAGGTATAACACATTGCTGCAAACAAGCTTTCCTCGCTGAGAATATCAGATACAATAGATGGAGGGAGTACATATTATGTGAATCAAGTGAAGAAATCAGTACCTGGAGAGAGTCTGTTGATGAAGAGAGATGGGTGCTGAATTGGCTGCAAACCAACAACATCAAACAAGCAATGGACTCTGATTTCTTTCACGACAGAGTACATGAGTACATCGAACTTATGGTACAAAGGGAATCAACAGCCTTGAGACAAACCATCACAAGTAAACCAAGAAGAAGTGATGATTTGGGTGAAAGAGATGTAAATATATCTATATGTAACTTTGGACAGATGGGTGGAAAAATCAAGAAATGGACAAGGAGGCTCCAGTGATCTGACGCCACTAGCAAGCTTACAACATATTGCTTTTGGTTATGAGATCAGAAGATACCAAGAATAAGATTACCTACAACAGACCACATCACATTTTGTTCCTACACTATTTACTTATCATAAAACTGTTGTGTCTACTGAAGGTTCTGATCTTGTACGTGTTACAGATGTCAATGCTGATCTACAGATACCTAAAGAAGACTCATCTCAGGAGATTAACCTCACTGATGCTCCTGTTCCATTAGATGAGTTACCTAAAATTAAGGAGAATTTGGCTATTGAATGGAAGACTTAAGCCACTCCCGAGGAAACCAAATCAAGTGCTATTCCTTCCAAGGAAGCAGAGAACATTCAGTCTGCCATCCTGGACTCCATGAAGATATTGATGGAAAATTCCATGAAGGAGAACGAAGAAAAGAACAAGGACTTAATGCTAAAATTTGAGGAGATGGCCTCAAACCTTGTTCAGAGCACAATATAGAGTATTCTACTATGCTGTTGAAAGAAGAGTTGAACACCCTCAATGAAGAAGTCAGTGGTATTAAGTCTGTCATTCAACTGTTCGGTAACAGAGTACAACACAACGAGGCAGGATGGAAACAGATTAACCTGGTTGTTGCAAATGCTATGGAATCTGAGCATGAGAAGACTGATAGTGTCTTACAAGCATTTTGTGAAGGAATTGACAAAACACTTCAATCTTCAGTTCAAGTGGGTGAAGAGGTCACTACTCTTCATCAGAACATGGATTATCTCCATAATCAAGCTGAAGTGTTGTTTGCCACACAAAGACAACAGGGAAATCAACTCAAAGCAATGGATCAAAATATCAGAAAGTTGTGTGAAGCATTGAACATAGCTCCTGCTGAAGTTGAAGATCTCAACCTTGCTGATGATGACAAAAAGGGGGAAGAGATACATGTACTCTTTTGTAATAATTTAATTTGTTGTAACTTTTTCATTGTAATTTGTTGTACATGTAATATTCAAAAATCAATAAAAGATTACAAGTTTATCCAACTTAATTTATTTCTCATAAATTTTGTGTGAAGACTTAACTGAAGATAGGTTGGGTACTTAGCTGCAGTTTTGTCATCATCAAAAAGGGATAAATTGTTGGATAAAGATGAAGAAGTGAAGGTAGGTTTTGATGATTTCCAAAAGTCATCAGCTAAGTAATGGAAGCTTAGGAAACATCTGAAAAAGTTCAATCGAGAAGACAAGTAAATTCAAAAGATTAAATTTCGAACTGGAAGACTAGTGATCTTAAGTTGAGTACATAATCAGACTGGTGGATTTCAGCAGAGTCAAATCAGATAAGTTCGGTTTGAATCAGCAGAGTGTTCATCAATCAAGTGGTTTCAATCAGCTAAGTGGAAACGGATCGAAAGTCATTCCAATGGTAATAAATGCACTTGGTGTAATAAATGTTGTCCGATAAGGGTATTTATAACAAATTATTGGAGGAGTAAATTCAAATAACCTGGTATCAGCATGGTGCATTAAATGCGATTGACAGATTCGTACATCAGACTGTACAATGAACAGTTGTAGAGAACCGTTTTAAGGATTTGACCGAAACTCGAGTAAGATATGAAATATGTCTCACTTCAACAAGCAAAATTTAAACTGCGAGTATAAGTAGATCCATTCAAGAGTTAGATTCAAGAACACAACAACTGAGAGAACTCAACGATCAAATTTTCTAAGTCTCAAAAACTCAAGAACATATCACTATCAGCTGAGTCATCTTTTGACAAAGCCGAGTTGAAGAAACAATTCAAACACACAAATCTGAGTGATTTCTTTAAAACCGAGTGTTGTGAGAAGTTAATATCCATCTTTGTGAGTGATATTACTTCTTAGAATAGGCTTTCTTTGTGATTTCTCATTGCGAGCTTGTGGCTTTATCATTTGTTATAAAAAAAACACAAGTGTTGTGCTAGTTACTTAGTGTTCTAGTAGAACATAAATCTTCGTGATTTAGAAGAGTGGACTAAGAGGCATCTTGCTTGTATAACCACTATAAAAATTCCTGTGTTTTCTTACTTGTTTTTAACTTGCATATTTTCATAAGTGATCAAACGTTTTAAAAGATAAAGCTTTTAAAAGAGGAATTTATAAAACTGGGGTAAAACTTTTGAAGTTAAACTTGTTTGAAAAACATACATTTTTCATATCCGTTGCATAGAAGTTTTCAAACTCTGAAGTTGTCTGAAAAGATAAGTATATCAGACGAGTGGTCTAACTTGCGCTGAATAAGCTAAGTGCTAAATCAGCTAAGTAGTCTCGTACGAACGATAAGCTTACACTGTTTATACAAAGTTGGAGAATTTTTTTAAAGGTACAAAGGTCTATTAACCCCCCTTCCCCAGCCCCCCCCCCCCTCCCCCTCCCTCCCTCCTTCTAGACCTCATCTGACCACTTGGGACCACCAAGTTATTTACTACTAGCATGTCAAATTTATTAAATTACAAAAAAGAAAAAAGGAGTTCTTAAGTAATCACTAATAGCTGGTAATTTGGTCAAAATTAATAATGTGCCAAAAAATTTAAGTCCTGGTTGAAAATGCTAAAAAAACAAATTTAGGGTTCAAAATGCCAATATTCTATATTTCAGGGTGTAAAGTGCAAAAATATTCAAAAAAAACTATTATGCCCTCCATCAAAGAATTTTTCCATCAAAACACACACTAGTGTGCAAAGTGACAAAATAATTGTATTTCCAGGATGCAAAAGGCCAAGACTTTTAAGTCATAGTGCAAAGTGCTAAAATTCTATAATTTCAGGGTGCAAAGTGCCAAAAACCCTTAGAAGAGGTGACTGATGAAGCTTGTTTCAGAGATTGCCATGATTTAGCACCACCACCACAAGTAAATATATGTTCACTTTGGAATAAAAATTTACGCAACCGACATCTACATAATTCACTACTTGTGGGTATGAACAATTAGAGTAAAAACAAGATTTTGTCAGTCGTTCCACGAAGATAGTATAATACTTGTTTAATGTAATTTCAATGCTTTCGTGTTGGTACAAAGTTGTATCTTGTTAGTAAGTTTACCGAGAAAGATATACAATTCCAAGATTCATGAAGGCTATTATTACACTTAGATATGGTACTTCATGACCAAAATATTATTCATTGTTCTTCCCCGGGACGAAACTGATATTCATATGTCTAAAGAAAAAAAAACCATGAAATTTGCTCAACGAATAAATATTTATCAAAATTTTATCTCAATTTATTTAATTTAGTAATTTGTGGTCTTTGGTGGACTCTTCAGGAGTCCTCATAAAATTTAAATCATCCATGCAAACCGCAATAATAGAAAACTCATTTCAAAATCTTAAAATGCAAGATACATGGATAATTATGCACGAATCCTTCTTTTATGAAGTATTCATTTAGTTGGTTATACCATATCGAACTAGATCACCCTAACTCGTGTAAGGATCGTATTGTTCAATTAAAGATAAGCATGAGACCATTTAATTCCTTCAAGGATTTTAATATAAGTATCACTATCCAATGATCTATCTAATATGCGGTAACTACATCCATAAACACATTTCAAGTCCTTCAGGGACTGCAAACCAATTAAATACCGCAGCGTGATTGCACCAACCACGGGGAAATATGTTTCATCGTAGTTATTGGTCTCTGGGAGAATTCGTACAAGAAGTCGTGTATTATATCTATCTTTTTTATCATGTTTCCGTAAAATAATATGTTTGTGACATATAAATTTCACGTATTCGGGCGTGCGGACAACTAGTCCAATTACTTTTACAATTTAATAGCTATCTTGAATCGCATCTTTCTATTTTGGTCAATTTATTTATTTATGTCAACATTAATATAACTATTCACGGTTCAGAATCCTGATTTATAACTTTTAGATTTAGTACGACCCCAATAAGCAAAACTATAATTACTTTCCTTTCTATCCCAGTTTCCTTGATTTATTCATATATTTTATTTTTGTTTCATGTGCTTCCTAATGGACATATCGTGATTTAGATTGATCAGTCATTTCTTCTATAGCGTTTTATTTTGAAACAGTTTCCTCTTCAGGAGGGACAAGTACTTTAAGTACCATTTTTCTTTAGAAGTTTTCTTTTGCACCAATAGTAATTTCACGCTATACTAGCATATTGTCCTTCAAGGAATTCAATCCATGTTGGTGCAATTTTCAATTCTTGCTCGCACTATTTGTGTGTGGACCAAGCTGAGACAAGTATTGTACATTTATTACCCATGTCAAATAATATCACGTCGTTCTATATGCAACGACATCAATTCTCCCCCTAACGGTGGGAAAATTGTCTCATCAAAAGGATTATCATGATATTTTGTTGTAACCATACCGCCTCATCACGCGTTTAAGATATATGGTTATAGCCTCGTCAGGCTTCAAAATAATGATTACATACGGGAAATAAAATTAACAAACACGTATTTGTAGACTCATATTCATTTTGGTGGAAAAATCAGAACATAAATCGCACAATCTTAAATTTTAATTGAGATGATTAGGCTTCCAGCCTGGCACAAGTTGCAACATTGCCCTCAATCTTATACTTGAGCAAATCTTAACAAAATCCATATACGTTTTCAGTAGTCATATCTTAGACCATTAAAAAAATACTTTTACGGGACCATGAAATAACAAAATGGTCCACAAAGTGGATCTACACGGCCATGTATATCCCATTAAAATCATCATAAAAAGGTTTGGGACTCACGACCATTTTTCACAGGAGATGGTCTTACAATTTACTTTCTTTGTGAGCAATCAACACACACATAATCATGTGGTAAAGAATCGTATGGTTATTTAAAAGATGTATGTAATCATTCTGCACATTTGTAATTTTTCCCTGGATGATCAAGTTTATCATGCCACTTCGTAATATTTTGGATCATTGAATTTCTGGTTCAACTTAAATTTTTGATCCAACATTGCTTATGGTCGCATAATTTATTTTTATGAGGAAATTGGGATCTTATTAATCAATATTTTTCTGGCATGAAATATTAGATGTAGTATAAATATAATTCATATTCCCCTCATATATAAAATTTCCATATGAAACTAATCAATACGTTCTTCAAGACGTATGTCTTTGATTTCAACAAATCCATTTTGGATTTTAAAGTGCACAAAACCTCTTTTACAAATTGCTCATCCAGATAACCACAGTGTTCCAGATACACTAGCCAGCTGTCCAGATTACTCAAAAAGGAAGCCCCACCTTGGGGAATCAATCAGACTACAGCTGTCCGACAACTAAAGCAGCTTTGCCAAAAGCCCCCTCCTTTAAAGATTCCTGATAAAGGAAAAAGGATCCTACAGACTGATGCCAGCGATGAGTATTGGGGTGCTATACTCATTGAAGAGATTGACGGAAAGAAATACTTTTGTGGACATGCCAGTGGACAATTCAAAGATGCTGAAAAGCATTATCATACAGTCTACAAAGAAATCTTGGCCGTGAAATATGGAATCAAGAAATTTGAATTCCATCTGATGGAGCCTTTATAGTACCTCAATTTTTATTAACTTTTGCTTTTGCTAATTTCAAGTTAGAGAATATTTTCGATCTAGAAGAATTGTGCGTGTTGACCCACTGTTAAACAAATAAATATTTCCACCATTTTTTTATGCATCTTCATGATGTTCACATAATTTTATGCATTTAACATCATGCGCATATCATTTTGCATCTTCATGATGCTCACTCATATCAATGTTATTTTTCATTATATAAATAAAAGTGTAAAATCAAGTAATAAATTTTACCAAATATTTTAAAAATTCACTTAAATTATTAAGGACTTGAAATTAAACACTAATAGAAAGCATAACATCATATTAGAGATTCACATATGAGATCAAATGAATTAAAATACATTATGATTTTGACATCAAATCAATCATCATTGATATATTTTTTTTTGTTGCCATTATTACCGCCGCTTGATATAATAACATAAATCACCAAACATCATATAAGTGATATCAAGTGGTTCAATTATATTATCAAGGATGATATTGACATCGATAAATTAGCATCTTTCATCTTCACTTAATACGTGTTAATAAATCACCAAACATCATATAAGGATATGTACGGGATGAATATATATATATATATATATATATATATTACCCCACACCTCTAGCAAGTGTTATCAATTTATACACACTTGTCTTGTTTACATTATCACTATTATCGTGTCACTTCGGGTGAATGATGCAATCAGTCTATGGAATACATAATATAAATTTTTAGCATGACTAACCCATGTCATTTCTATAGTTAGTTGATTTCACTTCTGGGAATAAAACATTTACATTCACTTCTGGGAATGAATAATTTATATTAATTTATGCATTCACTTCAGGGAATATTCATCAATTAGTATGGTGGGAGTCATCAAGATTTCATTGTTAAATAATAAAATAAATCAGTTGAGGGTATACTTAATACCTCTCTATATTATTGCTAATTCATGAGAATCTTGATGATTGTATCCCCACACAATCTCGATTGAAATACAATTTCATAATTGTGGAGTATAATTATTTAACAGTTTAATATATTACAACTTCGGGTACAAATATTCATTGTGAGGATATGAGAGTATCACACACCTTTTGTGATTATATTGTTCCTATGCAACCCCATGTGGTATCATTCACATTATATTGAACCTTTGAAGTATCACACTTCTAGTATTTAAATCACTCCTAAAAATTTATAGAATAATCGGTCCCTTATTTTAGGATTTCAAACCTTCAAGTGGACTTGGCTAATGAAAAACATTGTCATCACTTTATTTTCCATTTGCCCAAGTTCTCATTTCATACAAAAAAACAAATTAGGCTCTTTTCATTCAAATCGATTTCAATCCATGATATAATTTTGGAAATATGAAGGGCATCAAATTCAAACTTTGTGATTTTAGTCATATCCTAAAGCACAAATTAGTACTTTAAGATGTCAATATTATACTAAAATGTTCGAGTTTGAGTTTATCACCTAAGCTCTTTTTCATGCCCAATATATGTTGGAATTAACCAAATAACAATAGATATTCATCCTTCATACTCTAAATCACTAGAATAAAGTATAATCACAAGAACGACTACGTATGAATATCTATAATAGGATCATATGTTATTGCTTGAATATGATATATAAAATATGTAATTAACAAGGAATCTAACCTGATTCCATTGATGCCATGGTTGAATTTTCCCCAAGAGACAAAGCACTGAATCTTTAAGAAGGTGCATGGATATGTACGACTGATTATTTTCTGATGGGGATTGAGAAATAATTGCATGTATTTATCCACTCCTTATGGACCATTGTTCTTCCAATTTATAGTCTAATTTGAATCTGACCCATCAATAATAACAAATTAGACCTTAAGGCTTTCTACACATTAAATCCATATAATATATATAAATAAATAGTATATCTTAAAACCCTTCATTTTCCATCAGATCACTTAATTGGGCTTTGGGCCTTAAATTAAATAGCTAGTTCATATTATAATTAACACATGTTAGCCCACAAAATAGAAAATTGCTAACAATCTCCCACTTGTGATACATGTGTTTACTATAGATAATATATGGCAATAACTTTATTGAGCTAAAAAAAATGTTATTTAATATCAGAAATACTTCTAAACAATCTGGTCCATTAGTTTTATCAATAAAAGATCAAAGAGGCCATCATTACTATTTTTTCGTAACGGGACCCATCATTGATAACAATATTGACTCAACCAACGACAAATATCAACTATGGATATGTAGCATGAAAATTACATGTAAGGTGATCTTAACATGCCTATTTCCAGTTGGATGAAGATGGAGACTTAGAAGTGAATGGAGGTTTTGATGATCTCCAAAAGTCATCAGCTAAGTAGGGAAGCTTAGTTAAAACCTTAGAAGATATTTGACCAAGGAAGAAGTTACTTCAGTTGAGTCAAATATGGTCCAGAAGACTACTGATCTGTTGCTGAAGAAAGGAATCAGACTGGTGGATTTTCAGCAGACTCAAATCAGATTAGTTCAGTTTGGGATCAGCCGAGTGTACATCAGACGAGTGATTTCGATCAGCAGAGTGGAAATGAATCAGAAGTTATTGCAACGGTAATAAATGCACTTGGAGTAATAAATGCTGAAGAGGAAGGGTATTTATGACAAATGATTGAAGAGAAACCTCGTATCAGCTTGGTGCATTAAATGCAAACTGACATAAAGTACAACGGAGTGTACAGTGATCAGTCGCAGGTTGTCGTTTCTGCAGAAAGGACCAGTACTCGAGGATTTGAACACCTGTCGATTTCTCAACGGGCAGATTTTCAAATCTCAAGTATAAATAGTTCAGTTCAAGAGTTAGAGAATGAGACAACACAACTGAGAGCAAATCCGAAGCAGAATTCTTCAAAGTCTCAAACTCAAGAACATAACACTCATCAGCCGAGTCATTTGTTGACAAAGGCAGAATAGAGAGAAAAGAAAATACATATAAAATCTTAGTGATTTTGTGAGGAATGTGTTGTGAGAAGCTGTTATCCATCTTTGTGAGTGATAAAGCTTTATAGTATAGGACTTCTTTGTGATTTTCTGTAACGAACTTGTGGCCAGTTCATTTGTTGTTTGGCGCAAGCAGAGTGTATTGTAATCTGTGTGATTATAGTATAACCCAAGATCTACGTGATTTGGAAGAGTGGACTAAAGGATTTTTATCCATATAACCACTATAAAAATCCTGTGTGTTTATACTTGCATTATTTCTTGCATATTTTCAAAGAGCATATTTAAACACTTAAGTTAACTGTTGAAAAGTTTTAAAAGGAGTTTGCAAAAACTGGGGATAAAACTTTTTCTAAGTTAAGAAAACTACTTGTGAAAAACACTAGATAAATCCGCTGCAAGTTAGTTATTTTAAAACTCTGATTTTCATAAAATCAGCTAAGTAAAATCAGAAGAGTGGTCTACTCTGCTGTTCAAAGCTTTGTGCGAGATCAGCTTAGTCTACTTACGATTCTTGATCAGCTTAGTCTGCTGATAGAAAAAGTTAAAGAATTTTAAAGATAAAATTTTTAGAGGTCTATTCACCCCCCCCCCCCCCCCCCCTCTAGACCTCATCTGACCACTTGGGACCAACATTCCAATTGATCCTCTTTATGACTCAAGAGAGTCTTGTTTGTTATACTTACAATCACTAATTGCTAAACTGCAGCAATAAGTCATGACAGTTATCTCAGAGTTATCATAACATAAAACACAATATTTAACAAACTTTAGTACGTACGAAATAATACGAAAAATATTGTGCACTTAATAATGTCAAAATTTAGAAAACGATACACAAAAGATATTCATAGACAAACTCCCACTAGTTTGGTACATCGTCTAAAAGACAAATACCCATACGAGCTACATGCTCATGCAACACCTTGGGTGGCAAACCCTTGGTGAGCGGATTAGCTATATTGAATTTTGTACTAATGTGTTCAATTGATACTTCATCATTCTGAACTCTTTCTTTAACAACTAAATACTTGATGTTGATGTGTTTGGACTTTGATGAACTGCAGTTTTTCTTAGAATACATCTCTGCGGATTTGTTATCACAATTAATCCTCAATGGCTTCTCAATGCCATCAATTATTTGCATCCCAGAGATAAAATTTCACAGCCATATGGCTTGATTTGATGTTCCATAACAGGCTATAAACTTTGTTTCCATAAAGTGGATCTCATGCTATCCACGCACCCAGCAAAGTAAGAGTCCGTATAACCAATAACCTCCAAGTGGTCAGATCTCCGAAAAGTGAGCACAAAGTCTTTTGTCCTCTGTAGATATCGCATAACCCGTTTTGCTACTTTCCAGTGAGCCAATCCTGGATAACTCAAATATCTGCCCAACATCCCTACTATGTACGCAATATCCGGACACGTACATACTTGAGAATACATGAGACTGCCTACTGCAGAAGCATAAGGGAACTTTTCCATTTTTTTTTCTCAAGTTCAACTTTAGGGCATTGGTGCAAACTAAATTTGTCACATTTTGCCACTGGTGTATCACCTGGTGCACAATGTTGCATATCATACCTACTAAGTACCTTATCAATGTAAGTATTTTGTGATAAACCAAGTATACATCTAGAAAGATCCCGATGGATCTGTATACCTAACACAAAAGATGCATCACCAAGATCTTTCATTTCAAAATTCCTAAACAAGAATTTATTGGTGTCATGCAACAAGTCCTTATCATTGCTTGCCAGTAGTATGTCATGGACATAAAGCACCAAAATGATAAACTTTCTCCCACTGAACTTGAGATAAATGCATTGATCAACAATGTTCTCTTTAAACCCGAAATAAGAGATCACTTGATCAAATTTCTGATACCATTGTCGGGGAAGCCTGCTTTAAGCCATAAATAGACTTCTTTAATTTACATACTAGGTGCTTTGAGTCTTCCGGCTCAAAATTCTCTGGCTGCACCATGTAAATTGTTTCATCAATGTCACCATTGAGAAACGTTGTCTTTACGTCCATTTGATGTAGCTCAAGGTCATAGTGAGCCACAAGTGCCATGATTACCCTAAATGAATCTTTCGTTGAAACGGGTGAAAAAGTCTCCCTGTAATCAATACCTTCTTTTTGAGTAAGTTCTTTGGCGACAAGGCGTGCTTTATACCTCTCAATATTGCCTTGTGAATCCCGTTTGGTCTTAAACACCCATTTACAACCAATCGTTTTAACATCTTTGGGCAAATCGACAATTTCCCAAACACCATTGTCGGCCATGGATTTCATCTCATCCTTCATGACTTCAATCCACTTAGCTGAATTGACACATGATTTGGCTTGATTGAAGGATATAGGATCATTCTCCAAACCTGTATCAAATTCATGCTCTTGGAGATAAACATAATCTTCACAAAATGCATTTCTCCTTTCTATAGTGGATCTCCTTAATGACACTTCCATTTGAGGTGGTTGAGGTGCAACTTCTACCACATGAAGTGGTTCATCAACCATTATGGGATCCTGCAAATGAGTTGGTGGTTCCAAGGGAATATCTACAACTACTACATTGTCTGGATTTGCAACACCAACAATGTCAGGAATGGTTACCTGAACACTATCAGTTGCAACTATGGTAGAAGTGTTAGGAAAATTTTGACTTTCCTCTTCAAAGACTATGTTCCTCGAATTAGTGCTCCCACTATCCTCAATAAATTTGGCATTCCCACTTTCGAAAAAGGATATGCTCGAGGGGATTATAAACTTGAATCCTCTTGACCTCTCAGAATAACCCACAAAGTAACAGTTGATTGTTCTTGAATCCAATTTTTTCTCGTCAGGATTGTATTGTCGAGCTTCAGCTGGACAACCCCAGAAATGCAATTGCCTAATGCTAGGTCTTTTTCCTGTCCATAATTCGTATGGGATTTTGTCAACAGCTTTACTGGGTACTCTGTTGAGTATATAAACTGCAGTCTTTAATGCCTCACCCCATAATGACTCTGGTAAAGAAGAATGACTAATCATCCTTCTGACCATATCTTTGAGGGTCCGGTTTCGCCTCTCAGCCACACCATTTTGACTTGGTGTTCCCGGCATGGTATAATGAGGAATGATCCCACATTCGGCTAGGTACCTTGCAAAAGGCCATGAACATTGTTCACCGGATCCGTCGTTTCTTCCGTAGTATTCACCACCATGGTCAGATTTTACGGCTTTGATCTTCTTTCCTAGTTGAAGCTCAACTTCAGCTTTAAAGATTTTGAACATATCCAAAGCTTGTGACTTCTCATGTATAAGGTACAAATAACCATAGCGTGAATAATCGTCTATGAACGTGATAAAGTATGTTTGCCCATTCCAAGATGCCTTATGAAGTGGTCCAGATATATCTGTATGTATCAATTCTAAGACGTCATTACACCTATTTGCACCTCTTTTCCGTTTGTCAGTTGTTTTTCCTTTAATACACTCTATGCAGATTTCAAAATCTGACATATCAAGTGATTCCAAAATTCCTTGTTACACTAACTTTTGTAAGCGTGGTTTGGAAATGTGCCCTAAACGCTTATGCCACAACATTGAGGAATTTTCTTTAGTTAATTTGCGTTTTGTACCAATATTACTTATATGTAAATTTTCATTGTCAAATGAAGGTAAAGTGTTTAATCTATAAAGCTTGTCAATTAGTGAACCAGTGCCAACCAAAGTGGAATTATGAAAAATACGAAATAAACCATTTCCAAATGAACAATGATATCTAAAGTTGTCCAAACAAGAAATAGAAATTAAATTCCGTCTAAAAGACAGTACTACAAAAGTATTTTTCAAATCCAAATAAACACCGGTTTTTAAAACAAGCCTAAAAACACCTATGGCTTCAACTTCAGCCTTATTGTCATTGCCCGTAAAGATATATCTTTCACCATCAGTTGGCTTTCGGCTCCTCAGGCAACCCTGCATTGTGACACTTATGTGAGTAGTAGCACCAATATATATCCACCAAGTGTCATTTGGTACAATTGCTAAATTAACTTCTGAACTGACAAAGTTTATAAGCGTACCTTTCTTTACACACCAATTGGCGTATTTGGGATAATCTTTCTTCATATGCCCTTTCTTCTTGCAAAAGAAACAGGTAAAAACTAGATCCTATGTCTTTTGCACCTTAGGAGATGATGCCCCAGTTCCTGCAGTTTCTTTACCCTTGTTATTGTTCCTTTTTCTTTTCTTACTCGGATCATTTGAAGTAGATGCCAAATGAGCATTTTCAACAGTTTCGAGTTTCAATCTCTCCTCCTCCTGCACACATTGAGCTATAAGCTCATTCAAAGCATTCAAAGTCCATTTGTCCCTTTGAGTATTATAACTTATCTTGAAAGGACTGAACTATGCAGGGAAAGAAATCAAGACCAAATGCACGAGAATGTCATCCGACACCTCTAACTTTAGTGCCCTCAGCCTTTTTACGAGATTTGAGACCTCCATAATGTACTCATGAATGTTTCCCTTCCCTTTGTACCGCATAGAGACAAGCTTAGATAGGACAGTGCTTATCTCGAAAATGGATAGCTTCATGATCATAAGACTCACGCGATTAGATTGCTCCCACTTTTCAAATGCAGTTTTTTGATCAGCAGTACTTTCACTGGTCTGAACTGCGGGGCGATCTACCCTTAATGCATGGTCATGATCCATGCAACCCAACACAATAATAACGTGTTCCCTCCATTTCTTATAGTTTGTGCCGCTAAGCACAGGGATGCTGCTAATGTTTGCAGATATTGAAGATGCTGATTCCAAACAAAAACAAACATTCTCACAATTAATAAAAAAAAAACCGCATATATATAAAATCCAAACATATGTATATATACATATACATGTAAGTGGGTCTTACGATAAGATACCAATCACAACATTGAATTTAGTCTTTGGACAAAAATAACAATTTGTTAACGGTACTCTTATAAAAATAGCTCAAACGATATAACTTAAACCGGTCACACAATATGCCTTTCTTTGGAACGACATATTGAATATATGGTAAAACCTTAAATATTTTCTTTATGTTGAGCTTAAATAACCTATATCTGGCCTAAAATAATTTTCTTTTGGGCTAATTATCTTAGCATAGATATAACATGTTTATAACTTTAGATTAATAACTTAAATCTAATAGTGGTTACTTTGGCAACATATTAAATTCAAATCATCAATTTCAAGAAATAAACGTATCAACTGTATATAATAATTAAAAAAAAAATTATTAAATCCTTCACTGCTAGTGATGATGTCAACAATACAACAAAATGACATCATCACCACTAAAATATAAAACTGTAACATAGGAATGTACAAAAGCGATGAATATGTGCAAAGCACCTTTAATGATGTTGATGTGCATCAACACTCCCAAACCAAAAGTTATGGAATTTAATATTCAAGACATTAACTAAGAAACCAAAATCAGCAAATTGATTTCAAACAATACCGAGAAAAAAATCAATGATTCATAAAAAAAAAATTGATTCAACACCAACTAGATAATCAGACACAAGCCCCTTCTCGGACGGATTCCTCCTTTTGCTCCTCAGCCTACGGGGTATTAGCAGCCGTTTCCAGCTGTTGTTCCCCTCCCAAGGGCAGATTCTTACGTGTTACTCACCCGTCCGCCACTGGAAACTACCAAAATTTGGAAAAATTGATTTTTATATACCGCAAAACTTTGGCCCAAAAATTTCATCAAATTGATATAAAAAATATATATAAATAAATAGTATATCTTAAAACCCTTCATATTCCATAAGATCACTTAATTGGACTTTGGGCCTTAAATTAAATAGCTAGTCCATATATTATAATTAACACGTGTTAGTCCACAAAATAGAAAATTGCTAACAAAATAATCTTGCTAAAAATTTATTAAAATCTTCGGATTTGAATTTATCACACAAGCATCAAGCCTACAATTAAAATAACACTCAAAACTTGAGGTTTGAGTTTATAGCATAAATTTAAAATTTAACTCAAATTTTCATGATTGAGTTCAAAGGCCACTGGTTTAGCACAATATTATAGATGATGATATTCAACATTAAATTATTAGTACCAATTGTCAATCGGCTTCATCAATTATTCGGGTTGGACCTATACTTTTGTACTTATTATTAAGCATTCACAAGCACAATATTATAGATGATGATATTCAACATTAAATTTTTAGTACCAATTGTCAGTCAGCTTCATCAATTATTCGGGTTGGGCCCATACTTTTGTACTTATTAAATTATTAAGCATTCACGTATATAAGATTAGTGATAGAGCAAAGACAAAAACATCCCTATACTTTATTTAACTCCCAAAAATCCTTCTATATTATTTTAATTCTTAAAAAAAACCCTGTGATCTCAAATAAGTGCCAAATACACCCCTAAAAAAGAGAGTGTGTTTCAAACGTCAAAATTGCAAGTATTTGTTCACATTTTGCTTTTGATATGTTAATTTTACCCCTGACATCGAAAGACAAAAATGCCCCATATGCTTTGTCTAACTCCCAAAAAAAACCCCATGTGTCATTTTAAATCCCCAAAACCCCCATGTGTTTGATTTTAAATACCACAATCGACCCAAGTAGTATATACTTAATTTTTCAAAAAGAATAAATAAATTTAAAGAAAAAACACATTGGGGTAATCTTGTCATTCCACCAAAAGTCAAAAATAAAATTATAAGTATATACTACTTGGGTCGAGTGTGGTATTTAAAACCAAACACAGGGGAATTTTGGAAGTTAAAATAACACAGGGGAATTTTGGAAGTTAAAATAACACAGGGGGATTTATTGGAGTTAGACAAAGCATAGGGGGTGTTTTTGCCTTTTGCTCATTACTGATTGGGGCAAAGCAAGATCCCTATTTGCCAGAACAAAGTCCTTCGAAATAACATCACTGCCCTTTAATCAATGAAAGGACAAAAATATCCTACCAATCTAAATCCGGGTAATGTAAAAATCACTTAATTGATTTGATGATTTTCAATATAATAAGAAAATATAGCAAAAGGAAGAAAAATGCCAAATAACTGTGTTTTACTTTATAAAGATGGTAGTAGCATAATAATAAACATTTCAGTTGGAAGAGTATTTATTTCCCAATTACCAACCATATAAGAATTAAGAATAAACGAATAAGCCCAAAAAGAAGAGTACGCAGTTGTAATTTTGTCCATCAAAATATAAAACATTAAGTAATGTTATAAACTGATCAATATTTCTCATGAATTTCTTTGACTGCCACTCATTCATTGAAAACATGTGAAAGGAAAACAAAAAAAATAAAAAAAATTCCGTACTATTATGAATAATTTCCTCATTTGTTACACAACATATATGAATAATTTTTATATAAAATGACCTTGGTTGATATCTAATCATGATATATAAGTTATCGTAAAAATTATATTTTTCTTTATTCAACTTTCGCGCACAGCACGATCGAGTTCTATGCTAGTGATAGTGTATTGGTAAATGTAAGTTGTCAATTGCAAATTATAAAAAATAATTAAATTAATCATATCAGAAAGTATATGTCGGCTGCGAAGTTTTTCTTGTAAGAATCTCAACTACCTCTCATAATAACACAACAATAAAACAAAAAAAATATCTCCACTACCTCTAATAATAATAAAAAAAAATCTCAATTACCTACATCTCAAAAAAAAAAAAAAAAAATACTTCCTTAATCTTATTTTTATTTATCTCTTGCTACTGTTGACCAGTCAACTTGATTAAATTTATAAAAAATTATAATAAATAATCTAATTTCACTACAAGAAAATGGGTTTTCAGTAACGGAAATTTTCGTTGGTGAAGCCTCGATTTCCGTTGGTATTCAAGTGTAGCAACGGATTTTTTTCGTTGGATATTCCGTGTGTGAAGGCCCCATAGGTAAATGGAGTGACGGAATAATTTTCCGTTAGTAAATATAGCGACAATATATTTTTTGTTGGTAACTTTGTTGGAAAATGTTGTACAATTTTTTTGTTGGTAATTATGTTGGTATATTACTAACAGAATTCCGCCGCCTTAAATTTGTTGTTATCATGTCGCCAATTGGTTGGGAACATTGCAACGGATTTTGTATCAGAATTATATTTATGTCGGCAAATCCGTTGGAAATATTATGTCGGCATAAATATGTTGGTAGCGGTGTGGTTATCGCCCGGGCGCTTAGGTAATGCCTAGGCGAGCAATTAACCCCCGCTCGTGTGCCTGAGCTACTCCTAGGCGGTTAACCATCGCCCGGGCGCTTAGGCAACGCCTAGGCGAGCAGTTAACCCCCGCCGCTCGTATGCCTAGGCGATTCACCATCGCCCCGGCACCTGGGTTGCGCCTAGGCAATGAGGCGGTAGGCATGGCCTGGGCAACGCCTAGCAAATCCATTGGAAATATTATGTCGGCATAAATATGTTGGTAGCGGTGTGGTTATCGCCTGGGCGCTTAGGCAAGGCCTAGGCGAGCAATTATCGCCTGGGCTGTTGACCATCGCCTGAGTGCCTAGGCTATGGGACGCCGCCTAGGCGGTATGTTTTAATTAGATTGTAGGAGGTGGGATTTGAACCCTTGACCTCATGCTTTGCTTGTATAGATAAGATGTTGCAACCAATTGAGCTGGACAACTTCATTGATTTATAATTGAAAATATATATATATATATATATATATATATATATATATAATTGCATGCTTATCCCTTATGTTCAGTAAAATTATAAAAATATCCTTGAGGTTTCAATAATTACCAAGACATCTCATATGTTAATTGTTGTTTAAAAGATTCATAAATAAAAAAAAAATTATCCTTTGTTCTTCTTTAAAATTATATTTTATATAAATTATAATAATTTTGTATTTTCTCCATGTTTTAAATTATATTTTATAAAAATAAAATGTTAAAAGATCATAACACCCTAAGAGTAGTCAAACTCAAATTTAATGGGTTAAGTAGTTGACCAATCATAACTTTTACATATAACTATAGTTAAAATATAATAATTATTTGATAGAATAAATAACTCATCATCTAAGCGCGATCATTGATGGTACTAATTGAGCAAATGGCGAGTCTGATACTGATTAATCGTAAAATATATTATTTTAACACGGGGAGAGGGATGGTCAGGTATATATAAAAAATTATTATTTTTAGTTTTAAAATTTAATTAAACGTATAAATAAAAATTAAATTGAATATTGTTAAATACTTATACTTTTTCTCAAAAGAGTATTAAAATAAATTTATTTTTAATAATCTGAAAATTAATTAGTTACCTTTGCAGATAATTGTGAATTTTAATAAACCACATTAGTTTTATAGGAATTATGTTGTTGATGACGGTTCTTTTTAGTTAAAGGTCAACAACATAATTGCTATGCACAATATATTTACTTATATCCGTAATTTGTCGTTATTCTTTACGACGATAATTTGTTTTATCGTCGTTCAGTGGCATGTTTGTCACGAACACCAAAATAGTGAGGAAATTTAATACTTTAATAGAATTTCTACGAAATTTTCTTATGATATTCCATCGGTGATTTGTCGCTATTATCGAATGTATATTTTTTATTTGTAATTTCATTATTATTCAGTTATAAATTCGTTATTAATAAAGATTTTGTCGTATGAAACATTTTTTCTTACAACTTAATAACCAAATTCCTACAACAACAAAAAAAAATATCATAATGTTCAGTTAGTAATTTGTCGCTACCAAATGAGGACATTTTATATTTAATTCTGTTAGTATTCATTATAAATTTGTTACTAAGAGTGACAATTTTTTCTGTTAGAGTTATGACATCGCTGTTAGTTTATAGTTGTGACAGTTTAATAACATAATTTCTAGACATATTCTTTTCATTTTATATGCTTTAGTAATTTGTCGTTATTTTTGTAAGAACATAATTTCTTTTATTTCCATCGTTGTTCAGTTGCAAATCTGTAACTGACTTAAAAATAGCCACGGATTATTTTTCATTGGAATGATTTCGTCACTATGGATCAATATTTCTTACTACTTAACAACGGAATACCCACGAAAAATATTTTGTTTAGATATTTAGTTGGTAATTTGTCGCTATTATTGATGAAACATCTTTTCCATCCTTGTTTAGTTACAAATCTGTAAGTGACTAAAAAAATAGTGACGAATAGTTAACGGAATACCTACGAAAAATATTTTGTTTAGATATTTAGTTGGTAATTTGTCGCTATTATTGATGGAACATCGTTTCCGTCGTTGTTTAGTTACAAATCTGTAAGTGACTAAAAAAATAATGACGAATTATATTCCAATGGAATGATTCCGTCGCTATGGATCAATTTTTCCTACAACTTAACAACAAAATAACTACGAAAAATATTTTTTTAGATATTTTGTTGGTAATTTGTCGCTACTATTGATGGAAAATTGTTTCTGTTGGTATTTTGTTATAAGTTCGTTACTAATAGTAACAGTTTTTATTTCCGTTGGAATAATGGCGTTGCTGAAGACCCCTTTTTTTGTAGTGTTTATATATTTCACTAATAAGTTGATTATCATATGACACCATATATATTAATATTTTTTAAAAAGTTTAATACACAACAAATATGAATAATTTAACATGATAAGTCACTTAAAAGATATAAAAGTTTGACCGAATATTATAGCTAATGGAGTAAAAATAATGGGACGGAGGGAGTAATACTCAACTACCTCTAATAAGAAGAAAAAAATTCTCAACTACCTACATCAAAGGGGAAAAAAAGAAAGAAACCTTAACTACCTAATATAATCTTGAATGCCAGGATCAGGGCCGACCCTCCCCCTAGGCAACTTAGAGGGTTGCCTAGGGCCCCGAGGGTAGAAGGGTCTCAATTTTTTTTGTATATGATGTATTATTTTATTTATAATTTAATAATTAAAATATGATTTATTTTTCATACATGGTAAGATTATATATAAGGACTTAGGAATGTAGTGTACAAAAATAGAATCTAACGATGTTAATTTTCTTATTGAGTTTGAAACTGTATTTAAATAAGACGAGCTCAAAAAGCTTTAGTCGAGTCTAACATAACTCAAGCCTGATTAACTTTACATATATTTATATTTAGTTTATCAAGTTGATCTCGAATCATGTTTCTAAGGCTATTAAAGTTTAAGTTTGATATGTATAATAAATGTGATCTAAATCAACTTTTATTGACCAAATTTGACTCAAATATAAAATGATATAGTTTAATTTTATTGGATTTTGAGTTGCTTATGTCAACCACATTTTGTAGCAATGTTATACGAGTATAAAAATTTATTCTGATACATTTTAACTATATATTAATTAATTTTTGACATGTAAAATTCACTTTCTATTAATGCGCATTTGTTATACTCTTACAACTACATTTATCACACTTATGATATTTGTTTGCTGAAAAATGTTTTCAAAATTAAGAATTAATAAAAAAAATATTTACGACTTATTATATCAAAAAATTAAGAGTATTTGTCATTTTATCTATCAAGAAAAAGATAGTTGGTAAAAACTAAAATGCATATATTAATCAATAGTTTTGCATTTTAAAAAATAGACACTTTGCACTCTTGAAACATAAATTTAGCACTTTGCACCCTCGAAATATGAACAATCCAGCACTTTGCACCCTCTTTTATTTTCCTTAAAAACCTAGGAAGGTAATTCATTTTTGGATCTTGGCACTTTGCACCCCCGAAACACGAGAAACGGGCATTTTGCACCCCCGAAATAGAATTAGCACTTAGCACCCTTGGATTAAGAACAACTCAGCAACTTGCACTTCGAAACACGAGAAATGGACACTTTGAACCCCCTAAACACAAAATTAACACCACCTCAAATTAAGAAAAACTCAACAATCAGCACCCCCTCATTTTTTCAGCAAAGTTGACCACCGTGGTAAAAGAAACCTAAGGGAAAAATAGGTAATTCATTTTCTATTTTCTTAAAATTTACAAAATACGATTATGAATACTAGAATATTCATTTGCAAAATATATTTTATTTAATTACCAATTTTTCGGATGTCCTCAAAATATCCAAAAGAATTCGAAAAGTTTCTAGAAAGTTAATACATAAATTTGACTGAATCATATTACAAAAACAAATTTTAAGATGGAGAGAGAAATGAGTATTCTAGTATTCATAATCATATTTTCAAATTTAAGGGAAAAAAAATGAATGACCTATTTTGCCCCTAGATTTTTTGCCCCTGATGGTCAACTTTGCCCAAAAAAATGAGGGGTTCTAGTTGTTGAGTTTTTCTTAATTTGAGGTGCTCAGTGCTAATTAATTTTGTGTTTAGGGGGTTCAAAGTGTCCATTTCTCGTGTTTTGGGGGTGCAAGTTGATAAGTTGTTCTTAATTCAAGGGTGTTAAGTGCTAATTCTATTTTGGGGGTGCAAAATGTTCATTTCTCGTGTTTTGGGGGAGCAAAGTGCCAAAGATTCAAAAATGAATTACTTATTTTGTCCCTATGTTTTTTGAGGAAAATAAAAGAGGGTGCAAAGTGCTGAATTGTTCATATTTTGGGGGTGTAAAGTGCTAAATTATGTTTTTAGGGTGCAAAGTGTCTATTTCTCATATTTTGGGGATACAAAGTGCAAAAAACCCTTTTTACGTACAGATTTAGAAATTAAACGACATATGATTGTCGGCTAATGATACTGCCAGCACAATATATTTATAACATTTTTTATCACGTTAGTCAGCAATTTACTTTTTGGCTTTGCAATTCTTTCTTTTTCTTTCTTTTGAGAATATTTTTTGCAAAATATTAAGCATGATTACTTTAGGAAAGTGTCTTTATAACAACCCTATTATTATTTTGGAGAGAATTGCATTTTTGGTTTTGAGCTTTAGGTCAATTCACATTTTGGTTCTGAGATTTATGTGTCCAATACATTTCGTACAGTGCTTTAACAAATTATGACACATTTGGTACATCCGTTAAAAACTGTCGTTAAGTGGTGACGTGGTAGTTAAGTCTATTTTCAAATTATTTAATTATAATTATTAATTATTTATTATTAATAATTGACCTAAAGCTCAGTACAAAAAATGGAACTTGACCTAAAACCTAGTACCAAAAATGCAATTCTCTTCTAAAAAAATTTTGATTGGTTAATTTTTTTGACTAAAATTTTCTAGAATTTTGAATTATTCTATTTCTAAAAAAATTTTGATTGGTTAATTTTTTTGACTGACATATATAATTTATATTAATTAGATTGGAGTTTTCCATGTACAATTTAAATTTTTTATTAAATCACCAAATTAAATGAAAATATTTTGTAATCATATATAAATTAAACAATTACATCAATTTTGCTTCACCAATGTTATACTCCTTAATATTTGATTGGGAAGATATGGGTATTATATGCGTTTCACTATAACTCCGAGTATTGCACCCGTGTATTCAAGAAAGATTAAAAGGGCACACCAATATTTACATTACATTTATTTATTGATTAATCGTAGACTTTAATTAGCCAATTACAAACTCAAAAGATTGGTCTTGTTACTCTTTTAAAATGTTTTGCTTTGCTTTGCTCTCTTTCTTGAGTTTATGAGTTCAATTATTTGAAACCACCATCACATTTATTGCTTAATCTGATTGTTGTTTTTATTTGTAAGATGTTCAAACAACTTAAAAATAGGGGTTGATCTGGGTTGGGTTATTTGTGACATTTATGGTGATACTAAATGATATTCTCGTGAGATCAACACGTAACTCACAATCTTGTCACTTGGATAATGATTTTAGAGTTTTTGAACTCATTTGTTTTTTATTCTACTTTCTTCACTTCATGTTAGTGTTTTTTTTTTTACTTTGTTTACTTTTTCTTATCTCATTAATGAAATGACTTAACTATTAAAAAAAGTACCTAACACATGAAGGTCGAAATGACAACTGAAATAATTTCGTTACAGAAATTTTGTTCGAATCTATTTCAATTATTGTTGAAGTACAAAGATAAAATAAATACAAATGCTAACATTAAATTAGATAAATACTCACATTAGTGAAAATTAAAATTAACATTTTGATGCACTTAATATTTGGGTATTTTATTAAAAAAAAATTAATGTTTGGGGATTGGATTGGGCTAGGGTTTTGGGATAGTGGGATCTCAAGTGTGTGGGTTGGACTGAAAGTTGGGTCATTTAGTTAGTATTGTATTTTCCAAGTTTCAGGTAATTAGAATTTGGGCTTAGTTATGGATATGTGGGCTAAAGAAATTGGACTAGGGTCATAAATGCCTCATGCACACACAAAGAGCATATAAAGAACTAGGGTTGTCAATTGGGCGGATTTCAATCCGAATTCGATTCAAATTTGGTTTGATTTATTAGGATAATTGTCCGATTAGTGATTCGATGAACCTGATCCGATTAAAAAGATTCCTAATCCGAATTATATGGAGTGAATATAGATTTAGACTGATCCGGTCCGTTATAGATCCGTATCCGATATATATTACTATATGTTGTTTATATATTATGTATTTAAATAAAAATAAAAATAAAACTATTTATGTTCCATTAAAATCTTTTACTATATTAAAAATAATCTTAAAAAGAAATGCATGAGAGGTGATGTTGGACTGACCTGATAACTAATTGGGCCAAAATCATATTAATTTATGCTATTTAATAAGAAAAATCAAAATCATAACCATTCATCTATGTAGTAGCCGCCATCTTTCCTCTACTTTTTCGTCCAATTTTTTTTTCTCTACCATTATTGGGTTTTCTTCTTTTTTTTCCCAATTTCTATCTTTTTTATTTATAATTTTGTTTATTCCTTTGTTCTATTTTTTATCGTTTATATTTGTTCATCATATTCCATCTTTTACAATTTTCTAACAATAGTTTTGATGAAATAAGTAAAATATTACATTTTTAAGTCATAGTGATGGAATCTACAAGTGATTTGAAGGAAAATTTCAATTTTTCATAAGATTCAAGTCAGTTATGTAATATTTTGAGCCTGCTGAAAAATTGGAATTTTCTCCAAGGTTTATGTTCACAGTTTTAACCAATTTTTTGCGGATACTTTAAATAAGTTTCAATACAAAAATATATTTAAAGTGGTATTGTATGCAGCCCTGGACAATGTTTTTATTATGTTATAAGTCGATTTTCAAATATTTTGAGCCTGTCGAAAAATTGACTTATAAAAACAAAAATAAAAATTGTTCATAGGGGTAAGTACAAAACCCTCGATAATTTTTTGTTTGATTCAAGCTAATTTTTTTATATTTTGAGCTAGTTGAAAATTTAAAATTTTTTCCAAGAGGTAAGTTCACAGTTTACCCAATTTTTTGGGCATACAAAAAATCAGTTTAAATACAAAAATATATTCAAAGTGGTGCTTACATAGCCCTGGGCAATGTTTTTCTTATGTTATAAGTCGGTTATCCGATATTTTGAGCCCGTGGAAAAATTGAATTCCTCGAAGGGGTAAGCCCACGGTTTTGGCCAATTTTTTACGGATACTTAAAATCTTATAAAAAAAATGTTCATAGGGGTTAGTAAAAAACTCCCGACAATTATTCGTATGATTCAAGTAAGTTTTGTAATATTTTGAGCCAGTGAAAAAATTGAAATTTTCTCCAAGGGCACAATTTTATCCAATTTTTCGGGGATACAAAAGATTTGTTTAAACACAAAAATATATTTAAAGTGTTACGTACACAGCCCTGGACAATGTTTTTCTTATGTTATAAGTCGGTTTTGTGATATTTTGAGCCCATAGTAAAATTGAATTCCTCGAAGGGGTAAGCTCACAGTTATGGCCAATGTTTTATGGATACTTAAAATCTTATAAAAACAAAAAATTTGTTCATAGGGATAAGTATAAAACCATCGACAATTTTTCATAAGATTCATGTCAGTTATGAAATATTTGGAGCTCGTGGAAAAATTAGAATTTTCTCCAAGGGTTATGTTCACAGTTTTAACCAATTTTTTAATGATACTTAAAATCTTATAAAAAGAATGTTCATAGGGGTTAGTACAAAACCCTCGACAATTATACGTATGATTCAAGTCAATTTTGTAATATTTTGAGCCAGTAGAAAAATTGAAATTTTCTCCAAGGGGTAAAATTTTCAAATTTTTCGGGGATACAAAAAATTAGTTTAAACACAAAAATATATTAAAAGTGTTACTTACCCAGACCTAAACAATGTTTTTCTTATGTTATAAGTCGGTTTTATGATATTTTGAGCCTGTGGAAAAACTGAATTTCTCGAAGGGGTAAACTCAATGTTTTGGCCAATTTTTTATGGATACTTAAAATCTTATAAAAACAAAAAGATTGTTCCCAGGGGTAAGTATAAAACCCTCGACAATTTTTCATAAGATTCAAGTCAGTTATGTAATATTTTGAGCCTGTTGAAAAATTGGAATTTTCTCCATAGGTTATGTTCACAGTTTTAACCAGTTTTTTGCGGATACTTTAAAAAAGTTTCAATACAAAAATATATTCAAAGTGTTACGTACGCGGCCCTGGACAGTGTTTTCATATGTTATAAGTCGGTTTTCAAATATTTTGAGCCCGTGGAAAAGTTGACTTCCTCGAAGATGTAATATCATAGTTTTGGCCAATGTTTTATGTATACCTAAAATCTTATAAAAATAAAAAAAAATTATTCATGAGGGTAAGTACAAAACCCTCGATATTCAAGCTAATTTTGTAATATTTTGAGCTAGTTGAAAAATTGAAATTTTATCTCAAGGGGTAAGTTCACAGTTTTAACCAAATTTTTGTGCATACAAAAAAAGTTTAAATACAAAAATATAATCAAAGTGGTGCTTTCACAGCCCTGGGCAATGTTTTTCTTATGTTATAAGTCGGTTATCCGATATTTTGAGCCCGTGGAAAAATTGAAATTTTCTCCAAGGGGTATGTCCACAATTTTAACCAATTTTTTGCGGTTACTATACATAAGTTTAAATAAAAAACATATTCAAAGTGGTATGTACACAGCCCTGGACAATGTTTTTATTATGTTTTAAGGTTGTTTTCAAATATTTTGAGCCCGTGGAAAAATTGACTTCCTGGAAGGGAGATCACAGTTTTGGCCAATTTTTTACATATTTTTAAAATCTTATGAAAAAAAAAAACATTGTTCATAGGGGTAAGTACAAAACCTTCGATAAATTTTCGTACGATTCAAGCTAATATTGCTAAAAATGCTAAACGGATCTGGATAATTTATCCGGATCCGGGATATCCACCGGATTCGAATTCGGATTCGGTCGGCTACTTTTCAAGATCCGCATGGATCTGGATAGAAGAAATTGAAATCGGTCTCGGATCCGGATCTGCCCTGATCCGGTCCGAGTCCGGCCCATTGACAGTCCTATAAAGAACCTCAAAATATATTAGACACAAAGTAGGCTTCATAAAATTTGATTTGGGATAATATCACTTAAATCTACTGAAACCTTAATTGGTCCGGTTGTGATTAATCTACTTAAACAATTGATCAACCATATTACAGTTAATATTCTCTTTTTAAGAATATAGTCCGTCTAAACAAAGATAGTTATTATAACAAAGAAATTGTGACTTCAGATTAATATATTACTAGCTTGTGTCACTATATAGAATTTTTATATTATATTTCAATCAAAATCAATTTAATAATAGCTACTAAAGAATTTATTGACTTCTATTGTTTAAGTCAATTAATGTTAATATTTTGCACTCAGTACAAAACAAAAGACATGTTGAATAAAAGTAAATGAACATTTGATAAATCATAAACAAGTGGTATATATTGATATTTATTCATTAAGTGATGAACTATATTGTTTGGTATGCTTCTAATATTTATACAAACATGTGATCATATAAACACCAACTTAAATACAACTCGTCGTCTATAGGCTATACGGTAATATCTAAAAGGCAAAATAGCAATTTACGTCCCTTAACTTTTACTGGTCCGCAGAATCAGGATACTTAATTTTTCAGCAAGCATTTTACGTCCCTTAACTTTCATTGGTCCGCAGAATCAAGACACTTAATTTTTCAGCAAGCATTTTACATCCCTTAACTTTCATTGGTCCGCATAATCAGGACACTTAACTCTTCAGCAAGCATTTTACGTCCCTTAACTTTCATTGATCCGTAGAATCAGGATACTTAATTTTCCAGCAAGCATTTTACGTCCTTTAACTTTCACTGGTCCGCGAAATCTATAATTTTTTATACCCGTAATTTTAGTCCACTTGACAGCAATTTCAGTCCACAACTCGCCTAAAATTCCATAATTACAACTGTACAATTAATTTTGGGGTTTGAATTAATATTGATGTTAAATAGTTGTAGACAGTTTGTTAATTGTTTGTCAAGTGGGTGTTTGTTTTGTCAAGTGGAATTTAATGTCCTGCTGCCAAAATGTTTCAAATAGGATTTATTTTGCATTGTGCTCTATAAACAAGAACCTACCTAAGCCGACTAAAAACAGAGGAGCATAATGGATGTAAAGTTATAGGTAGTCCGAAAAATTTATAGGAATGAAGTTGCGGTCAAGTGAACTAAAATTGCTGATATAGAAAAGTTATAAGACGTATTTTGCTTGCCCAAAAATTAAGTGTCCTGATTCCGCGGACCAGTGAAAGTTAAGAGATGTAAAATGCTTGCTGGAAAATTAAGTGTCCTGATTCTGCGGACCAGTGAAAGTTAAGGGACGTAAATGCTTGCTGGAAAATTAAGTGTCCTTATTTTGCGGACTGAAAAATTAAGTGTCTTGATTCTGCGGACCAATAAAAGTTAAGGGACGTAAATTGCTATTTTGCCTATTTAAATTTATCCTCTTCTGGCCTCTTCACCAATCATAACATTCCTCACCGCCTTTGCTATTTTTTCACTTCCAATCAAAACCCTCTTCACATTCGTCTATAGTAACTGGGAATTTTATAAGCATGCACTCCCAATTCGCCTTTGCTATTTTTTCACTTCCAATCAAAACCGCACTCCCAATTTTTAGAGTTATTTGCTAGTAATGTCATTTACTACATGGACACGACACGGGACCAAATTTAACCTATGTCGCGATCCTTTTGACGATTAGATTTGGGTAATACTTAAAAGCGTTTTATAATGTTTTAAAAAAAATTGAAGCTACGTTATCAGTATTTCAAGTTTTGGAAAATAAAATCCTAACGAGATTAATGTCGAAATTGATATTGGAGTACAATTTTGGGCTCGAGAATATACCGAAAAGGGGCGAGTCAAGAAATCTTACACCAAATTTTCCCGATCCCGATCACAAAATGCCCGAAGAAACCCTTCGTCTCCACCAAATTCTCTCTGAACGGAAACTCATCACTGCACACACTCTCCACATCTCTCTCAAATTCGTGCACAAAAACATGAGTTTGAGCAGAGCCGCCCCTTTTTCTCCTCAGCGCCACCGCGGAATGCCCCTTTGGTCCATCTATAAGTATCATGTCCCATGCGTGCGGCATCGTATAAGTGGTTCGGCAAGTCGTTAATCGCCAATTTACAGTCCGAAAACAATAGATTTTGTACCGGCCGAAATTCGCCTTTTATTTCCCTTCTATAGTGCTCAATCAAAACGTATAACTCGCTCACTTTAGTCGTGAATAGCACGTCGTACACTTCGGTGTAGAGATGTTTTTCTTCGAGTTTCGAGACTAAATATGACCGCTCGTCGATGATAATGGTACGCCCGTTGCGGTTGAGGGAGTCCTAAATTAGTGTTTCGTGTGTGATTCCAAAAACGAGGAAGTTACAAGGGGCGGATTTCACCTCCACGAAGGTCATTCGTACGTCGGAGGAGGAAATATTGACGGAGGAGTAAAAGAGGAGAGCGTCGAATATGTGTTGGGTAGTTCAGAATTTGGATACGTCATCGTCTGCGGCTGTTTTGGCTGCATCCCTGGTGGTAATTAGAGCGTTTGAAATGAAACACACTAAAACTCTCTACTTGAGTACATTGTAGAACGCCAGAATCAGAACCGAAAGTATATTATAACCCAATTTAACTCAAAGAAAGCCACCTACAAATAAGTCCGCACTCCTTCGTACACATCTAAAAATGCCAACGAAATTCAGAAACACTACTTCAGTGTGAGGCTGGAAATATTTACAACGAATAATTCAAGAGAAACAAATTAGTTTGCTATGATATAGGAGAGAAATATCAGGGATTGTTAAGCAATATGATGCAGATTATCAGTACAAAGACATCAGAATCAGGGAACACAATATGAGCAGATTTTCTTGGGGGAGGGGGGAATCTGGCCCCCCGGTCCCTCTTTAGGTCAGCCCCGAGCTTTAGCTAATCACGATACATCTAGAAAGACCAAGAGAAAAAAAAATTAATAAACGGAGTACCAGCTCGGAAATGATGCAAAGTAATCAACAGAAAAAGGTCTCTTAGAATGCTATTTTCTTAAGTAATTCATAAGAAAATGATTGATATATATGATTTTACAGTCCAGATATTTACAAATTTAATCAAGAACTATATATCAATTGCACAATGAAATACTCGCTATGTTATGAACATGTACCTTGTAGTAAGCTAGCCTGGGGATTAAGGATAACAAGTTAGCTTCCTTAATCAACTTAACTGCTGCATGAACTAAAAACCATCCCTGTTCTTATGGGAAATAAAATAGTTCAGAATCTATTTTTCAACCTATGAACTTTAATTCATTTCAATTCGGTATAGAACACGAAGTTTGGTTTCTCCCAATGGGTTATATTAGCAAAATTAGTCACTGTCTTCGGCCTGACTTATTTTTCAACATGATCTGCATATTCTTTACTCATTGATAGGAAATTAGGAACTATTAGGAAGATCGAAAAGCAATTTGTTCCTGAAAAAGAGATGGGACTGACCAAAAACACAAAGATCCTGATAGAACCAGCATCACTTATCCTTGTACTTTGCAAGCATCTATCCATTCTGCTGCAAATGCCTGCCAAGAATACGTCTTTTGTTTTATAAATCTTTCAATGCATGGTTATGTTCATTTACCATTTTTTTGGCTTCATCAATAGTAAAAATACAAACTTAGTATATTGGTACATGAGACATGAATCAGTGAATATTAGTACCTGATTTCATTCTCCCCTTACCTTTATCATCTTTTATTCAATGAAATTATGTAGATGAATCATTTATTCATATACAGAGTGATGAAGTAGTATCACAAATAAAGTCTGACATCGGAGGAAATGAAAAGTGCAAACTTACAAGAGAAAATACTTACATTTGTGTCATCAGCAATTCCATCACTTTTAGCACCATAGTCCATTACATTGCCTTTTTGCATGCTTCTGAGTTTTGGCACTAAAGCAAGCCAAATTATCTGATGAAAGACGAATGAGAAACTAAACAACATAAACTAGAAATCTAACATTCCTCATTCTGAATACATGATTTCGTTCACTGGAGTTCTGATGAATGCTGTAAGAGCGAACAGTATTTATATTGGTCGAAAACGGGCAAAAATATCTGTGCAGTTATAAGCTACAGAGTTTTAGTTTGCTAGTTTCTAACAACATTGTCAATTTTATGTCTTGCAAGTATAAATAATCAACTATATAACAAGCTGTAGAGTAATACAAACTCAAGAGCGAAGATATTACCTGAACTTTTAGTCCCACTATAGGAATTATCCATCAATTTTACAAGAAAACTTCAGCACTAATTCCATTTAAGAACAGTCTATAATGTTACAGGACCGTACACTTATCTTGTCAATGGACAGTATTTTGTATTTTCTCAACACCCACAAAACCTTCATCAACAAATTACTTTATTCACGAGAAACAGATGTTTCATCAGGCCCATCCTCAGTTTCAGAATCTGTATACTCTTGTTTATCAAAAGCAAATCTCATCTCTCGATTGACCAATTCAGCAAGATCATGCCTATTTGCATTCTTATAAGCATCTATGATTGCTTTATATAAAGCTTCACTAGGCTCGATTTCTCCATATTTTAATTGGCTGTATATACGCTTCACGCCTTCAAGCATCCCAGCTTTTCCATAACAATTTACAAGATTAATCAAAGTAACAACATCTGGCTCAAGTCCCTCATCTTGCATTTTTGTAGCAAATGTAACCCCATCAAAACGTTTTTGTAACATATTCTTATATGTCGTTTTTATAAGCATACATCATGGTAGCAAATGTAACCCCATCAGCGAAATTTTTGTCTCTCAAAGAATCATATATAACTTTTGCTTCGGAAACCATACCCAATTCCGCATATAAATTAAGCATACTATTTGATGCGATAATATCCGGGCCTCCATCAAACTTCTTCACCTTTTCATACAATTGTTGTGCTCCTTCCACAGAACCAACTTTAGCATAAGCTTTAATCATGGAAGTCAAAATAATTTGGTTAGGTGAAATCCCAGAATCTTCCATGACATGGAAATAGTGAATTGCTTCATCAAAATTACCGGCCTCAGAAAATCCATCAATCAACGATCCATAAACAACTTCATTTGGTTTTACATCAGCTTGTAACATTTCTTGGAACACAGCAACAGCATCTGATAGCCTATTTGTCTTTGCAAAACCGGCAATAAGAGCAGAATAAGTTAAACATGAGGGTTTAAATCCCGCTTCTAGCATTTCAGCCAAAAGTTCTTTAGCTTTGTCAATTAAATCACCATTAGCAAACATTTGGATAAGGGAGTTATATGTGCACTTATCCGGCCATGTCCCTTGATTTCTCATACCTTCGAAAAGTGAAATAGCTTTTTCATATAGCTTTGCCGTACCGTAAGCTTTGATCATTACATTATACTCCAAAACTTCTTTCTTTAGTTCAAAACCATCCCTCTTAGTATAGAACAAAGCCTCAGCTTCAGCCCAAAGTCCCTTCTCCGCATATACATCTATTATAGCAGAAAACGTGTTAGAAGACAACCCACGACATGATAGTGACTTATCAACCAAGTATTTTGCCTGCTCAATTGACCCTTGATCCACATACATCTTAGTAATTACCGGAAGAGAATTTTCGTGAATACGGATCTCCAATTTCTCGATTTCTTCAATCACAGCCTCCACCTCTTGAACCATATTCCTTTCACATAATACTTGGAAGACAGCTCTATGAGTAACAACATCAGGGAAAAGACCAACTTCCCTTATCTTTCTGTAGCACCGAAGAACATCATCAATCTTTCCCACATCAGCATACAATGAAAGGAAAATATTATAAGTCTTCGTATCGGGCGAAATCCCCCTTTCCTCCATTTCATCTAGTAAAGCCTCAGCCTCGGTTAAATAACCATGACTACCACAAATGAATATCATGGTATTAAAAGTAAAAGCATCAAGTGCCACACCAGACTTCAACATATCAGCAAACACATCTGCAGCTTCCTTCAAGCGCCCTGCTTTTCCATACAAATCTATTAGAGTATTATAAGTAGTGGTTAGACGCGGTTTTCTTACAGAACTGTCCACATCCGATGAACCAGAATCGATCAAAGAATTTGACCTCCCACCTGTACGAAAAAGCTCGGTCGACAAAAACTGCTTAAAACTAATAGGTTCCATATCGTCAATGTTATCAAATTCAAGATCATCCAACACTAGTTTCCCATTACTCCAATCCGTGTAGAACCGATCAGCCCTATCATATTCCTTTGCATCTTTCAATACCTTAATAACTGTAGCCCAAGTGGCACAGCGGCAACAATGCCGCCGGGTCACTTGAACGCCCAAGTGACAAGCGGCAACATTGCCGCCGGGTCACTTGGGCGCCCAAGTGACCCGGCGGCAATGTTGCCGCTTGTCACTTGGGCGTTCAAGTGACCCGGCGGCATTGTTGCCGCTGTGCCACTTGGGCTCCCAAGTGACCCGGCGGCATGTCGCTGGGTCACTTGGGCGCCCAAGTGACCCGGTGACATTTTCGGGTTTTTTTTTATAATTTTTCATTTAATTTAAAGTTAATTAATAGCCTAATCTAAGTAAGGCTAGTTTTGCAAATAAAAATTTGAAAAAGCTAGTTTTACAAATTAAACTTTCCATAAGGCCATATATGCAAATGACTGGTGGGTATTTCTCTGCAAATGTTTGGTTGAGCTTTACTACTGATTCTTTAACAGACCATTTTTGCTAGTTGGGTCGATAAAGTAGGGCTTATGCAAGGATTTAGGGGTTATTTGGCCAGATGGCTTTAATGAGAATTGCAAAAATAGCCTTCCCTTTTTTTCATTTTTCTTTTTTGGTTTTAATCACTTTTAAACTTAATAATTAAACACAATTAAACCTAATTAACCAATTAACCAAAATTAACCCAAAAATAATAAAATTACAAAATACCCCCAAACTTTCAAAAATTCACTTTCAATCCTTAACTCAATTTCAAAAATTCATCTCTCAAATTTCCTCTTCAATCCTAAAATCAATCACAATTCAACAATGGAATCTAGAAATCGTGACTTCACACTATTGTCTGACATGCGACGCCGGACCGTTGGTATATGCGTGGCAGGATTGTCTGGCACGCACACTGGACCCGTGTCGCCGGGTCACTTGGCCTACCCAAGTGACCCGAAGACAATTCAGTGTGAGTGCCAGGGGGCATGCACCTTGGACCCGTGTTGCTGACCCGACGAAAATTCCAGTAATTTTTTTTATATTTACTTTTTAAGTTCCGACGTGCTCGATTTATTAACTTTTTATTTATGTTTTGTAGGATCGAGTATATCAAGTTATGTACATGGATGAATTGTTGGAGTTTCCTGGGCTTCATTTCGGGAGCATAATTAACGAGGAAAAACTTACAATACGAGGAGCCTGGACCAAACTCCACAAATACGTTGGTTACTTGTTGGATCGCGCCACCACAGACATATTACCTTGATTTTTACATTTATTTCGTAATTGTAACAATTGTTGGCTTTAATTAGACTATTTATTTTTTTAATATTTTTAAAAATTGTGACGTGTATGACAATAACAGTGAAGTGTTGAAAAAATGGGTAAAAATAGTTTAAATCCAAGAAAATAGTTAAAAAACGAGGAAACGGTGAAATCAAGAAAACGGTGTAAACACGAGGTCCAAAAATTAGGGTGAAGAACGTCTTTTTTTTCTTTTTTCTTTTTTCTTTTTTTTTAGAAGAGGGTGGAGAATGTTTTAATCTAAACGAATTGGAAATAAAATGTTATTAACTAGAAGCGTGTGATCACTGTAAAGATTGTTATTTCAACAGATAAAAACGTGAGTGACCTATTAAATGTTCACTGTTCAATTCTCCCCCAATTTTCTAAGCCCTAATTTATTATTTTACTGTTCAATTCCCTACTAAATTGGAGTGGGATCATACCAAATGAACCCAACAACATATTGTAACATAATATTAATGTACCTTATCTTTCTACCAATTTATTTTTAAGTAAAAAGAATCAAATGAAAAAAACCCTCTCTATGCTTTTATAGTTTTATGTAAATAGGAAAAAGATACAATATTCATTTTCATTAGTAAAAATCTTATGTGAGCTAACTACAGACAAATAAATAATAATTTCCCTATAATTTAAAGGGGGTAATAGCTCATTTTTTAAGTGGGTTATTACAAATATTTTTTTCGAACAAGTTATTACTATCTTTTTATTAGAACAACGTTATTGTCTTTAAAGTTATTAGGTTGATTATTGCAAGTTTTTTTAAGTTAGGAGAGATATCTTTATTTTGTTCTGAAAAAGCAATAGCATTCGGAAGTATAGTACCTTTAAGTTATAAAGGATGAGCGAAAGACAAAAACACCCCCTATGCTTTGGCTAATTCCTAAAAATCGCCTTGTGTTATTTTAACTCCCAAAAACCTCCCTGTGTTATTTGTAAATTCTTATTAGTATATTATTTAAATTCAGATTATATTTTTAAAAATAATGACGTGTGTGACAAAAACAATGAAGTGTTGAAAAATGGGTAAAAAATAGTTTAAATCCAAGAAAATAGTTAAAAAACGAGGAAACGGTGAAATCAAGAAACAGTGTAAACACGAGGTCCAAAAATTAGAGTGGAGAACGTCTTTTTTTTTTTTTTTTTTTTTTTTTTGATGAGAAGAGGGTGGAGAACGTTTTAATCTAAAAGAATTGGAAATAATATGTTATTAACTAGAAGCGTGTGACTGTAAAGATTGTTATTTCAACAGATAAAAACGTGAGTGGAGGGGACCTATTAAATGTTAACTGTTTAATTCTCCCCCAATTTTCTAAGACCTAATTAATTATTTTACTGTTCAATTCCCTAATAAATTGGAGCCGGATCATACCAAACGAACCCAACAACATATCGTACCATAATATTAATGTACCTTATCTTTCTACCAAATTATTTTTAAGTAAAAAGAGTCAAATGAAAAAACCCTCTGTATGCATTTATGTAATAGGAAAAAAGATAAAATATTCATTTTCAATAGTAAAAACTTTATGCGAGCTAACTACAGACTAATAAATAATAATTTCCCTATAATTTAATGGGGTTAATAGCTAATTTTTTAATTGGGTTATTACAATTTTTTTTTTTATAACAAAGTTATTACTATCTTTTTAGCAAAACAAAGTTATTGTTTTTAGAGCTATTAGGGTGATTATTGGGAGTTTTTTTTAAGTTAAGAGAGAGATTTTTATTTTGTTCTGAAAAAACAATAGCATCCGGAAGTATGGTAATCACTTACCTTTAAGTCATAAAGGATACTCAATTTTATAGCTGAGTGTAGCACACAACAACTTAACACATAGAATTTTTAAGTATAAAAATAATATAGAGATCTTTTATAAATTAAATAACGCACAAAGGATACTTTTACATTTCTTTTTTGAGAAACTTTTTTTTTTTTTTTTTTTTTTGTGAGAAACGAATACTTTTACATTTCATCCTGTAAAGAAAGTTAACTTGAGGAACAAAAAATATACCCATAATGAGGGTAGGGTCTTCTAAAATGAGATTTTAAGGGATGAGGAACACATGAGATATCATTTATTTTGGGGACACAGGTCCCCTTATAATTTAACTTTAAATAATTTATTTTCTTAAAGAAAAATTTATCCTTTTAATGAGTGAATTCAAAACACCCCTTGTATTTTGTCTAAGTATAAAAAAAAAACCTATGTTATTTTTATTAGCAACAAAATCTTATACATTTTTTATTAACAAAAAAAATCCCTCTCAAGTCGAAATGACAATTTTACCCCACCAGACAATGCAAAAACATCCCTATTACTTAAAAGATTACCAATAACCTCTGGTAGCTTTAAAAATTGGGAATACACCCGCTCCTTCCCTTTTTTTTTTTTTGAAAAAATTGACAAAATTCTCCATATGATTTATGAATCCCATATCAAATAGTTGACAAAAATCTTATCCACCACAGCTACATGTTTTGGCATTTTACCACCCATATGTACAAAATAAACACTTTACCCCCTGAAAAATAAAATTAGTTGCACTTTACCCCCTTAAATGATTTTATGCAATTTTTGTTTGACGAAAAAATGTACATGTGCCCCTCACATGAATTTTCAAAGGGTAAATTAGTCACATCACTTCTTACTTGTCCAAATACTTGACTCATTTCTTGAGAACCAAAAATCTAAAGTTTAGTAGAAAAAAAAATTATTTGTAAAGAGAGAGGAAAAAATGCGTGTCGGTGAAATATTTGGGCGAAAAATCGATCTTGGAACTAATTTACCCTTAAAATACACAAGTGAAACGCATATCTATGTTTTTTGGTGATCGGAATTAGCTTAAAATCATTTGAGGGAAAAGGTGCAACTGATTCTATACGTGCTTATTTTATACTTTTGGGTTGTAAAATTCAAAATATGTAACTTTGAGAGGGGGTGTAATGTGCATTTTTCCTTAAAAAAATTTCAAATGATATTATATTGATGGTCTTAATTGTCAATTCGTATAAAAATTCAATTACTTGAGAGATTATTTTTGTATAAAATTTTGATTACTTGAGAGAATTTTTTTTGGGAAAGAGATAAAATTAACTAGAGATAAGGGAGAAATTTTTAAACATATTAATTAAAGGGTTACCATGTAATTTAATATATGTTTATTTTTTCTAAATGTCCAATGCCACGTCATCATTGGATATTTTGACCAAAAATTGTGGTTCAGATTTGTTGTTGATTTTTTTAGTGGTTGAGATGGGACATCTCATGTACATCCATGTTCCATAAAATCTTATTTTAGAAAGACCCATGAGGATAAGGAAAAATCGAGGCTCAATGACTGAATTAGAAAATACACTTACACTCTAATTTTATTGATTTTTACTTTTGGTTGAATTCAATTAAGTTTGTTAGAATTTAATTCATTACATTTAAGTTGAGTTAAATTGTATTTATTTTTCATAGCTCCCAAAAATCGACTTGCTCAAATATGAGAAATATAAGATTCGACTTAGATTTATTTAGTTTTATATAAAGCTTGTTTTTTGAATTATTCATTTTAACTATTATGCTCATCTCAAATACGATCTAAAGTATGAAAAATATATTGCTCAACTCAACTCATATAACTACACTCTATTCTTATAGTACAAATGTACGATTTTATTTTCATTCTTCTCGGTACTTCATATTCGATCATTCTACAAAATTATGGTAATGGTGTTTCATTATCAAGTAATTATATGATTTATAACTTGACTGAAATTGAATATTTAGTTTAATGAAGGATAATCTCATGCTACTTTTAAATTCGACTTGTCATACTAAGGGCAGAATATCAAGTTACAACAATCATTATGTAACCAGTAGCCACCAAACAAATAAATTCAAGAAAATGAAGGGTAAGTTTAAAACAAAATAACAAAAATCCCATCATATTGGAAAAAACAATTTTCATTGTGAAATGTGAATAATGGTGAATTATCTACAGATTTTTACAATAAGTAGTTAAAAAAAACAAAAGAATTGCGACAATGCCAAGAAACGTTAACCAAGTTATCTAAAAAGCTCACTATATATACTTTTGAATGTTAGAATAAGATGAGATAACTACATATGGAATCATGGTGTATTCCGAAGGTATAACTTGTAAGAAGATAAAAACCGAAAAATCTTCGTGTCACAATGCTGCCATCATAGCTGATCTTGTGGCCTCTTTCTTCATTTCTGCAGCTTTTCCACTTCCTCTGAAATAACTGTAAACTTGCGTAAATAATTAAATAAGTGAATTTGAAAATAAAGCCAACACAGAAAATGGTAAATGACCAGAATCAATAAGGGGTATTGAACCTGAATCACCCATATGCTAATCAATGATTCAACGTAGAAGAATCCAAATCCCACAAAGTAAAATATCTGCAATTACTCAAAAGCTCCCTAGATCCTTTGATCTTTTGCTTTTAATAGAACTCTCAATTACAATAAAAACCGCTCAATACTCTCTCAAAGAGCTAAACTACAGCAATATAAGAACTATGATAACTCTCTTTTTCTCTCAAAGAAATTCAGGTAAGAGCAAAGGAGAAAAAAAGATTTATAGATTGTAACAAATTTAATGCTCGGAATTTCAAGAGTGTTTAAAGAGTAATATGCAAATGTAATCTTTTTCTTGAGATTTTTTTTAGATGATTCAAAATGAACAATAGCTAGAGGATTTATTAGCCTAGCTTTTAACCTCTGCGGAGGAAAGATTATAAAGAGATTTGAAGAGAAAATTAAATCAAATGAGTTGATTTGGTTGATCTTGGACTTGATCTTGAGCTTGAGCCATATTCGAACCTTAATAGAAATTAAGCTCTCCAAAAACTCTTTGGCCCTCCTATGGATACATCTCCTTTCTTTCTTGGATCTGAATAAGATGTGACCTTAGGGTCAACAGATTCATTTAAAAACAAAGCATTACTCATTTACCCTCGATTATGAGGAAGCAAGAAAGGAAGGTTATGACTGACCCACGAAACTCGTTCTTTACCTGAACAAAAAGATTTCTTCAACAATTTCCTCCCACGATCACCGAAAGACCATCGTGCTGATAACGTGTTGTAAATGATTGGAGGTAAAGAGATTGGTAACAATATAATAACTGTAAAGAGATAGAAAGAAGAACACACATAAATAATACGTAGAATAATTAGGGTTGTGTTCTTAGGGAGGAGAAAACTCTTATTTATATTCAAATAAGTTACAAGCAGAATACAAAGCCTATACACAAGATGGAGACCCATAAATGAATATATTACAACAATGTCCCTGAACTATTACATTAAACAATATGAATACCCACTAATATATAATATTTACAACAATTTTTACTTATTTTAATAGAAACAGAAAGCTTAAACGCATGCAAACACTTCAAAACAGCTTCTCAACAAGAAATTGTTTCAAAAAACTATTGCAAACACTACCTTAATTATTGCCATTCAATCTCAATTCTTCGAGTAGTGATTCTATTTCACCATAAGAAGATCCACCAACTTCAACAGCCTTCTTAGCTTCATTACTCAAAAAACTTACCCTCTTCCTCATTTCCATGGCCTCTTCACCAATCATAAAATTCCTTACCGCCTTTGCTATTTTTTCACTTCCAATCAAAACCCTCTTCACATCTGTTCTTTGACTCCATTCTTGAACACCAATCCCAACCCCAATCTTCAAAATCTCCGTAATAAACTTCGCATTATCAAATTGCTCGAAAGCATTCGGCCAAGTGATCATCGGCACCGCCGCTCTTATTCCCTCAAGGAACGAGTTCCACCCACAATGAGTCAAAAATCCACCCACCGATTCATGTTCAAGAATCATCAATTGAGGTACCCATTCATTTATTACCAAACCCTTATCTTCAATCCTTTCCTCAAATCCTTCAGGTAACCGAAACCCTTGATTATGTTGGTCATACTTGACTGCCCAGATGAATTTTTGTTCAGAAGACTCGAGCCCGATTGCGATCTCGCGTAATTGGGTATCTGACATTAAAGAAAGAGTCCCAAAAGCAACGTACACAACGGAGTTTGGTTCTTGTGTATCGAGCCAATTTAAGCATTTTTCGGCTGCCATTGTAGGTAATTTAACTCTCTGTGATTTATCTTCGTCCTTATCACAGAGTGAAACAGGGCCAACGTGCCATACTTTTCCACCTATTTTGCTTCTGTAATAATCCACATAATCCGGTTCGAGCTCCTTGAAGCTGTTGACTATAACTCCATAACTTGTTTCCTCTGCTTTTTTGGCATTTACAAATATTTTTAAAGTGGGATCTTCAGATTCTTGTGTTACAAAATCCGGGACTTGTCGCTTACTCATCTTTATAACATGAGGAAGTTCAGGAACGGTGAACATCTCTGAATCAGAGTGAATCCCAATGTAAGGTTTGTGTTTGATTATACTGTGGTGTACACAGAGAGGGAAAAAACCAGCTACATGGTAACTCAACCTCGGAATTCGGAGCTTTTCTGCTACTTGAGCGGTCCATGGGATGAAGAAATCGGCCACTATGCAATCGGCTTTATCTTGTTTTAACAGCTCATGAACTGGTTCTTGAAGAAGGATTAGAGCTTCATCGAATTTGAATGCCATTTCTGAGGTAGTGATTGAATTTAGGCTTTCGCAATTCTCGGGTAGCCCGACTTGGACATTTGGGAATTTGATTTGGCGAATATTGATGTCGAGGCCGTGGTGATGTTTGTCTCTTTCGATCGATGAAGAGAATTGGGCTGCGTGGAGGTTGGTTAGAAGTATAGTTGTTTTTGCTTTGTGTCTGGAAAATTGTCTGGCCATGTCTACTAGTTGGATAATGTGGCCTGGAGACATTAATGGGAAGAAATATATGTGGAGGGGACGAGATTTTTCACCCATTTTTTGCCTGCGCAAAAGGATTATTCGAGCTTCAGAATTTATGTTGGATTTTGTGGTGGTTGATAGGCTTATTTGCTGTTAGCTCTCTGCTCCGGCTTCAGTATATATACACGATTACCTTTTCTTAAAATGCATTTCACCCCCTTAATTTATATGTTTTACCGCTTTACCCCTAAAAGTCATGTGTATTACAGAAATTCCCCTCAGGTTTGTCACCTTCGTACAATTAACTCCTTGCCCCTTTTACCCTTGGGGGTTATTTGTAATGTCTATAATATCTTATAAATTTTAAATTTGATTGCTAATTATTATATCTTATAAATTATAAAAATGATAATCATATATTTACTTCCAAAATATTTGATATAATTTAATTTGCCTATAAATTTCAATAAATATTTCCATTTTTACATTTATTAATAATTTAATTTCTATAATAACTTAATTTTTTTTTAAATATAAAGTTATATTTATACTAATTAAATAAATAAATAATACTTTTATTGCAATAATAAATATTGAATTTATAATACAATATAAAAGTTTTTTAATTAATTATATTTTTTTTTTTGTAAAATTTAGGAATTCCATTTTGTAATTTCTTTTTAATGAAATATCACAGTTTCTATTTTGTAATTCTTTTTTAATGATTTGTTTAGGCTTTTCGTTTTAATTATCATTTTCTTTTGTTATTTCTTCTAATCTTATTCAAATCATTGATGGCAAAAGGTAAACCGTTAATGTTTCTGTCGGTTCTTTGAATCTTTTTATATGACTGTTATGTAGAGAGAATCATATATATAAGGCTAGCGATATTGGCAGAGCAATAAATGTTGCTGCCAGAGCAATTATTTTAAAATTTCAATAATTCCCTTTACACTTTAAACTAATTAATGCTTTCTTCCCCTTAATTGTCCCTTTCCATCCCTATTTCTCGAACATTTCCATAACAGCTAGTGATTTTGCTTTTAAATGAATAGTTTCATTTGTTTGATTTGAACTCCATTATCGTTTTCTTTTCAAGATTTCCTTAATTTTTTAGAGTAATCTGAATATATCTTCAGATGTGAATTTTTTATTCTACAAAGCAGCTTCTAAATCTCTTAATTAGAGTCCACATCTTTGAATGTATTCATACTCTTCAAGATTCAAATTTCAAACAATGGTTAACCCACACCCAGAACTTCTTTTTTTGAAGAAGATAGGTCATTTTCATCACTAGATCGACTTTTTTTTATTAATTTGCTCCTATTAAATGGTTATAGCATGAGTAAGTAAATTTGTTTACTGCCTTACTTGGTTTGCAGAAGTACAACAGAATCCTCATTCAAATGTCTAAAAGACTCACCCCAACTTCGATTTTTCAAGATTTAATTTCAGACCAAATCTAATAATTGCAAATAAATGAAAATTTTATCTTTAACAATTGGAGTGGGGTCGAAAGAATCATTCAAGATTCAGAAAAATAAATCGAAAGTCAAGTCCGATGATGAAGCTGAGGAGAAGAAAGGAAGGTGAAGAAGAAGAGTTTTTTTGAAAGAATAAAAATTACCTAATAATCACCAACTTTTAAGGAAATTAATATGGTAAACAAGGGTAAATTTGTCTTTTTAAAAAAATTGCTCTGGCAGCAACATTTTGTGCTCTGGCAATATCGCTAGCCTATATATAATGCTTGTTAAAATCTATTAGCTATATACGAAAACTTTTTATGCTAATTTGCTTAAAATATATGGTAGAAATAAATTTCAACCATTTAATGCTTGTTAAAATTTATTAGATATTTCTGCTAAATCATGTAAAGAAATCTGATTTAGGGAATTGAAATTCTGCGTTTATCCTTTGGTATGTGTGTGTGAAGATATTAGAAGATGTGGCCGGCGGTAATAAAGATGGGGAAAAGGGAATCTAAGAGAAGTTTGATATTGAATTTTCTCTTCTTAGATTTTGTAGTTTAGGGTTAAATCAATAGATCGAAGTGTTAGGAATAGTGCTCATAAAACGTTTGATGAACATTATTAATTGAAAATAAATAAATTGTTTGGTTTTTTTGAATTTCATATATTCGATTCGATTATGCTTTTAAATAGTATAATATAATTATCAGAAAATTCCATGTCTATTTATTAAATATGACTTTTGTATATATAAGGATGTACAAGAGGATTAAAGTTATAAACAATAGACTAAATAGTCCGTAGTAAGTTAAAGTTGGGATCTTTAACTAATTACTACTAGTACGATCCACTGAAAATTAAGAATTCAATGATCTCGATCCGGATCATTGATGTTGTGACATTAAAGGTGGAGATGCTTTATGTAATATGATTAACATAGGACTGGACCATGCATGAATTGAAATCTATTATAAGATGCCGTTAACTTTAGATTTCAATACATGTCACACGATGATCGTATATGAATTAATTTAAATCCTGAGTAGGCATAAACTTCTGTTTGTGTCAGCGAGTCCTTTTGACTCATAGGTAGTGGAGTACTCTGGTTTGTGAAAATGTTTCTAAACCAAACTGTTCACTGGTGAATTAAAGGAACTTAAGGATTAAGAAATAATTATAGGGGCAAAACAGTAATTTTTCTTAGATTTAATTATGAATCAATTATTGGAGGGTTAAATCATATGTAATGATTATATCAATGGACACTCTGATCTTTCGAGTAAAATATAATATAAGGACAAGAGTGCAATTCCAGGTCTTTAGTGGAGTCACTTGGAATTAATAAATTGAATTTATTAATTAATGAGTTTAATTAATTATTTAATTTATTGGAGCTTGAAATTACATGTCCATAGGTCCCAATCTCGGGTGTTATTATTCTACAATTGAACATATAGTAAGAATGATTAAACTCTCGATATATTTTGGGAAATTATTTTTCTAAAATATACATGATGAATTTATTGCGATATTTAATTGAAGAATTGTGAATTAATCAATTAAAAATATGACAATCGATTAAATCAAAATTAATTATTGAATTAAATTTGTGTAGGAATTTCTTTAATAGAAAAATGCATTTTATGGTTATATATGATATACTCATAATATAAGAGTTATACAAATAATGTAATTACCTTGAAGGAAGGAGATTGAATCCTATTTGAGTTAAGAGGAAGTAGTTGAGAAAGATAAGGAAAAATGATATGTATGACATATCTATATATATGAGATATCTCTTTTCTAATCACACAAGTCTTTTACAAGATACAATTTTTAACAAAAGCAAGAAAATCTCTCTCTCTTTTTCTCTACACAAAAATTGTCCATCACCTTAGAAATTAGGAGAAATTTGTTCTTCCAATTTCTAGAGTTTAATTATTCAAACGTAAAAGATTAGTGCCAACCCACTAGTAGAAGGAGAAACGGGGTTGAAGATCAAATGTTAAAAAGATCAAGAAAGTTTGTTGATCTCATCCTAACACCAATGTTCAACCGAAAGGACAAAGGACATGAAGCTTTCGTTATGATTTGCTTTCTCTCTCTTTACATAAATTAAAATAATATTCGTTATGTGATCCTCATGTTTTATGTAAAATATTTTTGAAATATACTGAAAACATAAAACCCACCGAATTCCGCAACTTTTGTTCAAATAAGTTCGATCATGTTTTATTCAATTGGGTCGAATTGTTCATGATCCAATTGGGTAAAAACCAACAGTATGTAGCTTTGCTCTGGCGTCAGGAAAATTGTTATGGTTATATCAACAACTTTTATAATTAGGAATACATCAATAGTATATTAGACCATGAGGACAATATGGTTTAATTAATAGAATTATGAATAATAGTATATTGGGAATACGTACAACAAGTATAATTAAGTCTAAGAAAATGATTATATGACCGCTGAAAATGTACAACTCTTTTTATTTCTTTGAAAATTAATTAGGCCACATGCTGCCTATTTAACAATTTTATACTTCAAATAATTCTTTTAATTTAATTACAATCCACTTATCAATTTTAAAAATTGCGAAGGAGGCACCTAACTTTAATAAATTAATTGTGATGTGCTATAAATTAAATTCGAAATATTCATCGTATTCTATAAAATTAGTACAAGTTCACAATAAGAAAATTTAGTCTAAATTGATAATCTTTAAATTCAAAAGATTACACGACTAAAAAGTTACAAGAATTTCATAGCATATACTTGGGGCAACTCCGATAAGAGTTTCCAAATGGAAATGTAAACCTCTAACTTCCATTATTCATTCTCGTTATACATATATTCATATTCCAAAGGAATATGTAAATGGGGTCTATTATACATACATTTTTTGATTTTGAAGTACTATTATATTTAGAGACAGGAGAGAAAGAATAAAAAGATGAAATAAATAATAAAAATAGTAATAAAGTGATACAGAAATATAGAATCTCGGTTTATATAAGGTTTTTGGCACTTTCCACCCAAGAAATATAGGATTTTGGTACTTTGCACTCCGACTTAATTTTTCTTGGCACTTTGCACTCTGAAAATACAAATCAATTGGCAATTTGCACCCTAGTGTGTGTTTTGGTGAGAATATTCATTGATGGAAGGAAATAATATCCATTTCCTAATAATTTTGGCACTTTGCACCGTCAAAATATAGATTTTTGTACTCTGCAACCTGAAAATAAAAATGTCGCACTTTGCATCCCAAAGCTACAGTTGACCAGTCAACTTGACTAAATTTATAATAAATAATCTAATTAATATTTCACTAATAAGTTGATATTACCATATGACACCATATATAACAAAATCCATATACATTTATAGTAGTCATATCTTAGACCATTGAAAAAATACTTTTACGGGACCATGAAATAGCAAAATGGTCCACAAAGTGGATCTACACGTCCACGTATATCCCATTAAAATCATCATAAAAAGGATTGGGACTTACGACCATGTGGTAAAGAATCGTATAGTTCTTTAAAAGATGTATGTAATCATTCTGCACATTTGTAATGTTTCCCTGGATGATCAAGTTTATCATGCCACTTCATAATATTTTGGATCATTGAATTTCTGGTTCAACTTAAATTTTTTATCCAACATTGCTTATGGTCGCATAATTTATTTTGATGAGAAAATTGGGATCTTATTAATCAATATTTTTCTGGCATGAAATATTGGATGTAGTATAAATATAATTCATATTCCCCTCATATATAAAATTTCCATATGAAACTAATCACTACGTTCTTCAAGACGCATGTCTTTGAATTCAACAAATCCATTTTGGATTTTAAAGAGCACAAAACCTCTTTTACAAAATATTTGCTCATCCAAATAATTTATATCTGCTCTGATGGAGCCTTTATAGTACCTCAATTTTTATTAACTTTTGCTTTTGCTAATTTCAAGTTAGAGAATATTTTCGATCTAAAAGAATTGTGCGTGTTGACCCACTGTTAAACAAATAAATATTTTCACCATTTTTTATGCATCTTCATGATGTTCACATAATTTTATGCATTTAACATCATGCGCATATCATTTTGCATTTTCATGATGCTCGCTCATATCAATGTTATTTTTTATTATATAAATAAAAGTGTAAAATAAAGTAATAAATTTTACCAAATATTTTAAAAATTCACTTAAATTATTAAGGACTTGAAATTAAACACTAATAGAAAGCATAACATCATATTAGAGATTCACATATGAGATCAAATGATTTAAAATACAATATGATTTTGACATCAAATCAATCATCATTGATATATATTTTTTTCGTTGCCATTATTACCGCCGCTTGATATAATAACATAAATCACCAAACATCATATAAGTGATATCAAGTGGTTGAATTATATTATCAACGATGATATTGACATCGATAAATTAGCATCTTTGATTTTCACTTAATACATGTTAATAAATCATCAAACATCAAAATCAAACTTTGTGATTTTAGTCATATCCTAAAGCACAAATTAGTACTTTAAGATGTCAATATTATACTAAAATGTTCGAGTTTGAGTTTATCACCTAATTAGCTCTTTTTCATGCCCAATATAATCTTGTAAAAATTTATTAAAATCTTCGGATTTGATTTATCACACAAGCATCAAGCCTACAATTAAAATAACACTCAATACTTTGGGTTTGAGTTTATAGCATAAATTTAAAATTTAACTCAAATTTTCATGATTGAGTTCAAAGGCCACTGATTTAGCACAATATATTATAGATGATAATATTCAACATTAAATTATTAGTACCAATTGTCAGTCGGCTTCATCAATTATTTGGGTTGGGCCTATACTTTTGTACTTATTATTAAGCATTCACATATATAGCACAATATTATAGATGATAATATTCAGCATTAAATTATTAGTACCAATTGTCAGTCGGCTTCATCAATTATTCGGGTTGGGCTCATACTTTTGTACTTACTATAAAGCATTCACGTATATAAGATTAGTGATAGAGCCAAAGACAAAAATACTCCTATGCTTTGTCTAACTCTAAAAAAATCTCCTATATTATTTTAATTTCCAAAAAACCCCTGTGATCTCAAATAAGTGTCAAATATACCCCTAAAAAAGAGAGTGTGTTTCAAACGCCAAAATTGCAAGTATTTGTTCACATTTTGCTTTTGATATGACAATTTTACCCCTGACATCGAAAGACAAAAACACTCCCTATGCTTTGTCTAACTCCAAAAAAAACCCTCATGTGTCATTTTAAATCCCCAAAAGCCCCATGTGTTTGATTTTAAATACCACACTCGACCCAAGTAGTATATACTTAATTTTTCAAAAAGAATAAATAAATTTAAAAAAAAAACAAACACATTGGGGTAATCTTGTCATTCCACCAAAAGTCAAAAAAAAATTATAAGTATATACTACTTGGGTCGAGTGTAGTATTTAAAACCAAACACAGGGGGAGTTTTGGAAGTTAAAATAACACAGGGGGGTTTTTGGGAGTTAGACAAAACATATTGGGTGTTTTTATCTTTTGCTCATTAGTGATAGGGGCAAAGCAAGATCCCTATTTGCCAGAACAAAGTCCTTCGAAATAACATCACTGCCCTTTAACCAATAAAAGGACAAAAATATCCTACCAATCTAAATCCAGGTAATGTAAAAATCACTTAATTGATTTGATGATTTTCAATATAATAAGAAAATATAGCAAAAGGAAGAAAAATGCCAAATAACTGTGTTTTACTTTATAAAGATGGTAGTAGCATAATAATAAACATTTCAGTCGGAAAAGTATTTATTTCCCAATTACCAACCATATAAGAATTAAGAATAAATGAATAGGCCCAGAAAAGAGGAGTACGCAATTGTAATTTTGTCCGTCAAAATATAAAACATAAAGTAATATTATAAATTGATCAATATTTCTCATGAATTTCTTTGACGGGCAATTATTCATTGAAAACATGTGAAAGGAAAACAAAAAAAAAAAAAAAAAAAAAATCGCCCCCACATTTTCTCATTTTTTACACAACATATTTGTTATTTTTATATAAAATGACCTTTGTTGATATCTCATCATGATTTATAAGTTTTCGTATTTATTATATTTTTCTTTAATTCAACTTATCGCGCACAGCGATAGTGTATTGGTAAATGTAAGTTGTCAATTGCAAATTATCAAAAATAATTAAATTAATCATACCAGAAAGTATATTAGCACGCTAAATTATTTTCACGTGAATCACGATATGTCGTCTGAGAAGTTTTTCTTGCAAGAATCTCAACTACCTCTAATAATAACAAAAAAAAAAATCTCAACTACCTCTAATAATAATAAAAAAAAATCTCAATTACCTACATCTTAAAAAAAATACTTCTTTGGTCCCATTTTTCTTTATCCCATGCTACAATTGACCAGTCAATTTAACTAAATTTATAAAAATTTATAATAAATAATCTAATTAATATATTTCACTAATAAGTTGATATATCATTTGACACCATATATATTAATATTTAAAAGGTTAAATACACCATAAATATGAATAATTTAGCATGATAAGTCACTTAAAAGATTTAAAAATTTGACCGGGTATTATAACAAATGGAGTAAAATTAATGGGACAGAGGGAGTAATACTCAACTACCTCTAATAAGAAGAAAAAAATTCTCAACTACCTTCATCTCAGAAAGAGAAAAAAAGAAAGAAAAAAAAAACGAAACCTTAACTACCTAATATAATCTTGAATGCCAGGATCAGGGCCGACCCTCCCCCTAGGCAACTTAGACGGTTGCCTAGGGCCTCGAGGGTAGAAGGGTCTCAATTTTTTTGGTATATGATGTATTATTTTTTTCATAATTTAATAATTAAAATATGATTTATTTTTCATACATGGTAAGATTATATATAAGGACTTAGGAATGTAGTGTACAAAAATAGAATCAAACGATGTTAATTTTCTTATTGAGTTTGAAAGTGTATTTAATTAAATAAGACGAGCTCAAAAAACTTTAATCGAGTCTTACATAACTCCAACCTGATTAACTTTACATATATTTATATTTAGTTTATCAAGTTGATCTCGAATCATGTTTCTAAGGCTATTAAAGTTTAAGTTTGATATGTATAATAAATGTGGTCTAAATCAACTTTTATTGACCAAATTTGATTCAAATATAAAATGATATAGTTTAATTTTATTGGATTTTGAATTGCTTATCCACTTTGACGTTGCTTATGTCAACCACATTTTGTAGAAATGTTATAAGAGTATAAAAATTTATTCTGATACATTTTAACTATATATTAATTAATTTTTTACATGTAAAATTCACTTTCTATTAATGTGCATTTGTTATACTCTTATAATTACATTTATCACACTTATGATATTTATTTGTTTGCTGAAAGAAGGTTTTCAAAATTAAGAATTAATAAAAATATATTTACGACTTATTATATCAAAAAAATAAGAGTATTTGTCATTTTATCTATTAAGAAAAAGGTAGTTGGTAAAAACTAAAATGCATATATTAATCAATAGCTTTGCATTTAAAAAAATATTATTTATTACACAATTTTCTTATAATGTAGGGCCCCGAATTTTATTTTCGCCTAGGCCATAAAATATCTAGGGTCGGCCCAGGTCAGGATTGAAATAAATTAAATATATTCACCTTCTACTGTGAATAGTTAGTTCAGTTTTCCATATCTTAACCAATAAAAAACGAAAATAATTGCAGCATTTTTTACGTACAGATTAGAAATTAAACCACATATGATTGTCGGCTAATGATACTGCCAGCACAATATATTTATAATATTTTTATCACGGTAGTCAGCAATTTACTTTTTGGCTTTGCAATTCTTTTTTTTTTTTCTTTCTTTTGAGAATAATTTTTGCAAAATATTAAGCAAGATTGATTTAGGAAAGTGTCTTTATAACAACCCTATTCTTTGTTTTTTGGCTGTGAGTGTTGACTAAATCCTAATATTCTAGAATTTTGAAATATTCTATTTTTGAGATATTTTTTGATTGGTTAATTTTTTTGACTGACTTATATAATTTATAATTAGATTGGAGTTTTATATGTACAATTTAAATTTGTTATTAAATCACCAAATTAAATAAAATATTTTGTAATCATACATAAATTAAGCAATGAAATCAATTTTGCTTCACCAATGTTATATTCCCCAATATTTGATTGGGGAGATATGTGTATTATATGTGTTTCACTATAACTCCGAGAAAAGCACCCGAGTATCCAAGAAAGATTAAAAGGGCACACCAATATTTACATTACATTTCTTTATTGATTAATCAAAAGATTGGTCTTGTTACTCTTGTAAAATGTTTTGCTTTGCTTTGCTCTCTTTCTTGAGTTTATGAGTTCAATTATTTGAAACCACCATCACATTTATTGCTCAATCTGATTGTTGTTTTTAATTGTAAGATGTTCAAACAACTTAAAAATAGGGGTTGATTTGGATTGGGTTGTCTGCGACCTTTATGGTGATACTAAATGGTATTCTTGTGGGATCAACACGTAACTCACAATCTTGTCACTTGGACAATGATTTTAGAGTTTTTGAACTCATTTGTTTTTTATTCTACTTTCTTCACTTCATGTTAGTGTTTTTTTTTTACTTTGTTTACTTTTTCTTATCTCATTAACGAAATGACTTAACTATTAAAAAAAGTACCTAACACATGAAGGTCGAAATGCCGACTGAAATAATTTTCTTTACATCAGAAATTTTATTCGAATCTATTTCAATTATTATTGAAGTACAAAGATAAGATAAATATAAATGCTAACATTACACTAGAGAAATACTCACATTAGTGAAAATTAAAATTAAAATTTTGATGCACTTAATATATGGGTATTTTATTAAAAAAAATTAATGTTTTGGGGATTGGGTTGGGCTAGAGTTTTGGGATAGTGGGATCTCAAGTGTGTGGGTTGGGACTGAAAGTTGGGTCATTTAGGTAATTAGAATTAAGGCTTAGTCAATTGTATTGAATTTTAACCTAATTGTGGATATGTGGGCTTAAGAAATTGGACTAGGGTCATAAATGCCTCATGTACACACAAAGAGCATATAATATGAATGCAGTCCAATTCTCTAGCTTTCGGACACGAATGCAGTCCAATTCTCTAGGGTCAAGGCTTGTGCGAGTCCGCGACCTGCGGACACGAATGCAGTCCAATTCTCTATCTTTCGGACAAGCCCAATTTTTGCATATCTCCATTTTTTTATTAATTAGAACTTATTAAGTGCAAAAAATTATCTCCATAATATTTATTAAATAATTAAATTCTACAAATTAATTTAATTTAGGAGGAAAATTTATTTTTATTAATTATTTTTATTAATTATTTATTTAAATAATTATTTTTTTTCCTTTTTTTAAAACATTAAATAAATAATTGTAATTAAAAAAAATTCCAATCAGGGGACGCCACTTGGCGTCCCCTGACTTAAAGAGGGGCGCGTGAACCTCACGAGCCCCTCTTCTTCCTCACAAATCCCACGCGGGAACGAGCCGTGGCCAGGGCTCCGCGGAGCCCCGGCCCCGGCCTGTTCCCGGCCCGTTCCCCACCCCGCCCCCGACCCCCAGGCACTGGAGACGGCTTCCCTCCCCACCCCCGACCCCGGCCATCTCCATTGGAGATGGCCTAAAGAACCTCAAAATATATTAGACTCAAAGTAAGCTTCATATAAATTTTGATTTGGGATAATATCACTTAAATCTACTGAAACCTTAATTGGTCCGGTTGTGATTAATCTACTTAAACAATTGATCAACAATATTACAGTTAATATTCTCTTTTTAAGAATATATAATCCTTCTAAACAAATTATAGTTATTATAACTAAGAAATTGTGACTTTAGATTAATATATTACTAGCTTGTGTCACTATATAGAATTTTTATATTATATTTCAATTAAAATCAATTTAATAATTGCTACTAAAGAATTTATTGGCTTCTATTATTTCTATAAGTCAATTAATGTTAATATTTCGACTCAGTAACAAGTATATATATTGATATTTATTCATTAAGTGATGAACTATATTGTTTGGTATGTATATCTAATTGTCAACTTTTAATATTCATATAAACACCAACTTAAATACAACTCAACTCGTCGTCTATAGTCTATAAAGTACTATAATATCTAAAATTTACCCTCTTCCTCATTTCCATGGCCTCTTCACCAATCATAACATTCCTCACCGCCTTTGCTATTTTTTCACTTCCAATCAAAACCCTCTTCACATTCGTCTATAGTAACTGGGAATTTTATAAGCATGCACTCCCAATTCGCCTTTGCTATTTTTTCACTTCCAATCAAAACCGCACTCCCAATTTTTAGAGTTATTTGCTAGTAATGTCATTTACTACATGGACACGGCACGGGACCAAATTTAACCTATGTCGCGATCCTTTTGACGATTAGATTTGGGTAATACTTAAAGCGTTTTATAATGTTTTAAAAAAAATTGAAGCTACGTTATCAGTATTTCAAGTTTTGGAAAATAAAATCCTAACGAGATTAATGTCGAAATTGATATTGGAGTACAACTTTGGTCTCGAGAATATACCCAAAAGGGGCGAGTGAAGAAATATTACACCAAATTCCTGGTGGTAATTAGAGTGAAGCCAAAAGTGAAGATGAAGAAGAGTACAAACACCACAAGCCATGCGCAGTGGGAGGTGGCGGTTTGACCTCCACTGCCGGATTTGTTTACGAAGGGTCGAGGACTGTGAACTCGGCGCTGGTCTTCATATAAACACAAGTTGTATGATAAAAATACTAAAAGAAGTAATAAGAAAACTTCAGCCCGTTAATATACAACCGAAAGTATATTATAACTCAATTCAACTCAAAGAAAGCCTTATCGAGTAGAGTACATATGCATACACGTTAATATACAACGAATAATTTAGAAGAAAACTTCAGCACTAATTCTATTTAAGAACAGTCTATAATGTTGCAGGACCGCACACTTATCTTGTCAATGGACAGTATTTTGTATTTTCTCAACACCCACAAAACCTTCATCAACAAATTACTTTATTCACGAGAAACAGATGTTTCATCAGGCCCATCCTCAGTTTCAGAATCTGTATACTCTGGTTTATCAAAAGCAAATCTCATCTCTTGATTGACCAATTCAGCAAGATCATGCCTATTCGCATTCTTATAAGCATCTACGATTGCTTTATATAAAGCTTCACTAGGCTCGATTTCTCCATATTTTAATTGGCTGTATATACGCTTCACACCTTCAAGCATCCCAGCTTTTCCATAACAATTTACAAGATTAATCAAAGTAACAACATCTGGCTCAAGTCCCTCATCTTGCATTTTCATAAAAATTCTCAATGCCTCTTCAGTCTTCCCATAAGCAGCATAAGCTCGTATTGCCGCATTATAAGCAAATGAACTGAATCCCGCATCTTCTTTTCTGAAGACTCCACAGGATTCAAGCGCATATTTATGCAAACCAACTATAGAGAAAACTGATGTTATCACAGCTCGTTTGGCAAAGGGTCTCCCTTCACGGTAAGATGACTCGAGTTTTTTTACTGCTTCAAGTGGAAAGCCTCCTTTTTTTAAAACGGAAAATAATACTTTGAAGGTTCCAACATCGGGTAAAAGCTTCTTATGCACTAGCATTTCATGAAGCAATTCTCCACACTCGACTAGCTGGCCATTTGCAGAATAGCATGCTATCACTTTATTATATGATACACAATCCCTCATCAAATTTGACCTTTTCATTTCCTCTGCAACTTCAATGGCTTCATCAAACATTCCCATGTTTTTATAAGCATACATCATGGTAGCAAATGTAACCCCATCAGCGAAATTTTTGTCTTTCAAAGAATCATATATAACTTTTGCTTCGGAAACCATACCCAATTCCGCATATAAATTAAGCATACTATTTGATGCGATAATATCCGGGCCTCCATCAAACTTCTTCACCTTTTCATACAATTGTTGTGCTCCTTCCACAGAACCAACTTTACCATAAGCTTTAATCATGGAAGTCAAAATAATTTGGTTAGGTGAAATCCCAGAATCTTCCATGACATGGAAATAGTGAATTGCTTCATCAAAATTACCGGCCTCAGAAAATCCATCAATCAACGATCCATAAACAACTTCATTTGGTTTTACATCAGCTTGTAACATTTCTTGGAACACAGCAACAGCATCTGATAGCCTATTTGTCTTTGCAAAACCGGCAATAAGAGCAGAATAAGTTAAACATGAGGGTTTAAATCCCGCTTCTAGCATTTCAGCCAAAAGTTCTTTAGCTTTGTCCACTAAATCACCATTAGCAAACATTTGGATAAGGGAGTTATATGTGCACTTATCCGGCCATGTCCCTTGATTTCTCATACCTTCGAAAAGTGAAATAGCTTTTTCATATAGCTTTGCCATACCGTAAGCTTTGATCATTACATTATACTCCAAAACTTCTTTCTTTTGTTCAAAACCATCCCTCTTAGTATAAAACAAAGCCTCAGCTTCAGCCCAAAGTCCCTTCTCCGCATATACATCTATTATAGCAGAAAACGTTTTAGAAGACAACCCACGACATGATAGTGACTTATCAACCAAGTATTTTGCCTGCTCAATTGACCCTTGATCCACATACATCTTAGTAATTACCGGAAGAGAATTTTCGTGAATACGCATCTCCAATTTCTCGATTTCTTCAATCACAGCCTCCACCTCTTGAACCATATTCCTTTCACATAATACTTGGAAGACAGCTCTATGAGTAACAACATCAGGGAAAAGACCAACTTCCCTTATCTTTCTGTAGCACCGAAGAACATCATCAATCTTTCCCACATCAGCATACAATGAAAGGAAAATGTTATAAGTCTTCGTATCGGGCGAAATCCCCCTTTCCTCCATTTCATCTAGTAAAGCCTCAGCCTCGGTTAAATAACCATGACTACCACAAATGAATATCATGGTATTAAAAGTAAAAGCATCAAGTGCCACACCAGACTTCAACATATCAGCAAACACATCTGCAGCTTCCTTCAAGCGCCCTGCTTTTCCATACAAATCTATTAGAGTATTATAAGTAGTGGTTAGACGCGGTTTTCTTACAGAACTGTCCACATCCGATGAACCAGAATCGATCAAAGAATTTGACCTCCCACCTGTACGAAAAAGCTCGGTCGACAAAAACTGCTTAAAACTAATAGGTTCCATATCGTCAATGTTATCAAATTCAAGATCATCCAACACTATTTTCCCATTACTCCAATCCGTGTAGAACCTATCAGCCCTATCATATTCCTTTGCATCTTTCAATACCTTAATAACTGTAGACATCGTGACTTCATCCGGAAAAATCCCTCTCAACTTCATATGCTTAATCCACAAAAGTGCTTCCTTCATTAGCCCTGCTTTCCCATACACATCTACAAGCATTGAATATGTGTTGTTCGTGGGCATGACTCCATTTTTTGCCATTTCAACCCAACAAAGCCTAAGCTCATCCCATTTCTGAGCTCTACCCAATGCCCTAAGCACAACATTATAGTGTATGACATTGGGAACATAATCTTTCTGTGACTTAAACCACTCAAAAACCCTCAAAACCTTATCCCACTTTCCCTGTTCTTTCAGAATCACGGTCTGCTCTTTAGGACTAAGCTTCCCACAGTACGAATCAAGGGTCATTTCGACATTACTATCGACCTTCAAGCCCTGCAAAATTGAAGGCAAAATGCCTCCATATTTACTGTTTTTACCCTTATTCGTATTCTTTTTGGGTAAAGCTACAACCTTGGAATGACCCTGAGGCTTAAACCCCAGAAAAACCCCTCTTTTACAGCTATGTGTCTTCTGTGAACGTAAACTTTCCGTACTTTTGTGCGAATTATTTACAAATTGGGGGTGAATATGTGAACTAAACCCCAGAAAAAGCTTAGAATTCAATGGAGAGCAAAGAGTCTGAAGCTTACATGATGAGGAAAAGGAGATTATGTACGTTTGAGTAGAGAGACTAAGCTCTGCGGAAGTACAGCCGCACTGCATCATCGGTTATTTTTCTGTAAATGTTTTTTTTTGTGGGTATTTCTCTTTAAATGTTTGGTTGAGGCGTTGAGCTTTACAACTGATTCTTTAACAGACCATTTTTGCTAGTTGGATCGATAAAGTAGGGCTTATGCAAGGATTTGGGGGTTTATTTGGCCAGATGGCCTTAATGAGAATTGCAAAAATAGCCTTCCCTTTTTTTCATTTTTTTTTCGGTTTTAATCATTTTTAAACTTAATTAAACACAATTAAACCTAATTAATTAATTAACCAAAATTAACCTAAAAATAATAAAATAACAAAAACACCTCCAAACTTTCAAAAATTCACTTTCAATCATTCACTCAATTTAAAAAATTCTCTGCAAATATTCATCTTTCAAATTTCCTCTCCAATCCTAAAATCAATCACAATTCAATAATGGAATCTAGAAATCGTGACTTGGCACTATTGTCTGACATGCATGAATCATCTAATGCCCGCGCATCGACTGAAAACAGCTATGAATCGGTGAGTTTTTTTCGCCTGAATTTTCGATCACTTGAAATGTCAGCCAAGTGACCCGATGACATTTGTCGCCGATCACTTGGGATGCCAAGTGACCCGGTGACGCCGAGCCTGGCTGGTGCGTGTCAAGGCTGCCTTTGGCACCCCTATGCCCATGGTCGCTGGTCGAGGGCATGTGCGTGCCAGGGTAGCCAGACCCAGCGTCGCCGGTCCTTTGGCCTCCGAAGTGACCGGCGACGCTGGATCGTTAGTATATGAGTGGCAGGAGTGCCTGGCACGCAGACTGGACCCATGTCGCCGGGTCACTTGGCCAGCCCAAGTGACCTGAAGACAATTTAGTGTGCGTGCCAGGGGGCATGCACCTTGGACCCGTGTCGCCGGGCCACTTGGCCAGTCCAAGTGACCCCGCGACAATTCTAGTAATTTTTTTATTATTTTTTTTAAGTTCCGACGTGCTCAATTTATTGACTTTTTATTTATGTTTTGTAGGATCGAGTATATCAAGTCGTGTACATGGATGAATTGTCGGAGTTTCCTGGGCTTCATTCGGGAGTATAATTAACGAGGGAAAACTTACAATACGAGGAGCCTGGACCAAACTCCACAAATACGCCGGTTACTTGTCGGATCGCGCCACCACAAACATATTACCTTGATTTTTACATTTATTTTGTAATTGTAACAATTATTAGCTTTAATCAGACTATTTATTTTTTAAATTCTTATTAGTATATTTTTTAAATTCATATTATATTTTTAAAAATAGTGATGTGTGTGACAAAAACAGTGAAGTGTTAAAAAATGGGTAAAATCAGTTTAAATCCAAGAAAATAGTTAAAAAAACACTGAAACGGTTAATCAAGAAAACAGTGTAAACACGAGGTCCAAAAATTAGGGTGGATAACGTCTTTTTTTTCCCCTTTTTTTTTTTTGAGAAGAGGGTGGAGAACGTTTTAATCTAAAAGAATTGGAAATAAAATGTTATTAACTAGAAGCGTGTGACTGTAAAGATTGTTTTTTCAACAGATAAAAACGTGAGTGGAGGGGACCTATTAAATGTTCATTGTTCAATTCTCCCCCAATTTTCTAAGCCCTAATTTATTATTTTACTGTTCAATTCCCTACTAAATTGGAGTCGGATCATACCAAATGAACCCAACAACATATCGTAACATAATATTAATGTACCTTATCTTTCTACCAATTTATTTTTAAGTAAAAAGAATCAAATGAAAAAAACCCTCTCTATGCTTTTATAGTTTTATGTAATAGGAAAAAGATACAATATTCATTTTCATTAGTAAAAATCTTATGTGAGCTAACTATAGACAAATAAATAATAATTTCCCTATAATTTAACGGGGGTAATAGCTAATTTTTTAAGTGGGTTATTACAATTTTTTTTTTTTGAACAAAGTTATTACTATCTTTTTAGCAGAACAACGTTATCAGATTGATTATTGCAAGTTTTTTTAAGTTAGGAGAAATATCTTTATTTTGTTCTGAAAAAGCAATAGCATTCGGAAGTATAGTACTTTTAAGTTATAAAGGATACTCAATGTTATAGCACATAGAATTTTTAAGTATAAAAATACTATAGAGATCTTTTAAAAATTAAAAAACGAACAAAGCATACTTTTACATTTCATCATGAAAAGAAAGTTAACTTGAGGAATAAAAAATACACCCATAATGAGGGTAAGGAAAAATCGAGGCTCAATGACTGCATTAGAAAATACACTTGCACTCTAATTTTATTGATTTTTACTTTTGATTGAATTCAATTAAGTTTGTTAGAATTTAATTCATTACATTTAAGTTGTTTTAAATTATATTTATTGTTTCATAGCTCCCAGAAATCGACTTGCTCAAATATGAGAAATATAAGATTCGACTTAGATTTTTATAGTTTTATATAAAGCTTGTTTTTTGAATTATTCATTTTAACTATCAAGCTCATCTCAAATACAATTTAAAGTTCGAAAAATATATTGCTCGACTCAACTCAAATAACTACACCCTATTATTATAGTACAAATGTACGATTTTATTTTCATTCTTCTCGGTACTTCATATTCGATCATTCTACAAAATTATGGTAATGGTGTTTCATTATCAAGTAATTATATGATTTATAACTTGACTGAAATTGAATATTTAGTTTAATGAAGGATAATCTCATGCTACTTTTAAATTCGACTTGTCATACTAAGGGCAGAATATCAAGTTACAACAATCATTATGTAACCAGTAACCACCAAATAAATAAATTCAAGAAAATGAAGGGTAAGTTTCAAACAAAATAACAAAAATCCCATCATATTGGAAAAAACAATTTTCATTGTGAAATGTGAATAATGGTGAATTATCTACAGATTTTTACAATAAGTAGTTAAAAAAAAGAAAAGAATTGCGACAATGCCAAGAAACGTTAACCAAGTTATCTAAAAAGCTCACTATATATACTTTTGAATGTTAGAATAAGATGAGATAACTACATATGGAATCATGGTGTATTCTGAAGGTATAACTTGTAAGAAGATAATAACTGAAAAATGTAATAACTCAAAAGTATCGGCTTGACAAGTCGATCTTCGTGTCACAACGCTGCCATCATAGCTGATCTTGTGGCCTCTTTCTTCATTTCTGCAGCTTTTCCACTTCCTCTGAAATAACTGTAAACTTGCTGCGAATCATAGATAATTAAATAAGTGAATTTGAAGATAAAGCCAACACAGAAAATGGTAAATGACCAGAATCAATAAGGGGTATTGAACCTGAATCACCCATATGCTAATCAACGATTCAACGCAGAAGAATCCAAATCCCACAAAGTAAAATATCTGCAAACACACAAAAATAAAATATCAAAGATCTCAATGTTTACTTGGACAATTCTCCATTGAGTAAAAGCTTTAATGATGAGACCAATTACAAATGTAAAAGCAACCTTCTTTTTGTTATTGTGTCTTTTTTTTTTTTTTTGCAGTTTGGAATGCAAAGAGATAAATTTTAAAGTTTAGAAACTAATGATAGAAATTATGGGTAGTTCAACATATCCAAGCAAGCAAGTGAATATTTCAAATAAACTAAAAGTCCTTGAGACATACCCCAACCAGAGCATTTCCAGTTAAAAGCTCAATTGCAGGCAAGATACCACTGTCAAATAAACATATTTTGAAAGGATCAGAATGCAACATAACAAGAACAATAAAGGGATGGTTTATTTTATATATTTTTTTAATTATTTCCCTAAAATATGATTGCATTCTTCGTCTTATAAACTGGATTTCTATTTCTTCTCTTTTTTGAGTGGTTCACCATAGAAAATTCATGAAAGTTGCAAATAGTCATATTCATGGCCCAAAAAAAAAAAAAAACTTACGTCAAAGAATTTCCTTTAAAGATTATTGGAGGAGCAACAGCAGCGAAAACGCAGAAGGCAATGTGAAACTGCGGCATTAGAAAAGCAAATCCAAATCCTTAAATGTAGTCATGTAGACAATAGCCAGAATACTGGAAGATAGTAAACATGTACTCACTATGTAACCCAAGAAGAACCACCCGAACTTCAAAGCACTATCAGTCCTAGAATAAAAAAAATTCCATGAACAATCAGTAGAAATCCAATCGGAATGAACTAAGCAGTCAGCATAACACATAAAAAGTATAGCAGAGAAAACATGAATAGAACACTGATATAAGATAATGCAAGTTGTTTAAATTAAACTTACCATGCCAATAACATACTTCGGCGTAATCAAACAGTAAAATAAATAAAGACACAGGAAAGGAAACTTAAAATCTAGTAAATACAAACATATCCCTGTCGAAACAATAAACCGAACACTATTTTAATGCTTCGTACTCTAACTAATTCTTGATATTAGATTGCGCACTAGTTCAAACCTCCAGAGTAATGATAAATAAAAAATGGGAAAAACAATAAGATGGGAGCTTTCGTATGTACCTCATCGCACGATAAAGAGGACGGTACCACATTACATAGCCAGCTGGAACACCTGACAAGAAGTAGATGATTGCGAGTAACCAGATAGTTGGACCTTCTCCATTGACCCAAGCTACAGTAACTGCTACAATGTTCCATATCAGACATCCTACCAAACCTGCACGCGAACACTTCAAAAATCTTCAAGCCAGACAAAAAAAAAAAACTAATCAATGATGCATATAAACCATTAAATTGGTTTTACATAATTTTGTTCCACTAGAATGTATCCTTTAGTTAATGACATGAGCAATATCGGATAGAAATGGGATGAAAGGTCAGTATGAGCTTAGATCCCAGCAAAAGAAATTCTGGAACCAAATCGAGTACATCTTAATTTGAACTTCATTGTTCTATGTTTACTCATCTCCTGAAAAGCAATTGACACCAAAATCTATAAATCAATTCAATTGCTCCCTCACCAAATATTACTACCCAAACATGTTCTAAGCATTACCTCGAGGAATTTTTTGTTGTTTCAATCAGCTGAGCTTGAGCCAAGTTAGAAAAATGAAAGTTGGTCTAGTGGGATGCTACAAGGGTCAAATTTAACTAATGTAACTTCATTGATTACATCCTGTTCATAGAGTCGTATTAGTTACCTAGGAATGCAATCGTATATCCTGACATACTTAGACATGCTCTGAGCATCAAATCCATGAAAATTCAGCACATTCTTCATTATTAGTTGTTAAAATCAGCTGAGCTTGAGCCAAGCTAGCAAAATGAAATCTGGTCAATTCAGAAGCTAGAAGTGTCAAATCTGAACTAATATAGCATAATGATTGGCATCCTTGCTCATAGACTGAAATTGACATAACGAATGTCACCAAGTTTCACTGTTCATATGAGATACATCTATCAGAGTTCATATATGATAAGCATAACGCATCCTCAAAAGAAAGAAAAAAAGAAAGAAAGAAGAATTCCGCTATTTATTTTGAGGGGGGGGGGGGGGGGGGGTTGTTAATTTGGTAAAGAGTGTTAAAGTTTTTGTGCTGCAATACTATAATTAATAAGTACAATATGTCAGCTAAGTCTCTGCAAAATGAAGGGCATACTAATCTGCAAGTGATTGTAGCTCAGCATCAACAGATAGGGAAAGAGCAATTTGTGGATATCAAAGCAGAAACGAGAAATTAATGCATACCCAAATATGTTGTGAATGCAACATACTGCAGATTCTGGAGATGGATTGGGATCTCATTAGCGATATCATGATGAATAATAGGAAAAAATGGCGGCCAATTCTTTTCCTCAATGACAATTCCAGCTGCCAGAGGAAAAAAAGGATAATATGTTAAATCCTGCATAATAGAAAGATTATATCTATATGATAGTGGCTAATGTATAGCTATAAATAAGAAAAAGGATATTACATCGTGCTATGGCATCTTCCCTCCTTTTGAGTTCCTACGAAGCATTAGAAACCATGTAGCTTAAGATGCGAAAAAAAATGTTTGAAGTTACAAGAAAAGTTATAAGAAAAGGCACATATTTTCAAGTCTCAGCAACATAAGGAAGCATAATGCACAAGAACTCCAGGAACAATTATGTTGCATGGACAACAAATCCAGATGAAGATTGAAGAACAATATTTAACCAAGTAATGTAAACGACAATCTAACCCATCATTTACGCAAGAACTTGAAAGAACAGTAAATGCTCGTCATCTTTTTAACTAAACTGAGAGGCAAAATTGCGAGAGGTCTCACCTGCTCCCTCTTTCTCAGTTCAGCCTCCTTAGCTTGAAGTTCCTTCTCTCTTTTTTTCACGTCCTATATAAGGTTTAAAAACAAATACTATCATTTCCATCTTCCACACACTTTGACGTTGACATATACTAAGTTGGTTGACATACCTTGGAACTATTAAGAGGAATATCAACTGTAGCCCCACGGTCATAGTCAGCTGGTTCAGGAGGAAGAGGGGATAGCTTTGGGTTTGCAGGACGAATATTTCCAGGACTCTGAAACCTCAGCAAGAAAAAATAATAATTAAAAGAATTATAAATACAAACAAAAACAGTCACCAAATGGAAACATAATAAATAAATCCGCAATGTTCGTAGAAAGCGAGAGAATGGGGAAGTAGATACAAAGGATATATGACCCCCACAAATCAAATGGCTTCTAACTGTGTTTCTACTTTCTCCAACAAAAAGATCAAACATATTGAAATGTCTACTTACAGCCAGCAATTTCATCAATTGAATTTTTTTCAAAGGACAACCTATAAGCTATTTTAATTTTGGAAAAGAAAATCAAAACACAATTCCTCAACACAAAATCAAATGGTCAAAATCCATATTTTACAGTTTACCTCCGAAACCTAATCAAATGCAATTTCCATATCACTCGACCAATTCTTCAAATCAACAACGCATTAGACCCGCAAAACGGCATATTATACTACAGGTATGTTGATTTCTAACGAAATAAATCCAAAATCATGATCATATTTATGATCAATTCAGTCAATTTTCAAATCAAGGTACATTGCGTAAAATATGAAATCTTCGCACAGCTAAAACAGAAGAAATAGATCTGACATTTCAATTGCATTCGAAATTGTGCGATAATGCATGGAAATGATACATAATTCGATTGAAAATGTACTAATTTACCGCAAAAGGATTAACTTCTTCTTCATCAAAGGGATTACCGGAATCGTAACGACCTGCCATGGCAATGTACGGTATTCAATATGCCGGGAAAGTTTATATTCTCGGTAATGATTTTATATTATTCTTCGGTGATAAAATCTAGCGATTAAATCTTATTTTTAATTGGCAGAAAATATATATATATATATATATATATATATATATATATATATGTTATTTTTATTAGCAAAAAGATCTCCATATAAATATTTTATTAGCGAAAAAGTCTGCGTGTTATATTTTATTAGTTCACTGTTCCTATTTATACTTATTAGAGTTAGACTCTAGAGGAGTTATTGTCGTTTCTTAATTTTATAGGGGTCATTGTCAATTTTTTTAATTTTATAGGGGTTATTTTTATTACCAAAAATCATCCTATAACATTTACAAGTATATTTGTTATTTTTCCTACAAATCGTAAAGAAGAATCATGTTTAAAGTGAGTAAAATACAATGGTGGGAGGAGAGGGTAAATATCTTTTGTTTTATTAATATTGTGAATTTTTTGCTAATAAAAATAACACATGAAATTTTAGGTTAATTGAAAATAACACAAGATATGTTCTTACATTTTAAAAATAGAAAGTTCCTAGATAAGTTGTTAACTAAGAAGAATTTAATTTTAGTCTATAGACCTATCAATCAAATTACCAACCACATTACGCATGTTTTGTGAATATTATCATAGTCATGTAACTTTTTATTTTATTTTTTCATTTTAGGATTTATAATCAAGTAGTAAGTTTTCTAAATTGTTAGAAAATTTGAATTAAAATTTCTCATGCATATGGATACAAACCTCTATCATTGTACGAGATTATCGTGCCAAAATGTGACCGAGTTTTCAGGACGACCACACTCTAATTCTCCATTAGAGGAGGTACATAACTAATTATAAATGAATCTTTAGTCTTTACTGGTAAGAGGAAATATTTCAAAGATGGGTTAATGACAATTTACTCTATGTGATATTCATAATATTTAATTTATCTCCTGTATTTTAAAAAAGAGCAATTTAACCCCCTATAAAAAAATTTAAAGAAACAATCTATCCCTTTAAGCCGGAGAGTATAACTCACTTATCAAAACTGTAATATCTTAAGGTTTAAATACTCTTAGTTATAAACCCTACCTAACTATTTAGGTATTTAGCATAAGTTGTTACATAAAGAGTTTAGGTGAGTTCGACCCCGCGATGGGAACATTTCTAGATTTCTATTGTAATATTTTTTAAGTTTTTTATCCCAATTATAAAAATTACTTTTGATCGATCGTAATTTTCATGATATTTGATTCTCAATATCATAATTACTTTTAAGATTTCCAAAAACAAAAAAATTATTTATTTTAAAAGCTCCTAAAGTGTTATTTCTGTAAAAGCTATTATACAAAATCAATTTTTCTATAATTAATTTTTATTATTATCAAAATTAATTCATCTACAACTGCTTCTCGAACCTCTAGGCCAAACTCACCCTTAATCTTGGACAGAAATGCCATCATTTGAGCACATGAAGTTGGAAAATTAAAACACAAAAGGTTCCCAGATTAATGAATAAACAAAATACACAAGTACTATGCATCATTTGGGTTTATTCCTCTTTGTGTCTAGTTTACTGCCATTTGCCCCAGGGCAACAAGTTCTGATAAACCAAGAATTAGGGAGTGGAAAATGTACACTTCAAAAAAAAAAAAAAAAAATCACTACTAAGAAACATGAGTAAGAAGCAATAATGGTCTAATAATTGGGTTAGTACTAGAATGGTGCAAATAATGGGCAACTGTGAACAATGAAAACAATCTCATCACCCCAAAGCTTGTTAAATGATCACGGTATAGATCTATTCTCGATAATGGTTCCCTTTACGCGGGAACTTCATGTCGAGTTGGTGCGTGGTGGCATCGATTCTATAACTTGCGTTTCTTCCTCAATTTGTATGCCGCGATTGAGCTCTTATTCATGTTGCTTGTTTTGTTGAAAAATCGGTTAGTCCCTATCTGATGATCTACCTGGAGATTCTCTCCGTATCATTTGCATGAGATCCTGCACGACTTCGGACATCGGTGGTCTGAATTCTGGCTCCGCCTAGACAGTGAAATCAAATTTATATTAGAAACTTTTTATATGTAAAAGAGTGCTTAAGCAATCACGAGCCCCGACTTCGGAAAATTCTAGTCCAGGCCTGACTAGGCCAAACTCATCCAACCATAGTTGCAAGAGCTTCGTGACTGATTACTTTTCTAGGAGTTTTATTGGAGTGAAATGCAAAAATACCCCTTATACTTTGCCCCTTGTGTTATTTTTACTAAAAACCCCCTGTGCTAAATTTTATTAGCAAACTCCCAACCCAAAATGACAATTATACCGCAACCATAAGATGCGAAAACACCCCTATTCACTAAAAAAAAAATTTGGCAATAACCCCCCCCTGCTAACTTCAAAAATAGCTACTTAAAACTTAACAATAACCTCCCTACAATGTATGAAGGAATTTCAAATGAACACAAAGGGGGGGGGGGGGGGGGGGGGTGTTAATAAAATAACACAAGGTTTTTTTTTTTTGCTAATTAGACAAAGCACTGGGAATGTTTTTGCATTTTGTTATTGAATCACAAGACAAGTGTATTGCACTTGCCATATACCCCTTTATGGAATAAAAGTAGAACCAAAAAAGTCGACTCACCAAGACACATCGAGAAATAATGTCAGCAAAGTGCGATAACGATTTAACGGGATAATTTCCACTCAAAGAAGGATCGACCATTTGAGACAAGGCATCGATATCATGAAGCTGAGGGATTGCCCATCTGACCAAAAATTGCTCTCCTCGACTCCGTGTCCTATGTAGATAATTTGTTCAGAATATAAACCAGCTGGCAAACAAGAATATAACACTAAACATTTAGCAAATTTGTAGAAATATTTTATACCTATCATATGACATTCTTCCTGTTAACAGTTCCAACATCACCACTCCAAAACTATAAACATCGCTCTTGGAAGTATATATTCCCGATTCAAATTCTGGGGCACCATAACCGTAGGTTGTGAGAAGCTGTCCTGACAACTGATTAATAAAACAAAATAGCTATTAGCATACTATCTCCGGAAAATCATCAGAAATAGAGTCGAACTTATTAATATTCAACAAAAATCTTTTGCATCATCTGGAATTAAAATTACCTGACTTACAGCTCCGGAAGATATTAATGGAGCCAAACCACAATCAGACACGTGGACTAAAAGTTCATCATCGAGGAGAACATTAGCAGATTTGAAATTGCGGTGAATTATAGGTGGTTCACAGATCTCATGCAGATACCTTCACGATAAAGTTCAGCACAATTAGAAACTCAATATTTACATATTTACAGCCTAATTAAACATACGAGCATTCAATCTACACCAATATACACTCGAGTAGGACATTGGAAACCACAAAAAATAACTACCGGGTGACCTAATTGCATATCACTTTATTTATATTAGCATGAAAGCATCCAAACAATCTATTGTTCTCATCTAAACTGAAAATTAATTAACTTCATTATTTGTGTCTTTTAATAGAGAAAATGGCACTTTACCCCCTACCTTTGAGCCATTTTGCACTTGCACCCCCCCCCCCCCTCAACTTATTAAATTGTTGCAGCCACTACCTTTGTCCTTGTTAGGAATTAAATGCTAAACGGTCAAAATCTAGGGAGTGAAATGCAAAATAGCTCAAAGGTTAGGGGTAAAGTGCAATTTTTTAGTATTCAATTATCATAAAGAGATGTGCCCACCGCCAACCATCCAAAGGTTGTGCATTGCAACAATTAAAAAAGTCGAAGGGGACAATTCAATGCAAAACCTTACGAAAGTAAAAATGCAAAACAGTCTCAAGATTAGGGGTCAACGTGCAATTTTCCCCCATAAAATATGTATTTGTATTCATTGGGACTCACTCTAATGCTCTTGCAGCTCCAAGTGCCATTCGAATACGGGTATTCCACGAGAGTTTTTTCTTAAATTCATCATCAGATTGCAAGGCATCCTGCAATGTTCCATTAGCACAATACTCGTAAATTAGAAGCCTTTGTCCATGCTCCACGCAATAACCCATGAGCTCAACGACATTAGCATGGCGAATTTTATCAAGAATATTAACCAGCTCAATGAATTGATCATCCTTCTGCTGATTGGCAACTCTTTTGTCCAACTTCTTGATTGCAAGAAGCTACATAAGCATATATAAAAGAATTATACATTAGCAAAAATTCTATTAACTAAAGTTCAAACAAAGAGAGACAAAATCCTATTTACGGAACCATCATAGATATATAGAGTGAAATGCAAAAAAACCCCATGTGCTTTGCCTAAATAGCAAAAATTCCGTGAATTATTTGTATTACCAAATACCCCCTGTGCTATTTTTTATTAGCGAAAAACCCCGCCCAAGCCGGAACATATTTTTCAGAAGAAATGACATTTATACCAGCACCAAAGTCCAAACAAATACGAAAACACCCCTATTCACCTAAAAAATTGACAATAATCCCCCTGTTAACTTTGAAAATTGGCAATAACCCTCTGTACACTGAAAAAATTGGCAATAACCTCCCCATTGATTTATGAAGGAATTTTAAATGGGGTTCTTTACTAATAAAAAAGAACACAGGAGGGTTTCGCTAATAAAAATAACACGGGGGTTTTATGCCAATTAAGGAAAGCACAGGGGGTATTTTTGCATTTAGCTCTAGAAAAATGCATAGAGAGAGAAAAGGAGTACTGAAAGCTATACCCTTCCATCTGGTAGCTCAGCCCTGTACACATTTCCGAGCATTCCACCACCAACAAGATTTTCCTGCGAAAAGCTATTGGTATACTGCTGAAGAGATGCTATTGAGTAAGACTTCACAGAAGTTTCCGGAAGATGTGCAGTCGACGGTTTTGCTTCAGTTGCCTTAATAGGATTTACGATAACCTTCTCAAATGCAGGCGGCGGTGGAGGTGGAGGAGGAGGAGGAGGAGTAGGCGGTAGAGGCGGAGGAGGTGGTGGCACCATCATATCTATCTCGAATCTGCTCATATTTATCTCATCATAATTTCTCTTAGGTGATCCGCTCATCTTTCTAAATAACTCCTCTTCATCTCGTAGCAGTTTGGGAATCGAACTCACTGCTTTTTCTTGATTCTCTTTCTTTGGTCTTACAATAGCCTTTGGAGGAGCTGTTCACAAAAATAAATAATTTAGTGTCATTTAAAAAAGGAGTGAAATTAAAAAAAAAAAAAACCTGTATTTTTCATAATTGGCAAAATAAACCCCTGTATTATTTTTATTAGCAAAAAAAACTCTGCGATAACAAATCTAAGGCATTTAACCGCCTCCAAGGTCACAATGTGTTTTACTTGCTCTATGTGCGAGTACTCTTCATGATGTGCAGGTAAAACGACAAATGTAACCCTATATGTTATTTTTTCTTTTAATAAAATGTGAAAACCCGATTATTCACTTGAAAAATTGACAATAAACACTCTGAAAACTTAAAAAATTGACACTAACCCCCCCCCTGTGGTCAACTCTTAATTTTCAAATGAGTGTGCTGAGCTAATAAAATGCTAACACGGGTTTTTTTTGGCTAATAAAATATTAACATAAGGAGTCTTTTACTAATAAAAATAACATAAGGGGTTTTCTGCCAATTAGAAATAACATTGAGGGTGTTTTTGCATTTTCCTCTTTAAAAAGTGAAAAAAAAGAAGGTTCCAATCCAAAGGACTTTGTGTTGGTATTACCTTTCTCTACATCTTGGCTTGGAAGGAATAAGGAACCACCGTCTCTAGCATTTTCTCTGGTGCCTGTATATGGAGCTATTTCATGTCGTTTTGGGGTTCGGTAGGTTTCTCGTTTTTCCCTTAGACACTTTGGCATAAAAAGTAGGACTGCTAAAAGAAGTATTATAAAGGAAAGCACGGCTGCAATAGATATCCATACTACTCTTTTTGTACTCAAAGACTTTTTCGACGTTTGGGAACTTGATTCTGCTGGTGCTGATGGTCCATCAGCTTGTCTTCTGGGTCGATGCCAAGAAGTCGGCGGTGTTTGTTCCGAAGTTGGTCCCTGAAAAAATGGTGGTTCTGGTGGTGTTTCTGATGGTGTTGCCGGAGGTAAGGGAGCAATACTCGAGTTGAATGGATTACCATCATTTCTGCAAGTATAAATGAAGCTTTTAACAAGCAGATGTGTGTATAACACGTGTTGAGATATTTCCTGTTAAAACTGGGGTTTACTGGTTGAATGAAAATATGGTTTTGCCATGAGTGACAATGGATTTCGGCAATTCCATATAAGTGTCTTTCTATATTTTCCGTAATAATTAATAAGTTACTCCCTCCGTATTTGTCGTTTTGGAGGATTGCACACATATTAAGAAATGTAATAAATAGCCACTTTTTTTTAAGGAAAAACCCCAAAACACCCTTTTAACCAAATAATCACAAGATTAATTAGCATTAATTACAACCATTAACAAGAAGGGTAAAATTGGTAGAAAAAAACTAATATTGCATTGAACTCCTAAAACAACAAATAAAAGTAAACAATTTTTTTTTGCCAAAGCGACAAATAAAAAAAAACAGGAGGGAGTAACAACTTTATGTAGGAACGTCCGATTTACTTTCTTGGTAGATTGGAGGTCTTTTAAGATTCTATATACAAAATTTGATTCTAGAATTGATATATTTCAACAATCTAATTTTTAAATAGTCACGTGAAGTTGTAGGGAACCAACATGAAGTATTTAAAAATGGTTTCTTGAAATATGTCAATCCGAAATGACCTATTTTGTGGAGATCCGTTTGGTGCTGAATTTTTAATAGTACAGAGGGATTCTATGCAATAAACATAGTAGTTTCATGCAGGTTTCACATAACACAAGGGATTGTCATTTATCCCACATATTTGCTATTTAAGGTAATTTTTGGTATTCTATGTTTTGGAGCTACTTGAGCCGTGTAAGCCTAGCCTAAAGATGTGGATAACTTTCAATCATACATCTTTTTCTCTAGCTTTGAGAAAATTAATCTATAGCTTTGACGTTGTTCTGATTATTCCTACTTTTGTTACATGTTTATGTTTTAGCAAACATATTTATTGCTTCAACTACTTTGGAACTACGTGCGCACATACACATCATCACACATTTACAAAGTAAGAGCTTGTAATCTAATTTTGCATCATGTGAGCACCCACTGCAAGCTATAACAAATGATCATCCATCTATCACGCCAAAATCGGGAAACAAAATGTGCACACATGCAAAATACACAATCAGCAAATAATGAACTAAGAAGTACATTCTCATAAACAGCCAATCATACAAAGATAAGGCTGAAACAGAATTTAAACAATTTAGACCTACCGGAAATTTGGAATGTTCAACATCTTTGCAGGTATTGGTCCAGAAAAAAGGTTGTTCTGTATATCCCTGAAGAGAGAGAGAGAGAGACAGAGATGATTCAGAAAAAAATAATCGACTTGTTCTAGCAAATCACGAACGATGTTAGAGTAATAAGGCTAAGAAGAGTACAAATCTCTAAGTGGAAGATCTTGTAAAACATCAAGAGTTCCAGAAAGCTGATTATTCTGCAAACGACTGCCAATTAGGATATCAGCTATTATCTATATATATATATATCAACACAAAAATATCGGTAAAGAAGAAGGTATTTTACTCACAGAGTAGTAAGAGACGACAAATTTTGCACAGAAGGTGGCAACTCCCCACTTAAACTGTTATTCGACAAATCTCTGCACAAAAGAGATAAATTACATACCAGTTAGTTACAACTTACAAATCTTAAACAAGTTAAATTGATATGCTTCGAAATTGGATACATACAAGTTGACCAACACTGTCAGGGCTTCAAAAGCATCGGGAATTTCTCCAGTTAATTCATTGTTGTTAAGAGACCTGAAGTAATGGTAAATTATTAAGGCAAAAGATGAAAAAGAACAAGTTGATGAATAAATAGATACACATACTTACATAGCTGATAGTTGACTAAGAGACGACAAAGAAGTAGGTATACTTCCCGTAAGCCTGTTATCTGAAAGAAAACTGCCAAAGGTAAAGAAAAACTATCACATTTCTCACTTTAGTTCGAATATTTCTTAATTTTTTTCTTTTAATTTGGTTTTGAGTTTCATTTTGGAATCTTAAAACATACAAGTTCATAAGCGTAGCTGGTAAGTTCTCCGGAATGCTACCCCCGATAAGATTGTTGCTCAAGGTTCTGCCATAAAATAAAATCAAAGTTAACCTCAAAGATGAATTCATATTTCCAGGAACAAGCTAGTGAATTAATATAGAGTTAAATGCAAGAATACCCCCTATGTTTTGCCTAATTAACAAAAATCCCCCTGTGTTATTTCTATTACCCAAAACCCCCATGTGCTATTTTTTTCTTAGCAAAAAACTCCCTCCTAAGCCAGTGTACATATTTTGCTGGAAAAATGACAATTATAACCCCACCAAAAAATGCGAAAACACCTCCATTCACCTAAAAAATTGACAATAACCCCCCTATTAAGTAACAAAATTGGCAATAATCTCCCTATTGATTTATGTAGAAATTTCCAAATGGAGTTTTTTGCTAATAAAAAAAGAATATAGGGGGATTGTGCTGATTAAAATAACACAGAGGTTCTTCTTGCCAATTAAGCAAAGCATAGGGGGTATTTTTGCATTTATCTCAATTAATATACTCACATCGATTTGATAGAAGAGAATCCTCCGAGGCTGTCACCAAATTCTCCTCCCAAATTAGCCCCGGTCAATGTTCTACAACATAAGACTCTATAAGCATTTATTTACTAATGCCAGAAGAAAAAAGATATGGCTTAAATAAAGGTTCATACATTGCAGTTATGGATGAGGTATCATCACAGTCGACACCTTGCCAATGTTCGCCACATGGGTCTCCGCCACTAGCAACCCATCCCGGAAGAGATGGCGATCCCAATGCAACATAGAAGCTATTGATAGCAGCAACTATAAAATATACACGCATAAAACAAACATTTGGTGAGCACTATCTATTTGATTTAACAAAAAAATTTCGACATGGCTTAAATAAGCAGAATTGAGAAGATATTGGCAGCAAGTTATTCATCAACTCAACATGGAAATTTCAGTTACTTAAAATTACAATATTAGCCAAGAAAGTAGGACAACATATTGAGTAGTTGCAGAACTTTTTAAACAATCTAAAATAAGTAAAGTGTCAAACATCATCAAACTTGAATAGAATCTTCAAAACTAATTTTACATTTCAGTTTAGAATAAAATATGATTAACCAAAACAGGAAAATTAGCTTGATTTTCTTTTCTAAACTCACATATTAATTAGGCCTAAAAAGGGGGGAAATCATAATTAACATGTTGTTAGACTCACCATCACTTGGATTAGTATATCCATGAGAAAATCCAAATATGAGAACCAAAGTAAATCCCAATAAGATCTTCAAATTGAACAAACTCACTACAGATCTGTTTCTACCCATTGATCCAAAAACAAAACCCTTTTCTTCAATCTACTCTTTCCCTTGAAAAACACTCTGCATAGCCTACAATACATAAAACACCCTCCAATCTGCAAAAAAACAAAGTTGGAAAAAGGAATTAAACTAAAAAGTAAGTGATACCATCAACCCCAAATGTTAATACATTCCCCCAAAATTAACAAATGACCAAATTACAATTGAAAAAAAAAACTCCAACATTCTTACAGTAAATAAAAAAATTGTATTAAATTAAAAAATAAGCACCTTTGTAAAATATTACCAATTATTATGAGAATTATGAGAAGATAGCAACATTCCAAGAATGGAAACTGGCATTGATGACTCACTGACTCTACAGAAAAGCCATAATAATTATAGTTTGGTAGATGAGTAAAAGGGCATTTGTTAAAATACCAGTAAATTCAGTATTTGAAGAATTCAGAAGCAAAAAAAAAGGAGAAAAATTAGACCTTTACAATCAGCTGGAAATGAGGGGAAAAAGCTAGAAAGTTGCAGAGAGAAGGTAAAAAAAAAAAATTCTTTTTCTTTTTATCTCTTTCTCTCTCTAAAAAGTGTGAGTGAGAGTTGAGTGGAAGCTCACATACACAGCTATATGATTTCAAAGTGGAAGGTGAACCTTTTGGCATCTATTGGCGCGTGGTGTACAGTTGCTAACATAGTGACAGCTGATTCTTTGTCCTTGGCTGTTAACGGATAGTTAATGTAAGAGTGATTTCCACGATAGGGAATGGCGCGTGAGGTGTGATATTAGAGTTAAGTGTAATGAAAGTTGTGTTTTTACAGAAAACAATGGGTGTAAAATAATGTACTCCAATATATAGCCGCCATTGTTGAAAAATGTAAAAAATGGAATTTCCAAACTCATATGCTGTCAATTTCTATGTGCTTGCAGGTTTATTTTTACTATAAAAAAAAAATTCAGATTATCTATTTTTTATTTTATCCAGTTTCTTATTTTATAGTCCAAAGTTCCACATCGATCTATCGAGTTCGTATAAAATTTAAACATTATAACGTTTTATTCGTTTAAAAATTGGCATAATTAAATAAAATAAATTTAATAAAATTTTGATTTACCGAAACATTTGCTCAACCACCATGATATATATTTGGAATTTTGAATGTTCACACTGGATTCAAATTATTTGTACATATTAAAATAATATAATCTGTGTGTCCCATTATTTTTACTCCATTAGCTACAGTATTTGGTCAATCTTTTCAATCTTTTAAATGACTTATCATGTTAAATTATTCACATATGTGAAGTATTAAACCTTTTAAATATTAGTAATATATATGGTGACATCTGATATTATCAACTTATTAGTGAAATATATTAATTAAAATATTTATTATAATTTTTATAAATTTAATCAAGTTGACTGGTCAACTGTACCAATGGATAAAGAAAAATGGGACGGAGGAAGTACTACTTATCGTTTCATAATTAAATTTTCATAAAAAAAATACAAACTTATTTGAGGCAACAAATTAAACACATGGTAATTTCGAGTAAATTTTTCATAAAATAGAGAAATTTTGTATATTTTATCCCATAAATTTTAATTAGGGATGCCATATACTAGCTCCAATTTATTAAACCATCTAATCCAGTTTGATTTCATGCTTGATATTAATCAAAAAAGAATTTATGCCAATTGATTCGTCTAATGGAAAAGTGCAGATATATCATTATCACCATTCATCAAACAAATAAAAGATACACATGTCGCCTATGCTTTTCTGAATTATTATCACTTTCTACCCTTTTTATTTTGACTTAATTGGTAAAGTAATTTTTGGAAAAAAAGTTGAGCAAAGAAGAATCAACCTACCTTTGAATTCTTCTCAAAGATAAAAAAAAAAGTACTGATGGAATTTATTCTCATGGGGGCCTATGCACATGGGGTTGCAAAATGCAGTGTACTTTTACGTTTTCAATTGACAAGATTTGGCATTTAATTTAAATTCAATGAACACAAATTTATATAAATTCAATTCTTTATTCAATTATATATGTAAATCATAATTGACCAATAATATAAAGTATATATATTTATTTTCATTAACACAATCTTCTTTTTTTCTTTCTTTTTTTTTTTTTTTTTTTTTTTGTTTATTTACCAGATTTAACATCACTAATATGAATGGGAATCCGACGTTAAATGTAAACACCAGTCTCTATTCACGTGTGGGGAAAGGAAGGGTGCCTTTCTTATTTGTCATCATTTAAAACCATTTAAAGAACTCTAGACAAATTCAAGCCTTTATCTAGATCCAATAAGATAACACAAAACGGCAAACAACTATTTTATGTCATTTAACTTTCTTAGACACGCGGGATCATGACAATTGATTTTTCCGAGATTAAAATATATCCTTTTTTTTAGCAGCAATTTCAGTTCAAAAATTGCCAACTATGCAAATAATTTGTACAAATGAAGGTTATTGCATCTTTTTTGTAGGGGCAAATAATTTTGCAACGTTTATAAATTCTGAACATTGTCATGAATCACGATGAAATAGAGACTGAAATTACGATCAAGTGAACCGAAATAGCGAGTACAAAAAAAATATAGAATGTAATTTGCTCGCTAGAAAATAAAGTGTCACAGTCCCGTAGACCTATAAAAGTTAAAGGAATCAATGCTTTTTTGCCAACACAAAACTTAATCCAAAGCAAAAAATTCTCAAGCATTTCCTTAGTAAGGGAGTGAGAAGATCAATTCTTTTTTTAGTATATGTTAAGTTAATTTATGGTTGATAATGAAGATATGCTGTAAACTGAGGCTCAGTTCGGTTTGCTAGATTATATTTGGCCAATTAGCTATCTTCCCTCATTTGTTATCGGCCCAATCACTAATATAATATATTGTTCGGTTGTCAATACCATTGGATTCTTTCGGTTTGGCCGATTATGGCGAAAAGTCCTTTTTGGCGTTAATAACTTAAATGCACTTCGAAATCTAGCCGTTAATCATCTGTTAATAATAGCAGTCTGATGAAGATGGCAATTGTTCATACCCGTCAAAAAGGTGAAAACTATTGTTCATTCCCGTCAAAAGGGTGAAAATAAAACAAAATATTAATGTAAGGATGAAATGACACAAAATATTAATATGAGAGACATAAGTATAATATTGAAATATTAGAAATCATGGTATTTCTAAAATACCCCTACAAAAATACACGTGTTTTATACGTGGTATATTTCTACCGAAAATTGACATGAAAAGTGATAATGTAATATTATAACACTTTATCTAAAAGAGACAAAAACGTAAATATCTTTATACCTGATAGACTAATCGATTTAGCCATCGAAAATTGGTTTTAATTTGGAACTAAATTTTAGAAATTAATGTGCTAAAAACAACTTCTTTTATAATTATGTGAATATAAATATAAAATTGACTAGATTATCTAATGTATTGCAATTAGTTTTGTGATTTACAACTTTTCTAAGAGTTACTTTCAGTTTCAAAAACAAGTGCATTGCAATTATCATGTGATTACTTTGTTCGGCCAAACCCAATTTGAGATAGAATATCTCTATATTAATTTGAGAAATTGAAAAAAAATTACTATGATGTGATCCGAACTCAAGAACTTTGACCTATTTTGCAAATGATATGCCTTAGTTGGAGCTCATCGAAATTGGGTGAAACCCCATTTGAGGAATGGGTTTGGGCAGGTCTCAACCCAAACAAGGCCTATTTGAAAGTGTTCAACACCGATCCGTGAAACTAAGCTACAACTTTTTCAAATGGAGTTTGACAAAACCCATGAATAAAATCCAAACTTATTCACAAACCCATATATAAACTCTTGAAACTCTGGATTTGACACTTACAACTTACTTTTTCCCCAAATTCTATTAAAAAATATTGATTTGACACTTACCACATACTTCTCCCCTCCCAAACCTTAACATTCAAACTCAATTCAAATAGGGTTTCAACTTTTTCAAAATCATAAAACCCAACATCCAAGCAAGCAATTCAAGGTGTTTCAAAGGTTTCACGGAAACTCTCTAAACCATTTTTCCAAAACCAAATCCTGTGAAACCGTGCCAGACTCTTTCAAATAGACCCCCTATGTGTTGAGTCAGATCCAGACATGCCGAATTCTAAAGTTATTGATTTTACACTAACCACCTATTTTCTCCTCAGACACCAACAATCAAACCTCAATCCAAATTATATCTCAAAATTTTAAACTCACTAACTTTTCTTTTATTAAATATTTTATCATCTAAATATCTATTGAAACAGTTCTCCAAACCAAGTTTCAAAAGTTTTGTCGAAAAATTTCAAACCAATTTTTTGAGACCAAATCGGAACAGAATATAGCCAAAATTTGTGGCACTTATCATTTATATCTTAGACTTGAGCCACATCTCGCTTTTTAGCACTTCTGATTGTAACTTGTACTGAAATCGCTGAACTCGTATCTTTCCAGATTACTTATTTGTTTTTTATTTTTTCTTGAGGGTTAATCGTGATATAAAAATATATATATATATATAGCCACAATTTTCCCACAATAATTATTTTTGTCTTTTAGAATTTTATAATAATTCTTAAAGCCTTGCAACTTCAGCTTTTAGACTTTATCTGGATAAATTGGTACCGAATGGATTACTCCTCTTCGTATGAATAGAACATTTATACTAATATAAATAGTTGAAAAAAATAATAGAAGTAATTGGTGGAGCCACAAGGGGTGCGGGTGGGGCCGACTCCAAGAAAGTAAGTCCTTTACTCATAGAAATAGCTCTGCCCACCTCACCGAAGAGATTTTCATGTTTAATAGTGAAAATTTTGAGTAGGCCCTATATGGTTTAGTTTCACGAGTCTAGAAAAATTGAGTTAAAATATTTTTAATTATGTTTGAGCAAAACTTAAATGAAATCTAACTACTCAAGAACTTAGAAATTTGTTCTGAGAAAAAAAAACTTGAAACATATATAAATTTAAAATAATTCATACAAGCAAAGTTAATGTTGAGCAATTGATATTTTACACCATATAAATACACATTTTAGTACTTTGAATTTTATAACTGATTTATTGACACTTTATACCTTAAATTTGTATATTTTTCGACAAAGTGCACCTATTGGGGTGCAACATGTCCACACTGCCAAAGAACTATATCAAGCGAAATCTTCAAAAGTATCAAACACATGTACATGAAGCTACTTCGGTCCAAGTTATGCAATTTGGCTCGATTGGGACTGAAATAATGACAAATTGAAAAATTGTGAGGTAAATATGTTGACCCAATAGATATGAATTAAATTCACCTACGAGCAATAGTTACGGTACCAATTTCTTATTTTCCTCCATATATATCCATATGAGATTATGATTTCATACTGTTCAACTAACATTCCACTACGTGTTCCTAACCGATGCCTGCGGTGGTTCATTTTGGTTGTTCACTCTAGGCGATCAGCTTCGTTCGTCTTTACGACAACTCTTTTTTAGGTCATTTTTTCACAAGTGTCATTTCCGTGTGCATGATAGTGAATGTGATGATCTACTTTAATATAAAATGTCATGACTAAAGTTACATGAAAAACTAGTTATTGAAGTTGGAGAACCAATGACATATAATCACGATATTAATATTTCATAGAATCAAGGTCAAAAACCTTCAATTAAAAATCCTAAAATTTCTAAACTTGAAACTTAAAAAAAATTTAACTATCAAGATTTTATCCGGTTACTAAAAATTGTAAAATTCTTCAACTAGTTGCCCTAAAATTCTATACTTTGTCAGTAATCTACTAATCTTAGAACTCTAATGCTTTTTCGGTCACGACTTCCGCGTGGTAGAAGATGGGTTTCACGCCCGTGACGGGGATGAGCAGTGAAATCCCAATAAGCTCCTATAAGCAAGAGTAATTCTTTCCTTACAACTTTTATAAACTAAATTCTTTCTAACTATGAAACTTTTCTCTAATACGGTGAATTTGATAGTGTTCTTAGTTATATTATGTATGATGTTTGGTTTGAATTGTTCATTTACGTTTATTTGATTAAAGATTTGGTATTAAATACGATACTAAGTGAACATTATTTGTGACCTTTAATAAGAAGTGGTTATATTATTAAGGTTTCATATTTTGTCATTTCTCATTGTTCGGACATATCATTCATTTATGTAGGATGTTAGTTACAACAACATTTTTGGGTGTGTTTTTCCTATATTTGGAATGGGGTTTTTGAGCCAACTTGCGCACCCCAAAACTAGTTAAGTTACAAGTGTGGTAGGTGGCCCCAATGATTTAACCCCACAATGTTAAGGAAGAGAGCAAAATTATATGAGATTGTAGCAACAAGGAACTCTAGCCCTCAATATTTTTGGGTGTTGGGATTGAAAGATTACAACATAATATGAGTCAGAGATTTGATTAATTAATGGTCACAAGTACATATTAGGTTTATTTCTAAATGATGCTTTTTAGCAGCATTTTTGGTTTGTTGTGAATAAAATTTATAGTGTAATTCGAGTTGGAGTTTTGTCGATCCATCTCTATATTCGTGGATGATATACATGGAAGCTTCATTAATATTGCATTTCCTCTCTATTTTAGGAAAATAACGAAAATAATATGCAGTGTAACCGGAGTTAGAGATTTGATTAATTAATGGTTACAAGTGCATATTATGTTATTTCTAAATGATGCTTTTTAGTAGCATTTTTGGTTTGTTGTGAATAACGATTTAGGAAGCTTCATTATTGTCTTTCCTCTCTATTTTAGGAAAATAGTATCAACATTTGACTATTATGTACAAAATTCAAGAGTACAAATTTGATAATGTAAAAAAGAATACAAATGTTAACTGACCGAGCGAGAACAATAACAAAATTTTATATACATGGTCTAATAGTTTAGATTTTTTTTTCTTAAGCACTTCGTAAATTCAACCGTGATTGATAAAATTCATATATTACTTCAATACTACTATGCTATATATGAAAAATAATTTCATTAAATGCCAATAATTAGTTTCAAGAGAAATTTATAATTTTTCGTTCTAATTTCTTTCAAAATTAGAAACTTTACTCAAATCCGATGAATTTAAGGAGTGTTATTGGATGTGTATGACTTCTGGTGTAAATTGATATTGTACATTTATTTGGTTAGAAATTTGGTATAGATTATGATATTATGGTAACTAGATTTTGTGTTCTATGGTAAAGCTTATAGTCTTTAATGGGAAGTGATTATCTTATGAAGATTTCACATTTGATATTTTTCCAGTACTTGGGTATATATTTTGTCTCTGCAAGATGTTAGCTTGCAATAATAACATTTTGGTTGTTGGAGTAAAATCACTTACAAAGTAATATTATATGGAGATAATTAGTGGTCACATTTGCTATAACAATTATATCTAACTGATGCTTTTTTGTAGTATTTTTTGGTTGTTGGGAGTAAGATTTACATACAAAGTAATATGATCTCGGGAATCTTTTACTAGTGGTCACATTTGCGATAACATTTATCCCTACCAGTATGTGTTTTAGCAGCATTTTTGGTTGTTGGACTTCAGAGTAAAAATTAATTATGGCGTAATCTGAGTTGGAGTTTTGTTGATCCATGGTTACATTCAAGGGTAATAAACACAAGAACCTCATCAATGCCTTTCCTCTAGTTTAGGAAATATGGAAAATAGTATTAAACATTTTACTTCATCATAAATAAAGTAAAATCAATTTCAACATTTGGTGATTTTTAAGTTGATTTTGACTACGGACCATTTAAGATGACGATAATTGATTTTTGGCATTTTTTTTGTAGATTTGAGGTGTATGTTTTCCTAACCTAACCCTGTATGTTTGTTTATTTGTTTTTGTTTTAATCATTTATTTCTTAAATATTTTTTTTAGGGTAAACACCACTTTTGGTCCCTCTTATCATTAACTTTTTACAGAGTGGTCCCCCTTATGTTTTTTTTCCCACTTTAGTCCCTACTATGAATTATTTGTTTCAGTTTAGTCCCTTTCAAGTGATCCAAGACGGTTCCGGTAACATGTTATATGCACATGAGGGCAATTTCGTCATTTCAAGTAAACTAACAGGAATATTTTCGTCTCTCTAATTTAAAAAAATATTTAATCTCTTCCAAACTAGGCTTTCATTCCAATCCAACTTAATCGTCCGTTTCGTTCCAAACTAAAGTTTTCCCCCAAAATCTTCTTTAAACACCAAAATTGCTCACCAATTAAACAATATCTCAAATAGTCTCAATAGTGAACGGACAAAAATGCCCTAAAAAATATTCATATACATGTCACGTGTTACCGGAACCACTTGATAAGGACTAAAGTGAAACACATAATTCATATTAGGGACTAAAGTGAAATAAATAATTCATAGTAGGGACTAAAGCGGGAAAAAAAACATAAGAGGGACCACTTTGTAAAAAGTTAATGATAAGAGGGACCAAAAGTGGTATTTACCCTTTTTTTTACTTAACATAGTTGATGCATTCTTGATTTTTTTTTTGTTACGTTGGTATGGATTTACTCATTAAAAAGAAAAAAAATGAATTATATGTCCACATTTGAATTAATGACTCAACTTTTTCTTTGTTGGTTTGACAAAAATAAAAGAAAGAATATAGTTTGTCGATTAGTCTGTACTTTGTTGTCATCTTATTTGCATATATAGTTTGTCGTGTCCGTTAGTCAAGTTTTTCGGTTAGTTAATTTATTGGTGACTCCTTATCTGCCTACATTCTATTGTCATTAAATGTTTCATGCTAATTAAATGATGTTTTAATGGTAACATAAGAAATTTGCGAGAAAATAATCTCTATCTCGAAGACCCAGAAAAATCGACACCCTATTAACAAGATACATTTTCTTGTATTTATTTTTCTTTCCCCTCTCAGTCGTGGTTTCATCATTTTGGCCACTTATAAATGATTAGCCCTAGAAGTTTCTTATATTTTTTATTGGTTGAAGATATAAAAAAGTTCAGCGGTGAGTTTGTTGGTTAGTAACTTTATCGATATCCCATTTACCTTCTCAATTACAGTGTCATTAAGAAGTTAGAATCTAGGTTGTGTTGGTTTTTTATTTTTCGTAAGTGTAACAGTAACGAAACAATTTTTTGGTTGGTATTCATTCATTTCCATTTTCATATCATCTTACTTACCAAAATCTTATTACGTAAGTTTGGGTTTGTTTCTTGAAGCATCTCCCTAGAAACATTGTGTCTGAGGCCGTGAGCTTCCTTGTGCCACGGGTCCAATAGTTCTAAGACATGGTGGTAAGAACTGGAACTCGTATTACTTTAGAGATTGTACTGCCCCGAGGCTTGAGTTGTCTACATATGATTGTGTCTTTGAATTGAAGGAGTACTCCACTACAAATATTATGAAAGTAACATATAAGAGATGGTTAGGGGTGACATAACTTGTGTGCATTGTTGTAGAAGAAAACTAAAATTGCATATTTACATAATTAGCGAGGAAATTCTACCACATCTTGCGCAACAATAATTTCCATACTCTATCTTTCTTGAAGTCACACTCGATGTGGCAAGAAAAGCCACACGAGTCTTCAAAATGAGATTCGGTTGAGCACTCCAACCACAAACTTGATTCCTTATTGTCATCAAACTGCTCACAATAAGGAACTAAGTAGGTGGTTGGAGTGCACAACTGAATCTGGTTTTGAAAGCTCGTGAGGCTTTTCTTGCCACGTCGAGTGTGCCCTCAAAGGAAAGATAAAGGATGGCAGCTATTGTGTGGAATATGTGGTAGAGTTTCATCGCTAATTAGGTAATTAAGTATGCACTTAGTTTTTTCCGAATAAAATGCACACAAGTTATGTCTCCCTACTTCATATTTCCTTGTCTGTTATTTCATAATATGAATTTAGCATCCTGAGTTGCTGGCAAAAATCAAAGCTTGTGGTACGAAGAAAGGTTCCTTTAATTGAAAATCTATCAAACAATAGGTGATTCTTATATCTTAATCTCATTTTTTGTTAATGTCTTTTTCTTTTCCTTTCATTTTTGTGAATGTAAACTGATGTTGTTTGCATTAATGTATTTTCCATCATTTGTTTGTATTGATTGAGTTCATATATTGACATTTTAATAAAATGAAGAAGCTAGGGTTTCAGCCAAATCAATTTCAAAATGTGGTGATTTTTAAGTGGATTTATACTATGGATCATTTAAGATGACTGATAATTTATTTTTGACAATTGTTTGTAGATTTGAGGTGTATATTTTCCTAGCCTAACCCTGTTTTTTTGTTTATTTGTTTTTCTTCTAATCATTTATTTCTTATATATATATATTTTTTTTACTTAACCAGATCTAATGCATTCTTGATTTTTTTTTTTACGTATGTTTGCATGGATTTACTCATTAAAAAGAAAAAAAAAATGAATTATATGTCCACATTTGAATTAATGACTCAACTTTTTCTTTGTTGGTTTGACAAAAATAAAACAAAAAATATAGTTTGTCGGTTAGTCTGCACTTTGTTGACATCTTATTTGCATATATAGTTTGTCGTGTTCGCTAGTCAAGTTTTTCGATTAGTTAATTTATTGGTGACTCCTTATCTGCCTACACCCTATTGTCATTAAATGTTCCACGCTAATTAAATGATATTTTTAATTAGGTAACATAAGATATTCGTGAGAAAATAATCACTATCTCAAAGATCCAGAAAAATCGACACCCTATTAACAAGATACATTTTCTTGTATTTATTTTTTTTCCCCTCTCAGTCTTGGTTTCATGATTTTGGCCACTTATAAATGATTAGCCCTAGAAGTTTCTTAATATATATTTTATTGGCTGAAGACATAAAAAAGTTCAGCAGTGAGTTTGTTGGTTAGTAACTTTATCAATATCCCATTTACCTTCTCAATTACAGTGTCATTAAGATGTTAAAATCTAGGTTGTGTTTGGTTTTTGAATTTTCGTAAGTATAACACTAACCGAACAAATTTCTTGCATGGTATTCATTCATTTCCATTTTCCTATCATCTTACTTACCAAAATCTTATTACGTTAGTTTGGGTTTGATTCTTGAAGCATCTCCCTAGAAACATTGTGTCTGAAGCCATGAGCTTCTTGTTCCAGGGTGCAATAGTTCTAAGACATGGTGGTAAGAACTGGAACTCGTATTAATTTAGAGATTGTACTGCCTTGAGGCTTTGGTCCTCTACGTTGAATTTTTGTTGTTGTTGGTAATGGTCTCGAGGCTGCAGATGCTTATGTCTTTGAATTCAAGTACTCCAATACAAATATTATGAACTTAACAGATAAGAGAAGGTTAGAGGTGAAATAACTAGTGTGCATTGTAGTAGAAGAAAACTAAAATTGCATACTTACATAATTAGAGAGGAAATTCTACCACATCTTGCGCCACTATAACTTTCATCCTCTATCTTTCTTGAAGGCACACTCGATGTGGCAAGAAAAGCCATACGAATCTTCGAATTAGATTCGGTTGAGCACTCTAACCATAGAAATGTGGTTGGAGTGCACAACTGAATCTGGTTTTGAAAGCTCGTGTGGCTTTTCTAGCCACGTCGAGTATGCCCTCAAAGGAAAGATAGAGGATGGCAGCTATTGTGTGCAATATGTGGTAGAGTTTCCTCGCTAATTAAGTAATTAAGTATGCACTTAGTTTTCTCCGACTAAAATGCACACAAGTTATGTATCCCTTAGATAGTCTTTCTTTGTCTGTTATTTCATAATACGACTTTAGCATCCTGAGTTGCTGGCAAAAACGAAAGCTTGCGGTACGAAGAAAGTCTCCTTTATTGAAAATCTATCAAACAATAGGTGATTCTTATATCTTAATCTCATTTTGTGTTAATGTCTTTTTCTTTTCCTTTCATTTTTGTGAATGTAAACTGATGTTGTTTGCATTAATGTATTTTCCCTCATTTGTTTGTATTGATTGAGTTCATATATTTACATTTTAATTAAATGAAGAAGGTAGGGTTTAGTCAAATCAATTTCAACATTTGGTGATTTTTAATTGAATTTTGACTACGGATCATTTAGGATGACTGATAATTGATTTTTGACAATTGTTGGTAGATTTGAGGTGTATATTTTCCTGGCCTAACCCTGTTTGTTTGTTTATTTTGTTTTTCTTTTAATCATTTATTTCTTATATATATTTTTTTACTTAACTAGAGATGATGCATTCTTGATTTTTATTTTGGTAACATATGTTGGTCTGGATTTACTCATTAAAAAGAAAAAAAATGAATTATATATCTACATTTGAACTAATGACTCAACTTGTTCATTATTTGTTTGACAAAAATAAAAGAAAGAATATAGTTTGTCGGTTAGTCTGTACTTTGTTGACATCTTATTTGTATATACAGTTTGCCGTGTTCGTTAGTAAAGTTTTTTGGTTAGTTAATTTATTAGCGACTCCTTATCTGCCTACACCCTATTGTCATTAAATGTTCCACGCTAATTAAATGATGTTTTTAATTAGGTAACATAAGATATTTGTGAGATAATCATTATCTCGAAGATACAGAAAAATCGACACCCTATTAACAAGATAAATTTTCTTGTATTTATTTTTCTTTCCCTCTCAGTCTTGGTTTCATGATTTTGTCCACTTATAAATGATTAGCCCTAGAATCTTCTTAATATATTTTTTATTGGTTGAAGATATAAAAAAGTTTAGCGGTGAGTTTGTTGGTTAGTAACTTTATCGATATCCCGTTTACCTTCTCAATTACAGTGTCATTAAGATGTTATAATCTAGATTGTGTTTGGTTTTTGAATTTTCGTAAGTATAACACTAACGAACAAATTTCTTGCATGGTATTCATTCATTTCCATTTCCTATCATCTTACTTACCAAAATCTTATTACGTAAGTTTGGGTTTGTTTCTTGCAGCATCTCTCTAGAAACTTTGTGTCTGAGGCCGTTAGCTTCCTTGTGCCACGGGTCCAATAGTTCTAAGACATGGAGGTAAGAAATGGAACTCGTATTAGTTTAGAAATTGTACTGTCCTGAGGCTTGAGTTGTCTACATGGACTTTTTGTTGTTGTTGGTAATGGTCTCAAGGCTGGAGATGCTTGTGTCTTTGAATTGAAGGAGTACTCCACTACAAATATTATGAAATTAATAGATAAGAGAAGGTTAGGGGTGACATTACTTGTGTGCATTATAGTAGAAGAAAACTAAAATTGCATATTTACATAATTACCAACGAAATTCTACCACATCTTACGCAACAATAACTTTCATACTCTATCTTTCTTGAAGGCACACTCGATGTGGCAAGAAAAGTCACACGAGTCTTCGAAATCAGATTAGGTTGAGCAATCCAACCATAGACTTGGGTCTTTATTGTCATCAAATTGCTCACAATACGGAACCAAGTATGTGGTTGGAGTGCACAACTGAATCTGGTTTCGAAGGCTCGTGTAGCTTTTCTTGCCACGTCGAGTGTGCCCTCAAAGGAAAGATAGAGGATGGCAGCTATTGTGTGCAATATGCGTTAGAGTTTCCTCGCTAATTAGGTAATTAAGTATGCACTTAGTTTTCTCCCACTAAAATGCACACACAAGTTATGTCACCCTTATCTAGCCTTTCATAAAAATCAAAGCTTGTGGTACCCTCGACAATCCCTTACCCCTCGACTGGGTTAACGTACTGTTTATTTGGATGTGAATTACATTCTCTCAAGAATTTAGTACTTTTGTGATATTCATTCAATCTTTTCTAGTTTTAGATGTCATATTTTTCTGAACTAATATTTAAAAGTGAAATTGCGTATAGTTCCTTTAGTTGCAAATTTGGTAAATGTCAACTTCGTGTATATATCTGTCAAAGGATTGAATAAATTGGTGATCATCAGCCTTGGCTATGGCTGTTGATGAAGAGGTTGTACCTCTACAACTATTTGAATATATACCATGATTTTGTTCTTATGGGAAATGCTTTGTGTAGTATCTTTAATTTACTATGTGCTCAATGCTTGAATTTTCTAGTTTTTTCATTGGCTTGGCCATAATTCATTATGGGTGCATTTATACATATAAAATGGTAGAACTGAATTATTGGTCTTTCATCCATTAGCTAAACTGAAAACTGAACCGATTGACTTGGTTTGGTTCTGGAATGGGAAATTTGATTTTTTTGGTACTTTTATGAAAAAAATTACTATATTAAGAAAAAGAGAAAGTTCCAAGACAAATAAAGTTTCGAAAAAACACCTTATTCTCGTTTTCATTGATTCAAAAATAGAAACTTCTCGATATTTTTGATGGAAAAGATGGAATTTAAATCCATGCATAAGACATAGATCATAGATGCATAACAACTTAATGATACTTAAATAACGGACTTTTTATTTGAGGAACTCATTTACCTGATATAGAAACAATAAGTTTACTTCAGTGGAAAATTACCACTAAAAGTAATATTTTATCACCTCAATTTTCTGTTGAAACAGTTCTCCAAATCAAGTTTCAAAATTTTGTCGAAAATTTCCAAATCAATTTTTTTAGACCAAATCGAAATAGAAAATAGCCAAAATTTGTGGCAGTTATCATTTATATCTTGGACTTGAGCCACATCTCGCTTATTGACACTCCTGATTGTAGTTTGTATTGGGACCATTGAACCCATTATCTTTCCAGTTTACTTATTTGTTTTTTACTTTTTTCTTGAGGGTTCGTGATATAAAAAATATATATAGCCACACTTTTTCCCTAATTGTTTTTTAGAATTCCATAATAATTCTTAACGTCTTGTTCATGTTCACCCGATAGAAATAGCTCTGCCCACCTCACTGGGGAGATTTTCATCTTCAATAGTGATAATTTGGAGTAAGCCCTATGATGGGTGTAGTTATGTATAAAAGTTGTGCCTACCCCGATCGATTTAATCCACTGAGGTGTTGGATGAATGCCACATGGGCATGAAAGGACAATTTTTTGTCCTCTCATGCCCATGTGTATGACATCCAACCCCAGTGGATTAAATTCACTGGGATAGGATCTAAGTAACCTGTATATATTAGGGGGGTGCAATGATCCCAGTGGAATTTTGGGCTTAGTGTAAAATAATAGGTGAAATCTTTATAAAATTTATGTTTATTTTTCAAAAACTTTGAATGGACCTAGTCAATCAAATTAAAAATTCTATAGCAATGAGGTCCATCTTTTAATTAAAGTGTGTTTATATTTCACTCATTTATAAAATAATAATGAACAATTTTTTTACGATTAATTTTTAAAACTTCACTACATTTATGAATAGGGCTTAGATGCTATGAAGTATATTAAAAATAACTAAAAAATCAGATGAATTTTTTTTATAATTGATAAATCAAATGAATATTGTTGGGCACCCAAACTGTGTGTGCGAGTGACATCAATTGTCACGTGGCACCCAAACTGAGTGTGCGGGTGGAGTCACAATCGAATATCGTGGACGCTTGTGTGAATGCACTATAAGGAAAGGGTATGCGCATTTCCTAACACAAATTGGTTTTGGGGCAACTGGTAGCGCCTGAGGTCCTACAAATAAATCAAATGAATACTTCTTTCTTTTATAGTTAAATTGGCTTTAATTTAATCAATCAAATCGGGTAACACAAAATTATTCGCCTCGATAGGAAAAATAGATATGTCTCTTCTATCCACTAGGAAGCAATTTTTTTTACTAATGAACGAGCAACTCTATTACTTCCTCTAAAACATCTATCACTTCCTCTAAAACATGAACTACTCTAAAAGAATCAAGTATACTACTACTCCTTTTAATGTCATCTATAATTGGTCCATAGTCATGGAGAAATGGTGAGGGATCTCCTACGCTCTCAATTAAATTACGAAAAATAAACTGTTAAATGATATCTAGATTGTTGATTACAACAGTGAATGATGTAGATTCAATTATAAGATAGTTTAAATTCATGAGAAATCAAGGTGGACATGTGTGAAGTTTTCATATCTAACTAATTATTTTTAAGTTCAAATTTTGTATCTTGTGCTATTTTGCTCTTGGGTAATTTTTTTATTCATTAGTAGTTGAATTTAATATACTACGTATCTAGTTAAAAAGTTGGAGTCTCGTGTTTTATAGTGAACCCAGTGAGATAATATTCTGGCTACGCCACTGGGCCCTATATGGTTTAGTTTCACGAGTCTATTAACATTGAGTTAAAATATTTTTAAATTTGTTTGAGCAAAACTTCAACGAAATCCAACTACTCGTGAACTTAGAAATTTATTATGAGAAAAAAAAACTTCAAACATATATAAAAATTTAAAATAATTCATACAAGTAAAGTTAATGTTGAGCAATTGATATTTTGCACTATTTATATAAACACACATTTTAGCACTTTGCATTCTATAATTGATATATTGACACTTTATACCTTAAATTTGTATATTCTTCGGCAAAGTGCACATGTTGGGGTACAACATGCCCACACTGCCAAAGAACTATATCAAGAGAAATCTCCAAAATTATCGAACACATGACATGTATGTGAAGCTAGTTCGGTCCAAGTTATGCAATTTGGCTCAACTGGGATTGAAATTATGACAAATTGAAAAATTGTAAGGTAAAATATGTTGACCCAAAAGATATGAATTAAATTCACCTACGAGCCATAGTTGCAGCACCAATTTTGTATTTTCCTCCATATATATCCATATGAGATTGAGAGTTAATACCGTTCAACTAACATTTCACTACGTGTTCGTTAACGATGTCCCCGGTGGTTCATTTTGGTTGTTCACCCTAGGCGGTCGGCTTCGTGCATTTGTACGACAACTCTTTTTTAGTTCATTTTTCACAAATGTCCTTTCCGTGTGCATGATAGTGAGTGTGATGATCTACTTTAATATAAAATATCATGATTAAAGTTACATAAAAAACTAGTTAGCAGCATTTTTGGTTTGTTGTGAATAAAAATTATAGTGTAATTCGAGTTGAAGTTTTAACGATCCATTTATGTATTCATGGAAGATATATATGGAAGCTTAATTATTGCATTTCCTCTCTATTTTAGAAAAATAAAGAAAATAATATGCAACGTAATTTGAGTCAGAGATTTGATTAATTCTTGGTCAAAAGTGCAGATTATGTTTATTTCTAAATTATGCTTTTTAGCAGCATTTTGGTTTGTTGTGAATAAAACTTTAGGAATCTTCATTATTGTCTTTCCTCTCTATTTTAGGAAAATAGTATGCAACATTTGACTATTATGTACAAAATTCAAGAGTACAAATTTGATAATGTAAAAAGGATACAAATGAGAATTGACCGAGCGAGAAAAAAGAATGAAATTTTATATGCATGGTCTAATAGTATAGATTTTTTCCTTAAGCACTTGCTAAATTCAGTCGTGATTGATAGAATTCGTATAATTACTTCAATATTACTATGCTATAGATGAAAAATAATTTCATCAAATACCAACCAATAATTAGTTCCAAGAGAAGTCCATAATTTTTCGTTCTGATTTCTTTCAAATTTTGAAACTTTACTCAAATCCGATGAATTTGAGGAGTGTTATTGGATATGTACGGTTTGTGGTGTAAATTGATAGTGTACATTTATTTGGTAGAGATTTGGTATAGATTATGATATTAAGGTAACTAGATTTTGTGTTCTATGGTAAGGCATATAGTTTTTAAAGAGAAGTGATTATCTTATGAAGATTTCATGTTTGATATTTTTCCAATACTTGGGTATATATTTTGTCTATGCAAGATGTTAGCTTGCAATAATAACATTTTTGGTTGTTGGAGTAAAATCACTTACAATTAGTGGTCACATTTGCGATAACAATTATCTCTAACTGATGCTTTTTAGCAGCATTTTTGGTTGTTGGGAGTAAGATTTACATATAGCGTAATCTAAGTTGTAGTTTTGTTGATCCATGATTACATTCATGGGTAATAAACATGGAAACCTCATCAATGCCTTTCATCTAGTTTAGGAAATAAGGAAAATTGTATTAAACTTTTGATTTCATCATAAATAAAATTCAAGAGAGTTACAATTTTTCTTTAAGCACTTGCTAAATTCAATTGTGATAAAAAAAAAAAAAAAATTCAAAGAATTGCTTCAGTATTACTAAGATAAATTGCATATCAATTTACCTCAGCACATGACGATAATATTTGAAAATGAGGCAAAACCTAATTACATATATCCTCAATATGTCCATTAAATATGCATTAATTACGTGCCTGATTTTCGACAACTGTCAGATGGTTGGCATAATAAGGATTTACCTCATTAGGTGGACCTGACTTGTGACCTATAAAGGTACAATTGTAGTTTTTTTCTTTCATTCTCTTATGTACTTATTTTCAAAATTTCCATAGGCCATTTCAAAATCTTATCGCTTTATAATTTTGTCGAGTTTTGAAAGGAAATCATGTTTACTTCAAATGATTTCATTTGAGAAAAATATTGAAGAAAGAATCTTTTAATTGCAAATCTATCAAACAATAGGTGATTCTTATATCTTAATCTTACTTTGTGTTAGATGTCTCTGTTCCTTTTACTTTTGTGAATGTATAATGATGTTGTATTGATCACTGGTTTTTCCCTTATTTGTTTGAATTGACTGAGTTCATAGATTTACATGTTAATTAATTGAAGAAGCTAGGGTTTCAGTCAAATCATTGTCAACATTTGGTGATTTTTAAGTGGATTTTTACCACGGATCATTTAAGATGATTGATAATTGATTTTTTGCAATTATTTGTAGATTTGAGGTATATGTTTTCCTACCCTAATCCTATTTGTTTGTTTGTTTGTATTTCTTTTAATCATTTAATTCTTATATATCTTTTTACTTAACCAAAGCCGATGTATTCTTGATTCTTTTTGTTAACATATGTTGGTACTGATTTACTCATTAAAAGGAATAAAAAACAAAATTATATGTCTACATTTGAATTAATGACTCAACTTTTTCTTTGTTGTTTTGACAGAAATAAAGGAAAAGAATCTTGTTTGTCAGTTAGTGGGTACTTTGTTGTCATCTATTTGCATATATAGTTTGTCGTGTTCTTTGGTCAAGTTTTTCGGTTGGTGACTCTTTATCTGCCTACACCCTATTGTCGTTAAATTTTCCACGCTAATTAAATGATGTTTTTAATTAGGTAACAAAAGATATTTGTGAGAAAATAACCACTATCTCGAAGATCTAGAAAAATCGACACCCTATTAACAAGATACATTTTCTTGTATTTATTTTTCTTTCCCCTCTCAGTCATTGTTTCATGATTTTGGCCACTTATAAATGATTAGCCCTAGAAGTTTCTTAATATATTTTTTAGTGGTTGAATATATAAAAAAATTCAGATGTGAGTTTGTTGGTTAGTAACTTTATCGATTCCCATTTACCTTCTCAATTACAGTGTCATTAAGATGTTAGAATCTAGGTTGTGTTTGGTTTTTGAATTTTCTTAAGTATAAAACTAACGGAACAAATTTCTTGCAGGGTATTCATTCATTTCCATTTTCCTATCATCTTACTTACCAAAATCTTATTACGTAAGTTTGGGTTTGTTTCTTGCAGCATCTCCTTAGAAACATTGTGTCTAAGGCCGTAATCTTTCTTGTGCCACGGGTGCAATAGTTCTAAAACATGGTGGTAAGAACTGGAACTCGTATTACTTTAGAGATTGTACTGCCTCGAGGCTTGAGTCGTCTATGTTGACTTTTTGTTTTTGTTGGTAATGGTCTTGAGGCTGCAGATGCTTGTGTCTTTGAATTGAAGGAGTACTCCACTACAAATATTATGAAATTAACAGATAAGAGAAGGTTAGGGGTGACATAACTTGTTTGCATTGTAGTAGAAGAAAACTAAAATAGCATACTTACATAATTAGCAAGGAAATTCTACCACATCTTGAACAACAATAACTTCCATCCTCTATCTTTCTTGAAGGCAAACTCGATGTGGCAAGAAAAGCCACACGAGTCTTCGAAATTAGATTCGGTTGAACACTCTAACCACATACTTGGGTCCTTATTGTCATCAAACTGCTCACAATAAGGAACCAAGTATGTGGTTGGAGTGCACAACTGAATCTGGTTTCGAAGGCTCGTATATCTTTTCTTGCCACGTCTAGTGTGCCCTCAAAGGAAAGATAGAGGATGTTAGCTATTGTGTACAATATGTTTTAGAGTTTCCTCGCTAATTAGGAAATTAAGTATGCACTTAGTTTTCTCCCACTAAAATGCACACAAATTATGTCACCCTTAGCTAGTCTTTCCATGTCTGTTATTTCATAATATGACTTTAGCATCCTGAGATGCTGGCAAAAATCAAAGCTTGTGGTACAAAGAAAGGCTCCTTTAATTGAAAATCTATCAAACAATCGGTGATTTTTAAATCTTAATCTCATTTTTTGTTAATGTCATTTTCTTTTCCTTTCATTTTTGTGAATGTAAACTGATGTTGTTTGCATTATTGTATTTTCCCTCATTTGTTTGTATTGATTGAGTTCATATATTTACATGTTAATTAAATGAAGAAGCTAGGGTTTAGTCAAATCAATTTCAACATTTGGTGATTTTTAAGTTGATTTTGACTACGGATCATTTAAGATGACTGATAATGATTTTTGACAATTGTTTGTAGATTTGACGTGGACATGTTCCTAGCCTAAACTTGTTTGTTTGTTTATTTGTTTTTCTTTTAATTATATATTTTATATATATTTTTTTTTAATCAACCAGAACTAATGCATTCTTGATTTTTTTTTTTGTTAACATATGTTGGTATGGATTTACTCATTAAAAAGAAAAAAAATGAATTATATGTCCACATTGAATTAATGACTCAACTTTTTCTTTGTTGGTTTGACAAAAATAAGAGAAAGAATATAGTTTGTCAGTTAGTCTGTACTTTGTTGACATCTAGTTTGCATATATAGTTTGTCGTGTTCGTTAGTCAAGTTTTTTGGGTAGTTAATTTATTGGTGACTCCTTATAAGCCTACACCCTATTGTCATTAAATGTTTTTAATTAGGTAAGATAAGATATTTGTGAAAAAATAATCTCTATCTCGAAGAACCAGAAAAATCGACAACCTATTACAAGATACATTTTCTTGTATTTATTTTTATTTCCCTTCTCAGTCTTGGTTTCATGATTTTGCCACTTATAAATGATTATCCTAGAAGTTTCTTAATATATTTTTTATTGGTTGAAGATATAAAAAAATTCAGCGGTGAGTTTGTTGGTTAGTAACTTTATCGATATCCCATTTACCTTCTCAATTACGGTGTCATTAAGATGTTAGAATCTAGATAGTGTTTGGTTTTTGAATTTTCGTAAGTATAACACTAACGGAACAAATATCTTGCATGGTATTCATTCATTTCCATTTTCCTATCATCTTACTTACCAAAATCTTATTACGTAAGTTTGGGTTTGTTTCTTGCCGCATCTACCTAGAAACATTGTGTCTGAGGCCGTGAGCTTTCTTGATCCACGGGTGCAATAGTTCTAAGACATGGTGGTAAGAACTGGAACTCGTATTACTTTAGAGATTGTACTGCCCCGAGGCTTGAGTCGTCTATGTTGACTTTTTGTTTTTGTTGGTAATGGTCTTGAGGCTGCAGATGCTTGTGTCTTTGAATTGAAGGAGTACTCCACTACAAATATTATGAATATAACAGATAAGAGAAGGCTGACATAACTTGTGTGCATTGTAGTAGAAGAAAACTAAAATTGCATACTTACATGATTAGCGAGGAAATTCTACCACATTTTGCGCAACAATAACTTCCATCCTCTATCTTTCTTGAAGGCACACTCGATGTGGCAAGAAAAGCCACACGAGTCTTCGAAATCTGATTTGGTTGAGCACTCCAACCACAGACTTGGGTCCTTATTGTCATCAAACTGCTCACAATAAGGAACCAAGTATGTTGTTGGAGTGCGCAACTGAATCTGGTTTCAGAGGCTCGTGGGGCTTTTCTTGCCACGTCGAGTGTGCCCTCAAAGGAAAAATAGAGCATGGCAGCTATTGTGTGCAATATTTGGTAGAGTTTCCTCGCTAATTAGGTAATTAAGTATGCACTTTTAGGTACCCCTCGACTGGGTTCCAGTACTATTGATTCCGATGTGAATTATTGTCTTTTAAGAATTCAGTACTTTTGTGAAGTTCAATTAAACTATTGTCTAGTTTTAGATGTCATCTTTCTCTGAACTAATCTTTAAAAGCGAATTTGCTTATAGTTCCTTTAGTTGCAAATTAGTAATTGTCAACTTCTTGTATTAGCCAATGGATTGAATAAATTGGAGATCATCTTGCATTTTTCGTTTGTCTCAGGCTGTGTATCAATTACTACATGCACAATGCATTAATTTTCTAGTTTTTCCATTGAGTAGGCCATAAGTTATTCTAGGTGCATTTTGTCATATAAACTGGTTGCTGTGAACTGAACTTTTAGTTATTTGATCCATTATCTAAACCGAAACTGAACCAATTGACTTGGTTTGGTTTCTGGAATGATTTGGTCTGGTTCGGCTTGGTTCTGGTTTTATTGCCCCTGGCAACAAAATATATTGATACTTAAATAACTGACTTTTTATTTGAGGAACTCAGGCACCTGATTTAGTAACAATAAGTTTACTTTAGCGGAAAATCACCCCTAAAAGTAATATTTATTGTGCCACTCTATATCACAATTATTTTGAGAAACATGCAAAAACATCCCCTATATTATTACTAATTAGCAGAAAAGTCAAAATGATAATTTACCGTCCTCCGAGGTCGTATTGTATTTTACCCACTATAAGTGCTTTTGTTCTTCTTGATTTTCAAAGGAAATGACAAATATACCGCTACATGTTATTTTTTCTTTGGAATAAAATATAAGATTAAGATTATTCACTTCAAAAAATTGGTAATAACTCTCCTATAAACTTAAAAAATTGAAAGTAACCCTAATGTGAACTTAAAAAGTTGGTAATAACCCGTATGTGGTTAACTTAGTTTTCAAATTGATGTAATGAGCTAATAAGATAATGACACAATAAGTTTTTACAAATAAAATGTTAAGACAATGGGTTTTTTGCTAATAAAAAGGTATTTGATTTCTTAAATGGTATTCTGAGGTATTTCTGAAATTTAATTTTTTTATGAAATAAACGTCGTAATGTGGCAGTTGTAATGAATTCAATACATTGGAGATAGTTTGAGTAATTTCTTAAACATGGAGGATGGTCTATGTAGTTACACTAAACTTCAGGGATAGCTTGAACTCCAAATGTTTATTGTACACAATTTCCCTGTAAAATTTTAACCATTATTAGACATGTAACTATAGTTCGTTTCCCATTAGCTAATAATCATTTAAGAGACGGACTTTCAATTAGGTCTTGTAAATTGAAAAATATTCTAGCAATTTTATTTTGAAGTCTCAAACTTGTGGCTCACATGTGACATGATGTGCTGAAATTAGAGTTTTGAGTTAAAACTTGACTAAAATTGTCAAGCAAAATTAATTATAGGATGCTAAAAGGCTGATTTAAAGACTAAAATGCCGCCATAAGCGATAGTTACAAGATAAATTTTGTAATTTTTTGTCGTCTGAATAAAAATGTTGTTTAAGTTAGTATATACTCCCTCCATTTCAAATTAATTGGCTCATTTGATATTTTCACACATATTAAGAAACTCAATAATTAGTAACTTTTCTAAGATTAAATGTCAAAATTATATTTTTAATAATTGTTTTGATTAATGTCATTCATCTTTGTGCACTTCTACTTTATTATGTAAACCTACGAATAAGAAAAAAAGTAAAATTGAAAAAAGATGCATTGAAAAATAAAATATGACAAGTATTTTGAAAGGGAAAAATGCATATTTAGTCACCCAACTTTAACTCCAGTCATATAATCATGGGCGAATCTATGTTTTGAGCAGGGCCCCCCCAAGATTTTTTTTTTAATTAGTATATATATACATTATATAATTTATTGTAGGATATGACTATGTATATATATATATATATATATATTTACTTAATAATATAGTCAATTCTCTTTTGTCTAGGTGTGTTTAAACATGATCCAAAAGTATTGGGCCTGTTTGTTTGGCGTTTCCCAGATTTTTTTCGTGTTTGGGAAATGCCAAACAAACATGTTTTCTATTTTCTGAAATAAATTTTTCATCCATTAATTTTCTAAAACTACTCTCTCAAAAGCCAAACAAACAACAATTTTCTTATCTCTAAACAAAACCTATACAAACTCTATTTTGATTTGACATAAAGTAACATATCTCTTACACAATTTATCTCACATAACAAACATGATTTGATATAAAGTCTTACACATCTTACACCTACTATCCAACTCTTCCAAAAAAACCTACACCTACTTTATTTCTCAAACCACTCTCTCAAAACCCAAACAAACAACATTACGCAAATCGAGATTATTTCACAAACCTCCACTACTCTCCCAAACTACTTTCCCAAACGCCAAACAAACAGGCCCATTAATTCACAGTTCTTTTATAAATTATGATGTAATGTTTTTTTTTTTTTTTTTTTGTTCACATGTTTATTTTTTAGTTTTAACAATTTAATATACTGTGTATTAAAGTTGAATTGGAGACAAGTAAAAAAATAAAAATCACAATATAAGACATTTAAATTTGTTTAGTTTCACGTAATCGAAAAATTAGGCTTAGTGATAAGATAGAAGATTAATACCCTATGAAAATCACAACGTACATTGAGAATAAAATTGTCAAGAAAATTGATATTGATTTTATATTAGATTACTTTTATGACTCGAAACAACGTCGTGTAATCTTGTGTAAAATTTGATTTGCATCCGAAATCCAACATAGTTCTCATTAACAATACATTTTTTAAAATTTATGTTAATTTTTTAGGCTTATACAAATAAAATAGTTTGAATATCATTTTTAATTAACTTCACTTATATTGAAACTCGGCCCCCCCGACTTCTTGATCCTGGGTCCGCCCCTGCATATAATGGTCACCATAGTTTCATGAATAACATATTTAGTCACCCAACTTACAAATAGTGAGACAATTCATTATCAATAAATAGCAGTTGAGGAGAGATAACATGATTTTAATGCTTTCGTCTCTCCTAGCACTTTTTCGACCAAAATGACTTCATGTGTCATTCACAAGGCTTTCAAGTGAGATAATTCGGTACTTCATCTCCTGAATTACATTTATCCAAACTCAAATTAGTAAAAATCTTCCTCAACTTGACTATGCACAATCTTTTGTTGAGAGCTTTGAATTTGAGTAAACGTAATTCAAGAATCGAAGTACCCGAATTATCCTTTTTAAAGTCATGTAAATGACAAATAAAGTCATTTTGGCCTGGAAATTATCAGAGATAAGGTCGATGTAACAATATTTTGTAGTAAGAATATCAGTGTGAAGATTTTTTGACATGAAAGACAAAAAATTGTTAAATGTTCAAACTTGAGTGACAGTTAGTGTGATGTAGTCAAAAAATTAGGACAACGTAAAATCAACAAACTTGCAGTGGAGTCTTTATTAACCTAGTGCACACTATAAATGACATTGCACTTTTACAATAAAATTAATAATTACATTTGAAGTGATCGTAAGGTTTTAGAAGATGAAAAACTGAAATAAGATTCTTTCGTGATTATTGTTGATGAAGGGAGAGCTTTCGTGATTAATGTTGATGAAGTGGGACTTTTGTTATCTCTCCGTCTAGTGCAACTTATTTGATGATGAATTGTGTCACTATTTGTAAATTGGGTGACTATATGTGTCATTCATGAAACTAGGGTGACCATTGTATGACTAGAATTAAACTTGAGTGACTAAATATGCATTTTTTCCTATTTTGAAACATGAAAATTTTGCAAATGTGTCAAGTAATTTGAAACGGAGGGAGTTAGTTGTATATTTTTTTTTTTTGTGTGTAAATGATGAAATAGTTCTGACACTTGAACTTAGAATGGACAATGAATTAATGTCCAAGGTTTATGTAATGGATTTGAATTTGGCACTTATTAGGTTAATGGTCCTTAAGGTGGACGAAAAGTGCGGTTATTTTTACTTTTACAACCTAATAAAGTGAACTTCTTACGGATATATAGAGAAGACTTTGGGGTTGCAAATTGGGCCTTGACACATGGTTTGACCCTTGATCGGGCTGATTTATTCCAACTCAATCGCTATTTTTTTTATTAATTAAGCATGGGTTGAATTGGGTTTAGTTGAATCTTATAAATATTTATATGGGCTTAAAATGAATTCATATGCGGATTAATAACGGGTCAAGTGAACAAATATATTTAGCTAAATTATTTTAATGACTTATTCCTCTCCTAAATTAATAAAACATTTAGTACAATAATAAATTTTTAAATATATTTGATTTTCAAATAAATATACATATATAATTAATGCTTTTTAAAAAAATATTAAGTGTGGTGAGTTTTTCTTAATTCATATAATTTAGTTATTATAAATTAATATAATCTCATTTAGTTATTTTTTAATATTTGAATAATATTTACTTATAAATATGATTTTTTTTCTTAATTTTAAATTAGTGAAAATATGTAATGTTATCAGGCTAAAATGGGTCGACCCGGCTAGATCCATCCCAATCCATTTTAACCCGATCTATTTTATTAGTATCAAGCACCTTTTTTTATCCGACCCGACACGCATGTTTGCCACTCTTATATAAGACCATATTTGATTCAAGAAGCTAAACATAAAAATATAAGACTCAAACTCAAAAAAGGTTCTTCCAATACATATATTTTTATTTATTTAAAAAAAAAATTGGACCTAATGTTGAGACCAGCTTTTAGACTTTATTAATAGAAAGAAAAAAAAGGTCTTGAATAAATAAAAGACAGCCCATGATTTATAACAGTAATGTACAGCCCATGTAAAATACTGGTTTTTATTTTTTGGTAGGAAAAAGAAAAAAAAAAAGGATTGAGGACCTAAAATTTGAACTTTTGATAGTTGGGAATACTTTTTAATGAACTTATGTATATATAAAAAATTATTATATCAGATTGAGAAAAAAAATTGAGTTTAGCCCCTTGTGATATAGAGATGACCCAAGAGTAATAGAGGCTCTTTTATTATAGCACTTAACTGAGTTAAGAGTCTTGGATTTTTCTTATTGCACCCTTAATGGAAATACAGCAAAAGAGATCCCCTAATAAATTATTTACAATTAGAACGGCTTTAAGGTGGGCCAACTAAAATCAACTTACAATCCCAAATTGTAGCATGCACATCAATAGGCTAAAAAGTTGAAGTATATCCTGAAATCAGACTAGGTCCAAATCAATCTTTGTACAACCCAATTACATAGTTTACATATGAAAATAAAAGTTTGCTGCATAAATTTCAATTGGATATAAGATATATAAATTTGAATCCTAATGTCTAGTTTACTTTCCTATTCCGAGTAGATCTATGTCACGCTCAAACCCTGACCTCAATTCTACGCACTATATACACATAGGAAAAAATGTATATTTAGTCACTCAAGTTTAACTCCAAACAAACAATTGTCACTCAACTTTCAGGAATAGTATATATAGTCACTCAAATTACAATTAATAGCATCATTCATCACCTAGTTAACTGCAGTTAACAGAGAGATAACAAAATTGCTTGCAAGCCTGCAACATGTCCATCAAATGAAGAAGAACAAAATTGAGAAAAAATGGGTGAATAAAACGACATATGCTATCCAATACTACAATCCTGCAATTAAAAGAAAACTTAAGCCACTCCAAACACTTTAATTTTTTTAGCAGAGACATTAATACTCAAATTAATGTAAACACTTTCTACCAAAAAAAAAAAATTAATGTAAACACACATACACACAAAAGTAAGATCACTAACTTAACCATGTTTATATCACAAAACATTTTTCTCTCTCTTTACAATGAATATGAAAACAAAACTCAAGTACATCAAATAACAAGTAAAAATTATCTAAAATTGAAGCCGAATTAAAGTTTACAAACGCTCAGATAATAGGGCAATATAAAATCAAAAAATAATTAACAATAACCCAAGATTAATACCTTTTTACAAAGAATTATTTTTTATACAATATAAAATTAACAAATCTTACCGTGCAGTGAAATTTTGGATAACACAGTGCACCCTTTATTTGCCATCGAACTTTTGAAGTCAAAATTAGTAATGAAATTTGCAGAGATCAATAAGGATTAGTAAAATTGGAGGAGGCAGAAAAATAAAATATTAGGTTTTTGGGAGAGTTTTTGGCACGAATAACTCTAATTTCTCTCTCCCAATTTTTTGGGTTTAATGCTTGTGTCCGTCACATGATAATACTCCGTTATTTGTCCGTCAAATGCCATAGAGTTGGTGATGAATGGTGCTAATAATTGTAACTTGAGTGACTGTATATATTATTCCTGAAAATTGAGTGACCATAGTGTGTTTGGAGTTAAACTTGGGTGACTAAATATGCATTTTTCCCTATATACATACCGCACTAAATCTTCTTATAAATTAATTTCAACCTTCCAATTTGTAAAAGAAACAAAAAAACATGTTTTCCTCTCAAGCAAAACTAGTTCTTCTACTTCCTCCTTCGAATTATAGAAGGATTAAGAACTTAATACGATGATTGTGTTGAAAATGACAGGAAATACTTTGTCAAGAAATCGTTGATTGTAAAGTCCATAAACTATCAAGAACCTAATGGACGACGGACATAGCCGGCCCTATGGCTAGGCAACTTGGGTCCTCGCCTAGGGCCTCGACTATGGAGGGGCCTCAAATAATTAATTATAAGTTTATGCATTTTTTGTTTTTTAATTTATTAAATTTTTTTCATAGTCGAGGCCCTAGGCGAGGACCCAAGTGAGGATGTACTAAAACTACAAAAATAAAATATCACATATATAATTCTCCTCCTCACTATAAAATACCTAAATTATATATGTGATATTTTATTTTTATTTCTTTCACCCACTTCAAATCAAAATACAATTCTCCTCCTCACTATAAGCCTAGCTCTCTTTCTCTGATTTCTCACTTTGTTGAAGTTCTTACTTTCGTCTGCCATTTCTTCGCAAGGATATCTCGTGGCTAATTAATTAGGGAAATCACATTTTTAATACTATTAATTTACATGAAATTTACAAAAGAAAAATGGCCAAAAACTACATTGTCCTTTTTTTTGTTTTTTTTTTTACCAAACCAACTAAATTGTTCGGTAAAATACTGAACGAAACGTTTCCGTAGTAAAATTTAAGAGAAAAACCAGGTAGGTATTTAATAAACACATTTACATTTTCAAAAGTAATAAAATTAATTTTAATAATATATAAATTAATTTGTTAATATAAATGAGACCCTTAGGCCCCCCTAATATATTGGACCGGCCCTGACGATGGATGTGTTGATGATGGTGGCATCATCCCCTCCATAACGTCAACGAAACAACTTTGTTACTCGTAGGGTACAATTCTTAGAAACTCTTGCTGAACCAGGTAGATGTCCATGGTCAAAACAGACATAACCATAAGAACTGAAACGTTATGAGGTAAGATGCTTGTCAGGAGTGTGTCATTGTTTACACCAACGACAGAACAGTTCAAGGACATCGTGTCTACTGACCAGCCAGTAAAGTAAACATATTTTCTAAAAGGAAAGTTCAAAGGGTAACGCCTACATATCCTATGCAAGTATCTATCGCTGAACTCTATCCTCTTAGAACATCCTGTTAGGAACTCGTTCAATTTTCATTCATGTGGGGGATTGTTGGAAAAAATAGTAAGTTAATGGAGTAACTTTGACATAATTTAAATGGGATCCACTTTGAGAAAAGTGTCGGGTCTTTGAGAAAATATATTCTACTCCGTGAGTAGATTAAAATGGTATATCGTATGTCCAAATTGGAGTTCGGGTGAATGAGAAATTGTCACTCAAAGTTCACCTCTTGAAATGGAAGAAAATAAATGCAATTGGCTTTTATCCCACATTGGAAGTTGGATGGAAAAACTTGAGGTTTATATATGATTTTGCAATGTAGTAACGTAACTACTTAGCTACAAAAAGTCTCTTCCCTTGCGCGTAGGTGGGGTGCAAATCATGGATCGAAATTTGCTTCGGACCTTCAAGACTTGAGGAAACGAATGCAGCCCAATTTGAAGGCATTCGGACGAGTTCATTTTTTGCATTTTTTTCGGCCCATTAAAGAAAAATAATAATAAAAGACCTTTTGAATTTTGTAACTTTAAGGCTTTTAAATTTATTTTTTTTAAAATTGTGTAAACTCCAAATTTAAAGAGTTGTAACTCCCGAAACGGAAATCTCCATTAATTTTCTTGTTCCGATTTTGCCCTCCTCCGTTCCTATAAATAGCAGCTCCCTTCATTCTATTTTACACACCAAAAACAATCTTCTTCTCCTTCTTTTCCCGAGTTCTAAGAAGTTTCAATTCGATTAGCAAAAGCTTGGTGCAAAGCTTCATTGCTAGTACCGTTGTATTCTGGGAGACAGACGTTCAAGTAGCCTCGAGCATGAACCAGAAGGATGAGGGAGCGAATTTGTCTTAAGGACACTGTGTTTTCACACATGCCTCAGTTTGGATGAATCTTCGTTAATTATGTTTTAAGTTTCTGTCCAGATTATATTCATCATAATTGTTACTCCCTCCGGTTCATATTAATTGGCACATTGTTACTTTTCACACAGATTAAGAAACCTCATGATTAATCACTTTTACATGGTAAAATGTCAAAAATACCCTTCCTAGTGACTCTTGAGCTTCCCAACCTAGATGTAAGAGAAGGACAAAATTGGAAAAAATTGCATTGAAAACCCAAATGTGCCAAATAATATGAAACATAAAAATTTGACAAATGTGCCAACTAATATGAACCGGAGGGAGTATATTATTTCTTGTATTTCAATTGTAGTTGTTATTCAATTTCCTTTTACGTATATATTTGATAACAGGTGGAAGAGGTTCACACAATTTTCAATGTCGTGGGTGATTTCATCAAGGTGGAGGAAGTTGCGGTTCGCAACAAGAATGCATGGGCCATTGAAGATATAAATAAAAGATACATGAGTTTTGTTTTTCTTAAGATTTTTTATGGAGTAAGTAAATTTTAATGATTTAATAATAAAATGTCTTGTGATATGAGCAAAGATATTAGATCAGATGAATTATGATCCTCCAAATTGTTGACGTTAGATAGATAGTGTTAGTTAGAGTTTAGAACTTCTTTTATGTTTTTCTTGTTCAATAATTTAGATATACAAAGACATTAGTTTATGTTTGCTTATTTTTTTGATGTTTTTTTAATTGATTAAAATATAGAAACTAACCCAAATCACCACGATTAAAATGAAGAAATAAGTTGATGTTTCTATTGTTCAATAAATAAATTGGATTTTTTTTATATTCATCATATTTTTTTAATTGGGCTCGAGTCTAATATTGGTTTAATTTCAACCTGAGCTTTTTTTTTTAATTTTTTTTTTTATGAAAATTCATATTCTAAATCATTGGGGTGGGGGCGGTGGGGTTAATAGAACGTGAAATCCCAAGCAAAAAGTTACATGAATGAAAATTGAGCACACCACGCGGGAAGGAAGATTATCAATTTAACTTTTTTTGGGACACAACACTATTTCGCTGTTCAACAAATCACCATTTTGCTTTTTAATTTAATCAATCATTTTTCATACATAGTTGGTTAATTTCACATTTTAAGTTCCAAGCAGAAAAATAATTAAATGGGTTGCTGTCTGAGCAGTACTGGAGACGAGAAGCGGCGCCGCCGCAACTCCGACGACAGGGAACCACCACCCACATCGCCTCTCGAAGAAGAAACGGTGAAAGAAATTCTCATGGAGACACCCATTTTGCCAAAAGCAGCAAGCGCAAATGGAAGAAGCAACGAAGAGCTGGAATTGAAGGTTGAAATTGAATCGACGGCTGAGATTACTCACAATCCTCACCCGCAAAAAGAACCCATTGAAGAAAAGGAGATTTCAGAAATTTGTAGTAATTTTAGTGAAAGCTTCTCCAATACGACGGCGACGGAGAGAAACGACGACGTAGAAGCAGGGGAAGTTAACCAGAAGCTTCCGATGAGGAAAGTACGACAACCTCACGGTGGAGTGAGGAGGAGAACTCCGGCGAGGAGGGCGGTGGAGCCGTCGCAAGAGAAGAGGTTTCAGGTGGCTCCTCCTCCGTTGAGAGGGCAGCGGCGAAACGTGGAGGCGGAAAAGGTAGGAAGGAGGAGGAACGCTGGAGAGGGTTCACGTAGGAGATCGAGATCTCCGCCGACACGTGGTGAGACGTCGGAGAATGGCGGCGGAAAGAATGAAGCAGCTGACGGCGTCGTATTGGGGAGTGTGGAAGCTGAGTCGCTTGAGAACCCTGTTGTTTCATTAGAATGCTTTATTTTTTTATGAACTTAACAAAACGATGTCGTTTTGTTATGACCTCTTAATAGCAGTGGCGTTTATGCACTCCTCTTCTCTGATCTGTTTTTCTGTAAATTTCTCGTGATTAGAGCAAAGTTTTGTATGTAATTACAATTTTGCTTAGATTATTGTGGTTAATTTTGGAGGTTTAGTCATGATTTTCTTGGAAGATATAGGGCCTGTTTGTTTGGCGTTTCCCAGAATTTTTTCGTGTTTGGGAAATGCCAAACAAACATGTTTTCTATTTTCCGAAATAAATTTTTCATCCATAAATTTTCTCAAACTACTCTCTCAAAAGCCAAACAAACAACAATTTTCTTATTTCTAAACAAAACCTATACAAACTCTACTTTGATTTGACATAAAGTAACCTATCTCTTACACAATTTATCTCACATAACAAACATGATTTGACATAAAGTCTTACACATCTTACACCTACAACCCAACTCTTCCAAAAAAACCTACACCTACTTTATTTCTCAAACCACTCTCTCAAAACCCAAACAAACAACATTACGTAAATCGAGATTATTTCACAAACATCCACTACTCTCTCAAACTACTTTCCCAAACGCCAAACAAACAGGCCCATAACAATTGCAAAAAAGAAATGTAGATTGGATTTCATGTTAATTTCATTGTTGAGTTAAATAGTTATTTCCTAATTACATGTATTGATCTATTTGATTAAAAATCTACCAAAAGAATAAACATATTCTGAAAAAGTAAAAATATTACAGGAGAAGAGTGGAGATTGAGATATATCATGACAACTTGTCTAAACATAAAAATGAAAAATTGTGCCCTTGATTTATTTAACTCCACATGATTGAATTTTCGGTATTTATTATTTCATGGGACAAAAAGTGAAATTTATTTTTAAAAAATAACCAAGTGCTATTTCATAAGGTGCAAGATTAAAAATACAAAATATTTTAAATTTTGAGATAAAAAGTACAAAAATATAAAATATGAGACTAAAAATAACAATCATAAAATCATGTAGAACTACAAATGCATATTTATTTTTAGTTATTTATTTTTTTGGGTTAAATGTGTTTGCATTGGTCAAAGGGTTGGATTTCCTTGAGATTTGGATATCCCCTTGGGGCTTGTATTGAGATGTGTGATTAGAGGACAAAAACATTGGAATCTACTTCTTTTGTCCCCTCTTTGTCAATGTGTAATGAAGCAATTAAATGTGATTACCTAAAAGAAAAGTGAAAAAAAAAATGGATTACTTCTCCGTTTGAATGTATTGTGTGTTTAAATATTTAATCGAATGTTTTTAAAATGTCTCTACATAGATCTATAGATAAAAAATGAATTTTGATGCAAGTTGGAAAACAATAATCAGAATATGTAATAATATTAATAAAATACATCAATATTAAAGTTAAGTTGATTTTTATTGAGACTAAATGTTGGGTTGAAAATCATAGTTAAATTCACCTTATAATGAGTTTTGGGCAATCCTCATCTCTTAAGCTAGTTTTTGAGGTTAAGTTAGACTCAAGTCATGTAAGTGGACTTAACTCAATTCATATAAAGAAATCTAATATTTTTGAAGAGTAAAAGACAAAAACAACCCCTATGTTGTGTTTAATTCTCCAAAAAAAAATCTCTTTGTTATTTTAACTTTAAAAAAACCCCTTATGCTATCAGTACACCCCCATAAAAAAGAATGTGATTGAAATGCAAAAATTGCAAGTATTTGTTCATATTTTACTTTTAATTTGATAATTTTACCCTTGACACTAGTTGTATGAGTGAATGACAAAAACACCATTTATGCTTTGTCTGACTCCAAAAAAACTCTCTGTGTTATTTTAAATCCCAAAAATCCCCCTACATTTGATTTTAATTACGACACTCGACCCAAGTAGTATATACTTGAGTTTTCAAAAGGAATAAATAAATATAAAAAAGACTAATACATAGTGGTAGTCTTGTAATTTCGCCAAAAGTCAAAAATCAACTTCTACTTGGGTCAAATGTGATAATTAAAACCAAACACGGGAAAAAAATTTAGAGTTAAAATAACACAGGTGATTTTTTGAGAATTAGGCAAAATGGTGTTTTTGTCTTTCGCTCGATTTTTGAATGTCAAAAACTTCAGAAAACTTTTTTCTTAATCCAAAGTTTTTTTTGTGTGTAATACAGAGAATCTAATTTATGTGTAATGCTAAAAAGTAAAAACTTGTACATATACAAAACCCAAACAACTTAATTCAAAATTATGTACATTATAGAAGAACTTTCACATAAATTATCATAAGCTAACATCTAATAACTTCAGAAAATCACAAAACTACCTAATTTTTTCGCTCGCCGTTTCATCAATCTCATGTTACTTCTATCAACATGTGTGATGTGTCGTTAATCGCATTCCGGTGGGCACGGTGCTGGAGCCGGATGTGCGATATAAGTCGGTATTTTTTCTCCTGGCATTAGTACTGATACCCCATTTGAATATATAGTCATCTGTAGATCAACAAAAAAAAAGATCAATTAAACTTGTAATTTATAGTAATAATTTAATACCAACAAGAACAATGAATGGACAAATCGTCGATTTAACTTAAAAAAAAAAAAAAAAAAAACCATCGATTTTGACTTAAATTAGCAGCACATTATCGTCCAAAGAACTGTGGTAATCTTATGATGTAGCCACATAATCCAACAAGTTCAAACCAAGATAACATTTGTTTTTTTCATGTCCGGGTCTTTTTCTTTCCGTTTTCGACCCTCTAACTCAACCTGGTTTTGACCCATGGGTTGGCCTAGCCCAACACGACCCAGCCCTTATTTTTGGTACTGCTCCTGGCAATTGATGATGAAACAGAGTTCATATTTTGTGTAAGGACTTAATTAAGGTAAAAGATGCAAACTTAAGATGATTAAGGATGTCACTATTCATAAACAAATGACTACGTCTACATGTGACTTATCAATTTCCTAGGTCTGATCATTCGTTGTGAAAAGTTAACAAGCGCTAATTGTGGTTCTCCGAATACTTTTTAAAATAAAGTGATTTATTATATCATTGTTTAAGCTAGAAAGTCTTGGACAAAACCATATGCTTAAAACCAAGAAGGGTCCCATCACCTCAATTAATCCATGTAAAGCAGGTATTAATATGTACTAATGTCTTGCTGGTGTCACAAAAGAAGAATTTTTTGAACATGCTAATATAAAAAACATTACAAGCATTGTCAATAAAGTTAATTGGATCTGCATTAATAGCAAGAAAACAAGTAAAAGAACTACAAAAAGATTTCATTATTTGGAGATGATGCGTATTAGCACCGATATTAGATGAATAAATAATAGTAGATCCTAAATGGGTAATCTGATATGCTTTTACCTAGGTATATATTCTTATTAAAATGGCACATATACTTGTATTCACACAATGTGTGCTAATGACTGCTGATGCTTATTATTCTAAGTACTCAATCCAATAAGGTTGGATGAAAGTGCAGTATTCACTTGTATTCCCACAATAAAAATGTACACTATTGATGCATAGATTTAAGGTAAAGATAATCACATTCTTGCAGAGAAAGAAAGTATCATTTGCCATCATGTTATTTAAACAATAAAGAAAAGTGAAGATTGTGATATGATCATAAAAGAGAGATTTTCTTTGAGGTGGGGACTAAGTGCGGTTGAGATGATAATTAACTATATCGTTAAACAACGTGTCGTATGTCGAGCTTTATTCCAAATGGAAAATGTCAAATACATTTGTTATAAAGAGATTGATTTAACTTAATTTGCATATTAGGAGACAAACAAACACGAGGGAAGGCCATATAGATGGCTATAGCAATTGTTATTATTCAATAAATGGGGCCTCAAAGCAAGTAGGCAACCTAGCTCTTTGTGTAATGGTAGTTTAAGCTTTAACTATCACTCTTCAAATCAAGGGAAATCAATAAATAATCTTAAAAATTAAAGCAATTAACTTTCAAATCTAAGCCAAAAATGGGTTCGATCGCACCCAAATCTTTCACAAGGCAAGTGCATACAGAGCACTTAATCAATCTATATGCATAAAAAGTTACAGACTAACATAGTAATAATGCATTAATATGCTAATATTTGAATCAAATTTGCAATCACAGGACCATAAACAATATAACTTGTGACTATATTTTTCAGTAAATGGGATATAAAGAACAACTATTGCCAAAAAGTAAAACATACACAACACTCATTGTAGATAAATTTTTCAAGAATTCTTGCCCATTTTCGGTTGTGGCCACATGAAAAGCACATGTAATTAAGTTCAATCCTCGTGTAGTAAGTTAGATTTGGCTACATAGGTGTGACTAAGGCTGAAAAGAAAACCAAGCTACTCATATTTGATTCGAGCTTGTTCGGTAAAATACTCGTTTGAGCTCCGTTAGTTATGCACATCAAGCAAAATTGAACATCGAGCTCAATTAGCTAAAAATTGACAAAATAAGTTAAAATATTAAGTTACTCGATGCTCGACTGAAACTCTTGCCATAAAAGCTCATCCAAGTTCAGTTCATTTAACAATCAAATCAAACTCAAACTCAAACGCAATTTCAGCTCAACCATAAATTCGAAAAATTCAAACTGAGCTTGTACTCGACTCATATACTTTACACCCTAGACACGTGACAAGAAATTTTCAAAAGGGTGTACCTTAGGAGAAGGATAATCAAGCTTCCCTGTCTCAACTTCACCGGGGTTTCTGCCACCAGTTGCCGCCGTTGCCGGCGGACTTGGCCGGAGAAGTCTCTCAAATATAGCCATAACAAGGAACATGGAGATGAGAATAGCGGTAGCAACGAACCCAAACGACACCGCATTCACTGAATTGTCAAAGCTCCTCCACTGATCTTCCTTATCAAAACCACCGCCACCACTCACCGCCGGCGGCGACACCCATGGAGCCGATGCTGATGCAACTATACCAACACTATCACCCCTTCCCATTGAAAAAAAAATATCCTCTTTAATTAAATCCAATTTCTCTTTCATTAATTACCAATAAAAAATGCTGAACAAAACACAGAAAAATTAGAAATTGGGTTTGTTTTTCTAACATGGGTTTTTGGTGTGGTGGTGAAAATATACATTTGGGTAGCTAGAAAACAAGAAACAGGGTAAAACCCAGTTCAGGTTTTGTTGATTGGGATTCTAATTTTGTGTTGGTTAATGGAAAAAAATCAACATGTAGTACTTAAATTATTTGCATTTCCGAAGAGGAAAAGAGAAATGGAGGAATCGAGAAATGGGCTTAAACAAATTTCAAGGCTTTAAGTTAATCTAATCTTTTTATATAAACAAAAGCAGATGAAGCTAGCTATCTTCCAAAAAACTTTTGGTCTTGACGTAAGTAAAAATTGAGCGAGCTTTAGCAATGGAGTTCAGAAATTTAAGGGACTTGTTTGTATGGACATTATTTTAGAAAGAGCTAAATGCAAAAACTTGTGTTTTGTCTATCAAAAAAATTCATGTGTTATATATATATATTAACAAACTCCTCTTTATGTACGTTTTTTTTAAATTATCAAAAAAACTTATTTGAAATTCCTTCTTTGTAAATTTTTTAAATGAACATGGCGTTATTGTCAATTTTTAAAATTAACAGATGGACCTATTGACAAATTTTTAGATGAATATAGATATAGAGGTGTTTTGCATCTTCTAGTAGGGTATAATTGTCATTTTAACTTGAGATAACTTTTTTGCTAATAAAAATTAGCATATGAGAGTTTTTGATAAAAAAAAATAACACCGTCTTTTTTTAATTTTTTTTATAATTAGGCAAAACATAGAGGGTTATTTTTGCATTTCAGTCTTTTAGAAATGAGGAAAAAAGAAACAAGAATTTAATGTTGTTCTGGAAAGATATTGGACTTGTTTGTCTCGCATTTAAGAGAACATTTTGGTGTTTTTTAAAAAGCCAAATAAATATACTTTTTTAGGAAAAAAAATTATGATATTTTCGTTTTCAAATTTGTTTATCTTAAAAAAGTTATTTTATCTAAAAAACCTAAATAAATTTTATTTTCATTTGACTTAAAGTAACTTATTTTGGATTTTAGGTGCACCTTATATATACACTCAAAGAATGAATTTAATTTTCTTTCTCTTTATACATCGATTAGTTAAAAATAAAAATAAAAAGTTAAACATTTCTAAAAATTATATTCTAAAGAAATACGTTGAAGCAAGTACTCTATATCTTTGTGTCGGTCGAGTCAAAACATAAAAACTACTTTATATTTTTTGTGTCTTTATATTTATGTGCCAATCAACTCAAAACATAAATACTTCGGCATTTTCAGTGAGAACATATGGAGATTACTTTGAATGAACTACAAGGCTGATCATGAGCAGATAAAATTAAATATTCTTCACTTACATTTTAAGCCAGCCAATACTTTTTTCTTTTGCTATTCCTTTCTATGAGGTCATTAATTAGACAGCATTATCATACTATATATATTTCTTCGAATACATGGGTCTTTTTATTAATTAGATAAAGTACAAGGGGTGTTTTTGCATTTCACTCATATATCATCCACCAAACTCAATACATATATCCAGTACCCCTTTTATTTTTATTCTTTTATGGTCATCTTTAGTACCCTTTATTTCTAACACCGCCAAGTACTCTCATAACAGCATAGAATTAATTAATTAGGCTTGTTCAATTCATACAAAGAGGACTAAGCATGCCTAATTAGAAGTCCTGTTTTAGTACACAACAATGTCCACATAACTCCTTTTCCCCTTCCTCCTCAATTGGCTCATAACTACTCCACCCACCACCATTAGCCGCAGTGTCGAAAATGTGGACCTCCGACCTAAGCCTCGACGCCTCCCCTTCCCCCGGCATTTTGCAACCGCACAAGAAGTACAATTGTGTCCCTATCGGAGCCATAGTAATGAACAACCTTCTCATCGATGCCCCATTCGAGCCTACCTCCTCGGTTGTTGAAGCCGAGGACGCACAATTGAAATGAGAGCCATGAACCATAGTCCATAAATTTTGCATCTCATCATAAACTTCAATGTGTCCTTTCCATGGTCTCAAACAGTCTCCCGAGCTAAAGAGTCTTTCGTTTACCTCCACGATTTGATTTGGGGGCACGTCTAGTTCCCACATTCTGGGTTTGAGCACCCAATTGTCTAGCTCTGGGTCGTAGACTTCTGAGGTACTTCGTGTCATGACGAATGGTCCTTGATTCTCACCGCCGGCAACAAACCCGCCGACGACGTGGAATTTGTCTTGCCAAGTAACTCCTACGCACTTGTATCTTAAAAAAGAGAGAAGTAAACGTTACATTTGGCTTGACTATTCATATATCGTGGTATTTATAGATTATTATAGTTACCAAATTTATATAGAAGTCTAGAACTTGAATCGGGCTTCTTTGAAATTCGATGGCTCGACCCCTTTGTATGGGAGATTAGTCTAAATAAATATGAGCCTAGAGGAGTTTGAGTCACTCTATTAGGCATAACAATTTTATGCAAAATATTAACCTCCTATAATTTTTTGGTAAAGTATAATATAAATCATTTAAAGAAAATAAAACTATGCAATACTTTTTCATAATAATATTTCTTTTTATACTATTTGTAATATGCGATCATAATAAATATTAGATAGATTAATACTATTATATAAATATTATATATGAAAAGAATATGTTTTTTTAATTTTTTTTATATTTATGTTAAATTTTATTAATATTATTTATAAATCAAATTCGTTATTTAAATAAAATAAGTAAAATTTTCAAATTGGTCTGCAAATGGTCTTGTTCGAGTAAATTTTGAAATTTGGCAACAATGTAAACTAAAATCGTCACTAAATTTGGAGATGTGGGTCTTTTTTGGTAGCTTGAAATGTTATGGGGGTAAAATTATCAGTCAACATAAGTAATGGCATCAAGTTTGCAATTAGAGTTAATTGCCATGTCACCATTTAACGGCAATTTTTAACTGTTGTACCAAATGTGTCACAATTTATTAAAGCGTTGTATCAAATGTGTTGGACACATAAAGCTGTATACCAAAAGTGGAAATTGACCTTAAGCTCAGCACAAAAAATGCAATTCTCTCCTATAAAAATCTTCGATTACCTCGTCAAAATTAAACTTTTTTATGCAATTTAATTAAATTAAAACTTTAAATTATCTTCCTTAACTTCACTTTCCCTAGAAAAACGATAGCCACACAATTCTACTTTTCATTAAACATTTGCTCTTTTTTTTAAAATAAATTTAGTTAATTTGTGTTTTTCTTTTAACAATTCGATTTAATTGCATTTTTGTTAGCATTTACAAATATTATAAGTTAGTAAATATTTTAAGTGGATCTTCAATATGCAACACTATGACAATGCATGCACTCATTCAAATAGTATACAAATTTTTTTGGGGGAGCACGGTGCCGTTACGGAAATCATACTATCGTTCATACTGCATGACAATGACAAACCAAGGTAGAAAATTTATTTGTTGCAATAATTTGGTTGTAAGTGCTTATAAAATTTTATTTCCTTCACTAATTTATGATTTCATAAATTTCTTCAATGTTTTATGCTAGAAAATATATAGCTGCAAATTATACAATAGTTCTAGCCAAACGTGTATACAAAATGATCGGAAAAAAAAATTTTGAATTTATATAAATAATAAATAAATAAAAAGGTTCATGAATTTTTTTTATCAGAATTGTGTGATTACAACTTTTAAGGGGAAGTGAAGTTCAGTTACGCATAATTGTGCCAAAGAAAATAAGTTTTTTAAGGTGAAAATGCAAGATACTCCCCCGTGTTATGTTAAATCTACAAGAAACTACCCTGTAAAAATTTTATTGAGCCAAACTTCCTTATACTTTAAAAAATCCTGTAAAAAACACACAATTTGTAAAAAATAGGTCATTTTGGATTGACATATTTCAATAAACCATTTTTAAAATACTTCAAGTTGGTCCCTACAAATTCACTTAAAATATTTTAAAAATGGTTTCTTGAAATATATCGATCCAAAACGACCTACTTTTTATAAATTGGGTGTTTTTTGCAAGTTTTTTTAAAGTACAAGAAAATTGGCGCAATAAAAATTTCACAGAGTAGTTTCTTGCAGGTTTATCATAACACAAGGGGAGTATTTTGCATTTACCCCATTTTTTAACTTTTGTCATCTCACGAGGTAATTAAGATTTAATAATGCAAGAAGTATTTGAATATAAGAATACATGAGTGAGATGTACGTGAAAATAAAAATAAGGGTAAATTAGAGTTAATTTTTCTTCACTTTCACAAATTTTAACGGTCTTCTAACGAAAAAGTTAACGGCAGAGGGGTAATTGAAGATTTTAATAGTACATGGGTGGTTGATGAAGCTTCGCAAAGAGTACAAGAGAGGTAAGTGAAATTAACCCGAAACAAAATTGATAATCTTTAAATTAAGTCATTCTGCAAATAATACCTCATTGTAGTCATGTTTGCTAAAGATTTCCATTCATCCAAAACAGAGTCATAAACCTCCGCAGACGAAATCCCCGTGGCTCGACCCAACGTGTTCTGTCCCCCGGCCACGTATATCTTATCGTCCGCCACCGTGCAAGCGAAGTTAAATCTCGGCGTATTCATCGGGGCGCATAAATCCCAACTACCCGTCCTAACATTGTATCTCTGGACACAAGATAGCACCATTGGGTCAATCAATTCCTCGACACTATTGTCAGCGTTTTGTGCCAACAACGTGCAACACAACCGACCACCTATTACGTAAATGTGCTGGCCTATTGAAACCATTGCGAAATCCTTTAGGACAAGATTTTGGTTGTGTCCGGGGATTGAGGTGACTCGGTTCCATGAATTGTTTGACGGGTTGTAAGATTCGATGAATGTTGAAATAGTGACATTGGGGTTGCAAGCACAAAAGGGGGCGTATATAAGGTAGTTGTCGGATGGGGTCGGGGATTGTTGAGAAAGACGCGAAAGGGAACCCATTATGGTGGCGGTGGTAGTTAGAAGTTGGCGAGGAGCGGATAATGTGGTTTGAAGTGCTTGATATAGTGTGTAATTGACGGCAAGTACAAGATTGTTGGTATTGATTTTGGAGATGGACCCAAATTTTATGGTTTTCTTGGTTATGGTTAAAACTATGTCTTTGTTATGATTGTTTGATGGTAATCACAATGTGGGAAAGAATATGTCATAACTGTTGGTAAAGTACAAGAAATATTTTTCACTTACATTCCAATTAATACTTTTTTCTTCTGCTATTCATTTCCATGATGTCATCATACAATATATTTTGTATATATATTTTCTTAGACTTGTGCCATGATATTAAGATCATATCATAGAGCTAAATGCAAAAACCTCTTGTGCTTTGCCTAGCTAATTAGCAAAAAATTCTATGTTATTTTAACTAACAAAAATCTCCTTGTTCGTTTTCTTTCTTTATTAACAAAAAAAGTCCGTTTGAAATTCCTTCATAACTCATAGGGAAGTTTTTGTTAATTGTTTAAGTGAACAGGGGGGTTATTGTAAATTTTTAAAGTTAATAGGGATTTTGTTGATATTCTTTTAGACTAAGCGGGGTGTTTTTGTTTTCTTTGATGAGGGTATAATTGTCATTTCGGCTTGGAAGTATTTTTTTTGCTAATAAAAAAATAATACATGAGTTTTTTTGTTAATTAGATAAAGTACAAGGAGTATTTTTGCATTTCACTCATATATCCTATACCCTTTTTTTTTTTGGTTCCATCCCATCCATATCTCTAGTACCCGTTTTTGTTATGATCATCTTTAGTGCCCTTTATTTCTAATATCGCCAAGTACTCTCATAACAGCATAGAATTAATTAATTAAACTTGTTCAATTCATACAAAAAGGACTAAGCATGCCTAATTAGAAGTCCTGTTTTAGTACACAACAATGTCCACATAACTCCTTTTCCCCTTCCTCCTCATTTGGCTCATAACTCCTCCATCCACCACCATTAGCCGCAGTGTCGAAAACGTGGACCTCCGACCTAAGCCTCGACGCCTCCCCTTCCCCCGGCATTTTGCAACCGCACAAGAAGTACAATTGTGTCCCTATCGGAGCCATAGTGAGGAACAACCTTCTCGTCGATGCCCCATTCGAGCCTACCTCCTCGGTTGTTGAAATCGAGGACGCACAATTGAAATGAGAGCCATGAACCATAGTCCATAAATTTTGCATCTCATCATAAACTTCAATGTGACCTTTCCATGGCTTTAAGCAGTCTCCCGAGCTAAAGAGCCTCCCGTTTACCGTAACGATTTGATTTGGGGGCACATCTAGTTCCCACATTCTGGATTTGAGAACCCACATGTCTCGCTCGGGGTCGTAGACCTCCGAGGAGCTCCGTGTCATGACGAATGGCCCTTGATTCTCGCCACCAGCAACAAACCCACCGACGACGTGGATTTTATCTTGCCAAATAACTCCTACGCACTTGTATCTTAAAAAAGAGATAAGTAAATGTTACATTTGACTTGACTATTCATATATCGTGGTATTTATAGATGATTATAATTACCAAATTCAAATAGAAGTCTAGAACTTGAATCGAGCTTCTTTGAAATTTGATGGATCGATCTCTTTGTATGGGAGCTGGGTCTAGATAAATGTGAGCCTAGCGGAGTTTGAGTCATTCTATTAGGAATGATAATTTTATATAAAATATTAACCTCCTATAATTTTTTGATAAAATATAATATGACTTATTTAAAGAAAATAGAACTATGCAATACTTTTTTATAATAATATTTCCTTTTATACTATTTGTAATATGCGAACGTGTTATGTTAATACATGCAAATTTATAATATTTTTTGCGCATCAAATTAATTAGACCAAAAATAATTAATCGTACACACGCAACCACTTTAATTCCTAGTGTAACAAAATTGATACCTTTAAATTAAGTCATTTTGTAATAATACCTCGTTGTAGTCATGTTTGCTAAAGACTTCCATGCATCCTTAACAGAGTCATACACCTCGGTCGACGAAATCCCCGTTGCTCGACCCAACGTATTCTGCCCCCCAGCCACATATATCTTATCGTCCGCCACCATACAAGCGAAGTTAAATCTCGGCGTATTCATAGGCGCGCATAAATCCCAACTACCAGTCCTAACATTGTATCTCCGGACACAAGATAGCACCATTGGGTCAATCAATGCCTCGACAATATTGTCAGCGTTTTGTCCGAACAACTTGGAACACAACCGACCGCCTATTACGTAAATGTGATGGCCTATTGAAACCATTGCAAAATCCTTTAGGACAAGATTTTGGTTGTGTCCGGGGATTGAAGTGACACGAGTCCATGAATTGTTTGACGGGTTGTAAGATTCTATGAATGTTGAAATTGTGACATTGGGGTTGCAAGCACAGAAGGGAGCGTATATGAGGTAGTTGTCGGATGGGGTCGGGGATTGTTGAGAAAGACGCGAAAGGGAACCCATTATGGCTGCGGTGGTAGTTAGAGGGCGGCAGGGAGCTCATTAGTGTGGTTTGAAATTCTTAATAATATAGGGTAATGGACGGAAATTACAAGATGGTATAGTTCTTTTGGACATGGAGTCAAATTTTATGGTTAAAACTATGTTTTTTATTTATAGTTGTTTGATGTTTCCAATGTGGATTGTTGGTAAAGTACAAGAAAAATTCATAGGATTTGGATACAATTTAGTAATGGGGTAGACATCTCTATTGATAATCTTTGATTTTTTCTTAAGTTATTTTCTTGGGAGAGAGATTTTTTTTTTCTAAAAAACATTCTAGTTGAGACTATTTTGTACAAATCACGTGATGTAACATATAATGAGATTTATTTAATTAATATTTTTGCTTACCAGTCCATTGTAGGAATGAGATTATGAAGTCCAATATAACCTTCCCCATTGGACCATGATATATGTGCAATGGATGTGTTTTTTCCTTGTGACTAAAGTACATCACACAATTAACAAAATTAACAAATGGAATGGAAAATTATTATACTCTATGTGTAAGTATTGGACACGGTCAAGTAAGATTTAGATGAAAATTTCTCATTTCTCTTAGTAAACTTTCCTCAATTTATGCCTCTTTAAGTATTGGGGATCTAAAAGTTCACTAATTAACATTTTCTCTTTGTGACCTCACTGAACTCTCTTGTTTTGCAACAATTAAGATTAGACAAATTTGTTCCCCATCATCTATCTATACTGTTATAAAGAGAAGTCATGTTATGGTGTAACACTTTGATGATATTTCTATTTCGTCCCTAATGTTTTAATTAATTTAACTATTTATTTTTTAGATTCTTTACTTATTTTATTTAAATAAAATTTACTTTTACTTTTTTCCATAAACATATCTTATTTTTTGTGCTTAAAAAATTTATATGCACGCGGGAATGGGTGCTGATAAATTAAAGCACGCGGGAACGCGTGCAGAGAATATACTAGTACTATTATAAAGAGAAGTCATGTCATGGTGTATCAAATTTTTTATATTCCTATTTTGATCTTAGTACTTTAATTAATTTAACTTTTTAAATTCTTTACTTATCCCATTTAAATAAGATTACTTCACTTTTTCCCATCCTTATTTTTGTGCTTAATTTTCTTAATACATGTCGAAATGTGTGCTAATGAATTAAAACACACCGTAACGCGTGCTGAAGATATACTAGTACTACTAAAATGAAATGTCATGTCATGGTGTAACATGTTACACCATTTTTTTTATATTTTTATTTTGTCAACTAACTTTTTATCTTCTTCACTTATTTCATTACATCCTTTAAATAAAATTTAAGTTTTATTTTTTCCTCTAGAAAAAAATTTCTTATTTTTTGTGCCTAAAAAAATTAATGTATGCGAGAACACGTGCTGAAGATGACTAGTTGATATTAAAAAGCTTCAAGACACTCTTAGGCTATATAAGCAGCAATATGTGGTCATACTTAATTGCACTTACATTATAAATTTAATTTTTTTATGGAACAATTTTTTACCTTAAAGTTTCTATATTAAGAGAATGAAACAAGGAGTGGAACTCGAAATTTAATCCACTGATTTAATTTGCAGATTTTATTTTATGAAAGTTATATTAAGAGAATGAAACAAGGAGTGGAACTCGAAATTTAATCCACTGATTTAATTTGCAGATTTTATTTTATGAAAGTTATTTTCTTTCAGTTATTCAAAAGTCAAAACACGTATATAATGAATAATGAACACAAAATTTGAGTGAACTTCATGATTGAATGGACACTTTTCGTATTTTCAATCTTCAATGGGGCAAAGTATTATATAAATTTGTTTAGGGGTCAAAGGGAAATTCATCTGTTACAATATAAATATCCAAATTATCCTCTCAATATCTATTACTATTATCTAAAACTCCATATGGCGCGCGTAATACTTCCCAATCCGTCGGGTTTTTCACTCTCCGGTCGCCGAGGGTACATTAAGCACCCTACGACGTCGTTTACTCGTCCTTTAGTCCTATGCGACGCCGGACGACATTTATCCGTCGACGAAGGTTTTTTTCTATTGAACTTTTTTCTTTTTTCTCTGAAGTAAGTAAATTTTTGCCATCAAACTTATTGTTTTGTGTTTTCGCTATTTATGATGCTATAGATGTTTAATTTAGCCATCAATATTATTATTTCGTGTTTTTGCTATTTATGATACTATTGATAAAATTTAATTTATAGATTAGGGTTATAATTTGCTTGCTTCTTAGCTTAGTTTTTGGCATTTCCCCCCTGGATATGGGTAAGGGACTTTTGATATTGTCATATGGTAAAATGGGTGGAAAGTAGGGGAAGTTTCGTCAACATTTGCTATTTTCCAAGGTGAACTTCTCTGAAAATAAGTAGTTTTGAGCTTTTTTTTTATAGTATTTATTTAGTTATTATTGAGGTTTTGTATGTTGTGATGGCGCCCATGTCAAACGATCGTTTGACTTGGAGGAAGGTTAATGTCTTGTGAATGAAAGAATTGAAATCCATTTTTTTATATTATCAAATCATTGCATATCTTAGCTCCCTCTTTCACCTAACATTAGCAAGTTAATTGTACGTCTGTTAATTGAGTTGGGCCTATCGGATGGTTTGGCCCAATTGTATATGAGATGAGTCTAACTAAATGTGAGTTGAATTTAGCTTTAGAAACTTGCAAGACTGATAATGGAGTCTGCTTATCTGTATCCCAATGGCTTATCACAATTTTGTTTGAGACAAGTCTGAGTAAATGTCTAAATGTGAGACTGGTTGAGTTTGAACAAGTTTATTATGAGTCAAATTGAGTTTGACTAATTTTGTTAATAATTTGAACAAATTATGTGATTTTATCAATAGATTTTCTGATCGATATTTGCAATATGAAGAATTGCAATGGTTTGATTATATGCAAAAAACAAAAAATAAAAAATATAGTTCATTATTTTTTTCGAGAACAAATAAAAATAGTGTGTAATAACTGTGTTTTATTATTCATTTTTTGGTGCACAAGACAAGACGCCATATTATTGTGAAAATGAGAACACTAAAATTTATTGTACTTTTTTAATTAAAGTAGCTTCAAGTTTACATCGCAATAAAATTCAAATTATTGGTAAAAAGTATTATTTTACCATTCAGGTAATATCTCCATTATTTAATTATGATCTATTACACATTCAGGCAATAAATTTTTTTTTTACTGCATCTTTTATGTTCCCTGTCATTAAGTGAGCAGCTGCATAGGCCTGCACCGCTTGGGCAGATATAATAGCAGTCCTGGTCCTTCAAGCAAGTAACTTTACCATATTTCTTGCTTCAGCACCATACAAAATACCTTTTAACAATTGAGCCAAACAAAAATGTTAGTATTCAGTAAAATTGTGTTTTTAAGTGTTACCATTTAATTAATTATGCACCTAAATCAATTAAAAAAAGTAAATACTTACATGACTGAATCAACAAGACTTCAAAAAGAAAAGCCAATAATGTTTTTGAAATCATCTTCCTAGCCTTCTCAATTGTACTCTTAAATTTTGTTTTCGGGGTGAATTCTTGCTGTTGAATTCTGTTCAGAAGTTTCAACATAGTGCACCTGAAATTATGTACTCCTACCGTCTCTCTCCCCCCTCCCCCCTCCTCATTTATTTATTATATTTTTTACTTTTGGTGTGAAGTTTTAGGTAAAAGTTAAAAAGGTGAAATTTTTAGGTATATTTACAATTATGCCCTTCAAAATAGTGTTTGAGAATTAGTGGTGTCAAATCATTACTTGATGTGAGGGTACTTTTAAAAAATATTATTCCGTTTATAGAAAGGGAGTGTTATTTTAGGACAATAATCATTACTTTTAGTCTTGGTTGATATAGTATGTCAATAATCAGGTTAAATTATATAAATAAGTAGTTATGCATAATGAGATTGTTTAATAAGATTATGAGGATTAAATTTTGCAGTCATCAAAGGATTACAAGAATATAAAGATAAATGATTACTGTAATAAAAACTAGGTTAAACATTGTCACCAGAATATAGTGTGATGTTGATTTCTACTTTACACGTCAGTATACATTGACACGTTTGGTTTCCTATTCAATGTTATGTTGGTAATAATTTTGGTACTACCGTGAGTCTAAATTGATTCTAAGTTAGTGTACATCGGGTATGTGTTAATTTTACTTTTTATCAGCAGAATGAGTTTATTTTTGTTGTATAGACGGAATTTGATGGCTTTGAAAGTGGAATAGGAAAATTGAAGTGTAATTTGTACGAGTATAAATCTAATTGTATCTAAGAAATGTTGCATTAATTTATACTGGTGACATTTCACACAAATGTCATGGTGTTGCAGCACGTGGTGGCGGAACAAGCAGGAGTTTCGGGAGGCTGAAAGTGCGTAGGGTAAGAGATATAGTCAATGAAAGTTATAGAAAGAAGAAACAAGGAAATGACCTAGAAGATGATGAAGAGAAACCAGAATTCAAAACATCAGTTGTACCTGTTGAATCTCATGATGAGTCTGATATGTTGCATGATCGGAAGGATCTCAGTGTTAAGAAAGATACTCCAAAAGCCGTCCGTGGCAATACTCATTCAGCTGGACGAGTTGTTTCTTCGAGAGATTCTGCTGGGTCTTCAAAAGGATGGCACAATGTAGAACCGACCAACAGCTATAGACCTAAAACAAATGACATCTCAAGAAAAGGGCAAGATGTAAAAGCCGACGGTGACTTTTTTAGTAGAAAGTCTTTTAAGGAGGTGGGGTGCAGTGACTATGTTACTGAATCTTTGAGGAAGCTGCAGTATCTACGTCCTTCACATATTCAGGTAAGTTGACAAAAGCTAGATCTTCAGGCTCTGATCAGTGATCATCGCCATTTTGAAATACACATTGAGCTTCTTGGGCAAGCTAGTACATAAATTTTTACTTAAGTCTTGCATGATAAATTGGGATAGCCATCTTACAATATTTCTTTAGTCATTCGGCGTTTAACCTATGCACCAATGCCTCCATAGGTTAATTGCAATAATTCTGCATGTGGTAGCGAATTTGGTCCATTCTTATTATGTAAAAGATCCATATGTCATTGCTGTTTAACTTGCTTCCTTTTGTGAATGCATGATCCAGCACCAGTCTCTTGTGCTATTGTCTTTAGTTCCTTTATTACTTGCATTTGCGTGTAATACCCTGACTATGTTCTTTGCCCTTCATTTTAAGGCACTTTGGTATTTGTCTGATTACATTAAGATAACAACCAATGTTATTCTAGAGAATAAAGACTACTTCTGCTACCTTAGAAAGTCGTTCTCTGAACTTGGTGCATCCTTTTTTTCTGTCAAAATTTATTCACTATGGTTTTTGTTTAATATGTAACATCATAAAAAATTGAAAATTTTGTAAAAAGTTGCGTTGGAAGAATATAATGGCCATATCTGTCTGCAATTTGCTTCACTATTTGGCTTTACTTTCTGCATTTTAGTTATTAAAAGCCCCAAATAGATCTCTTACAAGCAGCAGGTAATGTAATTGTTATCACAAGGACAAATTTCTTTGCATGTTCCTAAAATCACCTTCTAGATGCATGTGAGTATGTGTTGGTCATATGCACTTCCATATTTGACCTATTATATGGCCACATCATTCTGCCATTTGGTTTAAGAAAATCCCCCAAATAGTTTTTTATATGCAGTCATGATATTGCAGGCCATGACATTTGCACCAGTTTTAGGGGGCAAGAGTTGTATTATGGCTGATTATAGTGGATCTGGGAAAACTTTGGCATATCTTATCCCCCTAGTTCAGCGTCTTCGACAAGAAGAACTGGATGGACTTGGGAGACCAGCATCACAAAGCCCTCGAGTTGTTATATTGGTCCCTACTGCTGAGTTGGCTTCTCAGGTCCGACAATATGTTTATGATTTCATTGAATCAATTTCCTATAATTTGGTATTGTCTATTTAATTGCTTCATATAGTATCTGTTCACTCCTGTTGCTCATTATGTTGTATACGACAACAAAACTTTGCTTTTAATGGTTTTTTTTCCCTACAAACTGCTGCTCACTTGAGATGTATCACATCATTTACCAAATGTACTGCTAACATTTCAATTGACTCTGCTATTATTAAAAGCATGTTATTTTGTCATTCATTTTTTTATGTGAAGACTTTGTCCATAATCCCTCCGTCTACAATTGATCTTATTTCCTTTTAGGACATCCATAAATATCGCCTCATTCCCTGAAATTCTAAGTTTTTTCGAAAGGAAACCTTTCAAGCTAAAGTCATAGTCCATTTAATCATCACCGGAACCAAAATTTTTCAGTGCATAACAAAAAAAGGGTAAAATATGGTTAGGAGCTTAGGATAATTGTTTTGGCGACTTTTAGTCTTTGGCTTGTATCTGTTTTAGGCCTTGGTTTACTTAATTGAATCAAATACCAGATTGGATTATATAAATATATTTATCTATCTTTTCATTAATTTAAATAGCTTTTGTAGTTAATTATCTTTTCTATCTCCAGTGGAAATTATTTTTGAATTATGCGGCACTGCCATCTCTAAACATACACTTAGCCTTATTTCCTGTGACTGGGTAAGTAGGTAACCCCATACAGCAATAGGCTCATCCCCCTGCCTCCCTGCCTTGGCATGCCACCGTAATCTTTTTCCCCGTCACTATCCACTATCACAGCAGTTGGCCATAAAGCAACAGCATGTTGAATTAGACTGAAACCAACAGCGCTCTCCGCCTATCCCCATTTCAAGTAATGTTTCGAGTTAAATTAGAAGAGGGCAATCCAAAATATCAAATGGAGTAATCATACATTTGATTTTAATTGGTAGTGGAATTACCAAAATGATTCGATAACTGCCGAACCAAAGTGTAGTCATGTGGTTCAGTAGTTTGCATTATGATCTTACTGTCAATCAAGAATTCCATCTGGTTCTATTGAATGCACACCCCTGCTTGAGAGAAATGATGTGACACCACTACTAATATTCACTATCAATCATTCAATGTTGAAATTATAAAGGTATCTAAGGCTTTCACTTTTTCAACCATTGTCTAAAGCCCAATGTCAATACAAAATGGGGAAACTCGTTGCTGCTTTTATAGACAGCAAACAACTTACAACATTGCCGACGCCTTTGCTTTTCTTACCTTTTTCTAATCATAATCTGTATATTTTTAAGAAAATATATATTAAAAAGAATAGTATATGTTTTGTATTGCAATTTGTAAGACAGAGAAGATTAAGTTAGATGGAAAATAAAAATAATAAATGTCTTATATTAAAATGCTATTGTGTTTCTAAAATTAAAATTTGGCTGATCTGGTTGTACCTTCTCATTCTGTTCGACTGTATATTCTACTGCATTTTCTTACACACTTAGCAGGACATTTTCAGGTTTTAAGTAATTGTCGATCATTGTCAAAAGTTGGCGTCCCATTCCGATCTATGGTTGCGACTGGTGGTTTTCGGCAGAAGACTCAATTGGAAAGTCTTAAACAGGATTTAGATGTTCTGGTTGCTACTCCTGGTAGATTCATGTTTCTAGTTAAGGAGGGTTTTTTGCAATTAACAAATCTTAGAAGGTAGTCTTCTACTTCTGTAACTCTTGCTTCATAATTGATTGATATTTATTTTGGTTTTGGATTTATTAGGAAACCATATAAACACAGCTCCATCATGATTCACTAGTGGTATATTAGCCAAATTTGTAGTTTTCTTTTCAGTCAATCTGGTGATCCATAATGCTAATACAAAATGTTGATTGTTGAGCTTTTTATTCAGACATGAAGATTAATTAGTAGATTAAAGATGTGCATTAAATGTTATTATCAGGACAAATGGTTGAATAGGGTTGTAGTGCATATTGATAACCAGCATTTCTCAAGAATTTGTAATTTCTTAACTGAGTGTGGAGGACGTGCTTAGGACTTCTGCACAAAAGCGAGTGAATTAGTTTGTTGGGAATTTTTTACCTATATTAGATCTCAATTACTTGAATAGTTTTATCTGATGCTGATATGAAGTTTGTTATATGTAGTAATTGAGTTATCAAACAGAAAAATTAGACAGAAGTGCATAGCTGGAACTTTTTTGTCTGGATGTTGTGTCAAATTCATTGCATGATCTCTTTGGTGATTGTCCTTGGATAATTGGTGCTTTGTTTGCATGGCAATTGAGATGATAAGATGATAGAAAGAGGGAGGAACAAATCTCACCCTAAAAAAAATAACATACACATCTAAATTTGATATGAGTATCTTATAGTGATTTGAGATGTAGGTGCCTACATATCTAATCTTACTATACATATTTCCTTCGGTAGATTTATTCATTCTTAATTAATTTATTCGGAATAAAGGAGGTTCGAACCTTTGCATGCTGGTACCATAAACCTATGCCTTACCACAAGAACTTAGTATTTATTCACAGTTCCTTAAAAAACCTATCTGATCCGAATTCCATAATTCAACTTTTTTTTCATTGAAATATTATTCATATTTCTCCTCTTGGTAATAGATTTTACTCTTAAGATCACTAATAGGTATGAAACTGTTTATGGTTTCTAGATCTTGGAATTCAGTAATGAACTAGGAAATTAGTTGGTGTGCTCGGGTCCTTAGGTCCAAAATAAATAAGTCTAATCTTTGGAACATGTTTTCTCTCCACATAGATGGAAGATTCATATCTCCCAATCTGCCGCTTTGGTTGATATCATTTGATTTGACATCAAATAGGGTTATTTTCTTTGAAATTCTGAACCACTTGCCCAATTCTAGTGCCACTGCTTGTGATTAGACTCCGTAGACACCTAACCTGAGCCTATTCTCTTGGGCCTGTTTGTTTAGTGTTTGAGAGAGTAGTGGAAGTTTGTAAAATAATCTCGATTTGCGTAATGTTGTTTGTTTGGGTTTTGGGAGAGTGGTTTAGGAAATAAGGTAGATGTAGGCTTTTTGGAAGAGTTTAGGTTGTAGGTGTAAGATGTGTAAGACACTAAGACTTTATGTCAAACCATTTGTGTTATGTGAGATAAGTTGTGTAAGAGATATGTTACTTTATATCAAATCAAAGTAGAGTTTGTGTAGATTTTATTAGAGATGAGAATATTTTTGTTTGTTTGGCTTTTGAGAAAGTAATTTAGGAAATTTGGGAGAGGATAAATTTATTTTGGAAAATAGAAAACATGTTTGTCTCGCTTTTCCCAAATACGAAATAATTTTGGAAAATGCGAGACAAACAGCCCCCTTACATCTGAGTCTATGCATCTATCTTTCAAATACACCAACAGGTGATTGGTCTAGTGGAGGGGTCGAGCCCCCACAATGTGGCGAACACAAGTTCCAATCCCCGCTGGAAGAGGTTCCCATATAATATGCCCGATGCGCCTCGAAAGGGATTGAGTCAGGTCTAAGACCCGCATATCCTTGGGAAACAAAAATAACAAATCTATCTTTCAAATACTATTGCTTACCTGTACAGATTCCCTTTTTATTCATGATATCTTTCTGTCTAAGTCCACTAACCGTATTCTCCGTCACAGCCCTGTTTCCTCTGCATACATTAGATTCATTCTAAAGATACATCAAGATACTAGTCACCGAACACCAAACCAAGTTCAATCTGTAGCCTGAGGTGAACAAAACTAGTCATTAAACTCCCATTAAACAAGCAACCACTGGTTGAATGTTTTTATTGTTTTAAGTGTTTTTTCTGGGGAACTTTATAGGACCTTGAGAATGGAGTTTTGGCAAGACATCAACCTTATCTGTACGTTATGACTTTCTTAGGGTTCTCAAAACTGTCAGCCTATTGCTTTCCCATTGTTTCTCTGGTGAGGGCAAAATTGCTGTATGTGCATCATATTTGATATTTTTCTACATTCTTTTTATTGAAAGCGGTACATGTTCTTGTGATGTTGCTTATTATCATTCAAATTTTAAATTTCAGTGCTGTGCTGGACGAGGTAGATATACTCTTCAATGACGAAGATTTTGAGCTTGCATTACAAATGCTGGTCAACTCTGCACCTGTCACGACCCAATATCTGTTTGTGACTGCTACATTACCAGTAGAGATATACAACAAACTAGTTGAAGATTTCCCTGATTGTGAAGTTATAATGGGTCCTGGAGTTCATCGCACAAGCCACGGACTGGAAGAGGTGCATAAATTTCTTATGATGTTATACGAAGGTTTTGGTGAAAAAGTGAAATAATTAAACATTATATGGTGCTTATAGTTTATCAAAGCTAGAAGAAAATAATTTTTCACTGAATAGTAACAACTTCTTAGACGGAAAATTAAAGAAGAAGAAAGTGAAAGAAAAAAGTATAGCATGATTTTTCAGTTATGGTTGATATTTGCATCGTCAATTGTAAATATTCCCCACACACAAATAAGGTTGAGTAATTTACCTCATTGCTCTTTTATCTGATTTAGGACTAGGTGCAACTCGTGGAAAAGTATGGCTGTATTTCTCTCTTAATGTAATGATATTGTTATATTATGTTGCAACTACATATTTTTTCGGTTTATTTTTTTTCCCTAGGGTCAGCTAAGCAATTCATTGCATGTCATTTGTGTGTTTCAAATAGTTTTTGCTCGTGAAATGAAATGAAATATAACTAGGCGGAAAATCGGTTGCGTCTCATTTATGACTTTAAGAGTTGTGCAACTTGTCTGTTATTTGATAGTTGACAGAAGAGGTAAATTGCAAAATATGTAGTTCATTCATCATTCAAAATCTATCTCCAGTTGTAATGGATTAACGAATATTTATTGAGTCTTGTTCCTGACTTCTATATCTTTCCCATTTATCTATGTATATTTGCTCTGATAATACTAATAAACTTCAAGGTTGCAGCATTTAGTTGAAAATGATTATTCACACTTGACAATAGAACTGCTATGGGTTCTACCTGTTTTTAGGAACAAATTACATACTGATTTTGTATAATGTCCAGATCCTCATAGATTGCAGTGGAGATGACACAACAGAAAGAAGTCCCGACACAGCTTTTCTCAACAAGAAAAATGCTCTTCTGCAGCTTGTTGAACAAAGTCCAGTGACGAAGACAATTGTATTTTGTAATAAGGTAGTCTAGAAGATCCTGTGATTGGCAGTTATTTCTATCTTTCCCTTTCTGTACGTTGTTTCTGATGGAGAATTACTCTAAAATAGTAGTTGTATTTATGTTAGCAGATAGATACTTGCAGAAAAGTTGAAAATGCATTAAAACGCTTTGACCGTAAAGAAATTTCTACAAAAATTTTGCCATTCCATGCTGCGTTAGAACAAGAATCAAGGCTTGCCAACATAAAAGAATTCCGTAGTCTTCCTCCGAAGAACATTGCCATGTTTTTGGTTTGCACTGATAGGTATTATATGGCTTTCTGTAAGAATATATATGTGTCTTGATAACCATTATGATTAGAAGGCAGTAACAAAAGATGTAATTCCTTCTGCCGTATTTATCAGGGCATCGCGAGGAATTGACTTTGCAGGTGTAGATCATGTAGTGCTCTTTGATTTTCCCCGAGATCCTAGTGAATACGTGCGTCGTGTTGGAAGAACTGCCAGAGGTGCTGGAGGTAGGGGGAAGGCTTTCATATTTGTTGTTGGTAAGCAAGTCTCTCTTGCAAGGAGAATTATTGAAAGAAATATAAAAGGGCATCCGTTACATGATGTCCCATCTGCTTATGAAGTGATGAGGTAGCTGTGTAGAAGTTGAAGATTCTCTGTAAGTTCCATCATTTTTTTTAATTCACTTGAATTTTCAACCCAACGGACTTCTTTTTTGTACTACTTTTCTTTCAAGGAGGTTAGGTATGGGGGATACCTAGGGTTCCTTCCATTGCGGAAAAAATCGATGTGTAATATATCTTTGAATCTTCTTTGTTGTCTATGGTATAGGAAATGAAATCATTATATCTGAAACATTCATTTTGCAATGCAAGTATCAATTAGGCAGTCAAAGCTCATCACTTGCTCCACATATTTTGTTTTTTTACCCCAATAAAATTAATAAATAAATAATGAAGGAAGAAAAACATAAACTCTGTTTGATCTTCAGTATACTTCATAAATTTAAAACACTCTTAGTTTTTGGATTATCATTTGAATCCTAAAAAATAATTACCTTTCTTGGATCACCACCACATGTCGCTCTTTCCTGCACCCCAACACTCTATGTCTCTCCAATACCAGCCATATGATTGACTTCTAAAAGTGATAGTGACTGTGGAGTTGGTCATCGCCATTATTTGGGGGCTATAACACCATGTTTATAGCTACCTTCTTTACCTTACTGCAGTTCTTACATTGACAATTTGACCTTATTATGGGAATAATTGAACAGATGTTATCTTTAGGCTCTAAAATAGTATGTTTTATTTTATTGTGTCTAATCAAACAAAAGAGTATTATCTTATTTTAGTTTTCAACAATAGTCATGAACTTCTTTTTATTACAGTAGCTTTGCGATGCAACCACAGAACATCACATGGAGCAGAAGAGGAAGAGTTACTATGACGTTTGAATATGTGATCTCGTTTGATGCAGTTGTGCTTTTTATTTCATAAAGATTTTCTTTGCACTGGCTATTTTGGGGAGGTTTTTCAAGAAAATCGTTGCGCTGATGGCCATGGACCTGGTGTTTTTAACTTAGAGAGGAGTGCTTGAGAATTCTGTCTATTTATCAAGTATGCTCTCTCTCCCTTTGTACCTCACTCTTTTCCTTTCTCTCACTGTTAGTATGTGTATGATGCATGTTGATTTTGGGGGTTGGGGGGGGGGGGGGGGGGGGGGGAGTGGGTTGGTGGTGAAAGGATCAGACTTCACATTTGTCCTTGTGTTTCTTTCCTTTTACTTTCATGCACACATTACGAGAGTGTAAAATTACATCATAAGCAATATGTGTTTATTTTGTCAGATCACGGACTCCTCAATCCTCATGTTTTACGAAAAGCTAAGCTGTATTTAGATTTTAATTTCTCTGATAAGAAGTAATTAGAATACACACTTCATAGTAAATAAAGATTTTTAAGCTTTGCAACAAAAAAAGAAAAAAAAAACTTGTTACGATAGTGACTTTTTTTGGTTGCAGTTGCCCCATGTTTTGTTCTAGAGAATGTTTGAGCTCAACTTCGTTAAAGACTATGTGGTCTAACAAGTTTAATTTTAGACATGGTAACATGCTAATGATAGATGATCCGAATATCTCTTACTAAAAGTGGCAGTTATGGGGGTTGAGTCGGGTTCGGGCGGGTAAAGATGACTCATATAAAAATTGGTCACTTTCTACGGGTTAAAAATGAGTTCGGTCAAAATGGGCCTGTATCAAAACTGGGTTGGATCGAATCGGGGTGCCCGATGTCTTTTTATTAAAATGTTTGCTAATGTATTATGTTTGACTAGACAATAAGAAGTACGCACCATAAATATAAGAAAATACGATTTTAATATTCAAATAGATAAATAAATTAGTTTAAGCTTAAACATCTCATTTATATACAATTAATAAATATAAATAAATAGGAAGACATGTTTTGGCATGTTTCTTTAGATCTTTAGATACATTTAAGGCCTAATATGTGATAAGGATTCACTTAAATCTTAAAAAACCTTGTTGGGTTAGAAAAGTTGTGTTGTATTTGGGTTTGGTTGATCCATTGAATGATAAATTTTATGTTATTGAGTGTTTTTTATTTACTTGCTCCATCTTTTTACCCTATTCAAACCCTTTTGACCCACAATTCTGAACTCAACAAACTAACAAAAAGATAAGAGGCAAGGGTTGGGCCAGGCTGGGCCATGCTAACACATGACATGGGTCGATAAGACCTACATTTTTTATAAAGAAAAATGAAAAACTTATTTAAAATATGAAACTGGCAGATTAGCACCCAAACTTTAGAACTAATTATCCAATTAAATGAAATATTTATTTGACTCAATAAGCTGTTTAACTTGCACATTACTTTCACATTTTCTCAAGTACACCATTAGTTATGAGTTAATTGTGTTAATTTGCAATCACATGTCATGATTGAGCAATTTCATCGCATTTATTATAATTGTCATGAGCTAGTCAGGGACACAGACAGGCTGCCATTGTCCCCAGTGGTGAAATGTCCATTTTAGCCTTCTAATGTAGGTAAATTATTTTTACCTCATTGGTTTTTCTGTTGGCAGGTGTGTACTGGTGTTTAGCCCCTCCCATTTGAAACTATCGGACATTGTTGTAGATTCTTAGGCTATGTTCGGTTCTTGGATTTAGATTTCAATGAGTATAATGATAAGTAAAATAAAAATGAAACTCAATGTTCAGTCTTTTGTTACAAAGAAAAACATTTCTCTAATCGTATTACTCACAAAAATCCAAGAACCAAACATAGCTTTAGTGTTCAAATTCTGCAGATTTATAGAAATATGCCAACTAATAAGGCTAGGTACGTTTCTTGGTGAAGTTGATATATGACAGACAGTACTCTCTTTTATAACTAGTCTGCATCGTTTTTGAATCCGGAAACATATTTATCATTCTGTTTTGTCACATGGCTTGCTGGACCATAATTTTACCAATTCTCTGTCATCTTATTTGCAGCTGTTTTGATTACGACTATTTTTATATGTCAGCATAGATGCGTGGAGGGGACCTTTGATATGACACTCGCCTATTTGAAGTTTGCCTTCGCGCCTTATAACCAACAGACAGGTTTTCAAAACAATCCACAAGCTCAACGAGCATTAATGTTTAAGAACTCCTTTTCGATTTTGTTATTAGTTGTTCGAGGAATTATACCCCCTCTATGGTTTTGATATTTGGTAGGTACATTTTTTGTTGGTGGCATTGAGATATTGTGTTAATATTTGTTTGAGTATTAAGAGTTGTCTAAATCTAATAAGGCCATTTCGATTTATTTATCCAATACTATATATACATAGGTAGTACAATTATGACCTTAATTGTCCAATATGTAGCTTGTGTGGCTAGACCACCACAACATGTGGCCGCTCATTCCTAACAACTTATTGGTCACGTATATGCCAATGAGGACATAAGAATACTGCTACCTATGTGGCAATATCAATGGATTTGGGTTTGGTCAAACCCGTGGAGATGGCCTGCAGTGTATGAGGGTGGGGAGATGGGGAGATGGGGAAGGGCTGGGGGAAGAAGACACCAGCCTTTCCCTCCCCCAGCCCTTCCCCCCGGTTGCTGGGATGTGCTGCATGTGCGCGTGCAGAGGGGAGATGGGGAAGGGCTGGGTGAAGAAGACCCCGGCCTTTTCCCCGGCTGCTGGGATGCGTCGCACGGGCGTGTGTGTGTGGCCAGTGGGTGTTCGCCACTTGGTGGACACCTGCTGGTCGTCTTTTTTTTTTTTTGTTTTTTAATTTTAAATTGTAAAAAAAATTAACTTAAATGAAAAAAATTGTTTTTAAAGTTTGTGTATGATTTAATGACATAGTATTTTAAATTAAATATTTAACATTATTAAATTTAATTTTAAATTTGTCCACGATCGTAAAATTAGACAAATCGTAGAAAGACTAATTTTGTTCTTAAGTTTTAATTTAATTTAAATTAAATACAATATAATTTAATAAAATTATACTCAAAACACATACAATTTGTTTTGTTAAATTTAATATAATTTAAATTAAATACGATATAAATTAACAAAATTATATTCAAAGTTAAATTCATATTATTATTATTATTATTATTATTAAATGTGAGAGTGGGGATGAAAAAAAAAGTAACGAAGACTCGAGAGGTTGGAGACGATGTAGGGAGGGGGAGGAGAGAGGGCCTGGGTAGCCCTTGGGACATTGGAGATGGCATAAGAGCATCTCACATGGTTATTATCATTTTTTTCACCAAATCCTATATTTGGTGTAATGGAGATGAGTTGATCTCCCATGATTAGCACACTATTTCACCATTTTTGGTAAAAGAATGGTGTTTTTGGCCTCCCATGATTTTCATCAAAATTTACACCAAATTATAAAATAATAATATTTCACCATTTCACCATTTTTAGAAAATAGGATTTGGTTTGATCTCCCATGGTATTTCACCAAATGTGTCACCAAATAATAAATTTGAGGTTTATCATAATTTTATTTCATTAAATTTTCAACACAAAATTATCAATTTAAAGTGCTATTTACAATTACAAATTATTTTAAAGTATTAATTTTTTTTAACTATGTTAATTAAATTTTATGCTATAATTTATGAAAAATCGTTAAAACATGTAACACAATTAACTCAAAATGTTATACATATAGTAAAATCATAACATAAACAAAATTTTCATAAACACTTGCATAATTAAACAACATTACAAACTGAGAAAGAAAAAACAACATTACAAAACGAAATAATCTTAACTACGTTGTTTAATATTATTTAATGTTGTTTAATTAACAATGTGTGTGTCGTCATATATTTTATTTTCATATATTATTTAGGTTTAATAATATAAATGTAGCTTATTGTCGTTTTATTAACAATGTATTTCATTATAGGATTTGTTGTCGTTTATTTCATTAATTATTAATGATAATTAGTGTATTTATTTGATAAAAATAAGTAAAATTAATTGGTTATTATACTTAAAAATATACAATTAATTAACAATAATGTAAAAATATTTATTTTTATTAACAATATTTTTTGGTGTTATGGTGATTTAGTGATTTAAGGTGGGAGGCTAAAAACATCTAAATTAGGTGAAAAAAATAGGATTTGATGCACCATGGGAGATGCTCTAAGGTAATGTTCAACCGCTTAAATAACTATTCAATCACAAAATTAGATACCATGTGTTGGTTTTTTAGGCCATCTCCAACCAAACCCCATGCTCAATTGCTCAATTATCCCATAGCCCTTGCCCTCGCCCTCGCCATTTTGTCTTGCCCTCATGCATTTTCGATCCACTTAAAAACTCATTTCCAATTGAAAGGCAATCAACCTCCATTAAATTCAATTTCATAATTTTCCCCACTCTCACTTATTTTAATAAAAAATAATAACAAGTCGACTGCACTTCTTTTCATAACATTAGTATGTCATATATGCATTGTTCAATTCAATAAGTGGACTGCAAAGTTAATAACTTTTTTCCAAAAAAAAATGGTCCCAGAAACATGTATTTGGAGATTTCATAATGTGGTTCAATTAAAAAATTAAAAGGAAAAGAATAAAACACATTCACATGTGACATGTCTTATTGCTTAGCTGTACATATATAATTTCCTGCATCAACATTTTGAAGGTACTATTAGTTAGAATTTGTTTTTTACTAATGTAGGAGAATCTTGAAGTATTCATCAGTAGACATATTATGATATATTCCATTAATGTAATTATGTATTTGATTTTCTCATGGTAATTATCGGTCTTTACGGAATTATATTCTACTCCGTGAATAGATTAAAACGGTATATTGTATGTCCAAATCGGAGTACGGGTAAATGAGAAATTAAAACTCAAAGATCACAATTTGAAATGGAAGAAAAGAAATGGGAAAAACTCTCATCCCACAATGGAAGATGAGTAATGAATTTGAGGTTTATATATAATTTGTCAACCAAGATGTGTAACAACTTAGAAATCAAAAGGTTCTTTCTTTGCGCGCATGGGGGTGCAAATCATGGATCTAAGTCACACCTTGGACCGACCTTGAAAACTTGTGCGAACTCGCAACCTGCGTACCCAAAAATCCAACTCCCCTGCCCGCCCGATGGCCACCGCAGACAATCCCTCCTCATGTTCGATTGCCAACTCGGTTGAAGATGCCCTAGTAATACATGAATTTTTCGGTTCGTAGATGTTGGTTTGATTCTGTTCCTGTCATTTCGTTTCGAATTCTCAGTTTCCAAATTTTCAAAATCCGAAAGGTTATATTACAGAGTAATTTGAGTCCTTCAATTTTTAATGGCGTTGAAGTCGACTTGCTAAAAAGCTGCATTAATTTTAACCTCATTTCAAACGTGGTGAGTTTGAGATTTTAGAAGATCTCTGACCAAAATTAAGAAGACCAACCAGTTCAACTATATATATACATAGGGGTCCCTGATTTTTGGAGTATTTCTTTTGATATTTTTCCGTTCATATGATAAAATGACAATATACAAGTCAAGATAAAGTAAGATGATTTCATCCTACAAAAATTGAAATATAATATTTCTTTTAAAATACAATAATTTTAATTTTTCAATTGTGATCGACGATATTTTATTAAATAAAAATATTTTTTACCGAGTTCATGCTACAAGAGTACGCAATTTCCTTTTGAATAAACAAATTAAAACATATTTAATGCAATAATTGTTGTCTCCCTATTTCGAAACAAATTAAAACCTAATTGATGCATATACATTAGGAAAATAGAATTCATAATTCGAGACAAATTTAAAATTCAACAAGTCAATTAAAAAATCAAAATAACAAATGTGATTGAGGAATTAATTCACAATATCTAATTTTATTATTATAATTTGTGATTTACGTCTCTATATATCATCACACCTAATAATAGCTATGAGCTCTATAATTATTTCGAATTTACAAATTTAAATATCATTAAAGTTGAACGGAATATTCTGTTAAATTCTAATTTTTTGCATCTTAAGGTGTTTGCGTGCCTGATATATTTTTAATAGCCGAGGGGGTTAGGTGTGAGCGTACAAAAGTTAGGGGACAAAGATAAAGTGGAATTTCCCAACATGTTTTCCATTAACATAAACAAGTCCGTCAATTATTAAAAAAAAACAAGTCTGTCAAGGCAATTAGTAATTGTGACGAAATCCCCAAATCTGGTGTGATGAGGACATCCGCACCTCCAAGCTCCATACATTCTCTTTTTTTGTCATTAAATAATTAATTTCGATAGTTTTTTCAGATTTTTCAAAATAAAATACAAATGGGTAGCATTTTTTTTTACAAAGATACATATTTTTTTATCAACGTGTATAACGTGTATAAGTAAAGTATATATCCTCCCACATGATGACTTGGATTGAAATAAAAGAGGTGTGGATGAAAGGAAAAAGACAGCTACATACCATATTTTCATCACATGATAAGATTCCATCTTCAGATATTCTTTTTGTTTCCAATCCTATTCGATCTATTTTTTTTTTTTTTTTTTTGGTACATATATTCGATCTATGCACCTTGAAGAAAGAGTCGGTTTTATTTCATCCCTTTATGGGTTCAAGTGTCACCAGTAAGTATGAGTATTAGTTTAGTTTCGTAGTACTATTTTTCTCAGTTACTTCTTAATTGTAATTTGCATGATAGTATACCAGTACTGATTGATAATCGGTTCATTTTAATCTGGAAGTAATAAGTTCCCAAAGCTGTCTAAGTAATGCTAAAAGAAGTCAAATTCCACTTTTAATTAGAGATTAAGTTGTAAAATACCAAGTTAACATTCTCAAAATCCAAATAAAAAAATGAAAAGAAAAGAAAAAAGATTTCAAAACTAGTAGTATAAAACCATCCAAGTTGGAGAAAATGAAAGCATTATATATTTCCACATTCATACTCAAATTCCAAAGATCTTTTATAATCTCAAATTATTTCAAATCAATAAAATCCAAATTTAACACTCCAATTTCAAAACACACCAAAATTAGCATCACAAGTACAATTAATCACCCAAAAGCAGTACTATAAAATCTCTTCAATGTACATCCGTTAAGTATCCTAAGCAAATCAAGATTATTAGTGCACCTAGGAGTCTTAAATTGGCTCAAAGCTGCCCCATTTGCAATAAAATACTCCATAATCTTCTTAAAAGTTCCCCTCTCCACAATGCAAAGTTCCAAAGGCCCAATTGAAGTAGTCTTTCTTGAAACAACATATCCATGATCTAAAAATGCAGCATCCATTTCATTGCAACATTGTTCCATTAAACTATCTTCAACTTCTCCTTTGATTTCCCAATAGATAATGTAGTGTCCAGGTTGTTTGGACACGTCGGCATGGCTCGTGAAATCGAGTAAGTCCATTTTCGATTTCGTTAGGAGTTTCGAACCCTTTTCAACGACGGATTGAAGGTCTTTTTCGGTGTTTTTGTCTATGTTTATTGTTAATATGAGCTTTCTTCTGCATATGAAGTTGAGTTTGGGAGTGTTGTGGTGAAAACTGGCTACTTCTACCACATCTCCTAATCTGTATCTATATAGGCCTGCATGGTAATGGATAAGAAATTTTAATAAATAGTGAAATGTCAAAAAGTCAATACATTATAGAAGAAATTAAATTTGATTCAAATAGTATAATTTTGATTTAAATATTAGGTCATGTTACCCTATCAAAATTTTAAAGTATTTTTTTTCAAATCACAAGGAGGTAAATTGAACATTATGAATATCACAGGGGGTAAATATCCATCACTCCTATTAAAACAATAATAAAGGCATGACCAGACCGGCCACACCTAGACCCAACCAGTATCCATTCGACCTTGACCCGTACTTGAACCTGGCCCTTACCCCAACAAGAGCCCGAATTCAAGTTAGTTCATGATTCAGATCCGGTTATGTTTGAATTGGAATATGGCTTGGGTCCTAATCCAAGTAGGTTACGGGCCCGACAAGAAAAACTGAATAGTTACCCTTTTGAAAGAATGAACGTGGAGAAGGATAATTTTATCTTTTAACACGGTATTTTTCGCTCACACATTCAACTTCGGCCGAGTGACTAGTTACACACTCCAATAGAAGTAAGTAAATTGATTCTTTAATATTTTTATTAGGGGGCAAAATATTTTTTTCTCAAATCACATGGATTAATTAAATTCAAAATTAAGTAAATGAAAATTAACCCTATTTTTGTATAATAAAAGAAGAATAAAATAAAACATATTACCCTAAGAAGCCTAAAGACAGTGGAACATAAGGGCGACATCAAAGAAGCTGGAGACCATATATATTTTTCATAGACAAACCATGTTATTATATATCCAAATATTGGATACATTTATTTGCTTCTCTTAAAATTGACAACACAAGAATTAATACTTTCTGCATTATATATATATGGTCCATGATGTACGTATGGTATATATATATATATATATAGAATTGAATGGCTAGAAATCCATTGCCATTTTGGCTCACCCTGCAATATCTGCATATATACATGTAGGAGGGTATGCAATTATTGGATTCATGATAATGAAATAAATGTTGTACTAAGTTAATAAATAAATAAATTACTAACCAGTAAAAGTGGTAAGAACAATCTCATATTGCTGTCCAATCATAACTTGTGATAGTGAAACAGGATCATCTTCAATAAAATCATCAGTAACAGATTCACCCTCTGTTCCCTTATATCTATAGAGTGGTATGAATTCAAAGTAAGAAAAAGTTGGCACAACTGCAAAAGTAACTTTCTCTGGTGGTAAAAATGGATCCAAATTGACTCCAATCCAGCTCTCGGTCGACCCATAATCTGCGCTCACTAAAGGCAAATCACCTGCATAATGCCTAAGTTTGGTCAAATAAGGTTGCATCGAACCCGTCATGATCGAATAAACGTACTTCGCATTAGGCCACAAAATCGGAATCAAACCAAACCAATCCTTTCTTTCAAGTTCTTCACATTTTGATTGAACCCTTAAGGCCAAACTCGGATTAGGACATATAGTATCAAGAACCGATTTTCGTACATCGGGGATTGTGATTCTTGGACTTAGTTTGCCTTCTTTAATATCGTCGCAAATCTCTTTATAAAGTTCTTCAAAAGATCTAAATGCTTGGACTATACTATATGCGAATGTGGATGCTATGAATTCGACTTGTTCGGAGAAATGTATGCCGAGGAGGAGATGACAATAGGTTGATTGTTTGTAATCTCCACTTGAAATTACTTGTTTTGGGCTACAAGTGAATGATTTTGTTTCTTCTTGTTTGGTTTTGAATTCTTCACTTGCATATACATGAGTCGTGGCCGTTCCTACGGTTATGTCGCACTTCGTTTTGAACCGATTGCTGCTGTATATGAATTCGAGAACTCTTCCCCCTTCCCTTGTTGGATAAACCCTATGAAAATCGAAGCAATGAAAAATTGATAGAGAGAGTGAGATATGAGAAAATATTTCATGCACACCGTTGATCAGGTCACTAAGTACACATAGTGCAGTAGACCAATTATATGGTTACACATGGTGTAAAAGTCGATCCACATCACACAATGTTCAGGTCCTTTTTAAAATAGTTCTCAGAATTCACATTCTGGAGAACATTAGACCAGAACATGGTTGCAATTGGTTTGCTGCACCATGTATGCTTGATGACGTGATACAACAGATGCATAAAATAAATTCTCGAGAGAGAAAGAGACCTTGATCTATACGCAGCTGCGAGTTTAAAGATTTGGAGAGTGGTCTTAGAGCTATGGCGAGTAAAGGGTACATACTTCTGCCTTCCCTCAGTTGTACCAGAACTAAAAATAAGTAAACAAACAAGGAAAAAGATTAGAAGCATACAAGTGGAAAGTGGAAACAAAAAATAACTTTCCTAATTAAAGAATATAAAAGAAGCATCTACAAGTACAATAATTGTCAACTCAATCATTTCCAAAAAAATAAAATAAACTACTTCAATTCATTTATTTCTTACAATATTGTAAAAAAAGCAAACCTTAATGAGAGAGTTGTGATAGGTTCTTGTGTAAGAAGAGGCTCTTTGTCTCCATCAGCAATTCTCCGAATATAAGGCTCCAAATTTGCATGCGAAACTATTGGCACTAAAGATTTGTAAAGGGATTCCAATGCACTTGCTTCCATTTCAAGAACATTAACATCTCCTAACCATTTCTTGAGGTACTCAACATTATAGTTTAGCTTGAGAATCCGACGTAGTGTCTCCGTTTGGACCGTGCCCGCGTGCTCTGCCACGTCATCGAACCAATCGATAATGTCGTCGTTGCTCTTCATAGAACTCATTGTTGGTTACTATAGCTATAATGTAATACAAAATACAGATTGAGAATCCAATATATATATATATATATATATATGTAATTGTGGCTGTTGTGTACTTGTAGGCTTATCAAATCTGTGTCCATATGTGAAAAGACAAATTAAAGGCGCCCACATTGATTTACGAAATTTATCTTCAATTCATTATTGATTGGAAAAGTTCTGAATTTTATACATCAATTTCCTTAATGTAAATTGTACGACATTTTTATAGACCACAAAGACTGTCTAGGACCAAAAGTACTTGATTGCATATATATATATATATATATAGATTCGTTATAAAGGATGTGGACTGCACGTGGAAGCCATAGGGGGGACCAGAACTATTGAAGTGGTTTGATGTAAGGCTAGTTTAAGAACCCGAAATTAGTATATGGACTCGATTGGGCTTGTTTGATGATACATACGTGGCATAATCATGGCCTAAGAAATGTTGTAGTTCAAATTCAATTGGCGGGATATGTCGCATAATCACCATTAGCTATTTGGTCTATGCAAATTGATTCATCGATAGGATCATATCGATGTATCATATCTCGTATGTACTACTTGTCATTAACAACTAATACGTAGCAGAATGCGCAATAATTGATCATAGTCAACTACAAAATCCCATTTTGACCTAAATTAGTCTCATTATCCAGGATTGAACGTCCTCGATTTTTCACATCGACCATCTAGTTAGAACTAAAATGAATTTAATTACTCGGCACGTGTAGATCTTGAGCCAGCTAGATGATAATTGTTGGATTATCGATCAGCCTGTAAAGAAATACAAAGTTAGGGGAATATTGAATTCTCGTTAATAATCAATGTGTTGTGTTACAAAGACAAGAGTATTTATAGAAGAAAATAAAACATTCCTAATTCAAATAGGACTCTAACACTCCTACTCAATCTATAACACTAATACTCCAATAACTCTAACACAGCCGTCCATGTGGCAGCTTGGATGATCCAACACGTCACTAACTAACAATAATACCCTTCTAATACTATGAAAAGATGAAACACTTCAGGATCAACTCAATAGATTCTACCGACCCGATCTTGATCCAGGTATTTCACCACCTATAACCCCCTCATTCCATTTGTTGTTGTATATTACTATTAAGAATACAATAATGAAAATTAGGGTTGTCAATGGAGTAGATTTCAATCCGGTTCCGTACGAATCCAGTCCATTTTATTAGGATAATTGTCCGATTAGAGATTCGATGGACCTACTCCGATTATAATGATTTGTAATCCGAAAAACATGCAACGAATCTGGATTTAGGTTAATCTGATCCATTAAAGATCCGTATCTGATAAAAAATAAAAAGAATGATATATATATATATATATATATATATATATACTTTCTCCGTCCCATTTTTTTTATCCCTTGGTACATCTGACCAGTCAACTTGACTAAATTTATAAAAATTATAATAAATAATTTAATTAACATATTTTGCTAATAAGTTGATAATATCATATGACACCATATATTAATATTTAAAAGGTTTAATACATTACTAATGTAAATAATTTAACATGATAAGTCACTTAAAATATTGAAAAGTTTGACCGAGTACTGTAGTTAATGGAGTAAAATTATGGGACGGAAGGAGTATATATATATATATATATAAGTAGGTACCATTAATAATATTCCACTGTCAGTTTAAGAAGATAGTAATTTATAACTCTTTTATAGATTTATTTAAACCAATATGTTCATCTAAAAATATAAATATTAGTAAAGGATGTTTGAAATGTGAGCTAAAATTAAATAAGATTGTAAAGTTAATAAACTTGTTTTAGGAAAAAATATTAAATGTAATTTTTTAAATGAAAATTTTATTGGATCGGAAAAAGACCCGATATCCGTCCAAATCCGACCAAAATCAATTGGATTCCAAAAATCTAAATCCGAGCACAATCCAAACAAGATTCGAATACGACAGGATCCGGTCCGATATAAATGGAATCTGATCTTTACGAGCCTAATCCGACTAGAATCCTACCCATTGACAGCAGTAATGAAAATTAGGAGTTCACATTCTCATTCGAAAGGTCTCATTAAAGTTGCCCTAAATCTAGGGTTGTCAATGGGTCGGACTCGGACCGGATCAAGGTCGATCTGGATCCGAGTCTGATTTCCATTTCTTCTATCCGGATTCGGATCCGCTCGGATCTTGAACATTAGCAATCGGATCCGAATCCAAATTAATTATCCGGATCCGTTTAGCACATTTAACAATATTTTTCTTTTCGTTTTCCTCCAAATCTTTTGCAGATTCCACCATCATGAATTAAAAATGTAATATTTTACTTATTTCATCGAAACTATTGTCTGAAAATTGTAGAAGATGGAATATGGTGGGCAAATATAAATGATTAAAATTAGAACAAAAGGAATAAACAAACATATAAGTAAAAAATATATAAACCGGGAACAAGAAGAATAAAACTCAATATTGAGAAATGGAAGAGAAGACAAAAATTGAAGGATGAATGGTTAGAGTTTTGATTTTTTTTATTAAATAGCAAACTAATATGTTGTAGGCCCAATTAGTTATCAGGCCAGTCCAACAACATCTCTCGTGCATTTTTTTTTAAGATTATTTTTAATATAGTAAAAGATTTTAGTGGAACATAGATAGTTTTATTTTTATTTTGGTTTAAATACATAATATATAAACAACATATAGTAATATATATCGGATACGGATATGTAACGGATCGGATCAGCCTAGATCCATATTCGCTCCATATATTTCGGATTACGGATCTTCTTAATCGGATCAGGTCCATCGGATCACTAATCGGACAATTATCCTAATAAATTGGACCGGATTTGGATCGAACACGGATTGAAATCTGCCGCATTGACAACCCTACCTAAATCCAAGCATAATGTATTGTTTGGTTGTCGGGAAAGTGAAGGAAAGTCAGTTTTTTTTTCTCTCACTTGTTGTTTGGATAGCAGGAAAGGAAGTTACTATTTTCCTTCACCTTTCCTGTAGGAAATTTTTGTAAAGAAAAATTTTCCCCACCAACTTGATGGGGAAATCCTGGAAAAATCTTGGGAAAATTTTAGAGTAAATTGCAAAGCACCCCTTGTACTTTGTTTAACTATCAAAACCTTCCATTTGTGATTTTTTTTTACCAATACCCCATTTGTGCATATTTATTATTAACAAAAAAATACTCTCCCAAGTCATAATAGCAATTATACCCCCACAAAATATGGCAAAAACACCCAAAGAAAATGTAACTCTTATCTTGAAACTAGAAAGGTACAAATAGCAAAAGACAATATCAACTAAATTTTACATAAATCCCAACCAAAGAAAAAGTTAACGATTTTAATCATATGTATAGATAAAAAATTAATGTATATATATATATTTATTTATATATGTGTGTGTGTGTTTGTATGCATATAAATCTTATATAAACGTGTATATAGATGTACTTTATATTTCTATAGATAATGTGATAATTTTTTATGTTGCAATAACTTTTAATATATTTACAATTTTGAATTTATTTATAATTAAATGGAGATATTTGTCAAAAATATTACTTTTTTTTCTAAATTTTCTTGACAACCAAATATCTGTAAGAAATAATTTTCCTGACAACCAAACATATAGAAGAAAATAACTTTCTTTTCCTTTTCTTTCTTTTTTATTTTCCTACAATTTTCCCACACTTTCCTTACAATAATACAAAGATATAAAAATCCACATGCACTTGGCCCATTATACTTCTTCTCCATATATCCTTTTAGTTTACCGGCCCATATATTCAACCGAAAGGCTATTTCTGTCTGGTTGGTCAGCTTATTTCGACAATAAGCAACAAAATAAAAAAAATTGGGGTCAGTTTTGTCTGTATTGGGGCATTCTTCTTTTTTCTTTTTTTTTTCTTTTTTTTTCTTCGAATTTTGATGAAAGAATTTGGTTTGGATATTTTGAAACCTTTTTGGGAATTGGTGCGGAATAATTGAGATATTTTCTAAATTATTTTATTGGAATTTTTCTTTCTAATGTTAAAATAATATTAATCAAATGATGAGTTGGGTTTGGAGATTTGAGTTTGTAGTTTGGATGGATGTTGAAGTTTAGGAGATAAAAGATGGGTGATAAACTCATGTTTTTTGGAATTAAATTAATTGATATAATATTATATGATTATTGATGTGATTGAGAAAATAATATTTTAACTTGACACATTTGTTTTGTAGCTTTGGGTGATACAGTAAATGATTGTGTTTAATTGAAAGTTGATTTGCTTACCCATACATGATACAAATGAGATCTTAAAAATAACAACATATAATTCTGATCATTTAATGGATTACATTATCCGTGCAGCGATGCACTAAATAATTTCACGAAGGCGTGGGTCGGGTGACTTTTGTCGTAGAAATCAAACTACGAGAAAGGAAGATCATACTCCCTCCGTTTTATTTGTTTTATTTGTCGCTGGATTGCACACGAATTAAGAAATATCATAAATAACCACTTTTTTTAAGCAAAAATCCCAAAATACATTTTTAATCAAATAATCTTAGCATTAATTACAAGAATTAGAAAGAAGGGTAAAATTGGTAAAAGGATATTAATTTTACATTGAAATCCTAAAATGAGAAATAAAAGTAAATAAAAAAATGAAAAATAATTATACCACATCCCAAATGACAGCCCTTTGTACAACCCATATTTTAGGCTTTTGAAGTTATTGTATTACCTACTACTTGTTTAACAGGTTTACGGTTTAATATTTATAAATAGGGTTTATATTTTCTTGATAATTATTTATGTGTCGTATAATTAAATTTTTTTTCATATACATTAAAATATATGAACGACAAAAAAAAAATGGTCACAACCGGATGTATATGTGTACATCCGATTGTGGGATGTGCAGCTTAAAAAAAATTGTCAAAACGACAAATAAAAAAAACGAAGGAACTATATAAGAATATAAAATTAAATTTGATCCGTATATTATTCCGAATCTCTTATTCTTTTAAAATTGTTTTTACATCGAAATTAATAATGGTTTTATTAGCGATAATCACGTGCCTGGCACGTGACATATAGAAACAACCAAGCCCTGGATACAAACAAAACTCAGAAAGAAAACAGTCGGGAAAGAGGGGAAGAGTAAATAATATAGACAGATCTACCTTTTTAATTACATCTAATTTTTTTACTAAATGGCAAAATTCGAATCAAATTCGGATGATAAACCCATTTTAAAGCAGCAATCAAAGAAGAGGAACCACGGATCAGTCACATTCTTCGAATTTGTAGATTACCTATTTCTGTTCATATTCCTCTGTTTTCTCTGCTTCATTCTCTTCAAATTAGTCGGATTTTGATTCAAGAAGGTAACTTTTTTCACCACCCTTTTCTAATTTTTGGCTAATTTTATTGTTTTTATTGAATTTCCAGTTTTTATTTATTGTCCGCGATCTTGTGCTGGTAATTATGTGTTATGCTGAATGTTTTTCTAGTGTGTATCAATGTAAGTGGTTTTCTGACAAGTTAGCTCCCCGTTATATGCTTAATGGGCAATTTACTCCCATGTTATATGAAAATAGTCATATTACATCCCGTGATATAAAATAATAATGTGCGATTTACCTCCTTCCTCGTGGAGGTGTTTGCTCACACGGTCCAAAATGCGCTCGAGACTTTATTTTAATGCCGAAAATGACCAATTGAACCTTACATTCACGAAATATAACAAACATTTTAGCTCCATGTGATATTGTCTAATGAACACTTGACCCCTGTGAAAATGCAAAAAAGTATGCTTCTTTTACTAAAACACAAGGGTAAACACTTGCCTTTTTATTTATAATCTTACTATTGTGTTAGCTTGTAACTGCAATTTTATCGTTATTTTTCGCAAATAGATGCAGATGATAATATGCAAGATTTTGTCACAAATAAGCTTATAGAGATAATTGCATCATTATCATAATATTATGGCTTATTAAGAAGTGTTGGGATATAAATAATAATTTAGAAAAAATGATATATTCTATTGACATGAATAAGATATAAAAAACAATGGAACTTACAAAAGTTTCATAGAAAAAAAAAAGAAGTTAATTGCTTGTGCAGCAGATTTGCAGAAATCATACCATTAGTATGGCTTTTCTGCAGCTTAATCCATTATGTAAATGCTTATAATTTTTCGCATTTTTTACTCAGTATATTCCATAATCGATTGGTTTGCATCTTACCAAATTTCCAGATAGTATATGTTCATATTCTTAATACATTCATTATTGTGATGGAGAATTCACAGTAAAGTAAATTATTATGAAACTATTTCAGAATATAATTCAGCTTAAATAGTGATGCAAAATAGAGTATTTGAAGGCTCTTACTCATTATGTCATATGAAATTTAAACCAAAATGTACAGTTTTGCCTTCAAGTTACATGGATGACATGTACAGAAATCTCAAAAAACTGAGAAATAACAAACTACAACGGCACAACATTTAAAAGAAATTTGATGCAAAAAGAGAGGTTGTCTATTTGCTTGGAGAAACGGTATTTCTAATATCCAAATGGAGCCTTACCTAAACACTCTTTCGTCTAGATTATTTTTTGTGATTACTAATCTATGGTAACTTAGACACGTTTTCTTGGGGTTGATAGTCGGGGTTAACTTAATAAATCTTTAAAATTATTGTACTCCCTTTTGCCATAAATCTTTAAATGTTTCTTTTGCAGGGTATTTGATTACATGGAACATTTCATCTTGGTTCAACTTCTCAAGTGATTTAAAGACGCGACATAGGAAAATTCGCAATTTGCAAAGAATGATGAAAATGAAAACTCACGTGCCTAATTGGTATCGTTAACTTTTCTACATTTTTTTGAGCTTAAGTTGATTGTATTATGTGCTGCATGTACTAATCAAGTTATAAGACACTGGATTTATCTTTTACCCACCATCCATTTTTGCTAGTTTTTATGAAGGATGATCTTTTGAATTCGCCTTCCGAAACTGTAAAATTGCATTCTTTAACGACTGCGTCACCTATGATTCCTTGCAAGATTATGTTATTTTAGTAATATTAGTAGAAATTTACTTCAATTAGCTATTAACCTTTTAAATTAGATTAATGTTAAATGATACTTATGATTACATTTGAAAGCTGAAAGTTTGGAATATTTACATAGTAGCAAGTTGCCTTTTATTTTTATTTCTTTTTGGTGAGGATTGAAGTTTTGGTGGATGCATTTATTTCTCTGTCGACATGCATTGTCATAGTCAGTATGTAATTAAGCACTAAATATTGATTTACATGGGAATTAACAGAAACCATAATTAAACTTGTAGGGGCTATTTCTGAAGTGATTGGTACATAAGTTTCTTAGATGTGTTTCATTTTGGTATATGCTTAAGGCTAGCGATATTGCCAGAGCAAAAAATGTTGCTGCCAGAGCAACTTATTTTACCTTCCTAATTTTCCCCTCTTAGTCAATGGTCATAATTACTATATTTCTCAATTCCAACAATACCTATCTTTACTATTGATATGTTCTTAATTATTACAACTAAGGGTGAGTTTGGCCTAGCGATTAAAAAAGCAATTATAGGAGAATTAATTTTCCTAAAATTGATTTTGGTAATAATTGATTATAATAAAAATTAATTATAGAATAATTGCTTTTGTATAATAGCTTTTGCAAAAGTAACACTTTAGTTGCTTCTAAAATAAGCTGATTTTTTGCTTTTCGAGATCCCAAAAGTGATTATGATTTTGGGGGCCAAACACCATAAAAATCACAATTGAGCCGAAGCAATTTTTATAATCAGGATAAAACACTTCAAAAATCACAATAGAGATCTAAAAGTGATTTTAAGAGCTTCAACCGCTGGGCCAAATTCACCCTAAATCTCTCTCATAAATAAATGATTTCTCTTCCTCAATTAAAATCGGTAACGGCGAACAAAAAATCAGCGATCTAAAGATGTGGCAATCACAATTTTTTTTTCCGTTTTCAAGGTGTGATGCATGTTATATTTGATATTATATATAATTAAACTTCACTATTCACTCTCTACTTTATAATTTTTCTTATTTCGTATACATCTTTAATAGTGCTTAAAAGTTATAAATAACATGATTGACAAAATCTCTAAAATTTTAGATACTAATGTTATTTATATGTTTAAAATATTTATGTATAAGAATTGTCTATTGAATTTCATATACTAATTTTGGAATTCATAAGTTGGAACTATAATTTTACTTATTTAGTTTTTAGCCGATCAGGAGGAAATAAAAACAATTGAGATCGATGCTTATGATTGAGAAAATCTGCAAATTCTTAAAAACATTGAAAATCTGTGTGGTTCTTGATTTTTATTTAAATAAAAAATATCACCTTCATATAGCAAACATGAGATTTTTTTTATGCATGCAAACAAGAGAAAATATTATTCCCTCAATTTAATTGATTGATGTATATCTAATTTGTCTCTCAGAAAATAAAAGAAAAAAAAAAGAAAAGAAAAAAAAGATGTCTATCTAAATTAATGGAAAGTGAAATGGAAGTTGATGAATTTCCAAATATTGTGCCCACGTTTATAGATACTAATTGGCAAATAATATCATTTATTTATGAAAGAGAAATTTAGTTACAACAATTAAGAACTAACCAATTTAAGAAATATGTGTATTGTGGGAATTGATAAACTAGTATTTATAATCATTGACTAAGAAGGGCAAATTAGGAAATTAAAAGAAATTGCTCTGGCAGCAACATTTTTTGCTCTGGCAATATCGCTAGCCTATGCTTAAATAATTAAGGTTTCACCTAATCACATTTATTACTTAATTGGAAATTAAATTCTCGACATTATTGTTCTTTAATCACATTTAATAAATTGTGGACACCAATAAGGGTAACATATAATCTTTAATGATAGGACTTACAAATCCCAGATCTAGTAGGTGATCAAATCAAGTTTAGGAATTTTATTTTTCATGTACATATTGCCAGCCAAAGTAATTATGTAGTGTGACTAAAATAGATGAATGTATAGTATTTTACTACTTTTAATTAATTGTGTATACTCCATTTCTTACTTATATATTTGAATACTTGCATGCAGAATTCTTGATTTTTCACCAAAAATTCATTACAAACATGATACAATCAATGAAACCACAATAGAAAAGACATAAACATAAAATGATACAAATTAATTAAATCCCATCTCCAAGAATTTCCACCATTCTTGGTTATTCTCCTTGAAACTAAAAAGCAAGAAAGTTAAGATGAAAAGGAAGTTAACTCAAGGGGTAGATGGTGTAGGAATCCCACCAGCAGGGTTAGGCACCTCCACCCCCGGGTTAGGCAAAAGCGTGTCATCGCCCCCAGGAATGTAGCTATTGCCGCCAGTCGAGCCACCAATTCCAGGGATGATAGCACCGTTTCCGTCATTGGTTCCGGTGATGGGATTGTAAGTAAATGGATTGACATGTGATCCTTTCTTTGGGATCATGAATCGACCGATCCCAGGAACGAGCACCGTGCCATCAAAATGCCCTAGCCATTCGGGATGTTTTACGTCCGTACCCTTGGAGTCTGTTGGAATGTCTCGTCCCGATGCCACGTTCGATGCTAGAGAGACGAGCAAGATTATGAGGAAGCCCATTGCAGGAGTGGAGGGAGCCATTTCTCTTTGGAATAAGAACTTTTGAAATGTGAAGGAAATGATATAAACTATTTATGGGATAAAATGTTGGTTGCTTGGTGATGATGAAAATGGGAAGAATTTGGAGGGGTTTTATAGTTTGATTTTGTAACTGATTTGGCGGTGAGTTAATGAGATTGTTTGCTTTGTAGGTGTGGTACTGTGGTTGATCAAAAAGAATATCTTGTTACAAAAAAAAAAAAAAAATTTGAATGTACATTGTTCTCTCTATCTAGCAAAATGGCGAAATTGCTTATTTAGTTGGACACTTTTTAATCGAGAGAATTTTACTTTTGGTATCACAAATTATTTTATTTTAAGGATTTGATACCACAATTATTTCGTCTGTGACATTTGGTACCATTATTTGACGGGACGTTACACATTTCATACTTACGTCAAATTAATAACGGAAGTTAACACGTGAGGATCACGTGTCCATCAAATTTTACGGAATTGATGAAAAAATTATAGAATTGGTCCTATAATTAAAGATTGCTGGCAAAGTTTGCCCCACATATTTTATGGTTGACAAATTTACCCCATAATTCACAAATTTGAAGCATTTCAGTCACAATTGCAAAAACAATTAAATTATTAATCCTATTTACTAAATTTTATATATTATTATTAAATTTCTTAAAATTATTAGATTATATATATATATATATATATATATATATATATATATATATATATATATATTATTAAATATCTTAAACTAATTAGATTTTATATAATTTTTTTAAATTATATAAATATTATTAATCCTATTTAATAAATTTAACGTATCGTTATTATAACTACAAAAATTAAATTATATTTAAACAAAAAAATAATATTAATCATGTTATTAAATAATATTTACACAAAAAAGAAAAAGAAAAAAGAATAAAAAAAGTGAACTCACTATAAAAAAACCATTTTATGTGAAAAAAATTATGTGAAGAATATGAGTTTTATGTGACAAATAAATAATATATAAAATTTATTAAATAGGATTAATAATATTTATATAATTTTAAAAAGATTTTTTCAAATCTTATATTATTTAATATATATATTATAATAAATCTAATTAGTTTAAGATATTTAATATAATATATACATATATATATATATAATCTAATTATTTTAAGAAATTTAATTATAATATATAAATTTATTAAATATGATTAATAATTTAACAATTTTTGTAATTGTGACTGAAATACTTCAAATCTGTGTATTGTGGGGTAAATTTGTCAACCAGAAAATATGTGGGGCAAACTTTGGCAACAATCTTTAATTATAAGACCAATTCTACAAAATTTTCATCAATTCCGTCATTAATTTGACGGAAGTATGAAATGTGTAACGTCTCGTCAAATAATGGTATCAAATGTGTCGGATGAAATAATTGTGTTACCAAATTCTTAAAGTAAGGTAAATTGTGGTACCAAAAGTGAAATTTTCTCCTTTTTAATTTTTTATTTTTTTAGAATCGACAATTTTTAATCTGGTGAATTAGTTCTAGTTTTAACAAACCTCACCACTCATCATTTGCAATTAGTAAAGTCGAGATTTATTTTTCTTTTCTATCTTTTATTAAACTAAAAGATTGAAGAAGTTCAAGTGAAGATACAAACATGTTTTATTGAGAAGATGTAAATGGCTCAATGTATTTATAAAAAGACAAGAAAAAAATGATGATGTGGTGCAACATAAAGAGAATATTATATTTTGTTTATAAATTTAAAGAGACGGCAACTCCAGGATCTTGTATACAAAAAGTGGTTCGAATAAGTTTCATTCATTTGTTGCATCACGTTATTTTTGTGACGATTACGTAAAATAATCCCTCGTAAATGCGACACCGATTTATTTATTTGACGTATCGCTAGTGGATTCTTTTATTTTCGCACTATTTTACCTATGTATTAAAATTGAAATAACTGTTAATTTTTTATTATCAAACTCGCGTACAATTTTTAATTTTTGTTTTTTTTTTAGAAAAAACTGTTGATATATATTATCGAGCTCGAATAATTAAGTATGAATAGATTAATTAGTATATGTGTAAGTGGATAAATGTATCTAATAATTAATTATATGTTTCACAAAGATGCATAGTGTCACAATTTCTTCTAAACCAAATGGATATTTTTTTATTTTCATTCTTTTATAGATTTTCTTCATTGTGATCCTATATATGCTTACCAAATTGACGAACGAGAAAGTCTATGTTGCACGGATACGGATACGGCGATACGAATACGACATGATATGGATACGGCGACACGAATTTTTAAAAATTTATTGGATACGATACGACATGGATACGAATCTAAAAGATATATATTTATATATTTATGCATATTGAAATAAGTAAACTAATATATTTATATATTCATACATATTGAAATTGATCAAGTTAAGTTTCATAAGTACTATATTGCATATGTTTAGTAATTTAATACTATTAATTGTACATCATGTTCATTATTTTATTATGCTATATAAAACATGTCCCGTTATGGACATTTTATCTTGTATTGCAGTTGTATATAATACAAAGAGTGGTTTGACGTCTTACATTGTTATTACCAATTGTGGTGACTTTAGCAAAATTCAGAATATTAAATGTGTTGGATACGTCTAAATAAGTATCCGATACGAGTGTCCAATTTTTCTTTTTAATTATATTTACCGACACGCCACGTGGAGTGTCGAATACGTATCCCACGAGTATCCGAGGAGTATCGTATCCGAGGAGTATCCGACTCGACATTTTATAATTTTTTGAAGTATCCGTGCATCATAGGAGAAAGTTCTTTAGCAAACAAGTTAAACGGCTAATGAATGCTTGCTGATTCACGTGCATGTCTAATTTAATATTTGTCTCTTTCAATGTACTCCGTCCGTATTTTTATTTTTTATTTGTCGCTTTCAAAAATAAATGTTTGCTTTTATTTATCTTATCGTTTTAGGATTGCAATATAAAATTAATGATCTTTTATCAATTTTTACTCTTCTTACTAATATTTATTATTAATGCTAATTAATGGTAAGATAATTTGATTAAAAGGGTATTTGAAATTTTTTCTTTAAAAAATTGACTATTTAATTATAATATTTCTTAATTCGTGTGCAATACAAAGGGAGAAATTCTTAATAACCACTCCATACCAAAAACTCTAAGGGCTTGTTTGGAAGAGTTTTGGCTCAATTCGCGGATCTCGCCAAATTGAGCCAAAACTCTTTTAAATGGAGTTTGACGAAACCCATGAAACTCATCACAAACATATTTACAAACTCACACTCAAATTCTTGAAACCTATAAAATATTAATTTGACACCTATCACCTACTTTTTTTCCCCAAACTCCACAAAAGAAACATTGATTTTAAACCTATCACATACTTATTTCCACAAACCCAACATCTGAACTCAATCCAAGTGGAATTTCAATTTTTTCAAAACCATAAAACCCAACATCCAAAACCTATCCAAATGGGGTTTCAAAGATTTCACCAAAACCAAAAACCGAGACCAACGAAATCGGAGGCAAAACCCTTCCAAATAGGGCCTAAAATTATTGACTTAAGAGAGGTTGTTTTCACTAGGCAATTTTGTACTTTTTTTCATTTTCAAGGGTTTAATATCTTTTGAAACGCGTATGGCATATATTATATGAGAACCTCTCTTTACAAAGATGATTCAAACTTGAGTTGCTACGTTTGAAATATTAATCTCTTCCACTATACAATTGTGTATTGTTTAGATCATACAAGATACAACTATCATATTAAAGTTTAATTCTTTTATTTAAGATCTAAGGTTGATCACGACCACCTTATATATTAATTAGAGTACAAATGAAGCAAACTTAGGCGAATATTTTCTTTGAAAATCTTATTGGCCATAATTCAAGAATGATGAGAGCGAATAAGAAGTGTTGTAGCCTAGTTAAACCTTGTAGCTAACTCTAATGTCCAATTATTTAATTTGTAAGTTAGTTATTCTATCATCCTGTATAGGAATTTTCGGTGACACAATATAATTGATGAATTGAACACACATGGTACATAACCAATTTAAGTGCTACTCAAATATATAAGTTGAGTTAGCATATATCTCTAATTAGCAAATAAATATACTATAGCATAGTGTAAATAATTTTGATTGGACTTACCACATTTCAATTTTAGGATCCAAATTAAATTTCTTATGTCACATAATCAATATACTCTGGTAGTCAAATGAATTATTTCTTTGGTGTCTTAACGTTTGCACATATTTATTTTGGATAAAATTTCAGATGCAAAATGAAAAATAAATTTATATGTAAAGCCACTTCATTCATATCTTCAATATCTTAGAAAGTTAGTTTATTTTTATTTTTAATATTTTTCAACTTTCTTGATAAGCAATTGATTGCCAAAATTAAAGACAATTGACATACAGCTCTATGTTTTCATTGAACAGCCATCATGGGTTGGTAGCATATGATAGCTACATTTTTCATTGAATGCCGTATGCAAAGTAGAGCAAAATTTGTATATTATATAAATTTAATAGGAAAAAAAACAGCCTCCTATTTTTTTTATTTTTTATTTTATTTTTAGAGATAAAACAGCCTCCAAATCTAGGTGATCAGTAAGTGCCTTATGTAGTTATGTTACAAACTGGAATAATGTTACCGGTCCCACTCAATACGTTTAAAAAATGACAAATAAAAATGTTAAATATATGCAAATGGACTAATGCCCGGCTTGGATTATAACTTACACGAATTTTGTTGGTTTGACAAAAATTAAATTAAATTAACGTAAAACATAATTTGAAACTCGATAAAATTATTAAACCGACTCAGGATAATATACTGTTTGATTTGAATCAACTCGACTCCTATATAAGAAACAGCAAAATATTGGTGAGATTTCCATAATAGGAAAATTTTCACCACCTCTACTAATATATTCACCAAGTCTAAATACTAAAGGATTCAATAACGAATGATTGGTATAATGGAATGGATTAATCTCCACAAACTGACAAACCTAGATTCAAATCCCCATTGGGAAAGGTTATAATGTCCGACGCGGGTCGAAAGGAATTAAGTCATGTCTAAGTCTTGAATACCCTTTAAAAACAAAAAAATTAAAGGAAAAATACTAAAGGAACCTGATTATGAAAATGGAATTCACAGGGGAGAGTAATGCAAATTTAATGGCGAGAGCAATTTATATGGCAATAATATGAACAAGAACAGTCAAAATATTTGCAAGATAATCATAATAAAGATACAATCAAACTCAGAAATAGCTACTGTTTTTGGATTTCTGAGACAAAGATTTAATATCACAAGAAAGATTGATATAAATCAAGGCCTTGGTTTTTCTTCAGAGAATCTGGGAAGTTGAACCAAAGAGTTCACTCTCGTAACCCCTTCCAAACCCGACCAATTTTGATCTTCGGCCCCATCTTTTATATCAAGATGCACTCGATTATATTGATCGCTCTCTTCGGATGATCTAACCGTAAAGTTTCTCAGAAGACAAGGTTCCGAGTTTTGTCCGTCGTCTGATTCCAAAGCGTTACCAGAATGGTTGCTTTGAACGGTAGCTGATGAAAAACATTGTTCCTCGTAATCGGACTCAGAGTCCATTTTCCCGTCTAGAAATAAGCAAACGACTGCACAATCGTCCATCTTCGATGTGGGATATTTGGCTTTCCATTCACGAGCAGCTGAGTCGACTAGGATCCTAGCGGCCGACGATCTTGTTGGAGCCGATGATACTATCTCAACGACTTCTTCGTTGCTCAAGACATCCCAAACCTAGCAAATGTGTAAAAGACGAGAAAATAATTGAACTCTTATCTTAGGCAATGAAATTGAAGAATCTATGAAATCTAATCCAAGAATTTAAGGCTAAGTTTGGATCAATTTTCGCTTAGGTTTTATTTGATTCTTGGATTTTAAAGTGTAAAAATGCTAAGGAAAATGTTTTGCTTGCAAATGATAGAGTCCTGGCCGCTGAGCTTCATTTCTTGTTCATCTTCATTTTTCTTATAGTTTTACTCGCTGAAATCCAAGAACCAGACAGTCTTAGTTTTTGGCTCATCTACAAAAACACCATTTGAATCATGTTTCAATCGTCAAAACCACTTGAACCAAGTCAAACAAGCCAACGTTTCCCACTCGCTACAATTATGTTTTCTTTCTAACTACACTAGTCATCCTTAGCACGCGTCCCGGCGTGCATAAATTTTTTCAAGAACAAAAATTAAGAATTCTTTTTGGGGATTGATCCAAAGAAAAAGTGAAAAGTAAATTTTATAAATGAATGTAATGGCAGAAGTCTACATAATTAAATAACTTCAAATTTTAAGGTAAAATAGAAAAATAAAAAAAAATGGTGTAGCATGACATGATTTTTTTTTTTCTTTATAGTATATATATACCCCCACACTATAATACAATTTCACAAACTCACAACAAACATGCTTTTGACACATCACCGCTTTTTACTCAAAAATCCGCTAACTGTTTTTTATCATTATTTTGTATTATGAAAATTCCAAAATAAATGCATACAAATCATTTTCAAATGTTTAGCACAAATATCAAAGAAAATCTTAAAACACCCATCCAAATTTCGAAACAACGAAACCAAACCAAAATTTGATCTAAACTAGCACCTAGAATGCTACATAAAAGAAACGTTTTGACCTAGTATGACATAAGAAAAACCAAACCCACACAGAGACAAGTCTACTAAGGTTGTGTTTGATTCTTGGATTCCACTAGCAAGTAAAATGTAAGGGGGAAAAATATGAACAAACAATGAAGCCCAATGTTCTACCATACGCTGCAAAGGAAAAGATTGCTTTAGTGTTTTAACCACTACAATCCATGAACCAAACATAGCCTTAAAGTTTAAGGAGAATGGAAAGAAATTTTCATACTAGAAGCAAAATTTTGCCGAAAAGCATTCCATTGACCAAGAAAATAGAGGAGAAGAATTGATGTGTTCGTAACTTTTTGTCTAAATCTTTTTCCCATGATACATTTTCATTAGATTCTAGTTGTTATTTCCCCTTCTTTTAACTCGATTTCCCTTCCATCCAAGCATATGAAGTTGTAAATTAATCAGCATAGGTTATAATAAATAACAAATGAAGATAAAGTCAAACAAAATAAAGGGAAGAGGTTAAAAGCTTTTATGGAAAAACATACCCCATCAGAAGCAAGAACAACAAATTTATCTTTGTCAGTGAGAACCCGATGAGAGAATTCAGGAATCGAGATCACACCATATTCCTTCAAACAAAAATCCCCAAATGCTCGAGCCATAGCTAATCCAGGAGCATCATCAAAAGGCAGCCAAACTCTTTGAACCTCAGGCTCATCTTGTAAAGCAAATACTCGACCCTTACACCGTTTTATCCTTTCTGCCTCCCCTGTTTCCAAAAGTATATACTACAATAAGCTTATTAGTTCTTTAAAGAAAAAAGAAAGAGTTTAAGAACATACTGGGCAAATCAGGCTTTAGATCAATCGTCAATTGAATTGCCACCATTGAATCATTGCTATCTTTAGAACCCAAGATTGCTCTAGAATCACCAATATATCCCATGAAAAGATTTGAGCCCTTCAATGAAAAAATAGAAAGCAAAGTCAACAGATATACACAATGAAACCAAGAATCGAAAGGGCTCGTACATGTACCTGTTTTGCTACAGTGACAGCAGTGCTACCACTGCAGAAGCAATCTAAATTAGGATGTGACCTCAATTCTTTATCCATGGCCTTATATGATTTGAGAAAAGCTTCTCTCCACAAGGATTCCACTTTCTCTTCTGCAGAGATATTCTTTTCGGGATCTACCACATCCGATTTTATATTCCCATTACAGCAATTAGCACTAGATCCATTTTGTTTGGACTCAAAGGAGTTCAAGAAAGTAGATAGTTTCAATGGTAGTGTATCTCTCACTTTACGAGCAACCATATGTCCATGGGGACCATGGCCGTCAAAGACACCACAAAAGATCACTTCTTCTTCCATGAAATCCTACACAAAGACAAGATTAAAAATGCTATCCTTGAAAAACAACCAAAGAGGTTTCGAAAAAGGAAACTCAACTTACCTCCCATACAATCATGGCATCTTGATTTATTCCTTTTCGACCCTGCTGAGTGAATATGCAAGAACTTCTACTCCTCCCGTTAGTAAATATTCGATTAGGAATCGAGGAAAGATGTTGCAAAGTAGTGGCATTGTCGGAAAAAGTTCTCCTACTTCTCTTGTGCCTAAACATATCTATCAACAAACATGAAGGAGATATTCTCTCTTCCTCACTCTTGCTACTAATCGAAACACAGCCCCCCATTTTGCTCAGACCAGGAAAGAGACCTTCATCAAAACTGAGCTTCTTCTTCTCTATATTAACAGATCTCACTACAAAAGACAGTTGAAAAGTTGAAGTCAAAAAGATTCTAACCAATCAAAGGAGCACTTTAAGACTAGATATAGAAACTTGGTTTCCTTTTGAGGAAGTCAAATGTCAATTTCGCTGAGCTGATAATGATTCCAGCGAAAAAGAGTTAAGAAAATATTAATTAAGTGAACTCTTTTAATTAACATTTGAATATAAAAATGGTTGCTATGCATGAAAGTATGCTCCGAAAATAAAAAAAATAATTGATTATAAAGATTTTGCATGTGAACAGGCAAGATAATATCACACAAGGCTGTCTTAGCCATTTGTCCTTTGACTGGAATCTCAAATACTTAAATCATGTTGAAAGGTCTCATGCTAACATACCCACAATTCCCCAATATAATATTGATGCTATGGAAGAAAGAAACACAGGGTAATCTTGGAAATGTAATCAAATGTCACACCACAAAACACAAGAATAAAACAAGATAAACCTTTAAGTTATCCAATAAAAATAACAATAACCCCTTTTTAAATTCACTATTTTACATAAACTTGAATTTTTTTATCCACAAATAATAGTAGCTCCTAATCCACCAAGGCTAAGTCAAAGAATTTAATTTCAAATACCATAAAGACTAATGTTTTTCCATGTAGGTAGTAGTATACCAAAAGGTTAAAGGGTATTTTGGTACCAATAGATCTCAAAAAAGAGATCTAATTTTGATTCCTCAGATCGTTTATGTACTAAAATAAAGTAAAAGAGAAAAGGGAAAGAAGGGATTGAGAATTTCTTCAGTTCAAAGTTCAAAATTTTCAAGCACTTAATTCAAATGGGAATTGAGAAAATAGGAAAGCAAAAAGCAAAAAAAGCTATAAAAACAAGCAACTGGATTAGTCAACACAAAATGACATTTGAAGCCGTAAAAAGCAAAGCAATAACAGATCAATTAACAGTACCTAAAAAATAGGGCAGAAGAAAGAAAATTCTCAAGCACAGAATTGGCATAAACATTACTATATAAATTGACATGAATAAAGTAAGAAAAAGAGTCAAAAACTCAAATTGATGATGTGGGTCTTGTTAAAAATCAAAGGCAAGGCAAATTACATGAAGGAATAACAAATTGGGAACGAATTAAAATTTAAGAATTTTGCAAATCCAAGAAAAGAATTGTTTTGAAACCGCTAAAAAGAAAATGAGTACATACAGTGAGACAAAAGGGAGTTGATTTGAAGTTACCTTGTCTCTGATTTGGTGATAGATTCAAGTTTCAGTTTGCGATTGTGAAAGATAAATGTGAGTTACAAACAACAACTGTAAACTTTAAATTTTTGCAGAAGATGGTATTTTTGTTGAGGGGAGAAGATGGTTGCATTAATTGAAAATGCATGAAATGAGTGAGTGAGTAATTGTAATGGGCTGGATTGATGAATTGAAAAGAAAAAGCAAAGTGCCCGGTTTGAAATGATGATGGTGGAGGTGGAAATTGACATATCTTCTCTCTTTTCTAGTCACTTTTGTGCTTTTTTTGCAATTTGTGATTTTTATGGAGTAGCCCACGCTCTTCTTCTGGCGCGTTCTGGTACACACAATCTTCTTTTTCATAAATATATTTAAAGATTTGGTATATTATGAAGATATTTAGTCAATTATCTTTATTATAAATTTGCGTGATATAAATATGCACACTCAACGAGTGTGTCTAATTAATTACGAATGTATATATTAAAAGAAAAATTAAAATTATTATAAAATGACATAAATAAGAATATTACTAAAATATTATACATAGTTTTATTATCTTTAAAAGATTCAACTTATACTTTGTCAACGAATACTGGAGCTTAATAATCTTTAAATTAGAAACACAAATGGATTTCTATATTATAAGTGTTTTACAATAATCTATCTATCTATTCTATATTATTTATTTTTACATATAAAAGTACGAGTTAGTCAAACAAAATTTTTTTCCTTTTTTTTTGAAGACTAATATACCCATATTTAAATTATATTGTGATATTTAATTATATGACAAAAAGGTAAAAAAAAAGAATCCTAGAAGCATAATTAGACAAGAAGTCTCTCCTACATACACCAACCTTATAATTATCTTTTAAATTTTTATAACTCATTAAAATATTAATGGTAATAAAAAATAAAAAATAAAAACTATGACTCTATATTTATTCGAATGTTTTTTGGAGAATTCTTAAGAAGTTATCTCTTATTAAAAAACCTCAAAACATTAAAGAGCCTAAAAAAAAATTAAGCAATATTCGTGGTACATGAATAAAAAAAAGTACTATTCAATTAACTAAAAAAACTTGTTAAAACTAGTAAAATGTTTAAAATTCAATTAAAAAATATATGATAAAAAATGATAAAAATCAATGGGAAAATGAGTTAGATATAAAAAAACCGAGTTAAATAAAAAGAATTGGTGCAATTGATAAAACAACAAGGTAAATGAGAAAATAAATGACATTGGTTAAACACGGGATAACATAAAAAAGATCAAATAGATAAATTAATAAGAACAAAAAATGAGTTAATTGGCAAAAAATATGTTAAATCAGCAAATGAATCAGTAAAATTAAACTAAAATTGGGCTAATCGGAAAAAATAAGTGAATTCATTAACAAATGAAATAAAATCGACTAAAATTTGGTTAAACTAGAGATAATGGATGTATTGATTAACAAATGGGTGAAATCGGTGAAAGAACGGGTTAAAATAACAAAAAAGAATTGATAAACTCAGTGTAAAAACATGTAAATCTATATTTATTTGGACATTTTTTAAGAAATTATCACTTCTTAAAGAATCTCACAAACATTAAAGAACCTAAAAATAAAAGGCCACATTCGGGTTGTATGACTAAAGAAAAAAGTACTACTATTTCGTTAACTGAAAAACTTATAATTGACTTAAGCCAAAATAGGTCAAAACATAGAATGGTAAAATCGATGAAAACATGTAAAATTCAATTAAAAAATATATGATACAAGAAATGGTAAAATCAACGGGAAATGGGTTAGATAGAAGAAAAATGAGTTAAAACAAAAAAAATGGTACAATTGATAAAACAATGGGGTAAAGTGACAAAAAAATGAGTAACTGGTAAAAAAATGAATGATATTGGCTAAACATGAAATAACAAGATAGGGGGGGATCAAATCGATAAATGAAAAAGAACAAAAAAAATTAGTTAAATTGGCAAAAAAAAAAAAAGGATTACATGGGTTGAATCAGCAAAATGATATGTAAAATCAACTAAATTGGGTTAAACCGAGAATGAGTGAATTGATTTTAACAAATGGGATAAAACACAAAAACAGGTGAAAATCAGTCAAAGAATGGATTAAAATAATCATAAAGATATGGTACCCTCAGTGTAAGCAATCGATATTTCTTTGGACAGTTCTTAAGAAATTTCAATTATTAAATAACCTAAAAAAAATATGCCACATTTATGTTGTATGAATAAAATAAAGTACTACTAGTTAACTGAAGTCAAAATATATAAATGGTTAAAAATGGTGAAAACTAGTCAAATTCAATGAAAAAATATAAACTGAGTGTAAAAGCGAGTTACATCGATAAAATAAGTTTACTCGACAAAATTGAGGAAAATTGGTAAAAATAGATTAGGCATGTAATTGAAAATTGATTAATTCAGTAAAAGACATATATAACCGGCAAAACTGGTTGAATTGATAAAAAAAAATGAGTTAAATCTGTGAAAATTGGTTTAGATGGAAATATCAAGGTCAAGGAAGAATGTAGACATGTAGTTTTAGGTTAGAAATACTTAGAGTAATTATAGTTCATTTTTTATTTTCAAGTTTTGGTGTTAGGTATATATGATAACAATTTTAAATTCTTGATAATAACGTGGAAATAATTAAAGGGATTTAGTCAAAAAATTATGTGTTATGTCATTCATACCATAGTATGATGAAAAATAATTATATGATTCAACTAACGTAGGAAAGTAGTTAATCACGTGAAACGTACATGCACTTTTCTAATAGGTTTAAATGTTTCATAATCATTTAATTCAAAGATTCAAATACGTACATTATATGGTTATATAAATAATATGGTCTCTCAATAAAATGTGAATATGTCATTGTTCACTTAATATTTGCAATAAATCCTCTCTTAACTTTGAAAATTGGCACTAACCCCATTTTCTCTATAAAATTAATATCAATAACACCTACCCTCCCTTCCCAAATTGACCTTTGAGAGTACTTTTAAGAACCAAACACCTCGAACATCTTTGTAAAAGGTCAAAAGATTAAAGACCTAGTTAGTCGATGGACAATATGTTAATATTATTGTACTACTACTCTTTGTTAATTTAGCAACGATAATAATATATGGTAGGGATGAATATTCATTCTATTTTTACTTAATCAATAGCTTCTCCATCTTAAATTCAGTTCTTCACACATTGTTGATGAAATCCTATACCTCGATTCTTGCTTCTGTGGATACGACATTTGTCTAACCCTATTTTTTTGAAAAATACAAAAGTAAAAAATAACAAAATTACAATATATTTTTTTGTCAAACCAAATGTCTTAAGTATACATAGTGTCATATATTGGGGGAAGGGTATGCCTCTGATGGTAGCCAGAAGTTTCTCGTCATAGGTTCACCTTACTAAACATCAATGCATAAATTAGATTCTATGTTTATTTGTTTTAAAATAAAAAAGAAATTATAATTATGAAAAATATTTCACTTAACCTAACATATTATTTCTAAAATAATGAGGGGAAAACAGTTTTGATACTAAACTTTAGTCCAAAAAACACATTTGGTACCAAGTTTTTTGACAAAACACATTTCATACCATGATTCACAAAATCTTGACACATTTAGTTTTGCCGTCAATTTTCGGACGAAATTCAGCACGTTTCGCTCATGTGCCCGTTAAGTTGACAATGAGAGGGAAAACATGAACGAGTGTTAAAGACCCACAATTGACGGCACGTGTTGAATTTCGTCCGAAAATTGACGACAAAAGTAAATGTATCAAGATGGTGTAAATCATGATATGAAATGTGTTTTTCCGAAAAACTTGGTATCAAATGTGTTTTTTGGACTAAAATTTGGTATAAAAGTATTTTTTCCGCTAAAATAATTCATCAATGTTACGAAACGCGCCGTTAGACGATTGACGGACGGAAATGAATCTATGATCGTACAAAGGAAAAAGCAAACTATAGGGAGGAAGAAGAGGGCCCGTAAGCTGAGCCAAATTAAATGAGACCTGCACCTTCAAAAAGTTGACCCCCACTGCACCACAAATTTGAACTCAAAAAACCAGATTTACATGTTTGGGATTTATTGGAATGATTAGATTTTTTTTGTTTTTTTGAAATTATATAGTATTAAACAAGATAAATACTCATATTTATTGATTTTGAGGACTTAACTTTTATAGGGTATAATCTTATAAGAATAATCATATTTGATCCCCTTCACAATTTAAATAATCTATTTAGTTAAACATGATTGATTGTAAACAAAGCTTTTTAAATGCTGATTTGGTTAAGTTCGATCAGGGTTGAATTAAATTCAAATGGAAATAACTAACCCAGTTAATGATTCCACAATAATTAAAAAAATTATTCATTATGTGACTTCATCATGAAAGGACTCAATTATAAATGATCTGTTATTATATATAGCAAGCATGATTCTGCAAAAAATTCCAAATTACAATGCAAGCTATTTTATTAAGAATTTGATTGGTTGTAAATTGCGTCCCCATTATATTTATATTTTATTAATTGTATTTGTAGTTATATTATGAAAAAAAAATCACCTAAGCAGTTGTGAAGATATGGATGCATGTGCAATGATGTGCAAATGCAATAACCTGATCATAAAATGATCAACTTGATGCAGTAACATTAAAATATGATTTTTAATTACTTGGGGAAAATGAGGCCACACCTTAGGGTGTATGTGGATGAGTTTTGACTCGATCTTCCGGATTTCGCGGGATCAAGCCAAAACTCTTTTAAATGAGTTTTCGTCAAGCACATAAAACCATCAAAAAACTATTCAGAAACTCACACTCAAACTCTTCAAACCTATAAAAACATTGATTTGACACCTACCACCTACTTTTTTCCCCAAATCTTACTAAAAAAGACAATGATTTGACATATACCACCTGTTTTTTCCCCTAAACCCCAACATCCAAACTCAATTCAAGTAGGGTTTCAACTTATTCAAACCATAAAATCTAACAACCAAAATTCATCCAAATGAGGTTTCATCAAAACTACCAAAACCATTTTTTAAAATCGAGACACGCAAAACCGAGCTAAAACCCATCCAAATAGACCCTTAATGTTTATCCCCTCTATAACAATGAGCTACATGTTATTTCTTCTTCTAATATCACAAAAAATTATAGTTTAACGGAATAATAAAGATATTTTCTAGCCTAACACAGTGAGAAAAAAGAAAAAAAAAACATAGTCTAATTTAATATTAAACTAAATAATCATTATTCAATTAAATAAGTTTAGTTGGCTTTATCCATTTAAAGAAAGTATTAGTCCTACCACGAGGTTTCCACCTTCACTGTTGTCGACGACCGGAACATGGAATATGGGCCTCATAAGATCATTAGGAAAATTATAGGCGAGGGAAAAGAGATAAACTAATAAAGTAGAACTGTAGGAGTACTTGGGCGTGTTTGTTTCGTGTTTGAGAAAGTAATTTGGGAGAGTAGTGGAAGTTTGTGAAATAATTTCGATTTGTGTAATAATGTTTGTTTGGGTTTTGAGAGAGTTATTTGAGAAATAAAGTAGGTGTATTTGGAAGAGTTGGATTGTAGGTGTAAGATGTGTAATACTTTATGTCAAATCATGTTTGTAATGTGAGATAAATTATGTAAGAGATAGATTACTTTATGTGAAATCAGAGTAGATTTAGTATATATTTTCGTTTAGAAATATGAAAATTGTTGTTTGTTTGGCTTTTTTTAGAGTAGTTTAAGAAAATTGAGAGATGAAAATTTTATTTCAAAAAGTAGGAAACATGTTTGTTTGACATTTCTCAAACACGAAAAATATTTGAAAAACGCCAAACAAACATGTCCTTATCTTTTGGAAGCAGGCTAAGCCCAATATGATTACAATTGTTAATTGGACCTTAATATTAGCATCTATCGAGCTACAATTGCTAGTTCGATCCAAACCATTTATAAAGTTCGATTGAATTGCCTTTCTCAACAGGAGAAATGGGTAACTTCTTATTATTCAAAGAATTTCATGTATGTGTTTAAATTAATTCTAAAAGTTTACTGATATGAATTTCATGTGAAAACTCTTTACATAAACATGTTTTGTAGTTTCGATTTAGGGGTGTTTCAATTGTTTAAAAGCACTTTAAACAAATGAGTTAAGAAAATGCTTAAGTAGTGTTCTCGATTATGACTTCTTTTTTTCTTTTTTCAGAAAAATACAAGGGCATTCATAATCAATATTGTCGATTACAATGTCCCGAATAAATTGTGATAAAACGAGGATGAGAAGAACTAAGTGCCACTATCAAATTATTCTCACGAAATATATGTGAGCACTTAAGAGCTTCTAAACATCCAATCATACTCTTGATGTCTTAAAAAACATGACCAAGGTAACTGAAGGAAGTACTCGGATGTTACCGTTTTACAATCACCTTCAAGAATGAACTTGTATATCCTCCTCGTCACTATTATAGGTCGCAAAAGGAATACTAGGCAGGGGTCATACATATCTAGAGTATGCGTAACGGATAAGACAATATAGCCAATGTTTCAATCCCATCTCCACAACGAGGACAACCGACTTCCTTGATCACTTTGCATTGCTGGAGTAAGTTCTTAACTGGAGCTGAGTTGGGGCAACAACTCCAAATAAAAGTGTCTCACCTTCGGCGACGTTGCAATCTTCCATATACATGTACTATCGCGAGATGGTCTGGAGTTGGAACTCTTTTTACGTGCTTTAGATGCATTGGTTTTCAAATCGTGGATGAGGCGATAGGGTGAACGCATCGAGAAATATGTGGATCGATCAAAGTGACATCCTAGTTTATCCGGGCAAAGGCGACATCCAAGAGGGATAGAGAGAAAACATTGGGGCGCTTCATCCTCCCGATAAATGGATTTGATAAGGTCAATGTTGCAAGAATCCAAGTCTCGTGAATCAGATCGCGTACGATCGAATCCACCAGAATGCGGGATGGCGGTGAACATATTTTAAAAACATGTGGATGGGATAATCAATTAATCCCCCAAATTCGAATTGTCCTACCATCTCTGATTCTCCGACGAATTTCAAAATTAAGAACGTGTAGGGTATTTCTCCACATCAAAGAAGGTCTTGAGCCCAAAGGTGCATTAAACAACTCGCAACGGGAGAAGTACCGAGTCGTCAAAACTTTATTAAGAAGACAATTCGGGTTGAGAAAAATAATCCGAACCTATTTTGAAAGAAGTGTCATATTAAAGGAATCCAGGTCTCGAGAGCCCAAGTTGCCATCTCTCTTACTAGAACATAATGAATTCCTATTGATCACTAAAACAAATTATGGCTTCTGATTCTACTTCTTTGATAATAAAGAAGAAAAAAAATGACATACAAGAATAAATCAGCTACTTATATTATTTCTTTCTCTTAAAATGCAAACATTGTCTATTTCTATTTTTACTATTTTTCTATTAAGTATAAATACCACCTCTTACGGATATATAGTTTAACTGACATAAATCATTTAAAAAGACCCATTTTCGTATTTGCTTCGTAATCTAAAAGATTAAATGTTCTCTTAATACAAGCTCGAATTGGACCTTTTTGTGGAATTATCCGACTTAATAAGTGATTGAAATCAAATAAAACATTCTAAAACTGTAGTAAAATATATATACGTAAAAGGAAAATCTTCAATTTAAATACAAAAAACGATATAACTATTACGATGAATATAACCAGGATAGAAAACTTAAAATATAATCAACGAAAAATTATCCAAACCGAAGCCTGTGTGAAAACACAGTGTCCTTAAGACAAATTCGCTCCCTCACCCTTCCGGTTCGTGCTAGAGGCTACTTGAACGTCTGTCTCCAAGGATACAACGGTACTAGCAATGAAGCTTTGCACCAAGCCTTTGCTATTTGAACCGAAACTTCTTAGAACTCGGAAACGAAGGAGAAGATGATTGTTTTTGGTGTGTTAAACAGAATGAAGGGAGCTGCTATTTATAGGAACGGAGGAGGGCAAAATCGGAACAAGAAAATTGATGGAGATTTTCGTTTTGGGAGTTACAACTCTTTAAATTCGGAGGTTACACAATTTTGAAAAAAAATTAAAAGCCTTAAGTTACAAAATTTAAAAGGTCTTTTATTAAATTTTTTTTTTCTTAAATAGGCCGAAAAAAAAATGCAAAACTGAACCCGTCCGAAAGCCTTCAAATTGGGCTGCATTCGTGTCCGCAGGACGCGGGCACGCATAAGTCTTGAAGGTCCGAAGCAAATTTCGATCCATGATTTGCATTCCCCCCCCCCCCCTGCGCACAAGGGAAAAGACTGTTTGTAGCTAAGTAGTTACACTACTACATTGCAAAATCATATATAAACCTCAAGTTTTTCCATCCCACTTCCAATGTGGGATAAAGTCAATTGCATTTATTTTCTTTCATTTCAAGAGGTGAACTTTAAATGACAATTTCTCATTCACCCGAAATTTGATTTGGACATACGATATATCGTTTTAATCTACTCACGGAGTAGAATATAATTCCGCAAAGACCCGACACTTTTCTCAAAGTGGATCCCACTTAAATTATGTCCAAGTTACTCCATTGACTTCCTATTTTTCCAACAAAAACAAAAGTAATTTATAATTTTGAAATTAAATTTATATTTGTTAGATGAATGAAATCTTCTATAGAAGTCGAATTAATTTGAAATTAAAATCCAACCAATTGATAGTATAAACTAGTACTAAATGATATATTATGGTTCATGTCACACCAAAATCTTATTGGATGTTTCCTCATCCATAAACTACAAGATCAAGATAAGAAGATAAGCCAACGTGGCACCAAGAACCAAATTAATCCTATTTTTCACATCCCTCCCCCAAATCACAAACACTCTTAATTTCACTCCACAAATCACAATGTCTTCCCCAACCCTAATCCCCACCACCGCCGCCGCCGCCGCCGCCGCCACCACCACCACCACCAAACCCTTCCTACCCATCCGATCAAAACTCACCCCCGCCCCCACCATAGCCACCCCCACGACTACTTCCTCCGTCACGCGCCGCCGCGACGTCCTAACCCTGTCAGCCACAGCCCTATTACTTCTATCACCCGCCACGTCGGCGCGTGCAGCTTCTGACGATGAATACGTGAAGGAGACGGAGGAGGTAATCAGCAAGGTGAGAACCACCATCACTTTGGACAGAAACGACCCCAACGTCGCCACCGCGGTGGCGGAGCTAAGAGAAACTTCTAATTATTGGGTGGCTAAGTACAGAAAGGAGAAGGCACTTTTGGGCCGGGCCTCGTTTCGGGATATGTATTCGGCCCTGAATGCGGTTTCGGGCCATTATATTAGTTTCGGGCCGACAGCTCCGATTCCGGTGAAGAGGAAGCAGAGGATATTGGAAGAGATGGATTCTGCAGAGAAATCTTTGTTGAGGGGTAGATAAAAATTTAAAATATAAAAAAATAATTAAATGGGGTGCTATGCTAAATATCTTTGGCATTTTTGTAATTTATTAATATGTAATTATATTGGGTCAGTTTGAGATTATATAATGATGAGGTGCATTTTAGAGGAGACACTTGTGTGATTAATTATTAGCCTAATAAGTATATCAATTTATTAAGAGTATATTTGATATTTTGTATTGAAAAATACATTGTTTTTGCAATTTATATTTTATAAAATTGAAGTATTGGCACATTGCACCTTCGAAAGACATTATTATTTGATAATATAGTGACATTTTGAGCCTATTATGGTAAACTTTGTCAAAGAATATGCGATTTTAGGTTACAATATTGTGCAAATATTTTAATTATACAGTGCAAAGCACCAAAAATTATACTCCTTCCGTCCTTCTTCTTTTGCTCCTTTAATTTTGACTTGAAGTTTTATGTAAGAATTAAAAAAGTGAAATCATAGGTATTTTTACATTATTAATAGTGATATAGAATTAACGATATTAAATTATTATGGTACTTTTGAAAATGTCAATTGCACAATTAACTACTACATATTCATTTTGTTCTATAGATGGGAGTGTAAAATTAGTGTTCATTGTAATACACTTAGACTTGTATTGCATTGAATAATTGATGTTTATTCACAACAAATTTTGAGGTAAGTAAACTCTCTAGAGCTAAATGAAAAAGATCTCTTTTGCTTTGTCTAATTAATAAAAAAATCTCTTGTGCTTTCTCTAATCAATTCATAATATAGGTATTGCCCATTTGCCCCCACTAACATGGGCTCAAGCATCTGTACAAGTTTCATTTCTAAAGCCCGACACATATGCAACAAAAGGGCCCATCAAATAAGGAATAGAAAACGTTCGGGTTGTATTGTTTTCGAACACTAATGTCTGGAATATATTTAGATAACTTAGTTTACTCATTTTAAATTTGTTTATTTTATATTTCAAAATAAAATAAAATTATCTAAACATGAAACCTAAAGAACATTTTCTTATCCAGTGAACAGACCAATTATGCAAGTATTGGATTAAAAAGATTAGATGCTATTCATGAAAAGATTAGATGCTATTCATGAAAATAGAATGTTACCACTTGCTTGAGTTCACACTTTCCATAACAAAATGATAAAGGGTGGTGCCTTCGGCCCAATACATTGACCAATGACCAAATGTTGATAAAAGAAACAAATTCAATAGGGTAAATTACAGATAACATGCATGTCCTAATTACAACAATTTCTCTCATGTATTGAAATCATCAATATTTTCCTCGGGTCTATCGTTGTTTTACAATTAGCCTCATATGTATGGGAAGTTTCAATTTTGCTCTTGAGGTTTATTTGTAATGTAGATAATATCTTTTATAATTCTAAGACTTGGATGTTTGTAATATTTCTTAATTTATAAGATTGATAAAACATTGTAGAATTTAATATTTTACAAACTTATTTGTACTAGACTTTCTAGAATGTATGGAACATTGTGGAAATCTTAGAACCGTATAAAATAATTTAGAAGATTGTAGAACACTGGAGAGTCTTGTACATAGTTCTATAATTGTATATACTTTGTAGAATTTTTTAGATGATCAATCTTCACCATTAGATCGAATTGATCTCCACCATCCATTTGAGGAGGTGGGTAATATAAATAGGCGCATTCATTTGTAACCATCTAGGTTTGAATGAATTAGCAAAACATTCAAGTTTCCTTGGTTTTTTTTGTGAAGCATGGCCCAAAGTATCATTCATGATTTTCCTTCGGGCATGACTAACTAAGGTGGATGATGCTACCTTTGATTGTAGCGTCTAGAAAGTTCCTCGGACCATCCAATCTAAGGCATTTGCTCCACAAAAACACTTAATCCTTACAAATGAGATGACCATGAGTTGTGTACCGGAGGTGATGCTCTACTTATTTTATTTACATATCCAATAGAAGATGAGAAATTTGTTGATGCAATGCTTCCAATTGTACAATTTCACCACTTAGCTCAATTTCCGCCATGAGCTTTAACCATGGTAATATGTTCTAGACTTATATCTATGGTTATAACCTAAAAATGGTGGAAAAAGACATTCCATTGAGACAATGGTTATTTTTCTGGCACATCCTCAAAAATTGAATGACATGTTCAACTTGTGGCTATGATTAAATAAATAAAAAGTAATTCTCATTTTGTTTCCAAATAATTATATAATTTCTAATTGAATCGAGTCAATATAATTTGGGCTGATTGTGACGCTCACAATTCATACGGGACTTAATATTACATATTACAATAAATCATTTGAACTACATAACTAAATAATATTGATGACTTGTTTGAGATAAAATATATATTCTTTAAGGTTTGTGACTTTGAGGACCCAATTAGACATCAAAAAAATTAAATCCATTTATTCAAATGAAAACTTGCAAGAGTTTGAGGGCTTAATTGCAATTTCTATTTTCATTGTTGCCCAGTGTAAATAATAAAACTTGTATAGACTTCATAAAAAGGTACCAATAGTTGGAGTGGTCAGTCACCTTTTCATAAATCCTTCTTGCATCTCACGGACTCAATTGGTATTTGGAGTTAGTTGATTGATTCAATTGAAGACTTGGAAAATTGAGGGGTTCTTGGGAAAAATCATACTATATTGTTGGTAATTCAATTTAGAATAGTATCTGAATATAGGTATTTGAATATGTACTACAACAAAAAGGCCCCTCGAATAAAGAACAAAAAACGTATATGTTGAATTATTGTCTCTAAGAGTATCCAGTGACAAGAATCACTCATGCAAATAAAAAACTAAAATAATTACTTAAAAAAAACAAAAACAAAAAAATTAAAATGATTAGATGCTATTTCAGAAAATAGAGTATAACTACTTGCATGAGTTCACACTGTCCTGTAAGAGCATCACCAGTGGTGTACTCAAATATTGGACCCAAATTCTTCATTTGCAACCTGCTACAGTGTTTTGCACCTTCTGGAAAAGTTTTTTTCTACAACAATAGACATAAAAAATGGGAACCCATTTTTAAAATCAATTCAAATTAAAATTATTTCACTAACTTAAAATTAAAATCTATTTAAAATTGCAATCACCAGTAATTTTAGACTAAACAAAAATTAAATAAAATTCAAAATATTTATAAATTTTATAATAATTATTAATTATAGACAATGAATTCATTGATGGTGTCTTTATTATTATTTTAATTATTTTTTTCAAGTTTTGTGATAAGATTTTTATATGCGTGTCAATATATGATTAGATGTTGATATTTCCAATAAGATTTTTATTTTCTTTCCCACATCGTATACGTGTCAATTTATGATTGGATGTTGAAATGGGTTCAACAATCTTGAGGGCTCAAATTTGGGCTCAATTGGAAGTAAATGGGTTTTGGGTGCATTTTGCACTTCCCTTTAGGTCCCCCACTGTGAGGTGTTTTTAGTAAATTTTGGACCTAAACTAATTCGGGCTCCCAGTTGGGTACACCACTGGTGATGCTCTAAAGGAGCTAATTTGATGCCTAGGGTCCAATACATTGACTAATGATGACCAGTATTGATGAAAGAACAAATTCAATAATTTCATACACAAACACCAATGGGGTTATTTTGGATCGAATTAAATAGAAATTGGTGAACTTTGTAAAAAAGTTATAGGATTCATTTCTATAATCCCACCTGGAAAATTACTGAAAATTAACATCTTTTCAATAAATACGCGGTTCCAAAGACCCGTATCTTTAAAATCTCCTCAATAGCAATTGTCGCTCTATTTGTAGCTTAACAAAAGATAAATTATCTTTAATTAGCAAATAATATGAAACTCGAGGGTGTCTCATGAAAAATCGCCACATCCTGAATGATACATCGATGATTAATTAATGCCTCATTAAAAAAAAAAAACACATAAGGTGAAAATATGTCACCCTTTCAAGTCAAATAAAGTCACCATTCAATATGAATTATGTCGTAGGTTTTGCTAATGTCTAGCTTTATAACTATCTCTGACCTAGGATTTAGGTTTAATGTGACACGCCTTGTACATCAAATGACGTCATTTAATTGTGTGAATTGCATAGAGTTAATTAAAAGAATACTAAATTATAAAAAATAAAAAATAAAAAATATTAACAGCATACTGACCATGATTAATTATGCATCATCTGATCATATTGACTCCAGAAACCATAATGAAGTTAATATATCTGGTCCCGTGTTTGGATCTATCTTAGACTTTTTCCTTTTCTTTTCTTTTCTTTTTTTGAATAAAATTAATATTAATAATATAAAAATCTTTACATTAGATAAAAAGGCATTTCTAAAACAAAAAAAGGACATGTAAGTCAAAGTATTAGTCTATTGCACACACATTTTAAAATATCTAGGTACACTTGACTTGATCACAACAGGAATTTCAGCATTTGAACTTCAAGTACGTACTTCTTCACTCTTCAACACTAGAAAATTGTACCTAAATAATTTGTAAATATAAAAAAAATGGAAATGTGTGACCATACTTAATACAAAGCTAATGACAGTTTACCCCTTATGAAATATATAATAGTTAAATTTGCTCCCCTTATTATTTGAAAAAAGAAGTACTTTACTCCTTATAATCTTATAAAAAATTCACTCTTTGAATTGATAAAAACACCAATTTTATATGCTATACTTTGATCCATTACTTATAAATATGACATTTTACCCTCTATATTATTATAAGTATGGTATTTTACACCCTTGTATTAAGATTAATGTGGCACTTTACCCCATGTGTCATGATAAATTAATGTGGCACTTTACCCTCTTGTGTTATGATAAATGCGAAATGGTACTTTTATCTTCGTATTTATTTTTTTATGCAATACTTTTCATGTCCACTTTTAATTTCGTCGAGTGTGAGTATGTTACACTCTCCGTTAAAAAGAGATAAATTGCTTTTTAAATTTTTTTACATTAAAGTGCTCATTTTCAAATCACTAGAAGTTAGATTGAACATTAATTATGTATATCACATGGGTAAACTGACATTAAACCCTTGAATACATGTATGTGTATGTGCTGTGTCTAACATTGGCCAAGTATAAACTTAATTATTCAAATTAAAATTAATTCCTATGTCAACATTATCTTTTTGCATGATCATTAATTGCATACTTTATACAATTAATGGTTTGACTTTCATTTTTTAGTTAGATTTCATCTTAGTTATGTTAATTTTGATATTTATTTCTTATACGTACATAAATCTATCATAACTTGTATATTTTTCACATTAAAATTTCTCATTCTAACAAGCATGTAACTACACGTAGTTTTTTTTATAAACTTTTTGCAATTGTATTTTGGCATTTGTATATTTCTAATTAGTTTCGTTAGTCTTATGAAAAGTCCAATTACATGATATATAATATATTCGGTGTTAATTATTTATTTTCTTAATTATCTAAAGCTCCATTTAAACAACATATCCCGTCTTCTTCATCATCAATGAATAATAATTAATTTTTTCCCTAGTAAAGGAATGTTGTACGCACAATAACAAATTTTAATATTTTTGAAAACTATCCAAGTTCAGGCTGTCACATAAAATACTGTCAAATAAATTAATGATATACTATTATGTTAATTTAATTGATCATATTAGGAAAAAATTGTTCTCCATGAGAGATATAATAGACTGAAATGTAAAAATACCTCCGATGCTTTGTATAATTATTTAAATAAAACTCGGTATTATTTTTGTTATAAAAAATCTCCGCGTGTTAATTTTTATTAGCAAAAAATCCCTATTAAATCAAAATAACAGTGATAATCCCTCCCCTCCCCTCGACAATAGTCTACCCTGTTAACTTTTAAAATTAACAATAATCCCATGTTTACCTCAAACTTTGACAATAATCTCTCTGTGATTTATATAATAAAATTCAAATTGATTTTTTGCTAATAAAAAAATAAAGCAGAGGAGCCTTTGATAATAAAATAACAATATGGAAGATTTGATAGTTAAACAAAGGAAAAGGGCTTTTGTTGCATTTAGCTCGCAATAATAATATTCTTTAAAAAATCCAAAATTGATGCTTGGATGCAATGTGACGGAAAAGTTGTCCCCACAACACAATAATTACATGGTCATTCCAAGAGGATACAGTTTCCTAACGCGGAAATTCGATTTTTATCATTATTTCCATATTAACATACTATATTTGCCAAATTTTCCTAAATAAATATTTACCATAAATATGGGGATATTTATTTCACAGATTAGGAAACATAAATACATATGTTAACTGTTAATGGTTATAAACAAACGAACACCTTATAGAGCTAATGGAATAAATTTTCTTAATTTAGACAAATACTCTCTTAACAATATCAATAGGCTCACTAAATGTATTGATTATTTTATAAGTGTTTTATAGTAATCATAACCTCTATGTTAACATTTTAGGTGTTATGGTTACTATTTGCGAATAAATTAATCGAATATGTTCATTATTATCAACAACATTAATTAAATAGTATTTACTATCGTACGGTTAATGATGTTATGTATCGATTATGAATATTATGTATAAGAAACATCTCCTAATAACGAAAATTTGGCCAAAATTTTTTCTTCTAGTTTATATTTCAGTCATTTAAATTTTAAAACATTTTCAATTTTTTTTTTGAAAATGTCTCGAAAATATTAGACAAAATTATGAAGTAATCATTAAATTAGAAAAAGTAAGAGAGTCTTAAAGCAAACAAAATGTTTGGAAAATAAACTATACTTTTATTTTCATTTTTATTGATCCAAAAAATTGAAACCTTAGAATGTTTTCGATAGAAATCGTGAAAATTTTAAGTAGTGGCCAAAATATAATTCGATAAACACAAGAATTAGCTTATTTCACTTTCTTTTCTATATTGCTTAAAAAGAATTAGGGACCATTTATCTTAAATAGGAAAAAATAAAGAAAAATATAGACCAAAATAATTAGAATTAGTTTATTACACTTTCTTTTCTATATTGCTTAAAAAGAATTAGGGACCAATTTTCTTAAATAGGAAAAAAGAAAGAAAAATTGCCGAAATAAGAACAAAAGCAATAAATAAAAGAATTTATGACACGTATCTTTCAGTGTAATCGACAGATACACACACATGTTAAGAGTCCATACATAAATGTGAAGAAAATGAAGAAATCTTCAACTTATGTTTAACTTCAAGCGTTTAATCATTCTCAAAGTCACTCAATCCCTTTCTCCCCCACACGCACAAACACACACTGCACGCCACTGAATTAAAAACCAAATTTTTTTCATTCTGGTGTCAAAATCATACAAACGTAACACCTTACATCATTCATTCATAGTATAATTTTGCTTTTTCAAGAAAAGTTGATTCCTTTTTATCAGAAATTACGGATTTCAGTTGAGAATCGATTTTCTTGGCCGCGTGCCCTTTTGGGTTTCCTTTGTGTATAGCTCATTCTCATCCCCAATTAAACTTTTCTTACACACATTATACCGAATTTTGCTGTGGGTTTCTTGAAATTTCGAATTTAGAGTAATGGGTTTCCTTTGAATACTTGTTATTTTTGGGTGGGTAGATTTTGATTCACTTGGAAAAAGGTAAGAGTTATTGGGTAGAGAGAATCTCGCTCGGATTCCGGGTTTTCCGGTGATCGGAGGATATGTTTTGAAAATGAAATTTTAAGTCAATTTTCATTATCTAAAAGACTTGATTTTTTTGCCAATAGTTTGTCCAAACGTCAAAGGATAGTAATCTTTTAGTTTTTCTGAGTTTCTTTCCATTTGTCTCACCTCCATACAAATAGAAAGGAAATCCCTTTGATTTCTCTCTTCCTCTCCTAATAAATCCATTTCCTCTGTTTTCTTCTTTCTTTCTTTCTTTTGGGTTCCTTCTTCATTTCTCTGTTTCTTGAAAGAGTTAGGAGAGAGAATCACAAATCTCTCTCTCTTTCTCTCTCTCTCATTCTTGTTTTCTCTGTCTCTATTTTGAAGAAAAAAAAATTATGTTGAATTTTGACAAAGTCCCAATGCAAACAAACCTTGAATGTTTCTTGGATTGCACAACTCCTGTGGTCCCATCTCAATTTCTGCCCAAGGTTTGTTCTTCTCTTTTTGTTACTTAACAAGATTCTTGAATGTTTTAACATAAAGGGTCAAATTCAAAATTTTGTGTTGTTGATGTTAAATCAATTTCTATGTATGTTTTCATCAATTTCATGATATGATCATGAAAAAAAAGGATTATATATTTGATTATGATGGTATTTTTCTGCAGAGTGAAATGAGGAAGCTTAATAGGCTATGGAATCCATGTGAAAGGGAAAAAGTTGACTATTTTACCCTTGGTGATCTTTGGAATAGATTTGATGAATGGAGTGCATGTGGTGCTGGGGTTCCAGTAATTTCAGATGATGGTCAAAATTTAATCCAATATTTTGTGCCTTATCTCTCTGCTATCCAAATTTTCACCAGCAATTCATCTATAAATTGTTTAAGGTAATCAATCATATTAGCAAAATTTGATTATCAGTTTACATTGTTGTATGATGAATTCGAACGATATATTTTGAAGATATGATTAATAGGCTATTGTTGTATTTATTTATGCCTAAATGAACTCCTTTGTATTGATATTGCAATTGAAAGATAAATTAATCCCATTTTTTTGCTGATTTTTTTATTTTTATTTTTATTTTTGGGTATTTTAGGGATAGAGAAGAGAGTGATTCTGTAAGTGAGACGAGGGACTCGTTTAGCGATTCATTCAGTGATGAGAGTGAGAGTGAAAAGCTTTCGAGGTGGGATGGATGTTCCTCCGAGGAGGATAGCTTTTGGCATCCGAATGAGAGATTGGGTAATCTTTACTTTCAATACTTTGAGAGATCATCTCCTTATGGAAGAGTTCCGCTCATGGACAAGGTAATCTTTTAATGCTCGTAGTCGTAAATTTGTTTAATGAATATGGAAGAATCAATTGCCTTCCTTTCTTGATTAGCATCTCATAAAATCTTGTGGAAATGTTTGAACTTTGAGTCGTTTTCCGTGGAATATTGGTCGTGTTAGTAATTTTATTCTAATTTTGTCCTCTAATATGACTCAATGGCAAACTAGTGTTGGTAATTTTATTCTACTTTGTCCTCTAATATGGCTCAATGGCAAACTACTATTTTCTTATGCGGCAAAAGAAAATGTTCTCCGACACTTGAAATAGAATATGTTCTTGCTTTTTTCTATGTTGGTATTGTGAAGTATGACGTTTTAGTATTTTTCATTTGATTCTATGTGGTGCCAAACTATACATTAATGCTGTTATATAACTTAATTTTCAGATTAGTAGCTTAGCTGAAAGATACCCCGGATTAATGTCATTGAGAAGTGTCGATCTTTCACCAGCTAGTTGGATGGCAGTCGCCTGGTTAGTCTCTATTTCGTCCTCCCCTGTTTTGATAAGTTTCAACTTTGTTACGAAAGTAAAAATCAAATCAAATTCATCTTTATGTGAATACTGTTTAGGTACCCGATTTATCATATTCCGATGGGAAGAACTATAAAGGACTTACAAACATGCTTCCTCACGTACCACACCCTTTCTTCTTCATTTCAAGGTATGTCACTTGCTATGTATGTGATTCTTGATTTTGTGGGAAATTAAAATAATTAAAGCTTAAGATTTCTTACCTAGTTTTTTTACCGAGCAAAATTCAAGAACCAAACATGTCCTTAAACTCGTTTAAATTATGGCCCACAGATACGGAATGCGAAGACGAGGTTGAGAATCTTGATAGAAAAAGAAAAGAAGGGGAAAGCATATCCCTCCCTCCATTTGGCTTGGCCACTTATAAGATGCAAGGGGACGTTTGGATGTCGGACCAAAATGGTTTGGACCAAGAGAAGCTAGTGGCTCTTTTGAGCGTGGCCGATTCTTGGCTAAAGCAACTAGGGGTCCAGCATCACGACTTCAACCACTTCATGGGCATTAAACACGGTTGATTAACTAGCTTATAGAATCGTTTTTCGGGTTATGGGATCGGTAATGCTAGGAGAATGAGACAATGAGAGTGGCCATAGAGTTGTAGAATAATGTGGTTTTTATGGTGCCTTTTTGTTGATATTTTGTAAAGTGAAACTAACAACGGCCTTTACTTAGAAGTTTTTAAAGAGTTGGGTTTTTTCCAGTTAATAATTATATGATGAATATATGGCAATTAACTTGAACTTTTCCAATTTTACATGCTTCTTAGTATCTTCATCATTTTTACCGTTGTCGTAGGCTGTGTTAAAATTTTATTCTACTTTTAAATATAATTGGTAGTTCGTACCATGTATCAAAATTTCGTTTCGAGTGTGTGTTTTGATCAACCAAACACTGTAAATTTTTAGAAAATGTTTTGGAAACACCAAGAAAAAGTTGTAAAAAAAGTTATTAAATTTCAAAAAAAAATAAAAGAAGTTAAGGCAAATAAATAATTTCAGAATTATATTTTATTTCGTTTCGCTTGATTCATAAACAAAAAAATTTCGATGAAAAAAATGGAAACTTAGATCCATGGTTCGTACGTGTCATAAACAGAAAGCAATATCAAATAGTTGATAATTTCTATTTGGCAAGCGCATTTCCCATTTGATATTATCGGCAACGTTCCCGCCAAATGTGTATGAATCTTGAATATGCCCTTCCAAATTCCAATATGATTAAGGTGATTTGAAGATTATTTTTTTAAATGGAACACTTGATTTATGATTTTGGTCTTGTGAAAATCATTCAACATAGTAATATTTAAAAATCTTGGATCAGATGATACATCTGTGGCATGCTCTTCTAATTTCATAGGCTACAGTACTACGTATTAAATTTCTAATTTTTTAAGTTATTTAATAAGTTAAAATTTTACATTCATGATTTTTTTTTTAAATTAAATATTAATATATGTAGTGCTATAAAATAAAATCAAATATACTGAATTAGATTATTTAGTATAGTTCTTTAAAATTTATTAAACTTGATCGATCTTGAAACATTGCAAAGTTGCATGATCTTGTCATCCTAAGTTCTTAAACCTTTGTGATAATTGATGTTTAGCCCTTTTAAGCTTTTAGAAGGAAAAGGTTTATTACCTAATAATGTATTAGATTACTTTTTTCGGAGATAAATGCATGATACTACATTGTGTTATGCAAAACCTGCACAAAATTATCATGTGAATTTGGTTTTGCATCAAACTCTCTTGTACTTTTAAAACCTTGCGTAAAGCACTCAATCCCCGTTAATTTTTGCGATTATACTACATACTACAAAAGGGCCGTACCTTACAAGCAGCAGCTAGTTCAAGATTCTATTTGCTATTCTCACGGATAACTATATTACCCTCAACAACAAGATCATGTCCGTCCAGTGTATCCTTGAGGTGGTACACAAATGGAGAGAATTGAGATCGTCCTGATCACGATCTCACGGGACTAATCTATTAAAAATGGAAAAAAAGGAAGACCAATCGTACATTCCGATTTTCGTTCTTCCTGCATATTGTCGGCATAATGCAAAGATTCCAGCCCAAAATTCTTTTAGTTCAAAACGATCAATATGTAGAATAAGAATAAGCGATTGTTGAGATTCGTGCATGAACATTCACTTTTAAAGAGAAGATTTGAAAACATATTTATTCTGCTAGGTCGAATCCATTCCAAATGAAGTTTTGATATATATTTTACGAAATTCAGGATCCAACTAATACATTGACACCTAATAAAAATCAAACTTGTAAAAGACATTGATTGACACATATCATCTATTTTTCCTCAAATCCTAACGTCCACCCCAATTCAGATCATATTTCAACTTTTAAAAAAATACAAAATCCAACTTTCAAATCCAATTCAAATAGTATTATCTAAACTATATTCTAATAAAAAAATCGATTCAAATGAATTTCACATGGATTCTTGTACGTACCCCATCATAGTCAAGATTCATACAAGATATAAAAATTGAAATATTTGTACAAGCTTGTCAGAATAGAATGGGAAAATTAAATAAATAAAGAAGAAAAAGGGAACACTTGGGATCAGATAAGCCTAACACAACAACAAAGATGGGGTCGAGTCATTATCAGATTCAATCACGTCCCCTCTATTTATGTTCTGTCCAATTTTCTTTCTTATCCTTTTGACTTTTTGTACATGTTCACATTTACACTTGTAGTGATTTTCTCAACATATTTATCCGTTTTCATTTTATTGCATTAATCATGGGGCATTCTATTTTGACTCACCCAATGTAGGTGAGTCATATGGCAGAAGTTTTGATGTCCTTTGGATTGGAAAGGAAATTAATCCTGGCTGTATATTGCTTGTACAGGGTGTATGAAACTTACACTTAGTGTACAAGACCAGGGAACAATTTCGTACACCTAAAATTTACAATTCTACCCATAATTAATTTTGCAATTACAAAATATTCCTTCCATTTCATCTCTCAAAATTCTCTCTCCCACTTCAACCCATGGCCGCCGCCCTCCCTTCCTCATTCCATGGCTTTACAAGAAATTCTTCAGCTCCTTCCTCCATACAACTATCAGTAAGAGTCATAATGTTCTCCTATGACATTACCACCACCGGTATTTTTCATAATTTTGAAAGCCCTGTTCAAGAAAGTACCAATAAATATACTACTAATTAACCTACTAATTGATGATTATTGTTGCACATGAAAACAGAATCAAAGCAAAATACCACTTCCATTTGAATTATGAATAATTTCGCTGGCCAAAGGCTTTTCACCGGTGAAGGTTGAAGAAGATGCCGAATTACTTTTTTTTTTATTATTTTATATTATATTAGATAAACTCATTTTAGAAAAATAGGGAAATACATTGAAATGCATAACGATAATTTTGAAGAAAAATATTTAAATTATAAGGAAAGTGTAATTTTTTTTAAAATTAAACATGTTAAGTTTAATTTTATATTTATAAATAAATAAATTAAGATTAGATTTAATTTTGGTAAAAATAATCCCGAACGGAGAATCTACGTGTATAGTAACATTAACACCTCCGTAAATCATAACTTAGTTAATTTGTTGATTTTGGTAAAAAAAATAACCCCGAACAGAGAACCTACACGTATAGTAACATTAACCCCTCCGTAAATCATAACTTGGTAAAATTTGTTGATTTTGGTAAAAAATAATCCCGAACGGAGAACCTACACGTATAGTAACATTAAACCCCTCCGTAAATCGTAACTTTGTGAAATTTGTTGATTTTGGTAAAAAAAGAATCCCAAGCGGAGATCCTACACGTATAATAACCATCTAATAGACAATTTGATCGAAATAATGATCGAGTCATCAATTTATTTTAAAATTATCGATATATTTTCAAATTATAGAGGACTTAGTGTTACATAACCATCTAATAGACAATTTGATAAAAAAATTAACGACCGAATTATCAATGTTTTAAAAATTATCGATATATTTTCAAATTATGGAGGACTTAGTGTTACATTACCATCTAATAGACAATTTGATCGAAATAATTACCGAACCATCAATTTTTTAAAAATTATCGATATATTTTCAAATTACGGAGGAGCCGAGGAGCTAGTGTTACATAACCATCTAAAAAACAATTTGATCGAAATAATGACCGAAACATTTATTTTTTTAAAACTATCGATATAATTTCAAATTACAGAGGTCAAAAATAATTCTGAACGGAGAACCTACACATATAGTAACATTAACTCCTCCGTAAATCAAAACTTAGTGAAAAGCCGAAAACGATAATTTCACCATTTGAGTATCTAATTCCAACATTTGGCTATCTAACCCAATATAGCTATTGTAGTTTAATAAGTTATAAGAACTTATGCTTAGATTTATGATTTTATATTTCAAATAAATATTTCATATTTTATAATAATGTTAAACTGAATTTTAAAATATCAGTTAACGAGTCAATTATCGATTTCGGTTTCGATTAACCTATTATACCCTAAAGTTAACAATGTTGACTTTGGTTAATTAATCGAGTCAATTGTCGATTCCGTTTACGATTAACCTAATTTAAGAATTTTCTACAAGATTTGATATCATTAAATTTTAATATCATTCCTTGTTTTAAAAAATGAATTAAATTTTAAAAAGGAATTTTAAAATTGCACATCATTAAGTATTTTAATGTCATTCCCTATTTTTACATAATTGAACATAAAAAAAAATGAATTGAAAAAAGAAAAAAAAGAATTCATCTTCTCCGCGTGAAGGAGATTTTCACAGGTGAAGGAAGCCTCCATGCTATTGGTAGAATTTTAAGGGCAGGACATGATAAACTTAATATTTGTGTGAAATATTTAAATGCCATACTTAATGCTGATGGTAGAATTTGATTTGATATCTCTGCAAGTTTGTGAAGAATTTTTTTTTTTCAGATCTGGAAATTATTTTAAATTCAGTTTTATTTGAGTTTCTTTATATTGTGTGTTTCAATTGTTGAAGAACATGAAATTGATGCCCGTTATGCCTAAGGCTACTGAACTGCTAACAATTCCAGTAGGTGTTCTTGTTTTTCCGGCCGAAATTCTTATTTTTCTCGATCAAAATTAAGAACGACGGCCATGGAGGGGAGGGGGCAGCTGTGGGTTAGAGTTTTGGGGAGGAAGATAATTTTGGGAGATGAAATATTTCAATTTTTTTTTTAATGTAGAAGGGTATTTTGGTATTTACACATATTAAATGGGGTTAATACACAATTTTTTCTTGGTGTCATACATGGACACGTGTCAGCACCGTGTTGAGTCGTTCATGACTCTTGAGCAGGGGTGAGTCAAATTAGACCACCCCATTAATCATTCATCTTTTCATCAAAAAATATAGGGCTTGTTTGTTTGGCGTTTCTTAGATTTTTTTCGTGTTTGGAAAATGTCAACAAACATGTTTTCTATTTTCAGAAATAAATTTTCATCCATTAATAAATTTTTCATCCATTAATTTTTTCAAACTACTCTCTTAAAAGCCAAACAAACAACAATTTTCTTATCTCTAAACAAAATCTATACAAACTCTACTTTGATTTGACATAATGTAACCTATCTCTTACACAATTTATCTCCATAACAAACATGATTTGACACAAAGTCTTACACATCTTACACCTACAACCCAACTCTTTCAAAAAAACATACACCTACTTTATTTCTCAAACCACTCTCTCAAAATCCAAACAAACAACATTATGCAAATCGAGATTATTTCACAAACCTCCACTATTCTCCCAAACTACTTTTCCAAACGCCAAACAAATAGACCCATATGGTTCTCTATCTTTTGAATTATATTCTCCCGATAAAAAAATAATATAAGTTGTTTAATATTTCTAGCCAAAAGTCACCATATGACTAGTAGACTACGTGTTTAGTCGGAGAAATTAATTTATTTTCCCCACGAACGTCTGTGAACAAATATTTATAAGCTATATGAAATATTATAAAATTTTAAAAATTCATCATATAACATTATTAAATTGGCTACAACTAAAATTATAGTAACTAGGAAATCACATTTTTTTTTTGTTAAATTCGATATTCCGAAGGAAACCACCAACTCCCCAATTAAAGAACTTTTAAATCATAATAGTGAATTATAAAAATAAATTATGAACCACATTGAAATAGAAAGTTGTTGGGTGAGTTTGACCTTTTCCTAATAACCAACATTAATTGAGTTCTCCCACTATAGAATTGGCCCACACAAATAAATTAATTTCACTGCTTATCCACATATATAACAAATGTCACATTGATCACAAATTAAAGTGCAACCACTAACAATAAAAACGCTTTAATTATCAAAAAAAAAAAAAAAAACAATAATAACGCTTTAGCTTAATAGAACAACTACCAACAATCAACCTCTACAATAGTGATGTCAACTTAGATATATTTCTTTACCTGGTTAGTTATAATTATTAAGGGAAAATTTCATTTTACCCCCTAAACTTTGAACGTTTCTTCACTTTGTCCTCTAATTTTTGTGAGTTTCTACTTAACCCCCTCAACTATTAAAATATCCCAGATCACTACATTTGAACGTTCGTCGACGGAATCTGTTTAAAGGTTGGGGGGCAAAGTGCGAAAATGTTCAAAGGTTGGGTGACAAAGTTGAAAAATATTTAAAGGTTGGATGACAAAATGGGAAAATGTGCAAAGCCACATCATTAAAGGCGGATGGAATATTCTGTCAAATTCTATCTGTTTGCATCTTAGGGGGCTGCCTGAGATATATTTAATAACTGAGGGGGTTAAGTGATAACTCACAAAATTTATGTGGCAAAATGAGAAAATGTTAAAAGGTTAGGGGGCAAAGTTGAATTTTCCAATTATTAAAGATAAAAAAGCAAATTTAAAGATACGTTTATATTTTACTAGAAAAGTCCATGTACGTTGTACGTGTCTAGTTAATTTCATGGGTAATTTTTATAAACTAGACTAAAATTAATTTTATTATGTCATAAAATAGAGCAAATTAACCTTTTTTTTTCGTTTTAAACCATTTTTCTACCGGTTCCACCTTTTTTCGTCGGTTAAACTCTTATTTTACCGAGTTCACTAATTTTTATCAGTTTAACCCATTTTAACCTATTTCGCACATTTTTTTTCATTGATTTTACATGTTCTTTTCACCAATTTCACCGGAAATTGAATTGATTTCACATTTTCTACTTTATTCATTTTTCACCAATTTCACCATTTTTCGCTGATGTCGTTTCACCGGTTTCATCCTTTATGTCACGAATTTCACCCGAATTTTCATCAATTTCACATGTATTTATCGATTTCAGGGGCACTTTCTTACCAGTTTCACCTATGTTTTCACCAACTTTGTCAGTGTAATGTTCACCAATTTTACCCAATTTTTCATCGATTTCATATGTTTTCAACGATTTCATGGATTTATTTTATGGATTTCACATTTTTCACCGATTTCATCCGTTTTTCATGAAAATAATTTTATAAAATTTGAGTTTATATACATCTTGAATTGAATATTCTTTTTTTAAGAACTACTGAATATTATTCATATTTTTCTATTCTAGCCAAAGTAAATTACGTGCTTAGCTAAGTCACAAGTATTTTTTTTTTCTTACATAGGTAAGATACGATTCAATTTTAATTTTTTTTAATATAATGACATTTAAGAGAATTTCATTTTAATTTTTTGTATTTAAAAATATTAGGGACTATTTAAAATAATAGTTTTTTTGTATTTCATTTTTATCGATTATAATAGAAGAAGATTAAAATTATAAAAATTGATGCAAGATATAAATTTTAGGAGTTTATGTAGGAGATAAATATAATAAGATTTCATGTCTAATTATACCTCTTCAATTACACTTACATGTTTGCCATAAAATCAAATATCACTTTACTACTTAAATAAGGGTAATTTAGTCTGCACAAAAAAGTTAAGAAACATTCATGCTTTTATAATAGTAGAGAAGAGAAGAGATGTATATTCTAACATTCTCAACCTCTTATTTTGTTGTCTCTTAATTTTAATTTCCTTAAATGAATATTGTATGTTATAATTATATTGATTTTATTCACATTATGATATACAAATATATAGGTTTGAAAAAATTTAGTAATATAAAAATGATAGATTAATTGTTTTGGATGGTTCTGTATTAATTTGTTCATAAATATTTTCGACCAAATCAGGTTTATGGTTATTGTTGCGTTCCAAATACTAATACGCAAACTACGCAAGTATACGGTCGTTACAAGTAATAAAGTGATAAGAGAGTGTCGAACCCACGAGGACTTGTACGATTAATTACCAACTAATGTCTTGTTACTTCTACTTAGATTTGTAAGTTGAGTTTGGTGAAGTGGTGGTGGTTTTGATATTAAAACTATGATAAAGGTGATTATGAAACTAACACTTGACTTAACAATATGTAAAGGCTTCTAGGATTTTACGTCACCTAGTTCAATTCAAGATAAATGACTCAACAATTGACAACCACACTTATGTTTGTTGTTCAAGGTTTCAAAAATACTCATACGTATCTTCCGAATTGCGTACGAACCTATCAAGTTAGGCTAATCCAATTTATGTCTAAAAGGACTAAACCTAAATGAAGCATTAACCTCAAACCTTGAAAGAACATGAAATGACTTAGGTATATGCCTATCCTAAAATCAAATCACAATCTAGTTTCACAATCTAATCCTCAATCCACTATGTCTAGCAATCAAGAATCAATCTATTTCATCTCATAGTTGGCCTAACAACAAGATGACAAAAGCACAAACTAGATTAACAAACACATACAAGCATCATACCAATCATCATAACATCATTTAATCAAGAATCAAACATAGGATCAATAAAACCCAAGAAAAGAGGAATTAGCTACTCATAACATTCAATAAATCATCCAATACATTAATGGAAGTCATAAATGTAAATGAACAAAGTAATAAGAGTTAGAGTAAGCTTAGTGATTGAAATCTTCAACAACTTCTCCCTCAAGCCTTTTTATCTTCAATGGGGAGTCCAAGTGAAAGTTCTTCAATGGAGGCTAGAAGTAAAGTGTAGTGGAAGTTGTTGTTGATTTCTACCTTCTTGCCCTCATAACCTAGCAAAAACTACAAGCCCTCATGCCTAAGTTACCCTCCATACAATGTCAACTAAGGCCAAAAAGTCCCCCAAGATGCCTAAAAATACAAGTGGGATAAAAGGGGGATTATACAAAAAACCCCCTGCCTTTCCCGCAGAAAATATCTGCTGGTAGCAGGGGTCTCGCGGCCGCGAGACTTAACCTCGCGGCCGCGAGAAATAGGCCGTAGGTTTCCTGCTCTGCCGCACTTCCTTCCGAGCAGCATATCTTTTGATTCCGAACTCCGAATGCGGATCCGTAAAGTCCGTAGCGTAGCTAACTCACTCATCTATAACATATCCAAAATTCAGCTTATTTGGATCGGCCATGATAAATTTGTGCATGCTTGAGTGAGTAGCTATCTTCATTCTTGTAAAATTTGCTTCGGGTTCTATTTCCTTTGAAGCTCAAGCTTGACTCGCGGGGTGGGTAGAACGACTCGCATCATTGATACGCAACTCCGAATCACTCTAAGATGTTAATACCTACAAACCACGGAGAAAGCGATCAAAACACGAACAAAAACACAAAAACCGAACAAAGGCCAAACGAAGGGGCCAAAAGCACAAAAGACACGAAAACACGCGGAACAAACAGAAACTCGGATCAAAACAAGATGTTTTGGGCTTAAAGAGATAAGTAATAATGACGTTTTCACGGCGTTATCAACACCCCCAGACTTAAACACTTGCTCGTCCCCGAGCAAAGAAAACAAAACAAGAACAAAACAAGCATGCTTAAGATCAAAATGCCAAAATTTAACACTTTCAAATTATTCTTTAAACAAGCTCATGTGTGTGTGTGATGGCTTTAGCTAGATTCTATCTTAGGTGAATACGTCCCGATAGGTCAAAATCATCGGTTCTATTTGCAAGGACTTCTAATGTTTGACAAAGAGTCTCTCCTCACCATAGATTACAAACTTAATGCTCAAATCACTTCACGAAATTAAGTTATAGGCAATTTAAGAGTGTTATCCCCATTCTTGGATTAATTGACGATTTTAGTCCCTAGCTCTTTCTCACCATACTTTGCTTTTTCTTTTGACTTACAATGATAACATAGCCCCTGTACTTTACAATGATTTTACAATAACAAACTAGCACTAATGATGAAGATTGTTTGTGCTTCTAAACATTTAACTTTGTGGGCTACTAGCACCATTCTTTTTCTCTGTGCATTTCATTTGAACCTCTCATTACAAAACTTGCACTATGGAAATGAAATAGAGTGATTACGAAAATGATTGATGAATTTCATCAATGAAGGCTTAGCCTTTCTTTTCTCTCATAGAAGTGCATACATTTTAGCAACTTCTCTACTCATTTCTTTTAAGAGCTAGGTGTTCAAAGGTTTTTCATTATTGAAAATGGTTCACTCCCCAAAACTTAGGCCATTTTGCTCATTTCACACTTAGTTTTCAAACTGAAGTTTGGAGAGAATCTAAGTTACACAAAAGGAGTCCTAGAACCTATTATCACTAAAGTTCTTTATCCACCTCAAATACAACCTACCTTAGCCAATGTGCTCAAATTTTGTAGAACATGTTCAAGGAATAATAAGAATTTGAAAAAATTTGGCGGGTCGACCTAGTATGTAAGCAAGTACTTGTGAACCTTTCCCCCCAAACTTAAAATGCACAATGTCCCCATTGTGTGAATTGAGAATGTAGGAGGAAGGTCGACACGACAACCACACAAGCACACAGAGGAAAGACAAACAAAAACAAAAACAAAACAATGAAAACAACAAGGTAAATGATCGAGCACGGCTCTATCCAATCCAAGCAAGCATGGATAATCAAAACCAATCAAGTACGGACATATAGATATAGCATTATAAGTACAAAATAAACCAAACGGAATGCAAAAATGTAAAGGTTACGCCCCTTTGTCGATCATGGAGTCCGTGCATCCCATGGTTAACTTCCGTCTCGAATCCTCAATCATGCTTGCCATTACTTCTTCTTCTTTTTTGCGCACAATCATCACCTACAACAAGACACACAAAAAAAACAAGAATCAAACGACACGACACGACAACAACAAAAACAACACAAAGGACAAAGAAAAGTAAAACAAAAGGCTTGGGTTGCCTCCCAAGAAAAGCTTGTTTATAGTCGGTAGCTCGACTTGAAACTTCTCTTTTCTTTTAGGGTGGCCAATAATCGAATAGGATCCCATCGGGATCAAGTATAAGCCCCGGCCTCTTTGCTTTTAAATTCGTCCCACGCTTTAATCTTTTCATTGTACGGTCTTTTGGGACGGATTTGAACCACATATCAAATCGAAAACTTTTATCTCCCGGTTCAAATCTCTTGTAATCTTTACCCATAATTATCCATGTTGCTTTGCTCGGGTGGATCCACTTGTCTTCTTTGGGAATAACCAAGTCCACGTAAGAATATTTGATGACCTTTTGATCAAACCCTTCATCCATGAAGAATTTATCTTCCTTTGCAACCTCTTTCGATCCACCTTGTTCTTCATCTCTAGTAGGAAGCCCATTTGTTTCTTGTTTGGGTGATTCGGTTGTACTCGACAAAGTTCCTTGGGGTCTTATGCTTAAAGCTTGTGAGATTTGCTCCATTTGTGTTTGAAGATTTCTCAATACAACCGAATGTTCTTGTTGGAGTTGGAAGACTTCTTGCAATTTTGCATCATTGTTAGCCATGTATTTGGTGGTGTGCTCCATGAACTTAGTGAATGCATCTTCCAAAGATGGTTGTGCCTCTACCGGAGGTTGAGAATATTCATGATAGTTCGGTTTGATGAATGGGGTAGTCATCATCATATCCGGGTGTGGTCCACCTCTCCACTCATTGTTCCTTGGATAATACGGGTCATTTCCCCATCCGGTATTGTAGCTATTGTAAGTGGGACTCGGCTCATAATGATTACCCATGTATGAATTCTCATATTGCAAGTAATTTGGACTCATTGGGCAACCGGCGATTGTGCTCTCCCCCATGCAATGCATACAATAACAAAGTGATGTTCCCTCGGTTGACCTTGGATAGCAATCATTGTAGGCCATCGTACCTAGGAAGACAAATATCACAACGTAAATAACAAATCCAAGCTAAGATATACAAGAATATAAATCGGCAAATAATCGTTACAAATCCCCGGCAACGGCGCCAAAAACTTGTTGCGTTCCAAATACTAATACGCAAACTACGCAAGTATACGGTCGTTACAAGTAATAAAGTGATAAGAGAGTGTCGAACCCACGAGGACTTGTACGATTAATTACCAACTAATGTCTTGTTACTTCTACTTAGATTTGTAAGTTGAGTTTGGTGAAGTGGTGGTGGTTTTGATATTAAAACTATGATAAAGGTGATTATGAAACTAACACTTGACTTAACAATATGTAAAGGCTTCTAGGATTTTACGTCACCTAGTTCAATTCAAGATAAATGACTCAACAATTGACAACCACACTTATGTTTGTTGTTCAAGGTTTCAAAAATACTCATACGTATCTTCCGAATTGCGTACGAACCTATCAAGTTAGGCTAATCCAATTTATGTCTAAAAGGACTAAACCTAAATGAAGCATTAACCTCAAACCTTGAAAGAACATGAAATGACTTAGGTATATGCCTATCCTAAAATCAAATCACAATCTAGTTTCACAATCTAATCCTCAATCCACTATGTCTAGCAATCAAGAATCAATCTATTTCATCTCATAGTTGGCCTAACAACAAGATGACAAAAGCACAAACTAGATTAACAAACACATACAAGCATCATACCAATCATCATAACATCATTTAATCAAGAATCAAACATAGGATCAATAAAACCCAAGAAAAGAGGAATTAGCTACTCATAACATTCAATAAATCATCCAATACATTAATGGAAGTCATAAATGTAAATGAACAAAGTAATAAGAGTTAGAGTAAGCTTAGTGATTGAAATCTTCAACAACTTCTCCCTCAAGCCTTTTTATCTTCAATGGGGAGTCCAAGTGAAAGTTCTTCAATGGAGGCTAGAAGTAAAGTGTAGTGGAAGTTGTTGTTGATTTCTACCTTCTTGCCCTCATAACCTAGCAAAAACTACAAGCCCTCATGCCTAAGTTACCCTCCATACAATGTCAACTAAGGCCAAAAAGTCCCCCAAGATGCCTAAAAATACAAGTGGGATAAAAGGGGGATTATACAAAAAACCCCCTGCCTTTCCCGCAGAAAATATCTGCTGGTAGCAGGGGTCTCGCGGCCGCGAGACTTAACCTCGCGGCCGCGAGAAACAGGCCGTAGGTTTCCTGCTCTGCCGCACTTCCTTCCGAGCAGCATATCTTTTGATTCCGAACTCCGAATGCGGATCCGTAAAGTCCGTAGCGTAGCTAACTCACTCATCTATAACATATCCAAAATTCAGCTTATTTGGATCGGCCATGATAAATTTGTGCATGCTTGAGTGAGTAGCTATCTTCATTCTTGTAAAATTTGCTTCGGGTTCTATTTCCTTTGAAGCTCAAGCTTGACTCGCGGGGTGGGTAGAACGACTCGCATCATTGATACGCAACTCCGAATCACTCTAAGATGTTAATACCTACAAACCACGGAGAAAGCGATCAAAACACGAACAAAAACACAAAAACCGAACAAAGGCCAAACGAAGGGGCCAAAAGCACAAAAGACACGAAAACACGCGGAACAAACAGAAACTCGGATCAAAACAAGATGTTTTGGGCTTAAAGAGATAAGTAATAATGACGTTTTCACGGCGTTATCAACACCCCCAGACTTAAACACTTGCTCGTCCCCGAGCAAAGAAAACAAAACAAGAACAAAACAAGCATGCTTAAGATCAAAATGCCAAAATTTAACACTTTCAAATTATTCTTTAAACAAGCTCATGTGTGTGTGTGATGGCTTTAGCTAGATTCTATCTTAGGTGAATACGTCCCGATAGGTCAAAATCATCGGTTCTATTTGCAAGGACTTCTAATGTTTGACAAAGAGTCTCTCCTCACCATAGATTACAAACTTAATGCTCAAATCACTTCACGAAATTAAGTTATAGGCAATTTAAGAGTGTTATCCCCATTCTTGGATTAATTGACGATTTTAGTCCCTAGCTCTTTCTCACCATACTTTGCTTTTTCTTTTGACTTACAATGATAACATAGCCCCTGTACTTTACAATGATTTTACAATAACAAACTAGCACTAATGATGAAGATTGTTTGTGCTTCTAAACATTTAACTTTGTGGGCTACTAGCACCATTCTTTTTCTCTGTGCATTTCATTTGAACCTCTCATTACAAAACTTGCACTATGGAAATGAAATAGAGTGATTACGAAAATGATTGATGAATTTCATCAATGAAGGCTTAGCCTTTCTTTTCTCTCATAGAAGTGCATACATTTTAGCAACTTCTCTACTCATTTCTTTTAAGAGCTAGGTGTTCAAAGGTTTTTCATTATTGAAAATGGTTCACTCCCCAAAACTTAGGCCATTTTGCTCATTTCACACTTAGTTTTCAAACTGAAGTTTGGAGAGAATCTAAGTTACACAAAAGGAGTCCTAGAACCTATTATCACTAAAGTTCTTTATCCACCTCAAATACAACCTACCTTAGCCAATGTGCTCAAATTTTGTAGAACATGTTCAAGGAATAATAAGAATTTGAAAAAATTTGGCGGGTCGACCTAGTATGTAAGCAAGTACTTGTGAACCTTTCCCCCCAAACTTAAAATGCACAATGTCCCCATTGTGTGAATTGAGAATGTAGGAGGAAGGTCGACACGACAACCACACAAGCACACAGAGGAAAGACAAACAAAAACAAAAACAAAACAATGAAAACAACAAGGTAAATGATCGAGCACGGCTCTATCCAATCCAAGCAAGCATGGATAATCAAAACCAATCAAGTACGGACATATAGATATAGCATTATAAGTACAAAATAAACCAAACGGAATGCAAAAATGTAAAGGTTACGCCCCTTTGTCGATCATGGAGTCCGTGCATCCCATGGTTAACTTCCGTCTCGAATCCTCAATCATGCTTGCCATTACTTCTTCTTCTTTTTTGCGCACAATCATCACCTACAACAAGACACACAAAAAAAACAAGAATCAAACGACACGACACGACAACAACAAAAACAACACAAAGGACAAAGAAAAGTAAAACAAAAGGCTTGGGTTGCCTCCCAAGAAAAGCTTGTTTATAGTCGGTAGCTCGACTTGAAACTTCTCTTTTCTTTTAGGGTGGCCAATAATCGAATAGGATCCCATCGGGATCAAGTATAAGCCCCGGCCTCTTTGCTTTTAAATTCGTCCCACGCTTTAATCTTTTCATTGTACGGTCTTTTGGGACGGATTTGAACCACATATCAAATCGAAAACTTTTATCTCCCGGTTCAAATCTCTTGTAATCTTTACCCATAATTATCCATGTTGCTTTGCTCGGGTGGATCCACTTGTCTTCTTTGGGAATAACCAAGTCCACGTAAGAATATTTGATGACCTTTTGATCAAACCCTTCATCCATGAAGAATTTATCTTCCTTTGCAACCTCTTTCGATCCACCTTGTTCTTCATCTCTAGTAGGAAGCCCATTTGTTTCTTGTTTGGGTGATTCGGTTGTACTCGACAAAGTTCCTTGGGGTCTTATGCTTAAAGCTTGTGAGATTTGCTCCATTTGTGTTTGAAGATTTCTCAATACAACCGAATGTTCTTGTTGGAGTTGGAAGACTTCTTGCAATTTTGCATCATTGTTAGCCATGTATTTGGTGGTGTGCTCCATGAACTTAGTGAATGCATCTTCCAAAGATGGTTGTGCCTCTACCGGAGGTTGAGAATATTCATGATAGTTCGGTTTGATGAATGGGGTAGTCATCATCATATCCGGGTGTGGTCCACCTCTCCACTCATTGTTCCTTGGATAATACGGGTCATTTCCCCATCCGGTATTGTAGCTATTGTAAGTGGGACTCGGCTCATAATGATTACCCATGTATGAATTCTCATATTGCAAGTAATTTGGACTCATTGGGCAACCGGCGATTGTGCTCTCCCCCATGCAATGCATACAATAACAAAGTGATGTTCCCTCGGTTGACCTTGGATAGCAATCATTGTAGGCCATCGTACCTAGGAAGACAAATATCACAACGTAAATAACAAATCCAAGCTAAGATATACAAGAATATAAATCGGCAAATAATCGTTACAAATCCCCGGCAACGGCGCCAAAAACTTGTTGCGTTCCAAATACTAATACGCAAACTACGCAAGTATACGGTCGTTACAAGTAATAAAGTGATAAGAGAGTGTCGAACCCACGAGGACTTGTACGATTAATTACCAACTAATGTCTTGTTACTTCTACTTAGATTTGTAAGTTGAGTTTGGTGAAGTGGTGGTGGTTTTGATATTAAAACTATGATAAAGGTGATTATGAAACTAACACTTGACTTAACAATATGTAAAGGCTTCTAGGATTTTACGTCACCTAGTTCAATTCAAGATAAATGACTCAACAATTGACAACCACACTTATGTTTGTTGTTCAAGGTTTCAAAAATACTCATACGTATCTTCCGAATTGCGTACGAACCTATCAAGTTAGGCTAATCCAATTTATGTCTAAAAGGACTAAACCTAAATGAAGCATTAACCTCAAACCTTGAAAGAACATGAAATGACTTAGGTATATGCCTATCCTAAAATCAAATCACAATCTAGTTTCACAATCTAATCCTCAATCCACTATGTCTAGCAATCAAGAATCAATCTATTTCATCTCATAGTTGGCCTAACAACAAGATGACAAAAGCACAAACTAGATTAACAAACACATACAAGCATCATACCAATCATCATAACATCATTTAATCAAGAATCAAACATAGGATCAATAAAACCCAAGAAAAGAGGAATTAGCTACTCATAACATTCAATAAATCATCCAATACATTAATGGAAGTCATAAATGTAAATGAACAAAGTAATAAGAGTTAGAGTAAGCTTAGTGATTGAAATCTTCAACAACTTCTCCCTCAAGCCTTTTTATCTTCAATGGGGAGTCCAAGTGAAAGTTCTTCAATGGAGGCTAGAAGTAAAGTGTAGTGGAAGTTGTTGTTGATTTCTACCTTCTTGCCCTCATAACCTAGCAAAAACTACAAGCCCTCATGCCTAAGTTACCCTCCATACAATGTCAACTAAGGCCAAAAAGTCCCCCAAGATGCCTAAAAATACAAGTGGGATAAAAGGGGGATTATACAAAAAACCCCCTGCCTTTCCCGCAGAAAATATCTGCTGGTAGCAGGGGTCTCGCGGCCGCGAGACTTAACCTCGCGGCCGCGAGAAACAGGCCGTAGGTTTCCTGCTCTGCCGCACTTCCTTCCGAGCAGCATATCTTTTGATTCCGAACTCCGAATGCGGATCCGTAAAGTCCGTAGCGTAGCTAACTCACTCATCTATAACATATCCAAAATTCAGCTTATTTGGATCGGCCATGATAAATTTGTGCATGCTTGAGTGAGTAGCTATCTTCATTCTTGTAAAATTTGCTTCGGGTTCTATTTCCTTTGAAGCTCAAGCTTGACTCGCGGGGTGGGTAGAACGACTCGCATCATTGATACGCAACTCCGAATCACTCTAAGATGTTAATACCTACAAACCACGGAGAAAGCGATCAAAACACGAACAAAAACACAAAAACCGAACAAAGGCCAAACGAAGGGGCCAAAAGCACAAAAGACACGAAAACACGCGGAACAAACAGAAACTCGGATCAAAACAAGATGTTTTGGGCTTAAAGAGATAAGTAATAATGACGTTTTCACGGCGTTATCAACACCCCCAGACTTAAACACTTGCTCGTCCCCGAGCAAAGAAAACAAAACAAGAACAAAACAAGCATGCTTAAGATCAAAATGCCAAAATTTAACACTTTCAAATTATTCTTTAAACAAGCTCATGTGTGTGTGTGATGGCTTTAGCTAGATTCTATCTTAGGTGAATACGTCCCGATAGGTCAAAATCATCGGTTCTATTTGCAAGGACTTCTAATGTTTGACAAAGAGTCTCTCCTCACCATAGATTACAAACTTAATGCTCAAATCACTTCACGAAATTAAGTTATAGGCAATTTAAGAGTGTTATCCCCATTCTTGGATTAATTGACGATTTTAGTCCCTAGCTCTTTCTCACCATACTTTGCTTTTTCTTTTGACTTACAATGATAACATAGCCCCTGTACTTTACAATGATTTTACAATAACAAACTAGCACTAATGATGAAGATTGTTTGTGCTTCTAAACATTTAACTTTGTGGGCTACTAGCACCATTCTTTTTCTCTGTGCATTTCATTTGAACCTCTCATTACAAAACTTGCACTATGGAAATGAAATAGAGTGATTACGAAAATGATTGATGAATTTCATCAATGAAGGCTTAGCCTTTCTTTTCTCTCATAGAAGTGCATACATTTTAGCAACTTCTCTACTCATTTCTTTTAAGAGCTAGGTGTTCAAAGGTTTTTCATTATTGAAAATGGTTCACTCCCCAAAACTTAGGCCATTTTGCTCATTTCACACTTAGTTTTCAAACTAAAGTTTGGAGAGAATCTAAGTTACACAAAAGGAGTCCTAGAACCTATTATCACTAAAGTTCTTTATCCACCTCAAATACAACCTACCTTAGCCAATGTGCTCAAATTTTGTAGAACATGTTCAAGGAATAATAAGAATTTGAAAAAATTTGGCGGGTCGACCTAGTATGTAAGCAAGTACTTGTGAACCTTTCCCCCCAAACTTAAAATGCACAATGTCCCCATTGTGTGAATTGAGAATGTAGGAGGAAGGTCGACACGACAACCACACAAGCACACAGAGGAAAGACAAACAAAAACAAAAACAAAACAATGAAAACAACAAGGTAAATGATCGAGCACGGCTCTATCCAATCCAAGCAAGCATGGATAATCAAAACCAATCAAGTACGGACATATAGATATAGCATTATAAGTACAAAATAAACCAAACGGAATGCAAAAATGTAAAGGTTACGCCCCTTTGTCGATCATGGAGTCCGTGCATCCCATGGTTAACTTCCGTCTCGAATCCTCAATCATGCTTGCCATTACTTCTTCTTCTTTTTTGCGCACAATCATCACCTACAACAAGACACACAAAAAAAACAAGAATCAAACGACACGACACGACAACAACAAAAACAACACAAAGGACAAAGAAAAGTAAAACAAAAGGCTTGGGTTGCCTCCCAAGAAAAGCTTGTTTATAGTCGGTAGCTCGACTTGAAACTTCTCTTTTCTTTTAGGGTGGCCAATAATCGAATAGGATCCCATCGGGATCAAGTATAAGCCCCGGCCTCTTTGCTTTTAAATTCGTCCCACGCTTTAATCTTTTCATTGTACGGTCTTTTGGGACGGATTTGAACCACATATCAAATCGAAAACTTTTATCTCCCGGTTCAAATCTCTTGTAATCTTTACCCATAATTATCCATGTTGCTTTGCTCGGGTGGATCCACTTGTCTTCTTTGGGAATAACCAAGTCCACGTAAGAATATTTGATGACCTTTTGATCAAACCCTTCATCCATGAAGAATTTATCTTCCTTTGCAACCTCTTTCGATCCACCTTGTTCTTCATCTCTAGTAGGAAGCCCATTTGTTTCTTGTTTGGGTGATTCGGTTGTACTCGACAAAGTTCCTTGGGGTCTTATGCTTAAAGCTTGTGAGATTTGCTCCATTTGTGTTTGAAGATTTCTCAATACAACCGAATGTTCTTGTTGGAGTTGGAAGACTTCTTGCAATTTTGCATCATTGTTAGCCATGTATTTGGTGGTGTGCTCCATGAACTTAGTGAATGCATCTTCCAAAGATGGTTGTGCCTCTACCGGAGGTTGAGAATATTCATGATAGTTCGGTTTGATGAATGGGGTAGTCATCATCATATCCGGGTGTGGTCCACCTCTCCACTCATTGTTCCTTGGATAATACGGGTCATTTCCCCATCCGGTATTGTAGCTATTGTAAGTGGGACTCGGCTCATAATGATTACCCATGTATGAATTCTCATATTGCAAGTAATTTGGACTCATTGGGCAACCGGCGATTGTGCTCTCCCCCATGCAATGCATACAATAACAAAGTGATGTTCCCTCGGTTGACCTTGGATAGCAATCATTGTAGGCCATCGTACCTAGGAAGACAAATATCACAACGTAAATAACAAATCCAAGCTAAGATATACAAGAATATAAATCGGCAAATAATCGTTACAAATCCCCGGCAACGGCGCCAAAAACTTGTTGCGTTCCAAATACTAATACGCAAACTACGCAAGTATACGGTCGTTACAAGTAATAAAGTGATAAGAGAGTGTCGAACCCACGAGGACTTGTACGATTAATTACCAACTAATGTCTTGTTACTTCTACTTAGATTTGTAAGTTGAGTTTGGTGAAGTGGTGGTGGTTTTGATATTAAAACTATGATAAAGGTGATTATGAAACTAACACTTGACTTAACAATATGTAAAGGCTTCTAGGATTTTACGTCACCTAGTTCAATTCAAGATAAATGACTCAACAATTGACAACCACACTTATGTTTGTTGTTCAAGGTTTCAAAAATACTCATACGTATCTTCCGAATTGCGTACGAACCTATCAAGTTAGGCTAATCCAATTTATGTCTAAAAGGACTAAACCTAAATGAAGCATTAACCTCAAACCTTGAAAGAACATGAAATGACTTAGGTATATGCCTATCCTAAAATCAAATCACAATCTAGTTTCACAATCTAATCCTCAATCCACTATGTCTAGCAATCAAGAATCAATCTATTTCATCTCATAGTTGGCCTAACAACAAGATGACAAAAGCACAAACTAGATTAACAAACACATACAAGCATCATACCAATCATCATAACATCATTTAATCAAGAATCAAACATAGGATCAATAAAACCCAAGAAAAGAGGAATTAGCTACTCATAACATTCAATAAATCATCCAATACATTAATGGAAGTCATAAATGTAAATGAACAAAGTAATAAGAGTTAGAGTAAGCTTAGTGATTGAAATCTTCAACAACTTCTCCCTCAAGCCTTTTTATCTTCAATGGGGAGTCCAAGTGAAAGTTCTTCAATGGAGGCTAGAAGTAAAGTGTAGTGGAAGTTGTTGTTGATTTCTACCTTCTTGCCCTCATAACCTAGCAAAAACTACAAGCCCTCATGCCTAAGTTACCCTCCATACAATGTCAACTAAGGCCAAAAAGTCCCCCAAGATGCCTAAAAATACAAGTGGGATAAAAGGGGGATTATACAAAAAACCCCCTGCCTTTCCCGCAGAAAATATCTGCTGGTAGCAGGGGTCTCGCGGCCGCGAGAAACAGGCCGTAGGTTTCCTGCTCTGCCGCACTTCCTTCCGAGCAGCATATCTTTTGATTCCGAACTCCGAATGCGGATCCGTAAAGTCCGTAGCGTAGCTAACTCACTCATCTATAACATATCCAAAATTCAGCTTATTTGGATCGGCCATGATAAATTTGTGCATGCTTGAGTGAGTAGCTATCTTCATTCTTGTAAAATTTGCTTCGGGTTCTATTTCCTTTGAAGCTCAAGCTTGACTCGCGGGGTGGGTAGAACGACTCGCATCATTGATACGCAACTCCGAATCACTCTAAGATGTTAATACCTACAAACCACGGAGAAAGCGATCAAAACACGAACAAAAACACAAAAACCGAACAAAGGCCAAACGAAGGGGCCAAAAGCACAAAAGACACGAAAACACGCGGAACAAACAGAAACTCGGATCAAAACAAGATGTTTTGGGCTTAAAGAGATAAGTAATAATGACGTTTTCACGGCGTTATCAGTTATTATAATTGGCTTCATAGTGCAAGACACGACACATTTTCTTAATTATTTGTATTTGATAAGAATGAAATGAAAAATACTAAGTTTCGCGTTTAACTTAAAAATGACCATAATGACATAACGATGACCCACATCTAGAAATTAATCCTCACTTGGCTTTCCTTTCATTGAATTTTAATTTTAATTTTAATTATATGATCACTAAGTGCGTGATGATTGGGTTTGCTCAATTTTGAGGGGAATTGAAATAAATAAGTGATTTATCATGTTAGATTTGTATCATATCCACAGCCCCATTAAAGAATAATACACATGTTATGCTCCCCACTCAGAGAAAAAAATATGGATTAATTAATGCTTATGCACACAAATTTTAGAAATTAATTTTCTGAACAGAAATTTCACTTTCTTTCATTATAATAATTGGACAATATTTTACTTAGAGAACTAGATAATATATTTTGATTTGGTCTTATGGCCGTCCCAACACTTTTCAGATTCGGGGCTCTATTTCTCAAGAAAGATTATATAACTTTTTTGACCTTTTAAATTAATAAATAAGATTAAACATTGAAATAAAAAAAATGCAACATAGCCTTTCGTAAATATGTTTCTATCAATTTTAATATTGGAATATTTCTTACATCGGAAAGAATTATCACTATAATAGTATATTATTTTATAAAAACAACATATTTGTAGATTATGATTATTAACTTGTGATAATATTTTCAAATTAATCTAATTTAACAATAATGTGATAGTATTATATAACATCATATATATATATATATATATATATATATATATATTTAAAAGATTTAAAATGCTATAAGTGTAAATAATCTCCTTGATAAATCACTTAAAATTTTAAAAAATTTGACATTGTACTATAGCTAATAAAATAAAATAAAAAGGGACAGAAACATTATTAAAGTTATCTGTGTCTGTTTTTATTTTCCCATTATATCTTGTAGTGTGAATCTTTGTCTGGATTTTAGTTTCCTAACTGATAGTGGGCCTGAACTCTATACAATTATTAACTCTTTAAAGTAAAATGCAAGCCTTCATTCTATATATTGGGCCTAGTTAGGAAACAGTGGATATTAAACTGTACATTTCAATTATAAAAGTTTATTTGTAACTCAAGTTAGTTATACTAAATATCAAAATAAACAAATTGGCCTAGATAATAAATAAAATTATCAACTCAAGCCCAACATCATTTGACTAAATTGAAACTTTGTTCATGATATCAAACCAAATTCATTTTCCAACGAATCAAATCAACCTCAAACACAATAAAAATCAAACCAATATTACTATTAGTATGTGTTATATATTCAACTAAACCCGATCATTTCCACTCGAATTCTGCCTAAAGCAATCAAATCAAGTTCAAGAACCCAAAATAAGATTACAGAACAGACCAAGATTGCATTTTTTTTGTACACCAAAATTGATAGTATACTAAACAAAAAAATCTAGCAATATATATATATAATGGTAATCAAAACTGTGCAAGTACATTATTGTGTTCTACCAAACGTATCTACTGATACAACAAGTTATAAGCCGGCAGGTCCTGTATTCTGTGAACATCTTCTAATGACAATTCTCTTTCCAATTGTGTCCTTGTCACTTGTAAAACCTCCTGAAAATATTAAATGAATAAGCCAAAAAAAAAAAAAAAAAAAAAAAAAAAAAAAAAAAAAGGTTGTTAACCGAAAACGAGTTCATTTTCCAAAAGCCCCCAAACCAAGAATTACAATGAATACCTATTCTCCTACTTTTCTACAAATATCATAGAGAGGAGAGAAGAGAGTACATTGAACTCCATATATGAAGCATGCATTGCAAGCCATTGAGCGTCCATCATCGCAAACGTTATACAATATAGGACATCGAATGCCTCTTCATCTTCTGCAATTGATTGAATCAAATTCAGTAACCAAAAAGGAGGAAATTTGGAGATTATTTATGTTGGAAAATAACTTTACCTCCTAATAATCTAACAAAATTAAGTCCGGGAAGACATTTTGGTTTTGCTGCAAAGAAAACGAGGATGGTCCAGATCACATTTATGACTCTATATTCATATTATTAAAGGAGAGGAAACGGAAATTCATCGTGGATGCACCTGAGTATAAGTCAAGCATTTGAATTATCATAAAAGTAACGTTAATGCCCGCGACTGCAAAAGGGTACTCCCATTCTGCACGCTCTCCACCTTGCTTTAGAAGTAACCTACGAAATGGAACCTTCAAATGTTGCCTATTAGTAAAATTTAACATGGAATTTCAAAATATATAATGATTGAAGAAAAAATATCATACAGAGCAATCGTTGTAGCCGAGCAACCATACCGGGTAAGTTCTGGCGAAGAATAACAAGTTCTCAAGCGAAAGGAAGCCACAACCCCTAGGGCCAAAGGTAAGCACAATGAGACACAAATAATTTGAAACATGGAAAAAGTTCAGAAATACATGAGAATAAAATTGTTAAAAGAAACATTTTACATAACCAAAAATTTGGGTTTAATGCCAATTTACCCCCTGTGATATGCGTAATGTTCAATTTAACACCCAGTGATTTGAAAAAGAGCAATTTACCCCTTGTGAAAATTTAAAAGGAGCAATTTACATTCTTCCACGAAGAGTGTAACACACTCACCCAAAATTGAGAGTGAGCGTGTTGCGTAAAAAGACAAAAGTACCCTTACAGGGGTAAATAGCCATATTTATCATAACACAGGGGGTAAAGTGCAACATTTATCAAAACAAAGGGGGGGGGGGGATAAAGTGCAACATTTATCTTAAACGGGGGGTTGGGGGTGGGGTTTGTGGTTAAAAGTGCCACATTTATTGTAAGACAGGGGTAAAGTGCCACATTTATAATAACACCGGGGGGGGGGGGGGGGGGGGGTGTGGTAAAGTACCGCATTTATAAGTTGGCTTGGCTTGGTCAAAGTATAGTGTTTAAAGCAGGGTAGTTTGGTCAATTCGTACTTTTTTTAAAGTTTAAAAATGATAGGGAGGCAGTATGAAACCTTTATAAGATTATAGGGGTGAAGTGCTCTTTTCAAATCACAGGGGGTAAATTGCCATTAAATCCAAAAAGTTGCTCATACTATGAGAACTTTATATGGAGAAAATTTAACGCAGAATCGACTTGGCCAAACTCATCCAACCACAAGACAAGTGTATTTGCACATGCCTTAGGATTAGTCAATCTTCTTAGAAAGTCATCAAATCATAAAAGCAGGTGTATTGCACTTGCCATGTGACTGTTCTGAGATTTTGGTCAAACCCATCTGGGCTAGAATTAGCCTTTGATATGGGGTGATACCTTAGTAAAGAAATATGAAAATGCACCTGAAGTCCGTTGAGGGATTAGCTCCTTGCCAACCCATATCTTTCCATTGCTCGGATATCAAGCCATTAAGCTTAACATTTGGGTATGCGGCATTCCACAGAGCTTGGAGAGCTTCCTGGCATAGGAGATGGATCATGATGTCTTTTAGCAACTAGTAAGTAAATAATATGACGTACGGGAAATTGAAAAAATACACCTCCATTTTAATTTGGAAAATATTGCTAACATACATGACAAAAAGTGAAAAAAAAAAAAAAAAAAAAGGTGCAAGAAGTCAGAAGAATGAGCTTTAGTTAATTATGCCGAAAGAACTTTATACATTTAACCAGATGTCAAGTATGTATCTGACCTATTGGAGCCTCGTCGTCATGGACTTGATGAACTGAAGTGATTCTTTTATTTTTTGAATTACTTTAATCTTAGGGAAATTGCATTTTGCCAGCTTACCTTTAAGCCGTTTGCACTTTACCACCTAACCGAGTTTTTTGCAGTTTGCAATATTTGGTCGTGTGGTAGTGCAACATAACCCGATGACAATTGAATACTAAAAATTGTAATAGAAAATCTCACTTTAACCTAAACGTTCAACCGTATTGCACTAAAGTAAACACCCTTACAGCCACCGCCGAAGGACCCTTAGAAAAATGCAGGGGGCAAGAGCTTTAGGGGTAAATGCAAAATTAGCCAAAGGTAAGGGGGCAAAGTGCGATTATTCCTTACTCTTTTGTAACAAGATTAAGAGGAATTAAATGGAATAAGTGTGAAGAATGTACTTGATGATCAATTCGAGTCTCGTCAAAAGGTACTCCTAATCTTTCTTGAAGTCTTCTCAGTCTTTGTTCCTGACAGAATCCAAAATTAGTGAGTTCAGTTGAGACAACTAAATTATGATCTACAAGTATAATTATAATGAACATATACTGCAGGAGACAAAATGGATACATATGAAACATCATTGTTTCTTTACTGCAAGAGATCATTAAATGCTTTGATACAGTATGTCGGAAAAGAAATCTGATCAAAGATGGCCAAATCACCTGAAGGGGACTTAAAATATAGTCGAGATATTTGTCACTACCAAATCTTTTATTGCTACTTCGGCTGAAAAATCCTCCTATCCATGCTCGTGGTCCAACCATAGCATTAGCTACAAACAACAAAAGCCGATCAGAAAATAAAAAATAGAGGATACAATGTGCGCATTGCAAAATAGAACTAACAATTTCTACTCACTAAAACACCGAGCTAACTGTGATATTACGTGAGCAGAATTATGTGACCATGGCGATTCTTCTCCTCGCTTCTTTCTGTTCCAGTAAAGTTCATCTTCATCAACCTAAACACGTAAACCTCCATAAGCATCAAACATAAGCTTAATTCTGTTTACCAAAATCAATTTTCACGTGAAAAGTAAATAATTACTAGTATCATTTATGAAGGAAACAGAGAAATGGTCTTATATTCATGATGTAATGAAATTCAAGAACAGAATAACTACATACCAGTATAGTTTCTAGCAAGAACTAGTTTAAGTACTCCAAGTTTAAACCATGAATTAAAAAATTGTTTCTTTGATATGTTTCAGTCAGTTAAATAATAGAAACTTTCAATTAAATTAAACTACTCTATATTGTCCAAGATAGTAACAGTCGATCGCGCCTTGCCTAAACACGATCTTCAAATCGATCCCAAAAACAGAATCTAAGAAACTAACATTGATCACTAAATCAACAAATCAAAATTACCATGAAATTACTATAATGGTTAAATTAGATAAAATGAGAAGCTTACTCTTTGATGAGAGGCACAAGAAGGAATACATTTTCTTCGCCTTAATCTCATCAGAGAAAACAATGTAGGATATCAAATTCTCCCATCAAAGAAAAAGAAAAAAAGCAAATTTGATGACAAAAAAGTAACCCAATAATTGCACCAACCCATGCTTAGTTCCTCTAATTCAACCTCTAATCATTTCATAAATCTCAATTAAATACAACCCTTTTTTTTTATCCCCACTCCTTCAAAGCTGTGTTCTTGAAACCCAAAAAGGGAAAAAGATCAAATTTTTAGCTGTCAAGAAGATTAATAGCGCAATTAAAGGGGAACCCTTTTTGTTTGTTTACTTTAATTATGGGAAAAGAATCAATGATGGGTTTAATTTTCGTCAATTGAGATGCGATTTTGCATTATGAGGGTATGTTAAAAGGGGGGACACAAAAAGGTGTCTAAAAGGAAAGGGAAAGGTGTGTGTGTAAATCATGTCACCATTTTTGCATGGCAGTATTAAGACAAAACGAATATATGCAACAAATTAAGAAACAAACAAATACATACACACAAAACATTGAAGTACCTGCAATTAAGGCATTTTTGTTGATGGGAGAAATGAAAAAAGTTGTTGATCTTGTTAATGGTGGCGGTGCAGACAACAGAGGAAATGGTGGGGCCCAGTTGGGGGTTGTGCTGGGTCCAAAATTGGAAGGAGAAAAAATGGAAGAGAAAAAGGAAGAGGATCTGAATCTAGAATTAGCCATGTTGCGAGAACACCGCCCAATTCGTATTATTTTTTGACATTTTCGATTTATAGGAATCAAATTGAGCTAATGCCAATTTACAATATGTAAATGAATAATGTTCAATTTACTCACTTGTGATTTGAAAAATGATACTTTGCTCCTTTGTAAATTTCTTAAAGAAAGCAATTTATCATCTTTAGTTTGAGAGTGTACCTCACTTGTCGAAATTGAGAGTGGGCATGAAAAATGTGGTTGTAACATAAGAGGGTTAAACTGTCATATTTATCAGAACAAATGGAATTTAATCAATTTATCATAACATAGGGGTAAACTGCCATATTATCACAATATAGGGGGTAAAGTGCCATATATTAAAATATCAGGGAGGCAGTGCAATTTTTTTATAAAATTATAGGGAGTAAAATACTATTTTTTAAATTACAGGAAAGACAAATTGAACATTATGAATATCACACCGAAGATTAATTGCCATTAACTCAAATCAAATCTAACGGACGATAACTTGTATTTTTTTTATTGATAATCTTTTGGCAATATAAGGGGATAATAACTTTAAAAATATTGAACTTCTATGTTACGTTAAATTCGTATGAAACCCCTCCAATGTAAATTTTATTGCATAAAATTCTCTTGTATAATAAAAATGTTTGCACGAAACCCCTTTTCTATCCAAAGACTTCTAGAGTTACACCCACTTGTTTTCACTTGTGTTTCATGACACTAAAATAATACTTTTAACGCGTTTAAGTTAATTTTTTTACTCTCTCTGAAAAATAAAAAACAACAATTTTTAACATTAAAAAATAAACCCCAAAATATAGTTCAATATACTCACTTGATGTATAAACCCCAAAATATAGTAATATGAACCCTAAAATATACACTTTTGACACTTTACACCACGAAATTAAAATGTTGGAGCTTTGCACTTTGAAATTGCACATTCTGTAGCAAAGTGTCTCTTCTCAAGGTACAAAATGCCACCATGTTGTCAGAATTGTAATTCGATGGAGCAAAGTGCGAATATTTTAATTCAATAGTGCAAAGTGCAAAAATAATATATTTTCACGATGTAGAATATCAAATACTTCTAAAATCTAAACATAGCTCTACTATGATTTGACATATAAACCGTTTGTGTTATTTTTATTAGTAAAAGTCTCCCAGAAATAATATTTTATTAGCAAAAAACGTGTGTCATCATTTTATTAGTTCATTATACTCATTTGAAAATTAATAGTTGATCAAATGGGGATTATTGTCATTTTCTTAAGAATACATGGAGTTAAATTTTTAAGTTTACACGAAACGAATCGAATATGAATCGTTCGAACATAGAATCAAATAACTCAGAGATAGTTTGAGTAATTCTCCCAAAAGAATTCCAAATCACCCCACCCCCATTCCCCCGTTACCCTCACCTAGTGGAACTAAGGCCATCTCCACTGGAGATGGTCGGGGTCAGGGCGGGCTCAGGGGTGGGAGGTTTCGCCGTCTCCAGTGGAGAGGGCTGCGGGGCGGGGTGGATTGCAGGGTGGGAACAGGGCGGCAGGCGGGGCGGGGAGAGCCCTGGCCATGGTCCGGGGCTCGCGTGGGATCTAGGTTGAAGAAGAAACACGCGCCCCTCTTTAAGTCAGGTGGCGCCACTTGGCGCCAACTGGTTGTGTTTCTTTTTTTTTTTTTTAATTTCTTTCTTTATTTTATTTTTTTAATGTTTTTAAATAAGAAAAAAATTAAATATTTAAGGAAATATTTAATAAAATTAAAATTTTCTCCTAAATTAAATTAAATTTGTAGAATTGAATTATTTAATAAAATTTATTAGTATATTTTGCTAGTATATAATAAAAATATATAATTAATTGTTTAAAAAAAATATGGAGATAAAATTTTTGCATTTAATAAAAATAAAATTTGTTAGTATTTAATTGAATATGCAAAAATTGAGTTTGTCCGGAAACTAGAGAATTGGACTGCATTCGTGTCCGCAAGTCTTGGGCTTGCACAAGTCTTGAAGGTCCGAAGTAATTTTGATCCATGATTTGCACCCCTCCCCTGCGCGCGAGGGAAGAGACTTTAGGTAGCTAGATTGTTATACTACTATATTGTCAAATCATATATAAACCTCAAGATTGTTTCTTCCAATTCCGATGTGGGATACAACCACTTCTATTTCTTTTCTTTCATTTCAAAGGGTGATCTTTGAGAATCAATTTCTCATTCACTTGAACTCCGATTTGGACATACCATATACCGTTTTAATCTACTAACGGAGTAGAATATAATTCCGCAAAGACCCGAACGAATTTTTATACTTATCAAATTTATTTTATCGTAATTAAAAATTTATAATTTAATTACAAATTGGTGGCCTTACATTTATAATAATATCGAGTTAGTTGAAATAATAATTAAACATTACGACAAACAATTTAATTTCCTTCTTGTATTTGTGTGTGCCGTTTATTTAATGTTGTAACTCGTGTTTTGAATAAATTTTAATTTTATTATTATCAACTCTCTTTGATTTTAATATTATTATTATAGTTATTATTATTATTTCTATTATTATTAATATTAACATTAAAACCAAATCAAAACTATTATTATAATAGTGAGAGTGGGAAAGAAAAAAAAGTGAAATTAAATGAGGCTCGGAACCCTGCCATTGGAGACGACCAGGCAGGGCTAGGGGCAGCTTCATGGCTCTGGAGCCCAGCCCCTGCCCCTACCATTGGAGATGGCCTAAGGAGGCTGCTCCTACCATTGGAGATGGCCTAAGGTGACGAAGGTCTACGGCCTGGGAACATTCACTGGTGAGCTTCTTGATTTGGGAATTCAATTTTTCTTTCTCCCCAATTAGTCAACAAAAAGAAAGAGAAAAAGAAAAAAAGAAAAAAATAAAGAAAGCCAAATTGATGGAGTCAAACAAATCATTAAGAAAGATAAAAGTAATTAAATAGCAAAATTTCTAAAATAGTCATGTAACTTTGAGATTCTTTAAGAAATAGTCTTATAACTATATTGAACACACATTTAATCCTTTAACTTTCTCTTATTTTAATTTTAGTCCTATGTATTACAAATTTGTTCTCTAACTTTCATTAAGTTTCAATTTTCGTTCTGTAGTTACAAATTTTGTCCTCCGACTTTTAATAAGTTTCAATTTTTGTTCTTCAATTACAAAAAATCTCCGGTAATAGGATCAAATTTGTATTTACAGGACGGAAATTGAAACATATTAAAAGTTAGAGGGCGATATTTGTTATGCCCTTAAAAGTAGTGGTTGAGAGCCAGTGATGTCAAATTATTACTTTATGTGAGAGGATATTATTGAGAAAAATAAGTCCATTTTTGGAAAGGAATTGTTATTGAGGGACATCACAAAAAAAATATAATAGCAAAAATAAAGGAACAAGGGGAGTATAAGTTTTTTGAGTTTATCACGTTATCACTTGTAATTAAGTTTAAAAATATAGCTAGTTGTATCTCGAGAATGAGTTTTTTTGTAGCAATGTTTTATGATATATACGTCGTGTTCAAGAAGAAACATAAGGGCATGGATCAAAATTTTGTTTTCGATGTATGTTTCGGTCAATTGAATATTAGATATTTTTCGAAAAGTTTCCGGAAACGTCTTGAAAAAACAAGAAAAAATTTACCAAATTAAGTAAAAGGGAAGTTTCAAGCTAGAGTATCATAAATACACCTTATTTTTGTTTCCATTGATTAAAAAAAATAGAAACTTTTCGATGTTTTCGACCATAAAATAATGGGAATTTTGATCCATGCATGAGGGTAATATAACTTGTGACAATCTATATTTTTTGAAGAATCAAATCCTAGGAGTCAAATCACAATTATTAATACTATGACATAATGGGTTTTCTATCACATATTCACGTCATATTCTGGTGTCGCATACGTAGATTTATTCATAACTTTACAAATTCGTAATTCGTGTGAGTCTACAAATACACTTGTTCATAAATGCATACGTGCGACACTAAAATATGTAGTAGATATTCTCAGGTGTATGACCACTATCATTAATTGGTCATAATTTCCTCATTGTTCGGATAAATCTTCTTTTTCAAATCCTTCACAAATTGATCAAAATTTCTTTCCGAAGATCCATCAATTTCAATTGCTCTATGTAATATAGCTCGTAATTTCTTTATTTCTTGTTTCGATCCATCTGAAGCACTCATAAAAGTTTTGATCTTTTTTGCAACTTCGTCCCTTTTAATTCCGGAATTTATGGATGTTCCATCACAAAGATCAATCCCAATCTTCCAATCATCAACTACTAATTTCTTATTAGTTGGTTGATCATATGTTATTGGATAACAAATCATTGGTGTACCACACCAAATACTCTCCAAAATCGAGTTCCATCCACAATGTGTCAAGAATCCTCCAACAGCAGGATTCGAAAGAACCATAATTTGATTACACCAAGGAATAATCAACCCTTTATCCTTGACTTCAGCAACGAATCCCGTCGGAAGAACCTCTGCATCAATCGAACTCACAATGTCCGATCGAACAACCCATATAAAATTAACTTCACTAAGTAGAAGTCCATAAGCTATTTCTTCAAGAACTTGTTTACTAGTATGAACAAGGCTCCCAAACGAGACATACAGAACCGAGCTAGGGGGTTTGGAGTCGAGCCATTGGGCGCAATCTGATTCGAACCTTAAACTCTTGGTGACATTTGTATTTTTGGGAAGATTTTTTGATAAATTCATAGGGCCAATTGCATAATTTTTCTGGATTTTTTTGTTTAGTGCTGATATTGTGTCTGGTTCTAGTTCTTGAATTGTATTGTATAAGATGAAATCAGCTTTTTCAACTTCATTAAATGCCATGTAAATTACTTTGTAATTTATAGTGTTTATTTCAGCTTCCTTGAGATATGGCATCAAGTCCCTTGTACTAATTGTCTGAATTCCAGGTAGGTAGTTTATTTCCTCCTCAATATTATCTGATAATAAAGAACAATATATGTTACATTTAAGAGACAATATTCATTTGAGGTTATATGTAAAACAATCCTCTGTTTTCGTGTAATGGTAATTATATTTTTGTAAGTGGCAATTTACCCATGTGTGATGGTAATGTGACAATTTACCCCTCTGTGTTATGATAAATATGACAATTTATCTCTTTATGTTACACAAACAATTTTTGTGCCCACTCTCAATTTCGACAAGTGAGTTACGCTCTCCGCCTGAAGGAGATAAATTGCTTATTTAACATTTTCACAAGGGGTAAAATGCTCTTTTTCAAATAATATGGGATAAATTGAATATTATGCATTTTACGGGAGTAAATTGGCATTAACTCATATTTACAGAACGAACAAAGGGGACAATTAATTTACTTGATGGAGTGTGCATACCTTTGCATGGAAAATGACCATTTTCTCTTAGAATCTCTGTATGATTAGCTAAATAAAATACCAAAGCTGGTTCAGTCCAAAATGAGACACTAACAAGTTTATGCTTCTTGGCAATGGATGCACCCCAATGAAAAATAGTGTCAACAACCAAGAAATGGACCATAGATGGATTAAATTCGATTATTGACCCAACAAATTCATCCACACGAGCTGGGAAATGTTCCAATAGCGATTCCCGGTACTCCACCAAGTGAAGATCTCGATCGAATTCAATAGGAAAACCATCATTAATTGTGGTGTAACGTATGTCCAGACCCGATTCTCGTGCTTTAGAAAAGACGTCGAATTCACTTGTGTCATTGCTATTTTGGGATTTAGACAACATGTGATGAACAAATTCAAAATGAGCAAAAGTGATTGAAAAGCCATTTGAAGCAAGCTTCAAAGCTAGATTAACAAATGGGTTGATATGGCCTTGATAAGGTACTGAAATCATGATGGCATGGGGTTTGCTGTCGTACCTATCCATTTTGTGATTGGTGTTTGGATTTTGTTTTATGAGATATACATCAAAATTGTTGATAACATATATGTGGTGTGTTATAAGCCATAAGTCACGGCGTAGGTGTCTCGTTTCGCTTAATTAAATTGAAATATTATACGGAATAAATCAAATTCAACGAAGCTCGTGCAAAGTCTGTATCACAATTATTTTATTTAAATTTAATTAATGTGGTATATTAATCAAAGACCAAGTACTATTATAAAGAGAAAAGAATATTAAACATTTACCATTGAGCATATTCATGTAAAAAATAGCACATGCAAGAACGTGATAAGCTCTGTGTTACAGCATCTAAAGTCAATGATCGATTGCACATTATTCATCCATCGTTAGATCATCTCCGATTGATCGATGGTGGAAACTAAACTTATAATTTAGGTCAAAGATTTAAAAAAATCTTCCAATTCATGTATTTTGAAAGATCGATCGGATTATAGGATGATTCAAATATAATCTCATTTTTAGACCTTTTTTAATCTAGATAAAGTGCATAAAGCACAACCTTTGTGAAGAGATTAAAAAAAATATATTTTCTTTTGTGTGAATAAAATTTTCACATTTTTATGAGTAAATAATTGCTTCATTTTTTGTTCTATGTCTTTATGTGAATAAATATTTCACATTTTTTCTGGTAACAATAAATATTTCACACATATATTTTAATTTTATCTTATGTCAAGATGTGACTTTTTCTTTTTTTTTTCCATTATGATCGATACAAACATATGGCCTATAAATATTTTTTTTAGTATCGAAATATTCAAAAAATTTAATTAAAAATGTTAAGCGAAATATAAACTTAAGAAAAGTTAGGCAAAACAAATACTTTAGCAAATTATTAAAACGTGAGATCCTAAAGACTTAAAATTTGAGGGAGAATAATCTTGTGCATGTATAGATGAATAATGGTATTTTAAGAGGTTAAAATATAAGTTTAGCCTCTCGATCATTGGAGATGGTATTGGAAACCCAATTAGTGACATCTGTTTTTCATCATCTCAAGATTCCCATTGCAAGAAATTGGAGCAATAATAAATAGAAAGAAAATAAGGAGAATAAATTAATTCAAACGTTTTAACACATTAAAATTGGATTAAAGATTCAATTAAAATAAAGGTGCAAATTTTTTGGGGCGTTACATTTAGCAACAACAAAATCGGCAGAGAAGCACACAAAACAAAACAAAACACTGATGGAAATTGGAAATTCAAATTCAATTTGGGCACTTTATACATATCAGTTTCCAGGTGGTGCGTGTTAAATGATATATATTAAATGATTCATCTCTCTAACAGCTTAAACTTTTAGATGAGTTGGTCATTCAATATGGTATCATAGCTCATGCCAAAAGAAGGTCATGTGTTCGAATCCCTCTGCCACCTATTTCTAAATTTCACGTGTTAAGCTTGAGTAAATGAATACTGTCTACACACGAGGGGCGTGTTAAATGATATTATATTAAATGATTCATCTCTCTATTCTCTAACAATTTAAGCTTTTAGATGAGTTGGTCATTCAATAGTGCGGATGTCATAACAGTTAAGTCTCCTGGACAGCAGTTGGCTGCGGTAATAAACCTACTACCGGAATTTAAAGGTTTCCCACAGATATAAATTCCACCAGAATATACGGAAATCTGATACGGATACCTAGTTATGATCCCTCTCCAACAACAATTTTGACCGATGTTCTTAGACTTGGTTGATTTCCATGTTCCATCGTCGTTGGTAACAGACGACGTGCATCAGCGTTACAATTTGAAATGTTGTTTAAAATGACTATCATCAACACCACAACCACCAAAATATTATTGTAATTGGACCATTTGATTATAAATTCGAACATGGCCGAGTTTGAGCCAAATATATCAGAAAATATATGAGACAGGCTTGAGCCTGTGTATAACTATGTAGTCCGACAATATTTAAGTTTAAGTGATTTAAAGCTCGGCTCACAAGACTCGATTGACAGTCCTACACATAAGAAGCCTCGTCAACAAACTAAAAACAAAATTGCTAGTGCAAGCTAAAATAACTAAAAAGAAATTAAATTAGAAAAATTATGAGGACTTATATATGTTACAATATATCTATAAAATGAAACTACAATTAAGTAACACTAAGAGGTGTAAAAATTGATAAATTTTTGGTATCCATTTATGGAACTGGGTAGGACTTGTTGTTGCACATGCATTTATAAGCCATAGGGCAAGTCTCAGCTTCTTCAATAGATGAGCAAACAAAGCTAACCATCACTAATCGGCATGGGGTACAAGATCCACAGGCGTGAGTACAATCAGGTAAGCGCGACCCAGCAACCCGCATTGGGTCTGACCTCTTATGGACAAATGGCCTCCTGACGACCCGATTGAGATTCGGCTTCACTATTAATGGATCCTTCTTACTAGACCGTTGTTGGTGATTATGGCCATGATCTGTCAAAAGATAAATCAATTAGACACTTAATTAATTAGGGATATTATCACTAATCATTAAATATATCTTAGAGCATGCAAAATAACATATGAAATAACTGGCAGGATAAGTATTTAATGTAATTTAATCGAATTTATACCCGGCTTCCAAAACAAAAAAAAAAAAAAATAGAGCTGGGAAGCGGTACTAAATTGACGGGTCAAATCGGTTTGAATTGGATCATTTTTTTTATTATTATTATTAAGATTCGATTAGAAGAGTTGGAATGGACTAACATTTGTAATTATAAATAGTAAAATGAGGTATCTTTGAAATTAAATGTATGTTTTGTACTTAATTTTAGCTCGACATATTCAAAATATGAGGACATCGGATATATTATACTCTGTATATTTTTACTGATTAAATTTAACTTTTACTCGTCCAAACTAAACAAAAAGAATCACGATTATGTCGTAGCGCGCTACTCAATGTGAATCGCAAGTACCAACATGCCATCATCATCAATTCGTTGCGATTTGATCCTATATGTTCATACCCAATTTGATTAAATCTAAATTACTCGTAAAGCAAGTGTAATTCGATTATTAATTACTCTTAGAAGAGTAAGTAAATCAATTTAAAAAAAGATTGAAAAAAAAAATTATATCCACTAAAAAAAAGTTAAAAATAGAATAAAAAGAAGTCATACTTGGAAGAAGCTTGCTAGTGTGTCTTGCATACATGACTGCAGGAAGCAAAATCAGAATAATGAGCACAACTTTAAATTTGCAAACAACACCCTTCATCATCTTATAATTTCTTTTCTTCCCCTTGTTTGTTTCATATACTAAACTTATAATTACTTATAGAAGGAGATAGAGAAAAGGTACATAAATTCCGGTTATATATATAGTTCGGCAACAAAGAAACTGAATTAAATCAAATCACAGGCAAATGAAAGTTCACATGAAAAGAAACAAAAAAGTCACAGACTCATTTGAAAATCACACTTTTGTGAAGAATTGTGGTAATGATCGATAAATTTACTGAATAGGCAAAGTTGTAATGATTTTACGTGAGTGTAATTGAATAGAGAAATTAACTTGGACAGGGACCAATTAATTGAGAGTTTTGGCATTAAATGTAACTCGTGGTGAAAGGTGAGTTTTAAGGAAAGTAAATGAGCAGTAAATTGTGGGCTCAATCTAATGTGAATGTCATTTAATGCTCTAATGTTTGGGCTTGAAATGATTTTTGGGCCCATATTGTGATTTTAAATATTTGAATATATAAGCTCAAGAACGCAGAAAGCCCAAAAACTTAATTCACTTATCAAAATTGGGCCTATTGGATAAAAAAAAGAAAAAAATGAAAGACTCAAAATTCAAATAGTCTCAACAGGAGAATTAATTGAACAAGTTCTTAGATACATCATTGGTTAATTAATGTAATTATTTTATGTTATAAATTATCTCAAATAATATAATGCATCAGATTTGATTTTTAAAATTTCCAGATAACTAGCATAAACTATATTGTTAGATATATTATGCTTTCTTAATAGATGCTCTCTTTTTCTACATAATTAAGTAATTAGCCAAGGAATTAATTTTTTGAATTATGGTTGAATTATTCTCCCTTGTGGTTATCGCCCATATGGTATCAATTAACTTTAAGGTTCTATTTTAAAAAGTTGTCGCCCATATAGTATCAATATTAAGTTATATTAACCAATTAGATACCAATAGAAAACACAAATATCCAGCCAATTTTTTGCTATATTAGAATCTTCATTTATTCATTTAAACAAATATTTTAATAAAATACTTGTCAATGTGATTTTAACATTTTAAGAATCATAAACATCATATTAGAAAGAAACATGTCCAACCATTACACAAGATATTATTGAAACAAGATATTAACCTTTTTTTTTTTTTAAAAAAAAAAAAAAGAATATGTATTCTCATAATTAATTAGACGAACCACATGCTCTACGTACTAAGTTATTCTTAATTGGTCAAGTCAGATAAGGTGTATGTCGATTGACAGGTAACCTTAATTTTAAAAATGTGAAGTAATTGTTGATTTTGCTCCTCAGTTCTTGTATTTTTCCCAGTATTTGTACATGTGTACAAAATGTTAATTTTTTTTAATTTTTTATATAGTTGTATATAATATTACATCAGATAAGCATATATAGCTGGTCCACAGTCAAATCTTGCTACTTGAGATCAAATATTATTATACTCCTTTAACTTATTTCCTAAGTTCCTACATTCTGACCAGCACCCCATAGGCCAGGATAAATTGTTTAGTAATTAGTATTTTCAACTCGAATAATAATTACTATTAATAAGTCTTGAACTTTTACAGTTCCCAAAATTTATGAAATATTTTTATAATCATGATCAGGGTGTTGTGGAAGAGATGAGCATTTATTTTCCTAAAGGAGGACCCTTTTTTTTTTTTTTTTTTTTTCTCAAATGAAAATTTTATTATACATAAAATTCGAATCACTAATAGCTTATATACTATACCATTACATGTAAGAAATAAGACATAAACAAATATCTACAAATTTTACTTTTTCAAGGATTGATATTACACCCTACTTCATATAAAAAAGGGTTTATCCGAAATAAACATCTGCTTCATATAAAAATGGTTAATTGAAATTTACGATAATGTCAATTTACCTCATGTGAAATACATAATGTTTAATTTATCCACTTATTATCTGAAAAAAAAAAATACTTTACCTCACTGTGAAAATTTAAAGTAGAAATTTATCTCCTTCAGCTGGAGAGTGTAACTCACTTACCGAAATTGAGAGTGGATGAAAAGTGCCTTTGTAGCACCGGGGGGGTAAATTGCCACATTTATCATAATATATGAAGTAAATTCTCACATTTATCATAACACGCTACATTACCATAACACATGGGGTAAAGTCAGGCACGATGTGAAACTTTTATAAGATTACAGGAAGGTAAATAACTCTTTTCCAAATCATATGAAGATAAATTGAATATTATGAATATCACAGGAAAGTAAATTGCCATTAACTCTGAAATTTACATACTCAAAATATTCAAAATAACTTCTTTGTGAAAAAAAAATTAGTTAAAAAAACCTCATTTTAATATTAAAAAAGAGGTTCACGTCTCCCTAAACCTTAACAAAAAGTTTAATTTAAAAAAATAGGTTCACGTCTCCCTAAACCTTTAAAACACTTTTTCTTGTGCATTATTAAGACTAAAATGTCCTATATTATATCAAATAAAAACAAAAATCGTCAATTGATCACCCACCACCCACCCACCAAATTCTAATTACACGAAAGCGTACTCTGCATATTTTTATTTATTAACAAAGATTGTAGATTGATAATTAAACATATTTGAAATCAAGAGGTAAATTTCTTCGGACATATAAAATGGAATTGTCTTTTCAGTATAAAAATAGAGTTTCAGTTCGCTTTTCTTTAGTGTTAATAACACCTTGCACACAAAGAAGGCCTAATATCGTCTCTCTTTTCTCTTTACTGTGTATATTGTTTTAATAATAAGATAAATTGTTCATTAAACATATCAACCCGATCTAAAACCGATACCTAAAAATAAAATAAAAAGGATCAATCAGTCAAATTCAAAATCAAACTTGCAATCAATTTTGACCAAGTCATAGTCGCCAATGGATCTATGACATGTACTATTGACTTTTCTAATTATAGTAAGCAGTCCGAAGTGAACTTATTCTCTGACTCGATTGTAAACTTCCTCCCGCCCGCCATCATAGAAACTTAGTCTAGTAGTAAATAACAGTCAAATGAAGCTTAAATCCAGAGGGGGGGGGGGGGGGGAGCAAAATTTTGACTTTTGGATTTTTTTTAAAATAGTAATGCAACTATACTCAACTCTCAACTCATAATTAGTAATTTAACTTTACAAATTTCGTCATTTAAATTTTAATTAGTTTCAATTTTCGTCCTGCAATTATAAATTTGATCATGTGATCGAAGAGAAAGTTTGTAATTGAAGAACGAAAATTGAAAAACTACTGAAAGTTATAGGATCAAATTTATAATTGCAGGACGAAAATCGAAACTTATTGAACGAAAATAGAAACTTACTGAAAATTATATGACTAAATTTTAATTGCAGGACGAAAATATAAACTTATTGAAAGTTAAAGGACGAACTTTGTTATGCATAGAACTAAAATTGAAATTTGATGAAAATTAAAGGACTAAATGTGCTACATGACTATTTTGAAAGTATCTCAAAGTTATAGGACAATTTTTAAAAAAATTCCCCCAAAAAAGCTTAAAAATCTTGACTTCTATATATATAAGCCCATAAAGGTTACATAAACACACACAAATCTTTCAACACCCTTTTCATATTTTTGTGAAAAAATCCAAAATGAGTACATTTTCAAGAAACCCAACATCCCAATTTAGCATAAAAACAGAGGAATACAGAACAAAGGGTGCTTCCAATTACCATATCAATAATAATAATCACAGCCGGAGAGTTTTTCCGATACGGCGGAGCAGCCCTAATCATGTCAACATCAATAACAATATGATGATGATGATGAATTCTATTAGCTATAGGCGTGATAGGGCAATAAAAAGACAGCTTTTTTTGAAGACATATAAATTGGGTTCTGTAAATTCTGTAGGAAATTCAAGAACTCAGAAGCTGAAGAATGTAGGTGTGAAAGTGAAATCGGCGATGGTGGCGGTTTTAGCTTTCGTGAGAGGTGCCGCGTTGAGGTCGTGCGGGTCCCGGTCGGCGGTTCGTGCTTCGTCTCCGACTAGGAAAATTAAGTTTTGTTGATAAATTAAAGGGAAATTATACTTACGTAGTTAATTATTTAATTTTCTTTTTCCTTTTTAATTTGTTTGTAGATTTTTCCTACATCAAAAGATGAGATATTTTTAAGTTATTCCGGCAAATAAGATTCCGATACACTTTGGGTTGAATTTGATTTTATAATCTAACATTTTTCAGTATGATTTCCTCATTTGATTACAATCGTTTGGTTGAATTTAGGTATAATATGGATAGTTTTTAGTATTAGTGTTATTAGTTAATTATAAGTTTTATTATGTAACAATTTCAAGTTTTCAATCTCATAATTCAGAGACTAAATGTACAAAATTAGGATAATCTTTCGAAAACGAAAGTGCAAAATAGGGACTATTTTGTGGACAAAATGCTAATATTTTAAAGATTTTTAACAAAAAATACAATTTTATAAAGTGCGGAAAGAAAAACTTTTTGAAATACTAAAAATGCAATTTATCTCATTACTTTATACAAATACATAGTAAAATTAAATAAACATAAAAGGCCTATACCCATTCAACCAATGTTGCATGACCACACATATGTAACAAAATCCTAAATCAATAAAACACACACACAATTCTAAACCATCTCTTTTTTGCCTTCCTTTTCTTCTCTCATTCTCCCTCCCTCAAACAACAAACCATCTCTAATAAAAAACGTTCAAAAGAGGAAGAAAAAAGAGTCACCTCTTCTCCGGTGGCTCTTAATGATCTCCGCCAGTACCACCACCTCCCAAAATGAATAATGCACCTCCACCTCCATATGTAATGCTCCAACAAAACCAATATGGAAGCAACGCCCACCAACCCCCCTACCGTCGAACCATTCCTCGATACCAACACAAAAAATCAAGTGGCGCCAAAAGATGTTGTAGGTGCATTTGTTATTGTTTTTGTTGCATCTTAATGTTACTCGTCATTCTATCATTCCTTTCTTTCTATTTCTACACTATTTACGGCCCAAAAATCCCTTCCTACAAAATCGAAAACTTTGAGGTCAAAGCGTTCGATGTTCAACCTGATTTTAGCCTCAACGCGGAGTTTCAAGTGACCGTGAAAGCCGAGAATCCAAATAGCAACATTGGGTTCATATATGGAAAGGGCAGCTACGTTATTGTTACGTACACGGATACAAATCTTTGCTCTGGAAAGTTGCCAAGTTTTCATCAAGGGCCTTTGAACACGACTCTTATGAAAGTTGATCTTAAAGGGAAAAGTGAGTTTGGATCGGGTTTGCAACAAGCGTTCACTGAGAATCAAAATAGCCATAGGATTCCATTGCTTGTGAAGATTAAGGTACCCGTAAGCGTTGTCGTGGGGGAGATTCCATTGAGGCAATTTGATGTTTTTGTTAATTGTTCTATGTTGGTTGATAACTTGGCTCCTAACAAGAAAATTGGTATCATTTCGAGTAACACCACCTTTGCTTATGATTTATGGGGTTGAAGGAGAATTTAATGAATGTCTCTCTTTATGGGATAATCTTTGCATTTCATGAATGTAGCATATAAGTTTTTTGAGGATTAATTCTGCAAAGAGTAGATTTTTTATGTATCTTGTTAAGATTGTTGATCAAGATTTTATATGTTGTTCCTTGTTCAAATATGCAAAATTAATCCCATACTTTTTTCTAAAATAAATCAAATAGAAACTTATGATATATAAATGCTTATTGTTTGGAGAAATTGCTATATCTATATGTATATGGTAATTAGTTCTTCAATGAAATGAAATCGTATTTTGTCAAATATGTTGATAATTCAAACATGAGGTAAATTTTCTTGTTTACATTTTAAGACTCCGCGTATTTGAGCCCTCTAAATTATTACGACGTTTTGACCATCAAATGACATATGCTCTCGACTTTCCCTAATCGTTTCTTGCGTACAGAGTACAAACTAGGTTCATCTAAAATTCTATGTGTACTATATATTGGAGGAGTAGAAAAATACTTGTATGAAATTCCACAATTGTCCTTAATATTTTTACGTCACATCATAATTGACGCCATATGTGATCGACCTATATATTATGTATCATATTTGCGAGAATCTTTTGAAGCCCGATCATCCGCTACCAGTCGGCGTCAATGGTATCTTGAAGTTAAAGAGATTATTTTCTGCACCATAAAACACTAACACGCAACTTCGATTCGTAAGTTAAAATTAAGACCAACCAAATTACAAAATACAAATGCCTCACTTTCTGTTTATTTACATTTTTCTATGCCTCTTAATTTTATTGTAGGCTTTATTTTTTTATTGTTTTAGAGCAACTATTACGCACCCGTCACTGCTAATTAGACATTTGTACAAAATACAAACCACCATGGCTTGGAAATGGTGCTCATAAAGCATTTTTATTAAACAAAATAAATAAATTGTTTGAATTTTTTAATTTCATATACACGATTCGATTATACTTTCTATCTAGTATAATAGAGTATAAATATTAGAAAATTTCATATCTATTTATTAAATATGACTTTTGTATATTTGTGGATATACAAAATGATTAAAGTATAAATTTAATAGTTTGCAGTAAACTGATGTTTGGATCTTCAACTAATTATCGTATTGTCTGCCGAAAATTAAGAATTCAATGATCTTGATCCAGATCATTGATATTGATACATTAAGAATTGAGGTGTTTTATGTAATATGATTAACATAGAACTAAACTAGACGTGAATTAAAATCTATTATAAGATGTCGTTAACTTAATATTTCAATATATGTATGTCACACGATGATCATATATGAATTAATCTAAATCTTGAGTAAGCATAAACTCATGTTTACGTCAACGAGTCATTTTGACTCATAGGTAGTGAGTTGTTCATTCATCAGGTCACACACTTATGTATTGGAGGCCCGTTGAGATAAATGACTGGAAATGTGCACTACAAATACGGTTTTTAACGCTCTTTTGATGGGAAACTGGTTAATTGATTATCTTAAGTGTTATTTTTTGAACTGAATGATCGACTACTCTGATTTGTGAAAACGTTCATAAATCAAATTGATCACTAATAAATGGAACTTAAGGATAAAGAAAAAATTAGAGGGACGAAAATGTAATTTTGCCTACCTTAATTATGAACAAATTCTTGGAGGATTAAATCAAATGTAATGATTATATCAATGGACACTTTGACCTTTCGAGTAAAATTTATTGTAAGGACAAGAGTGCAATTTCAGGTCTTTAATGGAGTCACTTGGAATTATTATATTGTATGTATTAATTAATTAGTTTAATATTTAATTGTTCAATTTATTGGAGCTTGAAATTACATGTCCATGGATCTCAATCTCGGTTCCTATTATTCTACGATTGAACCTAGATTAAACTCTCGATATATTTTGGAAAATTGGTTTTCTGAAATATAAGCCAAGAATTAATTGAGATATTTAATTGATCAATTGTGAACTAATCAATTTAAAATATCACAATTGATTAACTCAAATTTAATTATTTGTGTAGGAATTTTCTTGTTAGTTAAATGCATTTTTTTATGATTATATATGATATACTCTTTTTTTATGATTATATATGATATACTCATAATATAAAAAGAGAGTTATAGTATATGTCATAATTTAGTTTTAATATATATATTTTTAAAATTCTATTAATCTATAACATTTCTTAAAGTTTAATATTGTTTTCTTTCTGAAAAATGTCCTCGTAAATAGCCGCAACATGACAATATATTTTAAATTTTCAGTATTCGTTCTCAAGAGAGAAAACAATTATGTTATCAGACTTCTCAGTTACTTTCTCCTAATTCAAATAGGACTTCATTTATTTCCTTCAAGGTAATTAATTGCATTACTTATATTTTAGGGTGAATTACAGTTTCCCCCCTTAAACTATGGGAGTGGCATCAGTTACCCCCTAGAGTGTCAATTGTAACACTTACCCCCTCTATTATAGTTTTATAATTATTATTCCAAGACTAACCCCCGGCCCTTTCATAAATAATAAAATTATTTATTAATCTATCAAAATAAATATGTCTTCTATCAATTATGAATCCATTCATCCACCAAACAATATTATGTTTTAATTTCTTTATTTCTTTTTTTACCTTCCTCTTTTTTATCTCAAAATTTTCCTTCATTTTTATCTCATTTCTTATAATCGAAGGAAACAAAAGAAATGAAGGAAACAAAAGAAATGAAGAAAATGAAACATAATATTGTTTGGTGGATGGATGAATTCATAATTAATAAATATATTTTTTTTATAAAGAAATAAAGAAATTAAAACATAATATTGTTTGGTATCAAACTAGAATTTCGCGAGAAAGAATTTGAAGGAGAATTACTCAACAGTTTGAATAATAATTCATACCGAAAATAAATGAGATAATTATCACCAAATAAAAACTCATAAAAATACAAAGAAAAAATTGAGATAGAAATAAAAAAAATTGAAACATAAAATAAAAAAACAAATTGAAACAGAAATAAAGAAAAATTTTGAGACCATAAACCGAAGGAAACAAATGAAATGAAGAAATTGAAACATAATATTGTTTGGTGGATGGATGAATTCATATTTAATAAATTATTATTTTTGATAAATTAATAAAGAAACAATTTATTTGTTATAAAAAGGGCGGGGGTAGTTTTGGAATAAAATGTTCAATACTATAACAGAGGGGGTAAGTGTTACAATTGATACTTTAAGGGTATAATTGATACCAACCCCATACTTTAAGGGGGTATTTTATGGTTGAATTCATTCGGTTTATATAAAAACTCAAATTCGGTCCTATTAGAAAATAACGCAAATATAATTACTTAACTCAGTAAACAAGACTTTCTTTTTTTTGATAAATTAGTAAACAAGACTTAAACGATATATAACTTTATATAGGTATGACAATTTGTTCTTACACTTTACTCTGAGAAGGAAAATTCCTTTAGGAGAAATTTACACGTAGACTACAATCTTATAAAAGGAAGTTCCCATAAAAAATTATACAACTTACCCACTGAAAGTCCTTTTTTATTTCTCCTTTTCTTTTTTGGTAATTTTCCAAATAAACGTTTCGCCCTTAGATAATATAAGACCTTAATATCTCGGTATATTACATGACACAATTTTGTAACAAAAGTAAGAAATTTCTCTCTTTTTCTATACTAAAATCGCCCATCACCTTAGAAAATTAGAAAAAAAAAATTCTTTCAATTCTTGGATTTACACTTAGTAGAAGGTGAACGAAGTTGAATGTTAAGGGTTAAAAGGATCAAGGAAGTTCAATAATCAAATTTATAAAAGCGTGAAACCAAAAAAGTTCAACCGAAAATAACAAAGGACAGGTTACTTTTGGTATAATACGATTTCTTCTTTTTGCATATTTAAAATACTGTCGTTATGCGTTTTGCGTGCATGTTTTAGTGTAAATTATTTTTAAAATATATCGGGAACATAATATCAATCGAATTCCGCGATTTGTATTATTCAATTGGGTCTAATCGTTCTTGATTGGATTGGGTAAAAACATATACCCACCCCACCACCCCAACAAAATTATTCTTATTCAGTCCCTTTATTTATTTATGCAGTTAGTTACGATTTAATCAGCTTTTCCTCAACAATAATTCAAACAAATTATCCATTAGATCATCAAAATGTTTGATATTCTATTTGGTTGGAGAAAAGCTTCAAAATGGTAATATATCAAATCTTGTCCATTTAATGTTGTCTTTGGCTTTGAGTAATAATCATTCAGCATTGTAAAGATTGAAACTTTGACATTAATTTGTTCTTTTTTTTTTTTTTTTTAAACATTATGAAGTAAGAAACTGATAAGAAGCGTTCAATGCCGACTCAAACTTCTGAAGAACAAGAGAGTTTGCATCGTAAAACAATTGCGTGCAGACGTGGCCGAGCTTCTCAAACACGGGCACGATCAAAATGCCTTTGAAAAGGTAAAAAGCTTTTTCCTTTTCGTAACGAGTTTAATTTTCGAATTTCAATTAGTACTATATGTATGTTATTGACTTATTGTAGGAATAAATTTAATTGGTTTCTTAATTTCTTTTCATTTTATAAATATATTTTCAGGTTGAGCAGCTTTTCAAGGATGAAAGTATGATTGAAACATATGAGCTCCTCGGAGACTTTTGCGAATTTGTAATAGTTAATCTTCCTTACATCCGCAAACACAAGTATGTATAATTATTCAATCTCTTTTAATAAGTATTACAAATTATTCAAAAATAAATAAATTATTCCAATTTCAGGGATTGTCCGGATGATATAAACGAAGCAGTGTCGACTCTGATTTTTACATCAACAAGATTTGGAGACTTACCAGAGCTTTTCTCTGTTCGGAAACTCTTTGGAAATCGATATGGTCAGATATTCGTAACCTCTGCACTTGAATTACTACTCGGAAATCTTGTGAATGCTCAGGTTACTTAGCCATCAAAATTTTGTACACATTAACCAAATTAAATTATATATGAAATAATAACATATAGAAAATTGTTTACTAATTTTATGTTACAGATAAAAGAGAAGTTGTACATTAAAAATGTGTCTGATGATGTCAAGTACAAATTGCTTGATGAGATAGCTAGAAGCTGTATTGAAACAGGACGTTTGTTACTTGAATATGAACCTTATTTTCGACAACATAAGGTAATTAATATATTCTCTTATGTGATTTTATAAATTAGTGATTTGTAATTTAATTTCTTGGTTTAAATAAAATTAAACCCAAACTTTATGAATAAAAATCTTGGTTGAGTTCGTACTGTAACAATTTTTCCTAGACCTTGTAGTTAGGAATACACCACTCAATACATTGTGGGAGCATGACATCGTCAAAAAATATGATGTGGTGGATTCGTAGCTACAAGATTTAGGAAAAATTCTTCGACCAAATCTAGGTAAGAATGGTAAAATTTCAAAAATAATCTTGTAACTTTGATATTCTTCCAAAAATAGTCCTGTAAATATACCAAATACACATTTAGTCCTCCAACTTTCATACAATTTCAATTTTTGTCCTATTCATAACAAATTTAGTCCTCTAACTTTCAGTAAATTTCAATTTCGTAGTTACAAATTTTGTCCTCCAATTTTTAATAATATTCAATTTTTGTTCATTTACAAAAACTTTCTTCGATATTAGGACCAAATTCGTAATTACAGGACGATAATTGTTATGCATATGACTAAAATTGAAATTGAGTGAAAGTTAAAAGGTATTTTTGAAAAATTTCCAAAGTCAGATAAGAATGAACACACCTTTGTTAAAACTAACTATATACCACACTACAGGCAAACAAAAGTAGCAGCAATGAGATTTCGACTGCAGATGTTCGATCAAACCATCACGACAGAGCCATTGAACGGCAAGTTTCCGAGAGCATGAATACTTGTACCGGAACGAGAAACGAGCTCACTTTCCCGCTAGAGGACTCTTCTTCAGAAACTTCATTTCAAATGCTTAAAGAAATTACATATCTTGATGACATTGAAGAGTTTGTTTCACCCGTAAACAAAGATCAAAGGCTATTCATGTTCAAGTCATTTGGAATCAATCCTGAAGAACAAAGGCTTTCTCAAATCAAGAATTCAATTTCAAGAAGCTCGAGAAAGACGAGCAAAAGAAAAAGATTGAGGAGAAGTGTGAACGAAATTGAATGTGCGATGTACTATGGCGAATCAAATGAGACATCACCTGATAACAAACATGAATCCAATTATCGGAATCTGCAAAGGACCATGATTCAATATTCAGGTAAAGATGAAGGAGAAGACAATGAGACACATTGTTTACGGGCGATGACTATGCCAACTGAAAGGATTAATGAAGACAACATTTATAGAACAAAGTCATTTCCATTTGGACAACCTCGTGTATGTCGACATATCCATCCAAAGCTTCCAGATTACGATGAATTGGCAGCGAAGTTCGCGACGCTCAAGAGGGTAAATCTGCAAAATAATTAACAAGATGGGAAGATTTAGGGGAACATAATTTTTTTGTAAATTTACTTTGTTAACAAATCAGAAGTCAGAACATTCTTGTAGCAAATTCTTGAATATGTAAGTGTTGATGACTTGATTCATTTACAAAGACATTGTGAAATTTAGCAGACAAAACCAAGACCAATACAATACATAAATGAACTAAACTTAAAAGAAATGGAAGAATAAAGGAGTCTTCTTCAGATGAAAATAAAGTTTTATTTAATTTTTCAAAAACAACATCCTTTTAAAAAGTCCTATCTTACCTTCTAAAAAAACATCTAAACATCTTGTTAGCTAAAAAATTGAGCAAAAGACAAAAACACCCCCTATGCTTTGTCTAACTCCCAAATTAGTTCAAATTCAAGTCACATTTAATGGGTGTTATAGTTAATTCCATCATAATCTTAAAGATAATTCCTTTCTCTATCTTTTTTTCGTCGACTTTCCTTTTTATTTTCCAGATCTGATTATTAATAATTTTTTGCCTACAGATAATTAATTACTAATATGTTTACCGCTTCCGCTTCACCTTTACTGGGCAGGGACGTCACAACTTCTAATCTATTTACCTACTCTAATTTAAATTGTACAATCTTTGTTCCGGAAAGTTGCCTAGTTTTCATCAGGGGCCTTTGAACACGACTCTTATGAAAGTTGATCTTAAGGGGAAAAGTGAGTTTGGATCGGGTTTGCAACAAGCGTTCACTGAGAATCGAAATAGCCATAGGATTCCATTGCTTGTGAGGATTAAGGTACCCGTAAGCGTTGTCGTGGGGAGATTCCATTGAGGCAATTTGATGTTTTTGTTAATTGTTCTATGTTGGTTGATAACTTGGCTCCTAACAAGAAAATTGGTATCATTTCGAGTAACACCACCTTTGATTATGATTTATGGGGTTGAACGAGAATTTAATGAATGTCTCTCTTCATGGGATAATCTTTGCATTTCATGCATGTAGCATATAAGTTTTTTTGAGGATTAATTCTGAAAAGCGTAGATTTTCTATGTATCTTGTTAAGGTTGTTGATCAAGATTTTATGTGATGCTCGTTGTTCAAATATGCAAAATTAATCCCATACTTTTTTCTAAAATAAATCAAATAGAAACTTATTGTATATAAATGCATATTGTTTGGAGAAATTGTTATATCTATATGTATATGGGATTATTGCATTTTTTGTGTCACAACTATAGTCCACTAGTGTTTCTACCCGTGACTTTTCGGACTAGCACATTTGGTGCCACAACTTCAACATCAATGGCAATTTTGGTGCCAACTGAAGCCCAATTTCAAAATTGGCCCGAAATTTTCCCATGTGCGGGCCATGTGACATGAAAAATGGGGATTTTGACTGTTCAACGTCTTTTTCATTAAAAAAGAAATATCAAAATTTAAAATCATAACTTTTCCTATAAAATTCATCAAACATTCCCTTAATTAAATTGTTACCCGCCTTCTTCTTCTTCCTCAAATAAAAACATCCAAGTAGCCTAGTTCTTGGTGGATGGAAATAAATTTTTTTTAATGAAAAATGCATTGAATGGTCAAAATTCCCAATTTTCATGTCACATGGCCCGCACATGGGGGAATTTCGGGCCAATTTTGAAATTGGGCCTCAATTGGCACCAAAATTGCCACTAATTAATGTTGAAGTTGAGGCACCAAATGTGTCAGCCCGAAAAGTTACGGGGGAAAAACACCAGTGAGCTATAGTTGTGGCACAAAAAATGCAATAATCCCATATGTATATGGTAATTAGTCCTTTTAATGAAAGGAAATTGTATTTTGTCAAATATGTTGCTAATTCAAACATGAAGTAAATTCTCTCGTTTACATTTTAAAACTCTACATATTTGAGTCCTCTAAATTATTACGACGGTTTGATCATCAAATGACATATGCTCTCGACTTTCCCTAATCGTTTCTTGCGTACAGATACAAACTAGGTTCATCTAAAATTCTATTTGTGAAGTATATATAGGTGAAGGAGACAAATACTTGTATGAAATTCCACAATTGTCCTTAATATTTTTACGTCACATCATATATAATTGATGCCTTATGTGATCGACCTATATATTATGTATCATAGTTGCGAGAATCTTTTGAAGCCCGATCATCCGCTACCAGTCGGCGTCAATGGTATCTTGAAGTTAAAGAGAAATTATTTTCTGCACCATAAAACACTAACACGCAACTTCGATTCGTAAGTTAAAATTAAGACCAACCAAATTACAAAATACAAATGCCTCACTTTCTGTTTATTTACATTTTTCTATGCCTCTTAATTTTATTGTAGGTGTTATTTTTTTTACTGTTTTAGAGCAACTACTACGTATCCATCACGGCTAATTAGATATTTGTACAAAATACAAACCACCGTGGCTTGGAAATGGTGCTCATAATGAATTTTTATTAAGCAAAATAAATAAATTGTTTGAATTTTTTAATTTATAGATTTAATAGTTCGCAGTAAATTGATATTTGGATCTTTAACTAATTGTTGTATTGTCCGCCGAAAATTAAGAATTCAATGATCTTGATCCAGATCATTGATATTGAAACATTAAGAATTGAGGTGTTCTATATAATGATTAACATAGAACTAAACTAGATGTGAATTAAAATCTATTATAAGATCACACGATGATCATATATGAATTAATCTAAATCTTGAGTAAGCATAAACTCATGTTTATGTCAACGAGTCATTTTGACTCATAGGTAGAGTTCTTCATTCATCAGGTCACACACTTATGTATTGGAGGCCCATTGAGATAAATGACTGGGAATGTGCACCGCAAATATGGTTTTTAACGCTCTTTTGACGTGAAACTTAGTTAATTGATTCCCTTAAGCGTTATTTTTTGAACTGAATGATTATAGTACTCTGATTTATGAAAATGTTCATAAATCAAATTGATCACTAATAAATGGAACTTAAGGATAAAGAAAAAATTAGAGGGGCAAAAATATAATTTTGCCTAGCTTAATTATGAACAAATTCTTGGAGGATTAAATCAAATGTAATGATTATATCAATGGACACTTTGACATTTCGAGTAAAATTTATTGTAAGGACAAGATTGCAATTCTATGTCTTTAATGGAATCACTTGGAATTATTATATTGTATGTATTAATTAATGAGTTTAATATTTAATTATTCAATTTATTGAAGCTTGAAATTACATGTCCATAGATCTCAATCTTGGCTCCTATTATTTTACGACTGAACCTATAGTAAGAATGATTAAACTCTCGATATATTTTGAAAAATTGGTTTTCTGAAATATAAGTCCTGAATTAATTGAGATATTTATTGATTAATTGTGAACTAACTAATTTAAAATATCAAAATTGATTAACTCAAATTTAATTATTGAATTAAATTTGTGTAGTAATTTCCTTGTTAGTTAAACGCATTTTTTTTATGATATACTCATAATATAAAAAGACAGTTATAGTGTATGTCATAATTTAGTTTTAAAATATATATTTTTAATTCCACTATTAATCTATAATATTCCTGAAAGTTTAATATCGTTTTCTTTCTGAAAAATGTCCTCATAAATAGCCGCAACATGACGATATATTTTAAATTTTCAGTAATCATTCTCAAGAGAGAAAACAATTATGTTATCAAAAACTTCTCAGTTACTTTCTCCTAATTTAAATAGCACTTCATTTATTTCCTTCAAGGTAATTAATTGCATTACTTATATTTTATGGTCGAATTTATTCGGTTCATATAAATACCCAAACTCGGTCCTATTAAAAAATAACGCGAATATAATTACTTAAACGATATATAACTTTATATAGGTATGACAATTTGTTCTTACACTTTACTCTGAGAAGGAAAATTCCTGTAGAGAAATTTACACGTAGACTACAATCTTATAAAAGGAAGTTCCAATAAAAAAAATATACAACTTACCCGGTAATGTGCCTACCCTGGTGGATTCAATCCACTGGGGTGCTGGATGAGCGACAAGTGTATATAAGAGGAACAATTTTTGTCCTCTATGCACATGTGTTTATCATCCAACCCCTATGGATATAATCCATCGGTGAAAGTCCTTTTTTATTTCTCCTTTTCTTTTTGGTAATTTTTCAAATAAATGTTTTGCCCTTAGATAATATAAGACCTTAACATCACGGTACATTACATGACACAATTTTGGAACGAAAGTAAGAAATTTCTCTCTTTTCCTATACAAAAATCGCCCATCACCTTAGAAAATAAGAAGATTTTTTTTTTTCTTTCAATTCTTGAATTTACACTTAGTAGAAGGGGAACGAGGTTGAATGTGAAGAGTTAAAAGGATCAAGGAAGTTCAATAATCAAATTCATAAAAGCGTGAAACCAAAAAAGTTAGAAAAGAACTAAGGACATGAAACTTTCGGTATGATATGTTTTTCTTCTTTTTACATAATTAAAATAGTATCATTATGAGTTTTTCGTGCATGTTTTAGTATAAATTATTTTTAAAATATATCGGGAACGTAAAATCCATCGAATTACGCGACTTGTTTTATTCAATCGGAACTAATCGTTCTTGATTCGATTGGGTGAAAACATACCCCCACCACCCCAATAAAATTCTTCTTATTCAGTCCCTTTATTTATTTATGCACTTAGTCACGATTTAGTCAGCTTTTCCTTAACAATAATTCAAACAAATTATCCATTAGATCATTGGATAAATGCACGATACTACCCTGTGTTATGTGAAACCTGCATAAAACTATCCTGTGAATTTTTTTTGCACCAAATTCCCTTGTACTTTTGAATGTTTGCGCCAAACTCCCTTGTATTTTTTAATGTTTGCGTAACTCCCTTATACTTTTGAACTTTTGAACAAAACTCCCTTGTACTTTTACATATATCTAGGGTAATTTAGAAAATTCAACTAAAAATTAACGGTGTTTGTAACTAACGGAGATTGGGTGTTTTATGCAGGGTTTTTGAAAGTACGAGAAAATTTGGTGCACAAAAAAATCCACAGAATAGTTTGGTACAAGTTTCGCATAACACAGGGTAGTATCTTGCATTTTCCCCCTAAATCATCAAAATGTTTGATATTCTATTTGGTTGGAGAAAAGCTTCAAAATGGTAATATATCAAATCTTGTCCATTTAATGTTGTCTTGTGTAATTATATCAAAATGTCGAACTATCCCTCGATACCAACATAAAAAATCAAGTGGCGCCAAAAGATGTTGTAGGTGCATTTGTTATTGTTTTTGTTGCACCTTAATATTACTCGTAATTCTATCATTCCATTCTTTCCTACACTCTCTACGGCCCAAAAATCCCTTCCTACAAAATCGAAAACCTTGAGGTCAAAGCGTTCGATTTTCAACTTAATTTTAGCCTCAACGCAGAGTTGCAAGTGACCGTGAAAGCTATCCAAATAGTAACATTGGGTTCATATATGGAAAGGGCAGCTACGTCATTGTTACGTATACGGATACGAATCTTTGCTCCGGAAAGTTGCCAAATTTTCATCAGGGGCCTCTGAACACGACTCTTATGAAAGTTGATCTTAAGGGGAAAAGTGAGTTTGGATCGGGTTTGCAACAAGCATTTGTAGCAACAAAATTTCAAGTTTAAAATATATTAAACAAGAAATAATTCTACAAATTAAAATTTAATGATTCGAAGAAGTGGTTACAATCTCTATGATTCCTCTGATTCTATTCTTAAAGAAAAAAAATGGTTTCTTGAACTTGATCTTGGAAAATGTTGGTTTGATCTTCTCCAAAATGATTTTCGCGCTCGAATAACGTTAATCCAAGGGCAATTTTGCTTAATCTTGGATCAAACGTGAAATTAATTGAATCTCCTCAACGAACGTCTTGAACTTCGTCATGGATACTTTGAGTTTTGAAGAATTTGATCTTCCTTGGACCGTCGTAGATTTTCAATAACGTTTAAATGAGGGCTTCTTAGCTTGTTCTCGAATCAAACGCCGGATTTTTCTTTGATCTTCGAAAAATGCCTTGAGTTAATGAAAAAAGTTTTGAAGAACGCCTCGCAGAGAGAATTTCGCTCCTTCAACTTGTGCTCCTTCAGAAAATGTGTGTTTTTCTTCTAAAAGAGGACCCCTATTTATTGTGGTAGTCTGGTAGAAAGAAGAGTCCAGGTAGAATTAGTCAATTTAATGGTGTAATTTGATTGGCTCTCAGTAGTAGAAGACCTACATACTTCTCTTTGTCTAAGAGATATGAACTCTTTTAAATGTCTATCACTTGTAGAAGATATGCACTCTTTTGATTGGTCGTGACACATCATCTTGAACACTTTGGCATGATTTAATTGGCTCTTTCTGTGGAGAGTCAAAACATGATTTGGTTGGTTTAGACACCTCAACTTGAAACTTGGCGAGATTTCATTGGCCAATAAAATATATGTAGAATTTAATCAAATTAACTATTTATTTTGGAATTTAATTTAGCAAAAGTTCAAAAATAGCGAATTTAATTTAATTTCCAATATGACTTCATTTTTATTTTTTGGCATAAAATTTCAGTGTCTACAGCGTTCACTGAGAATCGAAATAGCCATAGGATTCCATTTCTTGTGAGGATTAAGGTACCCGTAAGCGTTGTCGTGGGGGAGATTCCATTGAGGCAATTTGATGTTTTTGTTAATTGTTCTATGTTGGTTGATAACTTGGCTCCTAAGAAGAAAATTGGTATCATTTCGAGTAACACCACCTTTGATAATGATTTATGGGGTTGAAGAGAATTTAATGAATGTCTCTCTTTATGGGATAATCTTTGCATTTTTTAGTACATATAACAGTTTTTTCGAGGATTCTTGAGTTGGATTACTAAGACATAATGTGCAAAATGTAGAATTTTAATGTATCTTGTTCTTGTTCAAGATCTTTTTATATATATGATGCTCCTTGTTCAAATACGCAACATTATATAATCCCAAAAAAAAAAAAAAAATTCTAAAATAAATCAAATAAAAACTTATGGTATTTGTTTGGAGTAATTGCTACATCGAGTCTTAATGTTAGATTGTTGATATCTTCATGAACTACTGTGTATTGCAAATAACGAAGTACAAGGGAAGCACGTCAAGACTTAATATTAGATTGTTGATATCTTCATGAACTAAAGACAGAAGTGTTCGAGAAGCTAAGGAGTAAACTTGGCATGAAAGAATCATATTTGGTATATCCTAGAATTTTTGGAAGTTATTGAGAAAATAAATGAGAAGATATGGAAGACTAATTCTAGGACTAGGAGAATATTTGGAAGATTTTATGCAAACTTCTAATTAGAGTATTATTGAGATTTTGATTCCTAAGTCGGGTAGTTCTTGAAAATATAAATAGGAGTAGTTTTGTTTATGTGAATAAGTGTGAGAAAAAAGAGTTAAGTCGAGTAGAGTAGAGTTAGTGCATTTTTTTGTAAGAGAAAAATACTGAATGAGTAATAATATATTTATTATCCTTCTCCTTTTCCCGTAATTTATTTCCGCCACTACAACAAATATTGCCTGTTGGGGCCCCAAAAAGCGTCTCAACAGTATTCCTGTTGAGGCGCTTATGCTATTGAGGCGCTACGTAATAGCTTCCTTAGAAAAGGGGTATCAATAGCCTCTAAGACACTTTTAAGCGTCCTAAGAGTTGAATTATTGGGGCGCTTTACACTGTCATCACAAAAGCTAAATATTACTCTTATTAGCGCCCCAAGAAATATTGTTATACATGAAATTGAAACAGTTATAATCGTCTCAATATAACCATTGTGACACATATAAGCGTCCCAACTAAAATATCTTTTACAAAAAAAATATATATGAAAAATAATAGATTCTACTATTATTTAACAATATTTGCCATCCTTGCATGATTAATTGAAATATGAATTACAAAAGAAACCTATATTTCACTTTCTAAAAAAATATCTTTTACAAGAGAATTACAATCCTAACATAGTCAAGAGATCCCCTCAACACAAGTCATCTCCTTAATACACAAGTCACTTACGTAAAGGAAATAATAACAAAGAATATGCTGTCCATCTAATATAGTGTACAACATCATGAAAGAATGAAGTCTTCTTATTCTTGTACTTTATTCCTCCGCACCTACATGATATGAAATCACAAAACTTACAAAAATCATTTCAAATTTGATATAAGTTCAAAAGGCATTCTATTTGTGAGAGATCAAACAACAAATCTCACTCATTAACATACTTCCATGCCAATTGTACCTATGTTTCATTTAGCACATGCAATATAAAGTGAAGCTTACAAACACAACGAATCAATCATATAAAATTCATAAAATATCTACACAATAGATAATGGTGATTCAAGCAAATAACTTTAACGGTACTGAGTTTCAAAAGTATCGTGCTTGGTAAATGGAGTTCACAAGGTGTGCAGCATTGCCCAAAGAATGTATGGACGCTTGTTGCAATGACCACTTCAATCTCCCCTTGTTTGACATTGAAATCTGAGTATACACCATGGTCAACGCCCTTAGTCACGCAAATGATTCCTTGTGAAAGCAGACTGCAAATAAAAATAGGGAATAGTTCAAGGCTCAACAAGGACAAATAGAAGCAAAAGTAAATAGCGCAAATAAACATAACAATATATGCTATATATTTTAATGGATCAATCTCTAGGAGATGAGCATCAATCAGACTAATATCCCTCGACTTTATACAGATTAAGTCGCAAAAAACAACAAAAACTTCCTCATGGAGTCAAGAGATACAAAAAATATGTACAAGAAAATCAATTAACTGACTACTACAAATTTACCAAGTTTGTACTTTTATACATAACCTAATAATTCACATGAGTAATGCGGAAGCAGATTTCCGGTATGCTCTGGAAAAGCAGAGCAAGAGTGGTAATATTACAACATCGAACCTCAGAACGAGAAGTTTAGCTTCCTAAAAAAAGTTGTTCATTCCTTTATTATAGCAACTCGCATCAGACTTTAGATCATACCTGGGCTATTTCTCTTATCATTCAAGAAGAGGCTATTTTGAGAATGTCTCACATGGCCATTACCTGTTCAGATCATTTCAATCCCAGCTTTCAATTCATTTCACTGCATAGGTTGGATTTTATTCCATAAAATCTTGCATAGGTAAGAAGAAATGCAAAATTTCAGAGTACTAACTCATAAATGTGCTATGCGGTTCAATACAATTTCTTTAGGTGCAAAGTACTGCAGGATAAAAATTAGGAACCCCCAAACATTATAATTAGCAGAGAACTTCATAGTTAGGATGAAGAAATGTTTTACCTCCTAATGAAGAAATGTTTTACCTCCTAATGAAGTACATTCCAGCTGGTTAATCATATCCCCGAACACCAAAAAGAAAACGCACAAGAACATGTTTTGCATGAATATATATGGACTTGCAAAGTAATCTTGTCCATGTGTTCCACAACTTGCTGCATAAACAGTCACTTTCTTCACTTGTTTCATTCAAAGTGATTTGATTTGCATGTATTTCCAAAAATAACCAAGAGAGACTACATTCTAGAAACAACATTTTCAAGTAATTTTTCTATCACTGTAAAATCTAATATGAACCTTAGCTAAAGCATTAAATCAAACCAAAAGCTGCAACTTTCACTCAATCATTTAAATGGCAAGAGAATATAAATCAAAGAATTTTTTGAACCAATTCGTTACCTTCTATATCTTCAGGAAAGTCTTCAACAGTCAGCATTTTTTTTTGCTTCAACACACTGTAATAAACAAGACAAAAATAATCATAAGGAAGCCATTGTTCTTTCTTCTCTTTTTCAGAAAATAAAACTCAAGAAACATATAACCTTGAGGAAGGCAAGCTCCATTAAATGATAAGACGATTTTTTTCTCCTCTTAACTGCTGAAAACTAAACTAAGCACTGCAATAATAAAACAAAATATAACCTAAAACCTTCAAATTTCATATGTTTTCCTTCCTCAAGTACCCTCTAACAGAAGTCCAACACTTTATTCGATCAGAAGAATCAAAGTGTCATTAATCAAATTATTTGCAACTATACAATCTTATGAACAAATGGATGTGTAGTATATAAAATTAAGGCTCTATGTGTTATCAATAAACAAGGGACCTGGACCAAATAACTCTTCAAAAAGTATTGCAGCTTGCTAAAGGCCATATAATACTGATTTCTTTCAAAACATATAAAAGTACCAAATCTTAATTATAAAAAATGAATAAATAAATAATACTAAGCTATTGGTCAACATGTATCCAAGTATTGTTCTCATCCTAGAACTCAATAGAAATCAATAGATTGACAAAACCCACACAAAAATTCAGATCCTAATTATGAAGCCCCTGACTACGAAAACCTAATTTAAGAAAAAAAATTGAAATTTCTCAAATTTAAACCCAATTGATGCTTCTATTTGGAGAATACAGATCCCACAATCACTTGTAACAAGTTAATATCATCAATCACTAAAACAAATCAAAGAACAATTATCCTAAGCCCCACTACATCAACGGAGAAAAGAATAATTATGCCTAAAATATTTGTAGGTAGGAAGTTACCTGTTCCAACGCAGGAGAAAAGGAAATGAAACTGTTAAAGAGTGAACCCTACTCTCTCATGCTTTACACGAATAGCACATATTTGAGTTTATAATTAGAAGGAAAAAAAAAAGGTAGGGAGAAATACTTACAAGAGTGCTCAGGATTGAAGAGCAGGGAGAATGGAAATTGGGTTTTTTTTTTGGTGAGAGGGCTGGGAGGGAAAAGGGGAGTAAGCGAAAAAATGAGCGGACTTTTTTTTTTGGGTGAAATGAGTATTACCGCCTTCTGGTCGATTTTTTATTTCTTTTTTCTTTTTCTTAAATTCAATTGAGTGCTCCTTTAAAACTAGCGCCTCAATATGAGACAGTAAGGACAGTTTCTTATAAGCGTCTCAATTTATGGGTCCTAACAGACAATATTTGTTGTAGTGCGCTGCATATTTATACCACTACGCAACAAAGTGGCATCAGAGCTTCTTCAAACCACTTTAGTTTATGATTGTTTGTGCCACTACGCAACGAAGGTGTAAGGTGTGGCTCTAATACAATTTCTATTAAACAAGTGAATGAATTGAATACTTTTCAAGCTGATGCTTTATATTTATGGTTAAAAACTATGGTTTCAAGTTGGTTTATGAAGCCTTATTTTTCGTTTACAAGAGTAATAATGAGTTTTTGACATGTTATTTTAATGTTACAAATGATATGAATACCAATTTATAATAAGCAGTCTCCATAGTGGACGGTAGTGATATATTTTTTGTTTAAGGGTGGAGGTTAACCATCTAGAAGGTGGCTTCGAAGTTTTATAGAGTAAGCTTTTAGAAAGTATTTTAGAGAATTTTAGTAGGATTTCCTTCTATACTATCTTGTTTTCTACTACGTTTCTGTTGGTGTTTTACCTAATCGGATCCGAACTATTCGACCCAACGAGTAAACAGGATCGAACTAATTCGACCCAATTGCGGAATTTGGTGGGATTTATGTTTCCAGTATATTTCAAAAATAACTAACATAAAAACGAGGATCCCATAAACGATAATTATTTTAATTATGCATAAGAAAGAAATAGAAAACTTACAGAAAGCTTCCCGTCCTTCGTTCTTTTGGTTGAACTTTTGGCTTCATGCTTTTCTTGAGTTTGATGAACAAACGTCTTTGATCTTTTTCACCATTGATATCAACCACGTTCTCCTTCTACTAGGTGTGTGGGCACCAACTTAAGAGAATCGAACTTTTCATTAACGTTGTAGAGATCAAAACAAGAGGTGGCTTTTGTATGTTTAGGGTTGAAGAATTTTTTCTTCTTTTGAGTGTAATCTTAATGATTTCATAAAATCAATCATCATCTACCATAAGATCTATATCTCATATGTATATTTATAGATATGGGAGGAGTTAAACTCCTACCATAACTCACTCAAAGTTTCCTACTAGGAAAAGAACTCTTTCTTCTCTTACCTCAAGAGAGTTATTAATTAAATACAACTCTTGTAAGTAATTAAAACATACATAAATATATTTATATATATAATTTCGAAAATTACATATAAAAATATATAATTTTTCCTTTTATTTATTAAATAAATATATCATATATATTTACATAGTAAATAATGAATTTCTACAATTAGAAATTCCATAAATGCCAATGTTTCCTTTTTCTTGAATCTAGTATTCAATTTCCATTAGATTCAATTCAACAATTAAATCTTATGTAACTAATCATGATTTTTTCTAATTAACTAATTCTAAATTAGTTAATTAAATATCATCTAATTAGTTCGGAGTTTCTATTTTGGGAAACTATTTCCAAAATGCAACGTGAATGAATTCGTTCTAATTTCTTAAGTTCAAATGTAGATTAACAGGAGCTGTGGTTGAGGACCTATGGACATGTAACTTCAAGCTCCAATAAATCGAATAATTTATCAAACTCTTTAATATAATTAATTCGATCTACTAATTCCAAGTGACTCCACTAATGACTTGGAATTGCACTCTTGTCATTACAATATATTTTACTCAAAAGATCAAGATAGTCCATTGATATAATCACTACATGCAATTTGATCCTCCAATAATTGATTCGTAACTAGAGCTAGGCGTAATTACCGTTTTGCCCCTCTAATTACTTCTTTATCCTTAAGTTCCATTAGTTCACTAGTAAACAGTTGATTTATGAACTTATTCATAAATCAGAGCGCTCTACTGTTCAGTTCCAGAACTAACACTTAAGGGAATCAATATTCCAGCTTCTCGCAAGAAGGGTTGGATTCCATATCTGTAGAACACATTCCCAACCATTTATCTCAACGGATCTTCAAGACATAAGTTTTAGGCTCGACGTGGTTACGGGCCATTACCTATGAGTCAAAAGAACTCGTTAACATAAACAGGAGTTTATGCCTACTCAGGATTTAGATCAATTCGCATATGATCATCAGTTGACATGTTCTGGAACCATAATATCGACGGTACCTTATTTATGATTCTAGATCATGTCTGGTCCAGTCCTATGTAATCGAATTACACAAAGTACCTCCACCTTCGATGTCTCTACATCAAAAATTCGAATCAAAATTACTACATTGTAAATGTTTTGTGGACCGTACTAGTAGTGTTTAGTTAAAGATCCCAACTTTAACTCACTACGGACTTTTTAGTCTATTAGCTATAACTTAAATCCTCCAGTATAACATATATACTTAAGTCATAGTCTCTTTAATAGACTTGGAATTTTCTGATGTTTATATTATGCAATAAATGCATAATCGAAATGATTATATGAAAAATAAATTTCAAATTTATTTATTTATTTCAATTAAAGAATGTCAAATACATGCTTTAAGAGCATCATGCCTAACAATCTCCCACTTGCTCTAAAGAATGTGAGATATGTCTTTCAAACCCATTCGCTCCAAATGTGCTTCAAACGATTTTGAAGGCACGGTTTGGTAATTGCCTTTTAGCTGCTTCACAAGCTGCTATTCAGTTTATATGGTCATATAGTAAAGAGTTGTTTCAAATAACAACTATGCCATCAAGAGTGAATATTGATCAAGATGTCGACTTTCGACTTGCTTTGATTAAGAGTCAAAATCAGTTATCCTATAAGGTTCAGGTCTTTACCTGAATACAAGAGCATATAATTCATTGCTCTACTAGGATTCTTGAGAATACGTTTCACTCGAACTTCTCGTTTTTAACGACAGATGATATCCTATGTCATTCCCAATGAGATAGACATCATCAATATAAACTACTAAGAAAACCACATTCTTTTCTTTGATATACTTGTATACACAAGGTTTATCAATTGTTTTCCTCAAATCAATGGGCTTTGATTGTTTCATCAAACCTTAGATTTCAGGACTTACATGCTTGCTTAAGTCTACAAATGGACTTTTGCAGCTAACAGACTTTCTGCTCTTGGCCTTGGTCAATGAACCCTTCTTGTTGCATCTTATAGATGCTCTCCTTAAGATAGCTATTCAAAAAAGCTTTCTTGGCATCCAATTTCCATATCATATAATAGAGGTTGGATGTGATGGATAAGAGGATGTGTATGGAATTAAGCTTAGCAACACGTGAGAAAGTTTCTTCATAGTCAACTCCCTCTTTTTAGGTATAACCACTTTGCTATCAGTCTAACCTTTTGAAAGTCTATACTTTCTTGTTCATACCTCTCTTATTCTTATAGATCCAATTATATCAAATATATTTGATCTCATCATGTGGATCGACAAATTTTCCAGATGTTATAGGATTCATCGCACCTTGCCATTTTTCCTTATTAGAATCTTCCATGGCATGCTTGTATGACAATGAATCATCTTGATTTGTGTCGTACACTACTAGAGGTACTTCTCATCATGCTCGTAGAATGTGAGTAGTCTAACTACCCTCCCACTACGACGAGGTATCAAGATGTTCTAATCAGGAATTGTGGTCTTTCGTTGAGGTAATTTATCAGTAGTTAACTGAGGTATGCCGATCTCATCAGCTTAAATTTCTTCCAATATTATTTAACTATGAGGTTTAAAGTTTGTTATCTAGCTGTCCTCAATAAAAGTAATATTCGTCGATACGAATCATCTTTTATCTTGAGTGCTACGAAACCTCCTCCAGTTTCGAATAGATTGACTAGAAATAGACACACTTTAGACCACAATTTCAACTTTTCAGTCATTCCTTTCAACACGTGTGCCAAACACTCACATAAGTGAAAGTATTGTAAACTAACTTTACAACCATTCCACAACTCTATGGGAGTCTTATGGATTGACTTGTTTGTTGCTACATCCAAATGTAGATTGCGGTTTCTAGTGCCTATCACAAGAAAGACATTGGCAATGAGGGGTATGGTTCAGTATTGATCTAACCATTTCTAAGAAACTTCTATTGCAGAGTTTTAAATGCTGTGAGTTGGATTGAATTCCACGCTCCAGCAAGTAGTCTTTGAATTCGTAATCCAAGTATTCTCTTCATTGATCTTATCAAAGAGTTTTGAGTGATTTACCTAAATGCTTTTCAACATCTCTAGGAATTCTTAATCTTTCCAGAAGATTCAGATTTCTTTAGCTATAGGTAAACATGAAGAGTGTTGACTTTCAACTCTCTTAAGGACATTTCTTTACTAGCATGTTTATCCTATCAAGGTTAATATCTACTAACCTTAGATGCCAAAGATATATGTTATCACTCTTAGAAGTTTTAGAATGTATGATTGATCAATAATTTGCTACCTAAAATAATTCATAAATTATTTATCGATCATTTTCAGACATTTATAATACAGTCCATGTTCTATGTTTGCATCATAACCATTTTCTGAAATAACAATCTTATTATCAGAAAAAGTAAAATAACAATCTTATTCATGCAATCATAATTGTGAAATCAAATTTCTAGAAAAATTTGGAATAAAGTATACATTGTTCAAAACAATGAATCTATTCCTAAATTATAAGCGAACTGTTCATATGGTCTATACAAGAAATGATCGTCCATTTTCCAACATTCATTGTGACATTTCCTTTGGCAAGTCCCTTTGAAGAACTAAACATCTAAAGAAGAACAAATGCGATTAGTGGCCTCTGAATTAAATATTCAGAATGACGAATCATTTTCCACTAATAAGTTTTTAAAAACTAGTAAATCAAATTTACCTTTTCGTTTTGATCTTCTTTTCGTAGAGATACCTTTTATAGTTTCTCTTTCAATGCCCATGAACTCCATAATGAAAACATTTTCTCTTATGGATTTTGTTCATGGAGTTGTTCTTATTTCACTTGCCCTAGGATGCTCATAGCTTCCTCGTGTCCTACCTCAGACCCACATTTCGCCCTCTTCTCTTTTTGTTCTTAACGGTAGAGGAAGATAAACTTTGCTTGACAACGTTTGCCTCATACTTTTTAGCCTTATGTTTAAATATGGCTTCAAAAGTCTGCAATTCGTTTTAGCAATTTAGACATGCTATAAACCAACTTATTCTTAATATAGTTGGATGTGAACGCAGAAAAGTCTGGCATGAGTGACCCAATAATTACACTAATTTGAGTCATCTCTTCAATGGTGGCCTCTTGTATTGCTGCCTTATGCACAATTTTGATCATGTCAAGTACATAATCTCTTACCGAAGTGTCCTTCTTAAACTTACCCTTCATGAATCTACGAGGCGATTCATGTCGACTTTGTTCAGAAGGTTTGCTAAACATTACTTGTAAATATTCTAATATCTCGTATGAGTTCTCCATGTATTGTTTCTTCTTAAGAACAACGTTCACGGAAAGCAAGCATGTAGCAACGCACCTTGTAGTTGGTTCAGATCCAACTATCATATTTATCTCGTACGGTACGAGAATCACCAGCGAGAGGTTCTGGAGGACAATCCTCTGTGAGAACGAACTCTTGATTCTCACAAATAATTTGTATGCTAATATTGGATTTTCAATTAACGTAGTTACGTTCCCCAATTAGTTTTTCGTTCGAGAGTAAACCGACAAATAAGTTTGTAATAGACATAATTGTTGAATAAATAAATAAATTAAAATTCGATCATACATTCATAATAAACATCATATTTCGGAATAGTAAACGTGATGCATGAATGCAACTCTTAAGAAAAACACATAAAGCAATTTACTAATCCGCGATAAAATAATTTAGCTACTAATATGCTGCCGTAGGGTCGATCATATTAATACTAAATTAAATTCGAGACAGTCTCAAATTAATAAGTGAACTAAAATATCTCATATTCATCTTTCACTATTAATTACCGCATTATTCGGTCAACATGTATTCAACTAACTTAAATACATGTTTATGAGTGTAACCTATTGTTTCAGATTTTATGACTTAACTTAGACTTGTCACCGTAGGGTAGATCAAGCTAAAATACATCAATAAATCCTATCTCAAGGAAGTTTAATCTTGTTATTGATATAGGTGAGACACCTTCCGTAGGGAGGATGCAATCTAGGCACCGCGAGGCGCTACCTAAATCTCACTTTATTAAACTAACAATAGAGACCGTAGGATATACCGACATATATCCTTCTCCCACTCAATAATTTTAAAACATGTGTTTTATCTAAATAAATATTTACGAATTAATAATCTACATAAACATCACTAGATTTTTTAATCTCTAAGCTAATTTAGGATGAAAATCCAATCTAATTGGGTATAATTTATTATGTAGATTATCTTCCAATCTAATTGGACATTAGGTGATCTTAGACTATCTAAGTTGAAATGAGACCTAAAATTAATAATTATCCAATCAAATTGGACTTCGGTTCCTTTAGACATTCTAACTAGACTAACTTTTAGGTGAACCATTATTAATTTTTACCAAACTCAAGAATCACCTAATTTTAAATAATGCTCATAAGTTTAACACTTAAACTAATTCATTATTTAAAAAAAAAAATTGTTTTCTTAAAACAATTATACGAGCATGCATCAAAACATACATATATCGAATATAAATCTATATGGGATGCATGAACATAATAAAGCGATTGTGGGTATCATGAATGACATGTAATATGCATGAACATGCTATCAATCATAACATAAGCATAAATAAAAATGGCGGGTCGGGTGTTTTTGGGTATTTCTAAAATTACAACCCATGAGAAAAAATACAACCCATAAGAAAAAAAAACAACGAGCCTATTTATTACAAAATTAGCTTCCTTACAGATCTTCATCTTCTAGTTCAATCTTGTAATCTTCTCCATCGAGCCCATATTGCAGAGTGCACCAAACCCAAATTGATTAAGTTCTAAACTTAATTATAAGACCCACAATTCAAAATTGTGCTAATAGCCCAAATCAAACAATTTTGGTTAAGTTCTAAACTTAATTTCAGACCACAATTCAAAATTGTGCCAATGATCTAGATCAAATAATTTTGAGTAAGTTCTAAACTTAATTCAAGACAACCACAATTCAAAATTGCACTCATGATCCAAGCCAAGACCAATTTCACAAATTGACCCACCACCCAATGAACCATATGGGTTACTACAAAAACTTGGTACATGATTAGATGTTCTGGCCGTGAGACTATTCTCATGACCATAAATATTAAAACCTTTTTAATCGAAATTTAGAGTATCAATTAACAAGTTCTCATAGATGTGAACACCTTTAATTAGTGATACCAAATTCAAAGGGCCGCATCACTATTGCTAAGATTATGGGCTGTGCACTTTCAATGGCCCAAAGTGTACTGCTCCAATTGCCGAGCACTATCTTTCCGGGTTTAAAACTTCTTGAAGAAATAGAAGCAGAAATTGGAATAATCTTCGGTTGTCATCAATTCTTCTAATTGTTGTTTGCATCATCGAATTTTGTTGACCAATCTAATTATTACAAAAATGCTATGCCAACAATATTTTGGCGTACAATAGATCTAGGAATTACAATTATAAAATCCTAACTCAAAAACACCAAATTCGACCCTTAAATAAAAACATCCATCCATTCACAATTTAAACAATTTAAACATGTATATACCCACAATCAATTAAAATAAAATCGTTATGAACCTCGCTCTGATACCAATTGTTGGTGTTTTACCCAATCGGATCCGAACTATTCGACCCAACGAGTAAACAGGATCGAACTAATTCGACCCAATTGCGGAATTTGGTGGGATTTATGTTTCCAGTATATTTCAAAAATAACTAACATAAAAACGAGGATCCCATAAACGATAATTATTTTAATTATGCATAAGAAAGAAATAGAAAACTTACAGAAAGCTTCCCGTCCTTCGTTCTTTTGGTTGAACTTTTGGCTTCATGCTTTTCTTGAGTTTGATGAACAAACGTCTTTGATCTTTTTCACCATTGATATCAACCACGTTCTCCTTCTACTAGGTGTGTGGGCACCAACTTAAGAGAATCGAACTTTTCATTAACGTTGTAGAGATCAAAACAAGAGGTGGCTTTTGTATGTTTAGGGTTGAAGAATTTTTTCTTCTTTTGAGTGTAATCTTAATGATTTCATAAAATCAATCATCATCTACCATAAGATCTATATCTCATATGTATATTTATAGATATGGGAGGAGTTAAACTCCTACCATAACTCACTCAAAGTTTCCTACTAGGAAAAGAACTCTTTCTTCTCTTACCTCAAGAGAGTTATTAATTAAATACAACTCTTGTAAGTAATTAAAACATACATAAATATATTTATATATATAATTTCGAAAATTACATATAAAAATATATAATTTTTCCTTTTATTTATTAAATAAATATATCATATATATTTACATAGTAAATAATGAATTTCTACAATTAGAAATTCCATAAATGCCAATGTTTCCTTTTTCTTGAATCTAGTATTCAATTTCCATTAGATTCAATTCAACAATTAAATCTTATGTAACTAATCATGATTTTTTCTAATTAACTAATTCTAAATTAGTTAATTAAATATCATCTAATTAGTTCGGAGTTTCTATTTTGGGAAACTATTTCCAAAATGCAACGTGAATGAATTCGTTCTAATTTCTTAAGTTCAAATGTAGATTAACAGGAGCTGTGGTTGAGGACCTATGGACATGTAACTTCAAGCTCCAATAAATCGAATAATTTATCAAACTCTTTAATATAATTAATTCGATCTACTAATTCCAAGTGACTCCACTAATGACTTGGAATTGCACTCTTGTCATTACAATATATTTTACTCAAAAGATCAAGATAGTCCATTGATATAATCACTACATGCAATTTGATCCTCCAATAATTGATTCGTAACTAGAGCTAGGCGTAATTACCGTTTTGCCCCTCTAATTACTTCTTTATCCTTAAGTTCCATTAGTTCACTAGTAAACAGTTGATTTATGAACTTATTCATAAATCAGAGCGCTCTACTGTTCAGTTCCAGAACTAACACTTAAGGGAATCAATATTCCAGCTTCTCGCAAGAAGGGTTGGATTCCATATCTGTAGAACACATTCCCAACCATTTATCTCAACGGATCTTCAAGACATAAGTTTTAGGCTCGACGTGGTTACGGGCCATTACCTATGAGTCAAAAGAACTCGTTAACATAAACAGGAGTTTATGCCTACTCAGGATTTAGATCAATTCGCATATGATCATCAGTTGACATGTTCTGGAACCATAATATCGACGGTACCTTATTTATGATTCTAGATCATGTCTGGTCCAGTCCTATGTAATCGAATTACACAAAGTACCTCCACCTTCGATGTCTCTACATCAAAAATTCGAATCAAAATTACTACATTGTAAATGTTTTGTGGACCGTACTAGTAGTGTTTAGTTAAAGATCCCAACTTTAACTCACTACGGACTTTTTAGTCTATTAGCTATAACTTAAATCCTCCAGTATAACATATATACTTAAGTCATAGTCTCTTTAATAGACTTGGAATTTTCTGATGTTTATATTATGCAATAAATGCATAATCGAAATGATTATATGAAAAATAAATTTCAAATTTATTTATTTATTTCAATTAAAGAATGTCAAATACATGCTTTAAGAGCATCATGCCTAACAATCTCCCACTTGCTCTAAAGAATGTGAGATATGTCTTTCAAACCCATTCGCTCCAAATGTGCTTCAAACGATTTTGAAGGCACGGTTTGGTAATTGCCTTTTAGCTGCTTCACAAGCTGCTATTCAGTTTATATGGTCATATAGTAAAGAGTTGTTTCAAATAACAACTATGCCATCAAGAGTGAATATTGATCAAGATGTCGACTTTCGACTTGCTTTGATTAAGAGTCAAAATCAGTTATCCTATAAGGTTCAGGTCTTTACCTGAATACAAGAGCATATAATTCATTGCTCTACTAGGATTCTTGAGAATACGTTTCACTCGAACTTCTCGTTTTTAACGACAGATGATATCCTATGTCATTCCCAATGAGATAGACATCATCAATATAAACTACTAAGAAAACCACATTCTTTTCTTTGATATACTTGTATACACAAGGTTTATCAATTGTTTTCCTCAAATCAATGGGCTTTGATTGTTTCATCAAACCTTAGATTTCAGGACTTACATGCTTGCTTAAGTCTACAAATGGACTTTTGCAGCTAACAGACTTTCTGCTCTTGGCCTTGGTCAATGAACCCTTCTTGTTGCATCTTATAGATGCTCTCCTTAAGATAGCTATTCAAAAAAGCTTTCTTGGCATCCAATTTCCATATCATATAATAGAGGTTGGATGTGATGGATAAGAGGATGTGTATGGAATTAAGCTTAGCAACACGTGAGAAAGTTTCTTCATAGTCAACTCCCTCTTTTTAGGTATAACCACTTTGCTATCAGTCTAACCTTTTGAAAGTCTATACTTTCTTGTTCATACCTCTCTTATTCTTATAGATCCAATTATATCAAATATATTTGATCTCATCATGTGGATCGACAAATTTTCCAGATGTTATAGGATTCATCGCACCTTGCCATTTTTCCTTATTAGAATCTTCCATGGCATGCTTGTATGACAATGAATCATCTTGATTTGTGTCGTACACTACTAGAGGTACTTCTCATCATGCTCGTAGAATGTGAGTAGTCTAACTACCCTCCCACTACGACGAGGTATCAAGATGTTCTAATCAGGAATTGTGGTCTTTCGTTGAGGTAATTTATCAGTAGTTAACTGAGGTATGCCGATCTCATCAGCTTAAATTTCTTCCAATATTATTTAACTATGAGGTTTAAAGTTTGTTATCTAGCTGTCCTCAATAAAAGTAATATTCGTCGATACGAATCATCTTTTATCTTGAGTGCTACGAAACCTCCTCCAGTTTCGAATAGATTGACTAGAAATAGACACACTTTAGACCACAATTTCAACTTTTCAGTCATTCCTTTCAACACGTGTGCCAAACACTCACATAAGTGAAAGTATTGTAAACTAACTTTACAACCATTCCACAACTCTATGGGAGTCTTATGGATTGACTTGTTTGTTGCTACATCCAAATGTAGATTGCGGTTTCTAGTGCCTATCACAAGAAAGACATTGGCAATGAGGGGTATGGTTCAGTATTGATCTAACCATTTCTAAGAAACTTCTATTGCAGAGTTTTAAATGCTGTGAGTTGGATTGAATTCCACGCTCCAGCAAGTAGTCTTTGAATTCGTAATCCAAGTATTCTCTTCATTGATCTTATCAAAGAGTTTTGAGTGATTTACCTAAATGCTTTTCAACATCTCTAGGAATTCTTAATCTTTCCAGAAGATTCAGATTTCTTTAGCTATAGGTAAACATGAAGAGTGTTGACTTTCAACTCTCTTAAGGACATTTCTTTACTAGCATGTTTATCCTATCAAGGTTAATATCTACTAACCTTAGATGCCAAAGATATATGTTATCACTCTTAGAAGTTTTAGAATGTATGATTGATCAATAATTTGCTACCTAAAATAATTCATAAATTATTTATCGATCATTTTCAGACATTTATAATACAGTCCATGTTCTATGTTTGCATCATAACCATTTTCTGAAATAACAATCTTATTATCAGAAAAAGTAAAATAACAATCTTATTCATGCAATCATAATTGTGAAATCAAATTTCTAGAAAAATTTGGAATAAAGTATACATTGTTCAAAACAATGAATCTATTCCTAAATTATAAGCGAACTGTTCATATGGTCTATACAAGAAATGATCGTCCATTTTCCAACATTCATTGTGACATTTCCTTTGGCAAGTCCCTTTGAAGAACTAAACATCTAAAGAAGAACAAATGCGATTAGTGGCCTCTGAATTAAATATTCAGAATGACGAATCATTTTCCACTAATAAGTTTTTAAAAACTAGTAAATCAAATTTACCTTTTCGTTTTGATCTTCTTTTCGTAGAGATACCTTTTATAGTTTCTCTTTCAATGCCCATGAACTCCATAATGAAAACATTTTCTCTTATGGATTTTGTTCATGGAGTTGTTCTTATTTCACTTGCCCTAGGATGCTCATAGCTTCCTCGTGTCCTACCTCAGACCCACATTTCGCCCTCTTCTCTTTTTGTTCTTAACGGTAGAGGAAGATAAACTTTGCTTGACAACGTTTGCCTCATACTTTTTAGCCTTATGTTTAAATATGGCTTCAAAAGTCTGCAATTCGTTTTAGCAATTTAGACATGCTATAAACCAACTTATTCTTAATATAGTTGGATGTGAACGCAGAAAAGTCTGGCATGAGTGACCCAATAATTACACTAATTTGAGTCATCTCTTCAATGGTGGCCTCTTGTATTGCTGCCTTATGCACAATTTTGATCATGTCAAGTACATAATCTCTTACCGAAGTGTCCTTCTTAAACTTACCCTTCATGAATCTACGAGGCGATTCATGTCGACTTTGTTCAGAAGGTTTGCTAAACATTACTTGTAAATATTCTAATATCTCGTATGAGTTCTCCATGTATTGTTTCTTCTTAAGAACAACGTTCACGGAAAGCAAGCATGTAGCAACGCACCTTGTAGTTGGTTCAGATCCAACTATCATATTTATCTCGTACGGTACGAGAATCACCAGCGAGAGGTTCTGGAGGACAATCCTCTGTGAGAACGAACTCTTGATTCTCACAAATAATTTGTATGCTAATATTGGATTTTCAATTAACGTAGTTACGTTCCCCAATTAGTTTTTCGTTCGAGAGTAAACCGACAAATAAGTTTGTAATAGACATAATTGTTGAATAAATAAATAAATTAAAATTCGATCATACATTCATAATAAACATCATATTTCGGAATAGTAAACGTGATGCATGAATGCAACTCTTAAGAAAAACACATAAAGCAATTTACTAATCCGCGATAAAATAATTTAGCTACTAATATGCTGCCGTAGGGTCGATCATATTAATACTAAATTAAATTCGAGACAGTCTCAAATTAATAAGTGAACTAAAATATCTCATATTCATCTTTCACTATTAATTACCGCATTATTCGGTCAACATGTATTCAACTAACTTAAATACATGTTTATGAGTGTAACCTATTGTTTCAGATTTTATGACTTAACTTAGACTTGTCACCGTAGGGTAGATCAAGCTAAAATACATCAATAAATCCTATCTCAAGGAAGTTTAATCTTGTTATTGATATAGGTGAGACACCTTCCGTAGGGAGGATGCAATCTAGGCACCGCGAGGCGCTACCTAAATCTCACTTTATTAAACTAACAATAGAGACCGTAGGATATACCGACATATATCCTTCTCCCACTCAATAATTTTAAAACATGTGTTTTATCTAAATAAATATTTACGAATTAATAATCTACATAAACATCACTAGATTTTTTAATCTCTAAGCTAATTTAGGATGAAAATCCAATCTAATTGGGTATAATTTATTATGTAGATTATCTTCCAATCTAATTGGACATTAGGTGATCTTAGACTATCTAAGTTGAAATGAGACCTAAAATTAATAATTATCCAATCAAATTGGACTTCGGTTCCTTTAGACATTCTAACTAGACTAACTTTTAGGTGAACCATTATTAATTTTTACCAAACTCAAGAATCACCTAATTTTAAATAATGCTCATAAGTTTAACACTTAAACTAATTCATTATTTAAAAAAAAAAATTGTTTTCTTAAAACAATTATACGAGCATGCATCAAAACATACATATATCGAATATAAATCTATATGGGATGCATGAACATAATAAAGCGATTGTGGGTATCATGAATGACATGTAATATGCATGAACATGCTATCAATCATAACATAAGCATAAATAAAAATGGCGGGTCGGGTGTTTTTGGGTATTTCTAAAATTACAACCCATGAGAAAAAATACAACCCATAAGAAAAAAAAACAACGAGCCTATTTATTACAAAATTAGCTTCCTTACAGATCTTCATCTTCTAGTTCAATCTTGTAATCTTCTCCATCGAGCCCATATTGCAGAGTGCACCAAACCCAAATTGATTAAGTTCTAAACTTAATTATAAGACCCACAATTCAAAATTGTGCTAATAGCCCAAATCAAACAATTTTGGTTAAGTTCTAAACTTAATTTCAGACCACAATTCAAAATTGTGCCAATGATCTAGATCAAATAATTTTGAGTAAGTTCTAAACTTAATTCAAGACAACCACAATTCAAAATTGCACTCATGATCCAAGCCAAGACCAATTTCACAAATTGACCCACCACCCAATGAACCATATGGGTTACTACAAAAACTTGGTACATGATTAGATGTTCTGGCCGTGAGACTATTCTCATGACCATAAATATTAAAACCTTTTTAATCGAAATTTAGAGTATCAATTAACAAGTTCTCATAGATGTGAACACCTTTAATTAGTGATACCAAATTCAAAGGGCCGCATCACTATTGCTAAGATTATGGGCTGTGCACTTTCAATGGCCCAAAGTGTACTGCTCCAATTGCCGAGCACTATCTTTCCGGGTTTAAAACTTCTTGAAGAAATAGAAGCAGAAATTGGAATAATCTTCGGTTGTCATCAATTCTTCTAATTGTTGTTTGCATCATCGAATTTTGTTGACCAATCTAATTATTACAAAAATGCTATGCCAACAATATTTTGGCGTACAATAGATCTAGGAATTACAATTATAAAATCCTAACTCAAAAACACCAAATTCGACCCTTAAATAAAAACATCCATCCATTCACAATTTAAACAATTTAAACATGTATATACCCACAATCAATTAAAATAAAATCGTTATGAACCTCGCTCTGATACCAATTGTTGGTGTTTTACCCAATCGGATCCGAACTATTCGACCCAACGAGTAAACAGGATCGAACTAATTCGACCCAATTGCGGAATTTGGTGGGATTTATGTTTCCAGTATATTTCAAAAATAACTAACATAAAAACGAGGATCCCATAAACGATAATTATTTTAATTATGCATAAGAAAGAAATAGAAAACTTACAGAAAGCTTCCCGTCCTTCGTTCTTTTGGTTGAACTTTTGGCTTCATGCTTTTCTTGAGTTTGATGAACAAACGTCTTTGATCTTTTTCACCATTGATATCAACCACGTTCTCCTTCTACTAGGTGTGTGGGCACCAACTTAAGAGAATCGAACTTTTCATTAACGTTGTAGAGATCAAAACAAGAGGTGGCTTTTGTATGTTTAGGGTTGAAGAACTTTTTCTTCTTTTGAGTGTAATCTTAATGATTTCATAAAATCAATCATCATCTACCATAAGATCTATATCTCATATGTATATTTATAGATATGGGAGGAGTTAAACTCCTACCATAACTCACTCAAAGTTTCCTACTAGGAAAAGAACTCTTTCTTCTCTTACCTTAAGAGAGTTATTAATTAAATACAACTCTTGTAAGTAATTAAAACATACATAAATATATTTATATATATAATTTCAAAAATTACATATAAAAATATATAATTTTTCCTTTTATTTATTAAATAAATATATCATATATATTTACATATTAAATAATGAATTTCTACAATTAGAAATTCCATAAATGCCAATGTTTCCTTTTTCTTGAATCTAGTATTCAATTTCCATTAGATTCAATTCAACAATTAAATCTTATGTAACTAATCATGATTTTTTCTAATTAACTAATTCTAAATTAGTTAATTAAATATCATCTAATTAGTTCGAAGTTTCTATTTTGGGAAACTATTTCCAAAATGCAACGTGAATGAATTCGTTCTAATTTCTTAAGTTCAAATGTAGATTAACAGGAGCCGTGGTTGAGGACCTATGGACATGTAACTTCAAGCTCCAATAAATCGAATAATTTATCAAACTCTTTAATATAATTAATTCGATCTATTAATTCCAAGTGACTCCACTAATGACTTGGAATTGCACTCTTGTCATTACAATATATTTTACTCAAAAGATCAAGATAGTCCATTGATATAATCACTACATGCAATTTGATCCTCCAATAATTGATTCGTAACTAGAGCTAGGCGTAATTACCGTTTTGCCCCTCTAATTACTTCTTTATCCTTAAGTTCCATTAGTTCACTAGTAAACAGTTGATTTATGAACTTATTCATAAATCAGAGCGCTCTACTGTTCAGTTCCAGAACTAACACTTAAGGGAATCAATATTCCAGCTTCTCGCAAGAAGGGTTGGATTCCATATCTGTATAACACATTCCCAACCATTTATCTCAACGGATCTTCAAGACATAAGTTTTAGGCTCGACGTGGTTACGGGCCATTACCTATGAGTCAAAAGAACTCGTTAACATAAACAGGAGTTTATGCCTACTCAGGATTTAGATCAATTCGCATATGATCATCAGTTGACATGTTCTGGAACCATAATATCGACGGTACCTTATTTATGATTCTAGATCATGTCTGGTCCAGTCCTATGTAATCGAATTACACAAAGTACCTCCACCTTCGATGTCTCTACATCAGTAATTCGAATCAAAATTACTACATTGTAAATGTTTTGTGGACCGTACTAGTAGTGTTTAGTTAAAGATCCCAACTTTAACTCACTACGGACTTTTTAGTCTATTAGCTATAACTTAAATCCTCCAGTATAACATATATACTTAAGTCATAGTCTCTTTAATAGACTTGGAATTTTCTGATGTTTATATTATGCAATAAATGCATAATCGAAATGATTATATGAAAAAAAAATTCAAATTTATTTATTTATTTCAATTAAAGAATGTCAAATACATACTTTAAGAGCATCATGCCTAACAGTTTCTTCTCTGCGACGACATCTATGAGAATATCCTCATGTTTCTGAATGATGTTCTCGAATAAAATATCGACATCTCCCGACCTCTTCTTTTACTCGTAGAATAACAACATCTAGTCATTTTATTATAAATAAAAATATTGCTACATAAATATTGACAAATTTTAAAATTGATACCTTCATTGATGGTTTGGTCAATGTGGGAAATACCTTCTTGTTTTTATGACACCCAGAAAATAAAAACAAAAATTTCCACAACCATTCGACATATATATCTAGTGAGAATGCAAATTCATTTGATAAAATGTACTCAATAATAATTAACCACTCAATGACATCATATTAAAATAATTTATGAGCAATGAAAGGATAGTGTCCTGCAAGCCAATAGATTTAGCTTGTATTAGGACTATCATGTGATAAACTTTATTTGGTATAAATGAATTAATACGTTCGTTTGTTTATAGTATGTAAATCAAACAATGACCAACTTCATCTCTCGCGAATTACTTAAGTGGTTGGATGAAATCCTTAGATCACAATAGACTATGGACGATTCACTTCAGTATGAGTGCAATCATGAAACAGTCTCTAAGGTCGTGATCTTAAAACACGTTACAAGTCATAGATTCCGAACGAGACGGAGAAGGAATCGCAAAGACTTGTACGAGTATGCATGATTTACGTGGAGTGAATTTGTAGCATTTCATGAGCAAGGAATTTGATGCTAGTGCATGTGAGCAGGTGGTTCAATAGGAGATCGAACGCATCGAATGACCCTAACAGAGAAACCCATTGTGGAAGCGCATGAAGCACATAAGCGATGGATGTTTCTCAAGACTTATAATAGTGTACGATTTAGTCATTTGACTTGAGGTGCTAGAGCGAATTCGGTGCACGTGAGTACGTACTTTGATTTAGGAGCCGATCACTTAGCTTGATCATTGTGCGACTACTTTGGGTACGTATGATCGTGTAGTGGATGGTTAGCATTAATATGTGATCTACCGACTCAACGTAGTATGTTGAGAGAATTTCACATACGTTCTTACATAATAGATTCCGAGAAACCTGTGGCCACAATTGGTGACAGATTTGGAAAAGGGTTTCTAAATTTAGTAGTCACACTGGAATTATTATCCTGAATTAGAAAGTATAGTTATCGAGATAATTAGGGGTGCCGATCAATTCACACACCCTAGGTCTCGATCGGAAAATTAGTCGATAGACGGACCGCATGTGCATGGTACTTATAAGATATGAGGTTCACTGAGATCAATTCACCTGAAGTTGAGCCTCATGGGCTTGTGGCTAGACATCGACCATAAGGTGTGGGTACTCATGAATTAATAGTAAGATTAATTCTTGAGTGGTTAATTGAAGGTGTTCAATTAATCGGAGCAATTTATAAGCTCGTAAATTAAATCACGAAAGTCGTGAGCTCGCGGTCAACTGATGATGAACCTAGAGGATCACACACAATACAATTGGACTGCAACAAATCAAATAAGGAAAGTTTGATTTAAAGAGTTAAATCAAAACTGAAGAATTAAAGTGTTAATTCTTAAAGGATAAAACTAATTAATTAAAGAGTTAATTACTAAGAGAGAAATTAATTAATTAATTAATTGAATTAATTAATTAAATGGGCTTAATTAATTAAAGGAGTTTAATTAATTAAAAGTTAATCTAGGTCCATTTGAAAACATATAAAGGCCATAAGCAAATGGGTTTTAAGTTTTCTAGTTGGATTAGATCACATCTAGGTCAAGACTCCTTGTCTATATAAGGAGTTCAAGACCTCAAAACCCTAGCCCTAGACACACATGTAGCCGCCCCCTTCTCCAAGAATAGTGGTCGTCCCTCTCTCTCTCTCTAGATCTACCTTCTTCTTCTTTCTTCCGTACTTTATATCTCTCGTATTCTAGTTCTGAGCTTGAGAATTCAAGAGAGTTGCTTCAATCTAGTTGGTGTGGATACCGCTAGAGGCACAACACATGGGTGATTCTCTCGAACCAAAAATCCTGCAAATCTGGAAGAAGACTAGAGAAAAACCACCACCATTCCTATGGTGAGGTTAAAATTGTAAAACCCTCTTTGGTTGGTTTTGATTTGTTGTAAAACCATTTTCGTATGATTAAATGAATAAAGATCTTGTTTGGGTTATTACAAAAAAAAAATTAAATTCCACTGCTTTTAACGTCTTAACGTTACCAACATGGGCGGATCTACATTTCTATTTGTATTTCTATTTTACTTGTATATATTATTTTTATTGCATTATTAAAATGCATTGGTATTTTAATTTTGATTTTTATTGATCTACATCAGAAACCTTTTTGTTATGAATTCTTTGTTATAAATTAATGAAGTTTGTGAAAATAGGCCTAGAAACAAGATATAAGGTCAATGTTTTATGAATGGTTTGGTTATTTACATTGACAAGACGATTATTGTGAATTTGATATTGTTTTTATCATAGATATAAATATCTTTATTTTTTAATTCGTGTGCTTATGTAAATAAAATATATTGATTGTTATAAAATATAAGCTACTTTTCGACTTCTAATTCCTGGATCCGCCCTTGGTTACCAATAACCCAACAAGCAAAAAGTGTTGCAGGAAAAATATCGCATAGGAATAATATTGCGTAGAGGTACAAACTAAAGTCGTACCTTGTTGAAGAAGTTCTTTTCACCATCATTAACACTCAACATTTCCCCAAATCGATCGGAAGGGATCATCAGAAAACAATTTTGATCAAATGCACATCAGACCTTTTCATCCTATTTTTTTGTAATATTACCCTAATATAATTAACAAGATCTTAATATAGTTATTTACACCCCTAACTGGGAATGTCAAAGTAAAACTTTTACCTTGATAAAAAATTTAGCATTTTTTTTCCCCTTCAATCTCTACTATTATATAAGCATGACTGTTTCTTAACTTTTTTGTGCGAATTATAGTACCCTTATTTAAGTTGTAAAGTGATGATATGTCAAAACGTAAAAGTAATTAAAGAGGTATAATTAGACATGAAGTTTTATTATATTTATCTCCTACATAAACTTCTAAAATTTATAATTCTCTTAAATATCATTATGTTAAAAAAATTAAAATTGAATCGTATCTTACCTATGAAAGAATAAAAAAATACTTATGACTTAACTAAGTACGTAATTTACTTTGGCAATAATAACAAAATATAAAGAATATCCACATAGCTAAGTACGTAATTTACTTTGGCTACAATAGCAAAATATAAAGAAAAATAAATATTTATTACAAAAAAATATTAATAATATCAAGACTTGCATAACCTCGAATTTATGGAATTCTTTTCGTGAAAAACGGGTGAAATCAGTGAAAATGGTGAAATCCATGAATTTTTGTGAAACCGATAAAATAAATCCATGAAATCGTTGAAATCATATGAAATCGATGAAAATTCGGGTGAAATTCGTGGAAAAATGATGAAACCGATGAAACGACGACATCAATGGAAAATGGGTGAAATCGATGAAAAAATTAATAAAGTCGGTGAAAACATGTGAAATCAATTAAATTTCAAGTGAAATTGGTGAAATGTGAAATCAATGGAAAAAATGTGCGAAATAGATGAAAACGGGTTAAACTGAAATGAGTGAACTCAGTAAAAGAAGAGTTTAACTGACGAAAACAAGGCAAAACCGGTAGATAGATGGTTTAAAACGGGAAAAAAAAAAAGGTCAATTTGCTCTATTTTATGACATAATAAAATTAATTTTACTATAATTTGTAAAAATTATCCATGAAATTAATTAGACATGTACAACGTAGGTTCACTTTTCTGATAATACTAAATTCATTAAGAAGAAGGGAAAGCAGTATAGTCAACTAGGGGATTGACCCATAACTAAAAATAGAGCATGGATTTAAGACAAAAATTCCCTCAAAGAGTTGGGCTTCGGCTCACTTCAGAAGATAATGAACCAATTTGTTCGAAATCCTAGAAATATGTTTATATTTTTATTTGGGTCAATTGTTTCAGTAATATTTAGTTTCATGTACAAGTGAATGTGCACTCCAAATTCGATTGGATATGTTCATGAATACACACGATGGTGTGAAGACAATCGCTTTCAATAACGATTTGGCCCAAACTTGAAAACTTTAGCATTTAGACAATTAGGCATATATGGTTAGGTTTATTTTATTGACAAACTACTTTTTCCAGTGCTTGTTTTTTCTTTTGTTGGTAACGTGCTTATCTAACCATATATAATGGGCGTGACTTATTGGTATATTTACCTAATGGTGACAAAAGGTCCTTTTCTTGATTATAATACATGTTATCAATTTTTCAATAATAAAATTACCAAATCCCTTTTAGTCACGCAATCAAGTAAATTTACTAATTAGTAGGTAACCTGTCACTTAATTGAAAAATTGGATATTTTTCTTTGAGAAAAATGATAATGAATCTTTGTATTATCTTTTCATGAGCTCGTAAAATTGCTTACATTACACCAATTCTTTGTGATTAATTATATATAATGAATATTCAATTAAGTTGAATCAATGTATAATTGCACGATTTCTTTTTACTTGAGTTGTTAAGTTAAAAACTAGGTAGGATCAAATTTGTAATTAAATAAAACCTCGACCAAAATAAACTAGATAATCTATGCATGGCATAAGTCATCCTTAACATATAAGATTAAAGCTACAAACGAGTGATTGGTTCAATGAAAAAGACTAAACACCGTAAAGTGTTGAATCTAAGTTTGAATTACCGCTGAAAGAGATTCTCATATAATATGACCGCAACGCCTCAAAATGGATTAAGTCAAGTCAAAGTTTCTTATTGAGTTTGAGTCGATTTTTTAGGAGAAAAAAAAAAAGGTTATATTTAATTTTTCATATGAGATTTGAGAAATTTTAGCTCTAGGAAATGGATGGAAAAATGAGAAGAAAAAAAATGAATAAATGTGATTGAACACATGGGATGAAAACTAGTGTAGTGGAGCAGTTTTTAAAGACTCACCTGAATCTTTCAAACCCACTCCTCCTGCTACTAACCACCCACCCACCTCAAAAAAATATAAAAAATAAATAAAAACTGTAATCCTAATTAAAGTAAAACTTCAACTGTCAATGACTGGTGGTTCAGTTCACCTCAAACACAGACTTCAATCATCACACGCACACTCTTCTTCTTATTCAATCCCTTTCTTTAATTATTTATTTATGCAGTTAGTTACAATTAATCAGCTTTTCCTAACCACAACACAAAATATCCACTAGATCATCAAAATGTTTGATATTTTATTTGGTTGGAGAAAAGCTTCAAAATGGTAAATCAAATCTTGCCAATTTAATGTTGTCTTGTTTTTATCAATTAGTACATGTTAAGTGCGCAATATTGATCATTCAATGTAAAGATTGAAACTTTGACATAAACTTGTCCTGTTTTTTTTTTTTTTTTTTTTTTTAATTTCATTATGCAGTAAGAAATTGATAAGAAGAGTTCAATGTCGACTCAAACTGCTGAAGAACAAGAGAGTTTCCATCGTAAAACAATTGCGCACAGACGTAGCCGAGCTTCTCAAACGCGGGCACGATCAAAGTGCCTTCGAAAGGGTATAAAGCTAATTTTTTTTTTTTGTAACGATTTTAATTTTTAATTTTTTGAATTTTGATTAGTAAATTTGGTTTCTTTCTTTGCATTTTCTGAAATTTTCAGGTTGAGCAGTTGATCAAGGATGAAAGTATGATTGAAACATATGAGCTCCTCGGAGATTTTTGCGAATTTATAATAATTAATCTTCCTTACATCCGCAAACACAAGTATGTATTCTTCTATTAATGGATATTCATGTCATATAATGATAATCACTATCTTTTTCACTTCAAGTATTGAGCTAAGTGAAATAATACTACTTGTGCTTTTGCCTAATTGGCAAACACCCCCTCCCCTCCGGTGTTCTTCTTTTATTAAAAAACAACGCTATTTGTTGATTATTGTCAATTTTCAAAGTTAACAGGAGTTATTATCAAATTTTTAAGTGAATAGTGGTGTTTTTGCATCTTTTATTGGGGGTATAATAGTCATTTTGGCATTGAAGGGATTTTTTTGCTAATTAGGCAAAGCGTGAGGGGTTATTTTCGCATTTCACTTCTTAGGTATTTATTCATCTTTTTTTCGATTTCAGGGATTGCCCGAATGATATAAACGAAGCAATATCGACTCTGATATTTTCATCAGCAAGATTTGGAGATTTACCGGAGCTTCTGTCTGTTCGAAAACTTTTTGAAGAGCGATATGGTCAGAGTTTTGTAACCTCTGCACTCGAATTACTACCCGGAAATCTTGTTAATACTCAGGTTAGACATCAAAACTTTGTAATAAACCAAATTTAAAATTACAAATGAAATAACATTTGGAATTGTTTACTTTTAATTTACAGATAAAAGAGAAGTTGTACATTAAAAATGTGCCTGATGATGTCAAGTACAAATTGCTTGATTGGATAGCTAGACACTGTATTGAAGCTGGACCTATGTTACTTGAATATGAACCTTGTTTTCAACAATATAAGGTAATTTTGTTAAATCTCTCAATGTGAGTATAAAATTAGTGATTTGTTAATTGTTACAGTTTGGTTAAAATAAAACTAGACCGAAAAACTCGACTCTGTTTTCGATTTTGATATAATGTAAATCAAAATCTAGGCTGAACTCGTTCAGTTCGAAAAGAATGAGCGGGTTTATGTCTTTTCGTTTTTCGCGTTTACATATTCTTGAACGAATGATATGAAAAAATACCCCTAAGTTTTTATAATTAACAAAAATCCCTATGTATTATTTTATTACCAAAAACCCCTCTGTGCTATTTTTTATTAGCAAAGACCCTCCTCCCAAGCCAAAGTACATATTTTGCAGGGAATGACAATTATACACCCATTGAAAAAAAATGCAAAAACACCCCTATTCACCTAAAAAATTGACAATAATCTCATGTTAACTTTGAAAATCGGCAATAACCTCCCTCTTCCCTTAAAAAATTAGCAATAACCTCCCTATTGATTTATAAAGGAATTTCATATGTGCCGATTAGGCAAAGTACAGGGGGCATTTTTGCATTTAGCTCATTCTTGAACTGTATGGCCTAACTATATCACACTACAGGCAAACAAAAGCAGCAGCAGCAGTGAGATTTCGGCTACAGATGTTCGATCGAACGATCACAATGGAGCCCTTGAACTTCAAAATTCTAATACAACAGAGGTAGAAGGAAAAATCGTGTGCATTGATCTTGCATCTGAGATCACGAAAAACGAGCAAACTTTCCCAACTCGAGGCGTTGGTATCATATCAGATGACTCTTCTTCAGAAACCTCAGTTCAAATGCATGAAGAAATGATATATCTTGATGACATTGAGGAACTTGTTTCACCCGTAAACAAAGATGGAATTTTACAAGATCAGAGGCTATTCATGTTTAAGTCATTCAAAATCAATCCAAAAGAAGAAAGGCTTTCTCAAATCAAGAATTCAATGCCAAGAAGCTCGAGAAAGACGAGCAAAAGAAAAAGAATGAGAAGAAGTGTAAACGATGTTGAATGTGCGATGTACTATGGCGTATCAAACGAGGCATCACCAGATAACAAACATGAATCCAATTATCGGAATTTGCGAAGGAATAAGATTGAATTTGGAAGCCATTTATGTCAATATTCAGATAGAGATGAAGGAGAAAATAATGAGACGCGTAGTTTGAGGGCGATGAGTATGCCAATTGAAAGGCCTAATGAGAGTAATGCAGATAACATTTATAGATCAAAGTCATTTCCATTTGGACAACCTCGTACGTGTCGCCATATCCATCCAAAGCTTCCGGATTACGATGAATTGGCAGCGAAGTTCACGACGCTCAAGAGGGTAACTTTGCAAATTGAACAAGAGGTTAGCAATGGAAACATTTAGTGGAACATCAATTTTGTGTATATATGTTTTCTTAATACTTTAAAATTTTCTTGCAATTTTTGTTTGGTACATATATTCAATATTCATATTAGTCCAAGAAAAGAACAAAAGCAAATTCTTGAATATGTAAGTGTTGATGACTTGATTCATTTACAAAGACATTGTGAAATTTAGCAGACAAAACCAAGACCAATACAATACATAAATGAATTAAACTTAATAAAAAAAAGGAAGAATAAAGGAGTCTTCTTCAGATGAGAAAATGCATGCTGATGTAGTTGATTTTGAGACATTAGACAGTGTATTTCATAATGTTTTACCTAAGTATAAAAAAGAATAATGTTTTACCAGAAAAGAGAACTAATTAAAGTAACTGAATTGCAGAATAAAATCAGGGGAGTAGTTGGGATTGGGGAACAGGGGAAGGGTGAAAAAGGAAATCTGCACAAATTTTGCCTCCCTAAAATTAATTGCATATAACTCCCTCTGTGTCATTTTTATTGGTACATAAACCCTAATTTGTCCGAGTAAATACAAAAATACCCCAAGTATTATGTCTAATTAGCAAAAAGCTTCCTTGTTATTTTGTTACCGAGAGAACCTCCACCGCAAAAGAGTTCAAGCAAGGCTGCTTGGAAGCGGAAGCGAAAACAATCGAACCTTTAGAGTTTCGGATGATAACTGCAAGCACCGCAACACCGTCTTTGATAGCGGTGTCGGAGTTAAGTTGGCATGTAATTAAATTTTTTTGTTTGGAGGGTAATGTAATTAAAAATATATGCTCTAGAAACAACAAAGATAACTCTAGCAATATTGTCAGCCTTAGAGCATGTCCAACGGGGGTCATCAAAGTCAAATTTCATATCCTAACTGTCAAATTGATGTCAAAAACTTCTTCGAGGCATTAAATAAGAACCTAAATTTAACTCATGTACTTTTTAGTATCAAAAGTAATGCTCAGACAAAAGGCATTAAATTTTGGTTGGAAATTTTGAATGACTATATGTACTACTTTCCATTTCTCTCCCAACAGCTATATTTTTGAAATTCCCAACATTAAAAAAAGAATCAAATATAAAGAAGGCAAAAATTTCAATTAAAATACACAAATTCAAGAATCACAAGCAAAAAAAATAAAAATAAGATAAGATAACAAAAGGTATATTTCTTCTCGGTGTAATTCAATTAATATAAGCTAATTTGTATGTCTATCACTTCAGTGTAAAACTATATACATCATTAATATAGCCGTTAGTTTTAATAAATTATGCTTTTACGGATTAGCTATTAACTTTTCCATTTATTTTTTGGGATATTTGCATTCGTTCATATTTTTAATCTTAAACATGGCTAATTCTTATACTAATTAAGTATCTTACCTATTTCAATTTCCGCTAATTACTCGAGCAAAATGCCTCCCTCTATATTTGAAATTCTCATTTCGATTTCTCTGATTCTTTTCAAATTCTCATTTCGATTTCTTATTATTTCACTTGGAAAAGCGATTTCAGCTCATCGGCTGTGAATCTTAGGGTTCGCTGAAACTTAGGTAAATTTTCTTTTCGATTTCATTAACGTATTTGTATTGGATTTATATTTTTGAAAAAAAAAAAGACACTTAATTGTATGAATAGGCTCAAAATCAGAATGCTTAGAAGTTTTAGATCTGAGATTCAGATTGCGTACGGATTATGCCATTAAAAATGAGAAACTAGAATCGTCCATTAGCTGCTTTTTAGCTGATTTTACATACAGTCGCTTTATTTTCTATAATTATTTTGAACATGTTGAGTTAATTTTTTTATGTGGAGGAACTTTTACAGTAAATTGAACTATAATACATGTAAAGATTTCACATGGTAAATTATCATCAATTTATTGTAGCAATGGGCAAACTGAAATTCAAATAACTTTTTAAAATCAGGGAAAGCTCCTGAATGTTTTTTTTTTTGGTTTCCGAAGGTTTAATCCTTTTCGAGGCGTGTTGGGTACATTAAATGGGAACCTCTAACAGGGATTCGATTTTGGGTTCGCTACTTTCTGGTGACTAGTCATTTCCACTAGACAAATCACTTGTTGGTAGCTTCTGAATGTTGTAGTGTTAGATGTTTGGTACTTGAACAGTTTTCTTTTACTTCTAGTCTGAGTCTTTTTTACTCTGTCACTTTTTCTATTCTCATTGGTGAGAATGTTGAACAAGTTGCCTCAAACTTTTTATGTCTTGGTGTAAAATATGGTCTTCTAATATATCTCATTTCTTCGTGTCTAAGATTGTCTTTTTTTTCCCTTTTCTGATTGTAGTAGAAGTGATCTTATAGCACAATCCAAGTTCTCCTCCAAAGATGCCCAGCAAAAGGTTACGTGAAAGTTATGGACAAAGAGAGGTTAACAATAATGAGGATTTGTTCAAACAATATGAAGCTTTAATGGCTGAGGCTCAAGAATATGTTAATTCGTTCAAATCTAAGAGAGAAGTGGAGAAAAAAACTCAAGACAAGAGTATGAAAAGCAAATGCAAAGACCACAAAGAAAAGGTAGTCAAATTTGAAGCTTTAATGGCCGAGACTCAAGCATATATTAACTCATTTAATAAAGCTTCAATAGGTAAATCAAAAGCTGAAAACAGAAAAGAGATATGCGTGTTAGATGATGTATCTAATGGAAAAGAGAACTTGAAAATACGTGCAATGAACAGTGTAGATTGCGATAAGCCCCTAGGTTTTATTTATACATCCAAGATTATTTATCCCGATTGGTTTCATCCCATTGAATCCATTGGTTGTAATTGCACCAATGGATGTTCCGATTCTCACAAATGTCCTTGTGTTCTGAAAAACGGAGGCGAGATTCCGTTCAACGAAAGGGGAGCCATTGTTAGAGCAAAGCTTTTAGTTCACGAGTGTGGCCCGTTATGCAAATGCCCTCCTACTTGTATGAATAGAGTAAGCCAACGTGGTCCTCAATGTCAACTCGAAATCTTCAAGACCAAATCGAGAGGGTGGGGACTAAGATCAAGAAGCTCTATCTCATCCGGAGATTTTATATGTGAATATATTGGAGAGTTGCTACAAGATAACGAAGCCGAACAAAGAATTGGTCAAGATGAGTATCTCTTTGATATTAGTAATGATGGATTTGCTATTGATGCAGGTAAGTATGGCAATATTGGGAGATTTATTAACCATAGTTGCTCCCCTAATCTTTATGCTCAAAAGGTTCTTTACGATCACGATGTTAAGAGAATGCCACACATTATGTTTTTTGCAACAAAGAATATCCCACCTCTACGCGAAATTACTTATGATTATAACTACAAGATTGGTCGCGTTTGTGATGTTAATGGGAACATTAAGACTAAGGAATGCCATTGTGGATCTCGCAAGTGTATTGGGAGGTTGTACTAGCATTCTTTCTTTACATTGGTTCTCCAATAGGTAATTAGCTTCAACTCTTCAATGTTTTTGATGAATCGCTTAAATCAGATTTCTTCTGAAACCTAATTCTATAAGACCTTTCCCTGTTTTTCTTCATTTATTATTTTCTTGTTCATGCCACATTCTTTTGGAGTTTTTCTTAGTTCGGATTTTACCATTTTGGTACAGTCCGGCTTGAAGGTTGTTTTGAACCAGTTGATTGGTTTTAGATATTGAATGTGTTGAGAATGTTCTCTTTTAAGGTTCTTGCTTTTTTTTTTTTCTTCATAATTTTGATATTCATCTTATGTTGACGGTTTCCACTGTAAGGACTCTATTACGTATAAAATTGTAAATGCATGAATAGTATTGGATCACTGTCTTAATGATGTAATACTTCTTTTCTTAACTCGATTAAAAAGTTCAAAAGAAAATTGATCGTAATTTAACACAACTTTGTAATCCTTATTTCTAGCAAGAAATATGACAATAAGTATGAAATCCAGACTTCGCTGAGGGCTTGTTTGTATGGCGTTTCCCAAATTTTTTTCGTGTTTCGGAAATGCCAAACAAATATGTTTTCTACTTTCTGAAATAAATTTTTCATCCATTAATTTTTTCAAACTACTTTCTCAAAAGCCAAACAAACAACAATTTTCTTATCTCTAAACAAAACTTATACAAACTCTACTTTGATTTAACATAAAGTAACTTATCTCTTACACAATTTATCTCACATAACAAACATGGTTTGACATAAAGTCTTACACATCTTACACCTACAACCTAACTTTTCCAAAAAAACCTACATCTATTTTATTTCTCAAAACTCAAACAAACAACACTACGCAAATCGAGATTATTTCACAAACTTCCACTACTCTCCCAAACTACTTTCCCAAACGCCAAACAAACAGGCCCTAGTCTTTGGTGACTTAAAATTTTTAAATACAGTCCCGCCAATTTAACTTGGTCAACAATAAGTCAAATACCTAAGTTAAGTACATTTGAGGGTCATATAAATGCTATAATGCACGGATACTTCAAAAAATTATAAAATGCCGAGTCAGATACTTTTCGGATACGATACTCCTCGGATACTCGTGGGATACGTATTCGACACTCCACGTGGCGAGTCGGTAAATATAATTAAAAAGAAAAATTGGACACTCGTATCGGATACTTATTTAGACGTATCCAACACATTTCATATTCTGAATTTTGCTAAAGTCACCACAATTGGTAAGAACAATGTAAGACGTCAAACCATTCTTTGTATTATATACACTACAGTACAAGATAAAATGTCCATAACGGGACATGTTTTATATAGCATAATAAAACAAATGAACATGATGTACAATTAATAGTATTAAATTACTAAACATATGCAATTTAGTACTTATGAAACTTAACTTGATCTATTTCAATATGTATGAATATATAAATATATTATTTTACTTATTTCAATATGCATAAATATATAAATATATATCTTTTAGATTCGTATCCATGTCGTATCGTATCCAGTAAATTTTTAAAAATCCGTGTCGCCGTATCCGTATCATCGTATCCGAATCCGTGCAACATAGTATAAATGGTAGTCCTGCTTGGTGCCAAATTTTATTTTATTTTTAAAAACGATATCTTATTTTTGATATGTTAACTTTTGTTTATATTTTTTTGCTGGGCTTTTACTCATATTTTCAGTTGAAAGATATTGTGCAACTTGGTTTGACGACTCATCATAGGCTTTAATACATTAGCCCAATTTGATATAAAAGGGAAGGCCCAAATCCAACACAAGCAGCAGGAGTAAAATACAAAATAGGAACGCCGTTGCCGGGGATCGAACCCGGGTCACCCGCGTGACAGGCGGGAATACTTACCACTATACTACAACGACTTTGATGACAATTGTTGAGATATTAACATATAGTCTCATATATTATTTCTTTTTTCATTATATCTTCAGTCAAAATATTCGCATGGTTGACACGTGTCCAGTGTTATTTGTAAATTATTATTACGAAAACAAGCTTGTTTAAATAGACAATAAATTATTAAAATATCCTATGTTGACATTCCAATCAAATCAAAATTCCTAGCTTTACTATTTTATACATATTATTTCATTTACATTTATAGCGTTTTAAATTTTTTAAATATTAATATATTTGGTGTATATAATATTATTAAATTATTGTTAAAATAAATTAATTATTATTTATTATAATTTTTTTAAATTTAATCAAGTGGTCAACTCTACCAATAGAGAAAAAAATTGGGATTTTCTATTGAAGCCTCCTTCTTCTATACCTTCCACAATTGTTTGTTCTTTTCAATAAATTGGACATAAAAAAAGAAAGTTGGACTTCAAGTATGCTCTTAAGCATTAAAATCAAGAAAAGTGTTTGTTACAATGGTTTTTGCAACCCCAAAATCACAAAACAAATGTAGCTACATCATAATACTCTTTCTATGTTGAAACAAATCTAGCTAGATTTTGGCAATAAATTACAAGATAAATAAGTATAAAAAGAGGGACAGATCTAGAATTTAAGAGTCAAATGATTGAAAGGAAAACTGGTGTACCTTTAACTTTGACAATAATATGACTTATATTTATTCTCATAAGCTCTTGAAAATATAAAAGAAATACTGAATTTAAAATACAAAATTAATTTAACAATTTGCCACTCATTACTTAAAAACTAAATAAAAATTAAAAAAAATTCAAATAAACTAGTATTGATGTATTATTATATTTGTTGTACATAATGCATATAATTAAATGAATCAGATCCATCAAATCTCTATTCAAACAAATTTTAATAAATCGGGCCGATTTCAAACCGAACTCAAATTTAAATCCACCCCATTACCAGCACTATTTACATGCATATGAAACTATTAATCAGTCATTAGACCCCAAAGAATCTCAAGCCCAAAAGAATACTACAAAAATATCAAGCCCGGCCCATTATCACTATCCATTTTCTAGAGTATGAAAAATCCAGAAAATCATGCCAATAAATATCTATGAGTGAGAATCCAAAATCATCTGTTTTATTGGACAGAAGAAGCTGATGTGGGACATCCATCCTTAATCCCATCACTACCTTATCCTCCTTAACCCCTTCATTACACCATTTTTCTCATGGGAAAAACAAAATTCTGAGAATTGATAGAAATTATTATGGCTCTCCAAACAGCTTCCTTGGTATCATCTACCCTTTCAATTCCAAAAGAGGTATGCTGCATTCTTGACGAATTTAGTAAAGTGAAAGAAAGTTTTCAGCTTTTTTCTTTTTATTTTTTTTAATTGAATTGAATTGAATTATATTGTTGTTAGGGCAAGTTGAGTGCTATAAAGGAGACATCCTTCTTTGGAGCTGCATTGTCAATTACTCTTAATCTTAAAGCCGAATTCAACCCCTGTTTTAGCAAGGTAATGGGATTTTGAAGAGTTGTATGAATGTATGCTGGCTCATGGGGTTAAGTTATTTGATTTTTAGAGTGAGAAAAGAAATTGAAATATAGTTTGAATGAAAGAAAAAATGTTGATAGTGTTTGGATGTATTTTAAATATTGTTGTTTGTGGGACACATGCAGACAAGTTGGGTGTTTGAAAAACATGTAGATTGTAGGGCTATATGGTTTTTGAAGTTTGGATAAGAAAATTTGGAACTCCAAAAGTATCCATCTAGAATGCATCCAAACAAGGCCCAAGTATCTCAAAATGTGTTTGGGTTGATTTTTGAAAAGTTTGGCTAACATGGTGGAAGTTAAGGATGATTTTTTCTAAAAAAAAGGTTTATTTTGTGCTTTAGTCGATATTTTTGGATTGATGGAAGTACGGAAATGAGGAAGTTTTAGAAGTAATTTAACAAACTAGTACGAGGCTGAACGAGGCTTATATGTTTGATGTATTGAATATTAAAACCTTGGATCTTCCTTATAATACATTCAAGATATTTCTCATTTTTAAAATATTCATATGTTCACCCTATATAGGAATTAAGAAAAAGAATCTCAATAGCACCAATTAGAGCCCAAACTGCGGCCACAACTCCCGCAATCAACCAAGGTCCATCCGGTGAAAAAAAGAAAACCCTGCGCAAAGGCTCAGCAATAATCACAGGAGCCTCCTCAGGGTTAGGCCTAGCCACAGCAAAGGCTCTAGCCGATTCTGGAAAATGGCACGTAATCATGGCCTGTAGGAACTTCCTCAAGGCCGAAAAAGCAGCTAAGTCATTAGGCATTCCTAAAGAAAATTACACAGTCATGCATCTTGATCTTGCTTCCCTTGAAAGTGTACGACAATTTGTAGACACTTTCAGACGCTCGGGTAGGCCACTGGACGTGCTCGTTGCCAATGCTGCGGTTTATTTGCCGACTGCGAAAGAGCCGACGTTTACTGCTGATGGATTTGAGCTGAGTGTGGGGACAAATCATCTTGGCCATTTTTTACTTGCTAGGTTGTTGCTTGATGATTTGAAGAAGTCGGATTTTCCGCAAAGACGTTGCATCATTGTTGGCTCCATAACAGGTAAAAGTCTAAAGTCACATCATCGTGCATTAATATTGTGGAGAAAGATATGTGTAGTAGTCTATTAAACAATAACAACACTAAGAGTTTATGAAATTTGGGAAATGAACTTAGTCTGCACACAACAAATGGTTAGGAAAAGTGCTCAAGTCAAATCCTCTTCAAGTTGAGTTTTGATAGTTTAGAAGAATGAGAGAATGTTAAATAGTTAGCTTACTTTTGAGTGAAAATGGGTATTTATTTCAAAAAATTAGGTATTCATAGAGGTAAATGCAAATATAACCCTTGAGCTCTGCCTAATTGGCACAAAAAAAAAGTTGTGTTATTTTTGTTAGCATAATCCCCCTATGTTCTTATTTTATTAGCAAAAAAGTCCATTTGAAATTCCTTCATAAATCAGTTGGAAGGTTATTGCCATTTTTTTTAGTGAATAGGGTGGTTATTGCCAATTTTAAAGTTAACAGGGGGATGATTGTCAATTGTTTAGGTAAATAAGGGTGTTTTTCCATTTTGGTGGGGGTATATTATAATTTTTCTTGCAAAATATGTACTCCGACTTTGGAGGAGTTTTCTTGCTAATAAAATATAGCACATGGGTGTTTCTAGTTATAAAAATAACACGGGTATTTTTTGCTAATTAAGCAAAGCATAGGGGGTTTTTTGCCTTTCCCTCGGTATTTATATACTGCAGGAAGTTGGACGGTTTTCTCGACCTCGAAATGTTAGTAATAACCTTGTAAGTTGCTTTAGGTTAAACATGTAGTAGCATTCCTCTTTTTTATTTTCTATATACTTATTTTAATGTTAATTTAGAAAGGGGAATTTCCTTAATTGCCCCTGATATCGGAATCACACTCATCAATATGCACCCGAACATGATTTTTTCGCTTGCTTATCAGGGAACACGAACACGTTAGCTGGAAACGTGCCACCAAAAGCTAACCTAGGCGATTTAAGGGGACTAGCCGGAGGTCTAAACGGTGTAGGCACCTCACCTATGATAGATGGGGGCGAATTCGACGGAGCCAAGGCCTACAAAGACAGCAAAGTTTGCAACATGCTCACAATGCAAGAATTCCACAGACGTTACCACGAGGAAACCGGCATTACCTTCGCTTCCCTTTACCCCGGTTGCATAGCAGAAACGGGATTATTCAGAGAACACATACCGTTATTTCGTATTCTCTTCCCGCCTTTCCAGAAGTACATCACCAAAGGTTATGTTTCTGAAGAAGTAGCCGGTAAAAGACTTGCACAGGTGGTAAGTGATCCGAGTTTATCGAAATCGGGTGTGTATTGGAGCTGGAATAATAATTCTTCGTCTTTCGAGAACCAGCTCTCGAAAGAAGCTAGTGATGCGGAGAAAGCACGTAAATTGTGGGAGGTTAGCGAAAAGCTCGTTGGATTGGCTTAATTGGTTGGGTTTGGATCAATTTGAAGAGCGAAATTTTATTGATGTATAATTTGTAGTTGATCAAAATTGAGTGCAATTGCGGTAACAAGAGTGAATTTCCAGATGAGGGTATAGTAACGTTGGACTTATTCATAATTTGGAGGCTTATATGTTCATGAATTAGCATAGAGATCTATCTGTAGAAAATGTACTTTGAGAGATTATGTTTAAACAAAAAAAAAAAAAAAAAAAATAGATAACAGCTGGAAGGGGAAAATGCAATATACTCCCATGTGTTATGTTAAACATGTGAAATTTTTATTGCGCCAAACTTTCTTGTACTTTCAAAAACCCAGCAAAAAAAATCGAATTTGTAAAATATAGGTCGATTTGGATCGACATATTTAAAAAAATATTTCACGTGAAGTTTAGGGATCAACTTGAAGTATTTTAAAAATAGTTTCTTGAAATATGTCAATTCAAAACGGCTTATTTTTTTTATAAATTGGGTTTTTTTGCAGAGTTTTTAAAATTATAAGGAAGTTTGGCGCAATAAAAATTTTACAGGATAGTTTCTTGCAGGTTTAACATAATATAGGGGAGTATCTTGCATTTATCCCCAGCTGGAAAGTGCTTACTTTGTCATTTGTTGCAAAAGATGAAATTATTATCATATTTACCTGCAATGATGAGCAAAGATTTATTAAGGTTTTCTTTACTAATTAAGGTTAATTATCATGAAAGTAAGTCTTAATGAAACTGATTTAACAACAATCTTATGCTAACACAAAAAATCATATTTTTAGGTAATTTTATGCTACCAAAATACTACATTATTGTAAATAAGAAAAAAAACCAAAAAGTTAATAAATGCTTGAGAAAATTTGACATAACTCTTTTTAGTTATCACTTACCGGAATTGAAGTTATGTTTTACATAAACTCAATGTATTATAAGTATACTAATAAAATATGTGACATGTGAGGGGTAAAAATGAGATATCATTAAATATTACTATTAAGGTTTTCTTTACTAATTAGGTTTTCTTATTTTTAGTTATTTCGTTTCCATAGGAGTGTAGAAGTTATTTCGTTTCCTTTAAAGTCATATTTCCTTTCAATTATTTAGTGTTAGAGTCTTATAAAAGAAGTTGTGATTTTCGTTATTATCGTATAATGATTCTTATGACCTTTTGAAAAAAGAAGAGATTTGGTATTTCAAGAGTTTGCTATTTCTCGTATTCTTGTAACAGATCAACTAAATTCATGTCATCTTTAATTGTCCCTTCACTACACGACTTATAAGACGTGTCTCCACAAATATATTTTCTTCCATTTTAAAATTATTATTAATAAAATCATCAGAAATTCTTTTATCCCACACATCAATTTACCCCGTCTTCTTCTTCAATTCAACCTTGGATATAAGACACAACTGGTAAGTTTTATTTCAACATTTATTTTCTACAAATTTCTTATTTTTCAATTTAGATAAGTTTTATTTCAACATTTATTTTCTACAAATTTCTATTTTTCAATTCTTTTGACAAAGGGAAATTTATTTTTTTGGTATCATAGTATAGATCATCTTGCAACTTTTGTACCATTAGAAACGAAATTTGATATCACGTGAGGTTTTCATTGCAACTTTGATACTATTTGAACGGAAACTAATGGAAAATTGTCATCATCTTCCAGTTTTCCTCCAAAATCACTCGCGCATCCGTTTCCGTCCAAATGGTCCAAAATCACTCGTGTCCAAATCGTCGTTGAATTTAACATTTATTTTCTATAAATTTCTTATTTATCGATTCTTTTGAAAAGTATATGTTCTTGTTTCTCCTTTGTATGATACTCATGCTCAATCTCTGAAAATTATTCGAAATTATTATATCGTATTTGAGTCAATTCTTAAAAATTGATTTGACATAACTATAATTGTTATACGAATAATTAGACTATTGGTTAGTTGATAATTTTGATTTATTCAAGGCAATATTTAATGATATTCAGAATTTTGCTAATGGATTTGAGCAATGGTGAAGGCATGAAAGGATGTGGTAGTACAAAGAAGCTGAAGACTAATTCTGATGAAAACAAAGATTATATTAGTGATTTACCGGACTCGATTCTCGTGCACATTCTTTCCTTTCTACCCATAGGAGATGCCATTAACACTGTCCTTCTTCGAAGATTTGGTAACCTGTGGCGTAACACTTCGGTTCTTGATTTAAATGAATGTTTATATCATCATCATATTTGTGGAAGTATTGACTACAATGAATTTGGAGCTATTCACAATGAGAAGTTTGCGGGTTTTATTCGTAATGTTTTGGATCATCACGAAACTGCTACACTAGATAAGTTACGTCTCAAAATGTGTTTCGTTACCTGTTGTTCAGAAGATTATGATAATCCTGATTTAATGAATTATTTTGATCGGGAGGAGACTACAAAAGAGCTAATAGAGGAATTGATTAGTTATGGCATAAGCAGAAAAGTCGAGGTTTTGGATCTCAACTTTGGGGGTTGTTTTCGCCTAAAGCCATTGGACCATTACGAATTACCCGATGTTTTCAGGAGCGATTACTTAAGAGAACTACGGCTGGTTGGTTGTATTCTGGTTGGTTGCGAAAACATTAGCTTGAAGTCACTAAGAGTCTTAATAATGCAGGAGGTTGTATTGGTTGATGAAACAATGGAGAAAATCTTACTTGGCTGCCCTTTTCTTGAAGATCTATCCTTGGTTCAACCCAAGTTGGATGGTGGTGATTGCTTAGAAAAGTTAAGTTGCAGCAACCCAAACTTGAAGAAAATGATGTTAACTTTTCACGATAAATTAACTATATCATGTCCTTATTTGTTAACATTAGATATAGTTGGTGGTCCGATGGAACATGACGTTTTATTGGATGTCTCATCGGTAGTTGATGCCTCGATCTCCTTCAACGGCAACATCAGATGTGAACAGACGGCATATGTACAAGTCCGAAAGGTTTTGCATAAGTTTCGCCTGTGCGCAACTTTTACTCCATGCAATTGGACTATTTTGGTACGTATCGATCGATGGTCATGGTCTGCCTCTGTCTGAACATTTCCAGTTAATGTTTACTTACTTCTTAACAGGTGCTGGCCAGATGGAACATGAAAAATGTGCCTTGTCCATCTTTCAGTTGGAAGAATCTGATACTCAAACTCAGTCTCACCAAATGGCACCATCCCGGAATCTCTTTGCTTTTGAGAAGTTGTCTATTTCTCGAGACACTTACCATGTATACTTACCCACCATGCGACTACAGCGATTTCTTTCAGGTAGAAGCAATGGAGGTTATAAATATTTTTACTCAATTGCTCAAATTCTCTTATTTACCAAAAACTGATCAAATTTTGAATCTAGATTGAGAAGTCGAAATGGATTCAAGATCATGATTTTGATGGAGAGAGCTACTGGGATTTACAGGAGGCGACCTTTCCCCACCTTAAGAGCATTGTGATATGCGGCTATATAAACGAGCCTTACGTGATCCAAATGGTGAAGTTTCTGCTGAGAAGTGCTGTGAATTTGCGAAAAATGGTGATTTCGACAAAGGGAAGTTTTGAGCCGACTCACGATAGTGAGATGTTTATCGATGCGATTAAGAGACAGAAGGATCATTTTAATTCGGAGCAGTTGTTAGAGCTCTCTAATAAGTTATTAAGTATCCCAAGATCCTCCTCCAAAGCAGTGATATATTTCTCTTGAAATTTGTCATCATTTTCCAATTGCATTTATATTATGTTTAGAGCTAGACTGTAGTGGTACTGGTAACTCCACAAGAACTGATTTAGTATCATAATTCGTAGTTAGTAGCTCGTGGAGTGAATATGGATCTCAGTCGATATCCGGATTTGGTAACAAATACAAAAATTATGTTTATTCATATTGTTTTATTTTTTTAAGTAATATTAATAATGTTTTACCATTAACTTTTACAATACATGAATTAATTCTCATTTATATGAATATCTATCCCCAACAATATATGGTAATATCAATATCATTATATACCAAGTTACCGACAATATATGTTAATCATGTGAATTAATTAGTTAAGGTTTAAGAGTTGATTTTTTATGGGATAGGGGGGCTTAACGGATTATGAATGAAGAAAGATTTATTATGTGAGCTAAGGGCAAAAAACACAATAATAGTCCCTTAATTTTAGTGGGGACGAGAGAATGGGATATTTGTAATTATGGCAAGCAATTTACATCTTATATATTTTAAGTTGTCGTAATACTAGGCCTCTTATCCGCAATTTTATTCATAAATTCGCCGAAATTAAAATTATTATTCGTAAATTGCTACATAAGCAACAAATTGAGGCATTATAACATTTTTGCGATAATAATTAGTAGGTGGGGAAAGAAATTGAGGAAAATAAAGTGTTAATTTTCCTCCAATTTAAGCAAATTTGACAAGGTGACGTTGTGGACTATCACCGCATGGCAGACAGAAAGACAACCCCCCCACCCCCGTTTGTTTATTTGCGTAATAATTTAAGGACACTGATTTGGATTCCAACGAATTTAGGACAAAAATTGCAGGTAAGAGAACTAAAATTGCAACAACTTAAAACATAAAGGATGTAAATTGCTTGCCGGAATAACATGTGTCCCATTTTTGCATTTCTGTAAAATTTAAAGGAATAAAATTGTTTTTTGAGTGAAAATGTAATTTTAACAAACCTATTGTATAATACTTGATCCTTTGTATCTGACCCGAATTCGGCCCGTTAACAATCATTATTAATTGTTTTATGAACCTTATGGTCCTTGTGGCCTCTTTGAGGTAAAGGAGAAGGAAGACCAATACGGGGCAGTTGTATGGGCTTGTTATACTAATTTACGAGTGGGCCATATTGTCGATTTATTGAAGGCCCAATAAAGGAAAATCCATAATAGTCCCAAATGGTTTCAAATGGGCTGGTTTCGTTCCGACAAATGAAGAAAATGACAAACCTCCTCTTACTATATGAGCACATAAAATGCAAGGTCCTTCAATTATTTAATTTCATAAATAGCTTCCTCACATTTCAGAAGTTCTTGACCCTTTAAAAAAAAAACAGTATCTGATTTTCCATCCCAAAAAATGGATAAAATACAGCACAGTTTTCTGGATGTTAGAGGCCTAAAGCTTCATATTGCTGAGATTGGAACAGGTAAATTTAATTTCAGTCCATTCATTCTTGTTTGAATTTTAACTCCAAAAAAAAAAAATATATATCTTTTGGCCCTCATATTTTGTCGAAATTTTAAATAGGTCCTGCAGTGGTATTCCTTCATGGTTTCCCTGAAATTTGGTATTCATGGAGGCATCAAATGATAGCCGTGGCCGAATCAGGTTTTCGTGCAATTGCGCCTGATTTTAGAGGCTATGGCCTATCTGAACAGCCCAAAGAACCTGAGAAAACTACATTCAAAGATCTTGTGGATGATCTTTTAGTTATACTTGATAAACTTCAAATCCCAAAGGTACAGTACAATTTCCCCGTATTTGGATTGGTCAAAAAATTTAGGAAGCAAATGTGGAATTTTAACAAGCTATTGACAGGGAAATTGTAATTTTAGTCCCACATGACTTGACATTCAGCATTTCTGAATTGGGCTAAAACTGCTACATTAATTTAGTTATAGGATTTAATCGTCAACTCGAATTTTAAAATGAGCCTTAATTACCGGATGAATTTTGCAATTTTTTTCCTTTTTAAAATGATTTGCAACTTTGGTCTGATCGCTTCCTTTGAAAGGAGACCAAAAGTGTAAAACTGAGACAATCCTATGAGATCAGAAGTGCTAAAAATAGAGACCATCTATAGGACTAAAAGTGCAAAATATTTCAGAAAAAATGAGATTAAAAGTTCAATTTCATGAAGTGTTGAGCTGATAAAACATCTTACAGATATGGAATCAAAAGTGAAATTTTATAAAGTAAGGAATAAAATTGTTGAGGTGATCAGTACTCGTGGGATTTAAAATGCAATTTCCTTTTCTGTAAGGAAAAAAATGCAATTTAGCCAGCCACTGTTTTATTCCTTGAACAAAATCTTAAAGGTTGGACCACTAACCTCTTCAATGGAAGAGCTTGACATATACATAGTTAATACATCAAGAATTCATGATGTTTGAGATTGCCTGGTCAAACCTTTGAATCAATAAGAGAATTCACTTTATCCTAAATGAATATGGGTATCTAATTTGTAGTCATGTTGGTGGAAATGAATGTAATTTGTAGTCTAATTGTTGAGACTAGTATTTGGTAGTTGTTTGTTTATTATTTGTGATTCTTTGTACTTGAACAGTTATTGAAATGATTTCTGATGTAATGATTGATGATGAATGTATTCTCAAAAAGAAAAATGTAACTTCTTACTATATATGTAGATTTTGCTGGTGGGAAAAGATTTTGGAGCGCGTGTGGTATACCATTTTGCATTGTTCCATCCTGAAAGAGTTGAAGCAATTGTAACACTTGGAGTGCCATTCATTCTCACAGGCCTTGAGGCTTTCCCAAGAGATAGTCTCCCCAAAGGATTTTACATGTTGAGATGGCAGGTAATTCCATGACCTTCCTTCAATTTTGCAGAAATGTTATAATCCCACGTCTAATAACGAACATACGTATCTAAGGCTACACGTAAATAGGCCTTATGGATTTGTGGCAGGAACCAGGGAGAGCGGAGAAAGATTTTGGAAGGTTCGATGTTAAGACAGTGGTGAAGAACATATACATTATGTTTTCAGGAAGTGAACTCCCATGCGCGGAAGAGAATCAAGAAATAATGGATTTGGTGGATCCATCTACTCCATTGCCTGTTTGGTTTACTGAACAAGATCTTCAGGAATATGCAGCATTATATGAAAATTCGAGTTTCAAGACTGCCCTGCAGGTTCCATACAGGTAAATGTTTAACTTCAAAATGCAAGTAAATTGATAAACTTGTGACCATGTTGTTTAATCACATTGATACAAAACTATTACAAATTAAGCTCAATTTGGAAAAAAGAATACGATAAAAGGGTCCTAAATTGGTCCACAACAGGTCAAAAGTAATAAAAATAAAAGCGTTACATGATTTTCAATTTATCCCTTGTTATTTGAAAAAGAGCATTTTCCCCCAAGGGATAATTTTAAGCGAGTGTAACACGCTCGCTGAAATTGTGAGTGTGAGCATGAAAAGTGTTGCGTTAAAAGACAAAAGTAGCCTTTGGGGGTAAAATATCACATTTATCATAACACAGGGGTGTAAAATGCCTCATTTATCTTAATATATGAAGTAAAGTGCCACATTTATAAGTTGATCGAGTCAAAGTAGAGTATATAAGAGGGGTAATTTTATCAATTCATATTTTTTTTTATAGTTTAAAAATGTCATGAGGTAGTGTGAAACTTTTATAAGAATATAAAGGAGTAAAGTGTTCATTTTCAAATCACAGGAGGTAAATTGAACGTTATGCATACCATAGGGGTAGATTGCCATTAACTTAAAAATGAAAGGTAATTGTGGGTTGGTGTCAATGTGTCATTCTATGTACATTGTTAGTAATCGAGCAAATTTAATCGGGTTTTTTGCAAGTTAACTCCCTGTGATATGTCTAATAGGCAATTTACCTCCCTGTGAAATAAAAATAGGCAATTTAACTCCCTGTGAAATGAAATAATGAGCAATTTACCTCCTTATGATATAAAAATAGGCAATTTACCTCCCTGTGAAATGAAATAATGAGCAATTTAACTCACTGTGATATGAATTAATAAGCAATTTAGAGGGAGGCAATGTGCTTCTTTTATAAAAACACGGGGAGGTATTTTGCCATTTTTCTTATCACAAGGAGTTAAATTGCCTATTTAGGATATGACAGGGAGGTATTTTGCCCTTTTATTTATCACAGGGAGTTAAATTGCCTATTTAGAATAAAATCGGGAGTTAAGTAACAATGAATTAGTTGTCCACTAAAATAAATAAGTTAAATGTACCATGTAAAATTCTTAGAATCTTTGTGTAGGGCATGGTTGGAAGACTATGGAATTGATGAGCTAAAAGTACAAGTTCCATCTCTATTAATCATGGGAGAGGATGATTATGCCTTAAAATTTGGAGGATTTGATAATTACATTACAAGTGGAATTGTCAAGAACTATGTCCCTCATTTGGAAACATTTTTTGTGCCTCAAGGAACACATTTTATTCAAGAGCAATTTCCTGATAAGGTGAACCATCTCCTCATTACCTTCCTCAACAAACATAAGCTGCACCTTTGAATTCAGTTACATGTAATTCATCTTGTAGAATATTGTGTATCCTTACTACTACTTAAATAATTTAAAATTATGTTTTAATCTTTAATATTTTTAATTAGATAAACATCAATTGAGGGTCCTTATTATTAGGTTGGATTTGAGATAAAATAAAGTTAGATCCGGTAATAGTAGTTTTAGATCTCATTATATCACTTAAACTATTGGGCCTTCATTCTTCTAAAGAAAAACAAAATTAGGAAGCATAGGATTCCAACAAAACTTGAGCATTAAGATTTTGGCCCGTTGCAAAAAAAATTATTTGGTGTATTTGGGCTGTCAATGGAGCGGATGTTAATCCGGTCCAGTCTAAAATAGACCCGATCTGTTACGATCTAATTCGATTAGGATTCAATGGACGTAATTTGATATACATACACATAATATTCTATCTCTACAAGTGATAAAATAATATTTTACCTTCAAGTTAAGAAGACATGTTTATAAATAGTTTAATCTATTATTTTCTTTTTGTATGTCCACATATACATTAAAATACATTCATTGACTAGGTTTAATATAAAATTTGTTCATATATACACTTATTAATAAGTGTAATAAATCTACGTAAATATGACATTAACAATTTACAAATAAGTACATTTTGTCTTCTAGCAATCCCAACTGAAAACAAGGAAATTTCATAGTAAAATTCGGTTATGCCCAAATGTGAAACTAGGACAACAAAACAAGTTTCACTTATTAGTGTCGGCCGAGAAAGAGGTTAGAAAATTGAATATGAAAGGTGTGAACTATGACCCTACATTCTTCATCACATGTGCAACGAGAGTAAACATTTTGTCGCAATTTGGAAGACTCCCAAATTTTGCTTTTGTAGAAGATGGATTTTTGATATATTATAATGTCATGAACGAAATAGACAATCACGTCGTTGTTAGTATCATTTTCATGTTTTCTACCGTTGCTCTCTATATGTTATTCACAAATGTCGAAAGTCCTTCATTTTTATATTTTCAATTCACTAAAAAATAACTAATCGATTAACATTGACCAACAATAATTATTGTGTGTAGTATGTTGCAAATTGAATAGCAATTTTTCTTGCTAAATAATTGACTTAGATGTTTTGCCAAAATGGTTGAAATGAATTGGGTTGATCGTATATTATAAGATGATTTTTTTTTTTTGGTTTATCAAGGGTTTTCCCCTTCGAGACGCGTTGGACACATTCAGTGGGATCTCTCCTTACAGGGATTCAAACATGAGTTCACTACTTTGTAGTGACTAGTCTCTTCTACTAAACAAATCATCTGTTGGTGTCTATTATAAGATGATAGCTATTCACGTAATGCACATATCACTTGAAACACGAGGGAGTGTTTTCTTGTACGTTGCTAGACCATGCCCAATGTTGATCTTCTCTATGAGTTATATACATTAAAATGAATTTTGACAACAACTGATTATAATAAAAATTAATTATAGAATAATTGCTTTTGTATAATAGTTTTTGAAAAGTTTTCATTTTAATAGCTTCTGGAGATCCCAGATATGATTATGACATCAAGGGACAAATAGCATGAAAATTACGATTAACTAAAAGTAATTTTTATAATCGGGGCCAAACACTTTAAAAAATACATAAAGATCTAGAAGTGCTCTCATCGCTGGGTCAAACTCACCCTTATATTGTCTAGACATTTCCAAGAACCATGCATAATTAAAAATAGAACAAGTGATTATTTAATTATAAACATCACAAATACCATAACAACAAACAACATAATGATAAACTAAGCATTACCAAGAACCATACATACTATTACACATGCAATACATTACAACTTGAAAGTTGAAAAGCACTCTCTCCCTTTGGAGAGGGCTACAAATTACTATTTAACACACACTTACAAAGCTCACACACTAAAGAGAAAGCATGGGAAAAGGGCAAATGTTGCTAAAGATGGCTAGCTAAAAAGAAAAGGTTGTAACTTTTCTTTTGAAAAACCAACTTACACCTAACTGCAACTTTAGAAGCATGTGAATTAAAAAGACTTTGCTTTATAAGAAAAATCTTAATTACCGAATTCCTAAACCCGATTTGAGCTGGAATTCCTCGTACGTACTATATTAGTGTTATATAAATTTTGGTTGAGAAATATTAAAAGTTGAGGCGCGAAGTGTAAGTGGCTTTTGGAGTCCAATTCCTGGGAATCACATCCCTAGCGGAGACGGTTTTTCCGGTGGATAACGTTGTAAGCTTCACGGAAAATGGTCCTCTTAGAGGTCCGGCGGTAATGCACCAATTTGCACCCCATACATGTGTCATTTCTAGCCATTCATTGGAATTGACCTGCATATGCAAAAGAGATAGGTAAGATAATTTTGCAGTGATTATGTGTTTATGGTAATATATGTAAATTATTTGTACAAACTAAAATAGACATATTTTATTACTAATTAATTAGAGAAGAAGAAAGTATAGCAAGGTGATGTTGTAGCACATTAGACATGACAAGAAAGTTAAGTGGAACACATTAAAAGTCAAGTGAATCATCTTTTTAAAGAAGATGGATGTTTTGCACGTGATTTAAGTCATATATTCTTGATCTTACTTTTTCTAAAGCAATTAGGCGATTCATTTTAGATTAATGGGAAAGCAGTATTTTTTCCTTCTTTTCTTTTTTGTATTTTGCATTTTGCATTTGGTCCCTCTACAAAGATTAAAGCTTCTTTTGACTACCAAAAATAATTTCTTATGGTCCCAAGTTTGCATTAGGTGATAAGCTCTTTTCTAGAATGGACACAAATTAAAGTGTAGTACATATTGCTCATTAGTAATAGACTTATTAAAAAAAATATGCATATTATGTGATATACATTATCATTTTAAGTAATTATGTTATACTTTTGAAATAAACATATTTAATATAAGCTTAATCAAGTATCAAAATTAAAATCCAAATTAGGAAGTGTTTAAATAGTTACCTCTCTTATGTGCATAGATCCAACATCACCATCTCCATCCTCAAATTCAACTAGGAGTGAGAGCCAATAATCTGTTGATCCTTCATTCACATGAAATGCAATATTTTTACCCGGATACTTACATGGAGTCCTGCATTGTCATAGCAAAATTGTTATCTTAATTTTAGAAATAATAATTAGAATAGTTTATTTTAATTAAAAAATAATTCAGTCCATAACCTCATTAATTAATTTCTCAATTCAAATTTTTATATATATACATAGGCCTTATGTTTAGGTACTTTGTCCACTAATATCTGGACACAGAATATCGTCTCAACTGTTTAGAATATCTCAGCAGAGCACATTTGGTCAGTGTTGACTGAAAAGGTCCCAAAAAGATGTGATGTGTGTGGAGCGTGTGACTTTAAGAGGAAAAACTTTGACCCAAATTAATTTAAGTGCGATTAAATATAGGACACACATCATGTGAAATAAATACAGAATAATTCTTATTCTACAAGTGACTTAGATTTGATCAAATGAGTTGCATTTTCTATTTCGTGTTAGATTTGTGTACACCTATTTTAAAAATCTTTATGTAGACTACTCGTAAAATTGATGAATTGAGACATAGTTAATATATACATATATATATATATATATGCATATATGTTATAATAAGTGTGACATTAAAGGTCCATATATATTGGAGGTGACTCGGTTTAGAAAAATCGATTTGAGTGGTCTCTGCAAAATCTTTGAAATCCGATCTAAATTATACTATTTGGATGTCAGGTTTTATGAGTTCTAAATTTTGAGATGTAACTTGAATGAATTTGGATTTTGGACTCACAAGCAAAAAAAAATATTAGATGTCAAATAAGACCATTACATCTTCTTTACAAAGAAAAAATAAAGGTCTCGTAAATTTGTATTATGTTTGAGCGGTGGATCTGGACCGAGTTTGGGCTTCATATGAAATGAAACTATAGTATATACACATAAGTTTTGGCCCCGATTTGAAAAGACCAGACCCGAGACGACCTAGGTCGAGTCCAAATGTTAGTTAATTTTCAGTTAAACAAATAATTTAACCACAAAACAACAAAACAGAACAACACACTAACCAAAATCAAATCAAGAATAGAACATACAACAAAATTACAAACTAAACAAAATTAATTATTAATTAACACACTAAACATACTCCTAAGGCAGAAATTAAGAAGTATCAAGTACATATTTATTACCTGCGGTAAATGACATTAATTTCACCGCGGTTCCGCAGCTGTCCACCGTCGCCGGAAACAGCCATACGGCCAAATGCGGCGCCACTGAGATCGAAATGCGTACGTCCGTTTGAGCAGTAACCACCGGGACACTCGTCGGTGATAATCACCGTCACCGCCCTCCTCGAGCAAATAGAACTGTCCAAGCACTTGACTTTATAACACGCGCCGCACCCTTCGCCGCCCTTGAACAGAACCGGACTCACCGCACCAACTCTGGCCCTGAATGGCTTCACGTCTACGAGGGACCCGTACCCACAAGCGCCGCCGTCGCTTCCGTCGCCTTCTGCGCTTCCGTACCACGTCGCCGTCGCTGGTTTCCAATGTGGGTCTGTTGCGGCGGCGGAGCTGAGCAGTATTGTGCAGGAAATGATGAAATAGTGGAGGCCCTTCATAATGTCGTAATGTGAGGTGTTAGCACCACCAGTATTTGCGGTGGCGCGTGAAAATTGGGGGCGTGGGGGTTCTGCCGACAGTTTTTTGGAGTGGCACAGTGTGCAGTTAGAACTGAGTGTGTACTGAACAAATTCTGTTTTAGTTTGTTGTGTTCGTGTTGTGGACATCATACCTGTATATATGGAGACTTCTTTTGTTATATAAATTATTAATTAATTATAAATTCCATAGGATTATTATTATTATTAGGAAAAAAATAATGGATACGATCTTTGGGGCCAAGTTGATATGGTTTATTATTCTCATGCCGGGTAAAATACACTTTACCCCCTCAATTATAAGTTGAATACACTTCACAAGTAACGTAATCTTCAACTGGATCGTAAATCATTCAAACCAGGACTTTCAATTGAATCAGGTTTGTCCGAGACCTAATTGATCAATCCGATTTTATTTCAATTGAGTCTAATTTTTAGGCCTGATTAATCTATGAGTCTAATGCGAATTTAATTAGGCTAAATCCTAACAAAACCCGACTTATGAAAATATTTGAATAATTTCTTATGTTATATAATATGAATCACTATTTTGAAAAATAATGAGGGGTTGAGGTATATCTTTAGTATTTTTAAACATTATATATCGATAAGTGGCTTAATATGTAGCATTTAGAAGATGACTTTTAATTTACATGATTGCTTAATTTATATAAATATATATATATATATATTTGTGTTATGCACAATATTTTTATTTATCAACTTCTTATAGATACACTTTTTTTAGTAATTTAATTTGATATTACCCAATATAAGCTCGAAATCTAAATAATATATTAGACAAAGTTGAGTCAAACTTATGAGCTGAGTTTGAGCCCATTGTCATCAAGTATGACCCATAAATTTGAGTTCGATAGGATTTGAGTTTGAACTACTTCAAGCCCGGCTCATAAAACCCGATTGACAACCAAAATGCCATTAAAGAATATTTTCTAGAGAAGCGGTGAGTCCATCATTACAATTAATCATTACATCGATCATTTATTTGATACTCAATCACTGCATCTGTAAGTTATTCAATTTTACAAAAGTACAAAGATAAATTGAGGTTTTAGATTTTTTTTAATAGCATTTGTTTGAATTTTACTAAAGTAGAATTTGCCTTTTTTTTTTTTTTTGTAGAGATGAAATTTTTTAAGATGGTATTATTTTTGAAAATTAAGAAGGATAACTTTGTTTTCGAAAATAAATAGAAAAATATTTGTTTTATTTTTTAGAAAGTGCCGAAATACTCTATGGAGTTTCCATAATAAAGAACTCTAATGTATTTATTAAACGGTCAAAATTAGGTCTTCATATTACTTATAACTTATAAGAAAACAAAAAGGAAATTCAATAATTTAATGTTAATGCCCAAGGCCCATAGAGATTTCTTTAACTCCACAATGATGCCATTACTTTTTGGGTTGGGCCCAACGGCAGTTAAGGCGTTATTTCCGCATGACGGTACCCACGTGTCTTATTAGAGTTGGTGTTAACGTCCCAAGGGTATTTTTGTCATTAGGAAAATGAAGGTGCCGTTAATTTTGTTTGTACTCGTATCTGGTTTGGACTGGAGACATGTGAACATGAAGATTGAAGTTAGGTCACAATTGGGACCAAACAGTAAATTTGAGATCAATAAAGATCTACCTTTTGTTTTGAATTACATATATATAAATGAATTTATCAATTTAATCTTGCTAGATCCAAACTAATTTTGAAACTCCAAAAGGTTAAGAAATTTTGGCTTATTTTTAATAACCAAAAGGCATGATATATTAAGAAGAAACTTTGATGTTGGTGCGGAGGAAGGTAGCAGTTTAGATTGCGCGTATAGGCTTATGCAAGACTATCGATGAAATTAGGAGTAACAAGTCGATGAAATTAGGAGTAACAAGAGGTTGGACGTCAATGGTTTTAGAAGAGAACTTCAAGTTTGTTATTTATGCTATTGCTGGTAGTTCTCGTTACTTGGGTGACTTCAGTCCAATTCTCGAGGGACATTAAATCTTTGAAGTCTTGTTTTGAGTCCCTGCAGCTTCGTCACACTTTTCGGGAAGGAAATGGGGTCTCATTCTTTAGCCAGATTCGCGTTAACTTAGGTTGTAATTGGAGATATTCTCCCTTTATTTGTTATGCATACTATATTATATAACGTTTTAATAAAATTCTATTTTTCTTAAAACACAAAAAAATTATTTATCCAATATAGAGTACGAGTTACTCTTATCTTTTCCTATATTTAAGTTTGTTCGTTTGTCAAATTTGATTTCGTTAATACATACTGACAATGTGGTGTTTATCTAAATACAAAAAAAAAAAAAAAAATTTGATAAATACAAAAAAAAAAACTTGATAATTACAAAAAAATAAATTTGATAAATTAAATTACCGACAACACTATTAAATACAAAATTGAGGGAAATTAAAAAAAAAATGAAAGATCTTGATACATTAAAAAAATGAATGGTTATGGACAAGGCTCACATTTTCTTTCTTTTGGGGGGTCAATATATTTGAAGCGATGAATGCAGTTTGCCTCAGGCCTCATTAATGACTTGTTAGTTACTGTTAAAGTGGTAGAGTGTGAACAGTGACATAAACGTTGAAAGTGACGCTACAACTGCAACCTCTGCGCCAAGCCTTAAAGGAGTAATTGTTTTTTTGTGAATGAAAAAAGATTAATAAACATTAGCTTTAATTAATTTCTATAATGTTTTTTTAAAAATTAATTTCTATAATGTGAACTCGACTACTGTCTCCAAAAATTGACCCGATGAATACATCCAAACCATGGTGTCTTTTTGTTGAGTTTGGTCTTTATAATTTAAATTATTAATGATTTGCGGACAAGAGGCCAAAGTGGAACCTTCCCGAATAAAATGGAAGATCTAATAGTTAGATTTCTATAACTTAAGGTCAAAATGAAATCAGACTATTTGATAGAAATTTTATCTTTTGGTATCTTTTGAAGATTGATTCAAAATCAGCTCAATAGCCAAAATAACCTGAAATATAACAAAAAAAAAACGTATAGTATAAGAATGTACCACAAGCCTCAACAGACTCGAGTAGAACTCGTACTAGGTCAAGTTCTTTAAAAGAATAGATCTAAGTTCAAACACTATCTTAACTCTTGTTATTTACAACCTTGCATTCGGCTTGTTTACTATCCAATTCCCAAAAGTAAATTCCCATTGGTGATATCATAGGCTCTGTTTGGATGTATTTTGGTTCTGTTTCATCCACTTTCGATGAAAAATATTTTGGTTGAGAATTTTGAAGATTTTTTTTAAAATTTGTGTGAAATAATTGAAAATAGACTTGGATGTATTTTGATTAGAATATTTTATATGTAAAATAATATTAAGTGAATGAGTAATTGTGTTGAAAATTGTGAGTTATGTTTTTTTATGTTGGAGTTTGGGGTGAAAGATAGTTGGTAGATGTCATGTCATGTCATTTCAAAATGAATAAATTAATATTATATTATGTAATAATTAAAATAATGATTGAAAAATTAATATTTTAAGTTAAAAAAATTAAAAAGACAATTAAATATGTAACTTTTATATTAACTTTTGTGCAAGTTGGTTGTATGGTTCTGCATGTCAGAAGACTTTGGGCCGAAAAAATGGGAAGTGGGTGATGTCTGAACATTTTCAATTACTCCCTCCTGTTCATATTAATTGACACATTGCTACTTTTCACACAGATTAAGAAACCTCATGATTAATCACTTTTACATGGTAAAATGTCAAAAATACCCTTCCTAGTGACTCTTGAGCTTCCCAATCTAAATGTAAGAGAAGGGCAAAATTGAAAAAAATTGCATTGGAAACCCAAATGTGCCAATTAATATGAAACATAAAAATTTGGCAAATGTGCCAACTAATATGAACCGGAGGGAGTAATTGGGTTGATGGAAGCTGTTCCAAACCAAGTTTGGCCCAGTGAAAAACCGAAAATTGTGGGCGAAACAGGTTCCAAACAGGGCCATAGAATCTCATGGCTACTATTCAATTTCCAAAACTAAATTAACTAATAACCCATAAATATCTACTACACGGTGAATCTTGTAGCCCTTAAAAGAGGCTATAACTATTTTTGCACACATTACTGCACATTTTGTATCTTCTAATAGAAAGATGGGTCGACTCGATAATTTTTTTACCCCGACAAATTTTACTTGGCAACTGTAAATGACAACATGAGATACTAAAAGCTCTACACAATTCAAGTAGCAATCGTTTGAGGGTTCCGTCCATAATTCACTGCAACATATTTACTATTATATAAGTTCAAACCTTCCAAACATAATACGAGATACATAAGTTCTTCTAGCATAATAAGTTCTTCTAACATAAGTTCAAGTATAAACATTTTAAGTATCTATAATATATGCACATGACTCCAAGAATTTGATTGGCCAATTGAAGCTCACCAAAGTTCCAACGATAGCCAGAACTTTTAACGTGAATATTCAGATTTAACAACTTCGTTCGCCCCATTAATCTCAGTTTACCTATTTGCCTGGAAAGGAAGGGAAATAAAACTCGATGAATAAAGTATTTGGTCCAGACTACCAAAAAAACAGGAATGTATCATAAGCAACAACTCCTTCAAAATCATAAGTAAATGCATACATACCTTATTGTTGATTCTTACGTTCCAAGAATCACTTCTTGGAGCATAAAGATGGTCATTAACAACATAAGATTGTGGCGGGACATAATTCTTCAGCAGGGGGACTCTATCTGGGAGATAATCGTCATCATCACTTTCATAGTGTCTCTCAGAATATGGTCCTAAGGCTTTGAGAATCATAGCCAATAACATACTTAGTCCCTGCACACAAAAATCATTGCCAGCGGTAGAAAGATTAACGCGTGACACAAAATGTTGCATGCAGGGAACTTGAAGATAAAAAATACATAAATTTAAAGATTGCAACACACACACACAGAGACGCAGTTACCTGTACAGCCACAACCGACAAGCCAATCCATTTGCAAATGTCAAAGTTATCCTTGATAAAGCCCTTTAACTGATTGAAATATCCAGTTGGATCCTCTGGGAAATCCTAAGAAGCAAGCACATTTAAATTTATCAGTTAGTCTATACAATACCATTAAACGAAATTAACATATTGGTTATGCATACCTCCTCCCAGTCATGGTTTAAGAATACATCAGCAGTAACTGCAGCTTCCACCACAAAAAGTAGAAAGACAAAGACCAAGTACTATAACAGTTAAGATCAACAACAAATGACAAATACGCAATTCCCAAGTGATTTAATGCACGCTGATTCACCTTTATGATACACCATTTTGTGATTAATAATTGGTAATATTACCATTTACCGCACCTTCTGCCTTCTGCAACACTAGATATGCCGGAAACAATTCATTAACACAATTTATCAATGCAAAGCTGACTACAGAAAAGCATGATTGCTGGAATTACTAACTAATGACGGATAAAATCGTTGAGGAACAACAAGGGATATAAACAATGAAGCAAAAACTATACAGTGATGAGATACTTTATAAGCAATCGAGTTATGCTGGCTTAGAGATGTAGTCATGTTATATGTAGGTCATCATTAGTTGAAATAAGGCCAGTCAATTGTAATACGCAAAATCATCATTATTCTCTTATAAGGCATCAGAAACAGAGTGTGTTATAATTTTATTTAATCTACCAATTGTGTGCTCTCATCTTATATTTATACGTAGATATTAACAAATGGGAATGCAATGTGTTCACATCCCGAAAATATTATTTCTTGTCAAAGGGTCATCGACCCTTAAAAGGAGAAGAAACTGAAAAGGAATTCATCGCACAAAAAGTTATTGCTGCTCTGTGCATCATCTGAACTAAGGAAATCTAATTTGTTAAGCAAGTTGATAGTTCATCGCCAAATTATAGAGCTCAAACTTCAGTAAGAAAGGAAATTGATTTGACACGGGGTGATAGGTCAAGACACAAAAAAGTGATTCATACCATGTCATCTAATTGATTTTTCATGCTGTAAAAGGAAATTAACTCGGCACAATTAGAACAAATTATATTAATAGACCCGCCTAGAAGGTTATTCAAAAAATCAAAAGCTTAAGTTGAAGGACCACAAAATAGTAGCACCATGATAAACAAAGAATTTATACAAGAAAGAAATGAAACATTTTGAAATTCCTCCATCTGGGGAAGGCTAAAAGCCTAAAAGCTATGGAAGGGATTCCATATATTTATAGATCCAACCATAATGAATCTCATTTATCATAGTTAACATTGACAACTTAGATGACGCATGTGATTACAAGCCTGCTACTAATTTCTTTACGTAGACCTCCATTGAGGTTTGTCAACCTAGTACAAACAGTTACCCCCTAGGTTAAGCTAGGAAATCACTACAAGCTAGCAACTAGCAGGAACATAACATATACGCACGGTAGAACAATTCCCCGACAGACAACAAAAACTAAAGCCCGTAGCTAACACTGCACTTTATTAAGAACATGATCGGCCTTAAAAGTTCAATATTAGAGCATACTGAAAATTGCAATTGTACTACATCAATCTAAAATAAATTCAAATGTCCATAATCAAATGAGATAAACTGATAGCAAGGATACAATGTATAAGCAACAACCGTTAGCAGTCTCGGCTGCAATGTGGCCCGAGCAAGTGATCACGCACAAAGTAACCCCAAGGCCGAGTATAGTGTACACAAACCTGCATTCAATCTCAAAATTAAGCATAAAGGCAACAAATTTCCAGTATATATTAAATTAATTAAAATTACCAAGGGATGGGGGCATGATCAGATTCGAGGTGACGAAGCCAAACCCTAAGCATCCAAAGAGAGTACACAATCATGGCAACTCCCGCCATTCCTAAACCGGAATTCACCAATTTTAGAAGCGATTGAACACAGCAGCGCACAATCCGAGCCATTATTTTGACGTGATTTTCTTTTGTGGATAGCAAAGGGATTACGGGGTAAAAAAGGTAACCCTAACTCGAGAATTCAGAGTCAGGGTTCCGATTCTAGATGGAAATGAAGGAAGGAAGAATGAAGCAGAGATCAGGTCAAATTATTTTTGTGATGTTTTTCCGAATTTTACGTTTATCCAAGGATAAAAGTATAGGATCTTTACAGAGTGGTTAAAATATTTATATTTGAAAATATGGACAAGAGTTGCCGTGGTGTAGTGGTTATAACGTTAGTCTTACACACTAAAGGTCCCCAGTTCGATCCTGGGCGGCAACATAAGCTTACTCATTTTGAGCACTTTTTTAATTTTTCAGAGAATATTATATTATTTGTTTTCCTCAATAAATATTTATATATGCAAAATCATTGTCATTTTCTTCACTATTAAAGGGGTTCTTGACTTAAAAGAGTATTTTGCTATGAACTATTGTATTTTGCAATTTTTTTTTGGAGAAGGAACTAGTTATATATCTAGATGGGGTTCTTGAATATATATATATATATATAATTTTTTTTTGGAGAAGGAACTAGTTATATATCTAGATGGGGTTCTTGAATATATATATATATATATATATATATATATATATATATATATATATATATATATATATGTATATATACATATATATTTTAACCATAAATATTTATTTATTTTACTGGTACTTACCAACAAGTGATTGGTTCAGTGGAATGGACTAGTCACTACAAAGTAGCGAACTCAGTTTTGAATCCCTGCTGGGAGAAGTTTTCACATAATATGTCTGACACACCTGAAGGAAATTTAAACCCTTGAGAAACCAAAAAGTAATGAAAATAGCATTAAGTTAATTAAAATCGATTGTATTACACTTAGGACTTGAATTTGAATCAAGTTGTTCGATGTTCAATGTTTTTTTGGTGTAAAAGAAAAGCAAATAAACTACTCTACATCATCCCTCAACTGAGAGACAGTCTCTTTCGGTGCTTCCTCCCAAATCAAGCTTTGATCTTCGATTTCATGTCCCATTTTGGCAAGCGCGTCCGCACAATGGTTTCCCCCTCTCTTTGTATGGACTATGTGACTCTCCCACGACATTCTCATTCTACAATCTTCGATGATACGACCTAAGAGATGATTTTCAATTTCGGCCTCTCTAATAAGTTTAACAACCACCTCTGAGTCAATTTCTAGGATGATTATGCGTACTCTTCTTTTCCAAGCTATTGTTAGTCATTCTCTAGCCGCGAGAAGTTCCGCCACAGTGATTGATACGTCGCCAAGCTTGCGTGTAAACCCAATAAACCATTGACCATGCTCAATGTTCAATTTGAGCATTTAGTTAAAGATTGTTTTATGTTCGGTTCATTAGACATTTAAAACCAAATCTTCAGTTAGTTAATGGTTTATTTTAGTATTTATTCATTTTTAAATCAAAATCTTATGTTGGGTGGAATTAGAAGAGAAATCTTGAAGTAATTAATTTACTTACCGGTATTTTTTTTAAGGATAACATATAACTTTCATCCATTAATCAAATAAGATAGTACAATATTTTAGTTCGTTACTCGTAATTCATTTAGAGTATAAGATTCCATACTGGAAAGCTATGCTATTTCATGAGCTACTCTATTTCCTTCTTGCCATAAGTGTTGGATAGTATTGTGTTTTGTAATAGTTAGTGATTTAGCCGTAATTCGCTGGATCGCGAAAAACAATAAATAAGAACCACTAAGATCAAGTAAATGGGGTAAACCTTAATTTATTAATAATATCAATCTAGAATTGTACAAATGAGGGTCTGATCCAAAGCTTTAGGATGCCGTATACATGTAATTAATACAAGAAAAACCTATTGATCTAGCTAGTCTGATCTGGCAGTTGTGATTGGATGTGTAGATTGACAATGCTTCTTCTGACCTTTTCGAATCTGAAATAATTGTCTTGATCTTGATCGACGAAGGCCTCTAAGTGAACGGGATCGATCTTGAACATATAGGATCGATCTTGAGTAGATGGAATGATTCCGATCTGGAACTGTACGGAATAACACTCATCAATTAAATAATATTACTGGATAGTATTCTTTAGCATACACTAAACTTAGTTTTGTAAATTATATAAAAAAATAAATTTTTATAATCAATTTTCGAAAGTACAAATGAAACGGTAAAAAAATTAAAATAAATATTAGACTTAATTATTCTAAGTAATTATGCAATTGCTATGCCAAATTACTTAGGGCCTGTTTGTTTGGCGTTTGGGAAAGTAGTTTGGGAGAGTAGTGGAGGTTTGTGAAATAATCTCGATTTGCGTAATATTGTTTGTTTGGGTTTTGAGAGAGTGGTTTGAGAAATAAAGTAGGTGTAGGTTTTTTTGGAAGAGTTGTGTTGTAGGTGTAAGATGTGTAAGACTTTATGTCAAATCATGTTTGTTATGTGAGATAAATTGTGTAAGAGATATGTTACTTTATGTCAAATCAAAGTAGAGTTTGTATAGGTTTTGTTTAGAGATAAAAAAATTGTTGTTTGTTTGGCTTTTGAGAGAGTAGTTTTAAAAAATTAATGGATGAAAAATTTATTTCGGAAAATAGAAAACATGTTTGTTTGGCATTTCCCAAACACGAAAAAAATCTGGGAAACGCCAAACAAACAGGCCCTTACGCGCTAGATGCAGTATCCTTATTTCATTGGAACAAATAAAGTATTAAGAGCTTTGTCGATTTGCTATAGGGCAATAGCTTTCCTAACCATGTTTGACAATAATGACCTCAAGGAGATAGGGAATAAGTCAAGAAGTTTGTTTAAAACTTCAAATGTGCTTTTCATCTTACAAAGCACACCGTAGATCTTCTCCTTATCAACGGCATACAATCACCACTTCCTCACACGCGGATCACTAATCTCCCACCGTCCATCCACACCGTAAATCCAACGACTCAAAACCAACACTCATCTCATATAAACTCCCCCCAATTCCTCCTCTCATCGCCAAAAACAATTCACTTCAAATCAATTCAAAATCTATCAAAAATGTCGGGTCGGGGCAAGGGCGGCAAGGGTTTGGGAAAGGGCGGCGCAAAGCGTCACCGTAAGGTGCTCCGCGACAACATCCAAGGCATCACGAAGCCGGCGATCCGCCGGCTTGCTCGGAGGGGCGGCGTGAAGCGTATCAGTGGCTTGATTTACGAAGAGACACGTGGCGTGTTGAAGATTTTTCTGGAGAACGTAATCCGAGATGCGGTTACTTACACCGAGCATGCTCGCCGGAAAACTGTTACCGCCATGGATGTTGTTTATGCGCTCAAGAGGCAGGGCCGTACTCTTTATGGATTCGGTGGTTAGTATAAAAGCTAGGGTTAGGGTTTTTTGTGCATTCAGTTGTAATTATGCTTATGGTTTGATGACTGATTAGTACTACTTGTGGAATCAGATTTCTATTATATTATTAGTTTGAGTTGAAATGCAAAATTAATTTTAATTCCAGTCTGTTTGTGTTTTTAACTTTTTACTGTGTAAATAATCAGATTTACGGCTTAGAAAATCATCCTCAGCTTTTTGTGGTGCTTTCTTAATTTTGACCCAACTTATACTTTATAATTTTTCTCTTTGTATAATTTTGATAAATGAAATGTTTTTGTAGGCTGATAATTTGTAACTGTTTGTCCCATGACAAATGATGGAATTGATTTGGTAATGGTGTAATTCTACTTTGTACCCTTGAAATAGACTCACTTTTCACTTTGAACCATAAAAAGAATTAATAGCAGATTGCGTCATGGAAATCATTTTGGGAGGTGCTATAGCTTAATTCACAATTAAATTATTGGCTATGTGATGTAGTTCCATTAACTACAGATTTGATTGCGTATTCTAAAACTTATATGAATTTGTCAAATTTTGTTCTAAATTTCCTTGGTTTGATATTAACAACCAAATTTTGATGATTCCCTGTCCATTAAACATACATATTCCTATGTGCGAAAGATTGGTGGCATGAGAAGTTTGAATGAGCTACATGAAAAATGATTTTGGTCAGTAAAAATGCAGATCAATTTATTTTGTGGGATAGGGCAGCTCCATTGCTTTGGGGGGAGGGGGAGAAAAAATATATTTTAGTGAGGAAGGGGGAGGGAGCTGAGGGAGTTGTTGGGCGGTGATAATCCACTGCCCAAGTGAATAGGGCGGTGGAATATGAATCTACCTCCCCACACACCTCTATTTGGGGTTGGGTGCAATTTCTTTATTTTATTTTATTTTTTAGTTAATCTTAATTAAGTTATAAAAAATATTTTTTTAACATTAATTTAATATTATTACTTGTATAATTTGTACTTTTATAACTTCTAATATGGTAATTTTATTTACAATGTTTATTAATTGTTATTATTATTTAGTTCTATTATTATTAATTTTATTAAGTGAGATGAAAAAATATGAGAATTAGAATTTTGTGGAATAAATGGTAATAAATTTAACATTAATTTAATTTTAGTACTTGTAATATTGTAACTTTTATGTAATAGACTTAACGGTAATTTATTTTATAGTTTGAAATTTAATCACATTGTAAAAAAAATGATTTATGGAAATTAAATACATTGAAATTAAATATGACTAGTGGATTAAAAATAATTATATGTTAAATAATTTAAATATGATAAAAATTTAATCACATTGTAATATTGTTGTAATGATATTATTAATTTTTTTTATTATTATTAATGCCAATATTAAATTAGTTATTATCAAGGCATTAATGCCAATGTTTAATTTACTATTGACTTAATTATTAATTTTATTATTATTATTATATATTTGTTATTATTATTATCATTTTATTAAGTGAGAGTGGGGAAGTATAAGAATTGGAATTAGATAGAATGGAAAGATTGAATCACTGAAGATGACTATAAAAAGAGGAGTATGAAGGGAATGAAAGTCTGAGGGGAAGGGGAGTCTAGAGTCACTGGAGATGGCCTTAATAGACATCTTATTACTAAGTCCATCTCCAGCCAAACCTGGGAGGCAAGCAACAGCCCCCCCGTCGGCTGGAGATGGGACTCCCCCCGGATGGGCAGGCAGGCATCCGAGGGGACTTGCTTGCCTGCGGGCATGCAGACAGGCATGCAACCATTGCCTGCAAGCAGCCCTTGGACTCGCGCGTGTAGACAAGCCAATGTGGCAGCCACCCTTTTATTTTTTTTTTAGTTTTATTTATATCACCTAATTTATATGTGTTTAAAAATTTTGTAATACTTTACTTGTGTAAGAAAATGGTCAATTTTATTTCATTGATCAATTTTATTTCAGTGATCTCCATTGATGATGGGGGTAAGGGGAGAGAGGTGGGTGGTGGGATCCACCTCGATCGATGGATAGGTGGCGACGATACCTGTTTTTTTTTTTATTGTTAATTTTGACTTTCTTTGTTATTTAATTAATTTATTTTATAATAAAAATTATTATTAAATTTTTTTTTTAAAATCTTAACATTAATCTAGTTTTATTACTTTTATAATTGTAACTTTATTTAAGAAACTTAACATTAATGTTTGAAATTTAATAACATTGTAAGAAAATTTAATTTGTTTATTATTTTAAATTTTGCAAATTTAACTTTAATTTGTGTTAATTTAGAATAACGTAATTAAAAACGATTCATGAAAATTACATATATTGAAATTAAATACGATTTATTATTATTATTATTATTATTATTAAGAAATATGAAAATTGTAATTAATTGAAATGGGAAGACTGAGTCATTGAAAATGATTATAAAAAGATGACTGGAGAGGGGAATGAGAGTCTGAAAAGAAGATTGGTCTGAGGTGAAGGAATGTAAAGTGATTAGTGGAGGCATTACATCTGTTCCAACACAAATGAAAGCAAAGTTCAATATATGTTGACATTCAGTCAATTCTGAAGAAAATTTGCATACTAAACTAAATTGAATGAATATGTGACATTAACAAATTTGTTGACGATAAAAGTTGTTAATGAGATTTTGTTAGCTCCGTAAAGATCGAATATAAGATTCGGATTTTTAATGTTTTATTAATAATATGTCCGATATAAATGAATCATGATTTGTGAAATTGTGTCACAAAGTCCAACCTTATCCAATCCGTCTCTTTGTACATCAAATTCAAATTACAATCTCCATCTATTTATTTTATATCTTAAGGTAAAAACAGCTGTACTGAATATAGAGTCGACAGACTAAACAAACGTAATAATATAAGTATAAAAAATAAAAAATAAAATTCGGTCCCAATTGATTAAAGGGACCACAATAACCCACACGGCGATGCCCACGCAATCGATGCAAAAGCTATTACGTGTCCTAATCTTCTGAGAATCTATCACTATAAATATCTGAAAGCTTGACTCCCAAATTCTTCATTATATATAGCTTATGTATTCTCAATAATAATACTGCATAATATCTCTGTAAAATCTTTTATTTATTTAAGCAAAAGAAAAAGAAATGAGATTTTTCCAGAGGAAAGTGAAGGCGAGAGCGAGACCTAGACCTAGACCTAAAGGTCTTCAATGGTATTTAAGGCATGGGATCAAGACTGTGGAACGTTCTTGCAGGAGATTGTTCAGAATCAAGCACAAGAGAAAATGATCTGGTTTCTTTTTTTAATTTTCGGTCCTTTTCTTGGGTTTTCTATGTCGTGAGAGTTTTAATTAGCTAATTTAAACTTGTTGGATTGTTTGAATCTATGTTATTGGATTCAATTTCTCTTGTATTTAGTTTAGTTTCTTATCTGGGTGTATAATATATTTCTTTAATGCATTTTATTGGATTCAATTTCTCTTGTATTTAATTTAGTATGTTATAGTATGGATTTCAAGGACTGTAGTCAAATTAGAAGACATTTGGTGCATTATTTTATAAATATGATATTATATCAATCTCACCGAATTATAAAATTTATTTGATTAAAATCAAACTACAAAGAAAATTGACTATTACGTTAAACTTGAAGAAAAACACATAACCCTGACATCCCTCTTTTTTAGAATATTGTCAAGAAAATACATATTTTCTAAATCTTAATCATTATTAAAAATATATTGTCTCTCTGAATAGTAATAACATAAACTCAATTTCTTTTGTTGTTGTTATTGACCCTTGTGAACAATTTAATAAATAAAAAAAAAGTTCCGTTTTGCATATAAATGAACTTTATTTTTTGACTTGGTAAATAAATGTAAAGAGCAAGTTATTTTTAGCTAACTCTACAACTTATATCTCAAAAGTATAATTGTGAAATTAGTGGATTTTTTTATTTATTTTTATTTTTATTGTTTATTAAGTAATGGAATAGTTTAGCTCATATAAAAAATTGTAACGAGCCCTGAAGATGATAAGTATGATCAGTGTATGGGAAATATTGGCTAAGAGTGAGAATCAGTCTGTAGGTAAAAGGTATATAAACACTTTTGATTAGCTATAGGACAAACAAGACAAGGGTCATCGAAGGGCTGTCAATGGTCCGGACTCGGACCGGATCAAGGCAGATCCAGATTCGAGTTTGATTTTCATTTCTTCTATTCGGATTCGGATCCGGATTCGTGCGGATCTTGAAAAGTAGCAATCGGATCCGAATCCTATAGATATCCCGGATCCGTTTAAGCATATTTAGCAAAAAAAAAAATTCTTTCATTTTCCTTCAAATCACTTGTAGAAAATTATAAAATATGGAATATGATGGACAAATATAAAAGATAAAAATTAGAACATGAATAAACAAAAATATGAAAAAAAAAAAAGATAGAAATTGGGAAAAAAATAAGAAAATCCAATAATGGAAGAGAAGAAAAAAATTGGACGAAAAAGTAGAGGGAAGATGGCGGCTACTACATAGAAGAATGGTTATAATTTTGATTTTTCTTATTAAATAACATAAATTAATATGATTTAGGCCGAGTTAGTAACCAGATCAGTCCAACAGAACCTCTCATGCATTTCTTTTTAAGATTATTTTTAATATAGTAAAAGATTTTAGTGAAACATAAATAGTTTTATTTATTTTTTGGTTTAAATAAATAATATATTAAACAACATATAATAATATATATCGGATACGGATCTGTAACGGACCGGATCAGTCTAGATCCATATTCCCTCCATATAATTCGGATTACGGATCTTATTAATCGGATCAGGTCCATCGGATCACTAATCGGACAATTATCCTAATAAATCAGACGGATTTGGATTGGATCCGGATTGAAATCCGCCCTATTGACAGCCCTAATTATTGTGTACAAAAGGGACATCTAAAATTTTATTCAAACTAGCTAATTTCGATTTGTCGCTCATCCAGCACCCCAGTGGATTGAATCCACCGGGGTAGGCACAAAATTTCCGCTAATTTCTGTGAAGAAGGGTGTCCTAAGCTCTTGTGCCAAGTTGAAGAAGAAATCTTATTGCACATATGGGTCTTGGCATCCACAGAAGAGAGATCACTTAAGATTTAAAGTCCTTGACTGAATTCACCCCTGCCAATCATCTTCCTGGAAATGATATCCTGAATGACAAAATAATCATGTGTAAAGTCTATGTGATGTTGATTAGAACTAAGAATAGAACCTACATACATCAAGTTGAATTCAGGTACATAAACTACATTCTGTAATGTTAATGAAGGTGTTAATTGGGGATCCATTAATAATATTTGTCCCCTTGCCTGTTCAGTGTGAAAATATGTTTCTAATTTTTCTTTTCCTTGACTAGTGCAAGTGCATGTACAATGAGGAATATGATTACTGAGTTCATCCCAAAGTACCTTAAGCTTGGTGAAGTATGTGCTAACAAACTGAGTTCAATTTGACAATTGCATGTGTAGTATGTGTTTGGTCTTTTTCTTCAACACTTTGCTTTGTCAACACGTGACTTTGCATAGTCTGAACAAACGACTCAACTGATGAAACTTGCTTTTATGACAAAACCAGTGTAAAACAACCTCCATATCTGAGTGATATTCAACTGAGTGTTATAAGGAGTATATATCCACCTGAGTGAGAAAATATAACTTCAAAGAGCTAGGATCATCTGAGTGATAACAAATCTGATAATGAGGTAACAAGGGTTTTGTCATCAATTTGTTTGTAAAATTGTGGGTTGTCATAATTGGAATGTAAGTAGTATCTCAATTAGACATGTAATAGTTAAAATGACGATTTGAATGAAATGTTTGCATGGCATAGACGAACTGGTGCACGTTTCAAAAAGTCACAATGAATATTAGACGTGTAATTTTGACTATAGCAGGAAAACACTACCGACACATCAACAAAATCAATATTTCAGCATTACATTCACTAAAGAATAAGGTAATTGTTGCAAGTAATAATTTAGGGGGCAAACTGTATTTGACCCAAAATTTAAGAAACACACAACATTGCTTATACCTTTAAAATAAGTATTTCATTTTTTTTTCGAGATGATGAAAACATTATTATATCAATCATTACATCAGAAATTTTATTCAAATAATTTTTTATATTTGAAAAACTTTTACATTAGTAGATATTAATCAAATAAATCAACTTTTAATTTAACAATAAAAAGAAATTGCAAGGTATTCTGGTGGTAAGTTCCAATATTCCCCCAACGGTCTCTGTTAATTCCTTCATTTCGTGTAAATTCTGGTGGCCTTGTGGCGTGTAACTAGAAATATTAATTGTAAAGAAAATCACTACTGTACAAGGGTAAGAAGACGTTTTAAAAGCATCCACTAAAATAAGACCACAGAACAAATTAAAATCTCTATCATTAAATATGATCATAATAATAATAATTTATTAAAAAAATAAAAAGAAAAAAGAGGATGGCATTTGTAGCCATTTTCAGGCTGGACTAAAGAATGACAAGATCAATATGGGAAGGTAGTGATCCTTGAAGCTGCTCCACGAAACAATAGTTTGCGACTGGTGAATTCTCTTTCCGAGGGGCCATGTTAAAAGTGTCTTCTTGACTACGAGGATCAACGATTAGCCTCTCAAGTGCCACACAATTCTCAACAAAAAAATCAACAAGTTCGGCACTACCCGTGCACCCACAATAACCTAACAATTCAATCACTTTTAGGTATCGAATGGGGCAGTTTCTTTGTACCTCATTTTCTAAATCGACATACCTCGGGGCAAAGAACCGCCAACGCAACTGCACAACAAGATTTAAAAGTTATCAAAAACTGAAGTTAAGTTGAGCTAACTAGCTAGCACGAATGCCTTAATAACTTGCGCACGTACCCTTAATGTAAAAGTCTCCAAATAAGGGGATGCCCTTATCAAACAAGTATATCCTAGAACACTATTGTCCTCCTTCTTTGCATAGACAATCAACTCCAATTTCCGGAGTTTGGAAAATTCAGGTAGTTGATCAAACTTCAAGGACCTCCGAGATACAGTGAAATCCAAAGTCAAAACCTCTAATTGACAGAAGCAGTGGTAAAGACGACAAGGAATGGTACACAAATAACCAACCCCTATATATGCCTCCACAAGCAACGGCACATTTTTGAGCGACAACGGTTCTGTATCTGCTGATATCATCTTAATTGATACAAGATTAGTATCACTAATATCAATGGTTCTCAATTGGTTACAATGACATAACTCTAAGTATTTCAACGCAGGAGGCAAGGGGGTAGAAGCACTGTCGAAATTGAACAACGATGTAGAACCATTTACCACTAAACGTTCAAGAAAAGGAAAGTTTTCAAAAAAGAAGTTAATAGCATCCACACTAACATCCACATACTCGAAGCACAAGCTTTTTATGCAGTCAAAAAAGTTCCATCTTCCACGATCGAGGAGGAGCTCGAGGGGAAATTCGTAAGATAAATACCAATTGGGGCGATTAAATTGATTCACCGATAGGTCCAATTCAAGTCTCTGAACTTTGCGCGTAAAAGCGTGTATTAGCCAATTATCAATCTTATTCTTAAAAGTATCGTTTAGATCATAACAAATCCTGAATTGATCTAAAGTTGCACTTTTGTGTGATCGAAGAACGCGATTCACCCAGCTGATGTAGCTGCCGCTCACCTTATCGCGAGTGTATTTAGGGTCCAGCTTATATAACGCTTCAAGTGAGTAGAAATCGAGCCGTGTAGAATATGTCCACAAAAGTACCCATCGCCTAGAGAGGATGCTGGTGGCCGCTGCTTCTTTTAGGGTTAGGGCACACAATATGTGATTAATTAGGATTTCATCAGGAAGATCACTAATTCGGTCCTCTAAATTGAAATTAAAAATTCTTCCACAATACTACGTACAGAAAGGAAAACACATCACAATCAATATGTATTTAATTTAATTAATTTGATGATGATGATGAAGAAAATCAAACAAAAGAAAATGGAGGAGAAGGAGCGTCATTTACCTTATCGTGATCAAAACAAGGGCGACGCCGGCGTCTTCTTCCCATTACTACTCAAATGGATTCTTCCAATTTTTATTTTTCCTTTTAAAATATATAAAGAGCAACTCCCCTGCTCTGTTAAGCCCAAAACCTTAATGAACTTTAGTTCGTTTTGTTCAAGTGGGTTTTATGATGTACCCTACTTAGTTAATTTAATTACTTAAAAGATTTCACCATTAAAAAAATACTATTAATTAGTAAATTTAAATAGTCAAGTTTAGGTTGGTTTTTATATCACTAGCATAAAGTATATTTCAAAAAATAATGTTTTCATCAGATTGACTTTCATAACATTTTATATTCATCAAACAGAGTATTGAATCATACGTAAAAATGTAATGCAGTAATTTAATTTTGGAATTAATGAAGGAGGATATTATTTCTATTTTTTTCACAATAATACTCATTTTGTTATTTTTGGATCATCAATTCCTCATTTAAAAATAATTATATATTTTAAATAATGAATTAATTCAGAAAATATGTATTTTCTAAACCCTATTGTAAACAAGAGGTCATTGGTAGTCGAGTTTATTTGTAATTTGATTATAATCAAATAAATTTTCTGATTTGATGAGATTTATGTAATGATATAATTTATTGTTTCACTGAACAAGAGAGTAAGAAACAGTGTATCAAATATCTCCAAATCTAATTACAATCATATAACAAACGAAATTTAATACAATAAAATGCATCTAAGAATAATTATAAAAAAAAAAAATGCATCTAAGAAATATATTATAAGAAACCAGAAAACAAACTAAACCAAATACAAGAGAAATTGAATCCAATAACATAGATTCAAGAGATATACGAAAAGGAAGGGGGGGAAAAAAAAAAAGACACCCTCTACATCTTGAAACAACCCCACAAGTTTAAATTTAGCCCAAGAAAAAGCAAGAAATTAAACAGAAACTAAAAAAAGAAACCAGATCATATGTATTTGTTGCGGCGCTTGACTTTGAACAATCTCCTGCAAGAACGTTCCACAGTCCTGATCCCATTCTTGAAATAATATGTAATACCTCTAGCTTTCGCCTTCACTTTCATTGCCAAACCCCCCATTTCTTTTTCTTTTGCTTAAATAAATTAAAGATTTTAAAGAGTTATATTATATGTATTGTTGACAATACAAAAGAATGATGAATTTTGGAGTGAAGGTTTCAGCTATTTATAGTGAAAGAAGATTAGGACACGTAGAGATAAGTTAGTGGATTATATGGCCCATACCGTGTGGGGTTTTTTCGGTCCCTTTCATCAATGGGGATCGAATTTTTTTTTTTTTTTTTGTCTAATTAATAATATATATACTTTTGTCTAGTCCGTCGACTCTATATTCTGTACAGGTGTTTTTGCTTTAAGATAAAGAATAAAATATGACAGATGGAGATGTCCATGAAACAATTAGGTTGGACTGTTTCAGACATATAATTACACAAATCATCATTCATTTATATATAGGGCTGAGCACGGTTCGGAAAACCGACCGAATCGAAAATTTGGTCGGTAATCCGTCCACGATTTTTTAGGACCGAACCAATTAGGAACCGAAAGTTCGATTCGGTTCGGTTCGTTTTGTACCGAATTTCACCCGAAAATAGGATCGAATCGTGAAAAATTTGATTGTTTGTTTGTTTTTTTGGACCGAACCGAAAAATTTAATTGTTTGTTTGGACCAAACCGAACCGAACCGAACCGTTAAATTTTGTGGTAAAAAACCGAAAAAATTTAGAAATCAGAAAACCATGGATCAAACCGGACCGTTCGGTTTTTGTACCAAACCGGATCGAAAATTTTGATCCGATAAACGGTCTATAAATTTCCAGGACCGAACCGACCAGGAACCGAACTTCGGTCCGGTTCGATCCAAATGCTCACCCCTATTTATATATGTACACATTCAAATTGGATTCAAATCATGTTGAATTTAACGCTTTGGTGTTTCTTGGGTATTGTTCAAATTTGATTTTATTTCATATCTTTATGGAGCTAACAAAATCTTCAATTTAAAATTTTTACTAACACGTTTTTACAACAAGTTTGTTAATATTACATTTTTATTCAATTTAGTTTATGTATACAAATTTGTCTTCATAATTTACTGTATTTGAACCTAGAAAATGTCAACCCTTGAAACTTCATTATAATCTCTTAATTATTGTTAAACCAATATTGAACATTGCCATAGCCTAGTGGTAAGTTTGAAGTCTCAAGACTTTTTGGAAGGATTTTGACTCGGTTTCACGGGTTTCGGTTTCAAAAAAATGATTTGGGTGGTTTCCGTAAAACCTTTGAAACATCATTTGATTAGGTTTTGGATATTGAGTTTTGTGGTTTTGAAAAAGTTAAAACCACACTTGGATTGGGTTTGAATGTTGAAGTTTAGGGAAAAAATAGGTGATATGTATTAAATCAACGTCTTTCTTATAGAGTTTGAGGGGGGGGGGGGGGGGGGGGGGGGGGGGGGGGAGTAGTTAGTATATGTTAAATCAATGTTTTATAGATTTCTAAAGTTTTGGTTTGAGTTTCTGAATATGTTTGTGATGAGTTTCGTCAGTTTGACGAAAACTCATTTGGAAGCGTTTTGAGTCTTTTGACCCGATCTCGCGAAACTCATGAGACCTGACCAAAATCCATCCACATATGCCCTAGAGGTCTTGAATTATATTCCCACTTTTATAGGTCTTTTTTTAATTTAAATAATACTTTTTTGTAATTATTTTATCTTTATAATTTGGTATTTCTTGAAAGTATTGTAACGTAATGATTGTTATATATGTATTCACAATCCTAGACACCGCATAAACAATCATATAATTGTGAATCTCACACACTTCTACATAAAAACTCATTTATACAATTAAAATAACTAAATCATTAAGATCTTGACAATCAGATGTCAAACAAACGATATGATGTAAGAGCATCAGACATGGATGAAGCTAGATTGTCTCATAGCATTTTATTGACACTGAAATATCACAAGTTGATGAATTGATGCAAAAAAGAGACTAATCGAAGCCTCTTTTCAAATTTGGCTACACTGCACTGTTTTTGCCATAGATTTGGCTACGGTTATCAGAATTACGATTAAGACCCCAATTCGAAAAGCTCTCGACGACGCGCACATCATGGGAAATGGACTTTGTAGATATAGCCGCATTTTTATCCTCAAATTCATTCACTTTCCCCTTCAATGTTTTGCGTTTTTAGTCATTTTTTGTAATATTTGACTAGTGGTTATGGAGGTCGATTTGAATTGACCAAATTTTGGCTAAGTATCTTATTTATTTAATGCTTTAAACTGATTTAACTTTTGAATTTTGCCATTTTTACATATTTTTACAATGATACTCTTATTGTTTATTTAGTTCGACTTGTGAACTATTTTCGAACTGGTTGATTATTAGTTATTGAAAATATTAAGAGTTTCTCTTTTAAAATTTCATTTCTTGCAATGGTAATTATCATCTTGTGCCACACCCCCAAGCTCCCCCAGCCCCCACTACACCACCAAACACCATTGGAGCTTCTTCTCCATCAAAATCATCCTCATCATCCGAACCTACTTCAAAAAGTTCAAATCTCATGCTTTTGCTGCTACTACTATTCTCATTAGGCATTGTGAATTAAAGATAGGTTACATCACAAGTTCAAAAATAGTCGAGTAAATGCCAGAGCCATAAACCTAATGCCAGTGCAATTTCTCTTAATACAATTAGAATTTGCAGATGAAATCGATTTTATGATCTAATATCATAGCAACAACTACTTAATACAGATAAAATCTACAGATCTAGAACATATAATTAAATAAAAAGAAAATCTCAAAATTCGAAAAAAAAAAAAAAAAAAAACGGACCTTCCTGGGTAAGGAAGCTTCACCGGTGAAGCTCCACTCCATTCTGGTCGCGACCTGAATAGGAGTAGCGCCGTGCAGCCCACGACCAGAACGGCCCCGCGATAAGAACGGCTGCGAGTGAAGTGCCATTGTTCTTGTCCCGTCGATAACAGAGGCGGCACTTCTCCGCCGTCGTTCTGGTGCGACTAGGAGCAAAGGGGGAGGAGGGGTACGGTGGTTGTTGCGGTGGTGGTGGTGAGGGTTAGGCCATCTCCAATGGAGAGGGCTAGCCCCGGGGCTCCGGAGCCCCGAGCCAGCCCTGCCCCCCCCCGAGCCCTGCCTGGTCGTCTCCAATGGTAGGGCTCCGGAATGGAATCAATTCCATTTTCTTCCTTTGCCCACTCTCACCTATAATTCTGATTTTAATTTTGTTTTTAATATTAATATTAATAATAGAAATAATTATTAGTACTTGTAATTAAATTATTAATTATATTAAAATATTAAAATTAAAGAGAGTAAATAATTAAGTAAATTAAAATTAATACATAATACGAAATACAACAAATAAGTAAGGAAATACAAGAAAGAAAATACAACAAACAAGAAATGAAATACAACAAACAAGAAAGGAAATATGGTTAAGCATGAATGTAATTGTTTGAATTTACTTTTCTTGTCTATTTTAATATGTATTTAAATATTTAATTAGATTAAGTATTAATCTAAATTATGTGTATAAGTGTTTAATTTTATTTTTAACTAATTCCGTATTTTTAAAAAAATATAGCCACCACCAATATTGTAGTTAAATGATTAAATTTTTAATTACAATAAAAGATATTAAATAAAATGGGCTATTTATTTATGAATCATTTGTCCATAAATAAATTTAATTACAATTCTAATAAATTATTAATGATTTTAATTTTAAAAAAATAATTTATTATATTAAACAATCAAATTAAAATTGGTGACTAACATATATTTATTAAATACTAGTAAATATACAATAAATATACTAAATAAATTTTATTAAATAATTCAATTCTACATATTTAATTTAATTTAATTTAATAGGGAAAATTAATTTATTAATTATTTAAGTATATATATATTTTTTCTATTTTTATTTATTAAAAAACCAATTAAATAAACAATTTTAAATAATTCAATTCTACCCCGAGCCCCCGCCCCTGCCCCCCCCCCCCCCCCCCCCCCCCCCCCCCCCCCCCCCCCCCCCCCCCCCCCCCCCCCCCCCCCCCCCCCCCGAGCCCTGCCTGGTCGTCTCCAATGGTAGGGCTCCGGAATGGATTTTCTTCCTTTGCCCACTCTCACCTATAATTCTGATTTTAATTTTGTTTTTAATATTAATATTAATAATAGAAATAATTATTAGTACTTGTAATTAAATTATTAATTATATTAAAATATTAAAATTAAAGAGAGTAAATAATTAAGAAAATTAAAATTAATACATAATACAAAATACAACAAATAAGTAAGGAAATACAAGAATGAAAATACAACAAACAAGAAAGGAAAATACAACAAACAAGAAAGGAAATATGGTTAAGCATGAATGTAATTGTTTGAATTTACTTTTCTTGTCTATTTTAATATGTATTTAAATATTTAATTAGATTAAGTATTAATCTAAATTATGTGTATAAGTGTTTAATTTTATTTTTAACTAATTCCGTATTTTTAAAAAAATATAGCCACCACCAATATTGTAGTTAAATGATTAAATTTTTAATTACAATAAAAGATATTAAAATAAAATGGGCTATTTATTTATGAATCATTTGTCCATAAATAAATTTAATTACAATTCTAATAAATTATTAATGATTTTAATTTAAAAAAAATAATTTTATTATATTAAACAATCAAATTAAAAATTGGTGACTACATATATTTATTAAATACTAGTAAATATACAATAAATATACTAAATAAATTTTATTAAATAATTCAATTCTACATATTTAATTAAATTTAATTTAATAGGGAAAATTAATTTTATTAATTATTTAAGTATATATATATTTTTTCTATTTTTATTTATTAAAAAACTAATTAAATAAACAATTTAAAAAAAAAACAAAAAAAAAAGGGACCAGTCAGGGGACGCCAAGTGGCGTCCCCTGACTTAATTTTTGCACGCGCCCCTAATTTTCTTCTTCTTCCCCATGCGACCCCGGGGCTGGGCGCAAGGCTCCGCCGAGCCCTGCGCCCAGCCCGTTCCACCCCGCCCGCCGCCCCGCCCCGAGCCCAGCCACCACTGGAGACGACTCCCTCCCCACAGCCCCACCCCGCCCCCAGCCCGGCCATCTCCATTGGAGATGGCCTTAGGATTTGGAAAGGGGTTGGGATTGGACTTGGAGAGAAATTGATGGAGAAGAAATGGAAGGAACATTTTGGTAAAATTGAATATTTTTTGTTATTTTTAATTTAGGGTAATAATGTAAAATTACTATTTACAATGAATTGATTATTAAATTTTTAGGTATAATACACAAAATGTAGGGGTAATACACATTTGCACACAATTAAACGACAAAATAAACTCCATTTTATTCAAGAATTGAAATGGATTTTTTGTAGTGACTCAAGTTTGAGGTAAAAGTAACAATAGAGTCTCCCATCTAACTTACGGCACAAAAAAAAATCTTTTAACTTAAGATCACATCTCACGGTGTATTGTCAATTTATCACATGTGGCACCAGATAATCTATTGTAAGAAAAATACTCAGACTGTACTAACACAAATTATAACAAAAAAAAAAAAAACTTGAGATTTGTCCCAAAAAAAAAAAACAAAAAACTTGAGATTGTTTATTGCTCATCAAAAGCAGCTTTCAAAAAAAATCCATTGAAATAATCAGAGAACCTTGATTTAAATAAAGTAAGGCATTGCAATATTAAAGAGCTATACATAATAACATTTTTTTTCCAGTGTAGATAATGTTTTGCTCGGTAAAATGACATAAGTTGTTTGATTTCATTGAGATTGTTATCGGATAATCAATATAACCAAAGTTAAGATTCATTACTAAATCAATTCCATCATTACTAGAACATAAACCCATTTCATTCATCAAACTTCTTCAAAGAAAGAAAAAAGAAAGTACTAGTTCATAGAAAACTGTATATCAGCAACCAAGAACAAGCATCACAAAAGCTGAGAACGATTTTCTAAGTCAAAAATCTTATCTATCATTTACATAGTAGGTAGTAGATAATGCAACTTCAGAACAAGTAATTTTGCATTTCACCTCTAAATAAGTAATAGAAAATCAGATTCCAAAAAATAGTACTAATCAATACATTCATCAATTAAACAAATCATAAGCAATTTTACTGTTGAATGTACAAAAACCCTAACCCCTAGCTCTAAAACTAACCGCCGAATCCGTAGAGGGTACGGCCCTGCCTCTTGAGAGCATAAACAACATCCATGGCGGTAACAGTTTTCCGGCGAGCGTGCTCGGTGTAAGTAACCGCATCTCGGATTACGTTCTCCAAAAATATCTTCAACACACCACGTGTCTCTTCGTAAATCAAGCCGCTGATACGCTTCACGCCGCCCCTCCGCGCAAGGCGACGGATCGCCGGCTTCGTGATGCCTTGGATGTTGTCGCGGAGCACCTTACGATGGCGCTTTGCGCCGCCCTTTCCTAAACCCTTTCCGCCCTTGCCCCGACCCGACATTTTTGACGGATTTTGATTTAAGTAAATTGAATTGAGTTGAGTTGAATTGTTTTTGGCGATGAGAAATGAGGAAATGGGGGGGGAATTTATATGAGATGAGTTATGATTTTGAGTCGTTAGATTTACTGTGTGGATGGACGGTGGGAGATTAGTGATCCGCGTGTGAGGAAGCCGTGATTGTATGCCGTTGATAAAAGGAAGATCTACGGTGTGCTTTGTCAGATGAAATGCGCACTTGAAGTTTTAAACAAGATGTCCCACATAAGTTGCTTGGGCCAACTGATTTTATATTAATTTTCTACCATAATTAGTTACGACTAAAAATAGATTTTAAAAGAACTGATTTTGTGATACAGTTTACCCCCTAAACTATAGGAGTTGCAACACTTAACCCCTAAAATATCAAAAATAAGACTCACCACACTGACTCATCAGTCTACAACTAAAATCTTAACAGCGTTAACTTCTTCTAGTGAAATACAAAAGATTCTTCATATGCATTTCATTAAGAAAGGAATTTTTTTTTTTTTTTTTTTTTTTATAATTAGGAACTGTACAAATTATAAAAGTTAGGGGTTTCGGTAGTAAATTTTGGCAAATTTATAGGAAACCATGGGCCTGTTTGTTTGGCGTTTGGGAAAGTAGTTTGGGAGAGTAGTGGAGGTTTGTGAAATAATCTCGATTTGCGTAATATAGTTTGTTTGGGTTTTGAGAGAGTGGTTTGAGAAATAAAGTAGGTGTATATTTTTTTGGAAGAGTTGGGTTATAGGTGTAAGATGTGTAAGACTTTATGTCAAATCATGTTTGTTATGTGAGACAAATTGTGTAAGAGATAGGTTGCTTTATGTCAAATCAAAGTAGAGTTTATATATGTTTTGTTTAGAGATAAGAAAATTGTTGTTTGTTTGGCTTTTGAAATAGTAGTTTTAGAAAATTAATGGATGAAAAATTTATCTCGAAAAATAGAAAACATCTTTGTTTGACATTTTTCAAACACGAAAAAAATCTGGGAAACGCCAAAGAAACAGGCCCCATATGTTTTATCATAAAAATATTAAACCGTTTTTTAAGACAACTAATTAAAGTTTAAAAATACCAAAAAAGAAAAGAGAATTTAATACATCAACAGACAACTTTTTATAAATAATAAATAAATATTGATCATGAACAAAACAACTCAATCGTGATTTGTGGGCCTCAATGTTTTTTTTTTTTTTTTTTTTTGAGTAACTGGGCCTCAATAGTATTAAAGCCTTGGAATTGCTCATAACCTTATTTTAATGGCAATCACTTTACGGCCCATTTCATATGAATTACCAAAAGAAAAAGATTTTGTATATGAAAATTTGGGGTATTTATATTATAGTATTTAATAAAAGAGAAGAATGAGGATTCTCCACCTTTCCGGGTTCTCCAAATATTAGAATTATGGAAACAAAAGAAAATATTTGTCGAAATTGAACAATGATGTTGAATTAGAACATTATGTGAAGTAGAACATTTACCTACGTTATACTATAAAACACTCATAACCTCATAAAGAGAAAATAACACTTATGGTTTTTTTATGGACAAATTTTTACACATTCCTCTATCTTAAATTTTTCGTAACAGATTCATCCATCTTATTAATGTAGTTTAACACATTCGTTCCTCTTATAAACACATTCGTCCCTCTTAAGAACGAATCTGCTACCAAAAATTTAATAGGGGCGAATGTACAAAAAATTGTCCATAAGAAGAACTAAAAGTGCTATTTACTCTTAATTAAATCACTTTTAACAACTTATTTCAGAAGACACCAGAGTGTTGTTTCTAATAAAAACAATTACAAAAATAATTATTCTATCATTAATTTTATTGTAATGAATTATTGAAAAAAACAATTTTAATAAAATTAATTCTTGTAGAAATGTTTTTCCAATCTTTAGGCAAACACGCCCTAAATTGACCAAAACAACTTGATGCGACCAACTTCTGAACTAGGAATGATATAATAAGTATTTTTGTTTTAAAATATTTGGTGTCAAACACCATCAGAATCACGATTGATCAAAAATAATTTTTATTTTATGTTTTAAATACTCATAAACCATGATAAATATCTAAAAATGATTTTGAGAGCTCTCACGAAACAATATTTCTATTTATTATAACAAATGTAACGGAACTAGGCCACTTGGATGGATGAAAAATGGAAATGAGCCTTATAAAGAGAAAAAATTCATACTTTGGTTTGCCCTTTTTAGAGTTCAAAATCACATCAAATGATTCGAGAAGTGGTACTTTTTTTATCCCTAGTTTAATGTAACAACATATGGTTCTTGAAAAGAATTGTATATCCCACATTATTATCACATTTCGGTATCACATACACGTGTCAATTTAAACTGATCATAAGTACACCAAAAGGGAAACTTAAAAAACCATAGTTACTCAGAACAAGAGAAGACACAACATTGCACAGCAACACAAGAAGAAGCATATTCTACTTAATGATTTATCACTTTGCATCAAATGTCTCCTTACTCTAGGACTACTACTATCCGAAATCGGGTACGTATACAAAGTCGTCTCTGAATTCCCAAAAAATCTGGCATAGACCATTTCCCCAAACATACCAAGACCAAGCATTTGATTGGCCCGAGCATAACTTCGATTGTTGCTTGTATTTCGTATAAATGAATTGACCCCACATTTTGGACCAGGTGGCCTTTGAGGTATAACAAGGCCAAGTACTGAGGCGGCTTTGTCCTTAGATGGATTTTGGCCTCGACCATAGAGCGGGATTAAGGTTGTATGTGAGACCTCGGCCTTACAAACGGGACATTGTGGTTTTTGGTGGTCCTGGAAATTGATCCAACGGTAAATGCATGGCCAACAATAGAGGTGCCCGCAGAATGTGACCACCGGGTCTTGTACGAGGTCAAGACATATGTTACACTCAAAACCACTCGATGAATTAGTTTTGGACTCGTTAAATGCAGAGGTCAATGATTTCGACTTTTCTAAGGAAGAGGCGTCTTCGTTCAAATCGCGATACTGCTCCATGGCTTAGATGTCTGAAGAAATATGTAATGAAAGAAGAAAATTCGCTCAAAGGTAACCAAGAAGGCATATACCGATTAAATTATTGTTGAATATTTTATAACCAAGAAAACATCTGATCCCCAAATAAAAGTAGCCTTAGTGTAAAACAGCATCATTATTGAACAAATTGGTTGGATGAACAGAAATGTGGAGCTCAAATGTTGTCCTTAAACCTCTAAAGATTACTCCTAATTAAAATGAGATAATTCAAGAAAAGCATTACAAATTCAAGTTACGAGCCTCTAATTAAAGAACCTTACTATTAGAAAAAAGGCTCTGTTTTGGCAGGTCCCATTACTAACTTTTTCAGAATATGAAATTAAATAACATGAATCCAAATTCTAAGAACAATAGACAAGATGCACACTTCCCAATTTTTCTCCATCCAAAAACTTCAAAATTGCCAACTAAACATCAATTTTTATTTTTATTTTGGGTAATTTAAACATAACATTACTTAACATCCTCCACTAGAAAATTGAAACTAAATATGAATACCATATTTCCAAATCATAATTCTTTCTAAATATGAATCCAAAACCTGCCTCTTTAGTCAAAGCAAACAGAAGCTGAAACAGCATTTAAAGAAAATATCTAAAACTATAATCAATTTTTTATTCCAGAAGAAAAGCATCACGCATTTACACATATACACACATAAACAGACATATAGTAATACACATGCCAAAAAACATTGAATAGAGGGAAGAAAGATATATATACCAAGATTATGATTATGATTCTTTATATCCACTGAAAGAAAGAACAAAAAATCCGATTTTCAGGAATCAAGAGACAGAAAAAAGAGATCTTCAGTTTTTAATTTGAAGAGAAAAAAGAGAAATTTTGAACGCAGGAGTGAAACAGGGGATTGCGTGGGTATGTTATGACTAACATAAAAAGACCCGTCTCAGCTTTAGCTACATTACATATATATACCTATACGTATACTGTATATATTGGCGTGGGGAGGAGGAATAGGCAGTCCCTACTTGTGGTCTGGATAAACTCTTGATTACACTGCCACATGCATATCTTCGCCCCTGACGTGGCATAATTGAGCGCGTGGTATGCACTTCTTTGACTATTTCTTCCTTGCAGAAAGCGTAAAGGCATGTTTGTTTGATTTGTTCGACCCACCTAAAAAACTCATCTCCAACCGAAGGGCAATTAACATCCATTAATTCAATTTCACAACTTTCCCCACTCTCACTCTCCCCACTCTCCCCACTCAAACTTATAATAATAATAATAATAATAATAATAATAATAATAATAATAATAATAATAATAATAATTTTTTTTTTAATAGTTACACAATCATAAAAATTAAGGCATTCTTAATAATAAGAAAATAAACAACAACTAAACATAATTTAAGGAACAACAACACTTATTATTAATGCACTTGAACAGAAAGGAAAAACAACAAATAGTAAACACCAACGACTACACATAATTAAAGCACAACAACAAAGATTACAAAAAGTTGGATCATGGGTATCCAGGGGGGAAGTGAAATTATCATCGCCTAGATTGGTCTCGCCTCCAGACGAATCTTCTCCAAATTGTAAAGACCCTTTTACTTTTCTTGCCTGGAGGATTTGCTTATTCGTGTCCGTCCAAAATTGTTTCGAAAGCGGAGTCATTTGAGATGTATTCATTGAGAATACTTTCATTACTCTATCTTCCTCTTTAGCGCGTATCTCCGCCTCTTTAAGACGCATTATTTCAGAATGTCTTCTTTGGCGTCCTTCCTCTAATGTCAGTTGGAGTCTTTCAGCAGATCTAATATTTTCTTCCTCTCGCTCGTCGTCCATAACACTGGTTGAAGCCTTTCCTTTTCCCTTGGCTTTTTTTGCTTTCTTCGTACCAATTGGCCTCGAGTCAGCCATGGGAGTCCTCTCAGGTGTCACTGATATGTTGTCCTCCGGAATCGGAAAATTAATTTCTGGACGATAACACCTTGGTGGGGTGTTGAACCCTTCATTCTCCATCTGCGAGTGGGTATGTAGTGGATCCACCCTTGTTTGTGAGTTATTTGGCTGGATAACTCTATATACGGGCCAATCTTGACAAATCGCCCAAACGTGAGACAAATGAAACGGCTGGTTCACATTTTGTTGATAGATTTGCATTGCCAAATGATGCTATAAATATCAATAATTATTTGTCAAATATTATGAGAAATTTAATAACATTATTGAGTTTGAACTACTATTATGAAAACATTTACCTCGCCCAATAGGTTATCCCCACTAGCATATTGACGATAAGCTTCGTTCAGTGCTTGGTGCCATTTCGCTAAAAATTTGACTATTCCTTTCTTCCATCGACTGGAGCAAGCTTCAGGGGATCTTTTCTCGTAATATGATCCCTCGGAGATTAGGAATGTTTGCATTGCCTCGACAATTGCTTCCCACATTGTTATTTGTTTTTGGCTTGTGCCAGATATGGGATCAGATGAGACTGCATTGAATGCTTTGGTTAAAGCTACATCTTCAGCTATGGACCAATTTGACTTGGGAGCCATTGTTTCAGAAAGAGGCGAGTGTAAAGAGAAGAGTGATTTATTATGAAGGTGTAGAAATTGGTGATTTATGCAGAGGCTTGAGGTTCTCTTAAATAGAGAATTGTGGATGAGTGAAATCTGGAAATAATACACTTGTCACCGTCTCATTGGACGTGTGAATTTCTTCTGAAGATAAGCTTATCGACGATGAATGACGTAAGCGCTTACGTCATATACTCCCTCCGTCCCATTTATTTTGCTCCCTTTGCTACAGTACCCGGTCAAACTTTTCAATCTTTTAAGTGAATTATCATATTAAATTATTCACATTTGTGGTGTATTAAACATTTTAAATATTAATATATATGGTGTCATATGATATTATCAACTTATTAGTAAAATATATTAATTAAATTATTAGTCAAGTTGTCTGGTCAACTGTACCAAGGGATAAAGAAAATTGGGACGGAGGAAGTATATTTTATCAGATAAGGGTGAATATTATTATGTATTTTTGTGGATGGGGTTCACCCCACTTATGACACCATGTGGGGTGTCAGTTAATTGGCTTTGAATTGAAAAGCTTTGCAGAAGAAACGTGATGAAAGAAACTTTGGGTCAATTATTTTGCTTTGGGCCAGTTATGTCCACCCCAATTATATGAACAATAATCTTATCTCTATAAGAAATGTGACCAGCCAATGAGACGATGACACGTGGGTGATTTTTAGATTTCACTCATTTGAACATTCTCTATTTAAGATAGGCCCAACTCTTCAGTTAACTCATCTATTTTCTTCACATTCCGCATAATTCACTCTCTTTAAATCATCAACTTTCATATTTCATATTTTTACACTTTCGTTATACAATGGATTCCGGAGAAGGTTCGGGTAACTACTACCCAAATTTTGGAGAAGATTTGGGTAACTACTACCCAAATTTTGGAGAAGGTTCGGGTAACTACCACCTAAATTTTGAACAAGATTCGGGTAACTACCACCCGAATTTTGAACAAGATTCGGGTAACTACCACCCTAATTTTGAACAAGGTTCGGATAACTACTACCCGAATTTTGGAGAAAGTTCGATAAATTTGGATGATTATGCAATGTTTAATGAAAATGAAGGAGTGGAGCAACAAGAAGAGTTCCCAAAAAGAATTGAAAAGTATCGGCAATATACTCTTCGTAAGAGAGATGTAGCACCTGTGTGGGGTGGCTCGCAAACTGGACGAGAATATAAACCGAGGAACCGCGAAGAGAAGCACGAATCACTCATGCGCGACTACTTCGTCGAAAGGCCTGTTTATAACGACGAGGACTTTCGAAGGCGTTTTCGCATGAAAAAACCATTGTTCCTCCGTTTGGTTGAAGCTTGCGAGCATGAAAATCCCTATTTTCAACAAAAACGTGATAGGGCGGGACGTCTAGGGTTCACACCCCTAGTGAAGGTGACGGTCGCCATGCGTATGTTAGCTTACTCAAACCCCGCTGATTCTCTGGATGAACCCTACCATATTGGAGAGTCGACCTCATGTGCAACGTTGCGCCAGTTTTGCAAGACGATCTTGCGGTTATACAAAAAGACCTACCTTCGTCAACCGAACGTTGATGATATCAAGAGGCTTCTTGAAAGAGCGCAACGACGTGGGTTCCCAGGAATGCTCGGGTCAATTGATTGTATGCATTGGGAATGGAAGAATTGTCCAACGGGATGGCAAGGTGCTTTTTCAGGTAGAACAAGAAAACCTACGATAATTCTTGAAGCAGTGGCTGATGCCGACACTTGGATATGGCATGCCTTCTTTGGTGTGCCCGGATCTCAAAATGACATCACTGTCCTTGGCCGAAGTCCCTTGTTTGATAGCCTCGCGGCTGGAAATTGCCCAAAGGTTAAGTATGAGGTGAATCGCAACAAATACTTCATGGGATACTATCTTGCAGATGGTATATATCCCAAATGGGCGACGTTAGTGCAAGCAATTAGAAATCCTATTAACCCTAAACAAAGATTGTTCACTCAAATGCAAGAGTCCTACAGAAAAGATGTTGAACGAGCCTTCGGAATCCTGCAGGCTCGTTTCGCAATTATTAAACAGCCTGGAAGGGGTTGGGATATAGAAGATTTGCAAGACATAATGTTGACTTGCATCGTCCTTCACAATATGATTGTGGAGGACGAATGAGACGAATACGCCGACGAGGACTCAGGCGACGATGACACCGATCTTCATAGATCTCGTGCTAAAATTTACAAGCAATCGGAGAAAAATACCTCTACAACTGTAGAGATGGAAACAACAAGGTCAGGGAATTTCAACTTGGATGAGTACATGAGGCGTCGTGCCAGTATTCGAAACAAAGATGCCAATGGTCAATTAAGAAAAGATTTAGTCGAACACTTGTGGGCGACTCACGGACTGTAGGGTTAAGATTGTATTTTTTAAATGTACATTAAAATGCAATTTATGTACGTATTGGCACTCTAATGCTTTCTTACTTTAATGTGGTTTTTATATAATCCCTTTACTATTGAGTTTGTGAAGAAATCATTATCACAAGTTATAAATCCATCTTCTGCTGTGAGTACCTGAAAATGCAAAATATGTTCATAGATCAAGAAAATAAACAAGAATTTTTTTATGACCAAACTTCTCATAGTTTATAAAATAAAAACAATCTAAATCCTTAATTTAATATATTTTTGATGGAAATTTATGGGTATCAATATCATGGAATAGTACCAAGATGTTGAGTTCTGGCTTCTGAGTTACTCACGGGTTGCTTCTGATGGTAAGTGAAAAGGGAACATTTTTTTGTCCCTACACTCGTGCCAACATGTATCATTTTAAGATATGCACTTCACCAAAGGTCATAATTTTTTGGCTCAATCAATCAAATGAGTTTTCTTATGTTGCCTGAATACTATTTGTTTGAGAGTTGAAAATAGGATATTCCAATTTTAGTTTAGTTTTGAATAAAAAATCATTTGAGTTTGATTCGTTGTGTAAATCAAAGTTGAATATGTAGTCTACTAAGTATTCATGTCAATTTCTTTTGCAAATGGCAAAAATTATATTCTATTTTCTCCCTTTTACAATCATTCGGAAGTATTTTGATGTATTCATTTGTTCACGTAGAAGTTCTCCCCAAATTATGGGTCTTTGCGGAATTATATTCTACTCTGTGAGTAGATTAAAACGGTATATTGTATGTTCAAATCGGAGTACCGGTGAATGAGAAATTGAAACTCAAAGATCACCATTTGAAATGGAAGAAAAGAAATTGAAAAAACTTTCATCCCACATTGAAAGATGAGTAAAAAAAATTGAGGTTTATATATGATTTGTCAACTAAGATGTGTAACAACTAGCAACCAAAAGTCTCTTCCCTCGCGCGCGCGGGGGGGTGGGGGTGCAAATCATGGAATGACTTCACACCTCGAACCTACAAGACTTGTGCGAGCCCGCGACCTGCGGACACGAATGTCGCCCCGAAAAGCTCAATTCGGACAAACCAAAGTTTTGCCGTTTTTTGTTTTATTTCTGCCCCTTACAATTTTTTTAATTCATATTCTGCCCCTATATTATTTCAAAACAGTTTTTTAATTCATATTCAGCCCCTTAACAGTTTTTTTTATCCATATTCAGCCCCTTAACAGTTTTTTTAATTCATATTCTGCCCTTACAGTTTTTTAATTCAGATTCTGCCCCTAAAATAATTTTTTTTTAATATTTTGTCCCTACACAAAGTTATGAAATTATTTAAACAAAAAAAAAAAAAAAAAAAAGGAAAATAATGAAGCCCAGCGCGTTTGCCAGTCGGCAAGCAGGCTGGCTGCCATTGCCAGCCTGCTTGCCGGGTTGCCTGCCCAACGTCCCCTGCCCGCCCTGCCCCCTGCCTTGCCTGATTGCCAGCCGCCGTCTCCAACCGAACCGAGCCGGCAACCCCCCCTCATGCCCCGGTTGCCGGCTCGGTTGGAGATGGCCTTAGTTTGTCATCTCCAATCGAACCAACAATCCAATACATTTAAATTCAATTTCAAACAACAACAACAATAACAATAATAATAATATTTTTGAAAATAATAATAACAAATAATAATAACACTTTCGAATTAGGTGTTTCTTTGTAATCGTATTTGTTAAGTTATTTAATTGATCTTTAAATTATATTTTTAAATTAAGTTGCAATAATAATAAGTTTAATTAATCCATATTTTTATATAATAATAACTATATTTTTTTAAAACTAAGTCATAGTTTATCAAAATATACCCAATTTTTTCACACACACACATAAATATTTTAATTTATTTTTTTAAAAAAGTGCCCAATTACATAAATTTGACCTTTTTTTATACAAGTTTTTAAGGATTTTTATACAAAATTCATAAGGTATTCACAAATTTTTTAAGGATTTTTACACACAAATATATATGTTTTATTTAAAAAATAAAGTGACCAACTAATTTTTGTACACACATATATGCATAATTAATATAATTTAAATATTTTTACACACATTTTAAATTATTTTGTAAAATTGAAAAAAAAAAAAATGGCGGCCACCCATTGGTCTGGACCCTCAAAGGCGCGTCTAGGCTGCGCCTGCCCACAGAAAGGTAGGCAACCATTGCCTGCATGCCTACCTAGATGACCTCCGAAATTTTTTCATCTCCAGCCGATGACCCCCTTCTTGTATGTCTCCCCCCTTCAGCTGAAGATGACCTAACAAACATGATTTGACGTAAAGTTTTAGACATCTTACACCTGCAACATAACTCTTCCAGCAAACAATATTATGCGAATCGAGATTATTCACAAATCTCCACTAATATACTCTCTCAATCATCAAACAAACAGATTAACCACCCCCCCCCCCCCCCCAATTTCCTTTATTCTCTTTGCAACTAATTAAATGAAAATTATTTTTTCTTTACTACAATACAAAATTATGCCCTAATTTATTTTTAAAGAAAAACATTGAGGTTTGTATTATATATTAATTTGGTTAAAACTATTTAACAATTTTGTAAAATCTCTATGGAGTAACTAATTCGTAATTTTTAGGACGACTTCTTACAATTTTTTTTTGTTTCCCAAGGGTTTAATATATTTCGAGGCGAGTCGTACATATTAAATTGGAACATCTCCCAACAGGGATTGAACCCGAGTTCGTTACTTTGTCGTGATTAGTCCCTTCCACTCGACCAATTTCTATCAGCTACACTAAGAGCATCTCCAATTCTCCGGGGGGAGGGGGAGTCCGTGGGGGAGGGGGAGAAAAAATGAACTTTGGTGAGGAGGTGGGAGGGAGAGAGGGGAGTGCGTGGGAGGTGGTTATCCACCTCCCAAAGGTGTGGGGCGGTGGTTGAATCCACCGCCCCACACACCTTTGAATGGGGCAGGGCACGCGCCCAACCACATTGTGTTACTTTTTTTTTTATTTGGATTAATTATAGTTAAGAAATGATTTTTTTTTAAAATCTTAACAGTAGCTTAATTTTATTAATTGTATAATTTGTACTTTTATAACTTGTAATATCGTAATTTTATGTACAATGTTTATTAATTGTTATTATTATATAGCTCTATTATCATTAATTTTATGAAAAAATAATGGAAATCTATGAGAATTAGAATTTTGTGGAATAAATGGTAATAACGTTAACATTAATAAAGATATTTTATTACTTGTAATATTATAACCTTTTATGTAATAAACTCAACATTAATTTAATTATTAATTATTGTAATGTTACTGTAATGTTAATATTAATTTTTTTTATTATTATTAATGTCAATGCTAAATAGTTATTATTAATGCCAATGTTAAATTACTTATTATAAATGCCAATATTTAATTTACTATTGACTTAATTATTATTATTATTATTATCATGAAACCAATTATGAGCAATATATAAAGAGTGGGAAGATTAAGTGAGAGTGGGGAAGTATGAGAATTGGAATTAAATAGAATGTGAAGATTGAATCACTGAAGATGACTATAAAAAGAGGAGTCTGAAGAGGAAGGGGAGTATGAGGGTCCCCTTCCCCTCTCCAGTCCTCTTTTCATAGCCATCTCCAGTGACTCAATCTTCCTATTTCAATTAATTCAAATTCTCATATTCCTTAATAATAATAATAATTACAATAAAAATAAATAAATAAAATTTATAATAAATTTAGCATTGGCCTTAATAATAAGAAATTTTACATTACTCTATATTTAAGTATTTAAGATAAAACTTAGATAATAATTAATGGAAACACATATTGTGTTTAGTAACATTATATTCATTATTGTGGATTTTTCTAGTTTAATTCTAGTATTTTTTGGTAGTTATTTGTTTTTAGTTGAATGAAATTTCTAATTTTACAATATTGATGTAATGGTGTAATTATTGTTTATCAAAAAATAATATATTCATTATCTCATAAACACTTGAAATATGAATTTATAAAATTATAAATTGAACTCAAGTTCCCAACTATTTATTGAATTGAGCCCAATTTACATTTAAAATAAACCTAACAAAGAGTTTGGACCAATGCATAATTTTTTTAAATATCAAAATTTGACTTATTTGCTAAATGAACCTTTGATAATTGCACAAAAATCCTCCCTCCTCTTCGAGAAATTATGTAGTGCAACCACTGCACCACATCATCAAGTACACGTGGTGCATGCAACCCACAAATACATTTCTCACATGTGGAGTGAGAAGCCACATCATCCATGTTCTCCAAAAAATTAGGATTTGAAAAATGTGTTCACACTGGCTAAAACATGGCTGATGTGGCTTCTCACTCCACATGTGAGAAGTTTATTGATGGGCTGCACCAAGTGTACTTGATGACGTAGTGCAACGATTGCACTAAATAATTTCCCCTGCCCCCTGACCGCGATGGATGGTAAGGTCCAGGCACCCACCGCCCCACCCCTCCTAAACCAGCCCACCCATCGCCCACCCCCCGCCGCTCCCCCACCCTCCCAATCGGTGAAGACCACCACTTCCCACTCACCTTTCCACCGACTCCCCCTCCCCCGAGTCGGTGGAGATGGCCTAAGGGCATCTGCTGCTGGTTCCCACTAATTTCACAATATAACTTTTGAGAGATAAGTACGTACATTAGCTAAAAATAATTTACTTTCTACATTTAATTAAAATTAATTTCATGTACGTTAAAACTAAAAGGAAATAAAAAAATAATTAAGATTATAAAACAAATCGAGTATAAATTAAGAGAAAATTATTAGTCATCTATGGAGCTGAGGCCCCATGACCACAAAAGGTCATGAGTTCAACTCTCACTAATATTTGTATTAATATTGATAAAATATAATTAGATATAAATTTTCTCACCAAAAAATTGATAGGAAAAATATTTTAAGAAAATTTGTAACTTCCTTTCCTTAATCAAACACCATACTGGAAAATAAAAATTATCTTTCCAAAAATTGGATATGGAATTATATATTAAAAACGTCATAATAGGTATAATTAGACATGGAGTCATATTATAGTTATTTCCTCCATTAACTCCAAAAGTTTAGAAATTAACTCTACATCACTTTTACGATTTCATTCTTCTTCTCCTATAACACATAAAAATAAAAAACACTATTATTTTTAATAGTTGCAATTATATATATGCAATGTTATTACAATGTATCATCAATATATATGTTTTTAAGTAAAAAAATTATTTGTTTCATTTAAAGATTTAGTACAATATAACCCTCATAAAATAAATCAAATTCTCCTTAATATCATAAATGCTACAAAAAAAAAAAATTAAAGTAGAATTTCATCTTACTTATGACTGAACAAAAAATATTTATGACTTAGAGAACTAAGTAATCTTTATTTTGCTTGAGAAATAAAATATAAAGAGTATTTTTTGTTTGACCGGGAGAAAACAAAAGAAATCGATGAAAAAAAATGGAAAATTGGTTATAACTGATTAAGAAATGAGTAAATCCAGTAAAAAAATATTAAACCAGTAAAAATCAATGAAACCAAATAGAACTCATAAATATAAAAAGTAAAAATAGCTTAGGTCGATAAAGAAATGTCTTTCAAATGACAGTGTAAGAGAAATAATTTGATATCTAATTAAATGTAATTGAAGTTGTATAATTATTTGAGTTGAAAATTCAGTAAATACATGTGAAATCGATCAAAATTCAGGTGTAATTCGTGAAAAAATGGATGACATCGGTTAAACAGTGAAATCAAAGAAAAAAAGATGAAATAGGTGGAAAATGGGTAAAATCGGTGAAAAAGACTAAAGTTAGTGAAAATATGTGAAATCAATCAAAGTTCACGTGAAATTGGTGAAAAAATATGTGAAATTAGTGAAGATCATGTGAAAATTGATTAAACTGGTAAAAACGAGTGAAATCAATACAATGAAAAAAGTTCAACCAACAAAAACAAGGTCAAACAATTAGAACAATGACTTAAATCGGAAAAAAAAAAACTAAAGAAATCGATTTAAATGTGGAAAACAATAAAAATAGGTTGTAATTGATAAAAAAAACCGTTAAAAATAATATTATCACTCAAAATGAATGAAATCGGCAAAAATATGGATTAAACCAGTGAAAAATAAATTAAACTAATGAACTGAATAAGTGAAAATGACATAGGTCAGTAAAGAGATGCATTTCAAATGACAGGGCAAGAGAAATAACAGAAATCTACTTAAAAATGGACTCAATTTCATTTGATCAAAAAACAGGATTTCACAATTTTTGTTGTCAAACAATGCAAAATATTTTGATGGGTTCTTAATATATAAATCAACATAATTAGTTTTATTGTATCAAACTTGACTTCACATTCACATTATAATTTGTGATGATAAAAATTTCTCGTGTTTGACAGATTCAAAGACAAATGACATTAATTTTATATTGGTAAAATAAAAAACTTAAAGACGTTCAATGATATATATTCCTTAAAACGGAATATGGAATGAGCTAAATAATTTTCTTATGATATTATTTTAGAACAAATTTTACAAGATTTCGTAACTAAATCATTCATCATTTTATATTTGATTACAATTTGAAAGCCATTATTTTTTTAATATTAAATAATAATTTTAATAAAAAAATTATAAAAAATAAATTGAATATGAATCATTAATACGTGTTATTTAATTTTATGACATAATGAAGTTAGTTTTACTCTAATTTACAACAAATACCATAAAATTAACTAGACACGTACACTTTTCTAGTATTTAAATAAAAGGGGCAATTCTAACTAGCTTTGAACTAGTATTCCGCATATATATACACAGAATTAATAATCTTCCATCCTTTACCTTAATGTCAGTTATCTAAATCAATGATTCTCAAGTTTCCTTGATTAACTTTTGTTCGATTAATTATATTTATGTATGTAATAGTGGTTTTTGATTTTTTTTTCTGCTCTCTCTTATATTATTTTGATGAGATCGTAAAAATCTTATTATTAATTTTATGTTCATTTGAGAACATAATTCAATTACCTAACGAAAAGCAGAAACATCAATATCTCACACTTGAAATTTCAAAACATTCACCTGTCACCTGTCACATATTTAATTATTTAAATAATTTATCTTGGTAATTATATAGCTAACGTACTAAACTTCATTTATCTGAAACTTTTATTTCACAGCTAATGATAAAAGTACCAACTAAAACAATTGACAGTGTGTTAAAACTGTAACTGTAAATTAAAAGAAAAATAACATTATAAGCCTAGTGTCACGGGCTTAAACTTCTTCAAAGCATCCGGTGCGGCACTTAGCCACAAAACGCACCCATCGATCGTTTCCGCCACTTTGTCGGAATTGGCTGAGTCAGCCTCACTCTCGTCCCAAAGGAGGTGTCTTGAAGTAGGTTAGTTGAGATGATAAAGTAGCACATAAGAGTTGGAGGAAAACTTATATTATTACATGGATGGATTACAACTTCTTAGATGAAAACTTGGAATCTCCCCTTGGTTGCCTTTACAATAGAATGGAGACCCCTATTTATAGTAGTTGGCATCCCTAATGAATGGCCAAGATCATTCCTATCTAACGGCTAATGTTAGAATGTTCCTACATCTAGAACATTCTATAAGGTCCTACTATATTTCTCTACTTTATTCTAGAACATTCTACAATGTTCTACTACATACTACCTACAAGTTTCTAGAACCTTCTACGAGGTTCTACCACCTTCCATAACCTGGTTGCCTGTGGCGCGCACCTATCGTGCTCGTATCGTCCCGGGCCGACCATGCCACCTGCCTGGCCGCCCGTCCCTGCTGCTTGGCCAGCCCGGCCCCCTGCCTGACTGCCAAGGTCCTCTCCCCGGGCCACGTCAACGCTCCCCCGAGCAGTGTCCCGTTCGTGCGAAACCTCACCCTAGGTTCCTTGGTCCCGCAATTTCTTTGACTAAGTAGGGATGTCCTGTCCCTGGATCCCCCAGAGCCGCGCTCCTGTCCATCGGGTCTTCGTGTCCCACCATTTTGCCCCCAGCAAAATGTCAGGGCGTGACACTAGACTTCAAGTATCTCAAACTTTAATGTCACGTCTAATGATAAAAATACCAAAGAAAACAACTGATTGGGTGTTAAAACTGCAATTGTAAATGGAAAAGAAAAAAACAATAGACATTAAAAGCCAATAGAGTCGTCCGCCTTCCGCATACTAGTTGTCTTCAAATGGAACCGTATGATAAAAATGAATCAGCTTGGGGAAATTGTTAAAATCCTATAATAGAAATGGACAAAATAAAGGAGTGTCACGTATGTTATAAATATATATATATATATATATATATATATATATATATAATTAACAAAAACTTTTTAAAAAAATATTTAAAATATAAATGAGTAAATAAATATACCAGTTCTGCTCCACCTAATTTCCGGTACCCAATACCAATTGAGCAATTCTCAGTGAGTATTGGGTTTGCCCACCAATAGTTTTGTACCTCTAGATGCCTTGTCACAAAATAGTTACGTGAATTCTGAAAATAAACCATTATGAAAAGAATTAATTAATACAATATAGATAAAATAAATTAATTGGTAAATAAAATTAATACTAATTAATAAAGTTACCAGCTGATCGGGCATTGAAATCATAAGAGGACTGGTAGTTTCATCTCCATTGAAACATTGCACACAAAACATTGTTTTAGGAAGATTAGGGTTCCCATATATCTCCAACTCTCTAAACAAAATCCACCTAATGAGACATGATACGCCGGAGATATGGAAAGCCTACATACAACAAATCCACATAGGAAAAAAAAAATTAATGTAAGAGATGGAAAAATTGCAGCATAATCATTTATTTAAAGATTTAAAGAAAAAAAAAAGAAAGAAATAGAATAGAGATACATAATTATTTATTCAAAGAAATTGCATGCATAAAGAATTATGAATATACTAAAAATTCGCCAGCGATCGTTTCTGCCACTCTGTCGAAATTGGCTAAGTCAGCCTCACTCTCGTCCCAAAGGAGGTGTCTTGAAGGAGGTTAGTTGAGATGATAAAGTAGCACACAAGAGTTGGAGGAAAACTTATATTATTACATGGATGTATTACAACTTCTTAGATGAAAACTTGGAATCTCCCCTTGGTTGCCTTTACAAATGAATGGAGACCCCTATTTATAGTAGTTGGCATCCCTAATGGATGGCCAAGATCATTCCTATCTAACGGCTAATGTTTACTCTCTAGAATGTTCCTACATCTAGGACATTCTACAAGGTCCTACTACATTTCTCTACTTTATTCTAGAACATTCTACAATGTTCTTCTACATACTACCTACAAGTTTCTAGAACCTTCTACGAGGATCTACCACCTTCCATAACCTGGCTGCCCGTGGCGCGCACCTATCGCGCCTGTCTCATCCCGGGCCGACCATGCCACCTGCCTGGCCGCCCGTCCCTGCAGCTTGGCCAGCTCGCCCCCCTGCCTGACTGCCAAGGTCCTCTCCCCGGGCCACGTCAACGCTCCCCCGAGCGATGTCCCGTTCGTGCGAAACCTCACCCTAGGTTCCTTGGTCCCGCAATTTCTTTGACTAAGTAGGTATGTCCCGTCCCAGGATCCCCCAGAACCGCGCTCCCGTCCATCGGGTCTTCGTGTTCCGCCATTTTGCCCCCAGCAAAATGTCAGGGCGTGACACCAGACTTCAAATATCTCAAACTTTAATGTCACGTCTAATGATAAAAATACCAAAGAAAACAACTGACTGTGTGTTAAAACTGCAATTGTAAATGGAAAGGGAAAAAAACAATAGACATTAAAAGCCAATAGAGTCGTCCGCCTTCCGCATACTAGTTGTCTTCAAATGGACCCGTATGATAAAAATGAATGCTTGGGGAAATTGTTAAAATCCTATAATAGAAATGGACAAAATAAAGGAGTGTCACGTATGTTATATATATATATATATATATAATTAACAAAAACTTTTTAAATTTTTTTTTAAAATATAAATGAGTAAATAAATATACCAGTTCTGTTCCACCTAATTTCCGGTACCCAATACCAATTGAGCAATTCTCAGTGAGTATTAGGTTTGCCCACCAATAGTTTCGTACCTCTAGATGCCTTGTCACAAAATAGTTTCGTGAATTATGAAAATAAACCATTATGAAAAGAATTAATTAATACAATATAAATAAAATAAATTAATTGGTAAATAAAATTAATACTAATTAATAAAGTTACCAGCTGATCGGGCATTGAAATCATAAGAGGACTGGTAGTTTCATCTCCATCGAAACATTGCACACAGAACATTGTTTTAGGAAGATTAGGGTTCCCATATATCTCCAACTCTCTAAACAAAATCCACCTAATGAGACATGATACGTGGGAGACATGGAAAGCTACAACAAATCCACATAGGAAAAAAAAAATTAATGTAAGAGATGGAAAAATTGCAGCATAATCATTTATTTAAAGATTTAAAGAAAAAAAAGAAAGAAAGAAGAAAGAAATAGAATAGAGATACATAATTATTTATTCAAAGAAATTGCATGCATAAAGAATTATGAATATACTAAAAAAAAAATCCATCATATCTTACCCCAATACACTCAGCGTTCTGACATAGTAATTCGATTGAACAGAGTTGCAACATCACGACCCTGTTCCAGTTTGGTGTTGCACAATCCACACTCTCTATTGAAGTAATTCTCCAATTCTTTATCGTACTGCTTCTTCAATTCTTTGTTTCCACGAAGAAAAAAATAAAAATTGGAAGAATCCGTTTGAGTAGTAATGGGAAGAAGACGACGGCGCCGCCCTTGTTTTGATCACGATAAGGTAAATCACGCTCCTCCGATCCTCCTCCATTTTCATTTGTTTGATTTTCTTCATCATCAAATTAATTAAATAAAATACATATTGATTGTGATGTGTTTTTCTTTCTTCCTCCTCCATTTTAAGAATTTTTACACACACATATACATGTTTTATTTTTTTTAAAAAAGTGACCAATTAATTTTTCTACACATATATGTATAATTAATATAATTTAATTTTTTTAAAACACATTTTAAATTATTTTTTAAAATTAAAATTTTAAAAATATATATATATAAGATGGCCACCAAATGGCGGCCACCCATTGGTCTGGAAGCGTGACAGGCAACCATTGCCTGCCCACGTAGATGCCCTCCTCGGTTGCCCGCCTTGCCCTCCGTAAATTTTCCATCTCCAGCCAACGACCTCCCTCATGCCTGCCTCCCCCCTTCGGTCGAAGATGGCCTAAAATTTGGGGTGTGCATTCTGTATTATCGAATCGTATCGATTTTTGATGGTATGATGTGGCAAAAAAAATTGAAAAGTTCAACTTTCGGCCATCTTTTGAATTTTCCTTCAAATTTGTGGTTAAAATTAAGTTATGCACAAAAAATTGAGGAATTTGCAATTTTGCTCAGTTTTGAAATTTGGAGGTTAGGGAAAATTATTTGTCCAAGTTTGGCTTGGCCAAACCCATCCAATCACCAAACAAGTGTATTGCACTTGCTTTGTGATTGATCACTCTCATGAAAAATACATCAAATCCCAAATATAATTACTTTGAATTCAGCCAAACCCACATTCGTAAAAATTTCTGGGAAGGTTATATATTAAATCTATTTGGTTGTACAATTGCTCCATTCCCTCATCGTCCCTAAAATGTTTCTGGATAAACTCATGGTTACACTTGCACATACATATGTTCGCCCCCTGACGTGGCATAACTGAGCGCGTGATATGCATTTCTTTGACTTTTTTTTCTTGAGCAAAAGATAAAAACACCCCTATGCTTTGTCTAACTTTAAAAAACTCCCCTATATTATTTTAACTTTAAAAAACCCCCTTGTGATCTCAAATAAGTGCCAAATACACCCCCAAAAAAGAGAGTGTGTTTCAAACGCCAAAATTGCAAGTATTTGTTCATATTTTGCTTTTGATATGATAATTTTACCCCTGACATCGAAAGACAAAAACACCCCATATGCTTTGTCTAACTCTAAAAAAAAACCCCATGTGTCATTTTAAATCCCCAAACCCCCCCTGTGTTTTATTTTAAATACTACACTCGACCCAAATAGTATATAATTAATTTTTCAAAAGGAATAAATAATTTTAAAAAAAAACAAACACATAGGGGTAATCTTGTCATTCCACCAAAAATCAAATATAAAATTATAAGTATATACTACTTGGGTCGAGTGTTGTATTTAAAACCAAACACAGGGGGATTTTTGGGAGTTAAAATAACACAGGGGGGTTTTGGGAGTTAGACAAAGCATAGGGAGTGTTTTTGTCTTTTGCTCTTTTCTTCTTTTACAGAAATAGTATAAACCCCTATTTTTCTTTTCAGCAAAATTTCAAAAATAGTTCCGTAACTTTGAGATTCTTATAGTACTTTAATTATAATGAATATACATCTATTCTTTTAATTTTCACTAAATTTCAACTTTATTTTATACGTAACAAATTTGGTTCTCTAATTTTCAATAAGTTTCAATTTTCGTCTTGCAATTACAATTTGATCCTATTACTGGAGAAATTTTTTGTAATTGCAGGATAAAAATTGAAACTTATTGAAAGTTAGAGGACCAAATTTATTACTATAGGATGAAAATTGAAACTTACTGAAAGCTAAAAGGATGAAATTTGTTCTGCATAGGACTAAAAATGAAGAAAGTTAAAGGACTATATGTGCGTTCACTATAGTTACAAGACTAATTTAAAAAAAAATCCAAAGTTGCATGACTATTTTTGAAATTTTACCTTTCCTTTTCCCTATTCATACCTTTGCAATTATAGGAAAAACACAATTTCTTTAATATTTTTTATAAAAGATATTATTGGCTACTTTTTTGAGGAATTTAATATTTTAATATGCTAAGATTATTTAATCTTAATTTTTAGGAGGACTCGTTACAATATTTTATATGAGCTACACTATTACATAAATAAATGATACTCCACTAATGTCACAATTATACTTTTGAGATATAAGTTTGTAGAGTTAGCTAAAAAAAGTCTTTACATTTATTTATAATTTCATGTTAAAAATAAAGTTTATTAATATGCAAAAAGAAATTGTTTTGTTGAAAATTGTTCACAAGGGTCAATTACAACAACATAAGGGAATTGAGTTTATGTTTTAATTATTCAGAAACAATATATTTTTAGTGATAAATTAAAATTCGATCAAATATATTGTTCAATCTACTGAAAATCCTAAATTGTCGAATTTCTAGTTTCAAACATTATAGATATAATTTATATAATTTTTTTTATAGATATAGAAAACAACATCAAGCTAATGTACCCCTATATTTCAATTAATGAGTTAATGGCAATTTATCCCCTGTAATATGCATATATGCAATTTATACCCCTTGTAATTTGAAAAAGAGCGTTTTACCCTCTTATGAATTTATCAAAGTTTAACATTGTCTCCCTAAAAAATTTAAACTTAAAAAATATATGAATTGACAAAACAACCTCATATATTATAATAAATGTAGCACTTTACCCCCTGTATTATGATAAATGTAATAATTTATCCCATGTATTATGATATTGCAATTTACCCCCTATATTATATAATATTTTTCATGCACACTCTCAGTTTCAGCGAGTGGGTTACACTCTTCGATTGAGAGAGGTAAATTACTCCTTTAAATTTTTATAGGGTGTATATTGCTCCTTTTCAAATTATAGGGGTAAATTGAATATTTTGAGTATCACATGGGGGTTAATTGACATTAGCTCTTCAATTAATTAACAAGATTGTATTTATACAATTTAATGAAAAAATGACGTACGTTCTGTTGTTAAGTAATCAAAATTAGGTTCTTGTAGCGTGGTTGGGTCACGGTCCTCGTTTCACATCTCCAACGTTCACGATTGAATATTGACGTTTTTGTTCGAATAACCAAAGGATAAAACTAAAAGCATTATAATGGATTCATTTTAATTGAGAATTTTGTGATGGGCCCACAAAGGAGTAAAGCTCATTATATTTTTATTTAACGGAACGAGACATTTTTGCACTGATTGGAGTATACCTCGAATTTTGACTGCATTTTGAGAATATTAGATATTTTTTGTAGTTGTTGATTGAATATTCTTTATAATTAATTTATTAATATAATGATATATTTATTGTTTGACTTTTCAAACAGTAAAAACTTTAATATTACCACGAACAAGTTTGATATAAATAAAATTAGATAATTAATTTTAACTTGTAACTAATATGTTGTTTAATAATTCAATCATTCATAAAATAATTGGTGCTATAAATAAGTTGTTTAATATTTCAATCATTCATAAAATAATTGGTGTATAAATAAGATGTTCAATATTTCAATCATTCATAAAATAATTGGGGCTATAAAGAGTAAAGAATATAAATTTGTCTTGAGGAGCAATTTTGAAAAGTTTCTTCTATAGTATTTGTTAATAATACATAAAGAACTCTCATTAATATGAATATTTCTCTAGTTTAATGCTTTGTATTTAAATTATCTTTGCACTTATATAGTAATTGCAATAGATTTGAAATATAATTTTTTATGTAATGATTGAAGTAATAATATTTTCATCATCTCACAAAAAAATGAAATATCTATCACTATCTCTTTTATAAAAGTACAATAATGTTGTGTGTTTCTTAAATTTTTGGGTTAAATTCAGTTTGCACCCTAAACGTTTCTATACGAACTGGTGTAGGTTTCGAACTAAATGTTCGACCAATGACCGCAAGATGTATTGTTTTTTTAACTCTGATTTTTTTTTTTTTTTTTATCAATATCACAATGATCGTAATTATTTGCATTCCCTCTTTTAACAGAACTAACCATATCATAAAATTTTCATCTTTGATAAGTAGAATTTCTTATGATCATTCAGAAGCTACAAGAATCGAACTTATACATCATCGCAATTCATCCATCAAACACTCTTTACTAATTTACTCTATGTATTAGACTATTAGGCCATCACCATTGGCGGGGCTCAGGGGTTCCGGAGCCCTGGGGCTGGCCCTGCCCTTGCCCCGAGCCCTTGTCCTGAGCCTTGCCTGGTCGACTCCAATGGCTGGGCTCCGAGCCCCATTTAATTTCATTTTTTTTCCTTCCCCACTCTCACTATTATAATATTAGTTTTAATTTTATTTTTGATATTAATATTAATAATAATAGAAGTATTAATAATAATAATAATAATAACTATGATAATAATATTTAAATATTAAAATCAAAGAGAGTTGGTAATAATAAAATTAAAATTGATTCAAAACACGAGTTACAACATTAAATAAACGACACACACAAAAATTAAATTAATTTTGATAAGTATAAAATTCATTCGGGTCTATGTGGAATTATATTCTACTCCGTTAATAGATTAAAACGGTATATGGTATGTACAAATCGAAGTTCGGGCGAATGAGAAATTGATTCTCAAAGATCACGTACCCTTTGAAATTGAAGAAAAAAAATAGAAGTGGTTTTATCCCACATTGAAATTAGAAGGAAAAATCTTGAGGTTTATATATGATTTGATAATGCAGTGGTATAACAATCTACCTACCAAAAGTCTCTTCTCTCACCCGCAAGGGGGAGTTGCAAATCATGGATCGAAATTCACTTCGGACCTTCAATTCAATTCTACAAATTTAATTTAGGAGGAAATTTTAATTTTATTAAAAATTTCTTTAAATAATTAATTTTAAATATATAAACACATCTAAAAAAAAAGAAACAAAAAAAAAAAAGGCGGAACCAATTAGGTGGCACCACTTGACGTCCTTCTTCCTCGCGTCGTTCACGCGAGCCCAGGGCTCCGCCAAGCCCTGCACCCGCCCGTCCCCCACCCCTAGCCGCTGGAGACAGCAAACCCTCCCACCCCTGAGCTCGCCCCGATCCTAGCCATCTCCATTGGAGATGGCCTTGGTACAATTTAAATAGTTGAAGATATAAAAAAAATATGAAAGCAAAATAAGTGGACCTTAAAATATCTTGATTAGATTGTTTATAATTTGTTGTAAATGGAAAAGAACTTTCATTATTTATATATACTTTTTCGTGTTTGGGAAATGCCAAACAAACATGTTTTCTATTTTTCGAAATAAATTTTTCATCCATTAATTTTCTCAAACTACTCTCTCAAAAGCCAAACAAACAATAATTTTCTTATCTCTAAACAAAACCTATTAAAACTCTACTTTGATTTGACATAAAGTAATCTATCTCTTATATAAACACATCTAAAAAAAAAGAAACAAAAAAAAAAGGCGGAACCAATTAGGTGGCACCACTTGACGTCCTTCTTCCTCGCGTCGTTCACGCGAGCCCAGGGCTCCGCCAAGCCCTGCACCCGCCCGTCCCCCACCCCTAGCCGCTGGAGACGGCAAACCCTCCCACCCCTGAGCTCGCCCCGATCCTAGCCATCTCCATTGGAAATGGCCTTGGTACAATTTAAATAGTTGAAGATATAAAAAAAATATGAAAGCAAAATAAGTGGACCTTAAAATATCTTGATTAGATTGTTTATAATTTGTTGTAAATGGAAAAGAACTTTCATTATTTATATATACTTTTTCGTGTTTGGGAAATGCCAAACAAACATGTTTTCTATTTTCCGAAATAAATTTTTCATCCATTAATTTTCTCAAACTACTCTCTCAAAAGCCAAACAAACAATAATTTTCTTATCTCTAAACAAAACCTATTAAAACTCTACTTTGATTTGACATAAAGTAATCTATCTCTTACACAATTTATCTCACATAACAAACATGATTTGACATAAAGTCTTACACATCTTACACCTACAACTCAACTCTTCCAAAAAAATCTACACCTACTTTATTTCTCAAACCACTCTCTCAAAACTCAAACAAATAACATTATGCAAATCGAGATTATTTCAGAAACCTCTACTACTTTCCCAAACTACTTTCCCAAACGCCAAACAAACAGCCCCATGATTTTCTTGATTTTGGATGAAGTCCGTTACTTTTCCCTCTTTATCCATGAAAACTACTTAATTATGTTTTCTAAATATGTATGTATTATCTTAATTTATTTATGAATATTATACTTGGAAAGTAATTAGGAAAGATTCATAAGTATGCCTATAAAATTGCATCCTGAAAATGAACTTTGTCTATTTAATTCAGAAGCCTTCAGGTTATTATGATATTTTTCTAATTTTTCTCTTTACTCTTAGATCAAAGCTTGAAAAAATGTTCATAAAATGGGAATATCGATATTGTTCGGTCACTTAGTGATAAAATTTAATTCCTATTGTTCGGTGACTTATTAAATTAAAAATAAAATATTATTAATGTTACTTAAAGAAATAAAATTTATGTTTATTTATTATTTATTCCTATATATGCTCAATATATTTCGATTGCTAATTTTTCTAAATGGATCAGACGTATCAAATCCCGATTGAAAATTCTAATAAATGGGCTATTTCGGAATGGATTTTTACTAAAATAAGCTTTACTCATTTAAATAATTTAAGCCCATTTAAGCAAAATATGGGTTAAGATGGAGGATGGGTCCTTTAAAATTCAACTGGATTTATTTTATGTTACTTATTATTTGCACCATGTTCCCTTGTACTACTGGATCCTTTTTTAGCTCTAAAACCCCATCATTATGCCCATTTCTTCTTTATTCTCCACAATTTTTTTGCTCTTTCTTCAACAAAACTCTTCAAATTTCTCGCATGCCTTACTCCTCAACAGATCAATCTTCGCTGCGAATTCAAGAATCTCGAAGAATTACAACCGGCGATGAAGCCACCTCTATTAGCCTTGAAGAATGGCAGGGTTGGGGCACAGTCTCGCCTGTACCATCCATGGTTAACAAAGTAATTCAAGATTTAAATCTTTTGGAAAAGGACATTGATGCCCACATGACTTTTGGTGGCAACCATGGCAAACTTACGGTAAAAAAAAGTAGAAAAAATTTGATCTTTTATTCATTTTCAATTTTGTATTATTGTTTAATACTTGTGTTGAAATGGGTTGTTTTGATATTTTGAGTTGTGGGCTTTTGTTTTGCTTTTGAATGTTGACTGATTTGGGATGAGACTGGTTTTGTTTATGAGGGATTGGATAAGAGTGAGAAAGGTTTAATAGATTTGTTTATGGGGAAATAGAAGATAGGAATAGTGAAGATTATCTGTGTAAATTGTGTAAATGAGAATCTTGATTGTTGGATTTTTCTGTCATTGTAGACTTTGTTCAAATGGAGGAACATTAGGATAATGTAGAGGATAAGAAATTGAGTTCTTCGTCAATATGGTGTTTGTGTTTACTGAAAATCGAGAAATGTTCAATTAGTTGAGATGCTAGTTAAACTAGAACATAATTATGTTATACTTCTTATAAAAAGCATTAGCATCTAATTATATTGAATATTGATGGTCTTTAGGGAGATTTCAAGGTGCAAGAGGACAAGAAGCATAGGGCAAAATATGCATCTTTAGTTAATTCCGAAGAAAAAATCCAATTCTTTTCAGCTCGACAAATAGCATGCCGGTTACTCGGAAGTAGGGGTTACCTTTGTCAAAAGGTACATAATTTACTCTCTTTTTTTGTTTCATCTACATGTATACTTTGCAGTGATTTTCTTCATTTTTTATTTTTTTCCCCATTTTCTCAACATTTTTTAGTGCTGGCTTCCCCTTGGAGATTGCATGTGTTCAAGGGTTACAATGTGTTCCCTATGGCATCGAGTGCGTATCTGGTTGTATATGCATCCAAAGGTTTAGTTTCTCTCACTTTTGAACAAATGAAATGTATTCTTTTTCCATTCTGTTTCATTCTTTTTATTATATGGAAATTGTTTTATTTTGATTTGGCTTTTTAAATATTCACAAAATGCTGAATTACCATTCTTTGGCAGGATTTCTTAAGACAGAACAATACTGGGAAGTTACTATGGCAAGTTTTTGGTGTTCATGCTGCGACTTTGTGTCTGTTTGGCATTGCTGAGCATGAAGAAATGATGTGGAATGAATTTAATCGTGCAGGTTCTTTATGTTTACACAATTTGCCTATATATTTATTATGAAATCTATTTGCTGCATTTAACCATTTCCATCAATCTTTGGCTTAGCTATGACTGAAATAAAGGATTAAATTAGATTGACTTTCTTGGTATTGAACCATCATCCTTGGGATTCAAGACTGATTGTTTATGAACTGTAAAACATCAACTTTTTCAAAATTATCCACCTTATGCTTACCATACCAATTACCAATTTTGGTACTTTTTAACTCTGCACAATCTTTCGTTGTCACCCTCCCCCTACCTTGTGGGCAAATTCCAATTGGCACCTCGTTTTTTAAGTTCTTAATTTGTGTTCAAGGGCCTTAACAAGGAGTACTTGTAAACATTCAAATGACATTTGATTATATTTTCAGTATATAACTATCATAAGCTTTTTTAAGTATTTATCAATTATATGTGGATGCATAACTTTGTAAACATAGGAACAAGTTTTTCTCATTTTTGAAAGTTACGTGACGATGTTGAACTAGCAATTACTTCTTCATTCTGATTGTAATTTGGTTGTGACTCTGGTATTTGCTGGATGTTCATTGCTCATGTGTACTAATATAAATAGAGCTAAATGCAAAAATACTCATTCCCCCCCCCCCCCCCCCCACCCCGGTGCTTTGCCTAATTGGCAAAAACCCTGTGTTATTTTTATTAGCAAATTTCCCTCTGTGTACTTTTATTAGCAAAAAAAATCCATTTGAAGAAATTCATAAATCAATAGTGAGGTTATTGTCAATTTTTTGAAGTGAACATGGAGGTTATTGCCAATTTTCATAGGTAACAAGGGGATTATTTGTAGGTGAAGTTTTCACATTTTTTGGTAGGGGCATAATAGTCATTTTTCCTGCAAAATATATAGACCGGCTTTGGAGGGGTTTTTTTGACTGATAAAGAATAGCCCGGTTGGGGGGGGGAAGAGGTGCTAATTAGGCAAAGCATAGGGGGGTATTTCTGCATTTCACTAAATATAAATATTTAGAAATTGTTTTTAATATATCCTTGTTGCTATACTCATTCAAATTATGAAATGGCAAGCTCCGACTGCAGTTAACGTAATTTACAGGTAAAAACAAGGTTTGGTGCCTTTATCCAAATAAAAATGCGGCAACTGAATCTGTCAAGGATGGTATTGGCCCATACTTAGGCGGGAATCAAGATAGCCCATTGATATCGGTAACTCTGCATAGATCTCTTATGCTCGTTAGTCGTTTGAGTAATTTTTATTCTACCATTTTTTGCCAGTAAATAGTTCAAGCTATTCACTACAAATAGTTTAATTGCAATGTAAGCAAGTTCAACACTTTGGGAAAAAATCCATTCTTTCTAACAATTACTAATAGGCAAATCATTTTATATTTATTTTCTTTCAGCTTTTTTAGTTGGGTGCTCATTATTGTGCTATTGTGTTTCACAGGCAAATGAAGATGACACAATGCACTTTATTTTAATTGATGGTACTTGGAGCAATTCAGCTGCAATGTTCAGGCGTTTGCAGGTATAATGGCGAGCAGTTAATTTTTCCAACTTTTTTCAGTGTTCAGTTTTTTAAGTGAACAGGGCGTTTTTGCCAATTTTCAAAGTTAACAGGGGGAATATTGTCAATTTTTAAGTGAATAGGGGTGTTTTCACATCTTTTGGTGGGGGTATAATTGTCATTTTTGCTTGGGAGGGTACTTTTGCTAATTAGGCAAAGCATAAGTCACTCTGTTTTCTTACTTAATTTTGCTCCAATCTATTGTTTCTATGTCGATTAAAATTATGCTGCGCTATGGTACTTAAGAATGAGTACATTTTTGCTTTGAATAAAGACGAGAAAACTGAAATCACTTGAAACTAACGTGATCTTCTTTATTAGCTTCTTTTGGAGCTCTGAGGAGTCTCTAATGCCTAGATCTTTTATGAGAGAATGACATTCGAAATATATAAAGATTTACGTGTAATATTTAGTCTGAACTTGTTTTCTAATGCAGGAACGAGCTGAGTTATCATGGAAACACGATCTTCGTTGCATATCTTTGAACACCGGTGTATCTTTAATGCATAGACTAAGGTAATGATTTTTCCTTTTGGCTTTCAAGTTTGGCATTCGGGTTTGTATTCGTCGATTGAAAGAAACAATTTGTTTCCGATTTTGACCTTTCAGACCCCAGCCATCATGGGATCGTACGTGTACAGCTGCTGCAGCAATAGGACTCCTTTACGAACTCCAACTTCTTCCGGAGTTGAGTTCCATTGAATTGAACAAACAGGCTGAAGCTATTGAAAATGCATTGGAAGTTTTGTTGGAAGCTTTAACAACTCGAAGGCTCCGAATGGGCAGGTCAATTTCTCGTAAAGGAAGGCACCACGATGATATTTGCTAACATTAATTTAGCCTACGCTACAATTATTTGTGGTTAGGGCCCTATTTCACTCCGAGCTATCTAATTTTTCCGGAGATGCATTAAGGCGCAGTCGTTGGGCATCTAGGTTAAAGCATTGATTCGATTTGAGCAAAAAGAGCGGTACCAAATTGAGCACCTGCTTATAGTTTTACCTATTAATTTATGAAATATTATACTATGTTTTGGATCTTGGATTTTGATATGAACAAAAAGGGGTAAAATTCAGTTTACCGCCTTACATTAAGGCTATCTGACCATTTTATCCTCTTAAATTAAAATATCATGCACTTTTGCCCTCTCACAAATTATCATACACTTGATGCAATGATACATATCATTTGTATGGATTGTTTCAAGTTCTTACCCTTTTTCTTTTTGTATTATTATTATGACATGATGTTACTACTGTGTGAGAACTTTTTGGATTCACGTCTTTGCGGTAGTCTTTTCTTAGGTCGTTATTTTTTAAGTCTAAGTCTCTCCTTCCGCTTGCGTGTGTATTTATTAATGTGAGAGAGTTCAGTGTAATATAAATCACTCATTCGTATCTTATACTATCAATGTGGGATCAAGGTCGTATTGGTTGAGATGGATTTGTAGAATAAGTAAAGGGGAGAATTTTTTAATGAACTAATAATAAGAATTACAAATGTGGACTTTCCATTTTCCAAAAATAGAAAAACTTTAAACTAGTGATAAAATTACAATTTTTCTCTTCCACTCTTCTTCCTTTTTTTTCTCCCAAATTCCATTAGAGAATCAAAACACCTCTCTTTTCTTTCTCTCTAACAAACAACACACAATCAAAGAAGGAATTAAAAGAAAAAACATAGAGAAATTAATACCAACTCTGTGAAGATCAAAGGGTTGGTGGAAATTAAGGGCAACAATGGAGTCTAAAAAATTCTTGCTGCAAATCTTACTTTTCTTCTTTGTGGTTGGCTTGGCATCTTCATCCCACATTTCAAGTAATTTACTATCCCATTTAAATTTTAAACTATATATATATTTATACAATAACTTTGCATGAAATGCATATTTATGTTGAATTATACAAAACTTGTTTTAATGATTTATTTTATTTTCTTTTGTATGTGGGATTATTATGTTTTTATGCAGTTGAGGTGCTTGAGCCTCATGGATCCCTTGGCCGTTCCCTTCTGCAACAGAAAGCTAGTAAGGCCTTATTTTCTGTTTCTGTTTACCCTTTTTGTGGTTTTTATTTTGTGAATTGAAGATTGAGTAATAAGAAAATGAAATTAATGCGCATGCTTTAATCTTGTTTTGCTCGTATGTTTCGGTCAGCTTTTTTGAGAAATTTTCGTCCCAGTAACATTTGAAGTATAAACTATGTTACGCTTTTGCTTCAATTTACCCAAAAATAAAAAGGTTTCGTTATTTTCGATAAAAAATATAGAAATTTTAAGCACATATATACTATTTTTGAGTTTTAGCCTTTAGAAAGAGGCCCATACATAATAGCACATTCATCCAATCAAGGCTTTTTCTATAGAGAATTAGGTAAATGTAGCACGTTTCAGCTTGATTTGTTGTACATTATATAAACAACTATTAGATTGCTTCATTGTCTTTTGAGTATCAATTAGATAATAAATTTATTCAATTATTTAAGCTCGACTCATTAAACCTGGTTCGTACTTAGTTCGTTGAACAATTAAATAAACTTAAACAAAATCTTGAATTTGATAAGAAAATCAAACTAAATTTAATTGTAATTTGTTCAAGTCAAGCCCGGTTCAGGTCCTTTACGACCCCTAGAGTAAACAATCTAATTTAATATTTCCTATTTCTAAATTTATCATCTTCAGTTAGGCAAGATTTAACCTCGACATGTCATTATCTTTATAATATGGTTCAACTCTACTACCATTTGAGATCTTTTCCTATTTGGATGTATTTTGGCCATCTATTTCATGTTCCAAAGTTTTAGAGGGAGAATAAACATCAAATTATGGTTTGGATGAGAAATAAGAATGTAGTATTATGGAGAAACTTGTGGGGCCAGGTGATGTTTTGTATATATGTTAGAAATGTGAAAGTAAGTTTGATTATGTTTTCGATGTTGGGTTTTGGGAACATGTGAGACCATTAGAGTACTTTAGAATTTCAAAATACGAATATGTGTTGGAATGTGTTTTAAATGTTGTATTTCAAGAACATGTAAAGTTAGATATCTGATTACTAATAAAAAAATTGCGTTTTGATGATTTGGGTTTTGAAAATTTGAAATCTTGAATTGGTCGAAACAAAGTAATTTCTCGAAATAGCCAAGTGAAAATACATAAGAGTCTAAATCTCCACATTAATATTTGTGTTGCAGATTGCCCTGTGGATTTTGAAAACATGAACTACACGGTGATAACGAGCCAATGTAAAGGCCCAAATTACACACCCCAAAGGTGTTGCGAACCCTTGAAGGAACTGCTCTGTCCTGTAAAAGATCAAGTCAATGACTTAAAAAGCAGTTGTGCTGACACTTTCTTTAGCTACGTAAATCTCTACGGAAAGTACCCGCCGGGACTCTTTGCATCTTTGTGTAGAGAAGGGCAGATGGGACTCGAATGCCCGGCACCAGCGCCGATCAAAAGTGGGGCCGTTGGCAGTCGATCCTCTGCATTGGTGATGCTCGTGGCTGGGCTGGTGGCGGCGGCGATGTTCTACATATGATGAAGACATTAATTTCTAGTCTTTTCCCGAACTGATCTTCTGTCACACTTTTTGATGTTATATAAATTTTTGTCACGCTAGTACATCTATTGACAAGTATTCAAACTAAAGTTTAAGTACATTCACATATATACTTGTTAATGGAGAAACTGAGTGACACAAAAAAGTGTGAGAGAAAATCATGTATGGTTATTTATGAGGTATAAGACAAAGAAGTGGATTTTTTTCTAAAGATGTGACTCTTACAATGTTGTTTTTAGTATCATTTTTATTGTCTTATTGAACTTGTTAATCTTTGATTGGGATTCGGAATAAATTTAAGGTTATTTTGGTTGTTTTAAGTAATGTTTGTATGTAGAGAGTTTCTCTTGGTTATCTTTCTTTTGATGGTTGGAAGGAAATAAAAATTCCGTTCATATTTGATTTGGTCAAATTTATTCAACAAAATGACAAGTGTATTTGACGTTGCGTTAAGTCATTTCCAATTTGAGTTTAGAATTACGCATGGTACTAATTATAAATCACTAAAAAAAAACTAAATAATGAGTTATATTTGGGTTGGAATGAATTCGAATTTGTACGCTAGTTGTGGTTCATTTTGACATCATTTTTTTTTGGGGTAATTCTAGACCAAGTTAGGCAAAATCAAAAGCACTTATATGAGGAGTGCAGTACATATGGTTGGATAAAACTCATAGAAAGATGATAAATCATATGAAACTTGTAATAATAATACAATATAACATAATAAGTCAAATATATTGGTGTTAAGATGAATTTGGACTTGTACGTGAGTTGAGGTTCATTTGACACCAACTAAATTTGGGCTTTCTTCTGTTCAGATCGAATTTGGACGGATGCAAAACATCCGTATGGGCAAATGCAAAAATTCACTTGTCTTGCTCTTAATTTAAATTTCTAAGAGAATGATATCAATCATATGGCAAATGAAATGAAGATACTTTATAATTTAATGAGTTTTGACATAATCAGATCTAAACTAAAATTTTCACTAAAAATGGATGCAGGGACAAAAAGTTATAGAGAATTGAAATTTGATATTTAAACTAGCTAGTGAAATATCAGATTTTTTATGTTGGTCTTTTATTTTATCAAAAAAATATTTTATGAAGGTTATATTGTTTTGTAGCCGATTTACCCCTTTTCTTGGAACCACGTCAATATGTTTGCTAGAAGTTAACAAGATAGAAATATTTATGGCACATTTTTTAATATCAATATTTATTGTACTACAAAATATTGATGGGCCAATGAGTTTTGTATGATTATGGGTCTTCTATAAGTAGATTTGAAGTCCTTTATGTCATTACACATGATGATGCATTACAGTCAAAAGATCATTTAATATAATTGTAAGTGAAAAAAAATTATTGTATCACCTCTTAGTCTCTAAAATATGGTGTGAGAAACGTCGAGACTAAATGTTTCGTATTGATTGTAAATCAAGATTACGTTCTCCTTAAAAGATTTTGAGCAATTCTCACCTCTTGAGCTATTTTTTAGGTGAGACCTAAACCATATAAACCTTATTAGTCCAATTCATCATGTATATTAAGGGTGAGTTTGGCCTAGCGATACGAAAATCAATTATAGGAGAATTAATTTTACTAAAATAGATTTTGACAATAATTGATTATGATAAAATTCAATTATAAAATAATTGTTTTTGGATAATAGCTTTTACAAAAGTAACACTTTAGTAGCTTCTAAAATAAGTTGATTTTTAGCTTCTAGAGATCCCAAAAGTGATTATGATATTAGGGGCCAAACACCATCAAATTCACGATTGACTAAAAGCAATTTCTAAAATTGGGGCCAAATACTTCAAAAATCACAATAGAGGTGTAGAAGTGTTTTTAAGAGCTCCCACTGCTGGGCCAAACTCACCCTTAATATATTATCATAAATCAAGGTGAAAATCGGTTACCGCCTTTTGTGATAGGCTCCGCCTTGTTTACATGTTGAACTTCATTCTTTACCACACACTTCACCAAGATAACAAAGTTGAATTGTCATTATTTGTCCAAATAACTAGAGATGAATTGTCATTATTAGTGTGTTGGACTTTTACCGACCTGTCAAATCTACAAGATTGGGTTTCATATATCATATGTTGGACTTACTTTCCCTATATATTCAGTGCACCTACATATGATGAGTGTTGAGACTAAATGTCAAAGTTCTCTTTATAATGTCTTAGACAAATATCATTACACTTAAGCTAGCTTTTGAGGTGATTAGGCACAGTTCATGTAGATCTTAGCCTAATTTATGTATATCTAATAAAATGTAATTTTTTTAAGGGTAATTGATGATAGAAAAAATTAGCACCAGAATATATTTATATATAAAAAAAAGTAGCACATGAATAATGATCTAGTTCTTTAGGTATTTGCTGAAGTACATAATAAAAACTTGCTCCGTATAAGAATAATGATCTAGTTCTTTAGGTATTTGCTGAAGTACATAATAAAAACTTGCTCCGTATAAGAAATTTTGAAAATAATAAAATACTATGATATAATATAATACTCCCTCCGGTTCATATTAATTGGCACATTGTTACTTTTCACACAGATTAAGAAACTTCATAATTAATCAATTTTACATGGTAAAATGTCAAAAATACCCTTCCTAGTGACTCTTGAACTTCCCAACCTAAACAAAAGAGAAGGGCAAAATTGGAAAAAATTGCATTGAAAAGCCAAATGTGTCAATTAATATGAAACATAAAAATTTGACAAATGTGACAATTAAGATGAACCAGAGGGAGTATTATTCAATTGTGAATCGAAAGTCCACCAAAAGCAAAAGTGGGACAATTATAATACAAGAATAATGACAAAAAGCCCACCGAAAAATGGGAATGGCGAATAAAATATCACGATGTTTAGGAATATACAGAAAAAGATACTTTATTTATTATAAACTCGAGTTGCTACCTTTAATATGATGCCAGGGGTGATTGAATTACGGTATATGCTTTGTTCACTAAAAAAGATTAATAAATGCTTATCCTTTTATAGCCCCACATAATTGGCCCGCATGCATGTGATGGCCCAATTTATAATAATATTACTATTAATTATGAAAAGGGCAGTTGACTTGGTAGTCTTGGTAGTGGGCATGTTTTTTATGATGATTTAAATGTTTGGTCAATCTTTGACATAGAGATGGGACAATAAAAACTATATTTGTGAACATGGTATTTTTGAATGTTGTATGGATCTTTCCCGAATTGTAGAAAGTAGTGACAACTAAAGAAAACGAGCTAAAAACAAAATCATCTCATATGCTTTGTCTAACTTTAAAAAAAAAGAACTTATATTATTTTAACTCTGAAAAATTTCTATGTGCTCTCAAGTCATTACCAAATACACTCTCCCAGAAAAAAAGAGTGTGATTCAATTGCGAAAATTACAAGTATTTGTTCACATTTTGCTTTTGATATGACAATTTTACCCATGAAACTTAGTTGTCGAGCAAAAGACAAAAACTCCCCTATACTTTGTCTAACTCCAAAAAAAAAACTCTGTCTTATTTTAACTCTCAAAATCCCCCATTTGTTTGGTTTTAATTACCACACTCAACTCAAGTAGTATATACTTGGGTTCTCAAAATGAATAAATAAATAAAAAAAGACTAATACAGGGATAATCTTGTCATTCCGTCAAAAGACAAATTCTACTTGAGACGAGTGTGGTAATTAAAACCAAACACATGGAGTTTTCTGGGAGTTAAATAACACAAGAGATTTTTTAAGAATTAAACAAAGCATAGAGGGTGTTTTTGTCTTTTCCTAAAAAAAAAACACAAGCCCTACACAAAGCAATATTTTTATTCAGACTTTGTAGATGTAAATACACCACATCATTCACTTTGATGCCCTATCAAAATGTTTTGTGAACTTATTATCGTAACTTTGACTTGTTGGATATGTCGGAAAAATCTATTTTAAATTATACTTTCTCCGGTTCATATTAATTGGTACATTGTTACTTTTCACACAGATTAAGAAACCTCATGATTAATCACTTTTACATAGTAAAATATCAAAAATACCCTTCCTAGTTACTCTTGAGCTTCCCAACCTAGATGTAAGAGAAGGACAAAATTGAAAAAAATTGCATTGGAAACCTAAATATGCCAATTAATATGAAACATAAAAATTGGACAAATGTGCCAACTAATATGAACTGGAGAGAGTGGTTTGCTTCAATCCTCTTATACTCAAACCGCGTATTGTAATTGATGACATTGTGTCATTGTTGATTCTTAAATGATATGAAAGTTCTGTTTTCTGAAAAAAGAAAAAAGAAGTTCACAAGTCATAAATTAAATTAGCTAGTAAAAAAATGAACCAACACATACATACGTATTAGGGTTGTTAATGGGTCGGATTCTGGTCGGATCAGACTTGTCTAGATCCGACTTTATTTATATCGGATCGGATTTTGTCGGATTCAGATGTTGTTTGAATTGTGCTCGGCTCTAAATTTATTGAATTAAATGCATCTTGGTCGGATTTGGCCGAATATCGGATCTTGGTTGAATTTGACCGGATATCGAATCTTGGTCGGATTTAGCCTGATATCGGATCTTTTATAGATCCAATAAAATTTTCATTTAAAAAAAATAAATTAATATTTTTTCCTAAAACAAGTTTCAATTTTATTTAATTTTAGCTCACATGTTCAAACTTTATTTACTAATATTCATATTTGTAGATGAAAATATTGGTTTAAATAAATTTATAAACAAGTTATAAATTACTATCCTTTAAATTGACGGTGAAATATTATTAATGGTACTTACTTCTATAAACCATTATGCATAATATTATTCTTTTTATTTATTGTCGGATACAGATCTTTAACGGATCGAATCAACTTAAATCCATATTCGTTCCATGTGTTTCGGATTACGGATCTTTATAATCGGATCAGGTCCATCGAATCTCTAATCGAATAATTATTCTAATAAATCGGACCAGATCTGCATTGAAATTTGTATATAACTGATTTAAAATGTAGAAAAATATACTAGAACTATAAAAATAAGTTGAAATCACAAAAATAAAAATAGGAGTATTATACTAGATCAATAATGGTGGAGAGCTATTCTCTCACTACAATTTTCTCCTTTTACAGCATACCATATTACAGTACATGGTAATTACTGGATCACCATAATCAATCCCAAATCTTTGCTTTTCAAATTTTAGGCTCCCAAAAATAAAATAAAATGAAAAATAAAATAAAAAGTTCTCTCTTCTTATCTATGAGCTGTAACCAGCGTCTCTATGAATCTCAATCCATCAAACCTCGGCGCAAATTTCTCCGAAGAAGAAGACGTTCCATTTGACTCCGAATTCTCCTCCTTTTTCCTCGGACATACATCCTAAAAATAAAGAAAAAAGGAAAATTAGTACAGAAAATTAAGATAAAAAATAAGGACCCAGAAAAAAAATTATAGAAATTATGGGTCTAGATTTAAATTCATTTTTCTCGTATGTTTCGATCGTATTCAGAATTTTTAGAAGAATTATAAATTAGAAAAAACATATTTAAAGTGTAAACTACTCTCTGACAACTTTATTTCCATCGATTCAAAGACATAATTTTTTTCTTTGTTTTTGATGGAAAAATATCGAAATTTTAATATATGAGTCTAAGAAGAAAACCCATGTTCTTAATTTCAATTTTACCTCTTGAGGAAAGCGAATTTTGGAGGAAGAGGAGGCGGAGATGGCGGTGGCGGTGGCGGTGGCCGAAGCTAAAGAGGCTGCTACAAAACTTGATTTCTTCATGGTGTTTAGGGATCGATTAGTTTGATTTTGTTATTCCTTCAGAATCTCAATAATTTAATTAATTGCAATTTTTGTGGAAAGGAAATTAAATAAAGGGGAAGGGATTTTGTTTATGGTAGAAGGAATTGGGGGAGGGAGTAGGTTTATATAGTAAGTGTGTGATGCAGTCGATTTCATTCGCGTAAATACGCGGCTAACCATTTTGGAATTTTAAATTACGGTCCTGCCCTTTTTAAGGATCAATTAATTGTTTTATAGTTGGTAGTTAGCCGTTACTAGCTACTTACTCCTATTTGCTTGTTTCTTGGTCTTATGACGTAGGCAAATTAAAGTCGTGAAAAGATTCGGTATAGAAATAACATAATTATTCTTTTCTCATTGACAATAATTCATGACTTCATTTATTTGTAGGAAATATTGATTCCTTTTGGACGACCTAGCTATTAGTATTGAATAATCTATTAGATTATTTAGCTTAAATCAATTTAAAATTAATTTATATCACATCTTATTCAACGTTGTATTTCGACATGTGTACATATCTAAAACTTAAGTAAATTTTAATTCGAACCATTTCCACTTCTAACCAAATTTTTGTTCATCTATGAATCATGTAGGCATTTTAGAATAACTTAATTAGTAGTGTCAAGTTACTATTTTGTATGAAGTATATAATCTAAACATGAATAATATGTAAAGATTCTAAGTAAGATGAAGATAATAGAACAACAAATTACTTATAACTAGTGTTTATCTCCGAACTTGGATTAATTGTTAAAGCTATCGAGATTGAATGAGTTTCAATCGATTCAATTAGACACACATGGAGGTTATGTATATTGGTGTTTTAATGTATATTACATTTGTTTTTTAGTTTATACAGTCAATGTTTCTAAGTTATCAAATTATTTGAGTTGATTCTTAGTCCTATATATGCTTCTATTATAGTTCCTTCTTTTTTTTACTCATATTTTCTCAAAATAAGTTTTCTTTTCTTAAAACATGAATTTTTTCCCCTCAAAACAATCATCGCATATAAAACAGTGATTTCACATTATTCACTTTTTATTACTTTTAAGAATGTAAAACTTGGTGTCAAAACTAAAACAAACAAGAATATTAAAATGAATGGAGTATAATTTTTATGGATAATTTTAATTAGATCAAGTTTATGAGATATACCATACAACTAGTGATTGAGTATCTACAACATCATTATTAATTATTAGAACATCACATCATCACAATCAATGATTCAATATATTTTCATTATGTCATACCTCATTAATGAGAGAAACGCATCTGTTACGAAAAATTTAAAAGGGACGAATGTGTTACACTACATTAATAAGAGTGACAAATCTGTTATGAATAATTTAAGAGGGACGAATATATAAAAATTAACCCATAAGGAGATAAAAAGTACGATTCACTTTTTTATGAATCCTTTTGTAGTAGTTGCTTACTATACAATTACAAAATTCAGCATATATTATTTCCAAATATCGAGTTCCAAGAAAAATGAAAATCAGTAGTTTTAATCTAATCTCTAAAAGGAGGGGGGTAGTACAGTAAATACCTATGGAATGGCATATGTATCGATGTTTTCCACGCCGGTCGTTGGATCCATTAGGAATGTCTTGACAAAGCTGTCAATTTGATTGGCCGATATTTCGAACACCAAAGCAAATAAAGATCAAACACGTGTATGGACGAGAACGAGTCCACGACTTACTTAATAGATTTCACGAGTTCTTAACTTATGGCCCAGATTTTCGGACGATATCAGGTGGAGTGACGCTGTGAAGGTAGTGATAGTTACAACGACATCTAGGAAATTTACTCCATTGAATTTCCATAATTGCCCAACAACTTTGTTTCAGCAAATATGTTTTTATAAATTCTCCCTAATATTTTGCACAAGATTTTACTTATAAGAAGAAAACTCAAGACTTGCCCTTTACTTTTTCTGTCTTCTAATGTTTAAATAGGTTCTACACCAAAAAAATGGGTAATATGCACTAATATCCCTGAACTATTACTATTTGACAGTCACCCCCAAAAAATGAGAAGTTTTGGGGGTGATTGTCAACTAGCAATAATTCAGGGGGTGTAAGTGCAAATAACCCCTAGAAAATAGGTTCTATACGTACCTGAAAACGTTATTATTGGATCTAAATGAAAATTTTATGCCGACTATAGTGGTTAGTTAGCTTAGGTGGCTAAATCAGTTAAGAAGTTAAGGTCCTCTTTTGCATATATTTAATTTGGTATATCTTTCTTTTTAATCTATTGTGTATTTATAGCTCCAAATGGTGATCGCATTGGATGGGTATTGGTCTATTTATTTTATTGGTTCAATGATTTTTTATTAGACGGTGAATGCGTTAATATATCAATCACATCTTTCCATTACAACTGAGTTTTGGTTCAGTCTCATGAGTTTTGTGTGACTGAATCATAATCCTTTAAAATAAATTTTCATCAGACCCATAAAACTCAGTACAAACTTATTCGTAAATCTATATACAAACTTTTTAAACCTATAAAATATTGATTTGACACATACTATCTATTTTTTTTCCAAACTCTCTAAAAATGAAATTTATTTGTCACCTACCACATACTTTTTCCCCCACACCCCAACACCTAAAACTAGTCAAAGTGAGATTTCAACTTTTTCAAAACCACAAAACTCAATATCCAAAACCTAACCAAATTGAATTTCAAATGTTTCACCGAAATCACCTAAATTATTATTTTTAAATCACGACCCGTGAAATCGAGTCATAACTCATCCAGATAGATCCAATATTTTCAAATACTTCCAAATGCATGGGCGGATCCACTTGTATGAACAAACAATTCCCCTCCCCCCCCCAAGAATTTATCAAATAGTAGCATAGTCTGTATGATCATATATGTATATGTGTATTACTAATACCAATAATATAGACTTAAATTTCTTTTCATGTATAAGTTGGGTTGGACCGTGAACTTAATCCTAACAAAAGAATTAATTCCTTCTTGATGTTGCTTTCTAATGGAAATCTAATAGTGAATTTTTTTATTCTATATATGTTGTATAGAACTAATGTATAATATTTTTTATATTAATGTACTTGTTAATCTTAAACTTAGGGTCTTTTTGGATAGTTTTTGCTCGGTTTCGCGGGTCTCGGTTTAAAAAAAATGCATGGTTTGGGTGATTTCAATGAAACTTTTAAGACATCATTTGGATGAGTTTTGGCTGTTGGGTTTTGTGGTTTGAATAAGTTAAACCCCACTTGGATTGAGTTTGGATGTTGGGGTTTAGGGGAAAAAGTAGGTGGTATGTGTCAAATCAATGTCTTTTTTAGTGAGATTTGGGAAAAAAAGTAAGTGGTAAATGTCAAATCAATAATTTCTAATATACATGTGACGAATTATTGATTGGAAAAACAATTAAAGGAAAACGAATTTTCATTGATGCATTTTTCAAAAGAAAATATGTTGAAAACACTTAAACTTAGTTCGATTAAACTTTGGACTTACAGTAAATTTATATCATAGATGAATTTTATTATATGAAAGAATGTCGTATTCAACTTCGATACTTTTCAATTAAAAATATTTACATTTTGAACTCATATAGTCTTCTTTACATCTATTTCGTATTATTAATATTGTTGTGGAATTTTGCATAAATAAATTTTGTAGGTATTATTTTTAATGAATTTCACTAATGTAATTTGGTCACCCAACATTCATATCCTGGATCTGCCCTTGATCAAATGTCAAAGACAACTGAATACACATTCCTAATAAACTAGGAAAACACCTCATATTAATACTAATGGTTTCATTGATTTGGAGTTAAATATTGAAATATAACTTGAATTTAATAAAGAATAATATATTACTTTACTCAAACATGTGGAGTCAACTAATTTTTTGTGTGCTTACAAATATGAAGATATATTTTTGGATGTGTTTTCAATGTTGATGTTGGGAAACATGTGGATCCATTAGAAATCGAGTTAGAAAATATTTATAGATGTGTTTTCAATGTTGCCAAGTGTCTCCACACAAAAATATGTGGAAAAAAAAAACTTTGAACAAAGATGCTAAAATATGATTTTATCTTAAAATAAATATAAAGACAGCAAACTCGAGGTTAAATAGAGTTAAAAGACTTTACAAAATATCGTATTGTAGAAATAATGATTAATGATCTCCTCTTAAAAAAAAACAAATAATGATCTCAATTTCTAAAAATTGATGTACCAAAAAAATTCCAATTTTTCGTGGCTACCCTCTGAGGTAGCCACCATCTGCCATATTAAGTCACTTTTAGGGACACTTTTAAAAAGTGTCCCTATACCCCCCTAATATGGCAGAGGGTAGCCACGAAAATAACAAAAAATTCTAAAAATTGGGTCAGAAAGTAGACATCACATTGTTCCGGGACTCGGGACAAGATCAACCATGGGTTCAGAATCTTGTTCCCTTTTACTTTTGTTCCTCAAATAATTTTCCAAAAGAGGTTTTGACCATCGCAATGGAGATGCTATATGTATGGTGGGGTCTGATTTCAAGATAATAGCTATTCAGAATCACATATATTGCGGCTCGGACAACACAAGAATAAAAAGAAAAGCACCCATTTTTTGGTCAAAAGAAAAAGAACAATCACTTCCCACAACAGAGATTGAATGATTGGAATGAGGACCATATTCTTTAGTCTTTACAATACAAAGATGTCAAATTGGAGTTATTTGAAGGGGTGTAAAGTGTAAACAAATTTGGTTGTATTGAATAATTCTTTTTTCCGTCAACATGTATGTTAGGTTTGGTTTGAATTTTTGTTGGGCTTGGAATTATATTTTAACTTGATTTTATTTTCAAAACTTTCATCAAACATAATACGGTAGCTTCACATTATTACATATATTTCATTATTTCTTTGCTTACCAAGTCGATTTTAAACAGGGCGTCAGAAGTTAACAAATGAAGAAGTTTTTTTTTCCTTTTTTTGTTTTTCGATCAGAAAACCGACCTATAACATAATAAAACATTGTCCACTTTCAACATATTTTTGTATTTAAACTAAATTTTAGTATCCGCCAAAAATTTGTTAAAATTGTGAACTTACACTTCGAGAAAATTTAAATTTTTCTACAGGCTCAAAATATTACAAAATTGACTTGAATTATACGAAAAATTGTCAAGGGTTTTGTCCCTACACCTATGAATAGTTTTTTTTTTTTATAAGATTTTAAGTATTTGTAAAAAATTGACCAAAACTGTGAGCTTACCCTTCGAGGAATTCCATTTTTCAGGCTCAAAATATCAGAAAACCGACTCATAACGTAAGAAAAACATTGTCCAGGGCTATGTATGTACCCTTTTGAATATATTTTTGTATTTAAACTTGTTTTTATTATCCCAAAAAAATTGTTTAAAATTGTGAACTTACAATTGGAGAAAATTAATTTTTTTCTATTGGCTCAAAATATTACAAAACTGACTTGAATCATACGAAATTTTTTCAATGGTTTTGTCCTTACCCCTATGAACAATTTTTTTTTTTTGTTTTTATATGATTTTAAGTATCCGTAAAAATTTGGCCAAAACTGTGAGCTTACCCTTCGAGGAATTCAATTTTTCTACGGGCTCAAAATATCAGAAAACTGACTTATAACATAAGAAAAACATTGCCTAGAGCTGTGTGTGTACCCTTTTGAATATATTTTTGTATTTCAATTGTTTATTAAAATCCGCAAAAACTTTGTTAAAAATGTGAACTTACCCCTTGGACAAAATTTCAATTTTTCTAATGGCTCAAAATATTACAAAATTACTTGAATCATACAAAAAATTGTCGAAGGTTTTTGTTTACTTTTATAAGATTTTTAGTATCCGTTAAAAATTGGCCAAAACAATGAGCTTTCTCCTTCGACGAATTCAATTTATCCATGTGTTCAAAATGTCAGAAAATTGACTTATAACATAAGAAAAACATTGCCCCGGGCTGTGTACGTACCACTTTCAATATATTTTTGTATTTAAACTTATTTTTAGTATCCGCAAAATATTGGTTAAAATTGTGAACTTACAATTGGAGAATTTTTAATTTTTCCACTAGCTCAATATATTACAAAACTGAGTTGAATCATACGAAAAATTGTGAACGATTTTGTCCTTACACCTATGAACAATTTTTTTGTTTTTGTAAGATTTTAAGTATCCGTAATATATTGGCCAAAACTGTGAGTTTACCCTTCGAGGAATTCAATTTTTCGACGGGCTCAAAATAACAGAAAATTAACTTATAACATAAGAAAAACATTGCCAATGGATGTGTATGTACCACTTTGAAAATATTTTTGTATTTAAACTTGTTTTTATTATCCGCAAAAAAGTGGTTAAAATTGTTAACTTACAACCCTTTCAGAAAATTTCAATTTTTTCCACTGGCTCAAAATATTACAAAACTGACTTGAATCATACGAAAAATTGTCGAGGGTTTTGTACTTACCCCTATGAACAATTATTTATCTTTATAAGATTTTAAGTATCCGTAAAAAATTGGCGAAAACTGTGAGCTTAACCTTTCGAGGAATTCAATTTTTCCACGGGCTCAAAATATCAGAAAATCGACTTATAACATAAGAAAAACATTGCCCTCAGCTGTGGACGTATAACTTTCAATATATTTTTGTATTTGAACTGCATTTTAGTATCCGCAAAAAATTGGTTAAAATTGTGAACTTACAATTGGAGAATATTTAAATTTTTCCACTAGCTCAATATATTACAAAACTGAGTTGAATCATACGAAAAATTTCCAAGGGTTTTGTTCTTATCACTATGAACAATTTTTTTGTTTTTATAAAATATTAAGTATCCGTAAAAAATTAGCCAAAACTTTGAGCTTACCCTTCGAGGTATTCAATTATTACACGGGCACAAAATATCAGAAAACCGACTTATAACATAAGAAAAAACATTGCACAGGGTTGTGTATGTACCCTTTTGAATATAATTTTGTATTTAAACTAATTTTTAGTATCCGCAAAAAATTGGTTAAAACTGTGAACTTACCCCCTTGGAGAAAATTTCAATTTTTATAATGGCTCAAAATATTACAAAATTACTTGAATCATACGAAAAATTGTCGAGGGATTTTTACTTACCTCTATGAACAGTTTTTTTGTGTTTATATGATTTATAATTTCAGTTAAAAATTGGCGAAAACTGTGTGCTTACCCCTTCAAGGAATTCAATTTATCCGCGGGTTCAAATATCAGAAAATCGAGTTATAACATAAAAAAAATATTGCCCAGGGCTGTGTACGTAGCACTTTTCAATATAATTTTGTATTTAAACTTATTTTTAGTATCTTCAAAGAAAGGGTTAAAACTATGAACTTACACTTTGACAAAATTTAAATTTTTTAACTGGCTCTAAATATTACAAAACTGACTTGAATCATAAGAAAAATTGTCGAGGGCCGGGTTTTGTACTTACCCTCATGAACAATTTTTTTTATTTGATTTTAAGTATCCGTAAAATATTGGCAAAAACTGTGAGTTTATCGCTTCGAGGAATTAAATTTTTTCACAGGCTCAAAATATCAGAAAACCGACTTATAACATAAGAAAAACATTGCCCAGGGCTGTATTTTTTGTTTTTGCATGATTTTAAGTATCCGTTAAAAATTGGTTAAAACTGATAGTTTACCTCTTCGAAGAATTCAATTTTTTCACAGGGGCTCAAATTATCAGAAAACCGACTTATAACATAAGAAAAATATTTTCGAGGGCTGTGTGCGTACCACTTTCAATATATTTTTGTATTTAAACTGATTTTTAGTATCTGCAAAATATTGGTTATAACTATGAACTTTCCTCGTTGAGAAAATTCAATTTTTTCACTAGCTCAAAATATTACAAAACTGACTTGAATCTTACAAAAAATTGTCGAGGGTTTTGTACTTATCCTATGAACATTTTTTTTATTTCTATAAAATTTTAACTATCCGTAAAAAGATTGCCAAATTTGTGAGCTTACCCCTTCGAGGAATTCAATTTTTCCACTTGCTTAAATATCAGAAAATCGACTTATAATATAAGAAAAACTTTTCCCATGGCTGTATACGTACCACTTTGAATATATTTTTGTATTTAAACTTATTTTTAGTATCAGAAAAATATTGGTTAAAATTGTGAACTTACACTTGGAGAAAATAAAATTTTTCCACTGGCTCAAAATATTACAAAACTGACTTGAATCATCCGAAAAATTGTCAAGGGTTTTGTCCTTACCACTATGAATTTTTTTTATGAGATTTTAAGTATCTGTAAAAAATTTGCCAAAAACTGTGAGTTTACCCCTTCGAGAAATTCATTTTAACCACGGGCTCAAAATATCAGAATGCTGACTTGTAACATAAGAAAAATATTGCCCAGGGCTGTATACGAACCACTTTTAATCTATCTTTGTATTTAAACTGAGTTTTAGTATATGCAAAAAATTGGTTAAAACTGTGAACTTACCCCTTTGAGAAAATTTTAATTTCTCCACTAGATCAAAATATTACAAAACTGACTTGAATAATACAATAAAATTTCAAAGGTTTTGTCCTTACCCCTATGAACATTTTTTTTTATTTTTATAAGTTTTTAAGTATCCGTAAACAATTGGCCAAAATTGTGAGCTTACGCCTTGGAGGAATTAAATTTTTCCACATGCTCAAATATCATAAAACCAACTTATAACATAAGAAAAATAATGCCCAGGGCTGTGTACGTACCACTTTAAATATATTTTTTTATTTAAACTTATTTTTAGTATCCGAAATATATTGGTTATAATTGTGAACTTTCACTTGGAAAAATTAAAATTTTTCAATGGCTCAAAATATTACAAAACTGACTTGAATCATACCAAAAATTTTCAAGGATTTTGTCCTTACCCCTATGTATTTTTTTTTGTTTTTATAAGTTTTTAAGTATCCGTAAAAAAATGGCCAAAACTGTGAGCTTAACCCTTCGAGGAATTAAATTTTTCCTTATACATAAGAAAAACATTGCCCTACTTTTAATATATTTTTGTATTTAAAATGATTTTTAGTATATGCAAAAAATTGGTTAAAACTGTGAACTTACCCCTTTGAGAAAATTTCAATTTCTCCACTAGATCAAAATATTACAAAACTGACTTGAATAATACAATAAAATTTCAAAGGTTTTGTCCTTACCCCTATGAACATTTTTTTTTGTTTTTATAAGTTTTTAAGTATCCGTAAACAATTGGCCAAAATTGTGAGCTTACGCCTTGGAGGAATTAAATTTTTCCACATGCTCAAATATCATAAAACCAACTTATAACATAAGAAAAATATTACTCAGGGCTGTGTACGTACCACTTTAAATATATTTTTTTATTTAAACTTATTTTTAGTATACGAAATATATTGGTTATAATTGTGAACTTTCACTTGGAAAAATTAAATTTTTTCAATGGCTCAAAATATTACAAAATTGACTTGAATCATACGAAAATTTTTCAAGGATTTTGTCCTTACCCCTATGTATTTTTTTTTTTGTTTTTATGAGATTTTAAGTAACCGTAAAAAATTGGCCAAAACTCTGAGTATACCCCTACGAGGAATTCAATTTTTCCACAGGCTCAAAATATCAGAAAACTGTTTTGTAACATAAGAAAAACATTGCCCAGGGCTGTGTATGTACCACTTTGAAAATATTTTTGTATTTTAATTTGTTTTTATTATCTGCAAAAAAATGGTTAAAACTGTGAACTTACCCATTTGTGAGAAAATTTTTCAACGGCTTTTTACTTACCTTTATGAACATTGTTTTTGTTTTTATATGATTTTAATTATCTGTAAAAAGTGAAACTGTGAGTTTACCCCTTTGAGGAATTGAATTTTTTCACGGGCTTAAATTATCAGAAAACTGATTTATAACATAAGAAAAACATTGCCCAGGGATGTGTACGCACCACTTTCAATATATTTTTGTATTAAAACTGAATTTTAGTATACACAAAAAATTGGTTTAAACTGTGAACTTACAATTGGAGAAAATTAATTTTTTTCCTCTGGCTCAAAATATTACAAAACTGACTTGAATCATACAAAATTTTTTCAAAGGTTTTGTCCTTACACCTATGAGCATTTTTTTTTTATAAGATTTTAAGTATCCATAAAAAAATGGCCAAAATTGTGTGCATACCCTTCGAGGAATTCAATTTTTACACGGGCTCAAAATATCATAAAACTGAATTATAGCATAAGAAAAACATTGCCCAGGGCTGTGTATGTACCCTTTTGAATATATTTTTGTATTCAAACTGATTTTTAGTATCCGCAAAAAATTGATTAAAACTGTGAACTTACCCTTCGAGAAAATTTCAATTTATCTAATGGCTTAAAATATTACAAAATTACTTGAATCAAATGAAAATTATCGAGGGTTTTTCATTTACCCCTATGATTTTTTTTAGTTTTTTAAGATTTTTAGTATCCGTTAAAAATTGGCCAAAACATTGAGCTTAACCCTTCGAGGAATTAAATTTTTCCACTGGCTCAAAATTTCATAAAACCGACTTATGCATAAGAAAAACATTACCCAGGGCTGTGTACGTACAACTTTGAATATATTTATGTATATAAACATATTTTCAGTATCTGTAAAAAATTGGTTAAAATCTGAACTTATACTTGGAGAAAGTTTAAATTTTTCCTCTGGCTCAAAATATTACAAAATTGACTTGAATAATGCGACAAATTGTCCATAGTTTTGTACTTACCCCTATGAACAATTTTTTTATTTTTATAAGATCTTAATTACCCGTAAAAATTGACCAAAACTGTGAGTTTACCGAAGAATTCAATTTTTCCACGGGCTCAAAATATCAGAAAACCGATTTATAACATCAGAAAAACATTGCCCAGGGCTGTGTATGTGCTACTTTGTTATATTATTGTATTTATACTGATTTTTATTAGTAGCAAAAAATTGTTAAAACTGTGAACTTACCACTTAGAAAAAATTTCAATTTTTCCACTAGCTCAAAATACTACAAAACTGACTTGAATCATACAAAAAAATTTCGAGGGCTTTTTACTTACCCCTATAAACATTTATTTTTATTTTTATATGATTCTAATTACCCAAAAAAAAATGGTCGAAACTGAGAGTTTATCTCTTTGAGGAATTCAATTTTTTCACGGGCTCAAATTATCAGAAAATCGACTTATAACATAAGAAAAACATTGCCTAGGGCTGTGTACGTACCACTTTCAATATATTTTTATATTTAAATTGAATTTTAGTATACTCAATAAATAAGTTTAAATTGTGAACTTACAATTGGAGAAAATTAAAATATTTACCATGGCTCAAAATATTACAAAATTGACTTGAATCTTACAAAAAAAATTCAAAGGTTTTGTCCTTACCCCTATGAACAATTTCTTTGCTTTTATATGATTTTAAGTATCCGTAAAAAAATGGCCAAAACTGTGTGCTTAACCATCGAGGAATTAAATTTTTTCACGGGCTCAAAATATTAGAAAACCGAACTATAACATAAGAAAAACATTGCCCAGGTCTAGTCATGTACCCTTTTGAATATATTTTTGTATTCAAACTTATTTTTATTATCCGAAAAAAATTGATTAAAACTGTGAACTTACCCCTTGGAGATAATTTCAGTTTTTCGAATGGCTCAAATAATTACAAACTACTTTAATCATACGAAAAATTGTCGAGGGTTTTGTACTTAACCGTATGAATAATTTTTTTATCTTTATAAGATTTTAAGTATCCGTAAAAAATTGTCTAAAACTCTGAGCTTAACCCTTTGAGGAATTAAATTTTTCCAGGGGCTCAAAATATCAGACAACCGACTTATTACATAAGAAAAACATTGCCCAGAGCTGTGTACGTACAGCTTTCAATATATTTTTGTATTTAAACTGAATTTTAGTATCATCAAAAATTTTGTTAAAACTATGAACATACAATTGGAGAAAATTAAAATTTTTCCTCTGGCTCAAAATATTACAAAACTGATTTGAATAGTACAAAAAAATTTCAAAGGTTTTGTCCTTACTTCTATTACCATTTTTTTTAAGATTTTAAGTATCCGTAGATTTTTTTCCAAAACTGTGTGCTTAACCTCTGAGGAATTCAATTTTTCCACGGGCTCAAATATCAGAAAACCGAATTATAGAATAAGAAAAACATTGCCCAGGGCTATGTATGTACCCTTCTGAATATTACAAAATTACATGAATCATACGAAAAATTGTCGAGGGTTTTTTATTTACCCCTATGAACAATTTTTCTTTGTTTTTATAAGATTTTTAGTATTCGTCAAAAAATGGCCTAAACTGTGAGCTTAACCCTTCGAGGAATTAAATTTTTCCACGGGCTTAAAATTTCATAAAACCGACTTATACATAAGAAAAACATTGCCCAGAGCTGTGTACGATATATTACTGCACTGATTTGAATCATACGAAAAATTGTCGAGGGTTTTGAACATACCCCATATGAACAGTTTTTTAATTTTTATAAGATTTTAAGTTTACGTAAAAAATTGGCCAAAACTGTCATTATTTCAGAAAACCGAATTATAACATAAGGAAAACATTGCCCAGGGCTGTGTATGTACCCTTTTGAATATTTTTATATTCAAACTGATTTTTAGTATCCGCAAAAAAATTGATTAAAATTGTGAACTTACCATTTGGAGAAAAGTTCAATTTTTCTAATGCCTCAAAATATTACAAAACTACTTGAATCATACAAAAAATCATCGAGGGTTTTGTACTTACGCCTATGAACAATTTTTTTAGCTTTATAAGATTTTAAGTATCCGTAAAACATTGTCTAAAACTCTGAGTTTAACCCTTTGAGGAATTCTATTTTTCCAAGGGATCAAAATATCTGAAAACCGACTTATAACATAAGAAAAATATTGTCCAGAGCTGTGTACGTACCACTTTCAATATATTTTTGTATTTAAACAGAATTTTACTATACGTAAAACATTGGTCGAAACTGTTAACTTACAATTGGAGAAAATTAAAATTTTTCTATGGCTCAAAATATCGCAAAACTGACTTGAAAAATACAAAAAAATTTCAAAGGTTTTGTCCTTACCCCTATCACCAATTTTTTTTGTTTTTATAAGATTTTAAGTATCCGTAAAAAAATTGGCCAAAACCGTGTGCTAACCTTCGAGGAAGTCAATTTTTCCACGGGCTCAAAATATCATAAAATCGAATTATAGCATAAGAAAAACATTGCTCAGGGCTGTGTATGTACCCTTTTGAATATATTTTTGTATTCAAACTGATTTTTAGTATACGCAAAAAATTGATTAAAACTGTGAACTTACCCCTTGGAGAAAATTTCAGTTTTTCTAATGGCTCAAAATATTACAAAGTTACTGGAATCATACGAAAAATTATCGAGAGTTTTTTTATTTACCCCTATGAACATATTATCTTTGTTTTTATAAGATTTATAGTATCCGCTAAAAATTGGCCAAAACTGTGAGCTTGACCCTTCGAGGAATTAAATTTTTCCACGGGCTCAAAATTTCAGAAAACCGACTTATACATAAGAAAAATATTGCCCAGGGCTGTGTAAGTTCCACTTTGAATATATTTTTGTATTCAAACTGATTTTTACTATACGCAAAAAATTGGTTAAATCTGTGAACTTACCCCTTGGAGAAAATTTCAATGTTTTAACTGACTCAAAATATTACAAAACTGACTTAAATCATACGAAAAATTGTCACGGGTTTTGCACTTACCCCTATGAACATTTTTTTTTTGTTTTTAGAAGATTTTAAGCACCCGTAAAAACTTTGCCAAAACTGTGAGCTAACCCTTTCGAGGAATTCAATTTTTTCACTGGCTCAAAATATCAGAAAACCAGCTTATAACATATGAAAAGCATTGCCCAGGGATGTGTATGTACCAATTTGAATATATTTTTTTATTTACACTGATTTTTAGTAGCTACAAAAAAATTGGTTAAAATTGTAAATTTACCCCTTGGAGAAAATTTCTATTTTTCCACTGGCTCAAAATATTACTAAACTGGCTTGAATCGTACGAAAAATTATCGAGGGTTTTGTATATACACCTATGAACATTTTTTTTATAAGATTTTAAGTATCCGTAAAAAAATGGCCAAAATTGTGTGCATACCCTTCGAGGAATTCAATATTTCCACGGGCCCAATATATTAGAAAATCGAATTATAACATAAGAAAAACATTGCCAAGGGAAGTATATGTACCCTTTTGAATATTTTTGTATTCAAACTGATTTTTAGTATCCGCAAAAAAATGATTAAATCTATGAACTTACCTATTGGATAAAATTTTAATTTTTCTAATGGCTCAAAATATTACAAAACTACTTGAATCATATGAAAAATTTTCGAGGATTTTGTACTTACCCCTATGAACAATTTTTTTTTATATTTATAAGATTTTAAGTATCCGTAAAACATTGTCTAAAACTCTGGGCTTAACCCTTTGAGGAATTCAATTTTTCCAGGGGCTCAAAATATCTGAAAACCGACTATTAACATAAGAAAAACTTTGCCCAGAGCTGTGTACGTACCACTTCCAATATATTTTTGCATTTAAACTGAATTTTAGTATCCGTAAAAAATTTGTTAAAATTGTTTACCTACAATTATAGAAAATTAAAATTTTTCCTTTGGCTCAAAATATTACAAAACTGACTTCAATAATACAAAAAAATTTCAAGGTTTTGTCCTTACCCCTATGACCAATTTTTTATGTTTTTATAATATTTTAATTATCCGTGACAAATTGGCCAAAACTATGTGTTTAACCTTCGAGGAATTCAATTTTTCCACGTGCTCAAAATATCAGAAAACCGAATTATAGCATAAGAAAAACATTGCCCAAGGCTGTGTATGTATCCTTTTGAATATATTTTTTTATTCAAACTGATTTTTAGTATCCAAAAATAATTGATTAAAACTGTGAACTTACCCCTTGGAGAAAATTTCAATTTTTCTAATGGCTCAAATATTACAAAATTACTTGAATCATACGAAAAATTATCGAGGGTTTTTTATTTACCCCTATGAACATTTTTTCTTTGTTTATATAAGACTTTTAGTATCCGTTAAAAATTGGCCAAAACTGTGAGCTTAACCCTTCGAGGAATTAAATTTTTCCACGGGCTCAAATTTCAGAAAACTGATTTATACATAAGAAAAACATTTCCCAGGGCTATGTAAGTACCACTTTGAATATATTTCTGTATTTAAATTGATTTTTAGTATACGCAAAAAATTGGTTAAAACTGTGAACTTACCCCTTGGAGAAAATTTCAATGTTTCCACTGGCTCAAAATATGACAAAACTGACTTAAAGCATACAAAAAATTGTCATGGGTTTTGCACTTACCCCTATGAACATTTTTTTTTGTTTTTAGAAAATTTAAGCATCAGAAAAAAATTGGCCAAAACTGTGAGCTAACCCCTTCGAACACTTCGAGGAATTAAATTTTTCCACGGGCTCAAATTTCAGAAAACTGACTTATACATAAGAAAAACATGGCCCAGGGCTATTTAAGTACCACTTTGAATATATTTCTGTATTTAAACTGATTTTTAGTATACACAAAAAATTGGTTAAAACTGTAAACTTACCCGAGAAAATTTCAATGTTTCCACTGGCTCAAAATATGACAAAACTGACTTAAATCATACAAAAAATTGTCATGGGTTTTGCATTTACCCCTATGAACATTTTTTTTTTGTTTTTAGAAGATTTTAAGCATCAGTAAAAAATTGGCGAAAACTGTGAGCTAACCCCTTCGAGGAATTCAATTTTTTCACGGGCTCAAAATATCAGGAAACCGACTTATAACATATGAAAAGCAGTGCCCAGGGATGTGTATGTACAACTTTGAATATATTTTTGTATTTACACTGATTTTTAGTAGCTACAAAAAAATTGGTCAAAATTGTGAACTTACCCTGTGGAGAAAATTTCTATTTTTCCACTGGCTCAAAATATTACTAAACTAACTTGAATCTTACGAAAAGTTATCGAGGGTTTTGTACATATACCTATGAACATTTTTATTTTATTTTTATAAGATTTTAAGTATTAGTAAAAAATTGGCCAAAACTGTGTGCATAACCTTCGAGGAATTCAATATTTCCACGGGCCCAATATGTCAGAAAATCGAACTATAACATAAGAAAAACATTGCCCAGGGAAGTATATGTACCCTTTTGAATATTTTTGTATTCAAGCTGATTTTTAGTATCCGCAAAAAATTGATTAAAACTGTGAACTTACCTATTGGATAAAATTTTAATTTTTCTAATGGCTCAAAATATTACAAAACTACTTGAATCATATGAAATTTTTTCGAGGATTTTGTACTTACCCCTATGAACAATTTTTTTTATATTTATACGATTTTAAGTATCCGTAAAACATTGTCTAAAACTCTGGGCTTAACCCTTTGAGGAATTCAATTTTTTCAGGGGTACAAAATATCTGAAACCGACTATTAACATAAGAAAAACATTGCCCAGAGCTGTGTACGTACCACTTCCAATATATTTTTGCATTTAAACTGAATTTTAGTATCCGTAAAAAATTGGTTAAAATTGTGTACCTACAATTATAGAAAATTAAAATTTTTCCTTTGGCTCAAAATATTACAAAACTGACTTCAATAATACAAAAAAATTTCAAGGTTTTGTCCTTACCCCTATGACCAATTTTTTATGTTTTTATAATATTTTAAGTATCCGTGACAAATTGGCCAAAACTATGTGTTTAACCTTCGAGGAATTCAATTTTTCCACGTGCTCAAAATATCAGAAAACCGAATTAGAGCATAAGAAAAACATTGCCCAAGGCTGTGTATGTATCCTTTTGAATATATTTTTTTATTCAAACTGATTTTTAGTATCCAAAAATAATTGATTAAAACTGTGAACTTACCCCTTGGAGAAAATTTCAACTTTTCTAATGGCTCAAATATTACAAAATTACTTGAATCATACGAAAAATTATCGAGGGTTTTTTATTTACCCCTATGAACATTTTTTCTTTGTTTATAAAAGATTTTTAGTATCCGTTAAAAATTGGCCAAAACTGTGAGCTTAACCCTTCGAGGAATTAAATTTTTCCACGGGCACAAATTTCAGAAAACTGATTTATACATAAGAAAAACATTTCCCAGGGCTATGTAAGTACCACTTTGAATATATTTCTATATTTAAATTAATTTTTATTATACGCAAAAAATTGGTTAAAACTGTGAACTTACCCCTTGGAGAAAATTTCAATGTTTCCACTGGCTCAAAATATGACAAAACTGACTTAAAGCATACAAAAAATTGTCATGGGTTTTGCACTTACCCCTATGAACATTTTTTTTTGTTTTTAGAAGATTTAAGCATCAGAAAAAAATTGGCCAAAACTGTGAGCTAATCCCTTCGAACCCTTCGAGGAATTAAATTTTTCCACGGGCTCTAATTTCAGAAAACTGACTTATACATAAGAAAAACATTGCCCAGGGCTATTTAAGTACCACTTTGAATATATTTCTGTATTTAAACTGATTTTTAGTATACACAAAAAATTGGTTAAAACTGTGAACTTACCCCTTGGAGAAAATTTCAATGTTTCCACTGGCTCAAAATATGACAAAACTGACTTAAATCATACAAAAAATTGTCATGGGTTTTGCACTTACCCCTATGAACATTTTTTTTTTGTTTTTAGATGATTTTAAGCATCAGTAAAAAATTGGCGAAAACTGTGAGCTAACCCCTTCGAGGAATTTAATTTTTTCACGGGCTCAAAATATCAGGAAACCGACTTATAACATATGAAAAGCAGTGCCCAGGGATGTGTATGTACAACTTTGAATATATTTTTGTATTTACACTGATTTTTAGTAGCTACAAAAAAATTGGTCAAAATTGTGAACTTACCCTGTGGAGAAAATTTCTATTTTTCCACTGGCTCAAAATATTACTAAACTAACTTGAATCTTACGAAAAATTATCGAGGGTTTTGTACATACACCTATGAACATTTTTATTTTATTTTTATAAGATTTTAAGTATCAGTAAAAAATTGGCCAACATACCCTTCGAGGAATTCAATATTTCCACGGGCCCAATATATCAGAAAATCGAACTATAACATAAGAAAAACATTGCCCAGGGAAGTATATGTACCCTTTTGAATATATTTGTATTCAAGCTGATTTTTAGTATCCGCAAAAAATTGATTAAAACTGTGAACTTACCTATTGGGTAAAATTTTAATTTTTCTAATGGCTCAAAATATTACAAAACTACTTGAATCATATGAAATTTTTTCGAGGATTTTGTACTTACCCCTATGAACAATTTTTTTTATATTTATACGATTTTAAGTATTCGTAAAACATTGTCTAAAACTCTGGGCTTAACCCTTTGAGGAATTCAATTTTTTCAGGGGTACAAAATATCTGAAACCGACTATTACATAAGAAAAACATTGCCCAGAGCTGTGTACGTACCATTTCCAATATATTTTTGCATTTAAACTGAATTTTAGTATCCACAATAAATTGGTTAAAATTATGTACCTACAAGTAGAGAAAATTAAAATTTTTCCTCTGGCACAAAATATTTCAAAACTGACTTGAATAATACAAAAAAAAATTCAAGGTTTAGTCATTACCCTTATGACCAATTTTTTTATGTTTCTATAAGATTTTAAGTATCCGTGATTATAAGAATTCAATTTTTCGACGTGCTCAAAATATCAGAAAACCGAATTATAGCATAAGAAAAACATTGCCCAAGGCTGTGTATGTATCCTTTTGAATATATTTTTTTATTCAAACTGATTTTTAGTATCCACAAAAAATTGATTAAAACTGTGAACTTACCCCTTGGAGAAAATTTCAATTTTTCTAATGGCTCAAATATTACAAAATTTTTTGAATCATACGAAAAATTGTCGAGGGTTTTTTATTTACCCCTATGAACATTTTTTATTTGTTTATATAAGATTTATAGTATCCGTTAAAAATTGGCCAAAACTGTAAGCTTAATCCTTGGAGGAATTAAATTTTTCCACGGGCTCAAATTTCAGAAAATTGACTTATACATACGAAAAAAATTGCCCATGGCTGTGTAAGTACCACTTTGAATATATTTTTGTATTTAAACTGATTTTTAGTATACGCAAAAAATTGGTTAAAACTTTGAACTTACCCCTTGGAGAAAATTTCAATGTTTCCACTGGCTCAAAATATGACAAAACTGACTTAAATCATACGAAAAATTGTCATGGGTTTTGCACTTACACCTATGAACATTTTTTTTTGTTTTTAGAAGATTTTAAGCTTCAGTAAAAAATTGTCCAAAACTGTGAGCTAACCCCTTCGAGAAATTCAATTTTTTCACGGGATCAAAATATCAGAAAACCGACTTATAACATATGAAAAGCATTGCCTAGGGATGTGTATGTACCACTTTGAATATAATTTTGTATATGCACTGATTTTTAGTAAATACAAAAAAATTGGTTAAAATTGTGAACTTACCATTTTGAGAAAATTTCAATTTTTCCACTGGCTCAAAATATTACAAAACTGACTTGAATCATAAGAAAAATTATCGAGGGTTTTGTACATACCCCTATGAACATTTTTTTATAATATTTTAAGTATGCGTAAAAAATTGGCCAAAACTAGGTGCCTACCCTTCGAGGAATTCAATATTTCCACGGGCTCACAATATCAGAAGACCGAATTATAACATAAGAAAAACATTGCCCATGTATGTGTATATACCCTTTTGAATATTTTTGTATTCAAACTGATTTTTAGAATCCGCAAAAAATTGATTAAAACTGTGAACTTATCCCTTGGAGAAAATTTCAATTTTTATAATGTCTCAAAATATTACAAAACTACTAGAATAATACGAAAAATTGTCGAGTGTTTTGTACTAACCCCTATGAACAATTTTTTTATATTTATTTGATTTTAAGTATCAAAATTAAAATTTTTCCTCTGGCTCAAAATATTACATAACTGACTTAAATAATACAAAAAAGATTCAAAGGTTTTGTCCTTACCCCTATGACCAATTTTTTTTTTTTTTTTTTTTTAATGTGATTTTAAGTATCCATAAAAAGTTGGCCAAAAATGTGTGCTTAACCTTCGAGGAATTCAATTTTTCCATGGTCTCAAAATATCAGAAAACCGAATTATAGCATAAGAAAAACATTTCCCAAGGCTGTGTATGTACCCTTTTGAATATAATTTTGTATTTAAACTGATTTTTAGTATCCACAAAAAATTGATTAAAACTGTGAACTTACCCCTTGGAGAAAATTTCAATTTTTCTAATGGCTCAAAATATTACAAAATTACTTGAATCATACGAAAAATTGTCGAGGGTTTTTTATTTACCCCATGAACATTTTTTCTTTGTTTATATAAGATTTTTAGTATCCGTTAAAAGTTGGCCAAAACTGTGAGCTCAACCCTTTGAGGAATTAAATTTTTCCACGGGCTCAAATTTCAGAAAACTAACTTATACATAAGAAAAAAATTGCCCGGGCTGTGCAAGTACGACTTTGAATATATTTTTGTATTTAAACTGATTTTTAGTATACGCAAAAAAATTGGTTTAAAACTCTGAACTTACCCCTTAGAGAAAATTTCAATGTTTCCACTGGCTCAAAATATGACAAAACTGACTTAAATCATACGAAAAATTGTCACGGGTTTTGGACTTACCCCTATGAACAACATTTTTTTTGTTTTTAGAAGATTTTAAGCATCCGTAAAAAATTGGCCAAAACTGTGAGCTAACCCCATTCGAGGAATTCAATTTTTTCACGGGATCAAAATATCAGAAAACCGACTTATAACATATGAAAAGAATTGCCCAGGGATGTGTATGTACCAATTTGAATATATTTTTGTATTTACACTGAATTTTAGTAACTACAAAAAAATTGTTAAAATTGGTTAAAATTGTGAACTTACCCCTTGGAGAAAATTTCAATTTTTCCAATGGTTCAAAATATTACAAAACTGACTTGAATCGTACAAAAAATTATCGAGGGTTTTGTACGTACCCCTATGAACATTTTATTTTATTTTCATAAGATTTTAAGTATCCGTAAAAAATTTGTCAAAACCGTGTGCATACCCTTCGAGGAAGTCAATTTTTGCACGGGTGTTCAGGACTGTGTACGTACCCTTTTGAATATATTATTGTATTCAAACTGATTTTTAGTATCAACAAAAAATAAATTAAAACTGTTCACTTACCCCTGGAAGAAAATTTAAATTTTTCTAATAGCTCAAAATATTACAAAATTACTTGAATAATACGAAAAATTGTCGAGGGTTTTTTATTTAACCGTATGAACATTTTTTTTTATAAGATTTTTAGTATCCGTTAAAAATTGGCCAAAACTGTGAACACCCTTCATGGAATTAATTATTTCCACGGGCTCAAATTTCTAAAAATTGACTTATACATAAGAAAAAAATTGCCCAGGGCTGTGTACGTACCACTTTGGATATATTTTTGTATTTTAACTGATTTTTAGTATACACAAAAAATTGGTTAAAACTGTGAACTTACCCTTTGGAGAAAATTTCAATGTTTCCACTGGCTCAAAATATTAGAAAACTGACTTAAATCATACGAAAAATTGTCACGGGTTTTGGACTTACCCCTATGAACAACATTTTTTTTTGTTTTTAGAAGATTTTAAGCATCCGTAAAAAATTGGCCAAAACTGTGAGCTAACCCCATTCGAGGAATTCAATTTTTTCACGGGATCAAAATATCAGAAAACCGACTTATAACATATGAAAAGAATTGCCCAGGGATGTGTATGTACCAATTTGAATATATATTTATATTTACACTGAATTTTAGTAACTACAAAAAAATTGTTAAAATTGTGAACTTACCCCTTTGAGAAAGTTTCAATTTTTCCACTGGCTCAAAATATTACAAAACTGACTTTAATCGTATGGAAAATTATCGAGGGTTTTGTACATACCCCTATAAGATTTTAAGTATCGGTAAATCATTGGCCAAAACTGTGTGAGTACCCTTCGAGGAATTCAATATTTCCACGGGCTCACAATATCAGAAAACCGAATTATAACATAAGAAAAACATTGCACAACGATGTGTATGTACCATTTTGAATATTTTTGTATTCAAACTGATTTTTAGAATCCATATTAAATTGATTAAAACTTTGAACTTACCCCATGTAGAAAATTTTAATTTTTCTAATGGCTCAAAATATTACAAAACTACTAGAATAATACAAACAATTATCGAGGGTTTTTGAACTTACCCCTATGGACAATTTTTTTATATTTATACGATTTTATGTATCTAAATTAAAATTTTTCTTCTGGCTCAAAATATTACAAAACTGACTTGAATAATACAAAACAATTTCAAAGGTTTTTTCCTTACCCCTATGACCATTTTTTTTTTGTTTTTATGTGATTTTAAGTATCCATAAAAAAATGGCAAAAACTGTGTGCTTAACGTTCGAGGAATTAATTTTTCCACGGGCTTAAAATATCAGAAAACTAAATTATAGCATAAGAAAAACATTGTTCAGGGATGTGTATGTACCCTTTTGAATATATTTTTGTATTCAAACTGATTTTTACTATCAACAAAAAATTGATTAAAACTGTGAACTTCTTGGAGAAATTTCAATTTTTCTATTGGCTCAAAATATTACAAAATTACTTGTATCTTACGAAAAATTGTCGAGGGTTTTTTATTTACCCCTATGAACATTTTTTCTTTGTTTTTATAAGATCTTTAGTATCCGTTAAAAATTGATCAAAACTGTGAGCTTAACCTTTCGAGGAATTAAATTTTTTCACGGGCTCAAATTTTAGAAAACTGACTTATAAATAAGAAAAACATTGCCCAGGACTGTGTAAGTACCACTTTGAATATATTTTTGTATTTAAACTGATATTTAGTATACTCAAAAAATTAGTTAAAATTGTGAACTTACCCTTGGACAAAATTTCAATGTTTCCACTGGCTCAAAATATTACAAAACTGAGTTGAATCGTACAAAAAATTATCAAGGGTTTTGTACATACCCATATGAACATTTATTTTTATTTTCATAAGATTTTAAATATCCGTAAAAAATTGGCAAAAATTGTGTGCATACCTTTCGAGGAATTCAATATTTCCACGGGCTCACAATATCAGAAAATTGAATTATAACATTAGAAAAACAATGCCCAGGGATGTGTATGTACCCTTTTGAATATGTTTGTATTCAAACTGATTTTTAGAATCCACAAAAAATAGATTATAACTGTGAACTTATCCCTTGGAGAAAATTTCAATTTTTCTAATGTCTCAAAATATTACAAAACTACTAAAACAATACAAAAAATTGTCGAGGGTTCTGTACTAGCCCCTATGACCAATTGTTTTTGTTTTTATGTTATTTTAAGTATCCATAAAAAATTGGACTAAACTGTGTGCTTAACCTTCGAGGAGTTCAATTTTTCCACGGGCTCAAAATATTGGAAAACCAAATTATAGCATAAGAAAAACATTTCTCAGGGCTGTGTTTGTACCCTTTTAAATATATTTTTGTATTCAAACTGATTTTTAGTATCCACAAAAATTGATTAAAACTGTGAACTTACCCCTTGGAGAAATTTCAATTTTTCTATTAGCTCAAAATATTACAAAATTACTTGAATCATACGAAAAATTGTCGAGGGTTTTTTATTTACCCCTATGAACATTTTTTCTTTGTTTATATAAGATTTTTAGTATCCATTAAAAATTGGTCAAAACTGTGAGCTTAACCCTTCGAGGAATTCAATTTTTTCACGAGCTCAAAATATCAGAAAACCGACTTATAACATATGAAAAGCATTGCTTAGGGAGTTGTATGTACCAATTTGAATATATTTTAGTATTTACACTCATTTTTAGTAACTACAAAAAATTGGTTAAAATTGAGAAGTTATCCCTTGGAGAAAATTTCAATTTTTCCACAGGCTCAAAATATTACAAAACTGACTTGAATCATACGATAAATTATCGAGGGTTATGTACATACCCTATGAACATTTTTTTTTTATTTTCATAAGATTTTATGTACCGTAAAAAATTTGCCAAAATTGTGTGCATAGCCTTCGAGGAAGTCAATTTTTCCACGGGCTCAAAATATAAGAAAACCGAATTATAGCATAAGAAAAACTTTGTCCAGTGTTGTGTATGTATCCTTTTTAATACACTTTTGTATTGAAACTGATTTTAAGTATCCACAAAAAATTGATTAAAACTGTGAACTTACCCCTTGGAGGAAATTTCAATTTTTCTAAGGGCTCAAAATATTACAAAATTACTTGAATAATAAAAAAATTTGTCGAGGGTTTTGTACTTACCCCTATGAAAAATATTTTAATATTTATAAGATTTTAAGTATCAAAATTAAAAATTTTCCTCTTGCTCAAAATATCACAAAACTGACTTGAATAATACAAAACAATTTCAAAGGTTTTTTCCTTACCCCTATGACCAATTTTTTTTGTTTTTATGTGATTTTAAGTATCCATAAAAAATTGGCAAAAACTGTGTGCTTAACCTTCGAGGAATTCAATTTTTCCACGGGCTCAAAATATCTGAAAACCGAATCATAGCATAAGAAAAACATTTCACAGGGTTGTGTATGTACCCTTTGGTTTTTTTTTTTTATTCTAACTGATGGTTAGTATTCACAAAAAATTGATTAAGCTGTTAACTTACCCCTTGGAGAAAATTTCAATTTTTCTAATGGCTCAAAATATTACAAAATTACTTGAATCATACGGAAAATTGTCGAGGGTTTTTCATTCACCCCTACGAACATTTTTTCTTTGTTTATATAAGATTTTTAGTATCCGTTAAAAATTTGCCAAAACTATGAGCTTAACACTTCGAGGAATTAAATTTTTCCACGGGCTCAAATTTAAGAAAACTAACTTATACATAAGAAAAAACATTTACTAGGGCTGTGTAAGTACCACTTTGAATATATTTTTGTGTTTAAACTGATTCATATTCTACGCAAAAAATTGGTTAAAACTGTGAACTTACCCTTTGGAGAAAATTTCAAAGTTTTCACTGGCTCAAAATATGATAAAACTGACTTAAATCATACGAAAAATTGTCACGGGCTTTGCACTTACCACTATGAACATTTTTTTTTATTTTTAGAAGATTTTAAGCATTCGTAAAAAATTGGCCCAAACTGTGAGCTAACCCCTTCGAGGAATTCAATTTTTTCACGGGCTCAAAATATCAGAAAACCGACTTATAACATATGAAAAGCATTGCCCAGGGATGTGTATGTACCAATTTGAATATATTTTTTTATTACACTTATTTTTAGTAACTACAAAAAAATTGGTTAAAATTGATTAAAATTGTGAACTTACCCTTTGGAGAAAATTTCAATTTTTCCAATGGCTCAAAATATTGAAAACTGACCTGAATCGTACGAAAAATTGTTGAGGGTTTCTACATACCCCTATGAACATTTTTTGATTTTCATAAGATTTTAAGTATCCGTAAAAAATTTGCCAAAACTGTGTGCATACCCTTCGAGGAAGTCAATTTTTCCACGGGCTTAAAATATCATAAAACCAAATTATAGCATAAGAAAAACATTGTTCAGGGCTGTGTATGTACCCTTTTGAATATATTTTTATATTCAAACAGATTTTTACTATCAACAAAAAATTGATTAAAACTGTGAACTTACCCCTTGGAGAAAATCATACGAAAAATTGTCGAGGGTTTTTTATTTACCCCCGAACATTTTTTCTTTGTTTTTATAAGATATTTAGTATCCGTTAAAAATTGGCCAAAACTGTGAGCTTAACCCTTCGTGGAATTTAATTTTTCCACGGGATCAAATTTCGAAAAATTGAATTATAAATTAGAAAAACATTGCCCAGGTCTGTGTACGAACTACTTTGAACATATTTTTGTATTTAAACAGATTTTTAGTACACGCAAAAAATTGGTTAAAACTGTGAACTTACCCCTTGGAGAAAATTTCAATGTTTCCACTAGCTCAAAATATGACAAAACTGACTTAAATCATACGAAAAATTGTTACGGGTTTTGGACTTACCCCTATGAACATTTTTTTTTGTTTTTAGAAGATTTTAAGCATCCGCAAAAAATTGGCCAAAACTGTGAGCTAACCCTTTCGAGAAATTCAATTTTTTCACAGACTCAAAATATCAGAAAACCGACTTATAATATATTAAAAGCATTGCCCAGGGATATGTATGTACCAATTTGAATATATTTTTATATTTACACTGATTTTTAGTAACTAAAAAAAAATTGGTTAAAATTTTTAACTTACCCCTTGGCGAAAATTTCAATTTTTCCACTGGCTCAAAATATTACAAAACTGACTTGAATCGTAAGATAAATTATCAATGGTTTTGTACATACCATTCGAGGGTTTTCATAAGATTTTAAGTATCCGTAAAAAATTTCCCAAAACTGTGTGCATACCATTCGAGGAAGTTAATTTTTGCACGGGCTCAAAATATCAGAAAACCGAATTATAGCATAAGAAAAACATTGTCCAGGGCTGTGTGTGTACCCTTTTGAATATATTTTTGTATTCAAACTAGTTTTTAGTATCCACAAAAAATTAATTAAAATTGTGAACTTTACCCCTTGGAGAAAATTTAAATTTTTCTAATGGCTCAAAATATTAAAAAAATTACTTGAATCATACGATAAATTGTCTAGGGTTTTTTATTTACCCCTATGAACATTTTTCTTTGCTTTTATAAGATTTTTAGTATCCGTTAAAAATTTGCCAAAACTGTGAGCTTAACCCTTCGTGGAATTAAATTTTTCCACGGGCCAAATTTCAAAAAACTGACTTATACATAAAAAAAACATAGCCCAGGGCTGTTTACAGATTTTTAGAATACGCAAAAAATTGGTTAAAACTATGAACTTACCCCTTGGAGAAAATTTCAATGTTTCCACTGGCTCAAAATATTACAAAACTGACTTAAATCATACGAAAAATTGTCACGGGTTTTGTACTTACCCCTATGAACATTTTTTTTTTTAGAAGATTTTAAGCAACCGTAAAAAATTGGACAAAACTGTGAGCTTACCCCTTCGAGGAATTCAATTTTTTCACTGGCTCAAAATATCAGAAAACTGACTTATAACATATGAAAAGCGTTGCCCAGGGATGTGTATGTACCAATTTGAATATATTTTTGTATTTTCACTGATTTTTAGCAACTATAAAAAAATTGGTTAAAATTGTGAACTTGCCCATTGGAGAAAATTTCAATTTTTCCACTGGCTCAAAATATTACAAAACTGACTTGAATTGTATGAAAAATGGTCAAGGTTTTGTACAAAATATTAAAACTGTGAACTTATCCCTTGGAGAAAATTTCAATTTTTCTAATGGCTCAACATATTACAAACTACTTGAATCATACGAAAAATTGTGGAGGGTTTTGTATTTACCCCTATGAACAATATTTTTATATTTAGAAGATTTTAAGTATCCTTAAAACATTGTCTAAAATTCTGAGCTTAACCCTTTGAGGAATTTAGTTTTTACAGGGGCTCAAAATATCTGAAAATCGACTATTAACATAAGAAAAACATTGCCAAGAGCTGTGTAAGTACCACTTTCTATATATTTTTGCATTTAAACTGAATTTTAGTATCCGCAAAAAATTGGTTAAAAATGTGTACTTAGAATTGGAGAAAATTAAAATTTTTCCTCTGGCTCAAAATATTACAAAACTGACTTGAATCGTACGAAAAATTATCGAGGGTTTTGTACATACCCTTATGAACATTTTTTTTATTTTTATAAGTTTTTAAGTATTCGTAAAAAATTTGCCAAAACTGTATGCATACCCTTCGAGGAAGTCAATTTTTCCACGGGCTCAAATTTCAAAAAACTGACTTATACATAAGAAAAACATTGCCCAGGGCTGTGTAAGCACCAATTTGAATATATTTTTGTATTTAAACTGATTTTTAGAATACGCAAAAAATTGGTTAAAATTGTGAACTTACCCCTTTGCAAAAATTTCATTTTTTCCACTGGCTCAAATTATTACAAAACTGACTTGAATCGTAAGAAAAATTATCGAGGGATTTTTACATACCCCTATGAACATTTTTTTTTATTTTCATAAGATTTTAAGTATCCGTAAAAAAATTGCCAAAACTGTGATCATACCCTTCGAGGAAGTCAATTTTTGCAAGGGCTCAAAATATCAGAAAATTGAATTATAGCATGAGAAAAACATTGTCCAGGGCTGTGTATGTACCCTTTTGAATATATTTTTTATTCAAACTGATTTTTAGTATCCGCAAAAATTTGATTAAAACTGTGAAATTACCCTTTGGAGAAAATTTCAATTTTTCTAATGGCTCAAAATATTACAAAATTAGTTGAATCATACAGAAAATTGTCGTGGGTTTTTTATTTTCCCCTATGAAGATTTTTTCTTTGTTTTTATAAGATTTTTAGTATCCGTTAAAAATTGGCCAAAACTTTGAGCTTAACCCTTCGAGGAATTAAATTTTTCCACGGGCTCAAATTTTGAAAAATTGACTTTTACATAAGAAAAACATTTCCCATGGCAGTGTACGTACCACTTTGGATATATTTTTGTATTTTAACTGATTTTTAGTATACGCAAAAAATTGGTTAAAACTGTGAATTAACCCTTGGAGAAAATTTCAATGTTTCCACTGGCTCAAATATTAGAAAACAGACTTATATCATATGAAAAATTGTCACGGGTTTTGTACTTAACCCTATGAACATTTTTTTTTTGTTTTTAGAAGATTTTAATCATCCGTAAAAAATTGGCCAAAACTATGAGCTAACCCCTTCGAGAAATTCAATTTTTTCAGGGGCTCAAAATATCAGAAAACCGACTTATAACATATGAAAAGCATTGCCCAGGGATATGTATGTACCAATTTGAATATATTTTTTTATATACACTGATTTTTAGTAACTACAAAAAAATTGGTTAAAATTTGTGAACTTACCCCTTTGAGAAAGTTTCAATTTTTTCACTGGCTCAAAATATTACAAAACTGACTTCAATCGTACAAAAAATTATCGAGGGTTTTGTACATACCCCTATGAACATTTTTTTTTTTATTTTTATAAGATTTTAAGTATCCGTAAAAAATTGGCCAAAATTGTGTGCATACCCTTCGAGGAATTCAATATTTCCATGGGCTCACAATATCAGAAAACCTAATTATAACATAAGAAAAACATTGCCTAGGGATGTGTATGTACTCTTTTGAATATATTTGTATTCAAACTGATTTTTGGAATCCACAAAAAATTGATTAAAACTGTGAACTTACCCCTTGTAGAAAATTTCAATTTTTCTAATGGCTCAAAATATTACAAAACTACTCGAGTAATACGAAAAATTGTCGAGAGTTTTGTACTAACCCCTATGAACAATTTTTTTATATTTATAAGATTTTAAGTATCAAAATTAAAAATTTCCTCTGGCTCAAAATATTACAAAACTGACTGGAATAATACAAAAAAAATTAAATAGTTTTGTCCTTACCCCTATAACCAATTTTTTTTGTTTTTATAAGATTTTAAGTATCCGTGAAAAATTGGCAAAAATTGTGTGCTTAACCCTTGAGGAATTCAATTTTTCCACATGCTCCAAATATCAAAAAACCGAATTATAGCATAAGAAAAACATTGCCCAAGGCTGTGTATGTATCCTTTTGAATATATTTTTTTATTCAAACTGATTTTTAGTATCCAAAAATAATTGATTAAAACTGTGAACTTACCCTTTGGAGAAAATTTCAATTTTCTAATGGCTCAAAATATTACAAAATTAGTTGAATCATACGGAAAATTGTCGAGGGTTTTTTATTTTCCCCTATGAAGATTTTTTCTTTGTTTTTATAAGATTTTTAGTATCCGTTAAAAATTCGCAAAAACTGTAAGCTTAACCCTTCGAGGAATTAAATTTTTCCATGGGCTCAAATTTCAAAAAACTGACTTAAAATTAAAAAAAACATTGTCCAGTGCTGTGTATGTACAATTTTTAATATATTTTTGTATTCAAACTGATTTTTAGTATCCACAAAAAATTGATTAAAACAGTGAACTTACCCCTTGGAGAAAATTTCAATTTTTCTAATGGCTCAAAATATTACAAAATTAGTTGAATCATACGAAAAATTGTCGAGGGTTTTTTATTTACCCCTATGAAGATTTTTTCTTTGTTTTTATAAGATTTTTAGTATCCGTTAAAAATTGACCAATACTGTGAGTTTAACCCTTCGAGGAATTAAATTTTTCCTTATACGTAAGAAAAACATTGCCCAGGGCTGTATAAAACTACTCTTAATATATTTTTGCATTTAAATTGATTTTTAGTGAATGCAAAAAATTGGTTAAAATTGTGAACTTATCCCTTGGAGAAAATTTCAATGTTTCCACTGGCTCAAAATATTACAAAATTGACTTAAATCATACGAAAAATTGTCACGGGTTTTGTACATACCCCTATGAACATTTTTTTTTTTGTTTTTAGAAGATTTTAAGCATCCGTAAAAAATTGGCCAAAATTGTGAGCTTACCCCTTCAAGAATTAAATTTTTACTTATACATAAGAAAAACATTGTCCAGGGCTGTATACGAACCACTTTTAATATATTTTTGTATTTAAACTTATTTTTATCATATGGAAAAAATTGGTTAAAACTGTGAACTTACCCCTTGGAGAAAATTTCAATGTTTCCACTGGCACAAAATATTACAAAACTGACTTAAATCATACGAAAAAATGTCACGGGTTTTGTCCATATCCCTATGAACATTTTTTTTGTTTTTAGAAGATTTTAAGCATCCGTAAAAAATTGGCCAAAACTGTGACCTTACCCCTTCGAGGAATTCTATTTTTTTCATGTGCTCAAAATATCAGAAAATTGACTTATAACATATGAAAAGCATTGCCCAGGGATTTGTATGTACCAATTTGAATATATTTTTGTATTTACACTGATTTTTAGTAACTATAAAAAAATTGGATAAAATTGTGAACTTACCCCTTGGAGAAAATTTCAATTTTTCTACTAGCTCAAAATATTACAAAATTTACTTAAATCGTATAAAAAATTATAGAGGGTTTTGTACATAACCCTATGAACGTTTTTTTTATTTTTATAAGATTTTAAGTTTTCGTAAAAAATTGGCCAAAACTGTGTGCTTAACCTTCGAGGAATTCAATATTTCCACGGGCTCAAAATATCAGAAAACCGAATTATAATATAAGAAAAACATTGCCCAGGGATGTGTATGTACCCTTTTGAATATTTTTTTGTATTCAAACTGATTTTTAGAATCCACTTTGAATATATTTTTGTATTTAAACTGATTTTTATTATCTGCAAAAGATTGGTTAAAACTGTGAACTTACCCCTTGGAGTAAATTTAAATGTTTCCACCGTCTCAAAATATTACAAAACTGACTTAAATCATACGAAAATTTATCAAGGGTTTTTTACTTACCCCTATGAACATTTTTTTTTTTGGTTATATAAGATTTTAAGTATCCGTAAAAAAATGGACAAAATTGTGAGCTTACCCCTTCGAGGAATTCAATTTTTTAACGAGCTCAAAATATCATAAAACAGATTTATATATAAGAAAAACATTGACCAGGGCTATGTATGTACCACTTTGAATATATTTTTGTATTCAATTTGATTTTTAGTATCCGCAAAAGATTTGTTAAAACTGTAAACTTACACCTTGGAGAAAATTTAAATTTTTCCACTTGCTCAAAATATTATGAAACTGAATTGAATCATACTAAAAAATGTCAAGGGTTTTGTCCTTACCCCTAAGAACAATTTTTTTTTTTTTCATAAGATCTTAAGTGTGCGTAAAAAATTGGTCAAAACTTTGAGCTTACCCCGTCGAGGAATTCAATTTTTTCACGGGCTCAAATATCAGAAAACATACTTATAACATAAAAAAAACATCGCCCAGTGCTATGTACGTTCCACTTTCAAAATATTTTTGTATTTAAACTAATTTTTAGTATCCGCAAAAAATTCGTTAAAACTGTGAACTTACCCATTGGAGAAAATATAAATTTTTCCACTTGCTCAAAATATTACAAAACTGACTTGAATCATACGAAAAATGTTCAAGGGCTTTGAACTTACCCCTATGAACATTTTTTTTGTTTTAATAAGATTTTATGTATCCGTAAAAAATTTACCAAAATTGTGATCTTACCCGTTCGAGGATTACAATTTTTTCACGGGCTCAAAATATCACAAAACAGACTTATACATAAGAGAAATATTGACCAGGGCTGTATATATATCACTTTGAATATATTTTTGTATTTAAATTGATTTTTAGTATCCGCAAAAGATTGGTTAAAACTGTGAATTTACCCCTTGGAGAAAATTTCAATTTTTTCACTTGCTCAAAATATTACGAAACTGACTCGAATCATATGAAAAATTGTCGAGGGTTTTGTACTTACCCATATGAACATTTATTTTTATTTTTATAAGATTTAAAGTATCCGTAAAAGAATTGGACAAAACTGTGAGCTTACCCCTTCGAATAATTCAATTTTTTCACGTGCTCAAATATTAGAAAAGCGACTTATAACATAAAACAAACATTGCCCAAGGTTATGTACGTACAACTTTCAATATATTTTTGTATTTAAACTAATTTTTATTATCTGCAAAAAATTGGTTAAAACTATGAACTTACCCGTTGGAGAAAATTTCAATGTTTCCACTGGCTCAAAATATTACAAAACTGACTTAAATCATACGAAAAATTGTCACGGGTTTTGTACATACCCCTATGAACATTGTTTTTTTGTTTTTAGAAGATTTTAAGCATCCGTAAAAAGTTGGCCAAAACTGTGAGCTTACCCCTTCGAGGAATTCAATTTTTTCACAGGCTCAAAATATCAGAAATCCGACTTATAACATATGAAAAGCATTGCCCAGGGATGTGTATGTACCAATTTGAATATATTTTTTTATTAAAATTGATTTTTAGTATCCGCAAAAGATTGGTTAAAACTCTAAACTTACCCCCCTTGGAGAAAATTTCAATGTTTCCACAGGCTCAAAATATTACAAGATTGACTTGAAACATATGAAATATTGTCAAGGGCTTTGTACTAACCCCTATGAACATTTTTTTTTTTTTTTATAAGATTTTAAGTATCCATAAAAAATTGGCCAAAACTATGAGCTTACCCCTTTGAGGATATCAATTTTTTCACGGGATCAAAATTTTCATAAAATCGACTTATAACATAAGAATAACATTGCCCATGGATGTGTACATACCACTTTGAATATAATTTTTTATTTACACTGATTTTTAGTAACCTTCAAAAAATTGGTTAAAACTTTGAACTTGCCCCATAGAGAAAATTTCAATTTTTCACTAGCTCAAAATATTACAAAACTGACTTGAATTATACAAAAAAATATCTTCGAGAGTTTTGGACTTACCCCTTAGAACATTTTTTTTATTTTTATAAGATTTTATGTATCTATAAAAAATTGGCAAAAATTGTGAGAGTACTCCCTTCGAAGAATTCAATTTTTTCACGGGCTCAAAATATCACAAAACTGACTCATAACATAAGAAAAACATTTTCCTTGGCTATGTACGTACCTCTTTGAATATATTTTTTTATTTAAACTAATTTTTAGTATCCGCAAAAAATTGGTTAAAACTGTTAACTTACCCCTTGGAGAAAATTTTAATTTTTCTAATGGCTCAAAATATAACAAAATTACTTGAATCATACGAAAAATTATCGAGGGTTTTTTTACTACCCCTATTAACAATTTTTTTTTGTTTTCATAAGAATTTTAGTATCCGTTAAAAATTGGCAAAAACTGTGAGCTTTACCCTTTCGAGGAATTCAATTTATCCATGGGTTCAAAATATCAGAAAAACCGACTTATAACATAAGAAAAATATTGCCCAGGGATGTGTACGTACCACTTTGAATATATTTTTGTATTTGGTCTGATTTTTAGTAACCGCAAAAAAATTGGTTAAAACTATGAACTTACCCCTTGGAGAAAATTTCAATTTTCCCACTGCCTTAATATTACAAAACTGACTTGAATCATATGAAAAATGTTCAAGGGCTTTGTACTTACCCATATGAACATTATTTTTGTTTTTATAAGATTTTAAGTATCCGTAAAAAATTAGCCAAAACTGTGAGCTTATCTTTTCGAGGAATTCAATTTTTTCACGGGCTCAAAATGTCACAAAACAGACATATACATAAGGAAAACATTGTCCAGGGTTGTGTATGTACCACTTTGAATATATTTTTGTATTTTAACTTTTTTTTAGTATCCGCAAAAGATTGGTTAAAACAGTGAACTTACACCTTGGAGAAAATTTCAATGTTTCCACCGGCTCAAAATATTACAAGACTGACTTGAATCAAACGAAAAATTGTCAAGGGCTTTGTACTTATCCCTATGAACATTTTTTTTTTGTTTTTATAATGTTTTAAGTATCCGTAGAAAATTGGCCAAAACTGTAAGCTTATCCCTTCGAGGAATTCAACTTTTTCACGTGCTCAAAATATCATAAAACCGACTTATAACTTAAGAAAAACATTGCCCAGGGATGTGTACGTACAACTTTGAATATATTTTTGTATTTACACTGATTTTTAGTAACCTTAAAAAAATGGGGTATAACTATGAACTTACCCCCTAGAGAAAATTTCAATTTTTCACTCACTCAAAATATTAAAAAACTGACTTGAATCATACGAAGATTTTTCTTCGAGGGTTTTGTACTTACCTCTTTGAACAATTTTTTTTTATTTTTATAAGATTTTATGTATCCGTAAAAAATTGGCCAAAACTATGAGCTTACCTCTTCGAGGAATTCAATTTTTCCACTGGCTCAAAATATCACAAAACTGACTCATAACATAATAAAAATATTTCCCTGGGCTATGTACGTACCTCTTTGAATATGTTTTTGTATTTTAACTGATTTTTAGTATCCGCAAAAAGTTGGTTAAAACTGTGAACTTACCCCTTAGAGAAAATTTCAATTTTTCTAATGACTCAAAATATTACAAAATTACTTGAAGGAAAAATATAATGCTTTAAAACTCAATTGCATTACTTAAAACTTGGAGTTCCTATATGCAATTTATTTAAAACTTAGGACCAACTTGTGATCAGTGCATGTAGAAGAAAAATGATAAATTTCGAAGTGTTATATCAATCAACACTGTTCTTCTAACAATTGAAAGTAGATGATGACTAATGCTTTTATATTACACGTAATGCTCTATTAATTACCAAAAACTACACCTCCAGCTTAGGCAAGTGCAGAGTCATTATCCTTTAAATATTAAGATAACTATAAATATATATCATCCATTAACTCCAACCCCTTTCCTTGTTATCATAGAATAAGTTTTCAGCAAAAATCAAAAAGTAAAATTAAATGCTCTCACCAATTTGTCTTTTCCTTTTCTCTTGCGGCACAACTTTGACATTCCATGATTAAATCTAACGATATTCCATTCCTCTAATATATAAATACATACTGCGAGAGTCTACAGTTCATGAAAGTGATGGTTGCACAGTGGCTGGTCGTGGGTGGTGGGGGTTGATTTGGGACTAATTTACGTGAGAACTACCTCATTGTGTGTTATGTGAACGGTTTATGTACTTATATGCTTGAAATGTGATTAATTGCGATATTTTGAATTTTTAGAAATTATAGTCTGTAATGCTCGTAGTATCTAACTACTTTCATTATTTTAAGATTGCTAGAGATATTTGCCTATAGTGCTCGGAGTACATATGAACCTGAAATGATATAGGATTGTTGCAAATATAAGCTCCCGATAGTTGTTATTGTTTGAGTGTTATTGAATAATGGTATGAAATGTGCAATTGTGTGTTTAATTATGGTATGCAATTTAATATACTTTGGTACCATAATTGTAAACCACTATATTGTATGGTATTAAAAATGTAATTTTATCTTTCTATATAAAATGGTACATGATCAACAAATCTACAATGTCAAACCAAATGGTGTTTTGTCCAGTAGAATAAATTAGTCCCCACAGTTTCACAAACTTAGGTTTGCATCCCCAAAAGAACAAATGCTCTCATAATATAATCGACAATGCCTCAAAAGAATTTTAGCTTGATCTAAAAACCTTTGGAAAACTAAGAAAAAGAGACAAATCTGCATGATGTCAAAAGCACCACAAATTTGACAAGATTATTAGTAGTATCAAATTTTCTTCAAAAAAATTTACCTTTTTAAAGCAATTATTTTAAGGAATGGGCACAAGATGGAAAATGGAACCGACCATTATCTTATCCCCCAAAAATTGTTTATTCCAATGATGCCATTTTTTGTCCCAACAACTTTGTTCTTGAAAGTATAAAGACATGAAAAAGAGAAAAAAGAAAAAAGAAAAAAAACTTACTAGAACCAATTTTTGTTTTCGAAGCAACATTTTATGTCAACAAATATTAATAAGATACTTAAAGTAGCAGCAGTAAATAAAACAAAGGCTACTAATGAAGAGATTCTACAGAGAATCTGACAATCTTGAATAATCAGAAAAAGAAAATCTCCAAATAAACTGAATAAAATAAATCAAGTCAGCCCATATGGTTGCCTAGCAAGAAAAAATTGCATAACAAAGGTATGACAAGAATTTATACACTCTAGTAATATTTGATTAAATATAGCCATAAATCACAATGTTTGATAAATAAAATAAGTATCAACATTCGAATTGAAGTGAATAATTGCATCCACAATTCACCTAAACTAAAAGAAGTTATCTGTTTCAACTTTCAATTCCAAATAACTGCTTTAATATTACAAATGCCGATGGCTATTAACTCCGTCTCACCTTCATTTGATAGAAAAAGATAGCTAAAAATAGTAATTTCCTTCGGAATAAAGCTGCTTAGAGGTTGAGTACTGCCGTGAGAAAATATCTCACCTTTGAAATACTTGAAAAGATCTACACCTGAACGAGAGCGTATATTATGTATGAAACCATGGTTCAATTATCAAAACTTTATTATATTTATTGAATAAATAAAGAAAATAATGCAATTAGCTAAAAACGTATTTGGTGTGACGCCTAAATGTGTCTACTTGGATCCTCTAAGTCTACTGAGCAACCTAGCTAGTTTCATACATGACAATCTTTTCAGGTTTAGGTGACATTTATCCTTTAGGTGATAGATTTTTAATGAAGCAAACATGTTCTCCGATACCTTCCAAATAATAACCACAAAATCAAAATTTACTAAAGATTAATATCATCTATTACAGAAACCGCTAACTAGAAATATATTCGATGATTCCTATGTTTACTTTATCATTCAAGTTTTTTAATGTCTATTTTTATTTTCTAATATCTCAAAGAAACTAATTTCTCCATATTAAAGCATGTTGACCAATTATAGTGGAACCAATCCCAAAATTTCCCACAACAGTCTCATACCAGGAAAATTGCAGAAAACCAGCATGAAGAAAGAAAAAAAACACTAGAAGACATGACTGTTTACTTACAAGTTACAAGCTATATTCAGTTCTTGGATTCTAGTGAGTAAAACACTGATTGTTTTCTTGCATCGAATGATAGAACTTCAGGCATTTGTTTTTTCCGTTCCATTTTCCTCGCTAAAATCAAGACCCAAAAAAGCAACAACAGCTTTGCAGAAGATGGTAAATAGAGCATGCAAACATGTTGACCTTTTACGATTTCTAATCCCTCCTAAATATGTGTAATGTGTGTATAGATAAAGAGGGGGAAAGGTTCCTAGAGCAACTCTGACAAATCAACTATGTAGAAGATAACTAAAAAAAAGAAAGAATAGTATAATAGTGGACATAGTGAAAAATCACATATTTTTTATTAAACATTATGGGCCTGTTTGTTTGGCGTTTCCCAAAATTATTTCGTGTTTGGGAAATGCCAAACAAACATGTTTTCTATTTTTTGAATAAAATTTTCACCTCTCAATTTTCTCAAATTACTCCCTCAAAAGTCAAACAAACAACAATTTTTTTTATCTCTAAACAAAACCTATACAAACTCTACTCCGATTTGACATAAAGTAACATATCTCTTACACAATTTATCTCACATAACAAACATGATTTTACATAAAGTCTTACACATCTTACACCTACAACCTAACTCCTCCAAAAAAAACCTACACCTTTATTTCTCAAACCACTCTCTCAAAACCCAAACAAACAACGTTACGCAAATCGAGATTATTTCACAAACTTCCACTACTTTCCCAAACACCAAACAAACAGGCCCATATAAGTTTCCTCTATGCTAACTCAATATTTCAAGGGACCATTTAGGAACCCCTTATTGACAACAAAATAGCCGCCTCTCAAGTTAAAGAAACTTGTTCCCCTGTAATTTTGCCACATAAAATGGCCAAAGTACTTCTCTCCACATCATTTCTTTTATTGTACCATTCAGTTCAAGATTAATTAATGTGCCCAGCAAACTACACTAACCCCCTAAATTGCCATAGTGCTGGGCATAATTCATTAGAGGTTCAATTTCTCTTGAAGACGGAAAAAGAAAATATTAGGAGAGCAAGATCAATCCCTTTAATAGCTCAAATGAAATACAAATTAGTTGTTTTGAATGCTCTTCTAAATTCTGATGTAAATGAAGAATGACAAATCAAGATACATCCAAATTACATATTTAGCACATCCTGATTCTCAATCCTTCTTTAGATAAAGAAACTTAATAACGCCTCCCACTATCTAGCCATTATCACCATAACCATCACATTCAACCTCCGATGTTCTAAAGCCCCCAACTTCTTTCATTGCTCATGTCAAAGAGAAGTGGTTAATTAAGGATTTACCTTCTTGTCAAATTCAAAAAGTAATCAGAAATTTCCAAAATTATGTTACTCGGAGAAAAGAAAAGGTCCACATGCTTTCTTGTTTAAAGATCAACAATTAAAAGTGTCAAACTCCAATGCAATGTCCATATAGATCAACTTTACACATAACTTTCTATTGAACAGTTAGGTCCTTCATTTGGGTATATTTAAAGAGTATTACTTCTTAGAAAAGCTATACAATTCAAGTAGAGTTCACAAACTTCTCAGCTAAAATCATAAAATTACCAACAAATGTCATGAACTTATACATAAGATCAATCAAATAGATGCCCATAAATCGGATAAAAACATAGTAAACTTAAAGTACCTTAACTCCACAACTCAAGCTGATTTAATAGAATCCACAAATCCACTTCTTAATAGCCTCTCCACATATTTCCCCAAAATATCAACCTCCAAATTAACCTTTTGCCCAACTTTTTTCAAAGGAATCACAATCTTCTGTTGAGTATATTCCACCAACATAAAATTAAAACACCCTTCATCTTCAAACACATCCACCACAGTCAAACTAGTCCCATCTACAGCAATAAACCCTTTAGGCACAATGTACTTCAAGAACTCTCCCCCAACCTTAACTTTCACCCACAAAGAATCTCCCTCGGGCGACATATTTACGATTTCACCCGTGCAATCTACGTGCCCTTGCACGAAATGACCCCCCATTCTAGTACTAGGACTCAATGCCCTTTCTAAATTAACCAAAGACCCACTTTCCAATTCGATTAAAGAAGTCTTTCTCAATGTTTCAGGGGACAAACCAACAGAAAATTCGGATTCGATTTTATCGAATTCTGTGACCGTTAGGCAAGTTCCATTGATGGAAATGCTGTCGCCTAAATGTATGTCTTCAAGAATGGTTTTTGCGTTGATTTTCATGGTGAAACTTCCGTTTTGATCGAATCCCAGTTGTTTGATTGTGCCCATTTCTTCGACTATGCCTGTGAATAAAGATTTTATTGGGTGGGTTTTAGATTTGGGTTGGTGGGGTTTTAAGGGTTTGATGAAGATAGATGAAAGTCGGGGTGGCTTGAGGATAGAGTGAAGGGGTGGAGTGAAGTGGGATTGCGGCGGTGATATGGCGGAGAGACCGGAAATTGCGGTGGTTATGGAGGAGAGTTTGGGACGCTGTTTGTACGGAGAGGTAATAAGGGGATATAGAATTGCCATTTTTTTTAAGTCTGGTTTTTCGTTATGTTTGGCAAATGATGATGGAAATGTACTAAACTGACTTTAGGGTATAATTAGGCAGGTGGAATTAGTTTACTTTTTAGGTGGTTTATTTTTTTCTTTACTAATTTTTCTTTTTTCTTTTTTCTTTTTAATTTGATTTACTAATTATCTTTTAATCTCAATATATTTATTTCCATCATATTTAATATTTTACATTTTAATTAACTCATTTTACTCCACTTGTTTCAAATTTTTTGCTTCATTTTTATAACTTTTTATGTGATTTATCAAGTTAAATTTTATAAATGTATTATGTTATGAACCTTTTACATACTTCCTCCATCTCAATTATTTTGCTCACATGTTACAGTTGACCAGACAATTGACTAAATTTATAAAAATTATAATAAATAATTTAATTAATATATTTTACTAATAAGTTGATAATATCATATGACACCATATATATTAATATCTAAAAGGTTTAATACACAAAAAATGTGAATAATTTAATATGATATGTCACTTAAAAGATTGAAAAGTTTGACCGAGTACTGTAATAAAGGGAGCAAAATAAATGGGACGGAGGGAGTATTATATATGTATTGTCAAATAACCCTTATAGAAACTACACTATTTTATAACCATTATTTATGTGATTTTATATTTATCATATCAATCGAATTCTATAAACTACACTATTTATCTTTTTTTTTTACTTTTTGTTAGTCATAGACTTACAATGGTAACAAACTACACTTAAACTACACTATTTCTTAGTTCGTATGAAAGGGCAATGCTGTTAACATCACATAATAGTAACTTCATGTTGATACATACATCATCAGAATATTATTCGAACTTATGGTGTACTATTTTTTTTTTTTTTTTGCATCTTTTTAATTAATTGAATTTTGGTCTTTGAACTCATTAAAGAGTCATTAATGAAGTATGATTTTTTTTTCTCTCAATATTTATCAAATAAAATATATTTTCAATATTAACATATTTTTAGTCATAAATAGAGAGCATTAGGCATTGGGACAAAATTGAACACGTGTTTTTCGTTAATGGGTATAACAAAATTGATGCAAGTATATTATTTCTTTTAGTTTGTTTTATCATTCTTTTAGTCATTTTGTGCATAGCATGAGGAATAGGCTAACATAGAATATGGGGTATTGAATTTCAGATCCTTTTCAGGAGTCCAGCCTTTGTTTCAATTGTCGATCAATAAATGTAATCCCCATTTACACTTTATGAATTCTGAATATTAGTCAACAACTCGAAATCCAACAGTGAATTCCTTTCAAATTAAAATGTGAACAATAGCACATCAGATTTGAAGCCAACTAAAACTAATCACAAAATCAAGTATAGTTATGCCACTTCAGGGCCGGCCCTAGACATTTTGGGGCCCTAGGCGAAAGTTAAATTTTAGGCCTATAAGTAAATTGTGTAGTAAATATTTTTTTCTTATATTTTTTTAAAATGCAAAAGTATTGATTAATATACATTTTATTTTTTACCAACTATCCTTTCTATATAGAATTATCAAAAAAAAAAACTATCCTTTCTATATAGATAAAATAACAAATACTCTTAATTTTTTGATATAGTTAGTCGTAAATATGTTTTCATTAATTCTTAATTTTTAAAATCTTCTTTCAGCAAACAAATATCATAAATGTGATAAATATAATTATAGGAGTATAACAAATGCACATTAATAGAAAATGAATTTTTCTTGTAAAAAATCAATAAAATAAGTTAAAATGTATCATAATAATTTTTTTATACTCGTGTAACATTTCTACAAAATGTGGCTGACATAAGCAACGTCAAAATGGATAAACAATTCAAAATCTAATCAAATTAAACCAAATCACTTTATATTTGATTTAAGTTTGGTCAATAAAAGGTGGTTTGGACTACATTTATTATACATATAAAACTTGAACTTTAATAGTCTTAGAAACTTTATTCGAGATCAATTCGATAAACTAAATATAAATATATGTAAAGTTACTCGGGCTTGAGTTATGTTAGACTCGATTAAAGCTCTTTTGAGCTCGTCTTATTTAATTAAATACAATCTCAAACCCGAAAATAAAATTAACCATTTTGAATAATACATTGTGCGAATCTATTTTGTTCACTAAATTCCTAAGTCCTTATATATCATATAACCATGTATGAAAAATAAATCATATTTCAATTATTAAATTACAAAAAAATAAAAAATATACATCATGTACCAAAAAAATTGGGGGCCCTTCTACCCTCGGGGCCCTAGGCAACCGCCTGAGTTGCCTAGTGGAAGGGCCGGCCCTGTGCCACTTGAATGATTTACTTTTTTTTTTCAACAACTCGAAATCCAACAGTGAATTCCTTTCAAATTAAAATGTGAACAATTGCACATCAGATTTGAAGCCAACTAAAACTAATCACAAAATCAGGTATAATTATGCCACTTGAATGATTTACTTTTTTTTTGATCTACTAGACTGTGTATTTACAGCTCGGACCGAAGAGTGCAAAGGGTATAGGTCCTCCCCAGTGTGATGTCTCCAGTAGGATTCGAACTTGATTCTCGCCTCTGGGGATCACAAGTCACTACCACTTGGCCCAACCACCTTTGGTACTTAAATGATTTACTAAATCAACGTATATGTAGATAATATTATCTATTGGTCGTAGGCATTAAATATGAATCCTATCAAAATTAAGAACGGATTTTTTAATTATTACTTAAAGGGAAGAAAGATGATTTTGGCCCAATTACTTACTAATCCAATGCACAATCATACCATTCATCTCTGAATGAGTATTAGCAGGGACCATAATTTATTTTGGCAACAGAATTTGAATCAAATAAAATTTTCATGCATAATCAAAGAATCGGGTATTAAGAGATAACAAAATTAAATAAGATATATTTTTCATACATGATACTCAACAAGACCTCCAATCTTAATTGTTGAACCATATTGGAAATAAAGATAAACATCACTTGTTAAAAATTCATAGCCTTTTGATCATTGCAAGAGATTGGAAATTGCTTTTATTTTACTGGATCCATGAACCCACACAACTTTAGCCTTGCCCGAGAACCAAAACTGCAGCTTTGTTTTAGGGGTAAATGTAAAATACTTCCCTATGTTATGCTAAACAATGCAAGAAATTATCCTGTGAAATTTTTATTGAGCCAAACTTCTTTGTGTTTTCAAAAACCCTGCAAAAAATACCCAATTTATAAAAAATAGGCCGTTTTGGATTGACATATTTCAAGAAACCATTTTTAAAATACTGGAAATTGGTCCCTACAACTTCACGTGATATATTTTTTAAATTATTTCTTGAAATATGTCGATCCAAAACGACCTATTTTTTTACAAATTGGGTGTCTTGACTGCATTGTTTGCATCTCCTCACGCGAAGGTTGACCGGTCCGATTTTGCAAAGCAAGGTTCAACATCATCCTATACTGCTCCAACTCGGCTTGGTGTCTTGACTGCATTGTTTGCATCTCCTCACGCATTGTTGCCATTTGAGATTCTACTTGGGCAACTCTTTCAACGGTCTGTGGCAAAAGTTGTGGATCACCGTAATTGTTTTGCGTTCGTCCGATACGCAAAGGACGTACACTATTCGCCCGACCTGACAATCCGAGCACGGTCCCCTTTTTCGACACACCTTGTGTCTGTGCCCATACCTGAAATCACAACATTCTAACATTTAGTATCGGTACAAAATACCAATTATCGAAAAAAAACATTGATTTTATGCGTTTGAACAACCAAAAAGTGATTCTACTTTAGGATGTCAATGGCCTCGAGAAATCAATAATCTAATTAAAATTATCATTTCTAAAAACTATTGTATAGATCCAAAATTACGGCAATGATTGTGGGAGTTCAAACTCAACCCAGTTAAAGATACTAGCGTTTCTCAACTAAGCTCATGTAAGTAGCTATAAAGTGTAAATCATAACAATGTAACATTTACTATTGGTACAAAATACCAAATTTGATTTAGAACCCGAGGGTCATACCTGCATTTGAACATCGGGAGGCGGGGTAATAGGTTCTTCTCCTTCCTGATTTATTGTATGAGGGGCTATGTTTTCCAAATATCGATTCTGTACATAAAGACAATTTGTTAAGCCTACTTACGTACATATATACACATATATATATATATACATATATATATATATATATATATATATAAGTGTTTGATTGAAAAAATTATTTAAATTATGCAACTTACATATGCAGCTTCTGCCGCCTGAGAAGCCCATTCAATATTCTCATCTTCATCTTTTCTTGTGTACATCCTCAAAAAAACTTCGTCTACCGTTGGTTCACGACCCAATTCATCTCGCTGGAATATATATAAGTAAAACATACTATAAATTATGTATTTTTTAAAATGACTATATGTTATCTAACTAACTTACCATTTCTTTTTCGTATGCCGAACGAGGTTTAGCTCCACCATAATGCACTATTTGTCCACGTCCACCACAATCTGATGCCCGGTTTTGCGAGGCCCGATCGGAAATCTCCTCGAAATCCTCTGTTTGCCAATATTCCAATAAAGCGGCATATTGGTCATCGTGTAAAGTTTTTGGCTTTTCTTTCCTGTGGGTATGAGTGTAGTACATTTTGCCCTTGAAAGAGTTCGACATCTTTGTATCAAAAATCTTCCTAATTTGTCGATCATTAATCGGGTTCCATCGGAAGAATCTCTGCAAGTCAATGAAAGTCGGAATTACATTAGTACTGTGAACCAAAATACATATCGGACTAAAATTAAAATACATACATTAAACTCGTTGAACCACATGTTTCTCTCCCTTTTTGGAACCTTTGTGTAAGTTGGGGCTGTAGTTTTGTTAAATTCATCAATTATGCTGCCTATTTTAGCGGTCGCTTCTTTATTAAACTCTCCAAACCTGAATTTGAGAAAAATATCAATTAATCAACAACTAATCCGACAAAATAGAGTAAAATTAATTAAAAAAAACACGCCATACTCGCTTTCGATAGTAGGATATATGAATAACCTACTATCAACGGCAGGACCGGCATCATCGACATTTGGCTGCATATTTGGGACTCTCGATCTTGAACGATCAGAACGCGATGCAAATGAACCATGTCCAACACTAGGAACAGTACTAGGACTAGCATCATCATCATGATCCGGCAAATATCCAGGGCTATATGGAGAGAAAAATGCTGGAGGGACACGCGACGACTCCGCTTGGGGCTCGGGTATACCCCTACCCCTACCTCTACGATCCATATCTCTGCTACTAGCTCTGGACCGATGTGACATCTGCATTTAAGAATAATTTGTTAAAATATATGACAATTAATAACATAATCTAATGACAATTAAAATGCAATAAAAATAAAAAGAAATACATACATATCCTTCTTATCGAATAAAAGTGAAGCTCTATAGATTTTTTGATGTTGATATTGAATCAACAAACGTTTTTTATCTTCATAGTCTTCCCCACCCTTAGTCTTGAATCGCATTCTCATTGTATAAAAAATTTAGTAGTCACCGAGCTAGGAGTATTTGTTTTGTTTAATTTTTCATTGAGACGGTTTAGTTCCTATATGTTATTTCACTCAAATACTTTAATAGGGTCAAATAAGTAATCTTATTTGGGAAGAACCAACGTGCCTTTATAAGTTCTTAAAAATATTTTCTTTATGTATTGTCCACATGCAGAATGTAATACTTTCTATAGGAAGGAGGAGCAAATTCCAGTTTCCATAGATTTTTTTATCAATTTTCTATCATGCCATTCTAAGAATAAACACTATTTGTATCACCGTTTCATTTGACCAAAATTGATCTAAACTAGCCAATAACGCTCATTAGTCTGACTGTCTATCAGACAAATTACAAAATCAAGATATAATCATAGAAGAAGAAGGTGAAAAAGAGAGGAACTTACAAAGAATTCCCAGCTCAAATGAAGTTCAGCATTCGGTTCCCAATTTCAATTCAATTAAGGGATTTCTATTTTACCGTTGATATTTACCACCTTGTGTAAAGCGTTTATATTCTTCCCGTTTTTATTTATTTTCCTTCTCTTAGGTTGGTCATTAGTTTTCTATAAATAGGAGGACTTATTATGAAATTATGTACAGAATCATTATTCAATCAATAACAATTTTTCCAGTTCTGTTTTCTCTCCAATTCAATCTACGTTATTTTTCTCTGCTTCAAAATTCTTTTCATTAATGGTAGATATTTGATTCAACATGATAATTAAACAGAACCAAAAAAGAACTAAAATTGCCATAGTATATAAATATACACCTCAAAGAATGCCAAATTGAAATATAGTATATAAATATACACCTCAAAGATTGGTGGTGCTAGCTAGCTCCGGTTGTGCTACGTACGGCGGCGGTGGTGTTACGGCGGCGGTGGTGGTGCTACGGCACCGGTGGTGTTACGGCGACGGTGGTGCTACGGGATGGGTAGTACTGAGGTGGTGGTGCTACGCTGGTACGGTACGGTGTCGCTGCTAGCTGGTGGTCACCGGTGAAGCAACTAGTTGATGTGGTGGTGGCCGGCACAGATCGGAGAAGGAGATAGAGAGGGAGAGATGAGAATTTTTTTTTTTTTAAATGATAGCAGGGACCGGCCGGGTGTGCAGAGAGAAGTAAATGGGAATTTATTCCCACCGATTTTGAAATCGGTGGGAATATTTTTTATTCCCACCGAAATATTCGGTGGGAATTTCTACGTATTTAAATATTCCCACCGAAATAATTTTCTGTGGGAATTCGTGAAATATTCCCACCGATTATGTTCGGTGGGAATTTTTATTATTTCTAATAGTGTTTTAAAAACACAAGGAAGTTTGACGCAATAAAAATTTCACATGGTAGTTTTTTGTAAGATTAACATAACACAGGGGAGTATCTTGCATTTTCCCCCTTTGTTTTACTCCGGCCTCAAGCAGAATTAAAACTTAGATCAAGTTCAACAAGAACACTTTAGATGAATCAAGAACTTAATAACAAGCAAAAATAAAAATCTAGGGAGATAAATATATTTTATTCATCTTCAAATATAATACAAAATACAAAGCATCTATTTATAGACACCAAAACACACCGTTGGATTTCCTAAGTAGTAAGATAATATTTCCAAATATATATCAATAGTCATAAGCGTTCAAAACCCTACCAATCTCAAAAGAAACGAAAGCATCAATACAAGCATACTCAACCTGAGCATCCGTCAGCCTCCTCTTATCCCACCGACTTAGAGTCACATTAAGCGGCTTCTCCATTTCCTTGTCCAACACCAACCTAGCCAACCTCTTCAGCCCCTTTTTCTTAAGATCCTTCCTCTCATACCTCTCCGCCGCCAAGAACCTCAAATCCACCGCATTTGTATAATCGCTCCCTCCAAACTCATAGTCCTCTTCGAGTTTATCCAAGTCGCGATCGATTCCGCACCCTACGAAAGTGTAGTCTTCGTCCGACAAGAAATCGACGAGTGATTCTGGGATTTCGGAAGTGTGGATGAGTTGGTAAATCAGGCAGCGACGGCCGACGCAGAGTTGGAGAGTGGCGACTGGGTAAGTGTAATGGCGGCATTCTGGGCGCCATTCCACGTCGAGACCGACGATGAGGTGGTCGAGGTGGCGGCGGTGGATGCGTTCGATTTTGGAGATCCATTCGGAGACATCGTCTGGATCGTCGGTGACGGTGGTGCGGATGTTGTCGTCGTAGAACTCGATTACATGAAAGTCGATAGTCATTTTTGTGTTTTCGATCGGTTATTTGTATCGGTTCTATTTTATTATAGAGTTATACAAGAGTTACTTAAGTTATAAAACTTTATTATTCACTACCTAGCTTCGTTACAATGCATGACTCATTTAAATGGACATCCACTACTATGATAAGAGTTCTCAATTTCTAAAAATTGGAATAGAAAGTGAGAAATTCTTACCAACACCGGGTTTGACAGTATCCAAAGGAACTATAAAGCAAGCGCAATACACTTGCTTTGTGATTGGATGTAACTCCCAGAAAATGATCAATCACAAAGCAAGTGTATTGGTGGTTGGATGGGTTTGGCCAAGTCAGACGTGAACAAAAAATTTCCATAGAAAGTAGCTAGACATCACATTGTTCCGGACGGGGGACAAGATCAACCCAGAATCTTGTTCCCTTTTACTTTTGTCCCTCAAATAATTTTCCATTAGAAGTTTGATTATTGCAATGGAGATGCTATCAATGTTATTAAAATTGGACCGGACCGATCGGTTCAACCGGTTCGATCGCATTCGATCACAAACAAGTGACCTGTCTAAAATCGACCGATTTTTTACTGTTCGGCTCTTTTAATTTTTTTTTTACATTTTGTTAAGTGTATTTAATGTATAAACTATTAAAATGAAATCGTAAGAACAAGGATTTGAACATTTTACCTCAAGCATAAACAAAAATCTAACCACTTGAGCTACACTAAATTTCTGTTCTATTTTGCCAACAAATAAACATATCTTTCTATATAACATCCTATATAATGAAAACTTTAAAGTTAATTTATCAATTGAATTATTATAACAATTTTCTGTCAACTCAACAATTACTTATCAATATGAATGACTTAGTCATAATACAAAATTTATTAATGAATTTCTTAATGCATATATATTTTTTAACACCAAATACAATTTTCTTTTCTTTTTATTTCTCCGCTACATTTTCTTAAGATAAAAAAATAGTCACGTTTATATTCATATTATTTTCTAAGATTATAAATATGTTATATTGTTGTGTTTTATATAAATTCTTTCTTTTTAACAATTATTGATATGTTAATTATTTGTGTTATTTAAATTTTCATTATGATAAAGATAAATTATAAATATATTAATTAATGATTAAGTTATCTATGTTTGTTCATGTCTTTTAGGGTATCATCTCAAATTATTATGAACATAATATATATATCAATAATTAAATATATTATTACATAAATATGATGTTATTCGGTTTGATCAGTGGCCCGACCAATTCGATCAACAAAATAAGTGACCAATCGACTTTCCTGTTTATTGTCCGGTTTGAATCTGAAAACATTGGATGCTATGTATGGTGGGGTCTGGTTTCAGCACAGCTCAGTTGGTAAAGGAGGTGAACTCCGGGGCTCACTCCCCCAGGGTGGGGAGTTCGAATCCTGGGAGGAGCAGCCAAGTGTTGTAAAATCTTTAAGGGAGGATGGAGCAGCTTGGTGTTGTAAGTTTCATGGTAGTAGGCTCCCTTGGGGGCCAGGAGTATAAAGAGTGAACAAACCCTGACCAACTCAGGCACATCCCGCGATTTACTTCCGCACATTGCTGAGAGGCCAGTGATGAGTGGTCCAGGACTCAACCTGGGTTAACAAAAAAAAAAAAAAAAAAAAAAAAAGATAATAGCTATATTGCGTCTCGTACAACATGCACAAGAATAAAAAGAAAAGCACCTTTTTTTGGTCAAAAGAAAGAACAATCATTTGTTTGAATTTTTTATTGGGCTTGGAATTATATTTTAAGTTGATTTGATTTTCGAAAGTATTGAGATCGAAAAACTTTCACCAAACATAACACGGTAGCTTAACATTATTACATATATTTCATTATTTCTTTGCTTACCAAGTCGATTTTAAACATGCCGTCAGAAGTTATAACAATATAAATTATCAAATGAAATTTTTTCTTTTTTTCGTTTTTCGATGGAATTCAAGTCGTATGTCTGATATAATGCATTTTGAGACACGTCAAATTATATAAATACAATAAGTGAGGACCTCTCTCAGCTGGATCTAAATTTGAGTTTGTCACATTGCAGGATTAGTCTCTTCTATTAGATCAAACATCCATTCGTTAACGAAACATGTTATTCGAATTTATTTGATATATGTAACAATTCGAGTTTAAATAAACTTTTATTGAAAGAACTTAAGTTGAGTATTCACCGGATTGATTAGATTTTCCACCGTAATTATTTGACAATTATTGTGTTATTTTAATTAACAAATACTTTCTAATATGTTCAGTCAAAGCAAAAAACATTCACAATATCCACACACGATTTCTCTACAACCATACAAGTAAGGATATATACGGATATACTGTACACTGATCAATTCAGTAGTACCCTTGTAACTGTCAAATACTTCTAAATAATCTTTGCTAATTAAAAATTTAAATTAGCACACGCAATTTTGACAATGACAGAAAAACCATGGGTCTATTTGGATGGGTTTTGGCTCGGTTTCACGGATCTCGGTTTAAAAAAAATGGTTTGGGTGGTTTCAATAAAGCCTTTGAGATCTCATTTGGATGAGTTTTTGACTGTTGGATTTTGTGGTTTGAATAAGTTGAAACCCCACTTGGATTGGGTTTGGATGTTGGGGTTTAAGGGAAAAAATAGATGGTAGGTGTCAAATCAATGTCTTTTTTAGTGAAATTTGGGGGAAAAAGTAGGCGGTAGGTGTCAAATCAATATTTTATAGGTTTGAAGAGTTTGAGTGTGAGTTTCTGAATATGTTTTTTATGGTTTTATGGGTTTGGCGAAAACTCATTTGAAAGGGTTTTAGCTCCGCGAGACCGAGCCAAAACCCATCCACATACACCTTCTAGAGACATAGGGTTATTTAATTGCGAAGAAGAAACACTAAAATGCAAACTCAATCAAGATTCAGATTTCAGACTTCTATATACATGAAAAATGAGGGAATTGCACTTTTCATGCCAAACATTTACCTACTTTATATATTTCATACCACACCTTTCAGAATGATATATTTCATACCAAAATCAATCAACTTTTTTCAATTTTCATACCGACGTTAAATATTGGATGGAAAGGACACGTGTCTCAGAAAAAAAAAAAAAAAAAAAGGAAAAAAAAGGAAAAAAAAATGTCACGATTTCTTAATGTGGAAGATGATGAATAGTAACCTAAATTTTAAAAATTGGGGATTTCTTCAATACTTGATGAAAATGGATGAGGTTGGTGGCAAAAGAACCGTTACACCAAGGGGAATGAACGGGAGTAGGTATTAGACGGTGTATCGACCTCCTCCGCCGACGGCAGAACAAAAACTAAAAACGTTGAAATTCATAGATTTGAAATACAAGTGACGGGATGGATCTGAAACAACGAAATAGTGTATTATCTTTGTAGATGAGGTCAAGACGAAGCCGTATCCACCAAGGAGAGGTTTAATGGTGGCCGGAGTCACCGGGAAATTGAAAATTACGTGGAGGTGGTGGAGGTGGTGGAGATGGTGGAAAATAATTGCAAAAATCCCCCCTGACCAATTGCAAATATCCCCCCCTAAGAATTCAAAATTGTGACTTAAAGGACACGTGCGCCGCACGTGTCCATTTCCATCCAATATTTAACGTCGGTATGAAAATTGAAAAAGGTTGATTGATTTTGGTATGAAATGTGTCATTCTGAAAGGTGTGGTATGAAATGTATAAAGTAGGTAAATGTTTGGTATGAAAAGTACAATTCCCTCCAGGAAAAATTATTTTTTGGTACCATACAATATAGTGATTTGTAGCTTTGATACTAAGGCATATCGAATTGCATGTTTCAAACCATTATTTAACACACAATTACACGTTTCATAACATCGTAGAATATTTGGACGGAATATGCTACATGCGACGCACGTTCCAATTTTGTCCAAATAATTAAGAGTGGTATGAAATGTGCAATATTGTCTTAAATTATGGTGTGAAATGTGCAATTTAATATACTTTGGTACCATAATTGTAAACCACTCTATTGTATGGTATTAAAAATGTAATTTTTTCCTAAATAAAACCTCAAATGATCAACAAATCTACAAAATGTCAACCAACCGGTGTTTTGTCGAGTAGAATAAATTAGTCTTCACAATTTGACGAACTTAGGTTTGCATCCCCACCAGATGAAATGCTCACATAATATAATGGACATTGCCTCAAAAGAATTTAAGCTTGATCTAAACACCTTTGGGAAACTAAGAAAAAGAGACAAATTTGCATGATGTCAAAAGCACCACAAATTTGACAAGATTATTAGTAGCATCTAATTTTCTTCAAAAAAAGATCCACCTTTTATAGTCGGATGATTGCAGTGGGAAGGTCTAAAGCAAATGTAAGTAATGCAGAGGGATCACCTAGCACCGACAAACATCTATATATACGTCCATGTATATTTAATGACATAGGGCACACATTTCTAGGCATTACAATTTGGACTAGGTGATCGGATTTATTGTGTTTAGCTTGTAGTTTTCGGCATCCTATAATACTCGGACAGACCTTGTAAAAATACTCTTCTTGATATCGGAATATATAATACATCGTCATTACTTACACTTTTATTATTCTGTCTTGCTTAATTTAACTTACACGAATCTGAGTAGAATCAGCGAGAAAATATCTGCCCTTTGAAATACTTGAAAAGATCTACACCTGAATGAAAGAGTATATTTGTATGAAACCATGGTTCATCTATGAAAACTTAATTATATTTATTGAATAAATAAAGAAAAAAGTATGCAAGATTTCTTTCTAACTGGAAAATATTTCCATGGAACTTCCATGAGTGTGTTCTGAAATACTAAGTAGGAGGTTTCAATAAGGAAAACCATGTAGTGTTGCAGAATCATCGATAATGCAATTAGCAACCTAGTTTCATTCATACATGACATTCTTTTCGGGTTTAGGTAACATTATATTATCCTTTAGGTGATAAAAGACTTTTAATGAAGCAAACATGTTCAAAAATGAGTAAGAGGAGTTTTAATGCAAAGTGCCAAAACCCCATATTTTCAAGGTGCAAAGTGCCAAAAACCCTATTTAATGTTTTACATTTCAATTATGAATTAACACATTGAGTAAGAGGAGTTTTATACTCCATCTTCTCTCCCATATAATTCTATGTATTGGTATGATTGACGGATCAACTTAAAATAAGTAAAAAATTATTATAAATAATCTAATTAGTTGATTCATTATTTTGTTGAATTGTATAATATTTTTTTATAGTTGTTGACTTGTTGAATTGTATAATTTGTATAACAGTACATATATTAAGATTTAAAAGATTCTTAACAAAATAACTGTAAAAGATTTAACTTGATTAATCATTTGAAAGATTATAAAGTTTGACTTCGTCATGTACCTAACTGAGAAAAAAATTGGAATACATGGAGTATCAGAGAACCAAATGAGTTAATTAAAGGACTAGTCATTGTTTCTAGAAATAATGTGGATACCTGTTATAGATTATTACATATACTACACCTGTGTATTATATCCATAGGGGTTGGATGATAAACACATGTGAATAAGAGTTCAGAAAATTGTCCTCATACATACTTGTCGCTCATCCAGCACCCCAGTGGATTGAATCCACCGGGATAGGCACATTATTCATGACCAATTCTTAAATATCCATAACACGTAGAATGTTTATGTGAGTATGTTTTTGAAATTTTGCACTGTCTGTGTGATGAATATTCCTTCCAATTTCTCCCATCAAATTAAGCTCTTTGTATTACAAATCCAGTTGTGTCACCTTGGCTTTTCACAGCTCCAAATCATTTGTTCTTCTTAAAAAACGTAATTATTATAGACGAAAATCCAGAAACAAAATATATACTGAATCTTGAAAAGAACCTTTCAATGGAAATCACAATATGTTCTTATCCAGCTTTCTTCTTTTGTTCCTTCAACGAATCCAAATCCTTCGTTAGCAGCCTCGGCACAATAGCCATAGCCATAAGTTCTTGAACTAAAAGCTTGCAAGCATAAGGTATATATATCTACAAACACAAAATCAACAGATCAATCACAACAACAAATAATGAAACAAACAAAAACAAAAAAGAATCAAGACTTTTTAATTTACCTGAACAATGTCTGTTTTATTCTTGCAACTTCTGCACTCAAAGCTATGTTTCTTCAGATTAGCAATAGCCATTAACCCACACCTTTCACATACGTGCACCCTATATGCATCGCTTTGATCAAACAACCTCTCTTTAAGGAAATGAGCTGCTCCGTGTGCAATCATGCAGTCACGCTCCATTTCACCGAACCTTAGGCCACCGTCTCGTGATCTTCCTTCAGCTGGTTGTCGTGTGAGTATTTGCACGGGTCCTCTACCCCGAGAATGGATTTTGTCGTCCACCATGTGCTTTAGCCGTTGGTAGTAAGTCGGGCCCAAAAATATCATAGCGGTCAGTGGACGGCCCGTGTGGCCATTATACATAGTTTCAAAACCGCGCATTTGGTATCCACATCTGTGAAGAGCTTTGCTAATATTATCCACCTAAAGGGAAAAAAAACATTTGAAAATATTGAGATCTAATAAAAATTGGGAAGTGAGATTTTAGAGTGAAATGCATAAATACCCCTTATACATACTCTGCCTAATTAGCAAAATATCTCCCTGTGTAGTAAAAATTCCACTATGTTATTTTTGTATTGGCAAAAAAAAAAACCTCCCATTCCAAAATACATATTTTGCAGAAAAAATGATAATTGTACCCCTGCAAAAAATGCGAAAACACCCCTCTTAACCTACAAAATTATCAATACCCTCCATGTTCACCTAAAAATAATCAATAACCTCCCTACTGACTTATGAAAAAATTTCAAATGATTTTTTTTGCTAATAAAAAAAGAACACAAGGGGGTTTTTGCTAATTAAAAAAACACGGTATTTTTGCGGCAAAGCACAGGGGGTATTTTGCATTTAGCTCGAGATTTTAGCCTTGTAATACTTACAGTAACATCAGTAAATGGAGTAGCATCTCCTTCCTTTCCCATATGAGCAGCCACCTTTCCCATAATGCACTCGATAAGCTGACCAATTGTCATACGAGATGGAATAGCGTGAGGATTCACTATTATGTCGGGAGTGATGCCTTCAATCGTCCATGGCATATCATCTTGCGTGTAAGTCATCCCTATCGTTCCCTTTTGCCCGTGCCTGCTACTAAATTTGTCCCCTATTTGAGGTATTCGGACTGATCTCATCCGAATTTTGACAAACCTCAATCCATCAGCATTTGTTGTCAAAAGAACCTGATCATAAGATTAAGTAAGAGTTAAATAACAAACACGAGAAAATTATAATCTGGCCATTGTTGTTGATGTAAGTGTACCTGATCCACGACTCCACTTTCACTATGGCGTAAACTACTACTATGATCGCGGCGTGTGAATCTACTATTACCCTGAGCTTCTTCCTGTGAAATCGGGGTTGTTTTACCGATTATAACATCATCACCAGCAACTCTGGTGCCCTGATCAAAATCAGAAACTAAATTTGTAAAACATTATTTAGACATATATACTAGGTAGTTAGAATCAGAGAAAAATGGTTAAGCTAAACTCACAGGAGGTGCAAAGCCATCATCTTCTAATTTATCATATGATCCATGTCGCATTCCCTGATATCAGAATTTCACTTTTCACCCATTCTTTTGCGAAGCATACTAGGGGTGAAAAAAATAGAGCTAAATGCGAAAATACCCCATGTGCTTGGCTTAATTATCAAAACCACCTGTGTTATTTTTATTAGCAAAAAACCCCTTATGTTCTTTTTTATTAGCAAAAAAACCATTTGAAATTATTTCATAAATCATACGGAGTTTATTGTCAATTTTTAAGTGAATAGGGGATTATTGCTAATTTTCAAAGTTAACAGGGGGTTTTTGCCATTTTTTAGGTGAATAGGGGTGCTTTTGCATCCTTTTCTTCATTGTCATTTTGGCTTGGGAGGGGTTCTTTTGCTAATAAAAATTACCATAGGATTTTTTTGATAATTAGGCAAAGTGTATGGGGTGGTTTTGCATTTCACTCAATTTTAAACATTCAAAGAAGCCTAACCATGGTATTATCTCTATTAGGACAACCAAAATCCTCTTTCACAAGTGTCCCCATCTTCTTCTCTTCATCCCTACACCAAACAGAACAAAGACCAAAATAAAGTTAGAATAGGAAGTAATACAATGGAAATGTAAGGATATAAAGAATAAAAGAATTTACCTATAAGAACGGAAGAATAAAGAACGAAAGAATCCACGATCTATTGAAGATTGGTTCATGATGACTGAATCTTCTTGGTTGTATCCAGAATAGCAAGCAATAGCAACAATGGCATTCTTGTGTAATGAAATTACAAGTATAACAATAAGCCTATCTTGTTTATAAAAATAAGGAAGCAAGTTAAAAGAGGTATCGTGCAAGATGTCCTTACGATTCCTGCTGGAAGCTGCCTAAAATGCAAATGCTCCATTGCTCGAGTAGTGACAAGAGGCTTTTGAGGATAGTAAAGTACATAGGCTAGCGTATCCTGTTTGAATCGAACAATAACTCAACACTTATCGAGTTATCTTAATGAGTATTGAATACATAAACATGTAATGTTCACCATTCGTAGTTGGTAATTGGTAACATATATCCCCATTGCTTGCTTTCCCATTGCCGATTGGTAAGTGTTACGTGGAGACTGTATATATCAAAATCATCAAAATAAAAGTTTTACAATCAATGATACAAAAAGAGATAAATGCAAAAATACCCTTGTGCTTTGCCTAATTGGCAAAAAAAATAAAAGTTATGTTATTTTTATTAGCAAAAACCTCCCTGTGTTCTTTTTTATTAGCAAAAAACCCCATTTGATTACTTCATAAATCAATAGGGAGGTTATTGCCAATTTTCAATGTCAAGGGGATTGTTGTCAATCTTTTGGGTGAATAGGAGTGTTTTCGCATTTTTTGGTGGGGGTATAGCTGTCATTTTTCTCGAAAAATATGTAGGAGGGGTTGTTTTGTTAAAAAAAATAGCACAGGGGGTATTGGTAATAACACAGTTTTTTTTTTTTTTTTTTTTGATAATTAGGCAAAGCATATGGGTGTTTTTGCATTCCACTCAATAAAAAGAAAGTAAAGCTAATGAACCTGGTTGTGATCAGGGAATGGTATGATTGAAGCACAAACACCCAATATTAATGATGGATGGATTTCACAATGTGTATATGTTTCAGAATAAGCATCATCTGGATTGTGCCTTGCATTTAGAAGATCCTAGATCAAGTCATAAACATCCTATTATTAGGAAAGCTAACCAAAATAAAGAGGACAAGAGAGTATACAACATGGTATACTTACATTTATTGACATTGATATCATTGTGGTCTCCTCTTCTTCTGTGTCAACATACTCGATAAATCCGTTTCTGACAAGGTCGTGCCAACCATACTCATCTGCGGATTCCTGAGAGGAAATTAAACTAGCTCGACTATGCACATCTTGCGATAACATTATTGTTAAGTTGTATGATAGAAACATACTCGTTGCTGAAGGGCAAGAATGTCTTTCTTCTTTATATGCAACCTTTGTTTCTCAACAATGAATAAGGGCCGACTACATCGACCATAGTCTGTATATAATCGGAGTTCTTTAAGCCTTATATCACGAATTATTCCAACTTCAGTGTTGACATCAACCTAAGTAACAAAATTAATAGATTTACTAAATTATGCAAACTATTAAAATTCGAATGTATATAGATAAAATGAAGGATGAAGGTTTTAAACCTGTCTTCTCAGCTGTCTGAGAGTCTTGACCAAGAGGTCCGGATTACGGTGAATGCCAACCCAGCTACCGTTCACGAATATTTTTGTAGCTTGAGGAATAATTGCTGGTGATATTTCCTAAAAACGAAAAAACGAGCTTAGTTTTGAAGCATTAAATATTATAGTGTAGCTGGGAAAATGCTAGAAAATGTTATAACCTCAAAATTTTCTGTACTCCACTCATCCAAAAACTCCAAAATGGGATTTGCTGCTGATCCAACTGTTATGTATACCATAAGTGCAAGGTTCTTTACAAGTCCACATGCCTGATAATAAAACAAATGTCAAAATATAAACTTTGGTATCAAAAAAGCATTACGAAAATGATCAAATATTACTTGTCCTTCGGGTGTTTCTGCAGGACACATCATGCCCCAATGAGAATTGTGAAGTTGCCTAGGTTTAGCCAATTTACCTAGTCACATAAAAAAGAAAATTAAAGATAAATAAAATGAGAGGATAAAAAAAAACAACCAAAATAGCATATGACTCACCCTCGCGGCCTATAGGAGAGTTTAATCTCCGTAGATGGGATAGTGTCGAGGCATATGTTAAACGATTGAGCACCTAATTATACAATGCATTTGAATATATAAGTATAATAAAATGAGATACTAATTTAATAAACTATAAAAATAATAAAATTTCTACCTGTGAAACTCCTGCTCTGGTACCAGCTGCATTCGCTTGCCCCCAGTTTCCGGTTGCAAGAGAATACTTAAGCCCACTAGTGATTGTTTTTGCTTTAATTGCAAATTGCAGATTTACATCCTTCCCATTATCAACGCACTAGTTCATGCAAAAAAAAAAAAAATGATTATTGCATAAGTTATAGAAAAGCCTCACATGTAACAAGAAGTTAAATAATAAGCCATCAAAATCTTAAACCTTTTGGACATAGGATCTCACATCCCTTGTTAACTTTCTGAATAACTGCATCGACACCAAGGAATTATGACAAAAAATTCCTTCAAGCTACCAAGAGTGATTTACGACCGGACCCCCTGAGATTTAGTCGTCTTACAAGGAACCCCCATCTGGTTTCCCATTGCAACTTCAACAATCCTTACATAGACACCCCCTAAACCTTCTGAAAATGTTTCCAAAAACCCCCCTGCAAGGGGTGTCCTTATAATTTTTGGAACCACATGGGTTTTTCTGTAATTGCGCTAAACCTCAAGGGATTCGAGTGTAAATCTCTCTGGATAATATCAAAATGTATAAAAATTGCAGACCATTCGAAATAAATTCCCTAGTAAAGGACCAGCAAGGTCAAGCCTCTTATTTGCATAATGATCCCTATCATCTTCTGGCCTTCGTCCAAGTGCGCAGAGTAAGAGTCTATGAATCACATATCTGGAAAAACCGAGACCATCTTATGTACTAGCATCATATATGTATATATTGAGATGAATGACCGTAAAAATTGAAACTAACCCAAAATAATAAGCCTTCTTAGTTTCACAGTACTCCTCAGTTCCAACATGTGGAAGCATCTCCCTTTGAAGGATTTCTTTAGCATACCTATCAAAGATACAAATGATTCATTTGAGCAAAAGAACGTAATAAATCATTAGAGTGCGTAAAATGTGATGCCTACTTAATTCTCCTTTCTTTTGTAACTCCTATAGTAGAGCCTCGCTTGCCAATGTAATCGAGCGCAACCTACAGAATTGCAAAAGTTAAGAACTTGAATAGGTCCTTAAGTAGTAAAAAGAAACTAAATACAAGCACATTTGGTGAAACACAAACAATACAAAATGGAAAATTATACAAGAACCTGTTGACTTTGGATAACAAATGCTTCTTCCAAGGAAGGTCGGAGTAACTCCATCATTTGTGTATCGCGAAAATCATAGCAGATATGTTCAAGAATATCTTTGTCTGCAACAAAACCCAAAGCTCGGAAAACAATTATTATTGGAATTTCAGTCCTAATGTATGGGAGTGTGGCACGAATGTACTGCCCCGAGGATCCCTGCAAATGCAATAAATAAATTTGTCACAAAAGGAAATATTAAATCTAGAAATAAATTTTCAGTCTCTATGTATAAGAAAATAAAATTTAACAGTTACCCCTTTAGCACCAGATCTTGAAAGCATCCTAACAAACATGCCACTGGGTGGCTTGTTTTGGGATTCAGCAATAGACCTTACTTCAGCCACATAAGCATATTTATTGGGCTGTCGTTTCTTAAACACGTAGACATGATTAGTACTCATTTTCTCCTGAGCAATAAGGACTTTCTCACTCCCATTTACTATGAAATATCCACCTTGATCATAAGGGCACTCCCCCAAATCATTTAAGTCTTTCTCGGATAGATGATACAAACTACAATAGCTTGATCTGAGCATTATCGGCACCTAAATACAGAGTAACATATAAGCAAAATGCCCAACAATGGTTCAAAACGAAACTCCATGAGCTAAAACTCAAGTACCTTTCCGATGAAAACTTTGGTGAATTCCTGAGTCTCTTGGACTTCTTCACCGTCATACCCTTTTTGAATGACTCTCTTTGTAACATCAACGTATAAAGGCGAAGAGTAAGTCAAGTTTCTCATCCTTGCGGCTTTCGGATACAATGTGTTAGTCTCCCCATCGGACTCTGTCATCATAGGCTTACTCAGGTATATTTGGCCAAAGCTGATTTTGTAGAATGTCTGCAAGAAGATGCACCAGCTAATATTTCAGCAACTAAGAGCAATTAACTGTATTTTATTCAAATTTGGAGGCTTTTTTTTATATAAATATTTGATGCTGTTTAGTAGCTACATAAATTTATGCAATCATACACAACTTAGAAGCACAATCCTTAGCCAATTTCAGATACAAACATGGTAAAAATCATTTTTTTTACAAAAATTTCTATATAATCACATTTCTTGTCAAAGATAGGAAAATCAAACATGGGTTTAAATCATCCAGCAGAATTTATCATATCATAAATAGATTTATTGCATACATTTGAGCAAGCATGGGAGTAACTTAATTGAACTTAATAAACAAAGAGCTCACTATAAGAGGGTTTAATTCACAACACAACACAACATTTCATTAGTGTTACAGATTATGAATTAAAGAAATAATAACCCGATAATAAATAAATAGATTATGCCATTTTAGTCTTATAGAGAACATTTCCTGCTAAAAGTTCAATAATGTGTTTTAAACGCAGAGTTATTTCCTCTGTAAATGGAAATCTCTATTTTTAATTCAAATCCAATTGCTGAAATTCCCATAAATTGGAGCTTTGAGTTGATCCAACAAAATGAGAGGCACTGAACCTCAACAAAATCGGAGCTTCGACCCGGATTATGCTGGGACTCGGGCCGGATCTCAATGTTTGCGGACTCATCCACAATTTCCTGCATAGTGTTCTGTATGAACTCATCAAACGAATCCAATTGTTGCCTAACCAAACCTTTCTCCTCAAAATACGCACTAATCACCGTCCATGCATCTTCCTGCGATATATCCTCCAATTCGTCGTCGTCTTCCACTAAGTTTCTACTCGGTTCCGGATTCTGATCCGGATCCGGGTACCTGTGCTGATATTCACCGCCGTACATTTCAACAGAAGAGAAATGCAATCAACCGGAAGCTTTTTTTTTCTTCTATTAAACTAATTTCAGGTCCATTATTTCATTTTACTTTTGATTTTATCTGATTTATTGAGTTTGATAGTACAGATTTCAGAAGAAGAACAATAATGTTAGTATTATCGATTTAGAATTTATTGAATTAAAATCCTAACTAATTGATGCTGAATTGCCGGGAATTCTGGTTAGGATTTTTGAAACCCTAGAACGGGTCGAGTGAGTGTACAGAGGTGTGTGTGCAAAATCAGTTACGGGAAAGAGAATGAATACATGCTGAACTTGTGGTGCAATTTATGAGCTTATATACTAGCCGAACCCAAATTAATTACAAGGCAAGTGTAATACACTTGCTTTGGGATTGGATGTAATTCCCAGGAGAATGACCAATCACAAAGCAAGTGCAATACACTTGCTTGGTGGTTGGATGGGTTTGGCCAAGCCAAGCTTGGACACGAATTTTCCGAGGAGAGGTGTTGATAAATTTATTGAATTTACATGTGTTTGTTCCTAGTTTTTAGCTAGTTTGCTTATCTTCTTTCAAATTGTTTTCAGTTATGTATTAGCCTATTAGATAGGAAATTCTTATTCAGACTGGGTTTAACCGAACCAAAAGTAACTACATGACAAGTGTATTACACTTGCTTTGGGATTGGATGTAACTCCCAGGAGAGTGACCAATCACAAAGCAAGTGTATTAAGTTTGGCCAAACCAAGTCTTGACAAGAATTTTCCATAATGGGGGTGCAAACGAGTTGAATAGTGTTGAATGGTATTTGTTAAAGTTTGGATTTAATTTTGTATCGAGCTTGAAATAGTGTTGAATTTGGTTTGAATGTTTAACTAAATGAGTTAAAACGAAATTCTACTGAATGAGTTCGAATCGAGTATAGAGTAATTTGATATTTTTTACATGTATTTTGTCAATTTCTAGTTTATCGAGCTTGAATTGAGATTAAAAAGTTATCAAATGAAAGATGTTACTCAAACTTGTTTGCTAAGTATGATGAAGCGAGCTAGATTCGAGTATTAAGTAGTTTGATTTGATTTTCATCCCTAACCAATAACAACATAGTTAGACATTGATGGGGCAATCTGATTGCATAACACTTAATTAGTGTGATACTTATACGAGGAAATAATATTTGATATTTGATGTATACGTTTGCACGGATAACATTTTGCAATATATAGAGAAGATTGTATTTAGTTTTAAAATGAGTAAATAGCAAATTAACTCCATGTGTTATTTTAAATAGGTAGTTTAAATATGATAAATAAAAAGGCAAAATACCTCCCTGTGTTATTATAAAAGAAGCACACTGCTTCCCTCTTGATTTTTACATTTTTACAAAGGGTTAAAATATCCATTATGCAATATCACAGGGAATTAAAATGCCCATTTACACATATCATATGGAGTTAAATTATCTATTTACACAATCGCAGGGGGTAAAGTGAGGTGAATATGTTGTCAAATGTAAGATTAAATTGGTCATTTTTACATGAAAATAAAGTCTCTGTCACATTATAGAGTGTGTGTAATACCTCCACTAGTAATGAGGTAAATTGCTCATTATTTCATATCACATGGAGGTAAATTGCTCATTATTTCATTTCACCGGAAGATAAATTATTTATTTTCATATCACATAAAAGTAAATTGCCCATTAGACATATAACAGAGAGTTAACTTGTCAAAAACCCGTTTTAAAATTAAGAAGAAACAACTCGATGATTGTATCGATCCTTACAATGAAATTGATATGTAAAAATAATTTAAATAAATCTCATATGTTTTTTCACATCACATCATATAAGACGAGTTGATTAACAAGATCGAAATGTTACACAATTTAGATACTTACAAAAATTTGAATTTTAGACTGTTTCCTTCCCTTGATTTTAATTTGTAGTTTCTTTATTAGATTATTTCAAAACAAGACTCGATTTCCTAATGTTAAGGATATAATCGACAATCCACCTACAAAGGAGATAACAACAAACTCTCACAAACAATATCTTATAGGACACGTGTAGACACCACATTATATCTAGGGTTTATTTGTATCAAATAGTTGCTCTTCATCTAGCTATCAATGAGCACTTTTACATACTTTATAAGAGGCACCAAAACATACAAATTGATATTGAATACAAATATATTCTCTCAACTTATCTGCTACTATTTGTCTTTTATTATGGTATATAGAGCCTAAAAGGACTCACCTCCCTCATTTTCGTCTTTTTTTTCATTTCTTTCGACGGCCATGGAAGACCACACCTCTGCATCTCCCTCTCCCACCATCACTCCTCCCACCTCGTCTTTTCCCTCCAATGGTACTCCTTCTGTAACCATCGCCCCTTTGCCTCCTATATCGATTCCGGTAACACCTCCAGCGTCTCCTCTCACTGACAAGCTTACCAACGAAAAATTTTTGTTGTGGAAAGCTCAAGTTATCCCATTTCTCCGTGGTCACAATCTTTCCCGTTTCATTCATGGTACTCCTTCCCCCTGGCCCCCCAAAGTGTTTGATGGAATGCCTGAACCAAATCCCTCATTTCTTATATGGCAACAACAAGATCAAGCCGTTCTCTCTATTCTCATGTCTTCCCTATCTGAGCCCCTTATTGCTCATGTTCTTGAAGCCACTACCTCTCGTGAGGTTTGGTTAATTCTTGATTCCATGTTTGCCGCTAGATCCCAAGCTCGCTCTACTCAAGTTCTCTTCCAACTTACTAATATGAAAAGGGGTCTGAATCTATTTCTGAATACTACCGCCGTGCGAAGCTCCATGTTGACAGTCTAGCAATGGCTGGAAAAATTATCCCACCCACTGATTTTACAGTTTATCTTCTAAATGGTCTAGGCACGGACTACGACTCTATTGTTACCTCTATTACTACCTAAATCGAAACTCTCACCCCAGCACAAGTCTATTCCCATCTTCTTACGCATGAAGCAATATTGTGTCACCAACTTACTCAACTCACGGCCTCTCCTGAACTCTCGGTAAACCATACCTCGAAATATGGTCCTCAAAATCAGTTACCCAACAGAGGTCGTGGCTCTTATAGGGGAAGAGGAAACTATCGCGGAAAAGGATCAGGCCGATATCGTTTTGGTGGTCGCGGTTTACTCCCAACCCCTGCTCCTTTTAACTCCAACAGACCCGTTTGTCATGTGTACAACAAACCGGGTCATATTGTTGCCCTGTGTTACCATAGTTTTGATTACAACTATCAACCCGCTCCTCCGGGTTCTCTTACGGCAAACTATACAGATGGGCGATGGCCCTTCCTCTTTTTCAAATCAGTCTTCGATAAGTGATTCTTCCTGGTATTCCGACACAGCGACAACTCACCATTTCACAAATGACTTCTCTAATCTCACTATTAACCCGATGGAATACCAAGGAATGGATAATTGTGCAGTTCAATTGTGTAATTGTGGGCTTAATTTCGTGTCCGGATAAAATCATGGGTTGCCCGGTCTAATCCGTCGAACATGTGAGCCACCTCACTTAATTGGGTTGATTTTAATGGCCCAAATTATCATAATTTTCGTGATTTTTTATCCTTCAATGTTGTACTAATTACAAAGAAACTTGAATATTTGATAAAACAATGAAAAAAAAAATCAGATAATTTACTTTCCCACTTTTTTCCATCGTGTTCTTCGCTTGAAGAACCCTAATTGCCGAAAATCAAATTTCTCACAATTTTGTTTCTTTTAATGTTAGAATTAAAATATGTTAGCTTAAAACTTCAATTCCAACTGATTATCCCATTTTTTTCCAGATTTAAATTTGTTCCCTAAGCCCCATTAGTACGGGTTCCGAAGGTTTTGAGCAGGTATATTCTCATAACTTCATTTAAGCCCGTGTAACAAACTTTTCAATGGGTGCTTATGTTCTATACCATTTTGCCCCAAACAAAACCTGATGCGTTCTTCGAATATTTTCCTATTCTAAACTATAGGGCTTTTGCTTTTGCGTTTACTGGAATTTGTTTCGTGTGTTTTGTTTTATTTAAATGTTTCAATTGTTGAAAGTTGTTGTTTTGAATGGGTGAAAAGTTTACCTTTTTATATTTGAATAGGATCTTGAACATTATTATTACAACGACATTGCTAATGGATCCACATTTATTATCATAAATTTTTGGTTTAATTCTCAAACATCATGAGAAGAAAAACAAGTTAAACAAGTGGTTAGCTACAGTTATCTTCGGTACAAACGCACATCCCATTTACACAACGTCCAGAACTTCCACCACCTCCTAAGTCATAGCAATACAAATCACAAGCAGCATCAGTGAACCCTTTGTTGCCACATGTCCCAACAGTTTTGGTGCATTTATTTTGTGCCTCCATTTTTTCAACTGCAATGCATACATTAATTATTAGCCCATTATATAATTAATTTTTTTTTGTCGAATTTCAAGTAGATAGTCATATCAGATGATACATCCATCCTTAATATCTCTACTCTTCGTCATAACAAGCTCTTAACTCAACAAAATTATTTAAATGTTTTTTATTTTCCACACGAAAACAACAAATTCGATAATATAGGAAATTAATTCATATTGTTAGATTACATGAGAAAAAATATTCTGAAAAAAGAAAGATTATGTAAGAAAGTATTAACCGATTTTTCATTGGCGATAAAATATTGGTAACGTTAATTTTATAAATAAAATATGAAGGATATATGTATTTATAAATTAATTATGTTATCGAGTTACAATATTTATTAGATCGGCCTTATTAGTTTAAATTTATATTAGTTCCAATATGTCTACTATTATTGATGGTTTTATTGAATTAGATCCAAATTGATTGGATTAGATCCTGTAATATATGTAATACAATCTAGAACTATTAACGGCCAAGTCATAAACTTGGAGTTTTTTTTTATGTGTAAAGTATATGATAAAATAGAAGTATTAACCAATCTTTTTTTCACTGGCGATGAAATATTGCTAACGTTGATTTTAAAAATAAAATATGAATGATTGTGCGAAAATATGTTTTGGATTGCCTTTGATTGGAGAGATGATAAGATGTTAGTAAAATAATAGTTAGTGCATTTGAAAATTCTAGATATGATTTGAATTGATTTTTTATGCTAAAATTTAGGGTAGAAAATATATATATATATAGTTTCTAAACAAGTACTTTATATGATTTGAGATGTGGTACTAAATGTGATTGGAGGTTGAGTAAAGAGGTTTCGAGTTAGGTAAAAAAAAATCACCCGTCTCATTGGGCTTAATTCGACTCAACTTGGTTTTGACTAGGAGTGGGCTTTTAGGTCGAGTATTTCAGGAACCGTTCCGACCCGATCGGGTATATCCCGTTTGGTACCAAAAATGGGTTATTTTTACATTTAGGGTTGGGTAACCAATACAAAATTTTTATTCATGTTGGATTTTGGGTATTGATTTTACACTTGAACGGATATTCGGGACCCGAAAATGTTGTGTTGATAACAAGAAATATACTTATATATGGTAAAAATATCATCCTCAAATTAGCCTCATGCATTTCATTACATATTTACACTTTAACTAGTATCAAATGATTATTATATTAAATATATTAAATTTCTTGTACTATACACATATATATTTAAAAGAAAAAAGAAAAAAATGTAAATTTCGGGTTATCCGAACCCGAAAAGTCGGGTACCCGAAAATTTTAGGTACCCACCTAAACGGACATGTTTCGTGAGTGAAAAATCAACACATGCTGTGTTGGGTACCCAATCCGAAACTCCCGGCCCGATCCCGTAACAAAATTGATCCATAAAAGCCCAAATTGTTATGATTCTTACTCAATTTTAAAACATGTTAAAATAGTTTACTTGTATTTTTTTTTCAAAATAATGTAACTACATAAGAAATTACTTTTACCTGAAGTAAAGATGAGCATAATTAGAATGCAAAAAGTTGGATTGACAGCTGCCATTTGGTCGTGAAATTAATGTGGTCCACAAATGTAAAGATATTGGTATTGGTATTGGTGATTTTTACGTCATGTACATCACATGTATATATACTGGAATTTAAGTCATGCTTTTAAATTTACTATAATTGTTATACTATGATTGACGAAATTCATCATTTGATTGCCGGTATATATTGTAAATTGGTTCAGAATCTAGTTCACTACATTTACATAATATTATTTGTAAATTTAGAACAAAGATCATATAATTCAATAAACATTTATAGTAGTAATTCATATGATGTTACCTTATATTAGGTTCATTTTGGTAGGTTGATTCATTAAATTTTTGGTATAATTCTCTACGTATGAAGTCAATTTACACAATATTATTATTGGCTATGTCAATAATTTATACCAATTACTTTAACATTGGCAGTTTATCACAATTACAAATTAAATTCAATTAATATATGCTCCACAGATTGTCCATACCTAATTTCATGAGGTAAATCTCATCGTCTGATTTATAAAATCTTATAAATTTAATATAAGAAAATCAAATGTCCAATGCAGGGAATTCTTCTTATATTGAGTGAAGGGAATTGTTACATATTTGTTAATAAAATAACATTGTATCCCTCAATCCTCTTTTCAAGAAAAAATATTATCTTCGAATATAGATAAACTTCACTTGTGACTCGCCTTTTTATTTAAATTTAATATTATAAACATCATCACTACAAAGAAAAGGAGTATATGCTAATGTTAATAGAATATGTTGTAACATTAAAGTATCATACGTGATATATATTTAGTGACAAGGGATGATGGATAATCACATTTGGAACCAAAAATAGTTCCCGTATATAATTAATTTCTCCATATTTAGTTCTACTTAAATATATTGTGAATTTTCTCCATTTCGGCTCCTTGTATTTGTCCCCCAATTCTCAAATGTAAAGATTGAAGGTCCATATAGTTGTGCAACGGTGCTAGTAATAATTATCTATGAGTTAGCGGGTTGGCTAGAATTTGTTGGTCTCAGTGCCGACCCAAGTGTTAGGCAACTTGGTCAGAGCCTAGGGGCCCCAGTGTGGAGGCCCCGCAAAATTTACCCCCATAAAAATTGAAAAAATAAATATTTCTATTTTATTAGTTACTTTACACAACAAACTCTCACAAATAAATCTAATAGAACACGTGTAAACACCACATTATATCTAGGGTTTATTTGTATCAAATAGATGCTCTTCATCTAGCTATAAATGAGCACTTTTACATACTTTATAAGAGGCACAAAAACATACAAATTGATACTGAATACAAATATATTCTCTCAACTTATCTGCTACTATTTGTCTTTTATTATGGTATATAGAGCTGTTACGTTCCAAATACGAGTACGTAATCGCGCAAGTATACGTTCGTTTACAAGTAATAAAGTGATAAGGGGTGTCGAACCCACGAGGAATCAAACGAATAATTACCAAGATCTATTCTATTAACTTACTTGAACTTATGTAAATGATAGTAGTGAGATTGTTGTTTGATACTCCAACTAAAGTGAAGTGATTAAGAGATATCTAAGTACTTAACTTGTTAATAAGATAAAGACATCTAGGATTTTACGTCACCTAGTTCAATTCAAGATAAATAACTCGACAATAGATAACTATGCTTGTGTTTGCTATTCAAGGATTCAATGACGTTCGTATGTATCTTCCGAGTTGCATACAAACCTATCGAATTAAACTAATCCAATTTATGCCTAAATGGACTAAGATCTAATCGAAGCATTAAACTCAAACCTTAAACGAATACGAAACGACCTAGGTATATGTCTATCCTAGAATCGAATCACAATCCAATTTCATAATCAAATCCTCAAAATCACTATGTCTAGCAATCAAGAATCAATAATTTTCACCTCAAAGTTGGCCAAACCTTAAGACGAACAATAAGCACGAGATCGGATTAACGAACACATGTAAGCATCATATCAACCATCATATCATCATTTAATCAAGAATCAAACATAGGATCAATAAAAACCTAGAATAAATGTGATTAGCTACTCATAGCAATAATTATATCATTCATTACATTAATGAAAGCCATAAATGTAAATGAACAAAGTAAAAGAGTTAGAGTAAGCTTAGGTAGTGAAATCTATATCAACTCCTCCCTCAAGCCTTTGTTGTTCTTTATTCAAAAGTGCAAGCAAAAGCCTTCTTCTTCAATGGAGGCAAGATGATAAAAAGATGATAGGAGTTGTGTTTGATTTCTCCACTTTTATCCTAACCTAGTGAAACAATAATCCCCTAATGTCTAAGTTGCCCCAAAAACTATCACAACCAAGACCAAAATGTCCCCAACAAGTTTACAATTACAATTGGAAGATAGGGAAATTATGTACAAAAACACCCCTGCTTCCCGCAGACAAATATCTGCTGGTAGCAGGGGTACACCGCGGTGTGTGTTTCCCACACCGCGGTGTGACAAGACTTACACCGCGGTGTGAGTTTCACACACCGCGGTGTGACACAGGCAGTAAGTTTTCTGCCCTGCCGTACTTCCTTCCGAGCAGCATATCTTTTGATTCCGAACACCGATTGCGGATCCGTAAAGTCCGTAGCGTAGCTAACTCACTCATCTATGACATATCCAAAATTCAACTCATTTGGATCATCCATGATAAATTTGTGCATGTTTTAGTGAGCAGCTATCTACAATCTTGTACAATTTGCTTCGGGTTCTTTTTCCTTTGAAGCTCAAGTCTGACTCGCGGGGTGGTTAGAATGACTCGCATTCATTGATACGAAACTCCGAATCACTCTAAGTTGTCGTTTCCTACAAATCACGGAGAAAACGATCAAAACACGAACAAAAACACAAAAACCGAACAAAGGCCAAACGAAGGGGCCAAAGAAGGAAAAGCCACGCAAACACGCAAAAGCAAGCAAAGCTCGGATTAAAACAAGACGTTTTGGGCTTAAGAATGCATGAGATAATGACGTTTTCACGGCATTATCAACACCCCCAAACTTAAACGATTGCTCGTCCCCGAGCAAAGAAAACAAAAGACAAGTATCAAACATGCATACTTATGATCAAAACGCCAAAACTTAACAATTTCAAATTATTTTTCGAACAAGTTCTACGTGTGTGTGTGATGGCTTTGGCTGGATTCTATCTTAGGTGAATACGTCCCAATAGATCAAAATCATCGGTTCTAATTGCGCGGACTCCTAAGGTTTTGACAAAGAGTCTCTCCTAGCCGTAGATTTCCAACTTAATGTTCAAATCACATTACGAAGCTAAGTTGTAGGCATTTTAAGAGTGTTGTCCCTATTCTTGAACTAGTTAACAATTTTAGTCCCTAGCTGTTTCTCACCATACTTTGCTTTTTCTTTTGATTTACAATGATAACATAGCACTTGTGCTTTACAATGATTATACAATAACAAACTAGCACTAATGATGAAGATTGCTTGTGCTTCTAGACATTTAACTTTTTGGGCTACTAGCACCATTCCTTTCCTTTGTGCATTTCATTTGAACTTTTCATTACAAAACTTGCACCATTACAACGAAATAGAGTAATTACAAAAATAATCCAATAATTTCATCATTTGAAGGCTTAGCCTTTCTTTTCTCTCATAGAAGTGCATACATTTTAGCAACTTCTCTACTCGTTTCTTTTAAGAGCTAGGTGTTCAAAGGTTTTTTTTTCATTCTTGAAAAGGGTTCACTCCCCCAAACTTAAGTCATTTTGTTCCTTTTACACTTCGTTTTCAAACTAAAGTTTGGAGAGAATCTAAGTTACACAAAAGGAATCCTAGAACCTATTATCACTAATGTTCATTATCCACCTTAAATACAACCTAGCCTTAGCCAATGTGCTCAAATTTTTGTAGAACATGTTCAAATAATAATAAGAATTTGAAAAATTTTGGCGGGTCGACCTAGCATGTATGCAAGTACTTGCGACCTCTCTCCCCCAAACTTAAAACGCACAATGTCCCCATTGTGTGAATTTAGAAAAATGGAGGGAGGTTGACACGACAAAACAACGCACGAAAGAAAAACAAACACACAAACGCAACAACACAAAACAAAGAAAAGCGGTAAATGAAAGAGCACGGTTCTAATATAATAATAAAGCAATGAAATACAATCATCGTCTCAAACAAACTTCAACCTAGCAATTCAAGTCATAAACAATATCCCAATCTCCGAACAAAATAAAACAGTACCAATACAAGACGGAATCAATGATATAACATTTTAGAACAATTTAAACCGACGGAAATGTGAAAAATGTAAAGCAAACGCCCCTTTTTGCTAATCATGATGTTCAAACATCCCGCGGTAGTTTTCCGTCTTTTACTGGTCCCGTGCATCTCGGGCAAGCTCTTCTTGCTCATCAATATGCATATCAGCTACCTCATCGGGTTCCTGTCCCGCATACTCGTGAAAGTTGGGACGCGGTGGAAAGGCAGGTAGCGGTAGGGCATCAAATCTGGCATCCCCAAGAATCGCCCGAAAGGCCATGTCATGCCGATCACTCAAAGTAGTGAGGAAGTTTGACGTGTACTCCTGGTAGACATTGAAATCCCTTCGAAGAGCTGTCAACCCTTGTTGTTCACGAGGCACCCGCTGGAAGTTTCCAGCTGGAGGGTTCTGTCTAGGTGCAAAGTTCTGATAGGTAAGGCCCAAAGAGGCACAAATGGATGCATTCCCGATCGGTTTACCCAGCCGACACACTTCCTGCATAACACCAAAATCGACACCTGCATTCTTACACAGACCAAAAATTAGATATGGGAAGATAAAGCTCTTCTGCTTGGCGGATGTACGATCAATGGTGCTCCGGAGCCGAGCGTGGATAACTTTTCCAAGGTTGAACTTGAGGCCTTTGGTGAGGGCATAAAGAAGGGGCACTCGATCATCACCGTATGTAGTGTTATATGAGGTTGGTGCGAGGTGAGAGCACATTACGGTTGCCCATGCCTTTGCTTCTTGCTTCATTAGACCATGACGAAGCGGCTCGTATGTGATCGTGTTCTCGATCGAGAGAAAAGCTTTCATTCTTGCTAATTGGTGCTTCTCAATCTCCCCTCTTCGTAACAAATCATCTGTTTCATCTCTCTGATCCTCGGGCCATACGATGTGATAGAACTCGTTGATGGCTTCCGGGGTAAAGCTAACTTCCACACCCCGAACCCAAGCAACTTCCGTGGCCTTGGCAAAATGGGCATTTGCATAAAACTCTCGTGCGATCTCTCCGGGGAATGTATCTCGCACGGGTCTTTGAAGTAGAGCATTCCAACCCCGAGCCTCGATTTGATCATAGAGAAGTGGGTACGCCGCCCTATCATAGGTTATGTACCTCTCGGCCAAGAACTTCTTTTCCAAGTCTTCGTAAAACGAATCTTGAGCCGGCTTTGATAGGAACCGGGTGGTATCATAGTCTTCCTCCTCGACCATGGGTTCTTTTCCTTTCGAGTTTCTAGTGCGTTTAGGAGGCGCACGTGAACTCCCACCTCTAATCCTAGGCATGCTTTCAATATATTCAAAATCAACTAAACAAGCCAACAATCAATTCACAATTGCTACCAAACAACCCTCAAACAAAAATCACGAAAGAATTCACACTAACAACCAAAATCTCTTCATTGAGGCATTTTGTCGAACACCTTGTCTACACCCCCAAACTTACTCCTTTTCTACAATGTATTCCAAAATCTCCACCCAATAATGCAATACCAACAAAAGTTTAGCCACACTTACCTTTTTGGATGCACACCACCGGTTGAAATCGAAGAATTTCGACTTAGAAGTTTTAGGGATGAATTTGGTTTTTGGTTGAGTGTAGGGGAAATTGAAGGTTTAAGGTGATTTAGTGAATTGTTGTGAGTGATTTGGAGTTGGTATGAGTGAGGAGAGATTGAGAGTATCGGGGGGGATGGATTCGTGAGAGACGAGTGAGGGGAGGGATTTTCGTGAGAGACGGAGTGATTAAAAGTGAGGGAGAGGTTATGAGAAATGGAGGGGTTCTACGGGTTTAAAAGCCCTGGAGATTACACGCCGCGGTGTATTTTAAACACACCGCGGTGTGTTATGAATTGCACCGCGGTGTATGTATGTTTCACCGCGGTGTATGATAGGCAGAAACTGAGCAAAGTTTCTGGAAAAATTGCGCCGCGGTGTGATTAGTTACACCGCGGTGTGAAAGGAACTTGCACCGCGGTGCATAAATTTTACACCGCGGTGTGTTCCACGCCAGAAACAGAGGAAACTCTCTGGAAATTTTGCACCGCGGTGTATTTTAAATTGCACCGCGGTGTATTATTTCCAGAGACTTTTTCAGTGTTTTGAATACAAAACTCACCGAGGTAAGTTATGTTCAAAATCTGAATACTTTCAAAACAACTTAATTCAAAAACTCACCTCGATTTTCGATTGGCTCACTTTCACAATTCCCCACTTGTATTTCCATGCTCGACTTCGCTACGTTGTCGTGCACAATCATTACCTACAACAAAACACACAAGAATGAGAAATCAACAGACACGACACGCAACAACAAAAACAACAAGACAACGAAAAAGAAAAACAAAAAGCTTGGGTTGCCTCCCAAGGAGCGCTTGTTTATAGTCGTGAGCTCGACTTTGATACGTTGAAACTAGCTTGGGTGACTTTGAATCCCTTTCGGACTCCATTTGACTCTCATTGGCCCATTCTTCATGCAACCGCAATCTAGGAGATTGGAAGAACATTGTTCATCCTTCTTTGTTTCTTCCGAATTGATCTTCTTTCTCATATACGGATTCTTCTTTCGATGCCTTTTCCTCTTCCTTGAGCCCACCTTAAACGGATTATCTTTCTTGGTTTCTTTGTGGACTTCATCATTCCATGACTCATTCTTTCTCACCTTGTCAATCATGTAGCAAACAATAGGGGTTATAGAATTAGGTATATCACCGAAAGCATTAAATTTAACCTCCTCGTTTTCCACACGCATAGTGAGTTCTCCTTTTGACACGTCAATGAGAGTTTGTCCCGTGGCTAAGAATGGTCTTCCTAGGATGATTGGGACATCTTCGTCGGCCTCACAATCTAGAATGATGAAGTCGGCCGGAAATATGAATTTGTCGACTTTAACTAGCACGTCTTCAATTTTTCCCTTCGGGTACGTGATAGAGCGGTCGGCAAGTAGAAGCGTCACGGAAGTCGGTCGAGCTTCTCCAATACCCAATTTCTTAAACACCGACATAGGCATGAGGTTTATGCTTGCGCCTAAATCACACAAGGCCTTCCCTTGGTATTTATCTCCGATGGCAATCGGGATGGTGAATTTTCCGGGGTCCTTTAGCTTTGGAGGAAGCTTCTTTTGGACCATGGCACTACATTCCTCGGTTAAAGCAACCGTTTCAAATTCTCCAAACCTTCTTTTCTTTAATAGCACATCTTTCATGAACTTCGCATACTTCGGCATTTGCTCGAGAGCTTCTACCAAAGGAATATTTATGTGCAACTGTTTCAAAATTCCCATGAATTTTTCAAATTGTTTTTCCTCTTTATTCTTTTGAAACTTTTGAGGAAAGGGAGGAGTTGGCTTGCTTGTGGGTATGGGTGTCAAAGAAATGGGTTCTTTCGGCACCTCCTTTTCCGACTCCACTTCTTCAACCAAAGACTCTTTACTCCCGTTTTGAGTCTCCTCGGCTTCCATTGGATTTTCATTAGGCATAGCCGGACCTTCATACCGTTTTCCATTCCTCAAGGAAATAGCATTAATATGTTCAACTGTACCTTGATTCGGCGATTCGGTTGTACTCGGCAAAGCTCCCGGGGGTCTTGCACTTAAAGCTTGGGCAACCTGCCCCATTTGCAATTGAAGATTCCTTAATGCCCCCGAGTGTTCTTGCAACTGTTTGGAAACATCTTCCAACTTAGAATCGTTGGTAACCATGTATTTGGTGGTGTGCTTCATGAACTCACCAAATGCATCCTCCCATGCTGGTTTTGATTCAACGGGCTGTTTTTGTCTTTCTTGAAACCCGGGAGGTGCGGAGGATTGATGGCCTCCTTGATAAGGTTGTTGGCCATTATTTGGATTACTCCAAGAGAAGTTTGGATGCTTTTGCCAATGAGGGATATAGTTGTTTTGGTATGATTGGTGTCCTTGATTGTTTCGATAGTTATTCCCAAGGTAATTCACCGCCTCGGGATTTCCGGGACACATCTCATAAGAATGAGCTCCTCCACACGTCACACAACTAGGTGGCATGGCTTGTACTTGTTGGACTATTTCCGGCTTTTGGCCAAGTTTGTCCACTTTATTGCTCAAAATCGCCATTTGGGCACTCAATGCCGTGATTGCATCCAATTCGAGTCTTCCGGGAGTAGATTTAGCGGAGGTTGCTCTCTCGGACGTCCAAGAGTGATTGTTATAAGCCATGGTATCAAGAATTTCCCACGATTCATCGTAAGACTTAGAAAGCATAGCACCACCCGCAGTGGCATCGACTAGAGCTCTAGTAGGTCCATGCAACCCATTGTAAAATGTTTGCATTAGAATATACTCGGCTATGCCGTGGTGTTGACATTTCTTCAACAACTCTTTGAATCTGGCCCAAGCTTCGTACAAAGACTCTTGATCTAGTTGCCGTAATCCTAGAATATCATTCCTCAATTTAGTAGTCTTCGGGGGAGGGAAAAACTTCCTCAAGAACTTCCCGGTTAGATCTTCCCAAGAAGTTATAGATTGGGATTGTAGAGAATCCAACCAATCTTTTGCGAGGTCCCTCAATGAGTATGGAAATAGCATCAACCGCAAGATATCCTTTGTTACACCCGCAATGATGAATGAATCACTAGTCATCATAAACTTCTTCAAGTGAGCATGAGGATCTTCACTAGAATGACCTCCAAATTGACCTTCGGCATTTAGCATATTGAACATTACCGGCTTGAGCTCAAAGTTAGGTGCCGTAATGGTAGGTCCGACAATGCAAGAACCGAGCTCATCCAACTTAGGTGTACCATACTCATTAATAGGTCGATTCCTATTATTTGGCTCTTCGGGAGCAATTTGTATCGGGTTCACCATAGCCGGATTAACTCCTTGATTTTCCATAGGTGAAGATTCACCCTTTTTCTTTTTCTTCCTTGCTTTTCTTCGCTTTCTAAAGGTCCTCTCAATCTCCGGATCAACAAGAGTAAGAGGTAGTGTCGAAGCTCTTGGCATACACTAAGAGAAAGGTACCTATGAAGACAAAGATCACAAAGTAAATAACAAATCCAAGCTAAGTACACAAGAATATAAATTGGCAATAATCGTTACAACTCCCCGGCAACGGCGCCAAAAACTTGTTACGTTCCAAATACGAGTACGTAATCGCGCAAGTATACGTTCGTTTACAAGTAATAAAGTGATAAGGGGTGTCGAACCCACGAGGAATCAAACGAATAATTACCAAGATCTATTCTATTAACTTACTTGAACTTATGTAAATGATAGTAGTGAGATTGTTGTTTGATACTCCAACTAAAGTGAAGTGATTAAGAGATATCTAAGTACTTAACTTGTTAATAAGATAAAGACATCTAGGATTTTACGTCACCTAGTTCAATTCAAGATAAATAACTCGACAATAGATAACTATGCTTGTGTTTGCTATTCAAGGATTCAATGACGTTCGTATGTATCTTCCGAGTTGCATACAAACCTATCGAATTAAACTAATCCAATTTATGCCTAAATGGACTAAGATCTAATCGAAGCATTAAACTCAAACCTTAAACGAATACGAAACGACCTAGGTATATGTCTATCCTAGAATCGAATCACAATCCAATTTCATAATCAAATCCTCAAAATCACTATGTCTAGCAATCAAGAATCAATAATTTTCACCTCAAAGTTGGCCAAACCTTAAGACGAACAATAAGCACGAGATCGGATTAACGAACACATGTAAGCATCATATCAACCATCATATCATCATTTAATCAAGAATCAAACATAGGATCAATAAAAACCTAGAATAAATGTGATTAGCTACTCATAGCAATAATTATATCATTCATTACATTAATGAAAGCCATAAATGTAAATGAACAAAGTAAAAGAGTTAGAGTAAGCTTAGGTAGTGAAATCTATATCAACTCCTCCCTCAAGCCTTTGTTGTTCTTTATTCAAAAGTGCAAGCAAAAGCCTTCTTCTTCAATGGAGGCAAGATGATAAAAAGATGATAGGAGTTGTGTTTGATTTCTCCACTTTTATCCTAACCTAGTGAAACAATAATCCCCTAATGTCTAAGTTTCCCCAAAAACTATCACAACCAAAACCAAAATGTCCCCAACAAGTTTACAATTACAATTGGGAGATAGGGAAATTATGTACAAAAACACCCCTGCTTCCCGCAGACAAATATCTGCTGGTAGCAGGGGTACACCGCGGTGTGTGTTTCCCACACCGCGGTGTGACAAGACTTACACCGCGGTGTGAGTTTCACACACCGCGGTGTGACACAGGCAGTAAGTTTTCTGCCCTGCCGTACTTCCTTCCGAGCAGCATATCTTTTGATTCCGAACACCGATTGCGGATCCGTAAAGTCCGTAGCGTAGCTAACTCACTCATCTATGACATATCCAAAATTCAACTCATTTGGATCATCCATGATAAATTTGTGCATGTTTTAGTGAGCAGCTATCTACAATCTTGTACAATTTGCTTCGGGTTCTTTTTCCTTTGAAGCTCAAGTCTGACTCGCGGGGTGGTTAGAATGACTCGCATTCATTGATACGAAACTCCGAATCACTCTAAGTTGTCGTTTCCTACAAATCACGGAGAAAACGATCAAAACACGAACAAAAACACAAAAACCGAACAAAGGCCAAACGAAGGGGCCAAAGAAGGAAAAGCCACGCAAACACGCAAAAGCAAGCAAAGCTCGGATTAAAACAAGACGTTTTGGGCTTAAGAATGCATGAGATAATGACGTTTTCACGGCATTATCAAGAGCCTAAAAGGACTCACCTCCCTCATTTTCGTCTTTTTTTTTCTTTATTTCGGCGGCCATGGCAGACCACACCTCTGCATCTCCCTCTCCCACCATCACTCCTCCCACCTCGTCTTTTCCCTCCAATGGTACTCCTTCTGTAACCATCGCCCCTTTGCCTCCTATATCGATTCCGGTAACACCTCCAGCGTCTCTTCTCACTGTCAAGCTTACCAACGAAAACTTTTTGTTGTGGAAAGCTCAAGTTATCCCATTTCTCCGTGGTCACAATCTTTCCCGTTTCATTGATGGTACTCCTTTCCCCCGGCCCCCAAGGTGTTTGATGGAATTCCTGAACCAAATCCCTCATTTCTTATATGGCAACAACAAGATCAAGCCGTTCTCTCTATTCTCATATCTTCCCTTTCTGAGCCCCTTATTTCTCATGTTCTTGAAGCCACTACCTTTCGTGAGGTTTGGTTAATTCTTGATTCCACGTTTGTCGCTAGATCCCAAGCTCGCTCTACTCAAGTTCTCTTCCAACTTACTAATATGAAAAAGGGGTCTGAATCTATTTCTGAATACTACCGCCGTGCGAAGCTCCTTGTTGACAGTCTAGCAATGGCTGGAAAAATTATCCCACCCACTGATTTTACAGTTTATCTTCTAAATGGTCTAGGCACGGACTACGACTCTATTGTTACCTCTATTACTACCCAAATCGAAACTCTCACCCCAACACAAGTCTATTCCCATCTTCTTACGCATGAAGCAAGATTGTCTCACCAACTTACTCAACTCACGGCCTTTCATGAACTCTCGGTAAACCATACCTCGAAATATGGTCCTCAAAATTAGTTTCCCAACAGAGGTCGTGGCTCTTATAGGGGGAGAGAAAACTATCGCGGAAGAGGATCAGGCCGAGGTAGTTTTGGTGGTCGCGGTTTACTCCCAACCCTTGCTCCTTTTAACTCTAAGGCCATCTCCAACCGAGCCGGCAACCGGGCATAAGGGGGGGTTGCCGGCGGTGCTCGGTTGGAGATGACAAAAGGCATGAGGGGAGAAAGGCGGGCAGGCAACCTCGAGCAGGCATGAGGGCATGCAGGCGGTCATTGAATGACCGCCTGCTTGCCTGCTGGGCAAAGCGCCCAGCAGGCTGAATTGATATATGGGTGGCCAGGCCACCCATTGGTTCTATATACTTTTTTTTTTTTTTTTTTAGTTTATTTATTTTTCTTGCACTTTTTTTTTTTCTTTTGTGTGTTGATTATTTCTTGCACTTGGCTGAATTGATTACGCCTCTTTTCTTGTTTTAGTTAATTTTTTTGTTTAATTAATTAAATTTTAAATATTATGTTAAATTATTTTTAAAATTTTGTAAAATAATTTTATTTATAATAATATTGTGTAAAATTGTAATTAGCTTTTTTTATTTTTAATAACATTGTATTTTTTTTATTTTGTGTTAATAACGTGATTAGTTTAAAATTTTTATATTCCTAAAATTCATACAAATAAAAGAATTAATAATAAGTTTTGTTATTTTTCGTTAATTATGTTAATCATTGTTGTTTTCCATTAATTATGTTTAGTTGTTGTTGATTTTCTTATTATTAAGAATGCCTTAATTTTCATGGTTATGTAACTATTAAAAAAAATTATTATGATTTTTATTAATTTTATTATTATTATTATTATTATTATTAAAATAAGTTTGAATAGGGAGAGTGGGGAAAGTGAGAGTGGAGAAAATTGTGAAATTGAATTAATGGATGTTGATTGCCCTTCGGATGGAGATGAGTAATCGAAAAGGCATGAGGGCAAGGCAAGAGGGCAAGGCAATTGGACAATTAGGCAAGCAATTGGGCAATTGGGCAATTGGGCAAGGGCTTCGGTTGGAGATGGCCTAACAGACCCGTTTGTCAAGTGTGCAACAAACCGGGTCATATTGCTGCCATGTGTTACCATCGTTTTGATTACAACTATCAACCCACTCCTCCGGCTTCTCTTACGGCAAACTATACAGCTGGCCCTTCCTCTTTTTCAAATTAGTCTTCGATAAGTGATTCTTCTTGGTATTCCGACACATCAGCAACTCACAATTTCACAAATGACTTCTCTAATCTCACTATTAACCCGATGGAATACCAAGGAATGGAGCAAGTTCGGGTAGGTGATGGTTCGAGTTTTCCTATTCACCATGTTGGCGGCTCTTCCATTCCTTCAAACAATGGCAAATTCTCTCTCCCTACTATATATCATGTTCCTCTTATTTCCAAAAACTTACTCTCTGTACAAAAATTTTGCACTGATATTGATGTATTTTTTAAGTTTCATTCCAATTTTTTCTATGTGAGGGACTCCAAAACTCGGACGGTTCTTCTTCGAGGCCCTACTAAAAATGGTCTCTACTTTCTCCCGTCGTATTCTACCCCACCGCAAGCAAATATCAGTGTTCGAGCCACCCCGTCTCTTTGGTACACGCGTCTCGGTCATCCTTCCATGAAGTTAGTCCAGCAAGTGTCTCTGCCTATTCACAAATCAAAGACTCCAGCTCTCTGCTCCGCTTGTTGTCAAGCCAAAATGCATCAACTACCATACACTCCTTCCTTACAAAAGTCACCTACAAAGGAGAACAACAAACTCTCATAAATAATAACTTATAGGACACGTGTAGACACCACATTATATCTAGGGTTTATTTGTATCAAATAGATGCTCTTCATCTAGCTATAAAAGAGCACTTTTACATATTTTATGAGAGGCACGGAAACATACAAATTGATACTGAATACAAATATATTCTCTCGACTTATCTGCTACTATTTGTCTTTTATTACCTAAGAAGTTATATTTTTTAAAATTATCTTATAACATAAAGTAATGATTTAACATAATTAATTATCAACCACTACTTTTAAAGGAAATAATTATAAAATATCAAAAGGTTTCGTTTAAATAAATGGATGAAGAATTTTATTGATTTGTCACGATTAAATTAAATGTCATTAACATACATTTTATTAAACTAATTGTAGATTGTATATTGTTTTTTTTTATTTCAAGTTTTTCGTTTCCTTTTTTATTTGTGAAAATTTAATATGGGCGAGTCTGATACGAGCTCAAATATTTACTTGCGAATAATAATGTTGCGAAAAAAGAGAGAAAATTATGTTGCCTTCTGTTATTTGCAAAAAATACTTGTCTAACTAGTAATTAGATACAAACAAATAAGTTAGCACAAAACGTTGACATGGCCGAGTTGGTCTAAGGCGCCAGATTAAGGTTTTGGTCCGAAAGGGCGTGGGTTCAAATCCCACTCTCAACATTCTATATTTTTACTCCTTAATTTCTACTTATTACAAATTTTATGGGCTGAATTTAGCTTTTTAGCTTTCCTTGTCGCTTCTAGCCTCATTTAGGATAATCAGTGGGCTGGATTTCCATTTTCAAAATAACTTTTCCTAGTATTCAATTTTAACTTTTAAGCAAATTATTACACGTGATCTTTTCTTCTTATTTGTGGAAAAATCAACTAGAAGGAAAGAAGATATGAATGTACACATATTATATCTGATTCTTAATGGTTTAATTGTAGCTAAAATCTTTTAAGACAAGTGTAATACATTTGTTTTATAATTGAGTAATTCTTCTTAAAGAGCGATACACATACAATATCTTTAGATTGAGTAGTGTGGTGAAATGCGACTATTTTTCGGAATCATGAATGCAAAATAATTTAATGAAATTTGATCTAAAATACAGTTTTGTGAAGTTTGAGACTAAAATAACAAAAGTATAGAAAGTAGTTGGGTTCAAATAGCAATTTCATAAGGTAAGGGACCGATATGATGAGGGTCAACTTATACGAGACTAAAAATGCAAATTTTCTAAGAATTGTCCTATCAAATTTGTATGAAACTTTATCGTTGAGAAATCCTAATAAAGATGTATCTTCATGAAACGTGAAGGATAATTAATAACCGATTTCTTGTGACCCAAACATTACCCATTAAAATAAAACTAATTTTTCTTCACTTCTTAAAGAAGCTATGAAAGTAACAAAAATTCTACTATTGGTCTATTTATTGGTTTATTTATAGGACTAGTTCTCACAATATAACGAATTCATGTCCATATTGATGAATGGTTTTTTCGATGAGCCTTTAACAATATGAAGTCATCGGTCGATAAGATCAATCCGAACTCCACTTTAAGGGAACCTGACCTGCACTCAAAGAAACTCGTTAGGGCTCTCAGGGGTTGTCCCCGGCGAAGACCCTCCGATGCTTAAGTCAGATCAAATCGAGGAGATAAAGTAGTAGATGCATCGTAAAAAATGCGTACCTCCATTTATGAAATGAGAGGGGTATTTATAGAGTTGAAAGCGGATCTTTGGATCGGTCGGATCTTTTGGGTCGGTCGGGTTTTAATCGGTTTGTCCGAATTGAGATGTATATGTCGATCTGGTCATAGTTCGATTGACATGGATGCATGTATATTGATGATATATAGTGTTTTCTTCCACGTGTTTAAGTTGACTAAGTGCCACGTAAGGATATCCAAAATATGGTATATCAATAGTCCCCCAAGTTCGAGAGTTCGATTGTAAATCGAAGTTTTGAAGTTTGTAATAGTCCCTTAAGTTCTTGATGTCAATCGACGAGCGGAGCATGTCGATTTTTAGATGAACGGTTGTATCTTTTGGCTCAGTTTGACATCAGTTTTTTGAATGATAACTTTGTTTATGATCGATGTTTTGAATGTTTTAGACCTAATTTAGGTCGATATTTGATGTCGACCTATTATTTCTTTAACACGCAGGTCGATCGAGGCTTCATAGCTGTCAGTGTTTCTTCAATTTAGGTCGATCGAGGCTTCAAAGCTGTCGATCGCCTTTTGTCTTTGATCTTCTTTAACACTTATTAATAGTGTTTCTTAAATTTAGGTCGATCGAGGCTTCAAAGCTGTCGATCGCCTTTTGTCTTTGATCTTCTTTAACACTTATTAATAGTGTTTCTTAAATTTAGGTCGATCGAGGCTTCATAGCTGTCGATCGCCTTTTTATCTTCAATTTTCTTCAACACTTATTAATAGTGTTTCTTCAATTTAGGTCGATCGAGGCTTCAAAGCTGTCGATCGCCTTTTTATCTTCAATTTTCTTCAACACTTATTAATAGTGTTTCTTCAATTTAGGTCGATCGAGGCTTCAAAGCTGTCGATCGCCTTTTTATCTTCAATTTTCTTCAACACTTATTAATAGTGTTTATTCAATTTAGGTCGATCGAGACTTCAAAGCTGTCGATCGCCTTTTTATCTTCAATTTTCTTCAACACTTATTAATAGTGTTTCTTCAACTTAGGTCGATCGAGGCTTCAAAGCTGTCGATCGCCTTTTTATCTTCAATTTTCTTCAACACTTATTAATAGTGTTTCTTCAACTTAGGTCGATCGAGACTTCAAAGCTGTCGATCGCCTTTTTATCTTCAATTTTCTTCAACACTTATTAATAGTGTTTCTTCAACTTAGGTCGATCGAGGCTTCAAGGCTGTCGATCGCCTTTTTATCTTCAATATTCTTCAACACTTATTAATAGTGTTTCTTCAACTTAGGTCGATCGAGGCTTCAAGGCTGTCGATCGCCTTTTTATCTTCAATTTTCTTCAACACTTATTAATAGTGTTTCTTCAATTTAGGTCGATCGAGGCTTCAAAGCTGTCGATCGCCTTTTTATCTTCAATTTTCTCCAACACTTATTAATAGTGTTTCTTCAATTTAGGTCGATCGAGGCTTCAAAGCTGTCGATCGCCTTTTTATCTTCAATTTTCTTCAACACTTATTAATAGTGTTTCTTCAATTTAGGTCGATCGAGGCTTCAAAGCTGTCGATCGCCTTTTTATCTTCAATTTTCTTCAACACTTATTAATAGTGTTTCTTCAACTTAGGTCGATCGAGGCTTCAAAGCTGTCGATCGCCTTTTTATCTTCAATTTTCTTCAACACTTATTAATAGTGTTTCTTCAATTTAGGTCGATCGAGGCTTCAAAGCTGTCGATCGCCTTTTTATCTTCAATTTTCTTCAACACTTATTAATAGTGTTTCTTCAATTTAGGTCGATCGAGGCTTCAAAGCTGTCGATCGCCTTTTTATCTTCGTCCTTCACTGAGCTTGCTTTTAAACTCTCATCGACCTAATGTTCTTGGTCGAGTGCAAATCAGAAGTTCCCACAGACGGCGCCAATTGATGAAGGGTTTTTTCGGTGAGCCTTCAACAATATGAAGTCCTCGGTCGATAAGATCAATCCGAACTCCACTTTAAGGGAACCTGACCTGCACTCAAAGAAACTCGTTAGGGCTCGCAGGGGTTGTCCCCGGCGAAGACCCTCCGATGCTTAAGTCAGATCAAATCGAGGAGATAAAGTAGTAGATGCATCGTAAAAAATGCGTACCTCCATTTATGAAATGAGAGGGGTATTTATAGAGTTGAAAGCGGATCTTTGGATCGGTCGGATCTTTTGGGTCGGTCGGGTTTTAATCGGTTTGTCCGAATTGAGATGTATATGTCGATCTGGTCATAGTTCGATTGACATGGATGCATGTATATTGATGATATATAGTGTTTTCTTCCACGTGTTTAAGTTGACTAAGTGCCACGTAAGGATATCCAAAATATGGTATATCACATATTCTTATTGAAATAAATTTCTACAGAATATACATGATGCGTCTCAAAGGAAAATAAATCATCTTTAAAAAAATAAAAAAAATAAATCATCTTTAAAAAAAAAACCAACAACCGAAAATGATTGAAATGGATGACTGGTATATGCACAAACTTGGTGATATGATAAATAAGGATAAATGTCATTTTTGGTCCCTCTTATCATTAATTTTTTATAGAGTGATCCCTTTTATGTTTTTTTTTCCGTTTTAGTTCCTACTATAAATTATTTATTTCATTTTAATCCCTACTATAAATTATGTGTTCACTTTAGTCCCTATCAAGTGATTCCGATAACACGTGACATGCGCATGAATATTTTTTAGGGCATTTTCGTACGTTCACTATTAAGACTATGTGAGATAATGTTTAATTGGTGAGCAATTTTGGTGTTTGATGAAGATTTTGGAAGAAAACTTAGTTTGGAACGGAATTGACGATTAAGTTGGATTGGAATGAAAGCCTATTGAAAGATATTAGATATTTAATTTTTTAAATTTTTTAAAGATGAAAATATCCCTGTTAGTTTACTTGAAATGGCAAAATTGCCCTCATGTGCATATTATATGTTACCTGAACCGCCTTGGACCACCTGAAAAGGACTAAAGTGAAATAAATAATTTATAGTAGGGACTAAAGTAGGAAAAAAATATAAAAGTGACCACTCTATAAAAAAATAATGATAAAATGGATCAAAAGTGGTGTTTAACCATAAAATAAACAACTCTTAAGATAATCATATGATTATTCTTGTCCTTATCCCACAATCATTCCCATAAAAATATCTAGTATTCACATCTAACCAATTCTTTAAGAAAAAGGAAAAGGAAAAGGAAAAATAAATTAAATTAGCGACATCCATTTAAATCATTAAAATCGGTGTATTTATCTTGTTAACCGACCACGAGTTTCTCTTGCAAAACGTTTCTTCCTCCTCACCCAAAGTCCAAACAAAATAAACAACACACACACAACACGCATAACATTGAGATTTATTCAACCCCGATTTTCAATTTGCTCAGAAGCTATACACACATACACTCTGTATCTATCCTAATCCAGAAACGATAAGGATCTATGGCATCTGGGTCATCGGGTCGGGCATGCAACACAGGATCCAAAGGTTTCGATTTCGGGTCAGATGATGTCCTGTTGTCTTATGAGGATTACGGCAATCAGGACGGGAACAATGGAACCCATACCGATCCTTCGATCGCCGCTAATTCCGCTAAGGTAGTTGTTTTTAGTGTTTTTTCTTTACTGTTTATCGTGTTAGGGTTTTGGATTTATACGTTGTTTTCCTTTTTCAAATAAGGCTTCATTTTTATCATAATTTTTGACTTTTTGGAATTCGTTATACTGGTTTAGGGTTTTACAGGATATTGTTGATAATTTCTAATCCTAAATGTTGACCATGTGTTATATGAATACTAAAAGAAGTATAAATTAGTATGGGCGCGTATCTTCTTGTTGTTCAAAATACCGTGTTAGTGTTAATTGGACTTTGGTAACTTCCTTGGAAAATGGGGAAACTGAAAATGAAGAGATGAGATTATTTTGGTTTGTAGAGAGGAGAAGGTTAGAGATTCATTGTTACGTGGACATTGTTGTGTATCTGGAAAGTAAGGAGTGTGTATAGAATTTGGTCAAGTTTGTACATGCTTTGCGGGCTTGATTTAGCATCAGAATCCTGTTTGATTGCTCTCCATAATCTTTTAAGATTTTATACTGTTTCTTTGAAGAAGGAAAAGAAGAAATGAAAATTTTGTGTTGCAAAAGACCAGATTTTTATAATAGTATGCTCACTAATCACTACCAATAGGGCACCACGTTCTCTGGTTTCTGGAAATCACTGGCATATGTTTTAGTTTGTGAAATTTGCTATGATAGACATTGAACTATGTACTATGTAGCATGTATGCAGGATACTGTATACCAGTTCACATTTTTCATACAAAAAGGGCTTCCTTTGAACATGAATATCAAGATATATCAAATCTTTATATCACAATTAACATCAAAGAAGCCTTTGTGTTTTTACCTGGACAAAGTAAGCTGAAAACAAAAGCATCCATTAAGGTTTTTTCGAGCTTAAGATGCCTACAATTAAATGGAAGTATGAACTCAGTTAATCGGTTTAGGAGTGGCAATTCTTTTTTTTAATCAATATTGTAGTTTACCTATGTTTCTTTCATTATCTGTTATATTTGTACTAAGATTGTAAAAAAAGAAAATCTATGATCTTAAGCAGGAGTTCAACAAAAGCAGAATGGCGAGATCACCTGTTTTTCCGACGGCTACTTATAGTCCACCAGAAGAATCTTCATTTAATCAAGACGTTATCTCCACTGTCGAAAATACCATGAAGAAGTACACTGACAATATCATGCGTTTTCTTGAGGGAATTAGTTCACGCTTGTCACAGTTGGAATTATATTGTTACAATCTCGACAAATCTATTGGAGAAATGCGCTCGGACTTGGGTCGTGACCATGGAGAATCAGAGTCAAAACTCAAATCTCTGGACAAACATATTCAAGAGGTCTGTTTCTGAAGTAATTTAAGTGTTTATTACTTCCATACTTCATTTAGGCCTATATACTTGTTCATGAGCTCTGTTTTTCTTTGAACTTATTTATCTCGTCATAGAGGACATTCAACTATTTCAGTGGTACTGATGAATCTTTTTTTTATTTTTTTAATACGAATGCAGGTTCACAGGTCTGTGCAGATCCTACGAGATAAGCAAGAACTTGCTGATACTCAGAAGGAGCTAGCAAAACTTCATCTTGCGCAGAAGGATTCCTCTTTAATTAATGAAGAGAGAACTTCACCACCTGCTTCAGAAACCAAAAAAACTGAAAACTCACTGGATATGAATAATCAGCAATTAGCACTCGCCCTACCCCACCAAGTAGCTCCTCAACCTTCTCTCCCTGCTCGACCAGTGGAGCATCAGCAGCCTACTATGGCACCCCAATCATCTATGCCTCCCCAAAGCATGGCACAAGTACAGGCGTATTACTTACCCGCGCCCCAACTGACTAATCTACAAGCGCCACCTCAACCATCTCAGACTCAGTATCTGCCACCACAATCTCAACCTCAAGACTTCTCTCGTATGGCTCCACAGCCAACACAATCTCAAGTAAACCAAAACCCACAGGTTCAATCATTACCACCATACCAACAGCAGTGGCCCCAACCACCCCAGCAGCCAGTTAGACCCTCACCTCAAGCTGTTTACTCGCCCTATCCACCTAGTCAATCAAATCAATCTCCTGCAGAAATGGCCCCTAATAGCATGCCTATGCAAGTCCCTTTTCCAGGGGCCTCTCAGCCTGGCTCTCCAGGCCCTGATGCAATGCCTTACGGGTATGGGTCTGCTGGAAGACCGACTCAACCACAGCCACCGACTCAGCATCTGAAGCCTGGCTATGGACCACAATCGGGAGAAGGGTATATGCCTACTGGACCTCGTCCGACCCTTCCCCCTGGAAGTGCTTATATGATGTTTGATAGTGAAGGGAGGATGCATCATCCTCCTCCACAGCCTCATTTCCAACAAAGTGCTTATCCTCCTTCTAACAATGTCGCCTTACAAAACCCACAGCGTATGCCGAATCCCAATATGGCAGTTCCTCAGTCGGTTCGAGGCCATCCTTACAATGAGTTGATTGAGAAGTTGACTAACATGGGTTACAGGGGCGATCACGTTTTTAGTGTTATTCAGAGGCTGGAGGAAAGTGGTCAGACTATTGACTTTAATGCTGTGCTTGATAGGTTGAATGGACACTCTTCTGGAGGTTCTCAGAGAGGATGGTCTGGTTAAAGGTAACACGATTGGATTCACCTGATTGACAGTAAGTGCAATTTCTGTGTTTTTAGTCTATCATGTATTTGAATAAATGTGTATGCATGGTTTGGTAAATATTGGGATAAAGAGATTGATGCTTTTTATTACGTGTAATCTCTTTCCCGACTTTGTTATTTCTGGTTATTAGTACTTGGCAATGGAAAGACTGATTGGAGAGACCAATTACTAAGTTTTGTTTTCAATAATTGATATATTTAAACATGGTTATAATTAAGGTAGAAAATTGAACTTGTACGGAGGTGAGTTTAAATTTGTGATTGAGCTCAATTTTGTTGATTGATAGCTCAAAATTTCGTCATGCTTTGACTCGGTTAAAGATTTAAAGTGTATTTGAGGTCGGTTCAGCTAAAAATCAAACTAATCTTAGACATAGATTCAAGCTCATACGAAATTCAAAATAAACTCGAACCATGTGTTGTTTGGCATTACTCGATTTACATCTCTATGACTCCAATAGCACTTCTAAAATTCAAATTTTAAGAGTTTTGTTATATTTTACACCAAAATTGTCCTTCAATATCATTCTTATAATTTATGGGTCCATAAAAAATTTGGGTTTGGAAAGTCAAATACTCATAGCCAAATTCAAAGTGTATATCTCAAATGTTCTACATGAAAGTACTATTGTGTACTTTCTAGCACAATATTTAAGAATTATGCACATATATGATTATTATTTATATAAAATAATAGTTAAAAATAATTTATTAAAATATAAACTAGCTGTTAGAATGAAATTGTGTGTTTATTTAAAAGTAATTTTTTTATATAGACAAAGTTGAATTTTTATTTGGGCCAACATGGCCGGAACTTTCAAATTTCACCAATGAACTCCTTCACTGTTTAGTTGTGGACTTGTGGTCATCTACTGGGTTATTTATGGCATGAAATGCAACAAGATAATTTTTTTTTTTTTAAATTGAAATTCTTTCACTAAAAAAGGCAAATTGCAAATAGATGTTTCCGAATCATCGGCACAAAAAGGGGATGGGAAAGCATTGTGCGGGATTTTGCCAAATTGCGTGCAAACTTGTTCTTGCATCTCGGGATTTTGTTGATTTGCCATTTAAAATTTCGTTGAATTTGATCAAAATCCCCAAACTACAAAATTAAGTTAAATTTTAAAAAAAGTCAACTTAAACATTTTAAATAAATAATTTAAAAATAATGAAAAAAATAAAGAAACAAACAGGTGGTCTCTGCTGGTTGAACAGGTGCATGCACCCGTACAACGAGTGTGAGCCCCGGGGCTCCCCAATGGATTGGAGATGAATTACTAATTATTTTTGAAATATTAAACTAACCACTACTCCCTCCGATTTTTTATTTGAGGACTGCACACGAATTAAGATTTGTCATAAATAGCCACTTTTTTTAAGCAAAAGTTTTAAAATATTATTTAATTAAATAATCTAACATTAATTAGCATTAATGACAAGTATTAGTAAGAAGGGTAAAATTGGTAAAAGAACATTAATTTTACTTTGAACATGCCTTCTTTATTTTTTATTTTTTTTACTTTCTTGTTATTTAATTAATTTATTTTATAATAAAAATTATTATTAATTTTATTTTTAAAAAAATCTTAACATTAATTTAATTTTATTACTTTTATTATTGTAACTTTTAATTAATAAACTTAACATTAATGTTTGAAATTTAATAAATTGTAAGAAAATTTAATTTGTCTATTATTTTAAATTTTACAAATTTAACTTTAATTTGTGTTAATTGAGAATAACATAATTAAAAAAGATTTATTATTATTATTAGGAAATATGAAAATTGAAATTAATTGAAATGAGAAGACTCAATCACTGGAGATGACTATGAAAATTAGGGCTGTTCATTCGGTGAAAACCGAACCGAACATCCTAATTCGGTTTTCGTTTTTAACCGAAAAAATTCGGTTCGATTTGGTTTCGGTTTAACCGAAATTTTATATTATATTTATTTTATTAAAAATTATATAATCAAATACTATATCATTTATCATAAAAAAATCAAATTAATAGGTAACCATAACACTAAACATTATTAAACATTACATAGAACTAAATAGTTAAGTGGTTAACCTTTAACAATCCTCACATGACATAAATTAAACAACTAAAATACATATCCATAGGCATAAAATTAAAGGATTTTAAAGTCCATAAAACCGAAAAAAAGAACTATTTGAACCAAAAATTCTGTTTTCGGTTCGGTTCGGTTAACCGAACAAAAATAACCGAACCAAAAACCGAATTAGGCCAAATCTCAAAACCGAAAACCGAACCGAATAGCTTTGGTTCGGTTCGGTTTTCACCGAACTCATTTCGGTTCGGTTCGGCCGGTTATCCGAACTGTGAACAGCCCTAATGAAAAGAGGACTGGAGAGGGGAATGAGAGTCTGAGGAAAGACTGAGGAGAAAGAAAATTTGAGATGAAGAGGGATCATTGGAGATGGCCTAAGCCAACTTACTATACGTATGTGAAGCTTGTGCACTTTCCACTATATTTCTTGCAAATTAGACAAAACAAGCTGGCACTATTCTTTCTTTAATCTGAATAATATATAATTGATTTTGGAAAGCACAACCAGCTGTATTAAGAAAATAGTTTCTATTATTCTAGTATTGAAAAGCACATGTATGCATGGTTAAATTAATTAATTATGTTTTCAGTTAAGTACACCATGGTCTTTAAATTCAAGCTGCTTATTACTCAGTTGAGTTATAGTTTCTGCACTTTCCTGATCAATTTATAATGTTATAAAAGGTATGTTTCTACATATTAATTATGGTTATATGCTTGAGTTATATTTTATAAGTAAGAGAAATTAACAATTTGTTTCGACCAATTTATAATTAATTTGTTTTGGGTTAATTTGAGACAGATACGGAAATTTATAGCAAATAGCCGAACAACTTGCAGACGCATACATCGATCAAGCGGAACATATCCAATTAAACAGATAAGTCAATAATATTATGATGATGTTGATAATGTTTATGATATTTCTATCGTTTATTTTGGTAGTATTTCTCTTGAAGCATTTCTCACATGATCAACTTCCACCAGGTCCTAATCTATGGCAAATTTTGAGAAATATTTCTCTTTTTATAAATAGCCCTCATATTGCATTCAATAACCTATCTAAAATCTACGGTCCCCTCATCTCGATTCGTATCGGAGGCCAACTTGTCGTGGTTGCATCATCGCAAACTACTGCTAAAGAAATTCTTAAACATCGATCTTTTTCAGGCAGATTTTTCCCTTCACTTTATTACAATATCCCGGGGACAATTCATTTATCTGTGGTGTCGGCAAAACAATGCAACGATTCATGGAAATCGTTACGTGCAATAGGTCAAACTTATTTATTTTCCTCCAAGGCCATTGAATCAAATGCCTTGGTAAGAAAAAACAAGGCAATGGAGATGGTCAATTATTTGAGAATCAAAGAAGGTGAAATTGTGAACATTGAAAATGTTATATTTGCAACATTAAGTAATATTACTTCCAATATTCTAGCTTCAAGAAACCTATTTAGTATTGATCTAGAGAGTATATTCGATAGAAAGCTTGTGAAATTTATTCATGAAGTTGTTGAAAAGGCTATTACTAGTCCTGGTTTGAGTGATTTGTTTCCGATTTTAGAAAAGATAGACTTTTGGACTAAAAGAAAAGCTTTGGATATGCATCGACTTATAAAATTTACTTGGGGTGATATCATCAAGGAAAGAAGAGCAAGTAATCGACCTCGTAATCCCGAACAAGATTTCTTCGACGTTTTAGCTGAAAATGCATGCTCAGATGATCAAATCGCGTCTCTTTTGATGGTTTGATATTCTTTCCTATATCTATTATTCAAATTAATTATTATATTTATCGCGAGGGTGTATGTTAATTAAAATAACTGAAAGGATGTCCTTTCAATTAGAGTAAAGGGAGAATTACTTAAACTACCTATGAGGTTTAGTGTAATTATACAGATCACCCATCCTGTTTGAAAAAATATTCAAACTACCCCTTAGGTATTGGATTCACTACAATTTTCCCCTTACAACGTTAGTCTTATCAATTTTTTGTTTTTGATTCTAGAAATACCTCTGGGTATCATTTAAGAAATCACAAACCTCAAGGGTGGCAAACTGATTTCATCCGTGTGTCCACTAATTTCACCAATTTTTTCATCGATTTAACCTAATTTCACCCATTTTTCACATCAAATTCTTTTCATATATGGTATTTCTTGAATTCAAATAGTTTTTGACAATATTAACGCTTTAAGAAGGTAATTGTAATGAATCTAATACTTCAGGGATAATTTGAGGAATTTTCCAAACATGGAGAGTACTCTCAGAACATCAGGGTTAATAGCTCTTTAATTTAATTTGCATGCTAAAATTATTGAAAAACTCATTTTTTATGCTACATAATATATGCATGCAGGAGTTCTTAACTGCAGGCACATATACTACCACCATGGTAACAGTGGCGTTAATGGTACAACTGATGAAAAATCAAGAAATTATATGTCGAATTCGCGATGAAGTTTCAAATCAGGCCTTTGATGGACACGAAATAAACGATTCTCGTTTATCTGAGTGCCAATATTTACAGGCATGTATAAAAGAAACATTAAGACTTCACACTCCAGGTGAATTTATAATTCCTCACCGTGCAATCGAGACGTGCAAATTGAATAATTACACAATCCCGAAGGGCACTGTGATGCTCGTGAATTCTTGGGCAATTCATTCCGACCCTAGCAATTGGGAAGATCCCGATAGCTTCAAACCCGAGAGGTTCTTAGGCACGGATATTGATTTCATGGGAGCCCATTTTCAGTTCTTACCTTTCAGTACAGGACAAAGAATGTGCCCCGGGGTAAATGTAGCGGTAAAAAATGTGCAATTAATGGTGGCATATTTGTTGCATTATTTTGACTGGAACATAACTGATGGTGTCAACTACAGTAATACCGAGAAGATGTATAAGTTTAGTACAACATCCAAGAAGGAAAAACCATTGTGTTTGATTCCAAAGATAAGAGAACAACATATGTTTGGATGATGTGTTTGAATTTGAACGACAATAAAGAATAATTTGTTGTATGTAAACTTTTATTATTGAACTTGTAGACATGTAACGGTGTGTATGAAATAAGACTTATCTTGATTATTGCAGTGGATTAAAATTTCACCGTGCTTTGGTGCATGCATATATACACAACTAACACAAATTATTATTGTACAAAAGGTGTTATTGGTTTTTTTTTAACTATAGATTCTATCTGTCAATCGAAATTGTTCATAAGTTTATAGATTGAGTTTATCATTTCTAATAAAAGGAATTGCTATTTCTGAATTTCAAACATTAATCTATATTGGCAATCTTTAATTTTAGCTCTAAACATCTAGATTGGACTATCTAATTATGCGTCTTTCAGAATTGAGGTATAATATCTATATATATATATATCAGTGTTTTTAAAACCGGACCGGTCATTGAACCGGAAGCCCTACTGGTTACTGGTTCGATCGGTTAGATCGGGTCGACCACTGGTTCGATCGGTATAACCGGTGTGACTTTATTATTATGTAATATTTATATATATATATATTTTTAGATTATCAAAAATACAATTATAATTCAAAAAATTATCATTCTTTGTCAATATAAATTTTTATTGTTTCATGCAAATAATCAAAATGTCTTAAAAATTAAGATCAATGTCAAAAATATAAATCTCAAGTATCCCTCAAAGATACATACATTCAAAACAAGACAACAAAATTAAAAGTTCATCACATTTTCAAAGTTTTGGCTTGTTCATTTGGGTTCTATTGTTGTAACTTGATGTGTATATGGTAATTGATTTGCATAATTTCATACACAAAATAATATTATTCACAATAATGAGAAAATGGTTATGTACTTCTTTATGTAAAAAACATTGTAATATTGCATTGATTGTTCCTCATTGATTGTTAAAACACTAAAATAATGAATGTTATTCCAATTAAAGTATATAAATGTAATTCTATTAAATGTTAAACAAGAGTTCAAATAAATAATAATAAAAAAAATTCTCTAAATATAAAAAAAAAAAAATTTAATTAGGAGACTGGTTTTTAGGAGTAAATTGGACCGGATTGGTGACCGATTAGCGGTTAAACCGAGTCAACCGGCCGGTCCGATCCGATTTTAAAAACACTGATATATATAGCTTACTAAGCTCGGCCCATTTTCTTCTTCTCATCAAAATGAAAAAAACAATACCTCTATATCCCAATTTTTGTACTCCATTGCTACAGTTGATCGGTCAAATATACCAAAATTTAAAAATTATAATAAATTATCGAATTAATTTATTTAAATAATAATATGTTAATATTATATAACAACATATATATTAATATTCAAAAAGTTTAAAACGCTATAAGTTACTTAAAAAATTAAAAAAATTGACTTTAGCTAATGATGTAAAAAAATTGGGATAAATGGAGTATTACTCGTTATTGCCAATGTTTTTAAATCGGATTGGAAACAGAACAGGGAAAGCAACTGATTACTGATTTATACTGGTCGAATCGGTTGAAGCACTGATTCAACTGGTATGACGTAATAATAATTTAATAATTATATTAAATAATAAATACATATAAATTAACAATTCATAAACCAGGAGGAACATTTATATATAAAAGTAATTTTCAATGTCAGATTCTTGACTTTGTATTTCTATATATTTGAAACAATATCATAATATAATATTAAATATCCGTTTAAAATTTTCCCCATATGCGATCCATGTGATTTAGTAATATATCAAAATTGACCATTCAACGTCAATAAAAAATACCAAAATTTAAAATCCTAACTTTTCCTATAAAATTCACCAAACATTCCCTTAATGAATTTGTTACCCGAATTTTTTTTTTCATGAAAAAGGTGTTGAATGGTCAAAATCCCCAATTTTCACGTCACATGGCCCGTACATGGGGGAATTTTTTTTTGAGAACATGATTGTATTCTAGATGAGTAGATGTGCTTATCCAATTATTTGCTTCACCATATACATGATCTAATTTTATTTTTATTAATTTATTTTTGAAATTATTGCATTTTGGTGTCACAACTTAAGACTTCAATTCCAACTGATTATCCCATTTTTTTTTTCCAGATTTAATGTTGCTCCCTAAGCCCCATTAGTACGGGTTCCGAAGGTTTTGAGCAGGTATATTCTCTTCCTAACTTCATTTAAGCCCGTGTAACAAACTTTTCAATGGGTGCTTATGTTCTATACCATTTTGCCCCAAACAAAACCTGATGCGTTCTTCGGATATTTTCCTATTCTAAACTATAGGGCTTTTGCTTTTACGTTTACTGGAATTTGTTTCGTGTGTTTGGTTTTATTTAAATGTTTAAATTGTTGAAAAAAGTTGTTTTGAAAGGGAGAAAAGTTATACCTTTTTATATTTTTTGGTGCTTATGTCAAAATAATAGATTTCGGTTAAAAAAAACACTATGAATTTAGGGTGAATTTAGGGAAGACACAAGCTTTTTGATTTGAATAGGATCTTGAACAGTATTATTACAACGACATTGCTAATGGATCCACATTTATTATCATAAATTTTTGGTTTAATTCTCAGACATCATGAGAAGAAAAACAAGTTAAACAAGTGGTTAGCTACAGTTATCTTCGGTACAAACGCACATCCCATTTACACAACGTCCAGAACTTCCACCACCTCCTAAGTCATAGCAATACAAATCACAAGCAGCATCAGTGAACCCTTTGCTGCCACATGTCCCAACAGTTTTGGTGCATTTATTTTGTGCCTCCATTTTTTCAACTGCAATGCATACATTAATTATTAGCCCATTATATAATTAATTTTTTTTGTCGGATTTCAAGTAGATAGTCGTATCAGATGATACATCCACCCTTAATATCTCTACTCTTCGTCATAACAAGCTCTTAACTCAATAAAATTATTTAAATTTTTTTCATTTTCCACACGAAAACAACAAATTCGATAATATAGGAAATTAATTCATATTGTTAGATTACATGAGAAAAAATATACTCAAAAAAGAAAGATTATGTAAGAAACTATTAACCGATGTCTTTCCACTGGCGATAAAATATTGGTAACGTTAATTTTATAAATAAAATATGAAGGATAAATGTATATATAAATTAATTATGTTATCGAGTTACGATATTTTATTAGATCGGCGCGCCTTATTAGTTTAAATTTATATTAGTTCCAATATGTCTACTATTATTGATTGTTTTATTGCATTAGATCCATAAGCTCTAGTCTCTGTAGATCCAAATTGATTGGATTAGATCCTGTAATATATGTAATACAATCTAGAACTATTAACGGCCAAGTCATAAACTTGGAGTATTTTTTTATGTGTAAAGTATGTGATAAAATAGAAATATTAACCAATCTTTTTTTCACTGGCGATGAAATATTGCTAACGTTGATTTTAAAAATAAAATATGAATGATTGTGCGAAAATATGTTTTGGATTGCCTTTGGTTGGAGAGATGATAAGATGTTAGTAAAATAATAGTTTCTGCATTTGAAAATTCGAGATATGGTTTGAATTGGTTTTTTATGCTATAGTTTAGGGTAGAAAATATATATATAGTTTCTAAACAAGTACTGTATAGGATTTGAGATGTGATACTAAATGTGATTGGAGGTTGAGTAAAGAGGTTTCGAGTTAGGTAAAAAAAATCCGCCCGTCTCATTGGGCTTAATTCGACCCAACTTGGTTTTGACTAGGAGTGGGCTTTTAGGTCGAGTATTTCAGGAACCGTCCCGACCCGATGGGGTATATCCCGTTTGGGACCAAAAATGGGTTTTTTTTACATTTAGGGTTGGGTAGCCGATACGAAATATTTATTCATGTTGGATTTTGGGTATTGATTTTACACATGAACGGATATTCGGGACCCGAACGAGTATTGAATAAAAAAAATGAATTCATTTCATATACAATTTTACATACATATATGTTAACTAATTAATGAAAAGGTTGTGTTGATAACAAGAAATATACTTATATATGGTAAAAATATCATCCTCAAATTAGCCTCATGCATTTCATTACACATTTACACTTTAACCAGTATCAAATGTGTTATTATATTAAATATATTAAATTTCTTGTACAATATACATATATATTTAAAAGAAAAAAGAAAAAAAAACATGTAAATTTCGAGTTATCCGAATCCGAAAAGGCGGGTACCCGAAAATTTTAGGTACCGACCTAAACGGACATATTTCGTGAGTGAAAAATCAACACCCGTTGTGTTGGGTACCCAATCCAAAACTCCCGGCCCGATCCCGTAACAAAATTGATCCATAAAAACCCAATTTGTTATGATTCTTACTCAATTTTAAAACATGTTAAAATAGTTTACTTGTATTTTTTTTTTTTTAAATAATGTAACTACATAAGAAATTACTTTTACCTGAAGTAAAGATGAGCATAATTAGAATGCAAAAAGTTGGATTGACAGCTGCCATTTGCTCGTGAAATTAATGTGGTACACAATTGTAAAGGTTTTTTTTTTTTTTTTAAAGGTATTGGTATTGGTGATTTTTACATCATGTACATCACATGTATATATACTTGAATTCAAGTCATGCTTTTAAATTTACTAAAATTATTATACTATAATTGACGAAATTCATTATTTGATTGTCGGTATATATTGTAAATTGGTTCAGAATCTAATTCACTAATTTTACATAATATTATTTTGTAAATTTAGAACAAAGATCATATAATACAATAAACATTTATAGTAGTAATTCATATGATATTACCTTATATTAGGTTCATTTTGGTAGGTTGATTCATTAAATTTTTGGTTTAATTCTCTACGTATCAAGTCAATTTGAAAAATATTATTATTGGCTATGTCAATAATTTATACCAATTACTTTAACATTGGCAGTTTATCACAATTACAAATTAAATTCAATTAATATATGCTCCACAGATTGTCCATACCTAATTTCATGAGGTAAATCTCATCGTCTGATTTATAAAATCTTATAAATTTAATATAAGAAAATCAAATGTCCAATGCAGGGAATTCTTCTTATATTGAGTGAAGGGAATTGTTACATATTTGTTAATAAAATAATATTGTATCCCTCAATCCTCTTTTCAAGAAAAAATGTTATCTTCGAATATAGATAAACTTCACTTGTGACTCGCCTTTTTATTTAAATTTAATATTATAAACATCATCACTACAAAGAAAAGGAGTATATGCTAATGTTAATAGAATATGTTGTAACATTAAAGTATTATACGTGATACATATTTAGTGACAAGGGATGATGGATACATTTGGAACCAAAAATAGTTCCCTATATAATTAATTTCTCCAAATTTAGTTCTACTTAAATATATTGTGAATTTTCTCCATTTCGGCTCCTTGTATTTGTCCCCCAATTCTCAAATGTAAAGATTGAAGGTCCATATAGTCGTGCAACGGTGCTAGTAATAATTATCTGTGAGTTTGAGGGTTGGCTAGAATTTGTTGGTCTCAGTGCCAACCCAAGTGTTAGACAACTTGGTCTAGGGCCCCCAGTGTGGAGGCCCCCCAAAATTTACCTCCATAAAAATTTAAAAAATAAATATTTCTATTTTATTAGTTACTTTACACAACAAGTCTCTTATCTTACTTGGTTAGAATCTCTCGTAATGAATATGAGGTCTTGGTTTCAAACCCCAATAGTCATTTCTCTCTTATACTCTAATTGTTCTTTTATTCAACTTTTCTTTTACTAATAATTGTTTCTCTTTTTTCTGCTTTCGTAATAATTATTCTTTTAATCTTTTTCCTTTCTTAATAATTCTTATTTTGATATTGATAAGTAAAAAAATTAAACTTATCAATGTACACTTGTTATGGAATTATATTAAGTACATATACTTGTAAATTTGCTTCCGCCAAAAGTCTTTTTTCCAACTTAAAATTATAGAAAAAAATAATATGTCAATATTTAATTAATTTTTTTTATTTCTTTCTTAATAGTTGTTCCGCTTTTTTCTTCTTCGTAATAATTATTATTTTGATCTTTTTTGTTTCTAGATGATTCTATTTTTGTCTTAATAAGTAAAATATTAAAATTATTTACATACAATGTTATGGAATTATATTAAGGACATATTCTTGTAAAATTTGCTTCAACCAAAATAATATTTTTAAACTTACAAATTTTATAAAAATATATCATGATTAATTATATCCAAAAGATTAAATGGAGTCGCCATTTAACTATCTGAGAAGTAATATGTTAGAAAAGAAATAATATATCAATTTTTAAATAGAATTTTTTGTATTTTAAAAAAATTGAGTATACTATTTTTTTTATAACATATGACCCTTTTTAGAATTCGTCTAGGGCCCTCTAATGTCTAGGATCGGTCATGGCTGGTCTATTCGTTGGTGTGGCCTTGGACTTGTGTTATTTAAGTTGCAACATGTAGAGACATAGGATTGACAATCCTTGATGACCAATTATTGAAATTGAACTTGCAATATTGCCATATGACATGAAGGGTGCTTTTGAAATCTAAGAGAGTATATATAAAAGATGAAAAGTTTGTCTTATTATATGCAAGTAATATTAAGAGATTATAGATTATATTAATTCAAACAAATTTTCAAATCTCAACCCAGTAATGAATTTACTATTTTTTTTCCATGAATTGACTAATTATATTTTAGGCATTGAATACACTAAATATCTATATAATTTTTGTACATAATTTGATGGAATATTTTTTTACCTCACTCAAACAAAACAATGCTGCTTTATGTATTGTTACTGCGTTACATCATATTTGGAATTTTGGATAAAGACATCTTTTTGGATGGGCCTTAGCTTTAATTGAATTTGTGGATAATAAAACCCATGAATTGATACATAAAAGTCTTCGCCTCGCGTTGAAGTGTGGTTGAAAAACACTAAAGGTTGTTATTTGGTATCAAGTCAATTTGGATATGAAATGTGAACCAATTTTTTAACCACAACATCACCAAGAAAAGAGACCGAAGCTCTATGTATATATAATATATGGATATAACAGTTCAATGTAGCATCTATCATTGTCAAATATTTATGTTTAGATATCTAAACCAATTCAAATTCCAGGTTGAAATGATTAATCAAGTTATCTTCCTCGTCTGAAGAAAACTTGAAGTTTATTCTTTATAAATTGAATTATATACAAAATTAAAGTTGTTGAATGATTTGATCAAAAGTATATACTTAAGTAGTCTTGTTAAAAAAATGACAAAAAACAAACGTAAAAGCATAACTCGAATATTGTACATTTCTTATCTTGATCTTAAACATTAAGCTTCGTTCCGTTGCAGAAATAAGCCAACAATTTTGTCTGATTGGTCCGATTTTTTTTTTTTTTGATCCACTAGACTGTGTATATACAGCTCGGACCGAAGAGTGCAAAGGGTATAGGTCCTCCCCAGTGTGGTGTCTCCAGTAGGATTCGAACTTGAGTCTCGCCTCTGGGGGTCGCAAGTCACTACCACTTGGCCCAACCACCTTGGGTTGATTGGTCCGATAAGATTACGTGAATGTGTGGGCCACTCCACTTAATTGGGTTAATTACAATTGGACAACTACCACTTCAATTGGATTTTAACTTCCCAACTATAATTTTTGTGACTTTTTTACCCTTCAATGTTGTACTAATGACAAAAAAAACCTTGAATATTTGATAAAATAATGAAAAAATAAATAGATAATTTATTTTATCTCCAATGTATTGTACAGTGGGTTGAGCCACTTTGCCTGTATTGAAATGTATGGTTTATGATGCTTCCGTGTTCACTGGAATTTGTTTCGACTGTTTGGTTTGCAATCAAAGAATCCGAGCTTGTAAAGTCTCGGAATTAAATAGGACCAAAAGATAGACTTACAAGGCAATTTAATATTTTGTCCGCATTTCATCCCATTTTTTTTCTATTTTTTTCTTTTTGGTCATTATATGGCGGAAGGATAAGATGAAAAGCGCAAAAATTAATATGAAAACAATTGGGGATCTAATGTGCTATTTTTTAAAGCGCAGGAAAATCTTTAGGACTAAAATATTAATTAATCGGGTTTACGTATCTTTGTTTCCAATATGCGAAATAAGAAACAAAAATTTATACTAAACGAACACTGAAAAAATAAGATTGGTTTTTATCATCCGGAAACAATTATATGTTTATAGTGTAATTTTTTTAGATGATAAGCCTTTTTTTCATTTGATAATTTTTTTTGATTGTATACATAGCGTTAATTTTCATTTATTAATTTGAATCTTGAAATTAAGTTGTATATGTATTTTAATCCTATAAGACTCCTCATTCTTTTAGTCCAACTCTTTAAAAATAGCAATTTTGATCAACAATTGTTTGTAGTTTGTTGAGACCAAAAAGGAAAAATGGAGAAATTACGAGATGATATTTGGGTAAAATTATGAGATGAAATTCAGCAATGTGATATAGCTTGGAGGAAGAGCGAAATCGATAATTAGTTTAGAACGAAAACTAAATTTGTGACGAGTTCCGTAATTTTGACTATTGTCCAATGCCAACATGATAACATAATGACACTTCTCGTCAGAAATTTAACGACGGTACAAAATTATGACAAAATATTAAATTATGGGATAAAATTGGACAAGATGATATAACTTGAGACAAAAATTGTAATCAATATTAGCTTGGGACATATTTCGTGATTTTGCCAAAATTATTCATCATTTTATATTTTTGCCGTTAGCATCAAGCTAGGCTCTATAAAAACTGTCAAATATTTGAGCTCGATTTGTGTTTAGCTCACTTAGTCATTGACGCATTCGAGTTCGATAAGAAACTACAATCGTTTCAAATTCACATCAAATTTATCAAAAGAGAAAAAAGAATGTCCGCATCGATAGTAAGACACTTTTTGAGAAAATTTAGTTTGGAACGGAATGTACGATTAAGTTGGATTGAAATGAAAACCTAGTTTGGAAGAGATATATATTTAGTTTTTTAAAATAAAAATAGGAAGATGAATATATCCCTGTTAGTTTACTTGAAATGATGAAATTGCCCTCATGTGCATATCATATGTTATCGGAGCCGCCTTGGACCACCTGAAAATGACTAAAGTGAAACAAATCATTCATAATAGGGATTAAAGTGAAGAAAAAAAAATATAAAAATGACCACTCTATAAAAAAATAATGATAAGAGGGATAAAAATGGTGTTTACCTTATAATAATACGAATTCAATGTTAATTATTTGTTATGCAATACCAAATGCTTCCTAAAAAAAATGCAATACCAAATGCAATTTTCTACCAAAAGATGTTAAAAAATTTCCCACCATGTATTATGACTATATTTTGCACTATTGGCGCCAATAATATCTCCTATACATTTTTTACATTCCAAATTAGTGCGCCTAGTTTTCCCGCCACAGAAAAATTCCCCTACAAAAGCCACAAACAAATCCCCACTCATTTCACACACACAAACACACATCTCAGATCTATTTCCATTTCTCTCTCACACACTCACTCTTGGCAACAATGGTATTCGCATTAGGTCCCGGAAAATTCTACGGAAGCAGCCTCCCTCGGCCGCGTTTCTACACCGACGTGAAGTTCAACGACGAAAGAGTGGACCCACCACCTCCCGTCATGGACCCACTCATGAATTGGGCCAACGAAGCACACTGGTCCATGGGCGGACTCAGCTTCACGCGCCACCGCCTCCAGGGACGGATCGAAGGCAACGTCGAAAAGCTCCGTGCACAGCTTGAGGAGGAGGACTTGAAAAAGACCCAGAAACAGGCAAAACCCGTCAAGGTTAGTGGTAAAGATAAAAACAGAAGCAGAATTAATGAAACCCCTTCTCCGCCACCAGCTCCGGTGGCTATCAAGCGGCGGCGCGTGGTGGGTTTGGTTGATGATGATGACGAAAGTGAGGGCTTCGGTGAGAAGAGGTTTTTGGTGAGGAAATTGGGGGATGATTTCGAGAGGGTTGCGAAGGAAAGTGGAATGGCTGTTGAAAAAGGCAGCAGTGAAAGTAGTGATGTGGCGGTGGCGGCAAGGACGAGGAGTAAGAGGGATGAGGGGAAAATGGAAAAGGGAAAGAAGAATTTGCTAAAGGGTGGGGGAAAGGTAGGGACGAGAAGTTCGCCGCGGTTGGCAAAGAGTGGTGGTGTGAGGTAAAGATGTTTGATGATTTGTCTGACTGAAAAAAACATTAGTATAGATGTTAATTATTTTTGTTTATTTGAAAGTTTTTTTTTTTTTTTGTTATTGGATTTGGGATTGAATACTCTTATGTTTAATGCAACTTGGTTCTAGTTTTCTAGATTAAGAAATGAGAAATGAATTTAAAACTGTATAATGTTAGGGGTTATTGGTTTTATTTGAGTAATGTTTGGTATATATATCAACCTATTTGGCAAACTAGTTAACTTAAAAGAACAAAATTCATGTCTAATAAACAAGTTCGTGAAACTTCACTTACCAACGGATGATTGATAGTCATTACAAAATAGCGAATTCAGATTTGAATTCCTATTGAAAAAAGATTCTCAATTAATTTGTTCGACGCGTCTCGAAAGAGACTAAATCTTTGAGAAACAAAAAAAAATGAAACTTCACTTGTGTTCGAATATCAAAAATTGTTTAATTTTGATCTGTGTTAAGTGTAAATGTAACAATCAAATCAAATTCAAAAATAAATTTGATAACACTGCAAACATATAATCTTCCTACACAAGTACAATCTCCTATATATGAATTATTGAATGCCTGAGGCATAAATCATCTTAAGCTCTGCTGTTTCTGTTACAGCTTTCAAGGTAACCCTCTTTCCTTTCAAATTCACAGTAACTTTCCTATTTCCAAAATCAAATCCAATTGGGCTGTGCTTTCTTAACCAGTTACTCCCTAACACCATATCATAACCCTCTAATTCTAATTTGATTATTCTCATTGGATATTGGAATCTATAGCCTTGTACCTCCCACGTAAAATCTGGACAAATTGCCCTACTGATTATCTTGCTTCCATCTGCTACAGTCACCGTCGTCGGAGTAGCATAATAATCTACTCGACACCCTATCTCGTGACATAAATTTTCATCTACAAAGCAATGAGTAGATCCACTAGAAATCAGAATGTGAATTTCCTTTCCGTAAGCATTAGCTCTCACTCTAAATGTATTTAAACTTGAGTTCCCGGACATAGCCATAACGGAAAGAGTAATTTCTTCATTATATGCTTCTTCCTCCTCTTCTGTCATAACCATGAATGCTTGTCTTTGCTTGCACCTATGACCTGGAGTGAAAACTTCATCACAATTATCGCATAAATTCTTTTCTCTCCTCGCTATCATCTCAGCGACAGTGATCAACTTTACCGGAGGAATGTAATCAGAGTTATTCTCTATAACCCTTTTTATCATAGCATCATTAATGAATTCCTGTTTCCTTGCAAATGAAACAGATTCTTCAAAACTTTTGGGCTTCATCATAAGCACAGCTCCTTTTATGTCATCTCTCAACATATTTATGAAACTTGATGTGTAATATTCAGGAGGTAAATCTCTAAAATACAACATTAAGTATGACTTTAGATCTTCAAATTTTTCTAACAATTCATTCACAGTACCTTGTTGCTTCAAATTATGAAACTCACCAATGACGAAATCTGGATCGACATCTTCAAACCTCAAGAGTAAAGCAGATACAAATTCATTCCATGAATAACCTGTATGTTGTTCCAGATACCCTTCCACCCATAAATCCGCTTCTCCTTCCATGTGCAATGCTGCAAACATCACTTGATTCTCCTCTGCTATGGTATTTACGATTCGAAAATAGCGATTACATTTGTGAAGCCACGATCTAGGTTTACTGCCATCAAACTTTGGAAATGGAAGCTTTAGTCCCTGAAAGTTGAACGAACAATTCTGAAATCCATTTCCCCCAATTCCATCTCCATATTCACTTCTTCTTATATTTAGGTTTTGCAGTTGCACATCAATCTCATGCAATTGCAACAATTGCAACTGCATAGCTTCAATTATTGATTCCGTATGAGCTTGAGTGTTATGTAATTCACCAATCGATTCCTGAATCCCCAAATAGCTATTACTTAGGTTTTCGATCTGAGTTTGTAAGAATTGATTCTGTCCCCTTTCATCAGCCATTAACAATTGCAATTTCTGAAGGTCCGTAGCTCTAGTTCCCTCGGCCATATCCGCAACAAATCAATGTACTACAAAGCTTGCGACTCAACAATGGCGGAATTCTTAATAACACTTGCACTTGTAAATGCTGACTGATACACTTGTAACTCTAATTATATTGAGCGGCTAGGATACAAGGATAATATGTCGGTGCCACGTGTGTCCATCTCTTCACAAAGGATAAGAAAAGTGCGTCTTTAAGAAAAGCGTCTTCTCCCAAAACCTAATTCATCAATTTCAAGCTTTATTTCAGAAGTTATCCAAGGGCCCAATTTCAATCTTTGATTTATATTTGGACGGTCATGATTAGAACTGGAGAAAAATATAGTATAATCAACTTCTCCCTTCTCGACACTTAGGGTGTGTTTGCAAACTCTAGCAAATAAGTTGAGACAAGAGATTGTGAGTTAAGTTCAATATAAGCAGAAACACCTCAAGAGAAACTTACAACTTATGAGTTAACAATAACTTATTTGGAAATAAGCTAAAGTTGAATATAATTTTGCAAACACCAGATTGTGGCGTTCGATGTAAGAAAAGTTAATAAGCTGTTTGTAGCAGAGTTTACAAACACACCCTTAGAAAAAATGTCACGAGCTTTCTTCCCCCTGTGCTTAGGGTTAGGGTTTCCAAAATCCTCAAATTCTATCCCCCTTATATCCCCAATTCTACAACGAGATTCCAATCAATATGGGGCTACATCAATGCAGGCAAATTGGCCTTGTTATACAATATATTTATTCATTGGTTTATTGTATGTTACTCTGGGATATGTCTAATGAACAATTTGACTTTATATGAATTAAAATAAACTTATTGGCTCTTTGTGAAAACTATAACAAGCATTTTACTTCTTTTCTCGAAGGGGTATTGCACACACATTCAAAATTATGAGTTACAACTTATAATTCATTGAATTGCGAAAATGACTAATTTAACCATTTATTGATAACATTGTCCCATCACTTTATCTCTCTATGAGATGTCTAATATACACTTTACTTTTTTTGTGATATTGCGTACGGATATTTTACCCCACTGTATTCCTAATGGACATTTTACCCTTGTAATATTCATAATGAACGTTTATAAGTTCGATGATTTCGCCCATTGATACGTAAGAATAGGAAGGAGTCTTTTTACAAACACGAATAAGTATATTGCCACTTGATTTATCACAGGAGAGTAAATTTATTTGTAATTTTTCAAGAAATTTGGGAGTGGATCAAGCATTCACATGCTTACATTCATCCCTTGATATATAATCTTACAGTTATCTCCATCAGGGCAATATATATAACGTGTGTAAATATTTCATGTTATTTTTATAAATCTAAACTTTCAAAAATGTTACATTTACCACCATGTTAAATATAAAATATTACTTTTGTCCGTAAATATTTCATGTCATTTTTATAAATCTTACAAATAACCCCAAGTGCAAAATTGTAAATTCAGGGAATACTCCCCTAACCTGAATATCAGAGAAAATAGTGCAGGAGGTCAATTGTAAGACGATAATAAACCCGAGTGTGATATTTTTAATATCGAATACGTAAGAGATATTTTTATCACCGAGTCTTACCTCATAAAGATATTTGTAACTTACCCTATTATTTTCATCATATATGGAATCTCAAAATTGTGACAAATTTAGCTCAAACGTTGGCATAGGATGATTTTATTTGGGGTTTTTGCACTTTGCACCCCCAAAACATGAAAAATAGGCACTTTGCATCCTCAAAACATAAATTTAGCACTTTGTACCCACAAAATATGAACAATTCAGCACTTTGCACCCTCTTTTATTTTCCTATAAAATCCTAGGGACAAAATAGGTAATTCATTTTTGGATCTTTGGCACTTTGCACCCCCGAAACACGAGAAATTGACATTTTGTACCGCCAAAATAGAATTAGCACTTAGCACCCTCGAATTAAGAACAACTCAGCAACTTGCACCCCCAAAACAAGAGAAATGGACACTTTGAACCACCTAAACACAAAATTAGCACTTAGTACCTCAAATTAAGAAAAACTCAACAACTAGCACCCCTAGTTTTTTCAACAAAGTTTACCACCGGGGTCAAAAAAATTTAGGGGCAAAATAGGTAATTCATTTTCATTTTTCTTAAAATTTACAAAATACGATTATGAATACTAGAATATTCATCTGCAAAATCTAATTTAAATGTCCTCAAAATATCCAAAAGAATTTGAAAAGTTTCTAGAAAGTCAATACATAAAATTGACTGAATCATATCAAAAAATTAAATTTTAAGATGGGGAGAGAAATGAGTATACTAGTATTCATAATCGTATCTTCAAATTTAAGGAAAAAAGAAAATGAATTACCTATTTTGCCCCTAAGGTTTTGCCCCCGATGGTCAACTTTGCCCAAAAAAATGAGGAGATGCTAGTTGTTGAGTTTTTCTTAATTTGAGGTGCTAAGTGCTAATTTTTTATTTAGGGGATTCAAAGTGTTCATTTCTCGTGTTTTGGGGTTGCAAGTTGCTGAGTTGTCCTTAATTCGAGGGGTGTTAAGTGCTAATTCTATTTTGGGGGTGCAAAATACCCATTTCTCGTGTTTCGGGGTTGCAAAGAGCCAAAGATCCAAAAATGAATAGGTTTTTTGAGGAAAATAAAAGAGGGTGTAAAGTGCTTAATTGTTCATATTTTGGGGTTGCAATGTGCTAAATCTATGTTCAATGGTGCAAAGTGCTTATTTCCCATACTTTGGAGGTGCAAAGTGCAAAAACCCCTTTTATTTTTAATAAAGGGTTCGAAACAGAAGCTAATAGTCATCAACGTTGAGAAGACAAAAGGAAAGATTTCTTCTATAGAAACTATGAGAACGTGAACATTATTTCACTTCCAAGTAATAATCATGAAATAGAGCAAAAAAAAAAAAAAAAGGTCATGAAATAATATTACAAAAACAAAAACACATATTATTAGAAAAGAAATTCGAGTTTATAATTGAGGATTGCAATTAACTAATCTTCTAAAATACAGCTTCCTAAATATTCATTTCACTTGCTATAATACTAGTCAACCTAAAGAATTTTTTTACTAATTTATTATATTTTAAACCTTTATTTTTTTTTTACATTTATAACGTTATTATTGAAATAATTTAACTAGATTATATACTATAATAAATCTAGAAATTATTTAAATTGATTGGTTGACCATAACAAAGAATAAAAAAAGATAAAATATAAAGGGACAAAAGAGGTTATATCAATGACAAGTTGGAGAGACTACCGTTTGCATATGTTGCACAGATAACGTGATACATATTACAATAAAATTTAACATTTTACTTTTTGCAACAACTACGATGAAGATGAGATTGTAACGTCTATCACTCTTTAAATTTAAATATAATTTTCTTCATGTTTTGTTGCATCACATCATTCAATGAGAGATGCATCAAATATGTTTTCAATAATTTGGGATAGAAGAACTTTAGACATTCTAATTGACATTTTCTTTTAAATTTAAATATTATTTTTTTTATAGCCTAAATTTACATGGTATGATCTCTCTCTCCGTGCAACTGTAACATTTCTTAATGGTAAACAAGAGACATCAAAAGGACAACGTAACATATTATTATGCCAAATGTTATTATTCATATTTTTTTTAACCAGATATTGGTAAAATAATGAAAAAAGAAAAATACATTGAATTAGGTAAAAGAGGTGTACCTAATTTGGTGTAAGTGGCTATTGATCACATGGAGAGAAGACTCTAGCAGATTGGATGTTAAATTGACCTTGCTTGGCTATGATTTCGGGTTAGGAAAAGTTTTAGAAAATAAGGTAAATTTAGGTGAGGTCCTTAATATTGAAAATTAAATTAAACTATTTGAAAATCAAACGAACTTGGTCAAAAATATGACTATTAGCTTGTTTCGAACCCTTTATTATTATGATGACGTTGAGAAAATAAAAGGAAAGTTCGTTTGAACACAATTCATTTAATTGTTAAATTAAACTCAAAATCATTCTTAAACTCGATAAAAAAAAAAAAAACCTCAAACCAAACTTAATAAATGTGTTATTCGACATCGATTACACCCTTAGCCGTGCCAAAATAATTAAAAATTCATCATGTCACATCACCGTATCTCCGTCGAAATCAGCAAGTATAGTAAAGTCCTTTGAAAATAGAGAACAAATAAATATTATGATGCTAATGGCCCGTGAGGGCAATCACTGAATTACTAATTGTACACAACAAACAAGTAGTAATATTAAATAAAATTTCAAGAAAGTCTGAAATCATTAACTTAGATCTAATCTGGCACTCATTTGATACAAACATTCCACCTTTATCTATCTTCATTAAAATTCCTCCCCTAAATCAATTTAAAGATTTTTCTCCTACTTGTAGTATTATATATTAGGTGAACTTTTCCTTGATCTTGTACATATGGTCTCACTTACCTTAATACCATAATTTCCTTCCTTATAAATTCAACAGAAGAAAATAGAGAGAGAGTAAAAAAACACGCACACCCGCTAATAGGTCAGAGAACCCTTTGCCTTTTTCCCTATTTTCTTTTCTTTTCACAAAGCCTTATGATTCAGTTTCTGTTACGGATAACTGAAATTTGAAGCTTCATTGATGATTCTTGGACCTTGGCTGTCTTTCACCTAATCTTGACAAACCCATTTGCATAAAGGGATCTGGGTTTTATTCAAAGTCTTGCATTTATTGGAACCCAAAGATTTGGGGAAGCAGAATAGATAGATCCAAAAAAGTGATTTTGAAAAAACCCACCTCGGGATTCACATTTTCTAGCATTTGGGTACCTTTATTTTCAGGTTTTATTGGTTTATTGCCCAAAAGTTTCAATTTTTATTTACCCTTTTTTTGTTTTATTAATCTTTATTCATTTTGATGGTTAAAAGCGGAATGGTTGGGGGAAATGGGTTATTTTACCCAATAGTTGGTTTTATATCATGTGTAGCTTTTATATACTTGTCATTTGGGGATTTGTGGATTAATAATTATGGAGATACAAAGTTGAGTTTTGTGGAGAGAAATGGGACACAGTTTATAGTGGATGGTAAACCTTTCTACTTTAATGGATGGAATTCTTATTGGATGATGGAACATGCTGCTGATGAGTCTAGAAAACATAGGATCAAAACAGTTCTTCAAGCTAGTGCTAAAATGGGTCTTACTGTTTGTAGAACTTGGGCTTTCAATGATGGTGATTACAATGCTCTACAAATTTCTCCGGGTCAATTCGATGAAAGAGTGTTTAGGGTAAGAGAAAGTTGTTGTTTTTGTGATTGTTAACTAAGTGTTTCTTGTTATATTTCTTTCTAATTGCTCATAGTCTATAATTTGCTCAAGATGTAGTCTATAGTTTATTTGTAGAAGTTAGAAACTTGAGATTTTATTTCAGTGAAATTTGATTCTTTCATTGAGCTAACTTTGGGAAGAACTGATAATTTGATTAATCATTTCCTGGTTTATAAAAGTATTAGACATAATCTAATCTATTGGATCCTTAGTATGTAATTTTTAGGCTATGTGTGGTTCTTGGATTTAGAGAGTAAAATGATAAGAAAATTGGAAATGAACCAAAAAAGGTTCAATTTCTATCAATTGATGAAAGAAAAACATTTGGTGTTTTATTCACTAAGATCCAAGAACCAATGAAGCCTAAAAGTTCCCTATATTAAGGTAAAGCTAACAAAAGTATTTATGTCATCTAAAATTAGTTGATGTTATGATTGTGTCTTTGTAAATCATTGTTAATTTTTTTTTGGTTGATTTGATTCTATTTCATTGTTTTCTGCATTATATGAATATTTTGGAGGAGTTCTTGAATTATACCATTTATCCATCCTACATAGTGATATATCCGGTTAATTTATTTTGGATAGTTTCATTTAATGATTACATGTGTCATTTCAGGCCTTGGATCATGTTATTGCGGAATCTAGGCAACATGGAATAAGACTAATACTTTGTTTGGTGAATAATTTGCAAGCGTATGGCGGAAAAACTCAATATGTAAAGTGGGCATGGGAAGAGGGTGTCGGTTTGAGTTCTTCTAACGATTCATTCTTTTATGATCCATCTATACGACACTATTTCAAGAATTACGTTAAGGTAACCATATCAGTTTATCCCCTATTTTCTGCAAATTGATCAAACAAAAACAAAGTAAGATTTTGTTTTGTCTTGGTTATATAGCATACTCCATTGTGTTAAGAGTTTTGGATTCCGTCTCCTAAGTTAGGAACATTACACGTTGCCTTACATCACCAAGCCTCCAAAAATTAAATTTTGTGGTTCTATCCATATATGAAAGTTCCTTAGCCTAAAAAAAGCCACTTTTGAAGTGGACAAATTATTGTCTTGATCTCTATGAAATAAGAGATAGAATAGACTAAGTAAGAAAGCTTGTATTATGTCGAAAGCTTGTATTATGTCGAAAGCTCATAATAGATCTTTGCTTTCAAAATAAATATTGTCAAGCTTCTAAAAATTAGTCTACATTTTGGTAAATAAAACGTTCATGTACATTAACTCGTGTAGTGTACATTTGAAGACGTGAAATAATGATTTTAGCTTGTATCTTGTTACATATATATCTAGGAAACATTTAAACAATTTAGCTGCAAATTTTGTATCTATTTTATTTTCCTTTTCTTTCGAAAAGATTAAAAAAACTAAAGAAATTTATTTTTATTTTATCATTTTTTTCATTAACATATGCATATAAATTTATAATGGAGTTTCTTTGATTTAAATTAATAATCTTTTTGTAATTTCCTTTTTTGACAGACTGTTCTAACAAGAAAGAACACACTGACTGGGGTTGAGTATAGGGACGATCCAACTATCTTTGCTTGGGAATTAATCAATGAACCTCGATGTATAACTGATAAATCTGGTGATACACTTCAGGTATATATATATGCTCTTAGGCTACGTTTGGTTCTTGTATTTGGATTTTAGCGAATAAAATAAGTTATTTTTCTGGCATCAAACGATAGAATATTGTTATCATTTTACTCGCTGAAATTCAAGAACCAAATATAGCCTTAGGTGCCAAAAACACATACTAGTCTTACACACGTAACATAATGAATCTTCCACAATATTAAGACTTGTATGTATATGAATTGTATTTCATATAACTGCAGGATTGGATAGAAGAAATGTCAAATTTTGTGAAATCAATTGACAGGAAACATCTGCTGACAGTTGGGCTCGAAGGATTTTACGGACCTAAAAGTCCTAAAAGGTTGACTGTCAATCCCGAGTTCTGGGCATCTGACGTTGGAACTGATTTCATTCGCAACTCAAAGATATCAACTGTCGATTTTGCATCAGTTCATATATACCCTGATCACTGGTGAGTTTTGTTTCTTCATTTTCATTGAATTTTGATGCAGTTCCTTAATATTTGCCGTCTTGCGTTCAAAATTTGGAGTCACAAAGTTTGTGAAATGTTAATGCAGATAACTCCCCAAAATTTCTATGTTTAGTTAAACTTTGCCAGAATGCATGCCACATTGCCACTTGACACCTTATTTCCCGTTCCCTTGGGAACTAGCATATATAGTATTTATTCTCTTTTCGCTTGAATATTCAATGTAAGTTTTCCGAATATAAACTAAATCGTTCGAGTTTTTTTGCAGGACACATAATCCAGATTTTGAATATAAACTAAAATTTGTCCACAAATGGATGCTATCCCACATTGAAGATGGTGACAAAGAACTGAACAAGCCTATAATGTTCACCGAATTTGGATTATCAACCGAGAACAAAGATTTCGACCCGTTAAAACGAGAGAGATTTTACAAAGTAATTCTTGATGTCATTTACAAATCCGCCACCTTAAACAAGTCTGGTGCTGGATCTTTAGTCTGGCAATTCTTGGTTGAAGGGATGGAAGAATTTAACGACGATTTTGGGATCGTTCCATGGGAAAGGCAATCGACTTATCAGCTTTTCACAGAACAATCTTGTAAACTTGCAAAAATTCAAGGTGCCCTTCCTTCACAAATGACTTATTTGAGAAAATTATGCACGTAAATACGGTAAAGACACGGGTATAATACTATTCCAGATGGAACTTAATAAATGTTTGTCTTATTTTGTTGGTTTTCATTTGTCATGATATAGGTGTATAATTTTATCCAATGAAACATTTGTGCAGATGATTTTTAGCTGCACAATTAATAGAATCTACATTGAAATGAATCATTGTTGGAAGAATTAAAAGATCAATGAGTAATTGACATTTTGCACCCTAGAAATACATCATTTTGGCACTTTGATCCTTCAAATTGCTTGGGCATTTTGCACCCTTATGAAATGCATTTTGCTAAAGAATATGCAATTCAGGGGGTGTAAAGTACCAATGTTACAATTATACGGTGCAAAGGGTCAAAATGGTGTATGTCTGGGCTGCAAAATGTCAATCACTCAAAGATCAATTAAGTTGGAGTGGTTAATTTTCACAGCTACCTATGGATTTGTATGAACCATAATATATAAAAAAAAAAAATGTGTATTAAAATAAGTTAACATTCATTGATTTATTTATTTTTACACTTAGCAATATAAGAGAGCCAGCGATATTGTCAGATCAAGGATTGTTATTGTCAAAATAATTTTTTTTATTTCCTAATTTGTTCCTTCTAGTCAAAAGTCATAAAAATTTATATTTTTTAATTCCTAAAATACCCCTTTATAATAATTAAAAACTCACTCTTCTCTCTCTTATTAAAATATCATTATAATATTTTTTTTAAAATAAACTAATTCTTTAGTGACCTTTGAGATACCCACAATCACAAAAAACTTTGAATTTCAATTGTTGTACGCCATTTATCTGAAGATTGTAAGAGATCTAGACTGAAAACTTTTGCATCACAATTGCTAAAGATATTTTTTAATTTCATTTGTAATGTTTGGTCCAATGATGCATCTTTTTCTCCCTGTTAGTTTCATATATTTTGTATCAAATTTTTTGTCATATAAATATTAATTCATATTTTTTCATTTTGCACATGATGTTAAATTTTATGCATAAAACAACTTTCTTAGCATTGAAGAATATGTTTCAGTGTGTGCATAGTGTGTGTGCGTATGAGAGGGTGTGTGAGAAAGAGTTAACAGGGGAAATGAATGAAATGTGAAAAATATTATCAAGATTTTATTATAACTTAGGTTAGTTGAATAATGCACTGAATGAATTGAAGAAGAAGCCAAAATGGCCTTCCGGTGAAAAGAAAAAGCAAAGAATATTGCATGTATTCTCAATCAGTACTGGCTTAGATATACATCAGTTTTGTTTATTTACTTCTATGTCCTTTGGACCCGAGTTTAATTATTTGCAATCTAACCACATACGTGATATAAATTATGTTAGTCTTATAATGTTCCATAGAGGTAATGTTTAAGTTCAACGTTGATTATTCCATGCTAATAAAGTTTATTTGTCTAACTTTAAAAAAAAAAATATTAACTTTGGATATTGAATGTTGAAATCACGTGCAGTCATGGATGATCAATATAATGTTGACTGTTCAAGTAATCACTCGAATAGTAGTGCTCAACTACAAAAGCTAATAGAAGAAGGAGATATATATAGATCAACTTTTTGAAGAAAAAATTATAACACGTGATGATCATATGAGTGTTCTGAGGTGATTTAATTGTTTTCATGTTTAAAGAATTTTTGAAAATAAAAAAAGTAGTTAATGATGTTTTAATAGGAAAGAGAAGAGTGAGTTGTTAATATTAATGAGGGGTATTTTGGGAACTCAAAAATGTAGGTTTTTATAACTTTTGACTAGAAGAGGTAAATTAAGAAATGAAAAAAATTGCTCTGGCAATATCGCTAGCCATATATTTAGGACCAAGTGAAACATGCAGAACAATAAAGTGCACTTATGGCAATTTAAGAAGATGATCCGATCATATTGAATGCTTCGTTACAATTTACAACCATTTAAGCCATATTTTCTTCTACAAGGGCACGTTTGGTTCCTTCTATACATCCAAGTAAAGTTATTCATTTGGGTTTATTTTGGGTTTGGTTCCTACAATTGAATTAGTGATATGACCCGAGATTTGAGACTCATTTGCCCGTTTATACTTCAAAATCGGTATTTTTGCCAACAAAAGTTGGCGTTAGGGGTATTTTAGCTCAATCACAAATGCGTTTGATGATTTTCAAATACGATTAGATAATTTATAATGTTTTCAATTTTACGTAAAGTTGTATACACCAAACATGATAAGATAACTTAGTAATAATTTATAAGGAATACCATTAATCTTACTTTATCTTATTTGAGAAATCAAATTTCTCCTAAAGTTAACAATTATTCTTCTTGGACGTGTTTGACAAGTCGGGTAAAGAAAAAAAAGCTGAAATGCGTTTTGCACCGTGGAATTGAGGGCTTTTGGCAAAATGCACATTCGAATAAGAAGAAAGACACTTCCCACCTCTTAATTTAACATTTAGTTGGCTAACTGCACCCCGGTCTATTTTTCAACAATTTCCGACCCAAATATCACCGGAAACATTCAAGTACGAAGAACATGAGAAGAAATTCAGATCGAGGGTAACTATGTCATTTCGATCCCTTTTTTTTTTTCCTATCTAATAGTATTATCTTAGAGGCAAAATTTTCATTTTTTACATACTCTCCTTCAACTTACTCATAAATAAATCTTGATCTATTTTTTACACAATGAGAATCTATATAATCAAAATCTATATCTATATCTATATTTATATCTATTCTATATCTATACTACTACTAAAAGTGTGAATGATTTAAGTTTTTTTCTTTTTCTGTGAAGACAAAAATGCCCTCTTCCCATCAAATTGATAAATATAATTAGACATAATTTTTTATCAAATTGGTAGGAAAATATTTTCTAGACTACAAAAATAAGGAAAATGTCTAAATTTAAAATATGCTAAATCCATCACTACTTTCGTTGTTTATTAATGACAAGAAATTTTAAAAGTTCAATCTCTATTCATTAGCCCTAAATCCATCACTACTTTCGTTTATTAATGACAAGAAATTTTAAAAGTTCAATCTTTATTCAAATTTAATACAACAAGAAGTACTACAACGAGGGCTACTGTAAAAGTTATTATTCGATTTTGAAGTTTTATCGATCAAGTTGAGACTAAATTTTGAATTGATTCAATCTTATTTTGTTAGAGATGGAGTTTTAGTTTGGATATTGGAATAATTCTAAAATGGTTATGCATCAAATATTGAATACAAAATCAGGTAAATTATATTGTCTTATTATTGGAAATCTGAATTAGATTACTGAAACCAAGTCCGATTAAAATTTTAATAGATGTGATATGATGCTTTTGAAATACTTATTTGTCTAGACTTTATTAAATTATTTAGGGTACATATTTATAAATTTCTTTTTGAAAAATCTATTGGTTAGTTTTTCGAATATTATGTTTCTTATTTCTCCAATTTTTTTGAAAAGTTACTTTTGATGTATATGACAGATGTATTGCGACAACGCAATCTTGATCGAGTTAAAAGAAAGTACAATAACCAAAGTACTACACAGAGACAAGAATATATTGAAAAAGTTAAAAGATCTAAGAAAATGAGAGACTCAACCAAACCACCGTCAGAGGAAAAATATAACCATTACCAAAAATTGAATATGGAAGAAAAACAAAAATACATTCAACATGTCAATAATGTGAAAAAACAACGTTCATCAAGAGGGTGGTTTCTTAGAGCTCAAATGACTCCACATGAATCAAATGGTTAGTACTTCATAATATTTTCTTCCAAATAAATTATAATATTCAAAAGCGTTCATATTTCATTTTTCATGATTTAAAATATATCATTATCCTTTTAGGGTCAAATTTCTACGATCCCGCATGCTCAGAGATGCATGAATTAGTAAAAAAAAAATTAACTAGCAAAAACAGTATGAACTAAACCAGTAGAAATTTTTTTTTCGTTTGAATAGGAGAAATCGATGAAACATAGGAAAAACAATGGACAATAGGTTATAATTGATCAAGAACGAGTAAATCAGTAAAAAAAAAAACCCAGTAAAAATCAATGAAAATTGAATTTAATTAATTAATATAATAAGTGAAATGGCTTAGATCGGTAAAGAAATATCTTTCAAATGATAAGGTAATTGAAATAATTTGAGATATACTTAAAAGTAATTGAAGATGTATAATTATTTGAGTTGAAAATTCGGTAAATACATGTGAAATCGATGAAAATTCAACTGAAATTACATAAAAAATGATGAAATGTGTGAAAAAGGTTAAATCGGTGAAAACATGTGAAAATTGGTTAAACTGGTAAAAATGAGTGAAATCAATAAAATGAAAAAAGTTCAACCAACAAAAACAAAGTCAAACCATTAGAAAAATGGTTTAAACCGAAAAAACTAAAGAAATCGATGAAAATACCCATGATGAAGTTAATAAAATGAGTAGCAGTCATTAATATGTGCTATTTTATGACATAATGAAGTTAATTTTACTTTGATTTACAACAAAATACCACTGAAATTAATTAGACACGTACAACGTATGTGCACTTTAAACCGGTGAAAAAGAATGAATGTGAAATCGTAAATACATTTGAAATCAATAAAAAAATCGGGTAAAATTTGTGAAAAATGGATGAAAAGGGTAAAATCGGTCAAAAAACGTATATTTGGTAAGAACATATTTAATCAATGAAAAATTCAGGTGAATAACATGTGAAATTAGTGAAAAAAACATGAAAAATAGGTAAAAACGGGTTAAAATGGTAAAAACGAGTGAAATCAGTTATTAAAAAAAGAGTTTAACTGGAGTAATCGGTAGAAAAATGGTTTAAACTGAAGAAAAAAATAAAAGAAATCGACCAAAAATGAAAAAATAATGAAAAATGTTATAACCGATAGAAAAAAGGGATAAATCGCTAAAAAAAATAAACAGGTAAAAAAAAAATTAAACAGTGAGAACATATGAATCGATGAAAGTTTGAGTGAAATTTGTAAAGAAACGGATAAAATCAGTCAAAAAAGCTTGAAGTCGGTTAAAACATGTTTAATCAATGAAAAACTTGGGTGAATAACATGTGAAATCAGTGAAATAGGTGAAAACGAGTTAAACTTTAATCGACAAAAACAAGGTTTAAACAATGGGAAAACAATGAAAAATGTTATAATCGATAAAAATTGATAAAAAATTAAACAGTGAAAACATATGAATCGATGAAACTTCGGGTGAAATTGGTAAACACTGGTGAAGTTGGTGAAAAAACCGGTGAAACCAGTAAGAAAAAATGCTCGTGATATCGATGAAAGTTCGGGTGAAATTTATGAAGAAACAGATGAAACCTGTGTCATCGGTGAATAACGAATAAACTTGACATGAAAACTACTATGATGGAATGAACTAAATAATGTTCTTATGATCTTATTTTAGAACCAATTTTATAAGAAGTAATGACTAAATCAGTCATCATTTTATATTTTATTACAACTATTCAAAGCCATCATTTTTTTTTATAAACCAATAATAATTAATAAAAATAAATTTCATAAAAAATAAATTGATCAGTCATAAACACATGATATTCTATGACATAAAAATGGCTAATTTTATTCCAATTTACGAAAAATACCCATGAAATTAAAACTAGACACGTACAACGTACATGCACTTTTCTAGTATATTATAAAAATAAAAAAACCTTCCCACAATGAGTTAAAATCACATAAAATTAAAGGAAATGGTTTTGAGAATGTGGTCTTGTTTTATCCATATAGTAGTGCACATGTTAGGCCAGATAAGAATTGAATATCTCCAAACATAAAAGTATGAAAACAAGCTCAATGTTACATTGAAAGTTATGCCGGCAATTGTCTTGAAATTATTAATCCTTTGCTTCCACACAATATTGATTATTATTTTTGTCATGAATTGAACAATTCTTCTTCTAGACCTACATAGCTATATATCAATTGATGTGACAAATAATATGCTTTTTTTTTTATTTCATTTATTTTGCCATTCTTTTGGTTGACGCATGCAGAGTTATTGTTAAGAATCGAAGATTGATTAAGTAGTTAGATATTTTTATAATTCGTAACAGGAAATGGTGATTGAGAATTAAACGTATAAAACCATTCCTCTATGTGAATAAATATTTTTGAAAAGAAAAACATTAGTTTTGAAATGTTCTAAAAATAAAAATAAAATAAAATAAAATTGATGAAGACAAATGTCATTTTATATTTCCAAGATAATGGGTATATTAGTGGAGTTTACTTTAATTAACTTGGATTACTTGGACTTGTGGTCATTTCTTAAACGGCCATTTGAGAGTTGAATTAGTCACATAGTGTCATTTTCAGTATTAAAATCTGAAAACCAAATATGCACTAAAATAAATTAATTATACATCATGTTATAAAAAAATTGTTAATTCACGTTGGTAGTCAGAACTAATTTATTACCTAACCTTTTCCTTTCAATATTAACAATATACTAATATTACTAAATATAAAACATGCAACAACTTTTGTTGTGATTCACGAAATTGTAAATATGGGGTAAGTAATCTGCCATTGACTCTAATCTTATTTCTATTAAAATTATTCCTGATCAACTGTAAAATGAAATTTTTAACATATTTAATTATACAATTAAACATATTTAGTATTATACTTATTTGAGTCAAAATTGTTATATTTGAGCCTTTATTACAATTTCTTCACCATAAAATCAGGACCACCACATGACCATACATCCGTACAGCTGATAACCCCTCCCCTCAAGTTGTTTTTTCCTTTTCATTTTTAAAGGCATTTTCCTTCAGTTCCAAGACCAACAGTACAAAAACATTCCCCAATCCCATTCTTGCTACTTATGTCTTTAAAAAAAAAAATTTATTTTCTGAAACTTTCGATAAAGGAAAAGAAATAAAAAAAATTAAGAGAAAACGAATTTCTTAGGGCGGTCAATGGAGCAAATTTTTATCAGAATTTGTTAGGAATTTTATATGAAACCTTAGTAGATAACTAAGAAAGTTTAAGCACGTAAGTTAAGTTGAATGAAAATGTTAAATTAAGAAAATTTAAAAGATGAGATTTTTTTTAATAAAAAAATCTATAATTCGATCGAGTATGGACAATTGATGGACTCGAAAATTTATATTTGTCAAGCTCCGAATCCAGCTCCAATCCAACCACAACTCAACTATCTTTAAAAAAATAAAGGAGAAACAAGAAAATGGGAAAAAAAAATAGAAACTCGCTGTAGTTTATTTTATTACTTGTTCAATAACAAAAGAAAAAAGAAAAAAAAAAGTTGTTAAGAGAGAGAATCTTACGGAGTCATGGAGTCTTGACTGTGGAGCTGTTTTAGTTGAAGAGAGAGAAACAAACTCGCCGGCTACCCTTTTATTTATTTATTCATTTTTATTTCTCTCTGGTCTATAAATTATACTCACAAATATACTCATACATGCATATGATTGGGTGACTTTCAAGATTATATATATTGCATAAGCGCGTCGAACTGTCAATTGTTGGACGGGGTTTGAATTTTTCTTATAGACCAATTTTCATAATATTACTTCAAGAAATTTCTGAATTAACAAGAATTCAGCTGATTTTGGGTTTGCTTCTATTTCTGATTTAGGGTTTGGGTGTTGAGTTTTACTTGGTGGAGGTATAAAATTTGCATTTTTTTAAATTTTTTTTTAGTTATTCTGGTGGTGTTCTTGCATGTGTTACTTGGTGGAGGTATAGGATTTTTGGGTTTTTTTTAAGCTATAGAATATAAATTCTTCAAGCTTTGTGTTGCATGTGAGTATTGAATTCTTCAAATGAAATGGGTTTCATAATTTTTGATTGAAATTAAGCTTATATTATATGTTGACTTGATGGGTTGTGAAAAACCAGAGGTTTTCATATAATTGATTATGTGGGATAATTAATTTTTTGTAATTGTACAGGAGGGGAATTTTGTAGTTTTTAGGGTTTATATTTAGGGGAAATCATGGGTTGTGTATTAGGGAAAGCCTCACAATCAGTTAAAGATAGGGATGAGAGCCCAAATCAGAGAGAATTGATGAGAAAAACTTCTGAATTGCGAATAGCACGAGCAATTTCCTCGAAAAGAAATGAGAGTTTTTCGCTGAAGGAGAAATTTGAAAATGTTGATACAAGAATTGGGTTAGTCGATAAGAAATTAAATGGGTCAAGAAGGGTGAGGGATGATTACTATGAGATGAAAAAGGAATCTTCTGAATATGTGAGTAGTTTTACGGGTATTGTTCGTGTTCCTAAAGCTATAGAAGGAGAACAAATTGCTGCTGGATGGCCAAGTTGGCTTGTAGCTGTGGCAGGGGAAGCTATCAAAGGATGGATTCCAAGAAAAGCCGATACTTTTGAAAAACTCGATAAGGTATTGTTTGGTCTATCTTGTTGGCTTCATTGTTTGGATAGTATTTCTGATTGTTAGATTTCATTTTCATAGCATCAATGTGTTGATGATAATGTTCGAGACATGGAATAATCTTTTAATCCAAATTGAAATGTAGTTATAATATGGATGAGATTTAGTGAGGTAAGAATTGGGTTGAGAATTTGACACTTGAATGCGCACGTGAGGGTCACACGCTCATTTTCCCGCAAGGAAATATATTTCTGGTTGCAGGGCCAAAATGGACGAGCTTTAAAGACTTAGGACCAAATCTGTTGATGTTGATAAATTATAATACTATATCATCGTCGAGAGATAAAATTGTATGACTATTATTGTATTGTGATAAGTAAAATTAGAAGACTGTTATTCTTGAGCGATGAACTTATATGACTCTTATTGCCGAACTATGTGCCTATAGAAAGATGATTGAGTATGACTGCTAGATTGGCTGTATATATTTTACTTTGACTTCCATTAATTATTTGTGTTTCGAAACTTGTAGGACGACATGAGAGTTTTAACTTTGTATTTGAATTATTTATGATTGCAGATTGGCCAAGGAACTTATAGTAGCGTGTATAGGGGTCGTGATCTCGTACATAACAAAGTTGTTGCTCTGAAAAAAGTACGTTTTGATAATATGGATCCCGAAAGTGTTAAGTTTATGGCAAGGGAAATTCTCATTTTACGAAGGCTTGATCACCCCAATATCATTAAATTAGAAGGTTTGGTAGCTTCTAGAACATCTTCAAGTTTATATCTAGTTTTTGAATATATGGAACATGATCTCACTGGAATTGCATCACTTCCTGGAGTCAAGTTTACCGAACCACAAGTACCCACTTGAATTCTTCATTGATTAATACTTTTATTTTGATTGTTTTGATAAACTAATTCATCTTTTTTTTTTTTGGTTTATAAATTTTAGGTGAAGTGTTATATGGAGCAATTGCTTAGTGGACTTGATCATTGTCATAGTCATGGTGTGTTGCATCGAGATATTAAGGGTTCAAATCTTTTAATTGATGATCATGGAATGTTGAAAATTGCTGATTTTGGGTTAGCGAGTTACTTTGATAATCATCATAGTGTTCCTTTAACAAGCCGAGTTGTGACATTATGGTATCGGCCACCCGAGCTTTTACTCGGTGCAACTAAGTATGGAGTTGCCGTGGATTTATGGAGCACTGGCTGCATTCTTGGAGAATTATATGCTGGCAAACCTATTATGCCGGGTAGAACTGAGGTATTATTGGTACACGGTTTTTACTATGTCGTGAAAATAGATCCAAGTTGCTGCTTTTCGGAGTTGTTATTAGTGATTCTCATGATTATCAAACACTGCACACACTTGGGCTTCAATTTTTGTTCATTTTCATTTTCTTAATCAAACAAGAATCAAACATAAAGAAACCTTCCAATTTCATTTTGTAAATGATCACAAAGCCTATTGAATTTCTTAGAATAAAAAACGAGTTAAACTCGATTGGCTTTTGACGATAAGGTTCACAGCTTCCTCCATTGCAAGCGGAATTTCTTGAGGATCCAACTTTTTACAGAGCTACATTTATGCATTGTTTCTTTGAATAATTTTATTATGTATCTTGTAGGTTGAGCAGTTGCATAAGATATTCAAGCTTTGTGGTTCTCCCTCTGAGGAATATTGGAGAAAATCAAAATTACCTCACTCAACTGTTTTTAAACCTATTCAGCCCTATAAAAGGCGAATTGCTGAAACCTTTAGGGATCTTCCGGATGCTGCTGTAGGGTTGATGGAGACCTTACTCTCTGTTGACCCTTCAGATCGAGGGACTGCAGCTAGTGCTCTCAATAGTGAGGCAAGCTCTCTCTCTCTCTCTCTCTCTCACACACACACACACACGCGCGCGCGCGCACACAGACTCATTCATCCCTCACACACTCAAGGATTTGCATCTTGTACAAGACTGAAATGTTTTTCCTTCGTGGAAAGTATTTGTTCCTTGAAATGTTGATATGCCTAACTGAAGCTTGGTCATGTTGTAGTTCTTTTTAATTGTAGTTTCAGTTTCACTTCTTTGACTCTTGGACTCATTTAGGACTGAAAAAAGGGGGAAATGAATATACTTACTTGAAATATTATTCCTCGAGTTATGAAGACCTTGATGACTAGGAAATTGTTTTGACAATTGTTTTCTGAACTTTATATCTTTTTCACATATATCCAACTTTTTCAGAAAATGATGTTCATTTTGTTATTTTTTTTTGTTAAAAATTTGAATAGACTTTTAAATATTCAACATAGGGGCTATCTTAAATCAATTTTGGCTTAGTTTTAGAGTTACGGATGTTGATTGGGTTGGTTTCAAGAATTATTTTTTTTATATTTGTGAAAATATTTGAAAACATGATTCTTGTTGGACCTTTTAGAAAGTAAAATAATGTTAAAAGAAGAAAGCTAGTGGGGTTTGGAATGTGAGATGTCGTTGGAAGTAGTTTAGGTTTTGGGGTGAAAAGTAGGTAAATAGGTGTCAACTGTCAAGTAATGTTTGTTGAGAGTTTGAAATTGTAAAATATTTTTTCTAGTAAGAATACTTAGAAAAGAATTATTATTGTGTCTAGTGAAACATGTTGGGTCGAACACTGAGCAAAAATTGATCCAAAAGCAGCCTAAGAGCTCCTTGATAAAATTGTGCATATTAGATTCTTTTTTATATAGATATGTATACAGTTTCCATTTTGTAGGACATCAAACATTATGTTCTGAAATATGGATTATTCTTTTCCGCCAGTTTTTCCAAACAAAGCCACTTGCTTGTGATCCATCAAGCTTGCCAAAATACCCTCCAAGCAAAGAGATAGATGCTAAATTGCGTGAAGAGGAAACAAGAAGGTGCGTGATGTGTAGTTTCTCGTGTCCTGACAATAAATCGTTTGTGTTTCGAATTATTACTATCTTTTTCTTATTTAGAGTGTATATTTGTATACTTTTCTGTTTCTTGGCTTTTGATTTTGGAATAAAGAAGATATTGTAACTCGTTTACATGTTCACTACATATAGCATAAGAAACACCTAGGAAATCGATAAGATGGTATTGCTCGGATGTTTGATTTCTCATGTCTACTCCCAAGGTTTAACGCTGTTATTTGAACTACCTTTTACAGGCGAGGAGCTATCGGAGTTAAGGGCCAAAATGGTGGAGATGATTCGAAAAGAACAAAGGAATTACGAGGTGCTCCAGCACCTAATTTTAATGCTGAGCTGTCCAAGTCAATGCAGGTATATTCAAGAATCGATTTTACATGAAATCTAATACATTTTTTCATATATCTTTAGTGTCTTCAAGAAGGTCATATTCATGGCTCAATTCAGAAGAAAAAGTTTGTAAAAGAAAGCTTAATATATAGAGAACAACAACAAAAAGGGGTTCGGTTAGGCTATGTTTGATTCTTGGATTTGAGTGAATAAAACGCCAAGGAAAATGTTTTCTTTTGCATCCAGTGTCGCAACTTTGAGCTTCATTTGTTGTTCATTTGCATTTTAGTTATCATTTTACCCACTGAAATCAAAAAACCAAACATAGCCTAAAAGTGAAATAGAATGGTCATGGCTGCCAGGCATGTATTAACTATCTTGTTTCCCTATTAACTTTTCAACTAATCTCTTGATATTTTTATTGTCATATATATATATATTATGCACATAATATTACATTAGGTTTATTTGATAACATTGAATATAACTTTTATATATAATTCATTTTAACTATTATATTGTTGGCTAACTCCAAATACATGACCAGTCTCACGTATTGACATTTTTCTATTGTGACATGGACATGCTTAATTACAGTTACCAAATGGTTTCTTGCATGTCTTTTTTTCATGATTTTTCAACTTGTTTGTTTAGTTTTACAAATTTTTCCGATGTTTCTGAAATGTTTTCAATATTTAGTAGCTTGAAACACAGCTGTTTGGCAGCCCATTTTCATGTTTAATGTCCGGACAATACCGGCTCACAATCTATAGTTAACCGATTTTTCCAAAATTTGTATTGAATTGTGTTTCAGAGGAGGCAGGGCCAACATCCAAATCCAAAAAGCCGAAGTGAATATTTTAACCTTCAAAAGGAGGAAGCACCATATGATTATTCAATCAATCCACCTAGATCTTCACAAGGCTTAAGAGAAACGAGCAAAGATCGAGTTTTTCATTCAGGGCCTCTTGCGCCTGGAGCCGAGTGGAGAGTATCCTCAAGGAAACACAACAATAATACTTCACAGGTAGAAGCTACAAATCTTGGAGATCGAAGAAATCATACCCAAATCTTCTCCGGCTCACAACAAATAGAAAACGCAGGAGTCAACATTAAAGAACATATTAAGGTGCGTGTTTGAGATTTCCTTTCGATGTGGGACATTTTAACTAACCTTGGAATGAAATGCAAAAATACCCCCCTATGCTTTGCCTAATTAGCCAAAAAAACCCTGTGTTATTTTTACTATTACAACCCCCCCCCCCCCCCCCCCTATTATTTTTTATTGGCAAGAAAACCCCTCCCATGCCGGAATACATATTTTGCAGGAAAAGTGACAATTTGTACCCCAACAAAAACCCCTCTTAGCCTAAAAAATTATCAACAATCCCCCTGTTAACTTGAAAATTGGCAATAACCCCTCCTTACACTTAAAAAATTGACAATAAATGAGGTTTTTTGCTAATTAAAAGAGAACATAGGGGGGTTTTTGCTAATTAAAATAACACATTTTTTCTTTGTTTTGTTAATTAGACAAAGCATAGTGCATATTTTTGCATTTAGCTCCTAACCTTGCATCTCTAGTTTAGACTAAACTCCTTTGTTTATTTTCTTTCTCCCATTGGCAGGATAATTGGCATGGTCACAAAGAAAAAGCGATTCATTTTTCTGGTCCACTAGGCCCTTCAAATAATATAGAGCAGGTGCTGAGAGAGCACGATAGACGGATCCAAGAAGTGGCTCGACGTTTAAAGCACGAGAAGACGAGAGGTGGTGGTAGAGTTCGGCCACATGAGATGCATTTGCCATCGAAATGATGCAATGTGTATGTATGTTGGTAGAGAATGGTTTCCTTGTGTAAATTATTTAGGTCTAACTGTATAGTGTTTTTTATTTTTCCTCCACAATTATTATGGAAATATCAATTATCCAATCTATGCATGAAAAGCAAGATTAAGTTCTCCATTGCATTCAAATTTCTTGTGTGGGGGTTTATTTGTTCATTCTGAGTGTAAGAAAGGAATGTATATTAGATGGGAAATCTCAATTGTTCCAAGTAACATGTGCTTTATTGAACAAGAAAGGATTTCACCTGACATCCTCAAAAGGTTTGGATTGAAAATCAAACCGAACGATTCGATATTCAATTCGAGTTCGTTGGATAAAAGTTCGTTTGAACTCGATTCATTATGTATAATCAAGCAAACTTGAATAATATTTTTTATTAGATAGTTTTTGAAATACTGTTCGAGTTTGACTTGATAAGCTAAAAAATGACAAAAGATATATTATAAAAAACGTTAAGCTATTCGATGTGTGTATTTGATAGTTCGACTTGATTAAAGCTCATTCAAATTTGACTTATTAAACAATAAGACGTAACTTATGGAGTATATAATCTCAAGCTATGTAAAATATTTAAAGCAGATTTCAACATGTGTTTTCTTTAGATTATTCAATTCGTATACGCCCTTAAACCCTTCCAATTAGCCTGATGAGTTATGCAAAATGTTTAAATAAGATTAAAGAAAAGACTTTATACTTCTGGAAAAAAAATTAAAGAAATAGTATTTGTTTGCCTTCATGGTTACGAATATATTAATATTGAAGCCGAAAGAGCAACAAGAAGCACCAGTGGTCTAGTGGTAGAATAGTACCCTGCCACGGTACAGACCCGGGTTCGATTCCCGGCTGGTGCATTATTAATTTTGTGGTTTTTCATATCGAGTCCAGAATTCAGCCCAAGCATATCTAAGCCAGTAGCTGACTTGAGCAACTAATTGAGTCCAATTTCATCCTAAGGTAAATATTTCAAATTGACCATATAATTATTTGTGATTACAAATAAAAAATATCATTTAAGTGGACTATATTGTTTAGATATATTATTTGTATTTTTAAATTAGTATAGTATATGTACAAATATATAACATGGAAAAAAGAAAAAAAATTGGCCCCACTTCACAAAGAGTAGATCCGCCCGCGAGAAATTATACCGTGCTTCCTCCGTCCTAGTTTTCTTTATTTATTGGTACAGTTGATCAGTCAACTTGACTAAATTTATAAAAAATAAAAAATATAATAATAATTTAATTAATATATTTCACTAATAAGTTGATAATATCAGATAACACTATATATATATTAACATTTAAAAGGTTTAATATATCACAAATGTGAATAATTTAACATGAAGAGTTACTTAAAAGATTGAAAATATTGATTGGATATTATAGATAATGAAGCAAAAATAATGGGAAGTAGGGAGTAATATAATGCAATTTGCTATACTTCCTTCTATTTTCAAAACAATCTTGTAAATTGTAATATCCTAATATTAATTCTTCACCACTATATAATAGTCGCTCTTATTTTAAAATGAATCAACATACTATAGCTTTCACTTCAAATAAAATATCCTTGTATACCAAGTCAACACGATATACAGAATTATCGTTTTCACATTAAACAAAACATGGCACAATTTCATTTCACAATATTATTGCTTTCACTCTTAATAAAACATTGTAATATACTCCCTCCGTTTCATAATATCTGTCGTTTTGAAAAGTTTTTCTTGTGCCATATTATCTGTAACTTTAGATTTCCAATAAAGCATTAATTACTCTTTTTTCATTTTTGTCCATTATGCTCATAAATTTTCTCAAACATTAGCGGAGGATAATTAATTAAAAGGGTATCTTAATCTTTTTCATTTTTTTCTTCTTAGAATTCAGCTATATTCAATGATTTTCTTAATTTTTGTGCATACATGTAAAAAGACAGATATTTTGAGACGGAGGGAGTACCATTTTTTGATGACTCGTGTAAATAGGATCTTAGATGCATGTTTCTTGTCCATATATAGGTAATTAAGTACGTTAATTTAATGGTCCATCGAAAATGTTGCTTCCTTTGTCCCTATCTAATGTCGCGCGGTGGAGTGTTTGGATGCCACAATTAATAATGCAATTAATTTTGATAGAATTAAAAGTGGGTGTGATTTTTTGTTCATTTTTTATGATCCCTCTGCCGGATTACTATGAAATAAAATAAAATAAAATAAAATAAAAAGTAATGAGAAAAATAAAAGGAGAAAAATAACTGATTTTTCTCCAAGGATCATTTTGCTCATGTTATTATTATGGACATAACGAAATACACAACACAAAGGTTGTTTTTGACATTTTGTGCCTCCGGAAATTCAATGGACTTTATAATGAGTTTTTTGGCCACTACTCCTTTATGAGAAATCCGGAAGATATGTGGTGTCTATTATTTTTATTATTTACTACTTCTAGTATTTTTTTTATTTATGTAGTGACTGTAAAATTTAGGAGACAATTCAGTTTAAATTTTATTTATATCAGAATTTGAGTTTTCTCAATTCTTTCAATTTCGCGGTATTCTTTATAGAATTAACGAGTTATTGAATTCCTTCAAGTTTACAGTATTACTTATCAAGAATCAACGAATTTTTGAACATAATTTTCTTTCTCACTACGTACGCTGCATCACATATAGTGAGTGTGTGTGACTATAATATTACAAGGATTAGAACTTGTAATTATAAGGACTATGCTAGCATCACAGCCAAGCATCACAGCCCAACATCACAACGCATAATATAAAATTGCAAAAAAAAACCCATAACTAATCATCAAATAAAAATAAATCCTATTTATAAAATAAACCCTAAACTATAAACCCTAAAACCCTAGATCCCTAAACCCTAAAATCCTAAACCCTAAATCTAAACCCTAAACTCTAAAATCCTAAACCCTAAACCCTAAATCAAACCCTAAATTAAATATTATGTCATAAACCCTAAATTCTAGGCATTGCAAATACTTTTAAATTATGAGTTTATATTTTTATTGTAATTTTTGAGATATTTTATATTCAAATATTGATAAATGATAATTAACATTTGAAAAGTAATGAATTATTTTTTATATGAGTAATATCGTATAATTTAGGTGTTCTTTTGTAATTTTTGAAAGTTGAGATATTTATATTCAAATATTGGTGAATGTTCAATTAGCATTTGGAAAGTATTGAATTATTTTTTATATGAGTAATATCGGAAAATTTTGGTCTCTATTGTAATTTTTGAAAGTTGATTGGGTTGTTAATAGATTAAAAAAATTATTTGAAGAAGAAACCTGTTAAACAGGTAGCAGGTAACACAATTAACTTTAAATACATAAAATATGGGCTGTACAAATGGTTGTGCAACTTTGGGCTGTGATATAATCATTTTCCTAATTATAATTAACGTGTTTGTTCATTAAAGAGAACGTGTTACCTATCAAACACCTTTTTGGATTTTCAATGAAGGAGTAAGAAGACTTGGTCTATGTTACACTTTATGTAAGTGTACATTGTCCTAAGAAGATTGAACTTGATTTAATAGTAAGTACGATTTAATTAAGTATATACTTTTTTTTTTCCCAAGGGTTTAATTCTTTTTGAGACGGATTTGACACATTAAGTGAGTTCCTCTCCCAATAGGAATTCGAACATGAGTCCGCTACTTTATAGTGAATAGTCTCTTCCACTAGACATTAATTAAGTATATTGACATTATATATGATGCACTTTCGCTTTATATTATCTTTGATTGATTGCTTATTATTAATTGTGTTCTTACGTCTAATACGGTAATCTCAATTTTACTTAAATTTAAAAATCTTACATTAATTATCACCTGCCACTTTGAAATAGTTTGATTTTGTGAACCATGAAATTTCCTAGCATTGCATTATTACTTATATATATTGTGGTTTTCTTTATTTAAATGAAATCGGACAAACTTTCCTAGAAATTGATGGTACATAACTAAATAGCCACTGCCCCTTATTTTTGGTCTCCATTTATGTCGGAAAAACAAGTCAAATTGACCTGATGTCGTTAATTATTGTACGTCCAAGTCATTTTCTACTCTTTGAAGGTAAGCAAGAAGGGGGGGTCTCTCCCATATGCAGCTGAAATTTGAACAGATGTTTCTTTACGTGTAGAAGTGATCAATTCATGAATTGTCTACTAATATATTTATTAAAAAAAAAAAGAATTGTCTACTAATATAGTTAATTGAGTCATGAATTTAAGCGGGTCAAAATCAAAAGAAAAAGAAAATTGAGAGGCCAAAACGGGAGAGATTATTTAGTGCAAACGCTGCACCACGTCATCAAATACACTTGATGTTATTCACCAATGCACTTGTGTCATGTGGAGTGATAATCTACATCACCCCATGTTTCAAAAAATTAGGATTTTAAAAAATATGTTCACATTGCCCGACCATGCGGTGATGTGAATTATCACTCCACATGCTACAAGTACATTAGTAGGATGTACCACATATACTTGATGATGTGGTGCATCGCATCGGTTGCACTAAATAATTTCTACCAAGACAGGGTGCGATAGTTTGGGTTTGGATGCATTTAATTTATGTCTTTCAATCCGTTTTTTTACCCTCCGTTTATATTTACTCCCTCCGTTTTTTAAAAAAATTGTTCACTTTTATTTGTCGTTTTAGGATTTCAACGTAAAATTAATATTTTTCTACCAATTTTACCCTTCTTGTTAATGATTATAAATAATGTTAATTAATGCTGTGATTATTTGATTAAAAGGGTGTTTTGGAATTTTTACTTTAAAAAATGGTTATTTATTACATTTCTTAATCCATGTGCAATTTTCCAAAACGACAAATAAAAAAAAGGGATGGAGTACATAACTCGCTCTTCATAATTCGATTCCTATCAGGTTCAAAGTGAAACCAATTGATTTTAATTCGTTCGAACACAAACAAAAATGGAAAAATATAGAGTTCTCGAGTTCGAGTCAATCCAAAAATGTTACCGAGTTTACCATATCCATATTATATGAAGTTATCAGGTACGAAGGTTATTTGGAATTCTAGTTGTCTTTCTAATATTATAGAATAAATCACACTTTTCGTCCTTTTTATAGACTAATTTTTGCACATTCGTCCCTCTTAAATTTTTCGTAGCAGATTCATTTCTCTCATCAATGTAGTATAACACATTTGTCCCTCTTAATCTAAAATACATCAATTTTCATATATTTTATGATGTATTTTGGATTTAAGAGGGATGAATGTCTTACACTACATTGATGAGAGGGACGCATCTCCTACGAAATATTAAGAGGGACGAATGTGTTACACTACAATATTGATGAGAGGGACGCATCTCCTACAAAATATTAAAGATATACAAATGTGTTACACTGCATTGATAAGAGAGACGAATCTGATACGAAAAAATTAAGAGGGACGAATATGAAAAAGTTGGCACATAAGGACGAAAAAGTGTCATTAACTCTATATTATATCCAAGTCTTGATCACATAGAATGATTATGACGTCATTAATTATTCTAATTGTAGAGTGATTTTTGTGGTTCACATACCATTATCGATTGTTCCCTTTCTTCATCGTACCGTGTTGGACTATCTTAAAAATACTGAGATAGAGATAGTACGTAAAAAGATAATCTTAATTATTTAGAAGACTACCGCTCTAAAGCTTCTAATATTAAGTGAATTTACAAATTAGATTTTGTTTTTCCAATATAGCTTTTTAGATAAAAAGTATATTTTAATATGATTCAAACTGAAAAATATTTTCTTAAATGTACCTTTTCTGATAAATCGCAATTGGTAACTGTGATTCTTCGATTTATACGAAATTGTGAAGAAAAAAAAAATTACCAAAGTTTTTCAGGACCTTAACTCACAATACACCAAATATGATCAGTTTTTTTTTTGTGGCAACATAGGTGACGCCATCATAAAAAGTTCACGGAATTACACATTTTATTCGGTCCAACTTTGATTTGACTTTAAATATTAGGACGAAAAATGCATTTTATTTATTGAGTGAGTTTTCTGTAGCAACATATAGGTGACACCATTCTAAAATGTTTACGGAATTGCACATTTTTTTTGGTTTATTTGACTTTTAAGTTTTAATAATTTATTGAGTGATGTATTTGCAATTGTAATCAATAATTATTAAAACCTCATAGTACTTGCTTCAATAATTCCTGTAAACCTCAAGGGGCAATTAATCGTCATTTGTTTAAATTGTCATACTTTACATATAATGGTAGCTATGAAATTAATATAAAGTACGAGGTCAGGTCACGTTTGAAAATTTTCAAGTAGAAAAACCTCTTCTCAGTTCCGACTTGCAAGTGCAATGTACTAACAGAAAAAACAACATATAAATGATACTATTCTTTTTTGTAGATTCTTTTTAATTTCCCACTTTTGAACATAAAATCAACAAAATGGACCCAATTGACTTTTCCAACATTATAGTAATAATTAACCCCGGCCCCAAATCTGACATTATTTAAAATTGCGTTCACAACTTCTAACGTTAAAATATTTCTGCTCTACAATTATTTAGCAGCAAGCATATAAACAATTTTTTTGTCTATTCTTTTTAGAGAAATTAAATTTATTTAGAAAAAAAATGGGAAAACCACGTGCGAGTTCATCTTCTTCAACTGCATCAAGAATTGAAAGAAAAGTTATAGAAAAGAATAGAAGAAATCGACTGAAGGTTCTTTACTCCAGCCTAATTTCTCTCCTTCCTAACCACACTTCCAAGGTTAGTATATATATATTTAAATTTCAAATGAAATAAATATTTAAATTTTTAAGTAAATTTATATAATACTCTAGCTGACATACATTTGGAGACAAACAAATCACATGAGATCATGCATGCACAACTGTTAAAGCCCTAAATGTTCAGTTAAGGAGTTTTTTTTTTTTGGATAATAGGAAGATATTAAGACTTTCTTGAACTTATTTAATTTCATATGCATAATAGTATTTTAAATAATTAACTGAAGTGTGAGTATTTGTCTAGTTTTTTACTAGTTAGTTATTTATTCGTTGTAATTTTTTTTTTTTTGAGATGGTGAATACATCGTTACATCAAACACTATATCGAATCGAAAGTAAATTAATTACAATTGTTAAACTGCTAGTATTAAACTAGAGAAAATGCTAGTATTAAACTAGAGAAATACCCACATTCGTGGGAGTTGAATCCATGACCTCTTGGTCATGGAGCCTCATCCTTAACCACTTGGATAAGGCCTCATCGGCAATTTGTTTTTATTCATTGTAATTTGTCAGTGTATTTAATAAATTGACATTTTTCGATGTTTCACAAAAACAAATGAATTCACCAGGAAGGGTTGCCATTACCAGATCAGATAGATGAAGCCGCGGAATACATCAAAGCGTTGAAGATGAAGCTAGACAAAATGAAGGAAAAAAGGGAATCCTTACTTCCAACCAACAACTCATATTCATGGATTACAACTGAAAATCAATTAGCTACCAACAAAAAATCACTTCTTGTACAAGTTCAAGAAATGGGACCAAATATGTATGTCATTCTAGCAAATGGGCTCAAGGATTATTCAATGTTTAAAGGGATAATAAGCTTGCTTCATCGACATGGATTTCAAATAGCAAATGCAAATTTTTCCTTAAATGAGAACTCATCTATATCTATCCAAGTTCTTCAAGATAAGGTGATTAAATAACTACAAAAACGTACATCGTCCATGTTGAAAATATATATTTTGTATTAATTTCAAAATAATTAATTAATAAAACTTTCTAAATATAACTATATAAGCGAGGCTAAGTTACTTTCCTATCTAAAGTCCCATGCACTAGGATTGCCTTTGAGTATATACTTAGATCAAATATAATAAGAAGACATTAATTTTGAACTCGTTTATCTTTAATTCGATATGTACGTTTTAGAGATCTATTTATTTATTTATTTGACATTGATATAATGTTTATTTGATGTTATAAATTAGCATTTTTAAATGTGAAAAGTTTATTTTTGGCATATATATGATCATGATTTATTATTTCATGATTTAATTTGTAGGATGGGAAGTCTCAATTAATGGAGTTTGGAGGTGCATCAATATCTGCAGAATGGTTGAAGGAATTGATTTGTGGAAATACTAGCTGCAGTAGAGTTGTGGAGTCACAAATTAATTTATGGGACTGTGAATTCGAAACTAATTTATGGAACTTTTGATCAAATCCTGGAAATATTTTCAGAAGAAATTTAGCGTTTATTTTTAAGATGTAAATTTGTCATTTTTAATTTAACGTTTATTTTTAATTTAGTCTCTTAGTGCAGTTCTGCACAAGGATAATTACATTATATATGCTAATTTAGTTTGAGTTGTCGAATTATATATAATTATGTAATCATAATCATATTATTTATCTAGGGAAAGGAAAAATGAACTAAAATTAATACGTGACGAACTGTTTAACCGGTTGATTCTTATTGATTATTGTGACATTTATCAAAGAAAAATCTCTTCAGGAAAGAAAAGAATTATCAAAGAAAAAACACTTACTTTTAAGTTTTAACCATTATCCTCACCGTAGTTATAAATTACTCCATCAAAGAACGATTAGTGGATCAAAAATTCTTTTGTTTGGTCGTAGTTATCTCTATCTCTATCTCTACTTCTCTACTTTTTTTTTTCTATTTTTTTTATTTTTTTTATTTTTTATTATTATTATTATTATTTATTTTATTATTTTATTTTTATTTTTTAAATAAAAGCATGAATATTTCTTAACTTTTTTTGCAGACTAAAATACCCTCTCTCTCTATTATAAAAGCATGAATATTTCTTAACTTTTTTTTGCAGATTAAAATATCCCTATTTAAATTGTAAAGTAATATTTAATTATAAATGGTAAATATATAAAAGACATAAACTAATTGAAGAGGTATAATTAGACATGAAGTCTTATTATATTTATCTTCTACATAATCTCCTAAAATTTATAAATTTTCTCTTACATCAATTTTTGTAATTTTAATATTCTTCTCTAATAATAGATAAAAACGAACCATAAAAAAATACTATTATTTTAAATAGCCCCTAAAATATATATATATATAAATTATTAAATTTCTTTAAGTAAGAAATAATTTAAATATTCAATACAATATAAGTCATAAATAAATATTAAAAATTAAAATAAAATTCCCTTAAATATTATTATGTTACAAAAAAAAAGGTAAAATTGAATCGCATTTTACTATGAAAGAATAAAAAATACTTATGACTTAGCTAATTAAGTAATTTATTTTGGCTAGAACAGAAAAATATAAAGAATTATTTGAATGTAAATTGATAGATTCAAAAGGTTTTGAGAGTTGAATATCTATTTCTTCTGTTTTTTTATAGATTTGGTCTTTGCTAACTTTAGGTATTTCCCAATTATCAATTGATTTACCAAAATTTTCTATAATTATTTCTTCAGAATTGGCCACTCTCCTAGAAAATAGAAGATGTGGAGACAGAGCTTACTGAAGTAGATCCACAAAAATTTCATCCATTTCTATAAAAAAATTGTTTTAGAACCTGGACCTTGTATCAATCCTTTGATCCAAAAAAAAAAAAAAAAGACCTTGTATCAATCATAAGCACTTCAACTGGGGTTTACAACCTCACATTGAGACTTACTACCCGGACCTTCTTAGGCAAACAACTCAACACGATCTATGTCCTAGACACAAATCCTACAGATTAAGTGGTGTAGTGCGATTTGAGATTGACAAAGAAGTCGTAAAAAGTCTAATTTAAGAGTTTATTAGGTCATTTATAAGTTTTGATATTTTAGGGACCTTTTGGTAATTTTTATTATTTTCTATCTCTAGGGTTTTTTCCTTATATATATAGTTATTGTTATACTTGTGAGACAATTCAGTTTAGTTTTGTTTATATCAGAATTTGAGTTTTCTCAGTTCTCTCAATTTCACGGTATTCTTTATAGAATTAACGAGTTATTGAATTCCTTCAAATTCACGGTATTCTTTTATCAAGAATCAACGGGTTTTTGATTATATTCATCTTTCTCACTACGTACGCTACATCAGAGTGGTATTAGTAATCAGTTTGATCCTGTTATCATGCCGTCAAGAAAACGCGTAGATGCAATTCATAGGGACGAAATTATTTTGTTACGTCAACAGATAGACCAATTGGCACAACGATTGGCTGTCTTTTATCAACCGCAACCACAGTACGATTCGGATCATGAATCGGAAGATGCTTCATCTTTTGACGAAGAAACTTATGAAAGATCCCCTATATATGATGAGTCCGACGAAGAAATTTATGACGGATCCCCAATATATGATGAGTCTGGCGAAGATGATGATGGGTTTTATTTTGGCGATAGCAATCCAAAAAAGCCCTCAACAAGAGAAGAGAACGATTTATTTTTGAAATCTGCCTTTCTTCCTATAGTGGAAAATACTCATGAAACTTATATGCCGATGGTGTTCGAGGTGGTTGAGGAAAATTGTCAAAGTCTTCTTGAACTTCAAGATTCTTTGGATAAAGAAACTCTTGTTGACATCTCTTTAATGGGATACCAACACAACATCGATTTTGTCATTGGTACATTTAATTTTGATGAAACTCAATTTAATTCAGGATGTTATCATGCAACTTTGGAGGATTACGTCAAGTCTTCAACATTAATGTTGTGCTCAAGTCTTGATTCTCTTATTAATTTAGTGAAGTATTATTTTTCATCAATGAAGAAGCTAATCAAGATTCGAGGGAGGGTTTACTCCTACCAAGATTCGAGGACGAATCTTTTCCATCCTGAGGAGAATGGTGTAGTGCGATTCGAGATTGACAAAGAAGTCGTAAAAAGTCTAATTTAAGAGTTTATTAGGTCATTTATAAGTTTTGATATTTTAGGGACCTTTTGGTAATTTTTATTATTTTCTATCTCTAGGGTTTTTTCCTTATATATATAGTTATTGTTATACTTGTGAGACAATTCAGTTTAGTTTTGTTTAGAGAGAATTGCAATTGTGGTACCAAACTATATACCGATTCTCACTTGTGGTACCATAAAAATCGAGGCCGACACATTTGGTACCACAATTTAAGAAATCAATCACTCACTTTTGGTACCACCGTTAAAATTGGACGTTAACTGATGACGTGGCAGTTAAGTTTTATTGCAAAATTGATACCATTACTTATGTTGACTGACAATTATACCCATAACTTTTCAGGTTGTCAAAATAACCCCACATCTTCAAATTTACTGACAATTTTAGTCCACATTGTTGCCCAATTTCAAAATTGGTTCGAATAAGACACGTGCGGACCAATTTAGTGATTTTACTTATTATATTTACATATTTATTTAACTAATTTAGTTTTATAAATAATATCAGACCAAATAATACTTTAACATAAATTCGACAAAATATTAATTAAATCTAAAATTTATATAATAATATTAATATATTTAATATTTATTAAAAAAATAAAATTATATATTATTAATAAAATAATTATAATTTAAAAAAAAAAAAAAAAAAAACCCACCCCTACCCCCAACCCCAATCCCCCCCACCCCCCCCCCCCCCCCCCCCCCCCCCCCCAAATCCCAGGCCGCCGCCGGCCTGGGATCGTCGGTCCCAGGCCGCGGTGGCCTGGGATCGACTGTCCCAGGCCGTGGTGGCCTAGGATCGGAGAACCCAGGCCACCGTGGCCTGGGATCTGTTGCAGATCCCAGGCCACGGTGGCCTGGTGTTGTAGGATCTCTAGCGCTTTACCACTACACCAAAAGCAATTGCTGTTAATGAGGGCGCAACTATTAATCTTTAACCCAAGGTTGATTCCTGTAGGGCACCCCCTACAGTTCACAACGGCAGCGCAGAGCCCCACACTAAGAGGTGGACGGACATGAGGGGCTTCGCAAGAATTCACGTGGATCCTCGGTTCTCCTCCGTGAACCTCGGCAAGTTGGGTTGCCAGACTCCGATGTAGCAATAGCGCCACAGCGAATCCGTAAGGGTGACTGCTGGAACCCCATAAATCCCAACAATCTCCCCCCCAGCGGCACCCGGGCGGATTCGAACCTGCAACCTCGCTCTGATACCAGTTGTAGGATCTCTAGCGCTTTACCACTACACCAAAAGCAATTGCTGTTAATGAGGGCGCAACTATTAATCTTTAACCCAAGGTTGATTCCTGTAGGGCACCCCCTACAGTTCACAACGGCAGCGCAGAGCCCCACACTAAGCGGTGGACGGACATGAGGGGCTTCGCAAGAATTCACGTGGATCCTCGGTTCTCCTCCGTGAACCTCGGCAAGTTGGGTTGCCAGACTCCGATGTAGCAATAGCGCCACAGCGAATCCGTAAGGGTGACTGCTGGAACCCCATAAATCCCAACACCTGGGTTCTTGACCAGCCATCCCAGGCCGCCGGCGGCCTGGGATTTGGGTGGGGGGGGGGGGGGGGGGGTGGTTACGGGGGGGATTGGGGTTGGGGGTAGGGGTGGGTTTTTTTTTTTTTTTTTTGATGAGGGCAAAGGCAAAAGAGCAAGGGCAAGTGGGCAAGAGGGGGGTCAAAGAGGCAAGAGGGCAAAAGGGCAAGGCCTTCGGTTGGAGATGACCTAAGAACAACAAGGATTGCGATATTTAATCCTTCTTTTGTTAAAGGTTTTTTATCTCTAGTTGGACTAAACCTATATGTATGTATTTGTAATTTTTGCCTTTGTGTTTTTGTAGAGAATATTGAATGTAAATTGATAGATTCAAAAGGTTTAGAGAGTTGAATATCTATTTCTTCTGGTTTTTTCATAGATCTGGTCTTTCCTAACTTTAAGTATTTTCCAATTATCAATTGATTTACCAAAATTTTCTATAATTATTTATTTGGAATTGACCACTCTCCTAGAAAATAGAAGATGTGGAGACAGAGCTTACAGAAGTAGATCTACAGAAAATTTCATCCATTTCTATAAAAAAATTGTTTTAGAACCTGGACCTTATATATCAATCCTAAGCAATTCAACTGGGGTTTACAGCCTCACATTGGGACTTACTACCCTAACCTTCTTAGGCAAACAACTCGAACACGATCTATGTCCTAGACATAAATCCTACATATTAAGTATCAATTTTCTATAAACACTACCACCCCCGGTGGCTATGATACATATATATTGAAGTATCCTAGCACGCTTTATGGAAACTACTCGAATTGAACAAACAAAAGATGATGCACAATGGAAGTTGCTCATACGTCATTCAAATGTAAATTCAGTTACCTCGTTATTTTTATGTAAGAACCTCGATGGCACTCAGATCAAGAGAGTGGATGATCTCTTAGAGGATAATGGCCTTAAAGAACTTAATTTAATTTCATACGTTTTACAAGTAGAGATCCAGTCCCAAGTTGTTGAATTGGACTTGACCAGTCGAAATAATGGAGAGGAATTCGTATTTTCCATCAATGCAGTCCCAATGTAGTTCCCACAACTTCTACACATCAATTTGGTTTGTCGTTGAAACAATATCCATGACTTCTTGGATTTGAGGTTGGGTAACCATCGAACTTTATGTATCTTGGTGAATTTGGTCTCGTCAATTGAGAAGAACGAAATGACCCCTCGTTTGATAGACTTTTCGTATTTAGAATCAATCATTGATATGTTGCGGTTACAGGAGTTGAGGTTCAGTTCGTACCCACAAGTGCCACAACTGCAACATATAGCATTAAAAAAAATTGCAAACGAAAAATCACAATCTTCTTAATTCAATATCCTTTATCTATATAACTGAAAATCTATACGAATTACGAAGTCGAACATAAATCAGAAAACAATCATTTGGGCATAAACTATACGGTTGTATTTGAATATATAGAATTTGAAATTGCTAAGTGTGCTTTTAAAATTAAAGAGCTAAGTTGTTTCCGAACTGCAAAGTCTTATATAGGAAACAAAGGTTGGGCCGGAACTAAAAACTTTTGGAGTAGTGCATTTATTAGTTATATATATGTGTTTTGACAAAATGACAAAACATAAGTCAAGCTAAAATAGCATAATTTTATCCTGCAAATATTGTAATATTAATCTCATTTAAAACAGTATAACATTTAAATTGTGATCGATGTCATTTATAATCTAGCATGTGCTAAAAGAATCACAATCTCTTTTTGATAAGTAGAAGCATGCAATTTTTGAAAAACTCGTGTTCCATTTTATTCTGAAACTTAGTTTAATTTTTATTGCTATTATCTGAAGACAACGGGTTATTATTAATTTTTTAGGTGAACAATTGTGTTTCCGTGTTTCAGTTAATTTCTAAGCTTGTTGCAAGTTGTCTTTCTAAAGAGCTTATCGGTCTCAAGTTCATTAATAAATATCCATCGATAAATTTCAGTTTGTTGTGAATTTCACCATTTCTTTTACAAGGAACACCCATTATTAATAACGAAATCTAGTTTTGAAAAATACTTTAGGCCATATAATGCACAATTCACTTAATAGTTCAGTTTCTTTTGATGGACTAGTTTTGAATTTTTCTTTAATTTTAGGTTCTATTGTCCTAATGTTTGTGCATCACAGGTTCAACTTAGAAAACTTCAGGCCAAATGTCCGTGTGTATGTATAATATTCTAAAGTTTATGATTTTTTTTTTTGGTTTTCTAAGGGTTTAATTCCTTTCGAGGCGGGTTGGACACATTAAGTGGGTACCTTTCGAGGATAGTTCTCCTATTGATAAGCACTAATCCAATGAATCATCTCTTGCACCCGAAGTTAATTAAGCCTAATCTAGAATTTAGTAGCAATAATAATACAAGGTGATCCGAAAAAACATCCTCAAACATCTTGTGATTTTTGTAGTATACAAGATAAACGTGAATTCATCGTGCTTTTATTTAACTTTGTATCTGCAAGAATGCTCTTAAGCGAAAAATTATTATAACAATTTAAAGGTGTATAAAGTCAGATTGATTAAAAAAACCGAAATTGATGTGTGTAAACCCGAACATCTGCCTCTTTAAGTTTTTGCCTCTTTCCTCTCTTATTTTTTTTTCGTACTAAATAATGTTGAATTATTATCACAATTTAAAGGTGTATAAAGTCAGAATGATAAAAAAAACCGAAATTGATGTGTGTAAACCCGAACATCTGCCTCTTTAAGTTTTTGCCTCTTTCCTCTCTTATTTTTTTTTTTTCGTACTAAATAATGTTGAACTCTCTTGCAAAATAACCCTTACATATCAATATATATATATGAACTACCAAAAGATTGAGTTTTATCCACATAGGACACTTATAAGAATCAATGATGATGTTTCAGGCAGTGATTGGTTTTGATACTTGCAAGAACATGGTTTCGAGAAAAAGAGGTATGTATTGTTTTGTGACAAAGCACTATCCATCTTGACAAGAATTCAACTTTTTATTCAAGATCTAAACATATTGATGTTGAGTATCATTGAATACGAGATGTTTTAAGTGATGGATTAGTAGAACTTGAAAAAGGTTCACACTGATGATAATGAGGATGATATGTTAATTTTACACTCTCGAAAACAAAAGGGGGTAAAGACCACTCAATAAATGAAATTCACTAAAGATATTCATTCGAGATATTTGAGAGTTATCCAACTTGAGTTATGAGTACGAATGGTTTCTTTCTTTCATTTTTAGGTTAGGAAGGAAAAAAAGACTGAAATCGTAGTCTAATTGATTTTATACACCTTTTTGTCATTTAGTGTCATTTAATTTATTAGAATTGCATACATAGACAAAACTTCGAATCAAATCATTTTTTCTCGAGCCGTACGAGGAGAAAACTTCCTATACGGTTCTAGGGGGGGTATTGTTCAGCTACATCTATCCCAATGAGCCGTCTATCGAATCATTGCAATTGATGTTCGATCCCGAAGAGAAGGAAAAGATCTTAGAAAGGTGGGGTTTTATGATCCAATGAAGAATCAAACTTATTTAAATGTTCCTGCTATTCTATATTTCCTTAAAAAAGGTGCTCAACCCACAGGAACTGTTCAGAATCTTTTAAAGAAAGCGGAAGTTTTTAACGAACTTCCGTCTAATCAAACAAAATTCAATTAAAGAAATACCGAGGGGGGTAGCAACTTGTCTAGAAATTTGTAGAATTTTTCTCTACTTGTTGTTTGATTCCCCCCCCTCTTTTTTTTTCAATTTTTCCATTTATATTCTAATATAAATAGAAAATATATTTTTTATATCTATATCTAGATTAGATATGTAGGGCGAATCCAAGACAATTTTGAATATTATTGCATTGTTGAAGTTTGATACTTGTTGTGAGATTGTCGGCATAACACACTCTTTACATAGCCAGGATAAATAATAATTGGATTTTGGTCCCTTCCTTGTAGATAAGCACTCAATCTTTTGATCCACATATATATTGTTATGTTAGGGTTATTTTGCAAGAGACTTCAATACTTTTTAACAAACAAAAACAAGAGAGGAAGACAAAAAAATTCGGTGTAATTTACGCTCGCTATCCGTCAGGTAAACCATAATTATACTCGCTACCCCTATTGTTCAAAAATTACAAAATTACGAGAACCCCCTTCTAGTTTAGATTATTAATCATACCCCTTCCAACTTCAACACCACCTTTACAATATATGGAAGTATTTATCAAAACACCTCCATAAGGGGTGGTCTTGGAACTACATAGTGTTTTTTTGGTAATACGGGTTTACTTGAGGAGGTCCGAGCGTAAATCACCCAAAATTTAGAGAGGCGGATTTACACACAACAGCTTCGTTTTTTTTTATCATTTTGACTTTACCCACAGTTGAATGGTCGTCAAGTTTGTACTGAGGGTTCTATACACCTAGTTCTTGGATCGTCGTTTTGGTACCCAAAGATAAAACGACAACTATTTGAAGTTGGTGAAAAGTTGTAAGCTTTATCTTTATTTTGTTATCTCTTGCATATGTGTTGAGTGAAGGTTTTGCAAGTATTTGGGACTGGATTTCATGATTGGTGATAGTGAAATATTTTCATTGTGTATTGGCTTCTTCAACATTCAACACTTTTGGTTGCACTCATTCTTGGTTAAAGTGTTCCCTTACTAAAGTTACAGTCTTTTATTGGTCAGGTTATTTTTAATTTCATTTTGGGGGCAATGATTACAGTAGAAGGATCTCGAAATTAGAAAAATGATTCATACAAGTCTTTTAAAAAATTATCAAAATTATCTTTGTACTTTTATTAAAAAATATTAGCATGATAGTTTATACGACCAAACAACTAAATTTCAAAACAAGATTTAAGAACAAAATGAAAGATAGCTTTGAAATATTATATGACAATAACCAATCACATGATAAGTATAAAATATAAAACATTTACTTTCTCGTTTGAAGGGTTTGATCAAACCAGGTTTAAGTAAGAATTTTCTTTCATAGATAGCATGGTTCCATGTATTTAAAAAATGATTCATGAAATTTATACACGAACTCGAAGATAGACGACAATTCATTAAGCAAGAACGGAAATAGGGAATTTACAAGATAACCCAGAAAACACTTCAATCTTTCATATCTACGAAATTTTAAATGAATAATCCCAAATAATAATTCATGTAAAGAAAATTAAGAATTTATGAAGAAATAGAACCTGTAGGAGACGTGAGTGATGAGAGAATTTGATGAAGAAAATGGAAGAATAACATCATCAGTACTGCTTTCAATCTTCATTCCTTTCTTTCGCCTTTCAGTGTGTGTGTGTGTGTGTGTGAATGTGTGTGTCCGTTGTCTATTTTCAAAGGGAATTTATTAGGACCAGCACCTAAAAGTCCTATAACGGTAACTAAATGAGAAATGATAGCTAGTTTCAGGTGTACCTGAGCCTGAACGGGAAATAGAAAATGGCTTAATTCCAATTTACACCCCGGAATTAGGTCAACTTATCATTTTGCACCCTCAAAATTAATTATTCCACTTTACAGCTTCAAAACATCTTAATGACTACATTTTGCTTCATCAACAACTTTAACAACCTTGATGTCGTCGAAAAGTCATTTCGAACTGTTAAGCAATGCATGTTTGTTACTTACGATGAAAGTTTTCCCTCTATTTTCTACCTAACATTCCTACGAAATTAACGAATCGCAAAATATGTACAAGTGCACTTACTTTACAATTGACTGACATTTAAAACTCGAAAATTTCCCAATGAATCAATTAAAAACCCGAGTATGCTTTTTTAACAAGTAATAACAACAATTTGCAAGTAGACATGTAATTCTTGAAAGCCGTCAGGCACATTAAGAGAGAATCAATACCTCAAACACAATTACTTTCACATAAAATTTGTAAAAAGCAATACACTAATTCGAAACTATGCAATCTTTGCATCCCTACAACAATACAAGAAAAATAAACAAGGTTCTATTATGATAGAAACAATGAGTTATCCTTCTACATAACATCCTCCAACAAGAACTACATTGTTTCACAAAAAAAATTACTCATTCTACAACAAGAAGCCTTCTCCAATAACCAAAATTGCTAAGATTGCCGTGATCAAAGTAATCCAACGCCACATAAGTTAGTGAGGACGACATAGGCGGTAATACAAAGGTAAAAGAGCCTAAACTTTTTAAGAATCAGATGGTAGCCACTCGAGTGTTTCACCAGCAAACATAGGAACAATATCACCCAAAGCAAAGGAAAATGAAGATGGTACCTTCCATGGAGTCTTGGTCAGTTTAATCTTAGACGTGTTTCTAGGAAGACCGTAGAAGTCTGGCCCATTAAAGCTTGTAAAAGCCTCTAACTTGTCCAGTGCACCAGCCTGTGGAATAAAAAAACCAATTTTAGTCGTGAGACGAGTATAACACACTTGCTGCTTGAGAAATCCACATGCATAACATGTGATCCAGTTCTCTCGTGAGTTTATTTTGGTAACAAGTTTACAAAGGGCAAGGAAAGGAACTTCAAGAATTTTTAACAAAGACTAAATTACTCATAACTCTATGGTCCATATATTCAATCAAGAAGTTAACCAGAGCTCAACTGATAATTTTTTTTTTCTTTTGTTACAAACAATATAGATAATTAAATAAATTACCTCTTCAAAAACCTTTGCATAAACTGACAAGGCCACAGGGGCGTTATATACTCCAGCACACCCACAAGAACGTTCCTTTGTTCTTTTCTCATGAGGAGCACTATCTGTTCCAAGAAAAAATCTTTTACTTCCACTCGTAACTGCTTTCACAATAGCTTGTCCTGTAATAAAACAATGAATAAGCTTGAGACTATAACTTGTTGCTGTCTTAAATGTGAAGGTCATTGTGATAATCGGAAGGTAGTAAATTTATCAAGAGAAATTCCTCAACATAAAACTTTTACGGAATTTCATCAAGAAGCTTTAAAAAATCATATCTTTATGTCACGTACTATGTGTCTCCCTTTTAAGTACTGGGAGGCAGTAATTGTGAGGTTGCAATCCTCCTTGAAAAAGGGAATTCCTGTTAAGAACAAGATGTTGTGGCGTGACGGTTGCAGCAACAAATCCTAAAAATAGATTGATATTAGATGATAAAGTCAGCATCTATAGTGGTAGTAAAGATTCAACAAAGTAAAGTCAAACATAAGATGAGTTACCTTCATCACAAGACTCGACAAATTGTACAGCATCTTTAGTGGTAATATGCTCCATTACAACCTTCAACCTTGGAAACTTTTGGATTAGGGGGCCGAGAATCGTGTCAATAAACACCTTCTCCCGATCGAAAATGTCAACTTCAGAACTAGTGACCTCTCCATGGACCTGCATTTATAGTTATATACAATTAAGAAATTATTACTACTATTTGTGTTTTTTCTCTTTTCAATTTTTGATATTTACAATGTGACCCCTCGTTAGGTTAAATTAAAGAAAAAGCCTTGAGCTTTTCAGAACTAAAATGATATGCATAGCTTACAAGTTCGATTATAAATTGCCTTTGCTGTTAGTTGACATACGGGTGACTTTTTACCCTTGGGTTACTTTTTTCAGCGTTTTTTGGACAATTATTTATTGTGGATAGGGGTTTCTGATATTATACAATACATAAGAGTGACAAAATGTAACATTGTGAAAAAACACAAATATGACTTTCAGACTTTTCATTCAGTAATAATGGTAATACTTTTGAAAGATAAAGTATCCATAATCTTGTCTTATTTTCATTTTATATCATGAACCTACTTAAGTTCGAAAATAAATTTTATACTGTTAATCATAAATTAAAATTTAAAACATAGTTCGCACTTCGTACTCACATTTATATCCTTAGAAACTTACGAAAACAGATGTTAACTAAAGAAAAAGGATGCTACTAACCAAAAAGCTAACTCACCAATAAAGGCATATTCTGATGTACCATCTCCTCAAGGACAGGTAAACACTTCCCGAATAGATCAGTAACACCATCTTGGGAATTTGTGGTAGCACCCGCAGGATACAATTTCACACCAAAAACAGCACCACTTTCTCCTACGACATTAGCCAATTATATCATGCATTTATCTTGAATTTAAGAGAGAAGGGAAATGAAAAATTTACGTTATCTTCAATACAATTGAGTTTTACTCACTTGCTAGTTTTATCTCGTTAGGACTGGTGGTGTCTGTCAAATAAAGAGTCATCAAAGGAGTAAAGTCGCAATTTTCAGGCAAAGCTTTCAAAATTGACTTTTGATATGCCACAGCTTTTAACGTAGTGGTGATCGGTGGTTTCAAGTTTGGCATAATTATAGCCCTTCCAAAGTGATTTGAACTGTATCCATAAAAGTTCTTAGACAAATTAGCAACAAAGGAACCAACTTTCTAGAATTTCAAGATAAAGAGTTATAATGACATGAACCTGTGAGGCACAACTGCTTCTAGAAGTTCACCTTCACGGAGATGAAGATGCCAATCATCAGGTCGTGTGATTGAAAGCTCCATTTTAACACAAGGTGCTTCTAGTTTGGCTTGTCCTCTGATGCTCACAATTGGTATAGGTGATAACCGAGAAGTCTTTTTGGTTTGAAAAGGAAAATGAAGTAAAGAGTAAGGGGCTTCATCAATGTGCATAAACATACTTTTTACTAGTTATAATTTACTTCATAAACAAACAACTTTGTATTCACATAAATGAAAAGGCACTGCGTACATTGGAAGAAAAGAATGATGTCTTCAGCATTCTACAAACTGAGGGACTTTAAGCTGCTTGTAACAGAGGTAGTCTATCGGCAAATAAGACACTCATAATTAGGAAAAAGGAGTCCGTAATTTATGAGTATATTCAAGAAAATGGATTGTTAATCGCGACAACCTATATCATGGATACAAAACTGTTCTTGTTCTATATGATAATGCTACACTCGCACTTGATACTGTAGTTTTATTGTTTTAACTGAAAAATCATGGCAGAAGAAACATTCCCAGACAATCCCAGTACAAGTATACAACTGTAAAATATATTAGAAATTCTAGGACACTTTTCAGCACAGCAGGCATGAAATATCAACAGAATCCAACATGTACATTCAGGGCCGGCCTGACATATTACGGGGCCCTAGGCGATATTTAAAACTGGGGCCCTCTTTTACAAATTAGCTGATATCTTATAATTCAATCGTAATATATTTTTACGACATTTCATTTTTAAACTTTCTCTTAACAAAAGCAAATACTTGTATACTACAAGTATCGTGTATATAATATATATATATATATATATATATATATATATATATATATAAGTTGAAAATTCAAGTATCGAGAATATAACTATATAACAAATATAATTTTTTACTTGTCAGAATAAGTAAATAGATAAAATATGAAAGTATAATATTTCTGCTCACGCTAGTATCTTAATTAGGGCTGTGCAAACGGTAAAACCGAACCGAACTGTACCAAATTTCGTTATACTGGCTGGTTCGGTATTCTGAAATCTAGTACCATTTGCAAACCGAAAATTTCAGTTTGGTTCGGTAAATTACCGATTCAGTAAAGTTCGATTTGATTCGGTAAAAAAAAACGAAAAATTATTGAATCAAAAATAATTTGTCTTGAATACATATGTAAATAATAATATGCTTCCTACCACTCTAACCATCCAATGAAGTTGAATAGAAATTATAAAGAATACATCAGAGACCCCCTAGCCTCAGTCCCCTCTCCAAAAATTACTTTAGCATCATTCAAGTTTTGGGTTTTAAATGCAAATTCGAACCCAATTTATTAAGAGGAAATCAGAAAAGAATAAAATTGGGCATTTACAATTTCGACTGTACCTCTGTAAATTACAAATCTGGGCCGAGAGAGAGATGGTGGAGGCGCGATGGGGGTGGGTGGTGCGGCGTCGCGGTGGGATTTGGAATTGAAGAAGAAAGAAGATTTGGGTTTTGCTCTAGGGCAGTCCGTAGAAGAAGTGAGAAGAGTGAAGTGAAGCTTGGATTGGAAGTTTAGAACGCTGTTGGAAGTTTGGAACGCGGTCTTCAGTACGTAGGGCTGAGCATTCGGTAAAAACCGAACCGAACCGGACCGAACTTCGGTATTTTTTCGGTTCGGTACTTTCAGACCGCGGACTGTTTGCCGAACCGAAATTTTTGGTTCGGTTCGGTAAAAAACCGAACGGTTCGGTTCGGTCCAAAAAAATCAAAAGTTCAATTTTTTTTTTAAATCAAAAAATTCAATTTATTTCACAACATACAAAAAAAAAAAAAAAAAAAAACTTACAACACACAAACTATACAAAAAAGCCCCCCTTCTATTTATTGCACAACATTCAATATATCACCGAAGTTCATACAAATCATTCAAACATAAAAGTCTTAAACATAAAATAATCTTAATCAAATACAAAGAGGTAAATTGTTTTTGAAAAATAATCTTAAGTTTATACAAACCATTCAAACATAAAAGTTATAAATCTCCAAAGTCGTAATTGGAAAACACTAATTTAAAAAAAAAAAAAAAAAAAAAAAAATCGGTCCAATCGGTTCGGTTCGGTAAACCGACCGGTATTACCGAGAACCGACCGCTCCCAAGGATCGGTTCTCGGACAAGAACCGTTTACCGAACCGAAATTTCGGTTCAGTAAACGGTCCGGACCGAAATTTCGGTTCCGGTTCGGTTCGGTCGGTTTACCGAACCGTGCTCAGCCCTAGTCTTCACCTTTTGGGAATTGGGATTAAAAAAAAAAAATGGGTATAATGGTTCAGTTCGGTAAACCTACCGGTAATACCGAAAATCGAAATATATAATGGTTCGGTAATGGAGCACATACCGTATATTAATCAAATTTTCGGTTCGATATATGGTACGTAGGAAGTTTCGGTACGGTTTACCGGATCGTGCACAACCCTAATTTTTGGGGTGTACATTCAATATAACTGAACCGTACCAATTTTTTGGATCTAGTCTGATGGCGGTAGATTCAAACTTTGTACAGTATGTCTAATCGAACTATTCGGTTTGATTATCAAACGGTTCAGTCCGCTACCAAAAAACCGAGACGTGTATGTAGTCTGAGTCTTCTTTGTATTAAATAATATTAAAAACTGCAGTTTGACTCAAACTCGTTGAATCTAAGTTACATCAAATTCTAAATTTTATTTATTAATGCAAAACAACAATATCATAATATTTTTTTTCCAAAATACTAAGACAGAATAAAACAAAAACACTTGTACTATCAATTAGCATATTCTCCCTCCGTTTTTTATTCGCTTTGGAGGATTGTACACAGATTAAGAAATGTAAGCAATAGCCACTTTTTTAAGTAAAATTCCCAAAATACCCTTTTAATCAAATAATCATAGCATTAATAAGAAGGGTAAAATAGGTAGAAAAAAATTAATTCTATACTGAAATTCTAAAACGATAAATAAAAAAAACGGAAAAAAATAATCTTTATCATTTGACACCAATAATATGAAATAATCAATTTTACATAAATTAGCTCAACAGAGCTTACATAACAAACACAAGGAGAATTTCAATAGAATGTGTATAGTTAATAAAAAAATTAATTTGATAGGTTAAATCTAATTTAATGTTGCGCTCCAGTCATTGTCCAACACATCTGAACTAATACATGACACATTAATGTTAATATAATATGATGCAAGTAAGGAGGGGGGCATACATAGCAGAAATATATAGCCCATAAAGATATCTAGGACATTCTTTTTGCATATACATGGTTCTAGATTATGGAGTAAAATATTCTAGATAAGTATATATGAAAAGTCTCTAGAGCATCAGTTTTACCACTAGATCAAGTTGATTTTCACCGTTTGTTTGAGAATATGGTTATATAAATAGGGCAAAACCTTATTTGAAAATTATCCAAGTTTGTTGATTATTACATCTTATTTGACAAAGAAATTATCAAATAAAAAAAAACTGAGATACATTTACATTTACAAAATTATTTTTTGAGCCCCCTTTATAATCGAGACCCTAGGCGAGGACATAAATTGTCTAGCTATAGAGCCAGACCTGTGTACATTTACCATTTATCAGAATTTAACACCTTCGAACTGTAAAAAATAAAAATAAAAGTAAAAGTTATTATTAATAAGAAAAACAAAGGTAAAAGCAACAGAAAGGGTGGCTGCTTTCTAATGAAGCAAATCATATAAAAACAGTTTGTCAATTAGTTCTAACAATTGCCACATTACCGGATGAATTTTATTACTTAGATTTATATATATCACCAATGACATTCTGTATACAAAACCAAATATTCACATCAATACACACAATCATACGCCAAAAAAAAAATGGCGCAACAATAAAACCCTACAATTTATGTTCTTAATCTTTGGCTCACTCATTTTTCCTCTTCTCCTTATCTTTGGCTCAACAACTAGAAAAAGTTTCAAGCTTCTAATAGCAATTTCGATTGGCGAACAAAAGCGCAGAACTCCGGCGATTTGCGGAGCGGAGGAGAGATTGGAGTTAAGCTGCAAAATTGCAGTCTTAAACGGGAATTATAAAAGTGAAGAGAAAGGCTCGGAAGGTAAAATGAAGATTTCTTTTTATATTGCTAACGGTCTGGTACGAAAAAAGGACCCGTATCCTGAACCGGTTTATTGGTGCGCGTGTGTGGGTATATGAGAACCTAACCCGAATGGCATCCTAAATCGACACAAAATACAAGGACCGATGTCTGATGACCAGGCCCAAGCCAAGTCCACTTAACCGTATTGCTAGGAGTGGACGTTTGGGTCAGATATTTGGGTAGCCCATCCCCATCCGATGGAGTTTTATTAGATCAACATTTGCCGATCTAATTTTCATTTATTGATGCTCTTGTTTGGCAAGTAAAAATGGATTTTCTGAAATTTCGGAGAAAATCAAATAATCCCAAATATTATTTTGGGTCGGATTTTCGATATTACATTACATCTACTCCCAATTGGGGAATCAAATAACCGTTTGGGTATATGAAGAGAAAATATATTTGAGGCGACCAACCTAAATCACTTATAGTCCAAAATATGGTAGGTCCTTAACAAAGTAAGACTAATCTTGATTTTCCGTATATATAAAATTTTATTTGGTTTCAAAGCCATAAGTTAACATAGACTCGGAGAGTTAATTTTCATTTGTCTATGAACAATGTTGAGATTTCTAAATTATTAGTAGTTGGTATTGTTAATCATTTTATAGTTGCAAGGCAATGAAACAATAAGACTTGCAATTGAGGCGTTAATAAAGAAGATACTGATATAAAGTTTATTTGTTAGTTTGTCGTCATGCAATATTAGAGGATAAATCAAATTCAGCAGATTTGGAAAATCAAATTTCAGAATTGAAGATTAGGAACGAGGCTCAAGTGGATAAAATTGAAGAAGATGCAGAAGAGGAAAAGAGCCGTTGTTTATTTCTTATTAAAAGTTAATTAATTTGTAAAAGCGTGTTTCTTTTATTTAAGTCGGCTAAAGGCAGTTAAGAATTAGTTAAGAATATTTTGTATATATATATAGCAGTAGGATTAGTAGGAAGATAATTCCATTCATTATTTTCACTTTTTCAGTTCTGTAAAATCAGTTTCAATAATTCACATTAATAGAATGAATTTCTTTTCCAAGATCAAGTTTATATCTTTCAATATGGTATCAGTAGTATAGACAAATTTTCTGCGCACTCAAGAACTCAAATCTCCATTCTTTTTTCTTCTTCTTTCTTCATCACTTTCTGCAGATATATGTTCTCCTTCATTGATCCAATCAAGAACTCCAGTCTTCCTACTTGTTTCTCCTTTCTTAATCATATAATTCAATAATTCTTCTTTCTCTCTCGGATCCAATATGTCTTCATCCGATCCATCAGTCACTACCCCTGCCAACACAGCAACAAGAAACATGTTAGAGGATCCCACTAGCCCCTATTTTCTCCATCCAGCAGATGGACCCGGTTTAAAGCTTGTTTCTACACTTCTCAATGAACACAACTTTCAATCTTGGAGCCGTGCCATGACAATGGGACTCAAGGTCAAAAATAAATTAGGGTTCATAGATGGTTCTCTCACAAAACCTTCTATTGACCCTATCATGATCAACACTTGGGAACGCAACAACACAGTTGTTGTGGCTTGGATTTTTAATGCAATCTCTCCAGCAATCTCTGATAGCATCCTTTACCATGAAATTGCATCAGACCTATGGCAAGAACTACAAGAAAGATTTATACATGGAAATGGCCCTAGATTATTTTCTTTACACAGGGATGTTGTCCAACTTAAACAAGGTTCTGACTCTGTCACCATTTACCATACAAAACTCAAGAAATTCTGGGATGAGATTTCAAACTGTAGACCAGATTGTACATGTGGAAAATTGGAGGTCTATTTTCAACAAGAATTGGTCATGATTTTCCTCATGGGATTACAAGATTCATTCTCACATATTCGCAGTCAAATCCTCACAATGGATCCCCTTCCCACTATCAATAAAATCCTATCACTCATTATCCAAGAAGAGCAACAACTTGCTCTTCAACAACACCAATCCAATACCACTAACCTCAACTCAATGGCCTTTCATGTCAAGAATCAACAGCCATTTTACCCTAGGAATGCCACTAGTAATTCTTTCCCCAGACCACCACCTAATTTTTCCACTCCTAGACCTCCTTATATTCCTCCTCAGAATCCTACCAATTCTACACATACCCCTTCTTCATCAAACAACAGACCACCTTTTAACCAAACTTTCAAAAGAAAAGATAGACCATATTGCACTAATTGCAATATGGCAGGACACACAGTAAATACCTGTTTTAAAATCCATGGCTACCCTCCTGGCTACAGAATTCCATTCCCAAGACAGCAACCTCCAGCAGCCAATCAGGTTTCTTCAATCACCCCAGAATCTGCCCATCCACCTGGAATGCAGGATTTTGTAAGAAATCTGAATTCAGACCAGTACACATACTTATCAAACCTTTTCAATGCACAAAACACATCCACACAAGATTCTCAACAGAAAGGTGAATCCAATACTAGCTCCTATAACATCACTGCTACTACAGGTTTATATTCTTCCCTAAACACTATTTCCAATTTTTTAGATTCTAATTCTTGGATTATGGATTCTGGTGCTTCAAACCATATATGCACTGATATAAAATTGTTTACATCTATATCCATCTCTAATCATACTACTGTCTCTTTACCCAATAATACTACTTTCCCAGTTTATTTTGTTGGAAAAGTTTCTCTACTTAATGACTCTATTCATCTGGACAATGTTCTCTATGTTCCTTCCTTCAAATTTCATTTACTTTCTGTCAGTTCACTATTAAAGAATACTTCCTATAGTGTTCATTTTTTGCACAATACCTTTTTAATACAGGACACACTATCCAAGAGGATGATTGGTCAGGGTAATCTTATCCAAGGACTCTATATTCTACAATCAGTGCCATCTTCCTCAAATACACTTAGTTTTTGCAATAAGGTGTCCATTCATACATGGCACAGTAGACTAGGGCATCCCTCCTACAATAAATTTGTACCCCTTAAGAATGTTCTGAATATTACTGATGTACACAAACACTTTGCTTCTACTTGTGATATATGCCATTATGCTAAACATAAGAGACTTTCATTTCCTTCTGATAATAATTTTTCTTCTAATACATTTGATCTTATTCATTGTGATACTTGGGGACCATATCATGTCACTTCTCATTCTGGTTTTAGATATTTCATAACTCTAGTTGATGATTTTAGCAGGTTCACTTGGATCTACCTTATTAAACAAAAATCAGAGGCTTCCACTATTATCCCAAAATTCATAAAAATGATTCAAACTCAGTTCCATAAAACTATTAAAACTTTTAGGTCTGATAATGCAAAAGAATTTCTTTTTGAAAAACTATTTTCTGATTTGGGCATACTACATCAATTTTCCTGTGTTCAAACCCCTCAACAAAACTCTGTGGTTGAAAGGAAACATCAAACTATCTTAAACATTGCTAGGTCTCTTATGTTTCAGTCTATGATTCCTCTAGAATTTTGGTCTGACTGTGTTCTCACTTCAGTCTATTTAATGAACAGAATCCCTTCCTCTATTTTGAAAGACAATTGCTCTTACACCTTACTATATAACAAACATGTCAACTACACCTTTCTTAGAACATTTGGTTGTCTTGTTTTTGCTTCAACTCTACATGAACATAGAACTAAATTTGAACCTAAAGCTAGGAAATGTGTTTTTCTTGGATACTCTCCTGGTGTAAAGGGATACAAGTTACTTGATTTTGAGACTCATGAGATTTTCATCTCCAGAGATGTATTTTTTTATGAAAATATTTTCCCTTTCAAATCTGAAAATACAATACCTGACCCTCATTCCCCTACATTCCCAATGTTCCCACATACTGAATCTCCCATTTCTTATACTGATTTCCCTTTATCCAAACCACCACAGCCTATATGTCCTTCTACTCCTTTAGTTTCTTCCTCTCAACCTCCCACTCTTCCTTCTCCATCATCTAACATTGACACTAATTCTAATTCTCCAGATCACCTTAGAAGATCCACCAGAGTTTCTAAGCTTCCCTCATATCTCCATGATTACTATTGCAATCTCACTACCCATTCCACAGCCAAATACCCTCTTTCTTCAGTTCTAGATTATAATAATCTATCTAACAAATTCAAGACATTTATTGCTAACATATCTCAAGTAAAGGAACCACATACATATAAACAAGCAATAAAATTTCCAGAATGGACAACAGCAATTAATGAGGAATTAGAGGCCATGGAAAGAAATTCTACTTGGACAGTTACCACACTTCCACAAAATAAAAGGCCAATAGGATGTAAATGGGTTTTTAAGGCAAAAAGAAATCCTAATGGCACAATTGACAGGTACAAGGCCAGATTAGTGGCAAAAGGTTATACACAACAAGAAGGGGTTGATTTCATTGATACCTTCTCCCCTGTTGCCAAACTAGTAACAGTAAGGGTCCTACTAGCTTTATCTCTTGCTAATGGTTGGCATTTACATCAGCTTGATGTAAATAATGCCTTTTTGAATGGTGATTTAATAGAAGAAGTTTATATGGAATTACCTCAAGGATATTCTCCTCCTTTCCTTCATGACACCACTACACCTCAGGTATGTAAACTAAACAAATCTATCTACGGTTTAAAACAAGCTAGTAGGCAGTGGAATTCAAAATTAACTGAAGTTCTTCTATCACTTGGTTTTACACAATCTCTCTCTGATTACTCTCTCTACACGAAAGGTACTTCTACTTCTTTCATTGCTGTCTTAGTTTATGTTGATGATATTATCTTATCCAGTCCCAATTCAACCCTTATTGATGACACTAAACAACAATTAAGTACTAAGTTTAAACTGAGAGATCTAGGCTTACTAAAGTATTTTTTAGGCATTGAGTTGGCATATTCTAATCAAGGACTAGTTATATCTCAAAGAAACTACACATTGCAATTATTAGAAGACACTGGTTTCCTAGCTAGCAGACCTTCATCTCTACCAATGGATCCAAATATTAAACTATCCAAGAATGATAGTGAACTGTTGACTGATTTTTCATCCTACAGGAGACTAGTTGGTAGACTAATCTACTTAACCATTACCAGACCTGATATATCTTACACAGTCCACAAATTAAGTCAGTTCCTATCCTGCCCAACACAAAACCATTTAGCTGCTGCCCACTACCTACTTAGATACCTTAAAGGATGTCCAGGACAAGGTATTTTTTATTCTAAAAACAATGACTTATCTCTTTCTGCCTTTTGTGATTCAGACTGGGGCAGTTGTGTAGATACAAGACGTTCAACTACAGGCTTTATCACCTTCCTAGGAAATTCTATGATTTCGTGGAAATCAAAAAGACAGCCAACAGTATCAAAATCAAGTGCTGAAGCGGAATATTGCGGGACTTACCAGTGAAATTCTTTGGCTAACTCAATTACTTCGTGATTTGAATGTGCAATTGAAGAATCCTCCAGCAATCTATTGTGATAACACCTCCGCGGTTCACCTTGCATTAAATCCTATTTTTCATGAGCGTACGAAGCACATCGAAATCGATTGCCACTTCGTACGTGAGAAAATTGCTAGAAGACAGATTAAATTACTGCCAATTAATTCAGCAGCTCAATTGGCAGATATTCTTACGAAGCCCCTTCCCAAATCTCCATTTTTAGGTATTATGTCCAAACTGGGTGTAAAAGATATTTACACACCAGTTTGTGGGGGAGTATTAGAGGATAAATCAAATTCAGCAGATTTGGAAAATCAAATTTCAGAATTGAAGATTAGGAACGAGGCTCAAGTGGATAAAATTGAAGAAGATGCAGAAGAGGAAAAGAGCCGTTGTTTATTTCTTATTAAAAGTTAATTAATTTGTAAAAGCGTGTTTCTTTTATTTAAGTCGGCTAAAGGCAGTTAAGAATTAGTTAAGAATATTTTGTATATATATATAGCAGTAGGATTAGTAGGAAGATAATTCCATTCATTATTTTCACTTTTTCAGTTCTGTAAAATCAGTTTCAATAATTCACATTAATAGAATGAATTTCTTTTCCAAGATCAAGTTTATATCTTTCAATATGCAATCTTCTCTTTCTTTTCTTATAGTGATTCCATGGTCCATAATGCTATGTTTGATTCTTATATTCGATCAATAAAATAAAAAGGAAAATAGAAATTATTAAACATGAAGCTCAATGTTTTATTATTTGATAAAAGAAAAATGTTTTCCTCGCATTGTAAGTACTCGAATTCAAGAATCAGTTCATAATATTCATACAAACTAATTAAATGGCCTGTTTCTACAAAGAAACCTCAACCCCAGTAAAAAATCAAAAGATGGAACATTTTTTAATGTAAAGGAAATGATGATAAGAAACTACGTAAAATTAATCTGACTTTGTTGTGGAAGAAGGAGAATCATCAAGTGCAGCTTTATAAATCACCTCAAAAGCATGTTCCATACATGACTTGAATGTGTCTGGATCGATGAAATCTTTCTCCATTGTCATTGCAATTCTCAGTGTCGCCACATAGCTCACCATTGTTACCGTTAGACTCTGCAAGAATATCAATTGGGCTAATTGCTGCCGAGTGAATAGCAAATTAATTCTCTTTGTTATTTTAAATAAGTTGTTTAAATAAAAGGGTAAAATATCTCCCTGTATTTTTATAAAAAAGATCGATGTCTCCCTCTTATTTTTTAAATTTTTACAAAGGAGTAACATGCTCTTAATGTAATATCAGGTCATCTTCAACCGAACCCCTTGCCCAATTGCCTTGCCCTCATGCCTTTTCGACCCACCTAAAAAACTCATCTCCAACCGAAGGGTAAATAATATCCATCAATTCAATTTCACAACTTTCTCCACTCTTCCCACTCAAACTTATTATAATAATAATAATAATAAAATTATTTTTGCAGTTTTCCTTTTTATTAATTTTTTATATAATTTTTTTTATTAATACTTCAAAATTGTTTTTTTTTTAATTCATATTTTACCTAAAAAATTAATAAAACAATTTTTAATTATTTAATTCATGAAATTGTTAAAAAAAAAAAAAAAAAAAAAGAGCCACCCACCCCACCATCTCCAACCGAACGAAGCCGGCAACCTCCCCTCATGTCCGGTTGCCGGCTCGGTTGGAGATGGCCTCAAAGGGAGTTAAAGTGCCCATTTATGCATATCACAAGGAGGTGAATTGTCTATTTATGCTTATGTTGTCAATGATAAAGTTAAATTGATAATTTTTTACATGAAAATGAAGTCTTAGTCGTGTGTGTGCAACATCTCCACTATCAATAAGGTAAATTGCTCATTACTTCATATCACAGGGAGGTAAATTGCTCATTATTTTATTTCACAGGGAGAAAATTTATTTATTTTCATATCACATAGAGGTAAATTGCACATTAAACGAATCACATAGAGTTAACTTGCAAAAAAACTCAATTGTTGCCTATTTATACAAGAGAAATCATGTTTATTTTAACTAAAATCGAGTTTACCCAAACCGACCCTCGGACCTTTATTTGACCTAAACCATTTTGACTCGTAGAATTTTATATATGCCGACCCTTATGACCTTCCCGATACAGCAATTGTCTTTGGTTCTTGAATTTCAATATGTAAAATGATCAGCAAAATTTAAATATCCAAAAATAAAATTTAGTGTCCTATAATTTAGTGTAAGAATAGTAGTATTTTAGTGTTTTACACACTAAATTCAAGAATCAAAACATATATAATCGAAAACTCAAAGTACTTCTACAAATTGTACATAAACTAGTTAATTACCTGAGGGGGTCCAGGCACAACAAAATATAATCCTTTGATTGGATGATCAGCCAATGTCATTTTCTCCAATGGTCCCATCAGATTTGAAATTGACATGCTAGCATTCTTTAATGTTCCATGTATGTATCGAGCCGTTGCCTGTTCCATAAATATTCAAGTATAAACATAAAATGGTTAATTATTCAAGAGAATCTAACTTAAAGGTGATGAGAATAAATTAATTGCAATTTTCTCGAAGTATTAACATGTCATAAGATGAAGTTCATGACAATTTACCCTCTCGATATTTAGATTGAAATGCAAAAATATTCCTTATGCTATTTTTTTATTAGCAAAAACTCCCTTTTACATATTTAAAAAAAAAATATGATAATTATATCCTGTCAAAATATGCAAAAATATCGTTACATTCACTTATAAATTGACAATAATCTCCCTATTAGTTTTAATTAGCAATAACCCATCTGTTCACTTTAAAAATTGATAATAACTTTCCTATTGATCTATGAAAAAAATTCAGATAGTATTTTTTTATGATAAAAAGGTACACAGGGGATTTTGCTAATAAAAACAATATCGGGGTTTCGCCAATTAGACAAAGCACATAGGGTTATATTTACAGTTAGCTCTAATATTTATAATATTTAATTTACTAACATGTGATATTGTAATTAAATAAAATGATTATTTAAATGTTTCATAGAAGAGTAATTAAATAATGTGACTATAATTCTATATTACAGGGAATAAATACATACCTCAGCGCCTCCAAATTTTCTTATGATATTAAGAAGTTGTCCAGTTAAAAAAATGGTTGCAGAATTTCTTTGCCTCTTGATCATCTGACGTGCATTTGTGACAAATTTAAGTGGATTTTCAAGCTCAGATTTAGTCAATTTAGGTATTGGGATTTGTAAAAACGCAAAACGATTTCCCCATGGCATTTCTGCATCAGGCTTGATCATCTCTTTTACTGATTTATAATTACCTCCTAAGGCTCTTGTGTTGAGCATTACTAATGCTGTAGAATTTGCTACTCCTGATTCTTGGCTCATCTTTTGCATGTACATACGGGTCCCACTAAATATTATTCCAGTAATCACATCATTAATTGTCTGCATATGACCAAAATGACCTTGATTGGGTAAAGAACGAGCCAAGTAAATAAAACAATTGATAAAGTAACATAACATTTAAAGGATTAACAAAAAAAACTAGGGCTGAAAATCAAACTATGTTATTTGATATTCGATTTAAGTTTGTTCAGTAAAAGCTCGTTCTAGCTCGATTTGTTAAGTGACGAAAATGAGCTTAATGAAACAATTGATACCGTAACATAACATTTAATGGATCAATTTAGCCCATACCCCATATATAGAGAGTTAATGGCAAATTCATCCTCTGTGATATTCATAATTTCAATTTACCACTATGTGATTTGAAAAATAGTATTTTACTCTCCTGTAATTTTATAAAAATTTTACACTGCCTCCCTTACATTTTTATATGCGGCAATTTACCCCCTTGTGTTATGATAAACGTGACAATTTACCCTTTGTGTTATAATAAATATGGCAATTTACCCCCTTATGTTACAAAATACTTTTACTGACCACTATTAATTTCGACAAGTGAGTTACACTCTCTGGCTCAAGGGGGTAAATTGCTTATTAATTTTTTTAAAGGGAGGTAAATTGCTCTTTTCAAATTATAGGGAATAAATTAAAATTATGAATATGACCATTGACCGGCTTTCCCATACATGACTTAACACGACTTCGTTTTGACCCAACAACAATTATTTCCAAATTTATACAATACTAATCAAATGGAAAATTCTAATTCTTATAAGAATATTAAAAAATGTCTACTAACTTGCTTAAAATATGCAAGTTAGAACATTATACTACATTAATTTCTATATTCGAATATTCTTTTCCTTATAATTAAGGTGTATAGCTAAGTGAACTTAACACATATGATTAACAAATTAGCAATTCAATTTTACCCGACCCAAACTTTGACCCGACCCATTTCACCCGCACATCAACAAAGTTTTCATAATACAGGCCATCCCAATCAAGCATAGTGTAAAAAAAATTAGTGTATGTTTGGGTCAGTTAAATATTGAATTTTTTTCACTAGAAAATATTTTTAAAAAAATAATAATAAATTAAAAAAATACGAGAGTCGAAGGCAAACAAATAGTATCGAAAGCACACCTTATTTTCGTTTTCACTTATTCGAAAATCAATTTTTTGTTTGTTTGTTATGTTTTCTATGTAAACAAGGAAAAATTTGATTCATGGTCCCGAAACGACCACTTCAATTGACACTAAGCCCCAACATAGGAAGAAACAAATAGAAAAGAGCTATAGAGTTTAATTACCACTTTAAGCTTGTTCTTAATTTGCTTGATTCGATCGATCGAAAACGTTGTCGTAATTGTAACCAAAGGTAAGAACTCCACTCCCTCTTCATTCGATCTAATAGGGGACTTATCATCTTCAATCAAACTACTTTTCATAAGACTCCAACATAAATCATAAGCCGTGTAAGAAATCCCTCTAACAAACATAGAAACACTCCCAAAAACGCTATAGCCAGGAGCATTTGTCCTCCTGGAAATGGACTGGCTTGAAGGAAATGAGAGTGGCAGTAGAGGATTGTCCATTCTTTGTAAACAAGATAAAAGTGCACCCATCAAAGAATAACCATCGCCTAAAGAATGATGAAGCTTGAAAATCACATTTCCGGCTGCATTTTTTGTTGGGTATTTTATTATGTGAAGTTCCCAAAGTGGTTTGTTTGTTGGAAATTGTTGTGTTGCAAGATTCGAGAGGTATTCGTTGAAGCATTTGTCGTAGTATTCTACGGACATTCCATTTTTGAAAGTTGGAGTATTTATATGGTCTTTTACATTCACCTCTACTTTTTTCCATTTCTTAACTCCATTGTTTTGTGTTACCTGTTTAATATAAAAACAATATTAGGAGAGTGTACCTCATTGGCGGGGCTGTTGAATTTTAAACTAGGGACCAATTACCGCGCACTTGACCCATACAAAATCTAATTTTCGAGATTAGGAGCCTTCCTAATCTCGATTTTGGAAGATTTTCTTTTTCTTTTTACCTGGTGATCTTCCTAATCGCAATTTTGAATTTTTATTATTTACCTAGTCTACCTAATCGTGATTTTGAAAAAAAACCTCATCTTCGTAATCGAGATTTTGGAAAGATTTTTTTCTTTGACCTGGTCTTCGTAATAGCAAATTTGGGAACACTGGTCTTATTTTCTTTTTAAAATCGCGATTAGAAAGACCAAATAAAAAAAAAGGTTTTTGTCTAAAATCGTGATTACGAAGATCTGGTAAGAATAAGAAAATCAAAATCATGATTAGGAAGACCAAATAATTTCTTTTTTCCAAAATCGTAATTAGGTAGTCCGTGTAATTTTTCAAAATCATGATTATGAAAACAAAAAATTTCTTCAATTTTATAAATTATGGGATCAAATTTACGAGTCTGAATACATATGGGTCAAACTTGCCAGCACCCATTAGATACAAGACTAGTTTGTCTTTTTTTCCAAATTAATATACATAATGATAAATTAATAAGTTTGTTGGTGGGCTGTGAATGAAGATTATATTATCATATGGTTGAAGGTGAGATAGTTCTACATGTATTAGATGGTACTTAAAAAGTATCGGATTGTCATCATGGATCGACCCACTTTATCCATCAATGTTTTCAACAAGACATATATAAATATTGGTAAAAGACATGCTCATATAATCCTGAAGCTAAAAGAACATATTTAAACTCAACTCGTGTTTGATTTAAAACGTTGAACTATGTTCAAGCAAAATCAATGTCACGATATATTTAAAAAATGTGTTGTTTGATTTTATTCTACTTATTTACAATCTAATTTCAACCGATTTTATTCTCGATAGAAATTCATGAAAACTCAACCGATTTTTGTTCAATTGGAATTTTTTGGTGGAAATTTTCATTTTTTCTAGTAGTGTTTAAGAAGGATATATAATGATACTACTAACCATGATACAAGAGAATCTTGGATTTATTGGCAAGAAAACATCATTGAGCATAGGTATGGCCGATGTGTCATCAATTGGAATTTCCATTTCCAAAACAGCGTGGATCATGAATGATAATGCAGAGCTCTTCAAGTATTCTGCAGTGGGGCTCATTGGTTGTAAGGCTTCTTCTTCTTCATGCTCAAATTCCATATTCCTATAACTAATTAACTAGCTAGCTCTTTAGGGCTTTTTGTAAATTTAGTTTTAATTCTTGGTAATACTTGAACTATGCATTGGTACTTATATAGAGATATAGAGGGGGTAAATGCAAAATACCTAAATCTGCAAGAAGTTACCCTGTGAAATTTTTATTGCTCAAGCTACCTTGTATTTTCAAAAACCCTGCAAAAAATACCCGATTTGTAAAAAGTAGGTCGTTTTGGATCGACATATATCAAGAAACCATTTTTAAAATACTTCAAGTTGGTCCCTACAACTTCACGTGATATATTTTTAAAATTATTTCTTGAAATATGTCAATCTAAAACGACCTATTTTTTACAAATTTGGTGTTTTTTTAGGGTTTTTGAAAGCACAAGGAAATTTGACGCACAGGGTAGTTTCTCAGGTTTAACATAACACAGGGGAATATCTTGCATTTTCCCCTGTATAGAGTGAATGAAAAAAAATAGGTTAGACGAAGCTTTGCCTAATCGATAAAAACTTTCCAGAGTTATATTTATTAGTTTTGATATTAAAATTTCCCACGTGGATTGAAAATTAAGGTTACGTTCATTTTATAAGGTTTTAAACGATAATCAACTCTAGAGCTAGCTAAAAAAATCCATTACAATTCGGAGTAAATAATTGCAGAAAAATGACTATTATAGCCCCCACTATAAAATGCAAAACACTCATATTGGGATTAAATTGAGATCTCCCTGAACTCGCCTCGGCCCGAACAGCCCACAAAATGTAATCTCAATATTCGATGTGCATGAGTAGATTTGAACTACAGTATAAAATATCGCAAATATATATCGAGTTCAACCCTCCATATCAAATCTTTTACTCCATTAATTAGCTCGATTACATAGTCAAATTTTCTATTTTTTTAAGTGACTTGCAATGATAATAATCTCTACTTCTCTACTATTATAAAAGCATGAATATTTCTAAACTTTTTTGTGCAGACTAAAATATCCCTATTTAAGTTGTAAAGTGATATTTATTAAGTGGCAAATATAAAAAAGTAATTAAAGAGGTATTAATCTCCTACATAAACTCCTAAAATTTATAATTTCTCTCTTACATCAATTTTTATAATTTTAGTCTTAACGAACCATAAAAAATCACTATTACTATTTCAAATAACTCCTTAAATATAAATTATTATATTTTAGCATCAATTTATATTTAAATAAAAATAATTAATTTACATATTTAATATATACAACATAAGTCATAAACACTCTAAATGCAAAAAATAAAATAAAATTCTCTTAAATATCATTTTTTTTAAAAAAAAATTAAAATTGAATCGTAGCTTACCTATGAATAAATAAAAAAATACGTATGACTTAGCTAAGTACATATTTTACTTTGGCTAGAATTTCAATAATATCAAGACATGCAAAACCTCAAATTTTAATGGATTTTTTTTCGTGAACTGCAATTGGTAGAAAAATGGTGAAATCGAAAAAAAATAATTCATGAAATCGTTGTAAACATGTGAAATCAATGAAAAATAAGGGTGAAACAGTAAAAAAAAGGTGCCCCCTGAAATGATAAATAGATTTGAAATCTAGAAAATTCGGGTGAAATTCGTGAAAAAAGAAAGAAACCGGTGAAACGAATGAAATCGATGAAAATTAATAAAGCCAGTGAAAAAGGGTCAAGTCGAAGAAAACATGTGAAATAAATGAAAGTTCAACTGAACTTGGTGAAAATGAACATGTGAATTCAGTGAAAAGTGTGCGAAATAGTTGAAAACGGGTTAAACTGGTAAAAACAAGTGAAATTAGTTAAAAAAAAAAAAAAGGAGTTCAACCGACAAAAACAGGGTGAAACCGGTAGACTAATGGTTTAAAAGGGAAAAACAAAAGTAATCGGTGAAATCGTAAAAAACAATGAAATAGGTCATAACTGATTAAAAAAACGGGTAAAACTACAAAAAGAAATTATCTAAAAAAGGGGTTAAACAAGTAAACAATGAATTAAAATGATGAGTTTGGTAGGTATTAAAAATGGGTTAATTTACTTTATTTTATGACATAACAAAATTAATTTTACTCTAATTAATAAAAACTACTCAAAAAATTAACTAGACACGTACAACGTACGTGCATTTTTCTAGTTTTTTAAAAATTTTAACATATCCCCAAGCTCCCGTAACCACCCCACTCCTGGGTACCATAATTTAATAAATATTAAAGTTATTTATTAATATTTTTTATAAATCAAATTATTTATGTAAATTTAATTTATAAAAATTTCAAATTGGTCCGCACATAGTCTTATTCGAGTCAATTTTGAAATCTGGCAACAATGTGGACTAAAATCGTCAATTAGCTTGAAGATGTGGGGATACTTTGATAGTTTAAAATATTATGGGGTAAAATTGACAGTCAATATAAGTAATGATACCAAATTTGCAATAAGACTTAACTGTCACATCACCACTTAACTGTTAATTTTAACGGCGGCATCAAATGTGAGTGAATTTATTAAATTATGGCACCAAATGTGTTGGTCTCAATTATTTTAATACAAATACTGAAAATTGACATATAACTCGATACGAAAAATACAATTCTCTCACTATTTAATAGTAGTATGATCTTTAAGGACTCGATAGTATAAAACAGCCGACACTACGTACCCAAAAATTATGGACTAGACCAAATTTAAGGAACATATGGTTCAAACTTGAAAATACACCACAACATAGATATACCCTACTAGTACTATAATGACTCAAAGTTGGCAGCCAAGGGTCAAAGTGATATAAATTTTTGCTGCAAGCTTTGTACTAGGTTGGCAATAATTGAGTTTTTCTTGATCAAATTGTACCTTATATGTTATCCTCCACAAGAAAAAAGTTGCCCCATAAAATATTTATTGGTCTTTATTATCAGGGATTATTACTTCTAGGTACGTAACCTACCCTTCAATGCTTATGCTAGTTCAAATTAAATTATATGTTGAAATTTGAATAAAGCTAATTAATTAGAATAGTATTTTCCATCTATTTATTGATAGAGGAATGGAAGCTAATTGAGAATGTTTATTTCAAACCTCGTACAATTGAGTGAATAAAAGAGATATGATCCGATGGTTGAAGAATAATATCCAATAACTAGTAATAATCATATCTTGACCTTTATTTTTCTTGTACTTGTCCAATAACTTAAACCTTAAACAAATTTAGTCTAGGTTTCTATCATTATTATTAGATTAGTCATGCTAGGTTGGGGGCTTAATGCTAGACTAGAACAAGGAATTTAACTTATGATCTAGTGGCTAGAAATTAAATGCACCACATTATTGATTGTGGTAATATCATGCTCTCATATTAAATGATGTAGTACATTGTCAGTTACAAGTTTGAAATAATTTTTGTAGACCTGGTATAGGTAAGAATGTTCATGTAACACTCCCTTTTGTTATGAAAAACTTGCGCCAACAACTATGGACATTTGAAAGTCTAATATTTTTTAATTAGTATCACAAGGGTTTAATCTCTTTCAACGCGTCGGACACATTAAGTGAGAACTTTCTCCTTTGAACCTAGGTTCGATATTTTGAGTGATTAGTCTGTAAAAAACCCTCTTGTGTTATTAGATTTAATCCAATTAACACGGACTTGGACAAAAAATATACTCCATTTTCTGCAAATAATCTAATTAACACGGAGTACTGTTTTTTGAATAAAAGTTACGAGTGTTTCATGCAGGTTTACATAACATAACGAAGGTTTAAGCATATGATTTGGTCAAAGAGAGTGGATAATCAAAGCGAAAATTGTAGAGAAATTAAAAAAATTCTTTTGCTAGGTGTCAATTTTTTTGCGATTTTTGCACGTCACCCCCCAAAAAAGTTTCATTTTCGCACTTTCCCCCCTATGATTGAAAAAACATGATAGTACCCCCTAGAAGTTGATAAGTGAGTTCACTTTGCCCCCTGGTCAATAATTTGTTGGATTTCAAAGGGCAGAAATGTAAATTTGGGGTTTAGTGCAATAATTTTAATCTTTTGGGGGGCTAAGTGCACAAAATATTATTAATTTAAGTTATTAAAATATTAACATTTCAAAGCAAATTTTCATAGAATTCTTTACCTTGATAAATCACATCGTAATCTAATTTTAGTCTTATAACATATTTTTTATTTTAATTGTTTTACTTTCAGACTTCTTTGATTTGATTAAAACATTTTTAGAATAGAGATGATTTATTTGTAACAAAAATAAATAAATAATTAGGACTAATGAAAATTTCATTTTTTTAAATTTGAATTTTCGTATAAAAATATAACTAAATATTTTTTATTTTTTTAAATTGCAAGTCACATTTGGATATTTTAAAATTTTGTGCACTTAATCCCCTTAAAGTTGTTTGTTATTGCAGAAACCCCCCCTAAGTGACGTTTTTACCCTTTGAAAATTACTTAAAAATGACTAGGGGGCAAAGTGCACTCATTTATCAACTTCTAGGGGGCACTGTCATGTTTTTTCAATTATAGGGGGGAAAGTGCAAAAATGAAACTTTTCTGGGGGGTGACGTGCAAAAATCCCATTTTTTTGTTTTTGGGAAGATCCTTACCTAAACCGTAACTCCTGAAACTTGTGGTTCTGCAGGAATTATGTTTTCTCTCTCTTTTCTTTATTTTTTTCCTTCTTTTTCCATCTTTCTTTTTCTTTTTTGTTCCTTATAACTAATACTCTTTTACACAATTTAAACATATTTATATACTTTGTGTTGCAAACTTACAATAAATTGTTCCTATCAAAATTGTATTCACATTTCTAATATTTATTTTTGCTTTTTACGTAATTGTTAAATGTTATTGTTGACTTGTGGCTATATTTTTATTTATTTTTGAAGATGTAAAATTGCAAATTCATTGTGTCATTTTTGTGCTATAACTTTATATTTATAGTTTTATATTTTCAGTTAATATATATTTTGTTAATAATGAGTAAGTGAAATAACTAAGATAGAATTTTTTTTTAATACCATACAAATTATAGATCTAATTTAAACATTAAGCATTTTTTAAGAAGACATAATGCGTGGAAAATGCAAATAATAATTTTGATAGAAATAAACATGTTATTGTAAATTTACAATAGAAAATATGTAAAAAAAAATTTGAATTGTATAAGAGAATATTAGTTATAATGTCCGGGAAGAATGTCCCTTGCCATGCACATTAATTCTTGACGACGACCAATTAGAATTGGCCGACAAATAATAAAAAAAATATTTCTTTCTATTTATTAATAGCTGAATGAATTTGATAGTTCAATTAATGACTTTGGAACATTATATATGATGTGATAGAGATATATCACATCATAATTGTTGCTATGAAAGTAAAATTAATATAATTTCAAAATTGCCCTCATCAATTTTTTTATTTTTCTGCACAGTAATTAATGAACTACTCCCCATAATTATACCTTAAACGAATACAAAATCACACCAAACTCCACTTACATGATTAATCTTTCATTTCTTTTTTCAAATTTTCCATGTTTGAGTTAGATAAATTAAAAAAGAAGTTAAAGTAAATCTACTACCTTAATTACACCGTGGAGAGTCCAAATTTTCAGCCCCTACTCGAAAAAGGGGTGAAAGAAAAGTTGTTAATTTGACGTTTGAAAAAGAAGAATTTAAATTTATTTTCTATGAATTCAGGAAACCCCAAATGGACACAAAAGAATGAATTGAACAATAAAATTATATAGAGAATTAGTTTTTTTTTTTTTTTTTTTTTTTTTTTTTTTTTTTTGGAGATCTACGAGTTCTGAATTCTTGACAATTGACTAAATTAAAAGTTTAATGATGTGCCTACATATTGTCAAACTTGCACTTCGTAATTAGTTGCAAAAGCGGATATATTCATATATAATATACCTTGGGGAAGTAGTGAAACATGAGGTAAGTAAGACGAGAGAGATAAATAAATTATGAATTAAGATAATTAATGATATTATATATGTATCAAATGTCAAAGGGCATAATAGGCAAATGAGAAATTTTATTCTGTCAACAACAATTGTTGCTCTAGCAACATCGCTAGCCTTCATAATTAGTTGGTGTCACACATATATGTTTGTTTCGACGTTTGTCTTACTGAATAGTGAATAATACGTGCATCCATTAATGTGATGTGAAAGTCAACAATTACAACACATTTGTAGTTTTGTACATGTCAAAAGATTAGTATTTGATACAAGGCTAGTGATATTGTCAGAGCAGCAATTGTTACTGTCAGAACAAAAATAATATATTTCCAAATATACCCTCACATTCAAATTGAAATTGAGGAGCTTTTATAATTAATTTTCTAATTCACTTCTATTATTTCAATTGCCCGAGTTCAACATGATTCTTGAATACTTTCAATGTTTTCTCTCTCTAGTGGAGAGTTTTCTTTCTCTCTCTAGTGGAGAGTCTTTTTCTGAGTGTTTGAGCGTTGCTTTCTTTCTAGATGGATCATACTACCCAGTCTCTCTCATTTTATTTATCTTGTTTTTGCTCAATTCCACACACTGCACTCTGGTTTATATGTTTGATTGGTTGTTGATTTGTCTCTTTTTGCTGATTTTTTTCTGTCTTTTCCTTATTTTCTCCTTTTCTTTTCTTTCCCCCTCTTTTTTTCTCTCTACAGGTACAGTGTGGTGGAGCTCTGCTTTTCATCAAACCATCACTCTTTACACCTATCGCACTTACACTATGGACTTATCTAAATTCGATTTTGGGAATAAATTAAATTTGACCGATATAGAAGAGGGTTTTTGCCTTGCCGGGGACGATTGGAGTCAACATGATACATTTACAGATCTACTTCTTGTAGGGAAAATTTTGGGAAATAAGAACTCAAATGTTGAGGCTATTGGAAGCATCCTTTCGAAAGCATGGAGCCCCGGAAAAGGTATGGAGGTTAAACTAATTGATGATGGACGATTGATATTTTCTTTTAAGCATAAGATTGATAAGCGTAGGGCCTTGGAGGGAGGACCTTGGTCTTTCGAAAAAAAGTTGGTGGTTCTGAATTCAATACAACCAACAGATGATCCAACTAAAATCGATTTGAACTGGTGTGATTTCAATGTCCACATATTTGGTTTACCTTTGGCAAAAGCTAACAGAGCTATGGCAGAGAAAATTTGCACGAAACTAGGTAAATTTCGTAGTATTCCGGGTAATCAATCTGATTCTTTCTTGGGGGGTACCATTCGGGTTAGAGTAGGTTTAAATATATCGAAACCCATCCCAAGATTCATGAAAGTTTTTAACGATCGAGGGGATACTATTATGGTCACTTTCAAATATGAACGTCTTCCGAACTTTTGTTACTATTGTGGCTTACTTGATCATATATCTGCCGGGTGTCATCAACGTTATGAACAAGAAGAGAAAATTAATCAAGAGGATCTACCATACGGGGGTTGGCTCAGAACTCAAATTAATGGAAAATATTCTTCAAATGGGTGGCAGTCCACCTCAGGGACATATATCTACAACAATACGTTTTCATCGGCTGTATTCCATTCTGATCATCCTAAACGCAAAGTTACTGGTTCTGATATTTTTTCTCCAACTCCGAACAAGAATCTGGCTCCGTCCCAATCAGAATCAAAAGAAAAAGACCCGGTTTGTAATCGGGTCGAACCGAATGGGAACCGGTCAGATAATATTTTTGGAAATGATTTGGTAGTGGGGAAAGTAAAACACGAATCAGATACCGTGGGATCTTCAGTTAGAGATGCAACCCTCTTATGGCATTCAAAGCCTATAATTGTGGAAAACATTAAAGTATCCCCAAAAATCTTGTCCAAGGATAAGGGCAAAGAAGTTATTAATGTAGAGGATTTGAATCCCCCCTCAAATCAAGCCCAAAACCAGGCTAATAAAGGCCACAATCCCAACCTTATCCAATCTGGTCTTAAGTCCACCCAAGCTAACAACCTAGGCCCCATAACACCAACCCACATCCTCATACAAAAACTACAAAAAACCAATCACGAGCCCAACTCTAGCCCAACCCAAACTCTCATCAATGACAAAAAAACTCAATTGCAAATAACAAAACCCACTACAGGCCCACTTCAAGCCACTTCACCCACACTATTACCCTACCAGACCATGGCCCCTCACCATACAAGGCCCAATAGCGAACCATACTTAATAACCGAACCCAATACCAAAAAACCAACTGAGCACAAACCAAATCTGATTGCAACCAAGCCCCATGATTTAATTTCCAAATCCTCCTCCCTCGCCACCCACAACACAATTCATCCCCAAAAATCAATTGCTCAGAGCGTGGACACAGAATCACTCAGACAAACCATCCACCTTGATCATATGACTCTATTAAAAACCTCACCACATATCCAAAGCTTCCCTTTACCTACTCCACTGGTCAGTATACCCGTAAAGCTTGAAAAAAACCCAAGTCCAAACCCATCCTCTGTTAGTAAGCGAAAGAGAGCAAAAGGGAAGGAGAATTCTTCTCCAAAACCTACAAAAAAGACTCCAGTGACTGGACAAACCACGAAGAAGACTGAAAATTTTAAAAGAAAGAGAAATTCAGAATCTTCAGATGTTACTATTTTGGGAGATATTTCTAACATTTCACAGCAAGATGACAATCCTTCCGTTGTTCAATTTCGACCTTCGAAGAGAACTCTTCTTGCTAGTTCAGGGGCGGAGGCTGCCGGGCAGCCCCGCCAGTCGCCATGAATTGCTTAGCATGGAATTGTCGGGGGCTGGGGGATCCCTCGACAATTTGTAATCTCGAATTTCATATTCGGGACCATAACCCCCAAATTATCTTCCTCAGTGAGACAAAATGCAAAGGGAGGAAGATAGATTCACTTAAGAATCGTTTAGATTTTAATGGTGTTAGTGTTGATGCGAGAGGTAAGTCAGGCGGGCTTGCATTACTGTGGAGAAAGAATATTATTGTAGACCTCCAAAGCTTTTCTGTCAATCACATAGATGCGCTGGTTTATGGTGATAAAGACTCTTCGGGGTGGAGGATAACGGGTTTCTATGGGGAACCAGATTCAAGCAAACGTAAAACTTCTTGGGATTTGCTTAGACGACTTTCCGAAAGGTCCCGCAAACCTTGGTTATGTATGGGGGATTTTAACGCTTTCTTAAAGCATTCAGAAAAAGAAGGGGGTAATATCACTCCGAATTTTCAGATTAGGGATTTCAGAATGGCTCTCCAAAATTCGGGCTTATCAGACTTGGGTTTTTTCGGTTATCCGTTCACCTGGTCAAATGGTTGGGAGTTTCCGTACACGGTTAATGAGAGATTGGACAGAGCTTGTGCGACGGATACATGGGTTCAACGGTTCCCATATAGCAAGGTCGACCACCTACATTTTGGTGGATCGGATCATGCACCGATACTTGTACGGGCCTTAGATCGCGAGGATAATCATGTGAAAAAAAATAGGAGATTCATGTTTGAAGCAATGTGGCTTGAAACCGATGATTGTTCAAATCTGATTCGGAATACTTGGGAGAATTTGTCAGATAAGTCGAATGCTCTTGAAAAGCTTAAGATATGTAGAGAAGAGCTAGAGGTGTGGAGTAGCTTTTCGTTTGGCAGTATCAGTCATAAAATAAAAAAGCTCCGAGAGAAAATTCACAAGCTTAGTACGGGGACAGTCACAGAAGCTTCTAAAAAAGAGAGGGATCTTCTTACTTTGGAACTTGAGAGCATTTTAGATAAAGAGGAGAAGATGTGGCAGCAACGAGCTAAGGCCCATTGGATGCGTGAGGGGGATAGGAATACTCGCTATTTTCACTCTAGAGCTTCGGGCAGAAGAAAGAAAAACGAAATCCATGGTATCAAAAAAGGGGACGGCTCATGGTGCAAAACAGTCCCTGAGATTGAGGCAGAAATTGTCAACTATTTCCAGTCAATATTTACTTCTTCCCAACCTTCGGAAGAGGATATGGATGTGGTGTTGAGTGCTATAGGTCCAAGGGTGAGCTTTGAAGAAAATCAGTATCTCCTCCAACCTTACACTGCGGATGAGGTATATCGTGCTCTTATGTCTATGCACCCCCTTAAATCCCCTGGCCCTGATGGTTTTCCCCCTTTATTTTATCAAAGATTTTGGGTTGATGTTGGTTCTGATGTCATCAAATGGGTCATTAACTTTCTGAATAATGATAATTTTGATGAAAATAGTAACTTCACCAATGTTGCTCTTATTCCTAAATGTCCTAACCCTGAATCCCTAACCCAATTCCGTCCTATAAGCCTTTGCAATGTGATCTACAAAATTGCCGCCAAAACAATAGCTAACCGCCTTAAGCCCATAATGAACTCAGTAATTTCAGATTACCAATCAGCTTTTGTTCCCGGAAGACAAATCACCGATAATGTCCTTGTAGCCTTTGAGACCTCTCACTACATGAAAACAATGACTAGAGGTGATGTGCGCCAAATGGCCATTAAGTTGGATATGAGTAAAGCCTATGATAGAGTAGAGTGGGAGTTTCTTAGGGCAGTCATGATCCGGTTAGGTTTTGATTTTCATTTTGTGAGGCTTGTTATGCGTTGTATCACTACTATTTCATATGCTTTTGTTCTTAATGGGTGTCAGATTGGCTATGTTAAACCGGAAAGGGGTATCCGACAAGGTGACCCCCTTTCCCCATACTTATTTCTCCTTTGTGCAGAAAGTCTCAGTTCCTTGATATGGCATCATGAAATGGAAGGAACCCTTAAAGGTATAGCAGTTTGCGAAGGGGCTCCTCAAGTTTCTCATCTTTTATTTGCGGATGACACATTGATTCTTTGCCAAGCTTCTACATCAGCAGCGACTTGCATTAATGATTTACTTCATTTATATGGAATAGCATCGGGACAAAATATTAACTTTGAAAAATCCAGTGTCGTATTTACCAAGAACACCCCTATCTCAACAATTGACTCTATCCTCTCCATCCTACCCATCCGACGAGAAGAGAAGCATGATAAGTATTTGGGTCTCCCTTTATCAGTGGGGAGATCAAAACGCGAGGTTTTTGATTTTGTTAGAGAACGGGTTTGGAATCGGATCCAAGGATTAAGGGTCAAATCACTCTCAAAGGCGGGGCGTGAGATTCTTATCAAGGCAGTAGTTCAAGCAATCCCATCTTACCTAATGAGTTGCTTTAAACTCCCAGGTTACCTAGTAAGGGAAATCGAATCTATGATCGCTAGTTTTTGGTGGGATGAAAAAGAGAGGAAGAAAATCCATTGGGTAAAATGGGAATCTTTATGCCTCAGTAAACGGGATGGTGGTTTGGGATTTCGGGACTTAGATTCGTTTAACACAGCACTACTATCTAAACAGGCTTGGCGAATTTTGACAAATCCGAATGCCTTGCTTAGCCGTATTTTGAAGGCGAAATACTTCCGTACCTGCGGTTTACTAGACGCTTCTTTGGGAAACAGACCCTCGCTGACTTGGAGGGGAATTTGGGGCTCTCTTGATACATTGGCATCTGGCCTTAGATGGAGAATCGGCAATGGGAGAAAGGTAAAAATCTGGGGTGATAATTGGTTACCTCGTTCCGGTATGTTTCGGGTATCTTCACCATGGAATACACTTCCTAGAGATGCAACTGTTAGTTATTTGATTGATGAAGATTTAAATACTTGGAACAGGGAGCTTGTTGAAACTATATTTTGGGAGGAGGAAGCCAAAACTATCCTATCTATTCCAATAGGTAACAGGAGTTCAAGTGATAAATTAATTTGGCATCATGATCGAACAGGTTATTTCACGGTTAAAACAGCGTATAGAGTCCATCAAGAAAAGAAGAAAGCAACTCGAGAGGCTGGTGTGGGTGGACCGAGCACAAGGTTTACTCGAAACTGGAGTTGGATTTGGAGAGCGTCGATACCTCCGAAAATCAGATTGTTTCTTTGGAGTTGCTGCACCCGCTCTCTGCCGGTTAAAGAACGTCTCTGTGACCGTAAAGTCACTGATGATCGAGTGTGTGTTCGCTGTGGTCTTGAAACTGAATCCATTATCCACTGTCTACTCAAATGCACTTATGCAAGACAGGTTTGGGCACTCTCAGAGGTTCCTTTCGCGGTTTATAATAGTGAGCTCGAAGATGCGGAAGTTTGGATCACATCCGTACATTCAAAATCTGATGCAAAGGAGTTTGGGCTGTTCGCTGTAATTAGTTGGTGGATTTGGTTCAGCAGGAACAAATTCTTATGGGAGGCTTCGGATATTCAACCATATACTTTATGTGCTTTTGCTGGAAATTTTTTTACAAGGTATCAACAATCAGTACATCGGAGCTCTCCTCCAAAACCGAACAGGACACTTGGGAGATGGAGTTCTCCACCTAATGGTTACATAAAAGTGAATATGGATGCATCTATTAATAATGATGGGGTCATTGGTATTGGTTTAATTGCAAGAGATTGTTTTGGTGATTGTGTTGGCTGGAGAGGTATTACTATTAATCTTCCACTAAGCCCTGAAGCTTCTGAGGCATTGGCTGCTTTACGGGCTGTAGAATTTAGTTTGGAGAAGGGATGGCGGAACTTAATTATTGAAGGTGATTGTCTATCGGTTATACAAGGGATATTAGACCTTAAGCTTTCTGCGGGGGTGCTTGGATCAGTTTTTGAAGACATTAATGTTCTAGCCAAAGATTTTCACTCTTTTAAAGCTTTACATGTTTTTAGGGAGCATAATGTGGCTGCTCATAGTTTAGCAAAGCTTGCTTCTACAGGTTTTGTTTTTTCTTCTTTGCTTCCTAGCTCGATTCTTGAGATTGTTCTTTCCGATTCTCGTTGATGTTATAAAATCTCCTTTGGTTCTCAAAAAAAAAAAAAAACATGATTCTTGAGTTCATGTTATCTAATAAAAGACTATATAAATTATTTTCCCTCAACTATTTGAGTTTAATAAATATAATTTAAAAGAAATTAGTATCATAACTTCATTGTATATGGCTTCATCGGATCGATAAACATTTATTTGTCCGGAAATATTTTAAATTAACTATCGTTAAATTCTGATCATCTCTTTTTAAAGTAAGCAGTAGTTTCTTCTTTTCTTCTTCTACTCCAATCGTTCAAAAGGGACTGGTTTTTGGTTTCATGATTTATGAGAGACTTCCTGGTGCAAGTATGTGTAAAATTATGAGTTAATGACAATTTATCCCTTTTGATATTCATAATGTTCATTTGACCTGTTATTTGAAAAAAGCACTTTACTCCCCATGTAAATTTATAAAAGTTTTACACTGACTTCCTGACATTTTTATATGTGGCATTTTACTTCCATGTGTTATGATAATGTGACAATTTACCCCATGTGTTATGGTAAATATGTTACAAAATACTTTTTATGCCTACTTTCAATTTCAGCAAGTGCGGTAGACATTCTCAGGCTCAAGGGGGTAAATTGTTTCTTTAAAATTTTCACAGGGGAATAAAATATACTTTTTCAAATTACAGGGGGATAAATTGAACATTATGAATATTATAGGAGGGTAAATTGCCATTAACCCGTAAAACTACTCGTTCTTCTCTTTTGTTTTTTTTAAAAAAAAAAGACTACTTGTTCTTGTCCACAAAATAAGAAATTTTTGTGTTTGGTTGGTAGGGTAAATGAAGGAAGGGCTGATTTCAGTGAAAATCAGGCATCATGAAGTAATGTTGGTGGACTTTGGCGACACTGTGTCTCAGTAAGAAAGAAGTTGTTTCTATGTTTATAAAAATTAATTATATTATGTGCTGATTTAAAAAACCTAACAGCCTTACTTAATTACCAATTGAATTTTCGGAATTATATTATTCTTGCTCTAACAACAACATGTTACTCTGACAATATTGCTAGTCATATAAATGTAAATGACAATTGAATTTTCGGAATTTTGTGTAGTTCACAATAATTACTTTGCGAACTAAATCTATGTAAATAAGAGTTTAATTAGCAAGAATCATGACTTTTTAGATTATCTATTTGATTAGAAATTAAAGAGATTTGTAATCCAAAATACATTATATAAATATAAATTTAGGTCGAAAATTCATTAAAGATCCAATATATGTATATACATGTGTGCTTTTCTTTAAGCATCATTAATAATTATTTTACATAATTTAACTAGACATAAACTAATATTTCAATTTTGATATCATTTTAAGCACATTTTTTTTATCTAATAACATGAATTAAATATTATAAATTTTGTATCAATATTAAGTCCTTTGAATCAAGTGTTTAGATGTGTCGATAGTTGATTTTTTTCTATGTTGAAGCTTAGTGGTTTATAAAGAAATTCTTAAATAAGGAAAAAATATCGATGAAAATTTTGATGGTATAAACTTTAATGGATCGGAAAAATATTTTATTTAAATTAACACAATTTTAAATTATAGACTATCTAAAATTGCATTCAAGAGTAAAATTAAATTATATTAAAAATAAATATTAAAAAATGTTGACTTCAGGTTACCCTAAAATATTGGTGCAAAATAAAGTTAATTATGATAACTAAATATAATATAAATAATATAAAAATAAATTATAACCAAATTAAAATATTTCATTATTTTTCACGGGGAGATCAAAATGGGTCTTCGGTTGATTCTTGTGCAGTTGTGGTAGAGTTCTAATACCGGCCGAAAATCAAAGTGGGCTTTAAACATGGAAGTGGGCCTAAAATTTAACAAACCACAGTCCAAAGAGGTTCTTGATAAAATTTCCAATTGCTCATTAATGGGATAGGGCTGTTAATGGAGATCTCAATCCGAATTCGATTTTCTGATTTATTAGAATTTTTGTCAGGTTAGATCCGATGGATCTTATTCGACTGTAACGATTCATAATTTAAAATACATGATGTAAATATAGTCTCGACCGATCTAACCCGCTAAATGTTCAAATAAGGATATTTTACAATTAATTTAAGAAGATATTAATAAATAACACACATTCATAATTTTATTTTTATGCATATTCTTGTCTAAAAACATGCATATAGTTTAAAAGGTTTGAACACTTGCTAAATTAAATGAATTTTTTTACGATAACAAACTTCGTGTAGAAATAAATATTGGTGTGAATTTTTAAATGTGAAGATCCTAATATATCCGAAAAAGATTCGATATTCGATCAAATTCGAACAAAATTTGATGAACTTGAATAATACCAAGTAAAATTTGAATCCGATCCGAATTCGATTCACCATAAATGAGGCCGAATAAAAAAAAGTGATCCAATCCGAATCCGATCCATCCCCAGCCCTCGTGTGAATTTCAAAAGTGAAAAGCCAAATACGGATAATATATTGGGCAAGTTATGATGGGCCTAGCCCAATACATAATTGTATAATTGTGAGATTGTTATTTTTGTCCTTTCCCCCAAATTCTTCTCGTGCAAAGACTATATATTTTTCTTTTTCTTATTTGAAATGAAAACTCTTTTTGAAGGTGAATTCGATCAATAGAGTGTAATGGCACTGACAAATTTTATACTGACGGTGGCTGGAGTGAGCGCCGTGGTGTTGCTGTTGAGGAGCGATGTGAAGCAATCAGCCTCCATCTTCCGCCGTAACGTCCGCCACATCCGTAACTGGCTCGAGGAAGAGTCCGCCGCCGCCTCTAAGTACTTCCTTTAACCCCTACTTAATTTTCTGTTTCACTTCCGTAATTGATATTAGGTTTTGACTGAATTTTGAGTTTCGTTATGAATTCTTCGCCATAAAGCCCGAAAAGCCCGAGTTAAATAGCTCTAATCGCTGTTTAATATCTAACTTTAGGTAATTAAATGGCATATTGAGGTACTCGATCTCGTATTTCAAGTACTTAAGTTCAATTTACTGGTTTCTAATTATGAAATGCTGACAGAAAATTGTTTAAATAATCTAATGTTGAGTGTTCCTCAACTTATTTGATTATTGTCTTGTGTTATTGTAGAGAAATGAAGAATGCGAAACCAAAAGAGATACCTGAGAAAGATATTCCTAAGGACGACAAGCACTAGAGCTGATTTGTGTCTAAGAACAATGAACTGCACATGTTTGAAGTTTCTCCTAGTTGTTTTCTGTGGTGCATATAGAATTTTTTTGCTTGATGTGTTTCACAGAATAAAACTTACTGTTGTTTTTGGTTCTTAACATCCTGTCATCTACTATGCATAAAAAATAAAATTTTCTTTTGGTTTTTGGATTTTAGTTGGAGATTTACGAAAATGTTTACGATTTCAGCTGCGGATGTTAGTTTTAACTACCACCTCTGTGTATTGTGCTGAATTTTTCTATTTTTAATGTACAAATCTTGAGCCTGTGTGGTTAGCCTTTTTGGTGTTGGCAAACTCATTCCTGTTGCTAGCTATTATTGCTTGTTATTAATTCGTATAATTACTTGATTAGACTTTCTCTTGGTTTCAATGGTTGTACAATTTTTTTTCCTATGCACCTGTTTGTGATTGTGGAATCTTACAAACTGGTAGTTTCAATATATTAACACACAGCTGTTTGTGATTGTGGAATCTTACAAAATGGTAGTCTTGATCAAATTTCTTCCTTGACTACTGTTAAATAAGTAGTCCATGGTGATTTAATTTGTGTTCACAGGAAAAGAAAATATGGAAAAGCATTGTTTTTTAGGTAGCTCTTTTAACTGATCGGAAAAGAGTAAACGAACCTTAAGATATATTTCGTAATTGCAATCGATGCAGCAGCATCATACTCTTCTTCATCAACTTTTTCATTAAATAAGCTACATTCCTTCTCCTGGTTTCTTGTTTTGCTATATCACATTTCATGTAGGATTATCGTGGAGTATGTTGTTCTTTTTAAAGAGCTCTTCAAGGATATAATTTTGGAGAAAACCAGCCCCCATGCACACGTGTCCTTCAGAATCACATCTTTCTCGCGTGGCTACTCCTTTCGGATATGTCATTTGGAATCTCTTTCTCTTTAGCGTCAATGAAGTTCCCTAGTTCATAATCTATTAGCTTAAGATCATTTTATGTTACGTCTGTTGATTGGTCAATTATTTGAAGGGCATGGGAAGTGTTCATGTAGGAGTGTATGTATAGAGTAGTTCTAGACCAAAAGTGCCTGGCAAGAAATTCAAAAGACTCAAATGATTCTTCATGGAAAACACTTCCACATTGCTGGCTTCAAACCTATTTGAAGATTTTGACATTTGATGTTCTAGTGTGAAAAGTTCTTGGTGGGTTCTACGTGGTAATATTTCTTATCAAACAATGTCTTTACTGGAGAACAAGTGGAAGTGTTCCCTATAATAATGATAGGTCTAGTGGAAGGGACTAGTCCCCACAATGTGGCGAACTTAGGTTCGAATCCCCGCTGGGAGAGATTCCATCATAATGTGAAACTAAAAAAACAAAAATTATAACCCTTGTTAGGAATAGTTACCTTACTTTATGCATTTTCTGAATGACCATCTTATGTTTAGAAACCAAGATAACTCGGTACTCATCCAACAAGTCGAATGTCGGCTTGGAGTCAAATTATAACATAACAGTGTGCATATGCGACTTGGTATACATTTTTTATTCTGACACTTGTATATTACGTTTAGCAAGCTCTAAGGCTAATTTATTAAGTGAGATATGGCACTCGGTGATGTATTTTTTCTTGAAGTATGATTGGCTTAAACGTACTTGCAAGTTAAGTCAAAGAGGGTAAGGGAGAAGAGGACACACAAAAAAGGATTGATGTCCCAAAATGTTTAGAATATGATCCTAGAAAGGACCAAATGTAGTTGAGTAGAGATAAACCTTGAGAAATTTACTAGACTATAGTTGGACAATCTTTTTCAGCATTGTAATAGTTGAAAAGTGGGCATGACACCATATGTGGGTAATGTTACATTTGCCATGAACTTATCTGCTTTCTTGGAAATGGTGGCATATTGCCTAATTATGATGTACATAGAACCAATAATTATCACACATGCATACATTTTGTTATCATGTTGATCCACAAAATTCAGATGAAAGATGTTATTTGACAGATATTTGTACATTTGGGCCCCTACAGAGTTCAAGTTCCTTGCTGCGAATCCGATATGAACTCCTTGTCCATGATTTGTAATGAGCTACTAATTGTATTATGTATAAGTAGATTTTTCTTTAATCTGTGTAAAAATGGTTCTATGTAGTGGCTTGTTATGCGCTATGGAACAATTTTTAATGCAAGAGAGCACAAGCGAGCTATGCAGCTGAAAGTTTGTTATGCTGCAGAGGTATGAAATTTGTATCGCAGGTACCCGACCATACACTTCTTTTGCAATTGATAAACAGCGTAGATAACAGCATATCAGCAGGAGCCGTGCTTCATTTCATTCTATAAAGGTGCATGTTCTTATTTGTTGTTTTTGGCTCGTCTGTAATTCCAATATGTGTGGTATTTTATGGATTTCCTTTTCATTATGAGTTATGACTGCAACATGAATAGTTTACGTATGAAGTTCTAGTCGGGGTTGCATAGTCATGCATCTTGAACATATTTTTGCTAATATAATGTTGGACTAGAAAATGAAACCACGAATCAGTGGCTTAATCAGAAAATAATTCAATTGGGATCATTATGAATTAAAGACTATTCGAACATATCACACAATAAAATCATATAATTATAATCTCACACATTACAAATTACAAATATTTTGCAATCTCAATCAAACCAAGTATGTATAGTTCAACACAAATACTATTACTATGATAATGTTGCTGCTTGAGCAAACATTTCTTTGGACAAAATCATCAGTCCAATTATTAATCACACAATAATAATATAGTCTTATTTTTAATTAATTTGGAGAGTCGAGTGTGGCTTTGTAGATTGCCTCAAATGCATACTCAATACATGACTTGAATTTATCCAAATCCATGAAATCTTTCTCCACTGTTATTCCAACTCTCAACATCCCCAAATAGCTGACCACCGTTATATTTAGACTCTGTAAAACATTCCCAAGCACAACATTTATATATCAAAAAACTGAGAAATCTATTTATCCAAACCAAAAAAGGGAAATGCGAAAAAGAAAAACTTTGAACAAATCACAAACTAAAATGGATAAAACAAAATTTGGGTAAAAGACAGATAAATGTTTGAATATATCTACCTGAGGAGCCCCAGACAGTACCCAGTATAGTCCTTTAATAGGGTGATTTGCCAATGCCATTTGTTCCAGAGGCCCTATCATATTCGAAATTGTCATGCTTGCATTTTTCAATGACCTTTGCATGTAGCGACCTGCTGCCTGATGCATGTAAAACATCCAATATTGACTCAAATCGGATTTATAAAAGTATAAAAGTTGTTCTCTTGTATGTTTACAAGCTCTAATAGAATCCCCCGTCTGTCCACTTTCGTCAGTTTTTTTGAAAGTACAAGGGGATTTGACGCAATACATTTTTTACAGTAATGTGCATACATATTAACATACCTCAGGACCTCTAATCTTTCCAATGAGCTCAAGAAGTTGAGTAGTGACATAAACCGTGCAAGGTTTTCTTTGCCTCTTGATCTTCTCATGCGCCTTTGTGACAAACTCAATTGGATTTTCTAGCTCGGAATTGGAAGTAGTAGTTAGTTTAGGTATTGGAATTGGCAAAAATGAAATGCGATTTCCCCATGGCATTTTTGCATCTTGTTTGATCATCTCTTTCACTGGTTTGTAACCTCCCGTTGCTCTAGTGTTGAGCACTACTAATGCTGTACATTCTTCTTCTCCAGATTTTTCATTACTACTTTCTTGCATGTATATGCGGCTTCCCATGAAAATTATTCCAGTAATCACGTCATTGACTGTCTGTGAATACACAAGCATCTCTTTCAAATATGTATAAGTATGATAAAATAAACTATGGTATGTTTGTCAATTTAGAAAGTTTACCACTTTAAGCTCGTTCTTAATTTCCTTGATTTGATCCATTGAAAATGTGACTGTACTCGTGACAAAGGATCGGAACTCCACTCCATCTTCACCTGATCTAATAGGAGATTTGTCATCTTCAATCAAACTGCTTTTGAAAATACTCCATCCAAAATCATAAGCAGTATAAGAAATCCCTCTAACAAACTTTGAAACGCTCCCAAAAAAGCTATTGCCACGAGCATTTGGCCTGGAATTGGACTGGCGTGAAGGAAATGAGAGTGGCAACGTAGGATTGTCGACTCTTTTCAGACAAGATAATAGGGCACCCATCATAGTATAGCCATCACCTAGAGAATGATGAAGCTTGAAAATCATATTTCCAGCTGCATTTTTCGTTGGGTATTTGATTATGTGTATTTCCCAAAAAGGTTTGTTTTGTGGAAATTGTTGTGTCCCAATTTGTGAGAGATACTCAGTGAAGCATTTGTCATAGTATTCTATGGACATTCCACTTGGAAAAATTGGGATTTTTACATGATCGTTCAGATTCATGTCCACTTTTTTCCATGTTTTTGTTCCTTCATTATTTGTTACCTATTCAATACATAAATGTCAGATTTCAAATTTAACAAGAAGAAAGTGAAAATACATTTTATTTATCTCTTAGTTTCGAATAACGATATCGCGACACAATTACAATGGGAGAATTACATATTTAATATCACATTTTACCTTACACATTTGGTATCATATTCTATGAAGATTTAGTTTTCAGACTAATATTTGAACCATTAAATTATATCCACCCTTAAAGAGTTTGAAGATCCATTGTGGGCAGCAACTAGTGCTATCATTATTCCTCAATTAGACATTAAGTTAAAGAATTATTATAGCTTGATGATAATTTAGTTGAATGTTTTACATAATTTTAAAGACAAAACTTGATATATACTAGGTCGTCAACTTATGATATTAAATGTGCTTTTAAAAAAATATTGGTATCACGTATATAAAGTAGAGCAATATATGATACGAAAAATGTGATTCCAATTGCAACATGTATAGCGAAAAAGATATTCAGGGAGTTGATTAAATCCATTGAATGGTTCACAATTTAGTTACCTATCACATTAACCAACCACAATTTTAAGTGGGGCTCTTCTTGAGGGAGTTCTACTAGCAGAAGAGCCATTTTCAAATATTGTTGAATCGATGTTTTTCAAATTACTTTGGCTCTAAACGTGATCCCGAATTAGAAGAAACCAAATTTTATCAAAAAAGGAAGAAATTAATCACGAAAACTTGTCGGGGCTTAGGAAAGCTTTCTAATATATAGTAAGGATATGTTCGGGGCATAAATGTAATGCTACATCAAATTTTCACAAAATTATCATATGAAATATTTGATGCATAGAATTTTCTAAGCTATTGGATTTTTGACATTACGTAGTTTCAGATCGACATATTTTAAAAAATTATTTTTAAAATGTTTTCATTTGAAAATGTAAAGATCAACATGAATTATTTTAAAAATATTTATTTTCGAAACGATCTATTTTTGTATTGATAATTAAATAAAGGGTTTTTTTTTACCAAATATTCAATAATAGAAGGAGATTTTATACAATAAATATTTCAGAAAAAAATAATGAGAGAAAAATATTTTTGGTACAAAACTTTAGTCCAAAAAACACATTTGGTACCAAGCTTCTCGAAAAAATACATTCCATATATACCGTGCTGAATTCCGTCCAAAAATTGATCATAAAAACTAACTGTGTCAAGAGGGAGTGAATCATTGTATGAAATGTGTTTTTCCGAAAACCTTGGCGTCAAATGTATTTTCTGAACTAAAATTTGATATCAAAAGTGTTTTTCCCTCGAAGAAAATTCGTACAAATTTCACGTAACAAAGCAACATGTCTTGCGCAGTGCATAAATGGAAAAGGGATGATTATATTACTAACCACGATAGAGGAGAAACGCGAATTTAGTGGCAAGAAATCATCTTTGATATATGGCATGAGCATGGAGTCATCAATAGGAGTTTCCGATTCCAAAACTCCGATGATTGTGAGTGATAGTGCAGAGCTTTTCATGAATTGTGCGGTGGGGCTCATTGGCTCTAACACTTCTCCCTCTTGCACAAATTCCATACTTACGTTTTTTGTATATTTTACGAGTGTAGTTGGTACATGAAATCCTCTAGTATATATAGTCTCAAAACAGAGTTCAAAACAAACTTGGCATGTGAGAAGTAAAATGGAGTCCAAAATACATCAATTTTCGTCTATTTTAATATGAATTTTGGATTTAAGAGGGACGAATGTGTTACATTACATTGATGAGATGGACGAATCTGCTTTGAAAAATTTAAGAGGGGCGAATGTGCAAAAGTTGGCTCATAAGGAGAACGAAAAGTGCGATTCACTCTTTTAAATGTGTACACTTGTTAATAGGTCTATGACACAAACATGTAATACCTAAATGTGATAGATGATCCAGCCCGCCTATGAGAGTGATATACACTCCTTTGATCCAAATTCTTAAAAAGTTCATTTGCTTAAGTTTTGGTTCGGTTTAGTTCAATTCCATTTCAAATAAAGTCTAAGTAGAGGTTAATTTTACGAAACCATGTCTCGGTTTATATATTCAAAACCTAATAAACCGCATGCCTATAATAGTTATTATTTAAGACATTCCATCTAATTTTTCTCTATAATAATATTGATTTGACACCTACGATATATTTTTTTCTCTCCGATCATGATATCCAAACTCAATTCAAATCACATCTCTACTTTTTAAGAACGACAAAATCGGTGTTCAAAAAGTTTCAATAAAACCATGCAAACTATTTTTCGAAATCAAACGAAACCGATGACGTAGCATAAATTCTAAAAATATTAAAAGTCCATCTTTCGTATTTTGAGTCTTTTTGAAATTATTTCTTTCTTTTTTCTTTTTCCTTTTTTTTTACACGCAGTATTAATTACAACTTACAAGATTCATTATCATATAATTTGAGCATTCACGAAATACTTCACTGACGGAGTAATTTTATAACTGACAGTAGGGCTGTCAGTGGGTCGGATTCTGGTCGGATCAGGCTCGTTCAGATCTGGCTCCATTTATATCGGATTGAATTTTGTCGGATTCGAATCTTGCTCGTAGTGTGCTCGGATCTAGATTTTTGAATTCAACGGATCTTGGTCGGATTTGGCCGGATATCGGATCTTTTTCGGATCCAATAAATTTGTATTTAAAAAGTTAAATTAATATTTTTTCCTAAAACAAGTTTATTAACTTTTCAATTTATTTAATTTTAGCTCACATGTTCAAAGTTTCTTTACTATATTCATATTTGAAGAATGAAAATATTGGTTTAAATAAATTTATGAACGAGTTATAAATTACTATCTTCTTAAATTGACGGTGAAATAGTATTAATGATACTTACTTTTATAAAACATTATGTATATATATCTTTCTTTTTATTTGTTGTTGGATACGGATCTTTAACGGATTGGATCGACCTAAATCCATATTCGCTCCATGAGTTTCGGATTACGGATCTTTATAATCGAATCAGGTCCATCGAATCTATGATCGGACAATATCCTAATAAATAGAACCGGATTCGGACGGATCTGAATTGAAATCCTCCTCATTGACAGCCCTAACTAACAGAAGAAAGACATGACTTTTTTTCTTTCTCCAAGGGTTTAGTCCCTTTCGAAGCACGTCGGACACATATAGTGGGAACCTCTCCCAACAAGGATTCGAACATGAATCCGCTAGTTTGTAGTGACTAGTCCCTTCCACTAGACCAATTACATATTGATAACACATGACTTTTGAAACTTTGCAAGTAGTCCTTAGATGAAGAGTGAAACTTATTTATTTATTTATTTTATTTTATTATTATTATTATTATTATCATTTTTTTTTTTTTTTTATGTGTTCTGTTATAATAGGAGAATCATAAACTAATGGTCCAAGAGTCAGATCTTCTGATCATGCAGAAACTTTTATTAGAATTCACCACATTGATTGGGCTAAGTCCACTTATATGGCTTGGGCCTAACTCAACCTCAAAAGCTAGCTTATAAGGTGAGGATTGCCTAAGACCTTATAAAGTGGACTTAACTATTGTTTTCAACCAATGTGGGACATTTAGTCTCAATACTCCCCCTTCACGCGTGGGCGGGCTGAATGTGTGGGTGAAACAAGCCCAACACGTGAAATATTAAAGCCCAACCTTGCGGATTACGACATGTGGGCCCCAACACACGAATAATGACCGTCCAGGACTTTGTTAACTGGACGAAGAATGACAACCCAGGCCTTTGTTATATAGGGAAAATGTGTGGGTGAAGAATAATCCCATCATGCGAACAAGGAGGAGCCCATCACGGAAAGAGGTGGCCCACTTCAACCTGGGGCTCTGATACCATATTAGAATTCACCACATTAATTGGGCTAAGTCCACTTATATGGCTTGGGCCTAACTCAACCTCAAAAGCTAGCTTATAAGGTGAGGATTGCCTAAGATCTTATAAAGTGGACTTAACTATTGATTTCAACCAATGTGGAACATTTAGTCTCAATAACTTTAGAATTAGGTGGGAGTGATTACGAGGAAAAGCCCCTTCCAAATTTAGATCAAATTAGATTTTAATGTTAAAGTTTATTTGGTTCAACACCAAATTAAAGTGGGAAGTATAAATGTAAAGACATCTCCAAGCCGGGGCTTATCTCCCTCCTATCTTCCTTCCCACTCTCCCTCCCTCGTCTCCAACTCAATAATTGTCACCACCACTCTCACTAATAATAATAATAATAATAATAATAATTGTATGAATATAAGTATTTGAATATAATTTTGTTATATTATATCGTATTTAAGTTAAATTATTTAAAAAAAACTCGTCTCCAAATTCGAATTTTTATGTTTTTTCTAAATTGTACAATCGTAAACAAATTTAAGATTTAAAAATTTAAACTAACAATGTTTAAACTACAATGTTATTAAATTAAATTAAAATTTAAAATAAACTTTTTCATATTTTTACGTACTATTTAAATTTTAATTTCATAGACAAATTTAAAATTAAAACTAATAATATTGAAGATTTAATTTAAAATACTATGTTATTATATCTCAGAAAAAATTTAATTAGAAACTTTTTTATTTTTAGTTAAGTTTAAAAATAATCACATTTTAAATAAAATAATTAAAAAAAAAAAAGAAATAGGAAAAGAAAAAAAAAAGGTAAAGCAGGTGGCACCACCTACTTGACCGCATGCGTCCATGCAGCGCGTCTAAGCCCAAATCCTTCCTCCTTCCATTTCCCTTCCCCTTCCCCTTCCCCTTCCTCTTCCTCTTCCTCTGGGATGGAGATGCCCTATAGGGTACGGTGGCCATTGTATGGATATTATGTGAGAAATTATATAGCATGTGTGAAATTATGTGGACTTGGTTCGGTCAAAAGGCAATAATTAATTAAAATATAAAGCAATATACTTGCTAGATAGTGACATATTTTGTAGAGTGAGACCAAACAATATAATTAATTTGATTTAATAGGTCTAAGTCTGACCAATTTTTTTTTGGTTGATCAACAGCAAGGATGCCTGCAATGTTAAACAAAACTATACGTTAACATGTTCATACTCGAGTAAAATCAAAACTCTTCTAAAAGAAATAATAAGTCAAATCAATCAATCTATCAAATTTATTTTTTTCATAGTTCCAATCAATTAGTCAAATATTAAAAAAAATGAGAGATTTTTCAAACGTACTAAAATATAATTAGTATAATCTCCTTGCGGTGTTAATTTGTTCAAAAAAAAAAATTCATAAATAATCCTATCATCTAAGAAATCACAAACCTCGAGGGTACCAAAACGATTTCATCAATTTTTTTAAACCGATTTCACCTATATTTGCACCAATTTCAACCATTTGTTCACCTATTTGACGTAATTTCACTCTTTTTTCATATCAATTTTTTTTTTATTGATGATGTCGGCATATGCCATCAGAAACTAATGTCGTAAGAGGGTAATTGTAACAAATGAATAATTTATGTAATTTTTCAAACATAGAGGATGGTCAGTACTGTATATATATACTATTAATTTATAAAAAAAATGAATTGAATTTGTGCTGGAATTTTATGATAATTGTTTGTGAGGATTATGTGCAATACTGCATGTCGTTAATTGGTTTGGTTTGATGAAATTTTGAAGCTGGAAATTTCATACTATCATATGTTCTTGAACTTTGATCTCTCGAGTAATTTCAACTGTTCATTGCTTGGTTCATCTTTCAAAACCCTAGTACATTTCGGATCCGATGATTAAAGCTTGATACAAGTTGTCGGGTAGATTCACTGAAAAATCAGGTCGTTTTGAATTTTCAGAGGGAAAGGTACGTGCAACTATATTGCATGCATGTTAATACAATTATGAAATACAAATCGAATTTGAATTTTGCATTTGTAGGGGCAATCAATTAATAGATATTACACGTATTTCTTTCCTATTAGTTTCAAGTTTTTAAAATAAAATGATAGCTCTAACATTGTGTGAGACAATTTGAATATTCAATATTGTATAGATAAGATCTACAATAAAAAGGTCTGTAAATCAAAAGAAAAGTTTCACGTGTTATTAATGTAAACAGGCTCCTAAGAAAAATAAATTAGTCAACATTTTGATCAATCCATGGTTTTTAATTCGAGCAAAAGACAAAAATACCCCCTATGCTTTGTCTAACTCTCAAAAATCCCCCTGTGTTATTTTAACTCCCAAAATTCCCCCTGTGTTTGGTTTTAAATACTACAATCGACCCAAGTAGTATATACTTATAATTTCATTTTTGACTTTTGGTGAAATGACAAGATTACCCCTATGTGTTTGTTTTTTCTAAAATTTATTTATTCTTTTTGAAAAATTAAGTATATACTACTTGGGTCGAGTGTGGTATTTAAAATCAAACATAGGGGGTTTTGGGGATTTAAAATGACTCGGGGGGGGAGTTGGGAGTTAGACAAAGCATAGGGGTTGTTTTTGTCTTTCGATGTCAGCGGTAAAATTATCATATCAAAAGCAAAATGTGAACAAATACTTGCAATTTTGGCGTTTGAAACACACTCTCTTTTTTGGGGGTGTATTTGACACTTATTTGAGATCACAGGGGTTTTTTTGGTAGTTAAAATAATATAGGGGGTTTTTTGGGAGTTAGACAAAGCATAGGGGTGTTTTTGTCTTTTGCTCTTTTTAATTAACTAGAAAAGTGCACGTACGTTGTACGTGTCTAGTTAATTTTACAAATTATAGCAAAATTAACTTTACCATGTCACAAAATAGCACAAATTAATGACTAATTTTCAATTTAATAAATAAAAATGATACTTTAAATTATTGTAATCAAATATAATTGATGATTGGTTTGTTCATAAGATCTTGTAGATTATTTTCTCAAATAAGACCATAACAAAATTATTTAGTTCAATCCATTATAGTAGGTTTCATTTAAAAAACAATATTTTAAGAACACTATTCAATTCATTAGTTTAATCCACTTACGCGGGTTTATCCCATCTTTTTACCGATTTGATTCATTTAACATTGATTTAATATATTTTTTTCTCCGATTTACCTGTTCAACCATCGAAATTAACCTACTTTCATTATTTTTCTCATTTTTCGTCGATTTCTTTTATTTTTTTCGATTTAAACCATTTTCTACTGGTTTCACCCTTTTTTTGTTGGTTAAACTATTTTTTTTCTTTTTACAGTTTTCACTCGTTTTCCCACTGATTTACATATTTATTCACCAATTTCACCTCATATTTTATTGATTTCACATATTTTCACCGACTTAACATTTGTTCCCCAATTCACTGATGTCACCCACTTTTAATGATTTCATTCGTTTTTCACTAATGTCTCCGATCTCATCCGTTTTTCATGAATTCATCCAAAGTTATTCGATTCCATATGTAATTATCGATTTTATAGGCACATTTTTACCAGGTTCACTTGTTTTTCACCAACTTTACCAGTGTTCACCAATTTCACCCAAATTTTTATCATTTTCACATGTTTTAACGACTTTTATCGATTTTATCAATTTTCATTAATCGATTTCACCTATTTCCATGAAAAGAACTCCATGAAAATTCGAGTATCACCAATTTCATCAGTTTTTCACGAATTTCACAATTTTTGTTTTACCAGTTTCACATGTTTTTTCACAAACTTTACTAATATTTATATTCGAGGTTATTCATGTCTTAATATTCTTGGATTGTGTTTATATTTTGCTTCTCTAGCCAAAGAAAAATTACGTAATTAGCTAAGTCATAAACACTTTTTTAACACGTATGTTGTACGTGTCTAGTTAATTTCATTAGTAAATTTTATAAATTATAATAAAATTAACTTTGTCATGTCACAAAATAACACAAATTAATGACTAATATTCAATTTAATTATTATTAAAATTATTATTTCATCAAAAAAATGATGACTTTAAATTATTGTAATCAAATATAAAATGATGATTGAGTTGTTCTTAAGATCTTGTAAATTATTTTCTAAAATAAGATCATGACAAAATTATTTAGTTCATTTCATTGTAGTAGTTTTCATTTAAAAAACACTATTTTAAGAACACTGTTTATTTGATTTAATTTGAAATAATATCATGTCATTTGAGATGCATTTGTTTACATACCTAAGCCAATTTTAACATATTTAATCCATTTTTCACGTGTTTAACATATTTTTTTATCGATTTCATTCATTTTGCATCGTTTTAATATATATTTTTATTCGATTTACCCGTTCTTTTATCGATTTAACCCACATTAATTGTTTTTCCCATTTTTTGTCGATTTCTTTTGTTTTTCCTGTTTCACCCTATTTTTACCGGTTAAATTATAAATTCTTTTTATAGATTTCACTCGTTTTTACCTATTTCACACGTTTTCCCATTGATTTACATGTTTTTTCACCAATTTCACCTCATATTTCATTGATTTCACATGTTTTCACCGACTTTACATTTGTTCCCCAATTTACTGATATCACCCATTTTTAACAATTTCATCCGTTTTTACTAATATCACCGGTCTTATTCCATTTTCACGAATTTTATCCAAAGTTATGCGATTCCGTATGTATTTATCGATTTCGTGGGCGCCTTTTTACTGGCTTCACTCATTTTTTACCAACTTTATAAGTGTTCCACCAATTTCACCCAATTTTTTTTTTTATCATTTTCACATGTTTTAACCGACTTTTCTCGATTTCACCAATTTTCATTAACCGATCCCGTATTCCATGAAAAGAACTCCGTGAAAATTCGACTATCATCAATTTCATCTATTTTTCACAAATTTCACCTGAATTTTCAGCGATTTAACAAATATGTTTTTTTAGATTTATTTTCTATCATCTCCATTAATTCACTATACTAATATTCATTTTTCTAATGCCACGGTGTGGTGGCTAGTGTTGATCAGCCTATGCATTTACATGGAATTAACTTTTATGTAGTTGGATATGGACTTTTGAAATTTCGATAGGGAAATGATCTCTAAGATATATTTTTTCAAGTGGTAGTGTTTATGTAGAAATATGCTTCTTCAAGTTTTTTCCTCTTTTATTATTTATAATAAAATTTAAGTAAGGGTATATTAGTCTTCACAAAAAATTCAAGAAATTCTATTTTTTGAACTCGTACTTTTATATGTATATAATATAATATATATAGAATAGATATGACCAATAAGTATTGGGTTTAACTCACACGAATGTAAGTTTTCTTCTAGTTTAATATTAGTTATTTGATTGTAATTTATTATTTATATCTCTGTACTTTGGCAATTATTGAAATGATTAATGATAAATGTATAAAGTTTTTCAGGCGTGCTGTAACGTCACATTTTTAAGGTTAATTTCACTCTATTTGACATGGAATAAAAATGTGAATATCACCCAAGGTGGTTGGGCCAAGTGGTAGTAACTTGCGACCCTCAGAAGCGAGACTCAAGTTCGAATCCTACTAGAAACATCACACTGGGGAGGACCTATACCCTTTGCACTCTTCGGTCCGAACTGTAAATACACAGTTTAGTAGATAAAAAAAAAATGTGAATATCATATATATATATGAGAATGGTCTTTTGACAAATTGGACCAAATTTTTTTTTCTCCTAATTTTGAATTATTTTTATTGCATTAAATCATTTGTAATAGTTTATAATTAATCTACATTAACAAGGAGTTACAAAAAAAAATTGTTACAACCTAAATGGCTAAATTTGTGGAAAAACGTATTTGGACATAATCTAACTAATTGCACAATTTATCCATCAATTTTATAAAAATAAAACTGTTACAAGCTAAACATGGAAATACGTACTAGATCATGGGAGTCTAACTAATTGCACAAAATTAGGCATTTATCATCCACCAAAACATACGTATTTGGACATGAGAGTCTAACTAATTGCACAAATTATCCACTTATTACAAAATAAAAAAATAAAAAAATTATGTTACAATCTAAACATGGAAAAATGTATTATTTCTTGCACAAAATTAGGCATTTATTCATCCACTAAAACATTTAACTGATTTTTTTTTTTTAATTTAGTGTAATTATTTAGTATTTCTGATTTTACATCTAATAGGAAAGAGTTAAAAGAACTTTCCAAACCATATATATAATATATTTATTTCATTGTCTTAATCTTGCTTAAAAACCTTTGTGTAGGACCTCAGGCTCTACCAGTTGCCCCAAAACCAATTGGTGTTAGGAAATGCTCATACCCTTCCCTTATAGTACATTCATTCAAGCGCCCACGATATTCGATTGTGACTCCACCCGCACACTCAGTTTGGGTGCCACCCGCACACTCAGTTTGGGTGCCACTGGACAATTGCTGTCACCCGCACACACAGTTTGGGTGCCCAACAATCTCCCCTTCAGCAATTGCTCCAGCTGGGAATCGAACACGTGACCTTGGCTCTGATACCACTTGTAGGACCTCAGGCGCTACCAGTTGCCCCAAAACCAATTGGTGTTAGGAAATGCGCATACCCTTCCCTTATAGTGCATTCATTCAAGCGCCCACGATATTCGATTGTGACTCCACCCGCACACTCAGTTTGGGTGCCACCCGCACACTCAGTTTGCGTGCCACTGGACAATTGCTGTCACCCGCACACACAGTTTGGGTGCCCAATACTTTGGAATTTGGAATTTGGATTTTGGACATCTATCTCTCAAAAACAATTCTCTACTTTGTGAGCATCTAATCAAATTCATGGTTCTTTTGTTACGGTTAATTTTTGTAATTTATTTTTTGTAACTGCACCTTTGGAATTTTGACGCTTCTCATATTTTTTGTTTTAATTTATTGGTTGGACAGATATATATGTTGTGGAGAACTACATTTTTGTGCACGAGTTCATCAATTTTTATTATTAGTATATTGTCTTTTCTCATATATATATTTTTTTTTTTTCCCAAGGGTTTACTTTTCTCATATTAAGGTACATTTGAACCCTCATGTTATATATTTTAAGTTCTTGATTACTGATTAAGGAAAATGTTTTTTTTTTTTTTTGGTAATTTTCAAGAAACTTATATAAGAAATAGTGGATGAGACTTAATATCTAAGGTAATATATATATTTTAAGTATTTGATTATTGATTCGGATTTTTTTTTTTTAATTTTGATAATTTTCGGGGATATGTTATAAGAAAAAGTAGATGAGACTTAATATGTAAGGTTTTGGGCTCTTTTATTCTAAACTTTTGTATTGATTATGATCTTCAAATATTGATAATTTATTATTTTTAATGTTATTAAGTTTCCCCCGTAAAGCTTCAATTTTGATTGAATGGAATTTTTTGGTAGTTTTTTTAATTGTGTAGAACTCTTACTGGTAGGAAAAGAAAATTTTAAATTTTTTTATCATATCTTTTGTTATTATTTTCTTTTCATAGCAATCACATTTTGTTAATGTCATAGTAATTTATTTCAATGACTAGCCTATTTACATATTCTTTTGAAGAAAAAAAATTAAACAATTAATATAATAGTAAAATTTTGTCAATTTTCTACTACTTTAAAAATATTAAAATTTGGCTTCCAATTTAAAAGAAATTAATACCTTAGCTACATGTTAAGAAATAAATGCTTCTACATCCACATAATTTTGATACTACTAAACCTTATTACTTACCAAAATTTCCAATTAAAAAGATTTTAACTACCTTAAAGAAAATGGTTTAAACAATTAATATATAAATATAAAAGAAAATGTTTATCATATTTTTGTTGTACTTTTCTTTTCAAAACAATCATATTTTGTTACTGTGATAGTAATTTATTTAAGTGGCTGGCCTATTTACATATTCTTTTGAAGAAAAAATTTAGACAATTAATATAATAATAAAATTTTGTCCATTTTCTACTACTTTAAAAATAGTAAAATTTGGCCTCCAATTTAAAAGAAATTAATACCTTAGCTACATGTTAAGAAAGTATATGCTTCTACATCCTCATAATTTTGACACTACTAAACCTTATTACTTATCAAAATTCCCAATTAAAAAGACTTTAACTACCTTAAAGAAATTGGTTTAAACAATTAATATATATATATATATATATATATATATATATATATATATATATATATATATTTAAAAATCTGATTGGTTGAGTTTCCATCTTCTAACTTTAAAAATTGTAAAATCAAGTAACCCGAAATTAAAATAAATTAACTCACATGTGCCAAAGAAATAGCTAGAAGTTAAGAGAATATATGCTCCACGTAATATTTCCAATATAAAAAAAAAATTAACTACCGAAATTCCCAATAAAAATGATTTTAAGATAATTGATTATGTTATAATTGTTTTAAGAGAATTGCTTTTATTATAATCAATTTAGCGTTTGGCTTTAATTTCTAAAAATTAATTCTAATTATATACGTTTTATTCAATTTACGAAATTAACCTTAATCATATGCTTATAAGAGAAAACGTTATTCATTAATGATATGCTTAAAAGAGAAAATATTTCTTAACATTCCCATAAGAAAAAAATTACAATTAAAAGAAAGATAATAAAACATTAAAAAAATGATTAACTAATTTAAGTTTTTTGTTAACTTAAAAATAACTGTATGTGATAGAATATGGATAAATTAAAATAGGAAAAAAAATATAAGATATTTTTAACTTTGACGTACAGATTGTGAGGTTAATACTTATTATTTTAAGGGCATAAAAGTCTTGTACTAAAAGAATGACATTGCGGTGGTCAAAAGTACCTATTTAGCAGCTTATGCTAGACCATTCATTTTGAGCTTCTGAAACGCCCAACGCAATCAAATATTTTGGGGCCAAACGGTCTAAATTCAACGTTGAGAGCCCAAACGTTAATTTGGGCTGCTCAATCTTGGGGTCAAACCCCTAAATACCTTAAAGAAATAGCTTCTACATCCACATAATTTTGACACTACTAAACCTTATTAGTTACCAAAATTCCCAATTAAAAAGATTTTAACTGTCTTAAAAAAAATGGTTTAAACAATTAATATATTAAATACCTTAAAGAAAATAAATTACTTTAAAGAATAGCCCAAATAATATTTATAAAATATAAATGTAATTTATACTTCTATATTTAGAGTTTTTTCAAACCAAAATCTGATTGGTAATAGTTTTCATCTTCTACTACTTTAAAAATGGTAAAATTTTACTTCCAAAATAAATGGCTATTATTTAATGAAAAAGAAAAAAAAAACTTTCACCCGAAAATTTTCCAATTTAAAAGACTAATCATTCCCTAAAATTGTGCGGAATAGATAGCTAAGAGAATATTGTGCCAAACAAATAGCCAGAATATAACAAAACTTTTCAATTAAAGAAATATTAAATTAAATACCTTAAAGTGTGGCAAGCAAATAGCTAAAAGGTAATGGTAAATTGCTTTAAACAATTAATACAATATTTTATAAGATATCATAGTTTAATACGAAAAATAGTCCAAATAATATTTATAAAATATAAATGTAATTTACACTTCTATATTTAGAGCTTTTTCAAACAAAAATTTGATTGGTAAGAGTTTCATCTTCTACTACTTTAAAAATGGTAAAATTTTACTTCCAAAATAAATGGCTATTATTTAATAAAAAAAAAATCACCCGAAAATTTTCCAATTTAAAAACTAATCATTCCCTAAAATTGTGCCAAATAAATAGCTAAGAGAATATTGCGCCAAACAAATAGCTAGAATATAACAAAACTTTTCAATTAAAGAAATATTAAATTAAATACCTTAAAGTGTGCAAAGTAAGTAGCTAAAGTTAAGGGTAAATTACTTAAAACAATATTTTATAAGATATCAAAGTTTAATTTTAAAAAATAGTTCTAATAATATTTATAAAATATGAATGTAATTTATTTATTTTAAATTTGTATTTATGATGTGAGTAAGGGCGAAGGTAGTTTTCGATTTGATTTCTATTATTGTGTTGATTAGATTGAAATTAACACAAAAAAATCATATAGTGTTAATTTTTTTTTTAGATGTGATAAATGTACTTAAATTTTTATGATAATTTTATCCTGTTGTCGCAACCTTTGATTGTTGGACTAATCATGTTTTACTTTGATGGTCTAGCTAGCTTGAGAGCTTTTCTCTTTTTTGTTATAGGTTTTGCTCAATATAAATTAATCGAAAACTTTATATTTGTACAAACCTAAAAAATAATTTAGGGATATATTAATATAGATGTATTGTGCACGCTTTCTTAGTGAGTACATTATTAATTATAATTTGACTCTACATTATAGTATATTCATGTTATGCATATTTTAATTATCTCAAAAAAGAATTGTTTGAACTGAAATATATATAATTTTTATTTTTCATATACAAATATTGTTTATTGATATATTTGTTTATATGCAGTTCGCGAAGAATATTCTAGAATTTTACTTGCTTCATTTCATATTATGTGATTATGTATTTATCACTATTAAGTTGTTTATTTGTGTATTTATCACTATTAATCTAGAATTACTCCTAAAGATATTATTTTTTATGTGATTGAATATTTATCATTATTAATCTAATTATATAAACTACACTATTTATATGTTCTTTTTTTACTTTTTGTTAGTCATAGACTCACAGTACAATGGTAACAAACTACACCCAAAGTTTTTAGGATTATAACTCACGAGTCTTAGCAGCGTCAATATACCTTTTTGTAAGGCACAACATTTATCAAATAAAATATATTTCCAATATTAACATATTTTTAGTCATAAAAAGAGGGCATTAGGCACTGGGATAAAATTGAACACGTGTTGTTCGTTAATGGGTATAATAAAATTGATGCAAGTATATTATTTCTTTTAGTTATTTTTATCATTCTTTTAGTCATTTTATGCATAGCACGAGGAGTAGACTAGTTCTATATTACATGACAAAAACTTGTTGTTTAATAATGGATTGATTGCTTTTCTATCCCAAAAAAAATCCTTTACTACATCCCCGACAGTCCGATACTACCAAGAAAAAAAACGAAAAAGGTTTGCAAAATACTAAGTTACAATGTTAAACTTGTTAACATGATTCAAATTATTTTAGTAAATATATAAGGGCGTTAAAGTCAATTTTATCTATTTTCTAGAATATGAAAATGAAGAGTCATTCAAATTTATAATTTTCTGTGTTTTGGAGGGATATTCCAAAACTCCTATATAAATGGTAAACCCCTTTAAATCAATAAATAAAGAGGAGTGTTTAAGTTAAAAAAATATTTATCTCCAAGTGTTGCAATAATAGTGAGTGGTAGGGTCGAGTGAGTCCGCCAACTACCGCCGATTAAGTGATTCCCCATCCTTATCCCTTCATTTCGGTTTCGGCCTGGCAGCCAAGGGTCAGAGTGATATAACTCTCTTCTGCAAGCTTTGTACGAGGTTGGCAATAATAGAGTTTCACCTGATCAAATAGTACGTACCCCATAGATTATCCTCAATGAAAAAGATGCCCCATAAATTTTCCTCCATATAAAAATAAATAAAAAAATAGTAGCCCCATAGATTAAATTGTTCTTTAAGATACGTTAGCGTCCACGTACCTACCCTTCAAAATTGCTATTAATGCTAGTTCAATTCATGTAATGCCTTTTCCTTTTTTTTTTTCTTTTCTAAAAAGTAAATTAATATGTTGAAAGAAGCAAATTAGAATAGTATTTTCTATCTATTTATCGATGGCGGAATGGAAGAAGATTGAGAAGTTTATTACAAACCTCGTACAATTAAGTGAATTGAAAAATAATATCCAATAATAAATATTATAATAATCTATTCGTAATATAGTGGAATTTCATAAATAGTTAAACAATTAAATAACCTATTCCTACATAAACTATTTTAATATCCGATAGATGAATACCTTCAAGCCGATTACCCTTAGATTAGGGCTGTAAATATAGCAGAATTTCATCTGAATTTAGTATGAAGTCGATTTGACCTATTAGAATATCTATTCCCCTAGAGATTGAAAAGATTTGTAATTCAAAATACATGATATAAATATAAGCTTACGTCGAAAAATCTTTAAAAATCAAAATTTATATACTGTGTACACACATAAAGCTTCTTTTTTTTTTAATTAAGTATTATTACTAATTATTTTTCCATAAGTTTAACAAGACTTACAATTTTTTTTTTTTAGAATCATATATCTTTACCTAATAACATGATTTAATTATAATACAATTATATCAATATTTAGTCTGAATCAAGTGATTAGAGGTGTTAATAGTTGATTTTTTCTATGTTGAAGCTCAGTGAATTATAAAGAAAATCTGAAATAACGTTAACAAACTTGTTGTAGGGAAATGATATCGATGAAAATTTTGATAGTAAAAAGTAAAATCTTTAATGGGTCCGAAGAAGATTTTATTTAAATTTACATAATTTCAAATTAAATACTATCTAAAATTGCAAAAAAGAGTAAAATTAAATTAAATTAAAAAATATATTAAAAAATGTTGACTTCAGGTAACCCAAATTAAAACATTGGTACAAAAGAAAGTTAATTATGATAAGTAAATATAATATTAATAATGCAAAAATAAATTATAACTCAATTAAAATAAATCTAAGTTAAACTGAAATGGCCATCGTCTTCCCCTAGGCTTTGGGATTATTTTTTATTTTATCTTTTTTGGTAAAAGTCTTTCGGCTGTTAATGGCGATCCGAATCCAAATTCGATTCAAAATATTTGACGTATTATAATTTTTGTCTGATTACAGGTTTGATGGATCTTATTCGACTGTAAAGATTTATAGTTTCAAATACGTGAAATAAATATAGTCTCACTCGATTTGATCCATTAAAGATTCATATTCGGAAATTAATGATATTTGTTCATTCTTTTTTTACGATATTTGAATCTAATCATCTCCTTCTCGGACTAAATCGTAGAATTTCTTATGAGAGTCATTCTCTTTTTATGATAGATGATTAGAACAGTTATTCTGGGTTCGAATCCTGTTGAGATGTCACAATAATTACTTATGGTGTGGCCAAATAAGACTTAGATTGTCATGTAACCACAAAGTCAACTTGACAACTACAACTTGACCCCATTTTAGGTGTGTTTCATCTTTTCTCTCTCTATATCATATCTATTTTTTGTTATTTTGATCTACTTAATTAATGAAACTAAGGCAGTAAAAAGAGGCATGTTACATATTTAACAAAATTGCTCTAACAATCAAATTTGTTCTTTGACAACATCGTTATCTTTTGATCAATCATGACAACATACTTAAAAAAAATGAATAAATCAAATTTAAAATTATACAGTTAATGGCAATTTACCCCATTTTATATGCATTAGGGGTGTTCATAAACCCGTCCCACCCGATCCACCCGCCCGACCCGCTCCAACCCGCCCGCAACCCGCCGGTTTTATTTTTAAAATAATCAAGTACGGGTTGGTAATTTGTAAACCCGCACGTTATGGGTCGGGTGACGGGTTTGATGGTTAAAAAATCGACCCACCCGCAACCCGCACTTAATCATCCTTGATGTACTTTTTATTCATTGTTTAATAAAAGTGTGAAATAAATTACATTTATTAACAAATGAATAAGAACAAATAAAGAAACTTTCTTAAAGTTTCTTGTTTATATTAATGTTAATGGTACAAATATGTTAGCACATTATTTCCTAAAGAGTTTGTTGCTGAAAAATTGAGAAGAAACTTCACTAATTTGTTATTGTTTGTAATGTGTGAGTGATGATTTGTAATGAATTTTTTTGTAGGGATTTGTAATATTCTTTTTTGTGGAGACTATTGATTTAATTAGTAAGAAATCGTTGATTATATTATAGTTTTGTATTTTTTGCTTTTTGGATTTAATTTTAAAATTAACAGTGAACACATTTGACACATTTTATTTGTTGTTTGAAGAACTTAAGATTATATGCTTAATTGTTTATATTTGGATGTCAAGATTTGATGACATTGTTTTCGTTCAACCCGCCAACCCGACCGCCACCCGCCCGCACCCATTCCACCCGAACCGGACGGTTTATGAAAATAACAATGCGGGTGCGGTTTAAAAAATTGGCAACCCGCACGTGTTGGGTCGGGTTGATTTTTTCATGCAAACCCGCCCAAACCCGACCGCGTTCACCCCTAATATGCATAATGTGTAATTTATATCTATGCACCTCATATAGTCTTATAAAAGTTTCACATTGCCTCCTTGATATTTTTAAATTTAAAAAAAAATATGAATTGGAAATAATATCCCTCTTATACGTAACATTTTACCCTTTGTGTTATGATATATGTTGCACTTTTATCCCACACTACAAGAAAATTAAGCTTAAGTGACAAAAAATTAAGTGATAATGTGAAAGTTGTCACTCTTTATATGCATTTAGTGATAAAAATATTAATTTTGTCATAATAATAATGGTGACAAGTGCAATAGTGACAAAATATGTTTTTAAGTTGTCACTAATAGCTATTAATGACAAATATATGGTGACTTAAGTTGTCACTATTGACAATTAGCGACACCCTTTTAGTGACAACCTAGTGACAATATATATTGTCACTATGGTTTAGTGACAACTTTTTGGTTGTCACTTTTGGTGTATCGCTAAATGTCAATAGTGACAATTTTTTTACAATTTTTGTCACTAATATGTTAATGAAAACAATTTTAGTGATAATATTTGAGTTCTTGTCACTTAATATATATAATAAGTGACAACTTTAACATTGTCACATAAAATTTTATCACTAAAATTTAATTTTTTTGTAGTGCCACCTATGTTACTAAAACATTTTTTATGCCGATTTCAATTTCAACGAGAGAGTTACACTCTCCAGTTGAAGGAGGTAAATTGATCCCATAAAATTCTCACATGGGGTAAAGTGTTCTTTTTCAAATCGCATGGGGTAAATTGAACATTCTGTATATTACAGGGGGTAAATTGACATTAACTCTAAAATTATATATAAACTTAACCTCACAAGTTTCAAATATTTCTAATCTCAATCATAACAAATATAGTTCAACACCAAATACAATCCCCTGTTGTACCACAATGATGTTGTGAGAGCAATCAATGGTCGAATCGAAATCAGTCCATTCGAACCATACAATAAAATCATGCTTACAACTTCACAAACATTAGTTTGATCTCAATCAAAACATATATATAGTCAAAAACAAATTAATATATCTTATGTGGGGAATCATAGTCTACTTGGGGCTTCATTTCGGAAAGTGTGATTCTTTAAAACTTGTTGTTTTGACATTTTAGAGTCGAGCGCGGCTTTAGAGATTTCGTTGAATGCATACTCAATACACGACTTGAACTTGTTTAAATCGATGAAGTTTTTCTCTACTGTTATTGCAACTCTTAGGTTTGTCAGATAGCTAATCACCGTTATTGTTAGGCTCTGCAAGATAACCCCATACTTGTATTAAACATAGAGAAATCAATTTATTGAAAAAGAAGAAAAGAAGAAGAAGAAGAAGCAACAATTAAAACTGTGTGCACTTTCTTTGTGGTATGTCAAGGCTATTAATTATGTGACAAAAATATCATGAAAATAATAATTTGAACATAAGACGAATAATAAGGATAATAATTAATTATTGAACTGACCTGAGGTGGTCCGGACAATGTCCAGTATAGACCTTTAATAGGATGACTAGCCAATTCCATTTTTTCAACAGGACCTATTATATTCGAAATAGTCATGCTTGCGTTCTTCAATAACTTTTGTATGTAATTGCCTGTTGCCTGTTGTATAAACATCCATTATAATAAATATTAAATACCTTTTTTTGTTCAAATTATTTGATAAGGTGGTCAATAAATATGATATTAATTAGAGCCTGACCAAGTAAAAATTAATACATGATAAATCCTGAATTTATTTGTAAGACTAAATGGACAAAAAATAGATTCAAATTCGGTTATGATGAAATCAATTATCCAATAAGACGAGTGTAATACACTTAGTATATATATAAATGGATTACACTCTTACGATACTAGCTAATAATATTACTATGGGGAAATTTTTGGTACCACAAGATAGATCATCTAGCAACTTTTGTATCATTGGTCATGAAAATGCAAATCTGGTACCAAGGTATAAGTTTTCGTCGCAACTTTAATACCAAGTCCCATTTTTTAGACTGAGACGGACGTGATGCTTTTTCGTCCTGTCTTTGTCCAAATAATTGGACTTGGTATGAACGTTGCACTGAAAACTTAAATTGTGATATTAAATTTGCATTTTCGTGTCCAGTGGTACCAAAGTTGCAAGATGATCGGCTCAATGAATTCGAACAAATTAGATTCACATTTTAATTTAAATGATGTGCATATTATATATACATACCTCGGGACCTCTAACCCTTCCTATGAGCTCAAGAAGTTGACTAGTGACATGAACGGTGTTAGATTCTCTTTGCTTCTTGATTTTCTCACGTGCCTTTTTAACAATTTCAATTGGATTTTCTAGCTCGGAAGCAGTTAATTTAGGTATTGGAATTGGCAAAAATGTAAGGCGATTTCCCCATGGCATTTTTGCATTAGGTTTGATCATCTCTTTCACTGGTTTGTAACCTGTCATTTCTCTAGTGTTGAGCAATACCAATGCTGTACATTTTGCTTCCCTAGATTCTTCACTTGTTTTTTGCATGTATATACGGGTCCCAAGAAAAATTACTCCCGTAATGACATCATTGATTGTCTGTAAATACACGAAATATACAAAATCTCTTTCAAACAAGAAAAAAAGGAAGGTTGAATTATTTGCATGTAACCCTTGTCCACCCGTTTACATACTAATAACTTTCATGTGATATATAAAATGTAGCAAATTGACATCTAGGGATAGATGGATATGGAACGGGGTTGGAGACACGGACAGGATAGCCCCTAGACTTTTTGGGGCCCTAGGTAAAAATTAAAACCATGGCCCTATATCGTATAAAAAAGATTCATGTAAAATTAATTTTGTTGCTTTAGTAAATGCAAAATTAAATCTTGACATAGAGTGGGCTGGGGCCCGTGGAGGATGGAAACATAGGTCTAGCCGGTGACTTTAAATGGGCTACTACTAAATTTTTTTTTTTTTTTTTTTTGGACTATGTGTATAATGGGTTGGGGTCCCAAAAACTTGGGGTTCTAGGCTATTGACTAAGTTGTCTGGCCCAAGCCGGACCTGGATACGGGTATAATAAACTTTTTAAGTATTGTGTGTATGTGGTGTGGGTAGGGAGGGCACCGAATGGGTTTGGGACGGGTTCGGGATTAGAGACACAGGTATATAATATATATTGGGGTTGACACTTTCAATCTCAAATCCGTCCTGTAAAAATGGATACCCTAATTATTGGGGAACGGGACGGATCGAATTTACGGATTCCATAGTTTTTTAAATATGAATCTCCAACCTAACAAAAGTAAGTTACATAATCACTTTCTAATCCTTTTTATCTTTTGCTAAAATGAATCAGTTTTTTATCTGTTATTTAAATAAGACATATCAACATAAGAAATTAATAACCATTTTAAACATATCCAAAATACGATCTAAAGCATGTCTCAATAAAAAAATTCAGTTCATACTATCTATAGAAAATACCAAAATAATTTATCCAAACTATTCTACCACACTTAAATGGAGTTAATTAATTAATAGATTTCATTTTAGTTGTAGTTGTAATTCAGTAAAGCGTACAAGTTATATAACATTAAAAAGATATAACTAAAATAAATATGCGGGTTCGGTATTCGGGGTTGTAGTTAAGTAAAGTGTACAAGTAATAAAATACGGGTTTCTCAAGTTCTGGTATCCAAACCTGAAAATACTCGTCCCGTTCGGGTTTTTAAAAATGGGACGAGTCAAGTTTGGGTTACCCGAACCCGACGCCCAGCCCTAGGTGTGGGTGATGATCCTTTGTTACATTTGGTGTCACATGTTTGTGTTACACACATAAATCTATTTACAATTGTACTTTTAAATTTTTCACACTCCACACATACACTTGAATGATGGATATCTCATGTGACACCAAAATGTGACAAATGATCCGTACCATGAGATGTTGGTGTTCTTAGAGATATAAATTATAAAAGATGGAGTACATAGTTTACCACTTCAAGCCTGCTTTTAATTTCCTCGATTTGATCCATGGAAAATGCAATAGTACTTGTAACAAAAGATCGAAACTCCACTCCATCATCACCTGATCTAATAGAAGACTTATCGTCTTCAATCAAATTACTCATGAAAATATTCCATCCAAAATCAGTGTCTAATAACTTTGTAAGAAACTTTGAAACAATCCCAAAGGACCCGTCACCACGATTATTATTTGGAGTGGGTGTCGACTGGCGTGAAGGAAATGAGAGTGGCAATAGTGGGTTTTCGGTTCTTTTTAGGCAAGATAAAAGTGCACTCATTAAAGAATAGCCATCGCCTAGAGAATGATGAAGCTTAAAAATTATATTTCCAGCTGCATTTTTTGTTGGGTATTTTATTATGTGAATTTCCCAAAGAGGTTTGTTTTGTGGAAATTGTTGTGTCCCAATCTGTGAGAGTTACTCGGTGAAGCATTTATCGTAGTGTTCTATGGACGACATTTCACTTGGAAAAGTTGGGATTTTTACGTGATCGTTTAGATTTACTTCCACTTTTTTCCATTTTCTCGTTCCTTCATTCTTTGTAATTACCTATTCAATACAAAAAAGACAAATTTTAAATGGACATCTACGTCGGTACTATTAGATATTCGGCATGAAACTCCAAATCTCTAGAAATTATATTCAGGTGTTTTAGATCGACATATTTTAAAAAATCATTTTCTAAAAAATATTTAACGTGAAATTGTAGCTAGGAACCAACCTGAAATATTTCAATATGAGATGATATTTTGTACAAATGGAGGGTTGTGTCGAATATTTAATACTACAATGAGATTTTATTCAATAAATGTTTAATTCACAGGATATTCGTGCATATTTCATATGACACATGCTCGGGATAGACGGAAAACCAGTGATTATATAACTAACCATAATAGAGGAGAAACGCGAATTTATGGGCAAGAAAACATCTTTGATAAATGGCGTAATTGTTGAATCATCAATAGGAGTTTCCGATTCCAAAACTCCGATGATTGTGAGTGATAGTGAAGAACTTTTCAAGAATTGTGCAGTGGGGCTCATTGGCTCTAACTCATCTTCCATTTGCACTTATTATTTTGTATATATTACAAGTTATGTTGCTTTGGTACATGCAATCCTTTGGTATATATAGTGCGACTGTGAGAGTGATGCTCCTTGGTCCAAACTCTAAGGGTTTGTTTGTCTCGGTTTTTCGAAAGTGATTTCAAAAAATAACTTGAGATCTTAAAAAATTTCTTGATTTTTGTAATATTGTTTGTTTGAATTTTTCGAGAAGAAATAAATAATAGGTTTTTTATTGTAGAAATTGGTAGGTTTTTCTTAGAGATTATGGAAAGTAGAGAAATATATAGTGTAAGAAATACGTTGATAACTAGTGCAAAATATATATCTATGTCAAATCATAATCGAGTTTGTTTATGAAAATCCATAGCAAATGAAGAATAATTTGCTTCTTGAATTTGAATTGCGTGTAAACAGTGGTGTAATATAAAAAAATATAGATTAGGAGAGAATTGCATTTGTGGTACTAAATTATATACCGATTCTTACTTGTGGTACCATAAAAATTGAGGTCGACATATTTGGTACCACAATTTAAGAAATCAATCACATTTGGTACCACCGTTAAAAATGGACGTTAACTGATGATGTGGCAGTTAAGTTTTATTGCAAAATTGGTACAATTATTTATGTTGACTGACAAACTTTTCAGGTTGTCAAAATAACCCCACATCTTCAAATTACCTCACAATTTTAGTCCACATTGTTGCTCAATTTCAAAATTGGCTCGAATAAGACACGTGCAGACCAATTTAGAGATTTAATTTACTTATTATATTTACATATTTATTTAACTAATTTAATTTTATAAATAATATTAACGGATCAAATAGGGTTACTGGGGGATGGGGTTGGGACTAGAAGATGGTTGTTTTTAAAAAAAAAAATTGCATGCTTTTTGCAATTAAGTCATCAAAATTGCAAAAAATTACAAGTGATGTGCTCGGACAAAGAGTATTTGAACATAATCTTAATTTTGTCATAACTCCTTCATTACAAGGTCAATTTTCGTGTCTTTATATGGCTTGAAAGTTCTTGACGAGGGCTTTTTAAGGTACAAGTTTCAATTCATGAAATGCAATAGATAATTCTCAGAAAATTAACAAAGTTTCAGTTCAATCTTAATAAATGAAATTGAAAAAAGACTGAAACTTTGTTAATTTTCTAGAAATTATCTACTGCCTTTCATGAACTGAAATTTGTACCGTTAAAAAGCTCTCTTCAAGAGCTTTCCAGCCATATAAAGAACAAAAATTTGACCTTGTAATGAAGGAGTTATGGAAAAATTAAGATTAGGTTCAAATACTCCCGGCCCGAGCACATTACGTGCAAAAAGAGTGCAATTTTGGTGATTTAACTACCACGTGGTCGTTTTCCTCCAAAATAATTGATGATCGAAGTAAATGTGTCAAACAACCTTCAATTTTAATATTAAATATGTTCTTTTCCGAAGGTTTGGTATCAAAATATCAAATTTGTAAAGTAGGTAAAAGTTTGGTATAAAAATAAAATTTTACCCCCTGCACGTGCAAACCCACGCCACTTTACGGACACGTGCCACGCACGTGATGAATTCTGTTAAAAAATTGACGGTCAAATGAAATGTGTCAAAATGGCCTAAATCATGGTATCAAATGTGTTTTTTCAGAAAATTTGGTATCAAATGTGTAATCTGGACAAAAGTTTGGTATCAAAAGTGTTTTTCCGTCAATTAAAAAAAATAAGTTGCATTTTACTAGTTTAACAACCGGCTTGTGTATTTTCAGGTCAAATTTTTATTGAGGGATCACTAGAATATGCCCCTAAATAAAAGGAAAATGTCAATATGATAGTCCTATTTTGTACAATCCACTTACAACTCAATTTAATTGGTGGAAAAAAGTTTGTTTTGTGAAAATAGTATGGACAACTTGTTTAACTGGTTTCAAAGTTTCTATAGCAATTTTCACCCCCAAAAATCTTAAATAATAAATTTGAGTCCAGTTTGACTGAATAAATTTTATTTTGTTGGAAATAATTTAACAAGTTGTTTTACATGTTAGTACGTGTCTATTGTAATTTCACCCCAGCAATTTTGCTTTGAGGGAATCTTTTACAATTTTCACCCCACAATTTTTTTAATTCAAAATATTTTTTTATCTGTTAAACATGTATGTGTCTTTACCCCTAAATTTGATTTTGTTATTATGTCATATCCGACATTTCGGTTTCATTTCTATAATTTATAAATTTTAAAAGTGAGAAATATGTAAGGTGGCGATCATGTGGATAGCATGTGAAATTGTCCAATGGTGTATCCTTGTTCGGCACAACATGCATTAATTTATGAGAATTTATGAAGCATGTGAAATTGTCCAATGGTAAGTATAAATAATGTAAGGGTTTATTTGGCTCACAACATAATTATAAATAATAAATGTAAAGGGTGGCCATTATATGGAAGACATGTGAGAATTTATGAAGCATGTGGAGATTAATTACGTGGACTTGGTTCGGCCAAAACGCATTAATTTAAAAGATAAAGCAATATACTTTAGCAAAGTGGCATTTATTGTAGACTGAGATCAATCACTCCGTACGTAAATACATAGAGTCCTCGTTTTGGACTTGGTTCTTCCAAAACGCATTAATTTAATAGATATAAAGCAATACTATGTTATTTTTTCCGATAATCCACATCAACAGGTGAACTGCAAGGATGCCTGCAATGTTGATCAGTTTGGTATGAACTTGGGAAAATGGCAAAAATGGTCCCATAACTTATGGTATTTGACAAGTTTGCCCCATAACTTTTCGGGTTTGTTAGCCGAATAATTAATGATTAACAAACAACTTGATATTTGAGCTTGGTTCTTGAGTTTAATCTTAACAGGAATTATTGAGAAGCTCATTATTTGAAGGAAGACTCGTATACGAGAAATTGATCAATCAAGGATAAAAGGCTCAAACAAGATTGCCCAACAATGAAGAAGGATTTATTTTAAAGAAAGGCTTATACGTAATTGGAAGATATTTCATGAGAAGCCCAATTGGAAAAGAAAGGCCAGTATGATTGAAGAACAAGCTCGAAGCCCCTAGCACCCCTGAAGGGCCTAATTTTCGATTCAAGAAAATTGTGGTCAAATTCGTAAGTAATTTCGAATGTTGAAAAGAGCAAAAATTTCCTTAGCCCAAAATTATTTCTCAAAGATTTTTAGCCCGGCCCTTTAGAACCAATTTTGAAAAAAATTAATTTTCCCTCTCTTTTAGTCTTGAGCCGAAAATTGAACTTTAAAAATCAGCCAGAATTATTTGAAAATTATTTTGTCCTAAGTTGGCTAATTTTCTAGCTAATATTTGAAAAATATATTTTAAGGAAATATCTTTCAAGATTTTATACTTAGCTAGCAAGTATTATTTGTCTCTAAAAATAACCTAGCTAAATCTTACCATCTCAAAGTAATCTCTTGAAAATACTCTCCAAATTTTTTTAAAGGAAAGGTTTAGTCTTCTAGTTTAGTTAAAACATGTCCACATTCATTTAAAGCTTTAAAGACTTGTCACATGCTTAAATCTTATAAAATATCTTTTAAAAGTGACGAAATATTTTGGAGAAGAAAAAATATTTCCCTCTTGATAATTCACTACTCACCTATCGGGAATCATTTTCAATCGACCAACACACCAAAAAATCTGAATTTCATTTGCAAAAATCATTTCATAAGCTAAACTTTTTTAGTGCACTTTTACTCTTGCAAAAATCGGTTTTCTCGAAAGTTCAAAATCTTTTCTTCTTGCTCTTTAAAACTTTGAAATTACTTTGAGTGAATAGAAGTAAAAGAAGAGTGTGTTTCTATTGTCAAATCAGCTCACTTAGGAGCATTCTATTGTAATCAAAACACTTATATTTGTTTGAGCGAAAGTTGTAAACTTGTAAGCTCGTTTAGTGCGATAGGGCCGAGGGTTCTAGTAAGCACGTGTGAAGTGCAATAGGACAAGAGTTCTAGTAAGCACTATTTTTGTGCGATAGGTGGTGACCTAGTAAGCACGAAGTTGGAGCGATAGGTGCATCCTAGTAAGCTCGTATCAAATCGAGAGAAAGTTTGTAACTTGTATTCTCGTGTGGCGAAGGTTCGTCCTGCAAGCCATTAGTGAATTTCCCAGGGGTGCTGGAAGAGTGGAAGTATGCCATTTGGGCGCGAACCACTATAAAACGACGATTGTGTCTATTTACTTTTTCGCACTTATCTTTTGCCATTTCAAATAGACTTATCTTCTGGAACATTGTTCTTAAGCTTCTGGAACGTAAAATTGTTTTCACTGGAACATATAACTAATTTCTTCTGGAGCGAAACTGAACAAATAAACTTTGAAAAAGTTTAACAACCTAATTCACCCCCTCTCTTAGGTAGATCTTGAGTATTAGGACGGACAATTTTACCCCATAACTCATAAACTCAAGCAAAAATGAGAAAATTCCGGCCCAATTGAGAGAGGGAGATACACTCCCGGGCTAAAAATTGTCACCATTCTGCTTAAGTTTTTGTCCCAAAATAGCAATATGAGCCTCCCAAAGTCAAAATCAAATTTTGTATACTAAATTTTTTTCCTTTTTTTTAAAAAATTTCGATCATATTTTGCATGTCACATTCTTCAGTCCGAGGGTGTATCCAACTCTTTCTCAATTTGGCCGAAATTGTCCCATTTTCGTTTGAGTTTTACGATAAAATTGACAGCTTGAGTTATGGGGCAAACTTGCCAATGACCATAAGTTATGGAACCATTTTTACCTATTTCCCGAATAAACTAAAAGTTGGAAATTTCACATGTTCTTAAATTTTGACCTCGTGTGAGCCAAATCAAAATTTTGTTTTTCTGGTAGATTTTAGTCAATCAAATATTTTTTTTTTTAAATGTTGGGAGAATTTCAAACATATCGGAATATTGATCCATGGAGCCAATGAAAAATCGTAACATGTTTTCAGTTCACATGCATTTTAACCTTTCAGGTGCCATTGTTAATACACTAACGAGGACAATGGGGACATAAATCTGCAGTACTGGTCTAGCAAGGACAATAACTAATATTTGTTTAATTATACCTTCAAGTACCATATTAACGTGACATTCTATTGGATCAGGTTTAGAATTCTTTTTTAGACCTTATAAATGCACCATATTATTTATTTTAAGAGCATGACATCATCACAAATAATTTGTGTGGTGCATCTCAATTTTGTTTGATCACTCGATAGCATAAGGAAGAGAAAATATTATTGTTATAAAAAATTGAAAATTTGAATTCCATAAAGAGAAACTATGAACATAGTAGATAAAATAATATAATTTGGTAGAGGAGTAGAGAAAAAAAGTTATTTAAACGAGAAATAGAAATACACAATAAACTCAAAATTCTGATTCTTGGAATTCTTAAAGGTAATTATTTTTTCTTATTTTTTTTTTAAAATATTGTATGAACATCTAAGCATTTAGTGGCTAATGTTAATTTTCCTTTTCATTAAGAATGCCCAACAAACAAGGACTGGTGTATTGCAAAAGAGTACAAGGGCTGTTGCTAAACTTTTGGGCTAGGGTGTTGACTGGTTTGGGCTGTTGCGTTTTTGTTTTTTTACTTATGTTGGTATATGGGCTGGGTTGGGGCCCCAAAAGCTTGGGGCTCAACTTGACATGCATCTCTCACACGACCTACTATCACTGCAAAATTAACTGGGAAAAAATTTCAGGAGGAAAAGTGTAATATTTATGTAAGTTTAGAGTGTATAATGCAAAAAAATTAAAATTCTGAAGAAAAGTGTAACAAGATTATAAGTTCAGGGTGAAAAAGTATAATTTTCTCTGTTCATTGTGATTCGCTAATGGCATCTCCAATGCACAACCTTCAAAAGTGGACATCAAATATACATTTTAAAATATGATTATGCATACAAGTCTAATATTCAAAATCAAATTTGCATAATATATCAATTTGACTTTCAAACTTTGACACTCTTTATCCTAAAAATAATATAGTTGGAAAGAAATTATGTCATAAAACTAAAATTAGTTTTAATTTTCATCGATAATGTGTAAAATATTAATTTGAGTTTGATTATCATAATCTAATTTATAAATAAATTTGGTTACAAGTTTTCTATAAGTTATGAATTTATATACTAAAAGTTCAACAAAATGATGAAGCTTAAATTGTAAGGATGTTATGTTTTATGTAAGAGGTCGGGTGTTCTTTAATATTAAAAAAAAAAGAAAAATCAAAACCGCTTTGAACTAGTCCAAACCTGTTCGTCGGTTCACCGATTTTGGGCCTGTTCAGACTGCTTTTAGGGGGGTTAACCGGACCGAACAGGCCTCTGGTTCGCGTTCGAACCGATCGTACCGGCCGGTCCGGTCCGGTTTTAATAACATTGCATATGGCATAAGAAGGTCGTGAATGCAAATGGTGTGCAAAATGTGATGCCACATATGAATGGATGATCCTGGGTCTATAAGTACTCTAGAATGAGAGTTGGAAACAACTAGTGTACCTCCAACGACTGAGGTCGAATTTTTAGCCTCCTGTTATCCTAGGGTAAACACCTTTCCCTGAACCTTGGGACGCCTTACGTTGTCCCTCTACGCTCCTGATACCTGACCCTTGTTCTTTGTCTTGGGAAAAATTTGCAAAAACTATACCATCTCACCACAAGCAAAATACTGGCCAAGCCTACGACGACATGTATCCTCGGTGTGCACGGTCCTACCACAATGTCTACACACTAAACTTATGCTTGTACCAGTCTAAGGTGGATTTGAAGAGCCAATTATGCTAGCTGCAACTGATTTAGAAGGTTGTGAAATCCCATCTGGTTGCACTCTCTAATATCATGTAACACCTTGGGCTGAATCTGGATACTTGCACATATAAACCATGTCTAATAGTAGGGTTCTCGAAGTTGGTATCAGAGCACGTTAGCTAGAAGCCGGATAGGTTCCTTGGATGTAGGTATGTGTTGACCATGTTTATATAGTAACACAAAGTGTTATATATTACTTGGGGGTTCGTGAGTGTCGATTCTGATTCAAGATGAGTATCGGGAGGAACCCACCTCAGAGACAGGGGAAGGAACATGCAGGAGTTGAGCATAATGCTTCTTCCGATCATGTTCCCTTGGCTAGAGAGAGGAGATGCGTGAGATACATTAGAAACACGAGTATATTATGACCATGTTAGCTCCACTAAACAGTACCCAATAGGCAGTACTAGCTGCGGGACCCACAAGTGAGGCTGTACCGATTCCTCCGGTTGTTATTACTTCTTCTGATAGGCAGGGGAAAGATTCAAAGAAGTTTATAAAACTGAAATTGTCACACCCCCATCCCAAGTAGGTCATGAGCACGGGAAAGTGACGTGTATGTCAAGTATATCATATCAAGTACATGTCATGTTATTAAAACCATATCATGTGACACATAATTTCTTAATAAAACATGCATAGCCATCAACATGGAACATCAATTTTAAAATAAATATAAATGAAATCAACTTGAAACAAAAACAAAATTTAACTCATTTAAAAGTGCAATCAAATGAAAAATGAGACCAAACTAATTAAATACAAAATTAAAACTTGAGCACATCGTATGTTCACTTGTTTTCATGTATCAATTCACGAATGTTTCTTAAAACTATTTTTTTCGGTGTTTTTTTTTTCAGATCGATTTGCTTGTGATTGTAATTTTTTGTTTAATATATCATTTCAAGTTAAATAGAATCAGTCACGACTATTCATTTTTTTCAAAATAATTGACCTTTGAACTAGCAGGTGAAGGCTGAAATCTTTTTCACAAAATTTTGATGTCAAGCTCCATTGTTCCTATATTTGATGACAATGAATTGTTGATATCAAAATGATGTCTCGTTTAATAGCTCCATCGGAGCTCAAATTTTTTAAACTATAGCCATCAAGTTGCCTAATGCAATTAACTTACGATCTAGTGATATATACAATATTTCAACATTAAAAAAAAAATGAAAATCCACTTTTTCTTGTTCTTCCAACGATTTGCTTATGCTAATTAGACAGTATACGCACAACAAAACTCCACAACTCAACCACCATTTCGTAAAATACAATGTCATCCACTCTCTTCTCCGCCCTCCTCCTCCTCCTCCTCCTCCACCAACCACCTCTCTCCTCCGCCGCAAATCTCAACTCAAAGAGATCCCTTTTCAGATCACAACCCATATTCGAACCCACCTCACTATCCACCGTCGCCGATGCTCCCCCAACTACTTTTTTCGAAGTCACCAAACCAATCCCACTTCCCAAAACCAAACCTTTCTCAAAATTAATCCTTCAACACGACTTCGCCTACACGTACGGAAAACCCCCTGTTCTTGCCAATTACTCCCCTCCTCCAAATTTCCAATCCCAAAAATTTTCAAAAATCGTTCTTGAATGGACCGCAACTTGTAAAGGCAGACAATTCGATAGAATCTTCGGCGTTTGGCTCGGCGGGGTCGAGATCCTCCGGAGCTGCACTGCCGAGCCTAGAGCTACAGGCATTGTTTGGACAGTTAAAAAAGACATTACAAGGTATTATTCTTTACTGCAGAGTAATCAAACTCTTGCTGTTTATTTAGGAAATGTTGTTGATAGTACTTATACTGGTGTTTATCATGTGAATGTTACTTTTCATTTTTACCCTGTTGAAGAGAATAGTTATGTTGAATCGGATAAAGGGTTTGGTTTTGGGGCAGATTTGATTCTTCCCATTTCACGAAATGAGAAATTGAATGATGGGTTGTGGTTCGAAATTGAAAATTCGACCGATGTTAAGTCGAAGGAGTTTGAAATTCCTAGAAATGTGTATAGGGCTGTTCTTGAAGTTTATGTTTCTTTTCATGAGAATGATGAGTTTTGGTATGGGAATTTTCCAAATGAGTATATTTCCGCGAACAATCTTACGGGTCTTCAAGGAAATGGACCTTTTAGGGAAGTGGTTGTTAAGTTGGATGATTTGGCAATAGGTGCCGTTTGGCCGTTTACGGTAATTTACACTGGGGGTGTGAACCCCCTCTTGTGGAGACCAATCACTGGAATTGGTTCGTTCGATCTCCCTACGTATGATATTGAGGTTACCCCATTTTTGGGAATGATATTAGATGGGAAGACTCATAAGTTTGCATTTGGGGTCACGAAGGCTTTAAACGTATGGTACATTGATGCAAATTTGCATCTTTGGTTGGATAAAAAGAGTGAGAAGACACAAGGGAAGTTGTTGAAATACAATGCTTCACCTCTTTCTCTATCTCTTATATCCAATTTTACGGGATTTGACGGAAAATTCATAACAAATGTTAGTAGGTCGATATTTTCTAGTGGGTATGTGAAATCTTCTCATGGAGTGATTAAAACTAAATCGATTCAAGAATTCAAGTATAGTAATGTTATGGTGTTGGGAAATGAAGGGAATTTGCAGGATTTGGATCAAGTAATACATTTCAATGGAAGTATTGAGACGGAGATGCCATCATCTTCGGTTAAGTCTACCAAATCATCGAAAAAGTTTGGGATTCATTTGTACTCTGATTATGTAAATAAAGGAAATGGAACCTACGATTCCGTGGCTAACGTTACTTTAGGTCTCGATGAGAAGTTAAAAGAGACTTCCGAGTTCGGAATCTCAACTAGTAAAATCAAGAATTTGCAGAATGGACAAGGAAATATGCTTGTTAAAGGCAACTTGGTGGTTAGTGGATTGGGAAGTACACAACAAGAATACCATTATTCTGGTGATAAGTCTTGCTATTTTAGGAATGTTAGTAGCTCAAATTACACTATTCTTCACGATGAAGAGAGCAATACTTGCACGTACAATGCGCAAGGGGCATTTTCTAGTCGGAGGCCTTTTCTTGGATATAAACCTCGCGGTGGAAGGAAAGGACTCGTGTGATTGTTCTTAGATTCACGAAAGATCTTATTTTGTAATAATTTAGATGGACCTTTTTTGTAATCTAAGTAAGTGCTTTTGCAATTGTTGATTACTTGTAATTTGTACCAAAATTTAAGATTTGTGAGTTATTCTAACATGATTCACTGGACAATCTTTGGCAGTGCCTATATCTTATTCAAACAGTGATCTCCCTGTTGCAAATTGAATTATCTATGTTCCCTTTGCCCAACTGTGATATACAAAAGAAAATACGTGACAAAATGGTTCAAGTTTTCCTAAAGTTTATGCAGCGGAATAAAACTTGCAGTTTCTAACAAAGTTTTTCTTAAGTTCTTCAAGCAATATTTTAACTTGTAAAATAAATTTTGCCTTGCAAAAACTCTTTCTTCTTTTTGCAACTTTAAAAGATGAAGAAAAGGTTACTAAGCTGTTTTTTTGCAGATATGCAGCATAATTATAGCGGTTCAAAGGTGGTGTAATTCTATAAAATGCAAATTGGAAGTGAAAAGTAAATGAAATTACTCAAATAAATATTGAAGGAAGCTAAAAAATACTATATCAAATTTGATTAGTGTTAGAGAATACTCAAGATCGAATTTGATCAAATAAATTGTTTGTCTGTGAGATCAAGGTTAAATGAAAGCTATCATGGTTCCTTTTTTTTCAAAAATAAAATAACAATATTTATTTGGAAAAGAGCAATCGATAACCAAGAAGCATGGATCAAAATTTACATCTTTTCAGTCGAAAACATCAAAAAGTTTTCGTTTTTGAATCAAGCGAAATGAAAACTAGATGTAATTCCGAAACTTTATAAAAACGCCTGAGACTCTATTATTTTTCTTAAGGGTTTTTTGCAGTTTGCACCCCCGAAACATATTTTATAGGCACTTTGCACCCTCGAATCATATTTTGCCCCTAGGATTTTTTTACCCCGCTGGTCAACTTTGCCGAAAAAAACAAAGGGGTGCTAGTTGTTGAGTTTTTCTTAATTTGAGGTGCTAAGTGCTAAGTGCTAATTTTTGTGTTTAGGGGGTTAAAATTGTCCATTTTTCATGTTTCGGGGGTGCAAGTTAATGAGTTGTTCTTAATTCGAGGGTGCTAAGTGTTAATTCTATTTCGGGGGTGCAAAATGTCAATTTCTCGTATTTGGGGGGTATAAAGTGCCAAAGATCCAAAAATAAATTACCTATTTTGTCCCTAGATTTTTTGAGGAAAATAAAAGAGGGTGCAAAGTGCTGAATTGTTCATATTTTGGAGGTGCAAAGTGCTAAATTTATGATTGGAGGGTGCAAAGTGCCTATTTCCCATGTTTCGGGGGTGCAAAGTGCAAAAAACCCTTTTTCTTAATATAGTAACTTTTTTTACATTTTTTCCTTCGTGTTTTCGAAATATTTACGAAAAGTCTTGAAAAGTTTCTAAAATTTGACTGATCAAAACATACACTCGAAACGAAATTTTGATCCATGTCAAGAAAGATGAGTATGATAATGATTCGCCATTTCCCTACAAATATTAAATAAATTCTTGTACTATATATGTACTAAATCATTATACACTATGTACAACTAAAATTAAGGAGTGGTTTTAGTGCCTTAATTGTAATTAATCAACTAATATGATTTGCATTATTAATCTATTGAATAAATTGGACTTTTTCCCCTTATATAAAACTTCCCAAATGATAAAGAACTCTCTCAAGTTTATTTCTATAATTACGGAATGAATTAAGTCCACAATTGTAGACAAAGTTCACAATGCTCTAAAAGCTACATATGTTATAGCCATCCAAACTTAGCTTAATGTCCTTGAGAAAATTTAAATATTTTAGGTAACTATTTAATGGAAGGAAACCATCATAAAGTTTTATTTATAATACAAGGAAAGTAACTTTACCACGTTAAATGTTGGCTATATGGAAGGATACTTTCCTTTTTCATTGGATATGTGAGTTAATGAATCATTTGACTACTACTAAAAAATCAAAATTATTAAATAATATGTTGGCCAATCAGAATTCAAAACTATAAGAAAATTTCATTCCATCAAAATTGTTTGTTTGCGGTCAATGGACCATCTTGCTATTGCTATAGATAGATGACAATAATTATAAACTTTTCTTAATTTTATTTTTTATATTAACAATTCATATTATTCCGTTCTTCTATTTTGCCCGATTTGGGACATAATCGACAAGCACACGTATGTATTTTTTTCGTTTAACGATCAAGTACATTTAAACATTCATTTTGTTAAGTTTTCACCTTAAACTATTTTTTCAAAACGTTAATGTGATGGTGATTAGAGAAGACACACTTCCGTATTAACAAAATCATAATCTTTGCATATTGAAGGGACACATGTGAGATATATTTTATTATGATAATTAATATAAAATTTATTACTTTAAGATTATAATTTTTTGATTTAGTCTAAAATGTGTATATATATAGAATGAATCTTCATGTCGTATTAAATGTAATTGTGAGATATATTTTATTATGATAATTAATATAAAATTTATTACTTGAAGATTATAATTTTTTTATTTAGTCTAAAATGTGTATATATATAGAATGAATCTTCATGTCGTATTAAATGTAATTTTAGAAATAATTTTTTTTCTATTTTTGTAATCATCATACCAAAACAACATACTAATATTTAGTAACATTTAACTCTCAAAATTCATTATAAAAAATTTCATAAAAAGTCCTTTCAAAAAATGAGAAGCCAAAACAACCCGCCAATGTCTTCCATTCTCTTTTCCGCCCTCCTCCTCCTCCTCCTCCACCTCCACCAACCACTCTCCGCCGCCGTAAACCTCCACTCAAGGAAACCCCTTTTCCGATCACAACCCATATTCGAACCCACCTCACTTTTGGAAACTCCACCCACCACTTTCTTCGAAGTCACCAAACCAATCCCACTTCCCAAAACCAAACCTTTCTCCTATTTAATCCTTCAACACGAGTTCTCCTACACATACGGAAAACCCCCTGTTCTTTCACATTACACCCCTCCTCCAAATTTCCATTCCCAAAAATTTTCAAAAATCGTTCTTGAATGGACCGCAACTTGTAAAGGCAGACAATTCGATAGAATCTTCGGCATTTGGCTCGGCGGAGTCGAGATTCTCCGAAGCTGCACTGCCGAGCCTAGAGCTACAGGCATTGTTTGGACAGTTAAAAAAGACATTACAAGGTATTATTCTTTACTAAAGAGTAATCAAACTCTTGCTGTTTATTTAGGAAACATTGTTGATAGTAAATACACTGGTGTATATCATGTGAATGTTACTTTCCATTTTTACCCTGTTGAAGAGAATAGTTATGTTGAATCGGATAAAGGGTTTGGTTTGGGGGCAGATTTGATACTACCCATTTCGCGAAATGAGAAATTGAATGATGGGTTGTGGTTCGAAATTCAAAATTCGACTAATGTTGAGTCCAAGGAGTTCGAGATTCCTCAAAATGTGTATAGGGCTGTTCTTGAAGTTTATGTTTCTTTTCATGAGAATGATGAGTTTTGGTTTGGGAATTTTCCGAACGAGTATATTTCCGCAAATAACCTTACAGGTTTTCAAGGGAATGGTCCTTTTAGGGAGGTGGTTGTTCGGTTGGATGATTTGGTCATAGGTGCTGTTTGGCCGTTTACGGTTATTTATACCGGGGGTGTGAATAACTTTTTGTGGAGACCGATTTCTGGAATTGGTTCATTCGATCTCCCTACGTATGATATCGAGGTTACCCCTTTTTTGGGATTGATATTAGATGGGAAGATTCATAAGTTTGGATTTGGGGTCACGAACGCTTTGAACTTATGGTACATTGATGCAAATTTGCATCTTTGGTTGGATAAAAAGAGTGAGAGGACACAAGGGAAGTTGTTGAAATACAATGCTTCACCTCTTTCTCTTTCACTTCTTTCCAAGTTTACGGGATTTGATGGAAATTTCGTAACAAATGTTAGTAGATCGATTCATTCAAGTGGATATGTGAAGTCGTCTCATGGAGTGATCAAAACTAAATCGATTCAAGAATTCAAGTATAGTAATGTTATGGTTTTGGGAAATGAAGGGAATTTGCAGGTTTTCGACCAAGTAATACATTTCAACGGAAGAGTTAAAACAAAGAGGCCATCATCTTCTTTTGAATCTACTAAATCATTGAAAAAGTTTCGCATTCATTTGGACTATAATTACGCAAATAAGGGAAATGGAACCTTCTATTCTGTAGCTAACGTTACTTTAGGGCTCGATGAGAAGCTAAAAAAGACTTCCGATTTTGGAATTTTTACTAGTAAAATCAAGAATTTGCAGAATGGACAAGGAAATATGCTTTTGAAGGGAAACTTAGTGGTTAGTGGATTGGGAAGTACCCAACAAAAATACCGTTATTCTGGTGGTAACTCTTGCTATTTTAGAAATGTTCGTAGCTCGAATTACACTATTCTTCACGATGAAGAGAGCAATACTTGCACGTACCATGGGCAAGGGCCTTTCTCCAATCGGAGGCCATTTCTAGGAGATAAATTCCGCGGTGGAAAAAAGGGACTCATGTGATTGTTCTTATGTCGTAAGGATTTGGATGGACCCTTTATGTAATTTAAGTGTTTTTATCGTTCTTGATTGCTTGTAATTTGTACCAAAGTTGAAGATTTGTGTTTTTTATGACATGATTCATTGGGCAACCTTTGGCAATGCATAACTTTATTCAAACAGTGATCTGATCTTCCTGTTGCAAGTTGAATTATCTATGTTCCTTTGCCCAACTGTGATAATGATATACAAAACAAAGTATGTGACAAAATGGTTCTCATAGAAGCTTAGCTTTGTACTGAAATGTTGAGAATCAAAGTTTTTCCACAGACTAGAGCCTGAGAAATGTTAAATTGGATTAAATTGGCAGGTTTTAAAAGCTTATTGGAATAAGCAAGGAATATTGTTTGAATGACATTTCTTTTGGAAACCGAGAGAATTACACTTTATCCTACTTTACACATTTGGTACTAAACTTTTTGATAAAACACATTTGATACCGTAATTTGACGGTCCTTAGCAGATTTAGTTCTACCGTAAAAGAAATCTCGAAAGAAAGATTTGGAAGAATTCTACCGGGACGGAGTCGTTTTTCGAGCACAAATAGAGTGATAGATACAAAAAGAGTCACATTTTTACTATAATCATTTCCTAATATGAATACATTCAAACTCTTTCAATCACGTAGGAGACTTACCATAAGACATTGACAGTAAATACTATCCCTTCAAATTCAAGAAAAGGTGCTACTTTTTGTGTTCAATTTTTCTTTCTTCAGGGGGGTTGGTCAATCTCACAATCAAGGACTTCCAACAATTATTCTATGCTGCAAATTGGGATTGTCTAAGGGGTCCATTTTAATTCGATTCCGATCCAAATTCCATTTTAATTCGATTCCAATCCATATCCGATTCAATTGAGAGATTTTAAATTTAACCTATTTAAGATTCATTAAATTTGGTCCAATTAAAAAAATTCATATTACAAAATATACGAGTTAATATAAATTTGGGTTGATTTGATCCGGACAAGATCTTAATTCGATTAAAAAAATATAAAATACATTATTATCTACTTCAACGATAGTTTTTATTATGTAAATCATTAACACCTTTGCATTCCAACGAGATGATATGGATCTTTACCAACCAAAATATAGCTATTTAATCATTTCATGGGCTTATATATTGTCAAAAAAAAATTAAAAGCCAAAAGCCAACAAATCCATGTTTGAATTCGGATTAAATGAACATGGATATGGATGGCAATTTATCTATGATATTCATGATGTTAAATTATCTCCATGCGATTTAAAATCGTGTATTTTACTTCCCTATATTCTTATAAAAAGACTTATACTGTTTCCCTAATAATTTTTTTTTTGACAAAAATACCTTTCATTATATATTATATTCTTAGATCTATTTTAGACCCGAAAAAATTGAAGCAATTTATCCCCTGTATTATTTTATATGGACTAATTAACCTTTGTATTATTTTATATGTGTCACTTTATCCTCGTGTTATTATGAATGTGACACTTTACCCCAACAGTATTTTACATGGCGAAATGTAATTTTATATTTTATGCAACACTTTTCGCTCCCATATTCAGTTTTGGACAATTTTTCAACAAAGGGAGAAAAATGATCCTTTAAAATTATTACAGTGTGGTTCAATGTTCTTTTTCAAATTACAAAAAGTTAAGTTGAACATTTTGTATATCACCGGCGTAAATGAAAAATAATCCATATGGAAATTGAGCAAATAGGATCCCAAATTGACTCATTGACAATCCTACTGCAAATAGTGAAACTCTTAGACAAACAAAAGACATGAAAATGGTAAAAAACACAATCATAATGGCTGCCATTAGCAAAGGTAAAACATCGTTGTAACTGGTAGTTGTAACAAGTACTGCAGAGTCTCTGATTAATCCACATATAAAAAACCTCAGCCATTACTTGTGTTCCTAAACAAAACAAAGTAAACCAAAACACCTTCAAAAGAAGAACAAGTTTTAATGGCATCATACTCTTTATCACTCCTCCTACCCCATCTCATTATCCTCTTACTCCTCCTAATCTTCCCTTCCTTCTTCAACGACATAACCGCCCAAAACCGCCACACAACCATCATCCACCACCACCACCATCACCGCATTCCTCCCAAGAACAATAGGCTACAACAAGCCTACATAGCTCTTCAAGCTTGGAAACGAGTCATCTACTCCGACCCCTTCAACTTAACTTCTAACTGGAAAGGCCCTTCGGTATGCAATTACACTGGCATCTATTGTACCTCATATCCAAATGACACGAGCATTGAAGTCGTAGCCGGCATTGACCTAAACCACGGTGACATAGCCGGTTTTTTACCAAAAGAATTAGGTTTACTCACCGACCTAGCTTTGCTTCATCTAAATAGCAACCGGTTTTGTGGAATCCTCCCACAAACTCTATCAAATCTCACTCTACTCTTCGAGCTCGATTTAAGCAATAACCGGTTCGTAGGGCCTTTCCCAACTGTTATCCTCTCACTTCCTTCTTTAAAGTTTCTAGACATTCGGTTCAATGAGTTTGAGGGGCCATTACCCCCTCAACTCTTCAATAAAAATCTAGACGCGATATTTGTGAATAACAACCGGTTCACTTCCGTGATCCCGTCAAATTTAGGCACGAGTACCGCTTCCGTGGTCGTATTCGCAAATAACCGGTTAAAAGGATGTCTCCCCCCATCCATAGCCAATTTCGCTAACTCTATAGAAGAATTACTACTAATAAACACGAGTATATCGGGTTGTTTACCACCTGAAGTGGGATTTCTTTACAAACTAAAAGTTTTAGATGTAAGCTTCAATCAAATAGTTGGTCCAATACCGTACACGATTGCCGGTTTAGCTCACTTGGAGCTGCTAAACTTAGGCCATAACATGTTTAGTGGAATTGTGCCCGAGGGAATATGTGTTTTGCCTAGCTTAACAAATTTTACGTTCTCGTATAACTTCATCTGTGAGGAACAGGGCATTTGTGGAAATTTAACTTCGAAAGGGATTATGTTCGACGATCGTAGGAACTGTTTGCCTAGAAAACCATTTCAAAGGAGTAAAAAGGAATGTGATGCAGCATATAAGAAGACTGTTAATTGCTCTGAGAATGCATGTGAGAACTATGTTAGCTACAGTGATAGTATTACTAATACTAAACATATCCCTTTATCTTCAACTTCTCCCCCATGATATCTTATTGTATTTTATCTTTTACATGCATCTGAAGTAGCATACAGATTTGAAGAATAACTATTGGAATATGACTTTTATAGTTGTATGTATACAGTCTTGCAAATATCTTTTAAAACTGTATAAATAGGTATGTATATCTTTTACATGCATTTGAAGTAGTCAACAGATGCACAGCAATTTATTACCTGAAAACCATAAGTGAACAATAACATGAGTTGAATTTGAGGCTTCACTTTTTTTAAACATGATATATCAATCTAAGAAGAATCATGTAAAAGAGATGTTATTTAATTCAAATTTCTGTGTTACCTTCAGAAATTCCTACACAAAAACATAATATACATGATTCATGATACAAATATCAGAGAAGAAGCTATACAATATATGCAAATAATCATCATCTATATGCTTAAACTAAGTATTTGTTATGGTTGGAAATTGGAGACTTTCAACCATTGGGAATATTTTCCTTATTATGCTCTAGAGGAGGTTCTGAAACTAACAATTTATTTAATTCAACCTCATCCATACCCATGAAGAGTGCAAGAAGGCTAGAATTGTCATTTTTACTTATCTCCGATGATGATTTGATAACTTCAACATTCTCCGTCAGTCCAAATTCATCTGATTCGGCAACTTCAGCACTCTCCTTCACTCCAATTGCATCTGATTCTTTACTTTCAAAAGTAGGGGTCCGCTGCTTGAAATCTTCCTTCAAATGATTGCTCTGTTTTACCGATATTGGGACCCGCGATCCATAGTTAACGATGTCTTCATTGCGATGAGCATATACGATGCCTGGAAGATAGAAAAAAGATTGATTTGATTTAGACAAACAAGGAAATGGAGACTGTTATATCCAAGTTGATCCTATACTTTGACAATGCAAATCCGATAACAAATAAATAAAAATTATGTAAAATACATAATGTTTTATCTATATAGAGGTAAAATTGAAAGTGTTTTATTGTCACTCTATAACAAGACATGACTAAGTAATATTTTTAAGCCAAAAATTTCACCTAACTTGCATTAATTTTATTACGTAATGAAATCCGCTATTTTCCGCCGAGATCTAATAAATACTTTATCGAAAGTTGTTAAGTAGGTCGGAGAATTTCTTTTTTCTATAAATATGATGAAGCTCAATGGACAATAAAGAAAAGTTTTGAACTCGTGAGCTGAGTGTTACAAAGTTTGGACGGAGATAAGGGTGCATATTGCATCAAACCCGATGAACGTTGATATAGTTAGAGATTTTAAAAATAATCCAACATCTACTATGAGTTTAATATGCTGGCCCATTTATAGAATTATGCACAACTCATGCAATGCTGCTATGAAGAAACAGAACAAAGATTTCGAAAAAAATTCAAACATGGGAAGTAACCAAACTCACCAACATCTTCAAGCATTGGCTCGGCCATTGTCTTTCCTTTATCTTTTGGCCCATCAATTGCAGATTGTACTGAATGCTTATTAGCTATTTCTTTCCGAGAATGATCAAAATTGGTCCCAATTTCATTGTAACCATTTTCTTTTCCTTGCTCTTCGTGTAACTCTACTATCTCACTAGTGAAAAGCTTATCCGAGAGATCACGGAACAAATTGCTGATCCCAAACAGCTCACCTTGAAACTCCTTTGAATCCTTTAAGCAAGCATTTGAAATAAGGTGAGAATAAAGCAAAAATACCCTCTATGCTTTGCCTAATTAGCAAATAGCGAAAAAAAACCTGTGTTATTTTTTTAATAGCAAAAAAAACCCTCCCATGCTGGAAGACATTTTGCAGGAAAAATGAAGATTATATGCCCACCAAAAATTGCAAAAACACCCCTATTAACCAAAAAAATATCAATAATCCCCCTATTAACTTGGAAAATTGACAATAAACCCCCTGGTCACTTAATAATTTGACAATAACCTCCCTATTGACTTATATGAAGGAATTTCAAATGGGACTTTTTTGCTAATAAAAATAACACCGCGGGGGGGGGGGGGGGGGGGGGGGGGGGAGGGGGGGTTGCCAATTAGGCAAAGCACAGGGAGTATTTTTAAATTTAGCTGAAGGATGAATTATGCAATGAAAAAATAGTACTTTAAAAAAGAAAGTGAAACAATTTTTATACCTGTACACCTTCAAAGTATCGTTTTTCCATCTTCCCAGAAACAGCTATATTTGATAGCTGCTGTTTATATACTTGCCTAGTGTAAACAAGTTCCTCGAGAGAACCGGCTGCTAGAAGACGAAAAACGGTTACATGTCGTTTTTGACCAAAACGAAATGATCGATCTTGAGCCTGTAAATCTTGAGCAGGGTTCCAGTTCGGATCAAATATCACTACTCGATTTGCACTAACAAGATTTAGTCCAAGCCCACCAGCCCGAGTAGAAATCAAGAACACCTGAAACAAGAACATCAGTTTCCCATTTTAATATAAAAGCAAAATTGCATTTTTAGGCCCACAGAACTGAACCCTCGGCACTTTAGGTACCACATTCTACGTGATTGCACTTTTGGTCCTAATATGTACTTTTGGTCTTATGCCCCCTATGCAAAATTGAGACAGACAATGAGTGCAAAATAGAAATTATTCTATGGGACCCAGAGAGCAACAATTGGATTACATTCCGAATTCAAGTTACTTAATCAAAAAATTGACCTGCTTGCTTGGACTTGAATTGAAGTCATCAACGAGACACTGACGTAAAGTTGTGGGAGTGGAGCCGTCTAATCTTGAAAAGCAATAGCCTCTGCGTATGACAAATTTTTCGAGTATGTCCAGCATCCTGATAGACAAGCCACATTTTAGCAGATTACATGGCATATGATGCAAAATGATACTCATTCAACATAGAAATGCTTGCACAACATACACTTAAAAAATCCATTCACAAATGCCAAAGGCAAAGTTAAAGAACGGAATCAAACAAAATTTATCCACCCGTGTCCTAAAATAGACCAAAACAAAGAAAGAAAAAGCATAAAGAGTAAGTTGAATAATGAGTGTACCTATTAATCAAATATAGACCTAATTATTAAATAACCAGAAGGAGTTCAAAAAAATTACAATATGAATATTTTTTAATTCAGTGTTGTAAATGTCAATGTTTTTCATATTTATAAAGTTTTTTTGCATTAATTTAAAGATATTCAGTGTCACAAAATTCGTAAGGATGAATATATTGTAGTCATTAGGTTACAAAGTATTCATTTTTGCACAAAAAGGAATAAAGTGTTACCATAAAGTACTTTTGGGGATTAAGTGCGATAAAATTCTTTTAGAGGTAAGTACTACAGCAGAAAATATAAACTGACCCTTATACCCTTTCAAAAGCGAAAACTCACCCAAACTTCGAACAAGGGGTCAGAATAACACAATCCTATATATCCCCCACAAGATGTAAAAACAAAAACAAAAAAAAAGGGACAAGAAATAGATGATTTTCCGAACTATTACCTCACTGAATAACTGAAGAGAAGAATCTTGTCACCCGAAGATATCCAGGAGTGCATTAATTTCTCTAAAGCTCTCATTTTTCCACAATGTTTAATATCAGTAAGGCCCATGAAACTGTCATTTTGATCCATATCATTACCAAATATAGCAGAAGCGAACTCTGCATCCTTTCTTTGCTTTTCTTGATCATCCTTCGAGTTAGGCTTGATGAGCTCCAAGTGATTGCTTATCTGTCAGGTAGTCAAATGTAAAAAGAAGTGATAAGGATGTTTTTTTCCATTTTGCACCATGGACTGAATTTTTTTTTCTATTACCTCGTAAAGTTTCCGTTGATGCAAAGAAAGATTAAAATACTAAAGAAAAATAGTGTGGCTGCAAAAAATAAATCTCAACATTGTCTACCATGACATCTAACCTTCGGGGCCTATTTGTCTTGCTTTTCAGGGAGCAATTTGGTGCTCTCTGTAAAGCCAAACAAACAACATTTTTTGCTTTCAGAAATAAACTTATCCTCTCTCAATTTTCACAAACAAATCTCATCTAAAAAAAATCATCTTATCTCTGAAAAGAACCTACACAAACTCTACTTTGATTTGATATAAAGAAACATCTCTCTTACACAACTTATCTCACATAATAAACATGATTTGATATAAAGTCTTTTAACAGTCTGTTGATTTATCCAAAAGAAGTAAATACTTTGGGTATGTCCAAACCCTTTGGAGTATAATTTTCCGGGTATCATTTATTAAATCAACAGACTGTGAAAACTGAAAAGACTATTTTACCCTTCTATAGTTACCTCTTCGCCATAGGAGGAAATTATACCAAGGTCCTAAGGGAATAATCGAATAAGTATAAGGGGGAAAAAACTACCTGCTGGAGCTTCACAAGGCAAGGGAGAACAATGCAAAAAGGGCAAGAATCGCAACCTTCTGGATTGTCTCTATGAAGATAAGGCCAAATCAGGCCATCCGGAACCGTTCTCTTGCAACACTCAACTTGTTTCAAAGGGCTCCCACAACTACAAGGAAGGTCCTTATTAACAAGGCATTGAATATCAGGTAGCTGTAAAGTCCTTTTATAAACCCGTTTTTGCAAATCACTCATTGCACAAAACACAACATTATCTTCCTTTCCCATCATAAGGTGCCCAATCGTTTCTTCTTTAGTCCTTCTCAACATATATTTCTGCAAAACCGACACTAAGTGCCGTTTTCTCTCATCAGCAACTCGAACGAATCTCTCGGGAGCACTCGATCTCTGGCCGTGCTTGAGAGGTTCATCATAAAATTCTCGAAAGTGCTCTCGGGTCCCCAAACCACCGGGAACTATTAAATCAAATAGATTGAATAATTCCATTATTTTGTTTTGCATTATGGTCCCCGTAAGACCATAGCGTTTCAGGGTTTTGATCTTTAGACACGCGGTGTAGAGTTTTGATTTCTCGTTTTTAAGCTTGTGTGCTTCATCGATAACCACGATGTCCCATTCGATATCGGATAAAATTGGTCCTTGTATTCTGAATGTGTCGAAGCTGGTTATAAGAATCTCGACTGTGTGAGCTTTTAGTTTGTCGATTGTTAAATCGCGATTTGGTCCGTGATAAATAGCGACGCTAAATGTGGACCATTTTGAAAATTCAGTTTCCCAGTTTTGAATGACAGAACTGGGGCAAATTATCAGCACCGGGCCCTTTTCGGTATTTTTTCCATGATGAGATTTTGCGTCTGATGACTCTTCATCCTTGTTATACACAGCAGCCAAGAGCGCAATTGTTTGGATTGTCTTTCCTAATCCCCTAATTCATATAGAAGCGAAAAAAGAAAATACTAATAAGGAATAAACACAGAAGGGGAAATTAATTAGTATGAACTATATATTCCTCTTATATAATGACATTTGGCGGAAGAATTTGTGAAATGATGCGATAATGATTAAAGTAATTCACTGTACAATTACACTCGTAAATCGGAAAATTTACAGCAGAATAAGCCAATGGAGCCTGTACTCTCATATGGACATTTTATGTTAGAAAAATCGAGCTATATGTAGGTAACAGCATTATTACCTATGACCACTCATGCATTTCAAAGTTGGAAAAGATAGTTGGCTATAAGAAATGCATGTCTCTGTTCGAGTAGTGCAACAATCATCAATAATTTCTCTGAAACATATAAATGTAAGTGTAATTTCCAAAATGAGCAAATTTATGTTATAAGTTAGGCATACTTCTTACTGTTATTAACTTGCTTAAAAAGGATTTTTCTGTCAATATACATAGGTAGAGCCAACACAAAAATAAAGAAATATTCAGTATAACAACTTTAATTGATTTTTTTCAAGGAAAAAAAATCATAAATTTTCTCTTCTAATGTGAGAAAAGATAAAAACAGAAAACTTACATGTCATCTCCTAAAATTCCTCCATGGTTATTCCTGTACATGTTATATAAAAACTTCACTCCTTCTCTTTGATGTTCCAATAGTCTACTATTTACAGAAGCAGGAACCTGAAAATGCAATTACAAAAAATAATGCATAAGATAGGCTCAAGATGACAAAACTTATGTAATACATGGCAAGTTGATATTTCTACAGTGAAATAAGAAACACATTCGACACCATATCCACCGTCAAGACAATGCGTGATACCTCAAGAATCAATCTAGTTGAACTTCAACAAAATGTCCAAATTTAAATATTGAACGATAATTTTAACTCCTTTTTCTGCAATAGTCCAATTTGACAAGAATCTTTTGCCCCAAAAAGGGAAATGTCAAATTAATCCCCTCTTAGGGCAAATCATCCTTCCAAACAAAGCTTGCAATTGACATCTACAGTTAGCATAATGACTTGGCAATACAATATATATATCAACATACACTTCTAATTTTTTTGCTACAAGAATGGATCAAAATTTCGATACTTTTCCATCAAAAACACCTAAAAGTTTTTGTTTTTTAGTCCACCGATACGAAATTATAAAGTAGTTTATGCATCTGTATTTTTATTTTATTTACAATTTTTCCAAAATTTTCCAAAAGTTCCTACCTAATATTTAAAGACTGAAATATACCACGAAAATGGAACTTTAATCCATGGCTACAAGATGTAAATTAACTTTAAAAACTACATATTAAAATAGTTACATGATGTGAATGAACTATAAACAACACATATCAAAATGAAGATTGAAATTCAAGCAATGGGTAGTCCCAAATTCACCTGTATGACTGGAATTTCGCCCGTCGGAGAAAGAACAAGTGGCTCATAAGGTCCAGTGATATCAAATTGACGCAAAGACTCCAACTTTGGTTTTTTCAATGGACATTTTGCTTTTTCTTTTTCTACCTCTTTTTTTTCTTCTTCTCCATTCTCACTTATAGGGTTAGAATTAGCGTCTCCTTTTATGAATTTGAATTGGGTTTGTGGAAAGTAATCGGAATCTTGATCGAGGCGCAAAAGCTGACGAGAGATGGAAGATTTTGGGGGCTTTCTTGAAATTATTGAAGAGTCAAATTGTTGGGTATTTTGTGAAGAAGATATTGATGAAGAGAATGAATTGTTTTTGCAGGGTTTTAGGGCTTCTTTGAACGCATTCAGTGACATGGGGAATCGTGAAAAAATCTTGAAAGAGGAGAAGAATGTTTGAAAGTTTTGAATTACAGTGATTTTAGTTGATTTGATTTCAGAATTTAGAATTAGGATCAACCGCCAAGCTCTCGAGAAGATTTGCTGAACTTTTTATTTTTTATTTTTCATTTAATTTGCTTGACTAAGTATTTTTTTTTTTTTTGCTCAGCAAGAACAAAAAAAAATTGTCCTAATTCATAAGACTGAACTAGACCGATCTAGTTCACTTTTCAAACTTATATATATCCGTTCTAGACCGATCTAGTTCACTTTTTAGACTGAACTAGTCCAGTCCAAACATTTTGATCCTTCCAAAGCACATAATAATAATAATAATAATATGTCCAGTTTTGCGCCCAATTCCTCGAATTAAATCAAGGTGGTTGGGCAAAGTGGTAGTGACTTGCGACCCCCAGAGGCGAGACTCAAGTTCGAATCCTACTGGAGACACCACACTGGGGAGGACCTATACCTTTTGCACTCTTCGATCCGAGCTGTATATATACAGTTTAGTGGATTAAAAAAAATCAAAAGTTTTCCATATATATATTATGTCCTAATAATTTATTTGCTTTGGCATTAAGATAATTGTTTTGACTTAATCACAAGCCAAAATAAATAGTAGATATAAATTTAAGAAATGAATTGGTTCTTCTTAGAGATGGTGGAAAAAAAAACAATTTTAAAGATAGATTACTTTCTATAAAATCATGTTTCTTTATAAGTAAGATAATATTTTTAGGATAGAGATAGGAGCTTTATTTCAAAGAAGAAAAGAAATTTTTTAACTTTTTGGAAATCATCAAAATGCTCTTTATAAAGGAAGACAAGCAAGTCCTTTAGTTTTAAGCAACTTTAAATTTAATAGCTTTATTTTTTTTAAATATTTAAATCTAGTAAAACTATATGAAAAGATTAATAAATGCTCACTTGACCAAAAATCTAAAAACTTTAATAAGGGGAAAGACCTGTGATTATTTTCGACTCACCTATGGTCGAATTTATAAACTACACTTAATTGAACAATGAAACCTTTTCTTTTCCTTTTCTTTTTCACATACCACTACTAGAAAAAACGAAAATTCCGACCGAAATTACAATCGATTTTGGTAAAAATCGGTCGGAAAAACGTGATTCCGACCGATTTTTCGACCGCAAAAATCGGTTGGAAAAAATCGCGTCGGAATTGGATTCCGACCGGTTCAAATTTCGAAGAATGTGATTTTTTTTTATCAAATTCGAAGAATATTACTAACGCTCTTTTACTTTTGAAAAAAGAAAAGAATATATATTAATTTGCTAAAACTTTTACGCTAGCTATAACTCCTAGATATTATCATGTTGTATCAGTTTTCTTATACTTTACTCCTTCCATTTTTTATTTTATTTATCGTTTTGGCAAAAAAAATTATTTACTTTTATTTGTCGTTTTAGAATTTCAATGTAAAATTAATGTTCTTTTATCAATTTTACCCTTCTTACTAAAATTTGTAATTAATGCGAAGATTATTTGATTAAAAGGGTATTTTGGGATTTTTGCTTAAAAAATGTAGCTATTTATGACATATTAATTCGTGTGCAATCCTCCAAAAGGACAAATAAAAAAAAAACAGAGGGAGTATTACTTAAGACAAAATGTAATGAAATGAAGGTATACTATATATACATTTATTTATTGTGTTTTGCCCTATTTAATTTCTTGCTTGTTGAGATTAATTAATTAAAGACGTTGAGAAGATAGTACGTACGTTGAAACAAAAAAAACAGTTTTTAGAGGATAATGAAAGACTTAAATATGATAAAGGATTTTTTATTTTGAGAAAAAAATAAAGAAAAAAGGGCTAAGATTTTAAATAATATTGGTAATGCAAACTTTCATTAGAATACACTGAAAATTTCAAATTAAAATTGTTTTCTGTTTTGTCTTATAAAGATAGTAGTCTCGACAAAATAGAAAATCTTGTTTGGACTACTCTCTAAAGAAGATTTTGAAGAAATTTATAAAATACGAAATAATTACAATTATAAAATATTAAAATATTTGCGGATATGTCTATAAGTCTATACCATCATATTCCTATTTTTTTATTTTTTTTGTTTATCAAATGTTTAATTCCTTTCGAGGTGGGTTGGACACATTAAATGGGTACCTCTCCCAACAGGGATTCGAACCTGAGTCCGCTAAATCTTGACCACATTATATAATTTTTAACACTCGTCAAAATTCATTTTCAAAGAACGATGAAAAGTTTGCATGTACTAAAATATAGACCAAATACATTTTCTAAAAAGCCATGATCATGCTAGCTATATACAACTGAGTAATCTTAAGATATATTCAAATAAGTTGCACAACTAATTGAAAAATCACAAAAAAAAAAAAAAAAAAAAAAACTTTAACAATATTATATGAAAAATGTAATCTCAACAGATCCAATTGCACTCTTAAATTCCTTCATTACCATTAAATTTAAAATACATTACATCACGCCATGTTGTATAAACACAAGACCAGGGTCAAAATATGTAATAAATATTGAGTAACTCCAGTGCTGATTTAAGTGTGAAATAAATTCAATTTGTTCAGAGTAATTTCCAAGATAAAAGCCTTGCAATAAATATCAGTTACTACTATTACAGCAAAGACAATCTCATTTTCACCATCTTTCCAACATTATATATAGGGAGATATATTCACATATATCACTCACATTTCAATCCCTCACCTTCACCTACACCTTCCTTTTCCTTTTAAATATTTTCTTCTACATTTTATATATTAGAATTCAAATTAAATTTATTAGATTTCAAGGGCTATAAGGCAATGGCGGATTTTTGGTCTGTGATGAGTTTTTTGTTTGTGATTTTGATGGGATTTTTGTGTACATCTCATGCTTATACATTTCTGGTTGGAGGTGATCATGGTTGGACACTTAAACCGTCGGAAAATTATAGCACTTGGGCGAAGAGAAATCGCTTTCAAATTAACGACTCTCTTGGTAAATTCCTTCTCTCAAAATTTTAATGTGGACGTTGTTAACATATACACACTTAGCATAAGGACCAACATAGAATTTGACATAGAGATAATTATAATCATTGTTTCTTATTACAACTTCTGGAGTCTTACAATTAAATTGATTTTGCACTTTTGAATCAATTTTGTTAGAAATTAAGGAAGGGAAACTCACCTAGTACCACATATATGGTTCTACAGTTCTACCTCAACTTGAAACATTGTATATTAAAATTGTTACACCTAAACTGAAAGAAATTACTCCTTCCATTCCACATTACATGTCGTTTAAGGTTTTTTCACAAGAATTAAGGAATCAATTAATACCCTAAATTTTAGGAAAATAAGAGTGTAGTTGGACAAATTACCCTTGAGAAGCAATTAAATTCTTTGTAACTCCCCATAATCCATCTCTCTATTTCCCATACATTTTTCTTCTCTCTCTTTTTAATGAAGAAGGGTAAAAATATCAAAATAGCATTTAAGTTTATCTTGAATTCCTAAAGTGACATGTATTGTGGAATAAAAAATTCTCTCTAAAAAGACTTGTATTGTGGAATGGAGGGAGTAATACATATGATTCTATACATATCCTTTAGTTAGGGCTAAATCCAAGATAGGGTGAAAAGGGCAGCCACCTTCCTTCACATGATAATAAGCACAACTTGTTTTTTTTCCTCAAAATAAGTGAAAATGTTGTCCAATGAAATTTATGATAAAAACTCGTTAAATGATAATCGTTCATTCTCAAGATAAATATATTTAGATACATTTTTTTTATTAAATATATTGTGTATTATTTTGATGTAGAGTAATAATGATCTAGTTTAAAAAACACAATGACATATCTCTAATTCTATTGAAAATATTAGATATTGTCATTTTGCATACTGAAATTGAAATCTTGACACTTTGCATTCTCAAATTATGCATGTTGCTACCAAGTAAAGTGCACTTACCAAATAATATGTAGTTTTAGGGTACAAAGTAGAAAATATATAATTTTGAGATGCAAAATGTCAATTACACAAAATATTAGTAATATATAATATTTTATATGGTTACAAATAATTTTTTTTATTATTATTTCAAATGATATTTATATATTTACATTTAAAATGTTGTTTTGCAGTATTCAAATACGAGAAAGGGCATGATTCTGTCCTTATTGTGAATAAAAATGACTTCAAAAAATGCAACAAAGATAACCCCAAACAAATTCTAAAGGATGGAGATTCAACATTCAAGTTTAATAATTCAGGCTCATTCTACTTCATTAGTGGCCATGAACAAAATTGCGAGAAAGGTCAAAAATTCATTATAGTCGTCCTTTCTGAACACCACCATAACAGTGGCGGCGCCACCCCATCACATCCGCCGTCTTCATCCCACGCGCCGACAGTAAATCCAACTTCTCACTCTCCATCTCCACTACCAACACCTAAACACGCGCCGCTGCCATCCTCTCATTCTCCAACCCAATCTCCATCTGCAAACAAGTTAGCTCCTACACCTTCTCCACGCGCCAACCACGCGCCACCGGTCGAACAGCCCACTCATTCTCCATCCCCTTCCAAAACTCCGTCACACGCGCCACATTTCCAGCCACCCTCTCACTCGCCATCTCCATCTTCATCTCCATCAGCGAAAACCCACCACGCGCCACCAGTTGAACCACCAAACTTCCATTCCCTACCACCAAAATCACCCCGCAAAGCTCCTACGCCTTCTCCTATCACTCATCACCCACCATCACCATCTCCTAAAGCTGAATCTCCAAATAACAATAATATTGCACCTGAGAGTCACCAACACGCGCCACCTCCGCGAGTATACTTTCCTGTTTTTCCACCCCACCATGCTCCGGCACCTGCGCCGTCAACTGCACCAGATGTCGGCGTTTCATTTGTTGTGGTCGCTGGTTTTAGTCTCATGGTGGCGACTCTGATTTCTGTTGGATTTGTTTGAGTTAATTTGATTTTTTTTTCAGTTAATTTCCTCATTAAAGACCATATTTAGTTTTATTGTGTTGGATTAAGTTTTGTATTTACTTTATCGTTCTTGTTTCAGTTAAAGTAGAAACTTTTTACCTACTAAAATTGCAACATCCTTTTTCAGATTTTGTTATAATACAAGATTGCAAAATGGCTAAAATAAGTTTTGTAATAATTTGAGCATGTGAAAAAATTTAAATTTTCTTCAAGGGGTAAGTTCATAGTTTTAAACAATTTTTTGCGGATAATAAAAATCAGTTTAAATACAAAAATATATTAAAAGTGGTACGTACACAGTCCCGGACAATGTTTTTTTTATGTTATAAATCAGTTTTCTGATATTTTGAACCCGTGACAAAATTGAATTCCTCGAAGGGGTAAGATCATAATTTTGGCCAATTTTTTACGGATACTTAAAATCTTATAAAAACAAAAAAATTGTTTATAGGGGTAAGTACAAAACCCTCGACAATTTTAATATGATTCAAGTCAGTTTTGTAATATTCTGAGCCAGTGAAAAAATTGAAATTTTTTCTAAGGGGTAACTTCACAGTTTTAACTAATTTTTTGCGGATACTAAAAATCAGTTTAAATACAAAAATATATTCAAGTGGCACGTACACAACCCTTGGCAATGTTTTTCTTATGTTATGAGTCGGTTTTCTGATATTTTGAGCCCGTGGAAAAATTGAATTCCTCGAAGGGGTAAGCTCACAATTTTGACCAATTTTTATGGATACTTAAAATCTTATAAAAATAAAAAAATTGTTCGTTCGTAGGGGTAAGAACAAAACCCTCAACAATTTTTCGTACGATTCAAGTCAGTTTTGTAATACTTTGAGTAAGTGGAAAAATTGAAATTTTCTCCATGGGGTAAGTTCACATATTTAACTTATTTTTTGCGGATAATAAAAATCAGTTTAAATATAAAAATATATTCAAAGTGGTACGTACACAGCCCTGGGCAATGTTCTTCCTATGTTATAAGTCGGTTTCTGATATTTTGATCCTGTGAAAAAATTAAATTCCTCGAAGAGGTAAGCTAACTGTTTTGGCCAATTTTTAAGAATAGTTAAAATCTTATAAAAACAAAAAAATTATTCATAGGGGTAAGTACAAAACCCTCGACAATTTTTCGTATGATTCAAGTAAGTTTTGTAATATTTTGAGTTAGTGGAAAAATTTTAATTTTCTCCAAGGGGTATGTTCACAGTTTTAACCAATTTTTTGCGGATGCTAAAAATTAGTTTAAATAAAAAAAATACATTCAAAGTGGTATGTACACCGTCCTGGGCAATGTTTTTCTTATATTATAAGTCGGTTTTCTGATATTTTGAGCCTGTAGAAAAATCGAATTCCTCGAATGGGTAAGCTCACAGTTTTGGCCAATTTTTTACGGATACTTAAAATCTTATAAAAATAAAAGAATTGTTTATAGGGGTAAGTACAAAACCCTCGACAATTTTTCTTATGATTCAAGTCAGTTTTTTAATATTTTGAACCAGTGAAAAAATTTAACTTTTCTCCAAGGGGTAAGTTCACAGTTTTAACTAATTTTTTTATAGATAATAAAAAGACGTTTAAATACAAAAATATATTCAAAGTGGTATGTACACAGCCATGGGCAATGTTTTTGTTATGTTATAAGTCAGTTTATGATATTTTGTGCCCATGAAAAAATTAAATTCCTCGAAAGGATAAGCTCACAGTTTTGGCCAATTTTTTATGGATACTTAAAATCTTATAAAAACAAAAAAAAAAAATTCAAGGGGTAAGAACAAAACCCTCAACATTTTTCGTATGATTCAAGTCAGTTTTGTAATATTTTGAGCCAATGGAAAAATTAAAATTTTCACCAAGGAGTAGGTTCATAATTTTAACCAATTTTTTGCGGATACTAAAAATTTGTTTAAATAAAAAAATATATTAAAATTGGTACGTAGACAGCCCTGTGAAATGTTTTTCTTATGCTACAAGTTGGTTTTCTGATATTTTGAGCCCGTGGGAAAATTGAATTCCTCGAAAGGATAAGCTCACTGTTTTAGCCAATTTTTTTACGGATACTTAAAATCTTATAAAAACAAAAAAAAAAAATCAAGGGTTAAAAACAAAACCCTCAACAATTTTCGTATGATTCAAGTCAGTTTTGTAATATTTTGAGGCAATGGAAAAATTAAAATTTTCACCAAGGAGTAGGTTCAGAGTTTTAACCAATTTTTTGTGGATACTAAAAATCAGTTTAAATACAAAAATATATTCAAAGAAGTACGTACACAAACATGGGCAGTGTTTTTCTTATGTTATAATTCGGTTTTATAATATTTTGAGCCAGTGGAAAATTGAGTTCCTCGAAAAGGGTAAGATTACAGTTTTGGCCAATTTTTTATGGATACTTAACATGTTAAAAAACAAAAATAATTGTTTATAAGGGTAAGTACAAAACCCCCGATAATCTTTTATATCATTCAAGTCAGTTTTGTAATATTTTGAGCCAGTGAAAAAATTGAAATTTTCTCCAAGGAGTAAATTCACGGTTTTAACCAATTTTTTGCGGATACTAAATATCAATTTAAATAAAAAAATATATTGAAAGTGATACGTACACATCCCTGGACAATGTTTTTCTTATGTTATAAGTCGGTTTTCTGATATTTTGAGCCTGTAGAAAAATCGAATTCCTCGAAGGGGTAAGCTCACCGTTTTGGCCAATTTTTTACGGATACTTAAAATCTTATAGAAACAAAAAAATTGTTTATAGGGGTAAGTACAAAACCCTCGACAATATTTCTTATGATTCAAGTCAGTTTTGTAATATTTTTGAACTAGTGAAAAAATTTAACTTTTCTCAAAGGGGTAAGTTAAGAGTTTTAACTAATTTTTTATGAATAATAAAAAGACGTTTAAATACCAAAATATATTTAAAGTGGTACGTACACAGCTATGAGCAATGTTTTTGTTATGTTATAAGTAGGTTTATGATATTTTGTGCCCATGCAAAAATTAAATTTCTCGAAAGGATAAGCTCACAATTTTGGCCAATTTTTACGGATACATAAAATCTTATAAAAAAAATAAAAATTCAATGGTAAGAACAAATATTTTAAATACAAAAAAAACCTCTTCGTATGATTCAAGTATTTGGCCAATTTTTTATGGATAATTAAAATATTTTAAATACAAAAAAAATTGTTCATAGGGGTAAGAACAAAACCCTCAACAATTCTTCGTATGATTCAAGTAAGTTTTGTAATATGTTGAGCCAGTGAAAAAATTGAAATTTTCTCCAAGGGGTAAGTTCATAGTTTTAACCAATTTTTTGCGAATACTAAAAATCAGTTTAAATACAAAAATATATTCAAAATGGTACGTACACAACCATGGGCAGTGTTTTTATTATGTTATAATTCGGTTTTATAATATTTTGAGCCCGTGGAAAATTGAGTTCCTCGAAAAGGGTAAGATTACAGTTTTGTCCAATTTTTTATGAATACTTAACATGTTAAAAAACAAAAAAATTGTTCATAAGGGTAAGTACAAAACCCTCGATAATCTTTTGTGTGATTTAAGTCAGTTTTGTAATAATTTGAGCCAGTGGAATAATTGAAATTTTCTCCAAGGGGTAAGTTCACCGTTTTAACCAATTTTTTGCGGATACTAAATATCAATTTAAATAAGAAAATATATTCAAAGTGATAAGTACACATCCATGGACAATGTTTTTCTTATGTATTAAGTCGGTTTTATGATATTTTGAGCTAGTGGAAAAATTGAATTCATCGAAGGGGTAAGCTAAATGTTTTGGCCAAGTTTTTACGGATACTTAAAATCTTATAAATACATAAATAACAAAATCCTCAACAATTTTTCGTATGATTCAAGTCAGTTTTGTAATATTTTGAGCCAATGGAAAAATTGAAATTTTTTCCAAGGGGTAATTTCATAGTTTTGACCAATTTCTTGCGTATACTAAAAATCAGTTTAAATATAAAATATATTCAAAGTGGTACGTATCCAGTTCTGGACAATGTTTTTCTTATGTTAGAAGTCTAATTTCTGATATTTTGATCCCGTGGAAAAATTGAATTCCGCGAAGAAGTCAGCTCACAGTTTTGACCAATTTTTTTACAGATACATAAAATCTTATAAAAACAAAAAAATTGTCCATAGAGGTAAGTACAAAACCCTCGACAATTTTTCGTATGATTCAAGTCAGTTTTGTAATATTTTGATCCAGTGGAAAAATTGAAATTTTTTCCAAGGTGTATGTTCACAGTTTTAACCAATTTTTTACGGATACTAAAAACTAGTTTAAATACAAAAATATATTCGAAGTGGTACGGACACAACCTTGGACAATGTTTCTCATATGTTATCGGTCGGTTTTTTGATATTTTGAACCCCTGGAAAAATTGAATTCCTCAAAGGGGTAACTTCACTGTTTTGGCCAATTTTTTACGGATACTTAAAATCTTATATAAACAAAAAAATTGTTCATAGAGGTAAGTATAAAACCCTCGACAATTTTTCGTATGATTCAAGTCAGTTTTGTAGTATTTTGAGATGGTGGAAAAATTAAAATTTTCTCCAAGGGTTTCACAGTTTTAACCAATTCTTTGTGGATACTAAAAATCAGTTTAAATAAAAAAATATATAAAAAGTGCTACATACACAACCCTGATCAATGTTTTTCTTATGTTAGAAGTGGGTTTTCTTATATTTTGAGCCTACGAAAAAATTGAATTCCTCGAAGGGGTAAGCTCACAGTTTTGGCCAATATTTTAAGGATACTTAAAATCTTATAAAAACAAAAAAATTGTTCATAGGGGTAAGTACAAAACCCTCGACAATTTTTCTTATGATTTAAGTAAGTTCTGTAATATTTTGAGCCTGTGGAAAAATTAAAATTTTCTCTAAGTGGTAAGTTCATAGTTTTAACCAATTTTTTGCGGACACTAAAAATCAGTTTAAATACAAAAATATATTCAAAATGTTATGTACACAACCCTGGTCAATGTTTTTCTTATGTTATAAGTAGGTTTTCTGATATTTTGAGTCCGTAAAAAAATTGATTCCTCGAAGAGGTGAGCTCACAGTTTTGGCTAATTTTTTTACGGATACATAAAATCTTATAAAAAAAGAAAATATTGTTCATAGGGGTAAGTACGAAACCCCCGAAAATTTTTCGTATGATTCAAGTCGGTTTTGTAATATTTTGAGACAGTGGAAAAATTAAACTTTTCTCCAAGGGGTAAGTTCACAGTTTTAACCAATTTTTTACAGATACTAAAAAGAAGTTTAAATACAAAAATTTATTCAAAGTGGTACGGACACAGTCCTGGACAATGTTTCTCATATGTTATAAGTCGGTTTTTTTGATATTTTGAACCAGTGGAAAAATTGAATTCCTCGAAGGGGTAAGCTTACAGTTTTGGCCAATTTTGTACGGATACATAAAATCTTATAAAAAGAAAAAAAAAATTCATATGGGTAAGTAAAACCCTCGAAATTTTTTCGTATGATTCAAGTAAGTTTTGTAATATTTTGAGCTAGTGGAAAAATTGAAATTTTTTCCATAAGGTAAGTTCACAGTTTTAACCAATTTTTTGCGTATACTAAAAATCAGTTTATAAATACAAAATCTATTCAAAGTGGAACATACACAACCCTAGGGAATGTTTTTCTAATATTATAAGTCTGTTTTATCATATTTTGAGACCGTTGAAAAATTGAATTCCTTGAAGGGGTAAGCTCACAATTTTGGCCAATTTTTTACGGATACTTAAAATCTTATAAAAACAAAAAAATTGTTCATATGGGTAAGTAAAAAACCCTCGAAATTTTTTCGTATGATTCAAGTAAGTTTTGTAATATTTTAACCTAGTGGAAAAATTGAAATTTTTTCCAAAAGGTAAGTTCACAGTTTTAACCAATTTTTGCTTATACTAAAAAAGTGGTATGTACACAGCCCAAAGCAATGTTCTTATGTTATATGTCGGTTTTATGATATTTTGAGCCCGTGGAAAAATTAAATTCCTTGAAGGGGTATATCAATGTTTTGGACAATTTTTACGGATACTTAAAATCTTATACAAACAAAATAATTGTTTATAGGGGTAAGTACAAAACTCACAATTTTTCTTATGATTCAAGTCAGTTTTGTAATATTTTGAGCAAGCGAAAAAATTGAAATTTTCTCCAAGTGAGTTCATAGTTTAAACCAAATTTTTCGGATACTAAAAATCAGTTTAAATACAAAAATATATTCAAATTGGTACATACACAGCCCAAGGCAATGTTTTTCTTATATTATAAGTCGATTTTCTGATAGTTTTAGCCCGTGGAAAAATTGAATTCCTTGAAGGGGTATATCAATGCCTTGGCCAATTTTTACGAATAATTAAAATCATATAAAAGCAACAAAAAGTTTTATTGGGGTAAGTACAAAACCTTCAAAAAAAGTTTCGTATGATTCAAATAAGTTTTATAATATTTAGAGCCAGTGGAAAAACTGAAATTTTCTCCAAGGGGTAAGTTTATAGTTTTAACCAACTTTTTGCGGATACTAAAAATTAGTTTTAAGACAAAAATATATTCAAAGTGGTACGTACACAACCAAAGGTAATTTTTTTCTTATGTTATAAGTCTGTTTTTAATATTTAGAGCCCGTGGAAAAATTGAATTCCTTGAAGGGGTATATCAATTGTTTTTGCCAATTTTTACGGATACTTAAAATCATATAAAAACAAAAAAATTGTTCATAAGGGTTAGTACAAAACCTTCAAAAAATATTCGTATGATTCAAGTAAGTTTTGTAATATTTTAAGCCAGTGGAAAAATTGAAATTTTCTTCAAGGGGTAAGTTCATAGTTTCAACCAATTTTTTGCAGATACTAAAAATCAATTTAAATACAAAAATATATTCAAAGTGGACCTACACAGCTCTGGGCAATGTTTTTCTTATGTTATAAGTCGATTTTCTGATATTTTTAGCCCGTGGAAAAATTGAATTCCTTTAAGGGGCATATCAATGTTTTGGCCAATTTTTACGGATACTTTAAATCTTATAAAAACAAAAAAATTGTTCATAAGGATAAGTACAAAACCTTCAAAAGATTTTCATATGATTCAAGTAAGTTTTGTAATATTTTTAGCCAGTGGAATAATTGAAATTTTCTCCAAGGGGTAAGTTCATAGTTTTAACCAATTTTTTTGCGGATACTAAAGATCAGTTTAAATTCAAAAATATATTCAAAGTGATACGTACACAACCCTGGACAATATTTTTCTTAGGTTATAAGTCCTTTTATTATATTTTGTGCCCATGGAAAAATTAAATTCTTCGAAAGGGTAAGCTCACAGTTTTGGCCAATTTTTTACGGATACTTAAAATCTTATAAAAACAAAAAATAAAATGTCATAAGGGTAAGTACAAAACCCTCGACAATTTTTTGTAGAATTCAAGTAAGTTTTTTAATATTTTGAGCCAGTGCAAAAAATTAAATTTTCTCAAAGTGGTAAGTTCACATATTTAACCTATCTTTTGCGGATACTAAAAATCATTTTAAATACAAAAATATATTCAAAGCGGTACGTGCACAACCCTGGGCAATGTTTTTCCTATGCTATAAGTCGGTTTTCAAATATTTTGAGTCCGTGGAAATACTGAATTCCTCGTAGAGGTAAGCTCACAATTTTGGCCAATTTTTTACGAATAGTTGAAATCTTATAAAAACAAAAAAAATGTTCATAGGGGTAAGAAAAAAACCCTCAACAATTTTTAGTATGATTCAAGTCAGTTTTGTAATATTTTGAGGCTGTGGAAAAATTGAAATTTTCTCCAAGCGGTAAGTTCCCATTTGTAACCAATTTTTTGCGGATACTAAAAAGCAGTTTAAATACAAAAATATATTCATAGTGGTACGTACACAAACCTGAGCATTTTTTTCTTATGTTTTAAGTCGGTTTTATGATATTTTGAGCCCGTGAAAAAATTGAATTCCTCATTTCTCGAAGGGGTAAGCTCACAGTTTTGGCCAATTTTTTACGTATACTTAAAATCTTATAAAAACAAAAACATTGTTCATAGTGGTAAGAACAAAACCTCCAACAATTTTCGTATGATTCAAGTCAATTTTGTAATACTTGAGCCAGTAAAAAAGTTAAAATTTTATCCAATGGGTAAGTTCATACTTTTTAACCCATTTTTTGCAGATACTAAAAATTATTTTTAATACAAAAATATAATCAAAGTGGTACATATGTAGCCCTGGGCAATGTTTTTCTTATGTTATAAATCGGTTTTCTGATATTTTGAGTCCGTTGAAAAATTAAATTCCTCGAAGGGGCAAGATCACAATTTTGGCTAAATTTTTACGTATACTTATAATCTTATAAAATAGAAAAATTGTTTATAGGGGGTAAGTAAAAAACTCTCGACAATTTTTCGCATGATTCAAGTCAGTTTTGTAATATTTTGAGCAAGTGAAAAAATTGAAATTTACTCAAAGGTAAGATCATAGTTTTAACCAATTTTTTGTGGATACTAAAAATCAGTTTAAAAAAATAAAAAATATATTCAAAGTGGTACGTACACAGCCGTGGGCAAAGTTTTTCTTATGTTATAAGTCGATTCATGATATGTCGTCCCGATGGAAAAATTAAATTTCGCGAAAGGGTAAGCTCAAAGTTTTGGCCAATTTTTTACGGATACTTAAAATCTTATAAAAACAAAAGAATCTTTCATTAGGTTAAGTACAAAACCCTCGACAATTTTTTGTATGATTCAAGTCAGTTTTTTAATATTTTGAGACAGTGGAAAAATTGAAATTTTCTCCAAAAGGTAAGTTCGTAGTTTTAACCAATTTTTTGCGATACTAAAAATCAGTTTAAATACAAAAATATATTCAAAGTGGTATGTACACAATCCAAGGAAATATCTTTCTTATGTTATAAGTACGTTTTATGATATTTTGAGCCCGTAAAAAAATTGAATTCCTCATTTCTCGAAGGGGTAAGCTCACATTTTTTGCCAATTTTTTACAGATACTTAAAATCTTATAAAAACCAAAAAATTGTTCATAGGGGTAAGAACAAAACCCTCAACAATTTTCGTATGATTTAAATCAATTTTGTAATACTTTGAGCCAGTGGAAAAATTAAAATTTTCTCCAAGGGGTAAGTTCACAATTGTTTACGGATACTTAAAATCTTATAAAAAAAATTGATCATAGGGGTAAGTACAAAACCCTCGGCAATTTTTCATACAATTCAAGTCACTTTTGTAATATTTTGAACTAGTGGAAAAAATGAAATTTTCTCCAAGGGGTATGTGACGCCCCGACTAGGTCATCTAGCTCGAAATAAAACAATGATTAACTATTTGAACTAGCCGTGCGTCAAACTAGCAGAATAATAGAGAAATTTATATTATAACCAATTGTCGCAGCGAAAATATAGAAATTCTAAGGTCTTTAGGAAGAAGGGACAGTGACCCCACTACCCGACCCATAAATATATAAAATTTTACATAACTAATTACAACGAAATTTCGTCATTTAATTATTCGATAAAGTAGCTAAATACGACATTGAAGATACTATGTCACTCCCATGTCAACGTGTTTCCATCTCTACTCATGTTGCTAATCTGAGAAAATACCAAAAGAAAGGCGTAAGTCTTTATTTGACTTAGTGAGGATTTATAACAATGGATCGAGGATATAGGTAATATGGTCACAAGTAAGATTATTGTATATGAATGAATAAGAATTGGAATGTAATAGTCCTGCGAAAGATCATTAGATAATTGGAAATAACAAAGTAATAGAATTAAAATAAACAGGAATTCAAACAATCATTTCGAATCGGAATCTGGTAAAGTAATATATTCAACCCAACACCTTAAATTTAACATCCTTATACCTCCCTACGAGGAGCGACCTCGCAAAAACGGAATGACATGCTCGAGTACATTTCGACCCAGCTGAGAGTACAATTACCTCCAACTATACTCAGTAACTGAATCACGGTGGGGTACTTAACAAAGAGACCATACACTGACGGCCCGATGCCGCCCAGCAGTCACCTTTATTAGTCCCAGGGCCCAACTTCCCAAGAGCGTCCTCAAGGGTATAAATAGTTTAAGTGAACTTGGAGCCAGACATTGTCCGTTGTTCATAATAATACCACTTACCAGATGGAGTAGAAACAGAAATTGAAGAATGCAAGTCTATTGAATGATTAAGAAAAGTATTAAAGTTAATTACCATAAAAGATATAAGAACTGAAGCTAAAATCAAGATTAATTTAAATGGATCGATATGGTAGATAGAGGAAATGGAATGAAATATTGTCAAAAGAAATTGAGAGTTAAGAAACGAAGAATTTTCTCAGGGCAAGTGCCGAATGGAATTAAGGAATAACGAGAAGAACCTCACCTTATGTTGAAGAGTGGTTGTCTAGCTTAAACCGCGTTTTCAAAAGATTCCTCGAAAGCTAGGTGTAGCAAAATATAAAGAATCAATGTCAAGGAGGATCTTATTAGATTGATTAATTAAGTACCCCTTAAGTTGTATCTTACCGGTTAAGTTGATAGTTAACTTACTTTTTCGTAATGCTAAAGAGACTTATACAAGATGTAGTTTACGTTTTATAATGATTACCATGATTCATTTCATACCTTAAGTAGTAGTTTTTAGGTGGTCTATAAGAATTAAATAATACGGCTTCTATGTAGTCTTTCCAATGATCCATAATACAAGAACCCATACTTTAAACATTAGTCTTATACATTATGAATTAAAAAGTAGTTCCAAGTATTAGTTTACATATCCGTCATCTATTTCAACACAATCAAAATATGAATCCAAGCACAATCAATTCTTGGATACATTATCTCATTCAATGTAGTTCAAATAAAAAGGTATCCTTTAGTAATTTGACTAATCTAATCATAGTCTCAATTAATTATATAAGTTAGAGTTAATCAAACCTATATACGTAATTATCTATCTTGCCCATTTATATGTCCAAGTTAATTAACAATCATAGTTTAGTTCTTTAACTAAATTCTTTTGCATTTTCTTTGAATAATATCATTCTAAGTCATCAAGACAATACTTTAGCACATTCTTTGTTTCCAATAACATAGGAAATTAGCATATTTGAACCATGTGATTTCATTCTTTGTGGCAAAACATCATTTCTTTTATTTTAAGAATATTTTAGTGTTACAATAAGAAATATGGTGTAACCCCTTTGAAGTAATCTAACTAGTATAAACATTTGTGTCTTTTATAATTTGGTTTTATACAAAAGAAAAACTTATGATTCAAGGATGGGTATAAACACAAATCTATAAGAACTCTTAAGCTATTCAAGAATATAGGTAAGTTACATCCCCTTTTTTTTTCATCAATAATCAACCATTACGTTTTCTTATTAACTTATCAAGTTACCAAGTTTGTTTAGAGTGACTTATAGGTGCAAAACAGCAAGAAACAACAGAAATTTCAGTTCTTATAACAGGTTTTACGAAGCAGCCCCAAAACAGTCTGGCGAGTGAGTTTCACTTGCCGGTACTGTTCCGAAAACAACCGTGTAGAGACCCCACGCGCCGGAGGTGTTCGACACCTCCGTTACCCCTACACTCTAGACCGAGTCTTCTTTCCAATGGTGCAAACCTTTCTCAAAAATACCTAGCCAATATCAAGTTATAGTTCAATTTCAGAGGTCGCGCAAAACAGGGGAAATGATGAATAATTACCTTGTGATCTCCTTCTCTAGCAATGGATTCTTGAACTTATTCACTCCTTATGGAATTAGAAGCTACTACTAACTGGGAAGAATTGGAATTTCATAATTTTAGCTAAGATTATAAAGTTTTTAAATGTGATTTGAGAAATATGAAGAAATTTGTTTACCTCTAAAGCTTTACTACCACTTCTACCAATCTTGGGAGGAGAAGAGCTTCATGGCTACATAATTTTTGGGAAAAGAACTGAGCTTTGTAATGTCTTAATTTGGGTGTGATTGAAGAAGAAGTAGACGTACTTATTTATAGGAATAGAAGATGGTAGATTGGTAATTAATGTGGGTAAGTGGGGTTTAGTGGTAATTGGTGATAAGGGTTAGTTTTGCTATTATTGATAATTTCACTTTTGATCTTGATTGTTTGATAATTGTTAGTTTTAGTATAATTATTTTTATATCAATTTACTCGGTTTGTGTTGGTTCGTTAAAAAGTTTGTTTCGAGTTTGGCTTGATAGTTATTATATACATATGTTCTATTTTCAAATCTAAATGAATATATAAATATTTATATGTATATATATATTATCGGGGTATTACAGGGTAAGTTCACATATTTACCCTTTTTTTTGCGGATAATAAAAATCAGTTTAAATACAAAAATATATTCAAATTGCTACGTACACAGCCCTAGTCAATGTTTTTCCTATGTTATAAGTCGATTTTATGATATTTTGAGACCGTGGAAAAACTGAATTCCTCGTAGTGGTAAGCTCACAATTTTTTGCAAATATTTTACGAATACTTAAAATATTATAAAAACAAAAAAATTGTACATAGGGGTAAATACAAAAGTCTCGACAATTTTTCGTATTATGCATGTCAGTTTTGTAATATCTTGAGTCAGTGGAAAAATATAAATTTCGTCCAAGGGGTAAGTTCACAGTTTTAACCAATTTTTTGCGTATACTAAAATAAGTTTAAATAGCAAAATATATTCAAAGGTGTACGTATACAACCCTGGGCAATGATTTTCTTATGTTATAAATTGATTTTCGGATATTTTGATCCCGTGGAAAAATTCAATTCCTCAAAGGGGTAAGATCACAATTTTGGACAATTTTTTACGAATACTTAAACTCTTATAAAAACAAAAAAAAATTGTTCATAGGGGTAAGTACAAAACCCTCGACAATTTTTCGTATGATTTAAGTAAGTTTTGTTATATTTTGAGTCAATTGAAAAATTGAGATTTTCTCCAAGGGGTATGTACACAATTTTAACCAATTTTTTGCGGATACTAAAAATTAGTTTAAATAAAAATTATATTCAAAGTAGTACGTACACAACATTGGTAATGTTTTTCTTATGTTATAAGTCGATCTTCTGATATATTGAGCCCGTGAAAAAAATGAATTCCTCGAAGGGGTAAGCTCACAGTTTTGGCCAAATTTTTATTGATACTAAAAATCTTATAAAAATAAAATAAAATTGTTCTTAGGGGTAAGTACAAAACCCTCGACTATTTTCTTATGATTCAAGTAAGTTTTGTAATATTTTGAGCCAGTGAAAAAATTGAAATTTTCTACAAGGGCTAAGTTCATAGTTTCAACCAATTTTTTACGGGCACTAAAAATCAGTTTAAATACAAAAATATATTCAAAGTGGTATGTACACAGCCCTGCGCAATGTTTTTCTTATGTTATAAGTAGAATTTCTGATATTTTGAGCCCGTAGAAAATTGAATTCCTTGAAGAGGTAAGCTCACAATTTGGGCCAATTTTGTTACTGATACATAAAATCTTATAATTTTTTTTTCATAGGGGTAATTACAAAACTCTCGACAATTTTTCGTATGATTCAAGTCGATTTTGTAATATTTTGATCCAGTGAAAAAATTGAAATTTTCTCCAAGGTGTATGTTCACAGTTTTACCAATTTTTTGCGGATACTAAAAATTAGTTTAAATACAAAAATATATTCAAAGTGGTACGGACACAGCCCTGGACAATGTTTCTCATATGTTATAAATCGGTTTTATGATATTTTGAACGCGTGGAAAATTGAATTCCTGGAAGGGGTAAGCTTACAGTTTTGGCCAATTTTATACGGATACTTAAAATCTTATAAAAACAAGAAAATTATTCATAGGGGTAAGTACAAAACCCTCGACAATTTTTCATATGATTCAATTCAGTTTTGTAATATTTTGAGACAGTGGAAAATTGAAATATTCTCCAAGGGGTATGTTCACAGTTTTAACCAATTTTTTGCGGATACTAAAAATCAGTTTAAATATAAAAATATATTCAAAATTGTACGGACACAGCCCTTGGAAATGTTTCTCATATGTTATAAGTCGGCTTTCTAATATTTTGAACCCGTGGAAAATTTGAATTCCTCGAAGGGGTAATCTCACAGTTTTGGCCAATTTTTTATCGATACTTAAAATCTTATTAAAACAAAAAAATTGTTCATAGGGGTAAGTACAAAACCCTCGACTATTTTTCTTATGATTCAAGGCAATTTTGTAATATTTTGAGCCAGTGAAAAAATTGAAATTTTCTCCAAGGGTCACAATTTTAAACAATGTTTTGCGGATACTAAAAACCAGTTTCAATACAAAAATATATTCAAAGTGGTATGTACACAGCCCTGGCCAATGTTTTTCTTATGTTATAAGTTGATTTTCTGAGATTTTGAGCCCGTAGAAAATTTAGTTCCTCGAAGGGGTAAACTCACAGTTTTGGTCAATTTTTTACTGATACTTAAAATCATATTAAAACAAAAAAATAGTTCATAGGAGTAAGTACAAAACCATTGAAAATTTTTCGTATGATTCAAGTCAGTTTTTTAATATTTTGAGCCAGGGGAAAAATTGAAATTTTCTCCAAGGGATAAGTTCACATTTTTAACCATTTTTTTTGCGAATACTAAAAATCAGTTTAAATACAAAAATATATTCAAAGTTGTACGTACACAGCCCTGGGCAATGTTTTTTTTATGTTATAAGTCGTTTTTCTGATATGAGTCCGTGAAAAAATTGAATTCCTCGAAGGGATAAGCTCACAGTTTTGGCCAATTTTTTACGGATACTTAAATATTAAAAACAAAAAAAATTGTTCATAGGGGTCAATAAAAAACCCTAGACAATATTTTGTATGATTCAAGTCAGTTTTGTAATATTTTGAGCCCGTGAAAAAAATTGAAATTTTCTCTAAGTGTTAAGTTCACAGTTTTAACCAATTTTTGGCGGATACTAAAAATCAGTTTAAATACAAAAACATATTCAAAGTGGTACGTACATACCCCTGGACAATGTTTTTCTTATGTTAAAAGTCGATTTTCTGATATTTTGAGCACATGAAAAAATTGAATTACTGTTTTTGTCAATTTTTTACGAATACTTAAAATAGAAAATTGTTGTCGCCTGGGCCCAATATCATCAATTTGGGCTGATTGCCAATTTAGGGTGGAATCATGGGCGTATCTATGTAGATGGTTGAGGGGGCCCTGCCCCCCCAAAGTTCTGATTTTTTTTTTAAACTTTTGAGTTTAATTATATTAGTTTACATGTCAACATTTAAAATAGCAAACAATAATAAAATAAATATAAGTAATTAATATGTTTATGTATATATGACCAAATGAAATAATCTTATAAGTTATAATGACCCAATTCCAGTGAATCGTTTATGTTTTATGCATATACAATGAATGCCAATTAAGTAATCTAATTTCATCTAATATTATCTTAGAATAAAATTTTCATAATGAATTTTCCAGATTGTTTGAGTACTTACATATTTACGTTATTGAGAAAATTGTTGAGAATTTAATACTTTTCATATATTAACTTTTATGATATGAAGAATATCGTGTGTATCTTCTATAATTTTTTATTAAGTTATTCATCAATTTATGATTATAAAATAGTTTTTTCTGATAATATTATGTAGTGTTTTTATTTTTGTTTTACTATTGTATTACACTTGGCCCCCCAACTCTTTCATCCTGGATCCGTCCGGCTTTGCTAGACTTCAAATTTCAAAATAAAGAGTAAAAGAAAATAAATCAACTGTTAACAAGTTGTCATTAGCTCAGGTGGCGATGCAAGCGGAATCAATCCATGAGGAATGTAGCCTAGATTAGTAATTTCTCGATTTGGTTTAGTAATGATGGAGAAATCAAGATCTGAAAATTCGTATTTACTACCTACTTCATTACATATATATAGCAGCCAAATTATCCGATGAACAATAGCATTTATAGCCTGCTTCATTACATATATATAGCAGCCAAATATTAATTGAATTTCAAATTTTTAACTAGATAAAAAGATTCACTTTATAACGAAGGGAAAAACACTTCTGATACCAAACTTTAGTCCAAAAAACACATTTAATACCAAACTTTTTGAAAAAACACATTTCATATCATGATTCACACAATCTTGACACATTTACTTTTGCCGTCAATTTTCGGACGGAATTCAGCACGTGCCGTCAATTGTGGGTCTTTAAAAACCGTGCATGTTTTCTCTCCCATTGTCAATTTAACAGGCACATGAGCGACACGTGCTGAATTTCGTCCAAAAATTGATGGCAAAACTAAATGTGTCAAGATTGTGTGAATCATGGTATGAAATGTGTTTTATCAAAAAATTTGGTACCAAATGTATTTTTTAGACCAAAGTTTGGTCTCAAAAGTGTTTTTCCCTCCTTTATAATGTAACACCTCATTATAAATCAAGCAGTGAACATTTTCAAAATGCCTTTTTTACTCTGATATAAGGTGAGAACTTAATAAGAAGTGAAGTTTTTCATAAAAAATTTCTCACCCATTATCTCATCATCTACACATAGCAGTTAAGTACAACTAGCAAAGATATGTTGAAGATTGTGTTTGAGATCAATAATGGGTCTGGCTCAACATCAAAGATGTTTTATCAAGGCTAAAAAAAGATCAAAATTGAACTTCAAATTCTTTGACATTGCCACATAAACAGAGGCAGATTGAATGAATAAATTGGAGTGTTGAACTGATTTTCCTTACATGCATTTAATTACTCCAACTAGAAAACACAACAAAATTTCTAAATTTCTTGTTTGAACAAACAGAAAATAACATGGAGAAAATAGTTGATATTATGATTTTAATTAGCGATTGCCGTTACAATAATGATCTTAATTAGCTACTTTAAAATTGATCTTGTTGAGCCTCACATGAACATCTTTCATATTAGGCCTCTCATCTGGTAAATCTGTTGCACATTCAATGGCCAGTTCCATGATTGAAACCAAGCACTCCTCAATGTTAGCTTTAACAGAATATTCTTCATCTGCATTTAGTAATTCAGTATTAACAATTTGCATTATAGTATTGGGAAATGATTCGAACACCCATCTCTTCATTGATAACTCTCCTAAGAATAACTCATCGGTCGGTCTCTTTTTCGTAAATGTTTCCATCAACAAAATCCCATAGCTGTAAACGTCTACGAATGTTGATACTAATCCTCTTGATCCATACTCTGCGAAATTCACATATGAGATCAAATTAGCAAAGTTAAATGATAGAGCTAAATGCAAAAATACCCCTTGTTCATTGCCTAATTATAAAAAAAAAAAAGACCAGTGTTATTTTGATTAGCAAAACCCCCATTTTTTACTATTATAAAAAAATCCATCTAAAATTTCCTCATAAAATCATAGGGAGGTTATTGTAAATTTTTTAAGTAGACATGAGAGTTATTGTAAATTTTCTTCTTTCTACGCCTTCCAATATTAAAAACTATGAAATTACAAAAATGTGTATGTTTTTAAAGTACTAAATGTGTCAAGGCCAGTTAACATGTGGTACCAAATGTGTATGTTTTTAAAGTTATGGTACCATAACCTTAAAGTAGAGTTACTTGTGGTACCAAAAGTGAAATTCTCTCCTAAAGTTTTTGTCAACTCCACTCTTCGATCATTTGTTAGAAGCTTTGTGATCCCAAAGTCTCCCACACGAGCTACCATATCTTCATCCAAAAGTATATTACCCGGCTTCAAATCACAATGAACAATCGGTGATGACTAATCTTGATGTAGATACTCTATTGTTGATGAAACATCTATCATTATTCTTAATCTTTGATGAAATAATTTTGAGAATAAAACCATTGGTCAAGGTTTCCGTTTGGCATATATTCAAGAACCAATGAAAATCAAGGTTCTAGCAACTAGTAATAACCTTAACAAGATTTATGTGTCGAATGCTACTCAATATGTGACACTCTATATCAAAGCTCTTGAGTGCACCTTGCATGTCTAAATCAAAAACCTTAATTGCAGTAGTCGTCCCATTAAAATATATTCCCTTATACACCGAGCCAAAGCTACCTCTCCCGATCAAACTTATATCGTCAAGGTTGTTTGTGGCACGAAGAAATTCATAATATGACACTCTCATGAGTAAAACCAAGAGGTAAATTAGATAGTGGTGTTAACAATGACATTATAGCACGATATCTTAGTAGCAGGATTATAATAATGGCTGCAAAAGATATAGAAGCTAATGGTGGCAGTATATATCTTAAAAATATATTCTTGGTTGAAGATTTGATCTTACTCGATTTACATGCCTTGATTTTAAATCGAGAAGCTCCACACAAACATTTGTTTCCTCTAAAACAATCAGTTGTGAAGTTTATAAAAGCTCCACACAAACTTTTCTGAATTTCTTATTTGAATAAACAGAAAATTATCATGGAGAAAGTAGTTGAATTATTACAATACTAATTAGACATTTCCAATAAAATATATTATGGACCTTAATTAGCTACTTTAATATATTGATCTTCTTGAGCCTCACATGAACATCTTTCATATTAGGCCTCACATCTGGTAAATCTGCTGCACATTCAATGGCTAGTTCCATGATTGAAACCAAACACTCCTCAATGTTAGATGTAACAGAATATTCTTCATCTGCATTTAGTAATTCAGTATCAACAATTTGCATTATAGTATTGGGAAATGATTCGGACACCCATCTCTTCAATGTTAACTCTCCTAAGAATAACTCATCGGTCGGTCTCTTTTTCGTAAATGTTTCCATCAACAAAATCCCATAGCTATAAACGTCTACGAATGTTGATACTAATCCTCCTGATCCATATTCTATGAAATTCACATATGAGATTAAATTAGCACAGTTAAATGATAGAGCTAAATGCAAAAACACCCCTTGTTCTTTGCCTAATTATAAAAAAAAGGCTTGTGTTATTTTTATAAGCAAAAATCCGTATTTTTTTTTTCTATTATAAAAAAAACCCATCTAAAATTCCCTCATAAATCATAGGGAGGTTATTGTTAACTTTTAAAGTAGACATGAGAGTTATTGCCAATTTTTAAAATTAATGGAGGTATTATGCCAAGTTTAAAGGTGAATATGGATGTTTTTTGTAATTCCTTGGTGAGGAATAATTGTCATTTTAGCTTGAGAGAAAGTTTTTTGCGAATAAAAAGTTAGTAAAAAATAACACAAATTTTTTTTATAGTTAAGCAAAGCATAGGGGTATATTAGTATTTCACTCTTAAATGATGCATAGATAATAGCTAGTGGCAATTCTATTGAGTGGTTTGGAGTTGAATGGCCACATTTCTTTGTTTTATGTTTGTTATGAACTTTGGTTTGCAAAACTTTTTCTTCTTTCAATGCCTTCCAATATTAATCTATGAAACTACAAAAAAAATTATCTAGAAAAGCTTAGAGAATTTATAATATTCTTACCTGGTGCCATGTACCCAATGGTGCCAAGAGTTTTCGTCTGTGTCATTCTCTGAACATGTGTTAGAAGCCTTGCGATCCCAAAGTCTCCCACACGCGCCACCATATCTTCATCCAAAAGTATATTGCTCGGCTTCAAATCACAATGCACAATCGGTGATGAATAACCTTGATGTAGATACTCTATTGCAGATGCCACATCTATCATTATTCCTAAACGTTGACCAATATTTAAAGAATAGTTTGGATAGTAAAACCATTTCTCAAGGTTTCCATTAGGCATATATTCCAATACCAAAGCCTTAAAATCAAGATTCGAGCAACTAGTAATGACCTTCACTAGATTTCTATGCCGAATGCTACGCATGATTTGGCACTCCGTTTCAAAGCTCTTGATTGCACCTTGCACGTCTAAGTCCAAAACTTTAATTGCATAAATCATCTCATTAGAAAACGTTCCTTTGTATACCGAGCCAATACTACCTTTACCAACCAAATTTGCTATGTCAAGGTTATCCGTGGCTCGTAGAATTTCGTAGTATGAGATCCTCTTGTGAGTGAGGCTGAGATTTGATTCAGAGAAAGATAAAAGTGCTGAATTTTTACCACGATATTTAAACAAGTAAATCATTATAGCTGCTGCAACAAGAATGATTAAAGCCACTGGTGGTAAAACATATCTTAGAAGTAAGTTTCTTCGTGAAGATTTTGGTGTATTCCCTTTACATACCTTGACATTGAATCGAGATGCTCCACATAACCCTTTATTGCCTATGAAAAGTTCTGAAGTGAAGCTCCCAAAATGCCCTCCATCTGGGATTTGTCCCGTAAGTTCATTGAATGAAACATTGAAGTAATCAAGATACTTAAGCGTCTCCAAAGACACTGGAATTGAACCAGATAGAATGTTTTGGGATAAGTCCAAATATTGCAACATTTCAAGATTACCTAAAGATGAAGGTATTGAGCCATTGAACTTATTGTTTTGCAACCGTAAATAAATCAAACTCTGCAAATCCCCTATACTGCTTGGAATGCTTCCGGTAAGCTGGTTTCCAGATAGATAAAGCAAACTCAAACTATTCATATTTCCGATTGCATTAGACAAAGAACCCTCAAACAAATTTCGCGATATAGATAAGATTTGAAGCCGATTACTAGACCATAAAGTCGATGGAATGCTGGAATTAAAGAAATTGTTAGCCAAATGAATTTCTTGCAATGAAGGGAGATTTCCTAAACAACTTGGTAGTTGTCCAGAAAGCCTATTTTCCATTAAACTAATATAAAACATATTTTCGAGATTGCAAAAGCTATTCGGTATTGGACCATGCAATTTATTACCATAGAGTAATAAACTTTGCATGTTTCTTAGACGCCCTAACGTCTCTGGAATCATTCCAATCAAGTTATTATCTCCGAGGTGTAACCAAAACAAACTACTCAAATTACCGATTTCACTTGGAATCGTGCCTGTGATATTGCAAGATGCAACCACAAATTTTTCAAGAGATGCAGAAATATTGCTCGAGCCTAATAATTTCGGTAGGGGGCCGGTTATATGATTTTTGCCAAGCTGTAAGTTTGTAAGGTTCTTGCAATTGGACAAGGATGTAAGAAATTCTTGTTCGGGTATGGATAGATCATTTGTGAACTGATTTTGGGCCAATTTAAGGTTTTGTAGTGAACGTAAGTTTCCAAGATTTATCGGTATATGTCCACTAAACGAGTTATTGGTAATATCGAAAATGTTTAGTGACGAGAGATTTGAGATTGAATATGGGATATTTCCTGAAAATTGATTAATCCCAAGATACAGAAGTTGGAGATTCGGAAGCCCTTTGTCTATGGAAGATGGAATGGTGCCGGTTAGTTGGTTCATTGCAAGTGAAAGTATTTCTAATCTTGAGAGGTTGAACACAGAAGAGGGAAGTTCACCTTTGAGTTGGTTTACTGCTAGATCTAGATTTGTTAATTTGGATAGATGTCCAATTGTTGGGGGAATTATTCCTTCAAAATTGTTGAGAACCAAGATCAATATATTTAAATTTGACAAGTTGCCAATTGAGGGTGGAATGGTACCTATAAAAGATAAAAGTTTAGGTATTGAAATATAGATAAGTTCCAGAATCAATTGGGGATTTTGTAAGTTGTCTTAAGATATACTATAAAACTTGCAATAAAGGGCACAAAACTCTTATGTTTTATGAAACTTGAACGAAACTACCATATTTTAAGTTTATTGTACCAAAATCCCCTTATGTTTTCATAAATTCTGCACGAAATCTCATTTCCGTCCAATTCCGTTAAATTTTTTAAGGGCGTATTAACATAAGGGAATTTAGTTCAATAAATATAACACATAGTAATTTTGTACAAGTTTCCAAAAACATCTAGGGATTTCTTATATTTTACCCGACAATAACAAAATTGAATGAAAGTTTTGTATACATGTAAAAAGTAAGGAGATAATTGCATTTTTGGTATCAAACTTTATATTGATTCTCACTTGTGGTACCATATAAATCCAGGCCGACATATTTGGTACCATAATTTAATAAATCCACTCACATTTGAAGCCGCCGTTAAAAATTACCGTTAAGTGGGTGACGTGGCAATTATGTCAATTTGGATTGTTGCGAAATTGATGTCATTACTTATGATAAATGAAAATTCTACCACATAACATTTCAGGCTGACAAAATAACCCCACATCTTTAAATTTGCTGACAATTTTAGTCCATATTGTTGGCCAATTTTAAAATTGGCTTGAATAAGACGACGAGCAGACCAATTTGGAGATTTTACTTATTATATTTACATATCCATTTAACTAATTTGATTTTATAAACAATATTTATAAATTAAATAATACTTTAATATGAATCTGGAAAAAAAAAACATATTTTTTTCAAATCGAAAATTTATATAATATTAATCTATTTAATATATATTAAAATAATAAAGTTATATATTAATTGTTGTATTTTGCTGTAATGAAAAATATTTTAATACTTTATTCAATAATCTTATATAGGTTAAATAAGAAATTCAAAGACGCGTGCAATGAAGTGTAGCCTTAAAAACAAAAGCAAATAAATAGAACTCTTAAAATAAAATAAAAATGCACTAACTATTTTATTAATAACAAGTTTTATAATCTCATGAGATATCATTTATCATTTTAAATTTGATTACAATAATTTAAGCCCATCTTTATATTCTTAAAAATAAATTAATAAAAAGTAAATTTCATAAAAAAAATTCAATTGGATACCAGTTATTAATATGTGTTATTTTATGATAAGACTAATTTTACTCAATTTACAAAAAATATCCACGAAATTAACTTGAAAGAAAAGAAAAAAATGAATTGAAGTTATTTTCAAATGATATCAAGATACTTGCCTGTTATTTTATTTCTCCCTACAACGAGTTGTTGAAGCTGCGACAAGTTTCCTATCTGCATTGGAATGGGACCAATGAAATTGTTGTATGACAAAGAAATGATCTTGAGCCTTGAACAAGCAGATAAACTTGTTGGGATATTTCCACTTAATTGATTCTGTGAAAGATGTAAGCCCTCCAATTTCGATAAGTGGTAGCATATATCCATCGGTAGAGTCCCAGAAAGCTGGTTGTGCGTAAGAGCTAATATTTGCAAGGAGGAAATATTGAATATGCTCCGCGGGATAGCATCAGTCAGATGATTTCCTTGAATACTTAACACTTTAAGATTGGTTAAGAGTCCGAAGCTAAGTGGGATCCCGCCACTAAGCTGATTAAATGATATTTCTAGCACACGAAGACGTCTCAAATTCCCTATTTCATCAGAGATTACGCCATTGAAACTATTGTTACGAATGTTTAAGTATGTTAGGAATGAGAAGTTTCCGATTTCTTTTGCAATGGTACCTTCTAGGCTCATGTTGAAGAGATTAAGGGCCGTGATTCTGGGACGTCTCCGGCTACAAGTGACGCCAATCCAGGTACAAAAATCCGTTCCTACTGACCAATTGGAAGCTAAAATGTTGTTGGGGTAGGAGTAATTATGTGGGATTTGATGGCTAGGATGGAATGCTCATCAGTTGAGCTATTGAGATCAGGAGATGCAGCCAAGCAGATTTCCATGAGGGATAAGAAACTAAGAAATATGGTTGCTTGTTTTCCCATTTTTTTTTTTTTTTGTTAAGTTTAATTTAGTGTGAATGTGAGTTGGACACAAAAGACATTAGAATAGATTAGTTTATACTACATAATAATTTAGTAAGTACAATGACAGATTACCTAATATAGCTTGACTCAGACAAAACCCGTGTATAATTGACTTAACCAACAATAGCTACTAACCGTTCATTAAGTTCTAATGGATTCCACCTTTCAATTTCTTGATTTTCATTTGGTTAAACTGTGGAAATCATAATAGTAATCATAAATGATCTTCATAATCAATTCATTGGAAATTGCTAGAATATTTAAGGGCATGTTTGTCTGGTTGGTTTTATAAGAGCATTTCAATGACTCAATGCTCTATGAAAAGCCAAACAAACAATATAAATGGTTTCACAAATAAATTTATCACTCTCAATTTTCACAAATAAACTTCCGGAAAATCAATCAAACAATTTTTTTTAATCGCTAAAAAATCTACACAAATTACTTTGATTTGACATAAAGCAACATATCTCTTACAAAATATATCTCAGATAACAAAATTATTATTTCGTAAACTACTTCAACATAACCCAAATATACAATATTATGAAAACCGAGATTATTTCATAATTTTCAAATTATTTCTGAAACTACTCTAAGAATTAAAATACAGACAAACAAACCTTAAGTACTCACTCTTGCAGAAAATATTGCGGTAAAGTACATGCTTTTATCGCATGATGCGACACAGAAAATTTATATTCAAGTAAAAAAAAATTAATTGTGTGAAGACTTAGGAATCAATATTTGAAATCCTTCATTTCATGGTAAATTTATTGTTCTACTTGCCACGTCTACAAATTGTCCATCGTCTACATCAAAATTATCTCATGTGTATCTCCTTGCAAGACTTCTGTTAAAGATTTTTAGAAAATGGTGGAAATTTCAAAGCTGCGTCCGTTATCTTCATGCGCTATATCATGATTATCTATACATATTCTATACTTATTATAAAAGTGTGAATAATTTAATTTTTTTTATTTTTTTGTGAAAGACAAAAATACCTTTATCCAAGTTGTAAAGAAATATTTTTGGAATATAGCTAAGCTTGGATTTTCCAATCAAATTGGTTACATTGAAAGACAGGGAAGAAAAAACTGTAACTTCCTTTCCCGTTAACCAAACACCATATGAGAAAATAAAAGTTATATTTCCCTCGACCAAAATAATTGAAGGAGAAATAATTAGAAATGGAGTCTTATTATATTTATCTCCTATATTACTCCTAAAATTTAGTTTTTATCTGTTACATCAACTTTTATAAATTCAATTGTTATTCTCCTATAACACATGAATATGAACCATAAGAAAAAAGTAAAGACTATTATTATGAGAAATAGCTCCTAAAATATCTACTAAATTGGAGTATAATTTAATATCATATTTTAAATTAAAATAATATTACTTGTATCATTTAAAGATTTATTACATTATAAGTTATAAAAACTCCTCTAAAAATAAAAAACAAAAATATATTCAAATTCTCTTAAATATCATCTCCTACACTAAAAAAAATCGCATGCTATCTATGAATGAACAAAAAATGCTTATGACTTCGTAATTATTATTTGACTCGAGAAGCAAAATCTAAAGAATATTAAGACATGCATAACTTTGATTTTCTATGGAATTCTTCTATGAAAGTGGTGATAACATGTGAAATCGATGTAAATCTGGGTTAAATTGGTGAACACTGGTGAATTTGGTGAAAAAATGGGTGACATGAGTAAAAAAGTGCACGTGAAAACAGTAAATACATGTGAAATCGATGAATTTTTGGATGAAAATTGTAAAAAAAGGGGATGAAACCGTTGAAACAAAGAAATAAATGAAAAACATGTGATAAAAGGTGAAAAAGGGATAAAATTAAAAAAAAATGGTAAAGTCGGTGAAAACATGTAAAATCAATTAAAATTCAAGCGAAAACATGTGAAATCGATTAAAATTCAAGTGAAATTGGTGATTAGTGAAAACTGTGAGCAATATGTGAAAATGGGTTAAACTTATAAACATGAGTGAAATCGGTAAAAAAGAGTTCAAAATAAACAAAAATAGGGTGCATAAAATCGGTAGAAAAATGGTTTAAACCAGAAAAATAAAAGATATCGATGATAATGGAAAAAATAATAAAAATAGGTAAATTAGTAAAAAAAATATTGAACCGATAAGAATGAAATCGACAAATAAAACGGGTTAAACTGGTGAAAATGGATTATACTAATGAATTATATAAGTGAAAAACAACTTAGGTATGTAAAAAAACACATTTCAAATGACAGGTAAGAGAAATAATTTGAAATCCATGTAAGGAAGGACCCAAATTCATTTGATAAAAAATTAAGATTTCATTATTTTGTTGTTAAACATTGCATAGGATTTGAGCTCGAGATTTAAAATCAATCCATTCAAAATTTACATATCGAAATGGGCCCTTAGTACGTACATCAACATAATAATTGTCTTTGTTATATAATACTTGATGTCACATTCACATTACAAATTTATGATCATGGCATATTTGACAAATACGAAGACAAATAATATTAATTGTTGTATTTTGCTGAAATGAAAAATATTCTTATACATTATTCAATAATATTATATTGGTTAAATAATAAATTCAAAGCGTGCAATGATGTGTAGCCTTTAAAACAAATAAATAAAAATCTTAAATTAAGAATGTAGAAGAGTAAAATTTATTGCCAAAATTGATATTGCCAAAATTGAGAGATATTGCAAATTACATTAAATCTCCACAAAGAAGGCAATTGTGTGTAGGAAAAATTTATACAAGGCAAGATTTTCTTGGAATCTTCGCCACAATGCAATATTTGCATATAATATCTTTTATTGGGCAAGAATATAAAATTAAATATATTTCTTGTTATAAAGGATATTGATAGCCAATCAAATCGCGCCACGTCATGGAGAGAATTTTACAAGATCTTCAAATCACACCTATAAATAGGGGTCATCTCCAAGAAGAAAAACACAACTCAAAACATATTTCAAAAAGCACGAAGAAGTTCAAGGAGAAAAGAAACAAATTCTCTCAAGGCGTTCTTCAAAATCAAGGCGTTCTTCGCGATATTCAAAGGTGTTCTTCAAAAAGTCAAGAAAATCCAACGTTTAATTTGAGATTAAGATACTTAACTCTTAAATTAACGTTATTGGAAATTCACGAAGCTCCAAAGAAGATCAAATCCCTTAAAAACCCAAAGTATCCAAGACGGAGTTCGAGACGTTCGTCAAGGAGATCTAAATCATTTCACGTTTGATCCAAGATTAAGCACAATTGCTCTTAGATTAACGTTATTCAAACATCAAAATTATCTTGGAGAAGATCAAATCAACCTTTTTCAAGATTATTACTAGGAGATTAGAATCAGAGGAATCATAGAGATTGTAACCATTATTTTAATCAATAAACTTTAATTTGTACAATTATTTCTGGTTTAATATATTTTTAAACTTGAAATTTTATTTGCTACAAATTTCTGGCACGCCCAGTGGGACAATCTCTACCTCTCATCTCTTTTCTTTATTAAGTGGCGCAAATTATGACGACAAACAATCCAACTATGGAGGAACAACTTTTGATGTTGACAAAGGCGATGGAGAGGCTCACAAAGTACTTCCAACAGCGAGATGCTAAGCTCGATGAGTTGTTGAACAATTGGGGCAATGATGAGGCCATCCACATAGAGGAAAAACTACTTAAGGAGCTTGAAGAAGGCGATACATCGGCAAAGCAACTATTGAACAAAGTAGGTTATGCCGAGGCGAACCACCTGATGGAAAAGATGACCAATGATATTGATGATGGCAAGACGCCCCTAAAGCAACAATCAAATGCAAAGGAAAAATCTTCAACCAATGAGATTCAAGTATCATATGATGGTATAATCCAAGGTAGCCAACTGAAGGAGTTCATTTTGGAGGCCATCAAAAGCAATCTTCATGGGAGCTCGAAGTCTTCCCTCACATACACCAAACCTTACACTCAAAGAATTGACAACTTAAGGATGCCAATTGGATATCAACCCCCGAAGTTTCAACAGTTCGATGGCAAAGGCAATCCAAAGCAACATGTGGCGCACTTCATCGAGACGTGCAATGATGCTGGGACACATGGAGATCAACTTGTCAAGCAATTTGTACGTTCATTGAAGGACAATGCATTTGATTGGTATACTGACTTGGGGGCAAACTCCATTGATGGATGGGACCAACTGGAGCAAGAGTTTCTCAATCACTTTTATAGCACCCGAAGGACTGTGCGAATGATCGAACTCATCAACACTCGCCAGTGGAAGGAGGAGTCCGTCATCGACTACATCAACCGCTGGAGAAATTTAAGTCTCAATTGCAAAGATCAACTATCTGAAGCTTCATCCATTGAAATGTGTATCCAAGGAATGCATTGGGGTCTTCGATACATTCTCCAAGGAATAAAACCAAAAACTTTTGAAGAGCTAGCCACTAGAGCTTACAATATGGAATTGAGCATGACTAGAAGTCAAATTGATGAGCCACATATGCATTCTCCTAGCAAGTTCAAGACGATTTTAGTGCCAAAGAAGGGGGCAAATCTTTTGATGAAGCTCCAAACAAAGAATCCATCTGAAAACATAGCAAAGCTCCTAGATACGAGCTAAAACTATCTGGTATCTTTCAAAGTTAGATCTCTTCAACGCTCCCTGATAAGAGCTTAAACTTTCAAAACAACTCCTTGATACGAGTTGAAACTGTCTACAAATCTTCAAGTTGAAATCTCCTTGACACGAGTTGAAACTGTCTACAAAATCTCTGAAGTTCAAGTGAAATCTCCTTAACACGAGTATAAACTGTTTACAAGTAAATTCATTACTCCTTAACACGAGGATAAATTGTTTACAAATCAAATATTTCACTCCTTAATATGAGTATAAACTGTTTACGAATCTCAAATCAAAAGCTTCCAGTAGACGAGATGAAAAAGTCTACAAGTTCAAATCAAATTCTCCCAGACAAGAGAAGAAAATGTCTACAAATTTCAAATGAAAGCCTCCAGTAGACGAGACGAAAATGTCTACAAATTTTAAGTCAACTTCTCCTGGACACGAGTCAAAAGGGTCTACCAAATCTCAAATTCAAGATGCTCATTGACACACGAGCCTAAAATGTATGTTACTCTTCGTTCACATGAGTATAAATGTGGACAACATCTATCCAATCAAATTTAATGCTTTGAACTACGTTATGACTTGATTCCCTTTTTGGATACGTAGGCAGCTTGAAACAATTTTGAGCCCAGTCAAATTTCTTTAAAAAAATGTTGGCTTCAAATTTTGCAAAGGCGTGAAAAAAAATTCGAGACTTATCTACTCAAAGCAAATGCATTTCGTAAACAAGTCTCGAGGGGGCATTTGTAGAAGAGTAAAATTTATTGCCAAAATTGATATTGCCAAATTTGAGAGATATTGCAAATTACATTAAATCTCCACAAAGAAGGCAATTGTGTGTAGGAAAAATTTATACAAGGCAAGATTTTCTTGGAATCTTCACCACAATGCAATATTTGCATATAATATCTTTTATTGGGCAAGAATATAAAATTAAATATATTTCTTGTTATAAAAGATATTGATAGCCAATCAAATCGCGCCACGTCATGGAGAGAATTTTACAAGATCTTCAAATCACACCTATAAATAGGGGTCATCTCCAAGAAGAAAAACACAACTCAAAACATATTTCAAAAAGCACGAAGAAGTTCAAGGAGAAAAGAAACAAATTCTCTCAAGGCGTTCTTCAAAATCAAGGCGTTCTTCGCGATATTCAAAGGTGTTCTTCAAAAAGTCAAGAAAATCCAACGTTTAATTTGAGATTAAGATACTTAACTCTTAAATTAACGTTATTGGAAATTCACGAAGCTCCAAAGAAGATCCCTTAAAAACCCAAAATATCCAAGACGGAGTTCGAGACGTTCGTCAAGGAGATCTAAATCATTTCACGTTTGATCCAAGATTAAGCACAATTGCTCTTGGATTAACGTTATTCAAACATCAAAATTATCTTGGAGAAGATCAAATCAACCTTTTTCAAGATTATTACTAGGAGATTAGAATCAGAGGAATCATAGAGATTGTAACCATTATTTTAATCAATAAACTTTAATTTGTACAATTATTTCTGGTTTAATATATTTTTAAACTTGAAATTTTATTTGCAACAAAGAAATGCACTAACCTTTTTTAAGAATAATAATTTTAATAAAAAGTAAATTTCATTGAAAAGAAAAAGGATATCACTCATTAATATGTGTTATTTTATTATAAAACTAATTTTACTCAATTTACAAAAAATATCCATGACATTAACTAGACACATACAACGTACGTACACTTTTCTAGTTGAATATATATGTAGAATTGATCACAAAGACTCATTAACAAAAATTAAGGTATATGGGGGTTTGGTGAAACGAAAATTTCATAGAGGTGTCTTGCATTTCCCCCCACAAATAGAAATGGAGAGAATTTTATTTTTGATACCATAAGTGACCTTACTTTAATGTTACGGTACCATAAGTTACAAAACCAACACATTTCACTCCGAAAGTTAACGGTGCTTAACGCAATTGGTACTTCCATTAAAATTTTGACGGAACTTCCATTCATGAAAAAGTTGCAGAATTGATCCCACAGTTAAATAGTTAAATTATTAATCCTATTTAATTAATTGAATATATTATTGTTAAATCTCTTAAATTTATATATATATATATATGTATTAAATCTCTTAAATATATATATATATATATATAAACATATATATATATATATATATATATATATAAATTAAAAATATTTTATATAAAATCTAAAAAAAATCAATTAAACTTATTAGAATTTTTAAATTTCAAAAAAAAAAATTAACTAATAAAATTTTACATATAATATATATAAATTAAATAATATCTAATATAAATCTGAAAAATATTTTTTTAAATTACATAAATATTAATAATCCTATTTAATATATTTTATATATAATATTATAATTATAAAAAATTACAAAACCCTAGCCCTAGACCTCGCCTACCCAACTCCTAACACACCCCAAATCTCCTTTCGCCCTCCCCAACCCCCCAAGATGGAACCCAGGCCGTCGAAATACAAATGCAAAACGATCCTCCACTGTGTTATGCAAAATTTATGCGAAACTTTTCAGTGAATTTTTTATTGATTCAAACCCCCTACTTTCAAATACCCTGCATACTCTCCCCTTACAAGGCAGTTTTGTGCAACGTTTCAAAGAACAAGGGGATTTTATGCAAATGTTAAAAAATACAAGGGATTTGTGTGCAAACTTTCAAATTTACGTGGTATTATGTGCAAGTTTCAGAAAGTACAAGAGAATTATGTGCTAAGTTTAAAAAGTACAGGGGAATCTTATGCATTTTATGATTAAGGGTGAGTAATGAATAAAGGGTATTATTATCATTCAGACTGAAAAATTAGGCCAAAAAACAAATCGTACATTATCTACGCGAAACACACGCACGATAAAAATAATGGAGGGAGGTGGATAAATTGAGTGTTTTATACAGGATTTCTAAAAGTACAAGGAAGTTTGGTACAATGAAAATTTCACAAGCACACGAGAGTGTCGTGCATTTTCCCCACCAATAGAAATGGTTCCAATTTTGATCTTTTTCAACCTAACGAGAACATCTTTCATGTTGAGCCTCTCTTCAGAGGTGAATCAGTAGTGCACTCTAAAGCTAGTTCTATGATTAGTGTCAATAACTTCTCATGCTTAGCGCTAATATTTTCTCCATTCACATTCGTAATACTATATGGTAATGATCCAACTCCTCAAAGTTAATTGCCCCAAAAACATCTCATCAGTGGGCTTACTTCTTGTAAATGTTTCCATTAACAATATACCATAGCTATAAACATCGACCGAAGTCGATGCTATACCTGCAGATCCATACTCTACAAATTCGGAAGATTAAATGAACTTCAAGGAATTGTAGCTTCATACAAAATACCGTTATATATGAAAAAAACAAAAAACAAAGAACAATCTTAAGAGTAGAACAATACTCTTACCTGGTGCCATCCAATAGTTCCTAAAGTTTTTGTCAACTCCATTCTTCGATCATTTGTTATAAGCTTTGCGATCCCAAAGTCTCCCACACGAACCACCATATCTTCATCCAAAAGAATATTACCCGGCTTCAAATCACAATGAACAATCGGTGATGAATAATCTTGATGTAGATACTCTATTGCTGATGAAACATCTATCATTATTCCTAATCTTTGAGCAATGCTTAAGAAATTAATTTTGAGAATAAAGCCATTGGTCAAGGTTTTCGTTAGGCATATATTCAAGAACAAATGCCTTAAAATCAAGATTCTAGCAACTAGTAATAACCTTAACGAGATTTATGTGTCGAATGCTAATCAATATGTGACACTCTATATCAAAGCTCTTGAGTGCACCTTGCACGCCTAAATCAAAAACCTTAATTGCAGCAGTCGTCCCATTAGAAAATATTCCCTTGTACACCGAGCCAAAGCTACCTCTCCCGATCAAATTTATATCGTCAAGGTTGTTTGTGGCACAAAGAAGTTCATAATTTGACACTCTCACATGAGTAAAACCAAGAGGTAAATTAGACAGTGGTGTTAACAATTACATTATAGCGCGATATCTTAGTAGCATGATTATAATAATAGCTGCAAAAGATATAGAAGCTAATGGTGGCAGTATATATCTTAAAACTCTATTCTTGGTTGAAGATTTGAGCTTACTCGATTTACATGCCTTGATTTTAAATCAAGAAGCTCCACACAAACCTTTGTTTCCTCTAAAACAATCAGTTGTAAAGTTTGTAAAAGGCCCTCCATTTGGGATCTCTCATTGAATGAAACGTTGAAAATAACTAAGATTTGTAAGTGTCTCCAAAGACTTGGGAATTTCACCTGAAAGATTGTTTAGGGAATGAGAGTTATCAGGGGTTACGCCATTGAAACTATTGTTAAGAGTGTCTAAGTATGTTAGGAATGAGAGGTATCCAATTTCTTTTGCAATGGTGCCTTGTAAGCTCATGTTGAAAAGATCAAGGACCGTGACTCTCGGCCGCCTGCGGCTGCATGTGACGCCAATCCAGGTGGAAAAAGATGTTCCATGTGGCCAAATTGTTGTTGGGGTCGGAAGTAATTATGTGGGATTTGATGGCTATAAGAGAACCCTCATCACCAGTGGAGATGAGATGCAGCTAGCAGCCAAGCATATTCCCATTTTCTATTGATTTTGAGTGAAAGAGAGAGAAAAAGAAATATTGAACAAGTTTTCATTTATGAAGCTCATGGACAGAGTTAGGGACCATCACTTGTGAAGAAACTACTTGTATTTCCTAGTTGTCGAAAAAGCTAATTAAAAGAGAAACTGAATGTATTCATAGCGGTACGTACACATCCCTGGGCAATGTTTTTCTTATGTTAAGTTGGTTTTCTGATATTTTGAGCCCCGTGAAAAAATTGAATTCCTCATTTCTCGAAGGGGTAAGCTCACAGTTTTGGCCAATTTTTACGGATACTTAAAATCTTATAAAAACAAAAAAAATGTTCATAGGGGTAAGAACAAAACCATCAACAATTTCTCGTATGATTTAAGTCAGATTTGTAATATTTTGAGCCAGTGGAAAAATTAAAATTTTCTCCAAGGGGTAAGTTCACAGTTTTAACTAATTTTTTGCGGATACTAAAAATCAGTTTAAATACAAAAATATAGTCAAAATGGTACGTACACAGCCCTGGGCAATATTTTTCTAATGTTATAAGTCGGTTTTCTGATATTTTGAGCCCGTTAAAAAATTGAATTCCTCGAAGAGGTAAACTCACAGTTTTGGTCATTTTTTTACGGATACTTAAAATCTTATAGGGGTAAGTAAAAAATCCTCGACAATTTTTCTTATTATTCAAGTCAGATTTGTCATATTTTGAGCCAGTGGAAAAATGGAAATTTTCTCCAAGGGGGTAAGTTCACAGTTTTAACCAAAAAAAAAAATCGGATACTAAAAATCAGTTTAAATACAAAAATATATTCAAAGTGGTACGTACACATCCCTGGGCAATGTTTTTCTAATGTTATAAGTCGATTTTCTGATATTTTGAGCTCGTTGAAAATTGAATTCCTTGAAGAGGTATATCAATGTTTTGGCCATTTTTTTACGGATACTTAAAATCTTATAAACACAAAAATATTATCACTGGGGCAAGTACAAAACCCTCGACAATTTTTCGTTTGATTTAAGTCAGCTTTGTAATATTTTGAGACAGTGAAAAAATTGAAATTTTCTCCAAAGGGTAAGTTCATAGTTTTAACCAAATATTTGCGGATACCAAAAGTCAGTTTAAATACAAAAATATATTCAAAGTGGTACGTACACAGCCCTGTGCAATATTTTTCTTATGTTAGAAATCGGTTTTTCGATATTTTGAGCCCGAGAAAAAATTGAATTCCTCAAAGGGGTAAACTCACAGTTTTGGCCAATTTTTTACGGACACTTAAAATCTTATAAAAACAAAAAAACTGTTCATAACGGTAACTACAAAACCCTCGACAAATTTTTTTATGATTCCAGTCAGTTTTGTTATATTTTTATCCAGTGGAAAAATTAAAATTTTATCCAAGGGGTAAGTTCACAGTTTTAACCAATTTTTTGCGGATATTAAAAATCAGTATAAATACAAAAATATATTCAAAGTTGTACATACACAGCCCTGGGCATTATTTTTCTTATGTTATAAGTCGGTTTTATGATATTTTGAGCCAGTGGAAAAATTGAATTCCTCGAAGGGTTTAAATCAATGTTTTAGCCAATTTTTAAGGATACTTAAAATCATATAAAAATAAAAAAATTGTTCATAGGGGTAAGTAAAAAACCCTCAAAAAATTTTTGTATGAATCAAGTAAGTTTTGTAATATTTTGAGCTAGTGGAAAAATTAAATTTTTTTTCAAAAGATAAGTTCAAAGGTTTAACCAATTTTTTGCGGATACTAAAAATCAGTTTAAATCCAAAAATATATTCAAAGTGGAACGTACACAGCCCTAGACAATTTTTTTAAATATTATAAGTTGGTTTTCTGATATTTTGAGCCGTTGAAAAATTGAATTCCCCGAAGGAGTAAACTCACAGTTTTGGCCAATTTTTTACGGGTACTTAAAATCTTATAAAAAAACATTGTTCATAGGGGTAAGTATAAAATCCTAGATAATTTTTTGTATTATTGACGTCAGATTTGTAATATTTTGAGCCAGTGAAAAAATTAAAATTTTCTCCAAGGGTTAAGTTCACAATTTTAACCAATTTTTTGCGGATACTAAAAATCAGTTTAAATACAAAAATATATTCAAAGTGGTACGTACACAGCCCTGTGCAATATTTTTCTTATGTAAGAAATCAGTTTTTCGATATTTTGAGCCCGTGAAAAAATTGAATTCCTCAAAGGGGTAAACTCACAGTTTTGGCCAATTTTTTACGGACACTTAAAATCTTATAAAAACAAAAAAACTGTTCATAGGGGTAACTACAAAACCCTCGACAATTTTTCTTATGATTCCAGTCAGTTTTGTTATATTTTTATCCAGTGGAAAAATTGAAATTTTATCCAAGGGGTAAGTTCACAGTTTTAACAATATATATTCAAAGTGGTACGTACACAACCCTCGGTAATGTTTTTCTTATGTTAGGAGTCGGTTTTCCAATATTTTGAGCCCATGGAAAAATTGAATTCTTCCAAGGGGTAAACTCATAGTTTTGGCTATTTTTTTATAGATACTTAAAATCTTATAAAAACAAAAAAAAATTGTCACAATGGTTAGTACAAAACCCTCGACAATTTTTTGTAAGATTCAAGTCAGTTTTGTAATATTTTGATCAAACGATTTAATTTTATCCAAGGGGTACGTTCACAATTTTAACCAATTTTTTGCGCATACTAAAAATCAGTTTAAATAAAAATATATATTAAAAGTGGAATGTACACTGCCCTAGGAAATATTTTTCTAATATTATAAGTCTGTTTTTTCTGATATTTTGAGCCCGTTAAAAAATTGAATTCCTCGAAGGGGTAAACTCACAGTTTTGGCCAATTTTTTACGGAAACTTAAAATCTTATAAAAACAAAAAAAAAATTGTTCAAAGGGGTAAGTATAAAATCCTCGATAATTTTTCGTATTATTCAAGTCAGATTTGTCATATTTTTAGCAAGTGGAAAAATTGAAATTTTGTCCAAGGGGTGAGTTCACAGTTTTAACAGAAATATATTCAAAGTGGTCCATACACAACCCTGGGCAATGTTTTTCTAATGTTATAAGTCGGTTTTCTGATATTTTGAGCCCGTTGAAAATTGAATTCCTTGAAAGGGTATATCAATGTTTTGGTCAATTTTTTACGGATACTTAAAATCTTATAAAAACTAAAATATTATTCATAGGGGTAAGTACTAAACCCATGACAAATTTTCGTATGATTCAAGTCAGTTTTGTAAAATTTTGAGAAAGTGAAAAAATTGAAATTTTCTCCAAAGGGTAAAGTCATAGTTTTAACCAATTTTTTGCGGATACTAAAAATCAGTTAAAATATAAAAATATATTCAAAGTGGTACATACACAGCCCTGTGCAATGTTTTTCTTATGTTAGAAGTCGGATTTCCGATATTTTGAGCCCGTGGAAAAATTGAATCACTCGAAGGGGTAAAATCACAGTTTTGGCCAATTTTTTAAGGATACTTTTTACGTTCCAAATACGAGTACGTAAATCGCGCAAGTATACGGTCGTTTACAAGTAATAAAGTGATAAGGGGTGTCGAACCCACGAGGAATTGTTCAATTAATTACCAAAAGCTATCTTGAGACTTTACTTGAGTTCATGTAAATGATGTTGGTGAAATGGTTGTTTGATACTCCAACTAAAGTGAAGTGATTAAGAGATATCTAAGTACTTAACTTGTTAATAAGATAAAGACATCTAGGATTTTACGTCACCTAGTTCAATTCAAGATAAATAACTCGACAATAGATAACTAATGCTTGTGTTTGCTATTCAAGGATTCAATGACGTTCGTATGTATCTTCCGAGTTGCATACCAACCTATCGAATTAAACTAATCCAATTTATGCCTAAATGGACTAAGATCTAATCGAAGCATTAAACTCAAACCTTAAACGAATATGAAACGACCTAGGTATATGTGTATCCTAGAATCGAATCACAATCCAATTTCATAATCAAATCCTCAAAATCACTATGTCTAGCAATCAAGAATCAATAATTTTCACCTCAAAGTTGGCCAAACCTTAAGACGAACAATAAGCACGAAATCGGATTAACGAACACATGTAAGCATCATATCAATCATCATATCATCATTTAATCAAGAATCAAACATAGGATCAATAAAAACCTAGAATAAAGGAGATTAGCTACTCATAGCAATAATTATATCATTCATTACATTAATGAAAGCCATAAATGTAAATGAACAAAGTAAGAGAGTTAGAGTAAGCTTAGGTAGTGAAATCTATATCAACTCCTCCCTCAAGCCTTTGTTGTTCTTCATTCAAAAGTGCAAGCAAAAGTTGGCTTCTTCAATGGAGGCAAGAGATAAAATGAGATGATAGAAGTTGTATATGATTTCCCCACTTAACTACTAACCTAGTGAAAACAATAAATCCCCACATGCCTAAGTTGCCCCAAAAACTATCACAACCAAGACCAAAATGTCCCCTAACAAGTTAAAATTACAATTGGGAACAAGGGGGGGAATTATACAAAAACACCCCTGCTTCCCGCAGACAAATATCTGCTGGTAGCAGGGGTAAACACACACCGCGGTGTGACAAGACTTACACCGCGGTGTGAGTTTCACACACCGTGGTGTGACAGGCAGTAAGTTTTCTGCCCTGCCATACTTACTTCCGAGCAGCATATCTTTTGATTTCGAACTCCGATTGCGGATCCGTAAAGTCCGCAACGTAGCTAACTCACTTATCTATGACATATCCAAAATTCAGCTCATTTGGATCAGTATTGATAAAGTTGTGCATGTTTTAGTGAGCTGCTATCTACAATCTTGTACTATTTGCTTCGGGTTCTTTTTCCTTTGAAGCTCAAGTTTGACTCGTGGGGTGGGTAGAACGACTCGCATTCATTGATACGAAACTCCGAATCACTCTAAGATGTCGCTTCCTACAAATCACGGAGAAAACGATCAAAACACGAACAAAAACTCAAAAACCGAACAAAGGCCAAACGAAGGGGCCAAAGAAGGAAAAACCACGCAAACACGCAAAAGCGAGCAAAACTCGGATTAAAACAAGAAGTTTTGGGCTTAAGAAGGCACGTGATAACGACGTTTTCAATACTTAAAATCTTTTAAAAAAAATGTTCATAGGGGTAAGTACAAAATCCTCGACATTTTTTCGTATTATTGAAGTCAGATTTATAATATTTTGAGCCAGTGGAAAAATTAAAATTTTCTCCAAGGGGTAAGTTCAAAGTTTTAACCATTTTTTTACGGATACTAAAAATTAGTTTAAATACAAAAATATATTCAAAGTGGTAAGTACACAGCCCTGGGTAATGTTTTTCTAATGTTATTAGTCCATTTCTGATATTTTGAGCCGGTTGAAAAATTGAATTCCTAGAAGGAGTAAACTCATAATTTTGGCTATTGGTTTATGGATACTTAAAATCTTATAAAAACAAAAGAAATTACTCATAATGGTTAGTACAAAACCCTCGACAATTTTTTGTAAGATTCAAGACAGTTTTGTAATATTTTGATCAAGTGGAAAAATTTAAATTTAAATTAAGGGGTAATTTCACAGTTTTAACCAATTTTTTGCGGATACAAAAAATCAGTTTAAATACAAAAATATATTAAAAGTGGAACGTACTCAGCCCTAGGAAATGTTTTTTATAATATTATAAGTCGGTTTTCTGATATTTTGAGCCCGTTGAAAAATTGAATTCCTCGAAGGGGTAAGTAAACTCACAGTTTTGGCCAATTTTTTACGGATACTTAAAATCTTATAAAAACAAAAAAAAAAATTGTTCATAGGTGTAAGTACAAAATCCTCTACAATTTTTCGTATTATTCAAGTCAGATTTGTCATATTTTGAACCAGTGGAAAAATTGAAATTTTCTCCAAGGGGTAAGTTCACAGTTTTAACAAAAATAAAATCGGATATTAAAAATCAGTTTAAATAAAAAAATATATTCAAAGTGGTACGTACACATCCCTGGGCAATGTTTTCTATTGTTATAAGTCGGTTTTCTGAAATTTTGATCCCGTTGAAAATTGAATTCCTTGAAAGGGTATATCAAAGTTTTGGCCATTTTTTTACAGATACTTAAAATCTTATAAAAACAAAAATGTTATTCATAGTGGTAAGTACAAAACCCTCAACAAATTTTCGTATGATTCAAGTCAGTTTTGTAATATTTTGAGACAGTGGAAAAATTGAAATTTTCTCCAAATGGTATGTTCATAGTTTTAACCATTTTTTTGCGGATACTAAAAATCTGTTTAAATACAAAAATATATTCAAAGTGGTACGTACATAGCCCTGTACAATGTTTTTCTTATGTTAGAAGTCAGTTTTCCGATATTTTGAGCCCGTGTGTTGGAAGAATTTATTAACTCAAGAACAACTAAGTGATCTTATGAGTTGAGTTAATTAAGTTAGTTAGAAGGTTTTTGATGATAACAAAAATGTGTCATCCGCTAAGTAATGGAAGCTTAGTAAACCTTTGAAGATTGAATACTTGGTTTAAAAGAAGAACATTCAAGAACAGAAGTATTCAAGAAATGAAGATTCAATCTTATGAGAAGAGTGAAAATCATATTAGTGAAAGATTTAAAATCATATTAGTGAAAATCAGCTTAGTGGAAATGAGATGAGTGATAATCAGATAAGTGATCTTGAGATGACTGATCATAAGACTAGTGTATCAAACTAGTGTATCAGACTAGTGCATCAGACTAGTGCATATGACTAGTGCATCAGACTAGTGATCATCAGCGGAGTGGATCCCATCAGCTAAGTGAAATCGGTCAGTAAGCTCTCCAACGGTAACAAGCTAGTGTATTTAATGCGACTGTCAGATCCGTACAACAGTGATCAGATCTGTACAACAGTGAACTGTGCGACAGTCTGCAAAAGTAGCCGTCCAAATTATGACAGTTGCTCAAGGACTAAAATGCAATTTTGCCAACCTTCAACGGGTAAAATTTCAAATCCAAGAGTATAAATAAATGGTAAACTGAAGATTCAAATGTGACTTGCACACTTTCAAGATCAAATCTTTAGAGCAAGAATCCATCAGTTGAGTCATCTGATCATAAGCGGAGTCATCTCATGACGAAGCTATTTGTTGAAGAATATGATTAAACTCTTGCATATCTGAGTGATATTCAACTGAGTGTTGTGAGAAGTAGATATCCATCTTTGTGAGTGATATTACTTCGTAGAATAGGTCTTCTTTGTGATTTTCTATTGTGAATTTGTGGCTTTATCATTTGTTGCAAAAGCGCAAATAGAGATGTACTAGTTACTTAGTGTTTCTAGTGGAACCTAAATCTTCGTGATTTAGAATAGTGGATTAAGAGGATTTGTTCCTGTATAACCACTATAAAAATTCCTTGTGTTATTTACTTTACTTGTCTTGCATTGCATATTTCATAAGCTAAGTAAATACTTTAAAAGAAGAGTCTTTTAAATTGAGGAATTTCTAACTTGGGGTAAAACTTTCTTTGTGCTTTAAAAGTTTAATTGAGTTGAAAACATTGTTTGAAAAACACATATACATTATCCGCTGCATCATTGTTTGAAACTCTGATTATATAAGCTTGATGAGCAAAATCAGTATAGTAGTCTACTCTGTTGAACAAGCTAAGTGCAAAATCATCATAGTAGTCTCACGAATAAGATCAGCTTACTCTGCTGATAAGCTAAGTGCAAAATCAGCTTAGTCATCTTATCTTGCTGATGAGCGAACTCTACTTATAGAAGAAAGAGTTAGAGAAATTTTTAAAAGGTTGAGAGGTCTATTCACCCTCCCCCCACCCCCCCACCCCCCCTCTAGACCTCATCTGACCACTTGGGACCAACATCGTGGAAAAATTGAATACCCCGAAGCAGTAAACTCACAGTTTTGGCCAATTTTTTACGGATACTTAAAATCTTATAAAAACAAAGAAATTGTTCATAGGGGTAAGTACAAAACCCTCGACAATTTTTCGTATGATTCTAGTCAGTTTTGTAATATTTCTATCCAGTGAAAAAAATGAAAATTTATCTAAGCGGTAAGTTCACAGTTTTAACCAATTTTTTGCGGATACTAAAAATCAGTTTAAATACAAAAATATATTCAAAGTGGTACGTACACAGCCCTGCAATATTTTTCTTATGTTAGAAGTCGGTTTTCCGATATTTTGAGCCCGTGAAAAAATTGAATTCATCGAAGGGGTAAACTCACAGTTTTGGCCAATTTTTTACGAATACTTAAAATCTTATAAAAACAAAAAAAATTGTTCTTAGGGGTAAGTACAAAACCCTCGACAATTTTTCGTATGATTCCAGTCAGTTTCGTAATATTTTTATTCAGTGGAAAAATTAAAATTTTATCCAAGGGGTAAGTTCACAGTTTTAACCAATTTTTGCGGATACTAAAAATCAGTATAAATACAAAAATAAATTCAAAGTGGTATATACACAGCCCTGTGCAATGTTTTTCTTATGTTATAAGTCGGTTTTATGATATTTTGAGCCCGTGGAAAAATTTAATTCTCTGAAGGGATATATCAATGTTTTGGTTAACTTTTTACGGATACTTAAAATCTTATAAAAACAAAAATATTATTCAAAGGGGTGAACTATTTTGGCCACGTTTGAATTCCATACTTACCCCTATGAACTATTTTTTAAATTTAAAAGATTTTATGTATCCGTAAAAAATATTCCAAAACTGTGAGTTTATAACTTCGAGGAATTCAATTTTTCAACGAGCTCAAAATATCATAAAATCGACTTATAACATAAGAAAACCATTGTCCAGGAATATATTTTTGTATTTAAATTGAATTTTAGTATCCGCAAAATATTGGTTAAAACTTTGAACCATGGAGAAAATTTCAATTTTTTCACTAGCTCAAAATATTACAAAACTGAATTGAATCATATGAAAAATTGTCAAGGATTTTGTACTTACCCCTTTGAACATTTTTTTTGTTTTTATAAGATTTCAAGTATCCGTAAAAAATTGGCCAAAACTGTGAGCTTACCCCTTCGAGGAATTCAATTTTTCAACGAGCTCAAAATATCAGAAAAACGACTTATAACATAAGAAAAACATTGACCAGGGTTGTGCATGTACCACTTTGAATATATTTTTGTATTTAAAATGATTTTTAGTATCCGCAAAAAATTGATTAAAACTATGAACTCACCCCCTTGAGAAAATTTTAATATTTCCACTGGCTTAAAATTTTACAAAACTTTCTTGAATCTTACGAAAAAAATTTCGAGGGTTTTGTACTTACCCCTATGAACAATTTTTTTTTTAATAAGATTTTAAGTATCCATAAAAAAAATGTCCAAAACTGTGAGTTTACCCCTTCGAGGAATTCAATTTTTCCTCGGGCTCAAAATATCGGGAAACCGACTTCTAACATAAGAAAAGCATTGCCCAGGGATGTGTACGTACCACTTTGAATATATTTTTGTATTTAAACTGATTAGTATCCACAAAAAATTAGTTAAAATTGTGAACTTACCCTTTGGGAGCTCAAAATATTACAAAATTGACTTGAATCACACGAAAAATTGTCGAGGGTTTTGTACTTACCCCTATGATTTTTATTTTTATTTATAAGATTTTAAGTATCCGTAAATAATTTGTCAAAATTGTTAGCTTACCCCTTGGAGGAATTCAATTTTTCAACGGCTCAAATTTCAGAAAACCGACTTATATCAGAAGAAAAACATTGTTCAGGGATGTGTACGTACTACGTACCACTTTGAATATTACATGACACTCAAAAAAAGGTAAACAACATTTATCTTTATGGCTTCTTCCTTTTTTATGCCTCTTCTTTCATCTTTTCAAAAAAAATTGAAGACTTTGTTCAGGAAAGATTTTTCATCCTCTATTCTCTTGCATAAATAACACATAAATAAGGGTAGCTAGCCAAAGAATTTATTAACCCGATCAGAATTCTATTAGGTTCGGGTTAAAAAAACTTGAACCCGTTTCCCATTTTTAATATTAACTAGAAAAATGCACGTACGTTGTACGTGTCTAGTTAATTTCTTGAGTAGGTTTTATTAAGGGTGATTTACACTCAGACCCCCTCAGGTTTGGGCATATTACAAGAAACCCCTTACGGCGTTAAAAACAGACGGAATTTGATGACTCCAGCAAAAAAAAAAAAATTATTTTTCAAATTTACCCCTGGCTAAATATACCCACATGGGGTGTCTATGTAATAATATTATACCACAGGGGGTGTATTTGAAAGATTACAATAACTTCAGTGAGTTACTTATAGCCAACGATCATATTTTAAAAAATGACCAATGGATGTTAATGTTGGCCATATATTTTGACTATAAATTTCATTGGGGTACTTATAGCCAATGGTCATATTTAAATAAATGACCAATGGATGTTACTGTTGGTCATATATTTTGACTATAAATCAAATGTTCACGTGTAGGGATAATACAACTTTAAATCTCGGCGTGCATCTGCAACCATTATGGGTATATTCTTCACACACCCTACACATGAATATTTTGATTATCGATATTTTAAGTATCGTACACTACCTCTTGAATTTGATGATGACATTATCAAATTTGAGGGATGAAATGCAAAAAAAAATAAAAAACATTTGGACTGCTATTTATAACCAAAATATGTGGCTAACAGTAACATCTAACAACCATTTTTTAAAATATGACAGTTGGCTACAAGTAACTCCCTGAAGTTGTAATCTTTTAAATACACCCCATGTGGTATAATATTTTTACATAGACACCCCCATGTGGGTATATTTAGTCAGGGTAAATTTGAAAAATCAAAAAAAAAATTGCTGACGTCATCAAATTCCATCTGTTTTTAACGCCATAAGGGGTACTTGTAATATGCCCATACCTGAGGGGGTGTCCCTGTAATTTTTGAAAGGGGTTTCTTGTAATATGCTCAAACCTGAGGAGGTCTGAGTGTAAATCACCCTTTTATTAATTAGAGTAAAATTAATTTTATTATGTCATAAAATAAAGTAAATTAACCCATTTTTAACACCAACCAAACTCATCATTTTAATTCATTGTTTACCGGTTTAACCCTTTTTTAGACAATTTCTTTTTGCAGTTTTACCCCTTTTTTTAATCAGTTATGACCTATTTTCTCTATTTTTTACGATTTCATTGATTAATTTTGTTTTTTCCTTTTAAACCATTTTTCTACAGGTTTCATCCTGTTTTTGTCGGTTGAACTCCTTTTTTTTTCTTTCTAATTTCACTTGTTTTTACCAGTTTAACCCGTTTTCAACTATTTTGCTCATTTTTTCACTGAATTCACATGCTCTTTTCACCAATTTCAGTTGAACTTTCATTTATTTCACATGTTTTCTTTGACTTGACCATTTTTCACCGACTTTATTAATTTTTTCATTGATTCATTCTTTTTTGATGAATTTCACCCGAATTTTCATAGATTTCAAATCTATTTATTATTTCTGGGGCACTTTTTTGTACTGTTTCACCATTTTTCGCTAATTTCACTTGATTTTTCATTGATTTCACTTGTTTACAACGATTTCATGGAAATTTTTTAGCGATTTCACCATTTTTCTACCGATTGCACCCCTTTTTCAAGAAAAAAAAATTCATTAAAATTCGAAGTTATGCATGTCTTGATATTATTGAATATTCTTTATATTTTGCTGTTCTAGCTAAAGTAAAATATGTACTTAGCTAAGTTATACGTAGTTAAGCTACCTACTATTCAATTTTAATTCTTTTTTTTTTTAACAAAATGATATTTAAGAGAATTTAGAATACATTGTTACATCAAACACTATATCGAATTGAAAATATTACAATGATATCAAAGTAAACTAATTACTAGTATTAAACTAGAGAAAGACTAGTATGAAACTAGAGAAAATACCCACATTCATGGGAGTTGAACCCATGACCTCCTTGTCATGGAGTCTCATCCTTAACCACTTGACTAAGGCCTCATCGGCCCGATTATACATTTTATACCTCCATTATTTAGCCAAAATGAAAACAATGAAAATGAGGGATTGATCGACTACAAAGTAACCAAGCGAAGGTAATTCCTTTTTTCCATTCCTTTTCTTTTGAAATGTTCAATTCAGTTGCAAAGTTCTCTCTAATTTACCTATATAAGGGGAAAATGCAAGATACTCCCCTGTGTTATGTTAAACCTACAAGAAACTACGCTGTGAAAATTTTATTGCGCCAAACTACTTGTTTTTTTAAAAACCCTGCAAAAAACACCCAGTTTGTAAAAAATAGGTCGTTTTGGATCGATATATTTCAAGAAATAATTTTAAAAATATATCACGTGAAGTTGTAGGGACCAACTTGAAGTATTTTAAAAATGGTTTATTGAAATATGTAGATCCAAAACGAACTATTTTTTATAAATTGAGTGTTTTTTGCATGGTGTCTTGAAAACACAAGGAAGTTTGGCGCAGTAAAAATTTCACAGAGTAGTTTCTTGCAGGTTTAGCATAACACATGGGAGTATTTTACATTTACCCTACATTTTTATTCACTCATCGATCTTTTGTGAATCGTTGATTTCATAATATTCTAGTCTCTTAATATGCTTATTTTTACTCTTAATAGTGTTAAATTAGAGCGAATTTTTGTGGTTTGAGTTCATTCAGAAGCTATCACCTTATTTATTTAGAAGATATATAAGTTGTAAATGAATGTTCTGAAATTAATATTTCCATGTTATAAAATTGTGTGACCCTTCTGTTTCTCGTCTCTAGGCTTATAAGATATACTAGGTACAAAGCTCCACGCAGTTGCGTGGAGATGGTGCCCAGATTCAATGGGTTATTTAAGTTTTTTTATACGATTATGTATTACTTTGTCTGCAGTTTAATGTGTGTTTTGCTATTGGATATTTTGGAATTATTATCATAGGGTTGCATATAAGGAATAACTTGTTTTTTTTGGGCTATTTTGTTGTGTCGGTCTTTTCTAAAGAGGTCCTAAATATAAAGTCTTTATCTTAAATTTTAGGATTTGTAATGATAGAGGTCCTAAATTCTGAAGTATTTACTTGTAACATGATCAACCTTATCATCATCAATTTTACCACTCGAATTTAATTTTGAACCAAGCTCGCCTGCAAAATCTTCCTATTTTGAATCAAGTTCCAATTTTAAACTCGACTCACTTACACAATCCTGTAATTTTTTAGGAAATAGAGTGAATAGAGAGTAATTTTTCATAAATACCAAACATGCCAGCATTAAGATAGTTGAAGATGTTGGGGTGCAAAGTGAAGTCATTAAGGTATTTTGAGGGTGCAAAGTGAGAAACTGACCTAATAGGGTGCAAAATGAAATTAAACCCATTCATATTTATATAGGAACATAATCTGCATATAAATATTGAAATAAATTATTAGGGAGAGGTCGGGGTGGCCGCGGCTCAAACACTTCGACTTTCAGGTAAATATGGGGCTAATAGAGTTCGGTGGGAGTGTTGTAATGAAAATGCGAAAAGTACTTAGATTTCATCGAAATAAAGGAAGTATCTTTGGTCGATCAATAAATCGAACGGTTTTCGGCTTATGATCTATAAATGAAAATGATAGTTATATTTTCTCATTTATATGAACTTGTTTTCTATAGCATTAATTTTAATGTTAACATGATTGCGATAGACCCTTGAATTAACTTTGTGCACAAATTTACACGCCTCAACAAGTATGAAAGCTATTCATATATACACTTTAAATGAACGTTTGAACTTACCAAGGGTGTACATAGAATCTTCAAATATCATTTGATTCCAGGAACAAGAACAATGATTTGGCTGAAGTATAGGAACAAAATATGAACTACAAACTTTAATTTCTTAAGGCATTTAGTTGAAAAAACAAAGATTAAATTTTGTAATAAATGCTAGCATATTCATAAAATAAAAGTGCGTGCAAAAATGATCACCAAAACCTGTCATGCAAACTAATGAAAAAGAAAAAGGTTTTCTTCATAGCTTTAATTTAGGCAAATGTGTCTACTTTTCCCAAGTAATGTTTCTTCTCTTCCCTCATCAAAAATAAAATATGCTTTGCTATTTCAGCTAAAACAATAAATGACACTTTTAAGACAAAGTTACAAGGATAAAAAAAAAATTGCAACTCTGAGCAGCCTGTGATCAGATTATGCTCATAAAATAACAACTTTTAAACTTCTATGAAGTAAGAGCAAAGCAGCATTGGCCATTGCGAGTGCACCCTCGTACATTTGATTTCTACCAATAAACCTACAAATGTGGACAAAAATTCACCATGATCGGACTTTTCTTTTAAATTCAGAGGTCTGAATAGGTCATGGACTCTAATACTCGGCATCTTTAAAAAATGAAGAGATGAACACATAAAATACAAGAAAACAAGGAGCGAAATTAGCTCTAAATTAACAGACATGGGAAGGGGTAATGGTTGTAAGAATAACAAAAATTTACTCAAATTCAAAATGGTAAAAGAAACACTCCAAAAGAAAATGTGAATCCAATTGATTGATTCTCTGCTGAAGTTCTCACAATTATCTATTGTTTTCCTCCGACATATGTACTTATACAAATATATCACCAAATAAAAACTAACGAAACTATCCATACACTAAGGCCTAACAAAAATCTCCAAAACAAGCATATATGAATCAAGATTTTCTAAATAATCCTCACGTTAACACAAATTTTAACTACACGGATCGCTTGAGAACTTAACTACAACTGTAAAAGAAAGAACAACACACCTTCTTCATGATCCAGCCCCATTAATTCTGCCTTTATTGTTATATGATAATTCCCGACCATTGATCCTGACCTGAATGCCTGATTCAAATTCATCAGTCCATTCATAACGTAGCTGCAATTAATAAAAACTTCATCAGTCATTCATATTCCTTTGTTTTTCCATACCAATAATTGGAACATTGAAAATCCACTTTCCTAATTACTACTTTAGAGAAAGTATGTACAACTATAAAAGAGTTCAAACACTCACACACTCACACACAAAATTTCAAAAAAAGTTAAAATTTCGAAGGAGAAGTAAAGGTCAGAGCAGTGAAGCTGAAAAAATGAAAAAGTGAAAAAAAATAAAGAAAAGGAAAAGGGAAAATCGTCTGAAAATATCTCGCCTATGGTGGTTCTTGTCTCTCCAGCTCTCACTTACTGCACATCCCACAACAGAAAATTACATTAACGATATCTTTGACAACGCATAGCGGGACTCTACCTTGGAAAGATTCAGTATGCATTATGAAATGATTTATGAAAGATTCAAAAAGCTTCACCCAAGTAAAAATAAACCAAACGAGCTGAATCTCAAACTAATAAGTTATACTGTGAAATTTTTAATTACCTTCAAAGTTGGAAGGTCTGATCATGCTGAATATTCTCGTTACAGAACAAAAAAGAAAAAAAATATAACAAAACTATAAGAAGAAAATCAAAATTAAAAAAAAAACCACAAACAAAAACTGACAGAAGAAATCACCACTGCGGACTCCAAGACCGTCTCTCCCTCCCTCTATCTCTGGTTTCTTTTTCAGTCTGAGTAAATCACACTTTAAGTGTATGTTTTTGGCACTCTGATGCCATCTCTCGTTGTCCCTCTATCCACATCTATTTTATGTAATTGAAAAAATATGGACATCAGTAAGAAAGAAGATAATGGAGAAAAAGGGAAGAGAGACAGGATAAAGCTGAACTGTACAAAAGTGATAGAGACCTTGTACATGCTTTTACATTATGGAAGCCCCTTTGCATTCAGGAAGATGAAGAAAACACCTTTGCATATTGGAAGAAAGCAGCATAACAAAGTATTAAAGTTAAAGCGATAAATGCAAACAAACCTAATCCAATCATTAACTAAATTCCTTTTACCATGAAATCTGATACCCACTGCATACTCAATCATCATTAACTTACACTGAGGCTCAGCAACACCTCAACCAACCCTTTCTTAACCTAATTTGAACCCTAAACACATCCCTAATAAGCTAGACAAATCGACAACAACTAAACACAAAAAGAGGGAAAACAAGTGAAATCTACCAGACAAGATTTATCATATACCTCCATCTCCGAAAGACATGTTTCTCTCTCTCCCATAGTTAGAAGATTCAAAGTTGGTAATCGCTTCTCTCCCACTGCCTGAATCAGAAAATGAAACGGAGATTTGTTGAATGAGATAAATCAAAGAAAAAATGTTCAGTGAAACAGTCTTAAAAGCAGTATGAATTCATTATCATAAAGACCTTGCAGCTTCTACTTCACTGTCGAATATGCCAGGATACATATGCACATGAAACAAACCATTAAAATCTTATACAGAAAACGAATTCCTCTCTCCATTTAAGTAACTATACTATGTCAATTTCCTGATCCTTTATAAAACATAAATCAATTAATACTCAAATAACAGACCATGACACACAATGAATCAAATGGATGATAGTTGATTGTAGCAAATAAAAGATCCAAGACCTGTAACAAATAAAAGATCCAATAAATGCTTAAAGGAAATCCGTACCTTTTTCAAATGAATTGGCCAACAACACATGAAGAACACACAGAGACCAGGAAAACTCCTAAGCCAAGACCAAAAACCATACCTTCAAGAACAAAAAGGTTAGAAAATGCAGAAAAAAGTTTCATTATTAGCTTTGACCTTGTGACTTCTAAGGAAGTTTGAACCGAGCACCAGGGCCTGAACAAAACAAAACAAAACAAAAGTCAACAAAAAAGGCCATAACACTAAATACCAAGACTATAAAAAATTGCAGAAATCGAAAGAGAAAAAACACCAAATTTCAATATTTCTACATTTTAATTAAACCCTCACGAAAGCATCTCCACCTCCCCGCCGCCATGCTCCACCACTGCATAGCTCCAGCACCTGCACCGGCACCCAACCAGAACAGATCTTGGCGGGAACCACGACCTCCATCTCCTTGTCCGGAGTCATCTCTTAAATTGGAACGAACTGTCCATCCAAATCAACAAAATAATAAAACCAAATTGTAGCCCACAACGTCAAGCTTTAACAAAATCCAAGAATCAATTTAATACCTAGCAATTAGACCGCCTCTGTCCCAATATCTCTCCCTGCTCGCACCTCTCTTTTGCACCTGAATCTGTTTTTTGCACACACTTTAGATGTGGATGCATTCTCACAAACGCGTTCTCCTTTTGAAATTTTCTTCCCATAACTCTGGACCAAAGGATTTTGAAGTTCTTGTTCACTGTAGAAGATTTTTGTAACCAACTACAACTATAACGCAAATGATTACAAATTATTGCGCAAATAAATAAGAACACATTGAAATTTAAGAATATGCATCGCTATGAAGAAAATAGGAACATAATGAAAGAAAAAAACATATAAGAAGATGATTAGAGTCCTTAACCTTTCTCTGACGAATACTTAGTTCCATATTAGAGTCCCTTACATTAGAAATAAGATGATTAACAGTATTGTTTGGATGAGATCAATCAAAGAGAAGAAGTGAAACAGTCTTATAAGCTACAAACTTTCCAGCAGTAGAAGAAGAAACTCGGATAATATAATCTATTAGATTTTTGCGTAACCAAAACATTTAAACGTAAGATTGAAAACATACTGTAAAATAACCTTAAATGATTGTGTTCATTACCTCTTTGTGGTATTTGATCGAATATGTTATGTGCAGTATAGAAAAAAATATCATACACCAATGAAATTGATTCCCACAAATGAAGGAAACCATACAGGATTACTTCATTGAAATTTGAAATGGAATAAAAATAGTAATAGAGAAGGGAAGAGAACCGACCTTGGTTGCAAGAGAACTCAACAATGAGGAAAATACGAGAGAGAAATGGAATTGACATCTGTTAGATTGCATCATTGGAGGCAAGGACGTGGAGCATCGACGGCCAAAGTACCAAATGACTCATCCCACACACCTAAGCAAAAATTAGCACGTGAAGGCGGTGGAGAAGACGAATGAGGAGCGGCCAAATTTTTTGAAGCTAATCTGAATAACCAAGGCAAGGAAAAATCCCTTGCTGAAAATCCAATTAAAATCAATCCATACCCAAAATTCCCCCAGAGCAGCCGCAACTTCATTGATAAATCATATTAAATTGTAATCAGAGACGTATCCCCAAGGTAAGGAAAGTTCCCTTTCCTAAAATCCAATTGAAACCATTCCAAACCCAAAATTTCTCCCCAGAGCTACAACAATTCATGGATGAAGAAGATTTTTTATTCCAAATCAAAGCGAAGGAAACAATTTTTATTTTCAGAGGCGTACCAAGGGCCCCACAGAAGAAGGCGGACCGTAATTAGAAAATAAACAAAAAGAGAAACTGAAAATCAGAGAAGCACAACGTACAACACGATGGAGCACGTGAATAAGTGAAACGGCGTTGTTTTATATTTGTGGGGAATAAAAAAAAAACAGAAGAAAATCACCTGGCACTGTTCACCAGGGGGCTACACCCTTATAAGAGATAATATGCAATGCTGGAGCCGTGATTCACAGTCATGGGATCGAATCATGTCTTGTAACAATGATCGATCCGTCCTCTGATGGAGTTTCGAGTAATCTTGTCTTAAATTAATGTTTATGCGTGAATATTTGATGATAATATAGTCTATATGCAAATTTTTACTCTATGAATTTACACAATCTCACTATGAATATGTACTTGCATCTACATGCTACACACATACATTAGTACTACATGCATAATTAACATGGGAGATTTCATATGAACTTTTCAGATCACATACATTAGTACTTCCAGTTTGACTGTGAATTAAGTAAATATAAGCCCAAATAAATTGTGTAGCTAGCCGGCCCATTAGACAAGTGGGTCAATTCATTTACATTTTTAGAGTCTAAATTAATTTCATAAGGTTTTTTCATAATGGAGTTAAAGTCGAAGTGACACATATTTTTGTTTTATTTGGTTTAAATATAATATATATAGATAATATACTACATAAATATATATTCATTGGATTTGGAAACTTAACGGATTGGACAAGATTAAATACATATTCACTTCACTTATATGGATTATATATATTTTTAATCGGATCAAATCCATTCTTTAATTGAATAAAAATTCTAACAAATCGGATCCAATTTGGATTAAAATTCGCACAAATATGATAACCGATAAACTTGAAAGAATACTCATAATATTACTATATGGCGTATGCGCTCTTATATTGTTAGCACAAAAAAATAAAGGCGAGAATTTTACTTTTGGTACCATAAGTTACCCTAATTTAAGGGTATGGTACCATTAATTTTTTATCCGACATATTTTATACCATCACTTAATGATTAGTAACTCATTTGGTACTTCCGTCCAATAATTGACGGAATTCCCAATTTTGGACGAACAATAGATGGAAAATTCACAAAATTGGTTCCATAATTATATATAAAATCTAATTATAAAGTCTAATTGGCTTAAGATATTTAATAATAATAATTTTTTAAATAAGATTCATAATTTAACTATTTTTGCAATTGACTGAAATGCTTCAAACTTATAAATTGTGGGGTAAATTTGTCGGTCCAAAAATATGTGGGACAAACTTTGCCATCAAGCTTTAATTATAGGATCAATTTTGCAAATTTTTCATCCAACATTGGGAATTCCGTCAATTATTGGATGGAAGTACCAAATGTGGAACTGACTGTTAAGTAATAGTAAAAAATGTGTCGGATAAAAAACTTATGGTACCATATCCTTAACTTATTATCACCAAATATGAATTTTCTCTCAAAAATAATGAAATTATAGGGTAATTATTATTTTTTTATGTGGTAGTTTTTCTTTTTTGGTTTCTCAAGGATTTAATCCCTTTCAAGGCGCGTCGGACACATTAAGTGAGAATATTTCCCAACAGGGATTCGAACCTAAGTTTCTTAAGAGTATTTTCTTCTTGTCATGTTTATGGAGGCTAGCTCGTTCAAAATTCGGTTATTCATTTCCAACATGCATATAATGATATGAAAACGTCTCTTGAACCAAAATTACTGAAATACTCCAAAGGCTTTTGCTTGGTTCAATGTATTGAATAAATCAAGAATTCAATTCAAGCATTCCAAAGGTCTAAAGCAACTAAACTCTTTTGATCTTCTTTCCATTTCCACAAGCATAAATTCAACACACGAACATCAATTGATATTTTCAGTAATAATCCATTTTTATAAACATAAATAGATTTTGAGGTTTCGTTCTGAATCTCGCAATGGAAATAGGAAAGCGTAGTAGCAATCCATATGTACCAAAGCATTTACGGAGGAAATGTAAGTTTGTGTATGTTATGATGGAATTTTTATATGCTCTTTTTGCTAGATGTGGATTTCAATTTCTGAGATGCTGCAGTAAAATTACATTTCCACTTTTTCTGATAAAGGTACGCCAATTGAATCACCAATCACATCCTCGAAAGCAGCCAATGCTTATGCTGAAACTTATGGTGTATACGATACAAAGGCTTTAGTATCTGAACTCTGCAAACAATTCTACGGACTCGGTTGGGGTTTAGGTACCGGAGGAAGTGTTTCCGTCAAAGTTTTTGATGATAAAAAATCCAAGTCTGATCAACTCATTGTTATGTCCCCTTCAGGTATTTCTTGTTTTAATTCTTTGTTTTTTTTTTTTTCCCCCTTTTTGGGCTCTGATCGATATTGATCATGTATAATTAGGTGTTCAGAAGGAGAGAATGATGCCAGAGGACATGTATGTGCTTTCTTCTGATGGGGTTGTTTTGTCGACACCCCGTTCTAAGCCATATCCATATAATTCTCCCAAGTGTTCTGAATGCACTCCACTATTTCTTCAGGTATACTGTTTAAGTTATTTAGTTATTTTTTGATTGAATTTTGAACATATCTTTATTTCTAATTTTATTTCAATTTGCGTAATGAAATTATATGACCCTTTTGTTGTCTCTTTTCTAGGCTTATAAGATACGCAATGCAGGAGCCGTGATTCACAGTCATGGGATCGAATCATGTCTTGTAACAATGATCCGTCCTCTGATGAAGGAATTTCGAGTAATCTTGACTAATGTTGTTTGTCTTATAAGATATATGCTTATGTAATTTAAATGGAATTTTTCGAATTAATTTTGCAGATCACACACATGGAGATGATCAAAGGTATTGAAGGTCATGGTTATCATGATGAGCTCGTGATTCCGATAATTGAGAACACTGCAAAAGAAGGGGAGCTCATCGATTCCTTTACAGAAGCGGTATACTCTGTTGTTCTCATTATGTTGTGTTTTATAACCATAATTTTTCATCAAATGGTTTCATTGCAGATTAGATCTTACCCGAAATCAACAGCTGTGCTCGTACGGAATCATGGGATATACATATGGGGAGAAACATGGATTAGTGCCAAGACTCAAGTTAGTATTGTACACGAATGAAGCATTCATCTCTTATATCGAACTCTCTCATGTATTCCTCGCTAAATTCCAAGAATAAGAGATTAGCCTAACCGTACCGTATACCCGGAATTGCTACTCTATCATTGTTTTTATATGAAAAGAAGTGAATTAAAGAAATTACATGATGTCCTTATGTAATACTACTACATTACTTCATTTCAGGCCGAATGTTATCACTACTTATTTGATGCCGCTGTTAAGCTACATCAGTTGGGTTTGGACTGGCCTAGTACACCTGGTAACGATACCATCTGCAGTGTGAACACAGTTCGTGGCCTCTCTTTGAATTTACTAAGGGGTGTTCGAGTAAGCATAGGCTCTTGTGTATCTCCTTCGATTCGGTCTTTGAAATTGTTAATTAGATGTTTGTTTAATGTCTATTTAATATTTGTAGAGCTGCATTTTTCTTGGCATAGACATTACTCATGTCTCATATCTTAGTGATGCTCTTTGTTCTTTGGCCATTCACAAATTGGTCATTATGTTCCGTTCTCAGGTAAGGTTTATCGGTGTTTCTGTTCGATTTAATTTTCCCATGTAGCATATATATATAATTTTAATTTATACAGAGATATACATTACAACTACGGCTATTTGATGATGTACCCAAAGCTCTTCAGATGTGGCATGCTTCTGGCATTAAGGTTGGTTACGTTTTTACTTTATTACGATGTAGCCAAAAAGCATAAAATGTGGCTCTTCTCGTATTTCTTTTCGTTCGAAATTCTACTTACATGCAACAGTATATATAACATGCATGCATATTGTCACTTAATCAAATCAGGTATACATATTTTCTGGCTACTGCAGAAAAGTGCAACAATTTCTCTACAACCATACACATTTTGGTGACCTTAGGAAGTATCTATCTGGATTCTTTGAAGGGTATAATTCCTACTCATTTATTCCTCTTCGATTATCGGTACGTACCATTGTTGTTATTTTCTTATTATTGCTCTATAAATAGAAATGCAAAAGATAAACGAAGCTTCAAGGAGATTTTTCTAACTGTTGGAGTCGACAACCCTGCTGATATACTATATGTGACCGATAACCTCGAAGAAGCCAACGATGCAGAAGCTGCTGGTAAGTTTTTTCATGGCCCGTAATCTTCTTTTCGTGCTTATTCTTATTTTGAACATAGCCCGGCCGTATATATATGATGTTGTGAAATTTTAGAATAATAATGATGAAATTAATGTTTCTCTTGTCAGGTTTGGAAGTGGTATTAATCAGCCGGACCAGAAATAAAGATCTTACACAACAAAATTGGTTTAGGACCGTTGAATCCTTGTTGGAAATATGTTAGTAGTGATTGTTTGGTGTTTAATTGGTGGATGGGCTTTGAGCAGAATAAGAGTTGTCGATTTTATATCCAGGAATTAATAATGTTGGTTATTTGTTTTATTTTTTATTCTAAACTTATGTTATATATATTTTTAACATGAACCAACATTGAATATCTAGCAAACTAGCAATTCTATGAGGGTTGCTAATAAATGAAATAGAAAAACTGATTTTGTGTATAAATTAATATCATATGAAAGTTCAGAGTAAATAAGATATGCACACTTATCTTTTAAAATTTTTAAATATGGCCAAGGATAGTTTAGAGTTTATTTTGACATAATTAACCAGATTTTATAAACCCAAGATTTTATCAAATCCAACTGGGGTTTGTTTATCATGATAAAGTCATAAATGAGGCCAATGGCAAAATGAGGTTATTGGTAGTTAAATTTCTTTGCAATTAAATTCAAATAGATTTCTAATTTAGTGATATTAATATAATGATGTAAATTGCCTCTGATTTATAGAAAGAATTGGAAGAAAGATTCATGCAAGGCACTGGACCTAGACTGTTTTCCATTAGAAGAGATGTAGCCCAATTAACTCAAGGCAATGATTCTGTTAACACCTACTTCACAAAATTGAAATCATTATGGGATGAAATCCAAAATTGCAGGCCAGAATGCACATGTCATAAATTAGATTCCTATTTTCAACATGAACAGTTAATGACCTTTCTTATGGGACTTCAGGATTCATTCTCTAACATAAGTTCTCAAATTTTAATCATAGACCCTCTCCCACCTCTAAACAAGGCCTTATCCTTGATTATTCATCAACAAATTTATTTTTCTTTGGATGTGTATTATGAGATTCAACAAGAGGACAAAGAATATTTGCAAATTTGGACGTTTTGGGTCTAATAATACCCTAATACAGATTTCAATTTATTGATATTGATATTGATATTGATATTGATATGAAAATAAACAATACGTCATTAAAACTTTCAAACTAAATTACAGAAATACTCCAAAGGCTTTTGCTTGGTTCGTTGTATAGAATAAATCAAAAATTCAATTCAAGCATTCCAAAAGTCCAAAGTAGGGCTGAAAATCAAACCAAGTTACTCGATACTCGACTCGAGCTCGTTCGATAAAAGCTCGTTTGAGCTCGGTTCGTCAAACAAATCAAACAAGCTTAAACAAGATTTCTCGTTCGATAACTTTTGAAGCTCGGCTCGAGCTCGACTCGATAAGCTAAAAATTGAAAAAACACATGTAAAATACCAAGCTACTCGATACTCGGCTCGAGCTCGTTCGATAAAAGCTCGTTTGAGCTCGATTCGTTAAGAAATTAAACCAAGCTCAAACACAAAATTTCAAGCTCGATAAAATTCAAACCAAGCTTGAACAACGTGTCGTTCGATACTACTTGGCTCATTTACACCCCTAGTCCAAAGCAACTGAAGCAACTAAACTCTTTTGATCTTCCATCTATTTCCACAAGCATAGATTCAACACACTAATGGCAATATATTCAGTAATTCATTTATATAAACATAAGTTTTTATCCTACTCTCTCCTCCGTCCCTTTTTTTTATTCCTAGCGTTTTACTTTCGACACGAAATTTTAGATAAAATTAAAAAGATAAAACTTTTAGATATTTTTATATACTGTAAAAGTACATGTACGTTGTACGTGTCTAGTTTTAATTTCATGGGTATTTTTCGTAAATTAGAGTACAATTAGCCCTTTTTATGTCATAAAATATCATATATATTCAATTTATTTTTTATAAAATTTATTTTTATTAATTATTATTGTTTTACCCAAAAAAATGATGGCTTTAAATAGTTGTAATAAAATATAAAATGATGATTGATTTAGTCATGACATCTTATAAAATTTGTTCTAAAATAAGATCATAAGAACATTATTTAGTTCATTCTATCACAGTAGTTTTTATGTCAAGTTTATCCATTATTCACCGATGACACATGTTTCATCCGTTTCTTCACAAATTTCACACGAACTTTCATCGATTTCACAAGCATTATTTCTTACTGATTTCACCATCTTCACCAGTTTTCACCAATTTCACCAGAAGTTTCATCGATTCATATGTTTTCATTGTTTATTTTTTTACTAGTTAATATATTTATTTCAGCGATTTTTCCGCTTGTTTTTCCGTGTTTCGTAGACTTTTTTTTTCAATTTAAAACATTTTTTCACCTATTTCACCTTTTTTTTTGTCAGTTAAAGTTCAACTCATTCTCACATATTTCACTGATTTCACGTGTTAATCACCTAAATTTTTCATTGATTAAACATGTTTTCACCGACTTTAAGTTTTTTTTACTGATTTTATCCGTTTCTTTACAAATTTCACCCAAACCGTTTAATTTTTTTCACCGGTTCATATTTTTCTGGATTTACCCCTTTTTTTATCGGTTATAATATTTTTCATTGTTTTCCAATTTTTGGTCGATTTTTTTTGTTTTTTTTCGGTTTAAACCATTTTTCTATCAATTTCACTAGTTTAACTCTTTTTTAACTGATTTCACTCGTTTTTACCATTTTAATCCGTCTTTTTCCTAATTTTCATATTTTTTTCACTTATTTCACATGTTATTCACCTGAATATTTCATTGATTAAATATGTTTTACCGACTTTCCGTTTTTTGACCGATTTTACCCTTTTTCACCGACTTTACCCGTTTTTTACTGGATTTCACTTGTTTCATTTTTTTCTTAAAAATTCAACTCGAGTTCATTTTCATCGATTTCACATATTTTCACCAACTTTACGTTTATTTTAAACGATTTTACCCGTTTTCATCCATTTTTCACAAATTTCACCCAATTTTTTTTATTGATTTCAAATATATTTACGATTTCACATGTACCTTTTCTTTTACCGATTTCACATTATTTTCACCCGTTTATTAACCAACTTCATCTGTGTTCACCAATTCACCCGAATTTTTATCAATTTCGCATGTTTTTATTGTTTTCAGCAATTTTCGTCGATTTCACCAGTTTTTTGACCGATTTTACTCATTTTTCACGAAAAGAATTCGATGAAAGTATGAGGTTATGCATGTCTTGATATTCTTTATATTTTGCTTCTCTAACCAAATAAATATTAAGTACTTAGCTAAGTCATAAGCATTTTTGGTTCATATATAAGTAAGATGCGATTCTATTTGAACTTTTCATTTTTTAGTTTTTTTTTCTTCTTCAGTATAGCATAATGATATTTAAGAGAATTTAATTTTAATATTTTATTTTTAGAGGATTGTATATAATTTATATTGTACTTAGTAAATCTTTCAATGATACAAATAACATAAAAAAACATATTGTTGCTAAATTAAAATAATTTTACAAATATATTTTAGGAGTTATTTAAAATAACAGTGTTTTTTTTTTATTATGATATTTTATGTGTTATATGAGAAGAATATTGAAATTATAAAAGTTGATGTAAAAGATAATTTTAAATTTTAGGAGTTAATGTAGGAAATAAATATAATAAGATTTTATGTCTAATTATACCTTTACCATAATTAATATAAAAAGATTCCATGTCTAATTATTCTTGTACAATTATTTTTACATATTTACCATTGAATTAAATATCACTTTACAACTCAAATAAGGATATATTAGTTTTCACAAAAAAAGGAAAAAACTTAAATTATTCACACTTTTATAATAAGTATAGATATATGCCCTTAAATATAGTGATGGATAGTTAGTGGTGTCAAATCATTACTTAATGGTATATAGTGTTTTTGAGAAAAATAATTTCATTTATAAAAAAAAAACTTTATTTTTTGGATATCCATAAAATGAAATAGTACTCCCTCCGTCCTTTTATTTTTTGCTCATTTTTCTTTTTGAGATGTCCCAAAACAAATCATTTCCTAAAATATAATTATTTCTTCTAAAATACCCTCTCACATAAAGTAATGATTTGACACCACTACCTCTCCACCACTACCTTTAAGAAAATAAATGTAAAAATATCTAAATTTTTACTTTTTCAAAGCTCTTCCATATCCCTGATCTCCTCTGTCCACTTTGCTCCTCTGCCCCTGAGAGCCTTGACCACATTTTTCTTCATTGTCCTTTCACTAAAAGGATTTGGTTTTGCTCTAAATGGAATTTCAAATTATCTTCGGTTTCACATTTATCTATTGCTAACTGGATTGCATCTTTTCTTGGTTGCAGGTCTGATTTTTTCCCACCAGTTGTGTCTCGTGAGGAATTTGCTATCTTCTCAACAACCGCAATGGAATCAGTCTGGTTCTACCGCAACAACCTCATTCATGGCAAAGACCCTTTGCCTTTCCATGTTCTCCTTAATTCCATTGAAAAGAAGGCCCTTGACCACTGGAATGCACAAATTCAAAAGTCCTTCCACGCCAAGAAAGGTCCCCTCAGTCTTTGTTGGCAAAAACCTCCTCCTGGCTGGATTAAAGCGAATTCAGACACCACTTTCTCCAATGGGGCTGCTGTTGGTTCTTTTATCATTCGCAACTCAAATGGCTCCATCACTCAAGCTAAATCTTTCTTGAACAATTGCATTGATGTTGATTCTGCCGTAGCTATTGCTTGAAACTGCTCGTTTCCTCGACCAGCTGAATATTGATCAAGCTATTTTTGAATGTGACAACCTCAACATTATCTCCATGCTGCTCTACCCGGATTCTACTTTTGATTGGGCTCCCAAGCACTTCTTGATTGAAATCAAAAAAAATTGGTTCAAATGGCCAAAATGGAGATTTAAATTTGTCTCTAGGAATCTTAATCGAGCTGCCCACAATTTGTCTAATTGGGCTAAACTCAATTTTTGTACTGGTTTTTTTTGCACGGACCAACTGCCTACTTCTGTTTTTTGCGACGAGAGCTATCCCCTAGTCGATAGGTTGTAATTGTTATTTGTGTACTGTTTTTCTTTTATGTTATTCATCAAAAAAAAAAAAAAACTTAATTAATCTCATAACAAAAACTCAAGAAAACGGGATAAATGCAGGAAACTACCCTCTGTGTTATGAGAAACTGCACAAAACTATCATGTGAATTATTTTTGCATAAAACACCTAATCTCCGTTAGTTACTAACACCGTTAATTTTTGCATAATTTTATTTGAGTAAAAACTCCCTTGTACTTTTGAACATTTGCACAAAACCCACTTGTATTTTTTACTGTTTGCTTAAAATTCCCTTGTACTTTTGAACGTTTGAACAGAACTCCCTTGTACTTTTACATATATCTAGGGGTAATTTAGAAAATTCAATTAAAAATTAACGGTGTTAGTAACTAATGAAGATTGAATATTTATGCAGGGTTTTTTAAAGTACAAGCGAGTTTGATGCAAAAAAAAAAAAAATTCACAGTAGGATCGTGCATTTTCTCCCAACAAAACAAACAAAAGAGCACAGAGGTAGTACTATTTATAATCACCTCCACTGTTGATAACAAACAGCTCAAAAGATTTCTAGGTTTCCTTGTGAATCTCGCAATGGAAATAGGAAATTGTAGCGGTACAAATAGACCAAAATATATACGGAGGAAAGGTAAGTTTGTGTATGTTATGGAAATATTATATGCTCTTCCTCCCTCCCCTGTTTCTTCATGTTTGCAAGTTGTGGAGTTTAAAATTTCCCCTTTTTTGAGAAAGGTACAACAATTGAATCACCAATGGCATCTCCAGAAGCAGTTTATGCTGAAACAAAGGTTTTAGTAGCTGAACTTTGCAAACAATTCTACGGACTCGGAATGGGTTTCAGGTACCGGAGGAAGTGTTTCCATTAAAGTTCATGACTTTACAAAATCAAAGTCCGATCAACTCATTGTTATGTCTCCTTCAGGTATCTCTCTTATTCATTTTTTTTTTTGTTTTGTTTTAATTATTTGTTTTTTTGGCTCTGATATTGACTTTATGTATTTAGGTGTTCAGAAGGAGAGAATGGTTCCAGAGGATATGTATGTGCTTTCTTCTAATGGGGTTGTTTTGTTGACCCCCTTACCTAAGCCATATCCTTATAAATTTCCTAAATGTTCTGAATGTACTCCACTGTTTCTTCAGGTACATTTATTTAGAAGATATGTAATGGATGTTCTGAAATTAATATTTCCATGTTATAAAATTGTGTGACCCTTTTGTTTCTCGTCTCTAGGCTTATAAGATACGCAAGGCTGGAGCTGTGATTTACAGTCATGGGATCGAAGCGTGTCTTGTAACAATGATCCGTCCTCTGATGAAGGAGTTTCGAGTAATCTTGTCTTAAATTAATGTTTATGCGTGAATGTTTGATGATAATGTAGTCTATATGCAAATTTTACGATATGAATTTACACAATTTCATTATGAATATGTACTTGCATCTACATGCTACACACATACATTAGTACTTCATGCATAATTAACATGGGAGATTTCATATGAATTTTTCAGATCACACACATGGAGATGATCAAATGTATTGAAGGTCACGGTTATCACGATGAGCTAGTAATTCCCATAATTGAGAACACTGCAAAAGAAGGGGAGCTTATCGATTCTTTTACTGAAGCGGTATACTTTCTTAATTACAACATTTGATTGTCATTTTTTTTTATCATGGTTTGGTGGTCTCATTATAAGTAGGTTCATATGTGGTCATGTTTTGCTTATTGCAGATTAAATCTTACCCGAGATCAACAGCTGTGCTTGTACGGAATCATGGGGTATACATTTGGGGAGAAACCTGGATTAGTGCTAAAACTCAAGTTAGTGTTGAGTTTGTTTGTTCATTGTATCTTCTATCTGAAACTTTCTTATATCGAACATTGTTCTTTTCAGGCTGAATGTTATCACTACCTGTTTGATGCCGCTGTTAAGCTACATCAGTTGGGCTTGGACTGGTCTACTCCGAATCGCGTTCCTATTTGCAATGCAAACACAGTTTGTGGAAATTCACAAAGGAATGTTCAGAAAAGGTTTCATAGTTCGATTGATACGACTGACCCCCCACAAGTAAGTTAGTTACACGTGTCTGTCTACTGCTTCCTCGAAGAAGATCCTAATCTTCCATCTCTATGTAATTTTTAGTAAGGGTGTTCGTAAGTTTAAAACCAAACCAAAATCTCGGTTCACCATTTTGTCAAATCCGAATTGCATATGTTAAGATGGATAACCAAACTCTGCACACCCTTATAGATGTTTGTATGGTTATATTCTTTTAGCTGTTTAATCTGAGAAATGGTACATGTATGGGTTCTTCAGTCATTATAAATAATTAACATGTTTCTATTTGTTTTGTAGTGCTGCATTCTTCTGGAAATAAAAGCTCATAATATGTGGCACGCTTCTGGCTTTAAGGTTTATGATTAAACAACATTTTCTTTCGTGTTTCGATTTGTTTAAATTTCTATTGTTCGACAACACTTGTAACCTTATGTACTTGTATAACTTCAGGTGTATACACTTTATAATGATTTGTGTTCAGTTATTCTGTATATTCCCTTCTGATAGGCAATTTTTAGCAACCAACAAATCTGATTTTGTAGGATGGAAACAAAGAGTTTTTCAGGATTAAGAGAAACACACAGCTGAAGAAGCTTATGAATGATTACTGTGACCGTCACTCAGTGGAGTATAATTCTCTTGTATTTCTGTTTGATGGCCGTCGTCTCCGAGGGGACCGAACTCCAGATGAGGTCTCTTCTCTTTCTCTCTTGACAATGTAGTTTTAAGTCATTATTATTTCGAAATACATGTAATTTAATTACAATTCTAATCCTTACAGCTGGAAATGGAGGACGGTGATGAGATCGATGTACTTAAGCATCAGTGATCAGACTGGAGGCACAACTCCTTAGCAAGTATGGAGATCTAGAGAGGGTGTGAATTGCAATATAAAATTAGCTCGTTAAACTTCTTCTAACACATGATACCTAGCTAGTTCATTAGCCTGAACGGTTACGTATGGTTGCTAATTGGTTAACTTTTGTCAAACTTGGTTTGTAGTTGTGCGATATGTTTCTAATTGTGGCATGCCAATCGAGCTTCGATTGTTTTGATTCTGCTTGTTTGTTGCCTACTTTTCTTCTCATTTCTAATGAGAGATGATGATATCCATTCGGATTTAGTTTATTGGTTCATGGCTGTCTTTATTATGTTATCTCAAATGATTGACATGTTTGGAGGCACTAGAAAAGTGCACGTACGTTGTACATGTCTAGTTAATTTCATGGGTATTTTTTGTAAATTAGAGTAAAATTAATTTTATTATGTCATAAAATAGAGCAAACTAACCCATTTTTCACCTATTTAATTTATTAGTTTAATTCATTATTCATTTGTTTAACCTATTTTTTTAGCTGATTTTATTTATTTTTACCAGTTTAATGTTTTTTCCACTATTTTAGCCATTTTTTTTATCGGATATAACTTATTTTCACTGTTTTTACGATTGTCATTTTATTTTTGCCGTTTTAAACTTCCACCCATTTTTATCATATTAATTTGTTTTCACCTATTTCGCACATTTTTTTCACTGATTTCACGTTCTTTTCACCAATTTCACCTGAATTTTTATTGATTTGACACATTTTCACCGATTTTATTTATTTTTTCACCAAATTCACCTGATTTTCATTGATGTTGTCGTTTCACCGGTTTTTATCATTTTTTCATGAATTTCATCTGATTTTTCATCGATTTCACATGTATTTATCGATTTCAGGGGTATTTTTTTATCGATTTCACCCAAATTTTCATCAACTTCGTCAGCATTCACTAATTTTATTTTGACATAATTAACCAAATTTTATCAAATCCAATTGGTGTTTGTTTATCATGATAAAGTCTCAAATGCGGCCAATGGCAAAATGAGGTAATTGATAGTTAAATTTCTTTGCAATTTAATTGTATTCGAAAAGATTTCTAATTTAGTAATATACTAATATAACGATGTAAATTGTGTCAGTAAAAATATCATCTTTAATTTTTTTTTAAATAAAGTAATCTTTAATTGAAACGTTTGTTTTTTCAAGAAACTGACTAAATAATATTTACCCGACCATATTCTTAATCAGGGTCGGGTTGGAAAAAACTTAAATCAGTTCTTACTTATTTAGCCCATAAAAAAACAACGAAAATGAGAGATTGATCTATTACCTAGGCCACCTCTGGAAAAACCCAAGGTAATTCCATTTCTTTGTACGGTTCTTGTTCTGTTAATTGTTCAATTGAATTGCCTCTAATTTGCTTTTGTAATTACATTTTAATTCACTCCTTATCGTTTATGATCCGTTGTTTTCATAATGTTTCAGTCTCTCTAAGTATACTGTTTCTTACTATTAAGTATTAAATTATTTGGTTCTTTCTAATAGCTGAACACAATTTGTTTTTTGTTGGTTTTAGTTTAAGTTTTTCTCAAATTATCCGTTTTCGTGGAAATTTCGTTCTGGGTATTGTAGTTTATTTCTCAATATTTTTAGTACGTTCCCTATTCTGAATTTTGAAATTGAAACAATTCAGTTGATATTGCTAAGAGCAAGTATGGATCAGAAAATGAAAGTGTACATTTGGGACATGGATGAGACTCTTATATTGCTCAAGTCCTTACTGGATGGAACATATGCTGGGGCTTTTAATGGTTCAAAGAATGTTCAAAATGGTGTAAATATTGGCAAACTTTGGGAAAATCATATTCTTCGAGTTTGCGATGAATATTTCTTTTATGAGCAAGTAAGTATTTAATACTTTCTTTCTTGTTCCATTTTTCGCTTTGATATGTTCTGTAATTTTTATTCATTTCTTCTATGCATTTAGATTGATAGTTCTAATCAACCGTATCTTGATGCCTTGAACCAATTTGACGATGGCATAGACCTTTCTGATTACAACTTTAGTGCCGATGGTTTTAGCCCCAAAATTGATGCTCATAACCAACGTAAATTGGCATATCGTCATCGTGTGATAGCTGAGAAGTATAGGAAGGTACATTTACTTATCCTTTTGCTATAGTAATTTGTAGTTCTTACAAATATTTTGTTTTTTATTGGTGTGATTTAATGCTGGAATCAAGAATGTTAGTGGGGGATAAAGAAGCACATTTCTCCCTTTCATTATCGTCAATTCAATTAGCGTCATTTTGATTGAGGAATTTTATTATTCTTGGACAAACTCTTTAGACTTGTGGAATTAACTTTCTTGCTTTTGCAGGGGTTGCATAATATTCTAAATCAAGATCTCATAAAATTGTGGGATACGCTCTATGATATGACTGACACTTATACAGATAGATGGCTTTCTTCAGGTATATTGTGCTTTTGTTTTACAAGCCATCATAATAAAAGTTTTCGAGTGGAGAATTCCTTTGTGGTTGTTTATTTTGAAAAAAGTTTGACTTTGCACTTTTTGTTGCTAATAAAATAACCTGTCAATAACTTGCCAAATTGTGTTTTTGATAAACCAAATTAAAAGAGTTGAAGTTCTTTCTTATTCTACATAGAGCACAGCATGGGACAGGGAATGCTGGGATTGCATGGGGTAGGGGTGGGGGTGTGATTGGCATAAAAAGGGCCTAAATTCAAGGCTATGATTTTTTTTTAGCACTGATCATGAAGTTCATATATATGAAATTATGCGTGTCTACTAGTAATCTTTGCTATTCTCTTTTTGCCTGAAATGAAACACCCACAAAAGCACGTTTTTAGTTAAATAACGGCTTTTAGTGTTTCAATTACTTGTTTAGACACAGTTTTCAGTGATTAGTTCCTAATATTTTCAATAGAGTGCTATAATTTCTACAAATTAACGGAGAACTTTCTAAATGGGCTTCACTTGGATGAAGCCCTCGCCTGCTTTGTGCTTTAGCCCAAAGACACCGTTGTGCCGTAGTGCGTCTTCCACTCTTAATAAATATGGCAATAAGTTTACCTTCAAGAATAGGTAAAAATTGATGACTTAAAGAAGTTCCTTATTACATTGCTGAACTATCGATAAATTGTGTTTCACTCTTCAAAGAAAATAACCTTCATCAGTTCCCTTTATTTAACTGGTAAACTAGGTTAATGGAAGGTTTGTCTCTCTCGTTGGATCTCCTTTTGAAATTATCGAATTGAAAACTTTTGTGAAATTCAATTATATGCCACAAGTTGTAACATTTGCTCAAGCCAATATTTACGACTTAGTTCCCATTGTGGCTTTGATATAATTGGTTCTTGACAACAGCATTGAGCTTGTGACTTCCAAGGTCTTGTTGTGGTTAAGTATCATACGATAAATATCTGAATTCCCCTTTCTTAAATGCTTTTGCTTGACCGCCTAACTTATTCTTTTCTAATGCAGCTAGAGCCTGCTTGGAGCAGTGCGCGGGTCAGAAAAGAGATATTACTACCTCCATAAACTCAGCTAATGCTTATGGTCAATTTCAGCATGTGAATGTCCTAGTTACATCTGGACAACTTATACCCAGCTTAGTCAAATGCCTATTCTTTCGTCTCGACAAATTGATAACTTGTGATAATGGTTAGTTCATTTTTGTTGAGAATAATGATTTTTTCATTGCTCTGTGGTTACAGCTCTTCTATATTGAGTCGAGCATCTGTTTCAAGATACTCCCCTCGGGAATCTTTTACTTCTTCACTGGCATGTATAAGTTGCTATACAAATTCTTCTCCACAAAAATTGCGAAATATGATGCCCCAATCTTAGTTCTAGTCTTGACTATGCAAGTAAAGAGCTTCAAATTGACTACATCTGCCTTGTTTTTCAGTCTATAGCTCTTGGGATGTGGGGAAGCTTCAGTGCTTCTCGTGGATCAAGGAGCGTTTCGATGGGCCGAACGTCCAATTTTGTGTCATTGGGGATGGTTGGGAAGAATGTGAAGCAGCCGAATCTATGAGGTGGCCGTTTGTCAAAGTTGATCTACAACCAAACAGTACCCATCAGTTTCCAGGTCTCACCCCTGGAGATTTAAGACATTATTTCTCTATCGTGTATGGAACAACTGATGAAGATGATGAAGGAACTGCAGTCGTAACACAATGAAAGCATGTAATGGATGATTGTTTTTCGATTTTCAAGAAATCGTACGATATTACTTGCATCGTTGTTTACAAGAAGTATTTGGCTTGTAAGTGAAATCAAGATCAAGAAGATATAAAACTAGAGTTGTTTGAAGACATTGGTTGTGTATTTTATTAAAAAGCTAGCAATTGTCTGCAAATATAAATTATATAAAAAAATCGGGCACACGTGTCAGATGCTTCCTTTGGTGTATCCAACACTTCTAAAAAATTGGGCACACGTGTCAGATGCTTCCTTTAGTGTATCCAATACTTCTAAAAAATCGGGCACACGTGTCAGATGCTTCCTTGGCTAAGCATAGAGATATAGTGCTCCAAGTTATATCCTAAGGACGAGGCGAAGCCGAGAACCCAAAACTTCTATTTTATATCTCACATGCAAGGTCGAGCTGAGAACCAGCGTGCTCCATTTTATATCTAGCTCAGTGATTGTTTCTGGAGCTCGCGACCTCCATTTTATATCTCGCCCAAGATACGAGTCGAGAGCTCGTGCTCCGTTTTGTATCTCCCTCACATGTTTGAGTCGAGATCTCGCATGCTCCACGATATATCTCCCCCATTAAAGACGAGGATAGAATCCACATGCTATATACATAATACTTAAGAGGACAAGTCGAGAGCGTGCATGCTCTATCTTTTAAGACTTTATTGCAAATATTACATAAAATTTAAATTTTTATTGATTACTAAATAGTTTAATGTAATTTAAGCATGCCAATCATTGAACTATTTTTTTCCAAAATATACTCAAAATTTCGAGAATTCAGAATTTGAGTCAAAACTGCATGAATTCGGTCAGATCCGTCCTTTTATAACAACTTGCAATATAAATTACGAATATATTACAAGAATTCTGAATTAAAGTCACAACTGCAAATTAAATTGGTGGTAAATCTTAATTGAACTTTAAAGGCAAAGTTGCATAGTTGGGGCAAGAAAAGTAGGAAAGTAGTAACTATAAATAAATAAATATATAAAATTATGTAAATTAAATAGAAAAGAAAAGGAAAGACGCGGTTTCAGAAAGAAAGAAGAAACGGAAAAGTCAACTTGAGTTCATAATCATATCATATCATGTGGTCTCCAAGTCAAAAGTACTATTCCTTATAACTTCAGATTCTTTACAGATTATTTTCTGAAATAATTACAATTCAATCTTCTCCATATCTGCTTTTACTTTCTATATTTAATTCTACTAATAAATACACACACTCATATATTTATATAAATATACAGTTCCATCATTTTCTTGATTAATTCAGAGCGTTTATGAATAAAGATTTGATTTTTCTTAAGACCAAGAATACAAAGTCATGACAGGAAGAGAGATTTTTAACAAGATGAAGGTCAGTAATTCTTTTATTTTTCTTCAGTATTTCATCTTTAATTTTGTACATATGATTTTTTAACAGTCTTGATTAATAATTCCTTATAAATATATAAATAGACCTCCTCTGCTTTTTCTATTAAGATGTTGATTTTGATCCTCTTCCCGCAGAACCCTTTTATTTTTTTGGGGTTTTTCTTTTTATTCCTCTGTTTTTTTCTAATCAAAGGATTGAATCTAATTATCTGGAGAAAAGAAAGAAGAAGTAATTGATTAACACCGACTTTAATTTGCATAATTTGTGTGTTTTGTGTAATGATCCAATAATTTTGTTGACTGTCATTAAGAAAGACATATTGGGTAATTTAACTATTTTTGTTATATAAAAGTAGGTAAATTACCTTCTATGAAAATAATATACAGGTAAATCGACTCCTTCAGGCTTGTAGTGTTGTTCACGCGCGTGAAGAACTAACTACATTCAACCCTTAATTTTGAGGCATGAAAAGACTATAACACCGTTCACTCTATCGAATAATATTCAATTAGATTAATTATTCTTAAAATACATTAATTATCCTTTAAAATATAAACCTTAAAAAAAATATAACTTTTTAGGTTAAACTAGGTTGCAAGATATATTTTGAGAAACATATAGTTTGCCCTTTGTTTAAAGAGGGGTGGTAAAATGCCCATTAAACATATTACAGTGAGGTATCATGCTTTATGAAATGGTCCAAAATTTTGACGTGTTAGAACAAATAAGGTAACATGTGATTTTGGACGAGGGTCTTCGATCAATGACCGATTTCTAGGTTTTGTCGTATATCGATAAGAATATTGAAAGTAAATTTTCCATATATCTAACTATTCAGGAAAAGGCATGCTTTTCCAGTTCATCCACATCCAGTGCAGGAAAAGGCAAAAGCAAATTATCAAAACACATAACTCATGGCTTCCATCTAATGAAAGGAAAAGCTAATCATGCCATGGAGGATTGTTTGGTTTCCGAGTTTAAGATAATTGACGATAACGAGTTGGGTCTATTTGCAATTTTCGATGGCCATATGGGACATGATGTTGCAAACTACTTACAAGATCATCTCTTTGGCAATATTTTGGAACAGGTAGTTAATTGTACATACATACCTCTGTTTCTTTATTACCCCTTTCGTTTAATCTATAAATTTAACTTTTTTTTTATGTAAACAGCCCGACTTTTGGACAAATACGGAGAATGCACTAAAGGTTGCTTATCAGTCGACTGATAAGGATATAATAGAGCAGTCCTTTCACTTGGGGAAAGGAGGGTCGACAGCAGTTACTGCCATATTGATCAATGGGCAAAAGCTCGTAGTTGCTAATGTGGGAGATTCTCGAGCTGTTTTGTCCAAGAAAGGCGTTGCCAAGCAACTATCGGTCGATCATGAGCCGAGCAAGGAAAAGAAGATAATCGAGAGCAAGGGTGGATTCGTGTCAAACCTACCAGGTAAGTGTATTTTGGTTTGTTTCGACATTTTTGGACGTTTTTAGAAGGGTATTTTAGTCTTTTATCTGAATGTGAGGGTATTATAGTCTTTATCTGAGTAAATGGCATGTACTTACAATAGAGTTGTTCACCCTTATGACATATTCCTGAGTAGTGAAATGCAAAAATACCCCCTATGCTTTGCCTAATTGGCAAAAAAAATCTATTTTTGCTATTAGCTCTATTTCCGGGGCACTTTTTGAAGAATTCTTGTTGTAGGAGTACTAGAATTCTATCAGTACATTATAGCTATTGATTGATCTTGATACGATAAAAGTCATATTCTTCTAACTGTCTCGATTTAAAACATCATCTTAAGTTTCATGTGGTGTATTGTTATATATGATTAGTTTATCCTCTCATAGTTTGTAACATGTTAACGTAAACGAGCCTTTCATTTAACACATTTACTTATCTAAAAGCCGAGAGATTGTGATTAATTCCGACAGGCGATGTCCCTCGAGTTGATGGCCAACTTGCAGTGGCCAGGGCCTTCGGTGACAAAAGCTTAAAGAGACATCTTAGTTCAGAGCCGGATACAACCACGGCTATAATAGATGACGAGGTTGAGTTTGTCATTTTAGCTAGCGACGGATTGTGGAAGGTGGGATCTCGTCACCAAAAAAATTATATGCTTTTGAGTCAAAAAAGTATAGTTCTTATTCCAACTTGTTTATTTGTAGGTAATGTCGAACCAAGAAGCAGTAGAATCTATCAGAAGCACTAAGGATGCACACTTGGCGGCAAAGCGTTTGATCGATGAAGCGATTTCGAGGAAAAGCAAAGATGATATCTCCTGCATTGTTGTGAGGTTTCATTAGTGTGTATGTAATACATTACGTTTGCTTCAAAAAGAAATAAATGATTTGAGGAATTGATAGCATGTATTCATTATATATATTGTAAATTGTTTAAAATTGTTTCTCTTGCTCCAAACCGGGATGTATCGTCTTAGATTTAAACTTATTTGTTTCTTTTTTTTGTATATTTAGAGGTGTATATATATTTGTTTCTTACTGATGCTTAAGACATATCATCCTAGAATATGAGCAAAGGGTGAAAGAGGGTTTCATGAAATGCTAAATAGTGGTATATTATAAGAATGTTTCGTCTAAGTTTAAATTGAGTTTGTTGTCAAGCTTGAAATTGTACTTGTGCTTGAACGAACTTTTAAAGACAATAACATTTGTATGTTACACAATGAATTAATAATTCCCGTTTGATATTTTTACAAGTATTTTGTCAATGACCGGTAAGCTACAAGAACTGGTCCTACGAGACACAAATGATAATGATTACTTTAGAGATAGGATAGAGGAATAATGGAGCAGTAGATTTGAACTGGAAGAGGTCATAATCGGTGAGAAATGAGAGAGGGTTTTTTAGTGAATTTAGGAACCAAAAGGATAGAATGGCCTCAAAATTTAGAGTTGGAGGGATAATTTAGTCATTTCATTGATAATTATTAATCGTGAGTACTAATTGTATTATGTTATATATACTCTGATGGAAATTTCTTACTTAAATCTAGTATTGAAATTTTTCTTAGATCTTATAGCTAAAAATGTATCATAACATTCAATATGAAAACATAATTTCACCAAAATGAATAACGTTAGTACATTCTTATTCTTTACCTATGTAATTTTTTTAATATTTTTAACAATAAAAAAGACTTCTTTTGAGTTCAAACTTCTAAGTGGCGTCCACTTGTAAACAAAAGCAATGTGGCAGAAATATGCCATGCAGTTCCACGTGAAGTCCACGAGGGCCCAACTCATGCTTTCACACGTGGCACACATACTATGGGCCAGCCGGTGAAACCCAGCAAAACAAGACAAAACCACAAATGGGCTGAAGGACGTCGAGGCCCAATTTTTATTTACAATTTTATTCTTGATAATTCCAAACTTTATTACATCAGCAATATAATAGAAACGACAAAGTTTCACTAACGTCCACTGAATTTGAGGGGCTAATTATAAAAAGCAAAAAGCAAAAATGTGCATTGAGGACAAAGATGGTACCGTACCTCACATTAACTAACACAAAATACATGCATCAAAATAGTTAAAAGCTAGAGAAAAACAGTAACACAATATACGAGAAACTGTTTTTACCATCTCACGTGTGTAGAAAGCTTAGTACACTTAATCAATCATTAACTGAAGAGAGTAATAAGGGTTGTGTAGAGAAAACTTGACGGGGAAATGTTGGATACTATCATGTGTTATGCGTAATCTACGCAAAATTATTTTGTGAATTTTCATTTGTACAAAATTATTTTGTATTTTCAAAACCAATATATAAAACACACAATTTATGTTAGTTACTAACACCAATTTAAAAGTACAATTGTACAAGGAAGTTTTGTTCAAACGTTCAAAAGTATAAGGGAGCTCTACGCAAACATTAAAAAATACAAGGGAGTTTTTTGCAAATATTCAAAAGTACAAGAAAGTTTTGAGCAAATATTCAAAAGTACAAGGGAGTTTTATGCAAACAAAAATTATGCAAAAATTAACGGTTTTAGTAACTAACGGAGATTGAGTGTCTTATTCAGGGTTTTTGAAAGTATAAGGAAGTTTGGTGGAAAAAAAAATTCACATAATAATTTTATGTGGGTTTCTCATAACACAGGGTTATATCGCCTGCAAAACTATTACTCATTTGAATTAGAATTAATATAAGGTAAATTGTGTACATGCTCACAGTCTCATAATATGAATTATATTACATTTCGTAACAAATACTCCCTCCTTTTCATTTTAATCACATTTGATCTTTTCACACATATTAAGTGACTCAATAATTAGTCACTTTTTTGAGATATATATCAAAAATATCCTTTCAATGATTGTTTTAGTTAATGTCATTCATTTTTGTGCACTCTACTTTATAGTATAAAACTAAAAGCAAGAAAAGATAAATTGAAAAAGATACATTGGGAAACCAAATATGACAAGTAATTTGAAACATAATTTTTTTGCAAATATGTCAATTAATTTAAAACGGAGGGAGTACCATGATTAATGGTAAAATGCCAAAATAGGTGAAAATAAATACAAAACCACCTAACAAATCGAATTTGATAAATATATAAGGGTAAAAATTGGTGTAATTAGGTCGATAGATTGTCAAAATAGTAAAATAACCCTAATAAATCAAAAGTAAAATTTGCTAATACTCAAAGAGTCGAGCAAACTTGGTCTGAGCATAACCAATCTGTACCAAACAAAGACTACATATTCAATCCCTTTTGACTACTAGAAATATTACCCTAACTATGTTTATTTATTCTTCTAATTAACACTAATGTGAAGTACTTGTCGTGTATATTAATTTTCTTTCATAATATTTTCCAATTGTTTTTCGGGAATTCATGTTAATATAGATAATATTATTCTCGATCCACGTATCATATAAATCCTCTTTATTACATCAGTGTCCAAAAGATATGCAATAAATTTAACTCCCTGTGTTATTCTAAATAGGTAATTTAACTCCCTGTGATAAATAAAAGGGCAAAATACCTCCCTGTGATATTCTAAATAGGCAATTTAACTCCCTGTGATAAGAAAAATAGCAAGATAACTCCCTGTGTTTTTATAAAAGAAGCACATTGCCTCCTTCTAAATTGATCATTAATTCATATCACAGGGAGTTAAATTGTTCATTATTTCATTTCATAGGGAGGTAAATTGCCTATTTTTATATCACAAGGTGGTAAATTGCTCATTATTTCATTTCATAGGGAGTTAAATTACCTATTTTTATTACACAGGGAGATAAATTGCTCATTAGACATATTACTGAGAGTTAACTTGCAAAAAACCCAAAATTAAAATAACCACTCCATCATTTGCTGAATGAAAAAGAATTACTAATTTCTAGGAAGTTTATGGGTTTGTTTTGGTTCGTATTTGATCTAAGTAGTGAATTGAGTCGTCAAATTCGATCTAAATAGTGAATTGAGTCAAAATTAAGTTGTATTGAGTATAACCTTATAAAATGGATTGAAATCTTTGACTCAATTTGCAATTCATTAACTCTAATCATCCAAACTACACGAAAACAAATATAAACTTACCCCCAATGAAATACTCATTTAAAAGGGAATTTTTCAAGGGTAAATTTTCACTGGTACCTTAAAAGTTAGACTCAATTACGAGAAGTACGTGTTATCCTTTAACCAAATTACTACTACTTCCGGTTCATATTTGTCAAATTTTTATGTTTCATATTAATTGGCACATTCGGGTTTTCAATGCAATTTTTTTCAATTTTGTCCTTCTCTTACATCTAGGTTGGGAAGCTCAAGAATCACTAGGAAATATATTTTTGATATTTTACCATGTAAAAGTGATTAATCATGAGGTTCTTAATATGTGTGAAATGTAACAATGTGCCAATTAATATGAACCGGAGGGAGTAAAATATTTCTTGGAAATGACTGGGCCTCTTTGTTTGCGTTTCCCAAAAATTTTCGTGTTTGGGAAATGTCAAACAAACATGTTTTCTATTTTCAAAAATAAAATTTTCATCTCTCAATTTTTTTAAACTACTTTCTCAAAAGTCAAACAAACAACAATTTTATTATCTCTAAACAAACAATATTACGCAAATCGAAATTATTTCATAAACATTCACTACTTTCTCAAACAATCCCAACTGTCTTTCATAAATCCTATTACGACGCCGACTTCAAAAGCTGTGATGATGTCAACTTCTTTTTTATTGTATTTTTCTTTTCAGAATTACCTCTTGGTCAAGAAGAGATTTGGTTGTAATATTTTAAAAAGTGAAAAGGGGATGATTTTTTTAGTAAAATAAAATAAATTTATTAGGAAAATAGGAACAACCATTCCAATAATTTTTTTTAAATTTATATTTTAACTTAAATTATTATGCATATTTAATTTTTCAACCTAATTGATCTATTAACATTTTTTTTTACTAATTCGAGAACATTCATTTAAAATTTTCAATAAATGCATCCATAAATGTATAAATTAACCTAAATAATTATACCTCTCTAAAATTTTATTCAATTAAAATAATGAATTTTATTGCCAAACAAACTCGGTTCAAACAATGAAATTTTAGGTTTAGACATAAATATGTAGTTATATATTTAATATTTCAATAATAAAGTGATCAAATTTATTTTTTAATTCAATATGGTTATTTTTACTTAACATTTTTAATACTAAAAGTTACTAATAATTTTTATTCAAAATGTCATGTTCCCCAACCTGCACCCCAATCGACAATACCCTCCAATCGACATACCATCCACGCCTTCCCCACCCAACGACCCATCCACACCTTCTCAATTAGAATCTCATTCGACGCGGATTGGATATTTGCCATATGGCAAAGCCATCCTCACACATGACCAAATCGGTTTGCACACGTCCTCCTTCACGCTCGAATGGCTACGGATGCGGGTCTATTCATTGCTTGTTTGGCGCGGACACCGAATGGAACATAAGTGTTGTTGAAGGGGAGAAAGATAAGATAAAGGTGGGTGGCGCGTTTTTTTTTTTTTTTTAATTTATTGTGTAAATACAAAATAAACGATAACGTCCCAATTTTTTTCCGAAGGTGTATAAGTAACTCAACTAAATGCAGCAACCTTTTTTTTTTTTTTAATTTTAAATAAACCATCACCTGAGTAAACTATCAATTCTTTAAATATAAATTCAGTGCCATCTCATCTACTGATTACAAAATAAATATATTCTTATTTTGATTACCACGTCAAATTCGATTTGGGTTGAAATTTTACATCAAAATTAATACATCGATTTTTTTTTAAACATATTTACTTGTCCATCGTCGCAAAGCATACATGATACATTATATTAATGTAATTATTACATAGATTACAATCCCCATCAGTCATGTTTAATGTAAAACCTCTAGAACATATAAGCAATGTATTCAATGATTTCACAAAAATATTTAATAACATCGTACGTGTAACAGATGCACAAAATAATTTCCCGATGCTTGGTACCGTGCCCTAAAATCCGTCCAACCTCATGTAGAAGTATCAAAACCCCCCACGGCCCCCCAAAGAAGAAAAGTACAAAAACCTTGCCCGAATATCACCAAGAATTAAAACAAATTGAAAGCTGCTGGTGTTTGCATGCAAATTGTGTAAATGTCGAGCTGCCACATATAGCACATTGCATGTAATACTATGCAGCAGCCAGACACGCATCTCTCCGCCCATACCCTCACACCATCCTCGTCACCCCCCCCCCCCCCCCCCCCCCCTCCCCCCCCCCAATCCTTATATATACCATCTCTATATCTTTCACCTCTCCTCATCTCTTTTTTCTTCCTTCTTTTATTTACATTTACAACATTTACTCTCATGTCCCCTCCCCTTTAGCCAAAAAAGAAAAAAGAAATATTAATAATTTCAAGAAACCACAAAATGGGTACTAATATTTGTTCCGAGCAACAACAACACAAGTTCCACCACTCCCACCAACTTTATAACCTCACCAAAAAATCCATCCGTGAAATTGACATCCCACCGAGGAAACTCCTCAGCCGCCTCTCCGCGGCGGCTGCCGCCAACGGCGACATGTTCGTCGACTCACCAAAATCGGTTGAAAACACCCTCTTGTCGAAATTCCTCCCTTACAACAACGTGGACTCCGACGACGATTCCGATCCTTATTCCTCCGATCACTTCCGTATCTACGAGTTCAAGGTCCGAAAATGCACTCGCAGCCGCAGCCACGACTGGACCGACTGCCCTTTCGCCCACCCGGGCGAAAAAGCCCGTCGTAGAGACCCGAGAAGGTTCCATTACTCCGGTACAGTATGCTCCGAATTTCGGAAAGGCCATTGTAGCAAAGGCGACAATTGCGAATTCTCTCACGGGGTTTTCGAGTGTTGGCTCCACCCGTCCCGGTATCGCACCGAGGCTTGTAAAGATGGGAAGAATTGCAAGAGGAAGGTATGTTTTTTCGCTCACTCGACTCGCCAGCTTCGGATTCTTTCCGATGGCGACGACTCCGCTTCTCCGCCGCGTAATTCTCCCCTGACTCATTGTTGCGCTTGTTGTCATTCCATCAATCCATCACCCACTTCAACTCTACTGAACATGTCCCAATTTACATCCTCCCCTGTTTCCTCCCCTGTTTCGCCACCCGAATTTTCGAATTCTCGATATGGAGATCGATTTTCTGGGATTTCGGGGATTGAGTCTCGAGGATTGCCGGAATTTATTAATAATAATGGTGGGATGAGTTATAAAGATGCATTGACTGAATTGATGAGTTCTTTGGACGCTATGAATGTGAACGAGAATGAGTTTTGTGGGACCCACTCGGGGGGTCGAAATGCGAATTTGCCATGGGTGGATGTGAATTTCTGTGCTGATGAGATCATTCCTCCCCAGTTTGTGATGTCTCCTTCAACTCCAAGTCCAAGGCCTGGGCCTGGCATTAGCAAGTTCCCCTCTGGAAGTAGCAAGTTCTTTCATGGAAGGAATTTGATGCAGGAAAGCGGGTTCAATAATGAGTCAAATTCGGGTGGGCCGGATCTTGGGTGGGTTAATGATTTGCTGACTTGAGGAGATATTTGTTGGAGGAGAGATGATGAAGATGATGGAGATATTTGTGCATAAGGGTTGTGATTATTTTGCTTGAAGAAATTTTTGCTGGTGGATTTTTAAGTATTGTTGAATTTGAGTCTGTATTTATATTATTATTAATAATAATGAATAATTAGTCCTTGTTCAAGGTGGTCGTAATTAAGGTTTGTGTGTTAAATGGTAATTAATCTTCTTTTTCAGCTGGAAAAAGAGAGCAACTGGTGACTGTGAATTGTCTGTAAAGTTTATTCCAGTCTCTGTAATTGGATTAATTAGTGGTGTTGAATTTTGTTAATTAATGAATTTTTTTTGGTTAAATCACCAATTCTGACTGTCTTCTTGTTCTATTTTGGTATTTAATTTTCAATTACTTTTTGCCAGTTTTGAGTATATATTCATGATCATATTTATATACCTTTTGTTTTCTTTTACTTTCTCAAAATTGAATATTATAGAAATTATTCCAACAAAAGTTTTAAAATGATTTGATTTGTTAACCAATATTTTCTTAGGATAGATGTATATGTGTTGATTATGGATGGACAATAATGGCTAATTAAATTTTCACTAGTTTTTAATTATTTTATGACACTTAGAGCCGTATTTGAATATTTAAATGGAGCAAGGAATGGGAAAGAAAGGAAGGGCGTATATTATCCAGATCTGGTTAGAGGTTCTTCACAGACTATTAATTTGTGGTGATTAGATAATTTTCTTTTTTGGTATTTTCACCTTTTTCGGAATTATTCACACTAAATACAGTATGAAATATATTAATTTGAAAATACTCAAATGTAGAAAAAAAATCATTCGTTGCAGTACATAGAAGATAACGCCAGTGAGATGGCATGGTTTGAGCATGGTCACGACACGTGTCGAACATGCAAAGGGGTTGCGCGCGTCAGTATTATAAGCAAATACACCAAATTATTTATCAAAAAGAAAAGTTCCAAAACTACCAAAATATTTATGATGGTTCAATTCAACTTACAGCCAAAGCAAAAGATAACTAATAAGATTAAGTAAATATTTTTTAAATATTTAAATATTACTAAATAAGATTATTTATTATTAAATATTATAGTATATATGAATTAAGAAAAACTTATTATACATAATTTTTTTATTTTTCAAAAGCAATATTTAATATTTTTATATTTATTTTGAAAATTAAATATATTTAACAATTTAATATTGTAACTAACATTTTCATAAATTTAAGAGAGTAAAATAATAATTTGAGTTAAAATTAAATTATTAAATGTTAATTAATTTAGTTAAATGTATATTTTTTCTATGGACTCGTTTTTTATCCGATTATATATGAACCCATTTTGAGTCCATATAAATATTTACAAATCTCAATTATCAACAATAGACAAGATATGTGTCGAATTGGATCAAGTCAAACTGGTCGCGAACCAACCCATGGGTCAAGACCATTTTGAATATGTAAAACATTATATATAAATAATTTAAAATATTAATTTTCGTTGTATAAATATTAAGACAAAAAAAGAAACCTTATTGCTAGCTTTTGGACATTTCAAATAATCGTAGGTGGTGGAATATTGTCACCAGACGCAGACCTTAATGATTAATTAAGGGGGTGTAAATTAATTCTCAAAATTTCATAAGGAATTAAAAATTATTGAATTTTTTTATAAAATAAATTATAAATGAAAAACGGCTGATTGTTCATATTTTAAGAGGAATATTTGTAAGAAGTTGATGGTATTTGTATTTTAAAATAAAAAATGCCATAAAAAAATAGCAACGAAGAATTTGTGTTTTTTTGTCCTTTTCATACAGTTTTTTCTTTGTCAAGAATCTAATTCATAAGAGAATTTAGCGATTTCTTAGAACTCGAAGCTGTAAAAGAGTGATTTAATTAATTTTTTTAAAACAACCCCTAAGTTAACAAATACAGGACATGTATTTAAACGTTATTTTAAACTTGAAGTGAATATACTATTAACGTTCTCTAATCTAAACTCTGGACAATAAATCACTTTACTCCCTCAACTTTGTAGTACGTCACTTTACCCCCCTCATATCACTTATTTACTCATTAATAAGAGCCGTTCAAATTTATTTGGGAAAAGTGTCCTTGGACCTTAATATAAATATAATATCCCATATATTTCAAATTATTTGTCGTTTTACATGTTTTCACACATATTAAGATATCTAATAAATAGCCTCAATTTTAGGAAAAAAATAAATTATATATCTAAAATACTCTTATTCTCTATTTATCTCAGCATTACCTATTTACACGTTATTCAAGTTTTACACTTTCTCTCTTAAGGGCAAAATAGGAAAATTTGTAATTAATATTGTATTGAAATCCTAAAGCGACAAATAATTTGGGACAAAAAAATTTCTCTAAAACGACAGATAATTTGGGACAAATTTTTTTCTCTAAAACGATAGAAAATTTTGGACTGATGGAGGAATACTTTGGAGATGGAAATCTGGTTCCAAATATTATTTTCATTACAAGAAGTTTCTCGAAGGTTGCCAGCTCATTAGATGACAAAAGATACACAATGGGCTCATTATGAGATTGTCTTCCAATTTTGGCACAATTGGGTAGCCTTTTCCTAATAATACTTGCATAAAATTCAATATGTGCTAGATCTATTATAGCATTCAGAATTTATTTATGAAGCATATCATTGATTACTATCTACCTATAAGATTATCTTAAGATGCTAATTAATTGGAGAAAATATTTACATCTCTAGAGTGAATGAGAAATTTTATATAAGTTTAATTGTTCAGTGTATTCAGTGTCTTAACTAATGTGAGATATCGATGTGACTAAGGTGATTACTGAAAAAAATAACAGTATCATGTACGATCCAATCAAAGATGAGATTAAAATTGTGCTGGTTTGTGTAAGCTTTGGTGGGGTCGGAAAATTTTCAAAGTCGGATCGAATTGTATTCAAGGGAAAAATTACATATTTTATTTGATCATTTGCTGACCACATCTACAATTTGACTCTTATTAATTTAGTGCAGACGAGCTTAACTCAGTATAAACAAACATAAAATATAGATCCAGAGTCGCGTTGGATCGATCGAGTCCAAATCGACTTGGACCCATTTGTCCTAACTCTAGTTGTGTGTTTCCTAGAGGGGAACTTATCTGATGGACAGCAAATATGGTAGGGTAGGAAACAATGGTGATGAGAATGATGGAAAGGTGTAAGAATTAGGTGAATTCTTGCCCCAAATTCATAATGCTTCTAAGGAGCATCTAGCCCATGCTCAAAGTGATCCTTAATTAGGTTCAATTAATTGATTTGAGGTCCCCCACTATGTATATCTCACATGCCTTTCCAATGGTTCAATGACCCACACCCACTAACCCTTTCGCCTCTTTCGAACAAAATATATATTGGTAGAGTACCCAAATTCAATGTTTCTTTTCATGAGACATGATGAGCCCATGCTTCGCAAGGGCATGGTTTGGTTTGTACCGGTTTGATAGGACCCAATTCAATCAAAGAACTTAGTATGCATAATGTTCAATTTACTCTCACGGTATTTTTAAACTTGAAAACGATAAAATTTTGACAAAATTAACCTTTTTATATGTAACATTTTACCCCATGTGTTACGATAAATGTGGCATTGTACCCCCTATATTATATAAAAACACTTTTCATGCTCACTCTCAATTTCAGCAAGTGAGTTACACTCACCGGTTGGAAGAAGTAAATTGCTCTTTTTTAAAACAGAGTAGATAAATTGAACATTATTAATATCACAGAGGGTAAATTGACATTAGCTCGATTATAGATTAGTATCTTTAACCAGTTACTTGCATCAAACTAAATTCCCTTTTTTTTTTTTTTTTTGTTAATTTATATAATATGCATGAAAGCCATCAAGTCCAAGACAATATATAGGTTATAGACCCACTGACATACAATTCACTCAATTAAGCCCTAGTCATCAATTTAACAAATAAGCCAACGAATATTAGGTGAATGAATTGCAAATTGACCCACTGATTTTTTGATAGATTGGGCTTCATTCGGAAACCATAACAAAATGTTACCTTTTTTTGTTTGTTAATGGGCTTATCTTTACATAGCTTATAGAAAAAGAACGGCCAATTAAAACTGGGACCTCGATCATGATTTACAGCTTTAGATGTGGGCTTATGTGGGGCAAAATTTTATTTATGACCATATAAAGTGGTTGCATTATAAAATTTGGTGCTTTGACAATATACGTTTTTTATTGTGTTATCTTAATCAATTTCAGTTCTTCTCGTCAGAAAATTTTAATTATTACCAGAAATTTATGTTTTATTTGACCGAAAATTTTATTTGTTAGCAGAATAACTAATTTATGTCCTATTCGAATTTTCGCCAAAAAGTGAACTGCATTGAAATAAAATTAATTTAAACATATATATTGTTTAATTTAATTCAATTCCTTAAGATATTGGGAAGAAGGACATGACATGAAAAAGGTAGGAAAGAAAAAAGGAAAAAGAGGAAAAGCCACAAGCCGCCTCGAGATGCTTTAATCTGGCAGTGATGGCGGCGTGGCTGCTAAGCACGTGATACGTGGCGAATAATTAGGCAACTCTTTTTAAATAAATAGATTATATATATATATACTGGTGTATAATTGTGTTGGCGGGACCCATCATGACAAGCCAGATCCGACGGTGCCGGCCCAGGCGGCGCTTGCCCCCTTTTGTCCTCCTTTAGGACACGTCGTCGTTTAGTGGTATACTATACCTAATGGAGTAGTATATACTCCTATATTCCTACTAGTGGTATTTTCTTTCTTTTGGTCAGAGTCAAGACTACTACTTAATTAATGTGTACTCGAAGATGTGGCCGTACACGGCCGCCAACCCCACGTGTTATGTCTCCCTTATTATATTTTTTGCTCCTCCTTTTTTCTTTTTAAGGTTTTCTTATGCTAGTCCTAAGAATACCACGGGCATATTTGTTTGGCGTTTTTTAATTTTTTTTTGTGTTTGGGAAATGTCAAACAAATATATTTTTTACTTTATGATATAAAGTTTTCATTCATTAATTTTCTCAAACTACTCTGTCAAAAGCCAAACAAATAACAATTTTTCTTATCTCTAAACAAAACCTATATACTTTGATTTGACATAAAGTAACTTATCTCTTACACAATTTATCTCACGTAACAAACATGATTTGTCATAAAGTCTTACACATCTTACACCTACAACCTAACTCTTTCAAAAAAACCTACACCTATTCATTTCTCAAACCACTCTCTCAAAACTCAAATAAACAACATTACGCAAATCGAGATTATTTTACAAACATCTACTACTCTCTCAAACTACTTTCCCATACGCCAAACAAACAGGCCTGTTATTTTTAACTGTATTTGTTTATTTTTGTTTGATTTTCTTACTTACTGGAAATATGTTCTAATATTTGGCTCTCGTATAAGGGGTGTAATTGGGGACGAAAAAATTTTGATAACGAATTCGATAGCTTTTTTATTTTCAACAAAAGTTTAAAAATGGACTAGAAACTTTTTTATACAACCAATTTCTTTAAAAATGCACGTGAAATGGTTCAAGATATTAAGAAAGTAATAAAGCACAAAACATTTTATTAAAATATAAATTTAGCTCTTTCGACTATAAATTTTAAAACTTTTTTATTAAGAAAAATCAGTCTCACACCTAAATAACTAAAATAAGAAAAATCAACGTATATAGAAGAAGGACAAATTTCTCTCGTGATTTCGTAATAGCAATCTCAAGTTGGAACTACAACATCCCAATTTGTGGGCTAAGGAGCTTTCGCAATAAATAATTGTACAAATAAATAACTTGGCCACTGCTCGTATGCTTAATTAGCTTTCAGAAAGTGATTTATAATGTGTTAAAAGACAAGCGAACAACAATTTATGCTTTTCAAAATTGTGTCTAATATGAAAATAACAATTTGGCATTAGCAAAGTTGCTCAATAAACACAAAGTGCACGATAATTAGTTGCAAAGTAAGTGTACATATAACATATATGTGTGTGCGCGCGCATATTCTATATACATCGTCTTATGCAAATTTTTTAACTTTGTAGAAGCGAATCGCATCTCCACATTCATGTATGTATGTTTAGTACAACACCATTTTAGTTAAATAAAATTCTATCTCAAACTTGATTGAACTCAACGTAACTACATGTCAAGTGTAATACGCTTACTTTGAAATCGAATAAAACTCTTAATCAAGTAATCAATCACAAAACAAGTGCAACACAATATTTGCTTTATGATTGGATTATTTTAGTCAATCCAAGTTTGGACAAAATAAACCTTTAGGTCTATGGAATTTCTATCCCAAATCGGGTTCGACCGAATGCAAAAGTAATTACATAACAAGTACAATTCAAATCAAATATGTTATGTGAGTAAAGTATGAAAATTGATAAATTATTTTAGGTCAAATCAAAATATAGTTTATTATGAATTTTTTATAAATAAGAGAATTTCTTAAGAGGGTATTGTTTATTACAATTGAAAAAGTTTACTTTAAAATTAAAATCGTACTTAATTCTCAGATTCAATGTTTGCTTTAAAACCACCATACCGACTTTTCTAGACTTAGAATCTCTCATAGTGGCCTTCGAGAATGGTGCGGCCTTGAGAACAAGAAAATAAGTCCCCAAATTACTTTGTCGTGTAACAAATCCGGTGAATAAAATGTTTTTTGTTCTTTTCAAAGCTATACTTGAGTTGTTTGGAGAGATTAGGAAGACGGATGAAACAATGTCAACAGTCAACATGTAGGGTTGAAAATTAAATCAAACTATCTGATACTAGATTCGTGCTCGTTCAGTAAAAGCTTATTTGAATTTGATTCATTTAACAAATCAAACAAGCTTGAACAAGATTTCTCGTTTGATAAATTTCGGAGCTCGACTTGATAAGGTAAAAATTGAAAAAACACATGTGAAATATCAAACTACTCGGTGCTTAGCTCGAACTCGTTCTTTAAAAGCTCGCTTGAGCTCGGTTCGTTAAGAAATCAAACTAATTAAGATCAAACACAAAATTTGAAGCTCGATTAGATTTAAACCAAATTTGAACAATATATCGTTCGATACTAGTTGGCTCGTTTACACCCCTACCCAAATGATTTTAAAGGGGGGAAAAGATATTTTAATGGCTCCTCAATCAACCGGGGCAAATTTGTTATATTGAAAAAATTGCTCTGGCAATATCGCTAGCTATAAATTTAGAATACCAATATTTTTTATCTTAAATGTGACTCGACTTCACTTGGATTTTGTTAAGGAAAAAATAGTTTGGATGATTTCACTTTAAAAGATCATGTGCATTGAGTTCGGATGTTGCGTTTTTGTGATTGAAATTAATTATGTTTAAATATATTAGTTCAAATATAGATTCATTGTACCCAAACTTCACTAAAAATTATTTTAACCCAATTTCATGAAACTAAAAGACTAAACTGAAAAATTGAACCAAATTCCTCTTAAAAGTACCCTATGTTTTTCTATTAAAATATAAATTATTCTCCTTTATGTGGAGTAACAGATGACAATTTAATCCAATATAAAAAAAAAATGAACAACGTAATCTTTGACTTGAATTAGTATTAGAGTGAGTTTAGCCTAGAGCTTCAAAAAACAATTATAAAATAATTATTTTTGCTAAAATAAATTTTGACATTAATTATTATAACAAAAATTAACTATGGAATAATTATTTTTGTATAATAGATTTTGCAAAAGTAACACTTTAGGAACTTCTAAAATAAGTTAATTTTTAGCTTCTGAAGATCCCAAAAGTGATTATATTGGGGGCCAAACACCATGAAAATCTGGATCCATCAAAAATAATTTTTATAATTAGAGTCAAATATTTTAAAAATCACAACAGAGATCTATAAGTGCTCCCACCACTGGATCAAACTAACCCTAATAAGATTTCAAATTGGAAAATTCTTGTCCAAGCCTGGCTTGGCCAAACCCCTCTAACCACCAAGCAAGTGTATTGCACTTGCTTTGTGATTGGTCACTCTCCTAGAAGTTACATCTAATTCCAAAGTAAGTGTATTGCAATTGCCATGTAATTACTTTGGGTTCGATCAAACCCGATATGGGTAAGAATTTTCCTCTGAAATTGGGTTGCAATTATGCAATTTATTTACTTTATTCCATAAAGGAAATGATTGCACGAGAAGATGCCGCATGGCATGCCTATTTGCATAGGCAGAGAAACAAAAACTAAAGCAGCAAAGGCTTCTCCACAAATTTCGCTGACGTAGAGAAAAACAATATGAGCCCCACCGAAAGCGGCAGCAGGATGGCGCGTCATTAAAGGTGGAGCCCACCGCCTTCACTCACACACGGTTCCTTCTTCCTACCAAGAAATTATTCGCTCGTAAATACCTCGCACTTTCTATTTTTTGTCAAACTAATTCACTTTTGTTTTTTTTCCTAATTTTTAATGTGAATAATCTCTACAAAAAAATAAAAAATAAAAAAAATAGGTGAATAATATATCTCCATCTGAAATAAATATTGAAGATTATTTATATCATAGTTTTGGATGATAATTAAATAAATCAGGTATATGATTGTCAGAAATTAATTATATCATTAATTACGATAAATCATATTTCGACGAGTGATTATGTAGTTAATTCATGATCATAAAATCTATGCAATTTTTTTATAAATTTTTGTTGTATCGTAGCGGTTACATAGTCAATAGAATTATGAAAAAATAAGATTATTAAGGATAATCATTTATCTCTACTAGCTAAGGAAAAAATCATCAAAAATATATTGAGAAACTCACGCTCAAACTCTTCAAACCTATAAAATATTAATTTGACACCTACCACCTATTTTTTCCACCAAATCTTACTAAAAAAGACATTGATTTGACACCTACCACCTACTTTTTTTTTTCCATAAATGCCAATATCCAAACTCAATCAAAGTGAGGTTTCAACTTATTCAAACCACAAAATTCAACAGTCAAAATTCATCCAAATGAGGTCTCAAAAATTTTATCGAAACTACCGATTTTTTTTTTTTAAAATCGAGACCTGTGAAACCAAGCCAAAATTCATCCAAATGAACCCTACATTAGTTCAAGGGGAAAGAAAACTTAAAAAGTACGTATATGATAAAGTAATACACTTTATCTAAAAAAATGACAAACTCTTCAATTAATTTTCAATTAAGGTGGTACTCACAACGTAAGCTAAAATGTTAATTAAAATGACTTTTTTTTTAATCATAAAATGACTTAGGTAAAGGAGAAAAATAAAATAGGCAATTAAATACGGGGGCGGCAAGCTAAAGCAACACGTGCCGTTCACCTTGGGCACGACATGTACCCCGTCAACACGGAATTCGGCAGGTGGGTTCCACAACGAATTTAGATGCTGTCTCGCCGTCGGTGCCGCACTCCATTTTCTTTTGCTCTACTTTTTGACTACTTTCTTTTCACACCATTAATTTATTCGTTTTCAACCCACTTTTTATTTCATTTGCATTCCTTATTATTCACTTAATTATTACTCTCTCCGTTTCATATCATTAGGCACATTATTTGTTTTCATACCTATTAAGAAATCTTATCATTATATAATTTTTTTTATGATAAATATATTAAATACTTTTTATTGATAATTATTTTTTAAAATTTAAAGTGATGACCATTGAGTTTTCAAACTTAAATATAAAAAAAGAATAAAATTAAAAAAAATATTAAATATGTCAATTAATTTAATAAAAATAAATTTGACAAATGTGTCAATTAATATGAAACGAAGAGAGTACTATGATAATAGAGTTTCCTTGGTTAAATTATGAATTGAGTTTTTGTGAGTGTAAAATTTTAATTGAAGTTTAATTTAATATTAAAAGAATCGCAATTTTGATATTAATCAATAAGAAATTCAATTTTACTGAAAATAAAAATAACAGTCTAGGACTCTAGGTTATATGGATGACTACACTATAGGACAAGAGAGACACGAGAAAAGATAATATAGGAGTAATAATTATGTTTACGAAATTTTGCATGATTAACTTATTAGTTGAAATGAATTGGAATTTTTGAAAAAAATGTCTTCATCTTATATGAATGTTATATTAATTTCGACCTGACAAAAAATATTTTTTATTAAAAAAATTTGAAGCTATCCGATAATTAATAATTAAATATGCTTTAAAATATTTATTTCAGCTAAGCATGAATCATGATTCAGCAGTTAAATTTTATATTTTCATATATTTCTAAGAATCTAGCTTTTTCTAGCATAACAAAAAATAAAATGGAAAAAAACTTTAGAAGCTTTGGAATTGAAATGTCGAAAACTAACACATATCCAAACAAGCCCATCAAATAAACACATTTATCATTTAAATTAACCTTCATAAACTAATAAGATATTTTAGCTTACACGAGCAACAATAGAAATGCATTTTAATCTAAAAACTATAGGATTACATTTTAATTAACTTTATCAAAGTAGTAAAAATATTTAACAAGTAACAATCTAATTAAAAATCGAAACCCCCGGAAATCTTTACTACCATATGGGGCTTCAATTCTAAACTCCAGATCTGATGCAAGATTAACTTAATACATCAAATTATCCAAAAATAAAATTAATTTTTGTTTTTTTTTTTTTTAAGAAAAAAAGAAAAAAGTTTAACAGAACCCCATCGTCGTCTCCAATGGAAGAAGAAGAACAACTCGAGAAATTACGAATTATTTCTCTCAGCTGCAAAAAAATGGCGTCCTTTCAAACTATCTACAAATCAAACGTCAGTATCTCTCAATAATTTTTTAAGCTTCCATAGGTGGAGGCATATTAAGATCAAAATCCAATCCTCTTTTCAAATCAGATCCATCCAATTGATTCTCATCCACAACCGATGAAGTATCGGACTCACTCTGCAACGCGCCGCCGCGTGGGAATTGCGTAGCAGCGGAAACAGCGTTCATCCTGAACGCCGCCGCCGCCATCCCTGGCTGCGCGAGCGGTTCAAAGAAAAAAACTGACTGTCCGTTGGGCAACACGAAATATGGATACCCGTTCATTCCAACGGCATCGGGGATGGCAGGTGCGCCGATGCGGCGCGTGAGGTCGAGTTCCACAGGCGCGTGAGATTTAACCTCGGCGCTAGAGGACTCAACTGTGCTGCTCTGGCTAGGGCTGTGAACGACGTCGGAGGGGAGGGGAAAATTGGTCTTGGCCTTAGGGCCGCGGAACTCTCGAGCTGCGGAGTCGTATGCACGCGCCGCCTCCTCGGCTGTGTCGAAGGTACCGAGCCAGACGCGGCTTTTTTTGCCGGGATCGCGGATTTCGGCGGCGTAACGGCCCCAAGGCCTCTTCCTTACGCCTCTGAAGTGGACCTCCTTAACGCCGTTAACCTTGGCGCTTCCGTTTCCGTTTCCTCCGTTAGCTTTCTCCTTCATCACCATTATATTTCAATTTTGGTCTAAGATCTACAACAAATTGCGTAACTTTTTCTCAGTTTAGTGTGAATTGCGCCTAGAAAATGAGGCTGTGGGAAAATAGGGGGAAGAGGGTTGTGTTTTATAGGAAGAGAGTGGGGCCAGGGGGAGGGGGTGGGCACGGTCAACGAAGGGTTTGACTGTATGAGGGGGCGCCGCCCAAGCAAAGAGAGAGAATGGCGGGGAATTTTCTTTATCTAAAGTATGCCAACCGAACACGTTCAATTAGTAGAAATTTAATTCTTTTAAGTGTATTGGTTATGATTTGTGATTGTGGAAAAACAATTTACCATATTTAATTTTGTAAATGAATAAGTGTGATCAAATTCGATTTTAGTAAGAGGTACACTTTAACACGTAATAGTAATTATAAAAATTATTTATTACATTTGTTGCGTAATTGGCGTGATGTAATAACTATTTTTTAAGTTGAAAAAAAAAATCATTTTTTTAAGAAAAACTCTAATCGAATGGGCCACTTTCCAACCAACAAGGGGAGTCCTGGGGCTGGGGCTCCCCAAGCCCTAGGTTTCACACTTGTTTCACGAGCGTGTGCGCATATATGTGGCCGTCATCTGTTCCTTTTATTTTTCTTTTTTTTAAAATTATTTATTTGAAATAAATTAAAAGAATAAGGTTCAATTTAAGTTTCTCCTCTAGACCTCATGATTTTTCTTCCATATTTTCACCATCCGACTATTACAATTTAAATAAAAAATGAGTGAAGTAATAATAATAACAAATGAGCCATGTCGGTTGGAGACAGGATAAACATGACTCATGCCTCATAGGAGCCAATCTTATTGAAGATGGGTTTATATTTAGAGAATAAATACATTATTTTCTTTTGTACTCACCACATTATTCATATAACTCATTTATCAAATAATTTTCCATAATTACTTATAGATAGTGTGTGAATAGATTGACAAATGTGAGCGTGTGGGACTGAGTTGGAGGAGTAACGTGGCACGCGGGAGATTGATAGAAGACTAAGACGGTGATGTGCAATTATATAGCATTGTATACTGCCATTGTTTCTGGGGGTGCGAGTAATATTGTCTGGCATTTAATTAAGCATATAGTATTATTTTATTTCATTTGGATTTGGCTTCAAATTCAAATAAGTGCTCGTTCGGATTGGTCTTATCTTTGTTTTTGTTTGGTCTTGTTTAAAACTGGTTTGAATGTGTACCACTAGAATAATTCATTGTTGTAATTCTTTTGATTGGAATACTGTGATGAAAACTGCAAAATAATTATTCGTGAATTTTAAAAATTTGAGGTATTGTTCGAATTAATTTTGAATGTTGAAATTTAATAAAAAAAATTGAAGTGTTAAATCAATAATTTTATAAAATTAAATTATAGTACTCCATCATCCATTATTTTTACTCTTTCTATTTTTGGCGCGAAATTTTAAATAAGAATTAAAAATTTGAAATGAACTATGTAAACTTTGAAAATAATATAGAAGACAATGAAAAAAAAAAAAACTACCAAGATAGCTTTATATATATTACAAGTCATGTCCAACATTTTGAGGTAAATCCGTAGTATGTTTCGTTTGACAGTTGTTGAAAATCAGGCACGTAATTAATGTATATTTAATAAACACGTTAAGGATACATGTAATTTGGTTTGGCCTCATCTTCAAATTATACTGTCATTAAATGCCTCATTATGTGATTTCTTGAGGTAAATTAATTTTCAAATTAGCTTAGTAATACTGCAGCAATTTTTTGAAATTTTATCAATAAAGGTTGAATTTGGTAAGTGCTTAAGAAAAAATCATAACTATCGGACCAGACACATGAAATTTTAGTTCACATTTGTATTTCTTACATCTCGAATTGGTACTCTCTTGAATTTTATACATGATAGAAGTTAAATGTTTAATACTATTTTTGTTATTTCCTAAACTAGTGAGGAAGGCATTGATGAGGTTTCTATGTATATTACCCGTAAATGTAACCATCAATCAACAAAACTCTTTACACTATAAATAAATTTTACTCCCAAGTCCCTACAACAAAAAAAGCTACTAAAACGCATATCGTTAGAAATAAATGTTATCACAAATGTGACCACTAATAAAGATTCTCCAGATCATATTACACTGTATGTGAATTTTACTCCAACAACTGCTAAAACGCATACCGGTAGAGATATATATTACCGCGAATGTGACCACTAATAAAAGATTATCCAGATCAGATTATGGTGTATGTAAATTTACTTCAACAACCCAAAATGTTTCTAAAAGCATCCGTTGGAGATAAATGTTATCGCAAATGTGATCACTAGTTATACAAATCTCCAGATAAGATTTCGCTGTAAATAAATTTTACTCCAACAACCAAAAATATAATTTTTGGTTGAGACAAATTATATCAAATGTGAAACCTTCATAAGATAATCAGTTCTTATTAAAGTCTATAAGTCTTACCAAATAACACAAAATCCAAATTACTTAATTTCATAAATTATACCAAATCACTAACCAAATAAGCCTAAAATATCAATTTACACCACACACCGTACACAATAATCAATAATACTCCTCAAATTCATTGGATTTGGGTGAAGTTTTAAAATTTGAAAGAAATATGCTTCTAAAAATAGTAAGTTTATCGAGGTTGCACTGTCCATCGCCGAGGTGTGGGGTGCAACCCATCCTTTGCCATCGTCTACCACGCTGCGGCGGCAACACCTACACACATTGTCGATTCTTTTCCATTTCTTTATTTTTAAATCTCCGCAACAATTTGGAAAATGAAAGCTCAGTGAAGAGTATATTTTATGAGTTTAAGGTACAATTTTAAATAAATTAAGGTTTTAGGATTAAAATATTAGTCCAAATCGTTGAACTACTTCACAATATTTGTGCAAATCATTTTGTGAAAGCTTTAAAAGCGGACTCAGGTTCGAATTCTTGTTGGGAGAGGTACTCACTTAATGTGTCTAACCCGCCTCGAAAGGAATTAAACCATTGGAAAACATAAAAAAATGTGTCACTTCAAATTCTCAAGGGATTGTGCTATGTATTGCACGGATACGTGGCACAATTTTTTTAAAATTTAGAAGATACGGTATGGAATAGATGTTCCATAAGTATTAAATCGTCTAACTACATAAAAATTAAAGAATAAAATCGTCTAGTAACTTAATAGTAATTATACATTGTGTCCATTATTTTATATCATATATAACATGTTGTGTCATGGTTAAATTATTTTGTATTGTAATTGAATATGTGAAGCCGTAATGTGGATAATTTTTTTTATAATAATTGTAGTGCTCTATTTTTGTATAAGTAAATATTATTTTCAGTAAATATATTTTGACAACGTAAATAATAATAAAAATTAAGAATTTAAATTTGAGAGCTTAATTTATTCTTCAATGAAACTTTAGTACACTAATAGAAACTCGATATGCAATTTTTATTTTTAAATGATTTCCCAATGTTATTTGAGTTTTGGACCTGATATAATCTCTTTTGAAACATGTACACATTATTTGGGAGCTAGTCCTTCCACTAGATCATTCGCTCATATGGGGTCGACACAACAAGAAGCAACCAAAGCAAGTATTCAACCACCATTTATTAACTGGTTAGTAGTTATTCTCCTCGAAATGTATCGAATTTTTTAAACCAGACTAAGATGAAAAGGAAATTTATCCAGTTTTTCGATTGTCACCTTATAAGTACGTGAATTTTCCTCTTGTATATACTTGTCTTAATTGTGCAGGTCATACTTTGCATTTTTTTTTTAATAAATATGTCCTTGACAAATCATTGCACTCAAACACAATTAAACAGAAGAGCAGTAAAGATTAATAAACTAGATTATGAAATTTTAAGTACATATATATATAATAAGAACAAATAATCTCCATTTATACACATTTTTCGTTCTAAAGCTCCAAATGAATTACACACAATTCGATGATGATCCTGCAATATAAGTGGTCAAAGACATGAAATCAATATAATTTATCTGATTGCATTGTAGAAATATTGCGAAAACTGAAAAGACAGCAAAAGAGCGGATAATCTTCAAATCCCACCTTAAATAGGAACAAAAGACAAAACAATAAATTCATAAAAAAGGCGTGAACAAGACGGTCCATGCGTGACTTTTACTTGTCATCACGGATCCACGGAAAAGTGCTAATGATTCCAACCGTTTCATATTCTAAGGGGGGAGTAATGATATAGTCTCGACCAATGGCCGAATAGGATCCCGGATCCCGAGCCCGATATGAAATGGAGTCGCTTAGACAATCACAAGGCTTGGGTCGCGTTATCATCGACCTTAGTCCAAGGCACTTCGAGCTAAAACTTGTCATGCAGAGGCATGCTCAAACATGGAAACTCCAAGAACAACATGGAAGTTCCCTAATCCCTACGAGATTCGGCTAGATCATGGACTCTTCCAACTGATATAAATACACCTTTGGTACGATCATTCTAACCCTAATACACATTTATGCCGCTTCCTTCTCTGTAATTCAAGTTGTTTAAGCTTCTAGCACTTTGTTTTGCAGGTATTTAACAGGAATCAAGGAATTTACTAAATATTCCCATCTTTTCTTTGCGGACGATCTTATGCTCATGGCTAAGGCTACAACAAAAAATGCGAGATGTATAAATCAAGTGTTGGATAAGTTTTGTGAAGCCTCCGGCTTGAAGATTAGTTTTCCGAAATCCAAAGTGTTCTTTACCATGAACGGGGGGAGGCGGATCATAAGAGAGATTACTTCGCTCCTTCATATTGGAAGTACTCAAAATTTGGGAAAATATCTTGGGGTTCCCCTTTTTCATGAGAGGATCTCACCTCGTCTTTTTCGTGATTTGACTGATCGGGTTGCTAGTCGATTGTCGGCTTGGAAGGCCAAGCTCCTTTCTTTGGCAGGTAGAACTACGCTCATCCAATCTGTCACCTCGGCTATCCCAAACCACCTGATGCAGACTACATGGCTACCTAGAGCTACTTGTGCCCAACTTGACCATATTAATAGAAATTTTCTTTGGTCCTCTGATTTTACCCAACGGAAGCTGCATCTTGTTGGATGGGATAAAGTCACTAAAACCAAAGAACATGGAGGTCTCGGCCTAAGAAAATCCCACATAACAAATTCGGCACTACTTGCAAAGACTGGTTGGAAGACACTTCACAACTCAAACGAACTATGGGGGGAGACATTCCGACAAAAATATCTGAAAGGGGCTGATCTTTTGGACTACACGATAAAAAATGGAGACTCCCCAACTTGGAAAGGAGTTGTTCGCAGCATCCAATCGGTTAGTGCTTGCGTGAAATGGAGGATAGGCAATGGCAGGTCTATTTATTCTTGGAATGACCATTGGATTGGTACGGGGCCTATTTTTAATTTATTGGAAGATATGGTTGAGAGCGAGGAAATGAATTGGAAGGTGGATGATTTGCTGGATGAGAATGGGAGTTGGACCTTGGATAAGATTAAAACATGGATTCCTACGGAAGTGACTAAGGCCATTCAGAGCACACCGATACCTATTTTTCGAGACCAAGGAGACAAAAGAGTTTGGGGAGGTACCGCGAATGGCTTGTTCTCTTGCAAGTCAGCCTACCACTTTTTGAACAACAAGGATTATCCCCCGACTAGGAGATTGGATCAAAATTGGAAATGGTTTTGGCGGTTTAAATGCAGCGAAAAGATCAAATTCTTTGTTTGGGTCTGCCTTCATAACAGCCTCGCAACGAATGCCTTGAGATATGAGAGGAATCTGACCGATTCGAATATTTGTATACGCTGTAATAACCACCCGGAGACTGTCCTTCACACCCTCAGGGACTGTGTTGAGGCGAGGGAGGTTTGGGAATTCGCTATATCCCCTACGCAGTTCATCAAATTCACTCGCCTCAACCCTGAATCGTGGATTCGGGAGAACATTACGAAGGAGTCTTTCAACAACATCCTATCACCAAGAACCCCTTGGCCCCTCATGTTTGTAGCGATTTTGTGGAGCATTTGGAAGGCTCGCAATAAGTTTATTTTTCAGAATGTTATAGTATATTTGCAGGAGGTTGTCCATGCGGCGAAACGGTTAGCTAGTGACTTGGAGGGGGCCTTTACGAGTAGGGAAAGCACCAAAAGCAAAGCACGGGGTTTAGTCAAATGGAAATGCCCGATGGACAGTTAGTTTAAGATCAATACAGATGGGAGTTATATTGCTGCCCAAAACAGAGCTACTGCTGGAGGTCTTATACGCAATGATCAAGGGGATTGGGTGATTGGTTTTGCTCGCTGTTTGGGAGATGTGTCGATCACCACAGCCGAATTGATTGCTGCTCGAGAAGGCCTCTCTATGGCATGGGAAAGGCGGTTACAAAAAGTCAATCCAGAAGTGGATTCGGAAGTAGTAGTTACACTAATCAAAGAAGCTAATGTTGATCAACATCCCTTGGGAAGCATCATTGAAGACTTTAGGAGACTACTTGGTATGCCGTGGGAGAGTAGGATCACTCACACCTTGAGGAGTGGTAATTGTTGCGCAGATGCTCTTGCTGCTAAAGGCCATAATGTCCCAGGTGGTTTTCAATGTTGGGAAGAACCACCCCTGGAATTACTCCATTTGTTGGAGGCTGATGTAATTTAGTGCTTTGTTCTTTGCTCCTTTGTACCCCCAAAAAAAAAAGAAATTATGTATTTACTCTGCATTAAATACTTTGTTCAAGCTTAGCTTGAATTTTAAATCGAGCTTGAAATTATGTTTGAGTTTGGTTTCATTAACTAATGAGTTGAGCTCGACTCAAGTACCTATCTACTAGCTAGATATTTTTACAAGTATTTTATCAATTTTTAGTTTATCGAGCCATGCTCGGATCGACATTGAAAAGTTATCTAATTGGAAATATTGTTCAAACTTCTTTGCTAAGTAAGACGATGTTGGGATTCGGTAAGATAAACAGCCCTTCAGGCAGCGGAAAACAAAAATTTTAAGGACCTCTCACGGAATCTTGCCAGGATACTAAACTGGTTGTATATATATGAATATTAAAACGACAAGAATAATTAGATCCAAATTATACCTGTCTCCTAGCAAATCCAAATAACTGGCAAAGTCGTTGCGTTTTCTCCCTCGGTAGAATCGATCCAAGCTTTGTTAAAGCGCCCCACGAGTTGCGCCTCTACGAGTTGATACACCACAATATCACGAAATATAATATATCCTAATCGGCTAGAACATAGGATATATCAATATCTAGGATTAGAGAACAAGATTGGAACGAAAAACAAAATCGAAAAATTCTTCCAAAAGGAAGATGGGTTCGGCCGATTTCACTAGGGAGAGAGGGAGAGAATTTTTCTTGACTTGGCTTTTGGCTCTTGATTAGTGTGTATATGAGATATGACATCAAGTCTCCTATTTATAGAAATCTCATAATCCTAATCCTCCTAGGATTAGGACTCCCAAGTCTTCTAATTCTCCTACAAGGGCCATGGCCCTTTTAATTGGAAGACCAAGTCAACTAATTAATTCATGGCCCATACATGATTTAATTAATTGGGTCTTTATTTAATTTCTCAATTAAATGGCCCAATTAATTTATTTCTTTCTCATTTAATTAAATTAGACTCTAAGTCTATTTAATTAAATTTTTCCATAATTAATTAAATCCAATTTAATTAACTAACTCACAAATTAAATTCCAATTTAATTTCCAGTCTTGATCCAATTCCAATTGGATCAAGTTTGCTCCAATTGGGTCGACCCAGTCAACCCAGTCGACCCAATCGACCCAGTCGATTTAGTTGACTCAGTTGTCCTTCATTTCCTCGCTTTCGCTTCATGTGTATTGTGTATGCCCCCGTAGGATCACCACATAATTGGCCGTGGGTTATAATTAAATATTTATTTAATTACTCGAGCATTAAATACTCTAAATCAATCGAACACTCTGTCGACTGATCATTCCAAAATTAGCACCCCTGCTAATTTGGGAATTCTCCCACACCCCACAGTCGATGTCTGGCCACAAGCCCATGGAGCCCAATCACTGGTGAATTAATTCAGTGAACCTTTTAATCATTTACAATTTCCATATACGCTATAATCTCTCCATCGATCGATCTCCCAGTCAATACTTAAGGGCATGGATTTTTCATCGGTTCCTTTTTAATTCGTTTTGACTTTATGCATTCTGATCTCGAAATAATTCTCTTTGACTTTAATCTTTATGAGCTACTTTCATAAAGCCGTCAGATACCTTGGCCAAGGATTTTACCAGAATTAATTTCTCACAGAAATCCATAGGAGAATTTTCTAACCTATCAAGTCGGGTCAATGGATCCTTTGTTGATGATATGAACCTGCATACGAGTTCCTCTATACCCAACATGAATCCACGTAGACTTTCTGGTGATCTCCAGTCGGTCGGAACTCACATCTAAGTATAGACGTTCTCGCACCAGATAAACCCTATCACCTCAAGTATTTAAGGATCATTCCTCGTATACTATTGTAAATAGGAATAACTTCAACTCCGATATGCGACTACCGCTTCCATGGTGAGTTATTTCCTAATTGGGGTATTCAGTGCACTTGCCATCCCAGCAATTCACCCACTTATATGTATCGACTATCCCAGTCACGCTCGTGGACCCCAGCGTCCTCCAGTTCATCGGAGTATACACATTAGTGAGAGTCTAACCGAATCCAACGATGTCCCATCTCGATTGGATTCTACGACTCTTGAATATGTTCTAGATCACGGCCTTGGAGATCAGTCAACGGGTTGTCCCATAGCCCTGCGATCTAAGGACTTATATCCTTATGCGTAGATAATTATTACATAAGATAAAGATGACCATATAATAAAGATGCATTTATTAATCTAAATTGAATAGTTCCTTCATTTATTACAATAAATGGCAGCCATACAGTTGGCTTGTCGGACACTATTCTATCAGATGAACCGAGTTCAAAAGAGTTCTAATCGAGTATCGAGTAGCTCTGTTTGAATTTTAGTCCTACTTAATTGAAATAACTTTAAGACTCACTAGTTAAATATATTTATTTCTACAATGTAAATTATAACTGATATGCTGTTTTTTTTCAAGATTCTAATTGAGAACTTAAATCAAACTTGAGTGAAGGTTGAATACATTAATCGAAACTCGATGCAACTTCCATTACCGTTACATTTTTATGTACTAAAAAAGTGCACGTATGTTGTACGCGTCTAGTTAATTTCATGAGTAAATTTTGTAAAGTATAATAAGATTAACTTTATCATGTCACAAAATAGCTTAAATTAATTACTAATATTCAATTTAAATATAATGAAAAATATTATTTTGTATAAGAATGATGACTTTAATTATTGTAATCAAATATAAATTGATGATTGATTTGTTCATAAGATCTTATAATTTTTTTTCTAAAATAAGATCATAACAAAACTATTTAGTTCATTTCATCACAATAGTTTTTATTTAAAAAGCACTATTTTAAGAGCATGTTTATTTGTTTTAATTTGAAATAATACCACTGTCATTTGAAATGCATTTGTTTACATATCTAAGCCGTTTTTCACCTATTTAATTCATTAGCTCAATCAATTTTTCATGGGTTTAACCTGTCTTTTTACCGATTTCATTCATTTTGCATCAATTTAATATTTTTTTTCTAATTCACCTGTTCTTTTATTGGTTTAGCCTACTTTCATTTTTCCCCCATTTTTTTCCTATTTAAACCATTTTATACAAGTTTCACCATGTTTTTGCCGGTTAAACTATTTTTTTATTTTTACACATTTCACTCGCTTTCACCTATTTCACATGTTTTCCCACTGATTTACACGTTTTTTCACCAATTACACCTCATGTCACCGACATTACTTTTGTTCCCCAATTAACTGATTTCACCCATTTTAAATGTTTATATCCATTTACACTAATTTCACCGATCTTCTCCGATTTTCACGAATTTCATCCAAAGTTATTTGATTTCATATGTATTTATCGATTTCACATTCACTTTTTTACCAGTTTTACTCGTTTTTTACCACCTCTACCCGTGTTCACCACTTTCACCAAAAAAATTATTCACATGTTTTACTAACTTTTATCAATTTCACTAATTTTCATTAACCGTTTTTGCCCGTTTTCCATGAAAACTCGAGCATCACCGATATCATCTGTTTTTCACGAATTTCACCCGAATTTTCATCGATTTCACGAATTTTTATTTACCGGTTTCATACGTTTTTCCACCAACTTTATCAGTATTTATATTCGAGATTATGCATATCTTGATATTCTTGGTCATTGTTTATATTTTGCTTCTCTAGTCAAAGAAAAATTACGTACTTGGCTAAATCATAAGCATTTTTTGTTCTTTGATAGATCAAGAGGCCGTTTGGCCTCCCGATTGACCCCTCCATTTTCACGTTTCAATCTCAAAAGCAAAAAATGGACTGTTTGGCCCAAAATGATGAAATGACTTTTGCTTCTCCTCACTGTGAAAAAGTCACGGCCAACAAAAGTAACAAATTTGCTACTTTTGCCAACGTGAGAGCACAAAATATGAAAAATGACAATAATGCCCATAGTTTTAGATGTTGAATCTGTTAGCATTCTTCTACTTGAGTTGGTCTAAAATTTAATTGTTGATTTATTTTACTAATTTAATCCATCATTTTAATTGTAGACTTGTGTTTATGTGAAAGTAATGCATATTAAATTTTTTTAATAATTCTTTTTACTATTTAATTTATTTTTCATAATAATCTAATGTCACATAAATGTGAGAATTTCTTAATTAATTTTCCTTACTAGTTTTACTATATCTTATTTTATTATAATATTGTGTCTTTTGATAGTTAAAAAATATTACTGGATGACATTATTTAGTATACTATAAGGTTAATTTTGTAAATTGTATGAAAGTTTAAGTTTTTGTAAGCAATTTTAAAAATGTGAAACCAAACGATAAATCAATTATTATAAAAGTAATTTTCCTAAAAGTAATTATACTAGAATCAATTAATTTAAAAGCAATTATGCAATTGCTAGGCCAAACTCATCCTAAATGCGATTCTTTTTTAACTACTATTTTTTTGGTGTAACAGAATGATGTTTAAGAGAATTTAATTTTTATTTTTTTATTTTTAGAGGACTTTTATGATATATATTGTACTGAATCTTTCAATGATGTAATGCCCCAAAAATTTACTAATGATATTTTGTAAAGATTACTTGAATATTTTTGGATTTATTACAACTTATGTTTTGTGAATAACTTTAATATTGATTTGAAAATACCAAATAAAAGTATTAAAACAACAAATTCACTAATGGGTAAAAATAATCATTTTTCATCCTTTATTCCCGAATTTTTTTAATTTTGGGGCGAAAAAATTGAATTTTCGAATTTCAGGGGTTAAAAATGCAATTTTACAAAAAAAAAAAAAAAAAAGGGAATTACACAGCATCAGGACGTGCCCTGCTGCTGTAAATGGAGACCCAAGTGGAGGAAATAATTTCCTCCACCTATTCATTCAAACTACTTCTTTATAGGGAAATTACCCTACTATGTTAAAAAGCTTAATTTTTCCCTTTTGTTCAATGGTTATACACACAACTAAAATGAGAGAGAGAGGGCCGAAACAGGGAGAAAAGGAAGAGAAGGAAGGAGGAGAAAAGAAGAGAAGAAGAACAAGAACAAGAGAAAATTCTTCTAGGGCTTTTGAAGTTCATCCTTCCATTGAAGCATGGGTAAGAGTTTTAATCTCTATTCTTTTTGGAATGTTGTTGATTATTGAATGTTAAGGTTAAAAGAAGAAGGAATTCATGTTTGTTGTTACATAGGCAAGATATAATTTAATTCATGAAGAGTTTCAATTATACTTGAACTTTTGGAATTAATCAAATATTGGAGACTTTGAAAATTTGGAATTTAAATTCTTGTTTCAATTTTGGGAATTGAATATTGAATGTTTAGGTTAAAAATGAGGATGTTTTAAGAAAACAACTCAAACTCCGTGTTTAATTGAGCCTGTTAATGAATTTCTTGTGGGTTTATTGAATTGCTATTACTTAGTAGTATTGGAATTCATTCATGCTTAATTTTGATTATTGAGGAAATTTTTGAGTTAAAGTAAAGTAAATAATTGTTCTCTTAGGTAAAATTGAGTTGTTTGATTAATATTGAGTTTTAAGATTTTGAATGAACCTAGGATTTTGCTTGGATTTGGGTAAAACTAATGAGTGTCCACTTGATTACATATAAGAATAGAGCATAAGAAAGTTATACAATCAGAGAGAATATTATGAGTCTTAAAATATGCATTTATGAGTTGTTTGTTTCGACAAGGTAATGTTAATCGAGGCGTTGCTAGTGATCGAGGTTTAGATAAACACTTTGATGCGTTTAAAGTTAGGTGACAACTTTTGCTAAAGACCAAGGTGAGAGCTGCACCAAGCTTATATTATGTTAATGTTTTAGTTTACTTAATGTTGGTTAATATATGGGAAGATAATGTTCGTTATATGTCTTAATTATGATATTATGGGATTGTTGAAGTAATATGCTTGCGATGCCCGTAATTGATGTTTATTGAGTGTCCGTGATATTTTGAAAATGCTAGATTAATTGTCTTTGATGTTTGCAATAGTTGTTGAAGATAAGATATGATAGTATCATTTATGTGAAATATGTAATGATCGTATTGCTTGCTTTTAAATGATTATTGTTGGGACAGGGGTGTATTACTTTATCTCCCCTGTTCATAGTGAGCGATAGTGGTAGGTTCGGATAAATCTGGAACAAGTGGAGACTTGTCAGGTTGACTCCGCAATCTATCATTATCTTGGTCTCGTATATCTCGGTATACGTGACCTAAATTGACAGCGACTAATCAATGCATTTCATGAGTGATGGTAAGATTGGCCCCTTACTCTTAGTGATAATACGGGATTAAATATCCTTATAGTGAATGAGTGGTTATTTTGAATATTTTATTGTTTTCTTCAACGTGAGATACGTGTTATTGAATGTTTAAATTGCCATTTATTGTGTAATTGTTTTGTCATAACAAACCTTTTGGTATGTGCATAAAAATTTACTGACACATGTACACCAGCCTCACTAAGTTGATTCAATCAACTTACGCTTTCAAATTACTACTTTTCAGAGCTACAGGAAAACAAGGGAGTCGTAAAGTGATCAAGGGTTCCTATCTTAAATAGTTTCATGTTCTGAAATCTCTTAATGTCCTAGTTATATAACAGTTGAAGTAAGCTTCATTTATTTCAATGAGTTATATACTCATTTAAAATGTTTAAGTTATTTTTTTTTGTGAATGCCAGTTTATTTGAGTCGGGCTGTTACAGTTATTCATACCTGAATCTTTGAATAGTTTGGGATTATATTTTAGCTTCGAGCCATAATTTGTCATGTTGCCTCTTCCGATTTCTAGCTTTGCCATAAATCCTTCATGTGGGTGATCTTTCGTCTCGTCAATTTTAAAATTTCTTGTGGAGTACGCAAATGTGTTTCTTATCATACGCCAAATTCTTCTAAAGCCACTATGGATTAGGCTCAAATCAAGAATTTCAATACAAAAGATAGTTAGACGAGAAGCATTTATATGATATCAAGGAGGCGGTCAACTTAGACTTCTCACTAAAGATGATAAAAGTATTTGAAACAACAGCCAACTAAGATAACGAGAAAGCAATCATACTAGAATTTTCTGCAAGATAACACTAAACGATCGAATTAGGATGCCCAAAAGGATTCAATGAGAATAACAAGAATAAAGTTTAATAAGGAGTATTAACAAGAATAATATGAAGATTGATTAATAGTACTAGAAGTAATGACCAAAGATATAAATATTTTTGGTCACTTGGCAATCAAAACAAGATAATGCAAAATTTCAAGATTTGCATGTAACTGATGGTACAAGATACCAAGTTTAAAGCTCAAGAATGATGTCCAAAGGTAGTTAAATGATCAATTTGCAAGACCAACACCTATGAACAAAGTAAATAAATAGAAATATCAAATTCGAAATGAATAGGACACAAGTTCCAAGTTCAAGGGAAAGTAGATAAAACTAGATTCTTTTAGGATAATTAAAACTCGATAAGCGAAGTAGAACAAGTACAAATAATATGTAGTCAATGCATAGATTTCAGAATTAAGCATAGAGCTATTCTAAAGTTCAAGATGAATTTCAATAACTCGCTTTAAAGCGATAAGAGCGAATAGTATACGGAGCACAAAAGAATCAAATTACGAAATATTTAGGATTCAAAAAGGCTCAATGAAGCAAACTAGACAATTCTAGTCAATCAATTATCAACTCAAAGTATAAATGGTTTGATCCATGAAGGTGTTACAAAGGATTCGTATAATGGACAAAGAGTCAAGTTCTAAACAACACAACTTGAAATGATCAAGAAAGATTTTCGAGAGAAATGAGATTAATCAAAATAAATATGAAACGATTGACTCATAAAGAAGTTTACACACAAATTAAAATGATAGATCATTCAAGCCTCTCAAGGTGTGAGATATAAATTGTAAAGAAAAGACGAAGTTTTCACGTAACTTATAACGATTTAGATAATAACGAATTTTTCAGAAGACTTCTAAATTTAAGGTCTTGTAATATTTCAGTTCCTTGTCGGATCGGCTTCACTCCCTTTCTTAAATCTCTTCAAGTTTGTTAGAATGGTGACGATGTTCTTGAGCTCTTCTTTCGTAGATCTATAACAATCAAACTTCGCTAAACACTTTCCATTCTTGAAGTTTTTCCTCGATCTCGATGTAATAATAGATGAGACATTGTTAGACTTCAAAATGTAGTATTTGTTGTTTCATTTAGTGAACAAATGTGATATCAATCTAACTGGTTAACGGAGTTCATCATATAGCGCCATTGTAAAATCTTCATGTCGTAGTACTTCGGGGTTTTCCTTGAACTTTACTCTTTAGAGTCGAAGATGGACCAAAAGTCAAGTGTGATGTTGATGGCTTCCTCAAATTTTTTTTTTTTTATGATTCCTTTTGTTGATCAAAATCTTTTTATACTCCCGTTGCGCCACTCTAATTCTGAAGACTTTCGCTTTTGTCAATCTTTTCATCTTTGGAAGATTTTTCATTGATACATGTGTCTTGTGCATACAAGTTCTAACACGAACTTAATTTGAAAATCTAATAATAATAATAACTTACCTATTAGCTCAAGTAACCTAGATGTTACAATAGGCTTGATAATCTAGGCTATCAACTCGATCAAGTTTAGTTCACGAAGCAGTATGAATAAGAATATCAGTCAATAATCAAGTAAAACCATTTCAAAGGCAAGAGCTTGGAATTATACTCCAACATGATTTATAGAGATGTACTTTAAAGGACATAAGGGGTTGGTACAAGTTCAATGAAGATTATATGGAATTTGATTAGCAACACGGATACAAAATTACAATGATTTGAAGAAGACTCCATAAAGTGTGTAATAGATCAGATTCCATTGGAAATCATATGCAAGATTGATACATTTTTAAATAAGAGGAATGTTAGAATCACTATCAATTAACACTGGTTGTAACCGTATTAGAATAAAGAGATGCAACAATAGTGAAGTACAAAGATTTGAATAGGAAATGAAGTTATAGTCATATGAATAAAGGGGTTCAACATGGATGGCTCGTATGCGATTAAAAGTTCAAGGTTAAAGATGAGCATAGATCAATTATGGACTTCAAAGAAATAATAAAAACAGGCTTGCCATTTTCTTGCAATTTGATGTGAATTACTCAATTTACAAATTTCACATGCACGAATTTTACATGTTATCAAAAGAATTGATTGAAATGGTTACAAGCATATGAGGGTCAAGGAGAGTCTATGATGATAATAACACAACTAAATAAGAAAATTAAAACATCATGTCCTTCCGAAGCAAACTACACCTAAGGTAACTATTTCAATCGAACTCTAGGAGGTGTGAAACTCTAGTTGAATAAACATAACTCTTTCCAAAAGGCCAAAACATGTGTTTTTAATACTTTTGGAGAGGAAAGACTCAATAAAATTTATCTAAATTGTGCTCTAGGCCGAGGACCCTGTCCTGACTTATGAGCCGAAGCTCTGATACCATCTGTAACAGCCCGACTCAAATAAACTGGCATTCACAAAAAAAAAAATAACTTAAACATTTTAAATGAGTATATAACTCATTGAAATAAATGAAGCTTACTTCAACTGTTATATAACTAGGACATTAAGAGATTTCAGAACATGAAACTATTTAAGATAGGAACCCTTGATCACTTTACGACTCCCTTGTTTTCCTGTAGCTCTGAAAAGTAGTAATTTGAAAGCGTAAGTTGATTGAATCAACTTAGTGAGGCTGGTGTACATGTGTCAGTAAATTTTTATGCACATACCAAAAGGTTTGTTATGACAAAACAATTACACAATAAATGTCAATTTAAACATTCAATAACACGTCTCTCACGTTCAAGAAAACAATAAAATATTCAAAATAACCACTCATTCACTATAAGGATATTTAATCCCGTATTATCACTAAGAGTAAGGGGCCAATCTTACCATCACTCATGAAATGCATTGATTAGTCGCTGTCAATTTAGGTCACGTATACCGAGATATACGAGACCAAGATAATGATAGATTGCGGAGTCAACCTGACAAGTCTCCACTTGTTCCAGATTTATCCGAACCTACCACTATCGCTCACTATGAACAGGGGAGATAAAGTAATACACCCCTGTCCCAACAATAATCATTTAAAAGCAAGCAATACGATCATTACATATTTCACATAAATGATACTATCATATCTTATCTTCAACAACTATTGCAAACATCAAAGACAATTAATCTAGCATTTTCAAAATATCACGGACACTCAATAAACATCAATTACGGGCATCGCAAGCATATTACTTCAACAATCCCATAATATCATAATTAAGGCATATAACGAACATTATCTTCCCATATATTAACCAACATTAAGTAAACTAAAACATTCACATAATATAAGCTTGGTGCAGCTCTCACCTTGGTCTTTAGCAAAAGTTGTCACCGAACTTTAAACGCATCAAAGTGTTTATCTAAACCTCGATCACTAGCAACGCCTCGATTAACATTACCTTGTCGAAACAAACAACTCATAAATGCATATTTTAAGACTCATAATATTCTCTCTAATTGTATAACTTTCTTATGCTCTATTCTTATATGTAATCAAGTGGACACTCATTAGTTTTACCCAAATCCAAGCAAAATCCTAGGTTCATTCAAAATCTTAAAACTCAATATTAATCAAACAACTCAATTTTACCTAAGAGAACAATTATTTACTTTACTTTAACTCAAAAATTTCCTCAATAATCAAAATTAAGCATGAATGAATTCCAATACTACTAAGTAATAGCAATTCAATAAACCCACAAGAAATTCATTAACAGGCTCAATTAAACACGGAGTTTGAGTTGTTTTCTTAAAACATCCTCATTTTTAACCTAAACATTCAATATTCAATTCCCAAAATTGAAACAAGAATTTAAATTCCAAATTTTCAAAGTCTCCAATATTTGATTAATTCCAAAAGTTCAAGTATAATTGAAACTCTTCATGAATTAAATTATATCTTGCCTATGTAACAACAAACATGAATTCCTTCTTCTTTTAACCTTAACATTCAATAATCAACAACATTCCAAAAAGAATAGAGATTAAAACTCTTACCCATGCTTCAATGGAAGGATGAACTTCAAAAGCCCTAGAAGAATTTTCTCTTGTTCTTGTTCTTCTTCTCTTCTTTTCTCCTCCTTCCTTCTCTTCCTTTTCTCCCTGTTTCGGCCCTCTCTCTCTCATTTTAGTTGTGTGTATAACCATTGAACAAAAGGGAAAAATTAAGCTTTTTAACATAGTAGGGTAATTTCCCTATAAAGAAGTAGTTTGAATGAATAGGTGGAGGAAATTATTTCCTCCACTTGGGTCTCCATTTACAGCAGCAGGGCACGTCCTGATGCTGTGTAATTCCCTTTTTTTTTTTTTTTTTTGTAAAATTGCATTTTTAACCCCTGAAATTCGAAAATTCAATTTTTTCGCCCCAAAATTAAAAAAATTCGGGAATAAAGGATGAAAAATGATTATTTTTACCCATTAGTGAATTTGTTGTTTTAATACTTTTATTTGGTATTTTCAAATCAATATTAAAGTTATTCACAAAACATAAGTTGTAATAAATCCAAAAATATTCAAGTAATCTTTACAAAATATCATTAGTAAATTTTTGGGGCATTACAAATGATACAAACAATATTTTTACTTAAAGTATATTGTTGCTAAATTATAATAATTTTACTTATATATTTTAGGAAAATTTAAGCGTTTTTATTTTATTCTTTATGGTTCATTTTTATGTGTTATAAGAGAAAAAGAATGAAATTATCAAAGCTGATTTAAGAGATAATTTCTAAATTTTAGGAGTGTAGGTAGGAAATAACTACAAAAAGACTCCATGTTTAATTATACATCTTCATTTAGTTATTTTTATTTTAATTCTATTTATATTGAAGTAGACTTATTTTTCCTGTTCTATTTTTTTCTTATTTTAATTAATTTAATTATATTTTAAGTAGGGGTATATTAGTCTTCACAAAAAATTCAAAAATTCTTTTTGTTGAACTCGTACTTTTATATATAATATATATATATATATATATATATAGATATGTGTGTCAAATAACAATAAATCTGATTATTATTATATAACTATATTATTTATATAAATATTGTATTGGGTACTCCTTTTAAATTAATTGTAGATCGAGTTACTAAAAACTATGTTATGAGGTTGTAACCTAGTGATAAAGCTAATGCTTCATGAACAAAACATCCTAGGTTTGAATTCCACGAATGTGAGCAGGGGCGGAGGGACATGGGGTGCGGGTGGGGGCACCCGCACCCCCCAGCCCATGAATTCTTAATAGTTTCAATATATCACTTTTCATTAATTCCCCTAGTTCCTCATTCAACATTAGTTTTTTTAATTGATCTTCTAATCCTAGCCCAATATATATACAAGCATCCAAATAGTAGCCAATCGAGTCATGGAAAATAGAGCCTACAATATTTATTTTTTAATTGACTATTCAATTAGAAATAGAATAAGAAAGTTAATTTCTATAGTAATTGTAGTTGAATAAGGGAAATTCCTACACATAACATAAACGTAATTTTCTTTCTAAATTTCTTGTTGAATTTTTAAAGTTATTTCCTCTTTTCTACTCAAAGTGTAGGTAGATTAATCTTCAAAACATTATCAAACAGGTGTTATTCTAAAACTTTGAATCGTTAATACTTATTTTTAGTTTTATTATTTAAATGAGATAAATTTAATTTCTATAATTCTATATTGTTTCTGATGACTTGCTTGATAATTATCTACTTTCTTTATCTTGACAAATTATATGGGCACTGGGTAGTTTAATTTGATGTTTTGAAAGAGTGTAGAGCACACTTAAAGATGTCTAAGTAAATTTTAATTGTAATTGTGCCAATGAGGAGGCCTCAACCAATTGATTAATGATGAGGCTACATGACTAAGAGGTCATGACCAAAAAGTCATGGATTCTATGCGATAGATTAGCAATTACCTTAATTACTTGATTATATATAGTTTACATCAACCACTATAAAACTTACCGACATATTAAAAAAATATATATTTAAATACTTTTATTTTTTTAAATAATCATATTATATATAGAAATAATTTTTCACTTTAATTTCGCCCCCCTCATTTTAAATTCCTGGCTCCGCCCCTGAATGTGAGTATTTGATATATATTATTACTAATGTTTATAACTAGTTATTCTTTGTTTCTTTGTACTTGGATAATAATTGGAACGATTATAATGTGATGATTGATATATTAGTGTATTCTAAAATCAATTTTCTTGAATATTCACTTTGGAACTAAGTTTAACAAAATTAAGTATTTTATGGATCGTGGCTTGCATACAACAAATAGTTAGGGAAACATCGGGGATGACCGCAACTCAAACCCTAAAAAATATAATAAGAGAAAACTTCCTTTCATTCTGAAACTAAGGGGGTATACTTATTAGTGTCGATAGATGGTTTCAATGGTTTGTTGTCATAATGATAATCATAAGTGAAAAGAAATATATAATATAAAATATCAAAGAAGTTACAATTCTATTAGATTGAGACTAAGGGGAAGAAGATTAATTAAGTTAAAAGTTCATTAACAATTTGCAGTTTCGTTTAAACGGTAACACCAAAAACAAAATTGATAAAAATAATATCACAACTATGTTTACTTTAAAAAGTATTTTTACAGAACATCATAAAAATAACAGGAAATGTCGAGCATGATAATGAAACATTTTGAATCATTCAAGGGAACTGATTCATAATAATAAACCAATATTTTGTATTTTGCATTTTAGAATTACATCGTTTTGAAATTTTGAATTTGGGTTTTTGGCATTTTGCACCCTGGAATTATAGGGTTTTGGCACTTTGCACCCTGACTTAAAATTTTTGGCACTTTGCACCCTGAAAATATAATTTATTTGGCACTTTGCACCCTAGTGTGTGTTTTAGTGAGAAAATTCATTGGTAGAAGGGTAGAATAGTTATTTTCAATTTTTTTTTCACTTTGCACCTTGGCAATATAGATTTTGCACCCTTAAAAATCTAGAATATTGGCATTTTTCACCCTAAAAATATAAAATATTAGAATTTTCACCCCGATTTAAATTTATTGGTACTCTGCACCCTAAAAATATAATTTGTATGACATTTTGCACCCAAATGTATTTTTTCTTAAAAGAAACAAACTCATGAATGTCGGCGATGTAGAGATAAAATAGTCATTTCTATGCACAACAATCATAAACTTGTTATTCTAAATTTATTTTACTTTATAATAACTTATTTTAACATTTTCTCTCAGTAAAATTTAGATTAAAAAAAAGACATTGTCTTCTTTTTATTTCAAGTATCCTCTAAATTATTTACTTTATATCTAAAATACACGTTTACATATCTAACATATTATTATATTGCATGTTATTTATATTATTTAGATTATCATATTAAGTCAGGGTTGAAAATGTCAGAAATTATATTTTGTGGGTGCAAAGTGTCAATATTCTATATTTCAGAGTGCAAAGTGTCAAAAACTATATTTTTAGGGTGCAAAGTGTCAAAAATATTCGAAAATAACTATTATGCCCTTCAATCAATGAATTTTTTCTTCAAAACACACACTAGGGTGCAAAGTGCCAACTAAATTGTATTTTCAGGGTGCAAAGTGCCAAAACTTTTAAGTTAGGGTGCAAAGTGCCAAAACCCTATAATTCCAGGGTGCAAAGTGCCAAAAGCCCTTTGAATTTTATAATTTAAATTTTGGCACTTTATATACTCAAATTGTAATTCTTTGGAAATATAGTGGGCATATTGCACCCTAATAGGGTGTGCTTTACGAAAGAATGTGCAATTATAGGATGAACTTTGTTAAAGAATATGCATTTGGAAGATGCAAAGTGTCAATATTTCAATTATATGATACAAAACACCGATTAATGTATTTATGTGGTGCAAAATGTCAATGATTCAATAACAACCTTTGCTTGTTTGGATAATTTTGGAGTAAATGTAAAATACTCCTCTGTGTTATGCTAAACCTGCAAGAAACTACCCTGTGAAAATTTAATTGCGTCAAACTTCCTTGTGTTTTCAAAAACCATACAAAAAAACCCAATTTGTAAAAAATAGGTCGTTTTGGATCGACATATTTTAGGAAATTATATTTAAAATGCTTCAAGTTGGTTCCTACAACTTCACGTGATATATTTTAAAAATAATTTCTTGAAATATGTCGATCCAAAATGACCTATTTTTTACAATTTGGGTATTTTTTGCAGAGTTTTTGAAAACACAAGGAAATTTGGCACAATAAAAATTTTATAAGGTAGTTTATTGCAGGTTTAGCATAATACAAGGGAGTATTTTGCATTTTCCCCTATAATTTTAAATCTATCCATATTTCAAGTTTTCTCCTTTATATTTTCCCAGTTATTGATTAGCTACTTTAAGTATTCGTTTAATTAAATAAAGAATTTGTTATTCATCCAAGCTTATGGAAAACCTTATTCCAAAATCAGAATAATTATCTCAAGTATGCATCGATCTAATCAAGAGTCATTGATCTTAAGTTTTACTATAAATTAGGCCTATGCCTCTCGTTTCTCAATTTCTGGAAATTTATTGGGCCTTAAGGTCCTATAAACGAGGTTTGACTAGATTTTGCTTGATTTTTGTTTAAAAAAATGATTTTAGGGGTCCTGAAAAATTGATCGTTGTAATTTATTTTCATTCTAATTTGCTAGGCAGTCAATCAATGTCATGATTCAATGATGCACCTCACATTTCCCTTGACGAAAGGAAAAATCATCCATAAATTCATGCAAAATTTGGGGAATTAATATAGGGAATTTCTATCTCAAATCAGGTTTGATCGATGCCAAAGTAATTACATAGAAAGTGCAATATACTTATTTTCGAATTGAATATAACTCCTAGAAAAATGATCAATCACAAAGCAAGTGCAATACATTAAATAGTGAAATTTATACTCACATAATTATCAAAAGAAAGTTATAATCACACTTAAATACTAATTAATACTAACTAATATCATTTAAACATTTAGTTTTGACATGAGTCCTTTGCATTGCCAGTTTGTCACATTCCCATGTACCAAAAAATCAAAGAAGATCCACACTTTTGAGTTCTAAAATTAAACCCAAAATTGAAAACAATTTCCGATACTTTTCCCAAAAAAATTGAGTCCATTGGTCTTAGTCTTTTTCTCCGTGAATAATGCCATATCAATTAAGTGTGAATCTTACTTGACCGTTTTAATTGATACAGTTAGTTTTCTAATTTTTTTGTCTCAATTAAGAGGTGAATACATCATTGCATCAATCACTCATGAAATTTATTCGAATTTATTTTATTGGTATCAAAGTACAAAGATAAACCAATTATATAGTGGAGGGAGTATCATGTCATTTCGCCACAAACCCTGATACTTGGTGATATTATCTCACTTATAGTACATGATAGACATGTGATATACTTCATTTTTACACCTTCATTTTCTTTCATAACTTTGTTTTATAGGGTAAATAAGTCATTCAATATGATTTTGCTCTGACATTAGGATAAGTGTTATGGCTATATCAATAGCCTAAAATTTAATATAGAAAAGATGTTAGTAATTATTGAAACTTGTACTAGAAGTGTATCTATAAGTATCCGTATAAGTACTCCCTTCGTCTTTTTTTTAATTTATGGCTTTGGCAATAAAAGAAAATTGTTTACTTTTATTTATCGTTTTAGAAGTTCAATACAAAATTAATTCTTTTATTTCAATTTTGCTCTTCTTGTTAATGGTTATAATTAATGCTTATTAATGTTGTAATTATTTGATTAAAAAGGGTATTTTGGGGGGGTTTTCCTTTACAAAAAGTGCTATTAATTGCATTTCTTAATCTGTGTGCAAAACTCCAAAATGACAAATAAACTAAATGAAGGGAGTATATTAAAATTAATGTAGAAAAGACGTTAGAAGTTATTGAAACGTGTACCAAGAGGGTATACATAAGTTTCCATAGATCAATATGCTCCGGTTTTTTTTTTATTTGTCGCTTTGACAAAAAAAAATTATTTACTTTTATTTATTGTTCCAGGAGTTCAATACAAAATTAATTCTTTTATTTCAATTTTGCTCTTCTTGTTAATGGTTGTAATTAATGCTAAAGGTTCGAATTCCTATTGGGAGAAGTACCCACTTAATATGCCCAATCCGTCTCAAAAGAAATTAAACCCTTGGAAAACAAAAAAAAAATGGTGCAATTATTTGTTTATAAGGATGTTTCTGAATTTTTGCTTAAAAAAAGTGTGTATTTATTATATTTCTTAATTTGTCTCCAATAATTCAAAACAACCAATAAAAAAAAGGAAGGGAGTACAATTTAATATAGAAAAGATGTCAGCAGTATCAATATATGCCACCACCAACCCCATAAATTAAATTATCATTGTTCAAAAGCTAGTCCAATAAAAGTAGACGGTACAATCACATTGTGCAATGGAGAAAAGATTGGAAAATTTTGGTTTCAAGAACCAAAAAGAGCCAAATCCCACCATTAGAGATATTCTTGAAACAATTAAAGAAAATCTCAACAAAAATGATGAAAGACCAATCATTCATCTTGGTCACGGCGACCCATCTTCATATCCAAGTTTCAGAACAACCCCATTGGCCCAAGAAGCTGTTATCTCCGCCCTCCGTTCGTCTCAATTTAACGGTTATGCCCCTGCCGCCGGCATTCCTGCAGCCCGGAGGTAGGTTAATTAATTAATTAATTAATCAGAAAGGTCTTTTTGTGGGTACAAATTAAGTATTTTGCATGAAATAAAAGGACAAATGTTTTTGTCTAGTACCAAGTGCATTAGTTGTAGTCATGGTCAATTGACCAATTTTATTGCATTTATCTCTGTTTTCACAAAATTAAAATAATTTTTTTTTTTAATAATGGGGTACTTCTATTGTGGAGTTATTATTAGGGAAAAAAAATTGGGATCTAATGGCCGGAGTTTGGCAGCAATTTGGGGAATTTTTGCTAATTTAAACTACAAATAAAATAAACATGTTAAGGTGGATTAGATCAGAGCCCGGATTGAAGGTCATATTAAAAATACGATTTGGTAGATTTAATTGAGTCATATTACATTAAAGCAATAAAATATAATATGTTTGGGGGAATTATGAGTTTAAGCATATATTAATATATTTTCACTATTTAATTGAACATATTATGTTAGTTAAGATATATCAATTCATCGAAGCCATTTGTTTAATTCGTATGAGTAAGAGTTGATTTTTAGTTCGAATGCCTCCATGTTAATTGTAATATAGATTTTAGTTTGTGATTTAATTATGTAGATGTGTTTCCATTTTCAGATATTTAAGAAGAATTTATGATATTTAATGATATGTTAAAATAGGTAATATGTAAATTTGAGGTTATAAGTGACATTTCATCGAATCCATATTCACCCGGATTAACTAATTCGCCCATGCCTGGGTGGATTATAATCTAGTCTTAATACCGGGTCATAAGGATTTAATCCATTTGACCCGGTATTAGAGCAATGCCACCAAACGTTGTATTATTCCATATTAACACATATAATATGACATAATACCCCCTAATATGACCTAACACATATATTATTGTTTAGGTTGACTCATACTGAAAAGTTTTCAATATTTTTGGTGAAAACTTATCGTAATTTTGATTCATGCGCGTAGTGGAGGCGTTGGTATGTATGGGTCTAGCCACATTGGCATCTCTGTGGCGTGTGAATGCATTTTCCCTAACACCAATTATGTTTGAGGTAAATGGTAGCGTCGCAACTTTCAAGTCCTTAGTTATCTTTACACTAGCCAAATTTAGGATTTTTTAGAGAAAAAGAAAAAGAAGAAAAATTTTAATTGTAACATTATATATTATATTATAACAATTCTTCTCTAATAATAATACTTAGTATCTAGTGTAACACTCTCCTGGCTAGAACATATGTTAGAATAGTGTATTCTCTATGTTACATTCTCATACTTTATGTGAATTTTCGTATACTTTTTGCTATTTTCATATTTTGCTCGGAAAAGTAGTGGATCAGAGTTACTAATATCATATTTATCCAAAAAAAAAAAAAAAAAAAGAGTTACTAATGTCATGTCTTTACTTTATTTTCGTTTTCATTGATTCAAAAATAGAAATTTTTCGATGTTTTCAACGGAAAAGATGAAAATTTTGATCCATGTTTATAACAGGGCCATTGCAGATTATCTATCTCATGATCTTCCATATAAGCTATCACAAGAGGATGTTTACTTAACCGCTGGTGCCAATCATGGAGTCGAAATCCTAATAACGGTCCTGGCTCGACCCGGTGCCAATGTGTTATTTCCAAAGCCAGGATATCCCTTATACGAAGCTCGTGCTGCCTTTAGCAATTTAGAGGTCCGCCATTTTGACCTTCTACCCGAAAAAGGTTGGGAGGTCGATCTTGACCACGTAGAAGCTCTAGCCGATGAGAACACCATTGCCATTGTTATAATCAATCCCGGAAATCCATGTGGCAATGTTTTCAATTTTGAACATATGCAGAAGGTGAGTAGAATATCAAATCTATTGGGCTTGTTGTTGGTTGCCGCCTAATGTTTTTGAATAATTTTTATTTATTTTTTATTTCAGATTGCAGAGACGGCAAAAAGGCTTGGAATCGTTGTGATTGCAGATGAAGTTTATGGCCATCTTGTTTTTGGATGCAATGAATTTATGCCAATGGGAATTTTTGGATCGATTGTTCCGGTTCTTACTTTGGGGACGATATCGAAAAGATGGCTCGTTCCTGGTTGGCGTCTTGGTTGGATTGCTGCTAATGATCCCAATGGAATTCTCGATAAATCCGGGGTACTTAAGAGCTCTTATCCTTATCCCCTCTCCCAATTTCATTTTCACCAAAATGCCCTTTCCCGGCTTCTAATCATTGCAATGTAATGTATAAAAAGACGGTTAATTTGTTCTTCTCGTCTCGTTAGATTGCCAAATGCATCGAGAAATATATCAACATCACAGCTGATTCCGCAACTCCAATACAGGTATATATATACAGCTTCTCTAATACTAAATATTTCATGTAAAGACTAAAAATCATGGAAATGATTATATATCTTCAGGGAGCTGTACCTGAAATTCTCGAGAAATCGACAAAGGATTTCTTTTCAGAAACCGTGACTCTACTTAGAGAAGCCGGAGATAAATGTTATGCTAAAATAAGTGAGATTCCGTCACTTACTTGCCCACACAAACCAGAAGGAGCTATGTCTACAATGGTGTGTCTTTAAAGTAGAATTTGATTTTATCGTCTCAGTAGATGAATTAATCGATTCTTTCTCTTCACTGAGTTTCGATTTGTGTAGGTTAAAATTAATCTCCCGTTGTTGGAAGGCATAGACGATGATATGGATTTCTCTTTGAAGCTTGCTAACGAGGAATCAGTTCTCGTTCTTCCAGGTAAAATGTCGCCCTGGTTTTGAACTCAAGATACATTAGCTAATATTATTTGGGTCGACCCGTTTTGTACTGGATCATAAGGCTTTACTTGAAGATGTTATTTTTGTACTACAGGGTCTGTTGTGGGACTAAAGAATTGGTTGAGGCTAAGTTTTGCTGTGGAGCTGACTACACTTGAAGATGGACTTGAGAGAATCAAAGCTTTTTGTTTGAGGCGTGCAAAGAAGTGATGAGTTATTGACATTTTGTGATTGCAATTTGAATGCATTGTGTGTGTGTTAACCCCTTCTATGATGAATTTACTACTACTATTGTTCGACTCTATTTATCGAGAAGTGATGGAATTACGTTCTCTTTGTTTAGGAGTTAAACTTTTGGCATGAGTTCCCCGAACACTTTTAAATAAACTCGTTGAAGTGAAAAAGTCAAGTAGAGTGTGGTTCCGAGTTAAAATTATACTAACTTGCCATGTTCTTGTTGCATCTTGCATTTGAATCCTCCTCGTGATTTGATTGCGTGCTATTTGACCAAATAGGAGCGTCCAAAATTCCTATCTATTGGCTTAACTTTATCCAAATTTTGCCTGATGAGCAACCCCATATTACGATTAGTAGCATTGAGGTAGTCCGGTACGAGTATTTTAAAACAGTGAATTAGTCCAGTTCCAGTCATAAGTTTACAAAAGTGGGTACAAAGAGGAAAATAAATTAACTGTCCACAACTGAAATTGTATCTGTTGACAAAGAATAAATGGCTCAATTTGTCAAGTATTTCACTTCACTTATCATAACCAAGCATACCAGATAAATAAACCAAGCTGACTTTCGATGACATCCCCGACATCAGGAACAACTCTGTTATGTTAACAGATAAAATTTACGGAGAAACCGCTTCACTTTGCCACATCCATAAATTAAACTCTAAGATAGCTCACCTTGCGGAAGCCTTATTAGCTTTTGGAATTCAATCTATCGAGGAGTATCTTGTTCAACAGACCAGGATTTGCCTTGCCTTTTGTTTCTTTCATCACCTAAAATTCATCATAATATAGTTAAATGAATCATTTAGAGATCTAATCATCATTGTATAAAGTATAAACAAAATTCAAACATGAATACAAGGACAAATATTCCTCATTTTGGGTCACACCTGGCCAGCAAAAAAGCCTTGCAGCTTAGTTTTACCCCCACGGTATTGCTCCAATTGCTTTGGATTGTTTGCAAGTACTTTGTCCACTATTTTCTCGATCTCAGTTGGATCTACAATCTGATTTACAGTAAAAATGGAAAAGAAATGTCAAGTTTTTGTTGATCTCTTGATGGGTGTCATAAGCATACAAACATGATTGTTAGTGTTCGATTATGATGGGAACATGTGTCCAGAACCGGCTGCCAATGGTTGTCAAGTGGAACAATATAAAAAGTTGAGGGGCAAGTGGAAATGCAAATGGTAAGGGGGTGAAGTGCAAAAAGATTAGAGTTAAATGAAACAAAGTGCAATTTCACGGCGAAGTCCCTGGAAAAATTTGGAACAACTTACCTGAACCAAATCCTTCTCTTTTATAAGTCCTTCGACAGTTCCACCTTTTGCCATTAGCTCAAACAAAATCTGCATATTTTGTGCACAAGTTGAGAAGATTTGGAAGGGAAAATAAAAAAAAAATGGATATTGTTGAAATTTTATAAAAATTGCATGTAAATTGAGAGCTAGAGAAAATGTGATACCTCTTTTCCGATCTTTCCACTAATAGTTCCACTTTTGATTGAGGCTATAAGCTCACCCAGTTCTTGAGGAGTAAGCTTAATGTCATTAATAGACAACTTCTCATTTTTCATGTAAGCAGCAATATCACCCATTATCCAATTAGTAGCTAGTTTCACATCAGCACCTGTTGCAATTGTGGCATCGAAAAATGCTGCTACCTGATAAGACAGACATTTATGATGACCGACATAATAATAATAATCTCGGTTATCCCAGAATTAATCTTGAAGATGGTAAAGAAATAGTAATAAGAACAAAAGCGAAAAAGCAATCAGCAAACGCATGTCTGAGACTTTTGCACCACATAGCATTGAGGGGCACAACCTACAATATATTACGGTATTGAAGCTAAAGCATAAATAAAAATCATGCTATAATAGTTTCCAATGGGCAAAAAATTTCAGGCATTATGTCATAGAACAATATACTCCGTATATACAAGTTTTCTTTTTTGCTCTTTGAGATGCAAAAGTATTAATTAAATGTTCATATTCTAGTTTGTATACAATATCTTCACAAAACTCCATCAACATGAATATACAACCATTATAAAAAACAACTAAAATCGAGACTTACATTGACGTCGTTTGTAAGAAAGAGAACATCCTGCATGCTAAGTCCCATATTCTCATATCTCCTGCGCTTCATTTCCGGTAGTTCAGGTAAAGAATCACGAATTTCATTAACATACTCCTCACTGAGATTAACAGCCGGAAGATCGGGCTCTGGGAAGTAACGATAATCAGCAAGGCCTTCCTTCTTTCTCATTGTAACTGTTTTCTAATTTTTAAAATAAACCAATATTAGTAAAAGACAAATGTCATCATGTTTATGGAACAACAGAGTGGAATATGACCTGAGCTCCTTCTTCCCATAGGCGAGTTTCCTGTACAATTTCATCAGCTTGACCTAAACTGTATAATAGTGCCTGCCTCGAAATCTCAAAATCAATGGCCCTACTCATGGATGAGAATGAGTTCAAATTCTTTATTTCAACCTGTTTATGTAAATCTTTATCAATAAATACCACATAATTCGAGAAAACCAAGAAAACTAACTCAATGATATGTTCACAGGCAAATAATGAATCCATTAGCAGCAAAACTAGATAGAGTTTTAGTAACCTTTAATAAGAAAGCCTCTGTTTTTAAGGACTGTATACCTAATAAAGCAACATAAAGTTTATCTTGCACAAATTTACCTTTGTGCCAAACTCTAGCTGACCAATTGGGCGAATTGAGATATTAACATCACAACGAAGAGAGCCTTCCTGCATATTTCCATTACTCACTCCAAGATATCTAACTAGCCTCTGAAGCTCGGCAGCATACTCTGCAGCTTCAATACCCGTTCTCATATCAGGTTCAGACACAATCTCGAGCAACGGGACTCCTGCTCGATTCAAATCAACCTGTCAAAGAAAAAAAATATATTAAATCCAAATCCCTCAATGCAAATGAAGCCTAAGACAATATAAAAAGAAAAACACAATCCCAATTGGAAAAGAATAGTAATTTTCCTGAGAATAATTCCCATTTCCGGTATGAAGCAACTTTCCAGCATCTTCTTCCATATGAACTCTTGTAACACCAAATTTTCTATGCCCACCACCAAATTCAACAGGAAGATCAACGTCAAGATAACCACCAAGTGCAATTGGGATATCAAATTGTGATATCTGGTAACCTTTTGGAAGGTCTGGATAAAAGTACTGTTTCCTATCGAACTTGGAACTAAGAGAGAGTCTACAGTTAAGTGCAAGACCAACTTTTACTGCATACTCTATAACCTTTGAGTTGAGAACTGGCAAGGCTCCAGGCAACCCCATGCAAACGGGGCAAACACTAGTGTTTGGTTGAGCCCCGTAGTTATAAGGACAGCTACAGAAGGCCTTTGTGAGAGTGGAAAGCTGAACATGGGTCTCTATTCCTATTACTGCCTCATAGTTTTTTGATATTTCATCAAATTTGACAGAGTCCAGTTTGGATGAAACTTTCATACGGGTGTGTTGTTTTTCTTGTGCTGCAGTTTGTCCTTGTGCACTTTTCGTACTAAAGTATAATACACCATGTTTTCTAGTGAAATGCAAAGATGGGTATAACCGAAAATAATGCGTTTTTAAGCCCCTGAGTAGAGTTAATGCCATCTCAAATATATCGACTTCAAACCTCGAGTAACATTAGGCTGTACCTGAGAAATAGGTTAAGTAAATCACTAAGATTGAAACTAGATACAAGTAAGAAACCAGTCAAGTCAACAACAGCACATAAAGCTTCAGACTTCAAACAAAATAGGACTAAAGACATCGGTTTTCATAGCTACTCCGAAGATAGTTTTGAATCAAGCAAGAATTCAACTTTTCCAACTAAAACTAGAAAAGGGTTCTCAGAAATATTTAGTAAAACAAACCACAATTCCCAAACACCTCCATTTGCTCAGTTCAAGCCAACCACTCAGAGCACTTCAACTTAGCCCACATAAAACAATAATGTACAAAATTTTAAGATACCACATACCAACATTAATCCAAAGCCAGAAAGTTTACTATTACTCAACCTAAAAGGAAAAGTAAATTGACTATGACATTTCTTCAAATAGCTGTCGCGCAATATTACATTTGATGAAAACTTTTATTCTACAGAAGCAACAAGTAATTATGGAAAATTCGTGAATGCCTGGATTAAAAATTCCCGCGAATGGAACAAATTAAGGTGTGGTCGGTTACCTTGAAAGTTAATGAACACTGTTCTGCAATAGTGTGTGAGATACTGAGAGGTGAAGATAAAAACTAATCTGCATTCTCTGAATGATATACATATAAAATGATAAAAACTTAATTTTTCACATTATTTTATCACAAAAATTATGTTGTTATTATACAATGAAATACATATAAAATGATAAAAACGTGCAATAGTTTTGTTTATTTTTTATTATAAAAATTATATTGTTAATAAGTATGGGCAATTATACAATTTTATCTTTTTTTGTGTGTGTGTAAATATATAATTATCAATTTTATTATTAATTAAATATTACAATTTGCACCCAAATTTAAAATTTTGAAGATATTACAAACTTTTTAAATAACACTCTAAGGACAAAATTGAAATTTTTCAAGAGTAATGGGATATTTATAAGATGGTGACAAATCTGATGCATTTTTCATAATATTCAAATACATGAGAGTGATTTTTATAAATTCCTTACATCATAGGGTATTCGTAATTTACCCAAGCGATAAAAAAAATTAGGTTGGGCCTTGGTCGATTAATGGGTTGTGACCAGTGTTTTCAAAACCGGACCGGACCGGCCGGTCCGGCCGGTTTAACCGCTAACCGGACATCAATCCGATCCGATTGACCCCTTAAAACCAGTAGCCTTCCGAACCAGTGTGAACCGGTAAAAACCGGTCAAAAACCGGTAAAACCGTCGAACCGGTAAACCCGGTGAACCACTGGTTCAATATTTTCTACTGGAAAAAAAATTAAAAAAATTGACCAGCTGAATTTCTTTTCTCTCACACTGTCACACCGATGTTCTTTTGTCACAAAACCACATGGTTATTAACTAAGAAAAGAAATCACAAAATTTGAATCTTCTAATCTAGAATAAGAAGAAAAAGTTACAGAAATACAAAATTTATCATATGAACAAGAAATAAAGGGAGAATAAAAAAAAATAAAGGAGTATTGAAGCAAAAGCAAAAATAAATCAAATAAGACAATTAGAAATATAAGAGAAAAAGAGGAAATGGGGGCTGCAGAAGTTTGGTAGGCGGCTGATTTTGCTGCAAAGAAGAAGGTAGTAGGCAAAATGATAAATGTGAATGGTTTCTAGGGTTTTTTATTTCTTTATTTAAGAAATTGGATAACTTGGGCCTAATATTAAAAGATAAGACTTTGTTTAAAATTAGCCCAAGGCCCACATAAAAGAACTTTTTGATATAAATATTGAATAATTTTGCAAATTTAACTATAAAAACTTGGATCAACTAATTTTTCACTTATTTAAGGATATTTGTTTTAGATTAATCTGGACATAATAGCCATTTTGAGATATTAATTTATTTAATACATCATGTTGACGACATACCGGTTATTCCGATCGAACCAGTGGTCGAACCGATCTAACCGATCGAACCAGTAACCAGTAGAGCTTCCGGTTTTATGGCCGGTCCGCTTCTGAAAACACTGGTTGTGACCCATTTTGCTAGCTTCGTTGAACTCTTTAACTTGATTGTATAAATTCAAATTTGGTTTAACTTGATTGTATAAATTATATTGGAAAATGTCTTGTTATTAAAATTATTAATTTAAACAAAGAATTGATAAGAAGCTACAATATATCAAACAAATAATGTAATTCAATTATTCAACTAATGACATTCACAAAATAAATGAATAAATGCTATCTTTATCGAAGTTACTTAAACGATATACTTATTTATATTGGTGATACGTATTATGTGAATAAAATAAATTAAAGAAACATCACTTCAAAAATGTTACAGCCACTTATAACTTGGTGATCATAATCAAATTAATTTTATTCTTTTAATAACATTACTTCCCTTTTCTAAATTATTATTAAAAATGATACATGAATGATGAATCCCACTCCAAATTCACACACATATATACACATTTTACAGATTACATTTCCTTTCATTAATCAATGTAATGAACAAGTTAATATTAATAAAATCATTATAGAATTAAATAATTAATCCGAAATAAACCATATTAATTACACACACGAATTAATTAGGAAAGTGAAAATATGATCCCCAAAGGCCAAAGTCTTCCTCTAAAAGCTAAAACGTCAACTTCAACGTTAACCTTTTCCATTATTACCGTTAAAACCAGTGGTGGTAGCCCCCTTTCCCCGCCGTTGGAGATTCGAAAAATTCAAATGATGACATTTTCCAACGGCTCCTCCCTCCTCATCTCAAAAACTCTTTATTATTATTAATGTAATAAGCAGAAAAAGAAAAGCTCTAGTACCCTAAAAACCCTAAGCCCCAAATTCTCCTCAAACCATGGATTCCACGCCACCGTCTCACCAATCGGAGCCCCAGATCCGACCCAAATCCGCTTCAAGACTCTCCAATCTCCGCCACTACAGCGAAGAACCCATTCCACAACTCTCTCTCGAAATCGTGCCTTCTTCCCCAAAAATCTCCACTCCATCACCCGCATCAACTATTTCTCCATTGCCAAATTACACCGTACGCGAGATTCTTCTTCATTCGCCTTCGTCTCTCAAAAGGTCGAAAACTCGTGTGAGTGTAGATAATGATGCTGCGATTGAAGCCAGCGGTGGTAGAAAGAGGCCGAAAACTCGAAATTCTGAATCGGCATCTTCGCCAAAGATTAGACGGAGGTCGAAGAAGGTGAGAGAAGAGAGGGAATTTTGTTTAGGAGAAGAAGTATTGGTTAAGCCTAAAAAGAAGAGGAATAGTGGTAGGCCGTCCAAGAAGGATAGATTGAAATCGACAAGTATGTAAATTTGTATCTAAGACATTGAATATTACTCATTGATAATTTTATGCTTTTTTTTTTTAAGGATTTTTTTTGGTATGATTATTGGGAATCAGGAGCAATTGATGATGAAGGGTCCAATTTGGATGCAATTGGGGAGTTTATTAATGATTTGGTTATGTGGAGAGATGTTTCAAAGTCGAGCCTTTGGTTTGGTTTCGGCTCACTCTGTTTCCTGTCTTCTTGTTTTACAAGGGGGGTTAACTTTAGGTATTTCTTTTCATTGTTTGATTTTAAAATTCTTAGTTAATGTTTGTATGGAGATCAATTGACAAAAAGAAAAAAGAAAAAAAGCATTGATTTTTTAATGTTTGTGTAGCCTTTTCTCGCTTATATCTCGAGTTGGACTTCTGGCTTTGGGCGTGTCTTTCTTCTCCAATTCCGCGCGACAAAGGTATACATAGTATTCACTTAATTTTTGCATTTGATAATCATGTGATGTTTTATAACTTGCAATGATTGAGAATTTTACAGGGATGGAAATGAGATTAAGAGTGAGTTTAAGTTGACAGAAGATGATATACTGAAAGTTGGAAAGCTAGTACTCCCAGCTGCAAATTTTGCTGTTTCAAAAATAAGAAAAGTGTTTTCAGGAGAACCAGCCATGACCCTAAAAGTAATTATACATATGATCTCTCTGCAATTTATGTTATATTAGTAAGAATCGAGAAAAATGGATGAATTGCTAATCTTTGTGCTAATCTTAGGTGGTTCCTTTCTTGCTTCTTGGAGCTGAATATGGTCATCTTATTACCCCGTGGAGGTTGGCTGCACTAGGTAAGCTTATGGGTACAGATTGAATTTTTGCGGGTCAAAGTTGGGTAAAAAAAATGAGTACGATCCGGTCTTATTAAGTGTATATTCATTTATTACTTAAACCTTTGTTGATCTGATGAAACATTATTAATTTGATTCTAACGAATTCTAGTATTACCAAAGTATACATGGAAAATTAGAGTCCAGTTGAGGCTAATCGGGTTGGCACGTGTTATTATGACCCATTTTGCCAGTTTCAGTAAGCTCAGAAGAGTAGACATCACATTTCTTGATATGCAGCAAAAACCTTATTAAATTTTTTTTTAATGCAGGTTTTTTCCTTAGCTTTACTCTCCCCAAATTATATTCCACTTACTCTGCTCAGTTATCAAGAAAAGGTTAGTAAATTCATTTGTGATTGACTTAAACATATGACATGTGTTTTACTTTTAACTAAGCAATTGTATAATTATTTGAATGAACAGTTGAGTATATGAAATCATGGGCATCAGAGGCATGGGGAGCTTGCACGCACAAAAAAATTGTTACAGCCTCAGCAGTTTCTGCCTTTTGGAATCTAACATCAATTCGAACCCGAATCTTTGCAGGTAACCCTATGATCATTGTTGAAATTGAAGATCTAGTTATTATCACATTTTTTCTCAAGTAAATTTAGAAGCTTTAAGTATTCGATGTGTGGACAAGCATATCTTTCTTGTTATGCCAAAGAAGTGTGAAAAACATTAGAGTTGAGTTTGAGAGTTTTTTGTTTTACAAGATGGATCATCACATTGTCAAAGACTACAATTGACAAGAGAAGTTTAATGTAACCTTAAGAATGAAAGAACCTTAAGAATGAAAGAACCTTAAGAAATGGTTGTAGGAGAGTAGGACACAACACACCAAAAAATAACACCAAAAAATAAACTATGTATGTATACCTTAAAAGGAGAATTTTTCACTATAATATTTAACTATGCGTCTTGGTACAAATGGTTGTAGGACACACACAACAAAAAGATAAACTAGGTAGAGAGGGGAACATCTGTTGAAAATTCAAAAAGTTAAGAATTCTCTAGACATCTAATATTAAACAATCTATTCTTTTTCAGAACTCTCCTACCTTGGTTAAAGGGATGTAACTTTGATGAAGTTTCCTTACAATTATGAAAGAGTTGTAATTAATAAAGGGAGTTTCAAAATATATGATCATTAGAAAACACAATGACCTTTTTACGCTTAAAGGGATGTAACTGTGATGAAGCTTCTTAACAGTTATGAAAGAGTTGTAATTGATGAAAAGAGTTTTTAATACATATGATCATCAATGAACACAATTACCTATTTATGCTCCTACTCATTTCCGTTAATTGTTAATGAGCCAAGGGAAAATGAATGTACATTTCCTTTCTTTCGCATAAAGTTTGGCTTTTGAAGAATCATACATGAACATAACAAATGGAGCCAAAAACTTTTAGATGTTTGATATTTGGCTTGTTTCCAAACATATGTGTGTTCTAGACTAGATTGTTCATCTGGAAATGGAACTAGATTTCTTCGATTGTCCTATACTTTTCTCGAGTTGTATAGACTTTTCTACAGTTAATTCAGGCCAGAGAATTAAAGAGTATGACTGAATTAACTGTAGAGTACAAATTAGATATTCAGAGAATTCTTAGATTTAAATTTTTCTAGATATTTTTTAAACATATTTAGATTGTTCTTTGAGTAGTTCTATGTGTTCTACAACCATTTCTCTCTTTAGTTGATGAGTTTCTATACTTTGATATGTGTTCTTCAACTAGATTTGTACCAACCACAATTAAGTTCAGTCCTCCAATGAAGAATATCCTCCTATAATTATCTCCTTTTGCATTTTCGAATTAAACACTCTTGTTGGTAAATTTCTACAGTTCGATGTTCGATCTTAGACTAATGAAAAAACTTCAGCTCTAATAACCCAATTAGTACTTTCACACCATTCACCTTTACATTGATACTGTTTCGAGCATGTAGTAGTTAAGTCCAAGAAAAATTCTCACTTAAACTCGATTTCGCTAAGTATATCCTGCCATAAAACTGGTTTTCCACGAGTGTTATGATCCAATGGTCACTTCTTGTGTGAATGTTTGGGTTAAGCTGAACCCTGTTTCGCTAGAATTACTTGGAAATCCAAAGTTATCGTCATTCAGTTAGAAATGTTAAGTTGTATTGATTGCAAGTTATTTCGTAGACTCTGTTTTTATAAATTGAAATTGGGTCTTATCATAAATACAAAAATAAAGTTTCAAAATTGTCAATATTATAATAATAAACGTGTGTGCAAAAATCTTCCATACACAGATCAAAATTGTCGTAATTTTTTAATAATATGCTAATTATTTATTGGTTTTCTGCAGCATTCTTGTGCCTTGTGATACTTAGATATCATAGACAACAATCAGAACCAGAGATTGAAGAGTACAACGCTGAAGGTAAACAAGAGCAGTCAGGGCCGGTCCTACATATTAAGGGGTACTAGTTGAAATTTGAAATAGGTGTTCATCTTTTTACCAGAAGAAAACATGTATAATTAAAATTTATGTTCTTAATGTAAAAATATATTTTTTCTCTTAACATATTTATTATAGATATTATATAGATAGATGAAATCACAAATCAACTTAATTTTTTGAAAATTCAACATTTAAAATCATTGAGTCAAGTTAGATATAGCTAACAACTTCATGCCAAGTTAATAATACCCATATAATTTTGACATATCCAAATTACGAAGTGGCTAAACGGAGTTTACATAATACGGACAAAGAGAACTTTGATAAAATGTGTATTGTATTCAAATCAAAATAATGCAGAAAAAATAAAGGAAAAAAAATAAGAAATGGGAATTTTATATTCGTAATTATAACGGTGGGAACTCCTAAAATCACTTCTAGACATCCAATGTGATTTTTGAAATGTTTGGTCCCAATTATAGAAATTGTTTTTAGTCAATCTTGATTTTAATGGTGTTTGACCTCTAATATCATAATCACTTTTGGGATCTCTAGAAGGTAAAAATCAACTTATTTCAGAAGCTACCAAAGTGTTACTTTTGCAAAAACTATTATTCAAAAGCAATTTTTTTTTATAATTGAATTTTATCATAATTAATTATTGCCAAAATTCATTTTAGTAAAATTAATTCTCCTATAATTGATTTTCGAATCGCTAGGCCAAACTCACCCTTAATTGCAATGATTATTATTGATTTGGAATCAAATCATAAATTTATCTATTCAAGTAATTATTGAGAGAATTTCAGGGTCGAAGAAGGAGAGGAAATAAATTATTCGATCGAATCAATATCTAATTTTCTTAATTAACTGGGCATGATAATCATTGCCAAGAGATGAACGGTCGATGGAAGGAAAACTAAAATTTCAATTACATGTTTGGTTTGATAAATCAATCTGTAATACCAAAATCAAAAAGGAATAAAGTTAAGTAATCAGGCTTGTACTTTTGTACTACATACTGATTCAATATTCATTAGAAACCGGAGATTTTGTTTTGACAGGGTCCGGTCGATTTATCGAACAGTGCACAACCATACTCCTCATGATTGCTTAGATTGAAACTCAAATAAAACTAAACAATATATGATTCACTTAGTAAAAGTTAGCTTAAGGTCACGCTCCACCCATGTGCCCGACATATCCATACCCGCACATGGCTCTAATATTTATGTATGTTAATTTCCATTCAAAAGCAATATTAATAAGTCTTCATTCCTCCATGAACATGACTATAATCCGTTTACTTGCATTCACCAACTTAATCACACAAACTTCCAACTTAAAAACCCACACAAAATAAAGAGAACAATTAAACATCCTATGTAGGTAAACTATCCATACAAGCTCTCATTTCCCACAACATCTTCACCACTCTACGCATCGAAGGACGATCGATTGGGATAGCGCTAGTACAAAGTAACCCAATATCGAGAACCTTGATTATGTATTCTTTGAATTTTGACTCGAGTCTTGGATCGAGAACATGATCGATTCCATTCTGATCCAATGTGGTACAGACCCAAGCCGCTAAATCTTTGTCTCCGAACTCCGGATCAATAGGCGGTTTTCCAGTCACAAGTTCGAAAATTACAATGCCAAAGCTATATATGTCGCTCTTTTCAGACACGCGAAGTGTATATGCATATTCTGTATACATTTTCGATCAATTGTTAAGTAAAAGATGTAATCAAGAAAGGTTAGTAGAATAGGGGAATACTAATGAAAAGTAAAAGTAATCAACAATTTACGTTCAGTGATAATGGTTGAAGAGATCAAATATAGGCAAAGTATATATTTTGTTGAATCAATCATAAAAGAAGAATTATGCCAAAAAAAAAAAAAAAGAATACTTCTAGGTAAATCAATTTTTCATGATTGCAGAACTATTACCTGGTGCTATGTAACCACAAGAGCCAGCAATCATAGACATGGTCTCAACACCACCACCAGTGTCAACCGATTTCACAACTTTAGCCACTCCAAAATCAGAAATCTTAGCTTCAAAATTTTCATCGAGCAATATATTATTCGATTTCACATCTCTATGCACAATCGAAGGAACCACATCATGATGCAAGTACGATAACCCCTCAGCCACACCCAAAGCAATCCTAAACCTCATTGGCCAATCCAAAAACGTCCTCGTATTATTACCATGAAGCACATCTCCTAAGCTCCCATTAATCATATACTCGTAAACAAGTAGCTTATAGTTCTCTTTATTACAGCAACACCACAATCTAACTATATTCTTGTGTCTTATCTTTCCAAGTGTCCCAACCTCGACTTCAAATTCACCGTTTTCATTTTCGTACGGTCTCTCTAGAAGTTTCTTCACAGCCACGGTCTCTCCATTGCTAAGAACAACTTTGTAAACATTACCCGAGCCTCCTCTACCAATCACATTGGCCTCTTCAAGAGAATCGTTAATTTCAAGTTCACTAAAGTCGAGATTATGGAACGATGTCCATATACTTGTAGCTATTCCTTTTTTTGTTTTTGTAATTTTTTTGTACTTTCGCACGAGCCAAACGAGACCCAAGAGACAAACAACTCCGAGTACAACGAAAATCAACCAATAAATCCATGAAAGGACACCATTATTGCCCCCACTTCTAGAATTGCATGAACGGGAATCATTTATACATAAACCTGGATTTCCGAGAAAGCTATCCCGATAAATATCGAGGGCAAGAAAATCAGGTATATGCCCCGAAAGCTGATTGTTCGACATATTCAGCTTATTAAGCTTCAAATTCTGCAATGAAAATGGAATTTGCCCCGAAAAGTGATTATTAGAAAGGTCGAGATAATTAAGCACGGGTAACTCCCCTATTTCACCTGGGATTTCGCCAGATAAATTGTTGTTCGCAAGATTAAGCTCGTTCAACATTGTCAAATACTGAATTCCCACAGGAATTTCACCGGAAAGTTTGTTGTTACAAAGATTAAGTAGCCCAAGTTGTCCTAAATTCACGATAGTACTAGGTATTTCTCCACGAAGCTCGTTATTATTCGCATAAAACTTACCTAATTTTTTCAAAGATCCAATTTCACTAGGTATGCTTCCCGAAAATTTGTTATCCGAAATATCGAGGTTTGATAAGTTTTGTGCACCATAAATTGAACTCGAAATATTTTCGGAAAATGCATTGCCATGGAGATCGAGCAAGTACACATGCGGCAAGCCCCAAAACTCGGGCGGAACTTCACCATGAAGGCGGTTACCCCGCATCCGGATCCGCATTAAGGTCCGACATTTCGCAACATCCAGAGGAATAATCCCTGAGAAACTATTATTGATTAAAACCAACTCCTCCAAAGCCCCATTATGACATAAAAATTTGGGTATTTCGCCAGAAAGACTATTGTTGGATACGTCCAATGTTCGTAGATACGAGTATTTCCCGAGTTCACTAGGCAACTTCCCAACAAGTTTATTTCCGTATAAATGAAGCTCTTGCAAATTTGGGGACTTAGCAATGCTATCAGGGATCGAACCCTCAAGTCGATTATCGTATAAGTTCAACGATTCCAAAGGCAACTCGCAAAGCTCGTTAGAAATCACCCCAATCAACTCGTTTCTCGCTGCATCAAATCTTCTCAATTTAGTCAACTTTGACCATCCTGCAGGCAACTTACCGGTAAAGCCGTTATCGTAAAGCTCGATTTGCTCAATGTGCTTGAGGTGAAAAATCACACTTGGTATTGGTCCAGTGAGTTTATTTTGGCCCACATCTAAATTTTTTAGTCGACGCAACCTACCGAGACTATGTGGAATCGTTCCCACGAGGGTACAATTAGTGAGCCAAAGTTCTTTAAGGTTTGTCAAGTTACCGAGTTCCGGAGGAAGTTGACCCTGTGAAAATGTGTTGTAAGCAAGCTCTAGTTTTTTAAGGCTCGTTATGTTACCGAGGGCAGCCGGAATGGTACCGGTCAACACATTGTTAGAGAGTTCAAGAACTTCTAATTGCCGGAAGTTACCGAAAGTCGTTGGAATGTCGCCTGCAAAATTGTTGCCCTCTAGACTAAGGTACCTGCAAAGATTGGCACCAATCATGGATTAAAATTTTCTTATGTTTCGAGTTTTCTATTTTTGGGTCAATCGAAATGAAAAATAGTGCAGTTTCTACTTTCTACTAGCTATGACATGTTTCTTTGATTTACAAGTCTTCCAAATGATTCCGTAAAAATCACAAAAAATCACAATTTTTTTTCTATGTTTAACTAACCAAAACAAATCGAGGTAAATCACAACAAATCTGTAGTTTTGGAATTTGGATTTACCCTTAAACTTTACAAATTTCATCAATACAAATAGTAACGAATCAATTCCCAGAAAAAGAATCAAAAATCTTCCCCGGCGCATTTCTATATTTACTGCAAGTAAAAAGTCTTAATCCTAATAAGTGTACAGGATTTTACAATTAATGACACTTAACAGTTTAAAATTAATCATAGGATCAGATTAAAAAAAAATCATAATTGTCCTTTAATAGAAAAGCCACAAACATTTAAATTTAATTAATGACCAGACCCTCATTCATTGCTCTTTTTTCGCTACTTACCAAAACAGAGTTATTTCAGCATTTTCCCAGAAAAGAACAATAATAATAATAATAACAAAAAGCAAAACAGATGCATCTACAAAGAGTAACTGTACGCACCTGAGGAAAATGAGGTCGGAGAGAGTGGAAGGAACAGGTCCCGCAAACCAATTCTGGGAAACATCGAGGTATCTGAGATTCCGACAAGTGGAAATGGTAAGGGGAAGCGATGAGTTAATTGAATTGTCAGAGAGATCGATTTTAGAGAGAAAAGGCAAAAGGCATAGTAAAATGGGGAAAGAACCGGAGAGAGATGAATTGTAGAGATTGACTGAAACGACGGATTCTTTCTCGTTGCAGGTGATACCGGTCCAGTTGCAAGGGGTGGCATCGCGGTCGGACCAGTTGGCGAGCGAACCGGCCGGGTCGGAGAAAGAAAGCTTCACTTTTTGAAGGATCAGTCCGTCTTGATTTAGAGCATTGGTGACGGAAATGGAGTTTATGTGGAGAATTAGAGACAGAGTGTAGAGAAAGGAATTTTTTATTTGCATGGCTTAGATTAGTGGAGATTAGTGAGTGATTAGTAAGTTTGTGTGTACTTATGTGTGTGATTAGAGTGGAGGGAAAATTTTAAATGAAAGCTACACTGTGTGTTGGGGAAATTGGGGTGGGTGGTTTATGGGAAGAAGAAAGGAATTTGAAAGGGATGGTGGAAGTGAGTTAGGTGTGAATATATTATGTTTGAATTCCTGCGGGAAGAGGTTCCCACTTAATATGTGGCGTTAAGTGGTCGACACGTCTTGAAAGGGATTAAATCTGAAAATCAAAAAAAAAAAAAAAAAAAAAAAATCCAATGTGTGGGTCAATGTTTGGGTAATCTTAGTTGGAATTTTGGGTTTTTGCATTATTTTTTTTTTTTTGGTAAAGTTCCAAAAAATATTTGTAATATTTGGTGTTGCAAGGAATAACTTCTTCAAAGGGCAAGGATTTAATACTCTTGATCCTAATAGGTTTCTTTCTCTTTTGATAAAACAACTGAAAATAAATATTTATTTATCTTCAGATTTTTTATTTAAAATAGTAACTTAGAATTTAGAGTTTTACATTTGTAAACTTAATTATAATACATGGCAATTTATAGAGAAACTAAGTTATTTAAATAAAGTTGTTTTAGGACGCTCCAAAATAATATAAACAATAGTTTTGAAATTTTTTTTGTCTATTATGCGGTAAAAGTTGTGATGGCAAATCGATTCATTTTTGCCTATATTCGAGTTGATAGACCCAAAGCGTTCACATTCACATGTCAAGTAGTATAATATACTTGTTTTAGAGGATTTTTTTTTTTTTTTTTTTTTTTTTTTTATAATTTACATGTTTTGGAGTTGGATAATACTCATATGAGATCATCTAATCATTTATTATGTATAGTACACATGTCATATGGTTGGATGAGTATGGTAAATTAAAAAAAAAAAAATATTCTCGGGACAAGAATTTTTCAGCCAAAAGATGCCATGGATGTCGTTTGACAAATTGCAGTATTTTATTTTATTTCCTAACGATGTTCATGTCTTAAATATGACTTTATTACTTTCGAGACGCATTAGAAATATCACGTATTAACATCTTCCAACGAGGATTCAAACCAGAATTCATCATATTTTAGGCATTAGTCATTTGCACTAAATCAGCACCAATTAACAATTGCAGTTTTTATTAGCTAATGTTAATTGTATTTTGTCTGCAAAATATACTCACTCTTTCCAAACTTTGTAATATCCCTGATTATATTATATATTACCATCTTAAACTTTTAATTCAAAGTTCTACTCAAAATTCTCCAGTATTTAATAAATTTATAGGAAAAATACTTACAACATAAAATATGGAATAATTTGTAACTTATATAATTTTAAGTCAATAAATAAATAAATTAAGAAAATATCCAGGTGGATGATAGTTTGACTAAATATAGCAAAGTTTTAATAGAATAATCAAATCATTTTATAAAAGTTCATACCATAAAAAGGAGCAAACCACACATATAAATGAATCCACTAACTAATAAGTTATAGCTGGAAAAATTGCGTCGTGATCTCTAATTATACATTTCCTTAAGGACAATTTAATTACACTCATGGAACTTTTTCTTTTATCTTCACACGGAATTTCCCCATATCTTAAATAAGGATATCATTTTTCACCAAAAGTATGAAGATAGTTGCACTTAACCTCATATTTGAAAGATAAATAAATCCTAAAAGTTGAATCATATTTTCTTAATATTGGATTGTCCCAATGTTACTATTTATTCTGTATTGGATTAATTAGTACCGATTAACTAAATTAATTAATTTGTGAGCTGTATCTTTAGTTTTACCGTTGGTTTGTTATGACGGTTCATTGAACAAAATATTAGTTTTACAAGACTATAGATACAAGGAAAATGATAATCATACTTTCTAAAGTTTTATACATAGAATGTTGTACGTAATGGTCAACAAATACCCAAGGTGGTTGGATCAAGTGGTAGTGACTTGCGACCCCAGAGACGAGACTCAAGTTCGAATCCTACTGGAGACACCACACTGGGGAGGATCTATACCCTTTGCACTCTTCGGTCCGAGCTGTTAAATTGACACAAATAGCTCGAAAATAGGGTTTTTTTTTTTTTTTGGCAATACATAGTTGTATACGAATCTCTTACACAATTTATTTCATATAACAAATATAATTTGACATAAAGTATTACACATCTTACACCTACAACATAATTCTTCCAAGAAAAACTTACACTTTATTTCTCAAATCACTCTCTCGGAAACCAAACAAACAACATTACGCAAATCGAAATTATTTCACAAACCTCCATTACTTTCTCAAAAATTATTTTCTTAAACACCAAACAAACATACCTATTAGAATTCACCACATGGATTGGGCTAAGTCCACTTACATGGATTGGGCCTAACTCAACCTCAAAAGCTAGTTTGTAAGGTGAGGATTGCCCAAGACCTTATAAAGTAGTCTTAACTATGATTTTCAACCAATGTGGGACATTTAGTCTCTATACTCCCCCTTCACGTGTGGGCGGGCAGAATGTGTGGGTGAAACAAGCCCAACACGTGACATATGAAAGCCCAACCTTGTGAATTTGCGACATGTGGGTGAAGACCCAACACAAGAATAATGACACTCCGGGCCTTTGTTAACCGGAGGAATAATGACACTCCAAGCCTTGAATAACTGGAGGAATAATGACAACCCAGGCCTTTGTTATCTGGGTGAAGTGTGTTGATAGATATTGAAGCCCATCATGCGTACAAGGAGCAGCCAATCACGGAAGGAGGTGGCCCATTTTAGCCTGGGCTCTGATACCATATTATAATTCACCACATGGATTCCACTTACATGGATTGGGTCTAACTCAACCTCAAAAGCTAGCTTGTAAGATGAGGATTGCCCAAGACCTTATAAAGTGGTCTTAACTATGATTTTCAACTAATGTGGGACATTTAGTCTCTATACCCTCTTGCATTTCTAACATATATATGAGATGCAAATCTCACCGTAGGTTGGTTCCTCTGCCCCATGAATCTATATTTGTACCATAAATTCATGTCCAGCCAAAGTTTATAGCTATTTTTGTGTTTAGTATTTCTTTAGGTTTAACTTTAATCTCACTTCCCATTCACAAAATAAATAAGTTTGGCTTTGCATCCTAAAAAATCAATTTTAATTAATACCCTCAAAACATATATCTCGTTTCACTTTGCACCCTGGGTAAATTTTTGGCCCAAAAATAGGCAGAGCTAGGGATATATTCGTCAATCCCTTGAAAAGTCAACACATATTTTCCTCCAAATATAGTCATGTGAGATTTATGTGCAATTAAAGGCAAATTTCCATCAAAATAGCACTTAAAAAATATTTCATTATTCCAAACCTAAAAAAAATCAGATTCTCCTTCTCTTCCCATAGTTGTACACGATTAGAATCTAGGTTTCTCCATTCTTGTTGAAAAACTTGATAATAATATGCCTACCCCGGTGGATTCAATCCACTGGGGTGCTAGATGAGCGACAAGTGTGTATGAGAGGACTATTTTTTGTCCTCTTATGCACATGTGTTTATCATCCAACCCTTATGGATATAATCCACCGGTATAGAATGAATGTAACCGAAAAACTGATCTTCAAAGTAGAGATAAGGTAAATTGGTTTGGGACCTTGGGTACTTAGAGAATAGAAAGAAGGGAGCCCGTTTTATGGTAAGATTTATGTCTTACATTTTTTGAGTTTTTTTGAAAGACTGATTGTTATGAAATATAAATCCTAAAGTTTACATTGTCAAAATAATGTACCATCAAATAGAGTGACAATAAGTTCAACCAATAATTCTCCGTTATTTTTCCCATCACAAAATTAGACATTGGTTTCACGACCGTGGCCATCTATCAAGAATAAGAAAAGCGATCAATTAGTTATCTATCACATAATGCCACTGAAGAACGCCCAGGAAATTAAAATATCTGCTGATTTTGGAGTAAAAATTGACCGAGATGGGAACGAAAGATTTGGAAATTGTGTTATGCTAAAATTGATTGAATGATGTAAATTTATTATATTATTTTGATTGTCAATAGTTGATAATTTTGGAGGGAACTATGTTGTTAAGACTGGAGGTAAATGAACTATTTTTTGTGTAAGAGAATTAATGTATCGATTTTTCAAAGGATTGACAAAAATATCCCTCCACATGTTTTTTGGCCAAAAATTCACACAAGGTGAAAAGTGGACTTAATTTTTTCGAGGATGCAAAGTACCAAACTAACACATTTTGAAGGTGCAAAGTGAGATTAAACCATTTCTAGTGGATTACGTGTTACTGTCGATCATGCGAATAAATAAAAATAAAAATAAAAATAAACTATCTGTGGTTAGTACTATCAATGGTTTACACAGATCAGAAAATTTGACGATATCTGAAATATTTAAACAAATTTGTTTGAGACAATCACTTCAAAGCAAGAAAAAAAAAGACACCGGAAATCAAAAGGAGATGCCACAAAGTTAATAATTCATTACAATGGTGCACAGAAAACTTCCATCATGCATCATCACAACCTGGGAAAAGCAAGAGTCAAAAAATCTATTTTAGGTATCATCCATTTAACATGAATGTATATGATTACCACTCCACTTTCTGCAGAATTATTAAATAAAAAGCCATAAACGAAGAAACAATTTCGAATGCAAGAACCCAAAATAAAGGCATGACAACAACAAAAGCACACCAAGATGACAATATTCTTTATTCTCTCTACATAGATAGTCTCCTAGTAGCACAATTTCATAAAGAAGCTTTGCTTGAGGCCTTGAAAGATGGTACTCTCACAGATCGTCATTGCAAGCTGATTAATATACGAGAAATTAGTAAAATATTCTGAAGACACTAACTTTATAGCACATATACTGTTAAGAAAAGATGGCCTAAAATCAATCACATTTGAACTTTATTTTGTGGGTACATAGAAGGAAAAGATGCTATTCCAAAACATTGTTTTAGGGAAATAATTTCTCTAGGTCTGGACACAGTGAAGAGGCCCTTCTCCCAGCTCATTTCCATGAAAAAGAAGGGTTTGTACAATAAATATTGCTTGCCTTCCATAGTTCATCACACATCATCATTGCAAGCTGATTGAATAAAGATAAAAAAGTAAGTTTCTATCAAGATTGACTTGCTTCAAAAGTTCTCTAGGTGGAATTCTATGTCGGAAAATATTTATGCATTTATGTCTATTCACGTCATACGAATAGACAATTTCTGTTTGAAACCAACTTTGAAAATACAGCAAATCTAAAGAATTGTTTAAGCCCAAATAAGAAGTATATGGCATGGACATCAGTTAATCATAAATTCAATACTTAGGTAAAGTAAACTCAACAAAAAAGAGTTAATTCAGCCAGTTGATATACAGATAATGGAAGGAAGTTCTTATTCATGTATAAAATAGCCAAAACATGTCTTTTCAATTTAAAGCAGTGTCTTCTTCTAATCAAATTTCTGAAAGAAAGAGAATCAACTAATTTCTGCATGGCTTCTCCATCTTCATCTAGTCTTGTCAAGGCCTACAACAGGAAGAATGAAGACGACACTTCTTAACCATAACGAGGAAATAGTCATTTGGAAACAGACATTTAACTGGGTTCAAACTAAATGAGGATAACAACAAACAAGAAACTATCCCACACATATTATAACCAATATAAAAAATTAATTTCACTGCCAAGCGGAGAAAAGATTACACAGAACTACAGAAGAGGAAAGCCCAGAAGGCAGAGAAGGAAGTGAAGGCGGAGAAGGAAGTGATGTCAGCTACCAGACTTTATTGACTTATATCTATGCAAGGGTGCCATAATGCTTTAGGTGGAAGGGCATTGCAAGCTAATAACAACTCACCAGATAATTGAAAGGACTAGGGCAGCAAAAGAGGGCTCTATAGACGTCGCTAGATACCTAAATCAAGAAGGAAAAGCCATTGGTTAGGGGCCTATATGCATTTACCATATTTATGAAGCTGTACAGTAATGCAGGACTAAAGAGAAATTTCATTTGACAGAGTGGTTTAAGAAAGATGAAGGTAAGAAGCAAAAAAACCATTCATGTGATCAAAGTACTACAAATACAGAATTCAAATAATATTTTGAATGAGCTTGGCAATGAATATTGTGGTTATTCGAAAGAATAACGGGAGAAAATGCGTTGTACAGATTAAATTTGGTTACCTAATAGGTAGTGGAAAGCCTTGTCCAGGGGAAAATACGGTGTAAGAATTGACTAACGTGTAACACAGTTATTTTCCTAGAACTAAAGGACTTAATTTCACCTAGAGCCCAATATTTGCAAGTTTAAGAATCCTCCGAAAAATTAATCACGGAACTTCATCGCAAGCTAAATCTTTAATTACCAAAAAGAAACCTATAACAATTAACATACCAAAAAAGGGTATCCAAAGATTAGTAACTTAAAATCTCATATTAGTTCTGTCCAATGCATATGCCAAAAGCAACCCCCTACCATTTCAATCTCTTGTATACGCAAACAAACAGAAACAACAGGCAGAAGCTATAAACATGATATGTATTTCACATTCATTCGCAAAATGGAGTATCCATAATCACATATACAACAATAGTTTAAGAAAATCACAGTGATTCATCACAAACTAGTATTAGACTCGAACCAAAGGCCTAACAATAACAAAATGCAATAATCAAATGTATGTGCAAGAGCTGTACATATTTTAAAGTATTAAGCGTTCTAACAGATTGCTAAAAACAATTCAAACAAAATTCAAGGGAAAGTACCTTCCGGAAGCCAACCAAAACCGCATCGAGAGACTGTGAGCATCGATGTCATCAACGCCGAGGCGGTGGCGGTGTGGTAGGGCTGCATCGACTCCAAGCAAGCACTCATTTCAGCAGGAGACCTTTCAAACAAATTTGTTGAATAATTTATTAAATAAAGAGAAAACCATAAATTAAACTGAACGCGGTTAAATGTATGTCTGCCTGTATGTATAGATATACCGGAAAATTCGGTGAGCGAGTAACGGTGTTCTGGAGGGGAGGCGGAACGGGGTGGAGCCACCGGATTTTACTTGGGAGGTAACCCTCGCGGCAGCGCTACGAGCGGCGGACGACCGGAAAACAGATCTAGCGGCGGCGGCAATGGCCATTTACTTTCTTTTTTTCTGATCTGGGAATTTGGAAAGGAAGAAAAGTTAAATTTAGTGGTAAAGGGAAGGGTTTTTCATTGGATTCGGAGCTAAAACCCTACCCTTAAGGGAGTGTTTGGATGCTCATAATTAGTGTTTGGTTGGCAGTTCGGAATTGGCCTCATTTTCTTTTAAGATTAAACAAAAACAATTTAATTGATTGAATTAAACAGTGTAAGAAAGTAAAATAGAAAATATATGATTTCAAACCATTCGAGTTTTGATTTTATTAATTTGTAATTGAGATTTAGCAAGATATATCCCCATAAACCTAGAGCATCAGTAAACTTGAATTTTTCAAACAAATTATGCCAATAGTTTTTTATTTTCTTTTTTGATAATTTTAGCCCAATAATCAAAATATCTAATTAAGTTCAACTTGTTTATTAATTTCCCTTTAATTTGTTTTAAAAAGTTAATTAATGATAAAGATGGAGCAACAAACAAGGTATTAATATGACTTTATGTATAAATTTTCTCTTTAGGATATCCATTGGAGTATATAACACCTAACTCATTTAAAAGTTTAATTCAGAGTTTTATATGAGCATAGAATAAAATAAGCCACACATCTCCAACATCTTTAAAATGTATTACATTCAAATGTTATGTTACTATATCGTTAAAAGAAAATGTTATACTTCTATATATTCTAATTATTTTAATGATGTTACAGTTGAATATTAAGGTTATACGTTTCAATTTTACATCTGACACATAATCACTATTTCAAAGAAGATTGATGTGAGTATTTTTTCCATAGATATTGTGGGTTTTATACAACATACATGCTTCAAATTCGAAATTTAAAGCAAAATAAAAAAGGATCTTACTTGATTAAGTAAACCAGTAGTTGAATCACGAAATCTTTCAACGTAATTTTGGTTGTCTCCAATAACTCTTGGTCGATCTCCAATCACGAACGGAAGGGAGATCAGTTCACAGCCTAAGAACCTCTGAACTTCGATGCCTACACCCCCACAAAGAAACGTTGCTATATACATGTTACGGCAATATAGCTACTCAAGGAAACAAATTCCAAAAGAGGACTTCTCTCGCTATTCCCCAGACATCTTTCATACTACACCAGTAGACGTTTCCCTTATCCCTCCAACCTTAGTTATAGAGCATACTTGACGCTTTGGCCAATACTACTATGTATTCACAATTACATCTCAAAACAATTAAGTTTAATGTAATTAGCTAGCAGGTGAATGCAAATAGGGTGCTAGTTGTAGATAGTCTTCCTTTCCTACAAGGATCTCTTGATTTCACTTTAGCAGCTTTCCTAGACACACACCGCATCGTATGATTCATGGCTATTAGTAACGTGCTAAAGTAGCAACACCAAGGAGAAACCATAAGAAACTATCATTGTATATATCCTATATAAGTGTTGCGTCTAATTGCTTCATCATCTTCATGCATCACTAGTCTTTAGAGTAGAATGAACTATTTTTTATCCTTTTATGTAGGTAACCATGATATTTCATGAGGTTTTAAGGTTATATCCACCTGCATTCATGCTTAGTCGAGTAATACACAAAGAAACTACATTAGGACATGTTACCTTATCTGCCGAACTACAACTCTTCTTTCTAGCAATTTCAGTGCAACACGACCCCAAATTATGGGGCGAAGATGCAAATGAGTTCAATCCTGAGAGATTTAATGGAGTTTCAAAGGCTACAAGAGGACAACTCTCATATTTTCTATTTGGAGGTGGGCCTCGAATATGTACAAAACTTTGCTATATTTAGTCAAATTATCATGAGCCTTACTTGATTTGATATCATGTATTTGGACAGGAAGGGATGGTCGTTTTTTTTTTAGAGATCAAGGAACAACTTACTGAACATGGTTATTATGTCAGGTTCAGTCTTGTACATAATTCTCATTTTACATGGCATTTTTGTACACGACTTTCCTTACACCAACACACAAAAGCAATAAGAAAATTGAACAAAAGAGAAGCGAAAATACATAGTTAAAAGCCATATCACCAAAACTACCACCTAGAATGTTACTGGGTGCACATAACAGAATTATTATCACAAAATGCAAAAGTAAATATGCTTTTAGCTGTGTTTCAAATAAACTACATGAATTCTTGATCATCACATTCACACATCATTTTTCCTCCTTAAATATGCAGTTCACTGATGTAACATACAAGGTAGTTCTGAAAGGCATACGCGCAACACTGGATAAGGAGATTTTAAATGGAATTACCGGTTTTGTTGATCCAGGAGAAGTTTTGGAAATGATGGAACCGTCAGGAAGCAGAAAGACTTCACTGCTAGTCTACTTGGAGGCAGAATAAGAGAGCCCACCCTTGGCGGTTCCATTACTTATAATGATCAACCATATTCAAAGTACCTAAAAAACAACTAAATAAAATTATCTTAAATTACACGCTTCAATTTAAGGACATTCATCAAAAGAAATATTGGAAACATGGACAAAAAAAATGTCTAAAGTTATATACTAATATATATAGTGTCAAAAGGCTAATATATGAAATATAAAATTGGCAGGATTTGATTGGTGACACAATATGACGTTCTCTTTCCACACCTTACAGTGAAGAAACGTTAACATATGCAGCTCGCCTCCGACTACCAAGAACATTGACAAAACAAGAAAATGATCAAAGTATATATGTTATATGCGAACTGGGACTAGAGAGGTGACTTATTAATTAGAACTAATATTGGGGTGTAATTTGTAAATAAACTCTTAAAGGAAAAAAAAAAAGAACAATCACAAACCACTCGAATTTCATCAAAAATTGAACTTATATGAATGCAACTTCCATTTATATTGCATTTTCAAAAACAAACATTTAAAATTGACAATCAACCACTGACCGCAATAGTTCACGGATCGACTAATCTCCATAATAATTGAATCTCGTCATCCTCTGCATTTGTTTCCGGCATTCAAAGCATTCAATCTTCACAGAAAGTCCACCAACTATATTGGGTATTAGGGCTGGGCGTTACGATCCTTCAATGCAGGTACAAAGCCTTTGTTTTCCACATTGCCTTTCCACTGATCATACTCGGACAAACATTTCCGCATTGTGTCACCCATTCCACTAGCCATTTCCTTAGAAGATCATTTGCTTATGATGGCCCACCCTCGACCACTACAGTCAAATCTATGCATCTTTAAACCCCTCGCATAATTTCATCGTCAAACTTTCCAGCTTGAACAAGTGAATGCCACATGCACTCTATTCTAGTCTAGAACAACTGTATTTTGGCAAATATTATACCGTTTTTGTTGTTTGTTCCCATGTAAAGTATCTTCATTGGCATCTTAGCTTGTTGAGATGTGGCTAAAATTGTTTCGGAGAATTCGAGAATCCACTTATTGTCTTCGCCTCCGTACAAGCAAACACAATTTCCTTCTTCATTCATATGAAATAATAGAACAAAAATGGAAAAGTTCAAAGGTTTTTTTCATACAAATTACATCACATAGTATGACAAAAGTGTATATCCAAGTTGGTATTGTACAAATATGAAATTCTTAATCCTACAGGACTAGAAACTCACTCAGCACTTTTAGTCCTACGCTAAAAATTGCATTTTTTTTATCTCAATTTACGAAAAAACACATTTTGTGCTTTTCCCACTTTCTATTCAATTTTTGCACTACCAATAGGAATGTCTCCGTTTTACACGGGAAGAACGAAATGTGCCAAAAGAAGAAAATGGGAAACAATAGTGTTATTTTTGAAAGCTCGGGGACTAAAAACTAAAAATGCGATTTAGCAATGCAAGAATTAAAATAATAGATAGTAGAGCAAATAATCAATACCCATTCAGCTACTGAAGGTTCAACTTCAATGTTGGTTAGCAACAATTTTACACTCCAATTTTCGTTTTCCCATAGCTCATCTGAAATTCTTTCATAAAACGGAAACTTTGCTAACTTCCCCCATATCAAAATCACCACAGTCTTATATCTCCTATTAGATTTCCAATCTTCTCTAATGGATCTAATAACTGCAGGATCAACCAATTTAAGATCACGAATAGAGAGCCATGACATTTCTTTCTTATGTTAAGAAACATCTCATCTAGGGGGCCACATGATTTTCAAAACCGTACTGGACCGTCCCGTACAGTACCGAACCATACCGAATTTTTGGTTTTTTTCTCAAAACTAAAGGTTTTGGCATGGGCGGAAACCATACCGAGTATTTTTGTATGGTTTCGGTTTTAGGCTTCTCATACCGGAAAAAACCGTACCTTACTGAAATTGAAAAAAAATGAATAAATTATTCATTTTCTTACTGTAAAAATAAATTCAAGACTTTTTATTTTTCAATTTATAATTCTCATATTTTCAAACACGATATTATCTATTAACTTATATTATAGTACATCACTATTTATTTTTACGACATCGCTCCCGTTCAACTAAACAAATAATCGCTCAAACTTAGCACAAATTTAATTATTCATATGTTGAACACCTAATATGCAAAAAAATACATACAACATAGACTAAACAATAAGATCATCGGTAAATAAAAAGAAAGATCAAATAAATAACCAATTAATTTTATTCAACTAGACCGCATTATGTGACCGGATTTGTGAATTTTTTTCTGGTGAGTTATTTAATTTAAAATAATAATTTGTAAGATATTTTAATATTGATTTTTATAAAAAAAAATTATTAAAATAAAGAAACAACATATATTAACAGTTTGTTTTATTAGAAAAATATATCGTTTTTTCAACTAAATAGTCGACTACATAAGAAAAAATACATGAAAAAAATTATTCTAAAAAATCGCAAAACAGTACCGTACTGTACCGAAACCGAACTTAACCGAGTGTATTGGTATGGTTTTTAAAACTCTAGTTTGGTTTTGAATTTTTTAAAACCGCACTAATTGGTACGGTACAAATTTAGTTAAAATAACCGCAAAACCGTACAATGTGCACCCCTAATCTCATCTTTCTTTGGAGAGGATTTTTCTATCTTTGGGATCCAAAAAATTTCGTAATCATTTAGTTTTTGTTTGGGTTTATTATATACATCTAACAGAAATGGAAGTTCCATATTGCATTTTTTTAGGTCTGAAAAGTATAGCAGCATTGTTTTCTTTGTAAAACTATCATTCCCGACCTGTTTTAACACTTTTTTCTTTCTGTTTCTCTTCTTTTTTTTCCGTTTTTTTTTTCTCTTTTTTTGGGTCTTTTTTTTTTAATTTTTTTTCTATCACAACAAAAAATATATAAACAATGAGGAACAAGATTAGTACTAGATACATGGTAAACAAGTTTTTTTCTTTTTCATTTTTTTTTTGTCCTTTTTTTCTTTCTATGATGGCCCTGACTGACAACAAATACGTAAACATATAAGAGCAAGATAATCACATCATACATCATCAAGAAGTTGTACCGCACCAGATAGTTGGGTTTGATTAACTAGTGGGGTGGAATGTTAATTACATGGTCCTGGGCCGGGTTGGGATCATTTTCGCCGGCAGCATTAGGCTCAACCACGCCCGGGTTAGGATCATTTTCGCCTGTAGCATTAGGCTCAACCAGCCAGCTCGACTCTTGGAGGAATTTGATTGACAGAACAACAAGTGCCTCAAGGCCGACATGATTGCAAAAGCCGGCACTACCATGTTTTCGTGCTTTCCTTTTATTCCTATCTCAATCGCTAAAATTATACCAATATATGAGTCTGCAATGCCGTAATCATCAGTACTCACTGTGCCGAGACACATCAATAGTGATGAAAGGCAAAAGAATCCTGAATATTCCATATATTTTTTGGGATGCGTTAGATCTGCCCCACTAATGGTTGCAGCTATAGGAAGTGTCGTTATCGCAACAAAGTTGAAATATACACTTTATCGCGCCTGGCCCGAATCTGTGGAGACATCCTAGCTCCGGATGATTTTCTATATAACAAAGATAATCATAGGTACCTTCACAATCAAAAAGATACATACAAACATCATATACAATGCAAATATAGTATATTAATACTAAAAATTCTTGAGCCAAATATAGCATATTAATACTAAAATTCCTGACCAAGTATAGTATATGAATACTAAAATTATTGTCACAACTATATCACGAAAAATATGAACAAATACAACATCAAATATAATATATCAATACTAAAAATTCTTGAACCAAATATAGTATATTAATACTAAAATTACTGTCATAACTATATCACGAAAAATATGAACATATACAACATCAAATATAGTATATTAATACTAAAAATTCTAATCACATTATATCACGAATAATATGATAGGATAATAATGAAGAATGTACCTCTAAAAATGACGTACAACGACAAAAAGCTAACACAGAAAGCTTCAGCCACAACTCCCATTATATCCCCCCAAGCGGATTCAGCCACAACTTCCATTATATCCCTCTAATCGGATTCGGCCACAACTCCCATTATATCCCCCAATCAGATTCACCACCAGGATTATCTACGGTTAAGAGCCAGTAGAAACCGCTAATTTCTAAGGCGCAATTAGCCTCGACTTTACCCCCGACTTGTTGATTCCGCCTCGCGGTTTGGATAAGTCAACCTCGATTGTCCCTAAGGTAAGGTTGTTAAGTAATATTTAAAGTTGGAAGACAAATTTATAAGTAAACACTCTTACTTTGCATAGAAAGAATATTACAACTTTGGAGTTGGTTACAAGTGAAATGGGAATGCCTATTTATACTAGTCCTACCTATAATGGATGGCTAGGATTATTTTGATCTAATGGCTAGGAATGTTCATCTAGATCATTCTCCAACATCCGACAAAGTATGGAACTATGTACAATTGTGTGGATCCTTCTAGAGTACTCCTACTACATACTAAGGATCTCTACATGCATCTACAATCTTCTATAAGGTTCTTCAATCTTCTAAGGTGTTCTACACTTCTCCACAATATTCTAGGATGACCTAGAATATCCGCAACCTTTCGCCCAAGTGTAGACCCTTTCGGAATGTCCCACACATGTGTAGACTTCTCTGGACCCATCGGGAATAATGTAGAACCTCCCGGAGTTCTCTAGAATATCCCGGACCCATACGGAACCCTATGAAATTCTCCGGAAATCTCCAATGCCTTGTTTGGTTTTATCATGTGCCTTGCTAGCCCTGGGCACTTGGCTGGGATGCCCCTGAGACTCCGCGTGGGATGATCCTTGGCCAAATGTTGTCCCGCGGCCTGGTTGATTTCCCGTCTTGCCTGGGCACGCCCAGGGTGATGCTTTGTGCGCCCGACTAGGCCACCCGCCTAGTCGGCTGTCCCGTTATGTCCCTTTAAGCCCCGATCTCGGCCATAAGTCTTCCTTGCTCGATCACCTTGGTCAGGTAAAGTGTCGGGGCGTGACATTCTTTCCCACCTATTCCATTGACACCCTCTGCGTTTGATTTGGGCCCAAGTCCTCCATGTGCGGCATGTCCCATGTGTTAGTTGTTTTGGCCCCCGACCTATTGCATTTCATCACCTTCCCCAAAGTAATGGTCCCTTAGTCTTTCAATTCTCCGGCCTTTGCCTGTCGATCTCCTTTTGACCATCCTCGTGATGAGACGTAACACCGACACCGTTGTTGACCCATCCTTGTTCGATGCTCGGGCACATGGCACCATAACAGCCTCGTACCCGTCCACAATGAATAAAGCATTGATATGACGTATCCCAAAGTAGTTTACCTTCCGGAAGAAGTCTAGTCCCAACACCATCTTGTGGTCATCCAGCGGTGCCACTAGGAAGTTGGCTTGACCCTTCCAGTCTCCTACGCACAAGCTTACCCCGTGAGATGTGTCGTTGATTTGTTTTGCAGTCCCACCAGCTGCCTTGATCCATCCTTCGGTTTTGTCGGTTTGGAGTCCCAATTACTTAGCCTACCTTGCGGGAACAATGTTGTGTGTGGAACCAGTGTCTACTAACGCCTTAGTGGTTTTCCCATTAACGATCGCATCCACGTATAACAACTCATGATTACCTCGCCACTTAACCTCGGCAGACATAGTGTTGAGAAGTTGGAGTGATCCCAAACGGGTAGTGTTATCCTCTGGTTGCTCCTCCAAATCATTGGGATGTTCCACTATGGCTGAGAGTGAGCCTAGTTTCGGGGCAATCCTTCATCCCATGTTGTCCTTTGCATATGTAGCACCCCGTCCTTGGCACAAACGCCTTCTTCTTCTCTACATAATTTGTTCGCCCATTGAATGGTTTGGATAAGTCTCCATTTCGTTCCTTATCTCGGGGAGAGGATCCCCCACGATCCGACTCTCCCCCACCTTTGCCGGAGTTGTCCCGCTCGGTTTTTCCCTTTAAAATTCAACATATGGCTTTTGGCGTTTGTAAACGTCAAACACCATGAATATACACATGGCGTTTGGCATTTGTCATTCCATGGCGTTTGGCGATTGACAATACCAAACGCCACAAAAACGCGAAAAAAACTGCATATTTTTTTCGCGTTTTGCAACCAAATCACTCCAAAATTCAGGTAACATGCAAATGCTAACCTTTTATGTTGTTCTTCTTCTTTTTTCTCTTTGATTTGAGTGAAATATGTGTGAAAATTTTTGGGCATGTTTGTTTGGCCTTTGGGAGAGTGGTTTGGAAAAATGACACAGGTTTGAGAAAAAATATTGATTTGGGTAATGTTGTTTGTTTATATTTTGGGAGAGTGGTTTGGGAAATAATGAAGATGTATGTTATTTTGGTAGGTTTATGTTGTAGGTAGTTAGTTAATTAGGTGTAAGATTGTGTAGACTTTATGTCACATTAGTTAGTTATATATGATTGGTTGATTTGATTAAAGTTGTTGGTTTATATATATTATATGTAATATATGTGATAAATAATATTTTATAATTAATTATTTAAAATTGATTGGTTTGGGATAGAGTTGATTGTTTGATTATGTCACTTTATGACACATCATCCATGGTTTAATTTTACAAGAGGGGAGAGAGATGGATGGTGGGGAACGGCAAAGTGAGGAGAGAGGAGAGAGAAGGGAGGGGGAGTAGTAGAGTAGGTTTTTTTTATATATATATAAAACCCTATAATAGTCAATGCCAGCCGATTTCCCAAATTATGTTAATTTAGCCTGTTTGTTCCGCATTTGGGAAATGCAAAAAAAATTCCCAAATGCGAGACAAACGGGCCCTTTAATTTTGGGAGAAAATTGATTTAGGGTTTTTAGAGAGAGAATGAAAAATGGAAGAAATGAGGTTTGATTTTAAAAACTTAGGGGTATAGTTAATAATTTATTAAATTGTACTTTAATTAGGAAGAGTTAATTAAGTTAGTTAAGTTAATTAATCAAAGTCAATGGCCTTTTACAAATTATTAACTTTTTAATGGCATTTTTGTAATTTAACAATTTGATAAGGGGCTTTTTAAAATTGCCTCTGGGTAGAACGATAAAAGAAAATCAGAAAGTTAGAGGGAAAATAGCATTTTACATCTCTTAATTTTCACTGATAAGCGAAATCAGGACACTTAATTTACGGCAAGCAAAATACGTCCTATAACTTTCCAATACCTGCAATTTAAGTCAACTTGACCGCAACTTCAGTTCACAATTGCGGTCAAGTGGAATTCCGGAATTTCAATATGCCCTTCTTCCTATCTATAATAGTTCTTGTAGTGTTGATTGGAATTTCACTAATATTGCTCTGATACCGAGGTGTAAAAACATGGAGTTAATTTTATTTATAAAGCTTCCAAAACCCTAGCTAATAGATTAAAACCTTTAATAAACTTTGTTATATCTGACTATTAATCAACTTTTATCCCTAGTAGGCAAATCACTGATAATGTTCTTGTCTATGAGTTAACTGATCATATGAATAAAAAAAATATAATTATTGTAAAGTTGGTAACATGGCCATTAAATTGGACATGAGCAAAGCGTATGATAGGGTTAAATGCTAGTAGATTTGTTGATTTGATCATGTCCTGTGGTACTTATGTTTCGTATTCTTTTATGATTAATAGTTGGCAGATTGGTCTTGTCAAAGTCAAACCTCATAGAGGCATATGTCAATGAGATCCTCTCTCTTCATATTTATTCATGTTTTGTGTACAAGGATTAAGTTCTTTGATTTGTCAGGAAGAGTGGAGAGGGGAAATTTCCGGAATTTGACCTTCTTTTCATTGATGATGCTTTCATTTTACATCAGGCCACACAGGGTGTTGCTGCTCGGATCCAATCAATTCTTGATATTAATTTATGCTCAAGCTTCGGGTCAATGGCTCAATGCATTAATATCAACAAATCAAGTGTCGTTTTCAGCAAAAACACTACCCTAACGACTATTGAGAAAATTCTCAATATATTTTACTGCTTTGACACAAGGATAAATATGATAAGTATATCTTGGGCAGGCTTCCGTTGGCTGTTGGGCGTTCAAAAAATGAGATTTTGCTTATATCAAAGAATGCGTTTGGAAAAGACTTTAGGGTTGGAAGGAAAAAAATCTTCACCCAAAAAGAATGCTCATTAAGTTGAAACGTCTTCTTCACCATCCATTCTCCTTCAACATTTTCATTAATTCCATTTTTCTAGTCTTCATCTTTTTGCTAAAAAACTTTTTTAAAATTAAAATTAATAAAAACATATATATGTTCGACGATGTCACTTACAAGTTTAAGCTAATAAAAGAACTAAAAATTAAAGATTACTTAATACTTGTGCTATAATAAAAGTAGGAAAAATAAATTTTACATAAGATTTAATTAAATTTTACTTACGTAAGGTCCCAATGGATACCAAAATAGTAAATGTCATAAGGCTTGCTCCAGCGGCAAGGGTGGGGGTTCGAATCCCATTTGGAACTTGGATGGAAGCATTTTCTTGAGTCTGTCTAAGGGTCATTTGTGGTCAAGACCCCTTTGTGCGCAGAGTGTACAACAGTATGGTGGGATCCCGAGGCTTGGTGGAGGCACATCCTGCGATTTACATCCTTCAGGGTTCTAGGGCAAGGGTTCTGAGGGTCCAGGATTAGTCTAGTTTAAGCTTGGACACCTGGGTTATCAAAAAAAAAAAAATAGTAAATGTCAAAACTGCTATACAAATAAGTCAACCCTAATTTTATAGGTCAAATCATCCAAATATAGTACTTCAACACGTTTATGTATATATAAATAAGTCGAGTAATATTTACATGTTTGGTTTAAAATTTTATCCATTTTAGAATTGCATTCGAGTTTGGTTCAATTTATAAATTGAGCTTGAAATATTATCAATTAATTTGGTATGTTTATCTATCTTTCATCAATTTTTAGTCATTTAGACTATATATCAACTAGAGTTCGAGCTTTAAAAATTTTCAAAATAAAAGAAAAATTTATTTGTTACGAATGTTGAATCGAACTCAAACAAACTTTTATAGCTATCCAATAATTTAATTTGATTTTCCGTCCTAAAAACATTTAATAATTCAAAATAAAATAATCAACGTACTTTTGTCTTGTGTACAACCCTAACCCCATAACAACAGCCTCCTCTTATGACTCCCCTCACATTTTGATTCAGTTTGGTATAGTTCTGGTTCAGAATGATAGGTTAACAAAATTAGTAACACCTTCTGATGTGAAACTTTCTATTATCTTCAACAATTGTTAATTTATATCAATATTAGTAATACAATGTAGGGAAGAGAAGTAATCAATACAACTTTGACAAAAATGCAACAAAAAGGAAGGAAAAACTCATTCAATTTCTTTGATGATTCTTCTTTTACGCAATGACTCCTTTGGCATACTTCCCGGGGCACTATGAGCTCTCCTCCTTTCATCTTTCTTTCTTTCGGCATCAGTAATAATACGCCTGAGAGAAGCTGCTTTATATATAGGTCTCGGTAAGTGTCTGTGCCTGTACCATCATAAGAGGAACAAGCAGAAAAGATTAGCATGGATTGCACATTTAGAAAGTCGAAAAACTGCACTTTACAGCTAAATATATATGGTAATGAACCCAATTTGGAGCAAGGTGGCCTCCAGGATAAAGCAAAGTATTATAAATATTTCACAACCCAAATCTAATAGGCTTATAGTTTGGCCTTTCGCCTACTCAAACAGAACCTCAGAGATAAATCAAATCAATATTATTGTACCTGACTATGCGCTTAACCTCAGGAAGATGCTTGTAGCGATTCTTGACAGCCTCCAGATACTCATGATTTTTACGTTCTCTTGGCAAAAGCTGGCAAATATAGCAATGAGTCAGTTATCCTATGGCCAGAGACAATAGGACGAAATTTTGAGTTACGTAATCCACTTCAAAATCACCAAAAGTAGCAGAAAAATTGAAGTTATAATTAACTATTTCTAGTTAACTTGATCTTTGAAATCTAAATGGAATTTGTGACCATCTAGATGTCTCATCATAAGGTTCATCACGAATTAAACCACCCTTTACACCTTCTAGAAAAAGGAAAAAGAAATTCATTTCTGCATGTTGTTATAGCGAATTTACAATTGAGCCGTCCCAAGTAATTTGACCACCAATCTTGACAGGTATAACAAGAAATTTATTAGAAAAGGATAATAATCGCATAAGAGACAGAATCATACAACTCCCAATTGCTCAGATGCTTTAGCTTTCCAAAGCCGAAGGTTGGTATCATCACTCCCTGAGATTACGTAACTTGCATCACTACTGAACTTGACACAGAAGACCCTACAAAGATAACAAAACTATGTCAGGAGATATGTCAGGAGATATTGAACTTAATTTGAAATAGATTGCATGCAACATATTTCTCATCATAATACGCTGAAATAGAAACAACAAAAAGAATTGATTTGCATTACAATTTCTATTCATGAATATTGTTTGGTATATCCATGTTTTACTCTATACATTAAGAGGGATTAAAATGTTCATAGTTCTAATTTGAAATTTGCACCTTTGCATTCTTTTGGTGTGATAGATTTCCCGGCTGTGACCACCATTATATTGGAAAATCCTAACCTGAAACAGGAAAATATAGTAACATCACAGTTAGTATCTCACGAATGTTCATAAACTTTTTAACGTACTGGCTTCATTTACGATGTCAAAGAATTAGAATTATGAGGTGAATGGTAGAAAACTCACAGTTCTATCATAAGATCCAGTAACAAATTCACGACCAGTTGGTGAATAATCAATATCCATGCTACAAAAGGCAAATGAAATATTAGCAACCAAATTATTTATTCATGTGCATTGGTCACAAGAATAATGAATAATAGATGGTGGTCTTACACAGCAGAAACATGATCTTTGTGCACGCATTTAGCCTCCTCCAATTTTCGAGCATCATAGCTATAACAATTGCAATCTTCATTTGCCTACATTAAGAAAAGATATTAATCCACACAATTAATTACTAAGTATGCTATGAAAACCGTTGGCACCCAAGTTCTAGATTTTCATGCATGCGCTTATAAAAAAATTGAGTTCAGAATAATGAATTTGGCATGCAAACTAAGATTACATGCTCATCATAAGCAAAGCATCCTAGACAATGTTATAGCATGTTGAAAATTCTAAGCAACTCTTTTCTCATCACTTAATCAGTGTTTTCAGAATATGTTCTATAACTGTCTAAAGATTAGATCAGAAATTACTTTAAAAGACAACAAACTGGACAAATATGACATAATGGAGATTAGGTTTGCATGACTATCTGCACAGAAACGCCTATACTAGTGGCTACCAGTCAATTGCAGTATAATCAGTAGGTTACGAAAAATAAAAAGATATTCCAACCAGACTTGGGACATGATAAAATTTTCTTCCTTTTATACAGATACTTCAGGAATTTAAGCTTTGGGATCTCCACCATCATGATCTCAGTTATATGTGAAAGCATTTTTTAAATCTTTTATTGCTCATCTAAAACAAACAGGAAAAAAAATATAATATAAGTTTCAATATCACTTACAGCTGTGAAGTTCATTGGCTCCATTGGATTCCATGCTATAGAATTAGTTTTTGTCTGCCAAATAAGAAAGAAAATTAGGACAAGTGTTTACTATTTAAAATTTATAATTAGCTTTATATACATCCACAGTATTATTTCATCCATATTGATAGCTCTTTACAAGATTTGCGGACTCTTTAACAAAGATAAAGAAGAGCTATATAATACATTAAACAATCCTATACTATATAAAATTAATCAAGGTTTCCAAGACATCATAGATTAATCAATTCAAACGCCACTTCTCGAAAGATAACAACATTCCAGTGTCACCAATGACACCAATCTACACAAAATTTTCCTTGAGCTTCTAATCAATAGCATCAAGTTGTTTGGAGACTAATATCCCAGTATGAAGGCGGGGAAACATACTGTTATCACTGAACAGGACTACTTATACATCAAAGTTTGGCATGGAAGATTATAAATTTTAGCATATATATGCTTTGAAAAAATCTAGTTCATAATATGCCCATAAAAAATAGGATTCTTAACACGATAATCAGTTAGAAAGTGCTTTGCTCACCCTCATGATAATCTTTCTTGCTGGTGATTGCAATCGTAAATCATATATTGTAATGCTTCGGTCACTGTAGTTGCAAAAAGAACATATTATGTAATTAGCAACCAAGATTTGTGAAAATTCAGCATATATAATCATACTGGAACAAGATGCAATGATTTCAAGTTCAAGTTAGCGAGGTGAATATGATAGCTCCAGAATACATTGTGGTAGACATGAAGATCAAGAATCAAATAAAATGATTCCAGATATTGCTAGTCCAGATCAAAGGAATAATTAACTCAAGTCCCATATGAATGGCAAACCTGGCCGATGTTGCCAATATATTTGGTTCTCCTGGGTTAAACCGTATAGATATAGTTGTATCTTTACTCCATTCAAAAGTGTTGACAGGCTGCGCCCTGATTGAAGAGAGAAACATAATGTAAAATTATTTATCTCCAAAATGTGATACAAAATTAGAAATACAATCATTTGAAACCTGTTGTGGTTCCATATATCTACTTGAGCTCCGGCTGTAGCAAAAAGATCACCATCCCATTGATGATCAACAGCCCTGAAAGAGAAAAAAACAGGTCAAATGACACACATCAACTTATAATCAGAATTTCAAGAAAGTGTATGGAACTTATTAATAATAATGTAGATATGACACAATTTAAGATAATGTAAGTGGCAAAAGCAAATAAATTTTACCAGAAAGCATTTTTCCAAACATAAACTGCTAGTGGCTGCCAGAAATCCAGAACACAGTAGTTTAAGAAAAAAACAATATTATTCAGCCTCCAAATCATAACAATCAATGTGTTCACAAAAAGCAGCACCAACCTTGGCTTCATTACTGGATGAGTCATCAGACTCCATCAGAGAAGGAATGGGGACATTCCAGAGCCTAACACTGAAACAACAAGGTCAAGTAAGATGATTATAGTGAATTGTGTATTAAAATTCAAACCAAAGTTACAGCAAGAGATTAGGCCTCACGTGGAATCAGTCCCACATGACACAAGAACACGACCATCTGTAGATACCGTCAGACCCTTCACTGCACCTTGGTGACCAGGAAACTGGCAAACTGTCCGCCTAATCCCATGAAGAATATTAACTTTTAAGAGAACATATAATATTTTGGAAATTGACTTAACCACATTTTTTCATTTGAAAATTGTATATACACATATCAGGCAGTTAAATTAACGTACTCGAATGCATAACTCAGACCATATATCAAATGCAAGAGAGCAATTCCTGAGATTACAAGAAAAAAAGAGAAGACTCGGAGTTTATTGTTTATACCTTGTCGCTAAATCCCACAGACGAATATCTGCAATTGAAAAGAAGTAAGACAGGTCTTAACCTTCAGATTCTTCAATAAAAAGACAAAAACTCTTCTCAATAGAACTCAACTTTACGAAATAATTATAACACTCGTGTCTCCCGAAAACCATGCAAGTATATATAATAGTAACATCCTGAAAGTATGAAGCTAAAAGTGCAATAGAATGGATTGCTAAATGGAAGAGAAAATGAAAAGAAATATACCTCCATCCATAGAGCCGGAAAATATTCCCTTTAAATGATTAGGGTTCTTAGCCATACATGAAACTGCATCAATGTGTCCATCCATTGCCCCAACAAAGGGACGGGCAAAAATCTTTCATAAAAAAACTTAATTAAATTTTACAATTTAATTTCTAACACAGTTGACAAATAACAAATATCATACACAGTATAAAATCATAACATCAGTTATCATTTAAAGAAAACTACCTTATCTAATTTAGCTGCATTAAGAGCGCGAACATACTCCACAGCTTTCTCTTGAGATCGAAGGTTAGGGTCGAAATTACGAAATACCCTCTGGAGAAAAATGCAAGCAAATTACAACTTTTACAAAAACAAAACAGAATTAAATCCTCATCGCCATGGGATACCTGAAGGTCTTGACTTCGTTCTCGAGTAAATTCATCTGTAGAGCGGGAAATCACTTTCACCTTCATTGTGTGATTTCGTGAGTGTTGAGTTTGGGGGAGAGAGACTAAAACCCTAGGAGACAGAACCCAAACCCTGACGAGATGGAAATTGAAAGTGAAAGACGTTTCTATTTCGAAGGGTATTCAGCAAAGTTAAAAATAGTTTTTTTTTTTTTTTTTTTAGCAAAGTTAAAAATAGTTTTTTTTTCTTTTTCCCCCGCCCCCCCCCCCCCCCCCCCCACCCACCCACCCACCCACCCAAATGTTTTAACCCTTTTTTAGGCCGAATGTCACATTAAGGATTCGAACTTGAGTCCGCTACTTTGTAATGACTAATGACTAAGTTAAATACCAAATGTTTAACCCTTTTTTAGGCAGGATGTCACATTAAGGATTCGAACTTGACTCCGCTACTTTGTAATGACTAAGTTAAATACAAAAAACCACCATCTATGTTATTTTTAAATGGGATATAAACTCTTGTACTATTTTTATTATAAAAAAAAAAAAGAAAAAAATCTACCCCCTCCGTCGCATATTTTTTCTCGATTTAGGTTTGACACGGAGTTTTGTAAAAGTTAACAAACTGAAATTTTGTTATATTCTTGTTTTTTTTTTACCCTAAAAAAAGTAGTGATTGATAATTAGTAGAGTCAAATCATTAGTTTTATGTGAGAGGGTAGTTTTGAGAGAAAATATACATTAAAAGAAAGAGAGTTTTGTTACGGGACATCCAAAAAAAAATATGACAAAAAATAATGAGACAGGTGGAGTATAGGTGGAGTATAAATTATTTTTATTAGCAAAAAGTCCCTTTTGTTATTATTTTATTAGTTCATTACATCTATTTGAAAATTAAGAATTGACTTGCTAGTGAGTTAAGTTTACAGATGAGTTATTGTCAAATTTTTTCAAGTTTACGTTGTCAAATTTTTGAAGTGAACAGTTGGTTTTATCATTATGTTCCAAAAAAGAAAGAAAAAAATATTCAAATGTTTATTTGTGACTTCCCTCGCAGTTTTTGAAGAATACTATCCTCAAAGGGGATAATTGACTTGTTAATTCATGAGGATCTTTAGCTAATAAATAGCACAATCTTTTTTCCCAATCACAAATAACATATGTGTTCGACTTTTTTTAGCGTTATGTATAAAGGGTTAAAACGTCATTTGCCTATATTCCTTCTTTAACTGTAGATGCTAAATAGTTTTATCATCATATTTGTATAGAAGGCCAGCATTTGACTTATTAACGGAGTTTCATTATATTTCATTTCTTGATATTTCAATATTTTTAAATATGTTTTGTGTTTCGGAAGCTAATTGTTTTTCTTTATAAATAACTAAATATGTGTGGTATTTGTATACAAGGTTGCATTGATCTTGAAGATTAAATATTAAACTTATTTTTTTCAGTGCATCGAATATATGTAATAAAAATACACAATTCATTTTACAAAACAGTGTGCAAAATCTCAACCGCGAATTAATGAAGAATCCGATTAGGGTGGACATGACACAATTTATTCGAGCTAGCCAATTTTTCATCATCTCAGAGACTCGCTCACAGCGCACGCACATGAGGGGAAGCCTCAACCAAGATCTGAAGCATATGGTAATTGGGTAAGTATTGCTAGCTCTAGTAGTATATGGAAATAAAGTACAAGATCATGAACACAAAATCATCAGTGTATACATGCGTGTATCTCCTCTTCCAAATCAAAACAAAGTAATGAATATTGCTCGTCCAACACCAAAACTAATATAACCCTACGAAATTTGGAAAAGGCTATACCAGCCATTATATAAAACAATACAATTCATTCAACGTGATCAGCATCAATTATCTTCTCTGTAGTCTGGATTCTCTTTTAAGATGACAAATCCCTCGAGAATGGGCGATAGAGGAATGTATCTGCCAAGAACCAAATATTAGGTAGCGAAAATTAGTTATGTAAATAAAGAATAGCACCATAATAATATACATACAACATATCTATATATCTTACTTCTCCGTTGCAAGCTCAGCTCTGTCACCAGCGGAGAGAAGAACAGGAGTCGAGTGAGTTTGGAAGCCCGTTATGGTCTTGGGGCGACCCGCTTGGCCAACGACATCAACGGCTTGGCCCACACGAACAGGTACTGATAGTGGTTTCAGATTTTCATCCACAGTCAAAAGCATCCTTGGCTGTAGAGAAAGAGCATAAGAAACTGATGAAATTAGAGAAAAGAAAGTCAACCGAAGAGGATAAAGTTCAGAAATGGCATAATACAACTCACCTGCATGGCCAGTACAAGGAAGTATAGAACATAATGATACTTCCCCAGGATGATAGCTTTCATATCAAGACATGCATGCAACAAAGTCACTAGTCCAGCCAGCGCGGTCCTGAAACGAAGTTGAAGAAAAGGGTGTCGAAATTGCAAGCACTACTCAGCAATCTATGCATATAATTTTTAAAATTGCCCTATATGTATCAATCCATTAGAAATCAGACTTGAGATCAAACTTTTTCCAAGTCTCTATACCATAAAGACCAGACTAAGTCGTGTAGAACAAAAATATATGATTCTTATTCATGTTAGCAACCCACACTTTCCCTAAGAGAAAAGATTAATAGTGGTAATTCATTGTTCCTGCCATACTACATAAAATTGGTTCGTATACAAGCAAAACGATAACGATATAGATAGTATCTTTTAACTACAGTTTAGTTTTCACAACCTCCACCTTCTGCAGGCAAGCACATCATTTTTATACATTTAATATTCATATTACAGCTAGATACCAGTCCACCATCTTAACCCCGTCTTCTAATTTCTACAGATGCTTACTCAAAAGTTAATAGATTTCAAAGCATATTTTTCTTTTGAGAAAGCATACAAGTCAGGGTAGTCCAAGCCATCTTAGGAATATGAATGATCAATGAACAAGGTGCATATTACAAAAGATAACTTACGGAGACATCAAGAATCGTTCAGAATGATATGGAGAAAGTGTCATCAACCCTTTTCCCAGATGGACAAGACCTTGAGCAATCCGTACCTGCACAATTGGCAGAAGCACATTGTGTTAAGACTCACCAAGAATTCTGAGATCTGGATGTGCGTGGAAATTGCAATAAGGTGCACAAATGGTGAATTTGAACACATACACAGAAAAGAAGGCTGGCATCTTTGTAGTAATAGCTTGAAAGATTACGAAGCATTCCAGCTATTCTAGCATTGTTGGTTCCCGCACCGATTAAGCCCAAAGAAATGATGGCAGCCTGTACAACTCAAAATGTATTTGAATAAGTCACTAAAATTCCCTTGTATAAATTTTACTTCCAGAATAGCTTCAATAGGTGTTCTGCAGAAGTATTATATTTTACCATTGCAACTTCTGTGTCTGCATCATGACTGAGCCTGCTTAACGTGTCCATGACATTGACCTGTTCGGTCACCAAATTCACCAAACAAGTTTAGTCTAGATGACAAAGAGATTATAAACTGAGACTTCTGGGAATTAAATTAGATATTGCTTATATAAGATTAATACAATTAGGGGTACCGAATCTATGGATCTAAAAGCAAATCATGTCATTATACCCTTTCCAAAACTAAACGTTTCGGGTGCTTGTTGACGCCACGTCACTAGGAAATCGTACAAAGAATTTCCAATTTCAGCACTATTCAAGTTTTATAAAAGAACCAATTTTGGAAATCATATTAAACAATGCTTAGTTTCTATTGTTGAACACGCAAGCCCACATCTTGTGCAATAGGAAACTTGTCTGAGAAACATAATAAAGAGAATCTTGAGGTTCATATTCTCCATTTATATCAAAGGTAATAAGACCTGCAACATCATAGGACATATCACCTTTGGATTTGATATGCAGAGGAGTCCAAGAGCTAGTGGTACAGCCTTTCTAATGTTCTGTTCACCATACTGCAAAAGATGCTCCAATGAACGAATGGCCATATCAAGCCCCAGTTCCTCAGCCATTGCCACCATAGCAATTCCAAGAACAGCTGGTCCCTGGAATGTTTCACCCTTCTCAAGATGTTGTGCACACTGACCAAGGAAGTGTTGTACCTGTAATGGGAAAAAGCAATTAGCAACTTAATTGAAAATAAAAAGAGTAATATCTAAATGCAAGTGCAAGGGTTTATAACCTTAAGAACATTCCCAGTCCCAGCGTAAGCACAAGAAAGCAAGGTCATGTCGCAATGTTTTCTAATTTTCTCATTAAATGTTTTTGAAACCTCAGCTGTAGCTTCCACACTTTCCTGTTACAGAGAAATACTGAGAGTCAATACAAGATAGCCTGATCACTAAAGTCAACACGTTGAAATGTTTTGGCTTCTTTGTATTGCAGGCCTGCTCCATGAGCATGAACCTAGTTACCTGCTTCCCAAGGTAGAGCAGACCAAGACCCAAAGACAAGAAACGGGTAAGGGGCTCCCCCATTTCTGCCTCACTCCGATCCATCAAAGCAAATATAATTGCCTGGGCGACCTCTTCATTACACGAACCCACATATACCAAGCCTAGAGAGATTGCGGTAAATGCAATGACATCAAGAGATGACTTTCCGTCTCCAAGCAAGGGCATTAGTTTACTGCGTATCTGGAATATCAGAAAACTAGTTAGACCTAGCCAAAAGCTTACTAAAGGACCACGCAAGTTTGAAGGTTGGAAAGAGATAAAACTCACTTGCTCATTCTGAGAACCTGCATATGCAAGGCCTAGACCCATTATTGCACCTATTCTAGTCGAAGAATCTTCTTTGTCAACATATTCTGCCAGAAGAGCCAATGCCTGTGAAAAACAAGTAATAAAATATCATAAAAAATCTGTAAGTCAGGTGTACATGACAATTGCAGACAGTCCAAGCGAATACAAAAGTACAGTAATATTTATTTTTTCAGAAGTTTTTTAGCGTGTACAGAAATGTTAGATGAGGACACTGAAAGTTGAGGATCTTACAGGATCACAATCATTCTTGACACCGCAGTTCACAATCCCAACTCCTAATAATGCACCCGAGATTACATGAGTATCAGTGCTATGGAAGTACTTGTCAAGTTGAGCAAGTCCAGAATCAACATCCCAAAGTAGAATCATGCCCTACAGTGTCAAAGAAAAATAATTATTCAGCCACTTGACAAAATATATTTAAAGAAAGTAACTGAACAAAGAGCAGTGGTATATACCAGACTTGCCGCAGCACTAGCCTTCCCATGTTCCTTATTTTTAAAGAGCCAGCTTGTTGAAGAACTACCACTAGAAGCTTCTGATGGAACAGTCATCAACTTATCCTGCACAAGTATTATTAAGATAAAATTTAGAAACTTTATACTTGGAATGAAGCCAAATATTTAATTAACATTTTTTACCTGACCAAAACCAGCATTTACAAATGCATTGACAAATGTTGCTGCCAAATTCTGCCTGGCGGAATCAACAGTTCCACCACCACTGCCACGGCCATCAATTAGATGTGCCTGAGGATCCACAGCACATACTTAGAAATTAACACATTTTATTTGGTTTTCTATTTTATGTTTTTAAAGAGGCCAAGTGAAATATTAAATGCAACACCAGAGTAAAATCACATTTAAAGTAATCAAAGATTGTATAGTCAATCCAAAAGAGAAGTAATTACACAAACATTCCAACTGGAGACTCGAAAGAATGTTTACCAACAAGACTATGGAAAAAGCTGCGACAAGTAACTACCCGAAGATAATCAGAACGCTAGGAAGATATCCATACCTTGTAAATATCCTCGGGAGATTTGGGCTCCATCACTTCTATATCGCGAGCAAGTGTAAGATAACCTTCACTTAACTTAGTATTGTTGATGATTTCTTGCAAAGCCTCCCTTTCTTCATCTTCCGCACACATTTCTTCATCAAGCTCAAAAGTAATGCCCTGTAAGTAAACAAGCCCGTTTTAAACTCAATGTGAGACATAAAAGATGGACAAGTTAAAACGAAATCCTGAGACTGCCACCAATGGCACAGCCGCACAGAATCCTAATAAAGCATCTTCATTTAACTATGTTTGAGCAAAAATACTGTAGCGCAGTATCTCAGAGCATATCAGATTATACAAAAAATTAGCATGACCGTCCATGTTCTTCTTCACTCAACAGTGAAGTTTCTGGGCCTTCACAATCCCCCACGCTCAACCTATGGCAAGACACATCACATGTTGCTATATTCAAACCTGCAATGTGCCTCAACTGTAAACTGACACATATCAAGATCACAGAAGTCACCATTCTTGATTTTCTTCACATCTACGTAGTCAAGTACTTTATGAGACTCCACAATAAATTTGGTTTTTAATTTTATCCTAAAATCTTACTTAAAATTATATGTTTTAGTGCTTATGACTCTCATACAAGTTCTGATTCAGAAACCAGTCCTCACCCACAAACCCAACCACACCTTAACATAAATAAAAAAAGATCATATAAGAGATAGAAAGATAGATAAAGATGGATCACACTGTAGCTAAATGCAAAATTAAAGTTCCAAGAGACTTACTTGGCGAGCAAGGATAAAACAAAGTAGCTAAATGCAAAATTAAAGTTCCAAGAGACTTACTTGGCGAGCAAGGATAAAACAAAACTGTCGCTTTTTCTGAATATCATTACAAGTAGTGAAGAGCTGCTTTACATACTGCAAAAGAGAATCCAGATTCCACAAATTTTAAGAAAAACTGTTCATGTTTGTCAAGTAAAGGAGACATGTAAACCATTCTTGAGATCTGCATTTCCATAACAAAGAAGTCCCAGAGATCTCAAAGCACTAATTCAAGCCAATATTGTTTTTAAACTAAGATGGAAAACGTATCTTAAATCGAAATATATACATACCTGCATATTGTCAAGATACAAGGCTATCTGCAATGCTCTAGGATATTCTTCAAATTTCATATAGATTGTGTGTGCAATATCCAGAACTAGCATGTCATCTGGTCCAGGAAGGTATCTGAATTTTATCAATGAAGTAACAGAGTTAGTAGGTGTTACCATATGATTGTGTGCTTAATTTTCAAAAGGGGGAGGGAAATAAACACAATAAATTATGCTCTTTTTTCTTGAATTTCAAAAGCAAAGGGCATAGGTGAGTATTTTTTTAGCACTATGTGATTACTGATTACTACAAAAGCCACACCACATCTACCCGATAAGAACACAAAGCAGTAGAAAAACCATAACAAACAGGAGAGTTAGTAGGGGTTTCCATGGGCATGGGTGCTCAATCAACTAGGTGAACGAGTCATACGCCCTACGTGATGTAGGATTTGGATAATTCAGTGGACCGGTTTGGACTCAGAATTTTTATCCTGACACAAGTCAGACTCAAACAGGACTTGTACTTACTCCGACCCTCTTAAAACCAGCCCTCACATGCCCAAACCTAGCCTATTGACAACCCTAAGGGTTCAAGTGAAGCAATTTATCCCGGAACTACAAAGTTGTTGATTCTTTCAAGTCTTTCAAGGAAAGAAGATTACACAACAAAGATAGAATGCCATGTAATTTCTTCATCAAATAGCTTATCAAAGACAGGTACACTGTAACTTGTAAGCCATTATTAACTGATAAAGGTTAAACATCAGATATGGGTATGAAGATCCCTACGACTGTATGATTGAAACCTATCCACAAGTATAAATCAGTAGCGGGTAGAAAAATGTGGATAAATCAGTAGTGGGTAGAAATATGTCTGTGATTATATATAAGCGAAATCCATTTCCAAATACTCAAACATTGCAAATTGATACTCCTACAGTGTAAGAGATCGGAAGAATCTGAAACTTTCACTAGAGAAGTCATTTACATTGATTCTATATATCGTAGATGGCTTATGCAGCCATTTCAATAAGATGTGATGCTTTTTTCGTCAAATTAGAGAACAAAATACGTATCTTCTCCTACATGATTCTTCTCTCACAAGTACTCAAATAATTCCTGTCCACATTTAAGTGTCCAATTCAGTATAACAGGCTAATACTTTGATTATTATACCGAATTTTATTGTTGACAATTGCACTGTAAAAATAATACATTGCAACATTTGTTATTTTGTTTAAAATTATACACATCTGAAAAACACATGAGTTGCTGGTCAATAAACCGAATATAAACATTATTTTCTGGACGTAGGTATTCTATGTTGCCCCTTCTCCTAAACAGAGAAAATAAGCAGTGAATGGTAATAGTAGGAACAACAAGCAATCTTCCTATAATAACCCGGATGAATTAGAAAAGAGAACCATGTTGAAATATTTGAAATATTTTATGTAGAACCCAATTAAATATAGGCAGTAATGAGTGATGGTGACATGAAAAAGGAAAAGTTTCATGTCCCACTTTCATAAGAACCCAATAACAATCATGGAATTGCTCACTGAGAGCTAAACTTCTTCCATCAATTATATCCAGATTCATAAGTCATAACACTGGCTTAAAATGCATATTACTTGGCAAAAAGAGAGATTATAATTTTGGGGAAAGATATAGCTAAAATCAAAGATGCCTATCAGAAAAAGATAGCAATCCTAAATTAATTGAGTGTTACCAAGACGCCCATCAAAACTCATAAAATGTGTTACAAAGGAATTGCTCTATAACACATATTTTCCAGCAAAGAAGAAAACAAAGAGAGGCAAATAACGACAGACAATATACTTACTTTGCTGAACTAGTAAGGTATAAGCATGTCCTCTTATAATTTGCACTATCCACATGCTCCACTAACAGATCAAGGTCTTCAACCTGGAAGGAAAACAAATACATTTATCTTTTGTTCCCGAAAGAATAGACCTTATATGATATTTTGGGGATTTACAAGGTTGAAAAAGATCAAGAGACAGATATAATACCTCCATCAGAAGATCTACTGCCTCAGGCTCAGCATTATGCTGCAAATACATGAAATATACTATTAAGAGTTTTGTTCCAATAATCAAAAGGCCATGCATTATATACTTTAAAGTAAAGCAGAAAATCCAAGGTACAAAAAACATTGAAGAGAATGATACCTTCATATGAAAGGCAACAATTTGCACCACCAACTCCATGAGATCATCAATGGGTGCTTCTTCACTCTAAAAAGAATTACACAGGGAAGATACATATTCAGAAGCTATTCACAATGCAGAACATTCTCTCATGGTCGCTTAAAAGAAGGTGTACAGAAAACCTGAATTCTATATCAACTAAATAGAAAGGAAACTTCAACTCTACCAAATGATCTTCATAAATATATTATATGGACCAGACTCCCACATCGAACCAACAGAATGAAGTACATTTGATTCACTATCACAGTGAAAGATACTTGTCCCAAAAGTGTGAAATAATAGAAATTTCACACAACTAAAAAGGAACAACTCAAGTGCGTAAAAAAGACGGTATGATCAAGTGAAGAAGTCTAAAAAGGCTAGTATGCTGACAAAACAGAAATGTGTAACAAAGTACAATCTCTCTTACACAATTAAAGCGGTTTTATTATAAGTATCATTTGATGTTGTGTTCCTCATTTTGCCCCTTAGATTTTTTTGCATTGACATCATCATGCTCCTTTACTGCTCGTTCATTTAGAAAATTGTATTTACCTTCTTTCAATCTAAGACTACCACCCCTATCCGTCTCTCATAATCTACCACTCAGCCACATCACCTGTGTCTATAACTGAGCTTTTTATTTGGTTATAAGGAGCCAAAGTAGTAGATCCATTTTTATGCATGATCCTATTGGAATCACATTACTATGTCAACTTGCCTTAAAGTTTGAGAAAGCTCAAGCAACCTGTACATCTTCTATATCATAAGAAACCTTGAACGCAATATAAATTTTATAACGAATTGTGTGATGAGATGAACATATAAAGAACATATTTACCATTATACTGCTTTACTCTAGTCTAAACTAATTAAAAAATCAAACCAGAGATCTTATGGCTTATCTGAATTGACAGTCAAACTGAGCAAATATAAGAGATTGATGACCTCAAGGATGGCAACCAAATCACAAGAAATGATTTGGAATAAATGAGGAATATACAAATCGAGATATTAGTACTGTATCTGTTTGCTTTTCACTACATTCTGATTCGGGGAAGGAAATATATTGGTGAACATCTCTGTAGTGCAGATTGTGCATATCTTATGGAAAACTAGACGATTTTTCTTTCTTTTGTGTATCTTTTTGGTTTTCTTTGGAAATAAATAAAATACATGTTTACAAAAAGAAATAATCACAATTTTCTTATTAGTTAAAGAGGACATCATCTTAAAGAGGGGTTTGCATTTAGTCTGTCATGAGTTATTTATGGTCCCGTGTACCTATTCACTCCTTGGGATATTTACAGATATAGTATATTTTTGCATATGAGAGCTTGATATCCGAACAACCAAAATTTCAAAACTCAAAGGAGAAAGGAGAAAAGAATACAAGTAGCTTACAGCCCTGCATTCATCTGGGAATGATCTATAAATAATTGTGTATCAACATTCCTACAATCTGAACTTAAGTTAGTTCTTACCACTCAACCATATTAAGAATTCGATATTAAGAAGTGATCAAATGTTCTCATATCTTAATGGCAAATATTAGATTTAGACTAGAAAAATCATTCCATTTTTGCAAGTAAGAACATGCACGCACTTGCTCAGGACAAATACGACAGAATTCTAACCTGACGTTTTGCATACTCTTGAGAAATTTCGCCAGCCAAGTTCCTGAGTGAAGAAAGTACAAAATGATTTCAGATTAACCTAAAATGCAACTTAGTTCAGCCCAAGTTCAAGAAAAATGCAGCCTGCCATAAAAAGAACACTACTCCCCCACCCACCCCAAAAAAAAATCCCAAGTTCTTTATCAACTCTTATGAAAGGCACCAGGTACCACTTCCACACATAGGTTTTAACAAATCTGCACTCTTAAAATGTGTGCCTAATGTCTTGATAGGAGTCCATAAAACATCTAAAATAGCAATGAATTAATGAATACTTCAACAGTGAATGTCATTTGACAGCAAGGATATGCATACGAAGGGAAACAAAAAATATAAGTATCTTAAAAAGTAACTAATCAATATTACACATGTATGAACATAGCTACCAACTTCAATGACTAATATAAGGAACGTCCTCACCTTACATACTCATGACCCCAAGAACCAATATCACCATCGGAGCCAAGTAATCTGTATTTCAAGCTTGCCTGCAATTATACGGATTTAGACATCTCATAGAAAAATATGAAAAAGGAACACAATTTCAAGAGATTATAATCAAGCGCACATTAGTACACCTATCCTAAATGAAAATATAAGATATTTTTTACAGTACTAAATCCCCGAAGAACTTGTTTCACACGAGGCAATGTCTTTGGGGCTTCACTGATTTGACTGGTAATGTCTTCCATAAATAAACTATGAAATAAAAAGGCATTAGTTTCCTTCTACTTTGGGATTGAGTTGCTTTTTGCCCTGCTCAACATACTTCTAGGGAATTAAAAGAGATAGTTTTAAATATTTAGTTAGTATTTGGCGATGATACTTTTGTCAAACTCTCTAATAGAGCCATCCAATATTTGAGATAGAATACTTCTTCATATGACCAGTGAAGCACTGGAAAATGAATTCAAGCCCCAGTCTAACCATCATTGATTTTTTAATGAAAACTAGTTATCCCATTTCAGAAACAATAGGTCATACTCAAATCAGATCCATACAAGTCGTCTTATTAGATTTTTGAAACTTCAAAACTAGTTTCCAAGACACTTACCTAGGCCACTTAGTCTATTAAATATCTTAATAGCATAGTGTTCGTCTAGGAACAAAGTAACTTCAGTATGACCGTTAATTTATGGAAAATGAAGAACTGAGGTTGCTTCATCAGAGCCTCTCTATAAGGTTGCATGCATAGAAAACAACCGCAATAACTGAATGGAACAATTTGATAAGATATGGAAATATAGAAAAGGTGATCCACAACTGCACCGGGTTGCTATGGAAATTCTCAATTTGCTTATTTAGTTGGATGTTCCGATAAATTGCATACACAGAAGACATTTAGAAAGACATGGCCAAAATGCTGGGAAAAGAGCTGAAATTTCAGGATGATGCACTTGGTGAAAGTAACGCAGCATACCCTTTCTCCTTCAGGAGACATTGTCAAGGCCAAAACAGAGAGTATATCTGCAAGAAGTTTCTGCAAAATAAAAAAAATAAAAATAAACATTTATTAAAGAGTTATAAACTCTAGAAAATATGAGCACTACAAACTAATTAATTATCACCTTTAAATCTGACTCTGCCATTTTCTCATAATGTGTTTGTAGAGTTCCATAATGAGGACGTAAGAACTTCAATGGCTTTGGAACTGAAGTCATAGAGCTGGTCGATGTCCGAATTTCTTGCCTAGCGAATTAAACCAAAACAAAAGGTTATATAACTATTTCTATGCAGCTTGCGCAACTCACTCAACACGCAAGTGCCTCTACATTTGGATACATACACAGTAAAATAGACGAACTTAGTGAATTTTGACTAAGTAGCAGTTAAACTATGAGTCATGTATGTATATAAATGGACACATATTGATACATTTATCATATTCCAGAAATCAATACTGCTAATAATCATCAAAACACAAGTTCTCCTGAAAATTAAAGATGATTGGTTTGTGTGTAGAGTCTCAGACATTATATTTTATTCTTTGACAAAATATCCGACTTTGAGATGGATGATAAATTAGAAAAGTTTCACTCAAGAATCAAATTTCATGACCAAGGACACAGTATTCTGGTTCAAATTAATAAACAGAGTCTCCTTGAAAACTGGGAGCAAAGACATTTTAATATCAAATTAAAGCAGTCATCTTAGGTTGAACAGCTGAAATCCTTAGTAGTTGATAATATAAGATTGGTATCAGAACAATTTTTTCAGCAATTAATAAATCGGAATCATATTCTTATTCAAGAAAAAGAAACATTTCATTGTTTCAAGTACGAATTTAGTTGAATAAAGCTTTTATCATGTATTATGCGATGTTCACTTACTCCATAGTTCTTTAGTGCTCTTTTTCTTCCATTCATTATTCCTAAATTCTTTTTGCTCTCTAATTTTTCACTTAACATCAGAAAACATCTTCGTTTCTACATCTAGTAGAGTACTTAATCAACATCTGAATTAAAACAGCAATCCCGTCTTATACTAAAAAAGATGGGCGGACTTTCGAAGTTTACCATAGCCAGCGTGTTCAATGTAATATTCAATCAATAGTATCAGACACCAGAAACTAAGAAGCATCACCACATTAAAAACCCAATGTAGATACCGATGTTGCAACTAGTTTAAAATCCTCATAACAACAAAAATGACATCTACACTAAACATAACTGACCATGCTTCAACAAGTTCAAAAGTGCAACTCCTTTTCAAGACAAATCAATACATCAGCACCAAACCCGACGCTAAATCAATGTACACTGTAGTTCCCATAGAATGCAGCACCTTTCTATTCTACTTGGAGAACAAGTTAATATTTCATACCTCATGCTCTCCAGCGCAACTTTCTGAAGTCCAGGATCGGAATCCTGCACCCTCTCCACGTACAACTCCAACTGCTGCTTCAATGCCAAGTCCTCCTCCGACTACAAGAAATGAAAACCATTAAATACACGACTTGCACTTAAAATTATTATTCTAATTCTTCTCTTCAGCAAAACAACACACAATTAGTAAATTATGTCGGAAGCTAATTTACAAAAGTACATAATACTTATAACTATTCAAGTATATACTAATTTCAGAACTTACTAGATCCTCATCTTTCTTATCATCCTTCTTTTTGGGGTCTTTGGAAGGCACCTTGACTGACGCCTGGTCTTTGGTAGCTCCGGCTCCGGCCCCTCCGCTGTTAGGCTCCGCAGGTGCCATGTAGGATGATGGAATGGAAAACCCTAGAACTGAGTTCTCGAATCAAACAACGGAAAATTAAAACACTATCTAAGATTTGAAGAATTTGAAATTCGATGAAAGATCAGTGAATGTGAAGATACTAATGATATATGCTGTGCCCTAGGAAGTTCGGAAAATGGGTAATGCAGATTTGAAGGAGAGAACGACGAAGAGGTTTCCTTTTCTCCAAGCAAAGATTGTTGTTTTCATATTACACATAACTGGGCTTTGCTGGCTTAATGGGCTGGCCCAAAGTTTGATGGCCTTCTTGACTTCCCAAATGAGAGGCTTAATGAAGGCCCAAAAGCTTCTAATTTGAGGGCTGGTTAAATGGGTTTGAAGGAAAAGAGAGAGGAGATTAATAAAGCCCTTTTTTGAAAAGGTTTGGCCCAGGCTTGTCCATCAAATATTGAGACAATCATGTAACATATAGGGTCTATTTGGATGGGTTTTGACTCGGTTTCGTGGGTCTCGATTTTAAAAAAATGGTTTGGGTAGTTTCGATGAAACCTTTGAGACCTCATTTGGATGTGTTTTGGCTATTGGGTTTTGTGGTTTGAATAAGTTGAAACCCCACTTGGATTGAGTTTGGATGTTAGGGTTTAGGGGAAAAAGTAGGTACTAGGTGTCAAATCAATGTATTTTTTAGTGAGATTTGGGGGAAAATTTAAGTGGTAGGTGTCAAATCAATGTTATATAGGTTTGAAGAGTTTGAGTATGAGTTTCTGAATGAGTTTTGATGGTTTTATGGGTTTGGCGAAAATTCATTTGAAAGGGTTTTGGCTCGGTCTCGCGAACCCCGCGAGATCGGGCCAAAACCCATCCACATACACCCATATTAATTATGCTATTTATAAAGATGTAAATTATTATTTAATTTCATAATAACATTCATCATAATTATCATTTTAATTATTATATAATATATTAATTTGACACATATCACTTAAGTCTTTTTTTCAAAAATCAATAACTAGTATAATATCATATATTAAACCTATGACTTATTAGTGAAAAGGTTTTGCCTGGCTTATTAATTCCAGCCAGTCTTAGTAAATGTTTATTTGAAAGGGGTTTGAGCAAGTCTTGCCCAATATTCAAGTCTCATATATTTTATTATCTATAATAATTTAAAACATTATTAAAATCATAACAATATAATTATAACCATTATCTCAATCAATGCATAGAATATTATATCTCAAACATCACAAAATTAGTAATTACACAACCTACTTTCTCGATCTCTTGGTGGTATCGCCTGGTGGCATGCCACCCTTCCTTCTCCTTTTAGGGTCTATCCGCTAAACACCACCCTTTTTGATACGTCGCGAAAGATTCCTATTAATAATTATTTAGGAAATGTTGATATTCTATTTATGGAGAAAGCAACCAATAGGAAATATTTGGATTGGAAAATTCTCAATTTTTATTTTAGACAAAAAGTCAATATTGAGGCCTGGATCACAATCGGTACTAATAGGAATCAAAATACTCAAATTGGAATTAATAATTGTCAAATAATTTATAAAAAAGATCTTTTTTATCTTATGATTCCAGAAATAAATCCACCAAACTCCCACAAAATTCTTGTTGATTGGCTGAGAATGAATGAAAAAATGCTAAAGCGTTCAGTGACAAATATATGGTGACTTAAGTTGTCACTCTTGACAATTAGCGACACCCTTTTAGTGACAACCTAGTGTCAATAAATATTGTCACTCAATTTTTTTGTTGTTACTTTTGGTGTATCGCTAAATGTCAATAGTGACAAGTTTTTTACAATTCTTATCACTAGTATGTTTGTGAAACCATTTTAGTGACAATATTTGAGTTCTTGTCAATTAATATATATAAGATATGACAACTTTAACATTGTGACATAAAATTTTATCACTAAAATTTAATTTTCTTGTAGTGTTCATTTTATAAAATTAGTTTGACTTAATCGAACTGAAATGAATTTGTTTTGTATTTTTCCCTGAGGTAAGGATACGACTCTTATATATAATCAAGCCACTTTATTGGAAGAGATGCACGATACTACCATGTCTTAAGCAAAATATGCACCAAACTATCTTGTTAATTTTTTTGCAACAAACTCCCTTATCCTTTCAAAAACTCTGCATAAAACACCCAGTCCATCTCCTTCCGTCCATTTTCTAACGCACGTGTGTTCCACGTGAACAATATGCGATTTTTGTTATTTTTTGCATAATTTTTTCAACCAAAACTTTCCTATACTTTTGAACCTAATTTACGCAAAACTCCCTTGAACTTTTGAATGTTTGCACAAAACTCCCTTGTAGTTTTAATCTAACCAGGGATCATTTAGGCAATTCAATTAAAAAATTAACAATGTTAGTAACTCACAGAAATTAGGTATTTTATGCAGAGTTTTTATGGTATATGGGAGTTTGGTGCAAAAAAAAATTTCACATAGTAATTTTATGCAGGTTCGCATAACACATAATAGCATTGTAAATTTACCCCCACTCTATCATGTCCAGCAATAAAGGCAGTGGTGTCCCTTTTATAAGTACTGGCAAACGACTCACTGAAATGCACATCTTGGTTTCTTTCATGGTCCCAAACGTGCAAAATGTCCCACCATTTATTTAGATAAACTTCCCTAGCTTGGCCCATGAAAATTACTCTTTTGGAATGAGACTGAATGAATAGCATATTGCACACTGTGTGCCTCATTTGTTGAGGCCATATATGAATATTATCATATGTTTTCTGAATAAATAGAGAATTGAGATAGGTTCAGTTCAAATATAAACTGTAAGAACCTATATATTAATTTGTTTACACCAAGACAGCCTATATTTTTTTTCTTATTGATATTGCATTTAGCAAGTCTCAGTTGGGGTAAGTTTGGAATAGAATAAAAATATTGGGGATAAAAATGTCTAATGAAACTTTAAAAAAACTACAAGTTTGTTTTATGTCCTTTTTGGCTTAAGAGAAGTAGAAATTTATCATGTAAGTAGTTAAGTGATTTTTCTGAAAAGTACTTATTTAAATTTTTTGCAAACACCACCTTAACTCAACTGATTAGATTTTCGGCACTTTTGGTATCAAATTCTTGTATAAAATTGTAATTTTGATTTCTATTTTCTAGCATATGCATGCACTTTTGGTCCTATAAAAATAATACTAGTTCATATGTTAAGCATTTGTTATCCTATAAGGTTGTCTCAGTCTGTATTTCTAGTACCACAAGACGCGTCTAAAACAAAAGTGCAAAATATTTTAGAAGGTACAATTTCATAAATTGCGGAACCAAAAAGTTCACGATTAAGATGTATAAGACAAAATATGCAATTTTCCTTACAAGAATATAAAGAAAAATAAATTCTGAACTTCAAAACAAGGGCATCCACAAGTCCACATACAGGAAGAACAAGCCAAAACAAGTAACAGAGGTCTTCAAGAAAATATGTGGTGGAGACCGTACAATTCCTCCTCCACTCCCTTCCCACGCCGAATAGTGAGAAAATAGGAGAAAATGTATTAATTTTTTTTTAGAAAAGTGAATACATTTTTATATCAATCAAAATATCGAATCTATTTAATTGGTATTAAAGTATAAAGATGTAAACTAATTACAAAGACTAGTACTAACAGGTGATCTATGTTGCACGGATACGGATACGGCGATACGAATACGACATGATACGGATACGGCGACACGAATTTTTAAAAATTTATTGGATACGATACGACATGGATACGAATCTAAAAGATATTTATTTATATATTTATGCATATTAAAATAAGTAAAATTAATATATTTATATATTAATACATATTGAAATAGATCAAGTGAAGTTTCATAAGTACTAAATTGCATATGTTTAGTAATTTAATACTATTAATTGTACATCATGTTCATTGTTTTATTATGCTATATAAAACATGTTCCGTTCTGGACATTTTATCTTGTATTGCAGTTATATATAATACAAAGAGTGGTTTGACGTCTTACATTGTTCTTACCAATTGTGGTGACTTTAGCAAAATTCAGAATATGAAATGTGTTGGATACGTCTAAATAAGTATCCGATACGAGTGTCCAATTTTTCTTTTTAATATATTTACTGACATGCCACGTGGAGTATCGAATACGTATCCCACGAGTATCCGAGAAGTATCGTATCCGAGAAGTATCCGACTCGGCATTTTATAATTTTTTGAAGTATCCGTGCATCATAGCAGGTGATTGGTCTAGTGGAATGGTCTAGTACTCACTACAAAGTAGCGGACTCAGCTTCGAATCCCTGTTGGGAGAGTTTCCCACTTTATGTGCCCGATGCGCCTCGAAAGGGATTAAACCCTTGGGAAACCAAAAAAATTACAAAGACTAGTATTAAATTAGAGAAATACTCGACTAGTGGAAGTTTTTTTTTTTTTTTTTTAAATATAAGTACACTAATGAGAGTTGAACCCATGACTCTCATATAATGTGAAAAAAATAAACATATACTTTCCTGTAAAAATAATAATTAATGAGCGTTTTATCTTCTTCCTCGACGAGTTGATGCACACACGCTCAAAATTGTAAGTGATGCTTCATTATATTCTGATGTAAAAATGGTCAATTTAACACTTCATTGATAAAATATGTACTTCATTAACTTCACTCCCTTTGAAATTGTATAATTGATACTTTACACTCATGTGATATTTGTTAATGGACACTTTAAATTTAAAAGTTCCCCTGATATATTGTTTGTTGATTTATCATTAGTATAAATTATCTTTTAAGAAAAATTAATATAGAGAATTGTTACTTGTTATAAATAACTCCTATATACATAGGGTGTAATCGAGCCAAGTAGTGTCGAACGACACACTGTTCAAGCTTTGTTTGAATTTTATCGAGTTTGAAAATTTGTGTTTGAGCTTGGTTTGATTGTTCAACGAGCCGAGCTCAAACGAGCTTTTATCAAACTAGCTCGAGCCGAGTATCGAGTATCTTGATATTTTACATATATTTTATCATTTTTTAGCTTATCGAGTCGAGCTTTTAAAGTTATCAAACGAAAAATGATGTTCAAGTTTGTTTGATTTGTGTGACGAACCGAGTTCAAACTAACTTTTATCAAATGAGCTCGAGTCGAGTGTCGAGTAGCTTGATTTGATTTCCAGCCCTATATACATCTTCTCAAGTGACTGAGAAAGATTGCCAGAATTCACAGACATTCCATTTTTTGCACCTTCCTTTCTTATTAATTTGCAGCACGCGAGCAACAAAATATATACAAAGTTTAAATAGCAAATAACCTATATATAAATAATTTTATATATTATATATAGTAATCTCTATATATATATATATACTGTAGTAGTGGAATGCTTGCTGTTTCGCCATTGACGAACACCAAGAAAAATGAAAACGAGATGGAGAGTTACTCATTTGCAGATTTGTTCGACGACAGCATTGATTTTGATGACCTTTTCTTGGACGGAGGAGATCTGTTGCCTGATTTGGAGATGGACCCACAAATTATCTCCCATGAATTCTCAGAATCAAACTTTACACTGTTCAATAAATTCCAGGAGGAAGAAAAAGCAGCAGGGTCGGGTTCAGGTTCGGAGCCAGGTTCGGGTTCATCGAGCCTGATTCAAGGAGATGAAATCATGAGCAAAAGGGAGAATCATTGTAAGGAAGCTCCTAAAGGAAAGAAATCATCTTCAAAGTCGAAATCTTCTCCGGGGAAGAGGAAATTAAAGGTAAGTAATTTAAAATGGAAATATTCTTTTTTTAAGTATAAACTGAATTAAATTGAATTCTACTTAAAGTCAAAATAATATACTAATGTAATTAAAAGGTTTATGAGTGTGGACTTGTTCACTAATTTATCAATTGTTTCGGGAATCTCGAAAAAGTTTTATAGAAATTTCGAATAGTATTATTTAACTGATTGGAACATACGAAATAAATGAAATTTTAATCCATGTAATATACGATTTTCTATCTATCTATCCAAAATGTGGATTTTTTTTTTTAAATTATTAAATAATTTGTTGAAATTATTAAATAATTTGTTGAATTGAATTGTGATTATGTACATATAGGTGGATTGGACTCCAGAATTACACAAAAGGTTTGTGCAAGCCGTAGAGCAGCTAGGGGTGGATAAGGCAGTGCCTTCAAGAATTTTAGAGCTTATGGGTATTCATTGTCTTACTCGCCATAACATCGCCAGCCATCTTCAAGTATGTATATATACATTCTATTAATTAAAAGAATTATAATTGTTACTAATTTTGTGATTTCATAATATTTTGAATGAATTTAATAATCAGAAATTATACATATAGTTGGTGAGTTTGAACTAAAATTTTCCGAAAGCTCCATAACTTATTGAGTGGGCCGGAGAATTAATTGAAAAAAGTCCATGCCAAATTTGAAAATTAAATAATAAGTACAATACATTTGTTTGGCAATTGAACATAACTCAAATGAGTGATTAATCCCGGGGAAGGTAGCATATGCACTTTCTTTCTAGCGTTCGACCAAACTAGGTCTGATTAGAATTTTACTTTAAGATATTATTTCAATTTAGTATATAGTTGTAATTAAGACATTTTATCATATTCAACAGAATTTCGTGCTTAAATAGAGCATTTCAAACCACAAGAAGCAAAAGTGATAGTCAAAGTTAAATTTAAGTTGTTTAATTTTAGCGACTCCTTGCCAACCTTCATATTTGAATATATATTATACTTTATTATTGCTTCAAAGACATAAAATTGATAAATAAAAACATTATATATATATATATATATATATATATATTGTTATTTTAAAATTAAATTTTATTATTTCATCGGATTGAGGTACCGAATGAATCACAATTTACTACCATGAATTCTAAATTATATTTTGAGATAGATAATTGAGTGATTCGCGACATATATAATTACACATTTTTTTTAATAATAAGGTGCTTATAGATTGTATCTTATAGTGTTGTATGTATAAAATATAAATAATAAATATGCATTTTATATACTTATTTTATAACTTTTTGATAAAATCATAGGAGGACTAAGTGTGTCCTCTTTTTAATTGTAGAAGTGCATATATATATATAGTCAAATTTAGCTAATTTAACCGAAGATGCAAATTTGCCTATTTAATTCAATCATTTGGCTTGAAAACTAGAATTTTTTATTAGAATGGCCAAATTTAACTTTGGCCACGCCCTTATACTTTTCTTTCCCATAAAATCATAAACTTTAAGAAGTTTAATTAATGATCATTTGCTGCTCTTTTGTCCGTGTGTTAATGATTAACGTGCATTATTAATTTCTATATTTGTCGAAGTAGTGTTATAGAATTATTGGTGGATTGTACATTGCTTAAAAGTCCATTATGATCATAAATCGAGTGAGAAACTATATTGGGGTATGTTTCATTTTTCCAGTGGGCGCACGTTGTTGTTGAAAAGTTGTTCCACTTTTTACATGAGAAATTAAATGTACGATTTACAAATAAATTCACATTCATTCGTCAAATAACTGCAGACGTTGAAATAGAAGAAAGTAGAATAATTTATTGTCCTTTATTCTTGTCTTTATGTTGTAAAGATACTAGTACAAATTTGATCATGTCACGTCATTTTATTTATAAATCAAAAAAAGAATTATACTCATAATTTTGTTTTCAGTAACACGAATATAAAAATAAAGATTATTGGCCAATAAATTATAATTTGAGGCACTTATTAGTTATTGTATATGTGTAGGCAACATCAGAATGGGATATGAAATTCGTTCTGCTATCGTTCTAAATGGACACATTTGTCAACAATTTATACATCAAATGGGACGCTCAATCGTGTGACATTTAATTTTGGGGTCAAAGTGAAATAACTGTTTCATTTCTTTTTTCGTTCTTTCCCTACACCGAAAAAATAAGTTATCGATTCGACCCACAATCACATTTTAGTTTTACACTTATGTATATGTGTATTGACACTACTCATTTTTATTTTGTGGTAGTTCCATATATTTAACTGTCGACATGTCAATGCATACAAAATTGTGACCTACAAACATGGAAAAATCCTAGCCCAAATTGAGTTTGACTGAAATCATCAATTTTACAGAAATATCGATCCCACCGGAGACACTTGCAAGCACAAAAAGACGAGGCGGCAAGCTGGAGCCAAAGGCGGCAGATATACGGTGGAGCTCCGGGTAAGAGAGACGTGAAACCATGGATTGCTCCTACCATGGCCGGGTTTCGTCCAATGACACCACCAACGGCTCATTTTAGACCTTTACATGTATGGGGCCATCCATTTGTCGACCAATCATTAATGCACACATGGCCTCAACATCTAGCTCCCCCACATGTTTGGCCTCCAGCTCAGCCGCCGCTGCCGCCGGCTCACCATTCTACCTGGTATTCACAAAACCAACATGTAAGTCTATGTATGTAAATTACTTACAACACAGGCATGATGTTAATATTTTTTCTTCTATGTACCTTGAAATTATAAATCAAGGTATAGATTCAAGATTGATCTATTTGAATATTGTTTGATTTATAAACACAAGAAATATATATATATTGTACTAAACAATATGATTAACGTTTATAATATGTGACATTCTTTAAACTTATGATTATATTAATTCCATGTGACATTTAATTTTATTTAAAAATCATACAGAGATTTCCAACTCCACGGGTTTTGGGCATACCATCTCATGCCATGTACAAAGTAGTCCAAGACCCTGGTTTCCCATCATTGGCCCATGGACCCCGACCCCCTTCTAATTGTCACCCGGTGAGTACTCTTTATTTTTCAAGAAATTCTATAACAAATCTGGCTTGATCGAACCAAAAATATAACACATGACAAGTGTAATATACTTGTTTTGATATTGGATGAAACAATCACAAATCAAGTGCACTCGACATCTCACCTATGAACATGTATGTTTGTTTAGTTGAAAATGACATATGATTTGGTAACTTCATTCATTTGTCATCAATTTTATTTAGAATATAATCTAATTCCTCAAAGTACTAATCTTGCTTCTAATAACTAAGAATTTGGGACAAGGAATAAGGCATTTAAACTTGGAATTTGTACTTTTGGGTAGCTAGTAATAAACTTTCATTTTTCTAGCTCATGTTTTGTAATTAAATTCGGTAATTAATGACAGTCAAAGGAGAGTGTAGATGCAGCCATCGGAGATGTTTTATCGAAGCCGTGGCTGCCGCTGCCACTCGGTCTGAAGCCCCCGTCTATTGACGGTGTAATGGTGGAATTGCAAAGCCAAGGGATATCAAAAATACCACCAACTTGTACTTAATTAAAGCTAGCTATTGCCCATGAACAAGAAAACAATAGTACCCTCAATTCGACGAAATTTCTAGCATTAGATAAAAATTAAAATCTATCTATCTAATGTGCATGTCTTCATCTTTTTCTTTCTTTTCCTCTTTGTTATCCTTTTGTTTTTTGGAATTTTATATTGTTCTTGTTTCCTTGTTTGCTAGAACAATATATATGTGCATATGTGTACCACGAATTTCGGACAATTCTTTTTGTATCGTAATTAATTTGATTATCATCATAGAGAAAAATCACTCTTTTGTGAACCACTTATATATTTTAAGAAATTTAATAATAATATATAAAATTTATTAAATAGGATTAATAATTTAACTATTTTTGCAATTTTGACTGAAATGCTTCAAATTGTGAATTGTGGGGTAAATTTGTCGACCAGAAAATATGTGGGCAAACTATGTCAGCAATCCTTAATTATAGTACCAATCCTACAATTTTTTCATCAATTCCGTAAAATTTGACGGGCACGTGCTCCTCGCGTGTTCAATTCCGTCATTAATTTGACGAAAGTTTGAAATGTGTAACGTCTCGTCAATAATGGTACCAAATGTGTCGGACGAAATAATTGTTGCACCAAATCCTTAAAGTAAGGTAAATTATGGTACCAAAAGCGAAATTATCTCCAATTTAAAATGTTCATGTTTTCTTTTTTTTTTTCTTTTTTCTTTTTTATATCCAAAGGGGCAATCAACTAGCTCCCGTATAGAGTATGGTGGTTCTTCCATCCAGTGCAAGCCTTCGCCCAAAATGTGGCCAAGCTTGGTCAAAGCGTCAGCCACCGAGTTTGCCGATCTTCTGATATAATTTATAGATATATTCCAGGGCTTTGCAAGCAGAGTCCTACAATCTTCTAATATGTGGTCTAAATGATGCTCTCTCGTATCAGTCTTCCGAACCAGCTGAATCAATCTCCACAATCAGGCTCTGGAACCTTCTCTCCCATGCAAAACTCAAACCATCCCGAAGGGCCAAAAGCTCAACCTGGTCAATAGAATTAGAGTTCACCTTACGATAGAAGCCAAAAACCCATATACCTTCATCGTTCCTCACTACACCTCCAATTGCCTCTAATTTAAGATGTTTTCTTTTTTTCATCATTTGTTACATATAAGTTTATTGAGAGTATTAATTAGGGATTATTGCATTTTTTGTGCCACAACTATATCCCCCTGGCGTTTCTACCCCATAACTTTTCGGGCTAGCACATTTGGTGCCACAACTTCAACATCAGTGGCAATTTTTGTGCCAATTGAGGTCCAATTTCAAAATTGGCACGAAATTCCGCCATGTGCGGGCCATGTGACATAAAAAATGGGGATTTTGACCATTCAACTTCTTTTTCATTAAAAAAAATACCAAAATTCAAAATCCCAACTTTTTCTATAAAATTCACCAAACATTCCCTTAATTAATTGTTACCCGCCTTCTTCTTCTTCCCCAAATAAAAACATCCAAGTAGCCTAGTTCTTGGTGGATGGATTTTTTTTTTTTTTAATGGAAAAGGCTTTGAATGGTCAAAATCACCAATTTTCATGTCACATGGCCCGCACATGGGGGAATTTCGGGCCAATTTTAAAATTGGGCCTCAATTGGCACCAAAATTGCCACTGATGTTGAAGTTGTGGCACTAAATGTGCCAGCTCGAAAAGTTACGAGGTAGAAACGCCAGGGAGCTATAGTTGTGGCACCAAAAATGCAATATCCCCATATTAATTAAGTCAATGTATAACCATTTAAGAAAAACTTAAAGAGTAAGGGTAAAACATATATTATGTGTTTAATACTAAAGGTGTTTCAAAATAAAGACTGATTTATAGCATGTTGCTCCTGTTTTCCGTTTTCGTAACAAAAAAAATCATCAAGTACTTGCCACTAAAAAGAATTAAATATCAAACCTGAATGTACAATAAATTAAAAAGTTTAGGACTCATAATCTCCAATCTCCACGTAAAGAAGAAAATAAATTCAAATATATGTTACTATATGTCTTAACATTTAAAAAATAATTACGTGAAATGTAGAATTAGAAAACCAAAGCAAATAATTATAAAAAAAAAAAAGAAAAATGAAAAACCAAAGCAAATGACTTCACATAACTAACCAAAATTTTCAGTTGCCGGTTCATATATAACGGAATTTTGCGCGCCCACAGATAATAGAACCAAATTGACTAATCATGAAATTCATGCTGTTTTATGTGGAACTTTGTCTTTAATGCTGTTATAGAACTTATTGTAAATTGGGTTTTACTACTTTTTTTTACCTTTTTCCTGTTATTAGAGGACAAAAAATGGTACACATGCAGCTGCAGGTTAATTCGTATTCTGTGTTTTTACTTTCTCGTGAAAAGAGAAGTCTTTAAAGATGATTAGAGATGTTTCGATTAACTGAATTTAATTCCGAATTTTCATGTTATTACTCTCAATTCATTACTTTTTCATTATTTGTTTATTTCGAAATTTAGTTTTAAAATATCATTATTCCTTAATTCTGAGTTCCCCTTACATCCCAAAGGGAAAAAGATGAAACTCCAATCACGTTTTTTTCTCAAATTAATACATATGAAGCTTCTAAATTATGTCAATATATTTTGACTGTCTACTATATATTTCACCCTTTTTACTCAATTTGATACATATGAAACTAGTAAATTATTTCAATATATTTTGATGGCCTACAATTTCATCCTTTTTAGTATACGGATGACCGAAAATTTAGATACTATACGCCGTGCAATGCACGGGTACATTCTACTAGTGACATGTGTTCTTGTTGTATGCTAACATTAATAAGTAAGATTTTAAATAAATGAAAAAGGAAATAAAATTGGACACGTGTGTTCATGAAAATACACCCGCGCATTGCTCGACGTGTAGCATCTAAGTTCCCCGGATGACCTGATGTAAAACAAGACTAACAATGAGAGCACGGGAACGAGAGAATAGATACGAATTACCGAAATGAGATTAAAAAACCATGTACTCTCCCTGTTTGTTTTTTATTTGTCATTTTGGAGGATTGCACACGAATTAAGGAATGTCATTAATAGCCACTTTTTTGAAGCAAAAATTCCAAAATACCCTTTTAATCAAATAATCTTAGCATTAATTAGCATTAATGACAAGTATTAGTAAGAAGGGTAAAATTGATAAAATAACATTAATTTTACATTAAAATTCTAAAACGACAAATAAAAGTAAATAAATTTTGTTTGCCAAAACCAAAAAAAAAAAAACGGAGTGAGTAGTAACTAACAATTAATATTAATATTAGTTGATATTGTGGATAATTACCTATACCTTCCTTGAAGTTTGATGAAATTATTGAAGACTCCCCCATGGATTCAATAATTACCAACACCTTCATGTTTTTTTTTTTTATTTGTATTTTTATTATCGTTGTGAAATATAACATGACCAACTAAATTAGATACATAAATTTCTTAACTGAATTTTGAGATTTCTTACCACCCTGATTTTATTTATCAATTTGACAACTTCCTTGTTAATACTCCAATATTTCTTTAATTTTATTAGGAATAAATTGTTTTGACAAAATAATATCATTATGAATTATTAAAAGAAAACACATATACGTACTTCGTATAAGAAATTGACATCTTCGTAAATTCAAACAAAAGTTAATGGAAGGGGCAAAATATGAAAATATCACATTTGTCTTGCATGAGAATTCAATATGAAATGAACTATTGACTGTTTGATCAATGACCCTACATAAAAAAATTCCATATATTTTCATAGTTTTCAATTTGGCCCATATACTTTTCTCACTTCAAAAATCTTGAATCGTACGACCCAAAATACATTCAAATAGAAAAATAATTAAAATACTTATAATAGACAAACATATATATTACTCCTATATTTTTCAATAATCAAGACAAATAAAACAGCCACTAACATATTAATGGTAAGGAGTAGCATCTCATGTGATCTAATCCTATGTGAATAATTGGCAAAGGGATGAAAAAGGAAAACTCAACAACAATAATCATGATTAATTTATGACACATCTTATGCATGTGGCTTCCTTTTGGCCTCATAATATATACTCGTTCTGACTTTTGATTATAAGAAATTGAAAAGTAGTAGCAACTAATTAAAACATGATGAGACAATGAAACTGACTAGTAAGGACAAGGCCAGGCCTACACAACAGACTCAAGATAAGATAGTGCTCAATGACCTAGACCAATATAACATGTCTAAATGAGTTTCATTGAAATTATAGACCTATGTTTGGATTTATTTTGTTTCAAAGTGTTTCGAATTTTCGCGAGGAAATACCATGGGCATGTTTGTTTGGCGTTTCGGAAAGTAGTTCGGGAGAGTAGTAGAAATTTGTAAAATAATCTCGAATTGTATAATATTGTTTGTTTGAGTTTTAAGAGAGTGGTTTGAGAAATAAAGTAGGTGTAGATTTTTTTGGAAGAGTTAGGTTGTAGGTGTAAGATGTGTAAGACTTTATGTCAAATCATGTTTGTTGTGTGAGATAAATTGTGTAAGTGATAGTTTACTTTATGTCAAATGAAAGTGGAGTTTGTATAGGTTTTGTTTAGAGATAAGAAAATTATTGTTTGTTTGGCTTTTGAGAGAGTAGTTTGATAAAATTAATAAATGAAAAATTTATTTCAGAAAGTAAAAAACATGTTTGTTTGACATTTCCCAAACACAAAAAAAAATTGGGAAACGCCAAACAAACAGGCCCCATTTGGTTTCGATTAAAAATAGTAATATTATCAATCAAATCAAGTATCATAAATATAATATAGTATTAATTATTTGATATTTAACATATATTTTATTTTCCCGAAACTTCAATATTCAAAAGACATATGCAGATCACGAATCATATTTTCAAACTCAATTCACCATTCAATTAACATTATTTTACATTCAAAATATCCTAACCAAAATACGTCAAAATAATGTTTCAATTGTCTCTTACAAGTTTCAAGAGAATCTTCAAAATACATATCTAAAAGAATTTTTCACGCAAAGCAAATGAAATTGGGCCATTCAAATAAAGACTTCGTGAATTTTATGAAATTTCATTGATTTCACGGCATTTCCAAAAAAAAAAAATGAGCTTTCGTGTGACAATAATAACATAAGTCTCAAGAGACAAATAGTTTAATTTGTTCGAATAAATTTTTGATATATAATGATATATTTACCGTTTTACTAAAAAAAACTTGAACATTTGGAAGCAAACTTGAGAATATATAATATTGCTAAATATTCAAATTTAGTACACCATTTTGAATGGATGATCTCAATCAAGGTTTAATTCAACAAAATTTGAACAGTGTTTCGAGTAAATACTAAATACCATTGAATTTCATCCATATTATAAGCAGTTGAAGTTTTCTTTTTCTGTCTTTTCTTTTTCTTTAATTGGAAAAAAAATCCGTGATCAATTGTTTTCAATAAAAAGAAAAGATCTACCAAAAAATTCAATTACATAATAAATTACCCTGCAGGTTAGTTGCCAAATCCTCCGCAGAAAGACAAGTGACCTTTTAACCAAAAAGGAAAACAATTTTTTTTTTTAAGATAAACGATCAAAAAATAAAAATCTATTTACTATTATTTTATTTATAACTCACTCTCCCGGCCCGTGTGTGTGAATACGACATAAAAGCAGCAACAACCAAGTCCATATTACTAATATGATCACAAGCTTTCTGAAAGCACTCAAACGAACTCCATTAATGACTGTTAGCTCTGTCTCAGACTCAGAGCACATAAAAAGAAGAGGAACAAAAGCTCGTACAACTGTAGACGACGAAGCTAGGGTTTCGTCAAAATCGATATCTCTCAGATTTCGCAATTTCGAATTTCTTCTCCATAACCGACTCAAAAAGCTCTGTTCATCGTCACTCATGCCATTTGCAATGCTCAGATTTCGTTAGTTCAGATTCGAACAATTATTTATATGCGATTTAAGTTTTGACAATGAGAACTGAATTCTGATGTTTTGTTTTGTTTTGTTTTTGAGCAGCAGTTGTTGGAGTTGTACCTAGAGAGAGTACAACACACTGATCCTGGACTGTAGAAAGTTAATTGCACTGGAGAGCATGAGGTTTGTACTGTGTAGTCTTTTAGTTACTCTGGAATACTCAGTTGATGCTCTGGTGTATAATTTCATGTTAAGTTGGACTGAGAAACTTTGGTGTTCATTTTATTTTATTTTATGGTAGTATTGCTTGTTGTTAGTTAAATTAAGGTGTTTTGCTGTTGAAATTGCTCAAAACAATTGCTGATTCCGAGAATTGAAATGAGATAGTGAACAATTTCTCTCTCTCTCTCTGTTTTTTTTTTCTTTTGTTGTATTTGAGTATTGGAATGAGGATTGCTGTTTGGGCTTAGCATAAGGTATTCACCTTGATGAGTTTTTGTTGAGTAGATTATCTCTGTGAAATGAATTTTATGGATATTGTAAAGTAGACATACATTTTATGGGAAGGTGTGTGAGGATCAATAATTCTTTTTTTGGTGATCTATAATTCAAAAGGTTGATCTTGTGTGATAAAAATATACTAATATATCATGTAGCGAGTTATTGTAACTTCGCCGAGTATCATTTACATTCAAATAAAACCAGATATTACCTGTGCAATTTTTAATTCAATACTCTGTAATTTTTTATTCCATACTCTGTAATTTGTTGTCTCACAATTGAAGAACATTGAAAATGTATACAAAATCACATGGATAATTCCTCCATGGACGGAATAAGTTATTGGACCTAACGATTCGGAATTTGCTCGACAATCGTAATTTATTTGTTGAGGAATGTAGCAGGATTTGGAGATGGACTCGAAAAATAGTGCAGAAGTCCGAGTTACTGCCGTTGTAAAATCAGAGTTGGGTACAAATGCTGCTACTGCATCAGTATTAGTTGAGGAAGTGGATGAAGAAAATTGTCCAAGAAAAGAAGAAAAAACAGGCTCAGTTTCTGCCTCCGCTTCAACCTCATACCTTTGTTCGAGATCGAGCCTGATTCAGGGAGATGAAAGTGTAAGCAAAAGGGAGGAATCCATTAATCCATCTTCAATAGAAGTTGATAAAAGAAGAAAATCTTCTGCTCATTTAAAAAGTTCTTCGGGGAATAGGAAAGTGAAGGTAAGCAAAAATACTCCACAAAGAGGGTGTTTGCAAATGCTCGATAAAAACATTTCTCAGTTTTTGAAATCAAACAAGAAAGCAAGTGATTTTGGAGTGTTTGGAACCACTGAATTTGCTTCTCCAAAAGAAAAAAAAAAGGCAATGAAAAGCCAAAAGTAGAAGCATGCTTGGACTTGCTTTTATATACACTACAATGCAATTTTTGTCACATTTTGGCTTGTACATGCGTGGTTTGCAAACACTCAAACATTAACATTTACCCACTTTTTCGTAGAGTTTGCTAACAATGCACACTTTTCAATTTCTACTACTTTTAGATTTTTTCTTAGATTCTCGTATAAACAAAAGCACAAGCAATGGCAAACACCCCCAAAATCTTGCTTGAGTACTTCCTCCTCATCACAAAAACTTATCCACATGATTTTTTTTTTCAGAATATTCTCTGTACTAGTTATACTTGTGGATTTGTCGCACGCATTAGCTTTAATACTTGCTGTGTCAGTATGTGAGCACCAGTGAAGTTTAGTATGTTGAGGCAAATTTAAGAATTCAATAGAAGATGAAAATGATTTATTAATTTATATGATTAGGTGGATTGGACACCAGAGCTTCACAGGAAGTTTGTGCAAGCAGTGGAGCAACTAGGTGTGGACAAGGCCGTGCCTTCAAAGATTCTGGAGCTCATGGGAATTGATTGTCTCACTCGCCATAATGTTGCTAGTCATCTTCAAGTATGCATCATATCTTAGAACTCCTCTCGTGTTTCTATAACTTAAAAGTCTTTTGATTTAAAAAAAATTGCAATTTCATGACTTTAAAGATTGGATAATCTTGTGTGGGAAAAAAACAAATTATGCAAACAGGTTATGTTGAATATCAATGCATGTATGTTGAATATCACTGCATATTTGTTCCATAAAATTGAGTGTCACTTTTGTATATAGCAGGGAAGGAAGATTTGCGCTAGAATTGAATAAAATGATTTGCTTATATATAAGCTTAATAATGTAGATTCATGTTCTTTTCCATAGATGAATACATAAAAAGATCGAATGATTTTCATTTAACACGCAGAAATATCGATCCCATCGGAAACACATACTAGCTAGAGAAGCCAAATCGACTAGCTGGAGCTGGAGGCAGCAAAAATGTGGCACTTCTGGGAAGAGAGATAAGAATGCTTGGGTTGTACCAACTACGGGCTTCCCACCAGTGACGCCAAGTCCTCATTTTAGACCCTTACACGTATGGGGTTATCCATCAGTCGACCAATCATTACTCTACACGTGGCCTCAACCACCACCGCCACCACCAGTATCTAGTGACCCTCAGTTTTGGTATTACCACCACCAAGATGTAAGTTTATGACACACAAACACAGTTTTGCAGGCAAAATTTTCGCTCTATATAACAACCGATGTCTTTTGTGTAGGTTCCAGCACCAGGAATGCCTTGCTTATTACCACATGTCTCACCCACGGTAATTTTATCACATATTTGATTACTTTGTTGCTAAATTTGTGCTTGAATTTAAAGAATTCATGGATATAAGGAGTTATTTGACTTCAGACAAAAAAAAAAATCATGCAGATGTATCCCACTCCACCAGTTCCAGGCATACCACCTACCTCCATGTACAGTACATATCCTAGTGTTCGTGTCCCAACCATAATCAAAGAACAAACAATGCCCCACCCATGCGACTTTCACCCGGTGAGATTACTTGCCATAAATAGATATACCTTGTCATGTGTAGTATCCAAGATGATTTATCTTTGCTTTTGAAATAATTCTTTTAACTAACAAAGTGCATTAACTTGTACTTTACGTTTCTAATTTCATGATTATAAATGTCTTGACAGTCTAAGGAGAGCATAGATACAGTGATTGGAGAAGTTCTATCGAAACCATGGCTACCTCTTCCACTTGGGCTAAAGTCCCCGTCTACTGAGAGTGTTATGGTGGAACTACAAAGCTTAGGTATATCAAAAATACCCCCGGATTTGTGCTTAACTAGCCGCTAGCGGCTCATTCTTCTGAGTTTGCATGTCAATAAAAGAACCAATCCATTTGAATTTGATGACATTTCCAGCTCTTTGTCGAAATAATCTTATGTACATATCTTTTTATACTGTCTGATTGTTCTCTTTTGTGTCAATAACTAAAGAAACTGCATAATTAATCCCCTAACGTTTATTTTGTGACAAAAAATTGCCTCATCCATGTTCACTTGCGGATGCATGATTAGGGCTATCCCGCTTGGTCACAAGAAATATAAAATCGACTGTCAGAAAACATATAATGTGATTATCAAACATTATAGAAGAAAATATATTTTGGAAAAAACTAGAATTTGAAGATGTAATCAATACTTTGCAAAGAGGAAAACAAACAAGGTAAATTTTGCAAGAGATATAATTTTCCTTTTGTGAGAAGAAGTATAAGGCCTGTCCTGTTCCTAGGTCCTAGCATGCATGCCGGGTCGGATCCAGGGCATACTACCACAAATTAACCAGGCAATAATAATTGAACCCACTCAGAATTCCACTATAATCACGAAAATGAAGTATCGTACAGATCCTTTTCATTGCGTCAATTTAGTAGGTACTGCCCACATTTAATGTTTCTGTGTTAGTCTGTGTTCCTATCAACAGAAGTAGGTGAACTTAAGAAAAGGTCATTACTGTTGCTTGCCAGAGGACTTGGTTTCAAACGAACTGTACACTGTTTATATAATCTTGGGCTTATTTGACATAATTTATATTTTTTTATCAAAATCTAAAAGTAGCCAGAAGTAGCCCCTCTGCTACTTTTGCTTTTCTGTCTTTTTTACCTTTTGTTTTTAGAGAATTTAACTTTTCTGTCTTTATTATAGAAAATTTAACAGAGAAGTTGAAATGAAAACACATCATTAAGCATTTCTAGATTAAAAAAAATAGAAAAGTAATTTTTTAAGTTCTTAAAAACACCACCTTAATGGCTAATTGAGATAAACAATCCAGTCGTTTCAAGCTATATGAAACAATAGGTCGTGTCTATATCCGAGCATCATAATGTGTGAGCGATTGTCTCTGCTAAAGGGGTGTTTGCAAATGCTTTTGGAAACCTAAAAGCAGTTGCTTAAAGTAAAAATAAATAATAAGTACTTTTATTTAAAAACAGGAGGTGTTTGCAAATATTTTTAAAAAACAACTTTAATTAATTCAAAAAATGCCACCTAGAAGAAGCACCTACTTAGTTGCTTCTTGCCAACCTGCTTTTACCCGCTTTTCAGTTGAAGCATTTACTTGCAAACACTATCAAAGTGCTTTAAGCACAAAAAAAACAAAAAAGTAGTTTTTAAAAGCCCTTGCAAACACATAAGTCTCATTGTTGTACAAGTCCAAAATCTATGGCAAATATTGGGAAAAATGCACCAAAACCTGTGCAAAACCCCCTGTATTATTTTTTTGCATAGAACCCCCTTGTGTTTTACAAACACTTGCAAGGAATTCCTTTGTGTTTTATAAATAATTGCACAAAATTCCTTTTTCGTCAAAAGTAAAGGAAAGTGTATCTCACTTGCGGTTAATGAGACTGAAACTCAATTTTAATCAATTTAAATTGAAAGATTTTATAGGAAATAAATGCATCAAACCCACTTGTGTTTTGGGAAACCTACGCAAAACTTCCATTTGTTATTTTTTTTTTTGCTAGAACCCCTTGTGTTTTACAAACACTTGCAAGAATAGGTAAATAAATTAAACATGGAAGATAAAATAGTATTTAATCTAAACAAACTAAAGGTGTCAACTATTTAATCCTTAAAGGAAGAGTGTGCAACATTTGGTAAAACACAAGGAGATTCTATGTCAAAAAAAAAAAAATAACACAGGGGGGTCCTGTGTAGATTTTCCAAAACACAGGTGCGTTTGATGCGTTTTTCTCGGCAAATATCCCTAGGCATTAATCGTTAGTCAATACGCTGTTTAATATTTATTGGGACTGAAACTGTTAGGTGCTACCATTGTTTATACAAACAAGGTCCCAACAACATATGTGCAGAATTTAGAAAAAAAAAATAGGAGTAACAATCATCATTGGAAAATGTAGATGAAATAGTATTTTATCAACTTTAATTGTGTTTATACGTTTATACCTCACATTGTAGTTTATGGCAGGTTTAGATCATCTCCAGCAGTCACTTTTTTAGCTCATCCAATAGCTAAAAACACAAATATACATAACCAAGTCAATTTTTTGTCCTCCAGCAATGTCTTGTATACATACAAGACTCTGTATAATATAAGTTTGAACTTGCATATATGGATGTCCATGTATATTTATACAGGACATTCATGTCAGCAAATTTATGTCTCAACTATAGTTTCTTAAATTGATTTGAGTTAAATTTATTGGTTTGAGTTAAATTTTTATTTGAATTAAATAGTTTATTAAATCATTATTTAAAGCCATTTTTTCCAAATTTTTTAATTTTTTATATTTAAATAAAAAATATATTTATTACTTATATTTTACGTGTAAACGTAATACAACATTATTTATAATTTAATATTGAAAAAAGAATAAAATATAATAATTCTGAAATTTTAGAAGATGAATGCTGGATTGGATAGCTAAAACTGAGTAGTTAAAACACTGTTCACCATGTATAATTTAATATAGATGACAACTTATAGATGACACTGTTGGAGATGCTCTTACAATCTTTTGTCATTTTGGAAAATTCAAAAATACCCCTCTTTATTCTTTTTGAATTGGTAAAAAATATTATGTGTTACATTTTTATTAGCAAAGTATTAACAAGTCAAATATTTTTGAAATGTTACCATGGTAATTGGGTTGAGTACATCAAGTATATATTATACCCAATATAGATCTCAGTTGTTCTAAAATTTTTTATTGTTGTAAATTTGTAGTAAATATGAAAAGAAAAACTATCTCGATTAGATAGATAACCACAATATATTTTTAATTGAAAGTCGATGAATAATTTATATATGTTCAATTATTTTATAACTATTGAAACTTTATGAAATATTACACCTATTTAGTGGATAAAATATGTAGTCATCAGTTTTAAAATTAAATCAAAATGTCAATTTAGTATTTTTGGTGGTAAACATGCAATAACCTAGTTTAAAATTCTGTCAAAATGCTCAGTTCTAATTTTACAACTTTTATAACCGTTTTTTAGCCAATTTAATTAGCCACTCCAAAATAAATAAAAAATCTTCATGATCATCCAGCAATATATTATCCGATTTCACGTCTATGCACAAGTGAAGGAACCGCATCATGATGCAAATACGATGACCCCTCAGCCGCACCCAAAGCAATCCTAAACCTCATCGCCCAATCCAAAAACTTATTCGTATTATTACCATGAAACACACAAACATATACTCGTAAACAAGTAGTTTATACTTCTCTTTATTACAACAACACCACAATCTAACTATGATCTTGTGTCTAATTTCATTTATTAGAGAAGAATGAAATTGGAATTACCTAATTTGCCTCTGACTTTGTTGACTAGGTTGGTCAATTCTTCTAAAAAAATTAAGGAGGGTGCAAACATGCGACAAGCCCCAAAACTCGGGTGGAACTTCACCATTAAGACGGTCGTTCCACAACCGGGTCCGCATTAAGAGTATTGTTGGACACGTCCAATGTTTGTAAATACGAGTATTTCCCGAGTCACTAGGCTAAGTTAAGTGATTCCAAGGGCAACTCGCAAAGTTCGTTAGAAATCTCCCCAGTCAACTTATTGGTTGCCGCATCAAATCTTTGTAAAATTCGTAAATATCTCATAAAGTTTAGTTATTCGTAAAAAGTTTGGGAGAGTAGTGGTATATTTGAAAATTCATTTGAAAACTCAAATAAAAATAATCTAATTTAAATCAAATTTGATACAATATGAAATGACTATATAAATAGTAATATTACAATGTTATCTCACAAGTTGGTAGTTATTTGCTCACTATTCTTTACCTCTAACTTTTTCGTCCCCATTTCTCTCTCCTCCAAAGTTGAAAATGTAAAATAGATCTCATTTTCCTTATTCCCATTTGAGTGGAAAAAGTACAAAACGTTGGCTTTGCATCCCCATTTGCTTACTTGCATTTGGACTTAGGGCTGTTCATTCGGTGAAAACCGAGTCGAACCGAAATTTCGAATTTCGAAATTTCGGATAACCGAACCGAAATTTCGGTTCTTGAATTTTTAAAACCAAAAACCGAACCGAACATCCTAATTCGGTTTTCGGTTTTAATCGAAAATTTTCGGTTTGGTTCGGTTTGGTTTCGGTTTAACCGAAATTTTATATTATATTTATTTTATTAAAAATTATATAATCAAATACTATATCATTTATCATAAAAATTCAAATTAATAGGTAACCATAACACTAAACATTATTAAACATTACATAGAACTAAATAGTTAAGTGGTTAACATTTAACAATCCTCACATGCCACAAATTAAACAACTAAAATACATATCATAGGCATAAAATTAAAGAATTTTACAGTCTAACTGCAAAAATTAACATTTAACAATCCTCAAATGACATAAATTAAACAAGTAAAATTCATATCCATAGACATAAAATTAAAGGATTTTAAAGTCCATAAAACCGAACAAAAAAAACTATTTGAACCAAAAATTCGGTTTTCGATTCGGTTCGGTTCGGTTAACCTAACAAACCGAACCGAACAGAACCGAAAATCGAATTAGGCCAAATCTCAAAACCGAAAATCAAACCGAATAGCTTTGGTTCGGTTCTGTTTTCACCGAACTCATTTCGGTTCGGTTCGGTTCGGCCGATTATCCAAACCGTGAACAACCCTAATTGGACTTGCCCTTACCCTTAAAAAATTCTATTTTTTACCCCTATGAGTTATTTGTAATATTTTATAAAATTTTAAAAATTGAGTATTAATTGGAATATCTCATAAAGTTTAGTTCCTTTTGAAACTAAAAATAATTGTGGTTTGATCAACTGTAAACATGTCGGATCAGGGTAGATGGGTCCTTAACAAGCCTACAACGACCTGGCAATTAATTTTGTTAAATAGGGTTCGACTTTGGACTCAAACCACATCCAGACAGTTGGTTTAGAGTTTTTTAATTTCAATTATTTGGGTTTGGCCCTCAAGTATAGTAGTAGCCCATATTGTATCTAATGGGCTAAAACTGTTTTAGGAACATATGGTAAAAGTGGCTTTTGATGGGTACCGGGCCTTTATTTGATCTTGCTAGAATTCTGCAATCCAGTTATCTCATTAATTAAATTGTTAAGAAATAATTCTGTTTTGAATTAATTAAAAAAAAAAAAAAGCACGAACAATTTAATATTTTTTATTTTACAACGTTTTGTAACTTTGGTACCACAAATATCTCATTCTAGCACTTTGGGTCCCAAAGGAGACAGATCAAGATTATAAAAACCTTAAAATTTTAATAATAAAAGTGCAATTTTATAAAGTGTGAGATCAAACATGCATGCATGATATGAGGGTCCAATTCAATTAGGAGATGAATACAATTTTCCATAATTTTAATGATATTGTTTACTTTTTTTAATGATATTGTTAGTGAAATTCCTTATGTGATGAATCTCGTACAAGAAGAGATCCGAATCAAGATGAGACAAACAGAAGTTGTTCTTGTGGAGCTAGCTGCAATAAGGAAGGTCCACTTAAAGTTTCTTGTCCAAATATAACATGATAAAGAACTTGGGCCACTGTTTATTCACACCACATCAATATTCTTTTAATTTTTTTTTTCTTTTGTTTTGTTTGGTATGTTAATTACGAGACCCTAGTGTCAAATTATATAGAACAAAAGTGCAAGAACACGAATGAAAAGTAAGAAATATAGAAGAGCAAAGAATGTCAGCATGCACATCCCACTTTTTTCACTTTATTTACTGCTGCTATTTCTTTTATTGACAAATTAAATTGTTTTTCTTTTAATTATAAAATATGATGAGCAGTTTTGGCACATTGACATATTAAATTGCACATTTATATCAAAATTCAACACACAATTTCACAACTCATAACACTGTAAACTTTTGGATGGGTTGGCCACGTACGTCACATGTGGTCGTTAACTCGACATTCTCGAGGGAAAAATCATGTTTTTTTAGTGGTATATCGAATTGCACAATTTTTTATGGAGTCTTGCTTAACAAGAAACTATAAACTAATCTAAAGAATAAACAACATATGAGACAAAAAATGTCAAGTTAACATGCGTTGTGCGTGGTCAGTTTTGTCCAAATAATTAATGGTGCTATAAAATATAAAATCATATGTTAAATAGTATGAAATATGCGAATATTCAATATACATCGATATCATAGTTGTAAACCACATTGTTGTAAGATACTAAAAATTAAATAATTTTGCCATTTTTCATTTATGCAGCTCTAGTATTATAGATGGTGCTGAGAAATGATCTTTAGGATTTGGCATAACTAAATATACAATTTAATATAATATATTCCGTGAATATTTGCAATTAAGGAGTTTCTTTTTCCTCTTTCAATTACTTTTTATTTTTATTTTTTTATTTACTAGACTGTGTATTTACAGCTCGGATGTAAGAGTAAAAATGGTATAGGTCCTCTCCAGTGTGGTATCTCCAGTAGAATTCAAACTTGAGTCTCGCATCTGGGGATCGCAAGTCACTACCACTTTTTACTAAAGATATTTCTGGTAGTGTTCCATGTTTTTTCTTTCAATACTTGTAACTAGGACTTGGCTAATTGCAGTTCATGGTTGGCTAAACTGTCGGTAGTTCACCACTCAAGTGGTGACACGTGACAAAAAAATCACTTGCAACCGGCTATACAAATTGAGCTGGGACGATACAAATTGTCCTAAATGCCCTTGTTAATTTGTTCACGGACTTCTTCTCCACCTTCCAATTTTTTTGGCAATACATCTTTCTTCTTCCCTTCTCTTCCCCATTGATGCCATTATGATATTTACAGTGGTACGGGGAAGCCGCCGGAAACTGGAAAGAACAAAAATCCCACTGGAGAACAAAAACTCAAAAAATAATCTTTGACGAATACAATCCCTAAACTAATTCCTGCTAACAATCACTTGAAACGATGGCCGTGGGAGGAGATTGTGGCGGCGTTGGCTTTTGGTGTGACAAAAATAGTGGCGGATTTTGTGGCTGGGGTTTGTGGTGGTGGCGATTTCAGTGGCTGTTTTGCTGCCTCCGTTCTTGTCGGGGTTGAAGCTTCCATCACCGGTGAAAGAAGGTTGAAGACGACTTTTTTTTTTAATATATAATTGTATAATATATATTTTAACCCATTTTACCAATTTGAACCCCAAATTGTTTATCGCCACTTGCCCATCTATCAGAATGATAACCAAACATTGTGATAATTTCAAAAACTAGTTAATAGAAAGTTTGTCTGCTTAAAAAATAAAAAATAGACCAGAGGAGGAAGACGAAGAGTTGTATTTTTATTTTTTGGGAATAATAAACATTTATTCAATTCTCTTCATCAGACAAACATATAAATTAATTAAAAAATAACAATCTGATAAAAGTTTAATTTAATCTATCCCTTCACAGTCTTGTAGCACATATCAACAACATAGATATATGAGTTTTCCTCTTAATTTGTTGGATTGCGCCGCCGCCGGTAATACCGGTTCCGGTGGTGGGGATGGTGCTGCATATCCAATTGAAAGTGGAGCCAAAACAGGGACGTGAGTTCAAAGACGTAGAGTTGTATTTGGTCTTGTTTTTGTTTATTTATAAAGCCAAGGGTATTACAGTCATATCACCTAAATCAACAAAAAATATGACCGGCTAATATGACCTATTCTCCATGTTGCATGCAATAAATAAAATAATATTAATGTGTGACTGGGAAGGGTGACCTGTCGACAGTTTTTCACAACATGAACTATTTTTAGCCATGCCCTTGTAACTAAATATTTCCGTGTTTCCTCTTTCTTCTTATAAATCTTAAATGAATCACGTAACCAAGAAAAAAAAAAGGCAAAAACAATCTCATAACTAAAATGCGCTAGCAAATATATCTCACATATTTGTTTTCTATTTTACTTCACAATATGTGAATATTAAAAAAAATTCGTACCAGTAATGTGCTCGACAATTTGGGGATTATGCTAAATTTTAAAAGTAATAATTGCATATTTACCTCCCAAAAGTTAGGATTGAGCATTTTGACTGAATTTTAAAACAAATAATGAGATATATACCCCTCAACTTAGAATTGAGAATTTTTTGACAAAATTTTAAAATTGATTATCGCATGATTACCACCAAAAATTAGAAAATGGAGATTCTGATTAAATTTGATAACTGATAACTACATATGTACCCAGGATTTGGTAAAATTTTGTAACATTTCATAAAGTTTTAATGGTTATAAAATAATTGAACTAATCTAAATTGTCCATCAACTTTCAACTGAAAAATTAAATTCTCTTACAAAATTGAAAAACAACTTTTAATAAAATAATAATGTATTTTACTTATATATGCACATTTAAAATTTTAATAAAATAATATTGTATTTTAACTTATATATACACATTTAAAATTTCAACTAATTACATTGACTTTCTTGAAAATTTTAAATTGCCAATTTAAATTTCAAAAAGAAAAAACATTGATGTTTTAGATTTAAATAGAAATTTACATGATATTTTCAATTAATTAAGTTAATGATTTATATAAATAAAATATTTTATTAAAAAAAGAACTGAAAAAATCCCAAATCCATCCCCTCCGTCCCCTCCTAAACCAATCCCACCAGACAGGAGGTGGTTTGGGGTGGGGGGACGAGGTGTCAAAAAGGTGATGGTGGTTTGGGGTGTGTGTCGTTTTCATTTTTTTACATATATTTAGAATAAAATTAATTAAGTTTAGTGGTTAATATGCAATTATGTAATTTTACATTCAGTCAAAATAGACCCCAAATATAAAAAAATCCCCAAATTATTGAGGTGTCAAAAAGGTGATGGTGGTTTGGGGTGTGTGTCTTTTTCATTTTTTTACATATATTTAGAATAAAATTAATTAAGTTTAGTGGTTAATATGCAATTATGTAATTTTATATTCAGTCAAAATAGACCCCAAATATAAAAAATCCCAAATTATTGAGCACATAGTCCATACGTTGGTTTAATTTTTGCAATTGAGTCGAAATGGTATTAGTTGCTTTGAAAATTATGGACTAAAATTGTCGGCCTAAGAACATGTGGGTAAATTTTCCAATGCGCTTTAATTATGAAAATATTTTTGCCTTTTCCCTTGAGTGATTTAACCAAAAAAAAAAAATTAATGCATGCATCAACACATATTGAAAAATGCATTGAATGATAAAGCATTCAAGTTAAATAACCAAATTATAATGAATCAATTAACAAGATTAACATTGAAAAATCACCCATAAAGTTGATAGAAAGGTTTCAACTTTTAATCATGCATTTCCCCTCTATTTTTTTTTGCAATTGATCAATTATTTTTCATTTTAAAATTTAGGAAGGCTAACCTATTTTGAACAAAAGAACAGCAGAAATCTAGCTAACCCTACTTAATTAATCTAGACATAGGCTTTTTGTACCACTGAATTAAAAATCATCTTCTAATTTCAGTTAAAGAACATAAAAACTAGAAGAAAATAAAATTAAATACAACAACAATAATGGAGTCCAAAAGCCCTCTTTCCTTTTCCCCCACTTCAGATGCCCTTTTATACCAAAAGATAAATTAAAAGCCACCAATTTGTAAGGGAAACATCTTTCATGGGTTTCAACAGAATATGCATGAATCTCCTCTTCTTTGAGTTTTTAATATGTATGCACTTTTTCTTCACATCAAAGTTTGCAAATACTTAATTCCTTGATCACTTTTCTTCATCCCACTTTTTCTTTCCATCTTTAATTGCATGTTTACTCTCATAAGAATAGCTTCTTAGCACTTTTGATTATGTACGTACTTTATAAAATTACACTTCTGATCTGTTAAAATTTTCAATTTTTTTTTGCTCTTTTTGTACTGTCGCATTCCACGCGATCAAAAGTGCAAAACGGAGAACGACTTCTGGGACAAAAAAATGCTAAATAAAAATTATTCTATAGGACCATAAGTCTAAGATATTTCAATTAATAATTAGGACCGAAAGTGCGATTTCATAAACATCGAGACCAAAAGTACAAAATAATTTTTAAAACATGGGACCGGAAGTACAATTTTCTGATCGAAGACGGAACCAATCTTGTGGGACATAAAATACAATTTCATCATCTTTAATTACCTTCGGCAGTAAACATATAAAACATATGGATCAAATCCATCCATTGATTGATGAAGGATGGCAAATTGATTGTATCCCAACTCCAAGAAAATCCCTTGTAATTTCTCCTCCATTAATCTCTTGATCATTCTGTGTACGACGACGTTTCGAACTAGGGTACATTTGAATTTGACCATTCATGGCACAAAGATCATTCATTGAGTTGTTCTCCACATGATGATCTTCACTTGTACCGTACAACCCATTTTGTACTGAAATATTACTCATTTCATCATGACTTGACGATTTCATTCCAAAGTTACCTAGGAATGAAGGGTCAGTTGTATTTGCACCTATTTGTGCAGCTTTTTGTAATAAAGCCGTAGCCGACATGCTTGCTGTAGATTGTACATAGCTTTGGTGTTGGGTACTAAACAAAGATGGTACACTAATTTCCTTTAAATTACTTGAAGGGATTGAATTATTGATTGATTCATGATTGGAGGAGATCTTGTTTCCAAAATCCCAATTTGATTGGTAATTTGGTGGAGGATTATTATTGCAAGAATTATTGATTATTGGATCATGTTGAATGTAACCAATTTCTTGAAGGTTTTTGGGCATGGAATCTTGGATATGATTGGGATCTTGAGGAATCCAAAGGGATAGGCCTTGTGATCTCATTGGGGTGGGGTCCATGTTTTCGACGTCGTTGTTGGTGGTAGAGATTGACTTGAAAATGGAAGGGAAATGTTGATTCATGGAGGTGGGGCCTAGTGGTGGCGCCGCTCCTATGAAGTGGTAGTTGATGGCGGCTGCATGGTTGCTTATGTGGGATGCGGCGGTGATTCTTGCGGTTTCCTCCGCCAAGGCGTCGCAAAATGCACGATGAGTGATGAAGCTATCTCTCCTTTGAATTCAAAAGTGGAAAGAGAATTTTAGTTAGTGAATTAGAGATAAGTACCAAAACATATTGGTCATCCTACGAAATTTTTAAATGCATGGCTATATATATGCAAAATATTAGATTGAACCTCAATTGAATTATCTCAACATAAAAACACATGAAGTTACTATCATTTAATAAGGAATAGAAAGTTGAAAATGACCCTAGGTTTAATTCAGATCAATTGGGTCAAACTCAAATCAATAATATAAGTATAATTCTATTCAAGTGAAGTATACTTATATTGTAAAGTAACACTATTCAAAAAATGACCAATTGACAAGACATAATCAACTATATATATATTTTTTTTTCTGATGTTAGTGTAGATAAGTATGAACTAAAATTCTCCACCGAAAAATATGTTTCGGTTAAAAATCAACACATATTGACCTAAGAATTGTATCTCAATTTGACCCATTTTATGTTTTAGTAATTGACAAATAAGTCAAAATCATCAGGAGAAAATCAATTTCAATGCAAAAATGATAACCACATCCATTAATCAAAAAATTTCAAACTAATTATATATATCTTGACCGCACTTTTTTTTTTTTTTTTTTTTTGTCGAGAGAAACAAATAGCTTTCATTCAACTCGAAGATTATCTTGGCTACTGGTGGAAACGTATCGTCATTTACACGATTCAAAATAGAAATAGGTAAATCATTAAAAACATAAAAGTAAGTGTATTGCACTTCTCATGCATGTGATTGGTCACTCTTTTAGAGGTATTATCCAAATACAAGTAAAATATATTGCAACTTTTTTTTTTTTTTTTTGAGAAAAAAATTATATTGCACTTGTCATATAAAACAATTGGGTTCTACTAAATTACCCCTACTAATCATGCAATTAATATATCGATGTGCAAAATAAGTAAATTAAGCAAGATTATATATGAATATATACCTTGAAAAAATAGTCCCACAATCACATTTGTATTCTCTAGTACCACAAGTTTTGGAATGTGCTTTCCAATCCGATTGCACCGCGTATCGCTTAGAACACTTATCACACTTCCATTTCTTCTCCCCATGCTTTCTACAAAAGTGCTTTTTAATCCCCGTTAAATCTCCAAGAGCCCTAGACGGGTGGTTATGAACACACGTTTTCTCCGGGCAAACATAAACACGCTTTCTCACTTCTTTACTAGTTCTTTGCTTCAACTTCCATGGAAGATTGTGCCCTCTTCTATGAAGTTGCAAATTTTGATCCCTTTGGAAACCCTTTCCACATATTTCACACAAAAATCTGTTTGTAGCCATTAGCGTTTTCGGAGACAAAGCTATCACCTCAGCGTCAGGATCTACACAAATAGAAATATTATTTGATTTTAGAGAATTGTTAAATTCTTGAGTATTTATGAATATTCTTGAATATAAAAGCATAGAATTAAAAGTATAGATTAAAATTTCCTTTCCACGAAAATATTGAAATGTTTCAGTTTTAGACGACAAAGCTATCACTTCAGGATCTACATACCTATAAATTTTTTTCTTTCATAAATTACTTACCTATAAATATAAATATTATTTATGATATGTTTAGTTCTTGAATATAGAATCAGAAGAATTGATTAAAAAAATTATATGTTCCCACCGAAAACATGATTTTTTGACAACTGAAACGAATGAGTAAATTAGTTTCTATTATTTGATTTACGATTTTTTCAAATATTTTGATTTTTATCTGACAGAAACATAACAAGAAATTGAATCGAAATTTTAATCCATGATTAGAACGGATATATTAAGGGTAAAGGGATTAATTGAGTCAAACCTGGATTTCCCGGAAGATTTCTCTTCTTCTTGGCTAGAGGAAGATTGGATCCATTTGTTTGATTTTGGGTTGAACCAATTGAAATTACTTGATCTTCTGTCATCTTCAATTTACACAAGCTAGCTAAAATTTGATTCCAATATAGAAAGAACAACTAAAAAATACCTTTTTTGTATGATGTCAAACTTAGGAGTGGAATTGTAAGAAAATGGTCGAAATGAGAATGAGTGGCTAATTAAGGTTTTCGGTCTTATTAAGTAACACAAGGAAGGAATATTATTATTACATATTTGTATGTATCTATCTACCTTGGATGTTACAGATTTTTAACTGCTTCCTGTCGGAATAGAATAACATAAATTCTTTTCCCAAAAAAAGAATATTGGTTTTTATCATGGGAGGCGGTGAAAGGTGAAAGTTGGAGGTGGGGGGTGGGGGTGGGGGGGGTAGGGTAAGGGACTGAAATGTGTATGATGACAGATATGATGAGGTCCAGAGAAAGTTGGACTCAATGCCTTTCTGATTGGAATGATTATCCCATAATTGTTTGCTTTTTGTTTTTCTATATATTATTATTGTCATAAAATTTTGTTCCAATAAACAAACATGAATATATATATATAGGTAGGTTTGATGTGACCCTAATACTTTGATTAATTTCAAGAACCCTACACTCAAATTTTATATTTCTTGTTTATCTTGATTATGTTTGATGGGATCGGATGGGATGCTACAAGCAAGTAGAAGATATTTGACTAAACTATAATTTACATGCATGTCCAAAGAGGCGTATTTTTGTTTAATTTTTTTATATACTTTTTGGACGAGAAAACAAAATGAAAATTAAATTGATTGTTCTTGGAAACAATATATTTACAGATAGTAGGTATCATGATACACGAACAATCTCTTAATTTGCTTGACTTTTAGTAAGAGTTGATTAAAGAAATAAACCTTAGCTTATTTATTTAAGTTTAGACTTATAAAAGGTTTATAAATCAATGAAATGAAAAGAAAATTTTGGAAGACCATGCATGTGGGAAAATCGACTTTTGTTGGGTTTAGACTCCAACCGCGAGTTGATGGCCTATCCAATCCATAGATGTTCCCAAAACTACTGGGAAATGGACTGCTGGTGAACCTGTCAAAATCAGCGAGCCGATCAATGGAAAAAATCGGTTGCCCAAAATTCTCTCCTTTTTTTTCCCTTCATATTTTAACTTCTATTTAATTTGATGTTGTAGCAACGAGAAGTTTAACCCGCTTTGGTCGTATATATAAATTAATTTACAAAGTAGTTCATCAATTGAATTATCTATGATAATTAGCTTTAAAATTTATCATTTCTTACATACAAATGAATGATTATTAGTATTATTTTTATCATAAAACAAAATTTTATCAATAATTTTCTTTATATATATAACTTTTTAAAAGCAAATAAGTATTTCTTTAATTTTATTCTTCTCCAACTAATTTTTTTGAAAAAAAAAGAAAGAAGAAAGAGACATTTTTGTCTTCATATTTATGTCATAAAAATCTTAATCTCTTCTTTTGTTATGTGTTAAGTATTCTTTTTGTTTTTAAATGAATATTGTTGTGTTAAATTATTTTATATGTTTAAAATTTCATTGTGATAAACATGAGTTGAAAAAAGTATATTATATAATTTTAAATGTAATATATTAATTTAAATATTAATTAAGTTGAGTAAATAATTTCTATATCTTTTTAAGATATCATTTTGAATTGTAACAAATATAATATATATATATTAATTAATTATTTTTATCTTATAATTATAATGTCATCTGGTTCAATCAACGATCAAATCAGTTAAACCAATGAAGTCATTTGATCTGCCTACAGTTCTATTTAAAAAAAATGGTCTTATCGGGGTCTGATTAGTATTTTCCTTGATCACTTTTAATATATACACAAACTCGTGTAAACATGAAAATAACTCAATATCTCACGCCAGTAAAAAAAAAAAAAAAATCCTCTCTTTTGCTATGCAATTGGCCTTACTAAATTCAAAATTTGGAATAATCAATGAAATGTAAAACATACAAACAATAGACTAATAATTATTAACATGTAGTTTCGCGCTCCAAGTACAATTATGAAGTTAAAATGGACGACCAAAATTCAAAACAAACACACCTCACCTCGTGAACAAGTTGAGCAATACTAGCAAATCTGCATGCTGTGATTTTTTTTCATTGAAATTGAAGAAAATGCAGAAGCCATGCACGTGCCCAACTGTCTAAACAATTAAATCCAAAGAAAACGACAACTAAACTAGCATAAAAAGAGAATAATTGTCCTAATGAAAGTAGTGTAGACCATGGTTGCCTACTCTCTTCTCCCATTTCAAGAACAAGATTTCTAATTTTACCCCACTTTATAAATTACCTTTTGACAAAACAAAGATCAAAAGAAAAAATAATATGACCCACTTGAGTTTTGACCAATTGTTCCGATCAAGCTATATATATAGGATGTAATAATTACAAACTTTATGTTGAAGAATATGGAGAAGAAGGGTTTGGTCATGGACGATTCCCTTTGGTTGAATGTTAGATGATTAATTATCAAAAAAAAAAGAATGTTAGATGATCACAACTTTATTGCTTTTGTTAAAGTAAATAAAGCAATCTTTTCTTTAAAGGAATGTGTTGGAATTCAAGTTCTGACTTTTCTCGTTCCAATTCAATTACATGTATTTGCTTTGAAGTACTTCGCATATGTAGAAATTGACATCCACATTCATTTAATTTCATGCTCAGGAATAAATTGAATTGTTAGCTTCTATAAAAAAAAAATGTAACAAAATGCGCCGTAATTAATTTCTAAATTTAATTAATGTTCACAAACAATTGATATTGTTGATTATTATAAAATTAGAAGCCCCACCAACAAGTGATTGAGTATAGTAGAAGAGACTAGCTATTTACTACAAGGTAGTGAATCCAAGTTCAAATTCTTGTTGGGAGATGTTTTCACTTTATGATATAAAAAGATGCCCCTAAATATTATTGTCTGTTGTTATAATACATGGAAAAATTGTAGGTTGCACGCGCTGGTGAAATTCATACTATACTATATCAAAAATAAATTAGGAAATTTCCAATTACAAAATGAAATTAACATTCGATGTTCAACATATAGTTAAATCTATATTGAAGTAATAGAATTAAGTCGTGCGTCTGTATCAGATTTCTAAAATACCAACGATGAAATATTTATCACACGATATACACATTTAGTGAGCTCCACTTTAGTTATGGAATACATACCCCTTTTGAACCCGGCCTAAAACTTAAAACTTACACCATTAAAATTAAGGAAATTGCCATAATTATTTCCACTAATTCAAAAATAAAAATGTGCTATAAGTCTAATGAAAAAGTGGAGTAAATAAAAGGTAGTAGTATCTAGTTGAATCAGTTTTTTTCACTAAAGTAAAGTAAAAAAGAGAGATTATAGTTAATTAAATAGTAATTAAAATACAGAGAGGCAACTGACAAAAGCAGTGAATTTTTAGAATTGTGAGTTAGTCGTCTGATTGTGGGCTGACTTTTCCTGGCAAACAAATTAATGATAATCTAATGATGTTTTTGCTTTCCGTTTTTGTTTAGAATTTAATCTTTGGAGTTTAGCTATTGAACTTAATCGACCACGGAATATTCTTCCCCGACCCGACACTCTCACGCTTCAACTTTCAAGGTCCAGCTCTTCTTTTCCCCACCCGTATTTATATTACAATGATTCGATTCGATACCAATATATTCTACTTACTTTTGCTAGTGTATGCACGTTTTCTCTGTATGTAGATGTCAAAAATCAATTTAAATTACTTTTTCTTTAAATAATTAAATTACTAAATGTAACAACATTTGCTAGTTTATAGCTTTTGAATTACAAATATTGTACTATTTATGAATCAATTTTGAATATCAATATTGTTTGATAATTTTTCATGTTATAGTAGAGCTAGTTCGATTAAATAAATATTAAAAAAAAAACTTCAAATATATATGACTAGTGTATGCATGTATTATCGGATAAAAATTAAATTAAGCTAAATTTGGCTTATAATATAACTTGTTTGAATGCCCTCGATCCTTTATAGGAAAGTTTAGTAAACAACAAAGGTGGAAAAATTGTAAATTAATTTTGAATAATACTATTATTTGGTAAATTAAGTTTGAAAACTAACACTAAAAAAAAGCTTAAAAGAAAATGTTAAATATAGATGTCGAATATTAAGTACTGAAACCACAATAGAAACGATGTAAAACGAGTTGATAACAAATTAACTAGTCTATATGTTATTCGTAAAAGCAATTTACACCCTGTAATAAATCAAATCACAAGTTATACTCTATTTGTAAGAAAATCTCACAGACTCCTTATTATATTGAGAGAATTGCAATTATGGTACCAAACTATATATCGATTCTCACTTGTGGTACCATAAAAATCGAGGCCGACACATTTGGTACCACAATTTAAGAAATTGAATCACTTTTGGTACCACCGTTAAAATTGGACGTTAACTGATGGCGTGGCAGTTAAGTTTTATTGCAAAATTGATACCATTACTTATGTTGACTGACAATTATACCCCTAACTTTTCAAGTTGTCAAAATAACCCCACATCTTCAAATTTACTGACAATTTTAGTCCACATTGTTGCTCAATTTCAAAATTGGCTCTAATAAGACACGTGCGGACCAATTTAGAGATTTTACTTATTATATTTACATATTTATTTAACTAATTTAATTTTATAAATAATATTAATAGACCAAATAATACTTTAACATAAATTCGATAACATATTAAATCTAAAATTTATATAATAATATTAATATATTTAATATTTATTAAAAAAATAAAGTTATATATTATTAATAAATAATTATAATTTTAAAAAAAAAAAAACCCATCTCCTACCCCCCAACCCCATCCCCCCCTCATCCCCCCCACCCAAATCCCAGGCCGCCGGCGACCTGGGAAAAAGGTGGTTAGGGGGATGGGGTTGGGGGGTAGGAGATGGGTTTTTTTTTTTTTTAAATTATAATTATTTTATTAATAATATATAACTTTATTTTTTTAATAAATATTAAATATATTAATATTATTATATAAATTTTAGATTTAATTAATATTTTATCGAATTTATATTAAAGTATTATTTGGTCTATTAATATTATTTATAAAATCAAATTAGTTAAATAAATATGTAAATATAATAAGTAAAATCTCTAAATTGGTCCGCACGTGTCTTATTTGAGTCAATTTTGAAATTGGGCAACAATGTGGACTAAAATTGTCAGTAAATTTGAAGATGTGGGGTTATTTTGACAACTTGAAAAGTTAGGGGTATAATTGTCAGTCAACATAAGTAATGGTATCAATTTTGCAATAAAACTTAACTGCCACGTCATCAGTTAACGTCCAATTTTAACGGTGGTACCAAAAGTGATTCAATTTCTTAAATTGTGGTACCAAATGTGTCGACCTCGATTTTTATGGTACCACAAGTGAGAATCGGTATATAGTTTGGTACCACAATTGCAATTCTCTCTTATTATATTGCATCTTCAAAAATATAATTAATTGGACGAAATTACCTTCACTATATATATAATTCTCATTAGGAATATCCCAAGACGGTAGAGTGTTCATTCAAAAAAATATAACAGGAGAGATAAAGTACTCATTAAACATATCACATTGGAGATCAAAAGATGTTGTCCAGAAGAATTAAATTTATCATTTTCTGTATCAAAATTAAGTTAAAGTCGAGCGCAACACCTCATCGAGAATATCATAGGAGTAATATGCTTAAGTTTTCCTTGGTTCCGAGTTATTTTATATATAGGAATGGTAACTACTAATAAGGTGACTCATTTATTAGCTAAATTGGCATCATTAGATGAGTTAGTCGATTTACCAGATCATGTTAGACAAAATGTAATAACGAATATTCTTTGAGTAATATATCTATCGTTTTTTCTCAAAAATAATAAAATATTAGTATATGCTTAAGCTTAATATTGAGAGGGAGCCCAATTCTCCAACAGAACGTAACCTTAAAAAAACCCAATGTATAACAATAATCAAACAAAGCTCTTACACAATTTCAAGAACTGATACCAAATAGACCGATCTCCAACAAAAAGATATATATTTGATTTCACGACTTACTAATTATGTGCATGATGATATACAGATTTATATACTAACCTGTCAGAACACATATAGAGAGGTTTGAAAATATTTAGGGAGTGTTTGGGGAAAAGTAAATTGTTGTCACCAAGGGTATGTTTGTTTCTTGATTTGCTTGTCATTTACCTAATTTTGTACTAGGGTCTTGGACTTTGAGAGTATTCCAAATTCCAAGGATTGAAATTTGTCTTCTAACACTGTATATATTCAAATTTCAAACTACCTTGAAGCCATTCTAATTTTAATTTAATTTAAGATTGAAATTTCACTTAATTCTGTCTTTTTCATTGCCTCCATGTGTTTATACTTGTAGCCAAGAATTTGGAATGGAATAAGTGTCGTATTGGCATTTGAACAATGCAGTAATAGTAAACTCAGAGAGGACATGTTGTTGTGTGCCAATTCACATTTTCACACAAAAGGACATATATATGTGATTTATAGGGTATATTTGATTTTTTGTTGCTAGAAATAAAAGTGTTAGGAAATTTAGAGTACCGAGAAGACGAAAAATTGTACGTATTATGCAGTTATTTTACCATAGGGGAGGGCTATATAGAAGTAGGCAAAATTATAATATTGCACAAATAATCTTCATATTATTTGAAAAATAGCACTTTATCCCCTTATGAAAATTTTAAAGCAATAATTTACCTCCTAACCGAGAGTGTAACACACTCGTCAAAATTGAGAGTGACCATGAAAAGCATTGCGTGAAAAGACAAAAGTACCATTAATTGGTCAATTGTCACATTTATCATAACACATGAGGTAAAATGCTACATTTATCATAATACAGGAGGTAAAATACCACATTTATCATAGCACATGGGGGTAAATTGCTACTTCTATAACAACACATGGGATAAATTACAACATTTATAAATTAATTGGGTCAAAGTATAGTATATACGAGGGGTAATTTTGTTAATTCGTATATTATTTTAAGTTTGAAATTGTCAGGGGACAGTGTGAAACTTATGTAAGATTATAGGGATAAAGTAATATTTTTCAAATCACAAGAGTAAATTAAGCATTATACATATTACAGAACGATCATTTGCCATTAATAACACGAATATTTTATTTTACTATGGATTTAAGATCTGGTCCGCAATTAGTTCTTAATCTATTGCTTTTTGAGAAAACCCAATTTTATTACTTACCCTTTTCTTTCCTTGAAGGACTGACTAGCTAGTTAAGTAGTTATAAATTATAATTAAATTTGCATGCAAAGCCTGTATAGAAGTTTATTTTATTATATAATAACAAAACAAAAGAAAGTGGGAAATCTTCGAATAATTAGAATATATTATTTCGCTGAATATTTTATTTCTCTCTTATGTGCATGATGTCGGCTAACACTATTTGTGCGCTTAAACATTTTCATAATATATTTTGGGTTAAAATTAAACATTCAATAATTTTTTCATCATTCTCCTAATTCAGGAGGTGGGTGGGGAAAATGAACGATTGATCGATTGCTTCTTTTGCTATGGGATGTATTGCGTCAATTGTACGAAAATTCCTTGTGTTAACAAAAAAATTAGCACAAAAGTAGCCTTGAGTCCAATTTCGTTAAGTTTTTTATGGAAGTGTATTACACAGTGAAAGTGAGACTTAATTTTCGTGTACTTAATTAGGAATTTATAAACGAAATCCCTCTTTGTTACCGTCCCCTCAGTTTTTACAAAATTTTGCAAGATCTTTATACTAATTTACTTAATATTAAAATATTTTTTAATTTTTTAATTTATTAAACCTAATAAAATTATATCATGCATTTTAAGCGTAAATAAGATTTTTTTATATTTTATACAATATTGTATTAAATTTTTATTTAATTTATCAAAAGGTATCCATAAAATTGTTAAAATAAAAATATATAACTAAGATTTATTTTTGATATAAGATTTATTAACATTATATATAAGATCGATTTTAATGAATGTATAAATTTATTTTTCATATTATATAAAATAATTTAGGAATTATTTTTAGTTCATAGTATTATATAAACAAGAGTAGTGGGCATTGGGATGTGACCCGTCGAGTCTTTTTTTTATCCAATCCGATTAATTAGAGCAACTCCAATGGAGAGTGCAAATGAAAACCCAAATCATTTTGGGTCCAAAATGTCCCAAAAAAAGGCTATAATGGGGGACCCAGTGAGGTGCAAAATGCCCACCTCCTCCAACTGAGCTCAAATTGGGCTCAAGATTTGGAAACCCAAAACTTTTTTTTTATTACGGAGTATATAAATACTAAATGAATACTTGTTACTTGTCTTTTTATTCTTAAATTATCAAGATTTCTTTTCACTTGCTATAACTAAAATAGGTTTTGCAAAATCATATTTAACCGTGGATTATTTTTTCAAATATTATTTCATTATTCTAGTTTTAATATTAACAAACTATTCTTTTTGTGTATAAATTGTCTACAATTGAGAATCATTGTACAATTCACAAACATTTTGAATCTTATTTATTTTTAATTTAGTCTATAATTACTTTTGATTGTATTTTTAAATAGACTAAATTACGTTAATTAAGGAAATTTAATTTAAATTGATTTTAAAAATAGACTTCCATTTTTAATGCCTATAGTTGGAGTAAAAAATTGTTTATTATGCCCAATTTTTTCTTTAATTGAAGAACATGTAGTTGAAGAACTAAAAATAGGGTCTAATTTTAGTCCTGTAATTTCAAATTGTATTTTTTTTGTAATTGAAGAACTTTCAATAGTAAATTTATGTCATGTACTTTTATAGGAAGTATAAAACCGTACATAGTAGATTGCAAATGAATGATTTATGTTATTGATTTACCTTTTTCTCAATTCAAACTTGGCTCCCCAACACATCCTCCAAATATAAGAATATGACATGTTTCATAACAAAAACAATTAAGGTGGTTAAGTCAAGTGATAGCGGTTTGAGTCTCACTTAAACAAATTTCAAGTATGAATTTCACTAGAGTCAACACTTTTTGGTCGGAGTATAATTTAATATACAAACAAAATATTGTATTATAATATTTTGGGTGCCTAATTGGCCAAGTAGGTCATAGGTTGTAGAACTTTAATTTACTCCCTCCATTTCATATTATTTGTCCTTTTGGCAAAAAAATTATTGTTACATATTTGTCGTTTTAGAAGTTCAATGCAAAATTAATTTTTTTTCCAGATTTACCCTTTCATATTAATTGTTCTAACTCCTAATTAAGGGAGGAGAGAGGAAAAAACAATTATTACTCCAGTGAGGGTATTTTTAAATTTTTATCTTCAAATGATGGCTATTTAATAGGTTTTTTTTTATCTCTGTGTCATAACCCAAACTGACAAATAATATGAAACGGAAAGTATTAATTTAGATTTCTTTGCCGTAGCATATATGATATAGCAAAACCTTTTGCGCATATATAGCACACAAACATTAATTTGATATGAGACAAGACTCTACGTGTGCATGTCTTCTAGTGTAAGAAAATTGATTCTAAATATACGGAGGTTAAATGCACGAACCTCCTTGTATTATACCAAACTTAGATGGAACTTCCCTATATTATATTATATTATATTTATGGCATATACAGAATCCCCTTATTCAAATTAAGAAAATTCTTACATAGACCAGGTCTAAGAGTTTAGTGGTAGACCTTGTGATTGTAAATGCACCACATAATACATTTTGATGATATCATGCCCTCACAATGTATCTTGTGGTGCATATACAATCACAAGGTCTATGAAAAGCTCATAGACCATGTCTATGCAAGAATTTTCCTACAAATTATAAATTACAAAATTTTAATGAAAACAATACTAGTGTAATCAACGCAATTATAAGGCAATCATGTCTCAAATCTAATCTATAAAGATTAAAGTTCCTTTTTTGCTTTATAAAGTTCCACTCTCTTGTGTAGGTTTAATGGTCTATATCTATAACCTAGTAGTCCTATGATTCCACTTTACAGGAGAGACAAGATCATGGTGCTTGATTAGGAAAACATAATTTTTTTGATGATGTATTGTAGGATATTATTTATTTCTAATTCTCCCAAGATAACCATATTACATAAACAATAAACAATCAATTTCAAAATTTGTACCAAAAAAAAAAAATCAAGTTCAAAATAATGTTAGTCGAAGCGTATCGTATAATTCCAATATACTTAACATGCGTTGTTGGTTCAAGCAAGTCCAATGTCTTCTTATAATAATGTACACTTACATGTGATACTAAGTCTTCTTATACCTTCTCCAGTGAAGATCCAAGAACGTGTCAGGGGCTGGGGAGGGCGGTCGCCCCCACAAGAAAATTCTGGACCAATTTATATATAAATTTGTCAAGTATTTTCAAAATATGTTAGTAGAGCAGTTGATGAAATACTTCACTTACAACAAAGAGGCTCAGGTTCAAATACCTTGGTCTTCAGTTTTCACTCTTTTTAGTTATGAGCTATATATCTTTCTTTCTTCTATATTATCAATATATGGATTTGTTATAAGCTATTTTTCTTTCTTTCCTTTAGATTATAAGTATATGGATCAATATATAACAGTAATATGGTCAAATGTACTAAAATTAATGTAAATATTTGATTTTATAAAATGCACTACAATAAAAAAAAATTAAGTTTTATTTTTAATCTTGGTACTTTTTATAGCATTTTTTTTACAGAATTGAATTTATGTTGAAAAAATATTTATGTGTGTTAAGATTACTCAATATTTTGAACCATTTGTTGAATGAGATTCTTTAAAAAAATTACTAGTATATTTCTTCATCTTTTATTAGATAAATATACAATACTTAATTTCATTTAGTTGTCATTTTATCACAATAACTGAAAAATATCAAGTTTGCTATTAAAAAAAATCTCGCCCCCCCAACCAGAACCTTCTAGGTCCGCCCCTGAAAGTTTAATAGGTAACAATTATCTCTTATGAATATACACACAACATATAATAATTTCGAGTTCTGGAGTTGCAAGCTTATTTATAGACTACAAGGATTCTTTTCATCCCACCTATTACCAAGAGTCACAACTCTTACAAAGTGACACAAACTCTTAAGAAAAAGACACGTCTCTTGGTGAAGAGACACAACCTTAAGTAATGAACACAACTCTTCGTAAGTGTATTTTGGATAGGAAAGAAGACCTAAGATTAGAGTCTTATAAATGAGTTGTAATCTTCAATATTTTCAGATATTGAGATTATGAGTTTTTTGAATAAAAAAAGAGATTTGTTCTCTCAAAGGTTCATGAATGTCTATTTCTCGTGTTCTTGAAACAAATTTATCTGACGAAACTTACCTGTAGAATAATCGTTATTCTGCACGGTTCCACAAAACCTCTAATAAAATCTTGGGATCTCAGCTCTTCTCGCTGAACATATCTTAACCCAATAGAATTGATCGAAAACAGACAAAGTTAAGAAAAACCATAAAAAGAAATCCCGTAAAATAAGTTGAAACTCAAAATGAATAAATGGGTCACAAAAGAAGTATGTAAAAATATTCAAAGTTTATTCTTATTTTTTGTAAACTTGTGATTAATTGTAATTATTTTATTTAATTCTTTTGAGAAGAAGACTTAAATTTCATTAATGAACTGAATCAGAATTTAATATAATGTACATTAATGTCTAAATTAATATCCCATAGAGTTGTTCCTATCGAAAATGGATTAAATATAAATATATTTTGTTCTAGAAAACACTAAAGAAACAATTGGAGCTAAAGTAGATGACAATTAATTATTCTATTTCTATAAAATATTAGTTCTTCCCTAATCATTTTCTGATATGTTGGTGAAGCAATATAATTAGACCTCATAAAGGATAAGGAAAGGCTATATATGTTGTTCGGAATCTAAAAGGATTCAAACATTCAAAGTTAAGGGTCCACCTCTCCACTAATTAATGTTGCCACTAAATTGGTCAAAGAAATGAAGAAGATGAAACCTAGTGCACAATTTGATGGAGACTCATCTTTTTTCTTCATATAATTATAAAAGCAAAAGACTGATTAAGACTCAATAATAATTATTGACCGGTTAATTTTATCTAATTAAAAATTATACATAAAAGATAACTGGTGGGTTTTTCAACTATACATTTATGTATTACTTTTCATTGTAAAAATCTGTCTACACTATGTTACTTAATTAGAAAATTATATGTTAATTTCAGCACACTCAAGAAGGGAAAAATACTTTTGATATCAAATTTTAGTTTAAAAAACACATTTGATACCAAACTTTTTGAAAAAAATTAACGAGCACGTTTTCCCCTGCATGTTTTTTAAAACCCATACATGTTTTCCCTCCCATTGTCAACTTAACGAGCACGTGAACGACACGTGCTGAATTATTCCAGAAAATTGACGGCAAAATTAAATGTGTAAGGAGGGTGTGAATCATGGTATAAAATGTATTTTTTTCCAAAAACATGATACCAAATGTATTTTTTAATTAAATTTTGGTATATAAAGTGTTTTTCCCTCCTCAAGAAAAGCATATATATAATAAAGATTGTATAATGATCAATACAATTCATCGCTCGAATATTCTTATTAGCATGATTGTGTGTGATTATTAAATAAGAGAGATCGTCTTTCCCATGTACAAACGGTGTTCTTTGCTAATTGTAATAGAGTTAATGGCAATTTACTCCCAGTGATATTCATTACAAACGGTGTTTTTTTAAATTACAGAGGAATAAATTGAATATAATTATATTCAATTTATTCCTCTGTAATTTAAAAAAAGTGCAATTTACCCTTTATGAAAATTTTAAAGAAGCAATTTATCCCCTTCAGTCGGAGAGTGTAACTTATTTGCCGAAATTGAGAGTGGGCATGAAAAGTGTTTTGTAACATAAGGAGATATATTGCCACATTTATCATAATACAGTGGGGTAAATTATCACATGGGGGTAAATTATCACAATTATCATAACACATGGGGATAAATTGTCACATTATCATAACATAAGAGGGTAAAGTGTCACATATAAAAATGTGAGGGAGACAATGTGAAACTTTTATAAAATTACAATGGGTAAAATGCTATTTTTTAAAATTGGAAGATAAATTAAGCATTATGAATATCACATGGGATAAATTGCCATTATCTCAATTATAATAGTACTACACATTAAACTTTTTACAATTACCCCAAAAAAAAAAAAAAAGATAGAAACGCAAAAAATGAGTTGTGACCACAAACAGCCTCTAAAATAGTTAAGTGACAATTACATTTTGTATATATATAAAATTAGACAGTGACAAATTAAATCCAATGATGTTACGTAGTATAATACTCAACTTTTTGTAATGAACGTCAAAGCATAAACAAAACCAATTTACCAATGAGAGGAATCTCTAATGACGAATATTTTTCTATCAAAGCATCAACAACCAAATTTAAGTACAACAATTAAATAATTGTGTTTATAATTCATTCTACAAGTAACAAATCAGTCACTAAAAATTGTCAACGTGGCCTGCCCAATTGGAAAAGAAAATTGGGCCATGGTCACAAGTCAACTTAAATATGTAGTTCAATTATGTGGACTTTACGTAAATATAAATGAAAGGCCTATTATATTTTTCATAATTCTTAAAGGCCCATTATATCAACATAACTTATGAGATATGACCAGATTTATGATCCATCTCCAGAGACCAGAGTTAATTCCAATCCAGTAACCAATTATAATGAGAAAAAATTCTAGTAAATACTAACTCAAATTTTCTCTTTGTTGGCTTGATATAGAATGAATTTCTCCTATTGAAATAAATTAGAGGAACTGATTTATTTAATTTCTTAAACTTCAAATTTGGAGAGACTGTAATCTTCCAGCTCATATATGATGCATATATACAAATAAATTAATGCAGTTTCATGATGTGTGGGAAAATAAATAGGACTTTGACATGGTTTTGATATGTATTTGACACCTAGTTAGTATGTTTGTAGTACCTCAGACGCTATCAGTTACACCAAAATCAATTGGTGTTAGAAAATACGCATGCATATTTTAACGTTAAAGTGCATTCACACACACAAGAGCCCATGGGTCGACGACTCTGACTTGAAATTATGAAATAAAAATATGTTTAATTTAACAAATTGAACTTGAATATGTTTAACAAATTATTTTAATTGATGAAATGCTGTAATTTTATTTTCAATTTATATAGGTAGGTACAATATGTTCACATGTATGTATATGCACATATATCGTACATATGTATGTATTTATGATTGTGTTTATACGTATCATTTCCATATTTTCGGTTAGCTTTAAAAATGTTAGGCATGTGATAAAATCCAAGATATTAATAGTCTTATCATTAATCATGTTCTTTGAAAATACGAGTTTTGTTCACAAATTATATTTTAGAATATCAACTGCGCAAACCATTTTTTTCTGTAACCTCATATTGATAAAATTCCACTTTTTTCATTTAACCTCTATGATCCATTGTATGTCATTATCATAAACTATTTGTTTAAAAGTAAAAACCACCAAAAATTCCAAACCTCCTCTTTCCAACTGTCCAATTTATTTATAGGGAAAAACTAAAAAGGACCAACAAAAATAGAAACTTAGCAAAGTTGCTAATTAAAATTGGAAAAATAAAAATATTAATCATAACCACAAAGCTCCGGCTTGTTTCAACAAAGGAGTCAATTCTCCAGTAATATGAGCAGCCATAACCCGATCTAACCCCCCGAACCACCGACCTCCGATAAACACCACCGGGAACTGCACGTAGTCTCCTTCATCCATTTTCTCGAGCTCGTGAACGACATCGTTTAAGTCTTTCTCCTCCACCTCGTACACGGGGGTGTTGGCCCCCAGGCCGTGGAGCAAACGCTTTACTACATGGCTCATGCAACAACCTTGTTTGGAGAATACAATCACAGCATTTTCCTCCACCATGCTCTTCAAATCATTTAACTTTACGACATTCGGAATCGAGTTGCACTCTTTCGTTGTGTTAACTTTGTTTGGATTGGGCGAGGTTGGAAGTTGGTTGAGGAACATTTTGGGAAATAAGTGTGTGATCTACGTGAAAAGGTGGCGATGTATACATATATTTATAGGATTATTATGAGGCAAAATTATTTGATGCCGGTGCAGTAAATGAATGAGATTTATTCAAATTATTTTTTACATATCATTATCTTTATATGTTTGTATCACGTCATCTATACAAAGAATACATTAAATAATTTTACGTAGTGTTGCGCATTAAAAAATTATGTGGCTTACGTTGAGTTGCATCATTGCTTTGTCAAGTTCATTTATGTGGTCCATGTAAAGGAAATTGGGTACGCCATCTCAGGTACGTCCAATTGATTCTGACGTATTCTTCCGTCTTTTTCTAGTTTATTTTAATTTAATAGAAAATTTCTAAAGAAAAATGAATTCAAAATTTTAAACATATACGGACAATGATTTATAACAAACTCATAATAGTAACATTTTTTTTTTGAATAATAGTGTCACCCCCAGTATTCATAATATTCGATTTATTTTTTTGTGATTTGAAAATTAGCATTTTTACACTCTTATGAAAATTTAAAGAAGCAATTTACCCTATTCAGTCGGAGAGTGTAACTCACTTGTCGAAATTGAGAGTGGACATGAAAATTATTTTTGTAACATAGGGAGTATTATCATAACAAAGAGAGGTAAACTGCCACATTATCATAAAACAGGAAGGTAATGTGCCACACATAAAAATGTCAGGAAAGTTGTGAGAAACTTTTATAAAATTACAGGGGATAAAATGCTTTTTTTCAAATCATATGAAAATAAATTGAACATTATTAATATCAAGGAGATGAATTGCCATTAACTCTAGCTAAGAACTATCAAGATAATTACTACTCTTTACTTCAAGAAAGATAAGTATGTGGTGACATTGGTTTTCATCCATTTTAAGATGGACAAATGGAAGTGACAATGTTGTTAACTGGATTACGCGTATAATTAAATGTTGATTGCTACATCTTATGTCAACAAATATTATAAATTTATTCATTAATTAAGAATCAATGCTTTTGTAAATTAGTCAGATTCACAATAAATGACATGAGTTTTATTTGTAATTCATGTGACTGGCCTTGACATGAAGCTTTAAGGGTGTATGTGGATGGGTTTTGGCCCAGTCTCGCGGGTTCCGCGAGACCGAGCTAAAACCCTTTCAAATTAGTTTTCGCCAAACCCATAAAATCATCAAAAATCTATTCAGAAATTCACATTCAAACTCTTCAAACCTATAAAACATTGATTTGATACCTACCACCTACTTTTTCCCCCAAATCTAACTAAAAAAGACATTGATTTGACACCCTAAACCCCAACATCCAAACCCAATCCAAGTGGGGTTTCAACTTATTCAAACCACAAAACCCAACAGTCAAAACCCATCCAAATAAGATCTCAAAGGTTTCATCGAAACCCCCCAAATCATTTTTTTTAAACCGAGACCCGCGAAACTGAGCCAAAACCCATCCAAATAGAGCCTAAACAGCTCGGAACCCTCACATGTTTTCCCAATCAATTAGTTTTAACCTCATCATGTGATTATGTCTAAATATTCTGCCAATTATTTGACTAACATATATATTAAGAATGTGAAATTTAAAAGAAAATTGCATGCGTTTGTGGTGAGAAAATAATAGTGTATTTAATTATACTACACATACATATATAATTTAATATCATAGTATAGTGTATTACACTATCTCATAAATAATTTGAGTTTTGGCCGCGCGAACATAAGCTTAATTAAATCTACCGTATGTTAACGTAATGGCGGTGAGCAGATGATATCACATGCAGTACTGCAATAATATTAAAGCTATGTATCATGTGATGTTGTAAGGTGAAATTAAAACACCTCCTATTTATTTCGTGATTTATTAATAATACTTATGTTCTTTCATCAGAGCGTGTCAACATTTAATTTAGGCATGTTTGAACTTCGAAAGTTGCATTTCAGAGTGTATTAAAGAACAATTTATTTCATGTCGAGGAGACCTAGTTGTGATGATAAAGTTGATCGAGGCGTCAAGATCCTAAAGGTTGTATGTGGATGGGTTTTGGCCTGGTCTCGCGGGATCGAGCCAAAACCCTTTCAAATGAGTTTTCGTCAAACCCATAAAAAAACATATTCAGAAAATCACACTCAAACTCTTCAAACCTATACAACATTGATTTGACACCTACCACCTACTTTTTCCCCTAAACCCCAAAATCCAAACTCAATCCAAGTGAGGGTTCAACTTATTCAAATCACAAAATCTAACAGCCAAAACTCATCTAAATGAGGTCTCAAAGGTTTCATCAAAACCATTTTTTTTAAACCGAGACACACGAAACTGAACCAAAACCCATCCAAATAGACCCAAAGGTTCTGGGTTCGTATCTCACCAGAAGTAAGATCTAAACACGAATATAAGAGGTGTTTTAATAGTATATTTTTGATCGGATTATGTTTTCGAAATAACAATCATAAAACCAAATAAATAGCTTTTTTTTAATTCAATTTTTCAATTCAGATTATCGTTTCCGATTTCAGACTACTGGTTCGAGTCATTAACAGCAATAGATATGAATATGACATTTATATAATGGGATCACTATTTCCTAACGCAAGGTATGATGGGAAAAAGAAATAGCACATGCGGTTGATGCACATAATATTTTGACTTTAGCATTTTTGTGACATAAGATAAGCCTCAGTTTAGCACTTTTGTCACAAATTGAATGGTTATGAGACAACTAAACTGAAAATGCAAAATAAAAAAATTAAGATCAAAAGCACAATTTCGTAAAGTGTAGGACCAAAAATGTTAAAGTCCAATACTTTGGGTTTGAAATTCAATTTTCACAATTTAAAATCTATACAAAGTCAAAATTATTCTAAGTTTCTAAATTATGTGATAAGTTATTTCAAAATTGAAATCATCACTTCCAAATCATTCGAGAGAAACACAATCAATATTTTCTTGATTTATCACACAACCTCATAGAAGTATAAGAGAGGTTATCTAAATAAGAGCTCATTCAAATACAAACAAACTTAACTGCTCTGTATCACAAGTTATCAGTAAAAACCGGATCAATATCAAACATTGGACGATTTATATATAACCGAGGGTCTTAAAAGTTTAACCAGAAGTACCCCTACCCAAAGCATTTACGGTGTAAATGTAAATAGACGCGTCATAGCAATAGTCAGAAAGAAGAACATGAGTTGATCAGTATCAATCAGATAATCGATATTCTCAGCATAGGGATAAACACAGAATTTTGCTTTTATCTCACATAACCTGATTGAGATGAAATCTAAGTTCAAGTAGCCAAAAGAAAGCTCAGATTTACTTCTTCGGGGTTTGATCCTTGCTCAGCTCTTGAAGGTTCAACAGAAGCTCATCAGAGTGTAAGTACACCTTGTTGCTTGAAGATGCAAGAGTGTGCGCAATGTCTTTTGAAGCCTCGATTCTCCTTAGTGTAATAAATGCCGGATTGTTGGAAATAGCTTGACCAATGAGTTGGGCACTCTTAGCCTCTCCCTGATGGCCAAAAGAAATAAATCCCCTCGCTTTTAGAAAAAGAATGAAAAAATTGCAATTGCAGAATTTTGCACTAATAAAGTTGCTATCATGGTATAAATGGGATACAAAACATAAATAAAATAAAGCACCAAAAACATCAAAAATAATAATAACAGATGCACAGATTTGATTTTCTTGAAAAAAATTAACAGAAAGAAAAACATATGCTGAGTAAGATAATAGGATCTTTTACCTGTGCTCTAATAATAGCACTTTGTTTGTCTTGTTCAGCCTTTTCAACCACGAATTTGGCCCTCTCGGCTTCTTGTGCAGCTACCTGTTTAGCTTCAATCGCAGCAGTGAATTCCCTTCCAAATGTCAGCCCAGTAATGGACACATCATCCAGTGCCATGTTGAAGTAGGCAGCTCTCTCTGTTAATATTTTCCGTATTTCCCTACTGACATTCTAGATACAAACAAAAATTAAGTCAATGTCACTCCATGTTATCAATAAATGATATTAATCAGACTTCTTAAAACCTTCAGCCCAAAATTTTGGGTCATCTACAATCAACCTCACTTCCAAATTCTTTTCATCTAGATTCTCCAACATTTAACGTGAAGTTCTATAGCTGTTTTCCAGAGTTTAAAATAAGAGCTATTCTTTATCTAACTGGTACTTGGTTTATTACATAGCAGAATTCCATTTACGCTCTTTCATGTAATACAATGTTGTTAGAGTGACATTCTTAACATGGTAAAATACTTCACTCCAATTTTTCCCTTCTACTAAACTGGTTTTCATTAGGGGGGGGGGGGGGGGGGGGGCATCATCTTGTGGTCCCTATTCTCATTTAAATATAACCTGTGAATGAAGTTGCATTTATCATTACTATAATCATCTTAATGATCCAATCTTGTGCTTTTCACAATAAAGTAAACTTAAGAATATCTGTAGTGGAGAAATTCATTAAAAGATCATACAATCAGACTAAATTTTTAAAACTAGCGAGTGCAATGTTAACCAAGGAGTGAAATAATGTGATAAAACATAATGCATTCATAGTCCACTAATAATCATTGTTATGAAAAGTCTAGATGACCTATCCACGTACCTCTCTCTGGGTGATTAGCTGGCTAGCATTGTACTGTGCAACCACAGCTTTCAGAGTCTCGTGAATGATTGAAGGCAGAACTCTCTCATTGTAGTTTTCGCCAAGGGTTCTATAAATAGTGGGCAATTGGTCTGGTAAAGGACGGGTGAGAACTCGAAGACCAATTTTCACCTGTAAAAATCAAATAAAGGAATCATGTAGACTATTAGATTTACGAGTCCTTTCTCCCTCTTACAGAAGGTAAGAAGTTAAACAAACTTCCCTTTCGAAATATCTGCAAAAGTTGCTTGAAAAATAGACAGTTCTTGGTATATTAAGTACTTCAGATGAAATGTAGAACTTTTGTTTACTAGGATACAAGTTGGAAGAGGAATAATGTACACAAGGCAACTAAAGAATTGATATGCGTCATGTGTAAAACGATGTAACTGCATATAACAAGTCTAGGAAAGAAACATATAATGAAAATGGTAGCAGGTCATAACCAGAAAAATAACAGTTTAACAGCCACAATTTGTCAGAGGTAAACAGTTTTACAGCCACATATACTACTACCCTTGGCCCAGACAACCGAAATAACTAGAAAGAGAATGTGAATGGATGCTAGTGGGTGGGGTGGATGCTTGTGTTTACCATCTGAAGGTCACGACTCCCTGAAGTGCTCTCCACAAGATGGGGTCGTGCTCGAACATCATAAATCACTGGCCTTTCGAACCATGGGATCATAAAGTGTGTTCCTTCAGGATATACCTGTATATTAAGTAGACACACAAAATGTATTAACAAATCTTGAAGCTTACTATGAAAAAAAAACATGATAAAACTTTAGTTACTAAAAGTGACACAGAAGTAGCTATGCCTAGTTAATGAATATTTCATATCTATATAAATTGAATTAATCATTTGATATAAAATGTTGTGCTTCGTGATTTATGTAAAAGGCGTGGAGGAATGCAGCATATTTAAGAACGAATCTTCAAGATATTTTAAAAAAAAAATCATTTATTAAAAACATTTGCACCATTACAAGGGCTGCCTTAGGATAGAACCATCCAAAATCATAGACATCAATAAACAAATAGAGGCATACCATTAAAATGAAGAGTCAAAAGTGTATGAACCATAAGATCCTCTAGTTTTGTATTAATTGATGAACAGGTATACGAGCCTGATAAATGTGGTTACAACAAAATACAAAATCTCATGAAATTAATAAAACCAAGATCCTTTCTGTAATTACCTATAAGCTTTAAGAACATGAGAAGTCAAAAAAAACACTGAGTAGGACTGGCAGAAAGTAATTGACTACATATAGGGTACAAATAGTAATTTTCGCTCTTAAAAATAACTTGAACATGAATTTTGAGAACCATTATCTATGTTATTGATGAAGTTTTATCGGGACTGTCAACTCAAGGAGATATGTTTATATGCCAACAGAAGGACAAAAAGCTACAAAATAATGTATAAGAAACTTTTAAGCATGGAGAGGATAAAAGCAATTTTCTTCAAGAGATGAGTTGTACAATAAGTTTCCGCTAGAAGCCCGATGACATAGCAGGGAAATTCTTAACCACACCGGGTTTGGCCAAACCCAAAGTAACTACATGACAAGTGCAATACACTTGCTTTGGGATTGGATGTAACTCCCAGGAGAGTGACCAATCACAAAGCAAGTGCAATACACTTGCTTGGTGGTTGGATGGATTTAGCCAAGCCAGGCTTGGACAAGAATTTTCTAGACATAGCATAGAGACAGGTTGAAGTTCACACAAATCAGACAAAAAATGCCAACCTGCCAGAGCCATCGACAATCATTAAGTCTAGAAAATCTGCTGCTCTGTTGAATGTGCAAGATTTACTATTCACACAAATATCAGATCAAATTCCAGGATTAGATAACTTCATCACTTTGAACAGAGCCATGAAAGCAGTAACAAAATAAAATACAACTACATTAATTCAGCAATGAACTCATCATAAATAATAAGAATACATCCATTTACCAACAGTAAGACTACACAGCTCATGTGCATTTCAAACAGTATTAGAAGTTATTTAAGATACGTAAGATAATGCGAGAAAGAAACATAAAAGGACCTTATCCTTGACACCAACAACACGATTGAAAACAATAGCACGGTGCCCTCCTTCAACATTGTAGAGACTATTAGAAACTCCATAGATACCGAGCCCAGCAATAACTCCCAACTTGATCAAGGCAGAGGCTGCACCTCCACTAGGCATCTTCGGAACATTCACATTGTTGAAATTCATCTTTCTAAACAACTACACTGCACGTAACAAAAAATTCACAGTTATTGCATCAAAAATCATATCTCCTAATCCCTAGCTTCAACTATAACATTAATAATACATAAAATTGAGAAAATTTTATATGTTGACTTAAATATGTAACATTATGTTCAAAAAGCATCTTGAAATCGCAGAAATAATGAGGAAACAATGAAAACTGTTACCGGAATTTTTTAATTCATCTATTAAAAACTAAAAGGAAAATCCGTAAATAACAAAAATTAAATGCTGAAACTTACAACTGCACCACAAACTATGATAATCGAGAGAAGAGAAGTGGATCTGCGTACCTTTACCAGAGAAAAAGAAATGGAGAGAAGTTTGAGAAAATGAGAAGAAGGAAGAAAGGAGAAGGGTTTTAGAGAGAAGAACTTGGAGAAGGGGTTAACATTTTTAGGGTTTTTCCTTTTTATTTTTGTTTAGTAATTTTCTTTTTCGCGTTTAATAAAAGGATTTGTTCTTTCTTTTTTCTATTTTCCTATTGCTTGTCTTCCTTTTAATTTGAATAAAAGTATAAATTTCATAAATACTCTTTAAATAAAAATTTCCATCTTAAGAAAAATTTAGAACTAGTGCCTAATTCCGTTATGAAAGAGGATAATTTTCAAAACATAATTTGTTACAAAGAGGTTATTAGAATGTCCCAAGAAAGAAATAGACAAAAAAAAATTGAGAAAATGGTTTTCTGATCTTTAAACAATATTTGTATATTTGATTTATGATAAAATAATCTATTTAATTGTTTATAATTTTTTCATACTCCTATTAAACACCAATTTAATAATCTTTTTGAGTTTAAATCTAATATTCATTCCTAGAAAAAAAAAATCTAATAATCTTTTGAAACACAATAAATTAGAGTCGTCATGTTGTGTGGTAGTAGGTTGGTCATTCACATTGAGTAAGTGATTTATTTGGGCTGCAAAGCCCAGTAACGAGGATCCGGTCCAAGTTGAATAAAATTAATAAGTGATTTTCTTATATGTCATCCACACAACGGATGCACCAAATAATTTTTTCTTTTTCGTAGTTGTTCGGTCCAAAGATACAGGACTTTTTATTCGATTCGGAGATTCAGAGAATTCACTTAACAAAAAATAACATGAGAGAGAGATTCAATGAGTATAATCAAATTGAAAATATTATAATTAGAAATGTGTAGAGTAAATATAAATTAGATTGATTCGATCAATTAAAAATTTGAAATTAATAATAAAAAATCATATCTATACATAATGCTACTATTTTATTTCTATAAGTAAGATTGATGATAGTTTACCATTAATTTAATAAGACATGAATTAATATTTCACTAGTGATTTTGTTTTTATGCATATTTTCATCTAACAATATGAGTTAATTTTAATATGAGTTAATTTTGATACATTAATAACAATACCACTTTTTCCACATGATCTGCTAAATCATTTGAAATGAAGTGGTTAAATGTGTCAATTATTGATCATTTTTCATATTGAGCTTAGTGTATTATGAAAGAAATTGAGATGAATTTGTTAAAGAACCGCGAAATTAAGTCAAAATCATTCCAAAATGGTCCTTCTTTTCTCACGAGCTCCGTCATCATAATGAATTTATGAGGATATATTTGTTTTATTTTTCAGGAAGCATTTATATTTTTCTAAAAAGTAAAATAAATTAATTATTTTGTTCTCATAAATTGGCTTAGCATAAAAGTTTTCTCTCAAAATTAGACTTTGATCAATGACTATTCAAAATAATCGTGTAAAAGAGGGCTTTGGTAGTTTTTATATACTTGTTTGACATATTTTTAACTTGCTCAAATTCTCTTTTAGCACAAATCTTAACTCAACAAGAAAAAAAAAAAAAAAAAAAAAAAGCCCTAAATTGATAGTAATACGAACTCTGAAGGCTATATGTACCAAAACAAACTAATATTTATGATCCCGGAGAATTGTAGTCATTTGGAGGTAGCGCTATATACATGCATCTCCATATTTCTCTATCTTTTTAATTGCTGTATTAATTATTAGTAATAAAGTAATAATTATGATCGTCCTATTAATAATATTACTCAATTAATTCTTCCAGCAATATGCATACGATTTTTTCATATTTTTTTGGGGCTAGCTCTACCCTAATTAAAGAGGCACTTTCAGAAATTCCCGACAGCTCAAGTCAAGCCTAAACCGAGAGTTAATGGATTAAACCAAGAGTTGACTATATTAATAAAAAATCACTTGGATTAAATAACTTGGAGATTTATTTTTAATGTATTTTCTTATCATACTTCAAACTTTCCAAGTTCACCCTGCATGTGATGGAATGTCATACGGGCTAAAATAAAGAGTTATTCTAAATATAGTTATCGTTGACTTATATACATACAACTATTAAAAACGTAATTATATAGTATGTATAACTTTTTATTGATCATTTTGTCAAAGATATTATTTAGTCACATAATAATTTTTTTTTGCATATATTTTTGGAACCCAGTTGACCTAGATCAAATTTTGTACTTAAATGTTATAAGAGAAAATTTTAATTGATTTGATCAATTCACACTATCATATAATCATTCACTTTTTTGTGAGTGATATTCAATTACGAAATAAATGTATTAAACTTCTTATTTATTGTTGTATAATTTAATCAGACCCGACCTAAAATTACACTCGTCTAATTACACTCGTTGTAAGTAAACCACATGCATAACTCAACTAAGGAAAAACATTTTGTGTACATCGAGAGTAAGATAAACAAAGGTGTAATATAAACAACATCGATGAATGACTCAGAGATTGTTTGTCTCGCTTTTCAGAGAGCATTTCGGTGCTCTTTCAAAATCCAAATAAACAACATTTTTATTTTCGAAAATAAGTTATTCACATCTTTAAAAAGTTGTCTTATCTCAAACAAATTCTACTTTAATTTGTCATATAGCGAGTAACATATCTCTTACACAATTAATTATCCCTTCTCCATAATATCTAAAACCCTACTTATTTTTAAGACTTGTACTTACTTTTATTCATATTAAAAAAACTCAAACAAACAATATTTTGTAAATTAAATTGGAGAAAAATTTTAAAACCTCGATTTATTTATTTAAAAATCATGTGCCAGAGATATACAAGTAATTAGGTCATGTTTGTCTTGTTTTCCTAAACATGGTTAGAAATAAATTTGTACGGGTGCTTAAACACTCAATACAGGCGTTTAAAATGCAATCTATTTGAACTTAAAGTTCATGAGAAACGTGCATGAACTTAAAGGTACATATTTATTTTATTAGTCTTCAGTCAAAATGAAGAAAAATTATGAATTTCGTAAATAGTAGAATATTTTTAGTTTATTCCAGTTCGAACACAGGACATTCTACAGATTAAGGAGTTACCTTAGAGCATCTCCAACTGTTCGGGCTTGAAGCCCTCCCCTCCCCCTCCTCGGAGTACCTCGTTTTAAACCGCCCGGGGGTGCTTTAACTTTAAAAGCACCCTCACTCTCACTTATCATATTAAAATTAACTCTATAATAATAATAATAATAACAAAAAAAAAAATCATATATCTACGTTTTGTCTAAATTTTACATTTAAGATTTTAAAATATAAACTAACAGTGTTTAAACTACAATGTTATTAAATTAAAATATGAAAGTTCAAATTTTGAATATTTGTAAGTTTTGTCTAAATTATACTTTCGTAGATAAATTTAATAATTTAAAATTAAAACTAATAATATTACATCTTTAATTCAAAATATAATTTTATTAAATCTTACACAAAATTTAAACATAAACTTTTCCATTTTTGATTAATTTTTTTAAATGATTTTTTAAATAAAAATTTAACTAAACAAAAAATGAATAAATAAAGCAACATGTGGCGCTAGTATAATGGACGCGCCAACGCCGGGGGATGGCCTGGGGGATGGATCCCCCAGAGCACCCCCGGGCTTCCTCCCCTTCTACCCCTCGGTCGGTTGGAGCCGGCCTTTTTTCTCCCCTGAGGCATCTCCATCCCACCTCCGGGCGGTTGGAGATGCTCTTACCAACCGATCAATTGCACGAATTGGTTAATCTATACATATCTATTACTAATATTTTATTTTTCGGGGAGGGCCATGGCCCCCGCCCTCACATAGGTCGGCCCCTGATAACTTCCCTCCAACTATAAATGTAAAGAAGCCTAGCTCCATCACGCTTTGCAGTACTTCTTCATTCTTCAATGTGCCTTGGGGGTTTTAAGCTACCAAATGTCATGGAAGTTTTCCATATTCATGGGTCTCTCATGGAAAATGCAGTTTGTTCTTTAGGAACAATTTGCTTTTCTCTTGATTATCGCCCAAGTTGACGAGGCGTTGACTTTAGGAAAAAGACTTTTCAATTTAAATTGAATCGAGGAACCACAAAAAGCTCACACTTAACTTAAGTCTCCAATACTTAGACGACTTTTAGGCTTGTAGCACAAGATCCCTCTTATTGAATTATTCATATAATATTAGATAGAGATTTGTAGGGCCTGTTTGTTTGGCGTTTGGGAAAGTAGTTTGGGAGAGTAGTGGAGGTTTGTGAAATAATCGCGATTTGCGTAATGTTGTTTGTTTGGGTTTTGAGAGAGTGGTTTGAGAAATAAAGTAGGTGTAGGTTTTTTTGGAAGAGTTGGGTCGTAGGTGTAAGATGTGTAAGACTTTATGTCAAATCGTGTTTGTTATGTGAGATAAATTGTGTAAGAGATAGGTTACTTTATTTCAAATCAAAGTAGAGTTTGTATAGGTTTTGTTTAGAGATAAGAAAATTGTTGTTTAGTTAACTTTAAAAGGCAATATAAACAAGACACAATTAATGCCGCGCGAGGAAGACAAGAAGATGTTAATTTTGAAAGGCAATATAAGGATAAATACCACTTTTGGTCCCTCTTATCATTAATGTTTTACTGAGGGGTCCCTCTTATGTTTCTTTTTTTCGCTTTAGTCCCTATTATGAACTATGTGTTTCACTTTAATCCTTATCAGGTGGTTCCGATAACACGTGACAATTTTCTTTACTCGATTAGTCTACTTAATCATTTAATTTAACTAGACAAACTAACTGTTGGGAAGTAAACCTACTCGAGTTGACTATTTTAGTAAAAAACCACTTGATTTTTTTAATATTTGAACTCTTCAATTTAATGTATTTTCTTAATATTATAATTCAAAATCCATGTTCACTCTACGTGTGAGGAAATTCTTACCCAGATCGGGTTTGGTCGAACCCAAATTAACTACATGACAAGTACAATACAGTTGCTTTGGGATTGAATGTAACTCCAAGGAAAGTGATCAATCACAAAGCAAGTGCAATACACTTGCTTGGTGATTGGATGGGTTCGGCCAAGCCAGACTTGGACAATAATTTTCCTTTTAGAAAAACCCATTTAAATAAAAAAATGTTAATAATTGAAATATAAAATATTTCCTGATCTTAAATCGATTTTTTTTTATCTATTAGACTGTGTATTTACAGCTCGGTTCGAATAGTACAAATGGTATAGGTCCTCCCCAATGTGATGTCTCCAATAGGATACGAACTTGAGTTTCGTCTTTAAATATCGCAAGTCACTACCACTTAACCCAACCAACTTGAATATCTTAAATTGAATTTGATGAAGCCGATCTAGACTAAAAAATTGTCCTTCTTTATATTTTATTTAAGAATCAAATACAGTGAAGTAGTAAACCACATAAAACAACTAATCAAATTAAAAAACAGTGAATCAATTTCTGAACATGAATAACAAAAGATACAAAGTAGAAAAGTAGCAGTACAATCGAAATCAATGACAGTGACAATGATTTTAACTTATTAGATTAATTACACCCAAAAAAAGAAATATAAAAATAAAATCATTATTTCCTTCATCTCATCACAAAAACAACCCCTTCCACGACGAAATCATCGACACCACCAATTCAAACCCCACACTCATCATCCCCGATCCACTCCCCGCCTGCCGATCTCTCGCCACGCCATCCGATTCCACAGTCACATTCTGTCTGCGGCGGAGGCGGCAACTGCAACTCACCGGAGCCGGAGCTTCATAAATCTCCCTCGTCAGCAAAACCTTACTCACCTCATAAACCGCCAACGGAAAATCCTTCCTCACCGCATTAGAGATCGGCACATCAACAATCCCCGTAGTGACGTTCACTTGATTCGACTGCCCTGTGAAATACAGTCCGTACGCGCCTCCTTCAATCCCGGACGCCTGTGTCCTGACCGGATTGCTGACCGTTTGCAAATTCTCCATAGAATAGTATTTCGGGCAGATGTGGTAGAGCACGAGTAGTACGTGTTGTTGGAAAGTGAGGTTGTTTAGTGTATCAGAGGGTAGGTTGTTGAAAGCGTTGTCAGTTGGGGCGAAAACGGTCATTCCGTCGAGTGAGTTGTTGACTTGGTTGTTGATCTGTTCGGCGGCTCGTGTTTCGTTGAGGAGGCGGATGAAGGATGTGTATTGGCCGGATTTTTGGAGGATTTCGATGATGCCGATTGGGTCAGAGGGGGCAGGAGCCGATTGGGAGTTGGCGGAGAGGAGGAGAGAGAAAAGAGAGAGGAGGAGGATCCATTGTGGTGGAGACGCCATTGTGGTGGTGGTGAGTGGTGAATGAATGGATTTGTGGAGGGTTTATGTATAATGGGGGGAACTGGAGGCTGCACCTCCACTAGGCACCTTCGGAACATTCACATTAATTGTTGAAATTCATCTTCTTAAACAACTACACTGCACGTAACAAAAATTTCACAGTTTATTTTAGTATTTTATAATTTACGTAACTTCATTTCTCAAAACTTCAGGTCAAATAAATGAAAAAAATATTAATAATAAAATATCATATTTAACTTTATCAAAATTTGCGTCTAAAAGAATTTTTTTTTTTCTGAACAATTTTTAAAAGCTCAATTTGCATGGTGTGATGAATAAGTCAACAATTACTACATATTACCGGGGAAGTATGGTTAGGTTGACAAAGTCTTTGATCCAATGTGATCATTTATCCAAAAAAAAAAAAAAAATCCAGTGCATGTGATCTAATAGAGTCTAAAACCGTCTATTGGTTGATTTATTCTTTTGGAGTTGCCTAATCACATACATTGGGTAATTCTTGTCCGAATCGAGTTTGGTCGAACCCAACAAATTCACATAACAAGTGAATAACAGGAGGCTCGACGAAAGCAAGCCATTCCTAGTGTGAGAAGTGGTTGGTATATATGATATACTATTGTATGTCCAACTCATTTGCAATACTTCAATGTGCCAATTGCAAGACCTTTTAAGCTACCAAATGTCATGTAAGTTTTCCATATTCATGGGTCTCTCATGGAAAATGCAGTTTGTTCATTAGGAACAATATGCTTTTCTCTTGATTATTGCCAAAGTTGACGAGGCGTTGATTTTAGGAAAAAGACTTTTCAACCAAATTGAATCGAGGAACCACAAAAAGGTCACACTTAACTTAAGTCTCCAATACTTAGACGACTTTTAGGCTTGTAGCACAAAGATTCCTCTCATTGAATTATTCATATAATATTAGATAGAAATTTGTAGTTTTTCAGTAAAGCGCGCAGAACATACCAATACCATGTGAAGTTTTTTTTTTTTTTTTTTTTTTTTTCAATTTTTATGAACCATACCATGTGAAGTTTGCAGTCAATGTATTTAGGATAATTGATGTCGTTGTTAATCTCAAGATCAATTTGAAAATGACATTGTTAGTTAACTTTAAAAGGCAATATAAACATGACACAATTAATGCCACGAGAGGAAGACAAGAAGATGTTTCGAAAGGCAATACAAGGGTAAATATCACTTTTGGTCCCTCTTATCATTAATATTTGATTGAGTGATCCCTTTTATATTTTTTTTTCGCTTTAGTCCCTACTATGAATTATGTATTTCACTTTAATCCTTATCAGGTGGTTCCGATAACACGTAACATTTTTTAGGCATTTTCGTCCGTTCACTTTTGAGACTGTGAAATATTGTTTAATTGGTGAGCAATTTTGGTGTTTGAAAAAAAAATTGGGAGAAAACTTAGTTTGGAACGAAATGGACGATTAAGTTATGAGTATTCTTCCGTCGATTTAGTTGCACCAAGTTTTTTTTTTTGGCAAAAGAAGGAAAATTAATTGAAATCAATTCTCATGTCCTGAAAAAAAAAAAAAAATCAATTCTTATTGTTGGATCCGCTATTTTTCTTTACTCGATTAGTCTACTTAATTTAATTTAACTAGACAGCCTAACCGTTGGGAAATAAACCTACTAGAGTTGACTATTTTAGTCAAAAACCCACTTTATTTTTTTATATTTTGAACTCTTCAATTTAATGTATTTTCTTAATATTATTATTCAAAATCCATGTTCACTCTACATGCATGTGATGGATGTCGATCCACCAGCTGGATATAGCATATTTTAGATTTAATGCAACTTAAAATATTCCAGTTTTTAACCAAATTCATTAAAATAAAAAATGTTAATCATTGAATAATAAAATCTTCCTGATCTTAAATTTGAATTGATGAAGCCGATCTAGACTAAAAATTGTCGTTTCTCCTTAATTTTTTTAAAGATTCAAACACAAAAGAAATGCCAAAATGAGAACATCAATTGGAGTGTAGTAAACTTACATAAATCAACAAATAAAATTAAAAAACAATGAATCAATTTCTGAACATGAATAACAAAAGTTACAAAATAGCAATACAATCGAAATCAATGACAGTGACCATGATTTTAACTTATTAATTACACCAAAAAAAATAAAAATAAAAATAAAAATAAAATCATAATTTCCTTCCTCACAAAAACAACCCCATCCACAACGAAATCACCGACACTACCAATCCAAACCCCACACTCATCTTCCCCGATCCGCTCCCCGCCGGACTTCCCGTCGCCGGAGCTCTCGCCGCGCCATCCGATCCCACAGTCCCATTCCCTCTCGGCGGCGGCGGCGAATTCACCGGAGCTGGAGCTTCATAAAACTCCCTGGGCAACAAAACCTTACTCACCTCATAAACCGCCAACGGAAAATCCTTCCTCACCGCATTATAGATCGGTACATCGACAATCCCCGTCGATACGTTCACTTGATTCGACTGCCCGGCCAGCCCGGTGAAGTACAGTCCGTACACGCCTCCGTCCTGCCCGGACGCCTGTGTCCTGACCGGATTGCTGACCGTTTGCAAATTCTCCATAGAATAGTATTTCGGGCAGATGTGGTAGAGCACGAGTTGTACGTGTTGTTGGAAAGTGAGGTTGTTTAGTGTACCTGAGGGTAGGTTGTTGAAAGCGTTGTCAGTTGGGGCGAAAACGGTCATTCCGTCACGTGAGTTGTTGACTTGGTTGTTGATCTGTTCGGCTGCTTGTGTTTCGTTGAGGAGGCGGAGGAAGGATGTGTATTGGCCGGATTTTTCGAGGATTGCGGTGATGCTGATTGGGCCAGAGGGGGCGGGGGCGGGGGCCGATTGGGAGTTGGCGGAGAGGAGGAGAGAGAAAAGAGAGAGGAGGAGGAGGGAGGTACGGCACGGTGGAGACGCCATTGTGGTGGTGGTAATGAGTGGTACGGTGAAGAATGGATTTGTGGGGGGTTTATATGGGGGGGACTGGAGGTTGGACTTGGTTGGAATGAGCTGTATGGGGATTTGAATGAAGACAAATCCTGTGTGTAAATTAATCCTAATTGTATGCAATATTAAATAACTTTTGAATCTTTGATTACCCAATTTTTTTTTGTAATTTTTAAGCACAAAATGTTTGTATTTTTTTATATATGAATTAGGTGGATTATTTTAAGTAACATGAAGCACGTCTAAATAGTAAATATTATAGTATCATTTTAATTGCCTACTTTTTTTATTGGTTGGGAGCATAGTTTTAAATAAAGTTAACAAGTTGATATTTTTTATTCATCTTTTATTCTATGATTTTTAGCTATTTTATCTATTTGAGTGTTATCTCGTCGAATAAACAACTGGTGATACTTTTTCTTAAAGGACATACTATGCGCGTAAACATGTATATTTGTATGTAATTTTAATTTGATGTCAAAATCATATTTTTTTGGCAATTTACCTATTCGAGACATGCCTATAAACAATTTAGTTCACTGTCGAACCTCTCCCAAATTAAAAAAGTGGGTGGACAGTGATGATATTTTTCTTTTTATTTTGTTGTCTAATAGTAGTAGTATTATATAGAGATATTTAAGTCTTAATACATAAAATAAGTGTTAAAGGTTATAAAGAAAGATCATGATAAACCTCTTTTTTAGAATAATTTTATTTTTATTTTGTTGTTTAATAGTAGTAGTATTATATAGAGATATTTTAGTCTTAATACATAAAATAAGTGTTTGAAAGGTTATAAAGAAAGATCATGATAAACCTCTTTTTTAGAATAATTTTATTTTTATTTTGTTGTTTAATAGTAGTAGTATTATATAGAGATATTTTAGTCTTAATACATAAAATAAGAGTTTGAAATGTTATAAAGAAAGATCATAAACCTTTATTCTTTTCTTTGCAATGCGGTTATGGAGCTAAATTTTATATTAAAGGACGGGTGTTTTCTGTAATATACCAAAATGGGTGCAAAATATATATATATAGGTAATAGTGCCTTGCCTTTACTTTTGTCAACGCAAGGTTGTTAGGAAATACCTTTTCCAATTCATTAGTGATTGCATGGAGTTGATTAATTAATTAGAAAGTGACATGGCAACGATATTCAGGTCGATAAGCTATCCACAGACCACAATCAAGAGTACTTTGCGATTCGGGTACGATTTGTATCTATTTTTTCTGATAAAAAATAGAAGACTCCTTAAGGGTTAGGTCGGAATGATTTCAGTGTAACTCTTTCGATGCTTAAATAAAATAACTATATTTTGAAATTGAACATAAAATCATGGAATTAAGGAATTTTTCAAAGTGTGTGTCAAGATGTGTGTACAATAATGATAAACGTATTTTCTATATTGTTATATTTGTTGCAACTATTTTTTCCTTCTTCTTTTTTAGTGGAAATATTTGTTGCAAATTCGGGGTTATATTTTCAAGGGTTTCCACTGTAGGATATCGGCTTTGGATCACTTTACAATGCTTGCTACTAAAGTGTATTTTAGCCAAGGTATAAATTGGAGTGTGTCTCTCTAACTCTCTTTTGTACATGCATTGTTGCACTATCTTGTCATTTAATTTGTGAATTTGTCATTATCTTTGTCGAATATATAATGGCCGATAATCCCTTGTAACGACCCATTGCGGGGTAGGTTGCAATCTCATAAATGAGACTCCGTTTGACTCTTACGATATCGCAGACTTAATTAGGTCACATGCTCATGTCTCATTTCTTATGCATGTTTTAACTCACAACTCTAGCTTGTTGTGAGCTCAAAATAACTTTTGTTAGAACCTTCGTCTACGTCAATTTCTTATACTGTTTAAAAGGTTGCTAGCTATATGGTTTTCAACTTAGACCTGTCTTTAATATTGAGTTTGAACTGACTCTCTTTCAGGATATCTTAATGGTTCACTTCATCACAAGAAAATTAATTTAGTGATAAAATATTAAGTGACAACAACTAAATTTTGTTACTAAAATGATTTTCATGAACACTTAATGACAAAAATTATGTCATTATTGATATTTAGTATCAAAAGTGAAAACCAACAAATATCCATTAAATCATGTGACAATATTTATCATCACTAGATCGTCACTAAAAGAGTATTTGTAATTGTGAATAGCGATAACTTTAATTACCTACATTAGTGCGAACTAATAATTTTTTATTTTGAACTGTTGCATTCTTTCATAATATTACTTAATCTTTTGTCATCAAATATATGATTTTTGTAGTGTTCCGGATCTACCATTTGGAGCCCCTTTGATCGAATTTGTCCGAATCCATTTTTTATTTTCCCCATAGTATAGTTTATTGTCTAAGATAATCACTCATATTATTATTCAGTATTAACAAATCTGTAATTTACAGGCTACAGCACATATGATTAAATTTACTAATCATTTCTGGAGGTGGAGGAAAAAAAGCTGACATATATCTGTCGGGCACTATTTTGTGTTGTATTGGAAATTTGTGCTGGCAATTAATGAAGTTGAATTTATACCGAATTAACAAAGCCAAGTTGCACATACTACCTACTCCAGGAAAAATTACTAATTTTAGATACATAGTGCATATTATAATAAATTGAACTAATATACGAATTTGAAGAAATAAAAGTGTCACAATTTGCTGGCATAACATGGCAAATGGCCTACCTATTGTAGTTAGAAGATACAGCCCCCAGAAATTTCGTCCCTTTGATGATTTGGTTGATCTGATATCGTATGCTCGATGGGGAGTTGTTATCTGTTGTCTTTAATTTGTTTTTTCGCTCTGTCCTTTTTTATTTATTTATTATTATTTTATTTTATTTTTGATAATTACATTCTCTCTTTATTTTTTAAGTACCTTTTATTTTGAATAACAATAATCTTATAAATGTAGGTAGGGGTGTTCAACAAAACTGTCAAACCGACCCCAACCGATGGATCCAATCCAAATCAATAGCGTTTCGCAGGTTGAAGATTGAATAGGTTGGTCTTGGGCTTGTTAAAAAAATAAACCGCAAGTTGCAATCGAGTTTGACTTTCTAGCTACTTTCAAAAATCGCATAAACCGCATTCAACCGCAGTATATATGTAAGATTGTATTCATTGTGATTTTTCTCATCTATTACGGTATAATATAAGTTTACGTACGCATACTTTTACTTTATTTCTCACTTCTAAATCTGAAAGTCAATATATCTAAAAATCTTATTGCTCTACACAATTTACCCTTTGCACTCTTCGGTCCGAGCTGTAAATACACAGTCTAGTAGATCAAAAAAAAAAAAAATTATCACCTGAAGTGGCCAAAGACTAGTAGCCAAAAAAAAAAAAAAAAAAAAGAATTGAAGATAATATTATGCAAAAGAACAATACAATTTAAATTGTGATTCTTATATATTACAGTTCAATCATTGTGATTTTCTTATGTATTACAGTATTATATAAGTTTACGTATCATGTATAATTTTAATTTATTTCTCACTTCCAAATCCGAAAATCAATATATCGACTAAAAATCATATTGTCCAGCACAATTTATTAACATGTGAAGTGTCAAACACTAGGAGCCAAAAAAATAAGGAAAGGAATTGAAAATAATATTGAAAAAAATACAATACATTAAAACCAAAAATAATTATTTTGTTAGTAGATATTTTGATTATCTTCATTATATATTTATGTGAATTTATTAAATTTATTCATATATTATCTTCATTATATATTGTTTTAATTATCTTCAATATAGTTTTTATATAAATTCATTAAATTTATTCACATATGAAAGTATAACAACGAAAATACAAGGAGATAATTAATTTGTCAATTTCATTTATCATATAATAAAAATACATTAAAGTTGAAAAAGACCGTAAATTAAACCCGCCCCAAACTGAATGGATCGCAAATTGCAATATCAAGACTTATTGAGTTGAGTTTGGGCTAGAGTATTAGAAAAACGTAATTATTGAGTTGAGTTTGAGCTAATATAAAACCGCATTAGACCGCACCGCGTACACCCTTAAATTAAATGTGGGGAATTTTTTTATACTATAATCATTCGCACTTAAACATAGAGAGAATTACACTTGTGGTACCAAACTATATACCAATTCTCACTTGTGGTACCATAAAAATCGAGGGCGACATATTTGGTACCACAATTTAAGAAATCAATCACTTTTGGTACCACCGTTAAAAATGGACGTTAACTGATGACGTGACAGTTAAGTTTTATTACAAAATTGATACAATTACTTATGCTGACTGACAATTATACCCCTAACATTTCAGGTTATCAAAATAACCCCACATCTTCAAATTTACTGACAATTTTAGTCCACATTATTGCCCAATTTCAAAATTTGCTCGAATGACACGTGCGGACCAATTCAGAGATTTTACTTATTATATTTACATATTTATTAACTAATTTAGTTTTATAAATAATATTAACATACCAAATAATACCTTTAATATAAATTCAACAAAATATTATTAAATCTAAAATTTATTAAAAAAATAATTATAATTAAAAAAAAAAAACCTAAACCCATCCCTACCCCATCCAGGCCGGCGGTGGCCTGGGATTGGGTGGGGGCGGAGGGGGGGTTAGGGATGGGTTTAGGTTTTTTTTTTTAAATTATAATTATTTTATTAATAATATATAACTTTATTTTTTAATAAATATTAAATATATTAATATTATTATATAAATTTTAAATTTAATTAATATTTTATATTAAAGTATTATTTGGTCTGGTAATATTATTTATAAAACTAAATTAGTTAAATAAATATGTAAATATGATAAGTCTAATCTCTAAATTGGTCCATACGTGTCATATTCGGGCCAATTTTGAAATTGGGCAACAATGTGGACTAAAATTGTCAGTATATTAAAAAATATGGGGTTATTTTGACAATCTGAAATGTTAGGGATGTAATAGTCAGTCAACATAAGTAATAGTATTAATTTTGCAATAAAACTTAACTGCTACATCATCAGTTAACGTCCATTTTTAACAGTGATACCAAAAGTGATTGACTTATTAAATTTTGGTATCAAATGTGTCGGTCTCGAATTTTATGGTACCACAAGTGAGAATCGGTACATAGTTTGATACCACAAGTGCAATTCTCTCCTTAAACATATCTTAATTTTAATATTTAAAAGTTTAATAGAATGTGTAATTCAAAGATTTATGGAAATTTGATACGGACACAATTAACTATGAGTGTTCCCCACTCACTCAATCTTTTTCGGACCCTATGAGTTGTTGAGGCTTGCAATATCTTAATTGTTATAATTCTATTGTATAATGGATGCCATGTGAAGAGTTTTGTAATATACACATTGAAGAATTAATAGTTATTATTAAAGATTTGTAACTCTTAACCTTTGAAGTTCTTCTTTAGTCCTATAAATAGATGATTATATAATGTATTGTATACAACAAGAATGAATAAGAATAAAAATATTTCTCTCCCTAGTCCACTCTCTACTTTCTAGTTCTTGAATGCTCTTTTAGATTATCATTTAGATTAATTTCATAACACGTTATCAGCACGATTCTGCCCGAAGTTCTTGAACCAACTCAAGTGTTTTCGTTGCATTTCTGAGGTATTTCGAACTCTGTTGAGCCGACATATATAGAATATCTTGATAATACTTGGGATTGTTGTTTTCCATTCTTCTATTATTAATCCACACACACTCACGGTATACATGCATGAATTATTTGACATATTTGTTTAATTGCTAGCTTTGACTTTAGCTAAAGAATGTTTGTGATTTTATCCAAAATCAAGAAGGTGTAAAGGCAGTAGGATTTCTTGTAGGTACTAAATTATACTGCCAATACATATAACTAATTGTCATCTAGTATGGGACAACATGTAAATACATATTATGGATCAGAATGAAATTGCAGAAGTGTTGGTTTGATAATAATAAATTTCAAAGATATGCTTTGTAATTTTCTTTCAAAATCAGATATGTCTGTCCAATCTACTTTGCCTATTTTGACGCCTTTGGGTGTGGTTCTAAATCTAACTCGCATAAGATTCAAAACATTTTTGGCAGGACACGTTAAGAAAAAATATATCTTGATCACTGTATTATTTAAGCATAAGTGTTCTATTTGAACCTAAAAGCTTTTCGTATTATGTTTTATGGCCATATATTTAAGCCCTTATTTATTGGTAATTATTTATTGTGATACGGGATCATTTCCATTATTGATGGGATTTAATTTTTCATCAGCTATAAAGTTCTTGGATCTTTGTAACTTCTATAATGAAGTGTATAACCAGATACTATGAGGCATGCATACATCATCACTAACTAATCAAAGGCATTTTTACTTGTAATTTTGAGATACTATATAAATGAGGATAAAATTATTGTCTTTATCCCGTATGCATCAAATCATGAAAAGAAAAAAAAACCTTTTTTGTCATTTGATCGTAATTAAGCTTATTGCTAATTGTCCATACTATATTAATGTATAAGCTTTTCATCTTTTTCATTCAATTGCTTACAATTATTATTATCTCATGGCTTTATAAGGTTAAATAGATTGTATCACATCTTGATGGTAAATTATATAAACTTTAATTCTTTTGTCCGTTTCTTGTTTTTGAGCCACTTGGGTTGCCTAAGATATACATATTCTTAGTTTTTGGTTGTTAAATGTAAAGGCTAAATTTTTAGCCTTAACCAAATGTGTATGGCTGATAAGAAAATATAAAGGCCATTTAATTCAATACCTTGTCAATACAGATTCAAATCTCTTTGATCATAATTTTGCATAAGAAAAATGAAACATTATGGCAAAGTTGCTTCTGGAATTAAAAAAAAAATTTATTTACTTAATATATTATGCATTTTATATGAGCATATATGTATATAAAAAAAAAATAGAATCTTATTTGTTTATTCAATTGCCGGTTATTAGGAAGCATCGATATTTTTATAATAAAATATCAAGAAAACATGTATATTAGTTTAACCGTTTGAATGATTGTTTGGGATTTTAGCCATGTTTTATTTCAATATAATGTCAGAGGGAATTTTATGTGGCTGAAAGTCTAATTCATTATATTTGACATTAGACATGTCTTGCAGACTATATATATATATACTTTATTGAACTGATAGCAAATAATGCAAATATTAATACCATATCGGGTAATGCAAAATGAACCGAAGGCTCTGAAAGAGCTATTATGCTATTATTCGGAAGGACAAAATTTGTTATAAATGATGTTTTATTCTCTAGTAAGTCTAATTTATTAAGCTTCAAATATATCCGCCGAAGTGGATATCATATTGATACCACAAATGAGAATAGTAATGAGTACTTACATATCGTATATAGTTGTTATACGAGGAAAGAAACGTGATATGTAAAAAGATTATATGCCTTATATTTCGATTGGTACTTTACAACTGACTTGCGACCCCCAGACGCGAGACTTAAGTTCGAATCCTACTGGAGACATCACACTGGGGAGGACCTATACCCTTTGCACTCTTCGGTCCGAGCTGTAAATACACAGTCTAGTAGATCAAAAAAAAAATTAGTACAATTGAAACAAGTCTATAGTAAACCAGGAGTTTACTAAGTAATCCAGAAGTTTACTAATTCTAATTATTTGGCATGACCGGTTAGACCATCCCGGAAAACTATGATGTGAAAAAAAATATTGAGAATTCATATGGATTTTGATGAAGTACCAGAAGATTCATCAATTCAAAGAATCATTTTGTGTTGCTTGTTCTCAAGGTTAATTGGTTACTATATCATTTATAATTAAAATTGGGTTTGAATCTCCAGTATTTGTTAAATATGTTCAAGGTGATATATATGGGCCCATCCATCCACCACTATGAGGATCATTTAATATTTTATAATTTTAATAGATGCATCTACTGTAAAATGGTCACATGTGTGCTTATTGTCAACCTACAACCTGAAGTTTGTTGGATTATTTGCGCAAATAATTAAAATAAGAGCACAATTTCAAATTATGCAATATTTACAATATACCTTGATAAAGGTGGTGAATTCACATATGAGGTTTTCAATGACTACCGAATAATAATTGAAAATCTTGTTACCCATATTTATACACAAAATTGTTTAGCAGAATCATTCATTATACGCCTCCAATTAATTGCTAGACCATTATTAATGAGAACAAAACTTCTGGTTTCAGCATGTATATATGTTGTTTTATATTCAGCAACACTTGTGTGCATCATGCCAATAAGTTATCATTATTTCTCCCCCGTTGAAATTAACGTTTGGTTAGAGCCAAATATTTCTCATCTTAGAAATCAAGGATGTGCGGCATATGTTACAACTGCTCCACCACAACGCACAAAAATGGGTTCTTAAAGAAGGTTGAGAATATATGTTTCTTATGAATTCCCTTCTATAATTAATTATCTTGAACTAATGTTCTCGACATTAGGGGGAGAGTATATATGATGAAATAATGTTCTCGACATTAGAGGGAGAGAATATAAAGTGCTGGTAAACATAAATTATATGGAATACATTATCATTATCTTATTTAGATCCTCGAAAAAACAAGTGTACACTATAAGTTCAAAAGATAATCCATTTACAAAATATGGTAAATCAACTGCCAGATGCATTTACTGATCTAAAATGAGTTACTAAATATCATATACCAGCTGAAAATGCTCCAATTCAGATTGATGTCCCATTAGGACAATCTGCTATTGAAAATCAAAGAAAGCCACGTGGTAGACCAATCGGTTCCAATGATGATAATCATTGTAAAAACAAAAGGAGCAAACACTGAAGATGGTCATATTAGGCAAGCACTCTAGAAGAGTCGCAAGACATAACTAATTATAAAACCCCAGAAGAGGTTCAGGTACCTGAAAACAATGAAAATGAAGAGATCTCAATAAGTTATGTCACTATGATAAAAGGATGGAACCGAAATGAAATAGTTGTCGACAACAATTTTGCATATAATTATAAAATTAAATGAGGATCTTAAAATCAAATATGTTAAAGAATATAAACATAGAAATGATTGGCCAAAATGAAAAGATGCAATTCGAGCAGAACTAAGTTCATGTTCAAAACATAAAAATTTTTGGACCAGAAGTCCAAATATTTGAGTAAAGTCCTTGGGTATTAATGAGGATATATGCTAAAAAGAAAATGAGAAAAATAAGTTGAAAGACATGAAACACGTCTAGTGCTACAAGGTTTTTCGCAGAGACCTGAAACTGATTATAAGGAGACATATTCTCCAGTGGTGGATGCAATATTTATAGATACCTTATTAGTCTGGCAGTACATGAACAACTGGATATGCGTCTAATAGATATTGTTATAGCCGATTTATATGGCTCACTTGATAGTAAATTTTTATATGAAAGTTCCTGAATCTTAAATACACTCAGAAATTCCCGGGTAGATTGTTCAATACGCATGCGTAGATCTTTATTTGAATTGAACGAATCTGGATATATATGTTATAACCGACTTACTGAATACTGTCAAAAGAGGGTTGTAAAAGTGATCCAATTCGCCCATGTGTTTGTATACAAATATTTGGATCAGAGTTTATTATAATTGTTGTATGCCTTTGTGATTTGAATATTATTGGAACTCCTGAAGAGCTTCAAATAATAGTTGATTATCTAAAGAAATAATTCGAGATAAAAGATCATGGAAAATAAAGTTTTGTCTCGGATTACAAATCGTACATTTATCAAACGAAATTATTCTTCATCAATCAACTTATATAGAAAAGATCTTAAGACGATTTTATTTGAATAATGCACATCCTCAAAGTACCCCAATGGTTGTAAGATTTTTAGATGTGAAAAATGATATTTTTCACCCTCGTGAGAATGATGAAGAACACATTGGTCCTGAAGTACCATATATCAGTGCTATAGGAGCAGTGATTTATCTTGCTAATAGTACATGCCCTGATATATCTTTGTTGTAAGTTTATTAACAAGACTTAGTTCTTCTCCGACACGCCGACATTGGAATGGAGTTAAACATATATTTCGATATCTCCGGGGAACAACTGATATGGGGTTACATTGTACAAATGATTCAAAATCACACCTGGTTGGATATGCGAATTCATAATTATATTTATCTAATCTTCATAAAGCTGCTCTCAAACAAGCTATATATTTACAAGTAGAAGAACTACTATATCATGGCGTTCTAGAAAATAAATTTTAGTCGTCACTTCATCGAATCATGCAGAATTAATCGCAATGCATGATGCCAGTTGAAAGTGAGTTTGGTTAAGATAGACGACTCAACATATCCAAGGGATGTGTGGTATATCATTTGAGTAAAAATACTCCAATAATTTGATATGAAGACAATGTTGGCTATATAAGAGATAACAGAACAAAAGACATATCACCAAAGTTTTTCTTTCACCCACGAGCTTTAGAAAAATGGTGATATAGATGTCTTAAAATTCAAACTATAATTTTGCCGATTTATTTAATAAAGCATTGCCAACTACATCATTCAAAAAGATGGGTCCACCACACCGGAATGCGTCAACTTGTGGACCTCATGTCAACATCAGGGGGAGCGTGTCATCAATAATATTATACACACTGTACTCTTTTTCCTTCGTCCAAGTTTTGTCCCAATGGGTTTTCTTGGCAAGGTTTTAATGAGGCTGTGTTTCACGTTTATCGACCCCAAATGGATATGTACTCTTTTTTCCTTGTTCATGTTTTTCCCATTGGGTTTTTCTGGCAAGGTTTTTAACGAGGCATGTCTTATGATCGATGGCATCCAAAGGGGAGTGTTATAATTCTATTGTATAATGGATGCCATGTGAAGAGTTTTGTAACATACACATTGAAGAATTAATAGTTATTATTAAAGATTTGTAACTCTTGACCTTTGAAGTTCTTCTTTAGTCCTATAAATAGATGATTATATAATGTATTGTATACAACAAGAATGAATAAGAATAAAAATATTTCTCTCCCTAGTCCACTCTCTACTTTCTAGTTCTTGAATGCTCTTTTAGATTATCATTTAGATTAATTTCATAACATTAATATATTTTTTTTCTTTGTTTTCAAATAACAAAAACATTAATTAAATATTAATATTATGACTTAACCCAGAAAAGATATCCTATTTCCAATAAGCCCACTTTTACCCATTTGGGCCCCCTAATCACCATTATTGGTAAATAAATTCGGGGAAGACAATGGGCTAATTTTTGCCTCAATAACTCATGGGGACAAATGACAATAAAGATTTAGAGGTTGTTAATGAAAGCTCACACCTTGTAATTCTCCACTATCTTATTTATTTGGGCTTATTGGCCTTTTTCGCACAGTGGAAAATATGTTGGACTAATAAAATAAACCTTCACTAGTTCAACGGGTCAGATTCAAATGGGCTCAGGCCTCAGACCTAATCCGGATCCTACTATATAAAGTTCATGAATCTTTGTCAAATTCGATCGAATTTTGTTTTGAATCTAATAAAATAATTTTAAATTATTATCAACAATGATTTCTAATGCAAAGAGTTTGTTAATGTTATATTTTTTCAACTTAACTCATATAATAATATACTAACTACGAACATACAAAAATATGAACTTTTGACACATTTAAAGACTTTAACTTATATGTACTACATAAGGAAAGCAATGGAATTCCATTAAAATATCAACATTAATTCATATTGTCAGATAAAAATATGATAAAAATTATACTTATATAGATAAAACATCGTATATACATATACATTTTATATTTAATAATTCAAATATTTAACGAATTGAGTTAATCTAAATTCATATTCCCTAATATATTTTGAATTATAAACCTTCTTGATCGAGAACGAGTTAGGTCTATCAAAATTCTAATTAGATAAAAATAATAATAAATCGCATCGACTTTGATCGAAGTGAAATCCGCTCCATTGTAGACTAAAATTAATTTTACTATTTATTCATGGATCACAGTTGAGGGTATTTTGGTAATTGGACCAAGTCTTGCTTCTTTCTCCTGTCTTGTGCACAAAGCTTTCTTCCTCTTTTCTATAAACCTCTTCACTCACAAACCCATTTCTTCTGAATCAAACTAAAAGAAAACTTTAAGAATGAGTCGTGGAAGTGGAGGCGGATACGATCGACACATTACGATCTTCTCTCCGGAGGGTCGTCTATACCAAGTTGGTAAGTTGGTAAATCTTTGTAATTTCCCCTGCTTCAAGCCCTAATTTTGTTCAGTTATCGTTTTTCTTAAAAAATTGGGGTTTATGAATTTGTTTCGGCCAAATTTATGCAGAATATGCTTTTAAAGCTGTAAAGGCTGCCGGAATCACTTCGATTGGCGTCCGTGGGTCTGATTCCGTTTGTGTAGTTACTCAGAAGAAAGTTCCCGTGAGTTTCTCAGTGATTATTAATTTTATGCATATTTTTTTATTAAGTTCTGCAATTGCTAATGTTGGTTAAATTGTGTGTATGCAGGACAAACTTTTGGATCAGACAAGCGTCACACACTTGTTTCCTATTACTAAATACCTTGGTTTGTTGGCTACTGGCATGACAGGTATTTTCATTTGTCTTTGTTTGTTGGAGTATGAATATAAATTGCTAGGAACTAAGATGTGGACTTGTGTATTAGCTTTATGTTTATGGTCTCTATTGGGTGAAAAATCAATTTCGTGAAATATTATGAGAATACAAATTACCATAAATTTAGTTGAGGAAACGTGTTCAAGCTGAGGGTTGTATAACCCTTTTGTTGGTTATATACTACTGTAGTTAGCTATACACTGCATTTTTTACAATAGATGTTATTTTAGCTAGGTTTGCTTTGTGATGTTAGAGAAAGCATGATGTGAAGTGTGAACTGTTACCCTTGGTGCATTTATGTTTGAGGTCTATATGTAATGGAAAATTGATGTGTGATGTGAATAGTCAGTGTTTCATTGTGTGAATCCTTGAGAGTCATGCGAATTTGGGGTTTTAGCATTCTGTTGCTGTAGTTTGGTTACCAGTTTTGGTTCGGGCATTCAAAACTTTCATGTCTCTTTGTGGTGGACCATAATGTTGATCTTTTTTTCTCGACGTTTCTTGTATTGAAAATTGATTATGCTTTATATATCTGTCAGCTGATGCAAGGACTTTGGTTCAACAAGCTAGGAACGAGGCTGCTGAATTCCGTCATAGATATGGATACGAAATGCCTGCCGACTCGTTAGCCCGATGGTATGTCAGAAGAATTGATGACTTGGTTCACTATAATGCCTAATAATTTGAATCTACCTTGGACATTTGCATGTTTGACATGCCGACTGATTTATTACATGTTGATTTAGCATTGGATAAAAAGAGGGATAATTAATAATGTTAGTATACATTATTGGACACTGTTGCCTGAATCTGAGACTATGTAAACCTAAGACTGGGGCTAACTGCCTACTGCAGATTTGATATTTTTCTTGCTAACTTACAATCTCCTTTTATCTATCTATAAAATCGCGTTAGCCAACTGTAATTAGAACTTTTAGAAATGTGACTGAGCAAGGATGTTTAGAAAGGGCACATAAATATATTGTCTATGATTCTTATATGTTGCAAATCATATCTTTTTACCTGTAAGTTTGTCCAACTTGTTACAGGATTGCAGACAAGTCTCAAGTTTACACACAACATGCTTACATGAGACCACTTGGAGTTGGTATGTCTTTAATCATTACTGCAGTTTAATGAACAGAACTTTGCATTTTTTGTTCTATTTATTGTTATACATTTCTAGTTACTAATTTGTTTTAACTCTTTGTTTAAAGTTGCAATGATCTTGGGTATTGACGAGGAGAAAGGACCTCAGCTCTTCAAGTGTGATCCTGCCGGTCATTTTTTTGGTCATAAGGTAAATAAGACGTTCCACTCTTGATATGAAACTCAATATATGTATCTTTTGTTACTTTTTGAAATCTTTGGTCAAATACTTTATTAAGGATATCTCCTCTGTTATTGTTGCCTGAGATAGATGCACTTGGTTGCGTTTCATTCATATACAAATTTATGACACTACTAAAGTTATGTGGCATCACACAAGGTATCTGCTAGTAAAAATCAATATTTTAAATCTGGAATCTATATCGTGATTTCTTCTGCAGAAGGCTTGGCTTATGGCTCTGCTGTTATTTTTTTATATTCCAAAGTCCAAACTGCATATCATCAATCAGTGGTTCAGATATAAAACTTATTTTGTGTTGTATAAGAGCCTTGCTACTATGTATGTCTTTGAGTATTGCAAAATAGTTTTGTACTAGCACGAAGGATGTACAGCTCCCTTAATTTTCTTTCTATTTTATTTAAGCATATTAGAGGATGTTATTTTCTTTTTCTCTTTTAGTGGTCATTACTCCTAAACTAACTTAAAAACTCACCTCACTATATTGATTCTTCTTTGCCTGCTGATTAACCCGTGTAGCCTCTTGAAGTTGATGTGGATTCGATTCTCAATTAATTATTCCTGTATTGTTTCTAATTTCCTTGAAAATGAAAAATCTTATGTTGATGTAACTTGTCAAGTTTAAGTCCTCATTACAGGATACATAGTAGATAAGAGTAATAGTGGAAGTTCCAAAGTTGTTCCCATTGTGGGAAGGGAGCAATATTTATGAACTTCTCTGGAAAAAAAAGGAGATGTTTTCCCTTCTTTTTTTAATCAAACGGGCATTTCACCACGAATAGAGATATTAGTTCATATTTCCTGTGGTACTGCTTGCTGCTGAAAATTGTGGTTTACCTTCTGCTTTATTTTCTGATAGGCAACAAGTGTTGGAGGAAAAGAGCAAGAAGCTATTAACTTTTTAGAAAAGAAGATGAAAAATGATCCTGCATTCTCCTTCGAGGAAACTGTACAGGTAAAAGGAAAAGGGTTAATAGATGATTGTCTTTTATTATTTGCATTCTCCGGGTTTGATTGAGTATATATCTTAGCATATAATTTTGTAGTAATGTACAATACTCAGTGTTGCTATAGAGGAGTATATCAAATGCTTGCTTCTTCTAAACTTTATGTTTATTACTTATTTCTTTTCACTTGATTTCCCACTGACCCAAACTATATAGATTATTGCATCTAGTCATCCTTAAAGTTAAGTTGTTTTTTAATATCTCCGTTTCCAAGTTAGCTTTTGAACTCATGGGTGATTCCACAACCTTTGAATATTTCTTAAAAGTGCCTCCTCATGTTGTGTGTTTATTCTTCATGGTTAATGTTATTTATTCGAGGACTTAGGAAGCTTCTGATGGATGAGTGAGTTTCAACAAATTGTTTATCTAATGTGTAGTATTGTTGAGTCTAAAAATCAGTTAGGATTTTGTTAGGGAGTAGGTTTGTACTGTAAGGCCATAATTTTGGAATTGGTGTAGTTAAAGATTATGTGAATAGTAGTAAGTCTTAATATCTTCTGTATCAAGATAAACCTTTACTACCAAGATTAATTTTACTTCAAGAAGTAGTTCCCTTCATAGAGAATCTTTTCCTTTATTAATTTCTGATTTTTAGGATAGTATTGTTAATATTACTTATAAAGATTTTGCATGTGTTTCAAATTTCATTGTTAATACAAATTTGAGAATTCTAGTGCTGAAGCTATTTCTACTTTGTAGACTGCGATTTCAGCTCTGCAATCTGTCCTCCAGGAGGATTTCAAGGCTAGTGAGATTGAGGTAACCTTTTCCCTCTCGTCATTAAATTAAACTCGCTCCTTTTACCATATTTGTTTGCTCTTTATAATTGACTTGTTTATTGCTTTTCTCCTTCAATCTCACTGTACTAAAATCTATTTTTTAAGAAATTGAACAAATATAACTTCTTTCCATGATTTCTTGACTACTTACTCATCTGGTCAGATGCTAAACCGTATTAGGAAACTTTACATATTCCCCTGAACCGTTCTCTTGAATTCTTTTACTTATATCCTTTTACTTTGGCACAAAGTTTTAGGTAAAAGTTAGGTATTTTTACTTGTATGCCCTTAAAAGTAATGCTTGAGAGTTGAGAGCGTATTTTAGAGAAGAAATAATTCCTTTTATAGAAAGTAAGTTTTATTTTGAGACATCCAAAAGTAGTAGTGAAAATTTAGGGAGAGAGTATAATACTACATTTTTAAATTTTTTTTTTTGAGAAATGAGGTTATGTATTTATAATTTTTTTTTAACAATGTCAGGTTGGTGTTGTGCGGAAAGAAGAACCTTTTTTCAAGGTATTGACGACTGAAGAAATAGATGAGCATCTTACTGCAATTAGTGAGCGTGATTGACCCACTTGAATTTGGCAAATCGTATGCTCATTTGATTTGATTTTCAACGTATACTATGTTTAATGATAGGGTGTTCTTAATTTATTTGGATCACCATTTCGTACCCTTATACTTTGTACTGCATTCATCTTTATTTGATGGCATGTGACCGAATTTAGATTTACCTTAGTCTAATTGTTTATCCAGAAAAAAAAAAAAAATATATATATATATATATAAAATAAAAATAAGCATTTTAGGCTGCCACTCAATGAAAGATAAAAATAAGAAATTCTTTTCACAACAAATATCACTCCAGTCTTTCGAAATTTAATACCTCGGTTTCACCAATAATCATGTGAGATATTATATTGCAATTTCTTTCAACAAATGATTGTTAAAACAGCATACTCAAAACACATATGCCCTTCACAAGCAAGGTTGTAGCATTTTTAAACCACTTGGTCAGACGAATCTCTGGATAATTAGTAATCGGACTTAAGCATTGGATTAAAACATAATATGCATGGACGACTTATTTGTTAATTAGTTTAGGGCTTCCATTTCATATTTGTAAACCGGTTATCTTAGTTTTAACTTCTACATCAGGTAATTATGAAAATGAAAAACTTACAAAATAGGGGGCATGCCACAGTTTTATTAAGCCAACAGCATGAAAGTCTCAATATTAATGTTAAGATTAATACTTGATGCTGTAAATTGGTCGCATCTATTTTTATATAATAATGAAACTGAAATCTGATTCAAGACTTAATTGAAAACAACTCACGACTATGGATCATCTTTCATTTTTATAAAATTGGAAATGGGTTCTTTTTTGATTTGTTGTAAATAATTGATCATAGCTCTTTGGTTTAGTGATTGAGGTACAGAGATTGATGAACAATATAATAACTGTAAAGAGAAAGAAAGAATAACACATATAAATAATACGTAGAATAATTAGGGTTGTCTTCTTGGGGAGGTGAGAACTCTTATTTATATCCAAACAAGTTACAAGTAGGGTACAAAGCCCATTTACAAGATGGAAGCCCATAAATGGATATATTACAAGTAAGTCCATGAACTATTACATTAGCAACAGGAATACCCACTAATATATGATATTTACAACACTCCCCCTTGGGGATTCCTATTGAGCCATAATTATGCTTTTCGTGTTGCCTCGTTAAAACCTTCCGAGTAATAAAAACCCAGTGGGAAAAAAGAACCTCGGTTAGGAAAAAGAGTACAACGCATAATTTTTTCAACCAGCAAATGTTGCCTCATTAAAACCTTGATGGGTAACAAAAACCCTGTGGGAAAAATAAACCCCGCTCGAAGGAAAAAGAGTACAACAGGGCACCCGGGTATCTTCTGGATACGGAATACCTACACGGTACTCCCCCTCAAGTTAAATCCACTTAAACCTATAATGGAGTTAGCTCATATAACCTACGCAAGCCAATATCTTTAACATTTTTCTCAAAAGTGGCTTTCGGTAATGACTTAGTAAATAAGTCGGCGCAGTTGTCATGACTTCTAATATGTTGGATCACTATTTGTTTGAGCTCTTGTTGTGGCTGAATGAAGAAAAATTTCGGAGCTATATGCTTGGTGTTGTCGCCTTTAATGAAACCCGTTTTCATCTGCTTGATGCAAGCTGCATTATCCTCAAATATAACCGTAGGATCTTCTGTGGTAGCCAATTCGCAGGAACCTCGAACATGCCCAATCACTGCCTAAGCCATGTGCATTCATGCACTGCCTCGTGAAGCGTTAAAATCTCGACATGATTCGACGAAGTGGCAACTAAAGTCTATTTTATAGACATCCAAGACACAGCTATGTTCCCAATCGTTAAGACATACCCAGTCTGGGAACGAGCTTTATGCGGGTCCGATAGATAACCAACATCGACATACCCCCACAAGCTTCGTGTCCTTTAGTGACGCATAGGGATTGAACAAATACATGTCCGTCGTAACACGAAGGTATCGAAATATGTCCTTTATACCATTCCAATGGCGGCGTGTCGGTGCTGAGCTAAACCTAGCTAGCAGATTTACAGCAAACGTGATATCAGGTCGAGTACATTGAGCTAAGTACAATAATGAGCCTATTGCACTTAAGTATGGCACCCCAGGTGCTAACACTTCCTCACCCTCCTCCACGGGACGAAATGGATCATTCGACCTATCCAATGATCATACTACCATTGACGTGCTTAATCGCTTCGCTTTATCCTCATTAAAGCGTCTTAACATCTTCTGGATGTAATTCGATTGATGGACCAAAATCCCATCAGCATGGTGTATTATCTCAAGCCCGAGACAAAAATTAGTATGTCTGAGATCCTTCATCTCAAATTCAGATTTCAGGAGCTGGGCTGTCTCCCTAACCTCTTCAGGAGTCCCGATCAAGTTCATGTCATCGACATAAACGGTAACAATAGCAAACCCAGAACCTATCCTCTTAATGAACACGCAAGGACAAATACCGTTGTTCACGTATCCCCTTTTGAGCAAGTACTCACTTAGGCGATTATACCACATCCTCCCGGATTATACCACATCCTCCCGGATTGTTTCAAGCCATCCTGCATAGTCAGTTCCTCGGATACTACTAAACTGACTAAGTATATGAACGTAATAACGTCCATCACGGGAGGGTATGTTTCCTCAAAGTCAATCCCAGGTCGCTCAGAAAATTCTTGTGCAATGAGACGAGCCTGTACCTCATAATCTCATTCTTCTCGTTTCTTTTCCTCGTAAATACCCATTTGTATCCCACGGGTAGAACTCCAGGAGGTGTAGGAGCAATTTGTCCAAACACTCCTCTTTTCGATAATGAATCAAACTCAGCCTTGATTGCTTTTTCCCATTTTAGCCAATCATCCCTTTGTCTGCACTCGTCCACCGATCGAGGCTCAATATCATCACTTGATATAATTTCAGTAGCTACTGTGTAAGCAAACACGTCATTGATGATTATTTCATCCCGATGCCACACCTCATTCATGCATGAATAGCCAACCGAGATTTCCCTATTATCGGGGATGGATACTGATGTCGAGGCGTCCCCCGACGTCGTCTCCAAGACGGATCCATAGTCCAGAACTATTTCATGAGATGGATCGGGTGGGATCCCATTGTTACTGATGCTAACCAAATTTAACAATTATGCATTCGCCCGCTTCCAGGGATGCATATCATTTCATCCAATTGGTCTCCCTCTCTTATGGGCCGGGAGATATGATTGATTAGCTGGGATTGATGGCCTTCCCATATTTTGTCCCTCTTGGACATTCATCCTTGCAGGCACATTTGCAGCTGGTATATATTAGATCTCGTCACTCGTCACTTTAGCCAAGTCATAGAATGAGTCTGGCATGTTATTGACTACTTTCTGAAGTTCGATTATTCAACGTACTTCAGATTCTCTGACTGCTGTAAGGGGATCATGATGAGACACAGTGGGGTCGTTCCACATGACTTCACGCCGTTCATCCTGAACGTTAGTGTGAACATTATATCCTCCCCTAATGGCAGGAAGACAATCTCATCAAAGTGACAGTCCGCAAATCGTGTGATAAAAAGATCGCCTGTCAAGGGTTCCAAATACCATATAATAGATGGCGATACAAACCCCATATGTATGCCCAATCGATGTTGAGGTCCCATTTTAGTCCGTTGTGGCGGAGCAATCGACACATATACTGTGCACCCAAATGTGCGTATATGGGAAATGTTTGATGTATACCCCGAACACCAATTATAAGGTTGGGTCGCAGTGGGCCTCAAACGTACTAACATTGCTGCATACAATATTGCATAGCCCCAAGCTGAGATCGGGAGTTTGGTGCGCATAACCAAAGTCCGAACTATTCTCTGTAAGTTCTTAATAAGTGCCTCCACTAGGCCATTTTGGGTGTGAATATGTGCTACCAGATGTTTTACACCAATATCCAAGGGCATGCAATAGTCGTTGAAAAATCGCGACGTAAACTCCGCGGCATTATCCAGTCTAATAGACTTAGTAGGATAATTCGGATAATGTGCTCTCAACCGTATAATCTGAGTCAGGAGTTATAGTATATGCAGCATTTCTCGTGGACATTGAATCAACCTGAGACCACTTGGTCCAGGCATCAACCAACACCATAAAATACCTAAAAAGGTCCACAAGGTGGTGTGATGTGTCCACATATGTCCCATTGGATACGCTCCAAGAAAGCGAGGGAATCCTTACTCGTTTGTGCATAAGCTGGCATAGGATCCAATTTTCCAATAGAACATGGTACACACAAGTTATCACTGTGTACTAGATCCTTATTATTCGTTAGTGGATGTCCGATAGAAGTATTAATAATACAGCGCATCACATTTTGACTCGTCTGTCCCGACCGGTCATGTCATAGAAAATACATGCTCGAGTCACTTGGCTTCGAGCTATCGACAAGGTGTGCCTCGGGCACTTGTATTGTGGTCATATATAACTCAGTCCATAGCCCCTCTAATTTCTTCCATTTGGTCGTACAAATTAGAGGTAATGCACAAATATTCTATTCTCTTTTTCCTCAGTGGTTTCAATGTGGTAACCATTAGCTCGAATAACCTTTTACCACATGCATAAGATAAAGCATAAATTCAAAGCCAATGCCCCAAAAATAAAATATGATAAATAAATAAAATAGCCTAAATTAAATTGCAAGTTCCAACTTGGGAACTTAAACCAAGCCCCTCTTTCCCAATATAATAAAGTTATGTAAAATTGCAATAAATAAAACGACATATCATATGCATGCCTCACACATAAATTCCATGAATAACTAATGGCTAATTAGTTTAAAAAGAAATGATAAAAATTGCTAAACATATTCCAAGGCATGTGAATATCGAGCTGTACAGTAGATGCATATTTCAAGATCATGAAATGACATCATATAATATCAAATTTTCAAACCTTCAAGGAATTAGCAATAATACATATCAAATCATCTCTATCAGAACTAATAACATGATTCCAGAGTTTAATCGATTGAAATTTCATAGAATCAAACATAGCTTCCAAATTCCATACCAATTTTAAATGTACCACAACTCTAATTTGCAGAGTTTAGGTTTACATCAAAGACATATGCTCATCCAATCGCCATAAAGCATAACAATTCAAGATAAACATGTAATACAATTGTTTCATCGAATATCATATTTATCTAGCATGCCCAAAAATAATTTTGAAACTCTCTGGATTATATAAACATAATATAATCATACAATTTTCAGAAAATAATCTATTTGGACAGTTTCTTTGTCGAAATTGAGAGGTTCAAACACAAAAATAATTGCCAACATCAAGTTCTTCAACAATTAAATATGAAGAAACCAAAAACAAATTTGAGAGTGGACATGTGTATTATGCTTATATATTCTTTTAACCAATTTTCAGATTATTCAAGTAATTTACAGAGGCTTGAAACTCAAATAACTTATTAAATACTTATCCAAAAAATAAGGGCAAATTACCCAGACACCCCCCAGATATAAGCCTAATTACAGGAACTTACCCTCCTGTTACAAATATTACCAAGACACCCCCTCTGGCAAAACAATATTACAACAAGACCCCTTACGGCGTCAAATTTTGACGGCGGAGGATGACATCATCATTTTTTTTTAATGTTTTTCCAATTTTGCCCCCAAGGGGTGTATTTGTAATATATTTTATGTTACAGGGGGTGTCTTTGTAACTGTGTAATAAATATTGTAAATAAATTTTTTAAACTTTAAAATTAAAACAAACCAATTTAAGATTTAATAAATTTATTTACAATAATACAATTGGTGAATAAAGTAACAAACCAATTTAAAATTTAATAAATTTATTTATAATAACACAATACGATAAATAATGTTTTAATCATGGTTCAAAATTCCCTACTTTTTCATTGAAAACATAAAAAAGTTTCTGTTTATGAATCAATCAAAACGAAAATAAGATGTATTCCCGAAACTCATATTTGCCTTGAATTTTAATCCATGATTTTTATTGCTTGATTTTTCCTAGTTTTTTCGAAACATTTTCGGAAATTTATCGAAAAAATTCTTTTATTGAGCTGACCGAACATACATTTAAAACAAAATTTTAATCCATGGTTTTAATAACATATATTTTCTTACAAAAATAAAACAAATCAATTTAAAATTTAATAAATTTCAATAAGTCAATCTGCTAAATAATGTTTTAATAACGTTTATTTTCATTCAAAAATCAAACAAACCAAATTAAAATCTATTAAATTTATTCACAATAACACAATTATTTAATAACATATATTTTCTTACAAAAAAAAATCATTTTAAAATTTAATAATTTATTTACAATAACACAATTGGACAAGGTTGGTACCAAAATGACCGCCACACCGAGGGGAGTCTATGGCTGAAAGGGGAGGCGGTGGGTCAATCTCCACCGCCGACGGTGGCGTAAAATCGAAAAAAAGTAAAATTCGTAGATCTGAAAATAGAGTGACGGGATAAACTATTACGGGGTGAATTTGACCAGGGGCCAAAATATTGGACTGATTTTGCAAATTACTCATCTTCTTCACTTCACCATTACGTACAGCAGCAGAAATGGTTAAGGTTTATCACCAAGCAAACAATCACCTTCCCCACAACAAAAACTACCGAATTAAATCAACAACTAACACCAAGGAACCGCAAACAAGCAAAAAATCAACAAAACAGCACACCAAATTCGCGAAATCAAGCAGGCCCGAACCTGATCTTGGAGGCCCGAATCACCGAATCACAAAATTGGAAACAGAAAACTGAAATTAAGCTAACCACAGCTACAAACAGCGAACAGAAAACAAGCAGAAATCAAAAAATCCGAAAGGGGATCGCGAAACCAATTTCCCCCAATTCTGCAATTGACCTCAATTGAGCACAGAAACGTGAAATTGAAGCTAGGACAGGCCAAAACGGAGCTCAAGGAGGTGAAATACGAACATAATTACAAACATTCTGGCAGTGGAGATGACGCCGGCAGGGGAGAGGGAAGCGGGAGGGTGGGTGAGACGGGGAGAGGGAAGAGGAAGTTTTTTTTTTTTTTTTTTTTTTTTTAATGTGTAAATATTGAAAATAATTAAGGGCATTTCGGACATTTTATAGTTTCTGTTAAGTTTGACTAACGGCCGTTAAGTCAAGGGGGTGTCTTGGTAATATTTGTAACAGGAGGGTAAGTTCCTGTAATTAGGCTTATACCTGGGGGGTGTCTGGGTAATTTGCCCAAAAAATAATCTGGGCACATGGTTAGAAAGCTAATTTCAAGAAGATTATAAGAATATGCAGCAAGTTACATAAATCCAAATATTCAAACCCGAAATCGCATATTAGTTTTGATAGAAAACAATTATTTCAGAACAAATTACATATCCAACAAATCTGAAAAAATTTATTCGGAATGCTTAAATAAAAGTTTCAGGTCAATCGCACATGAATAGCATGCTCAGAAAATTACGACTTCCTTATGTACAAGAATTTTCATATAAATTCTGAATTTAGTTAAAATTCTCATGCTTGCATTAACATAATATTCATGCTAATAAAGACAAAGTTGAATCTGAAATTTTGATCACAAACAGTATGTAAATCAAACCAAAATTTTTATTTACATGAATCGGTTCAATCTAAATAATACATGGATTAAATCATGCAATACATGTATTCCAAATCACAAAAATATGAATCTAAAGGTAAGCATAAACTTTTAGATCACATAATTAGAGTATCAAATTAAGTAGTAGAACCCATCAAATTTTTCCGAATAGATAAACAACTTCAGTTCTTATTAACAATAATTAAACTTAAACCCTAGAGCATGCTTTAGATTCATAAATTTTTCAGATTTAAAGCATATAATTCATAAGGGTTCAAAATATTCGGACTTACTTGAAAATTGTTAGTAACACCAAGGAATATGAATTATTGACACCACGGAGTTGTTTGATAATTTGATCATACCAGATAGAGGATAAGGCTACTTCCTTTAACTTTTTCGTAAAGTTATGGTAGCTTCCGTTTCATTTACAAATACTAGAATGACGATCCGAATGGTCCAAATTAAGATCTTGGTGTGATGAACCTTCGGTTCAAATTTGAAAACGATCCAACGGTGGAGAAGACCGTAATGATCGAAAAACCGAAGTTGCTGCATGCAAATCCGAAAATCTACATCTCAAAGTGTTTTCCTCTTTTCTCTCTTGTTTTGTGATATGTTGTGATAACCTTGAAATCGAGTTATGGAGCAAACTCGTGCTGATAACGTGTTGTAAATAATTGATCATAGCTCTTTGGTTTAGTGATTGAGGTACATAGATTGATGAACAATATAATAACTGTAAAGAGAAAGAAAGAATAACACACATATATAATATGTAGAATAATTAGGGTTGTCTTCTTGGGGAGGGAAGAACTCTTATTTATATCCAAACAAGTTACAAGTAGGGTGCAAAGCCCATTTACAAGATGGAAGCCCATAAATGGATATATTACAACTAAGTCCCTAAACTATTACATTAGCAATAGGAATACCCACTAATATATGATATTTACAACAATTCTTCATTTGTAGTAGCAACTAATACTTGTTGCACGATATTTTGGTTTATAAATAAAGTTGAATATGATTTTGACAACGGTGTCAAAAAAAATTGGGTGAAATTCAAACATAGTATTTACACAATCAAATGAACTAGTGCTTTTATTGTTAATGATATCAAATTAAGAAAACTTTATGTTTTTAATGTTGTGACATAACTTAATTTAAAACTAAGGTTTTTTTTTGGATTATTGTTTAAAGTGTTTTTCATAAATGAGAGAAATTAAGATGTACTACAAATGTAAACTGGGATAGTTCCATCAGAGCTTGACTAATTAAAATAATGATATAGAAACTAATGTATTTCACTTCTATTTAATAGATGGTTATTAAAATCGGGATTAAGAAGAAATGACTATGCCTTTCAAATGGAACGCACGCTTGTTTTTTCTCTAAATGTGTTTATCTTGGTTTTCAAAAGTTAGTAAATTTTCAATAACGTCAAACCAAAGATGGCACATTTTATGTTGGTTCGCATAAAACCAAAAATGCTCGTAGTGTTTTACTCTGCATAATGCGCATACCTTACAGTTACAGGTCTTTTTCAATTACTCCTTTTACATAATTTTTAATCGAAAACGCAGGCTAATTTATTTAGCAAAAAATTATAATTCAATCACAACATATAGTACCCAAAATATAGCTTCACATGCACACAAGAATAAAGTACTTTTAGGAATTATATAAATAACTTCCAACAATCGTAAACTATCACTTTCTTCCAAATTAATATTTAGTATCCATTTAAAGAATGCCTAATTGTATTATTACATTACATACACAACCAACTAAACAATACATCCAAGTACATGAAATGGAAACAAACATATAAAACTTTCAATTTCATTGAATAAACTATATTACCAGAAAAAGGGGCAAATCCAGAAACACACCATTTTAAAATCATGAAAAGTAACAATAACATAAAACAATATAATCGAAAAGAGATAACAATTAATATCATCCTAAAAGGTAACAAGTATTAAAATATGCAAATAAAAGAGTACCATGATTGATAAACTATTACATGCATAGTAAATAACCATCAACAAAAAGGCACAACTCCATAGGGGCTTCAACAACAAGTTTTTCTTCTACTTTCCTGCAATTAGGAACAATGAAAACAGTTAGTAACTGAGCATTGAACAAAGACAAATGCAATAAAAATATAAATGACTTACTAATGTCATGAAGTGGCATGATAAAAAATATTGATTAATAAAATCAATAAATTTTGATAACAAACTACCACCATCTTCTTCATCCTCCCCTTCCAATTTCTCTTTAGTTTCAACCTTCGAGCCTTCCTTCAAACCATTTTTTTATTAACAAGGACTTGACTCTTTCAAGTGTCGTGCGGCACTTAACCTCGAACGCCCCTTGCGATCTTTCTCTGCCCCTTGCGGTATCGGCTAAGTCAGCCTACTTGCTTGATTAAGTAAGTTGGTGAAAGTGGGAAGAAAGTAAGAAAGCTTTTAGAGAGCACTAAGTAAGCTTGTTGATTGCAAAACTTGGTTGATGGTTACAAATGAATGGCACCACCTATTTATACTAGTAGCCTTCCCTAATGGATGGCTAGGATTAACTTGATCTAAGGGCTAGGATTGATTCTCTAGACCCTTCTACAAAATACTACAAAACTAGAACTATGTACAAGGTGCTTCCACATGGTTCTAAAGTCTTCCACAATGTTCTACGCTTGTGTAGACTTCTCTAGTACCATCCGACTTCTTCCGGACTCCTCCGGAGTCATGTGGAACCTCCCGGAGTCTTCTTGGCCTCCTCAGTCTTTTTAGACTCCACATTTGGGTCATTGTTACTGATCTCATCCTTTAAACTATTCTTACTTTCTCCAATACTTTCAACCTCGGATTTATCATCCTTGTTAATAAAAAAACGGTTTGAAGGAAGGCTCGAAGGTTGAAACTAAAGAGAAATCGAAAGGGGAGGATGAAGAAGATGGTGGTAGTTTGTTATCAAAATTTATTGATTTTATTAATCAATATTTTTTATCATGCCACTTCATGACATTAGTAAGCCATTTATATTTTTATTGTATTTGTCTTTGTTCAATGCTCAGTTACTAACTGTTTTCATTGTTCCTAATTGCAGGAAAGTAGAAGAAAACTTGTTGTTGAAGCCCCTATGGAGTTGTGATTTTTTGTTGATGGTTATTTACTAGTCACCTCAGCCTTTGTTCCGTCTTCCTTTTTTGATTCCACACATTCTGGCTTTTTAGAACTTTGACTCATCTCTACTTCTGATGCCAAATGGTGAAATAAAACCAAAGCTTGTTCAAGAGTCACATACATAGTTGATATTTCAGATGATTTCAACTCTTGAGTGAAATCATACTTCTGCAAATGGTCATTGACCGTCTTGATCAATCCATCATCATAGGAGTTCTTTGACACCACATCTATGCTAGCAAGCAATTCAGTAGCACTTACTAGAAACGCTGCTTCGGAAAGCTTCCCCATTACTTTGTCACCATCCTTCTTTTCATACCGATGGGTAACATTCTTCAAAATGAAGCTTGAATCTGCAATCTCCTTTTCAAACTTTCCATGAACCTCTTTGTTGATGTAATAATGGACTTCATCCCCGTGGGAGACTGTTATCAATATCATAAATATGTTTTAGACTAAGTACTTTCTCCCTCATTATTTTTCTGAAAACCTTAACTTTTGTGAATCAACAAGTCCCACAAGTTTCTTGATTGAAGTCATCTACAAAAAATAAAATAAAAATACCACTGGTCGGTAAGCAAACATACCAAGAACAGAATATTTAGTGAAAACGGAACATATTCAAACAGGCATCAAAATATTAAAAAACAAAATAACAAAGCTCTATTTTACCAAGAACCATGAAACTGAGCAAAACTTAAAACCAAACCAAATAAAGTCACAAAATAACATTCTACTCACATTTCTTCAAAAAAGAAAAAAAAACTTGACTTTTTACGGCAGAGACCATTAAATACAAAGAATATAAAAATGCTCTCTTTAATCAAGAACCATGAATTTGAGCAAAAACCAAAGAAAAAAAACGTGACTTTTTACGTCAGAGACCATTAAATACAATGAATAAAAGCAACTACAAAGAATATAAAAATGCTCTCTCTAATCAAGAACCATGAATCTGAGCAAAAACCAAAATAAATAAAGTCACTCAATATTCTGATTGTAACTATACATAAACCAATATAACATTCTAATCACATATCTTCAAAAAAGACTTAACGTTACAAAGCAAATAGAAGCAACAATGCTTTCTTGCAAACAAAATATATGAAAAATATAAAAAAACTCACAATGGAGAAAAACCTTCGTGAATACCAACTTCAGTGTAAGATTTGAAATGAAATGGTTACCAAAGTAAACCCTAGGTCAACAACGTGAAATTAAAATGTGATAGCAGAGTAGAATGTGAATAGGAATGGTTACGGGCCGAAGTAAAATTTCAGTCAATTGAAAAAGAGTCCATCTTAGTAGTAATGTGAAATAGACGGCCCAATTTTTAGCATGTTAAGTGAACTAAAATAGTGCATTCAATTTTTTTTTGGTGCGATAGAATATAAGACTAGAACATAGAAAATAATTAAAAATACATGAGTATAAGAATAAAAGATATTTTCTTCTCTTGATTTCATGTTTGTGTACTCATATTTCCAGAGAATTGTTTTCTCAACATCACCCCATATTGCTTGTAATTTATATAATTCGTTTTAAGCACAAGGTGCTTAAGAGAAAAAATTACAATAAATATGAGGTTGATGAAAAAAGACCCATGCAGTTTTTTCTTCATAATCCATGAGTAAAAGGGTAGTTTTCTCTCCATCACCACCATATTACTTGTAATTTTTATAATTTTAGCTACTCACTCATCAAATCAAAAGAGTGTTCTTAAATTAAAAAAAAAAAAATTACAATGAATATGGTGATGATAGAGAGAGGCAGATGAAGTTTTCTATTTGAAAAATAGCATATGAGTGAACGAGCAATGGAGATAGAGGGGAATATATAGGAAAGGCAAATACTTAATTTGTGGTGTCAATTGAATAAGGCTCAGTTCGGTGGCCTTGATTAGGCCTGATTAGCACAATTGGGCCTTTCAATCGGGTTTAAATTTCCGTTCGCTTGGGCCGATTATTTCACTGGTAGCCCGTAATAATCTTGGTTTTTGTGGGCCAGCCTCCTCAATTGGTCCGATTACAATATCTGCCCAACCCAGATATTATATAGTCGGGCCCAAATTAACAAATTTCATGACAATTATGCCCTGGAAGTTGATCAATTTTACTGTCCTTTGCCATCATTTAATCGGGTTCTCATGTATAATTAATTATAAAATCAGAAAAAAAAAAAAAAAACATTCATCACTCTCTCCCTCCCGCTCTAAGGTATACAGCACCAAAATTCTCCCCTCTCTCTCTCTCTCTAAACTCTTGTCTTCATTTTAGTCCAACATTGATGTTAATGGAGATCTAACTCTCATTTTTTTGGGTTTGGTTGTAGAATTGTGGGCTTGCAATTTGTCAGCTACCAACCCCTAGACCGTGCACTCCTCCTTCAGGTAAGTATATGAATATGTGAATGGGTTGTGCTTAGGTTAATGTAAATGCACATTAGGTGTTTGTTGAAATGTCTAGGAGAATTAATTTTGCTCTGACTTTATCTTTTTTTGTTGAAATGATTTTGTTATTCATGGATGGAACTTATGGAGTTAATGTCATTTTTATTTGACATTAGGTGGTATTTTTTACGATTGGTGTTTTAAATGGGGTTTATTTTGCTATTACAACTGATTTGGTGAAATGTGGGTGTAGAATGTGGTTTTTGTTGACCTCTGTATGCAAAAAAAAAAACATTTTTTTGGTTTGGAATGTCCGATATGCATATATTTGTTGAACTCACCTAAACCACCATGTGATTGGGCTTTATTTGAATACAGACATCGCGAATGGATTCTTGGAGGAAAGATCAATTGCTAATGCTCCACCATTTTTTTGGAGATGTGTGTATCTAATATGTATTTGCATCATTGCACATGAAGCACATATGGATACTAAAAAGCGGAAGAGATACAACATGATTCGTAGGAAACCGAAACAGGATAACTACTTACGTCGCGTAATAATGAAGAGTGATGTCAAATGTAAGGCTAACTTAAGGTTCACAATGAATGCCTTTGCTAAGTTTTGTAATTTGTTGCGTAACGTTGGAGGTCTAAAGGACACTAAACACTTCCCACACACTGAACAAGTTGCAATATTCTTGTCCGTCTTAGCTCACCATAAGAAATATAGCATTGTCGGCTTTGACTATAGACGTTCTGGGGATACCGTTAGTAAGTGTTTCCATCGTGTCCTAAATTGTTTACTCAAGCTTCATCATATACTGCCGTCCCAACCGAACCCAATACCCAAAGACTCCGAAGATGATCGTTGGCATTGTTTCCCGGTATTTATTATTATTTACTCCGTATATATATATATATATATCTATAATACATTAGTAACATACATATTTTCTAGAATACGACATTTTGATTTATTTATTCCACTTTTAGGGTTGTATTGGGGCACTCGATGGGAGTTATGTGAAAATTTAAGTTCCTTTGATTGATAAAACGCGCTATAGATCAAGGAAGAGTGATATTGCAACGAATGTACTAGTCGCGTGTGATGTGAATGGGAAGTTTACTTATGTTCTTTCTGGGTGGGAGGGTTCTGCGGCTGATGGGAGGGTTCTTAGAGATGCTATTCATCGTCGACACGGACTACGTGTTCCAACGGGTAGGGTCTGATTTTGGGGCTTGAATGTTTCATCAAACAAATTAAATTTAATACTTATATGGTAGTTATTGTTCATACTATCTTAGGTACGTACTACCTATGCGATAACGGATACACCAACGGTGAGGGGTTCCTAACACCGTATCGAAGAGTTCGATATCATTTAAAGGAATGGGATGTTGACCGTGATGCATCTCAAAATCATAGAGAATATTTCAACATAAAGCATTCTATGGCTAGAAACGTTATTGAACGTTGTTTTGGTTCTCAATACTAAGGAGCAATGCATTTTATCCACTGAAGACTCAAAACCGGATAATAATGGCTTGCATTCTCATTCATTTTCAGCTAATGACTATGTCAAATGATATGTCAGGTTCAGATTGTTCTAGTGATGAGGAAAGTGAGGATAATGATGACGAATTAAATAGTGGTGGGGACAATGTTGAGTTTATCGATGTGGTAGAACCCTCGCAAGCATGGACGGCTAAGCGGGAGGATATGGCTCGTGCAATGTACCACGAGTGGTTGTTGAGGCGTCAGTAACCAAATGGATAGAAAGTAAATTTAGTGTAAACGTATTTTTATGTATTTGGTTTGTATGATTTGTCGTGTTGCATGGGTTGTACTTTTTTTGATTGTTTGATTGAATGTTTGTTGAATATTTGGTATGATGTGTAATATTGGATTTCAAAATGTATGATGTATAATATATTCTTAATTCTTTAATGTCTATGGAAATGAATTCCATCATATAGGATATGGAGCCGGATCAAATTCCAAGGTATGGGACTTCATCCCGAGCACCAAAAAAACCACATGGACCTCGAAGAATTCTGAACAGCTTGGAGAAGCAAACTTTGATAGTTTGTTTGCACGAGTTGGTGTCCAATGGTTGGAAGGCTGACAATGGCTTCAAGGCAGGGTACCTACAAGCTTTAAAGGCTGCAATGAATGCAAGGTTGCCTAATTGCAACATATGGGTGAGGCATATCAACTCCAAGCTCACTGTATGGAAAAAACAATATTATTTGTTAATTGCCATGCTAAGTACGAGTGGATTTGGTTGGAATGATAGTGCTAAAATGATTGAGGTCAATGATGATGTATGGGAAGAATATGTGAATGTACTATATTAACATTCTTTTTCAAGTTTGCTATGAAGTTTGATAATTTATTAGTGAGTTCATTTTCTATTTATAGGCTAACAAAGAGGTATGTAATATGAGAGCTAAGTCATGGAGATATTATGACTATTGGTGTGAATTGTTTGGGAAATATCGAACAACGAGAGACGATGCTGTGGGGTTTGTTGACGTGGTGGAAGACATATTGTTGAACGAAGACCGTTCTAATGCTCTGTTCGGGAAAGGAAAAGAACCATTGAATGACTGCTATACTCCTTCGTATGTGGATGGTAGTCCTTGTGTCGACTTGACAACAGACGCATCCGATGGAGGACTTTATGGACTGAACTAACGACTGACGCAAGTTGGGGGAAATAGTGGTGGGAACGAAAAGAAGAAAAATTGAAGATCAAAAAAGAGAGGAAAAGGAAGACCCCGGAAACAATTACTCCAACTCCGCCGCCGTATGCTCCATTTCTCACTTATTTCATTGAGGATGCAAAAGCGGCTTTTGGGAGTTTTGCTTCGAAAATTAATAAGGAAGAAGATACAGATGACGAAAAGGTCGCAAAAGTTATATCCGCACTCGAATCTGTACCAGGACTAAGTGAGGAAGACATGAATTTGCTTTGTTTCAAACTAATGGATAATCCAAAGCACGCCAGTTTGTTCTTGTGATCCTCAGAACGAAACCGTGAAATTCAGGCCAACTTGATGCTTAAAGGTAAAATGAATTGAGTCAAAACGGCTTTTGGGTGCTAATCTTTTGTTTTCGCTACTAATCTTCTGGATTTGGATGCAATCTTTTGTTTTGGAATGCATAGATGTTTGCATTTTTGTGAATATGTATCCATTAATTATGATGAATTCGTGGTTAGAAAAAATATATGACTGATCGAACTGAAGTTTCATCAATGCATCCAACCTTTATGGAAAGGAAACAAGACAAACATACACACTACAATGTGGTTTATTTATTAATATTGCCATGTTCAATATCAAACATAAAAACTCTAAACTTCATCATTTGAAGGAATTATATCGGAAAATGTATAACAAGCTGAACCTTGTAATAATCATTTCAAGAACTCTATTTCCCAACTGAAGCTCAACTTTGTATATCAGTAGTATTTAAACATAGGAAGAATGCAGATAAACTTACACAAGAATACGGTTAAAAGACATGGTGTGTTTGAGTAGAATTGCAAAAAGTAACTGACATATGAATTTATATTGTGCAGCTTTTGAAATAGAAAGTTTATATGATTTTTTTACTTTTACTTTTGTACAGAAGGCTTGTTCTGTAGATAAATAGTCACATTTGCGTGTGAAATTTACATTACTATTGTGCATGTGATGTCCTATATATATGGACTACAGAAGGTTGTATTACATGCATTTTACACTAATACACATTCAAAATAGAGCAAAAGGCAACATATATATTCATACAAAATTGTGCCCAAATGCTTACATATAAATTGGCATGATCCGCATATCATGCCAACAAAATAGAAATTACATAAAAAATTAAAAACACAACTTACTTTCCTACTACCTTACCAACCATAATACCCAAATAACCACCCATAACACATCCCTATTAAAAAACAAACATAAAAACATAAAGTTCAGATTTCATTAGACACACAGGAACCATCTTTCAAGAGTCAACACCACCACCACCAGGAATCAGCCTATTCACATCAACCCTCTCCCCAACAATCTGACCATCATCAAGAACAACATCAACTTGTTCATTTGGAAGCACGGGTTGGGGAGGGGAACCAGCCTCAGGAACATTACCTCGAAATAGATTGACTAGCACAATTGCACGTGCGTCCTCATAAACGGCCCGAATGTGAATAGGCCATTCTGCACTTCCAACCACTTCAGGGGACAGGTTTGCGCAGTTTTTGACGTGGAATATGAACCTCAACTTAATGTACTGCGGCTCTCCATGGAGTCGGTATCTTCTCCAACTCGTCGGCTCATTCTGCACGTAAGCACTCACGCATTAATAAATATGGCATAAAATAGAAAAGTGGATAATGGCATCATATACTTACGAGCGGGTCCACGGTATCCCAGTATGCATCGTAGACATGAACTTTCACCTCCCAAGGGTCATAGTCAATCCACGGGTTCGTAACAAAGTTACAGAAATCCAAAAACTCTGACCGGACGCGTCCAAGCCGGAGACGCATTGCTGGCCGCTGAACCGGCGTGGGTGATACTCAGCATTCATTTGTTTGGCAATTTTTTTTCAACACATTACTTAGTTCAGTTGGATTCCAAATCTCCTTTCCCTTCTGTGCATACGAAAATAGCCTCCCAATGAAGAACGCCCGTTCACTTGGCGTCAATAAAGTATGTTGTGAATTGAAGTCAGCAAGTAGACTCCGTGTGAGAGGCATCTTGTTGAATATCCACTGAAATAGAAAACATTTAAATTAATTAAATTTAATTACTTTATAATAGAAAATGAAAGAAGAAAATACTAGGATAGAAGATTTGGGAATGAGGTGGATTACCTTTTTTTATTCCTTTGCAATATGATTTCAGAAGTTGTGTCTGGTTAACACAATTGAGTTTACTTATATAGAATTCAATGACCTTTTGGAGACTATGAGTCATAAATGATAAATGAATGGTTGGTTTGCATTTATTACCAGCCCCCATTAGTAATATATAAGTGATGTTTAATAGGTACAATCCTTGGAAATGACATTTTGTAATTAATATCACATACACCAAAGAGTTTGTAATTAATGAGGACAAGACAATTCAGATTTTAGAATATTCAATACTCAACAATGATGACATGCAATAAATGTGAATTTGAACCATGAATATGACAAAATGTGACAAAAGACAAGAATTACCATATATACCACACCACTTACTCAACATATCTATAAAGATTTGATATGCCTATTTTGATAGGACAAGATGTAACAAATGAACCCAACACTCAACCATATTAATCTTCTAATGAATATGACAAAATGTGACAAAGGACAAGAATTGCCATATATACCACACCACTTCAATACTCAACATATCTATAAAGATTTGATATGCCTATTTTGATAGGACAAGATGTAACAAATGAACCCAACACTCAACTACATTATTTTTCTAATGAATATGACAAAATGTGACAAAGGACAAGAATTACCATATATATCACACCACTTCAATACTCAACATATCTATAAAGATTTGATATGCCTATTTTGATAGGACAAGATGTAACAAATGAACCCAATACTCAACCACATTCTCAAAGTAAAGCATCAGAAAACAACCAGGCCAAATTAAATATAGTTTAAAGGAGAGCAATCCAGAATATGCAAATATAAGACCGACCCCCCCTCCCCCCCCAAAATCATCAATTTTGAACCCAATGTTTAACAACATACTTCATTTTTTACTCATGTAAGCATTCAATAGACCAGGCATTTCATAAAATAATGCAACATTAAAAGGCCCAGTTCAGTTTCCTTGATTATATTATCTACATTATAAACCAATATCATATATAGAACATCATAACAATTTGGTCAGATATATATGTAGCAATCAAAACAGGCTGGAACCACATAAATCACCACACACAGTACCAAATTACATACCATAAACACATGTATCATGCCTATTTCACATATACCAGACTAAGGCTAACAAACAAACAATATCACAGATCAGTACAAGTTTAAACTTGTAAAGCAATGCTTTGTTTGCAGCTTGTATGCATTGTACTTCATTTCAGACTCATGTAGTCATTCAAGAGACCAAACATTTCATAAAAGAATGCAACATAAAAAGGCTCAGTTCAGTTTCCTTGATTATCGTATATACATTGTAAACCAAGATCATATACAGAGCATCATAACAAATTTGTCAGAGATATATTTTGCAATCAAAACAGGCTGGAACCACATAAATCAACACACATAGTACCATAAAAACATGTATCACGCCAATTTCACATATACCGGACCAGGCTAACAAACAAACAATAGTACATATCAGTACAAGTTTAAACTTGTAAAGCAGTGCTTTGTTTGCAGCCTGCAAGTGCACAAAAGATTCAAGTAAACGACTATTTTCTTCTCTTAACCGATTTATTTATGTTTCCAATAGCCTATGTTGGCCATCCAATTTATTCAAGTGTACCATTACACCTGGGATCATCATTGCAGCACGGTCACAACCAAATTAATCAACCCACTCAAAAAAGTCACACCTTTCACCCTGCAAATCAATTCAGAAATTTAGTAAGTAAACCAAAAGCACAATACACTACACTTATCACTAACCAAAAACAAGAATATATATAAAAGCCCTATGTATATTCAAGAGACACTCACACAACTCCCAGGACATCGCAAAAACCGTCCTCTAGGGTTTTGTTGTGTACGTGAAGTGAACATACGGACAGTGGAGCCACAATGACATAGTCGTCCAGGTATTTCCAACCCTCATTCGTTCCTATGGCTGCGGCAGGTACTCGTGGAACTCGATTCCATCCCCAAACACCCCTAACTGCAAATAATTGCAAAAATCAATTTTAAGCAAAAAGAGAGAAAAGGAGTAATCAAAATTAAACAACATATTAATAACGTACCTTATATATGAATTTGAACACTTCAAATGCGTTGAGATTGAAGATGACGCTCGGATTTGGGTTGGTCGTCAAGAATAGAGAGAGAGAGAGAGAGAAAAAACCTAGGGAGATAGAGAGAGGCGGCCAAACATTACATGTGAGAAAAAACCCTACTTTTGGGTAATTCTCAGATACTAATCCGACGGCTATGGTTAAATGAAGATCAACGGTTGGATTTAATTGAGTGCGCGGGTAAAATAGTAATTCGACGTAATCGGATAAACCGAACTGGATATTGAATTATTGGGCTGAAACCCAAATTAACACCCCAACCCACAATAATTTTATTGGCTCCATTATTTAATTTCCCCAAATTGACAATTGGGCCTAATTTTAATTGGGGCTACCGAACTGAGCCTAAGAATAAAGGTCAGTTCAAACTTATCCATAAAAAATAAAAATAAAAAATATCGAATTAAGGTGTGAAATGGTGTGTTCACACGATACTAACCTCCTTGATAAACGGCCTAATTCAAGGGGCAGTTATGGTATAAACATACTTAATGGTAGTCATTGAATAATGGGTCTAGAAAATTCAAATTTGTAAGGGTGTACAAAACTAGATCTTATCTTTCCATTAAACAAGATACTAATAAATTTTAGTACTATATGTATCATTGATGTGACTTTTTTTTTTAAAGGTGTGTGCGCGGCCTAATTTTTAAATTGGCTAGATGTGATAAATAGATATTCATATATATGGATATTTTTTTATTTTATTTTTTTATTTTGAAGCTGTTGTTGGTTTTTGAAAACCTTAACTTTTGTGAATCAATAAGCATTGGATTAAAACATAATATGCATGGACGACTTATTTGTTAATTTGTTAATCGGACTCTGCAATTAGTGAGCGTGATTGACCCTCTTGAATTTGGCAAATCGTATGCTCATTTGATTTGATTTTCATCGTATACTATGTTTAATGATAGTTTAAGGTTGTTCTAAATTTAGTTGGATCACTATTTCGTACCATTATACCCTGTACTGCATTCATGTTTATTTGATAGCTTGTGATCGAATTTAGATTTACCTTAGCCTAATTGTTTCTTCAAAAAAAAATATATATATAATAAAAATAGGCTGCCACTTAATGAAAGATAATTAACTAGGTCTAAGGGTGAATTCATCATAATTTTAAAGAAAATTCTTTCACAACAAATATCACTCCTCATTTTTATTTTTTTATTGAATTGATTGACTAACAGAGATCATTCTTCATATGTAGTACTCATTTTGGTTTACTCTTACTGTTTAGAGAGTTTTTCATATTGGATTTCTATGAAACATAGTCTAACTAAAACTAAGAGTATACAATTGAAATTACAGTGTTGCCAACAATTTTATTTACTAATTTAAACTGAGGGTTTCTTGTTGGATTATTGTTTAGAGAGTTTTTCATAAAAGAGAGAAATTAAGATGTGCTAGAAATGTAACCTGGATTAGTTTCTTCAGAGCTTGACTAATAAATATAAAATAATGATTTAGAAAATTTAGAAATTAATGTATTTGATTTCTATTTAATAGATCATTTATTAGGATCTGGATATAAACAAAATGACTACCTTTCAAGTGGAACGCTTGTTTTTTTTCTTCCAAAATGTGTTTGTCTTGCTTTTCAAAAAGTTAGTAAATTTTCAACAAAGTCAAACCTAAGATGGCACATTTTATGTTGTTTCTTCATAAATGAAGACAAGTAATTTTCATTTTAAAAACGAAACCAAACATGCCCGTAGTGTTTTACTCTGCATAATGCATACCTTACACTACAGGACCTTTTCAATTACTCCATTTACGTAAATTTTAATTGTAAACACAGGCTAATTTATTTAGCAAAAATTATGGATTATTCAATCACAACATATATTACATATTTAACTCTAACTATGGGACTTATTTACATTAATAAATATAGCTTCAATTGCACACAAGAATAAAGTAATCAAAGGAATTATATGAACAATTAAACATCTTCCTCATCAGTTAAAGTAAAATAAAATTCTTACTTAACACAGTTTACGATCAAATGTCACAATTAACTTTTTTTGTGTTTGACTTAATAACTTTATAAGGGTCTGGTCTTCATTTTAATAACTTTATAAGGGTCTAGTCTTCATTTATTAATTACTATTATGTTTAACACAACCAAGATTGAATTTTTGATAATTGTACACAAACTGAAAAAAATAAAAGAAATCATCTTTAATTTTCAATACATAACATTTTTTTCTCCTTTTGATAATTAATACTCGACATAACTGCAGTTAGCCTTTTACTTATAATAAATATATGCTTAGTTAGAACACTGGCATTAATCAATCTCTAAATCTACTAAACAAGCAGGCAGCATCTTCCTTAAAATAAAGTACCAATCTATAAATCTTCTATCTCCTCAAGTGAAGAAAATTGTGCATCGAGTCGAGAAAGAACTTCCTCATCAATCGTACCTGGGGTAACCCACTTCGGTGGAAAACAATAGGATCGATTTTCAGTCGACAAATCACAATCAGGATCCATTTCTCCAGATAATAAAACACGACAGGGTTCCGTTTGGCGCGCATTACTATTCCACCCAAAAATCTGAGATGCCATCTCCCAACATGCTTTCAAGTCCTCTTCATTTCGAGCTTTGTTCAATTTATCGCTAAGATCAGTTAAAGCTAAAGTTCTTTCACCCTGCGAAGATTTGAACTTCTTAGCTTTCTTCTCATCTCCTTCAGTATCGCTAAGCTCGTTAGTATCATCAACTAACTCAAACTTCTCATGTTTCCTCAATTTATGATCAATAATGTATTGGATTCTCTTTTTGAAGTTTTCAGTTCTAACTGTATTTGATCTGAGTTTCAGTACCAAATCTTGCACTGTTGTTTCAGAAGACTTCTCATTTTGAATTTGTTCATTAGGCGCGGATTTAACCGAAAAGATGTTCTCTAATAGAGTTACATTTTGCATGTAGCGGTCAAAAGCTTCAGTTTCTGCTTCGATATTTGCATCTCTGGATTCTTTCAATTTCAAGAACCTCCATTCGTTTATAACTTGTGCATCCTGCGAAAAGTTCCAAAAGGGAAGCATTCATAAGTTAATGATCAAGTTAATGCCAGTTTACCCCCTTGTGAGAGTGTAACACACTCGCCAAATTAAGAGTGGGCATACAAAGTGTTGTGTAAAAAGACTGAAATACCCTTAGGGGGTAAAGTGTCACATTTATCATAACACAGGAGCTAAAGTACCACATTTATCACAATACAAGGGTAAAATGCAAAATTTATCATAACATGGGGGGAGGGGGGGGTGTAAAAGTGCCAGATTGATAATAACACGGGGTAAAGTGCCACAATTATAAGTTGACTGAGTCAAAGTATAGTATATAAGAGGGGTAATTTTGTCAAACCGTATTTCTTTGTTAAGTTTAAAAATGTCAGGGAGACAGTGTGACACATTTATAAGATTATAGGGAGTAAAGTGCTCTTTTTCAAATCACAGGGGGTAAATTGAACATATGTAAATCACAGGGGGGTGCCATTAGCTCGTTAATGATCAAATAAACAAAATGTAGTGCATTAGTTATATCTCTACCTTTCTGGTCAATGGCTTCCTAGCTCGAATTGGTGTCTGTAAATTACTGAACTGTGAGAAGTTGTTGGAAAGCTGACGAAGTCTTTGAGAATTCCTGAAAAATATGACAACAGAAGATGCAACGCAGTTGATTTTAAATTTTATTAAGTAATTGCTTGACGCTTTCTAAACATATCAGAGAATTTGCTAGCACCTAAAAGGTATACTTGAAAAGAATCAATATGAAATTTGAAATATTTGTGGTAGTTTTTTATTAAAAAAAATTATGTGCATTTATGTTCACAACTTACCCAGAATGAGATGTATCAGTTGATTGTTGTTCAAATAGAGGAGAGCTCGAAGAGGGTGCCTTATCTGGAAACGACGAGTTGCCCTTTAAAACTGCAAAACCCATAATCACTGGTTTCAGTTTATGTATAATAAAATATATAAGGATTGGTTTTATAATCCTTGAATAAGAAAAAAAAACAATGCATTTGTTTTACAGTAGCTCTTGTTTTAAAACGGGAAACCTTCGCCCACGGGGAAAATTACTTGTAGTTCTTAAAACATGTTTGCTTTGAATGATTATAACTTAATGAAAATAAGTTTTGCACTTTTGAAAACCCTTAAGTTCTGTTTCAAGAAAAGGTGGGCAAGAAAGTAAATCTGGAAAACAATCAGGGAATCCAACTTTACAGAATGCGGTTTACAAAATAGGCTTGATGAAAACTCATCAAAGAAAATAGTTTATGCTTGTGACCCTGAATGTTGCTCGAATTTGGGGAGGTCTCAGATGGGTTTTCTAGGGTTCCCATAATTTCTTATCTTCCTTCTTTATAATAATTTTCTTTTTTACTTGGACGCTCTCATCTAACAAATATGTTTTCTCAAATCTAGCAGCCATTCAAATTATAAAATCTCTTAAAATAAATGTAAATATAAGCACTTATCTTCCCACTTGAAAATAAATGTAAACATAGCTATAACAAGATTGCCACATGAAGGAATGTAGCCGACACTAAGATAGTTTTAAAACCTCATATTTTCAACACACTGCTTTTCCAAGACATTAGTATTGAGAGACACAGATAACCGTACCATGTATATGACATGGATTTTCAGCTTTAGCACAGCAGTTTTTGCATGATTGGTATGGACACCTGTATAGTAAATTAAACTCATTAAAAGACAAAAAAGTTAATGAAATATTGCAAGACACATCAAGGATATTGAATAAAGACTTATTCAAAGAATTCAATGGGAAAAAATGAGGAAAATAAGAAGCAAAAACAGCATCAGTAACGAAACAGTGCGTCCATGCATATTCTAAGATCTCATTATTATGGAACCTATTGGAATAATACAGTCTACACAATTTACAGCACATATACCCAGTGTCAGTTTCAAAGGCAGAAAAGATATATTCTCAGATGGCAGAACTGAGTTTATAGATAGAGATATTTCAATAAAGGCCCTAGATAACCAAAAAAAGCTTTGCTACTTCAGGCTCAATCCAAAAATATATTTTACTTGACAAATTCGAGTACATGGTTTCTACTCACACGTAGCATTACACTACCAAAAATGAAACATGTCTCCATAAAGGAATGAGTTCTCAGCTGCAGTGAGGTTCAAGTCACTATTGTAGTTTAGAACGAACTATCTTTTCACCATTCTACTTCAAAAGCACATCATAAATTAAATGCATCATGTTTGACAACCAACAGAAACAACATGATGCACGACAATACAAAAGCCAAGGATCATAATAAATAACTTTTCAAGAAAATGATTTCAATGATTTCCCCAGCCTAGAGAAGTATAGAACCCATAAAATGCATAGCATGTAGCTTTCAAATCTCAACTTATATCTTTGAAACTCAAATTGCAGGGCTTATTCTCTAGTTCAGAAGATTGGATCAAAAGAAACCAGTCAAAATTACGAGAAACATTAATGTCATTGCATCTCATTTATATAAACAGTTGTGCAAGGTGACATTCTATTGCATGTTATTGCATTTTAGTGAACGAGTGACACATGTCCTTTTATGTATCGCAACTCAGAAGACTGAGAGATTTGGCAAACACATCATGTGGGATGTGAGCACCAATCATATCTGCACCTCTTACTCTACACATTAAAAATTAGTTTTGCAAAATTTGCTTTTGATTAGCAAAAGAGAACTAGATCCTGCTAATCCAAGTAAAGGAGCACAAGTCAATCTAATACAGTAGCAAATAGTATAATAATAGCTCAAGTACCACACTTGTTTCTTTGGCCATCCTCAAAACATCACAAAAATCAACCCCCTAAACCCATACACCGAGGATTTCCAGGAACTCTATTTTACAATCTAATATTATAACAGAGACATATCAAGACGTCATCATCATTCCTAACATATAACAGCAGAGTTCATTCATATCTGCATCATGCCTCTCTAAATAACGTAAAATTGAAGTGGAAGCTTAAACTGCAAAAAAACACAACGTATGCCCCATGTAATTGAGGTACAACTTCAGGAAGCACGACGTACAACAATCGGATGCATCGATAATAATTAGTATTTGGAATTCCACCAACTAATTACACACACAAAACTAAACGCTAACAGAACGAAAAACGATAGGAAATCGGATAAGGGCAAAAGGAAAGGGGGTTTCTGACCTAGAGCGAGCGACGTTGCCGCACTTGATGCACTTAGGTTTGTTGAGGCCGCGAAGGCTTCTCGATGCATTGGAGCCTGACGGAGTTCCCACGGCAGCGGCGGAGGTTGTGATGCTTTTCACCGGCGATAACGCCGCCATTTTCACAGTTGCTGAGGGCGGGGCTTTGCTCTTAAAAAATTTCAGTCTATTTCGAAATTCTGGTGTTCAAAATATTTCTGCAATTCTTTTCGCTTTTCTTTTTTGTAGAATTTGTCGGTTTCGAATTGATGTTTGGGTCAAGTTATATCTAACCACTGTATGTTTGGGCCTTGGAGTCGGTGGTACTGGACTGGACGACTTATCCATAAACAAAATGGGTCGGGCCGGGTCTTATCAAGATCTTTTAGATGTTAATGTTAAGTTATAAATTTAGTTAGGGTTGTGAATGGGTCTGATCAGATCGGGTTCGTCCAGATCCGATTCCATTGATATTGGATCAGATCCTGTCAGATTCGGATCTTGTTCGGATTGTGCTCGGACAGAATTTTGAAATTCAATGGATCTTGGTCGGATTTGACCGGATATCGGATCTTTTTCGGATCCAAGTTTTCATTTAAAAAATTACATTAATATTTTTTTCTGAAACTAGTTTATTAACTTTACAATTTTTTTAAATTTTAGCTCATATGTTCAAACATCCTTTATTAATATTCATATTTTTAGATGAAAATATTGATTTAAATAAATTTATTAACGAGTTTTACATTACTATCATCTTAATTGTCAGTGAAATATTATTAATGATACTTACATTTATAAAATATTATATATATATATATATATATATATATATATATATATATATATTTATATATCATTCTTTTTATTTTTTATCGGATACAGATTTTAATTAACAAATTGGATCGATCTAAATCCATATTCGCTCCATGTGTTTCGGATTACGGATCTTTATAATCGGATCAGGTCCATCAAGTCTCTAATCGGACAACTATCCTAATAAATCGGACTGGATTCAGACGGATCCGGATTGAAATCCGCCCCATTGACAACCCGGATTCAGACGGATCCGGATTGAAATCCCCCCGATTGACAACCCTAAATTTAGTATCTTAGCATTTAATGGTTTTAAGTGCCTTAATCAATAGTATCTTAGCATTTGCTAAAAAGATTTTGGCTCTTTTAGTGATTGCTATGTGGTCCTTCTTTATAGTACTAATGTATTGGTAAATATCGCCATCACCAGATAACAAGACTTCTATCTAAAATTGAAGTAAATCCTAACAATTAGCAAACAATATATATTTTCCAACATTGAGAAGATAAAACAATTCTAATCAATACCAAATACCTAGAATTATATATATCCAACAATCTGAAACTCAAATAAAAGAAATCAGATTTTTTATTTGCATATATATATATATATATATATATATATATATATATATATATAAATAAAGGAACCAATTTGAGTTGAGAGAATTGAGTTTCAATGGCAACCTTCATTGAACATTGTCAAATTCACCCTTCAACAACCACTGATGATGATAATCTATCACTTCCCCTAACACATTTCGACATACCATACTTACTCTCGATTCCAACCGAACGACTTCTTTTCTTCGGATCCCATGATCGAAATCTCGTTTCTCGAAAAAAATTGTTCCTAACCTCAAGAAGTCCCTTTCCCTCACTCTAATATACTTCCTTCCATTAGCCGGAAACATAATTATCCCTTCAAACTTGGACAAGCCCGTAATTCGTTACGTGTCGGGTGACTCCGTTTCTCTTACAATCGTTGAATCTGATAAAGATTTCGACTATCTTACAGGAAACCATCAAAGATTAGGCGATGAATTTTACGCTTATGTCCCTCGTTTGCAACAAACAACACGTACTTCCGACTTAGATGTTGTGATTCTTGTCTTATCAATACAAATCACATTGTTTCCGGAAAAAGGTATATGTCTTGGTCTGACTAATCATCATTCAATTATGGATGAGTGTAGCACTATTCATTTTGTTAAAACATGGGGGTTTTAGTAAATTTGACGAAAATAGCGACGTAATAGACGAAAAATCATACCCGTGTTTGGATAGAAGTATCCTTCAAGATCCAGAGGGATTAGATTCGGTAGCATGGGGTTTAGTGAAGAAATCGAGGCCTTTCCCTGTAGAGATCGACTTTTTAGCACTTTTAGCTTCTTTCCGTAATAAAGTTCTTGCAACGTTTTTCGTGACACAATCTGATATCGAAAACATTAAGAAATATTTTATGTCTAAAAGGACAAATATTTGTTACATTTCATCTTTCACTGTAATTTGCGCGTATGTTTGGACTTGTTTGGAAAGAACGACGTCTGTTGTTGGGGTGAAGGTGGATGATAACGTGACCTTATACTTCCCTTTCGCAGCAAATTGTCGGACAAGATTATCTCCGGTTTCTTTACCATCTACTTATTTTGGAAATTGTGTTATATGTTTGATAGCGGAATTAAAACATGGAGAATTGATAGGAGATGAAGGTTTCTTGATTGCAGTGGAAACTATTGAGAAAGCTATTGGGAAAACTTTGTGTAGTGAAAAAAGTGTACTGGAATGTGCAGATTGGCCAATGGATTTCATGAGATTTAAGGGGAAAAGGGTTATATCAATGGGAGGATCACCAAAATTTGATGTATATGGAGTAGATTTTGGGTGGGGAAGATTGAAGAAGTATGAGTTTGTTCATCTTGAGTTAACTTTGTGTAGATCAAGGGAGTTTGAGGGAGGATTTGAGATTGGATTGTTGAGGAAAAAGAACAAGATGGATGCTTTCGAAGATGTTTTTACTCGGGGCCTTAAAACAAGAGAGTTCTTAGGTTAGCCTTTTTTTTTTAACTCTTGATTGAAATCATATTTATTAAAATGGTTATTGACCGTCTTTGTCATTCCATTATCATCAGAGTTCTTCGACACCACAATGATGCTAAAAAGTAATTCAGTAGCACTTAGTAGCAACAAGAAGGAGGGGGAATCTAAGGTTGAAACTAAAGAAAATCTGAAGCACATGTTAGATATTCCGAAGAGTTGTTTTCTTAACATCACCTTTATATTGCTTGTAATTTTTATAATTTTAAGCACAAGGTCACGGAGTTAACTTTATCAAGGCACCCGTGCGACACCTAGCCTCGACTTTACAACAACTTGTCGATTCTGCCTCGCGGTTGGCTAGGCTCAGCCTTACTCTCATCCCGAAGATTGGTGTGTTGAAGGAAATGGCTAGAATGGCTAACATTTTGCACAACACTTAGAGAAATATTTACTTGAAGAAGATTGTTGGATTATAAGTTGGATGTTGGATGATTACAAATGAAATGAGGGTCCTATTTATACTAGTTGGCATCCCTAATGGATGACCAAGATTATTTCTATCTAAGGCTAATAATCGCTATCTAGAAGGTTCCTACACTAGAACATTCTACAAACTCCTTATTACAACTTTCTACATTATTCTAAAAGGTTCTAAAATATTTAAAGTCTTCTACACTTCTCTAAGGTATTCTAGGATGGCCCAGAATTTTTCGCAACCTTCTGCCCAAGGGTAGAACCTTCCGAAATGCTCCGCACATGTGTAGACTTTTCTAGACCCATCCCAAATCGTGTAGAACCTCTGGGAGATTTCTAGAAACCTCCACTCCCACACTTGTTTGCCCCATTGGCCTGCTCCATGGGATGAGCCGGATTGGCTAGTTTGTCCCGTAAGTTGTCCCATAGGTTGGGCCGCTCTACGAGCTGCCCGTGCCGCGCTTCTGCCTTGTCCTGGGTAGGCCATGTCACCTACCTGGATGCCCGTCCCTGCTGCCTGACCAGCCCGGCCACCTGTCTGGCTGCCAAGGTCATCCACTGGGCCATCTGTCTGTGCGAAGTCTCGCCCCAGCTTGGCTACATGCTCCTGCAAATCCTTCGGTATGTCCCGTCTTTATCATTTCATCATCATAAAAGTTCTTCGACATCACCCGGTGGACGGGAATGTGGCTCGGGGAGCCCGAGATGGGACATACTGAAGGATTTGCAGGAGCATGTAGCCAAGCTGGGGCGAGGCTTCGCACGGACGGATGGCCCAATGGATGACCTTGACAGCCAGACAGGTGGTTGGGCTGGCCAAGCAGCAGGGACGGGCATCCAGGTAGGTGACATGGCCTACCCAGGACATGGCAGACGCACGGCACGGGCAGCTCATAGAGCGGCCCAACATATGGGGACAACTTACGGGACAAACTAGCCAACCCAGCTCATCCCATGGAGCAGGCCAATGGGGCAAACAAGTGTGGGAGTGGAGGTTTCTAGAAATCTCCGAGAGGTTCTACACGATTTGGGATGGGTCTAGAAAAGTCTACACATGTGCGGAGCATTTCGAAAAGTTCTACACTTGGGCAGAAGGTTGCAAAAAATTCTAGGCCATCCTAGAATACCTTGGAGAAGTGTAGAAGACTTTAAATATTTTAGAACCTTTTAGAATAATGTAGAAAGTTGTAATACGGAGTTTGTAGAATGTTCTAGTGTAGGAACTTTCTAGATAGCGATTATTAGCCTTAGATAGAAATAATTTTGGTCATCCATTAGGGATGTCAACTAGTATAAATAGGACCCCCATTTCATTTGTAATTATCCAACATCCAACTTATAATCCAACAATCTTCTATCAAGTAAATATTTCTCTAAGTGTTGTGCAAAATGTTAGCCATTCTAGCCAATTCCTTCAACACACCAATCTTCAGGATGAGAGTAAGGCTGAGCCTAGCCAACCGAGAGGCATAATCGACAAGTTGTTGTAAATTCGAGGCTCTGTGTCGCACGGGTGCCTCGAGGAAGTTAACTTTGTGACCTTGTTCTTAAAATTATAAAAATTACAAGCAATATAAGGGTGATGTTAAGAAAAAAATACCTAACATGTGCTATAGATTTTTTTTAGTTTCAACCTTAGATTCCCTCTCCTCCTTGTTAGAGTCTTCCTTCGAACCATTCTTAGTACTTTGAACCTTAGATTGCACTTTCTCGTTGTCAGATTCTTCCTTCGAACCATTCTTGGCTCCCACAACCTTTGACTCCTCAAACTTTTTAGACTCAACTTTGTGTCATTATTAATTCCCTCAACCTTTAAACCATTTTTAGTTTCTCCATTACTTTCAACATTAGACTTTTCATCCTTGTTAGATTCTTCTTTCGAAGCATTCTTGGTTACCTCAACCTTTGATCCCTCTACCTTTTTTGATTCTTCATTTGTGTCATTCTTAGTAACTTCTTCACATTCAGTCTTGTTACAATTTTGCTCCACCTCTAATTTTGATACCCATTGGTGAAATAAAATTATACCTTCATGAAAGGTCACAAACATGTTAGATATTTCAGATGATTTCAACTCTTGACAGGAATCATATTTCTTCAAATGGTCATTGATCGTCTTAATCATTCCATCATCGTAAGAGTTTTTCGACACCACAACGATGCTAGCAAGCAATTCAGTAGCACTTAGTAGTAACGCTGCTTTAGAAAACTTTACCATTACTTTGCCACCATCCACCTTTTCATATTGATTTGTGATATTCTTCAAGATAAAGCTTGAATCTCAATCTCTTTTGAAACTTCCCATAAGTCTGTTTGCTAATGTAATAATGGACATCATCCTCTAGTAGACTATTATCAATATCATAAATATGTTTGAAACCGAGTATTTTCTCTCTTATTATCTTTTCTGTAAAATCTTAATTTATGTGCATCAATAAGTCTTAAAAGAATTTCAACTTGAATTATTACTTTACAGCTACAACTAAATAAATAATATTAGTCCACATACATCCAAGGACTAGAAATGGAAACAAACATATCTTCATTTGATATTCTAAAACTTTCAATCTCATATACTACCAAAAGAAGAAGTAAATCTAGAAACACACATGTTTAAGATCAAGAAAAGTAACAATAATTAACAACTTAAACAATAATCCAAAAGAGATAACAATAAGATCATCTTAAAAAGGTATAAAGCATTAACATAAACTAGTCCAACTAGCCATATTTAATAACATAAACATCTGTTAATCTAACCTTAAAATCCGCAAAAAAATACCATGCATTGATAAACAATTACATGCACAGTAATTAATTATCAACAAAAAAGCACAAGTAGATAACAAGAAGTTTTCTTCTACTTTCCTGCAATAAAAAACAATTAAAACAGTAAGTAATTCATCATTGAGCTAAGACAAACACAATAAAAAAAATTGGCATAATAAAAAATATTGATTGATAAAATCAACAAATTTTGACAACAAAGTGTTACCACCATCTTCATCAGGGTTTTTGGCATCCTCCCATTCAGATTTATCTTTAGTTTCAACCTTAGATTTCCTCTTCTCCTTGTTAGAGTCTTCATCCGAACCATTCTTGATGCTTTCAACCTTAGATTGCACCTCCTCTTTGTCAGATTCTATCTTTGAACCATTCTTGGTTCCTTCAACCTTTGACTCCTCAATATTTTTAGACTCAACTTTTGTGTAATAATTAATTCCTTCAACCTTTAAACCATTCTTAGTTTCTCCATTACTTTCAACCTTAGAGTTCTTATCCTTGTTAAATTCTTCTTTCGAAGCATTCTTGGTTACCTCAACCTTTGGTCCCTCTTCCTTTTTTAATTCTTCATTTTTGTCATTCTTAGTAACTTTTTCACATTCAGTCTTGTTACAAATTTGCTCCACCTCTAATTTTGATACCCATTGGTGAAATAAAATTAAAGCTTCATGAAAGGTCAAAAACATGTTAGATATTTCAGATGATTTCAACTCTTGACAGGAATCATATTTCTTCAAATGGTCATTGACCGTCTTAATCATTCCATCATCATAAGAGTTATTCGACACCACAACGATGCTAGCAATCAATTCAGTAGCACTTAGTAGTAACGCTGCTTCAGAAAACTTTGTCATTACTTTGTCACCATCCACTTTTTCATATTGATTTGTGACATTTTTCAAGATTACGCTTGAATCTCAATCTCCTTTTGAAACTTCCCATAAGTCTGTTTGCTAATGTAATAATGGACATCATCCTCTAGTAGACTATTATCAATATCATGAATATGTTTTAAAACGTGTATTTTCTCTCTCGTTATCTTTTCTACAAAATCTTAATTTATGTGCATCAATAAGTCTTTCAACTTGTATTATTACTTTACAGCTACAACTAAATAAATAATATTATTCCACATACATCCAAGGACTAGAAATGGAAAAAACATATCTTCATTTAATATTCTAAAATATTCAATCTCATATACTACCAAAAGAAAAGGTAAATCTAGAAACACACAATTTTAAGATCAAGAAAAGTAACAATAATTAACAACTTATACAATAATCCAAAAGAGATAACAATAAGATCATCTTAAAAGGTGTAGCATTAACAACAAAAACAAGTCCAACTAGCCATATTTAATAACAGAAACATCTGTTAATCTAACCATAAAATCCGCCAAAAAATACCATGCATTGATCAACAATTACATGCATAGTAATTAATTATCAACAAAAAAGCACAAGTACATAACAACAAATTTTCTTATACTCTCCTACAAATAAAAACAATTAAAACAGTAAGTAATTCTTCATTGAGCTAAGACAAAAACAATAAAAAAAATTGGCATAATAAAAAATATTGATTGATAAAATCAACAAATTTTGACATCAAAGTGTTACCACCATCTTCATCAGGGTCTTTGGCATCCTCCAATTAAGATTTATCTTTAGTTTCAACCTTAGATTTTCCCTCCTATTTGTTAGAGTTTTCCTCCGAACCATTCTTGATTTTTTCAACCTTAGATTGCACCTCCTCTTTGTCAGATTCTTTCTTTGAACCATTCTTGGTTCGTTCAACCTTTGACTTCTCAATCTTTTTAGACTCAACTTTTGTGTCGTTATTAATTCCTTCAACCTTTAAACCATTCTTAGTTTCTCTATTACTTTCAACCTTAGATTTCTCATCCTTGTTAGATTCTTCTTTTGAAGCATTCTTGGTTACCTCAACCTTTGGTCCCTCTTCCTTTTTTGATTATTCATTTGTGTTATTCTTAGTACCTTCTTCACATTCACTTTTGTTACAACCTTGCTCATCTCTAATCTTGATGACAATTGGTGAAATAAAATCAGAGTTTCATGAAGGGTCACAAATATGTTAGATATTTTAGATGGTTTCAACTCTTGACTGAAATCATATTTATTCAAATGGTCATTGACCGTCTTTATCATTCCATCATCATAAGAGTTCTTCGACACCACATCGATGCTAACAAACAATTTAGTAGCACTTAGTAGTAACGCTGCTTCAGAAAGCTTCAACATTATTTTGTCACCATCCACCTTTTCATATTGATTTGTAACATTTTTCAAGAAAAAGCTTGAATCTGCAATCTCCTTTTGAAACTTCTCATAAGTCTATTTGCTAATATAATAATGGACATCATCATTTGAGATACTATTATCGATATCATAAATATATTTTAAACCGAGTACTTTCTCCCTCATTATCTTTTCTGAAAATCGTAAGTTCTATGCATCAATAAGTCCCACAAGTATTTTGATTGAAGGCCATCTACAAAGAATAAAAAATTAGCAAACCAACAAAAAATCAATAAGCAAACATACCATAAACATTTGTTGTAAATTTTCATTATACATTTAAAGAATATTTAGGGAAAACATATCATAATCAAATATGCAATCAAAGTATTTAAAAAACGAACTAATAGGTCTAAAAAAATACATATGGTTGTTGTGATAAATCAGTAAATGAATATCATATATTTTAGGGGTATTTACAATAAACAAAAATTACCACAAGATATATAAACCAACAAAAAAATTATCACTTGATTAAAAGCAACTACAAAGAATAAAAAATTACCTAGAACCCCACAAATAAAATGCTCTCTTTTACCTAGAACCATGAAACTGAGCAAAACTTATAACCAAAACATATAAAGTCACACAATATTTTGACTGTAACTATACTAAAACAAATCCAACATTCTACTCACATACATTAAAAAAAAAAAAAAAAAAAACCTTAATGTTATACAACATAGACTAGTAATAATGCTTTCATGCAATCAAAATATAAATGAACTCACAATAGAGAAATGCTTGGTGAATATCAACTTCAGAATATTTCAAAGTAAATCCTAGGTCAACTGAAAAGGTAATGTGAAATGAAATGGGTGGGAAGAGTAAATATGTGAAATGAAATGGTTACGGGCCAAAGTAATATTTCAAAGTAAAACTTTACCCTAGGTCAATTAGAAAAAAATCCATTTTAGTAGTGAAATGTGAAATGAAAATGGGCGGCCCAATTTTTACTTTGATAACATATGAAGTGCACTAAAATACATTCATTTTTTGAGTGCCAAAGAACATAGAATGGAAATTAAAAATACATGAGTATGAGAAAATAAAAGCTTTTTTCTTCTCTTGATTTCATATTTGGTGCACTCATATTCCAGAGAGTTGTTTTCTTACCATCACCCCCCGTATTGCTTGTAATTTTTATAGCCATAATTTTTTTTTCACCAGGGTCCTTATAAATTAATGAGTATTATTTAAAATATTATAAAAAAACCAGCAAAAAAAATTAAAAATATGACCAAACTAATTCAAACTCAAAATAATATTTTTTTTTACAAATGCCCACGTCGATTTGTCATAGACTAAAATCGTTGCATGATTGAATCATCTGTAATGATATCAAATACATATTTCTCTATATAAGTAATCATAGAGTCATTTAACCATTCATTTCCCATCCGATTCCTCAGTCGATTGTTTATATATTTCATAGTAGAAAATGACCTCTCCACAGACGTTGTAGGAACTGGCAAAATCATTGTCAATTTCAAAAGTAAAAATACAAGAGGATACACAATGTTCCTCTTTGTTTCAACTAATTCTCTAGCGAGATCACCAATTTCTTTTAATTTTGAGAACTCTTCATCTGGCCATATGTCGACAATGTAGTTTTCAAGTTGCATATCAAGTGCGAAGATATCCATATTAGAAAATTCGGATGGGTAAAATTTAGCCAAATCAATGAGACTTTCTTTATTGAAAGAAGAAAATGAATCATCTGGATTCAAGCAAGCAATACATGTAAGCAACGTTGAGTTCACCTCAGTAAAACGGCTATTTCCTGAAGTTGCATATCAATCACTTGATTAAAAATCGCTACATGAAAATGATTTACATTAGTGATTTGTTGAGCTTTGCGTCGAGATCTTCCTCGGGGTTTGAAGTTCTTATCCATGTTAGGGATACAAATATTTTGAGTAATACAAAATGAAGAAACCTCACCTAATAAAGATTCAAATCCATCATTTCTCATGTCTTGCAATCTTTTTTTGCATACTTTAACTTGGTTCATATCATTAACAATATCTTGGTCTTTCCTTTGCAAAAGGAAAAATCAAAAGCAATGAATATAATATGCCTTATATTTTTCTTTTATAATCAAACTCTTACTTGCACCATCATAACCTTGTCCACGCACTCTAGATAAACTAAGACCATGTTTTAAAAGTAAATTCTCTAGTGCAACTTTAAGTGATAATGAAGTTGTTTATGTAACATGAACAATTCCGAGCAATCTCTCCATGATAAATCCTTTTTTATCGACACAACGCAAAACAACACCCATTTGTTCTTTAGACATATCTCGTGATTCATCTACTAATATTGCAAAGTAATCATCTCCAAGATCATTAATGATAATATTACTTGTTTTAGTGGCTGCAACATTCACAATGTCCTTCTCAATGTCTGATAATGTCAATTTCAGATTCTTTTGAATTCTACCAACAACTTCTTTAATAACCCCATTATAATTTGCAAGAAAGTTCAAAAAAGTTCTATAAAATTTCCCCCTGTTGCTCGAATCATTGGATTCATCATGACCACAAAATGGTAAACCTTGACATAAAAGAAATCTTGTACAATCAATTGATGCAAGTAATTTAGTGCGATACTCCCTTTTCAGAAAAGCAAAATACAAAAACATCACTCCCTGATTGTTTTCCAATGTCGGGCTTAAACAACTAACAAGATAAACAAAATGTTGCATCATTCTAATGCTATATTCCAACCAATTACCATATATGTCGAACCAATCAGGACTAAATCAGCGCAAGCGTCCACCTATATTTTTTTGAGGAAAATTGTGCTTACGAGCTTGCCAAAGGCCTTTTTGGAGTTGAGCTCTTCTTATATCATATCGTTGATTTGCATCATATTCAGTAATCTTTTTACGTAATCTAGGGTTTACTACAAGATCACTTAATTCAATTCGACTCTTTTTAGATAATCGATTAACATAATTGTCAATAGAAGTTTCTTGAGTAGAACTCGAAGCTTGTTGCGTTGATGAGTCTTTCGATACTTTGGGTACTCTATCAACAAACTTGTCCATTATTTATATCTAGTAAAAATTAAGAATTAAATCTAAACTAAAAATTTCACTAGAAATAACATCTTATTTTTAAGGAAATACTAAATCAATATATTATCGAATCAAAGTAAAGTTAATCTTTATTCATAACTCTAATTTAGATATATTACAACTAAAAAGTATTAAATAATTAACTTGTATAAACATACATATTTCATACCTTATGTCTTCGTCAAGAATCAATGATTTCTCCCCTTAATATGAAAAATTCGATCCCAAATCTATTTTTGGTTGTAATTAATATTTTTGTTTTGCACGTTTTATTTAAAATAGGTTCTTTTGTGAGAATGGAGAAGAAGATGAAAGAAAGATTGATATGAAATTGGAGAGGCTCTTGATATTTAAAAAGTGTCAATCCCTAAAAAGTATTATTAGTGTCATAGTATGACTCAAATTACAAAATAAAAAATATGATGTCCACTTTGTAACTCTTAAATTTATCAAACTCTAATAAATATGGATCCCTTTTATTTAAAATTTAATTTTAATTGGGGGTCCACTAAAAGAAAATCGTAAGTTATCTTAAGTTTTATATAAATATATTAATATACCACATAGGATACATATATATACATGGTTTGGGAGCAAAATTTCAAGGGAGTCCATGCACCCCTTGCCAATAATATGGCTCCGCCACTGAATATGGGGTTGATGGAAAGAGGCCGATGCAGTTTTTTCTTATAATCCATAAGTAAAAGAGTTGTTTTCTTTCCATCACCACCATACTGCTTGTAATTTTTATACTAATCACTCTTCAAATCAAAAGAGTGTGCTTAATTAAAAAAAATTATAATGAATATCGGGATGATGGAGAGAGGCAGATGAAGTTTTCTATTGAAAAAGAGTGTATGAAAATTATTATGAAGTATTGGAGATAGAGGGGAATATATTGGAAAGGCAAATCCTTAATTTGTGGTGTCAATTGAATAAAGAATAAAGGTGTGTTCACACTTATCCATAAAAAAAAATAGAATTAAGGTGTGAAATGGTGTGTTCACGCGAGAAAACCGAGAAATTATGTAGTGCAGTCGCACCACGTCATCAAGTACACGTGGTGCAGTCTACCTCTACGCTTGTGACATGTGGAGTGATAATCCACATCACCCAATATTCTGGCAATGTGAACATATTTTTTAAATTCCTATTCTTTTGGAATATGGCCCATACACATAAGGTGATGTGGATTATCACTCCGCACGTCACAAGTGCATTGGTGAGTTGCACCACATGTACTTAATGACGTGGTACAATGGTTGCACTACATAATCTCTCGAGAAAACCTCCTTGATAAACGGCCAAATTTAAGGGGCAATTACGGTATAAATATACTTATAGGTAGTCATTGAATAATAGGTCTAGAAAATTCAGATTTGTATGGGTCATGTTGCACGGATACGGTGACACGAATACGATAACACGAATTTTAAAAAATTTATTGGATATGATACGACATGAATACGGATATAAATATATATATTTATATATTTATGCATATTCAAATAAATAAAATAACATATTTATATATTCATACATATTGAAATTGATCAAGTTAAGTTTCATAAGTACTAAATTACATAGACAAAAATTATTTAGTAATTTAATACTATTAAATATACATCATATTCATTATTTTCTTGTGTAATATAAAACATGTCATGTTATAGACAAATAATCTTGTATTGCAGTTGTATATAATACAAAAGTGGTTCGACGTCTTACATTGTCTTTACAAATTGTCGTGACTTAGCAAAATTCAGAATATGAAATGTGTTGGATATGCCTAAAGAAGTATCTGATACGTGTGTCCAATTTTTCCTTTTAATTAGGTTTACAGACACGCCGTGTGGAGTGTCGAATACATATTCCACGAGTAACCGAGGAAGTATCCGACATGGCATTTTATATTTCTTTGAAGTATCCGTGCATCATAGGTATGGGTGTAGAAAACGAGATTTTATCTTTCCATTAACAAATTATTATATATATATTTTCTGATCTACTACTGTGTATTTACAGCTCGGACCGAAGAGTGCAAATGGTATAGGTCCTCTCCAGTGTGATGTCTCCAGTAGGATTCGAACTTGAGTTTCATTTCTGGGGGTTGCAAGTCACTACCACTTGGCTCAACCACCTTGTGTAACAAATTATTATATTATATGTATCATAGATGTGACTTTTTTTTTGAAATGGGTAGATGTGATAACTTATAAATAGATATACATATATATATATGGATATCTTTCTTTTTTTTTTTTTTTTTTTTTTTTGAAACTTTTGTTTGTTTTGATATATACATATATATGGTTATTCAATGAATAATGGGATCACCTTAATACACATATCTCACACAAATTCAAAAGTCAAAACATCTTTTCATTCTTTATTCATTTGTAATTATGGCTTAAGCCTTCTTTAAGTATATATTGTATGTGGTACATTAGTGGAGACTTCTCCCAATAGTTAATAAATATAGTCACATCGACCAACTTGTGGTTATAAAAATTAATATTGATATATACTCAAGATAATATATGATAACGGTCATCTCTTGAGTATTTGATACCATACAATATAATGTAATTATCTAATTTAACAATTACGGAAAGACTTCAATGAGGGCCCTCAATCCTAAAAGAGTGATCTTGTAGCTAGTAAATCCAGCATCAAAGAAGAGTTTTACCCATTCTTTTTCGGTTCTCTCTTTTCCAGCTATCATCGTCATCATCTCCATGTCAAAGAAAAGTTGAGTTTCAACTTTTTCATGGTCTAATTTTTTCTTATCATCTACAATCATTTCAACAATAATAACCTTTCCTCCATTATCTTTGCTTGGAATTGCTTCTTTGCATTTCTTTAGTATTTTAACGCAATCTTCGTCACTCCAGTCATGTAATATCCACTGCGTGCGTATAATTTATAATTAAATCGACACAAGAAATACAATGATTAACATTATGTAAAATGAAATGCTACTCCTTGCCTAATTAGCAAAAATTCTCTATGTTATTTTTATCAGTGTTTTTAAAATCGGACCGGTCATTGAACCGGAAGCCCTACTGGTTACTGGTTCGATCGGTTAGATCGGGTCGACCACTGATTCGATCGGTATAACCGGTGTGACTTTATTATTATGTAATATTTATATATATATTTTTAGATTATCTAAAATATAATTATAATTCAAAAAATTATCATTCTTTGTCAATATAAATTTTTATTGTTTCATGCAAATAATCAAAATGTCTTAAAAATTAAGAACAATGTCAAAAATATAAGTCTCAAGTATCCCTCAAAGATACATACATTCAAAATAAGACAACAAAATTAAAAGTTCATCACATTTTCAAAGTTTTGGCTTGTTCATTTGGGTTCTATTGTTGTAACTTGATGTGTATATGGTAATTGATTTGCATAATTTCATACACAAAATAATATTATTCACAATAATGAGAAAATGGTTATGTACTTCTTTATGTAAAAAACATTGTAATATTGCATTGATTGTTCCTCATTGATTGTTAAAACACTAAAATAATGAATGTTATTCCAATTAAAGTATATAAATGTAATTCTATTAAATGTTAAACAAGAGTTCAAATAAATAATAATAACAAAAAATCTCTAAATTTAAAAAAAAAAAATTTAAGTAAACCACTGGTTCACTGGTTTTACCGGTTCACTGGTTTCACCGGTTTTGGAGCCGGTTTTACCGGTTCGAACTGGTTAATTAGGAGACTGGTTTTTAGTGGTAAATCGGACCGGATTGGGGACCGATTAGCGGTTAAACCGGGCCAACCGGCCGGTCCGGTCCGATTTTAAAAACACTTATTTTTATTAGCAAAACTCCTCTCTGCTATTTTTTACTAGGAAAAAAATTATTCCCAAGTCGGGTACATATATTGCAGGAAAACTGACAATTTTGCCCCACCATAAAATGCAAAACCACCTCTATTCACCTAAAATATTGACAAAAATTCCCCTGTTAACTTTGAAAATTTGCATTAACCCCCCATTCACTTAAATCTTTTGACAATAATCTACCTATTGGTTTACGAAGAAATTTCAAACGAGATTTTTTGCTAATAAAAATAACACAGGAGAGTTTTGCCAATTATGTAAAGCACATAGGGTATACTTGCAATTAACTCTTTAGTGTTAATAAGATCTCACTTCATACCTTCAAGAACACTGCATCAGCTCTAGGAATCGAAACAAACATATCTCCAACTACAAAGCTCAACTTTTCATCCCCTTTTAGACCATCAATGACATGTTCAAGTTCAAGCACAACACACTTCAAGCCGGGGCATGCCTTAACCATAACCTTAGCCATACCTCCCGTGCCGCCTCCAACATCGACCATCGATTTTAATCCATCAAACACTTGTTTACAATCTTTAATAAGTAAATTAGCCACAAATTGTGAATCACTAGTCATGGCCTCATTAAAAAACTGATTCACCCTTGGCTCCTTGATAGCTTTCTCCCAAAATGTCCTCCCGTGAGCGGTTACAAACGCCATTGGACTATCATCTTGAAACCATTCACCTAAATGGTGCCATGGATCTACTACAACGGGGTCGAGCATGGCTAGCACAAACGGTGCCATGCTCGATGGCCCGTTTTTCAAGAGGAGACGAGAGGATGGTGTGAGCCAATAGCCCTCCTCGTCCTTTTCAGAGATGTTGACCTTGACGAAGAACTTGGAATGGATTAGAATTCGCATTAAACGATAGATATGATGGGATTTTGCTTTGTTGATGGGGAGGGCGTTTATTAAGTCGGAAAGTGTTATTGGTTTGTTGTGTTTGTGGATGATATCTGGTATGTTTAGTTGAAGTGCACATTTAAGAGACATGGAGTTTACAAAATTAAAGATGTGGTTCCATACATGAGCTTGGGCTTCAAGAAGTTCATCAGAGGATTGTAAGCCATTGAGCAATGTCATTTTTTGGAAAATGAAATTCTTATTATATTTTATTTGTGGGTTTGCAATTGATTTCATTTACATTATATAGAAGCATGGAAAACTATTGGCCTTCTTAAAGATGTGATTTCAGTAAAAGTTTTAGCTAGTACAGTCCGAAGTGGGCTGAAGATTAATTTCATAACAAAATTCACAATTATATCCTTCAGCAACTCCTTTTTTTTTTTTTGTTTTTGGTATTTACGCCTTTATGAACTAATTTATTTCAAAGCACTATTAGACACATTACATGAATGCATTTTCTTGACAATCAGTGATATGGCTGATTTCCATAGTAGGGCATCGAATCGTAAAGAAAAAAATGAGATAAAGGGCCTTAGGAAAGAGGATGGGTCTTTGTGTCGTAATGACTTGGAAAAAGAGAAGGTAGTGGGTGACTACTTTAGAAACATTTTTACCTCGGCTAGGCCTTCGGATGACGAGCTTGAAACGATTTTGGATGCGTTGAGCCCACGGGTGAGTGTCGACGACAATCAGTTTCTCCTTCAGCCCTATTCCGCGGAAGAGGTAACCCGAGCCATTTTTTCTATGCACCCTCTTAAATCCCCTGGCCCCGATGGTTTTCCCCCTTTATTTTTTCATAAGTACTGGCATATTATTAAGAATGATGTGATTTGTTGGGTGCTTAATTTTCTTAACAACGGGTCTTTTGATGATAGCTGTAATTATACGAATATAGCCCTTATTCCTAAATGCCCCAAGCCTGAGAATATGACCCAGTTTCGCCCTATTAGCCTTTGCAATGTCGTGTATAAAATCGCTTCAAAAACAATAGCCAACCGTCTCAAACCTATCATGAACTCTACTATCTCCGATACCCAATCCGCTTTTGTACCTGGCCGCCAAATCACAGACAACGTTCTAGTGGCTTACGAAATATCACATTATATGAAAAGGAAAACTAAGGGTGAAGTGGGTCAAATGGCCATAAAGTTGGATATGAGTAAAGCCTACGATAGAGTAGAGTGGGGGTTTCTGAAAGCTGTGATGACCAGGTTAGGCTTTAATTCTCGTTTTGTTGATCTTATCATGACTTGTGTGACCTCGGTCACTTATTCTTTTGTGCTTAATGGTTCGCGATTTGGGTTTGTTAAACCGGAAAGGGGGCTCCGTCAAGGAGACCCTCTTTCCCCTTATTTGTTTCTTTTCTGCGCAGAAAGCCTTAGTTCTTTGATTTGTCAGGAAGAAAATAGGGGCAATCTCGAAGGCATCTCTATATGCAGGGGAGCTCCAAAAGTGTCTCACCTCCTCTTTGCAGATGATACTCTTATTCTTTGCCAAGCTTCTCAGAATGCAGCCAATTGTATACGAAACCTCCTTAATGTGTATGGGACAGCTTCGGGGCAACAAATTAACTTTGAAAAATCAAGTGTTGTTTTCACTAGAAACACATCTGAGGATACAATCAGCACCATTCTTGCGGCCCTCCCAATCCGAAGAGAACAAAAACATGGAAAATATCTTGGTCTTCCTTTGGTGGTTGGAAAGTCTAGAAGGGAAGTGTTTGACTACATCCGGGAAAGGGTTTGGAGTAGACTACAAGGATTAAGAGTAAAATCGCTATCTAAAGCTGGTAAAGAAGTTTTAATCAAATCAATTATTCAAGCCGTCCCATCCTATTTAATGTGTTGCTTTAAGTTACCGGGCTATCTTATTAAGGAAATCGAATCTATGATTTCTAGTTTTTGGTGGGACGAAAGGGATACTCGAAAGATTCATTGGATAAGATGGGATCTTCTTTGTAGAAGCAAGAGAGATGGGGGGCTGGGCTTCCGTGACTTAAACGCATTCAATACGGCTTTACTAGCTAAACAGGCATGGAAAATACTCACAACTCCGGAGAGTCTTTTGAGTAGAATTTTTAAGGCGCGATATTTTCCTAATTGTAGTATCCTAGATTCCTCCCTGGGGTCGGCCCCTTCTTTGACATGGAGAAGTATATGGGGTTCTTTGGATACACTTTCGGCGGGGCTCAGATGGAGAGTGGGTGATGGAAAATCGATACGCATATGGTGGGACCATTGGCTTCCTAAACCCGATTCTTTCAAAATTAGTTCAGCGCCTAGGATATTACCGCTGGATTCATTGGTCTGTGAACTTTTTGATTCGGATCACCATATATGGGACGCGAATTTAATTAATACGCTTTTTGATGCATCGACTGCCAAGACTATTATGTCTATTCCTCTTGGGGATTTTTCACTCCCAGATAGGCTCATTTGGCACTATGAAAAAACTGGGATGTATACGGTTAAGTCGGGTTATCACTTGAGTCGTGAGTTAAATAAAGCAGAGCAAGATTCGGACTCTAGTCAGCCACCAACTAGGAACTGCTCTTGGATCTGGAAAGCAGCAGTACCACCAAAAGTTAAAATGTTTATTTGGACTTGTTGTGTGCAAGCGCTACCTGTTCGTGAACGTCTCCTCAAGAGGAAAGTGTTAATAGACGATACATGCTCTCGGTGCGGAACTAACTCGGAATCCATCTTACACGCTCTTGTCCAGTGTCCGTATGCTTTGCAAGTTTGGGCAGCTGCTGGAATTTCGAGTTCATTACTTCATACGACAACAACAGATCCGGAGGATTGGATAAGAGGAATATATAATAAGGTAAGCTCTAAAGATTTCAGTTTTATTGCTATTATAGCCTGGTGGATTTGGTATAGTAGGAATAAAAAGCTTTGGGAGAATCTTGAGTTTTCTCCACATGAAGTTATATCCTTTGCTGGGGATTTTCTCAATCGGTTTAACGGTTCAACTGTGAACTTTCGGGCACCATCCTCTTCTCGGGCTGATTCTCGTTGGTCGCCTCCGCCGCCTAGTTCTATTAAAATTAATGTTGATGCTGCGATCTCGGGGGACGGCAACTCGGTTGGTATTGGTATTATTGCGCGCGATAGCCAAGGTACATGTGTTGGCTGGAAATCTTTTACGGTGCCTTTTCCTCTTGACCCGGAATCGGCGGAAGCTATGGCAGCTCTTAGAGGCCTTGAGTTTGGTATCAATTCTGGTTGGCACAAGATTCTCTTGGAGGGAGATTGTATTTCAGTTATTAGGAGCATCTCTAATCAGGCAACTTCCATGGGACACTTGGGCGTGATACATGAAAACATCAAGACTTTAGGAAGACAACTTTCTCATTTCCAAGCTCTTCATACGTTCAGAGAATGTAATAAGGCGGCTCACCTTTTGGCCAAATTAGCTTGTTCTCTTTTCTCTTTTTCTGCTGATCTTCCCAGTGAAGTTCTTAACATTGTAATGCTTGACATTCCTTGATTCACCTATATTATGTCTTGGGGTCTTCTCAAAAAAAAAAAAAAAAAAAAAAAAAAGTGATATGGCTGATTTATTAAAAAAAAAAAAAGAGTTTGTGATATGGTTTCTTAAGAGGAACATAAGTTAAAATAAATTACTCATATATTCAATTCGACTGTTCAATCAGGCAAAGTTTGCATGAATTTGGTCACTAAACATAATAAACCAAACTAGAACATTAATATATATTGATTTCGGGGAAAATGCATATTACTACCCTGTGATATCGAAAACCTGCAAAAAACTACCCTGTGAAATTTTTTTTGCACCAGACTTCCTTGTGTTTTCAAAAACCCTGCAAATTACACCCATTCCGTCTCCCTCCGTCAATTTTTTGACGCGCGTGTATTCTACGCGCCAAAAATGCGATTTTTTTTTGTTTCTGACGTAATTTTTCATTCAAAATGACAAGAATACCCTTGTAACTTTGAATCTTTGCAGAAAACTTCCTTGTGTTTTTTAAAGTTTGCATAAAACCTCCTTGTGTTTTTTAAAGTTTGCAGAAAACTTCCTTGTGTTTTTTAAAGTTTGCGTAAAAGTTCCTTGTGTTTTCCACCGTTTGCAAAAAACTTCCTTGTACTTTCGGAAGTTTGCGTCAAACTTCCTTATGCTTTGAAATGTTTGCAAAAAACTTCTATGTTTTTCTTAATGTTTGTAGAAAAGTAACTCATATTTTTTAATGTTTGTGCAAAAAATTCTTGACTTTTAAACGATTGTTCAAACTCCCTTATACTTTAATTTTATACTATACCCATAATTTTGTATCTTTTAAACTTCGCACATAATATCTCTTCTTTTCTTTGTTTGTTCCATATGAGAAGCGAGAGAGAAAAATTAGTGAGAGTTTTTGTAATTGTAAAAATATAATTTTTTTATTAATATATAAGGGGTAATTTAGGCAATTCAATTAAAAATTAACGGTGTCAATGATTAACGGAGAATGGGTGTAATTTGTAGGGTTTTTGAAAACACAAAGAAGTCTGGTGCAAAAAAAAATTCACAGGGTAGTTTTTTGCAGGTTTTCGATATCACAGGGTAGTAATATGCATTTTCCCCGTTAATAAAAATATAATTTTTTTATTAATATATAAGGGGTAATTTAGGCAATTTAATTAAAAATTAACGGTGTCAATGATTAACGGAGAATGGGTGTAATTTGCAGGGTTTTTGAAAACACAAGGAAGTCTGGTGCAAAAAAAATTTCACAGGGTAATTTTTTGCAGGTTTTCGATATCACAGGGTAGTAATATGCATTTTCCCCATTGATTTCTGATAACTTTTGAAATTCGATTAATGTTAGAGCTGAATATATAAGCTGTAAAATATCTAATTTGGTTTCTACTATTTGATAAAAACTCCTTCGATCTACTGCTTCGTCTAACATTTAACCAATTTCAAATATCGTTCCAAGTTAAAAAAAAAAAATTGAATCAATCTTTCATCACTGCTCCGTTCATTTACACCTCCATAATGAAAAAGAGTAATTTGAATATCTTTATATTGGTTTAAAATACTTGGAAAAATTGATTGCAATTTGCAACATATATATAATACCTAACTAAAGATTTTATTGGTTTAAAAACATTGATTTAAATTTGCAAGATAACACCCGATATCATGTAATGAACCATCAACTCGATGAATGAAAAATTAATTTCTTTCAAACAATAACCGATGGAACCACTTTCACTACAATTAGCCCCTCTAGATTAGGCATGAAAGTTTGACACTCATTTAAATCTTTAATATAAAATATAAGGGTCTATTTGTGAGGTGTTTGTAAAAGTAGTGGAGGTTTGTGAAATAAACTCGATTTGCATAATACTGTTTATTTCGGCTTTGAAAGAATAATTTGGGAAATAAGGTAGATGTATGTTCTTTATGTAGAATTTAGGTTGTAGGTGTAAGATGTGTAAGAATTTATGTCAAATCATGTTTGTTACGTAAAATAAGTTACTTTATGTCAAATCAAAGTAGAGTTTGTGTATGTTTTTTTAAAAGATAAGAATGTTGTAGTTTGTTTGGCTTTTGGGAATGTAGTTTGAGAAAATCGAGAGATGATAAATTTATTTCAGAAAGTGCATGTTTGTCTCGTTTTTCCCATACACTTAAAATCAGGTCAACAAATGAAAAACAACTAGACTCGGTATGTAAGTAGTTTGTTTGTGTTTGGTCTCATTCAAATCGAGCCTATAACCCTATTAAGTAAAGAGTTTGAAGACGTTTAAGTCCAAACTAAGTTTCAACCCAAACCTACAAAACCATACTTGAGACCTATAAAATTATTGATTTGATATTTGTCATCTCTTTTTCACACATATAAAGTTATTGATTTGGCATCTACCACCTACTTTTCTACTCCGAACCCCAACAACCAAATTCAATCCAAACCACATCTCAATTAGTTTTCAAACTACACTAACTATTATTCAATAATATTTTACTATCTCGATATCATTGAAACAATTATCCAAATAAAGTTTCAAAATTTCGCCAAAAACTCTCAAATCACTTTTTAAAATCAAATCGAGATGAAACCCAACCAAGCTACTTACATATTAAGCCAGACTTTAGTGCTAAGAAAGAAATTTACAAGCAATTTCAGCCGTTCGGGTCTCAACTCCACGGCCCACACCAACTGGTTCTTTATCTTAGCATCCAGACCTACTTTTGTTTGATTAATTTTTAGGAATTACTTTTAAAAAGCATTTGGGTGTTATCAGACAAGTGAAACATACAATCAAGTATCCTTAGATTAGAGAAAAAAAAAAAGAAAAAACATTAAAGTATTCTTTCTTTTTTTTGATGAATTACCACAACATATAAAACTTTATTTTTCCAATAAAGTATTCTTTCTAGAATGAGACTTAATAATAAATAACATACAATTGTTTTTTTCTAAATTTTCACAAACATTAAAAAAAGGGAAAAAAAATTCTTTAATTTGACATAAAATAATCTATTACTATAACATAAAATAATTTTTATCTTATCATACTTCAATCGTATAACAATTTTAATCTAACATCAAAATTATATATATATATATATTTCTTACTCTTCGTCTCTTTTTCAGTAATCTTTTAAAAAAGTCTATGAATTTTCTAAACTTTAAACATCTATCATGCATTTCATCTTAAGAAATTAAACAAATAACTTTTCCAAATAAATGAAACGTAGAACATCTAAAAACATTCTCAAAATGTCTAGAAAAACTCAAAGACACCCCCCCCCCCCCCCCCCCCCCCGGCCCACCCCAAAAAAAAGGCCCGTTTATTTAAATTTCATGTTAGTTTTTTGTTCAATGATCACCTTTCCTTTAATTTTCCTACATCAGGTGATGTAGGAAAAAGGGAAAAATGTTGAGATGGTTTATATTCGTTCGGGAACGTTTTATTTGTGACTTGAGAGCATGTTTAATAACTAGTATTAGATTATTCTAAGGCATTTTACTTTTTCAAATTAGAGAAGAAAATTAGACACAAACTCTGAAATATCAAAATTGCTAAAAGGAATAAAATCCTAATTCTAAATGACTTCTAACATAAATTAAATCTAATCTATTCTAAAATTCTAAAATGTAAATCTGACTTTGTATGAAAATCATTAACACCCTGATTACTACCAAACATGCTCTCAATTTACAAATCTCATTAATATGTATTTCAATTCTTTCTAAGTTTAGTTTGTTTAAATATGATTCATTTTTGACCAATTCCTCCATCAGAGTATAAATAACACAAACTCAATGCTATACTGTATTATGTACTACTGCTAGAGGCCCGCTGTTGAAATGTGTTGGCTCTATAAATCGTACACAATAGTTGTTTGTTTTTCTGTTCGATGTGAGAATATTAATTTTCATCTTTTTCGTTTCATATTGAAAATTGCTTCTAAAACAAGAGAAATCATTAAAAATTTATCCTAAAACAGGGGGCAAACGTCTTTTCATTGAAATGATTCACAACATTCTTGATCTAAAATTTTGGCTTTACTGGTTAAATTATGCGGTGGATTAATTTATGTATATATACCAATAAAGATGGAAAAACAACTAAGTAAATGATTTAAAACCAATCACGTACATGATGGAACATCTGCATGTAAGATTCATGAATATTGGAACAAAATGACACTGTCATTAATTTCTTTAGTCCATCATTATGTTATTGAATGATGGTTGGTTTATATATATGTTTCCTTCATTTATTTTCTTAAATCGGTATATGATCGATCAAAATACACCAATATATATATTCTTGCAATGATCTTGCTACAACTTGAAATCAGTTTCCTCCTTTAAGCTTTATATTTAGATGCCCAGTGTATTTAAAAAAATAATGAGTCGTAAATATTAGATATCTTATTAGACACCCGTTCATGTGTCCATCCACCTATTGTATCCTAATTTTATTTTTTTTCTTGAAATTATTTTATGTGCATTAATCAACACATACTTCGTCACTCTATATATTAATATTGGCTAAGTGGACTTAATGTTGTAATCTAGATAGCGAGGATGTTCCATAGTGTGAATATTTATCAAATTTTATTCGTTAAATCTGCTTCTTAAAAATCTTTGATTTGGTTCTAACAATAAATCAAATGTCATTAATTACTTTCTTATATGTGTTTGACATTAATGCACAAAAATGGGTAGAAGTGATATTCATTCAATAAAGTAGCGGACATGTATAGTCCACAGTTTTTGGGTGTATGTGGATGGGATTTGGTCCGATTTCGTGGGTTTCACGTGACCGAGCCAAAATTCTTTCAAATGAGTTTTCGCCAAACCCATAAAACCATCAAAAACCTATTCAGAAACTCACACTCAAATTCTTCAAACCTATAAAAACATTGATTTGATATGCACTACTACCTACTTTTTTCCTCAAATCTCACTAAAAAAGACATTGATTTAACAACTACCATCTACTTTTTCTTCTAAACCCCAACATCCAAACTCAATTTAATTGGGGTTTCAACTTATTCAAACCACAAAATCCAACAGCCAAAACTCATCCAAGTGAGGTCTCAAATGTTTCATCAAAATCACCAAAACTATTTTTTTTAAACCAAGACCCGCAAAATCGAGACAAAACCCATCCAAACAGACCCTTTATGTTCATTGTTGCCGTATATATGTTAAAATTATATAGATGAAATCCAATCAATGAGCGTTTGACATTAATGCAGGGAATAACTTCTCAAAATAATTAATTGTATTATCATTATGTAGTAGATATATAAGGTATTCATAGATCAATGAACACATAAAAGTATATATGAAATGATGCTGTCTGCCCTAGAGATACTAAGGATATGATATTACATTTTGTGAACTAGTGGGAAATAGATATTGTGTTTAGTCGTACAAATTATATAGTGGGAGTCAATAATAACCTAATGTCTATGGAGTATTTTTTAGTAAAATGACGGATATCATAAACTCAAGAAACGTATACAATCACAATATTTATTTATTTTTTTATTTTTTTATTTTTTTTTGTACTCAACTAATTCTAGCAAAAAAAAACCAATTTAGCTAAATAACCATTAAAACTTACATATAAAACCATTAAAATTTCCTAAAAGCATCTTGCATGACATCTACAATAATTGGATGAGTAGGTGACTAGTCTTCTTCAGACAATTGAATTTTGCTTCAACGGACTTATAGTCCCCTTCAAGGATAATGTGCGTCCATTGTTTGTCTCGAGACTCGAGCCAACTCTAAAGCACTTCTCACCGCTAAAGCTTGGATGTGTTCAGCCCGTAGACCCTTCAAAATTATGGAAGAACTCCACGCCAAACAATATGGTAGAATTCATCCCGAGCGATCGCGCCCAGGCTGATAGATAAGTCCTTAGCAAAAACTGCTCGATCAAAAACAATATGACAAAACCGCTCGTCGGAGCACTCCACCGAATTAATGTCTAATTTGGAAACCGTATACCTTCTGGATGATAATTAACAGATACTACAATAAAAGTTAGAAGTTTGTTTTTATATAGACCAAGTCTATGTAGAAAAATGTTAAGCATTACAAAGAAAATTCTCAAAAACACTGTAGAAATACTCCAAATTAATGTGTCAAATTGAATCACTCCAGAAGGTGGAGGAAAAAAGGAAAAACAGAAAGCAGCTGCTTGTGGCCCATTGCATGTCAACTCAATTGCTCTCTGATGTGATCTTCTTTCATCTTATTTCTCTCCTCAGTACCTATTCTTAACCTTGCCCTGACCTTTTGTATTTAGGTTATTTAATAAGTGATAATTTCTTTAAGAACTCTCGAAAGAAATATCGATTTTATTTGTTTTTACACTGAGTTTATCATTTCTTTTTATTATTTTAACATGTTATTTCGTCGATTTCACCTTTTTTTTGTGTTTTATCTCATTTGTTAATCAATCCATCCGTTCTCTCTAGTTTAAGTGTTTAACTCAATTTTAGTCGATTTTTACATTTGTTAATCAATTCACTTATTCTCTCCGGCCAAACTTAATTTTAGTATGATTTTACTTATTTAACCTATTTCCTCACATATTTCAACTTTTTTTTTTTTTGCCAATTAACTAATTTTTTTCTTGTTATTTTATCGATTTGATCCCTTTTTTTAGTCATCCCGTGTTTAGTAGAAGTCATTCATTTTTTTTTACAGGTTTTACCCATTGTTTTGTTGGTTAACCTTGTTGTTTTTTCAATTGCACCATTTTTTTTTGTTTTAACTCACTTTTCTTTCTATTTAACCCATTTTCCCATTGATTTTTCCATTTTTTATTATATATTTTTAATCGAATTATACTTGTTTTTGTCGGTGTTAACAATTTCTATGTTTGGACTTTTTTTCGCGTAAGCCAATTATACATTTTTTAGGTAACTAAATAGTATCTTTTTTTATTCATGTAGCATGAATGTGGCATAATTTTTTCTGAGGTTCTTTAATAATTGATAACTTCTTAAGAACTTTCCAAAGAAATTTTTGAAGAAATATAGAGTAATAATTTTTAAATTTTTTTTTTTTTTTTTACCATTAATATTTTGATAAGTCGTAAAACTTTAAAAGATAATTATAAGGTTGATGTAGGATAGACTTCTTGTTTAATTATATTCATAGGATTCTTTTATTTTACCTTTTTGCAATAGAATTAAACATCACTATATAATTTAAATAGGGGTATATTAGTCTTCACAAAAAAGGGAAGAAATTTTCTTAGTCAACTCATACTTTTATTAATTATTAATTATTAAATTATTATTATTATTATTATTATATAGATAGATAGATAGATTATTTCCGTGTAACAAAATGGGCAGAGAGCCCAAATGGAGTAGAGTTTTTTCTTTTTTGGGAAACCAGTACACTAGTCACCAATTTTGCATCACAAGTCATTGCATAATTAAAAAAAGGGTTAATAACAATTTAACCCTGTGATATTCATAATGTTCAATTTACCCTTTTTTGATTTAAAAAAAAAAATTTATCCCCTTGTAAAAATTTTAAAGAAGCAATTTACCCCCATCAGCCGAAAAATGTAACTCACTTGCCGAAATTGAGAGTGGACATGAAAAGTGTTTTGTAACATAGAGGGTAAATTGCCATATTTATCATAATACAGGGGGGGTAAACTGTCATATTATCATAACAAAGGGGGGGTAAACTGCCACGTATAAAAATATCAAGAAGAAGATATGAAATTTTTATAAAATTACACGGGGTAAATTACCATTTACTCTAAAAAACTGATTCATTACTTGGCCGATGTTTTTAATTGAGTCTTGAACGAGGAAAATATTAATTAGTGAAAATAATATGAAAATTTAAAACAATATTCTTGAAAGACAAATTAAAAATATTCCTCAAAAAAAAAAAAGACAAAAGTTATGGAAAGACCTCAATGAGAGACCTCAATCCTAACATAGGAGTGATCTTATAATTTGTAAATCCAGCATCAAAGAAAAGTTTTGCCCATTCTTTCTCAGTTCTCTCTTTTCCAGTGAACATAATCATCATCTCCATATCAAAGAAGAGTTGAGTTTCAATAGCTTCATGGTCTTCTTTTCCAACATCCAACAATAATAACCTGGAGAATTCTATTGTGACTCTCAACTTAAAGTTGAGTCACAAGAAAAAATTAATCTCAACCATTGAAAAAAAAGAAAATTTTATCTTGTCCATTGAATGTGTACAAATGTGTATCACCCATATATTTTGTGTATTACACTCAAAAACTAAATAAACAATACATTGTAAATATGAATTTTACATTATTACCCTTTATAAAAATACTCAAAATACCAAAATGTCCCACTCTTTTCATCTCCCCCAAATTCTCATCATAACCTAACCCATACCACCACCACCACCCTCCTCCTCTCTATGTACCTATTCCAACAAGGACGGCGATGGCGAAGTGCCGTCTCCCATCTGGTCGCACTAGTATGGCGGCGAAAGGTCGTCGCCATTTTGGTCGCGACCAGAACGGAGGCGGCACATCACTCGCCGTTTTCTGGCCGCGACCAGCACGGAGGCGGCACATCGCCGCCTCTCTGGTCGCGACCAGAACGACGCAACCCTTCTCCCTCAGTTTTGGTCTCTGACCAGAACACTGAGGCTTCACCGGTGCAGCGGTGAAGCTTTATCCTTTTAAGAAATGATTTTTTTATTTTTTTATTTTTTTTATTTTTTTATTTTTTTTAAATAAGAAATGACTTAAAATATTAAATATTTAATAATGTACAATTATTGTAGAAAAACATTTCATTATGAGAATAATATATTTTTGTAAATAAAAATATTCATTTTAGTGTTATATTTATCTAAAAGAATTATATATTTAAATTTATTATTTTTATTAGCTTTGTATTTGACTTGGTAGAAAATCTAATATAATTTCAACCCAATTATTAATATCTAAAATACTTGATATTCTAATAAGTTCATGAGAGGATTGTAAGCCATTGAGCAAGGCCATTTTTCAAAAACAAAAAAAATGAAATTCTTATAATAATTATTGATTCGATATGGATTTCATTTACATTATATATATAGTATTATATAGAAGCATGGATGGTTGAAAAAAGTTGGCCATTGCAGTGATAAGATTAAAAATTGAATTATATTCCAAGTGGGGTCATAATTTAATAAACATGATTCATTACCAAACAATTATTAAAAAAAAAAAAAAAAAAAAAAGATTCATGACCATATCCCTCTGCCAGCATATGTTGTACATGTTGCACATACAATCTTAAAAATGAATCATGCAGAGCTGAACACTTTTGAGACACGAACATGGCTTGTATTGACAGCTCATGTGGCATGTATAGAAATTAGAATAAATTTTATTCTATATTCATGATTTATAGTTTTTTTATTATACTTGTAACGATTGCTTCTGTTTAAACAAGATTGTTTTAAATTAAAATTGATAAAGATCTATTTATGATTAACTATGTCACAACAAATATTAAGTGAATTGACTGTTTTATCTATAAAAATGTTAAAAAACTAAAATACGAAAAATTTAATAAATACTTTCGCATCTACTAATTAAGTAAGGAAAAACAATATTTACATGAATATTCTTATTTTACAATATAGGGCTCCATTTTATATTTAGCCTAGTGGCCCAAGAAGTCTGGAGCCGGCTATGCCAAATACTTGTCGTGCATCTCTTGGACTCGTATTGGAAGCAAAGACCAAACACGCAAAATGTCTAATCATCATTATATTTACATGATATTTTTGGGCTCTTAATGGGCCAGGTAAGCTTTTACTTACAGGTGGATGGGATTGGGCTTCAATTTTGATATTGGGCTGCACCGAAATAAAAGAAACTGATTTTGAGGGAAATTTGTAAAGTTGGTAATTGTTAGCTGAACTGAATCCATCATCGGTACATTCAATTTTCCTTTTAGACAAGATCTTTGTTTTTTCGAAAAATTTCAGACAAGATTTTAGGATCTCCATTTTTCATGACATTAGAGCTTCCCTAAAAACTCAATTATTTTAATTTTTTGTGTCCAGTAGTGGCATGTATAAATATAAGACTATGTATAATGTAAGTTTGGACTTGCATATATGGATGTCCTTGTATATTTATACATGACATCCATGTCATCAAATTAATGTCTCAATCTCCACCAATATTTATTTGTGTATAAAATTGTGAATAATTTATGTTTAAAATCAGATTTTGTAAAATACTATATATTTTAATTTATAAATATCTTATTGAATTTCTAAAATTTAATGCTTTTTATTTTAATTATTATAAATACATTATTAAATTTTATGTTTAATCATCGATTTGAGTTAAATGTTTATTAGAATTTAATAGTTTATATAAATCGTTAAGTTTAAAGATGTTTATTTCACATATAAAAAAAATATTTATTAATATATTATATTTAATTTTTTTATTAATTTATTATATTTAAAAAATATATTTATTTATTATTTATATTTGACGTATATAATGTAATAAAATATTATTTATAATGTAATTTATAATTAATATTGGAAGAAAAATTAAATATAATTGTAACACCCCGTAATTTTAAAATATTTTAAAATGAAGTTATTGAATTTTAATCCGATTTTGTGTGACGCATTTTATTTTCAATGAAACTTAGTATTTCTTTAAGCTTAAACGTACAATTAAAAAATTTCGAGCGCAAAAAAAAAAATAGAACTTTAAAAGGATTTGGAAGGTAATAAAAACCTTATGAAAGTTTTAGAAAAGTTTATAAAAGTTATGGGTTTGATCGCGCATTTATTTTTATTTTGGGGCAAAAATGCACTTTTCCAAAAATTAAGGGGCAAAGTGCAAATTCGCTGGAAATTTTGAAAAATCTGAAGAGAGCAATTGAGTGTCTCTCCTAGGCCTGCTATGCTAGCCTATTGTCAGCCCTTGGGTGGAGAAAAACTCTCCACCCAAGTTTCCTTCCATTGGTGAGCTTGGGAGGTAAGAAATTATTATTTTCTCCTCCCAAATCCTTTCAAGTATCCCATCAAATCTGATTTTCAGATTTAGTAGTGTGGGTTTTGTACTTGCTCTTGAGTGGTAGTATTAGAAGAGAGAAAGATAGGGAAAAAAACATAGATAGTTAGAAAAGTAGTGAGAAAAGTGAGTGTTCTTTTGGAAGAAGAGAGAACCACCACCGCCGCTGCCGCCGTGCTGCCGGAATCCGCCGCCACCACCACCACCGAAGTCAAGGGCAGTAGCTTGGAGAAAGAAATCAACTTTCAAAGTTTAGGTATAAACCCTTTCTACCCCTTTTTGGTGTTTTTGTTAGTTGTTAAGAAATAAATTTATGTAGAAAAGACTAACAATCCTTGTTTTCCCTTTTTAAAACTTCTTGAATCTTAGATCTAGAGTTTCGATTTTCGGATCCGAGTTTTGAAGTTTTGATTTTCTTATGTGAAAGAGTTAATTTTTGGACTTTATTAAAGACCTATGTTTGAGTTTGATCAAACTTTTATTTAAACAAGCACATTTTTATAAAATGTCATGAAAGTTGGTTTTTATGTTTTAGTTGTGAATGGTGATTGAAGAAGGTTGTGAAACTTTTTATAGATCTTGAAATGTTAGTGATGAATATTGTTGGGTTATGAAGAAATGAGACTTTTATTTATGTTTTAAGCAGTATTTGGATTAAAAATAAAGTTTTCAAAATCTTGGGGATGTTGTTGAAATAAAAGTTTAAACTTTTCTTCCAAAATTAAAGTATGGTCTTTGTAAAAATTTATGTTGAATCTTATTTTGTAAGTTTGATATGTAAACTAATTAACCAAAGTTTTGGTTGTGTTTTATATGGGTAGAAAATATAAAAATTAAATAGTAGAAGGGGTGGGGTGCAATTTTCGGGTAAGGTGGCCGGAGCCACCCACCTTCGGCCGGAAGCCGGCCGGCTGATTGCCGGCCAGCTTGACCGCAACTGTGTGCAGCAAGCTTGCTGCACACAGCCGCAGGCCACTGAGCCTGTTGTTTTTGCAACAGTGCAACAGACCATCCAATTGCAACAGGCCACTTAGGCCTGTTTGTGGATTGGCCCAAAGGCCAGCCCACTTAAAAAAAAAAAAAAAAAAAAAAAAAGAAAAAGAAAAAAAAAAGAATTTAAGATTTAATAAAAATATAAAGAGGAAATATTAATATTATTAAATAAGAAGAGAAATATGGAAAAGCTATTAATCATAAATGTGTTAAGTATTATCTAAAGTAATCTACTTTTAAGATAATAAAGTAAATAAATTTTATAAGTAAATAATTTGTCTTAAAGAAAAATAATTGTTTTATTACTTTCTAATATTAAATAAAAAAATGATAATTAAAAAAATTAAGTAGTGATAATTCTTTCTAGAATAAAATAAATAAAATATAATTTTCAAAATTAATAATTTTATTATTGAATAAAGAATATAAATAAATTATGATAACATTTAAATATAGTATATACTTAACTTTTTATGAGTAAATATAAAGTAATTTATAATAAAGAGATTTTTATATGAAAATAATAAATTGTAAATATCAAAAGTCATTTTAGTAATTATATTTAAATAATAATTTCTGAAATATATCTTTATAAGTAATTTTGAAAATAAATCAAAAATTTATAAAAATAATTTGGATAATTATTTTTAAAGTGTATTATGAAAATAATAAATATAATAATAGTGATAAATATTCTTGAAAATAAAAGAATTATTTAAACAAAGAAATAAATTTTTATAAACAAAACAATTTTGAGAAAATTAAATAAACTTAAAATAATTTTTAAATTTGTAATTTATTTCTGAAAATAAAATTTTAAATATTAAAAATTATTTTAAATTTAGAAAAATAAACATTTAGAAATTAAAATTAAATAATTTTAAATAATTATTTTCTGAAAAATAAAATAATAAACCATTTTCTGAATAAAAAAATATTTAATAAATATTTGCCGAAAATAAATATATTACTTAAATAATTTAAAATAAAATAAAATATTTTTGATTAAATATTTTTCTGAATTTAATAAATTCGAAAATAAAATATTTTAATATTAAATATAATTTTAATTAATCTTGAATATTAATTTTCATAAAGAAAATTCTAAATAATTTGATTAATATTTTCTGGAAATAAATAATTTCAAAAAATAAATTAAAATAATTTTGGATAATTATTTTTCTGAATTAAGTAATTTCAAAAATAAATTATAATTATTCCGAATAATGATTTTTCTGAATTTTAATTAGTCTGAAAATAAAGATAAAAAGGTTTTAAAAAAAAATACATAATCAAGGAGAAGGAATTTAATTATTTATCCAAAAAAAAATGATAAACAATAATCAATTATTTTTAAAATAAATTGATAAATAAATTAATATTTTTGAAAAGATAATATAAATAAAGTTTAATTTTTGAAAATAAAATGTTTCTAATAAAATTAAAATTATAAATTTGAAAATAAGTTATTGTTTGAATACTTGAGAAACATAAAATTATTTGAAAGTAATAACTTAACGTAAAACCTTTAATTAAATATTTTAAAGCTCGATTAAGATGGTTATGTTCTAGTTTAACTCTTTTGTGGCTATGTTTACCACACTTCATGAACGAACCATAGAACCTTTAGATCGGTCGTAAATATCCAAGTTTTTATCGTGGCTTCGTTATTGAACAACCATGATTCAATTGTTTGCTCGACTAAAGCATTGCTTTAGTCACTCTAGAATCCTTGTGGTGTAATTAGATTCTAAGATCATTATATAAACGTGTACAGGAACCGAAGACGCTACCTTTCCGCATTTTCTCGAGAATCGTAAGCTACACAGGTGATTGCTGTGTGTTACTTGTGTGTCAGTCCTAATGTGCTAGTAGGTCGAGTCATAACTGTAACTTAGTCCCTAAACGAACGAGCATGCGACATATGATACAATGAAAAACTCGATTGTTAGGACAAACTATACACCTTGAATTATTATGATAATGCCTATGTGCTTACGAGTCCTTGATATCATATATTGAATCGTTTTGATGACTATTATTGAGTTGTTTGCTGATTTCCTGTTACTGGATTGTTACTGTACTGTATTGTTATTGGATTGTTATTGTACTGAATTGTTATTGTACTGTACTGTTTGCTATTATTTTGTGGGCCCTATTTTGGTGTGCGGAATCATGGGTAACCTAGAAGGTTAGGGCCGGAGGGTTACCTTGATCCACCGTAGACCCGGCTTCACAAACCAAGTGTGGAGGTTACACTTGGGGAGTGAACTCAAACTCCTGGCATTAGACGTCTATGCGCACAGTTAGTAAGGTAGCTCCTTACTTGGAGTGTTCGGTGGGGGCGTCATAATATGGATTGGAGGGTAAGAGGAGGACTGCATCAGCAATTGTTGGCTACTTGTTTAATGTGCTTAAATTGTTATCGCATGTGTTTATTTACTACATTGTTATATATGTTCATGTATATTATGTTGCATCCACGCAGCACATGCACATGTGCACTACAGCCTCACTAAGTTGGACGATCAACTTACGCATTCGCGTTTACTTCTTTTCTGATACAGGTATCCTTTGGTCTGATGTTTAGCGTTGGTGTTGTCAGTCTCCGAGATCCTGTCTGTCGATCGTCGAGGGTCATCCTCGTTGTTATCTTTTGCTTTTATTATGCTATGTTCTATGTCGTTTATGTATCTGACATGATTAATATTTAAAAGTGTGTTTATTTTGGAAACTTGTTATCGCGCAATTGCGCTTGTTTTGAATATCGTGCCCGCGCCTGCACATAGCAGAGTTTTGGGTTTTTATGCTCTTATGTTTGAACTATGATTTGAATTAATGTGTTGTTGTTTTAACGAATAAAAAAAAAAATCTGGTCAAAATTTAGTAGTGTTCACTGAATACGGACCCGGACTCGGGGGTGGGACCACGTAAGACCCGACCCGGGGGCTCGGGCCGTCACAAGTTTATAATTTTGAAACTTTTAGATGATGGCTGTTAGAATGGATAGCTAAAATATATAATTTGATATAGAAGACCACTTATAGATGATGATGTCGTGGATGGTCTTAGACACCAATATATCCATAGGATTCCCCGATTACGCTGCAATTACATTTTCCTTTCTTAGACACCTCAGTTGCCTCACCGAAGTTTTTTGAGAATTCCAACAATGCCCGCAAACGTGGATCAAAGTTTCAATTGTTTCCATTGTAAAAATCAAAAAAATTCCATTTTTTAAACAACAGCAACAAAAATAAGGTGTATTTCCAAAACTATTTGTTTGCCTCTTATTTTCTTAATTTAGTAATTATTTTGACATAGATACATTCAAGTTTATTCGTTCGTTTGACACTGATGATATTTTTGCTGTTTTATAAATGTGTATTGAAAGATATGATATGTTTAACTATTTGTATTTATTCTTATAATTTTCTTTAATTAAAAAGCCACGAGCATATACTAACAATCAAAACTCAAATTACAATTTCATGTAACATGGGCAAATAATAAGCCATATTAATATGAATCAATCACAAAAAAAACCTATGTCACAAAAGCTCCTAAAGATCCTAAAAGGACTTACTTTTATGTCCCATTTCCTTCTGCTCATAATACAGCTAATATCATCAAACAATAGCCAAAAAGCAATCCATCCATCCATCGTAGCGCAAACATAAAGAAACGAAATCTGATTATTTTTCACAGTGACTAGCTATCACAAACTCGTTTAACGTGAATTTCTTTTTCTAATATTACGCCTCCGGAAACGTCGGAAAGCCAAAATGAAAATGATAAGAACCACCTGGGGGAAGACTAAAACCTTCCAACCTGAAATGATAGCAACTTTAGTTTATCTTCTTGAATATAACTAACACAGTTGTATAAAAAGAGAACCTGATGTACTAAGAATTACCTCCTAGTTTAAGTGTCGAGTCCTCCATATTAATACCAAGTATTAATTTTCTTGAGTTAATAGACCCTCGTGTTCTCGCTACGGAGTCATAATTCATGCTTTGATACAAAATATTTCCACCCATGATGCATGAATTTGGACACGTGACAGTTCCATCATATTCATCACTTCCATCACAACAATCTAAAAGACCAAAATTTAGTAGAAAAGTTTTAAGAATATGATTTGATAGAAAGAACACTCTATACATTACAGAGTTTATGGATTGTAATTGAAATTTTAAGCTTTAGACGGGGAATTTGAAGTTTGATTATCAAAAGTGATACTTACCACATATGTGATCATTCACGTGAGAGGAAAATAAAAACCTTGGTGTACTTCCGATATTTCTGCAGTAGAATTTTCCAGCTGGACATGCCGAAGTTCCTACATATCCAAAAATGAAAAGCACACAGTTAAACTAAATAAATCAAAAAACTAAATGACTTTTGGTTTATACATGAAGAAATTTCATAATCAAAAGCTTTACTTATAACTTCGCTGCAAATAGACTTTAACCATGACTTATTATTGGGAAAAATGCACGATACTCCATTTTGAAATTTTTCTTGCACCAAACCACCTTGTACTTTAAGAACTCTACATAGAATCCCCCGTCCGTCTACTTCCATTAGTTTTTTTATAGGGGTGAGCACAAAATACCCTTGTACTTTTAAATTTTTGCACATAATCCCATTCCACTTTATTGTTTAAGCATAAAACCCCCTTGTAACATATCAGAATTTTTCAAAATCAAGGGGTAATTTAGGTATATCAACTTAAATTTAACAATGTTAGACAACTTAACAGAGTGAGGGGAGAGTGTACAGAGTTTCTGAAAGTGCAAGAGGATTTGAGGCAATAAAAACTTCATAGAGGAGTTTTGTGCAGGTTCCCATAACATAGGGGAGTATAGTGTATTTTCCCCCTTATTATATTTACATTCATCTTTTTGTTCTTTCGTTTGTTTCTCAAAACATGAGACCTTGAAATGGTTTATAAAGATCCATGCTGGTAAGTGGTAACATACCTTAACTTTCTCCGAGTCACAAGTCAATGACATAATACTTTCCCATCTTCCATTGTTACAAATACTCTTCAAAACTATACTACTTTGCCCTCTCCATTTACTAAAGGATACCGAGGTAAATCAAGAAACGTGACCTTACTAGATTGAGCCAATTTTTTTGTAAGTCCTAACCTCCACATATCGAGCTTAACACCATAAATAATCCATGGTTTGTCGAATGCAGAGGAAGCAGAAAAAATCAGTTTAAATCACAACTAGGCATTCACCGATAATTAAATCAAAAAAACTGGACATTTATAAATATTTAGTCTTTTAAGTAGTCTTTCTAAATTCAGCCCCAATTCATACAGCAATTTATTGTCACCCCAAAATTTCCATATTTTACATTACCACAGCAAATCAAATTAAAATTACCAGCTCCACATTTCAACTAAAAATAGCCATTTCTGGAATGAAAATAAATGAATTTCAATTTCTAATAGTACAAAAAGCAATACAATTTATCAACACAAGATTAATAAAATGAAACAAGGGTTTTACATTTTACCGGGCTCATCTGTGCCGTCGGCGCAATCGCAGAAATCGTCGTTGAGATGGTCTCTGGTGAAGGAATTCGAACCGTCTTTGCATTTAATTACATCCTTATCAAAGTATTTCTCATCTGCAATTACACATATAATTAGTAAATAAATATTCGTATTAGGGCAATTTAAGCTTAAGATTAACAGCAATTTGTAAACCTAAGGGGTGGAGGCCGATGGTGGGTAGGGGAGAAGGGTATGAAGATGAGAGGTGGAAGCAGAGAAGAAGAGTAGCCAAAATATGACTCGTTTTCATTTGATTTCCAGTTGGATTTTTCAGCAACAATTACTCACAGTTGGTTTCGAGTGTTTTGTTTGATCCAAAGATTTTTTAAAGTTTTTAAAACGAATAAAATGTTTTTAAATTTAATTCAAATTTACATTAAATATAGCTTGAATCGGAAAAATCTTGTAAGATATTGGAAAATGACTTATCACAAAATATATTAGTATATAATATACGGGTTTTTTCACAAGTTCATAGATAATTTACCTTTATGTGATATGAAAATAGACAATTTATCTTCATGTGAAATAAAATAATGAGCAGTTTATCTTCCTGTAATATGAAATAATGAGCAGTTTATCTTCCTGTATTATGAAATAATGAGCAATTTACTTCTTCGCTAGTGGAGATGTTGCGCATACACTCCATAATGCGACTGAAACTTTATTTTCATGTAGAAAATGATCAATTTAACCTTACCATTGACAACATATTCACCTCACTTTGCCCCCTATGATATGCGTAAATAGGTAATTTATCTCCCTATGATATGCATAAATTGACACTTAACTCCCTTTAATATTGCATAATGAGTATTTTACCCCCCTTATATAAATATAAAAATCAAGAAGAAGCAATGTACTTCTTTTATAAAACCTCAGGAAGTTAATTTGCTAATCACTCTATAATATACCCATTGTGATTGGATGACTTCGATGGCACCAAATATTGAGCTAAAATTACGTTATCGATACTTAAAATTAAAATAGGTGTTGAACATGGATCAAAATTCTTAACGTTTTTGTCGAATTGAAAGTTTTCTTTTTTGAATCAACGAAAATGAAATTAAGGTGTAATTTTGAAAGAATGAAAAACAAAAACACTCCATATGCTTTGTCTAACTCTCAAAAGACTCCTGTATTATTTTAACTCTCAAAACCCCTTTGTGTTTGGTTTTAATTACCACACTCAACCCAAGTAGAATTTGACTTCTGACTTTTGGCGGAATGACAAGATTACCCCTATTTATTAGTTTTTTTATTCTTTTGAGAAACCAAGTATATACTACTCGGGTTGATGAACTTTTTAGTCCCCTACCAAAAATTCGAGAAAATGTATGTAGTTTTGGGTTTTATTTGTAATAAATTAATAATATTAAAATTTACAGTTTGACTCAAACTCATAGAATCTAAATTAAATTAAATGCTAAATTTAATGTATTATAATTGTAAAATTACAGTATCATTAAATAATTCTAAAATACTAAGATACAATAAAATAGAAATACTTGTACCATCAATTAACATGTAATCTTTATTATTTGACACCAATAATATGAAATAATTATTTATATAGATATCAATTAACTCAACGAGGTTTGCATAACAAACATAAGGAGAATTTCAATAGAATGTGTACTATTATTCAAAAAATCATTTTGATATGTTAAATAATGTCACGCTCTGACAATGTGTCCTACACATTGTACATGCCGCATTAATATTAATATTTGCCTCAACATACTTGATTAATTAAAGTTAGGCTAGTAAATTATACCTGAAGATATCTAAGGCATTATTTTTGCTTATACATGATTCTAGATTATGATGTAAATCATTCTAGATAGGTCCATAAAACTATATAATAAAAGTCTCTATCTTTAATTTTATTAAGGAGATAAGCTATGCCCTAGCCAATCTAGTATCAAATCTTCAAGAATCAGGTCAAATTTCCAACAAACTAGTGTATCTTGCTAAAAAATCACACTCACCGACATATTACTATTACTCTATAAATAATTAACATCAAACCATAAATCAAGAAGACATAATCTTTATTATAAAAACATAAAAAAATAGACATAATCTCCCATATATAATAATGGTTTTTCTACTATATATCTCATCCAAATACTAATATTGACTCTATACAGTCGTAGAACCCAAGGGCGCAATTAATAAATTACGTCCGATGGTTATGAATGTGACTGACGACTCCAATTCTCATAATTTCTTGATTAATTCTTGAAAATTCTATTTGCCTTAACTGTTTCTTGATAGGAATATGTCACTGCATATATACATTTTCAAGTATATATACATAATTGTTTTGTATTTTTGTTGTAACTAGAAAAGTGCACGTACGTTGTATGTGTCTAGTTTTAATTTCATGGGTATTTTTCATAAATTAGAGTAAAATTAACCTTTTTCATGTCATAAAATATCATATATTTATGACTGATATTTTATTTATTTTTATTACTTATTATTGTTTTACAAAAATAAAAAGATGAAATAGTTGTAATAAAATATAAAATGATGACTGATTTAGTCATGACATCTTTTAAAATTTGTTCTAAAATAAGATCATAAGAACATTATTTAATTCATTCCATAATAGTAGTTTTTATGTTAAATTTATCCGTTATTCATCGATGACACATGTTTCATCTGTTTCTTCACAAATTTCACCAGTACTTTTATCGATTTCACGAGCATTTTTTCTTACTGGTTTCACCAGTTTTTTCACCAACTTCACCAGTGTTCACCAATTTCACCCGAAGTTTTATCGATTCATATGTTTTCACTGTTTAATTTTTTTACCAGTTAATATATTTATTTTAGCGATTTTTCAGCATTTTTTTATCGATAATAACCTTTTTCATTGTTTTTCATTTTTCGTCGATTTTTTTCCCAATATAAACCATTTTTTCACCGAGTTCACCTTGTTTTTGTCGGTTAAAGTTTAACTCGTTTGATTTCACTGATTTCACATTTTATTCACCTGAATTTTTCATTGATTAAACATGTTTTCACAAACTTTAAGCTTTTTTTGACTGATTTTATCCTTTTTCATTGAATTTATTCGTTTTCATCCGCTTATTTACAAATTTCACCCAAATTTTCATCGATTCATATGTTCTCACTGTTTAATTTTTTTAACGGTTTATATTTGGTTATAGCGATTTACCCTTTTTTTATCGGTTATAAATTTTTTCATTATTTTTCCATTTTTGGTCGATTTCTTATGTTTTTTTCCGGTTTAAACCATTTTCTATTGATTTCACCTCGTTTTTGTCAGTTAAACTCCCTTTTAATTGATTTCACTCAATTTTTTACCTATTTTATATATATTTTCATTGATTTCACATATTATTCACCTCAATTTTTCATTGATTAAATATGTTTTTACCGACTTTACGTTTTTTTTATCAATTTTACACTTTTTTTATCGGCTTTACTCGTTTTTGCTGAATTTCACCGGTTTCATCATTTTTCTTACAAATTCCACTCGAATTAATTTTCATCGATTTCACATATTTTCACCAACTTTACTTATTTTTTAACTGATTTTACCCGCTTTATCCATTTTTCACAAATTTCACCCAAATTTTTACCGATTTCAAATGTATTTATGATTTCACATGCACTTTTTTTAACTGGTTTCACCCGTTTTCAATCAACTTCACCAGTGTTCACCAATTCACCCGGTCTTTCATCGATTTCACATGTTTTCATTGATTTCATATATTTTTTGTTTATTGATTTCAGCAATTTTCATCGAATTTACCAATTTTTTTTTTTTTTTTTTTTTATCAATTTCACTCTTTTTTCACGAAAAGAATTTCATGAAAATACGAGGTTATGCATGTCTTGATATTCTTTATATTTTTATTTTGCTTCTCTAGCCAAATAAACATTAAGTACTTAGTTAAGTCATAAGCATTTTTGGTTCATTCATAGGTACGATGCGATTCTGTTTTAACTTTTCATTTTTTAGTTTGTTTCCTTCTTCTGTATAGCAGAATTATATTTAAGAGAATTTGATTTTAATATTTTTCTTTTAGAGGATTGTATATGACTTATATTGTACTAAATTTTTGAATGATATAAATAACATACTTTTACTTAAAACATATTGTTACTAAATTAAAATAATTATATATATATATATTAGGAGCTATTTAAAATAATAGTGTTTTTTTCATATGGATTTTTTTTTATGTGTTATAGAGAAGAAGATTGAAATTATAAAAGTTGATGTAAATGATAAATTCTAAATTTTAGGAGTTATTGTAGTAGATATATAATAAGATTTCATGTCTAATTATACATTTACCATAATTAATATAAAAAGATTTCATATCTAATTATTCTTCTTCAACTATTTTCACACATTTACCATTAAATTAAATATCACTTTAACTCAAATAAGGGTATACTAATTTTTTTTTTAAAAAACTTAAATTATTCACACTTTTAGAATAAGTAAGTATAGATTAAAAAATGATAAGAAGATAGTAATAGATGATCATCAATGTTAGGATCTTGTTACATACTTTTCTTCTGCTTTGCTGAATCACAACTAGGTATTAAATAGAAAAAGAATTCCAACTAGATATTTAATTGCTTATATAAAGTCATAATGGAGTTTCCAATTAACCAAGATAAACGTTAAATGCATTGTGGAGCTTGGAATCAAAATTATAAAAAGTTACCCTCTTATTTCATTCTGAGTTCGCCCCAATTCGTTCAGCATTTTTACACAAAATTTCAATAGCTGAAATAACCACAGCAAGTAAAATTAAAGAGTGAAATGCAAAAATATTCCCTATGTATTGTTGGTGTCTAACAATCTGTGTACTTAAATATTTCGATCTAACACAAAAAATAGTGAGAAATACTTACTTGTATCGAAACCAAAGATCACTTCTATCTTTACGTAAAAACAAGGAAATTAGACTAAGGCTTGCCGAAACAAATTTCCTTAAGACAATATTTTCGGGGCTGCCACGGTGCATACAATTTGATTCCCGATAGTCTCCCAAGATACAACAGTCTATTGTGCATTATTTGCACAAATAATGAACCCACGGCGAACCGAAGTAAACATAAAATTCGACATAAATTTAAGGTAGAGAAGAGAGTAATTTTTAATTATTGTCTGAAAAGGATTCTTAATTGGCCAGATTAAGTCTCCTATTTATAGACACATAAATGTCTTTTCGCAAGAGACACATCGTTTGGATTGCACTGTTTCGGTCCAAAGGGTACCTCTTCAGATCGAACAGACGCAACCCTTAATTATTCTCAACTAATTTATTCACATATTAATTATAAAATCCAACAATCCCCACATGAATAAAATAGTTCTTCGTGTCCCGACTCATAGGACATATTATGTCGAAGTATTCTTTAAGAATAATACCGCATCGAGATAGGTGAAATATTTCATCTTGAACCTTCCCTAGTTAAAGCTTATCGGATTTACTTAGCCAATCGGTGAAATATTTCATCTTGAACCGTCGGCTGTTGGTGTAAACCAAGACAATAAACTTAACACAGTACTAAACCGATTTGCTTCAAGTTCTCGGTTGTGTTCGTTTTGGCCCTGAACATTCTTGGTTATGCGAGTGCTTTAGAGAATTCCAACCTATAAAGAAATTCTCAACGAGTCGACCCAACTCACACTAACATAGGTGACCGCATCTATCAAGAGTATCCTACCATACTCCACTTGTTTTGACAAGATATAGACGTCATTAAAAGCCTTTGCTTAACCTATAAAATAACGCGGTAGGCTTGCACTTATTGCATCATAAGAATGGGATAGAGTTATACTCTTAAGTGCTTTCTTTTAAGTTAGCCAAGACTGGTTGTCCTATTGAACCTGGTCCGTGGGATCTCCAGTCGCCAGGTTAGGTTTCCGCACGAGGTAACTTAGTCAAATTTAGGCTTTAGGCCCATTCCCCTCGATGCACATACTACTCTCTAGATAAACCTTTAATATCCGGAATTAGGATTATCTCTTGACTTCATAAAGTCCTCCCATTTGAAAGTAGATGTCTCTCGGTACTGTATCAACGACAACGAATATGCCGTGACTTTACCGTTACACATAGAGTTTGTTGAGCTTTGTGTATCACCGCTTGATTATCACATTTTACGTATGGCTGACACAATTTTCAGTCATATTAGAATATCTTCCATGAATTTTGTGAAGCCACTCAAATTCTTCATTAGCTTTATCCAATGCTATGCACTCTAATTTCATAGTGGGTTGAGCTATATTCATTTGTTTGGAAGATTCTCAAGAAATAGCGGTGCCTCCTAAATTGAATACATATCCGCTTATAAACTTTGATTTCTCTAAATCAGAAGTTTCATTTGCATTACTATATCCCTCCTGGATCTTAGGATATTTTTCCAAAATATAATGCACATACATATGTATTCTTTCAAGATTCAAGCATTCTCATTAATGCATCCCAACGAATCTTGCTAAGATTGCTCATGTCTCCTTAGTTTATTATCTAAAGAGACGATGTCTGGCCTCTTGCATTTTACGATATATGCGTGACATCTAATTTTATGAGCATACTCAAATTGTGATATTATATCACATTTGTTCTCATGTAGCACACAAGATATTAATTAAATAGAATTATGAAATCCCTTAATTTCATAAGTATTTAATTTATCTATCACTTATCCACGTAATGTGCTTGAGATAATTTAATGTCATCACATGACCTCCAAATCATAATTGATTAAACCGAAGTTTTTCATATCATAAGTTAATATTTCCTCATGGATTTAATATTTTCAATATTAGTCTCAAATATTAACATATCATTTGCGTATAAACAAACCCTGATACTCAATTATCCAATTTGTTTATATGGACACACTTGTCATATTTATTAATATGAAAGTCAAAATTTGTTGACGACACTATCACATTTTTCGTGTCATTGTTTAGGAGCTTGTTAAAGGTCAACAAGAAACTATAAATTTTTCGCAAAGTATGTTTTCTTTTCCTTTAACAACGAGACTCTCTGGTTACTCCTCATAAATATTCTCATTTAATTCACCATTAAGGAAGACAATTTTAAAGTCCATTGTATATAGCTCATAGAGCTATTAACATTCAAATGAATGTCATCCTAATCACTAGTGAATATAAATGTAAATCACTGTCAATCGCCTCTTTCCAATCCACGATATTGGAATTTGACATAATTTATTTATATGTTTGAGGTTAATCCTTTAACATATAAGTTAGAATATCTGGATCACATAACTTCGAGCTTTTAGCTCATTTGTCTCTTCAACTCGTCAACAAACTCATGTTGAAGTAAGAGATTGACATCTTTAGAGATATTCATATGTATATTCTCGCAGAATATAGTAGTTTATAATTAAATATAATTATAAACTTCACAAAGTTGATCCTTTTGATCAAAATCAATTAAATATTTTCGCAAAATATTCTATGAATTTAAAAAAAAATATTCTAGTCTAAAATGGGTTAGACTATAATATTTATTCTCGCAGAATAAATAATTTATAATTAACTCTAATTATAAACTATAAAAATGTTTATGTAATATAATACTTTTTCATATTTTAATATCAGTAAATCACACTTACTGAAAATAAATCTGAACCAAAAGAAGGATCAATTTTATAAGAAATTATTCTCAAATCCTTCTTACATTCTCAATTAATGTTACATCATATGACTCAGTTCACATGATTACATTTATTTCAGATTTAAACACAAAAAATATGAACTGCTACTATTTATCGTATAAGCTAGTAGTAATTAATATTTTTAAGTTATTTCCTTTTTCGGTGGTGAAACCGAAATTTGACCAAAGTACCCCCACATTTTAAGGTATTTGGTTTTTATTTTCTTCCATAACTCGTATGGAATGATATTTGATTTTCTTGTGTGAAACTCGATTCAATATGCGGTAAGGCATCTAAATAGTTTTCCCCCACAAGTTACCCGGTACACCCGAATTTATAGAATAATCTTACCTCCATTATTAAGGCTTGATTATTTTCGTTTAGCTACTCAATTAGTTGAGCTGAGCTAGGTGAATTATTCTTGATTATACACTTTTGTGTAAATGGAAATATTCATATTCACCCCCACAATTTGGATATAAGAATTTTTATATTATTTTCTTATTCCATGTTTAGATTTGTATTTTACAAATGCATCTCATCGTATTTCGCAAATACATTAATTGCCTCGTATTTATTACTCAATAAATAGCGCAATAATATGTACGTGATTAAATACATTTCAAACTCCACGAGTTAGTAACGATTTAAAAATCACATAATTAGTTTGGATTAGTTCCAAAATTTTGAACTTTTACATATTTGTTTCGCAAACAAATAAATTATAAGTACAATCAATATTTTCTCAATAAAATATTGATATTTATTTCTCAAATAATTTATATTTATTTCTCACAAATAAAATATTATCAATATTTGCTCAATAAAATATTGATATTTATTTAACGAATAAATTATAATTATAATCAATATTTCCTTAATAAAATATTGATATCATAGCAAATTATAATTATTCCACAATTGAATTATAATTACTTATACATATAAATTTTCAATATTTTCTCAAAATATTGATATAAATTATAATTCTTATAAGTTATCAATATTTTCTCATTAAAATATCGATATGAATTACAAATATTTTGCAAACAATTTTAATTATTTGTCAATAATAAATTACCAATATTTTCTCGTTAAAATATTGATATGATTATAATTACTAATTAATCCTTTATTTTCACATAAAGCTATTAGTAATTCACTCCTTTCCTTATGCTTGACATATGCATAATCACACTGATAAATGTACACAAGCTATGAATTATAATTACTTTTATATATGCATGCTCATGTCATTAAATTTTACTCAAATCATTACCTTCATGGAATGACTTAATAATTCTCCTCATCTATATATTGAATTAGCAATTCAGATATAACATATATTACGATTTCTTATTATTTCTTGTTGAATCGCATTCTAGCAATTTGAAATAGATAATTGTGATGAATCTTCGTCTTTAATTTCATTTAATGATACTCACTCCAGATTATCATATCCTTATCGAACCCATATAACAATTTAATGAAGTTGATTTTATCACATCAAAAAAAATTTGTACTCTCATGAATCAGGAACATAGGCTCCACTTGTGCAAAAAGAGAATACACATGGGACTTGATTCCAAATAATGCACCGTTTCATTAATGGTCACTAATGTCCCCAAGTATTTAAACAAAAATCAAAGTTTCCTTGAAGAAAATTAATAACAATGGAAAGGAAATGAAGAGGCATCACGTGCATCTATTCAATATTTCACTTTGAATCCATTTTTTAGTGTACTCTCAACAAAACTTTAACAGAGGTTTAATGAATTCAAAAAATTCCAGATTGATAGACAGAAATTCCAGTCCACAGACCATATTCAATAATAAACCAAAAGGTAACAATTTGTTTACGTTGACAATTCTTAAACCCACTTTTGTTAAAACAAATCTCTTGGTAGATTTTGGTAAATTATTTTTTCATTCAGAGGTACTCAGATCACATATTATATCAAACATTGTGTAAACAGACAAATCGTGATTTCAACGCAAATATTAATCAAACCACAGATATGTTAAACAAATAAATTATTGTCTTAAGATTGTTGGTGTCTAACAATCTGTGTACTTAAATATTTCGATCTAACACAAAAAATAGTGAGAAATACTTACTTGTATCGAAACCAAAGATCACTTCTATCTTTACGTAAAAACAAGGAAATTAGACTGAGGCTTGCCGAAATAAATTTTCTTAAGACAATATTTTCGGGGCTGCCACGGTGCATACAATTTGATTCCCGATAGTCTCCCAAGATACAACAGTCTATTGTGCATTATTTGCACAAATAATGAACCCACGGCGAACCGAAGTAAACAGAAAATTCGACATAAATTTAAGGTAGAGAAGAGAGTAATTTTTAATTATTGTCTGAAAAGGATTCTTAATTGGCCAGATTAAGTCTCCTATTTATAGACACATAAATGTCTTTTCGCAAGAGACACATCGCTTGGATTGCACTGTTTCGGTCCAAAGGGTACCTCTTCAGATCGAACAGACGCAACCCTTAATTATTCTCAACTAATTTATTCACATATTAATTATAAAATCCAACATGTATTGCCTTATTGGTAAAGAAAAACCTATTTTATTTTTATTAGAAAAAATCTTCCTTTTTATGTTTTTAGCAAAAAAATCCTTTCAAGGCTAAGCAAATATTTTGTAGGAAAAATGACAATCATACTCCCACCATAAAATACTAAAACACCAATATTCACCTAAAATTGACAATTACCTCCATGTTAACTTTGAAAATTAGCAATTATCCCATGTTAACTTAAAAATCGCCAATAACCCTCCTATTGACTTATGTGAGTATTTTGAATGGATGGAGTGAGCTAATAAAATATCGATACACATGTCTTTTTGCTAATAAAAAAATATAGAGGGTTCTTGCCAATTAGACAAATCACAATGGATATTTTTGTATTTAGCTCCAAATTAAAATCACCAGCTTGACATTTCAACTAAAACAGCCATTTTTGGAATGTAAAATGAATTTCAATCTCCGATGGTACAAAATGCAAGAACATTTATCAACACACAAGATTAATAAAATACAAATTCAAATTCGATTGCAACTTGCAGTCTTTTGTTCAAGAAACACCTCCTCAAATCCAAATGAAACGTTAGTTCATGGAAGCATGATGTTGTTACATGCTGAGAATATGATAAAACGTAATAAAGCATTGCACGTTTTTCGTTAGGTACAATCATGGGAGGATCCATGATTTTTGGTCATGGCACGCTAAATATATTAAAAAAAAAAATTCAATCAAATAGTTAAACTTAAAGCTTATATTATTCACGAAAAAATGAAAAAAATGCAACGTGTTATGCGAAACCTGCACCAAACTCCCTTGTACTTTAAAAAACCCTACATAAAATCCAATCTCCGTTAGTTACTAACACCATTAATTTTGAATTAAATTTCCTAAATTACCCCTAGATATATTTAAAAGTACAAGGGAGTTTTGTTCAAATGTTCAACAGTACAAGAGAGTTTTACTCAAACATTAAAAAATAAGGGAGTTTTGCGAAAACATTGAAAAGTACAAGGGGATTTTGAGTAAACATTCAAAAGTACAATGGGGTTTTACGCAAACAAAATTATTAAAAAATTAATGGTGTTAGTGACTAACGGAGATTGAGTGTTTTATGCAGGATTTTTGAAATTACAAGGGAGTTTGGTGCCAAAAAAAATTCACAGGGTAGTTTTATGCAGGTTTCGTATAACACAAGGTAGTATCATGCATTTATCCCCGAGAAAATATATGACGCAATACGAAAACGGGGAGGTAGAATTTGACAAACATAAACCCCACGAGACATTTTAACTACATATGATTCCCCGTTATAGTCCTAAAAGAACCCAAAATATCTACGTACTTTAATAATTAACCACGACGATTTTTCATCTTTTGAAATCGGTCCATGATAGCATCGTTTGAAATACTACTAAATATGTTTCCCTCTATAAAGACAACTAAAACTATCATTTAGCCATTGATCGTCCATTTGGTTAAGAAGTCGATTCTTTACTATCTTCATAGTCGAAAAAGCTCTCTCCATTGATGCAGTTGCAACGGGTAGAATAAGCGCCAATGTGACAAATTTGTAAACCATCGAGAATGCGACATATCTTTTAGTTGCAACCATCTTCTTAGCAAGATCACCAATCTCTTTCAAACTAGAATTTGGGCTTAAGAGTTGGGTAGAGTGAGGTATTATTAGAATGGATTGTGTTATTAATTGGAATTAAATTTTATTTGGGTTGGAAATTTCGAATTTGGCCAATTTATTGGGCCTTTTTAAAAAAAATAAAAAATAAATAACTACTACTATATAAAAAAAATAAAAAATGTCCCTTACTGGATCCGCCAGTGGGTACAACAAACATTAAATACAACTAAGCACTCACATGACCACGTGGAGGGAAGGAGTGACATCTGGTGGAAGAAGAGCATAAATGCAGACGGAAATTTCTATTAAATGCAGGCGAAAATTACTATTAAAGGCGCACATTGTACTCTCCTTCTTCTTCTTCTTCTTCTTCTTCTTTCTTCTCTCTTGTTGAATTTACTTTCAATTGTTCATAGATTTAGCATTCAATTCTGTTCAGTGTCATTTTTTATTCTCGTATGATACTTAGGATTGTTGTATTTCTTGTTGAATTCACCATTGAATCAATAGAACCTAGTTTCGCGATCTAGACTGAGTAAATTAATAATCTATTGAGCCCAGGTCATTAAATCACTCATCAATCCACTAGAAATACTAGCTTTCGTGTTTTTGATACTCTTCCAAAAGACGGAAGTAAATTTTCGTTTGCTAGTTGAGGAATCAATAGATTACGGAAATAATACATTTCCGTTTTAAGATGGAAGGTATTGATTCTAAATTTCTAGAATTTACTTTTATCCCACTTTTTGATGTATTTTAGCAGTTTTTAGTTAAATTATGATAACTATATGTATGGATATGTTAATTTATATATTTATGATGACTTGTATGTATGGTATGTTTCTCTATATATGTTGCTACCACATATTGTTGAAATTTATCGTATATTGCGTTTATGCCGAGTTTTTTAAGTCCAATTTGTAAACTCACTTTTTCAGTTTATCTATATTTATCGTTTTTGATTTTTTTTTTCTAATGTATTCATGTTTCTTCAGTAAATGGCAATCAATGTTGAGTTATTTTAAATCTTTATTCCCTCCGATTTTTAAGTACATTTCATGGTTGTTAAAAATGTGTGACTAGCTTTAAGTCATTTTCCCTTTTGTGTGAAATGTCTAGATTTTGATAGAAGAAGTTCTTTTGTAGTAGCAGTTGTTTGTCATGTTCAACTTCTTGTAATCTCTTTTTCTCCAGTATAGTTAATAGTTTGTTTTGACCTTCTTATTTTATGCCATAGATATGTAAAAAATGTGATGTAATTGTTATAGATTTATGATGCAATGCACTAGCCAATATCTTTCTAATTTGGTAGTGACCGGAAAAGTGATAAGTATTTTATTGAAATTTTTATAGCATAAGGAAAAATACTTCATATTACTCCAATTATTTTCTTGATTTTGCTATAAGGTGAATCATTACAGTTTTAATATTTTTTTGTTTGGTTAATTTTCTCACAGATCAACGGATAATTGAGAAACAACCATCCGTGGAATATGTTTTAGCCTTGATGTCACGCTTCTCTGATTGTGAAGGCTCCTCATCTGGATATGTGAGATACTCATTATCCATCTTGATTTGTTCGCTAGCTGTTCAGTTATACCTATAAAGAACTCTTATCATTAAATTTTAACCTAAAACTTTGTAACATATTCAGGGGTCAAGAGCTTTGGTACCGGATAAATCGGATATTGTGCGGTTTGGAAATTCTTGGAGATGCACAAAGAAACACACACATTATTATGGTTTTTGTAGGAAAGGAATCAACATTGCTGTAAGTCTCAAAGTTTTGCCAAACTAACATTTTTTAAACACTTCTCATAATCCTTGTATTGATTTCAGGAGCATTCCTTTATAATTATTAAAGATGAATCAACAGAATATGTTGGTTATGTGCTAGCTCTATATGAGGATGAACAAGGGCAAAAAATTGCTACCGTGCGGCGTTTTTCTCACCGGGAGGAAATAAAAAAATGGTATCCCGATTTGGAGTTACGTAGTAGAGAAGTTGTCATTGAGGAACATAAGCACGAGGTTCGTGCAGAGTGCATTGATGGTCTTGCTACTGTTTTGACTCCGGATCTTTTTGAAAGAGGGTTGAAAGTACTTCCGGAAAGATTGGCATCTCAAACTTTTGTCTGCTATAGACAATATCATAAAAAAGAAGTAAAGCCATTTTGTATGACTGAGTTACATGGCTTCTCTACGCAACCCGTGCTCTTACTTATAAGCCATCTATTGCCGGTTGACAATCAAAGTAAACCAAGTGAAGGAGGAGAAGAAAAAGATTCTGATATTGAAAAAGAAGTCGGTAAAAAAACTGAGCAAATTAGTCAGGATAGTACCCAGTGTCAAGAACACCTCTACGTAGTCGGTGAAGATATCGAGCTTCTTTGTCAGGACAATGGCATGCGTGGATGCTGGCTCAGGTGCAAGATTTTGCAAACAAAGAGCCAATCTATAAAGGTTCAATACTACGATAAATTGGATGCCGAGGGACCTGAGGAACTCGAGGTATGCATACATACATTATATACATTTTATAGTATTTCCCTATTTCCTAGTCAAAATCCAACTAAATGACACACCATAAACTTGTACAGGAATGGGTTCCGTCACACAGAGAGGCGAATCTGGATAAATTGGGCCTGAGAAATGTTGGTCGACTTACGGTCAGACCTTTGCCAGATCGAGATTTTTCAAAATCTACATTTAAGGTGGGTGCTGCAGTTGATGCATGGAAAGGTGACGGGTGGTGGGAAGGGGTTGTAATTGGATATCCCACAACTTCAACAAGTAATCTTCAAGTTTACTTCCCGGGTATGTATGGATGTATTAATAGTAAACGACATAAATCTCTCGATCAACCTCTCTAAATGTTTCGATTATGACAGATGAACACAAGTTCTCGACTATTGAGAGAAAGAACCTTCGAGCTGCAAAAGATTGGATTGATAACAAGTGGGTGGAAGTCGAGCCAAACCCGAATATTTACTCTTTATTTACTTTAGCTGTCAATCCCCCGCCTAGAGTTCCACCACTCCCAGCTTTGGCTAAGGCGAAGAGCTTTGGAGTTGTGAGTAAAAAGGTTGACAAAATAGTGAGTGTTGAAGTAGCTAAAGATGGTAAAGGGAAGAAATCAATTTCGTAGAAAATAGATTTCTATTTTTATGTTTTGGGGATTGTTGGTAATTTTAAGACTTTTTTTTTAGATTATTAATTAATTATGCAGTTAATTGGATCATGGCAACATGATCATATCCTTTGTAGTGTTAAACTTCTGGCTTTGTAAATTTGAACTTTTTAAATGTATTATTATTATTATTATTATGTTGATTTTGTATTTCCAGAGGTAAATATCAAAATTTTACGTTCATTTTAAAAGTTTTCTAAATGTTCTTATGTTATTCATTGATATTTTATAAGATAGAGTATCAATCATAAAAAATAAAATTAATTTTTTTGCCCTTTTAAATTAGATCAAGATTTTAGTCCTACAATTCCTTATTCATGGAGAAAATAACCTCCTGAAAAAAGTCAATTAGTAGATGATGATAGCTTTGAAATATACTCTATATATTTCCATCTATATTGAATTCTATTGTGATATTCTATTTAGTAAGACGGGGAAAGGTAGACTCCGATGGCTCCTAAATTATATTATATTATTTAGTCTTATAGGTCCAAAGTATAGTGATATTCTACATTAATTAATAATTTATTCACATTAATTAGTAACTTCTTGCACACCGGATACAGTTTGTCGATATTTTTTTAAAATTTAAAATGTGTAAATAATTTTTTTTTTTTGATCTACTAGACTGTGTATTTACAGCTCGGACCGAAGAGTGCAAAGGGTATAGGTCCTCCCCAGTGTGATGTCTCCAGTAGGATTCGAACTTGAATCTCGCCTCTGGGGGTCGCAAGTCACTACCACTTGGCCCAACCACCTTGGGTATATGTAAATAATTATGATTGGCCATATATGCACCAGAGATTCCAAAATAAGACGCATATTTTAATCGAAAAAGAAAAAGGAAATTTCACCTTCAATTTGGGATAGATTATTAATTTTCCGAGGGAAAAACAGTTTTCATACCAAACTTTTGTCCATATTACACATTTGATATTAAGCTTTCTGAAAAAACACATTTGATACCTTGATTTAGGTCCTCACATTTTATTTGGCCGTCAACTTTTTAACAGAATTCATCACGAGCGCGGCATGGGTTTTTCACGTGCAGGGAGTTCAATTTCATTTTTATACCAGACTTTGACATACTTTATATGTTTTGTACCAAACCTTCGAAAAAGACACATTTAATACCAAAATTGAAGTTGTTTGACACATTTTCTTTGACCATCAATTCGTTGGACGGGAAGGACCACGTGTCCGTTAAGTCACCAAAATTGCACGTTTATGCACGTAATGTGCTCGAGGAGGGAGTATTTGCACCTAATCTTAATATTGCCATAACTCCTTCGTTACAAGTTCAAATTTCGTGTTCTTTATATGGCTGAAAAGCTTTTGACGAGAGCTTTTAATGTTACAAGTTTCAGTTCATGAAACGCAATATTTAATTCCCAAAATATTAACAAAGTTCCAGAATTTTTTCAATTTATTCGTTAAGATAGAATTGAAACTTTGTTATTTTTCTGGGAATCTCTTGCATTTCATGAATTGAAACTTGTATCGTTAGAAAACTCTTGTCTAGAAATTTCCAGTCATATAGAGAACACGGAATTTGGTCTTGTAACGAAGGAATATGGTAAAATTAAGATTAGATTATAAATATTCCCTGCCCGAGCACATCACTTGCAAAAAACGTGCAATTTTGGTGACTTAACGACCACGTGGTCGTTCCCGTTCAACAAATTGATGATCAAAGCAAGTGTGTCAAATGACCTTCAATTTTGGTATTAAATGTCTATTTTTTAAAGGTTTGGTACCAAATATAATTAAGTTTTTTTGATATCTTGAGCCCGTGAAAAAATTGGATTCCTCGAAGGGGTAAGCTCACAGTTTAGGCCAATTTTTTTACGGATACTTAATATCTAATAAAAACAAAAAAAAATTATTCATAGGGGTAAGTACAAAATCCTCGACAATTTTTCGTATGATTCAAGTCAGTTTTCTAATATTTTGAGCAAGTGAAAAAATTGAAATTTTCTCCAAGGGGTAAGTTCATAGTTTTAACCAATTTTTTGCGCATACTAAAAATAAATTTAAATACAAAAATATATTCAAAGTGGTACGTACACAGCCCTGGACAATATTTTTCTTATATTTTAATTCAATTTTCTGATATTTTGAACCCGGGGAAAAATTGAATTCCTTGAAAGGGTAAGTTCACAAATTTGGCCAATTTTTTACGGATACTTGAAATCTTATAAAATCAAAATAAATTGTTCATAGGGGTAAGTACAAAACCCTCGACAATTTTTCGTACGATTCAGGTCTGTTTTGTAATATTTTTGAGTAAGTGGAAAAATTGAAATTTTCTCCAAGTGGTAAGTTCATAGTTTTAAGCAATTTTTTGCGGATACTAAAAATCAGTTTAATACAAAAATATATTCAAAGTAGTACGCTCACAACCTTGAGCAATGTTTTTCTTATGTTATAAGTCAGTTTTATGATATTTTGAACCCGTGGAAAAATTGAATTCCTAGAAGGGGTAAGCTCATTGTTTTGGCCAATTTTTTTTACAGATACTTAAAAATTCTTATAAAATAAAAAATATTGTTCATAGGGGTAAGTACAAAACCCTCGACAATTTTTCGTATGATTCAGGTCTGTTTTGTAATATTTTGAGCATGTGGAAAAATTGAAATTTTCTCCAAGGGGTAAGTTAACAGTTTTGACCAATTTTTTTGAGGATACTAAAAATCAATTTAAATACAAAAATATATTCAAAGTGGTACGTACACAACCCTGGGCAATGTTTTTCTTATGTTATAATTTGATTTTCGGATAGTTTGAGCCCGTTGAAAAATTGAATTCCTCGAAAGGGGAAGCTCAATATTTTGGCCAATTTTTTATTGATACATAAAATCATATAAAAACAAAAAAAATTGTTCATAGGGGTAAGTAAAAAATGCTCGACAATTTTTCGTATGATTCAAGTCAGTTTTCTAATATTTTGAGCAACTGGAAAAATTGAAATTTTCTCCAAGGGGTAAGTTCATAGTTTTAACCAATTTTTTGCGGATACTAAAAATAAATTTGAATACAAAAATATATTCAAAGTGGTACGTACACAGCCCTGTGCAATATTTTTCTTATATTATAATTCAATTTTCTGATATTTTGAGCCCGAGGAAAAATTGAATTCCTTGAAGGGGTAAGTTCACAAATTTGGCCAATTTTTTAAGGATACTTGAAATCTTATAAAATCAAAAGAAATTATTCATAGGGGTAAGTACAAAACCCTCGACAATTTTTCGTACGATTTAGGTCTGTTTTGTAATATTTTTGAGTAAGTGGAAAAATTGAAATTTTCTTCAAGTGGTAAGTTCACAGTTTAAAGCAATTTTTTGCGGATACTAAAAATCAGTTTAAATACAAAAATATATTCAAAGTGGTACGCACACAGCCCTGGACAATGTTTTTCTTATGTTATAAGTCAGTTTCATGATATTTTGAACCCGTGGAAAAATTGAATTCCTCGAAGAGGTAAGCTCATTGTTTTGGCCAATTTTTTTTACAGATACTTAAAAATTCTTAGAAAATAAAAAAAAAATTGTTCATAGGGGTAAGTCCAAAACCCTCGACAATTTTTCGTATGATTCAGGTCTGTTTTGTAATATTTTGAGCAAGTGGAAAAATTGAAATTTTCTCCAAGGGGTAAGTTAACAGTTTTGACCAATATTTTTGAGGATACTAAAAATCAATTTAAATACAAAAATATATTCAAAGTGGTACGTACACAACCCTGGGCAATATTTTTCTTATGTTATAATTTGATTTTCGGATAGTTTGAGCCCGTGAAAAAATTGAATTCCTCGAAAGGGGAAGCTCAATATTTTGGCCAATTTTTTATTGATACATAAAATCATATAAAAACAAAAAAAATTGTTCATAGGTGTAAGTACAAAAGCCTCGACAAATTTTCGTAGGATTCAAGTCAGTTGACGAATATTTTGAACCAGTGGAAAAATTGATATTTTCTCCAAGGGGTAAGTTCACAGTTTGAGCAAGTTTTTGCGGATACTAAAAATTAATTTTAATACAAAATATATTCAAAGTGGTACATACACAACCTTGGGAAATGTTTTTCTTATGTTATAAGTCAGTTTTCTAATATTTTGAGCCTGGGGAAAAATTGAATTCCTTGAAGGGGTAAACTCACGGATTTGGCAAATTTTTTATGGATACTTAGAATTTTATTAAATTTTTTTTCATAAGGGGTAAGTACAAAACACTCGACAATTTTTTATGTGATAATATTTTGAGTCAGTGGAAAAATTGAAATTTTCTCCAAGGGGTAAGTTCACAGTTTTAACCAATTTTTTGCAGGTACTAAAAATCAATTTAAATACAAAAATATATTCAAAGTAGTACGTACACATCCCTGGGCAATGTTTTTTTTATGTTACAATTTGATATTCTGATACTTTAAGCCCGTGGAAAAATCAAATTCCTCAAAGGAGGAAGCTCAAAGTTTTGAACAATTTAAAATCTTTTAAAAACAAAAAAAAATTATTCGTAAGGGTAAGTACAAAACCCTCGTCAATTTTTTGTATGATTCAAGTCAGTTTTCTAATATTTTGAGCCAGTGGAAAAATTTAAATTTTATCCAATGGGTAAGTTCACTTAACCAAATTTTTGCGGATACTAAAAATAAATTTAAATACAAAAATATATCCAAAGTGCTACCTACACAACACTAGGCAATGTTTTTCTTATGTTATAATTCGATTTTCTCATAGTTTGAGCCCGTGAAAAAATTGAATTCCTCGAATAGGTAAGCACACAATTTTGGCAAATTTTTTACTGATACTTGAAATCTTATTAAAACAAAAAAAATTATTCATAGGTGTAATTACTAAACCCTCGACAATTTTTCGTATGATTCAAGTCAGTTTTTTAATATTTTGAGCCAATGGCAAAATTGAGATTTTCTCCAAGGGGTAAGTTCACAGCTTTAACAAATTTTTGCGGATACTAAAAATCAATTTAAATATGAAAAAATATTCAAAGTGGTACGTACACAGCCCTGGGAAATGTTTTTCTTATGTTATAAGTCGATTTTCTAATATTTTCAAAGTGATACTTAAAATCATATAAAAACAAAAAAAATTGTTCATAGGTGTAAGTACAAAAGCCTCGACAAATTTTCGTAGGATTCAAGTCAGTTGACGAATATTTTGAACCAGTGGAAAAATTGATATTTTCTCCAAGGGGTAAGTTCACAGTTTGAGCAAGTTTTTGCGGATACTAAAAATTAATTTTAATACAAAATATATTCAAAGTGGTACATACACAACCTTGGGAAATGTTTTTCTTATGTTATAAGTCAGTTTTCTAATATTTTGAGCCTGGGGAAAAATTGAATTCCTTGAAGGGGTAAACTCACGGATTTGGCAAATTTTTTATGGATACTTAGAATTTTATTAAATTTTTTTTCATAAGGGGTAAGTACAAAACACTCGACAATTTTTTATGTGATAATATTTTGAGTCAGTGGAAAAATTGAAATTTTCTCCAAGGGGTAAGTTCACAGTTTTAACCAATTTTTTGCAGGTACTAAAAATCAATTTAAATACAAAAATATATTCAAAGTAGTACGTACACATCCCTGGGCAATGTTTTTTTTATGTTACAATTTGATATTCTGATACTTTAAGCCCGTGGAAAAATCAAATTCCTCAAAGGAGGAAGCTCAAAGTTTTGAACAATTTAAAATCTTTTAAAAACAAAAAAAAAATTTATTCATAAGGGTAAGTACAAAACCCTCGTCAATTTTTTGTATGATTCAAGTCAGTTTTCTAATATTTTGAGCCAGTGGAAAAATTTAGATTTTCTCCAATGGGTAATTTCACTTAACCAAATTTTTGCGGATACTAAAAATAAATTTAAATACAAAAATATATCCAAAGTGCTACCTACACAACACTGGGCAATGTTTTTCTTATGTTATAATTCGATTTTCTCATAGTTTGAGCCCGTGGAAAAATTGAATTCCTCGAATGGGTAAGCACACAATTTTGGCAATTTTTTTACTGATACTTGAAATCTTATTAAAACAAAAAAAATTATTCATAGGTGTAATTACTAAACCCTCGACAATTTTTCGTATGATTCAAGTCAATTTTTTAATATTTTGAGCCAGTGGCAAAATTGAGATTTTCTCCAAGAGGTAAGTTCACAGTTTTAATCAATTTTTAGCGAATACTAAAAATCAATTTAAATACGAAAAAATATTCAAAGTGGTATGTACACAGCCTCGGGAAATGTTTTTCTTATGTTATAAGTCGATTTTCTAATATTTTGAGCCCAGGGAAAAAATTAATTTCTCGAAAGGTAAAGCTCACGGTTTTGACAAATTTTTTACGGATACTTAGAATCTTCTAAAAACAAAAAAAAAATCCTCCATAAGGGTGAAGTACAAAACACTCGATAATTTTTTATATGATAATATTTTGAGCCAGTGGAAAAATTGACATTTTCTCCAAGGGTTAAGTTAACAATTTTAACCAATTTTTTACGGATACTAAAAATCAAGTTAAATACAAAAATATATTCAAAGTGGTACGTACACAGCCATGGACAATGTTTTTCTTATGTTATAAGTCGGATTTCTAATATTTTGAACCCGGGGAAAAATTGAATTCCTCGAAGCGGTAAGCTCACGGTTTTGGAATTTTTTTTACGGATACTTAGAATCTTATAAAAACAAAAAAATTGTTCATTAGTGTTAAATAAAAAAATCCTTGACAATTCTTCGTATGATAATATTTTGAGCCAGTGGAAAACTTGAGATTTTCTCCAAGGTGTAAGTTCACAATTTTAACCAATTTTTTGCGGACACTAAAGATCAATTTAAATACAAAAATATATTCAAATTGGTACATACACATCCCCGGACAATGTTTTTCTATATTATAATTCTGTTTTACGATATCTTTAGCCCATGAAAAATTGAATTCTTCGAAGAAGTAAGCTCATTGTTTTGGCCAATTTTGTACGGATACTTAAAATCTTATAAAATAAAAAAAAATTGTTCATAGTGGTAAGTACAAAACCCTCGACAATTTTTCGTATGATTCAGGTCTGTTTTGTAATATTTTGAGCTAGTGAATTTTTTTTACTTTTCTCCAAGGTGTAAGTGAACAGTTTTAACCAATTTTTTGCGGATACTAAAAATCAATTTAAATACAAAAATATATTCAAAGTGGTACGTACACAGAACTGGGCAATGTTTTTGTTATGCTATAATTCGATTTTCTGATATTTTGAGCCTGTGGAAAAATTAAATTACTCGAAGGGAGAAGCTCACAGTTTTGGCCAATTTTTTATTGATACATAAAATCTTATAAAAAAAAAATTGTTCGTAAGGGTAAGTCCAAAACCCTCGACAATTTTTCGTATGATTCAAGTCAGTTTTCTCATATTTTGATCTAGTGGAAAAGTTTAGATTTTCTCCAAGGGGTAAGTTCATAGTTTTAACCAACTTTTTGCGGATACTAAAAATCATTTTTAATACAAAAATATATTCAAAGTGGTACGTACACAACCTTGGGCAATGTTTTTTCTTGTGTTATAATTCGATTTTCTAATATTTTGAGCCCGGGGAAAAATTGAATTCCTCGAATGGGTAAGCTCACAGTTTTGGAATTTTTTTAACGGATACTTAGAAACTTATAAAAACAAAAAAATGTTCATTATGGGTAAGTACAAAACCTTTGACAATTCTTCGTATGATAATATTTTGAGCCAGTGGAAAAATTGAGATTTTCTCCAAGAGGTAAGTTCACAGTTTTAAGTAATTTTTTTGCGGATACTAAAAATCAATTTAAAAACAATAATATATTCAAAGTGTTACGTACACAGCCCGAACAATGTTTTTCTATATTATAATTCTGTTTTACAATATCTTGAGCCCATGAAAAAATTGAATTCTTCGAAGGGGTAAGCTCAATGTTTTTGCCAATTTTTTGCGGATACTTAAAATCTTATAAAATAAAAAAAAAATTGTTCATAGTGGTAAGTACAAAACCCTCGACAATTTTTCGTATGACTCAGGTCTGATTTGTAATATTATGACCAAGTGGAAAAATTGCAATTTTCTCCAAGGTGTAAGTTAACAGTTTTAACCAATTTTTTGCGGATATTAAAAATCAATTTAAATACAAAAATATATTCAAAAATACGTACACATCCCTGGGCAATGTTTTTCTTATGTTATAATTCAATTTTCTGATATTTTTAGCTAGTGGAAAAAATTAATTTCTCGAAGGGGAAAGCTCACAATTGTGGCCAATTTTTTACTGATACTTAAAATCTAATAAAAACAAAAAATATTGTTCATAAGGGTAAGTACAAAACCCTCGACAATTTTTCGTATGATTCAAGTCAGTTTTCTAATATTTTGAGCTAGTGGAAAAGTTAAGATTTTCTCCAAGGGGTAAGTTCACAATTTTAACCAATTGTCGAGGATTTTGTACTTACACCTATGAACAATTTTTTTTGGGTTTTACTATATATTAATTATCCGTAAAAAACTGGCAAAAACTGTGAGCTTTCCCCTTCGAGGAATTAAATTTGTTCATGGGCTCAAGATATCAGAAAACCGAATTAGAACATAAGAAAAACATTGCCCATGGCTATGTATGTACCACTTTGAATATATTTTTGTATTTAAACTGATTTTTAGCATCCGCAAAAAAAATGGCTAAAACTATGAACTTACCCCTTGGAGAAAATTTCAATTTTTCCACAGGCCCAAATATTAGAAAACTGACTTGAATCATACGAAAAATTGTCGAGGAATTTATACTTATCCCTATGAACAATTTTGTTTTTGTTTTTATTAGATATTAAGTATCCGTAAAAAATAGGCCAAAACTGTGAGCTTAACCCTTCGAGGAATTCAATTTTTCCACGGGCTCAAAATTTCCTAAAATCGAATTATAACATAGGAAAAACATTGCCCAGGGCTGTGTATGTACCACTTTGAATATTTGTTTGTATTTAAACTGATTTTTAGCATCCACAAAAAATTGGCTAAAACTCTGAATTTAACCCTTGGAGAAAATTTCAATTTTTCCACAGGCTCAAATATTAGAAAACTGACTTGAATCATACGAAAAATTGTCGAGGATTTTGTACTTATCCCTATGACAATTTTTTTTGTTTGTATTAGATATTAAGTATCAGTAAAAAATTGGCCAAAACTGCTAGTTACCCCTTCGAGGAATTCAATTTTTTCATGCGCTCAGTATATCAGAAAACTGAATTATAACATAAGAAAAATATTGCCCAGGGTTGTGTACGTACCACTTTGAATATATTTTTGTATTTAAATTGATTTTTAGTATCCGCAAAATTTTAATTTTCCCACTGTCTCAAAATATTACAAAACTGACTTGAATCATGCCAAAAATTGTCGAGTGTTTTGTACTTAACCCTATGAACATATTTTTATAAGATTTTAAGTTTTCGTAGAAAAATTGGCCAAAATTGTGAGCTTACCCTTCGAGGAATTCAATTTTTTCATGGGCTATCTTAAAACCGACTTATAACATATGAAAAAAATTTCCCAGGGTTGTGTACGTACCACTTTGAATATTTTTTTTTATTTAAACTGATTTTTAGTATCTGAAAAAAATTAGCTAAAACTGTGAACTTTTCCTTGGAGAAAATTTTAATTTTTCCTTTGCTCAAAATATTACAAATTGACTTGAATCATACGGAAAATTGTCGAGGTTTTTGTACTTACCATATGAATTTTTTATTGTTTTTATAACATTTTAATTATCGTAAAAAATTGGCCAAAACTATGAGCTTACCCCTTTGAGGAATTCAATATTTCCATGGGCTAAAAATATCAGAAAAGTGACTTATAACTATGTACCACTTTGAATATATTTTTCTATTTAAACTGATCTTTAGTATTTGGAGAAAATTTTAATTTTTCTACTATCTCAAAATATTACAAAACTGACTTGAATAAAATTGTCAAGTGACTTTGAGGAATTCAATTTTTCCCCGTGCTCAAAATATCATAAAACCGACTTATAACATAAGAAAAACATTGCCCAGGGCTGTGTATGTACCACTTTGAATATATTTTTTCATTCAAATTGATTTTTAGTATCTACAAAAAATTGGTTAAAACTGTTTACTTACCCCTTGGAGAAAATCTCAATTTTTCCACAAGCTCAAAAAATTAGAAAATAGACTTGAATCATATGAAAATTGTCGAGGGTTTTGTACTTAACTTATGAACAATTTGTTTTTTGTTTTTATATGATTTTAAGTATCAGTAAAAAAATTGGCCAAAATTGTGAGTTTACCCCTTGAAGTAATTCAATTTTTCCACGGGCTCATGATATCATAAAACCGAATTAAAACATCGAAAAACATTGTCCAGGGCTATGTACGTACCACTTTGAATATATTTTTGTATTTATATTGATTTTTAGTATCCGCAAAAAATTGGTTAAAACTGTGAACTTACCCCTTGAAGAAAACATCTATATTTCCACTGGTTCAAAATATTATCACACGAAGAATTGTCAAGGGTTTTGTACTTACCCCTAATGGACAATTTTTTTGGTTTTCATAATAATTTAAGTATCTGTAAAAAATTGGCCAAAACAATGAGCTTACCCCTTCGAGGAATTCAACTTTTCAACGGGCTTAAAATATCAGAAAACTGACTTATAACATAAGAAAAACATTGCCCAAAGGCTGTGTACGTACCACTTTGAATATATTTTTATACTTAAAATTATTTTTAGTATCCGCAAAAAATTGGTTAAAACTGTGAACTTACCCCTTGGAGAAAATCTAAATTTTTCAACTGGCTAAAAATATTTGAAAACTTACTTGAATCTTACGAAAAATTGTTGAGGATTTTGTACTTATCACTATGAACAATTTTTTTTTATTTTTTATTAGATATTAAGTATCCGTAAAAAATTGGCAAAAACTGTGAGCCTACCCCTTAAAGGAATTCAATTTTTTCACAGGCTCAAGATATTAGAAAACTTAATTATAACATAAAGAAAAATATTGCCCAGGGTTGTGTACGTACCACTTTGAATATATTTTTGTATTTAAACTGTTTTTAGTATTCGCAAAAAATTGGTTAAAACTGTAAACTTATCCCTTGGAGAAAATTTCAATTTTTCCACTTGCTCAAAATATTACAAAACTGAACTGAATCATACGAAAGATTGTCAGGTTTTTGCACTTACCTCTATGAAAAATATTTTTATTTTTATAAGATTTTAAGTATCCGTAAAAAATTGGCCAAAACTTTGAGCTTACCCCTTCGACGAATTCAATTTTTCAATGTGCTGAAAATATCAAAACCTACTTATAACATAAGAAAAACATTGCCCATGGTTGTGTACGTACCACTTTAAATATATTTGTGCATGTAAATTGAATTTTAGTATCCGCAAAAATTGGTTAAAAGTGTGAACTTACCCCTTGGAGAAAATTTCAATTTTTCCACTGTCTCAAAATATTATCATTCGAAAAATTATCAAGAATTTTGTACTTACCCCTATGAACAATTTTTGTTTTGGTTTTATTAGATATTAAGTATCCATAAAAAATTGGCAAACACTATGAGCTTACCCCTTCGAGGAATTCAATTATTCACGGGCTAAAGATGTCAAAAAATCGAATTATAACATAATAAAAACTTTACCCAAGGCTGTGTTCGTACCACTTTTTACAGATACTTAAAATCTTATTAAAAAAAAAATATTTTTCATAGAGGTAAGTACAAAACCCTCAACAATTTTTCGTATGATTCAGGTCAGTTTTGTAACATTTTGATCAAGTGGAAAAATTTAAATTTTCTCCAAGGGGTAAGTTCACAGTTTTAACCAATTTTTTGCGAATACTAAAAATAGTTTAAATACAAAAATATATTCAAAGTGGTACATTCACAGCCCTGGGAAATGTTTTTGTTACGTTATAAGTAAGTTCTCTAATATTTTGAGCCCGTGGAAAAATTGAATTCCTCGAAGGGGTAAGCTCACAGTTTTGACCAATTTTTTCCTGATACTTAAAATCTTATAAAAACAAAAAATATTGTTAATACTGGTGTACAAAATCCTCGACAATTTTTAGTATAATTCAAGTAAGTTTTCTAATATTTTGAGCCTGTGGAAAAAATGAAATTTCCTCCAAGGGGTAAGTTCACAATTTTAACAATTTTTTTGAGGATTCTAAAAATCAATTTAAATTCAAATATATATTCAATGTTGTACATACACAGCCCTGGGCAATGCTTTTCTTATGTTATAATTAGGTTTTCTGATATCTTGAGCCCATGGAAAAATTGAATTCCTCGAAGGGGTAAGCTCACAGTTTTGGCCAATTTTTTTAAGGATACTTAAAATCTTATAAAATCAAAAAAAATTGTTCATAGGGGTAAATACAAAACCCTCGACAATTTTTTGTATGATAATATTTTGAAACAGTGGAAAAATTTAAATTTTCCCTAGGTTAAGTTCACAGTTTTAACCAATATTTTGAGAAAGAGGAAAAATTGAAATTTTCTCCAAGGGGTAAGTTCACAGTTATAACCAATTTTCGCGGATACTAAAATTCAATTTACATACACAAATATATTCAAAGTGGTACGTACACAGCTCTGGGCAATGTTTTTCTTATGTTATAAGTAAGTGTTTTGATATTTTGAACCCGTGGAAAAATTGAATTCTTCGAAGGGGTAAGCTTAACGTTTTGGCAAATTTTTTATGGATACTTAAAATCATATAAAATCAAAAGAAATTGTTCATAGAGGTAAGTACAAAAACCCTCGATAATTTTTAGTATGATAATATTTTGAGCTAGTGGAAAAATTGAGATTTTCTCCAATGGGTAAGTTTACAATTTTAACCAATTTTTTGCGGATACTAAATATCAATTTTAATACAAAAATATATTCAAAGTGGTACGTACACAACCCTGGGCAATGTTTTTATTATGTTATAATTCGATTTTATGATATTTTGAGCCCATAGTGTGACCAATTTTTTTACTGATACTTAAAATCTTATAAAAACAAAAAATATTGTTCATAGTGGTAAGTACAAAATATTCAAGTAATTTTTCTAATATTTTGAGCCTATGAAAAAATTGAAATTTCCTCCAAGGGGTAAGTTCACAATTTTAAATATTTTTTTGAGGATTCTAAAAATCAATTTAAATACAAATATATATTTAATGTTGTACATACACAGCCCTGGGCAATGCTTTTCTTATGTTATAATTAGGTTTTCTGATATCTTGAGCCCGTGGAAAAATTGAATTCCTCGAAGGGGTAAGCTCACAATTTTTGCCAATTTTTTTATGGATACTTAAAATCTTATAAAATCAAAAAAAATTGTTCATAGGGGTAAATACAAAACCCTCGACAATTTTTCGTATGATAATATTTTGTGCCAGTGGAAAAATTGAGATTTTCTCCAATGGGTAAATTCACAGTTTTAACATTTTATTTGCGCATATTAAATATCAATTTAAATAAAAAAAAATATTCAAAGTGGTACGTACACAACCCTGTGCAATGTTTTTCTTATGTTATAATTCGATTTTATGATATTTTGAGCCCATAGTTGTGGCCAATTTTTTAAGTGATACTTAAAATCTTATAAAAACAAAAAATATTGTTCATAGTGGTAAGTACAAAATATTCAAGCAATTTTTCTAATATTTTGACACTGGGGAAAAATTGAAATTTTCTACAAGGGGAGAGTTCACAATTTAATTTTTTTTTTTAGGATTCTAAAAATCAATTTAAATACAAATATATATTCAATGTTGTACATACACAGCCCTGGGCAATGCTTTTCTTATGTTATAATTAGGTTTTCTGATATCTTGAGCCCGTGGAAAAATTGAATTCCTCGAAAGGGTAAGCTCACAGTTTTGGCCAATTTTTTACGGATACTTAAATCTTATAAAATCAAAAAAAAATTGTTCATAGGGGTAAATACAAAACCCTCGACAATTTTTTGTATAATAATATTTTTGAGCCAGTAGAAAAATTGAGATTTTCTGCAATGGGTATGTTCACAGTTTTAACCATTTTTTTGCGGATACTAAATATCAATTTTAATACAAAAATATATTCAAAGTGGTACGTACACAACCCTGGGCAATGTTTTTATTATGTTATAAGTAAGTGTTTTGATATTTTGAACCCGTGGAAAAATTGAATTTCTCGAAGGGTTAAGCTCACAGTTTTGGCCAATTTTTTACGGATACTTAATATCTATTAAAAACAAAAAGAAAATTGTTCATAGGGGTAAGTATAAAATCCTCGACAATTTTTCGTATGATTCAAGTTAGTTTTCTTATATTTTAAGCCAATGAAAAAATTGAAATTTTCTCCCAAGGGGTAAGTTCATAGGTTTAACAAATTTTTTGCGTATACTAAAAAAAATTTAAATACAAAAATATATTCAAAGTGTAAGTACACAGCCCTGGACAATGTTTTTCTTATGTTATAAGTAGGTTTTCTGATATTTTCAGCACATGGAAAAATTTAATTCCTCGAAGGGGTAAGCTCAAAGTTTTGGCCAATTTTTTACGGATACTTCAAATCTTATAAAAACAAAAAAAATTCATAGGTGTGAGTACAAAACCCTAGATAATTTGATTCAGCTCAGTTTTGTAATATTTTGAGCAAGTGAAAAAATTGAAATTTTCTCCAAGGGGTAAGTTCACAGTTTAAAAAAAAATTTTGCGGATACTAAAAATAAGTTTAAATAAAAAATATATTCAAAGTGGTACATACACATCCCTGGACAATGTTTTCCTTATCTTATAATTAAATATTCTGATATTTTGAGCCCGTTGAAAATTGAATTTCTCGACAATATTTCGAATGATAATATTATGAGATAGTGGAAAAATTGAATTTTTTTTCCAAAGGGTAAGTTCACAGTTTTAACAATTTTTTGCAGATACTAAAATTTAATTGACATGCCCAAGTATATATAAAGTGGTACGTACTCAGCCCTGGGCAATGTTTTTCTTATCTTATAAGTGGGTTTCTGATATTTTTAGCACATGGAAAAATTGAATTCCTCGAAGGGGTAAGCTCAAAGTTTTGGCCTATTTTTTACAGATACTTAAAATCTTATAAAATCAAAAAAAAAAATTGTTCATGGGGTAAATACAAAACCCTCGACAATTTTTTGTATGATAATATTTTGAGGCAATGGAAAAATTTTAATTTTCTCTAGGGGGTAAGTTCACAGTTTTAACAAATTTTTTACGGATACTAAAAATCCATTTAAATACAAAAATATATTTAAAGTGGTACGTACATAGCCCTGGGGAATGTTTTTTTTATGTTATAATTCAATTTTCTAAAATTTTGAGCCCGTGGAAAAATTGAATTCCTCGAAAGGGTAAGCTCAATATTTTGACAGATTATTTACGGATATTTAATATATAATAAAAACAAAAAAATTGTTCATAGGGGTAAATACAAAACCCTCGACAATTTTTTGTATAACTATATTTTAAGCCAGTAGAAAAATTGAGATTTTCTTCAATGGGTAAGTTCACAATTTTAACAAATTTTTTGCAGATTCTAAAAATCAATTTAAATACAAATATATATTCAAAGTGTTACGTACATAGCCTTGGACAATGTTTTTCTTATGTTATAATTCGGTTTTCTGATATCTTTAGCCCTTGAACAAATTGAATTCCTCGAAGGGGTAAGCTCACAGTTTTGGCCAATTTTTTTACGGATACTTCAAATCTTGTAAAATCAAAAAAAAATTGTTCATAGGGGTAAATACAAAACCCTCGACAATTTTTTGTATGATAATATTTTGAGACAGTGGAAAAATTTAAATTTTCCCTGTGGTAAGTTCACAGTTTTAACCAATATTTTGAGAAAGAGGAAAAATTGAAATTTTCTCCAAGGGGTAAGTTCACAGTTATAACCAATTTTCGCGGATACTAAAATTCAATTTACATACACAAATATATTCAAAGTGGTACGTACACAGCTCTGGGCAATGTTTTTCTTATGTTATAAGTAAGTGTTTTGATATTTTGAACCCATGGAAAAATTTAATTCTTCGAAGGGGTAAGCTTAACGTTTTGGCAAATTTTGTATGGATACTTAAAATCATATAAAATCAAAAGAAATTGTTCATAGAGGTAAGTACAAAAACCCTCGATAATTTTTAGTATGATAATATTTTGAGCTAGTGGAAAAATTGAGATTTTCTCCAATGGGTAAGTTCACAATTTTAACCAATTTTTTGCGGATACTAAATATCAATTTTAATACAAAAATATATTGAAAGTGGTACGTACACAACCCTGTGCAATGTTTTTCTTATGTTATAATTCGATTTTATGATATTTTGAGCCCATAGTTGTGGCCAATTTTTTAAGTGATACTTAAAATCTTATAAAAACAAAAAATATTGTTCATATTGGTAAGTACAAAATATTCAAGCAATTTTTCTAATATTTTGACACTGTGGAAAAATTGAAATTTTCTACAAGGGGAGAGTTCACAATTTAATTTTTTTTTTTTTTGACTATTCTAAAAACCAATTTAAATACAAATATATATTCAATGTTGTACATACACAGCCCTGGGCAATGCTTTTCTTATGTTATAATTAGGTTTTCTGATATCTTGAGCCCGCGGAAAAATTGAATTCCTCGAAGGGGTAAGCTCACAGTTTTGGCCAATTTTTTACGGATACTTAAATCTTATAAAATCAAAAAAAAAAATTGTTCATAGGGGTAAATACAAAACTCTCGACAATTTTTTGTATAATAATATTTTGAGCCAGTAGAAAAATTGAGATTTTCTGAAATGGGTAAGTTAACAGTTTTAACCATTTTTTTGCGGATACTAAATATCAATTTTAATACAAAAATATATTCAATGTGGTACGTACACAACCCTGGGCAATGTTTTTATTATGTTATAATTCGATTTTATGATATTTTGAGCCCATAGTGTGACCAATTTTTTTACTGATACTTAAAATCTTATAAAAACAAAAAATATTGTTCATAGTGGTAAGTACAAAATATTCAAGTAATTTTTCTAATATTTTGAGCCTATGAAAAAATTGAAATTTCCTCCAAGGGGTAAGTTCACAATTTTAAATATTTTTTTGAGGATTCTAAAAATCAATTTAAATACAAATATATATTTAATGTTGTACATACACAGCCCTGGGCAATGCTTTTCTTATGTTATAATTAGGTTTTCTGATATCTTGAGCCCGTGGAAAAATTGAATTCCTCGAAGGGGTAAGCTCACAATTTTTGCCAATTTTTTTATGGATACTTAAAATCTTATAAAATCAAAAAAAATTGTTCATAGGGGTAAATACAAAACCCTCGACAATTTTTCGTATGATAATATTTTGTGCCAGTGGAAAAATTGAGATTTTCTCCAATGGGTAAATTCACAGTTTTAACATTTTATTTGCGCATATTAAATATCAATTTAAATAAAAAAAATATTCAAAGTGGTACGTACACAACCCTGTGCAATGTTTTTCTTATGTTATAATTCGATTTTATGATATTTTGAGCCCATAGTTGTGGCCAATTTTTTAAGTGATACTTAAAATCTTATAAAAACAAAAAATATTGTTCATAGTGGTAAGTACAAAATATTCAAGCAATTTTTCTAATATTTTGACACTGGGGAAAAATTGAAATTTTCTACAAGGGGAGCGTTCACAATTTAATTTTTTTTTTTAGGATTCTAAAAATCAATTTAAATACAAATATATATTCAATGTTGTACATACACAGCCCTGGGCAATGCTTTTCTTATGTTATAATTAGGTTTTCTGATATCTTGAGCCCGTGGAAAAATTGAATTCCTCGAAAGGGTAAGCTCACAGTTTTGGCCAATTTTTTACGGATACTTAAATCTTATAAAATCAAAAAAAAATTGTTCATAGGGGTAAATACAAAACCCTCGACAATTTTTTGTATAATAATATTTTTGAGCCAGTAGAAAAATTGAGATTTTCTACAATGGGTATGTTCACAGTTTTAACCATTTTTTTGCGGATACTAAATATCAATTTTAATACAAAAATATATTCAAAGTGGTACGTACACAACCCTGGGCAATGTTTTTATTATGTTATAAGTAAGTGTTTTGATATTTTGAACCCGTGGAAAAATTGAATTTCTCGAAGGGTTAAGCTCACAGTTTTGGCCAATTTTTTACGGATACTTAATATCTATTAAAAACAAAAAGAAAATTGTTCATAGGGGTAAGTATAAAATCCTCGACAATTTTTCGTATGATTCAAGTTAGTTTTCTTATATTTTAAGCCAGTGAAAAAATTGAAATTTTCTCCCAAGGGGTAAGTTCATAGGTTTAACAAATTTTTTGCGTATACTAAAAAAAATTTAAATACAAAAATATATTCAAAGTGTAAGTACACAGCCCTGGACAATGTTTTTCTTATGTTATAAGTAGGTTTTCTGATATTTTCAGCACATGGAAAAATTTAATTCCTCGAAGGGGTAAGCTCAAAGTTTTGGCCAATTTTTTACGGATACTTCAAATCTTATAAAAACAAAAAAAATTCATAGGTGTGAGTACAAAACCCTAGATAATTTGATTCAGCTCAGTTTTGTAATATTTTGAGCAAGTGAAAAAATTGAAATTTTCTCCAAGGGGTAAGTTCACAGTTTAAAAAAAAATTTTGCGGATACTAAAAATAAGTTTAAATAAAAAATATATTCAAAGTGGTACATACACATCCCTGGACAATGTTTTCCTTATCTTATAATTAAATATTCTGATATTTTGAGCCCGTTGAAAATTGAATTTCTCGACAATATTTCGAATGATAATATTATGAGATAGTGGAAAAATTGAATTTTTTTTCCAAAGGGTAAGTTCACAGTTTTAACAATTTTTTGCAGATACTAAAATTTAATTGACATGCCCAAGTATATATAAAGTGGTACGTACTCAGCCCTGGGCAATGTTTTTCTTATCTTATAAGTGGGTTTCTGATATTTTTAGCACATGGAAAAATTGAATTCCTCGAAGGGGTAAGCTCAAAGTTTTGGCCTATTTTTTACAGATACTTAAAATCTTATAAAATCAAAAAAAAAAATTGTTCATGGGGTAAATACAAAACCCTCGACAATTTTTTGTATGATAATATTTTGAGGCAATGGAAAAATTTTAATTTTCTCTAGGGGGTAAGTTCACAGTTTTAACAAATTTTTTACGGATACTAAAAATCCATTTAAATACAAAAATATATTTAAAGTGGTACGTACATAGCCCTGGGGAATGTTTTTTTTATGTTATAATTCAATTTTCTAAAATTTTGAGCCCGTGGAAAAATTGAATTCCTCGAAAGGGTAAGCTCAATATTTTGACAGATTATTTACGGATATTTAATATCTAATAAAAACAAAAAAATTGTTCATAGGGGTAAATACAAAACCCTCGACAATTTTTTGTATAACTATATTTTAAGCCAGTAGAAAAATTGAGATTTTCTTCAATGGGTAAGTTCACAATTTTAACAAATTTTTTGCAGATTCTAAAAATCAATTTAAATACAAATATATATTCAAAGTTTTACGTACATAGCCTTGGACAATGTTTTTCTTATGTTATAATTCGGTTTTCTGATATCTTTAGCCCTTGAACAAATTGAATTCCTCGAAGGGGTAAGCTCACAGTTTTGGCCAATTTTTTTACGGATACTTCAAATCTTGTAAAATCAAAAAAAAATTGTTCATAGGGGTAAATACAAAACCCTCGACAATTTTTTGTATGATAATATTTTGAGACAGTGGAAAAATTTAAATTTTCCCTGTGGTAAGTTCACAGTTTTAACCAATATTTTGAGAAAGAGGAAAAATTGAAATTTTCTCCAAGGGGTAAGTTCACAGTTATAACCAATTTTCGCGGATACTAAAATTCAATTTACATACACAAATATATTCAAAGTGGTACGTACACAGCTCTGGGCAATGTTTTTCTTATGTTATAAGTAAGTGTTTTGATATTTTGAACCCATGGAAAAATTGAATTCTTCGAAGGGGTAAGCTTAACGTTTTGGCAAATTTTGTATGGATACTTAAAATCATATAAAATCAAAAGAAATTGTTCATAGAGGTAAGTACAAAAACCCTCGATAATTTTTAGTATGATAATATTTTGAGCTAGTGGAAAAATTGAGATTTTCTCCAATGGGTAAGTTCACAATTTTAACCAATTTTTTGCGGATACTAAATATCAATTTTAATACAAAAATATATTGAAAGTGGTACGTACACAACCCTGTGCAATGTTTTTCTTATGTTATAATTCGATTTTATGATATTTTGAGCCCATAGTTGTGGCCAATTTTTTAAGTGATACTTAAAATCTTATAAAAACAAAAAATATTGTTCATATTGGTAAGTACAAAATATTCAAGCAATTTTTCTAATATTTTGACACTGTGGAAAAATTGAAATTTTCTACAAGGGGAGAGTTCACAATTTAATTTTATTTTTTTGACTATTCTAAAAACCAATTTAAATACAAATATATATTCAATGTTGTACATACACAGCCCTGGGCAATGCTTTTCTTATGTTATAATTAGGTTTTCTGATATCTTGAGCCCGCGGAAAAATTGAATTCCTCGAAGGGGTAAGCTCACAGTTTTGGCCAATTTTTTACGGATACTTAAATCTTATAAAATCAAAAAAAAAAATTGTTCATAGGGGTAAATACAAAACTCTCGACAATTTTTTGTATAATAATATTTTGAGCCAGTAGAAAAATTGAGATTTTCTGAAATGGGTAAGTTAACAGTTTTAACCATTTTTTTGCGGATACTAAATATCAATTTTAATACAAAAATATATTCAATGTGGTACGTACACAACCCTGGGCAATGTTTTTATTATGTTATAAGTAAGTGTTTTGATATTTTGAACCCGTGGAAAAATTGAATTTCTCGAAGGGTTAAGCTCACAGTTTTGGCCAATTTTTTACGGATACTTAATATCTATTAAAAACAAAAAGAAAATTGTTCATAGGGGTAAGTATAAAATCCTCGACAGTTTTTCGTATGATTAAAGTTAGTTTTCTAATATTTTAAGCCAGTAAAAAAATTGAAATTTTCTCCCAAGGGGTAAGTTCATAGATTTAACAATTTTTTTGCGGATACTAAAAATAAATTTAAATACAAAAATATATTCAAAGTGTAAGTACACAGCCGTGGACAATGTTTTTCTTATGTTATAAGTAGATTTTCTGATATTTTCAGCACATGGAAAAATTTAATTCCTCGAAGGGGTAAGCTCAAAGTTTTGGCCAATTTTTTACGGATACTTAAAATCTTATAAAAACAAAAAAAATTCATAGATGTAAGCACAAAACCCTAGATAATTTGATTCAGCTCAGTTTTGTAATATTTTGAGCAAGTGGAAAAATTGAAATTTTCTCCAAGGGGTAAGTTCACAGTTTTAACAAATTTTTTGCGGATACTAAAAATAAGTTTAAATAAAAAATATATTCAAAGTGGTACATACACATCCCAGGGCAATGTTTTCCTTATCTTATAATTCAATTTTCTGATATTTTGAGCCCGTTGAAAATTGAATTTCTCGACAATATTTCGAATGATATTATTATGAGATAGTGGAAAAATTGAAATTTTTTCCAAAGGGTAAGTTCACAGTTTTAACAATTTTTTGCGGATACTAAAATTTAATTGACATGCCCAAATATATATAAAGTGGTACGTACACAGCCCTGGGCAATGTTTTTTCTTATCTTATAAGTCGATTTTTTGATATTTTTAGCACATGGAAAAATTGAATTCCTCGAAGGGGTAAGCTCAAAGTTTTGGCCTATTTTTTACAGATACTTAAAATCTTATAAAATCTAAAAAAAATTGTTCATAGACATAAGTACAAAATCCTCGACAATTTTTCGTATGATAATATTTTGTGCCAGTGGAAAAATTAAGATTTTCTCCAATGGGTAAGTTCACAGTTTTAACAAATTTTTTGCGCATACTAAATATCAATTTAAATACAAAAATATATTCAATGTGGTATGTACACAACCCTGGGCAATGTTTTTCTTATGTTATAATTCGATTTTATGATATTTTGAGCCCATAGTGTGACCAATTTTTTTACTGATACTTAAAATCTTATAAAATCAAAAAATATTGTTCATAGTGGTAAGTACAAAATATTCAAGTAATTTTTCTAATATTTTGAGCCTGTGGAAAAATTGAAATTTCCTCCAAGGGGTAAGTTCACAATTTTAAATATTTTTTTGAGGATTCTAAAAATTAATTTAAATACAAATATATATTTAATGTTGTACATACACAGCCCTGGGCAATGCTTTTCTTATGTTATAATTAGGTTTTCTGATATCTTGAGCCCGTGGAAAAATTGAATTCCTCGAAGGGCTAAGCTCACAGTTTTGGCCAATTTTTTACGGATTATTAAAATCTTATAAAATCAAAAAAAATTGTTCATAGGGGTAAATACAAAACCCTCGACAATTTTTTGTACAATAATATTTTGAGCCAGTAGAAAATTGAGATTTTCTCCAATGGGTAAGTTCACAGTTTTAACCAATTTTTTGCGGATACTAAATATCAATTTTAATACAAAAATATATTCAAAGTGGTACGTACACAGCCGTGGATAATTTTTTTCTTTTGTTATAAGTAGGTTTTCTGATATCTTTAGCCCGTGAACAAATTGAATTCCTCGAAGGGTTAAGCTCACAGTTTTTGCCAATTTTTTTACTTACTATCTAATAAAACCAAAAAAAATTGTTTGTACGGGTAAGTACAAAATCCTTGACAATTTTTCGAATGATAATATTTTGAGAAAGTGGAAAAATTGAAATTTTCTCCAAGGGGTAAAGTTCACAATTTTAACCAATATTTCGGATACTAAAATTCAATTTACATGCACAAATATATTTAAAGTGACACGTAGACAGCCCTGGGCAATGTTTTTCTTATGTTATAAGTCGGTTTTCTGATATTTTCTGCAAATGGAAAAATTGAATTCCTCGAAGGGGTAAGCTCAAAGTTTTAGCCTATTTTTTACAGATACTTAAAATCTTATAAAAACAAAAATATTTTTCATAGAGGTAAGTACAAAACCCTCGATAATTTTTCATATGATTCAAGTCAGTTTTGTAATATTTTGATCAAATGAAAAAATTGAAATTTTCTCCAAGGGGTAAGTTTACAGTTTTAACCAATTTTTTGCGAATACTAAAAATTAGTTTAAATACAAAAATATATTCAAAGTGGTACATTGACAGCCCTGGCCAATGTTTTTGTTTCGTTATAAGTAAGTTTTCTGATATTTGAGCCCGTGGAAAAATTGAGATTTTCTCCAATGGGTAATTTCACAGTTTTAACCAATTTTTTGCGGATACTAAATATCAATTTAAATACAAAAATATATCCAAAGTGGTACGTACACAACCCTGGGCAATGTTTTTCTTATGTTATAATTCTATTTTCTGATATTTTGAGCCCATTGAAAAATTTAATTTCTCGAATGGGGTAGGCTCACAGTTTTGGCCAATTTTTTTACTGATACTTAAAATCTTATAAAAAGAAAAAATATTGTTCATAGTGGTAAGTACAAAATCCTCGACAACTTTTAGTATAACTCAAGTAAGTTTTCTAATATTTTGAGCTTGTGGAAAAATTGAAATTTCCTCCAAGGGGTAAGTTAACAGTTTTAACAAATTTTTCGAGGATTCTAAACTTCAATTTAAATACAAATATATTTTCAATGTTGTACGTACACAACCCTGGGCAATGCTTTTCTTATGTTATAATTAGGTTTTCTGATATCTTGAGCCCGTGGAAAAATTGAATTCCTCGAAGGGCTAAAGCTCACAGTTTTGGCTAATTTTTTTACGGATTCTTAAAATCTTATAAAATCAAAAAAAAATTGTTCATAGGGGTAAATACAAAACCCTCAACAATTTTTTGTACAATAATATTTTGAGCCAGTAGAAAATTGAGATTTTCTCCAATGGGTAAGTTCACAATTTTAACCAATTTTTTGCGGATACTAAATATCAATTTTAATACAAAAATATATTCAAAGTGGTACGTACACAGCCGTGGATAATTTTTTTCTTTTGTTATAAGTAGGTTTTTTGATATCTTTAGCCCGTGAACAAATTGAATTCCTCGAAGGGTTAAGCTCACAGTTTTTGCCAATTTTTTTACTTACTATCTAATAAAACCAAAAAAAATTGTTTGTACGGGTAAGTACAAAATCCTTGACAATTTTTCGAATGATAATATTTTGAGAAAGTGGAAAAATTGAAATTTTCTCCAAGGGGTAAAGTTCACAATTTTAACCAATATTTCGGATACTAAAATTCAATTTACATGCACAAATATATTTAAAGTGACACGTAGACAGCCCTGGGCAATGTTTTTCTAATGTTATAAGTCGGTTTTCTGATATTTTCTGCAAATGGAAAAATTGAATTCCTCGAAGGGGTACGCTCAAAGTTTTAGCCTATTTTTTACAGATACTTAAAATCTTATAAAAACAAAAATATTTTTCATAGAGGTAAGTACAAAACCCTCGATAATTTTTCATATGATTCAAGTCAGTTTTGTAATATTTTGATCAAATGAAAAAATTGAAATTTTCTCCAAGGGGTAAGTTTACAGTTTTAACCAATTTTTTGCGAATACTAAAAATTAGTTTAAATACAAAAATATATTCAAAGTGGTACATTGACAGCCCTGGCCAATGTTTTTGTTTCGTTATAAGTAAGTTTTCTGATATTTGAGCCCGTGGAAAAATTGCGATTTTCTGCAATGGGTAATTTCACAGTTTTAACCAATTTTTTGCGGATACTAAATATCAATTTAAATACAAAAATATATCCGAAGTGGTACGTACACAACCCTGGGCAATGTTTTTCTTATGTTATAATTCGATTTTCTGATATTTTGAGCCCATTGAAAAATTTAATTTCTCGAAGTGGGTAGGCTCACAGTTTTGGCCAATTTTTTTACTGATACTTAAAATCCTATAAAAAGAAAAAATATTGTTCATAGTGGTAAGTACAAAATTCTCGACAATTTTTAGTATAACTCAAGTAAGTTTTCTAATATTTTGAGCTTGTGGAAAAATTGAAATTTCCTCCAAGGGGTAAGTTAACAGTTTTAACAAATTTTTCGAGGATTCTAAAATTCAATTTAAATACAAATATATTTTCAATGTTGTACGTACACAACCCTGGGCAATGCTTTTCTTATGTTATAATTAGGTTTTCTGATATCTTGAGCCCGTGGAAAAATTGAATTCCTCGAAGGGCTAAAGCTCACAGTTTTGGCCAATTTTTTTACGGATTCTTAAAATCTTATAAAATCAAAAAAAAATTGTTCATAGGGGTAAATGCAAAACCCTCAACAATTTTTTGTACAATAATATTTTGAACCAGTAGAAAATTGAGATTTTCTCCAATGGGTAAGTTCACAATTTTAACCAATTTTTTGCGGATACTAAATATCAATTTTAATACAAAAATATATTCAAAGTGGTACGTACACAGCCGTGGATAATTTTTTTCTTTTGTTATAAGTAGGTTTTTTGATATCTTTAGCCCGTGAACAAATTGAATTCCTCGAAGGGTTAAGCTCACAGTTTTTGCCAATTTTTTTACTTACTATCTAATAAAACCAAAAAAAATTGTTTGTACGGGTAAGTACAAAATCCTTGACAATTTTTCGAATGATAATATTTTGAGAAAGTGGAAAAATTGAAATTTTCTCCAAGGGGTAAAGTTCACAATTTTAACCAATATTTCGGATACTAAAATTCAATTTACATGCACAAATATATTTAAAGTGACACGTAGACAGCCCTGGGCAATGTTTTTCTAATGTTATAAGTCGGTTTTCTGATATTTTCTGCAAATGGAAAAATTGAATTCCTCGAAGGGGTACGCTCAAAGTTTTAGCCTATTTTTTACAGATACTTAAAATCTTATAAAAACAAAAATATTTTTCATAGAGGTAAGTACAAAACCCTCGATAATTTTTCATATGATTCAAGTCAGTTTTGTAATATTTTGATCAAATGAAAAAATTGAAATTTTCTCCAAGGGGTAAGTTTACAGTTTTAACCAATTTTTTGCGAATACTAAAAATTAGTTTAAATACAAAAATATATTCAAAGTGGTACATTGACAGCCCTGGCCAATGTTTTTGTTTCGTTATAAGTAAGTTTTCTGATATTTGAGCCCGTGGAAAAATTGAGATTTTCTCCAATGGGTAATTTCACAGTTTTAACCAATTTTTTGCGGATACTAAATATCAATTTAAATACAAAAATATATCCAAAGTGGTACGTACACAACCCTGGGCAATGTTTTTCTTATGTTATAATTCGATTTTCTGATATTTTGAGCCCATTGAAAAATTTAATTTCTCGAAGTGGGTAAGCTCACAGTTTTGGCCAATTTTTTTACTGATACTTAAAATCTTATAAAAAGAAAAAATATTGTTCATAGTGGTAAGTACAAAATCCTCGACAACTTTTAGTATAACTCAAGTATGTTTTCTAATATTTTGAGCTTGTGGAAAAATTGAAATTTCCTCCAAGGGGTAAGTTAACAGTTTTAACAAATTTTTCGAGGATTCTAAAATTCAATTTAAATACAAATATATATTCAATGTTGTACGTACACAACCCTGGGCAATGCTTTTCTTATGTTATAATTAGGTTTTCTGATATCTTGAGCCCGTGGAAAAATTGAATTCCTCGAAGGGCTAAAGCTCACAGTTTTGGCCAATTTTTTTACGGATTCTTTAAATCTTATAAAATCAAAAAAAAATTGTTCATAGGGGTAAATACAAAACCCTCGACAATTTTTTGTACAATAATATTTTGAGCCAGTAGAAAATTGAGATTTTCTCCAATGGGTAAGTTCACAATTTTAACCAATTTTTTGCGGATACTAAATATCAATTTTAATACAAAAATATATTCAAAGTGGTACGTACACAGCCGTGGATAATTTTTTTCTTTTGTTATAAGTAGGTTTTTTGATATCTTTAGCCCGTGAACAAATTGAATTCCTCGAAGGGTTAAGCTCACAGTTTTTGCCAATTTTTTTACTTACTATCTAATAAAACCAAAAAAAATTGTTTGTACGGGTAAGTACAAAATCCTTGACAATTTTTCGAATGATAATATTTTGAGAAAGTGGAAAAATTGAAATTTTCTCCAAGGGGTAAAGTTCACAATTTTAACCAATATTTCGGATACTAAAATTCAATTTACATGCACAAATATATTTAAAGTGACACGTAGACAGCCCTGGGCAATGTTTTTCTTATGTTATAAGTCGGTTTTCTGATATTTTCTGCAAATGGAAAAATTGAATTCCTCGAAGGGGTACGCTCAAAGTTTTAGCCTATTTTTTTACAGATACTTAAAATCTTATAAAAACAAAAATATTTTTCATAGAGGTAAGTACAAAACCCTCGATAATTTTTCATATGATTCAAGTCAGTTTTGTAATATTTTGATCAAATGAAAAAATTGAAATTTTCTCCAAGGGGTAAGTTTACAGTTTTAACCAATTTTTTGCGAATACTAAAAATTAGTTTAAATATAAAAATATATTCAAAGTGGTACATTGACAGCCCTGGCCAATGTTTTTGTTTCGTTATAAGTAAGTTTTCTGATATTTGAGCCCGTGGAAAAATTGAGATTTTCTCCAATGGGTAATTTCACAGTTTTAACTAATTTTTTGCGGATACTAACTATCAATTTAAATACAAAAATATATCCAAAGTGGTACGTACACAACCCTGGGCAATGTTTTTCTTATGTTATAATTCGATTTTCTGATATTTTGAGCCCATTGAAAAATTTAATTTCTCGAAGGGGGTAGGCTCACAGTTTTGGCCAATTTTTTTACTGATACTTAAAATCTTATAAAAAGAAAAAATATTGTTCATAGTGGTAAGTACAAAATCCTCGACAATTTTTAGTATAACTCAAGTAAGTTTTCTAATATTTTGAGCTTGTGGAAAAATTGAAATTTCCTCCAAGGGGTAAAGTTCACAGTTTTAACAAATTTTTCGAGGATTCTAAAATTCAATTTAAATACAAATATATATTCAATGTTGTACGTACACAACCCTGGGCAATGCTTTTCTTATGTTATAATTAGGTTTTCTGATATCTTGAGCCCGTGGAAAAATTGAATTCCTCGAAGGGCTAAAGCTCACAGTTTTGGCCAATTTTTTTCGGATTCTTAAAATCTTATAAAATAAAAAAAAATTGTTCATAGGGGTAAATACAAAACCCTCGACAATTTTTTGTACAATAATATTTTTAGCCAGTAGAAAATTGAGATTTTCTCCAATGGGTAAGTTCACAATTTTAACCAATTTTTTGCGGATACTAAATATCAATTTTAATACAAAAATTTATTCAAAGTGGTACGTACACAGCCGTGGATAATTTTTTTCTTTTGTTATAAGTAGGTTTTCTGATATCTTTAGCCCGTGAACAAATTGAATTCTTCGAAGGGTTAAGCTCACAGTTTTTGCCAATTTTTTTACTTACTATCTAATAAAACCAAAAAAAATTGTTTGTACGGGTAAGTACAAAATCCTTGACTATTTTTCGAATGATAATATTTTGAGAAAGTGGAAAAATTGAAATTTTCTCCAAGGGGTAAAGTTCACAATTTTAACCAATATTTCGGATACTAAAATTCAATTTACATGCACAAATATATTTAAAATGACACGTAGACAGCCCTGGGCAATGTTTTTCTTATGTTATAAGTCGGTTTTCTGATATTTTCTGCAAATGGAAAAATTGAATTCCTCGAAGGGGTACGCTCAAAGTTTTAGCCTATTTTTTACAGATACTTAAAATCTTATAAAAACAAAAATATTTTTCATAGAGGTAAGTACAAAACCCTCGATAATTTTTCATATGATTCAAGTCAGTTTTGTAATATTTTGATCAAATGAAAAAATTGAAATTTTCTCCAAGGGGTAAGTTTACAGTTTTAACCAATTTTTTGCGAATACTAAAAATTAGTTTAAATATAAAAATATATTCAAAGTGGTACATTGACAGCCCTGGCCAATGTTTTTGTTTCGTTATAAGTAAGTTTTCTGATATTTGAGCCCGTGGAAAAATTGAGATTTTCTCCAATGGGTAATTTCACAGTTTTAACTAATTTTTTGCGGATACTAACTATCAATTTAAATACAAAAATATATCCAAAGTGGTACGTACACAACCCTGGGCAATGTTTTTCTTATGTTATAATTCGATTTTCTGATATTTTGAGCCCATTGAAAAATTTAATTTCTCGAAGGGGGTAGGCTCACAGTTTTGGCCAATTTTTTTACTGATACTTAAAATCTTATAAAAAGAAAAAATATTGTTCATAGTGGTAAGTACAAAATCCTCGACAATTTTTAGTATAACTCAAGTAAGTTTTCTAATATTTTGAGCTTGTGGAAAAATTGAAATTTCCTCCAAGGGGTAAAGTTCACAGTTTTAACAAATTTTTCGAGGATTCTAAAATTCAATTTAAATACAAATATATATTCAATGTTGTACGTACACAACCCTGGGCAATGCTTTTCTTATGTTATAATTAGGTTTTCTGATATCTTGAGCCCGTGGAAAAATTGAATTCCTCGAAGGGCTAAAGCTCACAGTTTTGGCCAATTTTTTACGGATTCTTAAAATCTTATAAAATAAAAAAAAAATTGTTCATAGGGGTAAATACAAAACCCTCGACAATTTTTTGTACAATAATATTTTGAGCCAGTAGAAAATTGAGATTTTCTCCAATGGGTAAGTTCACAATTTTAACCAATTTTTTGCGGATACTAAATATCAATTTTAATACAAAAATATATTCAAAGTGGTACGTACACAGCCGTGGATAATTTTTTTCTTTTGTTATAAGTAGGTTTTCTGATATCTTTAGCCCGTGAACAAATTGAATTCTTCGAAGGGTTAAGCTCACAGTTTTTGCCAATTTTTTTACTTACTATCTAATAAAACCAAAAAAAATTGTTTGTACGGGTAAGTACAAAATCCTTGACTATTTTTCGAATGATAATATTTTGAGAAAGTTGAAAAATTGAAATTTTCTCCAAGGGGTAAAGTTCACAATTTTAACCAATATTTCGGATACTAAAATTCAATTTACATGCACAAATATATTTAAAGTGACACGTAGACAGCCCTGGGCAATGTTTTTCTTATGTTATAAGTCGGTTTTCTGATATTTTCTGCAAATGGAAAAATTGAATTCCTCGAAGGGGTACGCTCAAAGTTTTAGCCTATTTTTTACAGATACTTAAAATCTTATAAAAACAAAAATATTTTTCATAGAGGTAAGTACAAAACCCTCGATAATTTTTCATATGATTCAAGTCAGTTTTGTAATATTTTGATCAAATGAAAAAATTGAAATTTTCTCCAAGGGGTAAGTTTACAGTTTTAACCAATTTTTTGCGAATACTAAAAATTAGTTTAAATACAAAAATATATTCAAAGTGGTACATTGACAGCCCTGGCCAATGTTTTTGTTTCGTTATAAGTAAGTTTTCTGATATTTGAGCCCGTGGAAAAATTGCGATTTTCTGCAATGGGTAATTTCACAGTTTTAACCAATTTTTTGCGGATACTAAATATCAATTTAAATACAAAAATATATCCGAAGTGGTACGTACACAACCCTGGGCAATGTTTTTCTTATGTTATAATTCGATTTTCTGATATTTTGAGCCCATTGAAAAATTTAATTTCTCGAAGTGGGTAGGCTCACAGTTTTGGCCAATTTTTTTACTGATACTTAAAATCCTATAAAAAGAAAAAATATTGTTCATAGTGGTAAGTACAAAATTCTCGACAATTTTTAGTATAACTCAAGTAAGTTTTCTAATATTTTGAGCTTGTGGAAAAATTGAAATTTCCTCCAAGGGGTAAGTTCACAGTTTTAACAAATTTTTCGAGGATTCTAAAATTCAATTTAAATACAAATATATATTCAATGTTGTACGTACACAACCCTGGGCAATGCTTTTCTTATGTTATAATTAGGTTTTCTGATATCTTGAGCCCGTGGAAAAATTGAATTCCTCGAAGAGGTAAGCTCACTGTTTTGGCCAAGTTTTTACGGAAACTTAAAATCTTATAAAATCAAAAAAAAATTGTTCATAGGGATAAATACAAAACCCTCGACAATTTTTTGTTTGATAATATTTTGAGGCAATGGAAAAATTTTAATTTTCTCTAGGGGGTAAGTTCACAGTTTTAACAATTTTTTTCCGGATACTAAAAATCCATTTAAATACAAAAATATATTTAAAGTGGTACGTACATAGCCCTGGGGAATTTTTTTTTATGTTATAATTCAATTTTCTAAAATTTTGAGCCCGTGGAAAAATTGAATTCCTCGAAGGGGTAAGCTCAATATTTTGACAGATTATTTACGGATATTTAATATCTAATAAAAACAAAAAATTTGTTCATAGGGGTAAATACAAAACCTTCGACAATTTTTTGTATGACAATATTTTAACTCAGTAGAAAAATTGAGATTTTCTTCAATGGGTAAGTTCACAATTTTAACAAATTTTTTGCATATTCTAAAAATAAATTTAAATACAAATATATATTCAAAGTGTTACGTACATAGCCTTGAACAATGTTTTTCTTATGTTATAATTCGGTTTTCTGATATCTTTAGCCCTTGAACAAATTGAATTCCTCGAAGGGGTAAGGTCACAGTTTTGACAAATTTTTTACGGATACTAAATATCTTTTAAAAACTAAAAAAAATGTTCATAGGGGTAAGTACAAAATCCTCGACAATTTTTCGAATGATAATATTTTGAGACAGTGGAAAAATTTAAATTTTCTCAGAGGTGTAAGTTCACAGTTTTAACCAATTTTTTCCGGATAACAAAAATCCATTTAAATACAAAAATATATTCAAAGTGGTACGTACACAGCCCTGGGCAATGATTTTCTTATCTTATAATTCAATTTTCTGAAATTTTGAGCCCTTGGAAAATTGAATTCCTCGAAGGGGTAAGCTCACAATTTTGACAAATTATTTACGGATATTTAATATCTAATAAAAACAAAAAAAATGTTCATAGGGGTAAATACAAAACCCTCGACAATTTTTTGTACAATAATATTTTGAGCCAATAGAAAATTGAGATTTTCTCCAATTGGTAAGTTCACAGTTTTAACCAATTTTTTGCGGATTTTAAAAATCAATTTAAATACAAATATATATTCAATGGTGTACGTACACAGTCCTGGACAATGATTTTATAATTTGGTTTTCTTATATCATAAGCCCGTGGAAAAATTGAATTCCTCGAATAGGTAAGCTCACAGTTTTGCCAATTTTTTACGGATAGTAAATATCTTATAAAAACAAATAAATATTGTACATAGGGGTAAGTACAAAATCCTCGAATATTTTTTGTATGATAATATTTTGAGACAGTGGAAAAAAATTTAAATTTTCTCCAAGGGGTAAGTTCACAGTTTTAACCAATTTTTTGCGGATACTATATTCAAAGTGGTACGTACACAACCCTGGGCAATGTTTTTCTTATGTTAAAAGTCGATTTTATGATATTTTTTGCTCATGGAAAAATTGAATTCCTCGAAGGGGTAAGCTCACAGTTTCTGCCAATTATTTATGGAAACATAAAATCTTATATTAAAAAAATTATATTTCATAGAGGTATGTAAAAAACCCTCGACAATTTTTCGTATGAAGGTCAGTTTTGTAATATTTTGAGCAAGTGGAAAAAATTAAATTTTCTCCAACGGGTTAGTTCAAAGCTTTAACCATTTTTCTGCGGATACTAAAAATCAGTTTAAATACAAAAATATATTCAATAGGTACATACAGAGCCTTGTGCAATGTTTTTCTTATGTTATAAGTCAGTGTTTTGACATTTTTAACCCATGGATAAACTGAATTCTTCGAAGGGTTAAGCTCTTAGTTTTGGCCAATATTTAATGGATACTTAAAATCTAATTAAATCAAAAAAAAAATCCATAGGGATAAGTACGAAACTCTCGATAATTTTTCGTATGATTCAGGTTAGTTTTGTAATATTTTTGGCATGTTGAAAAATTGAATTTTTTTTCCAAGGGGTAAGTTCAGCGTTTTAACCAATTTTTTGCCAATAATAAAAATAAATTTAAATACTAAAATATATTCAAAGTGGTACGTACACAGTCCTGGGCAATGTTTTTCTTATGTTATATTTCGATTTTCTGATATTTTGAGCCCGTTGAAAAATTGAATTTCTCGAATGGGTAGGCTCACAGTTTTGGCCAATTTTTTTATAGATACTAAATATCTTATAAAAACAAAAAAAAAGTTGTTCATAGGGGTAAGAACAAAATCCTCGACAATCTATCGAATGATAATATTTTGAGACAGTGGAAAAGTTGAAATTTTCTCCATAGGGTAAGTTCAAAGTTTTAACCAATTTTAGCGGATACTAAAATTTACTTTACATACACAAATATATTCAAAGGTACACAACCCTGGGCAATGTTTTTCTTATGTTATAAGTCAATTTCCTGATATTTTGAGCCCATGGAAAAATTGAATTCCTCGAAGGGGTAAGCTCATAGTTTTGGCAAATTTTTTTACGGATACTTAAAATCTTATAAAATCAAAAAAAAAATTGTTCATAGGGGTAAGGACAAAAGCCTCGACAATTTTTTCGTATGATAATATTTTGAGCCAATGGAAAAATTGAAATTTTATTCAAGAGGAAGTTCACAGTTTTAACCATTTTTTGCGGATACAAAAATTCAATTTACATACACAAATATATTTAAAGTGGTACGTACAAAGCCTTGGGCAATGTTTTTCTTGATTTTATGATATTTTGAGCCAATTGAAAAATATAATTTGTCGAAGGGGTAGGCTCACAGTTTTGGCCAATTTTTTATTGATACTTAAAATCTAATAAAAACAAAAAATATTGTTCATAGTGGTAAGTACAAAATCCAAGACAATTTTTAGTATAATTCAAGTAAGTTTTCAAATAATTTGAGCCTGTGGAAAAATTTAAAATTCCTCCAAGGGGTAAGTTCACAGTTTAACCAATTTTTTTGCGGATTCTAAAAATCAATTTAAATACAAATATATATTCAATGTTGTACGTGCACAGTCCTGGGCAATGCTTTTCTTATTTTATAATTCGGTTTTCTTATATCTTGAGCCCGTGAAAAAATTTAATTCCTCGAAGGGGTAAGCTCACAGTTTTGCCATTTTTTTACGGATAATAAATATCTTATAAAAACAAAAAAAAATTGTACATAGGGGTAAGTACAAAATCCTCGACAATTTTTCGTATGATAATATTTTGAGACAGTGGAAAAATTTAAATTTTCTCCAAGGGGTAAGTTCACAGTTTTAACCATTTTTTGCGGATACTAAAATTCAATGTACATAAAAAATATATTCTAAGTGGTACGTGCACAACCCTGGGCAATATTTTTCTTATGTTAAAAGTCGATTTTATGATATTTTTTGCCCGTTGAAAAATTTAATTCCACGAAGGGGTAAGCTCACAGTTTCTTCCAATTTTTTACGGAAACATAAAATCTTATAGAAACAAAAATATATTTCATAGAGGTATGTAAAAAACCTCGACAATTTTCGTATGATTCAAGTCAGTTTTGTAATATTTTGAACCAGTGGAAAAATTAAAATTTTCTCCAAAAGGTAAGTTCACAGTTTTAACCGATTTTTTTCCTTATACTAAAAATCTGCATAAATACAAAAATATATTAAAAGTGGTACGTACACATCCCTTGGCAATGTTGCTCTTATGTTATAAGTCGGTTTTCTAATATATTGTGCGTGGAAAATTTGAATTCCTCAAAGGGGTAAGCTAGCAGTTTTGGCCAATTTTTTACGGATTCTTAAAATCTTATAAAAACAAAAAAAATTGTTCAAAGGGGTAAGTACACAACCCTCGACAATTTTGCGTATGATAATATTTTGAGCCAGTAGAAAAATTGAGATTTTCTCCAATTGGTAAGTTCGCAGTTTTAACCAATTTTTTGCGGATACTAAAAATAAATTTAAGTACAAAGTTATATTCAAAGAGATACGTTCACATCCCTTGCATTTTTTTTCTTATGTTATAATTCGATTTTCTGATATTTTGAGCCCGTTGAAAAATTAAATTTTTCGAAAGGGTAGGCTCACAGTTTTGGCCAATTTTTTACTGATGCTTAAAATCTTATAAAAACAAAAAATATTGTTCATAGTGGTAAGTACAAAATCCTCGACAATTTTTAGTATAATTCAAGTAAGTTTTCTAATATTTTGAGCCAGTGGAAAAATTGAAATTTCCACAAAGGGGTAAGTTCACAGTTTTAACCAATTTTTTGCGGATTCTAAAAATTAATTTAAATACAAAAATATATTCAATGTGGTACGTACATAGCCCTGGGCAATGCTTTTCTTATGTTATAATTTTGTTTTCTGATATCTTGAGCCCGTGGAAAAATTGAATTCCTCGAAGGGGTATGCTCACAGTTTTTGCCAATTTTTTACTGATACTAAATATCTTATCAAAACAAAAAAAAAAATCATAGGGGTAAGTACAAAATCCTTGACAATTTTTTGTATGATAGTATTTTGAGACAGTGGAAAAATTTAAATTTTTTCCAAGGTGTAAGTTCACAGGTTTAACCAATTTTTTGTGGATAATAAAATTTAATTTACATAAACAAATATATTAAAAGTGATATGTACACAGCCCTGGGCAATGTTTTTCTTATGTTATAAGTCGGTTTTTCGATATTTTGAGCCCGTGGAGAAATTGAATTCCTCGAAGGGGTAAGCTCACAGTTTTTGCCAATTTTTTATTGATACTTAAAATCTTATAAAATTAAAAAAAAATTGTTCATAGGGGTTAGTACAAAACCCTCGACAATTTTTCATATGATTCAGGTTAGTTTTGTAATATTTTGAGCAAGTGGAAAAATTGAAATTTTCTCCAAGGGATAAGTTCACAGTTTTAACCAATTTTTTGCGGATGCTAAAAATCCATTTAAATACAAAAATATTTTCAAAGTGGTACGTACACAGCCCTGGGCAATTTTTTCATATGTTATAATTCGATTTTCTAAAATTTTGAGCCTGGGGAAAAATTGAATTCCTCGAAGGCGTAAGCACACAGTTTTGGCAAACTTTTTACGTATACTAAGAATATTATAAAAACAAAAAAAAAATTGTTCATAAGGGGTAAAACCCTCGACAATTTTTCGTATGATAATATTCTGAGCCAGTGGAAATATTAAGATTTTCTCCAAAGGGTAAATTCACAGTTTTAACCAATATTTTGCGGATACTAAAAATCAATTTAAATACAAAAAATATAAGAAGTGGTGTGTACACACCCCTGGGAAATGTTTTTCTTATGTTATAATTCGATTTTTTGACATTTTGATCCCATGTAAAAATTGAATTCCTCGAAGTGGTAAGCTCAAAGTTTTGGACGATTTTTTACTAATACTTAAAATCTTATAAAAATAAAAATATTTTTCATAGGGGTATGTACAAAATTAAGTACAAAACCCTAGACCATTTTTCGTATGATTCAAATCAGTATTATAATATTTGAGCGAGTGGATAAATTGAAATTTTCTCGAAGGGTAAGCTCACAGTTTTGGCCAATTTTTTACGGATTCTTAAAATCTTATAAAAACAAAAAAATTGTTCATAGGGGTAAGTACAAAACCCTCGACAATTTTTTGTATGATTCAAGTCAGTTTTTTATATTTTGCGCCAGTGAAAAAATTAAAATTTTCTAGAAGGGCTAAGTTCACAGTTTTAACAATTTTTTTTGTAAACTCTAAAAATCAATTTAAATACAAAAATATATTCAAAGTGATACGTACACAGCTCTGGGCAATTTTTTTTTATGTTATAATTCGGTAATCTTCCAGTGGAAAAATTGAATTCCTCAAAAGGGTAAGCTCACATTTTTGGTCATTTTTTTATGAATACTTAAAATCTTATAAAAATAAAAATATTTTTCATAGGGTAAAGTACAAAATCCTTGAATATTTTTCTTATGATTCAAGTAAGTTTTGTAATATTTTGAGGCAGTGGAAAAATTGAAATTTTCTTCAAGGGGTAAGTTCAAAGTTTTAACTAATTTTTTGCGGATACTAAATATCAATTTAAATACAAAAATATATTCAAAATGGTACGTACACAGCCCTGGGAAAGGTTTTTCTTATGTTATAAGTCGGTTTTATGATATTTTGAGACCGGGAAAAATTGAATTCTACAAGGGTTAGCTCACAGTTTTGGCCAATTTTTTACGTATACTAAAAATCTTATAAAAACAAAAAATATTGTTCATAGGGGTAAGTACAAAACCCTCGACAATTTTTCGTATGATTCAAGTCAGTTTTGTTATATTTTGAGTCCGTGGAAAAATTGAAATTTTCTCCATTGGGTAAGTTCACAGTTTTAACTAATTTTTTACGGATACTAAAAATCAGTTTAAATACAAATATATTTTCAAAGTTGTACGCACACAGCCCTAGCTAATGTTTTTCTTATGTTATAATTCGATTTTCTATTACTTTAAGCCCGTGAAAAAATTGAATTCCTTGAAGGGGTAAGCTCACAGTTTTGGCAAATTTTTTACGGACACTTAAAATCTTATAAAAACAAAAAAATTGTTTGTAGGGATAAGTACAAAACCCTCGACAATTTTTTGTATGATTCAAGTCAGTTTTTAATATTTTGAGCCAGTGGAAAAATTAAAATTTTCTAGAAGGGCTAAGTTCACAGTTTTAACAAATTTTTTGCAGATACTAAAAATCAATTTAAATACAAAAATATATTCAAAGGGGGTACCTACACAGCTCTGGCAATGTTTTTTTTTTATGTTATAATTCGGTTTTCTAATAATTTCCCATGGAAAATTGAATTCCTCGAAAGGGTAAGCTCACAGTTTTGGCCATTTTTTTACGGATAATTAAAATATTATAAAAATAAAAATATTTTTCATAGGGCTAAGTACAAAACCCTTGAATATTTTTTCTATGATTCAATTCAGTTTTGTAATATTTTGAGCTAATGGAAAAATTGAAATTTTCTTCAAGGATAAGTTCAAAGTTTTAACCAATTTTTTGCGTATACTAAAAATCAATTTAAATACCAAAATATATTCAAAATGGCACGTACACAGCTGTGGGAAATGATTTTCTTATGTTATAAGTCGGTTTTCTGATATTTCGAGACCATGGAAAATTGAATTCTTCAGGGGTAAGTTCACAGTTTTGGCCAATTTTTTACGTATACTAAAAATCTTATAAAAACAAAACTGAGATTTTCCGTATGATTCAAGTCAGTTTTCTAATATTTTGAGCCAGTTGAAAAACTAAAATTCTCTCTAAGGGATAAGTACACAGTTTTAACCAATTTTTTGCAGATACTAAAAATCAATTCAGATACAAAAATATATTCAAAGTGGTACGTACAAAGCCATGGGCATTGTTTTTCTTATGTTATAATTCGGTTTTTTGATATTAAAATTACATGGAAAAATTGAATTCCTCGAATGGGTAAGCTCACAGTTTTTGCCAATTTCTTTCGTATACTTTAAATTTTATAAAATCAATAAAATTGTTCATAAGGTTAATTATAAAACCCTCGACAATCTTTCATATAATTCAGGTCAGTTTTGTAATATTTTGAGCCATTGGAAAAATTGAAATTTTCTTAAAGAGGTTAGTTCACAATTTTAATCAATTTTTGCGGATACTTAAAATCATTTTAAATACAAAAATATATTCAAAGTGGTACGTTCACAGCCCTGGGCAATGTTTTTCTTATGTTATAAGTCAGTTTTGTGATATTTAGAGCCCGTGGAAAATTTGAATTCTTCGAAGTGGTAAGCTCATAGTTTTGGCCAATTTTTTAAGGATACATAAAATCTTATAAAAACAAAAAAAAATCATAAGGGTAAATAGAAAACCCTCGATAATTTTTCGTATGATTCAAGTCAGTTTAGTAATATTTTGAGCAAGTGAAAAAATTGAAATTTTCTCCAAGGGTAAGTTCACAGTTTTAACCAATTTTTTTGCTTATACTAAAAATTTGTATAAATACAAAAATATATTAAAAGTGGTACGTACATAACCCTGGGCAATATTGCTCTTCTAACATATTGAGCCCGTGGGAAATTTGAATTCCCGAAGGGGTAAGCTAGCGGTTTTGGTCAATTTTTTACGGATTCTTAAAATCTTATAAAAATAAAAAAAATTGTTCATAGGGTTAAGTACAAAACCCTCGACAATTTTTCGTTTGATTCAAGTCAGTTTTTAATATTTTTAGCTAGTTGAAAAATTAAAATTTTCTCGAAGAACTAAGTTCACAGTTTTAACAAAGTTTTTGCATATACTAAAAATCAATTTAAATACAAAAATATATTCAAAGTGTACGTACACAGCTCTGTGCAATGTTTTTTTTATGTTATAATTAGGTTTTCTAATATCTTCCCGTGGAAAAATTGAATTCCTCGAAGAGGTAAGCTCCAAGTTTTGGCCAATTTTTTACGGTAAAATCTTGTATCAAAAATAAAATTTTACCCCCTTCATGAGCTTGCACGTGCAAAACCCGTGCCACTTAACGGACACGTGCCGCTCACGTGATGAATTATGTTAAAAAAATTGACGGTCAAATGAAATGTGTCAAGAAGACCTAAATCATGGTTCGAAATTTATTTTTTTAGAAAGTTTAATGTCAAATGTATAATCTAGACAAAAGTTTGATATTAAAATATTTTTTCCTCTAATTTCTCCACTTGATGAACTCTTTCTTCTCTTTGATTCAGAGACTTTTAAATAAAGTCAAACTAGCACCGAAAGTGCAAAAAATACACAGACCTAGTTCGGATTATTTCTCATTATAAGATTGCAAGACTAGACGGGTGGAAAGCAATAATTAATGCCTAATTTGATCTCAATTGTTTATTGTTTAGAAAATAATTAATTTGATACATCCATTTCATAAAACAATTCATCTCTATTTAGATATACCTGCAAAAATTGTAGGCTTACCGTGACCAACTTATTCACTAGAACGTGCAATATATTTTTTTTTTTTTTGAAAGAGAACATGCAATATATTTCTTTTATGATTAGCAACAGTCTAAGAAGGGGAAAATGCACAATATTATTCTATGTTACGTGAAACCTTCACCAAACTATTTTGTGAATTTTTTTTTTCCACCAAAACCCTGCATAAAACACTTAATTTGTCTCCTTCTGTCACTTTTTTTAACGCGAGTGTGTTTAACGCGAACAATATGCAATTTTTGTTGTTTTTTGCATAATTTTTTCAGTCAAAAATTTCCTTGTACTTCTGAATGTTTGCGCGAAACTCCCTTGTACTTTTGAACGTTTGCACAAAAATCCCTTGTAATTGTAATATATATAGGGGTAATTTTAGCAATTCAATTAAAAATTAATGGTGTTAGTAACTAACGGAGATTGGATGTTTATGCAAGATTTTTTAAAGTACAAGGGAGTTTAGTGCAAAAAATAATTTACAGAATAATTTTATGCAGGTTTAACATAGTGTAGTAACTTGCATTTTCCCCCTTTAAGAAAATGGATCTTTGTTTTTCAGTGGAAAAAAATGAGAATAGAAATATAGATGGAGGGGATGGAGGTTAATAAATTTTATTTGAGAAAAGAAACATTTACATTTTAGAACAATGAAAATTTAACCTAATAAATATATGGCTTTGAAATTATAGGCCATCTACTTAAGATGGTGGAGACAAAAGGCTAGTTTTTTTTTTAAAACAGCTAGAAAAGTGTACGTACGTTATACGTGTCTAGTTAATTTTATGATAATAAGATTAACTTTATCATGTCACAAATAAATTTATTATTAATATTCAATTTAAATATTATGAAAATCATTATTTTGTATAAGAATGATGACTTTAATTATTGTAATCAAATATAAATTGATGATTGATTTGTTCATAAGATCTTATAATTTTTTTACTAAAATAAGACCATAACAAAATTATTTAGTTCATTCCATCATAGTAGTTTTTATTTAAAAAGCACTATTTTAAGAGCATGTTTATTTGTTTTAATTTGAAATAATACCATTGTCATTTGAAATACATTTATTTACATACCTAAGCAGTTTTTCACCTATTTAATTCATTAGCTCGATCAATTTTTCATGGGTTTAACCTGTCTTTTTACCGATTTCATTCATTTTGCATCAGTTTAATATTTTTTTTTTCGATTTACCCGTTCTTTTATCGGTTTAACCTACTTTCATTTTTTTTCCAGTATGTTTCCTATTTAAACCATTTTATACAGGTTTCACCCTATTTTTGCCGGTTAAACTATTTTTTCTTTTTACACATTTCACTCGCTTTCACCTATTTCACACGTTTTCCCACTGATTTACATGTTTTTTCACCAATTACACCTCTTATTTAATTGATTTCACATGTTTTCACCGACATTACTTGTGTTCACCAATTAACTGATTTCACCCATTTTAATGATTATATTCATTTACACTAATTTCACCGGTCTTCTCCGGTTTTCACAAATTTCATCCAAAGTTATTTGATTCCATATGTATTTATCGATTTCACATTCACTTATTTACCAGTTTTACTCGTTTTTTACCACCTCCACCGGTGTTCACCACTTTCACCAAAAATTTTATTCACATGTTTTACTGACTTTTATCGATTTCACTAATTTTCATTAACCGATTTTGTCCATTTTCCATGAAAAGAACACCATGAAAACTCGAGCATCACCGATATCATCTGTTTTTCACTAATTTCACTCGAATTTTCATCGATTTCACGAATATTTTTTACCGATATTTTCCACCAACTTTATCAGTATTTATATTCGAGGTTATGCATGTCTTGATATTCTTGGTCATTATTTATATTTTGCTTCTCTAGCCAAAGAAAAATTACGTACTTAGCTAAATCATAAGCATTTTTTGTTCTTTGATAGTTTAAATGCGATTCTTTTTTAACTACTATTTTTTTGTGTAACAGAATGATGACTAAGAGAATTCGATTTTTTACTTTTTTTATGTTTTGAGAATTTTATGATTTATATTGTACTAAATCTTTCAATGATACAAACAATATTTTTACTTAAAAGTATATTGTTGCTAAATTATAATAATTTTACATATATATTTTCGGAAAATTTAAATGTTTTTATTTTATTCTTTATGGTTCATTTTTATGTGTTATAAGAGAAAAAGAATGAAATTATCAAAGTTGATTTAAGAGATAATTTCTAAATTTTAGGAGTGTATGTAGAAAATAACTACAAAAAGACTTCATGTTTAATTATACCTCTTCATTTAGTTTTTTTATTTTATTTCTATTTATATTGAAGTATTCATATTGAAGTAAAGTTCTTTTTCATGTTCTATTTTTTCTTATTTTAATTAATTTAATTATAGTTTAAGTAAGGGTATATTAGTCTTCACAAAAAATTCAAGAAATTCTTTTTATTAAACTAGTACTTTTATATGTACTAGAAAAGTGTATGTGCGTTGCACGTGATTAACTAATTTTTTACGTTAGTTGAATCATATAATTATTTTTCATCATACTATTTTTGACTAAATCACTTTAATTATTACTACGTTGTTATCAAGAATTTAAAGTTGTTATAATATATACCTAAAACCAAAACTTGAAAATAAAAAATGAACTATAACTACTCTTAAGTATTTCTAACCTAAAACTACATGTCTACATTCTTCCTTGACCTTGATATTTCCATCTAAAATTTGTTTTCCATCTAAACCAGTTTTCACAAATTTAACCCATTTTTTTTTTTTATCATTTCAACCAGTTTTGCCGGTTGTATCTGTCTTTTACTGAATTCATCAATTTTCAATTACATCCCTAATCTATTTTTACCTATTTTCCTCAATTTTGTAGAGTAAACTTATTTTATCGATGTAACTCGCTTTTACACTCAGTTTATATTTTTTCATTGAATTTGACTCGTTTTCACCATTTTTAACCATTTATATATTTTGACTATTTTTACTTAAGCCAATTATAAGTTTTTCAGTTAACTAAATAGTACTTTATTTTATTCATACAACATAAATATGGCATTTTTTTTAGGTTATTTAATAATTGAAATTTCTTAAGAACTGTCCAAAGAAATATTGGTTGCACATGCTTTTAAACTGAGTTTACCATATCTTTTTGGTTATTTTAATCCATTCTTTGACTGATTTCACCTGTTTTTGTGTTTTATCTCATTTGTTAAAATCAATTCACTCATTCTCTCCGGTTTAACCCAATTTAGTTGATTTTACATATCATTTTGCTGATTCAACCTATGTAACCTTTTTTTTTTTGCCTATTTAACTAGGTTTTTTTGTTCTTTTTCATTTATCGATTAGATACCCCCCCCCACCTCATCATTCATTTTTTACCAGTTACTCATTTTTTTGTCAGTTTACCCTATTGTTTTATCAATTGTACCATTTTTTTTAACTCATTTTTCTTCTATTTAACCAATTTCCCATTGATTTTACCATTTTTTGTATCATATATTTTTTTAATTGAATTTTACATGTTTTCACTGATTTTACCATTCTATGTTTTGACCTATTTTGGCTCAAGTCAATTATAATTTTTTCAGTTAACAAAATAGTAGTACTTTTTTATTAAGTCATATAGTCCGAATGTGGCCTTTTGTTTTTAGGTTCTTTAAGAAGGAATAATTTCTCAACAATTGTCCAAATAAATATCGATTTACATGCTTTTATACTGAGTTTGTCATTTCTTTTTTGTTATTTTGACCCGTTCTTTCACCGATTTCACTCGTTCTTTGTGGTTTATCTCATTTGTTAATCAATCCATCCATCCATTATCTCTAGTTTAACTAAATTTTAGTCGATTTTATTTCATTTGTTAATCAATTCACTTATTTTCTCCGATTTAACCCAATTTTAGTTAAATTTTACTTATTCATTTGCTTATTTAACCTATTTTTTGACAATTAACTCATTTTTTCATCGATTTGATCTATTTTTTGTTATCCCGTGTTTAACCAATGTCATTTATGTTTTCATTTACCTAATTGTTTTATCAATTGCACCAATTTTTTTTATTTAACTCATATTTTTATATCTAACTCATTTTCTTATTGATTTTTATCATTTTTTTTATCATATATCTTTTAATTGAATTTTAAACATTTTTACCGATTTTAACCATTGGCTTAAGCCAATTACAAGTTTTTTTAGTTAATTGAATAGTACTTTTTTTATTCATGTAGCACAAATATTGCATATTTATTCTTTTTAGGTTCTTTAATGTTTTGAGGTTTTTTTAATAAGAGATACCTCCAAAAAAAATTCAAAGAAATATAGAGTTATAGATTTTTTTTATTATTATTATTATCACCATTAATATTTTAATGAGTTATAAAATTTTAAAAGATAATTATAAGGTTGATGTATGTAGGAGAGACTTCTTGTCTAATTATAGGAATCTTTTCTTTTACTTTTTTGCCATATAATTAAATATCACAATATAATTTAAATAGGGATATATTAGTCTTCACAAAAAAGGGAAGAAATTTTGTTTGACTAACTCGTACTTTTATATGTACTAGGAAAGTGCACGTGCGTTGCACGTGATTAACTAATTTCCTACGTTAGTTGAATCATATAATTATTTTTCATCATACTATGGTCTTGATTACATACCACATAATTTTTTTGACTAAATCACTTTAATTATTACTATGTTATTACCAAGAATTTATAGTTGTTATCATAAATACCTGAAAATAAAACTTCAAAATAAAAAATGAACTATAATTACTAAGTATTTATATCTTAAAGTACATGTCTACATAACTATTATTCTAAAACAACAATTTGAACGAATGAACAATATCAATTATTTTCTTCATTGACATTGATATTTCCATCTAAACATTTTTTTCTATCTAAATCAATTTTCATATGTTTAAACCTTTTTTTTATCGATTTAACCAGTTTTGCTGGTTATATCTATCTTTTATTGAGTTCATCTATTTTCATTTACATGTCTGATCCAATTTTTAACTAATTTAACCCGTTTTTATCAATTTTCCACAATTTTGTAGAGTAAACCTGCTTTTACACTAAGTTTGCCATTTTTTTTATTTTAACATGTTCTTTCATCGATTTCATCCGCTTTTATGATGAGTTTACCATTTATTTTTATGTTATTCTAATTCGTTCTTTCACCGATTTCACCCATTTTTGTGGTTTATCCCATTCATTAAACAATTCACTCATTCTATCTGATTTAACCAAATTTTAGTTGATTTGACTTATTATTTTTGTTGATATATCCTATTTTCTCGACTATTTCACAATTTTTTTGTCCATATAACTCATTTTTTTTGTTCTTGTTTTTTATCGATTTGACCCATTTTTTGTTATTCTGTGTTTAAACGATGTCATTCATTTTTTACTGGTTTACCCATATTTTGCCGGTTTACCTTATTGTTTTATCGATTGTACCATTTTTTGTTGCTTTAACTCGTTTTTATTCGATCGAACCTATTTTTCCATTGTTTTACTACTTTTATCATATATATTTTTTTAATGGAATTTTACCCGTTATCAGCAATTATAACCATTTATATGTTTTGACTTTTTTTAACTTAAGCTAATTATAAGTTTTTCTCAATTAACTAAACATTACTTTGTTTTATTCATATAGCACAAATGTGGATTTTTTTTTTTTTTTTGGGGTTCTTAATAATTGATCATTTCTTAAGAATTGTCCAAATAAATATCGATTGCACCCGCTTTAACACCGAGTTTACTATTTCTTTTTTGTTATTTTAACCCGTTCTTTGATCGATTTCACCCGTTTTTGTGTTTTATCCCATTTGTTATCAATTCACCAATTCTCTCCGGTTTAACCAAATTTTAGTCGATTTAACATATTCCTATGATGATTCAACCCATTTTCTCACCTATTTCACATTTTCTTTTGCCAATTTATTATTTTTGTTCTTTTATCAATTTGACCTCCCCCCCCCCCCCCCTCTCTTTCGTTATCCCAGGTTTAGCCAATATCATTTATTTTTTACCAGTTACCCTTTTTGTCGACTTACCCCGTTGTTTTATCAATTGTACCATTTTTTTTTGCTTTAACTTGTTTTTCTTCTATCTAACCAAATTTTTCATTGATTTACCATATTTTATCATATATATTTTTAATAGAATTTTACGCGTTTCACCAATTTTAACAATTATATGTTTTTACTTATTTTGACTTAAGTCAATTACAAGTTTTTCAGTTAACTAAATAGTATTTTTTTTTTCATATAGCCTGAAGGCGACCTTTTGTATTTAGGTTATTTAATAAGTGATAATTTCTTAAGAACTCTCGAAAGAAATATCGATTTTATCTGCTTTTACACTGAGTTTATCATTTCTTTTTGTTATTTTAACATGTTATTTCACCGATTTCACCATTTTTTTGTGTTTTATCTCATTTGTTAATCAATCCATCCGTTCTCTCTAGTTTAACTCAATTTTAGTCGATTTTTACATTTGTTAATCAATTCACTTATTCTCTCCGACTAAACCTAATTTTAGTATGATTTTACTTATTTAACCTATTTCCTCACATATTTCAACTTTTTTTTTTTGCCAATTAACTCATTTTTTTCTTGTTATTTTATCGATTTGATCCCTTTTTTCAGTTATCCCGTGTTTAGTAGAAGTCATTCATTTTTTTTTACCGGTTTTACCCATTGTTTTGTTGGTTAACCTTGTTGTTTTTTCAATTGCACCATTTTTTTTGCTTTAACTCGCTTTTCTTTCTATTTAACCCATTTTCCCATTGATTTTTCCATTTTTTATTATATATTTTTAATCGAATTTATACTTGTTTTTGTCGGTTTTAACAATTTCTATGTTCGGACTTTTTTTTGGCGTAAGCCAATTATACATTTTTTAGGTAACTAAATAGTATCTTTTTTTATTCATGTAGCACGAATGTGGCATAATTTTTTCTGAGGTTCTTTAATAATTGATAACTTCTTAAGAACTTTCCAAAGAAATTTTTGAAGAAATATAGAGTAGTAATTTTTTTAATTTTTTTTTACCATTAATATTTTGATAAGTCGTAAAACTTTAAAAGATAATTATAAGGTTGATGTAGGATAGACTTCTTGTTTAATTATACTCCTATGATTCTTTTTTTTTAGGATTCTTTTCTTTTACCTTTTTGCCATAGAATTAAACATCACTATATAATTTAAATAGGGGTATATTAGTCTTCACAAAAAAAGGAAGAAATTTCCTTGGCCAACTCGTACTTTTATTAATTATTAATTAATTAATTATAGAATAGATTATAGATAGATATAGATATAGATTTGCTTATTTATCCTCCATCAAAAATTACAAAAACCACCCCGGGAATTATAAATTATGATACAACCACCACCTTTGTGTCAGATCAAATTAATTAACTTCAATTATATAAACGTCCTTAAAGTTTTATGTTATCTTCACTTTTAGCATGGAGTTTTATGTAAGAGCTGAAAAAGCGAAACTTTTGTGTATGTTTAAATTTATACCCTTAGAAGTAGTGGTTGAGAGTTAGTGGTGTCAAATATTACTTTATGTTAGAGGATATTTTTTAGAAAAATAAGTCCATTTTTGAAAAGGGAGTATTATTTAGGGACATTCCAAAAAGAAAATATTAGCAAAAATAAAGGTACAGAAGAAGTACATGACAAAAGGTGAACAGAAACTTCTGGATAAATTAAGTTGGAAAAGTAGAACTCAAATATTCAAAACTATTAAGTATTGGCACTAGTTCTGGATACTATTGTGTTTGGGGGAAAATTATTTTGGAAATTCTATATCCCTCGCAATGGAGAGATTATTTGGGGATTAGATTTTTGGAGTCAGGTGTTGTATCCGTGCATTAAATGAATAAAGTATCTTATTGCAGTAGGTAAAATCGATGAGATTATATTTTTGTAGCATATATCATATATGGTATGACAAGTTCAGATATCTTCAACTATGAAATGTGATTTTTAAAGGGTTTTTTATAAATAAAAAAAAAGAAATTAGGGAATAATGAATTTTAAGTGATTATGTTGCTTCATTTATGGACGAATCCAGTGAATTGGAGGGAGAAAGGGTAAGCTTAATTATTTGTGTACATGGACTAAACATTAATACAAGTAATTTATTGCATAAGTATAGAAAATATTAAAGTTGCACACGACATTTTTTCAAATAATAAAATTCATATAAATATTCTCTAAAAAAAATCTCAATGTAAGTAATAAAAAACTTGCAAGATATTAATTAATCTTTGATCTTATTTATGTGCTTGTCTTCATCATTAAAAATATAAGTAATCCAAAGAAAAAAGTAAAAATATTAGAGATAGGAAGATGAAATTTACAAGTAGAAACAAATAATTGAAGGGTAATTTATTTGGTAAGGTTGTTCGGGTTATATTATTTTTTTGTTTGGAGCTAAATGCAAAAACACCCCTTATACTTTGTCAAACTAACAAAAAAACTCCTTGTGTTATTTTTTTATTAACAAAAAAACTCATTTGAAATTCCTTCATAAATCATAGGGAAATTTTTGTTAGTTGTTTAAGTAAACATCGGGGTTATTGGCAATTTTCTTAAGTTAATAGGGGGTTATTGATATTTATTAAGGTTAAAGGGGTGTTTTATTTCCCATAACATTCGAGTTTTTCTTACTCTCAACTTTATATGATCTGTACATTTTTTTTACGGATTTAATTTCCATTAACATGGATGCAGAACCTTGGAATAATGGCGCATGCTGTAATTCAAATGACCACTTCTGCTAGTTTTGTAAGTACTTAATGGGCAGTTTAAGGGATCAAATAAAACAAAAAGAGCATTGACAATTACACGATTGTGTAATTATCCATCATCATGATTATTGTGTTTTCTGCCCAATCAGTGGCTAGATTAAATATATAAGCTTGAAATCATTTAGTGTGCCATCTGTCGAAATCAAGGGCGGAACTAGAGGATTTGTTTTATAGCAAATTCGATATTTTCTTGATGTTGTGATAAAATCATAATAACTAAATTACAATGAAATAACATGATAATTTTATCCAATAAAAGGTGGAAACTGAGTATTATTCAATTATTTTAAGCATTCAACAAATGGTTCAAAATATTGAGGAATTGATATAATATCAAAAGCATTTTACAACATAAATCTAGTCACTTTTTTTACTGTATTTAAGTGCATTGATTAAAATATAATATTTAATCTATTATAACTGTAATCAAAATATTTTATATGAAGATTATATAACCATATTAATGTTATATGTCAATTCCTATAACATATATTTAATTATATGCGCATTATGAAATTAAATTCGTTTAAACTATTTAGAAAAATGAGGGAGAAATGAGATTGTAGAGCCCGCTTAAAACATTTAAAAATAAGAAAGGGAAATGAGATTGTGGGGTTCAAACCCCAAACACAGGATAGCAGAGCAACATCCCAACCATCGGGCCACTTACTTTTTCCATTCACTGTTCATAAATATAAGTCACGTGTATGTAAATTTTTTTTTTTATATAGGCAGTTTAATGTCCTTAGGCTATTTTCAACATAACTCTTAAATTCAGGTCTCTTATCTTAAAATATAAGGGGTGAACAATGTTATACATTCCTACTTTTTATTTTGCACTCCAACAGTTCGTTTATATTTTAAGATTCTCACTATATATTTCTACCAGAAAGTACAAAATATGTTGTACTTTCCTTCATATCACAGTTTTTCACTTGACTTTGGACTCTTATATTTGAGAGTCCAAACTTAAACATTTAAGAGTTCTCTTGGAGCTCACTTTTTTGAAAAAACTTATAAATTTTTTCTTAAATTTTAAGTTATACATGACTTGTTGGAGATGGCATGTGAATATTAAAGGATAACATTTTTGGACAAAATGTCTTTGTTAGTGAATCTTTAGGGGAAACTGCATATTACTACCCTGTGATATCGAAAACCTGCAAAAAACTACCTTGTGAAATTTTTTTTGCACCAGACTTCCTTGTGTTTTCAAAAACCCTGCAAATTACACCCATTCTCCGTTAATCATTGACACCGTTAATTTTTAATTGAATTGCCTAAATTACCCCTTATATATTAATAAAAAATTATATTTTTATAAATGGAAAAAATGCATATTACTACCCTGTGATATCGAAAACCTGCAAAAAACTACCCTGTGAAATTTTTTTGCACCAGGCTTTTTTGTGTTTTCTAAAACCCTACAAATTACACCCATTCTCCGTTAATCATTGACACCGTTAATTTTTAATTGAATTGCCTAAATTACCCCTTATATATTAATAAAAAATTATATTTTTACAATTACAAAAACTCTCACTAATTTTTCTCTCTCGCTTCTCATATACAAAGAAAAGAAGAGATATTATGTGCGAAGTTTAAAAGATACAAAATTATGGATATAGTATAAAAGTATAAGGGAGTTTGAACAATCGTTTAAAAGTACAATCGCTTCTCATACACAAGGAAGTTTTCTGCAAATATTCAAAGTTACAAGGGTATTCTTGTCATTTTGAATGAAAAAATACGTCAAAAACAAAAAAAATCACATTTTTGGCGCGTAGAATACACGCGCGTCAAAAAATTGACGGAGGGAGACGGAATGGGTGTAATTTGCAGGGTTTTTGAAAACACAAGGAAGTCTGGTGCAAAAAAAATTTCACAGAGTAGTTTTTTTGCAGGTTCTCGATATCACAGGGTAGTAATATGCATTTTCCCCTGAATCTTTAAGCATCTTTCAGATTCAAGTACGCGTAACTTTTAGATTTTGGATTTAATGGTTTTATTGTAATTTGTAGGTTGGGGAGTTGTGTGATAGAAAAACGGATCTTAAAGCACAAATATACAAAATCAAGGTTACTGTCAAATTAAAGAGTTGATATTCGGCATATCGTGTCTTCTTGAACGGGCATCCCTGTTGATAAGGTGGTTTCAGCTAATGAATCTGATCGAGATCGCCTTCTCAACATGGACGAAACTCTCGAAACGACTCCGAGAGTCATTGGACAGGATGAAGCCATTAGAAGGTGCTATTCATTGTGCTTGTGTTTGGCGAAAAAATCCCAACCGGCCCATTGCCAACTTCATCTTTTCCGGACCAACCAGTGTTGGGAAATTGGAACTTGTAAAAGCGTTTGATGCCAACATCTTTGGATCCGTATAAGCCATGATCCGATTGGAGTTGCACGAGTTCATGGATGGACACACGGTCTCGAAACTCATTGGGTCACCTCTTGATTATGTCGGTTACACAAAATGCGGGCAGCTGACCGAGGTTGTTCTGACGCCGCCCTTACATTGTAGTACATTTTGATAATATCGAAAAGGCTCATCCCGATGTCTAGAACATGATGCTTCAAATATTAGAATGTCGAAACACGCTTTTGATCATGACATCGAATGTCGGAAGTAGAGTTATTGAAGTAAGTTGCATAACTGAATTAAAAATCAGAAATATTGAAAAATTAAAGAAACTTGCAGAATTTTTTTAAACTGAAAACAATATATTAATTAATTTTTGTTTATGTTGTTAAATTTGGACATGTATGGATCGCATAATATATTCTTTTAATCCAACCTAATTAACCAATGTTTGGCATCAAGATGAAATATTGCTGAATCTATATTGGGAAAAGGGAAAACAATGGAAAATTTGAATTTATGAGTGAAGTATTAATTGTGCTAAATGTCCGCCGTTTAGGCTAAAGACTTTAGCCTATGTAATCCTTTTTAACGATATTAGAATGTAATCTCAAATCTCAAATCTCAAATCTCAATAGGTGATATGCACAGCTCCTTCAGTTTTTTATTTAACATGCATATCTGCCCAATTGCCTGATGTTCTTTCAATTTTTCCGTTCCTTTTCATTTTTCTTAACTCGATTTATTTTTCTACAGGCAAAATATATAGAATTCAGTCAGAATTACATAAAATTCTCTGAAAAAAACTGATAAAACAAGCAACTCGACTCAAATTAATAAAATAGTACTAAGATCCTAAAATTAATGACAAAAGACCTCCAAATTCTAGAAAATTAAAAATTACCTGAAAATTATGTTGAAAGTTAGTCTATCAAGTCTCAAATCATAAATTAAAAAAAAAAATGCTAATTTTTCATCTTTGTTGTAAAGGAAGAAGCGTACAGAACATTAACTAAAACTTTCTGGATTTTTTTTTAAGTGAACTGCTAGTTCACTAGAACCGGGGATTCACTGATTTTACCAATTTTGGTCGATTCAAATTGGCTAAATTTGTAGAATGGTTTTGAGGGGTCGGTCAGACCGGACTGAAGTCCAGTTAGAAGTTAAATCAGGCTAACCAACCCGTCCGGTCCAATTTTTAAAACACTGGTCACAATAGAATCCCTGAATTACGATCCAAGGTTTTTAACATATTCAACCCAACGGTATGCAATGTGTAAGGTGCTTTTAAATTGCTGTACAAAATGTGCAAAATAACAGTCAGAAGAGATCAAACAAAGTTAATTGGAACATTTTAGTTCTACAATTGATACAGGTTTTCATAGAAGATTTTGCACACGAGAGAATGAAACACAAAAACCAAAAATAATCATCACACATAACAATCAAATCAGAGTACATTGATCGATCTCACTTCCAAAATACATTATGTAAATTCAAATCCAAAGCATTTTCATAATCCGATGTAAGCAACTTCTAAGCATCTAATACTACAAATAATACACCATAGGAAAGCATAAGATGTAATAAGGGCAGAGTGTGAAGAAGTCACTAAACCTTACACTAAGGTTTTTGTATGCCAAAGAACTAAAACTATGGTGGCCAATATCCAAGTGATCAATGTATACAATAAGATCATTCAACATCAGAGGAAATATTAGAACTCACTAGGAAAAATGGAGCAGCTTTTCGACTCAAAGCTCTCTTTTTAACCAGAGCAACATCCCACTTTCTTTACTGCTGAAACATCATCTTTAGAGCCAACATTGATGGTCTGCCCCTTTGGTAGAGCTGCTGGGTCATCACCTACCTCGAGAGCTTTCCTGCTAACAACACGGTGTATCTGAGTAAGCACTTCTGTGAAGGCATTCTCAACGTTCATTGATTCCAAAGCAGAAGTTTCCATGAAGAAAGTTTTCTCCCTTTCAGCAAAAGCTTGTGCGTCTTCCGTGGAAACAGCCCTCAAGTGACGCAAATCAGCCTTATTTCCGACGAGCATGATAACAATGTTTGAATCTGTATGATCCCTCAGTTCTTTCAACCATCTCTCTACGTTTTCAAATGTTACATGGCGTGTAACATCATAGACAAGCAATGCACCAACTGCTCCTCGATAGTAGGCACTCGTGATTGCACGATATCTTGAGCAAAAAATACATATAAGACAAGAATTCATACAGAAGGTCATAATGAAAAGACAGCACAAAATCTTAACTATGAGAATAAGATATTCATAGATATGATGCAACATGGGTAAGAATTTCAGAAGCAATATGGCCAGATCTAATAGCAGTGTAGGAAATATATATATATAGAAATCAATACCCGGGCAATATTATAATTCCATTTAGAGAGCAAAAGCAAAATTCAGGAACAAGGATTTTACAATCAATTTGTGAGAAACTGAAGATGTGTAAATTAAATAAACTAAATGGATGTCTGCAAGTGCATTATGCTAAGACAGCATTATCTATTAGTTTCTACTAGTCTTAAAGACCTAAAAGCACAATCCTCATTATAGATCTCCTGGCCTTCACTTAACCCAAATTGAGAAATTTTAATTACTATTTATATACTACTGTTTGATATGAAATTAAAATGTTGACCTAAAAAAGCTAAAATTGTTAAAACCCCTAATGCAAAGCATATCCAGGTAAAAATCCAGATCAACATATCTTCATTAAAAGAAAAGATCTAATAAAATAAACAACAGATCCCCATTTAAATTCCAAATCCATATAACAAAATTTCAATTTCATCGAACAAATCAGAAATGATACCGTTCCTGACCGGCAGTGTCCCAAATCTGAGCTTTTACGACTTTATCGTCGACGCGGATGCTGCGAGTGGCAAATTCCACTCCGATTGTTGACTTGGACTCCAAACTGAACTCATTTCGAGTAAATCTCGAGAGCAAATTGGATTTACCGACGCCTGAATCGCCGATCAGTACTACCTTGAACAAGTAATCATAGTCATCGTCTGCTCGGTACGCACCCATTACTTTCTCTCTCTATATGTATGAGAGAGTTGTATATATACACTCTGTGTGTATCTATAGATTTGCGAGGGTTTTTGTCTAAATTTTGGAGAGAGAAATGTCGATGTATTGTATGCACCGTTTGTAGAGAAGAGAGATCTATTCAAGGCATTTTATAGTATAGTTTTTTATTTAAATGTAGTAATAATAAAATTAGGCACTTTTCTTTATTTATGATCTATTTAAAAATTCACCTACATTATGTGATAATATTGCAATAATATATCCGTTGCGTGAAACATGATTCTTTTACCAAAACAAATGGAATCTATTTAATGGAGTAATATAGTAGGTCCATAACTTAACAATTAATTCATTCTCGATTTGAGGAAATGCAATTGAGAAAGTAAAATTTTAGCAAATGCCATATTTTACCAAATTCGAGATAGAAGATAAATAACTTTGCCAAGATTTATCTTCAATTGTGATTGATGTTTGACACGAATCTTTATAAAGCATATTGAAACGGATCGAGTCCATGGAACATGAACATAAACAAACTAGAGTGTTTTATTATAATTTTATATTTAAATCAGTTCAAAACAACAACAAAAAAAGGTTTTTGAGGAAAAATATTGAAAGTGTGTTAAATATAAAGATTATCATTGTATATCTATGTCTTTTGTATTCCAATACAAATGGATGCTAAGTGTGCACTGTCATGTGGTTGTGTTGTGCATTATGCGTGTTTCTCAAATTGGTGTGTGTAACACATTAATGTGTACTACTAGAAATAAATCTTGAGGTTGGGGCGTTGCTCAGATGAGATATTCCCGTGATATTTCTAATGAGCAATTTACTTCCATATGATATGAAAATAGGCAATTTAACTCCATATGAGCAATTTACCTCCTTGCTAGTGGAGGTGTTGCATAAACACTCTATAATGCAACTAAGACTTTATTTTCATGTAATAAAATGACAAATTTAACCTTACATTTGACAGCATATTCACCTCATTTTACCCTCATGTGATATGCATAAATAGTCAATTTAACTCCCTGTGATATTCGTAAAGGGGCACTTTAACTCCCTGTGATATTGCATACTGAGCATTTTACCCCCTTGTAAAAATGTAAAAATCGAGAGGGAGACAATGTGTTTTTTTATAAAAACACAGGGAGGTATTTCGTCATTTATTTATCACATGGAGTTAATTTGCTACTCAGTCCTCGAGATAATGTTGAATCAAAGAATTTGAACTATTTGTTACTATGAACCAAAAGTAATAGGTTGCACTATGCTCATTTATGAACATGTGATGGGTCGCTATGTGGCCACCGAGCAGAAAGGGTTCTCATCTCAAGTGTCAACAAGTAACTACTTGTTACATAACATGTTACCATAGTTTTGATATAAATAGATTGTTTCAGTGTGCGAGTTATTATATGAGTTTGATCCCAATTTAGGAGATTCCGCGTCAAGTTTAAGCTTACTAACATATTCTCTAATTCTCTACTGTGTTAATGGAAATTATATTAAAAAAAAATGTTACAATTATATAGTAAAATTTATTTAAATACTTTTTTTTGGTAAATATTATCTAAATGCTTTAAAGATGGCTAAAATTTTCAAGAATTTATACTTGTGCTTGAGCTAATGTTCGAGTTGATAATATATCTCATCACCTTGACCTGCACCTCCCGGCCCCACATAAATAACAAAAATCTTAAAAGAAAATTAAATTATTTGAAATTCAACTTAAAATTTTAAATTGTTCCTTTGAGTCGAGCCACTGGACAATAATGTGTTTATTAAACATTGTGCTTGTTATAGTTTTCACTTTTTACTGTACATGTTAAAAGTTGTGATTCTCCCCAAGATCCAAGAAATCTCTATAGACAAAAATCAAGATTTTGAAAAAAAACAAAATCCAAAATTTGATTTGAAGATGAGACTCTGAAAACAACTAGTATGATAAAGAAATTAAGTTTCAGGTTGTGTAGTGTGCACGACGGAATAACCCATGTTTAAAATTTATTGAAAAATTGCCAATTCTAGCCCCTTAACTTGAATCATACTTCATTTCCATAATTCATCTATTTCAGATTATAGTACATTATAGACTACATTTAAATATTTAATGAATACTATTATATATAGTCTATAATGAATGTCGATGCATTACGACCCTGACGTATTAGTTGAAGAAAAGCTTAACATATTGGCTTGTTTGCGTGTGTTTAGGGCCTTTTGGCCCAATTTTGTTAGGGTTGAATGAAAAATATTTTAATTCATTATCTTAAAAATTATGAAATTTGTGTGAAACAATTCGTATTACATAACTCTTTTTTAGATGAGGGATACATCGCTACATCAAATACTATATCGAATTAAATCTATTACATTAGTATCAAAGTAAACTAATTACAAGTGATCGTATTAAATTAGAGAAAATACTCACATTAATTTAATTTGATTTATATTTTAATAATGTAAACTAATGTTAACTTAATAACGAGTTGAGTTTGAAAATGTAAGTTTTGTTTTGAATGTGTTTTGAAGGAAAATGGTAGGTCTTTAAGTTGTCTATTTTTTTTTTAGAACCAATTGATATTGTCTTGTATGATAGTATCATTTTAAGTTGAAACAAAATAAGTGTTTGTTTTGCCCAGCAGTGGGAGATCTCTTAAAAATACTTTTAGATCTTCATTGTGATTTTTGAAGTGTTTGGCCTCAATTATAGAAATTGTTTTTAGTCAATCGTGATTTTAATGGTGTTTGGCCCCCAATATCATAATAAATTTTGGGATTTCTAAAAGCTAAAAATCAACTTATTTTAAAAGCTATTAAAGTGTTACTTTTGCAAAAGCTATTATCCAAAATTAGTTATTCTATAATTGAATTTTATTATAATCAATTATTGCCAAAATCCATTTTAATAAAATTATTTCTCCTATAATTAATTTTCGAATCGCTATGTCAAACTCATCCTAAGTGTGTTTAGATTGGTAAAACCTGCTCCAAATAGTGTTTGATCGAATGACAATTCAAAACGCTTGAGCCGAAATAAATTCAAACTAGGCCATTAAACTTCATGCTCCCTGTAAATTTCCGTTTAATCTATCATGAATAACTAGGTAGTTTGGTTGTAGGTTGGGCAAAGTGACCCATGCATCGATCCAATCCAATCCAAACCTAATTTTTTTTTTCCCTTTTATCTAAATAAATTTAATAAGAACTAAATTTAAATTTAATAAAATTAGATCAAATAAACATAAACAAAGGCAATTCATCATTGAAGAAATCAATATGTAATATGATTGTTAGTCTAGATGGCGTTTTAAATTTTCTGTCAGAAATACAAATTGTGTCGCTCGCAATCTTATTGTTGATCTTTCAATTTGAAGTGGAGTGAATTCTTTAATCCATGTAATATTTCATTTCCTATTTCTTTTTTTATGACAGATTTTCCCCTTAATTTTTCATTTTGAGTTACAATGAAGCTTTTAATTTATAAAAAAAACAAAGGTAATCTAGTTACACGCAATGCATCAATCTAAAGATTATGCAAATTCCAATCACAAAAGCTTTAAATTTCAAAAATATATTAAATTATTTACCAACTCCTCTGAATTTTTAAACTTTAGTTATATATAAGCTAGATCATGAGACGTAGATTATTTATATGTATGTGTCCATATGGAAATATATTTTTATTACAACTAATATACATGACTAATTATAAAAAAAGAAACATTATAGGGTTAATATGAAAGTAGTTTGACTGAGTTTTGTTTCGGTTTGGTCTCAATAATTAGTTTCAGAGGTTTGGGCGAAACCTTTGAAATTCGATTTGGATAATGATTTCAATGGAATATTGAGATTGTATAATATTACTATTAAATAATAATTAGTGGATTTTAAACTTTGAGATATGACTTTGATTGAGGTTTTGTTGTTGGGGTTTGGAGGAGAAAAATAGGTGGTAGATGTCAAATCAATAACTTTATGTGTAAAAAATAGATGACATATGTCAAATCAATGACTTTATATGTCTGAAGTAGGATTGTGTAGGTTTCGATTTGTCTGAAACTTAGAGTTTCGCTGAGACCTCTTCAAATTCTTTACTTGATGGGGCTTGACCCGGTTTGAGTGAAACCAAACCAAGACAAACTAGATCCATATACAGCCTAAGAGCTTTAAATAGCTAAATGTAGCAGATCCGCCCGACCCTGAACCAGCCATATTCAACCCGTTTACTCAACAACAATTACTTCCGTGATCCAGCCTATGTCGACTGGACCTGGACCTGGACCTAACCCCCTGTCCAAACAAACACTGTACTCTTTCTATTTACATCTCAACAAAGGATTATAAAGACCAGTATATAGCAGCAGAAACATTAGAGTAAAATCTGACATCTTATTCATTATATATTTCTGAGTTTCATACAAAAGATAAGTTTAAAACCTAGCCACTACTGGTAAAAGAATATATGATACAATAACTATGAGGTAACAACCTAAACATTGGCCATAATAAGTTAATAACAGCAGCAACTTAGTAAATTCAGATTCGGATAATAAAAGAATATATGTTTACAAAATTGAACCATTTCAAAGCTTCACTCCTTTGGTTTTTTACTCATTGTTTTCCTCTTGTTACAATCCAGGTATCTCTTTCTTAATCGAATAACATTTGGAGTAACCTGCATAGCAAAGAAAAGATAACACCAAAAGATTATATTATAGTATGAAGATGAGGTTATATGAGCCTAAATTTCTCAAAAAATGATATTAAAAAAAAGCTCTTATATTGAGGGGAAAAAGAAAAACTTTAATTCGTATCATAAAAGATAGAGATAAATATGATTTTAGATGCACATACCTCAATGAGCTCATCAGAGGCAACATAACCTATTGCTTCTTCCAGTGTTATCTGCATCCAAACGCACAAATTCAAAACATGTTATACCCTTGCGCAGAAAAAAAAAAAAAAAAAAAAAAAAAGACAGATGTTTTTGGGACTAGTTAATGAATTACTAGTTTTTTTTACCATAAAGGGCTTATTAGGAACTTTACGAGATTTACTCTGGCAGCAATAACATACTAGACTTTTGTTTATATTTGACAAATCACTTTAGCAATGTTTTCCATTTCCGCTCACTTAGGTTTCAAACTTTCAATTGATCTTGATGTAAAATTTTAATCTAAAAAAACTTAGGATTTTTCCAGCACGCGTAAATGGAAACAAAATGAAATGGAGCACATACAATTCGAGGAGGAGTTAACTTGACATTCTCGTCCTTGCAAGCAGCACGCATATTTGATAGCTCCTTAGTCCTCACTGGATTTACCTGTAACAACAAATAGTTGAGTTAATCCACTTAGGTAAGAAAATACATAATAATGGTAGTAAGAATATTGTTTTACTTACATCAAGATCCGTATCTCGAGAATGTTCACCAATTATCATGCCATCATATGTCTGCATTTACATAATTTAAATCAAATTACAGGAATTTTGTCAAATTTCTTTAATTTTTTTGCACTTAAGGAAGTAAGTATTTAATTATTAAAACCTCCATTCCAGGTTTGACAAAAAGTATTCCACGAGCTTCTAAACTCATCAATGCATGAGCTGTGATAGTCCCATAACCCATAGAGACCAGCACTCCTTTTCTTACATTTCCGAGTGGACCCCGATATTTCTCGTAATCTGTATACATAACATATCAAAAAGAAAAATCATAAAATGAAAACAAAAAAATCTAAAACAAACATAGATAATTAACAGAGAAGATATGTTCTGCCATAAAGAACTTTGTTAAGTTAAATTATTGAAATACATATGTTATACGCATGTCAAAGTTAAACAGCGACCAGTTAAGAAAGCCGTATAAGCAACAATTGAACCATACTCAGAAATGCACGGTGCATAAATCCAGTGCCTCGTGTATCGCTGTTGAACACACTTCTATAACCAACCAACCCCCTGTAATCAAACATAATTCTTAAAAGACAGATCCTAAAAACAAAAATCAATTAGGACCAGAAGTGCAATTTTGAAACAAGAAGGTATTATTACATGCCTTGAAGGACAAGTGAGACAAAGTCTAGTTCTACCAACATGGCCAGGGACTGGACCCATGTCAGTAATCTCTCCTCGCCTGTGAGAGAGAGCTTCCATCACTAAACCCACATGCTCTTCGTTTATCTGGAATTAAAAATAGTGCACAAGTTATATATTTGAATTCTGGAAGAAAAGCGTTGCTCCGTAAATATTACCTCAATAGTGACTTCTTCAATTGGCTCCAGCTTTTGCCCATTCTCATTTTTATACCTGATAAGACACATGAATCATAATGTATTTAATTAGAGAAGATTTTTTGTGTAAAACTCTTAGATTTCTTCACATGGATTGGGCTATAAGTCCACATTAAGTGGCTTGGGACTAACTCACCACAAAAAGCTAGTTTATGAGTTAAGGATTGCTCAAGACCTTAGAAGATGAATATTGATTTCCAATCCATGTGGGACATTAGTCTCAACAAAAACAACTACAAGGTAACTTATTTAGATTTCAACATCAAATATTACAGGCTAAATAATGCTCTCATTTCCTTTTGGAGATGTCCTCCATAACGTTTCATTTTTTGAAACACCGATTTACTTTCCAAAAGTATCCTCGTTTGATGTAATTGAAGTGGTGGGTAATAATATTCAACTAGTATTTATCCAGTTTATTCAAAAAAATTGATCATTTTTCAAAATACCTATTTACTTTCCAAAGTATCTTCGTTTGAAGTAAATGAAGTGGTGGGTTTCATCCAGTTTATTCAAAAAATTTGATATATATTATCAAAACAATTTGTGATAATGTAGTATCCAAAAGTATGAAAATATATGAGTTGATAAAACACAGGCCTGGTTCAACCCCGATCAGTATTATCAATTTTTCATGACAAATCACACTTATTGTTGCTCGATTTGGCCCAAAGTAGGCCAAGCATAAACCTTTATCAACAAATTAATCTTTGCTATGAAAAAAAATTCACATGATATAAAATGAAGGAATTAAAAATTCTCAGAGAAGCATTATCTCCTCCCTATAGAAAAATACCCCAATTAAGATGGAAGCTAAAGAAAGAAAAACAGTATAGCACATTGGTACAAGGAAGGGACTCACATGACTTTCGGCGGTGAGACAGAGAGCTCAAATTTTTCACGTCGCATGTTCTCAATCAAGATACCTTTTTCAAAAAAAAAAAAAAAAACAATTAAACACCTACAATTGATCTTAGTCAATACGCCGAGAAAGGTATTTAAACAATTGAACACCTAATACTATGAGAATATAGTGTGCAACACTAATAATTGTTTTGAAGATATACCTAAATGGGATTTAATCGAAACTAATACAACCCAAAATTCTCTGATAAAGAAACTCACCCAATTGAAGCTCTCCCCTCCCTTGAACTTCATACGAGTCTGACATTCCAGGGAGCACGTTAATTGCAAGATTTCTTTCAGCTTCAGCGATTAGTCGGTCACCAATTTGTCTTCCAGTCAACTATATTTTACATGAAAAATAAGGCAAGGGATTCATCATTTGACATAAATGAACTGAAGGACTAAAAACATAAAATCAACAAAATACAGTGCGGCAATATTTTTTTATGCATACCATTAACAACTGCAGATGCTTTCCTAATTTTCATGCAAGTTAAGCTTAAAATATTGTGTAATTAGTAATTTTCATGCAAGTCAAGATCCCAAATTAAACAAAGACAAGTTGTAATATGGGTTTCAATAGGGACATGTAATATAAAAATTATAGCACTTACAAAAGAACCATCTCGGCCAGCTAATGGTGAGTCATTCACGCCAAAAGTCATGGAAATTGTCGGTGGGTCAAGGTCAACAGTAGGCAAAGCAGTCATCACCTAGCAGAAACCAAGAGATGTCAATTAAAAATTACCATAAAAATGTTTAGAATGTGCCTCACACATTACCAGTTCTATGCTAGTGAGTGAGGACACTCAGTTATTAAAAATTGAGAAACAAAATGAACTCAGAAATTACAAATATGTATCAAATATTTTCTTACAATAGTCAAAAGTGCCAATTAAAAATTAAAAGGTTCACCAAAAGTGGGAATGATAGAAAGAATGTCTGCATGTTATACAAAAGATAGAGTTAGAGACCTAAATGCAACCACAATGACCGAGCGAGCAGAGCAATTATTCTTAATTTACTAAAAAAAATTATATGTATCAATTATCTGAGTCACGTAGATTAAAGGATTAGTTAATTAAAAGTGTAAAACACATTAAGCTAAGTGGACTCGGCGACGTTAGATTGGGTGGGGGTTGGGGGGGGGGGGGGGTGTTTGGATGAGGCTGGACAAATTATTCTCTGTAAAAAGCAATTATTTCAAGAATCTGAACTTTATCCAATTTAAAAACAAAGAGAACGAAATGGTTGATATACTCTTAAATTATACTAATGTAGACATAATACACCTTTTAATGAAAGCGGCAGCAAGAATTATGGTGAAAAATCATTGCTAAATACTGAAGATAGATAATGAAAAAAGGTATATGTACCTCGACATTTGCTATTGTGTGCCCTATTGCAGGTTTAGTTAACCCAGCCATAGACACTATATCACCAGCACCGGCACTATCCATTGAAACGATACTGGTACCTTTCTTTTTCATTAGTTTCAAGACCTGCAAAAAGGTGTAATCAACATCACTAATAGTGAATTGAGTCGAACTTTTTTCACAAGTATAATATTAGTTCTAAGAACAAAACGAGGGGGAATAATGGTAAGTCCAAAATTAAAGGCAACAGACCCTCCCTTCTTCAATTTTGACAATCCCCGAGTCTGTGCTATGAAGTCCGTGAACTTTATCACCAACATGAAGAATCCCAGAAGTGATGCGACCGGTCAGAATTCGTCCAACAAAATTATCTCTTTCCATCATGGACACCTGAAAGGAACTGTAAATCAACTTTTTCGAGGTTCCACTGAAAATGCAAAATTGCATAGTTTAAAATAATCAATAAATAAGCTATGGTGTCTCATCTTAGATGCTTATTCAAAATCATTTATGTCATGGTGCTTTTTGGTTCTGATATCCTTCAACATATATTCATATGAAGAAAGGGAAAAAATTCCTAAAGCTCACCACTCAATGTCAATGTCCAGTAAACTATACGAACCACTTTCTACCTTACCAAAATAAATTTATAGATTACTCTAGCCAATTATTACAAATAAAATAAAAAATCTTTCACCAAAACAAGCTTTGCAAATTACAAGGAGAAAAGATTCTTTAGCCAAACTTAATTCCCACCAAAAAGCAAAAACAACCAGCCACAATGGCTGTAGTAATATCAAGACTCAAGGAAAAAACTTGGAGGTCCTTCATCCCAGTTCTGGCATATAGTAAAAAAGAATAGCACAATCTTGTAAGATTCTTGAAACTGGAGCTAAATAACCTCAATTAAATATGTTAAATAAAATGATCACCATGTAAAAATATTATGCACCCCGGTACTACACATGTCAATCAAGAGCAAAGAACCCTTATTCCGTGAAACTGAGTGTAATTCTAATTATGAACTGCCTTTGCCTAGACACCAAAGAACTATTGCATAGTCTGTATAGAGAAAACGTAGGATTAAGGGAGGAAAGCCTCCGAAACATATCAGCTCATGGTAGTGCATAAAGAATGCATTTTCTCATGTATTCAAGAATTTGTATAAACATCACAAAAATATATGCAGAATTGTCATGGTGCACTACTACTGAAAGATAGAAAGTAAACAGTAAATATTCCAGAACAAACCAGCATTTGAAAAGGTGCATCAGGGATAGCTTTTGGTGGAGGAACATGTCTTATGATTGCATCAAGCAAATCAGACATATTCTTGGCATCACCCGGAGGGCATTTGGTATAGGTAGATGAAGCCCATCCTTGCTTTGCAGATGCATATAGCACAGGAAATTCTAATTGCTCCTCTGAGAAAAAGTTGAACCAAATCGGACAAAGGTAAAATTAGTAAGAATTCAGGTCAAAGTTATCCAATGAGACAGTATAAGGAAAGTAATACAGCAAGCACCTGTGGCACCAAGATTAGCAAATAGGTCGAACACTAAGCTCTCGACTTCATTGCACCTTTCCTCGGTAACTGCACTTAAAATTCAAATAACTGATAGGGTATCGAAATAAGACGGAATGAACATAGAAAACAGAATTGCATAATGCTTCCTTAGCACAATCATTGACTCAAATTGTTACAATCTGTAAATATCATACAAGTACTGCATTCACATGTTTGAAAACATGTATGTCGCAGTGGAACTATCAATGAAGGTTCTAGCTGTCATAACTGCTCCTTAGTCAAATAATGCAACAGTTTGCTCTTGAGATGAATCAAATAATTATACTAGTTCGCTGGTCCAGAACAAATATGTAGATCAAAATTCTGAGAGGGTCATATCCTGTTATGCTTACAACGCGCAGGTTGCCAAGTATTGTACACAATGATATTACACAAATATAGCAATTTTTCAAGTCCACAAAAAAATTGCCAGTCAATTTTACATCACTTGTATCAAGTGTATAAAGCATGACGCTGAAATAACAAGTTATAACATAACAGTGATCCCCTCGGGCCTCGACCCTTTAGTAGAAAGTCTCTCTATCATATGGTGTATGGTTTATAGACTCTCAATTCGTTTATCCTCCCATTCACACAAACACATACACAAGTGAATTGAAAGGACACGTAGGTCTTATGTTAATAAGATGCACATCACTGTCATACAAAATCTCGAAGTCCCAGTAAGATCTTTCGTCGGAATTGGACATATATATAGATACAGAGAAAAGTCTCCTAAATAATTTTCAGCTGTACTTGCTCAGAAAATAAACTCCCTGAAAAGAATGCCACTTGCTAACTAACTAAACTAACTTCTTTTATTAAAAACGTTGAACAAAGAGCACAACAGTCAAACACAACATTAAATCTTCTATAACTCATGGACATTATTAGAAATTGTACCTGAATCTCGGTCTACTTTATTTAGAAGAAGTATGGGATGTAGACCATATTTCAACGCCTTTGCAAGAACAAATTTTGTCTGTGCAAGGGGACCTTCACCTGCATCGACAACTAAAATTGCTCCTTCAACCATGCCCACAACCCTCTCAACCTAAGGGGAAAAAAACGAATATAAAAAATGAAGGAAAAAGTTCAAAATCATTAAAAATAGATTGTCCAATTATGCAGCCAGAAAATCACAGCGAGCTCCAGGTGTTACATCTGAGGATTAACTGCTAAGACTCATAATTTATTCAGTTGAATTCAACAACACAGAAAAAAATGACAGAGGTGAAATTCCAGCTAGAAATAACCCTCAGCACAATGAAGATGATATGTTACAAAATCCATAAGAAGCCAATTATGTACAACAAGAGAACTTAGGAATATTTTGATTTGAATTTTCTGAAAAGTACTCATGAAGCTCGCAAGGTCACATCAGCTAACCCTCAGCACAATGAAGATGATATGTTATCCAAAATCCGTAAGAAGCCAATTATGTACAACAAGAGAACTTAGGAATGTTTTGATTTGAATTTTCTGAAGCTCGCAAGGTCACATCAGCTCACGTAGTGTTGGAAATTTGTAAGTTTCTTCAATCCGTGAATATAATCATATTAGTAAGAGAAAATATGATCAGGAGGAAGTGAATTGAAGTAGACCAGAATAGTTTGCCATCGTATTCAGCTAAGCTTTATAAATTACTTATGAAGCTAATTGTCCTTGTTTCTAAGCGAAGTTCCAGCATGGATAGTTATGGCTGGCTCAAACCAATTCTGCACTCTTTCATAAGGCTAAGGCTCAGCAGCTTCTCGATTTAATGATTACTTATAAAGAAAGAAAAGAACAAATATTTTAAGCAAGCCAATTAAGCATGTATCATCTTTCACTAAATTAAAGTTGACTGTCCTGATCTGAATACAGTTGAAAATTATGCACAGTTGGCTCTATATATATATATATATATATATATCTGGATCCTCCCTCGAATGCAATTCTACAGCAATTTAAAGACCATGATTTACAAGGAAACTAGGTAATAGCATACTTCACCACCAAAATCTGCATGTCCGGGAGTGTCAACCATGTTTAGCTCGTTCTCTTTCCATGAAATAGATGTAACCTGTAAGAAACAATGATCTATTGAGATGCAATAAAAGCATTCAAAACCCAAAAACATAGAACAATGAAAGGCTTAACGATGCACTTGTTCTTCCTAATATAAACTATAAAGTGAAAATATATTTTCATGGAAAACTGAATGATATTGCACTCCTCAGCATAAATAAAATAGCTTTTGAAATAAACATAGAGTGAAAGGAAAAATAGAAGAACCAAACCCTTCTCTCAAGGAAAGCTATCTTTCCACGTATATAACCATAGAATTGTCAAAAGAGCTGAAACGGATAACAGATAAGAAACCAATAGATGTTCAACTGGCAAAACTAATTTCAGGAAAATTGTATTTGAACTTAAAGATCAACATACAGGATGGTAGGAGTACATACAGTAGTACGTATTTGGTATAATATTACCAAACCATTGGCTCAGAAAAAAATATACATCATCCGAATTCATTAATCTACTACCAGCCAGCCAGATGGTAGTAGCTGTAAGTCCGGATTTTTAATTAATATATATTTTCAATAAAAATTCAAAAATGAATCTAATCGACATCTTTGTCTAATACTTCTATACAACTTCTCCAAATAAATAAGAATAAGTATTGAAATGGAAGGGGCAATATATCAAACACCTTCGATGCAATAGTGATGCCACGCTCACGCTCAAGGCTTATTGAATCAAGTGCTCGTTCATGAGGAATATCTGCGCCGCACTGACGGAGAAGCCGGTCCATGAGAGTGGTCTTCCCATGATCAACGTGGGCTATAACGGCGACGTTTCGCAGCCGGCTTGGATCCAATGCGCCGAAGGGAGCGGCGGACGGCGAAGTGGCTGCGGCTGCCGAGGAGAACACTCTAGAAACTGCATGAGGCTTGTGATGTATGGAAGATTTTCTGGCGGCGGTGGACCAGAGAGAACGGAGCAGTGGACCGACCATAGCTGATTGGTGGTGTATCGGGTTGTACTTTAGTAATTACAAGGTTTAAGGCCCAGGGTTTTAACTTTTAACGGTCTTCTTAAGCTAATTTGCACCCCCAAAATAAATAAGAAGTATAAATAATCAATTTAATAAAGAATAATTTGAGAAAATAAAATCATTATAAGATCATTTATGATGAAGTAATGAAAGTATTTTTTTTTATAAACCAGATGTCCAAGTTTACACTAGACTAATCCTACACCCTCAGAACCCTTGCCCTAGAACACTGAATGATGCAAATCACGGAATGTGCCCCACCAAGCCTCGTATCCCACCATACTTGTCTGCTGTACACTTTGCACATTAAAGTTTTCTTATTAAAGTTAATTGTGGACAACTGCATATTATATTACAAATAAGTTTATTTGAAGTTGGTCAAAGAAAAATTCTTAATTAATTTGATTTCAATTTTCAAGGGAAAACTTTACGTGGCAGTTAGTTATTAGTGGTACACAATTATGGTATAGAGGATCCTGAGGCGTGTTTTTAAAAACACTGAAGAGAAATAATGCCATGCAAGTTGCTGGTGATCAGTAAGACAATAATATACTCTCTTGATCAGTACTAATAGTATTAATTTATCAAAAAAGAAAAAAAAATCCTAATAATAGAGGTCTACTTTATAGTTTGTACAAATTAGCTTTCAGTTTCAGCAATTCTTCAATATAAAGGTTTGGTAAAAATCGGAGTTAAGATTTTGTTAAACTGACGATAAAACATTAAACTTATACTATAAATAAAATAGTATGTTAGTATGGACTTAGATTCATATTCGACTCATGTATCTCGATCGGATTCTGGATCTTCTTATTTGTATCAGATCCATCATATACGATTTGGTCCTATGCTCATTACATCAGGACACCAACTTTCAATACCTATGCAACTGCAAAGATTATCTTAGAAAAGGTTTGGTCCTATGAGTAACTGATTCCTAAAAATGTTGACAAGCTAGCCTAATACTATGTTAATTAACATAAGACTTAGGATAAACATTACATTCAGCATTCATTTCACATATCGAAAGGCAATAATAGGATAAGGCTACAGGAATGCTCTGCTCATTTCTGAAGAAGTTAGATGGATCAACCTTAGTCTTCGCGCGCACTAATCGATTGAAATTGTTCTTTAAGCATTTGAATCCCCAAACACTTGCTTGTGTGTAGCTTGTAATGTTTCCTTCATCATTATTTCTCCCAATATCTAGATCCATGTAGTTAAGATATGCTGTTCTTGGAGATTTCGAAACAAAAGGAGTCATGTAAACTATAAAGGCTCCAAATCCAATTTAAGTGCCTTTATGAATCTGTACTCCATCCAACAACATAATTGATCATGAATATATTACCTGATCTGTGAGGAAAAGGTGTTTCAGATTCCGAAAATTGTACTCAATTTTCCTCCGTAGGGACTAAACTACAATTCATGTCGATTTTCATCTTCTTCATTGAGATATTTCCAAATTCCTTCAAGGCCATGTACGGGAATTGGTTCTCTCACGTAGTCAGATTTACCTTTGAAATTATTATAGCAATCTCCTGGCCTCTTCAATTGAACATCGATTGGGGACCCGTTTGGAAAACCCGCGAAGAAGAGTATGGATTCTATCCAACTCATTTCAATACAATCTTGTTCCACCAAACCCAACTCTGGAAACTTCTCTTCCATTATTTGTAAGAGATTTTCCACTCCTCCTCCGATGAACAAAGAAGTGAAAGAAGCTTATATTGTTCGATTTTCCTTGGATTATTGACTAATTACACTTCTCAAGAAAAATCTAATCAAAAGGTTTTCGTCAATCTTATCAGAAATGTATTGCCATTTGTGTACTAGTTAGGTTGCATTTTGCTCCAACGTTCTTGCGACATTGAAAAATATCACGGTTTCAGGTATGGTTACTAACTTCACTTTGAAGGCAACAACTATACCAAAACTCATACCCCCTCCTCTTCGTATAGCCCAAAAGAGATCATCTCCCATGGAATCGCGGTCCAAAATTTCGCCATTAGCATTTATTACAATCGCATCAATGATGTTATCGACTGCGAGTCCATGCTTACGAGACATCATACTGTATCCACCCCCACTGAAGTGGCCCCCAACGCCTACGGTAGGGCAAACACCTGCCGTAAAAGCAAGAGTTGTACTAGTTTTAGCAATTGTGTAGTAGAGTTCCCCAAGTGTGGCACCCGTTTGAATCCACGCAGTATTGGTGTCTATCGATATTGATCGAAGGTTTCCCATATCTACAATTACGAATGGAGTTTGAGATATGTAAGAAAGTCCTTCGTAATCGTGTCCACCATTTCGTCTCTAATCAAGGTACCGTATTTCTTGGCGCAATAGATTGTTGCTTGAATTTCGGATTCATTGTTTGGTGTAATAATGGCTAGAGGTCTCTCCTTGGAAGTCGACACGAGGTGTAGATTTCTAGCTAAATATAGGAAAATCGAAGAGTACGATGAATTTTGTGGTGTGTAAATCAAATTTTGTGTTATGTTTGAGGCTTGAAATTGGGATGTAAGGCATTCAAGAAAACCAGTGCTGTTGTTTTGAGCTGAACAAAGGTTAGCTAAAAGAAAGAATAGAAATGTAATACAAGGAGACTTCATTTCTTGCTAATTATTTACATGTATTCAATTTTATGTTTATTGAGGATGATCAAATATGTTGTATTAATGGATGTTTTTAGTGCTAACATAATTCCAGTTTGTAACATTTCAATGTCACAAGAACAGCGAAATTTCTTGTGGTGCCAACATAATTCCATTATAACCACAAGTCTTTTGTCACGTTTCAATGTCACCAGAAATATTATTGTCACAAGTGCCATATTGACAGAAATATTTTTAAAGTGACACTAATAACTACTAGTGACAAGTGTATGATAATATAAGTTGTCACTTTTGATAAATAGTGAAGATTTAGTGACAACGATGATTTAATGATAATATGTTGGTTCTCATTTTTGGTGGATCACTAAAGTCAATAGTGATAATTTTATTACAAAATAAAAATATTTTTTGTGACAATGTTGAAGATTGTATCATTTAATATATATATAATTACAAGTTTAATATTGTCACTTAATATATTCTCACTACAAAATAAATTTTCTTATAGTGCTTGGGTTCTACAAAATCCCCACTTTTAAAATTCATGGGCGTATTCTTTTTTTTTAAAACAAGTCTGGTAATGTTGCAATTTCTAATTATTTTGAATAGGTTTTTATTTTTTATATTTTTTAAATTATAATTATTTTGTTAATAATATACAACTTTATATTTTTAATAAATATTAAATATTATTATATTATTATATAAATTTTAGATTTTAAAAAAATACGCTTTATTTTTAATATTTTATTTGATTTATATTAAAGTATTATTTGGTCTGTTATTATTATTTATAAAACTAAATTAGTTAAATAAATATGTAAATATAATAAGTAAAATCTCCAAATTGGTTCGCACGTGTCTTATTTGAGCTAATTTTGAAATTGGGCAACAATGTGGACTACAATTGTCAGTAAATTTGAAGATGTCTGGTTATTTTGACAACATGAAATGTTATGGGGTAGAATTGTCAGTCAACATAAGTAATGACATCAATTTTGCAATAACACTTAACTGTCACGACATCAATTAACGTCCATTTTTAACGACGGTACCAAAAGTGATTCGATTTCTTAAATTGTGGTACCAAATATGTCGACCTCGATTTTTATGGTACCACAAGTAAGAATCGGCATATAATTTGGTACCACAACTGTAATTCTCTCCTTCCTAAATTGCCATCTATAAACTTTATCTATTTGAGTTAGCCTACCAATTACTAAGAGATTTAGTGACTTGAATTCATAATTTAAGGGATTCACTCAAGTCGAACTACTTATAATTTTGATCTTTTTCTCTTATTTATTAATTCCATTTTAGTGCATACATTTTAGAAACTTTTTTTTTTTAAGTGCGTACATTTTAGCACGTTTCTTTTGGAGTGCATACATATTAGCACTTTATTTTTGGAATATTGCATACATTTTAGCATTTCTTTTTAAATTTAGAGAGCGATTCTAATTATATGTTCGTTCTAATTGGGTTCACTCCTCTAAACTCAAGCGACTCTATCTATAGTTTTGGATTCCCTAACTCTAGCCTCAAAAGTTTATAGTAGGCAATGCAAGAATTCTTAAGTTCTACTTACTCTAATGTTCCTTAAATTTTTCAAAAATGGCTTAACTATCACCTTAAGTGCTCTATGTAATAGGGAGAAATATCATTGATATAGCAATAACACAAGTATTATGGTGACCTAGCATGCACAACGTAAAAAAACAATACAAAATTCTAAGGAATAGCCCTAGCCTTACAAATGGAACAAAAGTTCTTCTGAAGTAACCAATTTGTGATGCATTCTTCATGGTATTCATGTCCACACTTGAGAGTTGCAATGGTCTCGTTTTCTTGGCACAAATCGTCTTGGCAGACGCAAATTTCATGATCGCTGGCATCGTGACATTCACTTCATTAGAGAAAAGATCTCTCGTTTTCAAGTTTCTAGCAATGACTAACTCCAAAAGGCCATCACCCGACCTTGGATCTTCTTGATTTATGCTTTCATTGAGAACAAATGACATTCACTTCCATTAGAGAAAAGATCTCTCGTTTTCAAGTTAATTTCTAGCAATGACTAACTCCAAAAGGCCATCACCCGACCTTGGATCTTCTTGATTTATGCTTTCATTGAGAACAAATGACATCAAGAGATCATCATCTTCGGACATCATGGCTTGTGTCATTATTGGCATTGGAGGATAGTATGCATAGTACGGAGGATAGTATACATAATACGGAGGATAATATGGAAGAAACGATCGAGCGGCAACTTGAGCCGCATATAGAGGAGGTATGATGGTGGGAAAAGGTGGCATGAGTCGGTCGGGATGACTTGGTTGTGATGGGGTAGGAAGATGATGGTTCGAATCGTAAGACATGGTTGAATATTTTGGTGGTTGTTTATTTTTTGTTCTTTTTATACAATTATGAACTCTTGAACTTGAACTATGGAAATATGTGTTATATATGAGATATTTTACACAAAGATAAAAAATAAAAAAATTAACCAGTTAAGTTCAAATCTTGTTTTCTTACTAGTTAGATTAAAGGATACATATTGTTTAGTTATCTAACCCACCGTGTTTATCCAAGACTATGTGAATTCAAGGATAAAACTAAATTAGTTTTTAATAAATGTTGCTTGATTTACAGGCTACAATCCCCCTTCGTTCGGGGATATGCATTAGGAAACAAATTAGGATATTATACAATCCCCCTTCTCGCCCAATGGTAATAAACTTAAGGACTAACAAATTCATCATTTGAATTTTGACATAAATAAACTCATGGACAATGCGGCAAGTAGTGTTTATTCATACTTATTAACCACTACGTTGCTTTCATAAATTCGTAACTAAAATATTGTGACTTGCTTTCATAAATTCTTACTAAAATATTCAAGTTTAAAGTCCATTATATCTTGGGTTTTACTGGCATTCCTTGTCCAGATGACTTGGATCCTGTCCATTAAGTCAAGGGCAGTGCCGACCCAAGTGTGCGCTAGGCAACTTGGACCAGTGCCTAGTGACCCTAGTTTTGAGGCCCCCCAAAATTTTAAGAATTAGGAATGTGAATTGTAGAATAAAATAAGAATGTGGCTAAAATAATGTATTGCTTATCAAACTTGAATATTTTTCAAATGAGGTTTTTCCCTATTTATATAATCATTTTCTCGAAAGGACGGTAAAGATCAACTTGATCTAATAACTATGATAATATATAGACTTTTATTAGATATTTTTATTGATCTATCTAGAATACTAAAATTGATAGTATAATTGTTTCTATTTTATTGTATCTTAATATTTTAGTAAAACTTTTTATTATATTGTAATTTGTAACAATACAATAAATTTAAGATTTGGAGGCGCCAGAGTTATATGAAGATGTCAATTTCTTTTTCTTTTTTTACTTAGTTTGGTACTGATGATCAGCTTAAAAATTAGGGTTGATATGTAACTTGATTCAATGAGTTTTGGCCAAGCTACAAATTCAAAAATTAATTTATATAAAATTTATAAAAAAACCCAAAATCACACCTATCGGTTTTTTGGTATACAAACCAAACCGAATTGTTTGGTTTGGCATTCAGTACAAATTATGAAATTAACGAACCAGTCTAGATACCTAAAATTAATACGGTTCGATTTTACTGAAGAGTATATTTTGTAAGATATAGTTGTGAGAGCATAAATATTCTACCTCTATGTTTTATCTATTTATTGATTTTGACAAGAAAAAATATGCTAGAGAAAAAATCATTTAAATATTTAATAAATTCTTTTACAATTATAAAAGTAAGAAAAAAATTTATATTGATATTTTTCTTTTGTAGAACAGGACCTGATTTTACATTTTGCCTAGGGCCCTCTAATATGTCGGGCCGGCCCTGACAATAGTGATGCCACGCTCGTGCTCGAGACTGATTGAATCAAGTGCTCATTCGTGCGGCTATTACGGCGATACTTCGCAGCCGGCTTGGATCCACTGCACCGAAGGGAGCGGCGCACGGCGTAGTGGCAGCGGCCACCGAGGAGAACACTATGGAAACTGCATGACGCTTGTAATGTATAGAATTTTTTCTGGTGGCGCTGGACTAAACAGACCGAATCAGTGGACCGACCAAAGCTGATTGGTGATGTATCGGTATTAAAGGGAAAAGAAATAGAGCTTAATTCAAGCTCTACAATTGATGAAATCAATTACGAGGAAGAAGAAGAACAGGAGCAATTACAATTTGGGGGAAATTAGTTTACCGTTGTAATTTAGGGTGTTATTAGTTAAGTCGTGTGTCATTATTTCTTTACCGCTTTTTGTTTATTCTGTATTTACTATTTTACCCTTATAGTTTGTATATGTATGTTTTACCAAATATACGTTTTTTGACTGATTTTACCATTTTTTCACCGGCTTTACCCAATTTTACTGGATTTCATTGGTTTCATCATTTTTCATAGAAATTCCATTCGAAATAATTTTCAACGATTTCACATATTTTCACCAACTTTACCTTTATTTTAAACGATTTTACCCGTTTTCATCCATTTTTCACAAATTTTACCCCATTTTTTTTTCGATTTCAAATGTATTTAAGTTTTCACATGCACTTTTTTTCACCTGTTTAAAGTGCACATACGTTGTACGTGTCTATTTAATTTCAATGGTATTTTGTTGTAAATCAGAGTAAAATTAACTTCATTATGTCATAAAATAGCACATATTAAAGACTGCTATTCATTTTATTAACTTTATCATGGGTATTTTCATCGATTTCTTTAGTTTTTTTCGGTTTAAACCATTTTTCTAATGGTTTGACTTTGTTTTTGTTGGTTGAACTTTTTTCATTTTATTAATTTCACTCATTTTTACCAGTTTAACCAATTTTCACATGTTTTCACTGACTTTAGCATTTTTCACCAATTTTACCCTTTTTTCACATATTTCATCATTTTTTATGTAATTTCATCTTTTCACCGATGTCATCCATTTTTTTCGCGAATTTCACTTAAATTTTCATCGATTTCACATGTATTTACCGAATTTTCAACTCAAATAATTATACATCTTCAATTACTTTTAAGTATATCTCAAATTATTTCAATTACCTTATCATTTGAAAGGTATTTCTTTAAGTCAATTCACTTATTATATTAATTAATTTAATTCAATTTTTATTAATTTTACCGGTTTTATTTTTTTCACTGATTTACTCATTCTTGATCAATTATAACCTATTGTCCATTGTTTTTCCTATGTTTCATTGATTTATTTTGTTTTCTCCTATTCAAACCAAAAAAAAAAAAAAAAAACTCTACTGGTTTAGTTCACTCTGTTTTTGCTAGTTAAACTTTGTTTTATCTTTTTCGGAATTTACTTATTTTTATCAGTTTAACTTATATTTCACTGATTTCACCGATTTGTTTCCCATGTTTTCACAAATGTCACCCGAATTTTCATCGATTTCACATGTATTTATCTATTTTACCGGCATATTTTATTACCGATTTCACCCATTTTTTCCTACTTCACCAGTGTTCATAAATTTCATCCAGATAGATTTTACATATTTTCATCAATTACATAAAATTTATTTGATCGGTTTCACCAATTTTCATTGATTTTCATCCATTTTTTCACTTATTTCACACGTTTTTCTCGAAAAGATTTCCATGAAAATTTAAGGTAATGTTTCTCATGTCAAATAAAGATTACTTAGTTCACTAAGTCATAAGCATTTTTTTTCATTTATAGGTAAGATGCGATTTTACTTTAACAGATTTTATGATATTTAAGAGAATTTGATTTTTTTTATGGAGTGACATATTGTACTAAATCTTTAAATGAAACAAATAATATTTTTTACATAACAACATATTGATAATACATTATAATAATTTTACATATATATTTTAGCAACTATTCAAAATAATAGTGTTTTTTTATTTTTATGTGTTATAGGAGAACAATAATGAAATTGTAAAAGTGATGTAAGAGTTAATTTTCTTATTTATTGGAGTTAGGAAATAACTATAATAAGACTTCATGTCTAATTTGAATATACTTTTATTTTTCTTCCATATTCATGGTGCTTGGTTAGGAGGAAAGGAAGTTACAAATTTTCTTAAAATATTTTCTTACCAAATTTTTTATGAGAAAATTTAAGGAAAATTCATGTCTAATTATATTTTATTAATATATTTTACAACTTGAATAAGGGCATTTTTGTCTTCACAAAAAAAGAAAAAAACTTAAATTATTCACACTTTTAGTATTAATAATAATAATAATAATAATAATTAATAAATAAATAATAGTATATTTTTGATGAGAAAATTTAAGGAAAATTCATGTCTAATTATATTTTATTGATATATTTTACAACTTGAATAAGGGCATTTTTGTCTTCACAAAAAAAGAAAAAAACTTAAATTATTCACACTTTTAGTATTAGTATAGTATATAGATATAGATATGCTACACTTATGTTCCTAAGTCACATTTTTGCCGAAAAAGTACCTATCGGTGTAACACATTTTATATAAGAGGGACTTAAATGTAAATTTTTTGCACGAGGAATATAAGTGTAATACATTTTATATATAAGGGAATTAAGTGTAATTTTTTTGACAAGAAGGATATAAGTGTAAAATATTTTAGGATAGTTCAGAAACTATATTATTACAAGCTCATACTTTAGGATACTAAATCGTATTTGACACTAAAATAATTTAGACAAACCTCACACAAATCGCTATGAGAAATCCAAAAAAGATTCTTCCATGCACTAACTCAATCTAAATTAATTGAACTGGTAGAACTTTTTACCCTGCATCACTCTCAATAAAGACACAGGCTTGTTTCTCCTCTTCCGCATATCAACTGTTCGACAATATTCCTCAACGAAAATTCTGTACTTTTATATCATACACTACATTACTAGATTTAGCATTAGCATTCAAATTAAAATTGCCTCATCAAACACAATGGCTTATCTTCCAAGGAAATATACCATTGGCAGCTACAAAGCTTTGATTTTTCTCCCTCATACTTTTCTCCAAGTTTCCTTAACTCATTCCTCCTCTATACAACAATTTCTTCGAGAATCCATCCGCGTAGCAGTTGAAGCCAAGACTTACCAAAAAATACCCGAGCTTCTCAATTCCTCCAAACCCTCTAGCCAAAATGCGAAAAATCCCTTTGCTTTTTTATCAACTTTTTCTGAAAGCCATAGAGTGCATATAGTTGATGAAATCTTACAGTCTTTCATCCCCATTAGACCACGTTCCAAACCAGTTCTAGCTTATTCCCATCTCCTTTCTTACATTCTTGAAAGCCCAAATCCTCTTCCCCTCGGGTTTGCAATCCTACAACGTACTCTTCGTTCGGGTTGTCTTCCTGTCCCACAAACTCATCTCCTTCTTTCAAATGCATGGCTTGAGAGGAGAAAACGGTCATTTTCCATTTCGAGCATCTTATTGGAAATGAATTCAATCGGGTATTCTCCGGATTGCGGGACTTGTAATTATCTTATTATGTCGCTTTGTAAGGTCGATCGGATAACAGAAGCTGTTAAAGTGTTACGGGGAATGGGCAGGGCAGGGGTCATACCTGATTTGGATAGTTATGGATCTTTGATTGGTGAAATGAGTGACCTTAGAATGACAAGTAAGGTTGTGGATATGGTGAAGGAGATGGTGAGTGTGCACGGTTTAAATCCAAGGCAATATATGATAGTGAAAGCGGTAAATGGTATGCGTGCTAATCGAGAAATTTGGAGAGCGGTTGAAATGATCGAGTTTTTAGAGGAGGAGGATGTGTGTATTGGATTTGAGGCTTATGAATTGGTTCTTGAAGGTTGCTTAGAGTGTCGTCAATTTGTTTTGGCTGGGAAATTTGTTGTTAGGATGACGGAGAAAGGGTTCATACCGTATATAAGAGTGAGGCAAAGGGTGGTAGAGGGATTGGTTGGTGTTGGTGAATCGGAACTTTCATCGGTTGTGAGGCAAAGATTTGCAGAATTAAAATCGTAGCTTCTTAAATTGGGTATGGATTTTTTTTTTTCCGAAAATGAGAAATTTGAAATCTTTTTGTAAATTAGCTCGTAAAAGAATTTGGAAGTTGTATTGGTTCCAATATCGACTATCATGTGTTCTTTTTTATTTTTTGGTTTCCCTAAGACCTGACTTAATACTGTGATTAATAAGCCTTTGTTATGAAAAGTTGAATTGTTGCCAAAGTAGGCGCTATTGAAATTGAAGCGTTTCCGAAGGCGTAATATTAGAAAAATAAATTCACATTAAACGAGTTTGTGATAGCTAGTCAATGTGAAAAATAATTGGATTGCTCTTTGGCTATTGTTTGATGACATTAGTTGCATTTAGAGCAGAAGGAAATGGGACATAAAAGTACTGTCCTTTTAGGATCTTGAGGATTTTTTGTGTCTGAAGCTTATTAATATGGCTGGATTATTATTTGCAAATGTACCATCATACGAAGCCACATGAAACTGTAACTTGATTTTTGAGGGATTCTACTATTGATATGCTCGTGGCTTTTTAATTAAAGAAAATTACAAGACAAATGGCACATACAAATTAAATGTTAAAATATATCATATTTGACAATTAATTACAACAAAAATATCATCAATGTAAAACAAAAACTCAATTATGAATGGATGAAGTTGGATATTATTTATGAACAATATCAAATTCAGATCATCAAGATTGCAATTGGAATCTAGACTAACTAACATTTGTATGTAATGTCAAGATCAATAAACATAATACAAACATTTTTACTAATCAATTCAATTTCACCCCAAATGTGTGTGTGTGAAGGCTAAGATTAGGCACTTTCGAATCACCAAAGTCACAAAAGATTGAGATCATTGAACCTAATTGCAATGACTTCCTAAATTGCCATCTATAAACTTTATCTATTTGAGTTAGCCTACCAATTATTAATAGATTTAGTGACTAGAATTCAAAATTTAAGGGATTCACTCAAGTTGAACTACTTATAATTTTGATCTTTTTCTCATCTATTAATTCATTTTCGGTGCATACATTTTAGCACTTTTTTTTTTTTTAAGTGCATACATTTTTGCACATTTCTTTTGGAGTGCATACATTTTAGCACTTTCTTTTTTTAATGCATACATTTTAGCATTCTTTTTAACTTTCAGAGAGCGATTCTAATTATATTTCCGTTCTAATTGGGTTCACCTCTCTAAACTCAAGCGACTCTATCTTTAGATCTCGGTTCCCTAACCCTAATCTCAAAAGTTCATAGTAGGCAATGCAGGATTTCGTAAAAAACAATACAAATTCTAAGAAACAGCTCTAGCCTTACAAATGGGACAAAAGTTCTTCTGAAGTAGCCAATTTGTGATGCATTCTTCATGGTATTCATGTCCACACTTGAGAGTCGCAATTTTGTTGTTTTCTTGGCACAAATCCTCTTGGCAGATGACGCAGATTTCTTGATCGCGGGCATCATGACATTCACTTCCATTAGAGAAAGGATCTCTCGTCTTCAAATTTCTAGCAATGACTAACTTTGAAAGGCCATCACCCGATCTTGGATCCTCTTGATTTATGCTTTCATTGAGAACAAACGACATCAAACTATCATCATCTTCTTCGGGCATCATGGCTTGTGTCATTATTGGCATTGGAGGATAGTATGCATAGTACGGAGGATAGTATACATAATACGGAGGATAATATGGAAGAAAAGATCGAGCAGCAACTTGAGCAGCGTATAGAGGAGGTAGGATGGTGGGAAAAGGTGGCATGAGTCGGTTGGGATGACTTGGTTGTGATGGGGGAGGAAGACGATTGTTCGAATCGTTAGACATGGTTGAATATTTTGGTGTTTGTTTATTTCTTGTTCTTTTTATATGAGTTAAGAAATCATGAACTTGAACTGTGGAAATATATTATGAAAATATATGTTATATATGAGAAATTTTTACACAAAGATAAGATAAAGATTTAAAAAAAGGAGTAATAGTTAATCAGTTAACTTCAAATCTTGTTTTTTTATTATGTATGTGACTAAAATCGAAACATGTTAAAAGTTAGAGGACGAAATTTATTATGTATGTGACTAAAATTGAAATTTGGTGAAAATTAGAGGGTAAGTTTTTCGATGAGAATTTATTATTTTCAAGAGCAATGGACATAAATTCTTGTTGTATATCCGATAATGCAAACACAAAAAAAGTTAAAATACTGAAATTTATTACTACTATGTTTATCCAAGATTATGCGAATTAAAGGATATAACTAAATTAGTTATTTTTTAATAAATGTTGCTTGAGATACAGGCTACATGCAATCCCCCCTTCTCGCCCAATGGTAATAAACTTAAGGACTAACAAATTCATACTTATTAACAACTGCTTTGCTTACATAAATTCGTAATTATGTGACTCTTTTTTTAATCGATTATTTGAGTCACGTAAGAATTCATTGGGCAAAAATTAAAAAATAGTCGGTTACATTGGAATCCCTTGAAAATTAGTCATGTAACTATATTAAACACACATTTAATCCTTTAAAGTTCACCAAATTTCAATTTTACTCCTATGTATAACAAATTATATCCTCTAACTTTCAATAAGTTCCAACAATTACAAATCGAATCCTTTTATCGGAGAAAACGTTTGTAAATGCAGGATGAAAAACGGAACTTTATTGAAAGTTAGAGAACGAAATTTGTTATGCATATTTTTTTTAAAAAAATTGCCGAATTCGTGGTGAAAAATCATTTCTAAGAGTGAAGTCATATGAAAATCTTTGAAACAAGAACATCAATATATTTTTTTCATTGCAATCCAAAAGATACAAAAACTGAAAAAAATTAAGATATTAGGCACAATATATAAACATTCCTTGATAGTCTCACAAACTCCTTGAGTTTTTCTTCATCTACACACGGTTCACATTCTTCAATGATCTGGGAAATACATTTTCTTGCATATGCTAATGAAATTCATTTTCAACCCCAGATAGGTGTACTATATTATTTAAATGTTTTAATTATGCAATTTTTTAATTTACCTAAAGTTAAACACTTACTGACGTTTAAGAAAGTTAAATTATGTTTTAATTTAAATGTTTTAATTATGCAATTTTTTTAATTTCTCTCGTTTGTGAAAGCCTGAGTTTTGCTCTAAGTAATTGTAAACCTATTAAGAAACCCAAAATTTAAAGATCAATAAAATACTAATTAGCAATATAATTAGGGTGATTTACACTCAGACCCTTAGGTTTGGGCGTATAACAAGAAACCCCCTACTATTTCAAAAATTATAGGGACACCCCTCTGGTATGGCTTATTTACAAAAAAAAAAAACCCTTACGACGTTAAAAACTGACGGAATTTGATGACATCAATAATTTTTTATTTATTTTTCAAATTTACCCCTGGTTAAATATACCCATAGGGGTGTCTATGTAATAATATTATACCAAAGGGGGTGTCTATGTAATAATATTATACTACAGGGGGTGTATTACAATAACTTCAGGCGGTTACTTGTAGCCAACGGTCATATTTAAAAAATAAAATGACAGTTGGATTTGTGTTACTGTTGGCCACATATTTTGGATTTTAAATAGCAGTCCAAATGTTTATTTTTGTGCATTTCATCCCACAATTTGATAATGTCATCATCAAATTCAAGAGGTAGTGTGAGATTCTTAAAATATCGAAAATCAAAATGTTCACGTGTAAGGTGTGTGAAGAATGTATGCATAATGGTTGCGGATGCACACCGAGATTTAAAGGTTTATCATCCCTACATGTGAACATTTTGTCCTGCATTTATAAATTTCATCCTCTAACATTCAATAAGTTTCATTTTTCGTCTTGCAATTATAAACCTTTTTAAAAAACCATGAAGAATAAATGAGTTATGATAATGTGGCAGTTTAACACCCTATGTTAGTCCACTCTCAATTTCGACAAATGAATTACATTCTCTGGCTCGAGGGGGTAAATTACTTCTTTAAAATTTTCACAGGGAGAGTTAATTGAATATTATAAATATCACAGAGGGTTAAATTGTCATTAAGCCAATAAAAGTTAAAGAACTTAGAAGGGTATCTGTAATATAAAGCATTACAGAGATTAGAGTAGGAGATGTCTTTGTTATGATAATGTGTCAGTTAAATCGGTTTAGTACAGTCAATACAATATCTAATAAAGCTTAAAGTAACTTTGTGGTTTTAAATTTATGATAATGAATACAATATCATTTTCTTGAAACGGAAACAGAGCGCATCAATGAGGTTTTGAGAATCTAAAATAACATAATTTTATAAGACAAAATGAAATAAAAAAAAAAAAAAAAAATACTAAAACAACTTAATGTCACATTTAAACTCCTCTTAATTATAACGAGCATAATCAATAATCCTTTTTAACACATCTGCAAAAAATCCTAACATTGATCCCAAAAAACATCGAGCAACTTGCTACCACAAACTAATCTCTAATCTTTCCGAAGATAAGGCCTTTCATCCACCAACATCAGGAGCATCTACTCTAAACACATGCAATGCAACATTAGATGAGCTAAATAAGTAAAACAAACATCAAACAGTGAATATACAAAAATCAACTAATCCCAACAATTTTTCACATTTTAAAGAAAAATATCAAATTAATATCTCAAATTAGTGTTTTATTCAACACTACTAATACACAAGATTGTTAAGAAGAAATTGGTATACTTACTGGTGTCTAGATACCTGGCTGCAACAGTTTTATAATCAAAGTATCTTTCTGCAACAGAAGTACAGAGTTAAAATCGTGGCAACAGGAAAAAGAGAGGATGACGACAATACGTATAATTTAGATTTAAATTAAATCTTACCAGGGCACCCAACCATCAGTTTCTTGGTGTCATCAGCTAAGCATAATTTAGATTCCTCTTGCATGAACTACATTGCAAATTACAAAGGAGAAAACAGAAGATAAGAAGCACATTAGCACTCCCTTCCATTAGCAATTGGTTATTAGCTATCAAAGAAAAGAAACTAGCAAAAACATAGCTTAATTACACATCTTTTCGGAATGTATGTATTGGTATTTGGTAAAGCTCTCACTACCAACAATTAAAACAAAAATTATCAAACAAGTTCCTAGCTCAATAAATTACTAGAGAACTCCCCTTTTCATCTCCCAAGTCTTGCTTTAGTAGTTACAGTGTTAGATAAAATTATAGTATTAGTTCATCTTAATTTACTTTTATATTATTGTCACAATTTAAAAAATACATGGAGACTATGGAGTATGTTACCAAAAAAAAAGTCCCCCCCCCCAAACAACAAAAGTGGTCTAGGTCCGCCCCTGATTGCATTACATAAGTTATTTTTTATGATATTGTGCTCTACAGTAACTTGAATACCGAAGTAACGCACATAGAGTTCTAAGAGAAGGTAAGAATTTTGTTTTAGACCCATTGGAGATATCCATTTATCAAAATAACCGGATATATACCTTTGCTAACACTATGGAGAGACGGCGACATCTTATGGTCAAAGGAAGGCTCATTAGATTTTCTTCAAGAGAACCACCATCATTTTCAGCACCTGATATGCCATCACATGTGTTGTGAGAAATAAAGAGCATGCAGTTTGAGAAAGAAGAGCAGCATTCAAATTCCATTATAAAGTAGGAATAGCAATTATTTGGTTATCACGGCTTTGTTCACAGACATAAGTTACATTAATGAGATTACTAGTTATATTTAGTGCGATAAATGTTTATAGCACACATACCACATGTAAAAGTTTTTTTATATGTAAATATATTTTTTCACGGGAAAGTACAATGAAAATAGAACCGGAATAAATACTCTGTAAAAGCCTTTCTATGTATCTCTACACCCTTAAATGTTCTCGAGTTTCCCTCATTCGATTGTTAGCAAGTTGTAGGCACTCAAATGTAGGCAATAGAAAGTCAACGACTGCGGGTCCTAAAGAAATAAAAATTGACAAAACCCATTCAGAATTGGTGGTGTGAAGCAATCTCTGCAGCAAAGAGAGCGGCAAAAGATTTCTTAGCAGAGTTGCAATTGGGCAACGGATTTTGCGGATGCAATTTTTCATTCTTGAAGCCTACAAGCAGGGGCATTCTCCTTCAGTGGAAAAACATTCCAACTCGGGAGAATATTTTAGAAGCTTTCACTGTTTATAGATAGCGAGTTGAGAGTAGTGAGTGGTTTTTCTTTTTTGAGAGAAAGTTTTGAGTGTTTTATAAGCACCGAATAAATACCTCCCTTTATGTCTCTCTACATGAAAGAAAGTATAATGCCATTATGATGCATAATTTCAAACAAGAAGAAATTAATTATTGTTCATAATACGAGGCATAGGTATTAAGGGAACTACGGAGTAATAGTAGTATTAGATAGGTTTGGATGAACCAAAAGACAAAACTGACACTTTAAGTGTGAAGATAGAACACAAACCAACTCTTTCATCCCTCGACACATACACATGATTGTTAAGAAAAAATTGGTATACTTACTGGTGTCTAGATACCTGGCTGCAACAGTTTTATAATCAAAGTATCTTTCTGCAACAGAAGTACAGAGTTAAAATTGTGGCAACAGGAAAAAGAGAGGATGACGACAATACGTATAATTTAGATTTAAATTAAATCTTACCAGGGCACCCAACCATCAGTTTCTTGGTGTCATCAGCTAAGCATAATTTAGATTCTTCTTGCATGAACTACATTGCAAATTACAAAGGAGAAAACAGAAGATAAGAAGCACATTAGCACTCCCTTCCATTAGCAATTGGTTATTAGCTATCAAAGAAAAGAAACTAGCAAAAACATAGCGTAATTACGCATCTTTTGGAATGTATGTACGAGTAAAGCTCTCACTCCCAACAATTAAAACAAAAACTATCAAACAAGTTCCTAGCTCCATAAATTACTAGATAACTCCCCTTTTCATCCCCCAAGTCTTGCTTTAGTAGTTACAGTGTGACACTTCCCAATAACTTCATAGGCCAGCCAGAGGTTTTTAAATCAGGTGTCTATGTTGCATTTCAGTAGTACAAATTAAAAAAGTTTCTTATCAGAAGGAGAGGAATGCTTGATTTTTTTTAAGGAAAACAGAGAAGTGTTTTTTCCATGCTCAACACTAAAAGTTTCTTATCATTTGCTAAATTTAAGCAGCAACTCAAAATTCAGAAGGAAAAAAAAGGTACAATGCAAATCAAACACTTGAATTCTTCATTTCTAAAGTCAGTCCCAGGAAAAATTTAATCCTTTCTCATAACCACTTTTCATGCTTGGGTTAATTACATTGAGGGAACCACTGCAGGGGGCGACCAGGGGATGTGTAATAACAAAACTAATGAAAATAAGTTATCATTTAATAGATTGCATATATATGCACTACATAAGTTATTTTTTATGATATTGTGCTCTACAGGAATAGCGAAGTAGCACACATAGAGTTCTAAGAGAAGGTAAGAATTTTGTTTTAGACCCATTGGAGATATCCATTTATCAAAATAACCGGATATATACCTTTGCTAACACTATGGAGAGACGGCGACATCTTATGGTCAAAGGAAGGCTCATTAGATTTTCTTCAAGAGAACCACCATCATATTTAGAACCTGATATGCCATCACATGTGTTGTGAGAAATAAAGAGCATGCAGTTTGAGTAAGAAGAGCAGCATTCAAATTCCATTAGAAAGTAGGAATAGCAATTATTTGGTTATCGATTATCACGGCTTTGTTCACATACATAAGTTACTTTAAAGAGATTACTAGTTCTATTTAGTGCGATAAATGTTTATAGCACACATATCAAATGTGGAAGTTTTTTGTATGCAAATATATTTTTTCACGGGAAAGTATAATGAAAAAAGAAACAATGGAATAAATACTCTGTAAAAGCCTTTCTATAGTATCTCTACACCCTTAAATGTTCTTGAGTTTCTCTCTCTTGATGATATGGTGATTTCTAACCACTAGCTCTATGAACTGGTCTACGTAAGAACTTTTCGAATTTCGATGGCAAAATACGGACCCCTATCTTCTTGAGAAATCTCTTATGGCAACCAAATATAAAAGGGTAAAAAGTAAATTTAAAATGTGAAAGCTATCAGCATGACCAAGTTGCCAACCTTGTACATAATTATACTCCCTCTGTCCCAAAATTTTCACTCTGTTGGTATAGGAGACCAGTCAAATTGACCAAATTTAAAAAATTGTCATAAATAATCTAATTAATTAATTTTAACAATAATTTGATAATATTATATAACACTATGTACATTAATATTTAAAAGGGTTAAATCGCACTTATTAAAAAGTTTGAACTTGCACTGTAGCTAATGGAGTAAAAAAAATGATACAAAGGGAGTATATATTGTAAGAGTATATATTTACAAGAGATTCATATATGGAAATAAATCTATACAAAACAGAAAGAACACACAAAATAATTGAGGGTTGAACCTCAAGAAAATGTATACTCAATTTTATCATTATTTAAAATGCAGACAAGACAAGCACGTGGAGGTGATAAAAAAAATTACAGGACAGATATTGTGCAAACGTGGAAAGACACTAAAAACTGATATGCATTATGCAGTGCATGTTCTTCTTTCAAACTCTGAGGGTATAAATATGATTTAGAAAGTGTCATTTTATTCCAATGCCAGCTTCAACAAGAAAAGGTACATCATATCTTCAAACAATTACTCTCTAAATCTTCATTTCTGTATGATATATACATTGGCATTCTCAATCATGTGAGGGTACTTTAGTAATTTCATCAATGCAATCGAAAGATCATTTTAAACAATAACAAGTTTTGACTGATGCTCATCAAATTCACATTGGTTACTATCTTGACTGTGTTATCCAATCGAAAGACAATACATATAGTTTCTTTGTAAATGATTCTGGTGCAACTGGTCTCGGTTTAGTCTCAGAATTACTCGTGTCCCAGGAAGTGAAATCCAACAAATAATTAAATGCTATGTCGATTTTTATTGTTATTGTTTACTAATTCCAAAAAATCTTAGCATTTCAGAGAAATTTTTCAAACTATAGCTGACATACCATATGTCTTATTAACATTGGTGTTTCATGTGCCAAAGCGCGACATAGCGGGAATAGGACAAAGAGCGCTCTAAATGGCAGTTTATAGCAAAGGGGATGCGCCTCGCTACAAAGCGTGTTATGCGGGCTATTAATTATTTTTAGCTCTATAATGAAAATGATGTATTAAATAGCATATTATGGAATAAAAATAGCTCATTATAAAAGATATGCATGTCAATGTAGTTACTAGATTACAGTTCTTTTACTCTAGAGAATATCTTTTGTTAACCAATCCTACAAAGAGTTTTGACATGAATCCAACAATAGAAGAAGGTTCTTGACAATGGAGTTTCACCATCAACTAATAAAGGAATAGAAGCAAACTTACCCCTATAATCACTTGAAGCCCCTAAATTTCTCATATAAACAGCTCCAGCTACTGAAGACCTCCCTGCAAATATGTCGAAAAAACAGTAATAAGCATGTGATATTTTAATGGGCTTTGGAAGAAGCATTATAAATTCTACTCTTTGAGAGAGAAACATATAAAACTTGTCCACTATAGAATCATAAGTAGGGACAAATGTACAGATAATTAATAACTGAAACAGATATTCCCAGGGACCAAAAAAATCTGCACATATGAAGGGCATACAAATAATTGAAACAGATATAGGCAAGTTTTATAATGAAAAAAGTTGAAATTCCATTTGAAGCCGAATTCAATAATAAAAAAGAAAAAGAAAATTTAGTTTGGTTATCCAGGGTGCTGAATAACAAACAAAAATAAAGGAGAGAAATAAAAGCAAAAAACTTTATTAACCTCCAGAACGACCCCGAGCCATATCACAAGGAGATGAAGTTTTTTCCCAAAATCGATCCAAACTTTGCATAAATTAACTCGAACGCCACAATGATTTCTTTGCAATTGCAGATAATATATACCCAAATTAGGGATTCTGAGGGGCCAGAGGAAACGAAGAGTGGGATTTTGGGTAAATATTAAAAAGATGTCTGGATCAGACTCGTATTTAAAACAACCAGAGCTTGGGCCCGTCCAAAATTTTCAGTATTATTACTTACTCTTACAAAATTTAATTAGCACACGAATCTTATGAAATATATATGTATATATACCTGTTATTTATATCATCTGGAACAATTCTAGGAAGCAAGGTAGCAGAAATTAAAAAGGGGACTGTCCTCATTGTTTGATTTTACACTTTTCAGTATTGTTTCTTGTAGATACAGATACAGATATATATGTTTGAGGTGTATAGCTATGACGGACTAAGTTACACGCCATCACACACAGTTATCCAAAAATGGAGTGGCCAAGATAAGGTGTTGCCATTTTTTTTATTAACTAAACTAGTATTTTACTGTTTAATGATCAAATTGTACTTTTCAATACCATATCAATATAATTCGAGTGAAATTTGTAAAGCCGTTGAAAAAAGGATAAATCGGTCAGAAAATGTAGAGTTGGTAAAAACATATTTAATCAATGAAAAATTCAAGTGAATTACATGTGAAATCAGAGAAAAACATGTGAAATATGTGAAAATAAGTTAAAATGGTAAAAACGAGTGAAATCAGTTAAAAAAAAAGTTTAACTGACAAAAACGATGTGAAATCGGTACAAAAATGGTTTAAGCTGAAAAAAAAAACAAAAGAAATCGACCAAAAACGGGAAAACAATGAAAACTGTTATAACCAATAAAAAAAAAGGGGTAAATCGCTACAAAAAATATAAACCGGTAAAACAAAATTAAACAGTGAGAACATTTGAATCGATGAAAATTTGGGTAAATTTGTAAAGAAACGGATAAAGTCAGTAAAAGGGGTAAAATCAGTCAAAAAACTTAAAGTTGGTGAAAACATGTTTAATCAATGAAAAAATTAGGTGAATAACATGTGAAATCAGTGAAATATGTGAAAAAGGGTTAAAATTTAACCAACAAATAAAAGGTAAAATCGGTGGAAAATGGTTTAAATTGAAAAAAAAAATCGAAGAAAAAAGGAAAAACAACGAAAAAGGTTATAACAGATAAAAAAAAAGCGGAAAAATAGCTAAAAAAACATATTAATCGGTAAACCAAATTAAACAGTGGAAACATATGAATCTATGAAACTTCGGGTGAAATTGGTGAACACTGGTGAAAAAACTGGTGAAAACAGTAAGAAAAAATGCTCGTGAAATCAATGAAAGTTAGAGAAAAATTTGTGATGAAACGAATGAAACATATATCATCGATGAATAACAGATAAACTTAAAATGAAAATTACTATTGAAGAACAAATTCTATAAGATGTCCTGTCTATATTAGTCATTATTTTATATTTTATTAAAGCCATGATTTTTTTTTGGTAAACCAATAATAATTAATAAAAATAAATTTCATAAAAAATAATTGAATATATATGATATTATATGGCATAAATAAGAAGCTAATTTAACTCTAATTTACTAAAAATATCCATGAAATTAAAACTAGACACGTACAACGTACGTGCACTTTTCTAGTATATATATGTATGTTTGAGGTGTATGTATAGCTATGACGGACTAAGTTAATAATAACACAATATCATATCAATTAAATCATTTTAAATAGACATGGCATTGACAATCAATTAACTTTCACCATAAACTTCAACATTCAAAATATAAATCACAATTTTCAAGCAACTTCTCATTTAAATAATATCATTTTACGTACCAAAGGTTTCAATCAAAATACATTTCAATTGTTTCGTACAATTTTTTTTTAAAAAATATCTTCAAAACTCCCAATCAAAATATTTTTTTATTGAAAGTGGGTGAAACTGAGCCAAAATACATCCAAACAGGGCCATTTGAAAAAAAAAATGAAATATAGCCTAAAACTTAAATACCTTGAAAAACCAAAAAAAAATAAATGAAAAAACCAACAAACAAATTAATGTATATACAGGATACAAATTGCATAGGTACCTAGAAGCACACAAATAACCTGAAAAAAAGACAATTTCGGATAATATTTAGGAGGAGGTTGTTCTTCTTGCAAATATTAATTATTAAGAAGGGATAATCGATTATAAAAGATAAATTACTATCCTTAGAATTAGAACGGCTTTGCAGAAGTCTTATGAAACTACGAATTAAGGTTACAGCTCTATAAATACCCTATAACATTGTCCTACTTCCACTAGAACTAGATACATAACCTATATTCTACTAGAAGTCCAATAGAGACACAAACCATACTCAATTTACTTTAAATTAATAAAATCGGTAGAGCTTTTTACTCTGTCATCAATACGACACTTTGTATTCTGAAAGTAAATGTTGGCACTTTATACCTTCATATTGCATATTTTTTGCAATATACAATGGACATTTTACACAGTATGGTGTATTTTGTCAAAAAATATGCAATTCGATGATGCAATGTGTTAAAAGTTTAATTTTGAAGTTTTTATTATTAAATTAATTGTATTTATATGGTGTAAAATTTCAATTACTCCATTATATGGCATAATTTAATTAAAAATAAACGAATAATAAAAGGAAAGTACAACAATTATTCGTTTATTGTAGCACTTGCCAATTTTTAAATCTTGGTTTGGACAAACTACAAAGCATCAAAAGAAGAATGATAAAATGAAGATCGCTAGGGCCTGTTTGTTTGGCGTTTGGGAAAGTAGTTTGGGAGAGTTGTGGAGGTTTGTGAAATAATTTCGATTTGCGTAATGTTGTTTGTTTGGATTTTGAGAGAGTGGTTTGAGAAATAAAGTAGGTGTAGATTTTTTTGGAAGAGTTGGGTTGTAGGTGTAAGATGTGTAAGACTTTATGTCAAATCATGTTTGTTATGTGAGATAAATTGTGTAAGAGATAGGTTACTTTATGTCAAATCAAAGTAGTGTTTGTATAGGTTTTGTTTAAAGATAAGAAAATTGTTGTTTGTTGAGCTTTTGAGAGAGTAGTTTGAGAAAATTAATGGATGAAAAATTTATTTCGGAAAATAGAAAACATGTTTGTTTGGCATTTCCCAAACACGAAAAAATTCTGGAAAACGCCAAACAAACAGGCCCTAAAGGTTTTCAGAGTAATTTCAAGCAGCCATAGTCTAGAATGATACAGTAATAAAATAGTTTTTCTAATATTGCCATTATTAAATTTTAACTATAGAGTAGTAGTATTTAATTTATTGAAATTTTAAATAAAAGTTAGAAAAGAATAAACTGCAAAGTCGTTGACACTGTGGTGGGTTTAGGAAGTGACATATGTATTTTTAAACACACACCGAAGGACGAGAAAAACTCTTTTCTCTTTTTCTGGGTCTTCTTCCTCTTCACTTTTATTTGGGGTTTTGAATTTTTGCAATTTATTTTTATTTATACTTCATCAGAATTTCCTGCAGACTTGAACTGGTGAGTTTGATCATCGATTCTCTAAAAAAGGATGGTACTTTTTATATGGTTTTATAATAACCGTATTTGTCTTTTTACATCAGTATTAAAAGACACTTCCTCTTTCCCAGATGACCAAACTTCCCCAATTTATTAATTTAAATTAATACAACTGGTAGAGCTTTATACCCTGCCATCGCTCTTAATAAAGGCACGGGCTTGTTTCTCCTCTTCCGCACATCAACTGTTTGACAATATTCCTCAACGAAATTCTGTACTTTTATAGTATCATACACTACATTACTAGATTTAGCATTCAAATTAGGAGTGCCTCATCAAACACAATGGCTTATCTTATAAATAACATTGGCAGCTACAAAGCTTTGATTTTTCTTCCTCGTAATTTTGTCCAATTTTCCTTAACTCATTCCTCCTCTTCACAACAATCTCTTCAAGAATCCATCCGCGTAGCAGTTGAAGCCAAGACTTACCAAAAAATACCCGAGCTTCTCAATTCCTCCGAACCCTCTACCCAAAATGCGAAAAATCCCTTTGCTTTTTTATCAACTTTTTCTGAAAGCCATAGAGTGCATATAGTTGATGAAATCTTACAGTCTTTCATCCCCATTAGACCACGTTCCAAACCAGTTCTAGCTTATTCCCATCTCCTTTCTTACATTCTTCAAAGCCCAAATCCTCTTCCCCTCGGGTTTGCAATCCTACAACGTACTCTTCGTTCGGGTTGTCTTCCTGTCCCACAAACTCACCTGCTTCTTTCAAATGCATGGCTTGAGAGGAGAAAACGGTCATTTTCCGTTTCGAGCATCTTATTGGAAATGAATTCAATCGGGTATTCTCCGGATTGCGGGACTTGTAATTATCTTATTATGTCGCTTTGTAAGGTCGATCGGATAACAGAAGCTGTTAAAGTGTTACGGGGAATGGGCAGGGCAGGGGTCATACCTGATTTGGATAGTTATGGATCTTTGATTGGTGAAATGAGTGACCTTAGAATGACAAGTAAGGTTGTGGGTATGGTGAAGGAGATGGTTAGTGTGCAAGGGTTAAATCCAAGGCAAGATATGGTAGTGAAAGTGGTAACTGTTATGCGTGCTAATCGAGAAATTTGGAGAGCGGTTCAAATGATCGAGTTTTTAGAGGAGGAGGATGTGTGTATTGGATTTGAGGCTTATGAATTGGTTCTTGAAGGTTGCTTAGAGTGTCATCAATTTGTTTTGGCTGGGAAATTTGTCGTAAGGATGACGGACAAAGGATTCATACCGTATATAAGAGTGAGGCAAAGGGTGCTAGAGGGATTAGTTGGTGTTGGTGAATCGGAACTTTCATATGTTGTGAGGCAGAGATTTGCAGAATTAAAATCGTAGCTTCTTAAATTGGGTATGGATTTCTTTTTTTCCGATATTATGAAATTTGAAATCTTTTTGTAAATTAGCTCGTAAAAGAATTTGGAAGTTGTATTGGTTCCAGTAACGACAATCATGTGTTCTTTATTTATTTTTTGGTTTACCAAGGGTATTCAGGTCTTAGACCTGACTTAATACTGTGATTATTGAATTGTTGCCAAGTAGGCATGATTATCTATGTTAATATGAAATTGAAGCGTTCACTTTGCTTTCTTATATCCATTTTTTAGTTTTGTCTGAAATTTTCCTTTATGATGAATCAAGTTCTTTGTTCATTTTACCTTACCTTTAGCTTTTCTAGATAATAAGAACACATTTTTTCTTTATGGTAATGAAATGCAAGAGAGGGCTCTTCTTTATACATTCACACAAAAAAAGCCCCAATGTGTTTTTGTATGCTTAGTATATAAGTCCTACTAACTAAAATCTTTATGCTTCTAAAAGAGGCAATTTTGACGATATTTCCTCATTAATATCAATGTGGAAATTATTCATTTATTGGCTTTACGAACACAGATCCTTCAAGAACCCATTGTAGGGTAGCTAGCCTCCAAGGTAATACCACATATCCCATTTACACCAGACGAACCACGCTTCATTTTAATATAACCTCCTTCACCCCAACTAGCGCCCCACGAGTTTTTCACAAGCCAGTACTTATCACCATTGTCTACACCATAGCCCACGATCGTAACCCCATGATTTAGATTCTTTCCACAATATCCAGAAAAGACCCCACTCAAGTAAAGTTGGAAATCGAACCCACCCGCATCGATGCCCACTGCTACCGGCTGTTGAGCCACGGCTGCTTGTAAGGCTCCCTCATTACCAGCAGGTACCATTTCATAACCACTTATTTTTACGGCTTTATTTTTTCGTTTTGTAGTGTCACATTTTCCGTCAACCCCTTGGTATGGATAATCTTTTTCTGTGGTTATGCCACCGTTATCTTTTATGAAATCAAATGCTTTTTCCATGAAGCCGCCATTACAACCTTGGTTACCTCCGATTATGTCACAGTCGACTAGCTCTTGTTCGGATAAAGAGATTAAATTTCCTGTCTTGATTTTGTTTATGCCTTCTACTGCTGCTACTGCTGAGAATGCCCAACAACTTCCTGTGATTTGAAAGATAATATTAATTGACCACCTCATATAAAAGGTTAAGATGTTAGAGAAGAGATAAAGAGTGTGATGTAAAATCTTTATTATTTCTACTACGGCCCTTCATCATTGGTATCTGAAAACTCTTATTTCATAAATAGGATCTATAAGCTATAGAATTGACAATAACAGTGGCTAACTCATTTCTTTTTTTGCTCTAAATGACTTACGTTGTGTTAAGTTCTTGAATTTTAGTAAGAAAAATGAGATTGAACAAAAATAGAGCCTAAAAGTTCTAGCAAGAAAATATTTACCTAATGGTTTATTCCAAGAACAGAACATAGCCCTAAAGAATTGTGTGTTCTATGATGGTGAACTTAGCAACACAACTTTACTATGTCCTTAAAATTTACCTAGGTGTCTTATAAGAAGCATTTCATGAACAAAAGTTCTTAATCTATTTTACGGAAATGAAATTAGTTGCTTGAATGAGTAATCGAAATGGTATGGACTGGTTTTCTTAACTTCATATGTATTAACATTCAGTTTAAAAGGCCAAATAGTTAAGAAAATAGGAAATGTTTTACCACAATTTCCTTGATTCTTGACTGGAGTCACACTACCGCTCTTTCTCCAATCTATGCTAGTTGGTAATGTAGAGTTACCAAACGTACAATTATGTTCCTTTTGTGAATGCTTACGACTTTTGTATCCAAAGTATTTGGATTGGAACTCCAAGTTTGTCATGTCAGCAAACTCGTTATCGGTCAATTTGTATGGAAGATTCAGAGAATTGATGAAATCAACCAATAGAACGTTAGACTGGTATATTCCAAACCGCAAATTCCATTCATCTCTGCTACCATATCTTCTTCCATATCGTTTCTGCCAATCTCGGTACCTCTTCTCCATGGGCTCCATGAGATCACCACTTGTGCTATTCTTGATATATGCATTTGAAGAAACACAGAGAAAACAAAATAGCAGAATAGCAAGGATATAATTTCTTGGTATAGTTGGAGTGTTCATGGCTATGTTTGCATGTACGAGTTATGATATCTCGATTGAATTTTTTCTTTTTTTGGCAGTTTTTACATGAAATATATGCTTGCTTATGTAGTAACCAATCTCGTTGGTAAGTCTGTTGAATTCATGTTTTTGTTCTTGTATTTCAATGTTTGTTTTAGCTGAGTGTGTTGTGTATCCTTTGTCTAAGGTTCATGCTTCGTTTATGTGTTGCATATGTGAAATGTGTACTTGCTAAATTTGAGGGGCAACATAGGATTCATGGAGGTGATATTTAAAGTTTGTTGGGGTTACTTTGTTACGTTGTTGTATTGTTTTTACTGTCTCCCTAAAGATTTAGGACAATTGATGTGACACGTGACACTCTATTTTTTTTGGCTTGAAAATTAATTAATAGATCGTAGAGCTATATGTGTCACGGAGCATAATTTTTTTTTTTTTTGTTTCTCAAGGTTTTAATCCCTTTCGTGACGCGTCGGGCACATGAAGTGGAACCTCTCTCAACAAGGATTCGAACCTAAGTCCGCTACTTTGTAGTGACTAGTCCCTTCTACTAGACGAACCACCTGTTGGTGTCACAAATCATAATTGATCTTAGGGTTGTAAAAGGTTTTTGACTTGATTTAAGGATCGATTTGGCTTGAACCAACATGCAATCGACTTGACATTGGTACAAGCAAACTTTTTTTAAGCCCTCTTTTAAATAAAAAAGGAAAGAAAAAAGGTTCAATGAAGAAATTTATTTTCTTGACCCAATCTGATTTGACCCATCCGAACATAGTCCCACCCTACCCCTGCCCGACCCACCCACCCGCCACACCTACATTATTTTGAGTAAAATTTAATACGGAATATTCTAGTGTGTGTGTTGCACGTTAATTTTTCACTTATATAAAAGTTGGTATTACTAAATCAAACAAGATTTCAAACGAGATCTATTGGAATGTGATTTGATCTCATTTTTTAAAATTTTGGTTTTATAGATATATATAGTGAGCATATGATGTTAACATTTTTGTACAATAACTTTTAGTACTTCACTAAGAAAAAGATTAAAAGTCTATAAAAGAAAAAATCATTAATTTTATAACACAGTTCATCATTTAACAACGTTGGGCTAGTTAAAATAGTGTATATATTAATGATATTAGGTTTTTTTTTAGCAATACATTCATCGTCAATCATTACATCATAAATTATTTCAATAATTGCTCATGTACAAAGAATTACAAATAATAAACCACTATCAAACACTAGTATTATACTAGAAAAAAATTCACATTAGTCGGAGTTGAACCCATAATATCTTGGTCTTGGGATCTTAGTTTTGTCAGTGATATATAAATGATAGTTAAAGAGTGCTAATATAAACATTTTGAACATAATTCAACAAAAAATGAGTCAATAAGCAAAGTTTCTAAGTACAAACTTGTGGTATTCATGGATCAAAATTTATAGGGTATGTTTCGATCAGCTAAGTATTGTAATTTTTTTGTTAATAGTTGGAAACTTTTAGGAAAATTTCTAAAGAAATTATTTAAGAATAATTAAAGTGTTTCGAGACAAATAAATAGTTTCAATATCACACATTGTTTTGTTTCCATCGATTCAAAAATTGAAACGTTTCAATATTTTCGACGGAAACATGAGAATGTGGTCCATGGTTGTATTAACTACTCTAATAGATCGCCTCATCCGAGTTGGATTTTTGTACTCCACTCTGACTTTGACCCAAACCTAAATCAATTTTCAGCAAATTCACGAGATAATTACATTTTTCATATCACATTTTATCTTACTTTACATGTTTGGTTCCAAATCTTCAATAAAAACATACTCCTATTTTATATCACAATTTGTCTTTCTTTGACGGATTTAGTTTAAGTTTACATCAAATATTTGAATCATTCCACTAAATTCTCATCAAACTTTAACAATTCTTAGAAATTAATATCAAATTGTGAAACAAAAGTAGTTCAAGTTGCTGCACACAATTCATTTTCAAACTTTTTAAAGACAGTACATAATTAATTGTTCAAATATTTATCCGCAAAAGTTAACATATCAATAACCGTCAAATCATATTAAGTAAATTAATAGTTTATATATTTGATGTCAAATATATAAAGTAAAGTGTGATATGAAAAATATAATTCTCTCGCAAATTAATTTTTATTTTTTATATTAATCAAATGGCGGCAATATAGTCTTCCGAATACTTAAAATTAAAATATATTTGTTTAATCATGATTAGTGCTTTCCCACAAACATTTGAAATAATTAATTAATAAGAATTAAATTAGGAAATAGAGAGCAAAAGGGATACATGCCCTACATGTGGGCATAGTTGAGCGAGACAATGTAAAGTGGCGGGAGAATTAGGGCGTGCAAACATTTCACATGGGCAAGACATGAATTAGCATCCTTCCTTTTCACAGCTCATCCTTTTAATCCCCACTTCTCCTTGGTGCTTATATTCCCTCATCTATCCATTACCAAAATTATAATAAAATCTAAATTTGTTACACTTCATTATATCCAATTATTATGATAGAAAAAAAAAATCATCATATGGATACATACAATATATTGGAAAATTCTTACATATATCAGGTCTGTGATAAGAAATTAATTACATCATCAATTCGAAAGTATGCAATTTTCACTGATCATTACCTAGACTTTAAAAAAAGATCCAGTATGTACATTTATACCAGAATCGTGATGCCTACGACCTACGCAAATAACTATACTTTCAATTATAAGGTCAGATTCCTGAAGAAGAAGAAATTGCATTTGCATATCAAACTCGTAGATACAATTAGGATTGTAAGTCAATTTAGAAGAATCAAATAATACATTGTTCAAACTTGTATTGATATTTAATGGAACGCAAAATTATAAAGTATTTGATTTGTATGATTTATAACGTAACGATTTCGAACAAACTTTAATTGAATAATACACGAGTCAAAGTTCTTGCTTTTACGTACATCAATCACCTATATATTTTAAGTTTATGGAGTCAAACCCCAACCGAAATTCTAAAGCAATCTAAGGATTCATTAAGTTTGAGTTTCATTAATTTATGTAACCAAGTTCGAATGAGCTTTTATCATTTGAACCGTACGTGTCCTCCAATTTTATTACTTTTTTCTGAGAAAAAATATAAAATGCATCCAAAAAACAACATTTTGTAAGATGTTCTTACAATGTTCTTGCTGTACTGACTCTAATTAACAACCATTCTCTCATGATCCAAGAATTAAACACATATGATCATATGATTCTTAAATTTGACAAAAGTAAGTACCATTGGCTGTTCCATAACATGCATTAATGAGATTTCTGACCCAAAGATATGATTCTATCACTTTTGATCTGTTCACATCCGCATACATGATGATTTGATCCAACGGCCATCAGAAGAGCAACAAGATGGAGATGAACACATACGAATGAATGTTCTTCTTGTTTGCCAAAGTGAAAATTATTATTATTTATTACTCCCTCCGTTTCAAAATATCTGTCTTTTCACATGTATGCACACAAATTAAGAAAATCATTAAATATAGCTGAATTCTAAGAGGAAAAAAATGAAAAAGACTAAGATACCCTTTTAATTAATTATCCTCCACTAATGTTTGAGAAAATTTATGAGCATAAAGGGCAAAAATGGAAAAAGAGTAATTAATGCTTTATTGGAAATTTAAAGTGACAGATAATATGGCACAAGAAAAACTTTTCAAAGCGACAGATATTATGAAACGGAGGGAGTATTATTATTATTTATTATAATGTTGCAGGCCACAAGGGCACGTGGTTTCTGATTCAAACTGAATTTAATAAACACTAGTGAGTTCTGACTTCTTTTAATTTGCAGTAATACCGTTGGGACTCATCAACTTCCTTTCTGACCAGCTGTTGATAGGCTGTCCTAATCTCTTCCCATGTGACCCTACAATCATACACACAAAGAAAAAAAGAATAAAGAGGTTTTAATGTTTAATATTTTAATTTTTTATAAATAAATAATAAATGTAAACTAAACTATAGTCTATAATCTATAGGAGAGTAAAGTTGTGATCATAATGATGATTTTCTTGTGGTTATCTTCTTTCTAAATTTCTTATTATTTGCATGTGATTTTGACTATATATAAATCCCTCTTGTGAAATCGTCGTATTGTTTTTTCTTTAGGAAAATAAGTTTACGATTTTTAAATCTTTTACTGTTCCATCAGGTTTTCGGCCATTTACGCGATTTTTCTTGGCTACCTTTTTTTCTTAGGACTCGTACATATAGATCGTACGGGTGAAGGATTTTGTGTCAATTTTTTTTTTATCCTTAAAAGTGTTTGAAATTTTCTTGTGTTAGTATGGCACAATTACCTCCAAAAGCTCCAAGCATGACTCAAAATTGGCATGACTTTCCTCATCACCAAAAGAACTCAATGGAGAATTTGGCAACAAACAACTTATCTTGGGTAGACGACTTTCTAGATTTCTCCTCGGTCCGCCGCGGGTCCCACCGGAGGTCGATGAGCGACTCGATTGCGTTTCTAGAACCACCAATGGTTGAAGAATGCAGGAGATCATATGCACCTTCAACTGTAGCTGCAGGTGTAAATAATAATGATGATCAGTTTGAGAGGTTTGATGATGAGCAACTTATGACCATGTTCACGGACGACGTTGCCGTGGGGCCCACCGTGTCGTGTTCTAATCCATCAACACCGTCGGATCATAACAGCATGAACGATGACGAGAAACAAGGTCCGTTGGATCAGTTTCGGAAGATGCAATTGCAGCAACCTAAGAATGAGCCTGAGGAAGTGCAAAGCTTATGCAATTCTGAGGGACAAAATTCAAGTGAAAAGATTCTTGATCCAAAAAGGATTAAGAGGTACACATATCTACATATTTACATATACATATACATACACACATTATTTCTCATATTATGCATGTAAAAATGAAAATTGTTTATATTTCAGAATTTTGGCTAACCGGCAATCTGCTCAAAAATCACGAGTGAGGAAACTACAATACATATCCGAGCTCGAACGCAGTGTTAACACACTTCAGGTATGTTCATTATACCTTATGAATCTTCTTATAGGGGAAGATAGCTAGTGTATTTTTAGTCCCATCGCATCTTTTGGGACCAAATGTGCAAAACTGATACAATTGTACAGGACCAAAAATGCTAGATAGAGACTACTCTTCGGGACAAAAAATGCAGATTATTTTAAAAAATGAGATAAAAAGTACAATTTTGTAAAGTGTGGGACTAAAAGTGCAATTATTTTTTTTAAAAAAAATAAATCTTAGGACCAAAAGTGCTGATGATCCAATCATTTGAATTTTGTTATTCTTATGGTATTGCCATTATAGTTAAATGTTCATGAAGTCTACAGTTTCTAATTAATCAATTATCATGTTCATAGTATATATAATTAATTAAACCATTTTTCTTGGATTTATTGGTTTAATTAAGGCTGAAGTTTCTGTATTATCCCCAAGAGTAGCTTTCTTGGACCACCAAAGATTGGTGCTAAATGTTGACAACAATGTTCTCAAGCAAAGAATTGCAGCTTTAGCCCAAGATAAAGTCTTCAAAGATGGTAAGAAATTTTTTTTTTTTTTTGGTTCCCCTTTAATCCCTTTAGAAGCGCGTCGAGCACGTTAAGTGGGAACCTCTCCCAACAGGTTCCTTCCACTTGACCAATCACCTGTTGGTAGAAATTATTTTTCGTTCCAATAGAAAAGATCATTACTATTAAACACAATCAAATAACAACTAATTTGAGGGCTTCTTTTGTAATTTTAGCTCATCAAGAAGCATTGAAGAGAGAAGTTGAGAGGCTGAGGCAGATATACTATCAACAGAATTTAAATAAGATGGGAAATTCTACCGGGCCACAGCCCGAATCACCATCAAGGGCCCATGAAACTAACTGTTCTTCAGACAAAGAATAACTAGCACAGTTAAACTGACAAAAATTCTAAGGTACTACTTCATTAATTCTCTTCTAATTATTTTCAGCAACATGGTTTTGAAATTAAGGTTTATTGAAAAAAAGTTTATATTGATGTTACAAGTCTTGCATGTTTTTTTTTAAGTAAACTGCAACTTAGTCCCCTGTAATTGGTTTAATTGGCGAATACCCCTTTGTGAAATAATTATTGGTGCATGTACCCCGTGTTTTTTCGTTATGTAACAACTAAACCTCTAGACGATAGGCAGTGTGCTATATCTGCGTTCACGATGAGGTTTTTTATAAAAAAAATATAACATGTTGATATGCGTCCGCCAATAAGACCGATCTATAGGGAGTAATTTGCAAATAACTCTTTCATCTTCTATTCCAACATGCATATTGATTGTAAGGTGCTAAAAATGGAATTTTCTCCTCATGCAGGGACATAATTTAATGATGTAAGTTCCCAATGAAGCAAGCCTGCAAATTCATTGTTTGTGGAACTGGAATTTTAGGTTACTTTATTCATTTTAATTAGAGAAGCCATTCTGTTTTAGCAAAAGATTTTTTTTTTATTTTTTTCTTTTTTCCTATTCTTGTTCTTCAGCATAGGGATGAGTGTGGTTAATTTTTAGTCTACCAATCATCTTTTATTTTATTTTTTATACAGTGGGGTGGTCTTTGTATTGGTGTGTATTTTAATTTATTTGTTTTCTTTTCCTAGTAAAATTAAAAAAACTAATTGCTCTGTAAGTATTCATCTTTGACTCTAATTATTTAAAGTTCAATGTAATTGGGATCATCACTATTTGAATACTTAACTGATAGATTATTAATTAATATGGAAAATATTTCTTATTCTTTCTGAATTGTAGCTGACATCCAAAGTTGTAAAGTTGGAGACTTGGAGTGCATTCAAGACAAATGGTAAAATTGCATATTTGGTCCGCTAAATTTAGATAATGATAATGATAATCATTTTTTTTAAATTCAACACGTGTTCATTTTCTTTAATTTCTATTAGTACTACTACTATCTTTTGTGTCAAACACATATAGTCCTCCATCTTTTTAACCAGTTTATTTCCACACATTTGATCCTCTTATCTTTTGATTGATGGGAGTATAATTTTTTCCTAAAAGAAAAAAATGGGCTTGGGTCATGTCAAGGTCAAACCCCAATCCAAATAGGTTCTGGATCAATCTTGGTGAAGTGTAGACTGGGCCAAAACAGGTCCATAATAGAACTTAATTCTTTCTTCTTCTTTTTTCAAATTCTAGCCCTTAATTCTTTGTTTTCGTAATGTTTCACTTTCACAAGGGAAAAAAAATTAAAATCATTTATCTATATGGAGAACTGATATATCATAAACATATCTCATTAAACTAAATTGAGTAAAGATCTAAAGATTGTTTAGTCATTCATTTCCAAGTTCTAACCATTTTTCTACATAATTTTCACAAAAATCTAGTAACATCATCTATATTTTTATTTTCTAGAATGGATCAGTTACCATAAGTGACATAGTGGATTAACTAGTTCAAAACAAAACAAAGTCTACAAATTGCAAAATTTTGAATTTTTTTCTTCTCCTTTGTTTGAATACTTCTCTTAAACAATGCATTCTGAAATTGGAGCTTGGCTACCAAATGACTCCCATGCATAGATCCAACTCAAGTAATAGAAATATTCTAATCACTTCAACGAAAACGAAATTCAGCCATCATCAAAAGGTTGTAGGAGAACAAACAACACGAGCAGTTGAAAACATTCGGAAAAAAAAAAAAAAAAAACAATTTACATCAGCACGTACTAGGTTCCTCCATGATTTTATCCGAGGAAACCAAAGGTTCTTGCGCAGCAAGAACTTCTCCACCTTCAGGCACTTTTTCTTCTATTTGTGAAACAAAAGACGTAGTAATAGGTTCACCCTCGATTTTATCAGAGCAAATGAAAGGTTCTTCAACTTCAGGCTGTTTTTCTTCAATTTGTACAACTTTTTTTCTCGCATACAATCCAACAAGTTCTTTAGCATTACCCTCGAGACCATTCAACCTTTCATTTAACATATTAATCTTTTCGAGAAACCCATTAAATTGACAAACATACCCCTCTTCTGCTTCCTTAATATGCTGTTCAACAAATACACATTTCATCTGAAACTCCGCCGCCTCCTGCTTACGTATCTTCTCTATTTCTCCACAGCTCAACATAAGACCGCCATTTCCAAAATCCCTATAAGTTGGTTCTTCAGGAAGCTGAACCCTTTCCCTATATTCATCAAATGATTTCTGTATTTCCTTTAATGCCTTTCTATAACCATCTACGACATTACCCATTAAGTATAGTTCACGCTCAAGACGATAAATTTCTCCTTCTTTTTCCTTTGTTGTTTCCAATGTCGACTTTTGCAGGATTTCTATCATACTGTCTCGCTTCTGTAACTCGTCTAGCAAGATTTGTTGGTTCATGTTCGCTTGATTTAAAGCCTCTTTCTTCTCAAGGTACAAGATTCTAGCTCTTTCAGTCATTTGCTGAATTTGATCAAAGCACGTTCGAAAATCTACTGGCCTATGGTCATCGATCCTTAACCTCTTGTTGCCGTCATTTTGCAAGATGATATTGTCATCATGCTCGATTACCCTCTTTCCTGATTGGTTCAAAAAAGCCGGAATTGAACCCATTTGCTGCATACCAATCTCAATATCCTCCGAATCGAAAGCATTCTGGTTTGCCTCCATTGCGTCAAGAAAATTACCTGTAAGTCCATTTCCTTCAAGACCATCATGATTTGGGAAAACATGATATTTTTCCCCTTCTTCCTCCTCGTTTTCCTCATGACCATCAAATTCTTTAACATTTTCTGCACTACAAGGCTGCATAAAATGCTCCCCATTGTCATTCTTCCAATTCAAAAGCCAACTCCCTTGCTCGTCTACACCCCCATCCTCGTCAGCACTCTTCGAGCCTTCTTCCTTATCACCATCTTGTCCAAGTGTAAGTTCAATGTTCGGACTATTTTCCTCTCCCTTAACCTCAATAACACCATCATTAACATCTTCTACGTCTTCTATTTTCGCATTCATTTCTACTATGGCCTCTTCCCTCAAGAACACCTTTTGTTCCTTCATCAAATGCTGCAAATGAGACGCATAGTAACAATCTTCCAACTTCTCCCCTCGACTCAACTCCTTTTCCACCATTAACCAAATCAATCCACCCCAATCAACCTTCTCCGGATGTCCATTTTTTATAACATTTATCCAATCCATTACCTCGTTCGGCATAATCCAAGCATCCTCATGCAAAAGCACCCAATCCAACACAAACTCCACCATAAACGCAATCGATTCAGCAGACAAAACCTCAGAAGAATCCAAGTCTATTTGCACCCCAACCATATTGTTTTTATCCTTTTTAGTAATGGGAACCTTAAAAGCACGAGCGAGATCAGCTCTACTAACCCGAATTCGGAAACCATTCACATAACCACACCGATTTTCATAAGAAGCAACCAATTGGGCAAGCAAGTCTACCCTTACATTCTTATCAAAATCAATGTTAACGAAATCCCACAAGCCAAGTTTTCTTAAGAGCTCCTCGTGTTTGGAAAAATCGAGATTCTTGTGGGGTACAAAGGGAATGGGGTTCAAATTTTCGGTTAAAAATTTCACCTTTTTGTCAATAATTTGCTGTTTCTTGACGTTAAGCTTAAACTTGCCTTTTCCCTTACCCTTCTTACGCTTGTTGGCTCCTCGACGGGGGTTGGGGTTTTGGGGGAGGGTGGCGTCAGGAAATGACACGTGGGCGTCTGTGATTGGTGGAGGCATACCTGATGAAATTTCTTCAGTGATCTCTAGGGCTTCTAATTTTTCTTCTGATTCCGCTTCTGCTTCTTCTTCCAATTGTTGTTCTTCTTCTTCTTCTTCTTCCTGGTTGTTCGGGTGGAGATCTGGGTCGGGTTGATTTTGATTTGGGGTTTCTTGGTTAATTAACATTTGGGGGTGGGGATCTTGCTGTACGACGGCGGATTCGTGTTCCGATTCATGCTGTAGAGGATGTGGGGGGTTTGAAGGACTGGACATGGCTTAATTTAGTTAGGGTTTACAGTTCAAAGTTTCCTTCTTTTCGTTCCATTTCCACTCTCACTGTTTCTATAGCTTTTGAAAAGAAAACTACTCTCTTAAAATGCATTCTCTCTAAAAAAAAAATATTTTTTTCTTATTTATCATATTTATATTTTTAAATTATTTTAATTAAAATGTTGCTTTTAACAATTTCTTTGATACATATAAAATAATTTGACACCAAAATATAGCATAAACATATAATACATCCGTCTTCGGTCCTTTTTATTTTGCACCTCTGGTTTTGGCACGAAATTTCAATTAAAAGTTAAAAAAATGAATTTTTTTCAGGTATTTTTATACTTATGCCCTCAATTTTGTGGTAGAGAATTAGTGGTGTCAAATCATTACCTTAAGTGTGAGGGTATTTTTGAAAAAAATAAATTTATTTTAAGAAATAAGTGTAATTTTGAGACATCCCAAAATAGAATAGGAGTAAAAATAAAAGGAAGAATAGTGTATATACTAATGTGGGTATATTATTTAGTTTAATACTAGTATTTTCTGTAGTTTAATACTAGCATTTGTAATTAGTTTACTTTAATATCAATGTAATAGATTTGATTCGATATAGTGTTTGATGTAATGATATAACTTTCACCATCTCAAAAAACAAAAAGAAAATTGAAGGTGAGAGAATAGTTATAGAAAGAAGTTGAGCTTATTGCCTTATTGGAGTCTCTTTTTCATTTCAATTATATCCATTTTAGAAACATTCAATTAATCCAAAGGATATTTCAGTTATAACCCCACCTACATTTTTTTTATTGAGGACTAAGCATGAGTGAAATTAAATGAATGAACTAGTGTGCATTATTGAAGTTTGATTTGAATTTTATATCTAGTTCGAAATTATGTTTGAATTTGGTTTAATTATGTAACAAAGTGAGGTTAAACGAGTTTCATTGGAGTTGAAACAAGTCAATTCGAGTAGATTGATATATTTGCAAATACTTTGTCACTTTTAAGTTTATCAAGGTACAACGAATCAATCTCAAACGAGTTTTTATCAAACAATCTCAAATCTTATATTATATAGCTTGATTTGATTTTTAGTCGTAAGAATAGTGCAACCCTAATTGGAATAATGCATCAATGGCCAAAAGGCTACTATATTTTTAGTCGATAGCTATATTTTTAATCGAAAAACTCAGATAATGGTGTTGAAATATATATATAAATTGTAACTAGGGCATTAAAATAAAAATATGTATGTTTATGCACTTGAAATATTAAGCATGGTGCTATTACATATGATGTTTTTATTTTGATGCATTGGTTACAATTTTCATCTTTAGACTTGTCAACACCATTGTCTGAGTTTTTGGGTTAGAATCATGGAATAAACTAGCTTATATTTTGTGTGATTTTTTTAGAAAAAATTTCAATATAAGTAAAATAATATTTAATGTTTCTAAGTTCATATTACTAGAATCAATTCAAGCAATTCTATGGGAAAAAAAATCAATTAAAATCGTTGTTAAGGGAGAAGGTAAGATGGACATCTAATAATTTTTTATTTTTTTTATAAGGGAACCCGCAACCAACGAAGTGCACAAGGTAAACCTCGCCCTCATGCAATAGCTCGCAAACCACATGAGAGATGTAAACTACACTAGGCAAACCAGGTGTACACCTAAAAACAGCGATGGAAATTATATCCGTCGCTGAACTTAATAATAGCGACGAAAATCAAATCCGTCGCTATTATTAACAGCAGCGACGGATATAATTTCCGTCGCTAAATTAATATATAGCGACGGATATAATTTCCGTCGCTAAGAAATCAGCAACGGACAAAATCCGTTGCCATATCTGTCGCTAATATTTAGCGACGAAGATTTTAGCGACGGATTTTGGTCCGTCTCTAAATCCGTCGCTAAATCGATTAGCGACGGATTTTGAAGCAAAATCCGTCACTGATTTCGTCGCTATTTTGATTGATTTTTGTAGTGTGTGACGAGCTCGACCTAAAAATTGTTGGCAAGGGAATTCGAACTCGGGTCAAAGACACCGCTCTCACTTGCTCCACCAATTAAGCCACCCTTGGATGGTTTGTTAATAGAAGTGGTATGATTGCCAAAAAATAAAAGGTTTTAGGGGGTAACTACCAAATTTAAAAGTTTCCTTCTTTTCATTCCATTTCCACTATCACCGTTTCTATAGCTTTTGGAAAGAAAACTAGACTCTTAAAATGCATTATTATTTATCATAATTATATTTTTAAATTATTTTAATTTACTTAAATTAAAATGTTGCTTCTAACAATTTCTTTGATACATACAAAATAATTTGACCCCAAAATATAGCATAAACATATAATCCATCCGTCTTCCGTCCTCTTTATTTTTCTTTTTTGGGTTTCAGCACGGAATTTTAGGTAAGAGTTAAAATAAATTAGTTTTTTTAGATACTTTATACTTATGCCCTTAACGTTGCGTTAGAGAATTAGTTGTATCAATTTATTTGTTGGGAATGCCCCGGTTGTCAAAACAACGAGAGTGCGGAATTTAAAATTTTTCCGAGGCACCCCAGCAGACCCAAGATATATTTTCCACCTTATGTATGCGAAAAGGTTGAATCAAACAATCTACAATAGATAAAGATGGAGATATGCGATTTACCTCGCTGCAGGCAAGGTGGTGGCAATCTCCGGCTTTTTGCTGATTCACAACGAGTGATCCAATTGTCTCACCTCCAGAGTGTATCCACACCAATTGGATTGTAGCAACACCTTCTATTCACAGGCTACGAACTAGAGATAGAAGGCTGTCAAAGGAGGAAGAAACAAATCTAGATTCAGATCTAGATCCAGCTATGGAAGACAGAGAGAGAAGGGGGCGGCGCTTGTGCAGGAGGCGGCTAGGGTGTAGGGGCGGCTAGGGTTTAATTTTCAGCTCTTGAAGATTAAGTGTTCAAGTGTATGGAAGAGTTGTGAGGAGATATCTATTTATAAGAAAAGAAATCTTCTCTTTGTAGATATCTCTTAAAGATCTTTTCCTTATCTTATAAGGAAATAAGATATACACATATATCTTCTTAGATCCTCCTTGTCATACAAGAAAACAAACTCTCCCTTCTTATCCTTAGCCAGAAATCGCCCCACCCCTATCTTGCAAGACTTCTTCTGGGCTTTTAATTAAAAGGTCCATGTCTTGCAACTTAATTTAATTAACCATTAATTAAATCAGCCCACTTAATCCAATTAATTATTATCTCTCAATTAATTAACACTTTAATTAATATTTAATTAATTAGATCATCTAATTAATTATCCTTCCAATTGAATTAACACTTTAATTCATTTAATTGATTTAACTCCCTTAAATCAAATATTTCCTTCTAATTGACTGTCACTGTCCAATTGTATTGTGTGTGACCCTCTAGGTTCACCATCAATTGGCAGAAGGCCCACGAACCCTTCGTGATTTAATTTATGAGCAATTAAATGCTCCGATCAATTAAACCCTTTTAATTGACCACTCCAGAATTAATCTCCCTCATTAATTCAGGAGTACCCACACTTCATGGTCGATGTCTAGCCACAAGCCCATGAAGCCCAACTTCAGGTGAATTGATATTTGTGAACCTCACCTCTTATAATTGCCATGTACATACGGTCCTTCTATCGACTTAATTTCCCGATTGAGACCTAGGGTGTGTGAATTGATCGGCACCTCTAATTATCTCAATAACTATACTTTCTAATTCGGGATAATAATCTAGTGTGACTGCTAAATTTGGAAACCCCTTTCCAAATCCGTCACCGACCGTGATCACGGGTTTCTCGAATCTATTATCTAAGAATCGTATAGGAAATTCTCTCATCCATTGCGACGAGTCGGTAGATTCCACCTTGGTACTAACCACTCGCGTACACAACTATAGGCACCCAACTTAGGCACATTATGGTCAGGCTACGTGACCAGTACCTAAATCTAAGTACATATACCCATGCACCGAATTCGCCCTAGTACCTCAAGTCTAAGGACTAAATCGTACACTATTATAAGTCTTGAGAAACATCCCACCACCGACATGCGTCATGCGCTTCCACAATGGGTTTATCTGTTCGGGTCGTTCAATGCGTTCGATCCCCTATCGAACTACCTACTCATATGCACTGACATCAAATGTCTTGTTCATGAAACTCTACAAATTCACTCCATGTGAATCATGCATATTCATACAAGTCTTGGCGATTCCTTCGATACCCCGTCTCGTTCGGAATCTATGACTTGGAACGTGTTTTAAGATCACGACCTTTAGAGACTGTTTCATGATTGCACTCAATACCGAAGTGAATCGTCCCATAGTCGAATGTGATCTAAAGATTTCATCCAATCACTTAAATGTTTTCGCGAGAGATGAATTTGGCCATTGTTTATTCTATACAGTTATAAATAAACGTGCGTATTATTCATAAGAATCAAAGATTGTTTATTACAGAACAGACCTAATACAAGCTAAAGTTAATTGGCTTGCTGGGCACTATCCCATCAATATTATTTTATGTGGGAGGATATTTTTAATAAAAAAATAAATTAATTTTAATAAATAAGTGTTATTTGAAAACATCCCAGAAAAAGATAGGAGCAAAAAGGAAAAGGACGAATATATAATTAACTAAATTAAGTAATATTTAAAGAAATATGAAGGTAAGAGAATAGTTATAGAAAGAAGTGGAGCTTTTTTTTTTCATAGATTACCGTACAACGAAAATCAAAAGGTTATAATCAGTCAACATGGGGATAGCCCCCGTCACAAAAAATGGAAATGGGAAGGGAAGAAAGATCAAAAAAAGCAAAAGAGTTGTGTAGGCGAGCCCATTTAGACAAGTTATGGCCTAGCCAATTAAAATTCCTAGGTACAAATTTGAAACACCATTTAGGCAACTTGAACCAAAATTTCTTGATTTCACATATGAGGTTCTTAGAAGACCAATTTCGAGAGAGATTTGATGAAGGAGCATGGAGATAACATTGAGATCACATTCAAAAATAACTCGGTCCAAGGCAAGGTGGTCAAGAGATTGCACTGCTTCAAGGAGAGCCAAAGCTTCAGCAGATTCAACATCAATGCATGTGACGCCCCGATTCCCGGGTTGGGACCCATGAGGCCCATCCCTGAGTTCGGGATCGCCCGGCGCGGGATAACCCATCAGAGTTGCTGAATTTTTTTTTTTTTTGAAACATGATGACATAAATAAAGCATGCGATAAATCAAAATTCAAAATTCAAAAGGCCAACTAGCTCCGTTATATACGGAGAAGGGCAAATATACGGTCATACGGGTAACCCGGCAAGCCTACGGAAAACATATACACAATATTCAAAATACATCATTCAACCTTATAACAAGGTGACAACAAGAGTAACAAAATAGCAAAAGCAAATAAGACAAAGGAAACAATCTCCCAACGCCCAACTGGATCCTGGAAACTGACTCAACGACTCAACCATCATAACCCGAGACTCCTGCATCTAAAAAGATTGATAAAAGGAACGCGTAAGTTGATCGTCCAACTTAGTGAGGTTGTGGTGCATTGTGTGTGTGACACATGGATGCTACATAATATATATCGTGAGCATATAAACGAATTAAGCATATATCACATATATAAAATCAAAGCATAGAGTTCAAATAACCAAGAGTTGCTGATGCCGACCTCCACTTACCCTCCATCCTTATTCTGATGTCCATCCAAACACACCGAGTAAGGAGCGACCTTACTATCTGAAGTGCATCGACATGTCTTTGCCAAAGTTCGTCTTTACTCCCCAAGTGTTCCTCCCCACTTGGATTGTAAGGCCAGGCCTACGGGTAACCGTGACAATCCTGCCGGCCCTTGCCGGCCAGGTTGTCATCGGGTCCATATACCAAACAAATAGGGCCTACACAAAATTGGAAACAAACGGAAACATAACATATCAAACAGATATAACATTCTACCAACAATAACAATTCACCGAAAGCAATTTAGATATATGGCTAGGTGAACATATTCACAACTAAGTAGATCTAGATTCGGGTGTAGCATGTATTAGGGTAATCATGTTGATATGTTAAGTGATTTATACAAGTCAACTTATTTGCAATATATACAAGTAGAGTAACATAGCACATGTTCAGATTATTCATAGCTAATGTACATGCTTAGACTCGACTTACTAGCATATCAGACTGACACACAAATGAACACACAACGCTCACCTGTGTTGCTTACGGTTCTTGAAAGTTTCTCTGTAGAACGGCGATTCGAGATCCTGTACATATTTACGTAGCGTTTAAGAATCTAATCACGAGAACTTACGATCGACTAAGGAACACTTTAGCACTTATAGTGGTGTCATGGTCGAAACGAGACCATGATTCAACTTGGACTAATTAACCCGGTTTAGGGGTTCCTAGAGCTACGTGGTATGGAAAGCCACAAATAAGGATTTATAAAAACCCGAGAAAGTTCTTTAATAATTCAACAAATATTTTACTTAATTTAAACAAACAAATTTAGAGGTTATTTTCTTTAGGTTTAGATTTCATTTTAAAATTTTCAAACATCTTTGAATTCTTTAATTATTTTAAAATAGGTATACATTTAATTTCAATAATTCAAAGTTTATTTTTTTGAATTATTTATTTTTCAAATTTTAAAAACTTTATTTATTTATAATTTTATTTTCGAATTAATTAAATTCAGAAAAATATTTAATCAAAAATATTTTATTTTATTTTCAAATTATTTATTTTCCGAAAAATTATTATTAGAAATTATTTTATTTATTATCAAATTATTTATTTTTCGAAAAAATCATTATTAAAAATTATTTATTTATTTATTTTTCAAATTATGAATTAATTTTAATTAAGAATTAAAGTTCACTTGAAATTATTTTCTTTTTTAAAATTATTATTTTTCATGATCTTATACAAAAATAATTTATTATATTTAATCTGATATTTTATTTTTAAAAAAATTAATTAGATTTCGGAAAATCCTTTTATTTTATTTAACCCTATGTTCTTTCATAATTATCTAAGTAATATATTTATTTTCGAAAATATATTTATTATTTACATTAAATAAATATTTTATTTTCCGGAAAAATGGATTTATTATTTATATTTCAGAAACTAATTATTTATAATTTTTTTTTTCGAAATTATTTATTATTTTTCTTTTTCAAAATTTTAATGTTAAATAATTATGAAAAATCATTTTGAATATTTACAATTTTATTTTCAAATTTAGTTATTAATTTCAAATTTATTTTTAAGTTTATTTGATTTTCTCAAATTTAATCCCATCTCATTTTCAGAAATACATATTTCTAAATACTTATCTATAATTATATCATTAAATATATTTCAAACCCTTTTTCATTTTATAAATATATTTAAATAATTCTTCTATTTTCAAAAATATTTAATATTTTTCAGAATATAAACATAAAAATTATTTCAACAATTTCCAGATTTATTTTATAATTTTATTATGTATTTTTTTTGTTCAATTATTAAATTTCTCTTCTTTCTTTCTTTCTTTTTTTTTTTTTTTTTTTTGAAAAGGGCCAGCCCACAAACAGGCCCTAGTGGCCTGTTGCTTGTAAAAGCAACAGGCCAGGGTCTGTTGCACATGCAACAGACCCGGCTGCAACGGCCCGGAGGTGGGGTGGCTCCGGCCACCCCATAAAAAAATGCATATACACCTCCTATTTTTCAGATTTACAGAAATAGCCCCAAATAAAATATAAAAATCGTTTTATAACCCAAAACATTCACAAATTTTAAATCTTTCATGAAAAATTTATAGATCTATAATGTAACATATTCTTTTGTAATTTTACACATGTAATTTTTGGAAATAACATACTTTTTTTTTTTTTTTTTTCAAAAATCCCAAAAACATTATTTCATGGAGAAACTCATAGATCTATTAAAAAATCCAACAAAATCAACTATCAATAAGAAACATTCACGTATCAATATCCCAAATCAATGCATCTTTGACATTACACACAAAATAGAAACTTAAATAACTTGATCTAAGGTGTTTTAAACATACTAAAATATTTTTAGGAGCAAAAGGCTAGGGTTTCTAAGGTTGGGTAAAAAAAAAAAAATAAACCATCAAGAGAAAGCATAAGGAGGAGTTACCGAAACTTGAACTCCTCCAAACACGGTGGCAACGTGGCGGCGTACTGGTGGCGGTCCGGCAGTGGCTGGTGGTCCTCCGGCGGCTTCACGGTGGTGATGGTGGCCTCTACTCTCCCTTCACTCCTCCACTTTCTAACTTTCTCACACTAACTTTCACCTCTTCTCACACACTCTTTTTTTTTTTCTCTAATTCTAACTTAACGATGAACTCTAAGGTGTAAATGTGTGGAGAGAAATCTGAAAATGAAGAGAAAGGTGTTTAAATACACCTTGGGAAGATGGGAGATATCATTACTCCCCAAGAAACAAGCCAATGCATGTCCATCTTGGATAGAGAAGTTTCTCTAACCAAGAGGCATGCTTGGCCACCCCTAGGGCTGGCTAGGAGAGCTATAAAGACTCTCCTATCAGCTGCAATCAAGTATGGGGGTCGGATTTTGCACTTTGCCCCCCGAAGTTTCGGTAAAGTGCATTTTTGCCCCAAAAATTATTTATTTTGCACAATTAAGTCCAAATATATTTCAAAAGAGGTATATTATTATTTTAAAGTATTTTTGTGTTTCTAAATCATTTTAAAGTTAATAAGAACATAGGAGATAATTTAATTGTACATTTGAATACAAAGTAGCACTTAATTTTGAAAATAAGATATAACACATACAAATTGGATTAAAAATTCAATAAAATACAATTGAAAATCCCTGAAAATTACGGGGCGTTACAATGCAGATGTTAGAGAAGGACTTGGCCTAGACAATAGAGCCGTTTGAATTGCGAACAATGACAGCCCCAACTGCATAACTGTCTTTGAAAGATGAATCATCGGCTCCTTCGCTTGAGCTATCGCCCCGTTGTTGTTACAGAAGACTACTACAGGCTCTGCAATGCAAGGAACTACATCCAACTCTTGGATGAAGTTTCTCATCCAAACACTCTCTTTTGCTGCATCCGATGCTGCAATATATTCTGCTTCAATGGTTGAGTCGGCAGTGGTGGACTGTTTGGAACTTTTCCAACTCACCGCTGCGCCATTGAGGCGGAATATGTATCCAGAATTGGATTTGTAATCATCCACGTCAGACTGGAAACTTGAATCAGTGAATCCTTCAAGTTTCAATTCTCCAATACCACCGTAGACCAAAAACATATCCTTAGTCCTTCGCAAGTACTTAAGGATTGCTTTAACGGCAGTCCAGTGCTCTTCGCCTGGATTCGACTGATAGCGGCTCGTTACACTAAGAGCGTGTGCTATGTCTGGTCTAGTACACAACATCGCATACATTATGATCCCTATAGCAGAGGCATAAGGTATGAGAGACATTTTCTTCTTTTCTTCGTCAGTTGTAGGGCACATCGACTTGGAAAGAGAGATTCCATGTCTCATTGGAAGCGATCCTCTCTTGGATTCTTCCATATTGAATCTCTTCAATATAGTGTTGAAATACTGAGATTGGGAGAGTCCCAACATCTTCTTCGATCTATCCCTATAGATACGTATCCCCAATACGTAAGATGCCTCTCCTAAATCTTTCATGGAGAACTGCGCGGATAACCACGCTTTCGTCTGCGCTAACATTCTGATATCGTCCCCGATCAACAGAATATCATCGACGTATAAAACTATGAATTGTACCGAACTCCCACTATTCTTCTTGTACACACAAGGCTCAAATACATTTTTGATGAAGCCAAAAGCTTTGACTGTCTCATCAAATCGTATGTTCCAGGTTCGGGACGCCTGTTTGAGGCCATAAATTGACCTTTGAAGTTTGCACACCTTGTGCTCGCTTCCTTTGGACGCAAAGCCTTCGGGCTGTTGCATAAAGATCTCCTTGTCAATGTCTCCATTGAGAAAGGCGGTCTTTACGTCCATTTGCCATATTTCGTAGTCGTACCACGCATAGTTGTTTGAGGCGCAAGGCGAGGCGAGGCGAGGCGAAAAGCGCGGGCTTTTTGGGGATAAAGCGCATGTATATGAATTTTTCAATATATATCAAATTTTCAACAATAATTATAGAATTCAAGACTTTTAAAGACACTATAATAAACATATTTATCATGCAACATTCCAAAAACCAAATTCATAACTCAAAATAAATTTAAAGTTGCAATAGTCAAATACAAAATAGGGTTAGGGTTAGGGTTTTGAATTTCAACCCTTTTAGAGAGAGAAATCGGGGAGAGAGAATGTGTTGTTGCAAAATATGAATTTTATTGAAGTCAAATTAAGTTATTGACTTCAATTTTTTAAAAAAAAAAAAAAAAAAAAAACGTTTCCCCCGAAAAGCCCCGCCTTGGTGCGCCTCAAGGCGAGGCTATGGCGTCCAAGGCTTGGCCTTGGGCGCGCCTTTTGGTAACAAGCATGGCGAGGCGAGGCGAGGCGACGAGGGCTCGCCTCGCCTCGCCATGGGCAATGGCGCGCGCCTTGAGCGCTTTCTATAACTATGGTACCACGCGGCTATGGCTAAAAGTATCCGAATGGATTTCGACATCGCTACTGGATAAAAGGTTTCCTCATAGTCTATTCCAGGCCTTTGAGAATATCCTTTCGCCACTAGGCGAGCCTTATGGGTTATAACCTCTCCATTCATTCCTAGCTTACGCTTGAAGATCCATTTGCATCCTACAGGGACAGTTCACTCAGGTGGATCGACCAAGGTCCAAACCTTGTTGGAATGCATGGAATCCATTTCGGATTGCATGGCTTCGAGCCACGCACCCGATTCTATGTCAGACATAGCTTCTTCATAAGTCCTTGGATCAGTATCCAACTTATCGTTTTCGTGAATGAAACCAAATCTCTCTGGTTCTTTACGAATTCGATCAGACCTTCGAAGTATAGGTGTACTAGTAGGTTCAGTGAATTCAGGATCAGCTCCCACTATTTGTGAGGATGGGTCCGATTCTCGGACTTCATTGAGTTCTACGATTGTCCCATTTCTGTTGGTGAGGAAATCATCCTCTAAGAAGTGGGCATTCCTAGACACGAACGTATTACGTTCTTTAGGATCGTAGAACAAGTATCCAATGGATTCCTTTGGATACCCCACAAATTTGCACAAACTAGATCTACTATCCAGCTTATCTCCTTTCTTGTTCTTAACATAGGCGGGAGATCCCCATACTCGTAGATACGAATATACGGGTGCTTTACCATACCATTCTTGATGTGGTGTTGTTGGCACTGACTTTGAAGGTACTATGTTCAGTATCTTCGAAGCAGTTAATAGGGCTAAGCCCCAAAATGAAAAGGGAAGTTCAGTGAAGCTCATCATGGAACGAACCATGTCCAACAAAGTTCGATTCCTCCTTTCAGACACTCCATTGAGTTGGGGCGTCCTAGGGGGAGTTCGCTGAGCGAGAATCCCATTCTCTTTTAGATAATCGAGGAATTCTTGACTTAAGTATTCTCCTCCTCGATCAGATCGAAGTGCTTTAATACTATGTCCAAGTTGATTCTCTACTTCCATTCGAAACTCCTTGAACTTTTCAAAGTTTCGGATTTGTACTTCATCAAGTACACATATCCATAACGACTGAAGTCGTCAGTGAATGTTACGAAGTAGGAGTATCCTCCTCTTGCACTGACACTCAGTGGTCCACAAACGTCAGTATGGATCAAATCCAATGTTTGTTTGGTTCGCTCAGGATTCCCGGTGAAGGGTGATTTGGTCATCTTTCCTTTGAGACAAGATTCGCAAGTCGGAAGTTCATCTAAGTTCTGTATTTCAAGAGCCTTAGAGGAAACCAACTTTAGGATCCTACTCTTGGAGATATGTCCAAGTCTAGCGTGCCAAAGTTGTGGTGTGTGATTATCGTATTTTCTTTTTATTGATTGTATGTGCAAAACGTTGGAGTTTGTAGGTTCAAGGGAATAAAGACCATCCATCAAAGTACCACTAGCATAGATTAAACCATTTTTAATTATGCTCATAGATCCATTCATAATGGAAAAATTAAAACCATCATTATCTAATAGCGGAATAGAAATAATGTTCTTAATAATTGTTGGTACGTACAAACAGTCTTCTAAAAGTAAATTAAAATTCCCTATCACTAACTCCACGTCTCCTATAGCCTCTGCAGCAACTCTTGCTCCGTTTCCAAAACGCAGGATCCTATCCCTGGGCTTAAGTGTTCTTACTGCTCCCATCACCTGCAAATCATTGCAGATATGAGAACCCGCTGCGGTGTCTAACACCCAAGATGCACAGTTAATAGAAATATTAACTTCAACCAAGAAAATACCTTTGGCTACCATTTTCAGGTAGTCGGGGCAGTTCCTTTTCCAGTGCCCTGCTTTCTTGCAGTGGAAGCATTCGTCTTCTGGGCTTTTGCGCTTTTTCTCGACAACCTTGGTGACTGATTTAGAAGAGAACACCTTCTTCTTCTTTTTACCTTTCTTGGGCTTTGCAGCCTTCGATTGGTGAGCAATCATCACGTGTTTCTCTTTCTTGAGAGTGGCTTCTGCCGTAACCAACAGATTGGTCAGTTCGTGAAGAGCGAGATTTCTCTCTTCCATGTTGAAGTTCAACACGAACTGGTCGAACGAGCGAGGCAGAGTATGGAGGAGAAGATCAGTGCTAAGATCAGCTTGCAATTCTACTTCCAATCTCCCCAATTTTTCAATCAGGTTGATGAAACGCAGACAGTGATCCTTGACACTGCTTCCCTCAGCCATCTTGAGATTAAACAACTCCTTAGTGGCTGCGAACCTTTCGGTACGAGACCTTTCTCCAAACATCTGTTGGAGGTGGAGAAGTATATCTCTAGTAAGCGGTATACCAGCATGCTGTTTCTGCAGCTCATTTGACATTGAAGCTAACATGAGGCAGCGAACCTGAAGATCATCATCAACCCTTTTAGCATGGGCGGTTCGTTGTTCCTCAGTAGCTCGTGCTGCGGGTGCAGCAGGCATAGGCGTGTCGAGTACATAGCTCCGACGTTCGGAGTCGAGGACTATCCTCAAGTTTCTTAGCCAGTCGACAAAGTTTGACCCATTCAGTTTATTAGCGTCGAGGATGACAGATAATGGATTTTTAGACATTGTTCAATAAATATCTACAAATGGAAAGAAGACAACGTTTAGCTGACTGATCTATGCCTAATACTTATAATTAACGAATTTTGGTCTTGGTTTCGAAAAAGTTCTCCCACTATTTTGTCGAATCAATCACCCCTTTGATTGCTCGGGAAATCTTATTTCCTAGTAGGTCTTGACGTCCCAGCAGACATTAATTGCACCCACGACTCGTGGCCATACAATTAATTCTCCAGGTAGGTATACTTTTACCAATTGTTTCACTACACAACCTTCAAGCTATTTTGCCTCGGCTTTCTCACTTATCTAGCACTGCTACATCATAAGTGTTACTAATCGTTAAGTCGATCCCATCAATCATGATGAGCAACAGGCCCGGTCGTGAAATCCCCGTAACTGGTTATCGGTCGATATTCACATCCCGACCAGTCCTCACCCTTGTCTAGTTTAGTTAAAAACAGGAGTCAAGGAATTTTACGTATTGTCCCTTTCTTTGACTCGGGTGCCAGACTCTGGATCACCTCTATCAATAAGTAGACAACTCACGCTAGTTCCTATTGATGGAAGGCTTGGATCTTTAAAACTTCATTTTAAATGTACCCAATTTGACTTAATATTTAATTCGAGAGGGGGTTTGAAAGTTTGAAGTAACTCTCCTCGAGATCTCACCGCATAAGTTATGCTTTATCTTTTATTTACGATCTAGATTCTAGCGCGCATCACATACAAGCTAAATAAATAAATCGATAAATAAATTAAAACATACAAGCCTAGCATGCATACTACCACAATATGTTTTCGATCGGGAGCCTCCTATGTGGGCCATCATCGAGCCATGATGTTGGCCCAATTGGTCAATCTAAAGGGTTCTTAACGGACCTAGGCTATTAAAAAAATAACCATGCATACATGGCCTTCATTCCTTCTTGGGCTCCCACCTTGCTTGTAACGCGCCTCCATCCTAAACTATTTAAAACAGTAAAGCCCTATCTATTACAAAGGCTTCAAAGTGGCCCAAAAACTTAAGGCTCGCAGGCCCAATAAAAACCAAACAATAAATTAAACCAATCACATCTACCCTAGGGTCAAGGCTCGGCACGATCGAAAACCACGTAAACAGTTCACGTAGAGCAAGAAACAAGCAAATAACTTTTTACGTATTTCTTTCTTACTTTTAAAACTCCTTTTAAAAATAACATCCTATGATTCTTACTTTAGTCACTACTAATTATGACAAAATCAATTTTCGGGTAAAAAAAACAATTTTTCCGCATAAAATCAGATTTGGATCTTCAACTTTTGAAAATTGCAGTTCAGCCCCTCAACTCACGGAAATTGCACTTTTAACCCCAAAGATTTGAAAATTGCAAAACAGCCCCAATTTACAAATCGGCCAGAGGACAGAAAATTAAAATTTGAATCCAGAAAATTTTCAGTTTGGCAAACAGACCCCTGAACTTTCGGAAATTACAAAACAGTCCTTTAGTTTTCGGAAATTGCAAAAACGACCCAAAAATACGTACAGACCAGATTTGCAAAAACAGTCCAGATTTTCAAATATTTCTAGAAAACAGAAAATAAATTTCCAGCCCTTTATTTCACAAAATCGCGATTTGCATAAAAAGTCCTGAAGTTTCAAAAACTATAAATTTGCCCCAAATCTTAATATGCGATTTTACCCAATCAAAGATCATATCATAACAAGCAAGAATCATCACACAGAACATAACAATCACAAATATCCATATATTTATTTATGTTCAGGCCTTTTCGCATAATAGTAATGGAATTGGCTCTGATACCACTGTTGGGAATGCCCCGGTTGTCAAAACAACGAGAGTGCGGAATTTAAAATTTTTCCGAGGCACCCCAGCAGACCCAAGATATATTTTCCACCTTATGTATGCGAAAAGGTTGAATCAAACAATCTACAATAGATAAAGATGGAGATATGCGATTTACCTCGCTGCAGGCAAGGTGGTGGCAATCTCCGACTTTTTGCTGATTCACAACGAGTGATCCAATTGTCTCACCTCCAGAGTGTATCCACACCAATTGGATTGTAGCAACACCTTCTATTCACAGGCTACGAACTAGAGATAGAAGGCTGTCAACGGAGGAAGAAACAAATCTAGATTCAGATCTAGATCCAGCTATGGAAGACAGAGAGAGAAGGGGGCGGCGCTTGTGCAGGAGGCGGCTAGGGTGTAGGGGCGGCTAGGGTTTAATTTTCAGCTCTTGAAGATTAAGTGTTCAAGTGTATGGAAGAGTTGTGAGGAGATATCTATTTATAAGAGAAGAAACCTTCTCTTTGTAGATATCTCTTAAAGATCTTTTCCTTATCTTATAAGGAAATAAGATATACACATATATCTTCTTAGATCTTCCTTGTCATACAATAAAACAAACTCTCCCTTCTTATCCTTAGCCAGAAATCGCCCCACCCCTATCTTGCAAGGCTTCTTCTGGGCTTTTAATTAAAAGACCCATGTCTTGCAACTTAATTTAATTAACCATTAATTGAATCAGCCCAATTAATCCAATTAATTATTATCTCTCAATTAATTAACACTTTTTTTTAATATTTAATTAATTAGATCATCTAATTAATTATTCTTCCAATTGAATTAACACTTTAATTCATTTAATTGATTTAACTCCTTTAAATCAAATATTTCCTTCTAATTGACTGTCACTGTCCAATTGTATTGTGTGTGACCCTCTAGGTTCACCATCAATTGGCAGCAGGCCCACGAACCCTTCGTGATTTAATTTATGAGCAATTAAATGCTCCGATCAATTAAACCCTTTTAATTGACCACTCCAGAATTAATCTCCCTCATTAATTCAGGAGTACCCACACTTCATGGTCGATGTCTAGCCACAAGCCCATGAAGCCCAACTTCAGGTGAATTGATATTTGTGAACCTCACCTCTTATAATTGCCATGTACATACGGTCCTTCTATCGACTTAATTTCCCGATTGAGACCTAGAGTGTGTGAATTGATCGGCACCTCTAATTATCTCAATAACTATACTTTCTAATTCGGGATAATAATCCAGTGTGACTGCTAAATTTGGAAACCCCTTTCCAAATCCGTCACCGACCGTGATCACGGGTTTCTCGGATCTATTATCTAAGAATCGTATAGGAAATTCTCTCATCCATTGCGACGAGTCGGTAGATTCCATCTTGGTACTAACCACTCGCGTACACAACTATAGGCACCCAACTTAGGCACATTATGGTCAGGCTACGTGACCAGTACCTAAATCTAAGTACATATACCCATGCACCGAATTCGCCCTAGTACCTCAAGTCTAAGGACTAAATCGTACTCTATTATAAGTCTTGAGAAACATCCCACCACCGATATGCGTCATGCGCTTCCACAATGGGTTTCTCTGTTCGGGTCGTTCAATGCGTTCGATCCCCTATCGAACCACCTACTCATATGCACTGACATCAAATGTCTTGTTCATGAAACTCTACAAATTCACTCCATGTGAATCATGCATATTCATACAAGTCTTGGCGATTCCTTCGATACCCCGTCTCGTTCGGAATCTATGACTTGTAACGTGTTTTAAGATCACGACCTTTAGAGACTGTTTCATGATTGCACTCAATACCGAAGTGAATCGTCCCATAGTCGAATGTGATCTAAGGATTTCATCCAATCGCTTAAATGTTTTCGCGAGAGATGAATTTGGCCATTGTTTATTCTATACAGTTATAAATAAACGTGCGTATTATTCATAAGAATCAAAGATTGTTTATTACAGAACAGACCTAATACAAGCTAAAGTTAATTGGCTTGCTGGGCACTATCCCATCAATATTATTTTATGTGGGAGGATATTTTTATAAAAAAATAAATTCATTTTAATAAATAAGTGTTATTTGAAAACATCCCAGAAAAAGATAGGAGCAAAAAGGAAAAGGACGAATATATAATTAACTAAATTAAGTAATATTTAAAGAAATATGAAGGTAAGAGAATAGTTATAGAAAGAAGTGGAGCTTTTTTTTTTCATAGATTACCGTACAAGAAAATCAAAAGGTTATAATCAGTCAACATGGGGATAGCCCCCGTCACAAAAAATGGAAATGGGAAGGGAAGAAAGATCAAAAAAAGCAAAAGAGTTGTGTAGGCGAGCCCATTTAGACAAGTTATGGCCTAGCCAATTAAAATTCCTAGGTACAAATTTGAAACACCATTTAGGCAACTTGAACCAAAATTTCTTGATTTCACATATGAGGTTCTTAGAAGACCAATTTCGAGAGAGATTTGATGAAGGAGCATGGAGATAACATTGAGATCACATTCAAAAATAACTCGGTCCAAGGCAAGGTGGTCAAGAGATTGCACTGCTTCAAGGAGAGCCAAAGCTTCAGCAGATTCAACATCAATGCAAATGTTAGAGAAGGACTTGGCCTAGACAATAGAGCCGTTTGAATTGCGAACAATGACAGCCCCAATTGCGGAACTGTCTTTGAAAGATGAATCAGCGCTTTCTTAAGCCAAACTAAAGGTGGCTTGATCCAGCTGCATCTGAGAGAGCCTATCTTGGCAAAGAGTTTCTTGAAGAATCGAGCATTCCAATGATCTAAAGATTTTTTATGGATGGAGTTGAGGAGAGCCGAAAAGCTCAAAATGTTCTATGATCATGAATGATTGAGTGCTGCCAGATTGAGGCCATGGTTTTGACATAAAAAATGATGAATTCTTCTCTCGAGTCATCGAAAGGGAGAAGGGTGGACTTGCAATCCGGACGAAGAGATATCCGATTTGTAAAAGAGGTGAGAAACTGAAGAAAGTCTCAAGCACCATTTGGAGCAAAACCAAATTCTTTTAGAAAATGGACAATGCAAAAAGATGTGGTCAAGGTCCACTTTTTTAAAGTTTAAATGGCTGGTTTGTTGGGTTTGATTGCCATAAAATAAAAGATTTTAGGGGTAACTATCAAATAGTGATAGTTCAAGGGTTGTAAGTGCAAATAACCATTTTCCCCCAGACGACAATATGGCAATTAGCAAATAAAAAAGCCCCGTTGGAATAATGCAACAATATGGCAAATAACAAAAGTGGTTGCATATGTCATTTTAGCTTGTTTTTTACCTCAATTCTCCCAATTAGAATTGCCAAAAAAGCCATTTCCACAATAATTTATTACTGTGACATGTGAGTGCAATTGGAAGCTCAAAGAACAGTGTAATTGCAAATTTACTCCCCAACACAAAAATTCACTGTAATAGTTAACGTTGCACTGCACAAATTCTCTCTGTCCGTGTCTGCTCAGTTCTCAAATCTCAATGAACCCCAACGGTCGCATTTCCTCCGTATAAAAAAACCGCTAACCAAATGTGAAAACTCAACAAAAACTTAAAGGCTACAACTTTCACCCTTTCCACTTCCAAACTGTCTCCCAATTAAATGGGTTCATCAATCTTGTGGTGGATCCTTAGTTTATGTTTATTTTCGCTCATTTCCACTTTCGCGGCGGCCCAAGGCGGCGGCGGCGGTGGCGGAGGAGGAGGTGGGGCTAGGGAGCTGTGGTGCGTCTCTATGAACAACGCAGAGGACGCCGCCCTGCAATCTGCCATCGATTGGGCTTGTGGGCCTGGAGGAGCCGACTGTGGGCCCATCCAGAAAGGCGGGCCGTGTTACGACCCTTCGGATCTTGGGCGTACGGCGTCGTATGCGTTCAATGATTATTACCGCAAGCATTCCTCTTCTGATGACAGCTGTAGTTTTAGCAACACTGCTGCTCTCACTTCTATCAACCCTAGTAAGCAAAACCACAATTTTTGCTTAGTTAACCCCTCATTTCTTGATTAGATTTTAATTATTTAACTAATTATTTTTTTAATCTGGTTTTACTTGTTTTCCAGGTCACGATAATTGCAAAATTCCATCCAGGTAATTAGTTAATTTGAGAAGTTTGAATCTTGATGGATTTCATTTCACTCTTGATTAATTGTTTTTTTTTTTTTTTGAATTTATTGATTATTAAGACTTCCTCATTTTACCCATTAACAAAATGTGTAGTATAAGAAGTAATTTACTTCTTGATATGCTTTGCTAGATATATATATATAGCTCCAAGAGAAAATGGTCAAGAATAATTGATTGTTATTTGCAATTTTTTTTATTTGAAAACATTTATTACCATACAATGTTACAATGGGTAAAACTTACAGGTATAGGGCTCGAATTTCACAGGAAAAGTGGTATTTTATTTGTCTAGTTTTGTACTAGTCTTGTTAGGTGGTTTATCTTTGTACTTAGCTATTAGTTAATTATATTTACAACTTGTTTACTTAAAAAATGTCACAATGGGTGTGGAAATTTTCAATTGGTTTGGTACTTATGTGCTCATATCGTGTGGATCGTCTTCTAATTGGATCATCTCACTCCTTTTATGCATAAATTGTCAATTGTTAAATTGGTTTTAATGTTGGTGGTGCAGTCTAATCACAAGCAATGGGAACCCGAGTGGGGGGTCGGTGCCCGTGGGTTCGGATAGTGCAGATCTGAGCAGCAATAGTTCAATAGCTCACCATTGGAGTTGGGGATTAATTAACAGTTACCTTTTCTTTGTGATCTTACTATTATTCTGATTAATGGAGGTGGGTTTATTATTAATTACACGCATTGTATGTAACTAGAAGTTAGCAAAAGCTAAGGCTTTTTGTTGAAAATGGTAGATGGATGTAATATTACACAATATATGCTACAATTTATGCTATGTGCAGCTCTATTGCACCATTGTTATAAGTTATCTTAGATTCTAAGCTGTTTGTGAAGTACATACATATTATTTATTTGAACATTCTGCATTATGATCATTGTTGCAATTTTTGCTTGAAGAAGCACAGAATTAAGCAACAAGATAATGAGACTAGCTAGTTTATTCTAGACTGGTTTGATTTTCTTTTAGAAGCAAATATCTTCAATTTATTAAGTTCAAGGACTTGTTTACAAGTAAATGATGCAGGAACATCTTCATCCATTTGCATCCACCCAAATCAACACACTTTTAAAGGAGAAGTTACATAAGCAAGGAAGTAAAAAAAAAAAAAAAAAAAAATCAGATTTTGAGTCTATTAGGGGATAAAGTTGGCATGGTTGGAAATTTATTCGAGTAGAAGAACCCGTCTTTCATAGACCAGGAACCAAATCATGCAAATACGTTTAGTGGAAAGCATTGATTGTGTTCATTGATTTTGAGTCTATATAATGTTTGTTTTTTAATAAAGTATTGAATTATAAAAAAAAAAGCTTATATAAGATTTTTCCTTTATTTAATTACTGCATTTATTCATAGCTTTGTAGTACCTCTAATGTCTAATAATGTTTAATTAATAAGAACTCCCTCTATTCCTAATACATGTTTTAGTTAAAAAAATATATATATATTCTTAAATACTTGTCGTTTTAGAAATTCAAGAGAGAACTAAATTCTTTTTTGATAATTTTACCCTTTCTCATTAATGATGAATATGGGAAGTTGCAGATTTTATGGTTTATTTTCAAGGATAATTTTGTACCATAATATTTTTTCTCTTAAAATTTAGGTAATTAATGGTTTCTTTCATCCTTGTGCAATAATCTCAAAAGAAGTATATTTAGTAATGGAGAGAATGCTAAGTGTCTTTTGAGAGTTCAAAGAACCTTCTAGAGCCAATCAATGTCATGAATATCATTAATATATATTGTTCTAGAGCCAATCAATTCAAGAATTTTCCTATGTTGAACGGTTGTTCCAACTAAAAATCTGCACTGACAAATAATATTGAAGTATTTAGGCTTTGTTCTTGCATAACCATATCTTTTTGGTGGATTTTTTCGAATGATAGGCCTATTTGATCATCAAGACTATTTGCTTATGTTCAAGAATATATATATTCACTAATCAACTTATATAAATCTATTAATTGATGCAAAATATGGTTGTTCAAGATCAAATATTATGAGGTTATAATGTTGGAAATATGTGAATTCGCACGTAAAATTTTGTACCATGATTTGTATCAAAATATCCGTATAATGATTTGATAGTTAAGGACAACTCTACAAGTTAAATACTACAAAGAAATCTGGCAAAATTGCAGAAAACGTTCCAAACTAATCAGTGATTTTGAGTTTTCGTTCCAAACATCCGTAATTTAATCTTTTTTTGGAATATAGTCCCACCGTTAATTATGAGACGCAAATTGTGCATGTGTCTGTTAAATTGCCACATGGCTGCTTACGTGTCATGACATGGCCAATTTTAGCATGAACAATTATACAATATGCAGAATTCATCCCAAACTAATTACAAGATTGAACTTCATTTCCATTAAATTAGAAATCTAATATTGGGACTAAATTCATGCAAAATATAAATTACGGAATGAAATTCGGCGAGTTGATATAGTTTGGGACGAAAAACCAAAATTAGTAATTAGTTTGGAACAATATTCCCAAAAAAATATTAAATTACGGGACAAAATTCGATGAGGTGATATAGTTCAGGACGAAAATCCAAAATCACTAATTAATTTGGGACGTTTCTGCAATTTTGCCAAAAAATCTTGTTTCAAATGATGAAAATATTGGGATACTGATTTCCCAGAACTCATTCTAATTTTTGTGTTATCGAATTATATTTTTGGGTTTTTCATGAAAGGGTTTAATCTTTTTGGAGAAGGTCATTTCCATTAAATTAGAAATTTAATATGGGACTAAATTCATGCAAAATATGAATTACAGGACGAAATTTGGCAACTTGATATAGTTTGGTATGGAAAACCAAAATTAGTAATTAGTTTGGGACAATATTTCCAAAAAAATATTAAATTACGAGACAAAATTCGATGAGGTGATATAGTTCGGGACGAAAATCCAAAATTACTAATTAGTTTATTGACGTTTTCTGTAATTTTATCAAGAAATCTTGTCTCAAAAGTTGAAAATATTGGGATCCTGATTTCCCAAAACTCATTCTAATTTTTGTGTTCTTGAATTATTTTTTTGAGTTTTTCAAAGGGTTTAATATCTTTTGAGGCGTGTCAGATATATTAAATGAGTATCTCACCCAACAGAGATTCGAACTTAAATTTACTACTTTATAGTGACTAGTTCTTTCCATTAAAACCAATCACTAATTGATTATTTGTTGCGATTTGCCGGGGTACTTCTTGCAAGTAAATAGGTAGAAATGGAAAATATAGTGAGAATACCAGGCAAGCTAGGTATCATATGGGCCTAATCCAGGTATCATATGGGCCTAATCTGGGCCTCAAGCTTTAGAACTTGGGACTTCTAGATTTTAAAATAGGAAAGGAATTGTAAATTTTAATTTTTTGAAAATTCAGGACTGAATTGCAATTATAGGTTTTTCGAAAATTTGGGGTTAAATTATAATTTTTGAAAGTATTCAATGTGGACTTTCTTTTTAATTGGATTTCAAATGACTAGGTTTTAGGAAGAAATTTAAATCCACTTAAAATTGAGCTGAAATTCATTGGACTAAAATACAGAATTTCAAATGAATGAATTTAAATTTTATATTCAAATAGTCTGATGAATTTGGAAAGGAAGTTCAAATCCATCCAGCCCAAATCAATCCATCAAAATGGACCCTTAGAGTTTCATGCATTCATATATTCAATCTAAAATCAAAACTAATCAAATATTATTTGTAGGGTATATTTTGATGTCTCAGCATTTGAAACTTCTCGAAATAACATTTTTGAAATATAAAAAAAAAAGGTAATGAAGAAATTACTAAATTAAAGAAAATAAGAGAGTGGTTACTATAAACAAATTTCGAAATTGTACTTTATTTTTGTTTCCGTTGATCCAAAAACTGAAACATTTTCAAAGTTTTTGACGGAAATAATGAATTTTTAATTTATGCAATCAATTATATAATAGAAAATATTCGTTATTTATTTACAACATTAATGTGAAATGAAAGAAGAAAAGTGGAAAAATACTTGGGATGTTGATGGCTGTCGGGAAATGGTCAATTAGCGTTACCGTGTGCACTTCGTGTACCTTCTGGAGAAGAAGACTTTCGCAGATTCGTGTCATTTATTCCATTAAATTATTCATTATCCTTTTTTTAATTTTCTGATGATTTAAAATAATTGTCTAAGCTATTTAGATATTTTGACTCGAGCTCGATTGATGAAAACTAGTTTGAACACAACTCGCTACTGTAACAAAATCTTTTTGAGCAATATTGCATATTTGATACTTTTTGAAATTTGATGAAATTTTATTTATTAAGTATTAGAAAACATATGTAAAAGTATCAAATTAATGAAACTCCATAAATTGTTTTCGGCTTGATAAAGTCTGCAAGGGAACTTATTTAGTAACTAAATTAAATTTAACCACAATTTCATTGAAAAAATCAAATCAGACTTATATATATATACCAAATCAAAGATAGTAAAAGATGGGGACATTGCAAGTAAGAGTTGATGTGATGCTTAATTTAGTGAAATTTGATAATTTATTATCTCATAAAATCGGATTCCAAGATCTCATGAACCGGAAAATAACCAGCTTAAAAGTTCTTGAAATTATAATTATTTTAACTTATTTGTGTCAATGAGTTTGTAGCCTGTTGGTAAGGCTGATGCCTTATGACTACGAGGTCATGTGGATTACGTAATGATGTAATTTGTATCTCTCCAAAAAATTAAATTTTATAATTGCCAAAGAATATATATAAGTTTTGGATAAAGTTGATCTAAAACGTGACGTTTTTAATATATTTCACGTCCGCCCTAAAAAATAGTGCATAAATTAATAGTGCTATATTATTAATTTATGTTAAATGATAATTTTAAATTAATAAAATCACAATAATAAAATGTTTAGGATGTCTTTAAAAGTTGAAGTAATTAAGTTTATTATTATTATTATTATTATTATTATTATTATTTGTTTTTTTTTTCAAAAACGATCTCAAACATCAAGGCTCTATTTGGATTGGTTTTGACTCGGTTTAAAAAAAATGGTTTGAGTGGTTTCGATAAAACCTTTGAGATCTCATTTGGATGGGTTTTGGCTGTTGGGTTTTGTGATTTGAATAAGTTGAAACCCCACTTGAATTGAGTTTGAATGTTGAAGTTTAGGGGAAAAAGTAGGTGGTAGGTGTCAAATAAATGTTTTTTAGTGAGATTTAGGGAAAAAAATAGGTGATAGGTGTCAAATCGAATGTTTTATAGATTTGAAGAATTTGAATTTGAGTTTCTGAATAGGTTTTTGATGGTTTTATGAGGTGGCCAAAATTTATTTAAAAAAGTTTTGACTCAATCTCACGAAACCCACGAGACCAGGCCAAAACCCATCCACATACACCCCAAGTCAACGAATTGATATATACATTGGAGATGCAGTTCTATAATTCACATGGTGCATGCGCCACCCTATATATCTAGGAATTGAAATTTTTGTGCAGGCCAATTAATTTATTTATCACGCGCTGATTATTAGGTTACCAAACTCGAGAATATTTTCCACCATCAATCAATAAATTACTCGCTTGTGAATAATTTCTCTGAATAAGAAAATTATCCAAACCGACTTGATTACATAATTGAATGATTATATAATTTGCAAATATGATAGAAGTTAGTGCAGTACACTAATAAAAATAAATAATTTCTTAAAATTTGAAGTAGTGAAATTTCCAAAATTCAATTTTCATCATGCATGGTTAGAAATTACACCACATGCATCATATAATCACTATAGAATAATTTTTTTACTAAATCACAAAATAGATGTCTTATAATATATTCTAAACTGGAATTAATCATATGCATTTAATTTAATTACCTTGTACAAACAGAAAGAGATGGCGCATAACGTGTCTCGCGATATATCAAAATGGATTAAGCCAAATCTAAAACCTCAAAAAATATATCAAATTATTGTCTCTCAAGATCACACGAGCCACCATCTTGTCCACAAGATTGAGCAACTTGAATCCTCCTAGAAGATCTTTCCCAACTAAGAATCCTTCTAAACGAACTCAATCTCGAGCTTGATGATCCACTAATCTTCGCCGAAAATTGGGCCCCACCACCACCGTCCGACACACCCTCAATTGGCGGAGCCGAGGGCGGCACTCCAACGGAAATCGCCACTCCCTCCCGTGGCTCCGTCACGAGCCTCGGCTCCGCCTCCGTGCGACAATTAGGACAAGTCGAATTCGTGCCTAACCATTGATCAATGCAATTTGCATGAAAAGTGTGCTTGCAATTAGGCAAAGTCCTAACCATTTCACCATCTTGTAATGTACTCAAACAAACCGCACATTCGATGTGGGACATTTCATTGCTATTGTCCACAAGATTAGTTTGTTTGAACATGAATACAGGCAAGGCGGTGATGATGGATGGGTCGAGGCCGGTCACCGGTGGCTCGGTGGTGGGGCTTGTGGCGAAGCCGAGGTGGCGAAGGGCGGCTTGACGACGGGCTTGGCGGCGGAACATGAATCGTGCGTATATGTGAAGGATTGTGACGAGTACTACTATAAATGATAGTGAAATTATGGCGGTTACCATTATTCTACTATTGATATCGTACCTGTTTTCTCTACGGAAAAATGTTCTACGATCATCATCGTCGTCCATGGTGAATGAAATGATTTAATTCTTTGTTCTATTGGACTTGTATTTTTGGGTATGAAGAGAATGGCGAAACAAAGGTTTTCTCAGATTTATAGGAGTAAATTAAAAAGTGAGGTCAAGATGTGTGTTTATAACATGTAGAGTGGACTCTGGACCTTTGGTTTGATTTTCACTAGTGGGTTTTTCTTTCTAGTTTAATAGTTGTATTTGGTAGTTGTTGTTTTTTTTTAATAATTTGATTGCAATTGAATAGATTTCTAATTTAGATATATTGATGTAATGATATAACTATTGTTTCACTAAAAATAAATGGAGTTTCGACGTGGGAATTTTTTTATTCTATTGAAATGAATTATTTTAACTGCAAAATTAAAATACTTTACCCTAACTTGTGCAGTTGTGTCTGGCCGAGGAAGTATTTCTTTGATTCGAAATTTTGAATCTAAACAGACGTGTAGATATTTTGTTGGAAGTAGTTATACCTTAGACAGTACACAGAATCATTAAAAACTTTATAATTTATTTCGTAGTTTTAATTCGTTTAAATGTTCTCATACGTTTAAAGAAAATAACTCTCTTGCTCATGCTCTAGCAAATGTAGCTTTTAGTACTGTCCCCCCATTTCCGAACTTCCTTAGTTTATTATTGATATTGTAAATGATGATTTAGCTTATTAATGAAAGTTGTCGCGTGGATTTCCAAAAAAAAGAAAAAAACTTTATTATTCTATTAGACTTCAACTTGATAAGTTAAAACATTACAAAAATATTTACGAAAAAAATCAAATCTTTCGAGTTGGCCTGCGTTCGACACAATTATAATCTTCTTCTAGGTCTTTTTTTTTTGAGGGAATCTTCTAGGTCGATAGTATATTTAAATCATTCTAAAATACTTTATCAATTTTAATACGAAAATAAAATTAAACTTAAAAGAATTAATATGATAAATTACTCCCTTTAATTTAAAGACGCGTGTGTTGTGTGAATCAAACAATTAACTTATTTCAAGGGGTTGACTGAGGAATACTGACTTTCGGACAAGTGACTCTTGTGATTTTTCTCATGTTGGTGGGGTCTTGGGACAAAAGTTTCAACATTAAATAATTTTTGACTAAAGAAGTTTCGTAATATTGAAGAAGAGGAATTAAATGGGTGACAAATTCCTCTATTCTATTAGAATAAGTTGATCATATTTAATTGATCGATTCAAACCAAAATGTGTCATGCGTGTATTGTTACCACGTACGAAATGAAGTCAACTATGTACTTAAAATAGAAAAATATTTCTCAGTAAGAGCTATTTGGTTGTTTATCTAGTTAGGAAAAATATGTATTATATTATATGTGGAATTACATGAAAAAATGGAAATTAGGGGCGTAAAAGTAAATGCATCAAGAAGTGTCGAATAACGTATCGTTTAAGTTTGACTTGAATTTTTTACCATGTTTAAAATTGTGTTAGAATTTAATTTGATTGTTAAATGAATCAAGTTCAAACGAGTTTTAATCTGCCGCACACGTCAAACAAGAGTAGCTTAATTATAAAATAAAATTGCAAAAATGATCCTGTAACTGCTGGCTGACAAAGTTTTTTTCGAGTTGGCAATTAAGTCTTGTAACTAAAATAATTTTATGATTTAGTCCTATTACGTCTCAGTTTGGGGTTTTCTACTATCGTGTCCGCAAAGTCACATGCCCCTTCTACGTGGAAAATTAATCTAGGTCTATATAGGGGAAATTGTGAAAATGGTCCCATAACTAAAGTTAGCTAGCAAAAAAATCCTTCAAAATTTTGATCTGACAATTTAGTCTTGTAACTAAGTTAATTTGACAATTTAGTCCTATTAACTCATGGTGATTAAATCAAATATAAACTATTATTAATGTTACCTACTGAAATAAACATAATGTTTATACACTTTTTTTTTTGAGGAACAATGTTTATACACATATTAGGTCCATGTATTTCGAATTGCACATCTTATTAAACAAATTAGATATATAAAATCATTAATAAGCGAATAAAAATTCTAATAAATGTCTTCAATCTAATTCGAAGTACAAATGTACAATCAATTTGATTGGCCGCCCTAAATATTTTCGGATATCCCTCTCTTTTATTTACCGGCTTTAGGATGTTGAAATTACAAAACTATCCTGATATAAAATAACTATATTTTTATGTTTTAAGGTTCATTTTTCATTTAGTATTTGGAAAAATATGAAACAATTCAGCTTAAGAAGTCGGTCTTATATTTCCATGTGGACGGTTGCAAAACCGGTAAAGAACATGTGCTACATGGTTTGAAAAGTATCATTATTTCTTATTTTCTCGACTTAAAGATAGGTCTCCCCATTTGTATAAGAAATTTCTGCAGTTTCACATTTCGGCATATTTATTCAGTCATTCTTGCTTACTTTATTTGCTTTACTCCCGTATATAAGCTGGCAATTTAGTCATTCTTGAGGGTAAATGCAAAATACTCCCATGTGTTATGCTAAATCTGTAAGAAATTACCCTGTAAAATTTTTATTGCGCCAAACTTTCTTGTATTTTCTAAAACCCTGCAAAAAACACCCAATTTATAAAGATAGGTCATTTTGGATCGACATATTTCAAGAAACCATTTTTAAAATACTTCAAGTTGGTCCCTACAACTTTACGTGATATATTTTTGAAATTATTTCTCGAAATATGTCGATCCAAAATGACCTATTTTTTACACATTGGGTGTTTTTTGCAGGGTTTTAAAAAACACAAGGAAGTTTGACGCAATAAAAATTTCACAGGGTAATTTTTTGCAAGTTTAACATAACACAGGAGAGTATCTTATATTTTCCCCAATAAAATTAGTAAAATGCATTTTCATCAAAATGAAATTTATTAGGGTCACCACTTGCTAGTACTGGCGTACAAGTTGGGGAATCCATTTGTTGGACTATATCTTCAAGATAAATTATTTTCATGAGGCTCCATGACCAGGAGGTCCTGGGTTCAACTCCCACGAATGTGGGTATTTTCTCTAGTTTCATACTAGTCTTTCTCTAGTTTAATACTAGTAATTAGTTTACTTTGATATCATTGTAATAGTTTCGATTCGATATAGTGTTTGATGTAACGATGTATTCACCATCTCAAAAAAAAAAAAAAAAAAATAAGGAGTCAAGGCATGAGCTCGAGATGCGTGTGTGTTTTCATATTTTAGTCTTCCTTTTTGTCCGAAATGTAAATTTAAGAAAAATTTCATCAAAGTAGACAAGTATGTCGTTACGATATGAGAGAATTAATTATCCATTTCTCAAAAGCACATTAGAAAATGTTTTTCGAGAAAATTTGAAGTTTCTTAAGCCAAAATTCCGTGGATTTAATCATCAATTACTTTGGACCCTTATATGTTTTCTTTTAGTCTTCTTCAATTTTGATAAATTACTCCTATCTAGTTAAACTCGTACTATATATAGGGAGATAATGACTTGTTCTTTGTACTCTCGTTTTTTTAAATGTGGTTCTTCAAAAAAAATTTTTTTTTTTTAATTTACTAGACTGTGTATTTACAGCTCGGACCGAAGAATGCAAAATGATATAAGTCCTCTCCAGTGTAATGTCTTCAGTAGGATTCGAAGTCTTCAGTAGGATTCGAACTTGAGTCTCGCCTCTAGGGATCGCAAATCACTACCACTTGACCTATTCAAAAAACTTTTAGCTTAGGTTAATTGCTTTTAAGTTTCATTAAATATGCTTTCCCTAATTTCCTTTGAGTTTAATTGTCGTTTTGCCCTCGAAATATTGTCATTTGTCATTTTAGTGCAGTAATTTCATCTTAAATAATGAGTAACAATATTGGGGGAAAATGCAAGATACTCCCCTGTGTTATGCTAAACCTGCAAAAACTACCCTGTGAAATTTTTATTGTGCCAAACTTCCTTGTGTTTTTAAAAACCCTGTAAAAAACACCTAATTTGTAAAAAATAGGTCGTTTTGGATCTATATATTTCAAGAAATAATTTCAAAAATATATCACGTGAAGTTGTAGGGACCAACTTGAAGTATTTTAAAAATGATTTCTTGAAATATATCGATCCAAAACGATCTATTTTTATAAATTGGATGTTTTTTTCAGGGTTTTTAAAAACACAAGGAAGTTTGACGCAATAAAATTTCACAGATAATTTCTTGCAGGTTTAGCATAATATAGGGGAGTATTTTGCATTTACCCCCAATATTGGGATAAACTAGAGTCGCTTGATTACATCAAAAATTATTTTCCTTAGTTGTTCATCATTCTATTGTGCCGCTCAGCGCTTAAGGGAACACTAAATTAGGACGCTTCTAACAACTATGTTTATAACTTAATTAGATTATATGAAAATCAAATAACTTAATTTATATTGAATCTATTTGTTTTAAAAAAAAAAATTAGTCAGACCATATCAACTGAAATTCGTCTAATCAAATAATTAATGAAATTCTCCTCACGTACCACAGCAAAAGCATGATATATTTATTTATGCAATTCGATGTCAAAACAGCGTAATTTGTGTCAACATGTCTGAGTCTAGATTCTCTTTTTTTTTTTTTTTCATAATTAATATTCCTAACTTAGTTCCCTCCCCTCCAAAATTTCACATAAATTTCAAATTTTCATTTTTCACCAACTTTTTTCAAGGTCCCTCCTAAACTTTAAAACCAAAATCCACTTATTTCATTTTTCCATATTTTTCATTCATAATCTTCCCTCCTCCTATTAAATTTATTCAAAGGAAACAATCCCTCCAGAATTAATTGAAACCTATCTACTACAAATAACCCTCTAATTAATTCACAACCCAAAATCATCTATCACATTTATTCCTCCTCATTATCAATGGAGTTGAAGAAGCTTTCTGTTCCAGAACATGAAAACAAAGAAAATATCCCACCATTTTCTTTTCCCAAAAAAAACAGCCAACCTTCAAAAAAATCAAAATGTAAGATTTCGAAGATGAATGAGTTAAGGTTGCCTTTAAGGGACATTACCAATCTTTACAAAGCAAATGAATTTAAGGATTTTAGGCTGATGTCCTCTGTTTCAATCTGCGGTGGCGTATCGGGCAATCGAAAGCGAAAGTCGACTGATGAGAGTTTGGAGCACATTTCTTGTTCCAAGATTTTGAGAAGAGATTTTAGATAGATTAAATCAATTTGATTTGGATTTACTTTCCATATACATAGATTTATTTCATTTTATATTTGGAAATGGCTGAGAAATTCTTTTGTCCGTTTTAATGATTTTTACATCAAATGTGAAAAAGAAAGTGAATATTGTGATTTCATATGATATGTGATTGGTTTATTGGATTTCAGTTTGATTGGTTGTAATTGAGATAGATTTGTTGATTTATTTTAGTGAAACTAGTAATATTACATTAATTATTACTATTACAAAATTTATTCGATTACTATTAAAGTGTAAAAATAAATCAACGATGAAGATAAGTATTAATTTAAAGAAATATTCAATTAAATTAGATTTCAACTCAAGGTCTCTCGATCTTGCGATCTCAACTCTTGTCATTAGACTACAAGCTCGTTGACTAATTTTCGATTCATTGAGAAACTCTTGAAATATTTCAAAAAAAGAATGAAAAAAACACCATTTTTTTCGTCTTTGTTGGGTTTAAGCTTATAGAGATGTTTCATGTTTGATAGGGAAGATGGGAGTAATTAAGACCTATATTAGATTGAATTGGTAGATGGAATATTATATTATCGAGTTTGATGAGATAATTAGTATCATATTTTGATGGGTTAAAATGTCATATAGGTTTAATAGGCTGGCCCAATGATTAGACATATAATATTGTAGTAGTAGAAGCTGGTTGGGCTGGCCCAATGATATCATAGCTTGACCCAATTTTACATCCTTTCTACCAATAAGCAAATTGTGCTGGATTGGTTTCAATTTGGCCCAAACAACCATAGTATACTATTATATATTAGCTGCCAACATGGAAGAGGTTTGATAGGTACCATTTCGATTTGGTCTTAAAAATAAGTTTGAGAGTTTTTGACGAAACTATCGAAACTTAATTTAAATAATAGTTTCAATGGAATATTGAGATAATGAAATATCAATAAAAAAAAAATTATAGTGGATTTGGAGACTTGATATATAATTTAGAATGGAGTTTGGTTGTAGGTGTTTGAAGTAGAAAAGTAAATGATACACTGATATGCGTTAAATCAATAATTTTACATGAGTTAAAAGTAATTCATAAATGTTGAATCAATAATTTTATGGGTTTTGATAAGTCTCGGTAAAGGACCAAAACATGATATTTGGGTCGAGACCTGCCCAAACCTATTCCCAAATAACCTTTACCACCAAGCATGAAATAGACTGGGCCAAACTATTTCCACAAATGACCGGAAGCCTCAACAAAGTGATAATCTTAGTGTCCAACTGACGACATAAATTGAAATGTGATATGATTCAAGACATTTGAAAGTCATGGGCCTGTTTGTTTGGAGTTTGGGAAAGTAGTTTGGGAGAGTAGTGGAGGTTTGTGAAATAATCTCGATTTGCGAAATGTTGTTTGTTTGGGTTTTGAGAGAGTGGTTTAAGAAATAAAGTAAGTATAAGTTTTTTTGAAAGAGTTGGGTTGTAGGTGTAAGATGTGTAAGACTTTATGTCAAATCATGTTTGTTATGTGAGATAAATTGTGTAAGAGATAGTTTATTTATGTCAAATCAAAGTAGAGTTTGTATATGTTTTGTTTAGATATAAGAAAATTGTTGTTTGTTTGGCTTTTGAGAGAGTAGTTTGAGAAAATTAATGGATGAAAAATTTATTTCCGAAAATAGAAAACATCTTTGTTTGGCATTTCCCAAACACGAAAAAATTATGTGAAGCGCCAAACAAACAGGCCCATGGGCTTGTTTACGCATTTGCTAATTAATTTTATTTTTAGAAATTCAATTTGTAATTAGTTGGGTAAATTAACTTCCTCTTAAATTATATTCATGGGTTGATATCATGAGTCACATATATGACCAGGATCCCATCTAGTCTTGATTTTTACTGGGTCGGTTTGAATACTTTAATTATTGAAAGTTAAAATTTTTTTTTTTTTAGTGGTCAATAAGGAGTTAATAAATAATTCACATCCAATAAGGTAAGATAAATTAACATTCTAATTCAATAAGGGAATAACCTTGAATCCTTGATATTATGATTATGCTCAAAAGTATATGTAGATATTGGAAACTATTTTTGATGCATCTAATTAAATAAAACAGTACAATTACCAAACTTTGAAAATATTAAGTTACTGAGTCGACTCAGTTCCGATTCTAACTCGGAACCAACCTTACCTAAACAACGACTATGCCATGACACGACCCAAACCAACCTTACCACCAATCATCCCATAATTAAATTGGCCTATGCGAGTTCGAGGACTTTTTGCATTTATATAGCAAATTATTCTATAGTTTTATGAGTTACGGCAAATTTACCCCTTGTGATATTCCTGTAAAAAATTTAAAGAAGCAATTTAACCCCTTCAGCCGGAGAGTGTAACTCACTTGCCGAAATTGAGAGTGTGCATGAAAAGTGTTTTGTACATAAGGGGGTAAATTGCCACATTTATCATAACACATGGTATAAATTGTCACATTTTTTATAATACAGGGGGTAACTATCACATTATGAAAATATAAGGGGGGTAAATTGTCACATATAAAAATATCAGGGAGACAATATGAAACTCCTATAAAATTACATGAGGTAAAATGATCTTTTTCAAATTACAGAAAGGTAAATTAAACATTATAAATATCACATAAGCTAAATTGTAATTATCTCATAGTTTTATGGTAGTGCATAAATGAGCTGCAGATAAAGCACTATAATTAAGTTGGAACTTTTGTTGCTTGTGTATTATGATAGACAAAGTTACCTATGCTATGCCCTTCATTTAATTTAATTTAAGACCAATAAAAGGTGAAACTATTATAACTAGAATAATCCAAAACATAGGATTGGGGTGAATGGTTTTCTTACCTGGATTCCTCGTACAAATTATTTGAAGTGAAAAAAAAAAAAAGAGAATTAATAAATATAACTAGCTACTGTTTTGGAACTTCTGGTCCAAAATTGCTAATGATGATATAAAGCTTAATTTAGACAAATCTTGACAAAGGCTCTTATGAATCTGGCTGCCGACCCATTTTATTAAACATAATGAAACGTTTAACATGTAGAAAGACAATGATTTAACAATATTTATATAATTATCATAACATTTTACAATATTATTTCTTATTACAAAAGTGACATTAAATATTTAACTACGTACACATCTACATGTGATATTTTCGTACATAGTGACTTCTATGTAAACTGACATATTTTAACATGTATAATGACTAGATGTAACATTATAAAATGTCACTGTAATAAAAAATTACTAAATTTAACAGTATAATGAACATTTATAATATGTGACATTTTTCGAAATTATGATTACCACTAATACCTATTTTCGTTGTAGAGATATAAGAATAATTGACTAATAGTTACTTTATTAAACTAATCCAAATGTATCTAGTATAGTTATATATAAGCACATGAATAACTTATATATCTTCCAATATATTCTCAAATAAAATAAAAAACTTATATTATATCTTCCATAACAAATGGGACCACAACGGTTTAAACAAAAATAGATCATTTAAGATGGCGACTCTTGGATGCTTAATAAGAAAAAGTTGGGAGCAAGATCCATCTCAAGGTCACCCTTTGAGCTTTTCAAACATCACAAATAGTTCACAAGGCCAAAATTTGCTGATTAGATAAACACTTTATAGCAATAAAAAAATGCAGATGCAGTACTTACAGAATCTTTCTAAATTTAAAGGGTACTAGGTAAAAGGTACTAGATTCAATTTTTTGTCATAAAAACATGCAATGAATTGGATAGCTCATACCTCGTCATACATTGGCTACATCTTGTTATAAATACTCTATGCTTATGAATTATATGATCATTGAGTTTGATCAACACATACAATATAGTACTTTTAGCACAATGTGTTTCTACAAATTCTTCTTGTTTTTTATATTACTATCGACAATGGTAGTGAAATTCGAAGCTCGACCACTCGAAAAATTCTCTCAGAAAAGGATGATAGTTGTGGAATCTTTTCGTGGTTTTTTCCACAAAAAAATGTTACTTGAGAACGATAACGATGGTGACGACCCCGGCTTTGATGGCCGACACAAGACCGTACGGTATAGTCCCGGAGGACCTGATCCTCAACATCATTAATTTCAATACTCCAATGTCATATGTTAATTTTCAGTCTTGCTAATCTGAAATACTCTGGACTAGAGAATTTGTGTATGGAAATATAATCATCCTTATTGATAAGTCCATTGAGTACTTTTTCAGTTTGGTATCTTAATGTTATTTTCTTTAAGTTTAATGTGATTTTGTTGTTATTGTTATTATTATTTTTTTAATCAGAAGTTGGCTTGGTGCATAGGGTTCAAAAGCAGTGGCACTTTTTAATGATAGACAAGTTTATATGCACATGGAAAAAGATTAAGCCATCTAATAATTATAACTTTGTGTGATGTAAGAAGCTATGACTTTATTAATTATTATAGATAAATGCATGCCTGGACAAGCGAGATATTATTTATCAAACTGGAGAAATTTTATTAATAATTAACAAAAAATAATAAGGAATAAGTGAACAATAATATTACTAATAGTTTTCTAAATAAAAAATTAACAAAACTTCTCTTTTTATATAGATAGATGATGATGAAACCAAATAATTTTAAAAATGAAAAGATAAATTTTATTTAAAGGGTGTAATGGAATAAGCTCTGTTGGGAGAGGTTCCCACTTTATATGCCTGACGTGCCTCGAAAGGATTAAATCCTTGGAAAACCAAAAAATAAATAATGAAGAAACCAATTCTTTTTTAAAAAATGGAGTAAAAGAGTGGTTATAAGCAACTTTTATTTAAAATCAGATTAATTCAAGCCATGTGTAACATATTTTTTATGTGATTGGATAATACTAATAATTTATTATGAAGACATGTTTTAATATATTTATTTTATTATGAGGCGAGCAAATGGGGTTTCAATTAGGTCGGTCAACGGGATGAATTTCAGAAATCGATTCAAATTTGACCCCATTTTCTTAAGATTTTTATCCGATTAGAGATACGATTGATATGATCCGATTATAAAGATCTGAATCCAATATACATGGAATGAATATGAATCTATGTTGATCTAATGCATTAAATATCTGAGTCCGACAAATTTATATATATATATATATATATATATATATATATATATATATATATATATATATATATATATATATATATATATAAATACTTAATATTTTATTATATAAGTAATATTAATACTGTTTTACTATCGATTTAGAAACATTGTAATTAATAATTAATAATTTTACTTTTGGCTTTTAGCAAGATTTTGTTAAAAATAATATTAATGTTGAAATTCAGTTATGTATTGTTTGGTTGTCGGGAAAGTGAGGGAAAGTGAAGGAAAGTCAGTTTTTTTTTCTCCAACTTGTTGTTTGGATAGCAGGAAAAGAAGTTACTATTTTCCTTCAACTTTCCTACAGGAAAATTTTGTGAACAAAAAATTTTCCCACCAATTTGATGGGGAAATGCTGGGAAAATTTTAGAGTAAATTGTAAAACAACCCTTGTACTTTGTCTAACTATCAAAACCTCCTATTTTTGAATTTTTTTTACCAAAATTCCCTTTGTGCTTATTTATTATTAGCAAACAAATACTCTCTCAAGTCATAATAGCAATTATACCCCCACAAAATATCGCAAAAACACCCATTTCAGACGCAAACAACCCAAAGAAAATGAAATTTTTATCTTAAAACTAGAAAAGTACAAATTGCAAAATACAATATCAAGTAAATTTTACGTAAATCTCAACCAAAGAAAAAGTTAAAGATTTTAATCATATATATAGATAAAAAATATTACTTCTTTTTGTAAACTTTCTTGACAACCAAACATCTGCAAGAAAATAGTTTTCCCGACAACCAAACATGCAGAGGAAAATGACTTTCTTTTCCTTTTCTTTTCCTTTCCTTTCTTTTTCATTTTCCTACAATTTTCCCTCACTTTCCATACAACCAAACAAGCTATAAAAGGTTCACTTTATTACATTTGACATTGTTGAAATTTTTACATACACACAAAAATATACTCCATTTTATCCGGTACCCATTAAATAAGTAAAATAGATTGGAATTTACTCTCAGGGATGGGAATAGTATCACACTCTAATTAAAATAATTAACTCTCCTCCCCTTCACAAAGCATTCATATATATTTTGTGTTATTTTTTTATTTTTAAATAGTATATATTTTGTGTTATTCATCATATATAGTATTGCAAAAGTAAACCATATGACGCAGTATTATTGTTCAAAACAAACCTTATCTGCAATAGTTTTCTGCTAATGTATGAGAAAGTTAGAGTTATTATTGTTCCCCAAGATCAACATAATTCTCAAGCTTCTCTTTTCCACCCAAAAGCGTCATTTCTCAGTCAACTTCAATGGACATATCAACAAACACCAAAGCTACATGCACCTTTTCCAAGATCCATCCAAAATCCAGTCCCTCAACGATGCAAAATCTCTCCACGCACTCGTCGTCAAAGTGTGTTCGATTCCAACACAAGAACCCGTTTTTCTCCACAACAATATCATCTCAATGTACGCTTTGTTGGGCGATATTTATATAGCCCGGAAGTTGTTCGACGAAATGTCGCAGAGAAATATCGTGTCCTATAATTCGATGATAGGTTCATATTGTCGACATGGGTATTTGCAGGAGGCTTGGGAATTGTTATCTGAAATGAGAAACTGCGATTTGGAGCCAACCCAATTCACATTTGGCAGCATACTTTCATGTAGTGAATTGGATGTCTTTCAAGGAATTCAATTGCAGGCTTTGATTGAGAAGAATGGGTTGCTTTACGCAGATGCTTTTTCGGGAACTGCGTTATTAGGAATGTACGGTAGGCATGAGTGTTTGGATGAAGCTGTTGGACTATTTGAGTACATGCCTAATAAGAATTTAGTAACTTGGAATAGTATGATATCTGTATTTGGACAGATGGGGTTCATTGAAGATTGCATTTTTCTGTTTTTGGAGCTGATGAGGAGTCAAATGGGAGTATCTGAGTATACTTTTGTGAGTGTTTTATCCGGTCTTGAAGAAGTTCATATGCTATTGGGGGAGCAAATACATGGATTAGTGATAAAGTACGGTTTCGATAATGTGGCTTCTGTGTCAAATTGTATGATTAATATGTATGCAAAGTTTGATCTAATATGTTTGGCAGAAAAAGTGTTTGAGAAGGCTCGGATTAAGGATATTATTTCTTGCAACACGCTAATTGGCACAATGGCCACTAGCGATAGACCAAACAAAGCACTTGATTTGTTTATGAAAATGTCTATAACGGGATTGAAACCAAATGAGACTACACTTTTGAACGTTCTTAACTCTTGTTCAAGATTGCGTAGTTTACTGTATGGGGAATGGATCCACGCCAAGATGATCAAGAAAAGATTTGAGTCCGATGTATATAATGGGAGTGCTTTGGTTAATTTTTACGCCAAATGTGAAAAAGTGCAAGAAGCACATCTCTGTTTTGATGAAATAACAGAGAAAAATTTGGTTTCCTGGAATTCTTTGATTTTGGGGTATTCAAACACAGGCTCTCCTCTTTCGGTTAAGATTTTTCAAGAAATGATTCAATCGGGATTTTATCCAAATGAACTTTCGTTTTCTACTGTTCTTAAGTCTTCATTACACACCGAGTTGCTTCAACTCCATTCATTGACAATCAAAATGGGTTACCATGAGAATGATTACGTGTTAAGTTCTGTTATAAGCTCCTACGCCAGAAATGGCCTAGTATCTGATGCTTTATTCTTTGTCGACTCTGATAGTCCGACACTTGGCGTTGTTTCATCTAATATTATTGCATGGATTTATAACCAAACTGGCCAATATGATAGAACCCTTGAATTATATGCTGCAATGGAGAATCCAGATACCATTTCCTGGAATATTTTAATTGCTGCTTGTTCGAGAACCGGTGACTATAAAGAGACATTTGAACTTTTCGATCAAATGCGTAGATCTCGAGTATATCCTGACTATTACACTTACGTAAGCCTCTTTAGTGTTTGCACCAAATTATGTAACCTTGCTCTAGGAAGCTCTCTTCACGGTCTTCTTATAAAGACCGATTTTAACTTATGTGACACGTTTGTTTGTAACATTTTGATTGACATGTATGGAAAATGTGGAAGCCTCGAGAGTTGTGTTAAGATATTTAATGAGATGAGGGATAAGAATGTAATTTCTTGGACGGCTCTTGTCTCGGCACTTGGATTGCACGGTTATGCAAACGAAGCATTAGAGACATTTGGGGAGATGGAGAGACGGGGTTTCGAGCCAGATAATGTTGCTTTTTTAGCCGTTCTTTCTGCTTGTAGACATGTTGGATTGGTGAAAGAAGGGATGGAATTGTTTAGTGAAATGAAATCGAAGTATGGAATTGAACCGGAGATTGGTCATTATATGGTTGTTGTTGATTTATTGGCAAGATTTGGGCATTTAAAAGAAGCTGAGAAACTAATATTGGGAATGCCTATACCTCCAAATGCATTGATTTGGCGTAGTTTTCTTGAAGGTTGTAAGAAACAAAGGAACATTGAAAGTCTTGCTCTTGCAGCATAATTTTCAGTTTTTGATGTTATTTTCATAATTATATTCATGAAGTTATTACTTTCACCTCCTAACTTATTTTTCTTTCTTTACTTTAATATTATTACAAAAGAAAAAAAGAAAAATGGATATATTGTTATGATGTTTGTTCTGAATAAATGACACATCTATATTGATTATTTCATTAAACACTTCCATGAAGCGCGCATTGCTGCATTACATAAGTGCGAATTTTAATCCGAATACAAAAATTCACGAATTTTCGCGAATCTATTACACTGAGAGCGTAAGACAGAACGCGTGCAATAGCTTGATTGGCGAATTTAGTTACCCATGATCAAGTGGGTTAGTTCATATGGATGGAAAAAAAAAAGATAACTGAAATTGTACAAATTTTACTTACAATGACAAATGCTGACCAAAATTTATATAGATTAAAGAGTTTATGGAAAAGAACATGAAATTGGACCTTTTGAAGCTCCAAATTTAAAAGGCACAAATTGACTATTGTTCAATTGCTCACTCAACCATAAGTTGTCCCTCTTTTGAGTTATTCCACTGGTCCAATCGACCTCTGGCTTTCTCCACCTGAAAAAGAATAGCACAAAATTCCAGAGGTGACTTGAAGAAGATTCTAATTTCTTTTACGTATACGGGCTACATTTATGCTTAGAAAAACGAATATTTAAGACAGTTGACTATGTGTTATGTTTTCTTGCAAAATACTCCCTCCGTTCTTTTATTTGTTGCTTTAGCAAAAAAAAGTTATTTACTTTTATTTGTCGTTTTAGTATTTCAATGTAAATTTAATATTCTTTTACCAATTTTACCCTTCTTATCAAAACTTGTAAGTAATGCTAAGATTATTTGATTGAAAGGGTATTTTGAGATTTTTGCATAAAAAAAGTGACTATTTATGATATTTAATTCGTGTGCAATCCTCCAATATGACAAATGAAAAAATTAGAGTTCATTAAAGACAAGTAGTTGAAAATGCCCCCATATATCAATACATGGTTATCACCGATTATTTAAGTAAACAATTGATTTATTGCTGCAGTTGTAAGAAAACAAATACTCCCTCCATTTTTTTTATTTGTCGCTTTGGCAAAAAAATATTTATTTACTTTTATTTGTCGTTTTAGGAATTCAATGTAAAATTATTCTTTTTCTACCAATTTTATCCTCTTGTCACTGCTTGTAATTAATGCTAATTAATGATGTGGTTATTTGATTGAAAGGGTGTTTTGAAATTTTTGCTTAAAAGAAATGACTATTTATTACTCCCTCCGTTTCAAAATATCTGTCTTTTCACATGTATGCACGCAAATTAAGAAAATCATTGAATATAGTTGAATTCTAAGAGGAAAAAAATGAAAAAGACTAAGATACCCTTTTAATTAATTATCCTCCACTAATGTTTGAGAAAATTTATGAGCATAAAGGGCAAAAATGAAAAAAGAGTAATTAATGCTTTATTGGAAATTTAAAGGGACAGATAATATGGCACAAGAAAAACTTTTCAAAGCGACAGCTATTATGAAACAGAGGGAGTACATTTCTTAATATGTGTGCTATCCTCTAAAATGATAAATAAATAAAAACGGAGGGAGTAGGTTACTGTGGTTTTTTAAGTCAGAAATAGCAGCCAATTTTTTTAGTAATCATGGATGTTTCATATTTTATTCTAAAAAATAAATAAAATCGAGGTAACAATTATTTTTCTTAGAAATCATAAAGAATATATGTATTAATCGAGTGAATTAAGATCGAGGTAATAATCTCATTGCGACCTATTAAATAAGTAAATTTCTTTGACGTGTTAAATATATGAAATATAATACCTCCTTTTTCCAATCAGTTCGAATAGTGAACCATAGTAAGATGATTGTCTGCATTGTTGTACCTCCTAACATCCCTGCCCATATTCCCTACACCAAACACACCAGTCACACTTAATTTAATAAAAAACTATACTTATAAATATATTTTAATTTTTTATTTATTTAAAACCGAGAGACAATAGCTAGACAAATTAATCACGTCTTTCTATTTAAGTGAAAACTTATTGTGCGTACCATTCTTGACATCTCATTTACTTAATTGCAAATGGTCCATTTACAAGCAATTAAGTAAATGAGAAGAAGATTTAATTAATCTATATAAGAATGCCATGCACTTAGTCAAGCTTGACTTTTTTTGACTTATTTTTGTATATATTTTTCATTTTTATTTATTAAGTGGAGCTCGACCAAATATCATAAATTATCAAATAATAAAAATATTCAACTTTCACTATCTACAACGAAATGGACTCAAACATACTTAAATCAATCGAAAGCCAATTTAAATAATTTAATTTGTTACGTTAGGCTAAATTCCTTATTATATTAGACAAATATGATAATTAATGAGATTTTTTTTTATTTAGTTATAAACCAATTTGATTTATCTATTTATTAAAAATACTATACCTTGGCACCAAGATTGTATTTGAAGCCGAGAAATGCACCGAGTGGAATACCAATGACATAGTAACAACCCACGTTCACATAAGCCACAAATGCCTGCCATCCACATCCAACGGCCACACCTTTTTTTTTTTTATTAGATATAAACAAAATAATATCAAATTAAAAAAAAACATTTAATTATATTTATGAAACCATAGATCAGTCACTAAATAACATGTTAAATGACAATTATTGTGACACATATAGGTATAATATTTTACTCTGAAAAGAATATTATTGGCAGTGGTGATCTATAACATATATTTCATATGCTAAACGACATGTTAATTAACAAGTTGTCATAAGAAAGAAATTTACATAGGACAATAAGGTGATGCGCAATTTAATGAATCTAACGTGGAATATTCAACTTTAATTGGACGTATATTATTCTAAATAGAGTTTGAATTTTATATAATATTGCGACAAAACTATGTATAGGTCACGGACGACTGCAAATTACATTGAAGTTAACCTACTTGTCTATTAGTGAAACTTCAATAATTTATAGTGATATTGATACAAAACAGAATCTCTGTCACACGTTTTATTGATTTCATCTTCTGCATAGTAGTTTGTCTTGTCTTTTCAAGGTGAAGATCTAATAATACTTCAATTATTGCTTATGCAAATTTACTTACCAAGCCAAGATTTTAATTTACTCAAAATTTCAAAGATTCAATTAAGTGGTGAAGTGCGATTCGAGATTGACAAAGAAGCCGTAAGAAATCAAATTTAAGAGTTTATTAGGATTTTTACAAGTTTTGATATTTTAGGGACCTTTTGGTAATTTTTATTATTTTCTACTTCTAGGGCTTTATTTTTCTTAGGGTAAATTACGAATACCCCCCTCAGGTAAGCCCTAATTACAAATATCACCCTCACGTATTGGATATTACAAAAATCCCCCTCAGGTTTGTCACCTTCTTACAATTGAAATTTATTGAAATTTATGCGAAATTATAAATTATATCAATTATTTTGGTGGTAAATATGTGATTATTATTTTTATATTTACGAGATAAAATAATTAACACCCAATTTTTAAAATTTATAACATATTATAAACATTACAAATAACTTCGAAGGGCAAAATTGGAACATTTTAGGGACAAGGGGTTAATTGTAAGAATGTGAAAAATATGAGGGGGGGTTTTGTAATACCCAATACGTGAGGGGAATTTTTGTAATTAGGCTTTACCTGAGGGGGGTATTCGTAATTTACCCTTTTTCTTATTTAAATAGTGATTGTTAAACTTGGGTTGGCAGTTCAATTTAGTTTTTGTTTATATCAGAATTTGAGTTTTCTCAGTTCCCTCAATTTCGCGGTATTCTTGAAAGAATCAACGAGTTATTGAATTCCTTCAAATTCACGGTATTCTTTATCAAGAATCAACGGATTTTTGAACATATCTCTTGTTCTCACTACGTAAACTACATCAAAAAGTATTACCATTCTCCCGACAAAGTTCTAAAATATTATAGAGTTTGATTTGTAACAAATAGTGAACACATTTAGACAATAATTTTTATTTTTTTCAATAACAATAAAACCCAGTTCGATTTCGACCTTATAGGAGATTTTTACAATTCTTTAAGTTAATACAAAGTAATGCCAATTTTTTAAAAGATCTATTACCAATAATTAGTATATTTTAATTTATTCTTACTTACCAAGCCAAGATCTTAATTTACTCAAAACTTCAAAATTAAAATAAAAAATTGCAAGAATAATAGTAGTAAAATTTATGAATTAAAGATCCTTACCTGATAAAACAGGTTGAACTCCATTAAGTACTATAGCAATAGCTAAAAGAGGCGTAAGGTCTGAAACAGCATCAGAAACAACTTTGCCAGACGTGAAAATGTAACTCAATTGGTGACGAAGGATGACCGTGACAATGGCAAATACTACAGCAATGACAAAAGAAGTTGCCGTCACGACTACCACACAAAATGCAGCCGATTTTGGGTGTCCGGCTCCAAGCTCGTTGCTAACCCTTACACTGTCATTTAATACGTATAGGCAATAATTTTTATTTTTCAATAACGTATAAAACAAAGTTCGATTACGACTTTATAGTCTAATTAAATCGATAAGCTACGGAAAATCTCGACTTTGGACTATGTTGAGCTCAATTAACAATTAACAATCAAAATAAGATGGCAAAGTTGAGGCTTCAGAACCTATAGGTCCTGAGTTTAAATACTTGTGAGTTTTCTTCTAATTTTTTTTGTTCTTTGTAATATTTGAATTGATTCTGATGTAATGATGATGTATTATTGTATATATCCTGATTTAATGAAGGATTTAGCATCTAAAAGAAATATCAAATTAAAATCAATAACAAGTTTAAATTCTAAAAAAATAAATTAATATATCAATATAAATAATTAAATACAATTTCAAATTAAAATTGAAAATAAATTTGGGAATTGATTAACAGCAACAACTAACCTTGCGGAAGCATTGAACCCCACGGCTACCATGAATATCCATCCAAGGATTGTCCCACTGCACATTGAAAGTCTATATCACATACACATACAAGTAGAGTTAATGTCAAATTACCTTCCTGTAATATTTATAATATTCAATTTAACTTATTGTGATTTTAAAAAGTGGACTTTACTTTCTATATATTCGTGTAAAGGACTCACATTGTCTCCTTAATATTTTTAATCCTACAAAAAATATAATTTGACAAAATATCCTTCTATCATATACTATATACTTGGAGTAATTTAAACCCAAAAAAATAAAGAAATTTATATTGAGAATAAAATATCCCACATAGAAATGATAACAAAAATAAGTTTTTTAAATGAGTTAGACACAAATAATATAAGTGAATTTAGCCAAATCCAGGTGATGAATTATAAGAATTTACCCTCATGTGCTATATTATATGGATCAATTTAATCCTATTGTACACGGTTACATTCATCCTACACCGGTGGATTATATCTATAGGGGTTGGATGATAAACACATGTGCATAAAAAGACAAAATATTGTCCTGTCATACACGCTTGTCGCTCATTCAACACTCCAATGAGTGGAATCTACCGGGGTAGGCACATAATTTCCATTGTACGGTTACATTCATCCTCCTTTTCGTTTGTCAATTAAAGAAGTACAAAATGTCATTGACATTAGTGTGCCATTTTGACACGGGACTCATAAATGAGACCAAACAAGACATTAAGGGCTCATATGGACCACTTATGATATTCCATTCTGGACCAATTAATGGGCAACACATAAAAACTATCGACTAGCCAAATTTCTGTTGATGCCAACAAAATCATCTTTATCACATTTTAATTCTAACTTTTGTGTAACACTTATATATGGGTTCTAAAATCGGGTCAACACGGGTGCATATGGGTTAATAACAAACACAAAATTAAGTTAGAAAAAAGAAAAATTGAACTTTTACCAGATAGATAAAGAGTCTAGTGCAACTTCAGGATCAGGCAACAAACCAGCAATCAAAATAAGAATTTGAAAATACCAAGTCTCCAAAGCAAGCATCACGGCCGACGCGGCCGACAGCTTAAAAAAGCCCCACAACCCCGAAAACGCCATCAAATTGAACCCGGTCCATGTCGTTTTACACCGTTCGGACATCACAATGTACGCGAACTGGGCCACAACAATAATCCACCACGAGAAACTCAACACCAATGCTGCGCCAAACAACCCCCAATCGAACACGTACAATGCCAACCATGTAAATAAAATGTGCACGACAAGGGTCGCGGCCGATATATATGCACTGGGATTCACAATACTCTGTGACTGTAGAAATTTTTGTATTGGGAAATTGGCGGCGTAGGCGAAGATCTGTGGTATTAGGCCGTAAGTGAACAACGCGGCGGCCGAGGCTACCCTTTTGGATTCGCCGAGGAGGATGAGAAGTGGTTCGGAGAAAATGTATACAAACATTATGGGAATTCCAGTGATCATTAGTAAAATTGTTGATCTTTGCATGTATACTCCTAGCATGTCGTATTTGTGTGCCCCGTATGCCTGCCCGCACAAGGTTTCTACTGCACTCCCCATTCCAAGCTGCCCGTATCAATGATTCACAAGAATATTCCAATATCAGCCAATAGTACTATCTTGTCAAGTGAAATGACTAATTACATCATATATCAAAATATTTCTAACAAACTACAATGTATGAAAAACATAACTATGATTAAAAATTAAAGCATTACGACTTTATAGATTTTATTCGGTTTCACCAATTAAACGTTTATGTATTTTCCTAGTTTAAAGTCAAACGATATATATATTTATTACATCAATTACTATATATCAAAAATTTATTTGAAACTACTCATTCACTATCGAGCATAAAGATAAATCAACTATTTATATATCCTTAAAAATAGTGATTAAGAGTTAGTGGTGTCGTATAATTACTCTATGTGAAAGGGTATTGTTGGAAAAACTAATTCCATTTATAGAAATTGAGTTTTATTTAGGGACATCTCATAAATGAAATAGACAGAGAAAATAGTAATTGGATATATTGACGTCTCACTATTAAAAAAAATACGAATAAAGTAATATGAAACTACACAAATTAAATACTTATATTTCAGGTATTACCCGTACCCGTGACCTTTATGGCCTCATGGATCTATATGGGTTCATTTATCTCGAAAAACTGATTTGAGTGATTTTAGCGAATCATTTGAAATACGATTTCGACTGAGTTCGAATATCAAGATTTATAAGTCTTAACAATTTGAGATATTTAAATGGGAAAATTTGGTGAGAAAAGTCATATCAATGATTTTGTTTACCATGATTCCATAGGCCAAAAGTTGGATTCCATTGTTTGAGAGAGAAGAAGCAGCAAGCTCAAGATTTCCAAGATGGCCACAGAAAATCTGAGTAGACATTGAAGTAATGTTGTTTAGTAAGTAAACTATAATAGCAGGGGCTGCTAGCTGATAGAGGTATCTATACTCGATGGCGGTCGCTTTTCTGTAGCGGCTCCACCACGATAAAGTGGTGTCGGATAGTGTTTCTTCAAGGAGAGAACTCACTTCCTCCGCCGCCACATGTGACGACGGTGATTTGGGTTGCAATAGAGGTTCATTCACCCCATAGTTTTGGAATGAATCCATTTTTGATTTGGGTGTGTGGCAGTGTGAGAAAAAAGAGTTGAAGTTTATAGAGAAAAAATGTGTGGAAAAGAGGAGAGAAGGCTAATTGGTTCACGGTCATATGATGTTGCGTCCCAGTCTTGTAGATATGTACTACAAAAAAAAAAAAAAAAATTGATTTGTACCTAATAGGCCAATTTGTATGAAGTTAAGGATTACTATGAATTATTGGGGAATGATTGGGGAAATAAGGAAAGGAAAAAAAGAAAAATGGGTACTTGACCCATGGGTGGTAATATGGGCCATGATTCATCGGTTGGCTCTGAATCAGCTCGGCTTAACTTGACTCAATTCATATTCTTTCTACTAGTGACGAGTTGAGTTGAAATGAGTTAAGTAGCATCTATATGGGTTGAAAATGAATTTGTGAGGGTCACTAAGATAAACTAGTTAACGTTTGATGACTTGATTTTGACTTAAAAGTATTTTTTATCATCTTTTTCTCCTAAGAATTCATGAAAATTCCAACCACCAAAATTCCAGCAATTTGATGGAAGGGCAATCCAAAGCAACGTGTGGTGCATTTTGTCGAGACGTGCAATAATGATGTGACGTATGGAGATCAACTCGTCAAGTAGTCCTTACATTCATTAAGAGACACTGCATTTAACAGATATTACGACTTGGGGGCAAATTCCATTGATAGTTGGGATCAATTGGAGCAAGAGTTCCTTAATCGCTTCTATGACACCCGAAAGACAGTTCGACTAGCAGAACTCATAAACACTTGTCAGTGGAAAGAGGAGTCTATCATTGATTACATCCAACGTTGGAGAAACTTAAGTCTCAACTGCAAAGATCAATTGTCTGAAGTTTCATCCATCGAGATGTGTATCCAAGGAATGCATTGGAGACCTCTACATTCTCCAAGGAATAAAGTCAGACGAGCTGGCCACTCGAGCATACAACATGGAATTGAGCATGAGTGCAATTGGGAATGACGTTAAAGACGAATCAGAAGCCAAAGAAGGGGGCAATTCTTTGATGAAGCTCCAAATGAAGAATCCTTGATATACATGTCACGCTCCTAGATACGAGCTTAAACTATCTAAGATTTTCAAATTAAGATCTTTTGATTAACTCCTTGAAACGAGTATAAACTGTTTACAAGTTAAATTTTATTATTCCTTAACACGAGTATAAATTGTTTACAAGTCAAAATTCATTACTCCTAAATACAAGTATAAATTTTTACCAAATCAAGTTCATTACTCTTTAACAAGAGTATAAATTGTTTACAAATCAAGTTAATTACTCCTTAACACGAGTATAAACTGTTTCCAAGTCCAAAATCAAAGCCTCAAGTAGATGAAACGAAAATCCTACAACTTTCAATTTCAAATCTCCCAGACACGAGAAGAAAATGTATATAAACTTATTAGTTTCAATTTGTTGTCGGCTCACATATATTTAAAGTAAATGTGGTCCATATGGTACCTCATAAAATTTGATTCAATTTGTCATAGTAACAACCAACCACAAAAGAGACCTCAATTGGTTGCGGAATGTGGCCTAATACTTTCAATAATAAAGTAGCCTTGCGCTTTATGGTGAAGAGAATATCCCATTACTTCTCGAATGGTTCGTTCAGAGCTTCTATAATTTTGTAATTAAATTGGTCTTTGGGCCCTTTGTAAACATTTTATTTAGGCTTTGCGACATGGTTTAATTGCTTTGGGCCCAAAAGTTTCGATTAACAAAATAGGAAAAAAAACCGGCCCAATTACCTCTGGCCCAAAATACAAGACTGCTGAATTCATTTCAACGGCAGCCTAATACATTATCTTTCTCAATATATACTCCATATATTAGTTAGCACCCATATAAAAATATGTGCCGAATGTATATATAACATATTTTTCTTGTATAAATATTATATACATTTTTACGAACATATAAGACGTCCTGAAATGTAACATTTTTTTAAATGTGATTAATGTTATATAAAGAAATATTTCTTAACATTGTTATCCTAATAATACATTCATCTATGTATGTATGTATAATATCTTTATCTTTTATCGTATATAAAAATAATTTGGTGGTAGTAATATGTCTAAATATACATATTTAAAATACACATGTCTAATAACACATATTTATAAACTCGAATCTGTTATAATGGATTTATCGCAAAAAAATTTCTAATGAATATTATATTTTTCTAAATGATTGTGTTTCGTTATTAATTCTATAAAAGTTAAAAGTATTTAAGTAATTCTATATAATTAATAAAGTGTAGAAATATACATCTGCTAACTAATTTATATACATTTCATTATTATTAATATATATAGCAATATTATTATAATAATCGACCATCTTTTCTTTCTTTGGTTTTTTAAGTTCTTTAATTTATTTCATTAATTAAAAATTTTGTTATATGTAGTAGTAATAATATTGTCTACAAATTAAGGTAATGTCTTTCAAGAAAAATCTTTATTGAAAATATATTCTTAAGTAGTTCACCTTAACAATTTTGAATGAATTTAATTAATTAAGGATATTATTGGGTAATTTTGTGAAAATATGATATTGATTTCACAGACAAAAATTTGATTTAAATGAAAAATAGTTCTTTAGTTGTTTGATTAATTCCTTCTGTACCTTTATTATTGGGAGAGTAAATTATCAAAAATAATTGAAATAAAAAATAAAAATATATTTCTTTTTCTTTATATATAATTTGATTCATGATTAAAAATAAAAATGTTATTGGTAATTAGAATTTTATCATTTTTGTTTTCTATTTCCACTTTAACAGTACATGCAAATGCATCTGTATATTTTTCACTCCAAAAGTTGGGTGCAGTCTAAAGAAATCCCATCTCCACCATTCAATAAATGAAAAATTAGATCTGCACCTTACATATGAGTACGAAGAGAGAGAGTATCCAATCCAAGTACAAAAAAAAAATATAAGTACAATAGATAAGGGAAACACAGAAGGATGCGAATTAAGGTGGAGAGAAAGGAATGGGACGGTTTAATACTGAAGGAGATGTAAATAAATAAATAAATAAAAAGGGCAAGGTTGTCATTTCACTTCCCAATAAGTGGTTTTTACCGCTTACGTGGTACTTCATCTGTCGTTAATTATACCACTTTACAGAGGAAACGTGTTGCAGGTTAATTGGAGGGTTATATTTCATAGGTACAAGGCAAATGGAAGCATAGAAAACCCCTAGAGAGATTATTTAGTGCAAATGCAATTGATGTAACACGTCATTAATTATACATGGTACAATCCATCAAGCACTTCTCACTCGTGGAGTGATATCCACATCACACATGTTCTCACCCGTGTTCTACAAATTAAAATTATGGGATTTAAAAAAGGCTGGCGATATTGTCAGAGCACATATTGTTATTGCTAGAGCAATTTTTTAATTATGACTAATATACCCTTCGCACTAATTATTGAGAACTTAATTATGTTATGGAATGAAAATCACCTCTACAGCACATAAATCCACCGGAATTAATAATAAAAAAAAAAAAGTGGACCACGTGTACTTGGTGACGTGGTGCAGTCGTGCAGCGGTTGCATTAAGTAATTTCTCCAGTTGAAGATGACATGGGGCCCGGGTAAGGTTGTTAATGGGGGAATATCAATTCGAATTCGAGCCCATTTATTATGATTTTTGTTTGATCAAATATTCGATCATGAATCCTGTCATATTCTGAATTACATGGAACGAATATGTATTTAGAGCGAGTTTATCCGTTAAAGATTACATGAATTCTTAGTAAATAAGTAGGGTAAAATACAGTTTATCCTCTAAAAGTATGAGGTGGTATCAGTTACCCCCATAGTGTATCAATTGTAGCAAGTAGCCCTCTATTATAGGTTTAGGATTTTTTTCCAAACCCACCCCAGCCCATTTATAACTAATAAATTGTTTCTTTATTAATTATGTATTCCTCCATCTACCAAACAACATTATGTTTCAATTTCTTCAATTTTCTAGTTTCCTTCCATTTTTTCGCCTCAATTATTTTTCTTTATGTCCATTTTCTTTTTTTCTTTATTTTCGTTTCAGTTTTTTTTTTCTTTGTTTCAGTTTTTTGCTTTATTTTGTTTCAGTTTGATTTTTTTTCTTTACAATTTTTTTTAGTTTTTATTTGGTGATATTTATCTCCTTTATTTACGTTACAAATCATTATTCCAAATTTAAGTAATTCTTTCAAACTGTTATTCCAAATTGAATTCGGCATAGGCTAATATCGTCAATTTCCTCAATCTATAATTACCCAAACTTCTTTATACATGTATTACCAATAAGGATAATTACAGAGACATCCCCTGAGGTTTGGGATAATTATTGCACAATCCCCTGGCAATTTTATAATTACATCCACCTCCCCCGACGTTTCGAAAACCTTACATTTTGATGATGTAATTATGAAATTGCGCGGGGATTGGACAATAATTAGCCCAAACCTCAGGGGAGGTCGATGTAATTATCCCTTGCAAGGGTAAATAGGACATTTTGTTAATCTGATTTTTTTTAATTAAATCTGAAGAGGACAATATGATCATTTCACATCATTTTGTAAGATTTTTCAAACGTGGAGAGAGGTTGATGTAATTATAAAATTGCAAGGAGTTTTGACAATAATTGACCCAAACCTCAGGAAAGATCGATGTAATTATCCCATTATCAATAAGAAGAAGATTTGATACCAATATAAATCATCATCAATAGTATTATGATCTAAATTAGGTTCCGAAAAAGTTCGATTCGACCGATTAAGGAAGGACACTGACACGCGGGCCTATACATCATACGAAAAGTACCAAAAGAGATTTGGCTACTTTCCAAATTATGTCTGTTGGTCCATCACGAGGCATTATCATAGTGGTCCAAATTGCCAAATTTGGCTTTCTTATCTGTCAAAAATTGGTACACTTATATATCTGCACATGTTTTTTCTTTCTGATAAATAAAAATGATTTGTGTTAAAATTCATCACATGGATTGGATTAAATTTATTTACATGGCTTGGTTCTAATTCAATCTAAAAACTACCTTGTAAGGTGATGATTGCCCAAGACATTATAAAGTGGATTTAACTATGATTTTCAACCAATATGGAACTTTAATTTTCAATACTCCCCCTTCACGTATGGATGGGCATTAACTAACATTCGGTACAGTTTGGTACGATACAGTCTAGAAAACCATGTTCACCCCTAAGTCATTTTAGCATGTAAAATCAATATTGAATTGGATTAGACCAGGTTGGTCACGGGTGAAATAGGTGAAATCAAAGAAAAAATGGGTTAATAGAACAACAAAAGTTTACCCAATGTTTTTTTAGTTGAATCAATCTAGAAACATTAAGGCCCTATGTGGATTGGTTTTCGGTAGACTCATGAAACTCAGAATAAACTTATTCACTGATATATACTCAAACTGTGAAACATTTAAAACATTAATTTTACATCTGCCATATATTTTTTTTCCTGAAATTTAAAAAAAAAAAATACATTAATTTGATACTTATCATTTTTTCTTTATTTTTCACACCCTAACATCTAAAATCAATCAAAGTGAGATCTCAACTTTTTCATAACTACAAAACCTAACATACAAAACCTAATTAAAATGAGATGTCAATTTTTTTATCAAAATTATTTTTTTTAAATTGAAGCCCGTTAAATCGGGCCAAAACCGTTTCGAATAGAACCAAATTAATTAATCCAGTATGGTCCTACTCGGTCAGTAATGTTCGGGAATTGATTAATAAGATTCCAAAAACTATTAATGTTTTAATTTTAATATTTTATTCCCTCGTGTTTCTTGCTCTCTCCTCACGTGAATCTGTTTAAGAAACTCATCTCTACTGCACATCGGAACGCCTGCCACAAATTCAAACCTCAATTATTAACACTAATGAAACAATATAAAAAAACAAAAAGAACTCATGAATTCGATGAATCAAACACAAATAACTCAAGAATGGAAATCAATTCCCTTCCTCTCCAAGATGTCCATATAAATTCCATATAATCTTTTTATACTTTTTCCCCCTGAATTCATACTTTTGTGTTATTTTCTGGATGTCGACCAAAAATAAAACTTCATTTCTTAATATAGAACTATGTTTCTTAAAATTATTTTATCACATTCTGTAATGATTTGTCAACATCAATTTTCAACCATTAGTTTTAATGACATAGATATAAAATGGTAAATTTACAGAAAACGTCCCAAACTAATTAGTGATTTTGAGTTTTCGTCCCAAATTATATCATCTCATTGAATTTCGTCCCGTATTTTAATATTTGTTTGAAATATCGTCCAACCGTTAATTATGAAACGAAAATTACGCATGTGTCCATTAAATTTCCTCATGGTTGCTTACGTGTCATGACGTGGCAGATTTTAACATGAACAAGTATACAATATTGCATAATTCGTCCCAAACTAATCACAAGATTGAACAGTCATTTCCGTTAAATTAGAAATTTAATATTGGGACTATATTTATGCAAAATGGTAAATTACGGGACGAAATTCGGCGAGTTGACATAGTTTACGACAAAAACCAAAATTAGTAATTAGTTTAGGATTATATTTCAAAAAAATATTAAATTACGTGACGAAATTCGGGAAGGTGATATAGTTCTAGACGAAAATCCAAAATCACTAATTAGTTTGAGACTTATTATGTAATTTTGCCATATATAAAAGTTTCACATTTTTTTTAACTCATACATAAAAGCCCGTGTCAAAACTAAATATTTCTATATTCTGGATCAGTTTCAAACCCGTTTATTTACTTAGGAATGACATATTATTTGGAATGTGATTCCTTGTAATCAAGTAATATTGTTTGGGTAGATTTTTTGGATTTTGAGAATGGAAATATATTCCTAAAAGTTAGGAATCTTGCCATCAAAATATGGGAATGTTAAACCCAACTTTTCTATGGTATTATGATTCCATTCCTGGGGGATTTAGTACTAAAAATAAGAGAGACATTATTACCCATATATTATTTTTTATGATAATTTTATTTTCTCCCTACGTAATATATATTTTCTCTCCCTTATCCATTGTTTTCTTGTTTATTGCATTATTTTTCTTCTCCAAGTGTGTTCTTTTTCTTCTCCAATTATTTAAATCACATATTAAATTTTTATGTTCATTTACCTACTAGTTGAATCTACTGAAATAATATAAAATTTTAATTGTGAATTGATTTGAGAATATGCCATATTCACATGCCAAATCCAAAGCTTATGCTTCATTGCACATTCATTTTCAAATTGTACGCTTAATTTTGTTTTTGCTTTTGAAAGTGTTATCTTATTTATACTTATTAGCACATACTATTTTTTTCTTCTTTGGATTTGGCGCGAAATTTTAGGTGAAAGTTGAAAAAATGATAGTTTTAGGTATTTTTAGATTTATGTTCATAAAAGTTGTGGTGGAGAGTGAAATCATTACTTTAAGGACCCGTTTGTTTAACGGAAATGAAATCTGGTTCTGGATTTTTTATTCTAGTAGTCTGATTTTCAGAAATATGATTCCATTATAGTGTTTGGATACCATTTAGGATTGTACCAAAAAAATTAATTGAATTCCTTTTAAAGGTTTGGTAATTGCAAAAAATGGATTACATATTTAAAAAGTTCACAAAAATACCCACCCATATATTATATATAAATCAAATAGAAGCAACATTTATTATATGGTATAATTTATAATATATTAATTTTAAAAAAATTATGTATAACATATTAATTAATAATTTATATATTATAATATACAGTAAAAATTAAAGAACTTATATAAAAAAAATCAGTGTTAGAGGAGAGTCGTATATTTCGCGCCAAATCCAAAGAAGAAGAAAAAAAGACAGACGGAGTATGTTGGGTGATTCTTGCCATGGATCATGCATAAAAATCAATGAATACTCTAAAGCATATAGAGAGAACGTTTTATGACTAATTAGTCTTTCATTTATTATAGTAACTTAAGACAAGATAACGTAATTTACTCATCTCTCTCCTCATTCCTTCCATGCAGGGGCGGATCCAGGAATTTGGCATAGTGGGGGCTAAGATTTTTATAATAAATTTAATAATCGATATATAAAAAAAAAAAAAAGGTTAATCAAACAGTAAAACTGAAAAATTATATTTCATTTACGAGAATATATATGAGGAGAAACAAAAAATAGGAGGTGGAGTTGGACAAAAATAATCTCCAGTAATTACTTTAATCACATACGATAACCCGTTATGACAAAAAAAAAAAAAAAAAAAAAAGGCAAAACATCAAAGTACTTTAATTACATTTTTGAATGACACCAAATACTTTTACAATTGACCTCGTCAAGTTTTCATTTTCTGAAATCAGAGCTAGATCAATATTTCTGGGGGTACGAAAATTTGTATAGTAATGCATTAAATAAAAATAAAAAAATAAGATGAAACCATGTTATAAAAAAAATTCCTTTCATAGTTATTAAGTAAGAAAGAACAATTATCGAGAAAAAAAGTTTTAGAAGAACAATTATTAAGGAAGAAAGAAAATTAATAGAACAATTGTTAGAAAAAAAAAAGAATTTATTAAAAGAAAAAGAAAAATACTAAAATAGTATAGAAAATTATTAAAAAGAAACAAAATAGTATGAATGTGCTTCCAGGAAATCGAATAAAACAGCAAGATCTAGCACTATCTCTAAATTGAAGCCATGGAACCAGTGAGCCACTCCTTCCTATTAATAAAACAAATAACACTAAAGATATATATATATATACATATTATTTGAGTAGGGGCTATAGACCCCACTAGTCCTTATATGGGTCCGCGAAGACATTGTCGAAATTTGCTCCACCCCTGCTTTTTTTTCTTTTATTTTTTAGGGGGCTCCACCGCTGCTAATAATGTATGTTTCATCATCTTATTTTTCTTTTTTCTTATTGCAGATGTCATCATAAAAAAAAAAAAAAAAAAAAAAAAAAAAAACAATTTATTTGAATTTGCTGGTGAGGAAGACAGATGTTGATGAACAAAAGAGAAGAAAGAAATTCTCGTGATTTTTTTTTGTTTGATTCTGGTGGCTATTTGTGTTGTAGAGGTGATTTTCATTTCATAATTAAGTTCTCATTAATTAATGCGAGGGTACATTACATTAATTTAATTAGTCATATCTAAAAAATGACTCTGGTAATAACAATACGTGCACTGGCAATACTGTCAGCCTTTTTATATTATGAATATTGTTGATTCACCGTAGCAGTGTTCCGGCTAATTGGAGATTTTGTCGGGGCTGATGGTAATGCCAGAATAGGAATTGCTTGTGCCAGAACACATTAGTCCGATCCGCTATGTCCTTCACCAAAATCACATAGTATTTTTTTTTTCGGTACATACATAGTATTTAATTGGTACAACTCATGTGCAAAAAGAAAAAAAAAATTGGTACAACTCAGTACAACTTTTAAGTAGATCAACGAAATATTATTTCCCTCGTACTAAACGATGGATCAAAATTTAATATAGAAAAGTTTTGGTTTCTGAATCAGTGTAAACGTAAGTAAATAAAGTATATCTCCGAAATTCTATATTTATCTTGTAACTTTTTCTTTTTCTTAATTAAGTAATTATTTTCATAATTTTTCCTAATGTTTCCGAAATATTTCCGGAAACTTTTCGAAGAGTTTTCAATATTTAGCTAACCGAAACATATATTTAAAATGAAACTTTAATCCATATACTAAACCAAAAATTATCAGGTTTTGTGCTTATATCTCAGTCCACCTCTACCTTGTTGAAATTTAATTTACCTTTAAATTTCAAATAATAGTTCAAATTAATGTATATGTATGTTATGGAATAGATGATTTTTACATTTTTTGGAAAAAAATTAAGTTAATGGACTGTTTTGGACATATTTTAAGTGGGATCCACTTTGAGAAAAGTGTCGAGTCTTTGCGGATTTATAATCTACTACTTTAGAGTAGATTAAAACGGTATATACTATGTCAAATTCGGAATTCGGATGAATGAGAAATTGACACTCAAAGTACACCCTTTGAAATGGAAGAAAATAAGTGAAATGCATTTATCCCATATTGGAATTGGAGTGCAAAATTTTGAGGTATATATTATATGATTTGCCTATGTGATGGTATAACTACTTAATTACTAAAAGTCTCTTCCCTCACGCGCACAGGGGGTGTGGGGTGCAAATCATGGGTCGAAATTTGCTTCATCTCTTCAAGACTCAGTGCTAGCATGCAGACACGAATGCATCCCAATTTGAAGGATTTCGACGGTTTCAATTTTTTAAAATTTGAAAATGAAGGCTTTAACTCCGAAAAGTTGTAACGGTTGATTTAAATTGTGTAACAGAAAGTTAATGGAGCCATAGGAAAAATTATGCCCTCCTCATTCTACGGGGTTAGAGCATCTCCAGCAGTCACTTTTTTAGCTCTCTCAAGAGCTAAAATTGAGATTATATATAACCAAACTAAAAAATCTTGTTCCAGCAGTGGCTTGTATTTATACAAGCCTGTGTATAATGGAAGATTGAACTTGTATATATGGATATCCATGTATAAATATACAGGACATCCACATAAGCAAATTTATGTTTATTTGAATTAAATAGTTTATTATATCATTATTTAAAGCCATTTATTTAAAAAAAATTAATTTATTATATTTAAAATTGTCCGTTAGAGTTAAATGTTTATTTGAATTAAATAGTTTATTAAATCGTTATTAAAGCCATTTATTTCAAAAAAAACATTAATTTTATTATATTTAAATAAAAAGCATTAAAACATGTATTTATTATTTATATTTTATGTGAAAATGTAATAAAACATTATTTATAATTTAATATTGGAAGAAGAATAAAATATAATAATTCTGAAATTTTAGATGATGACTGCTGGAGTGAATAGCTAAAACATAGTAGCTAAAACACTGTTCTCCATGTATAATTTGATATAGATGACCACTTATAAATGACACTGTTGGAGATGCTCTTAGTGTCCTCTTTCATCACGCTCACTGGGATCTCGCTTGGAATAGAACCCTATCGCGAAACATTTACCTCCTGCATGTGATTTGAAAAAGAGCATTTTACCCCTCCTCCCCCGTGAAAATTTTAAAAAAGTAAAGTACCTCCTCCAGCTGGGAAGTGTAACTCACTCGTCCGAAATTGAATGTGAGAATGAAAATAGTTGCATAGAAAGATAAAGTTACCTTTCTTTGCAAATAATATATGGAGTCAAAATGTGTTTTTTTGAAATAACAGGGGGTAAATTGATATTATAAATATTACAAGGGTAAATTACATTAACTCTATATTATAACCAATGTTATTAAAACCGGACCAGATTGACCGGTCCGACCAGTTCGACCGTGAACCAGAGGTCTGTCTTGTCCAGACACACCTATAAAATCGGTGACTCCAAAAAATCAATGTGAACCGCCATTAGCAGGCCCTGAACATGCCGATCTTGATTTTTTTTATTACCTTTAATGTTAAAAATATTTTCATAATATTTATAAAGAGGGGGATTTGAATACCTAACATCTTGGATTAAGTAAGGGATTATAGTCATTTAGGCTACTCACATTTTTTTTAACTTTCTAAACTACAAATTCATAAATTATAGATTTCTTGTAACCTAGTTTTTTTATAGATTAGTTTATAATAATTAACTTCAAACTAACATCTTACACATTATCAATCAAAATAATAGTTTTTAGTTTTAGGACATATTTTTTTTTATTAATTTTTCCTCTTTGAACATGTATATCTTGAGTATCAAATCAATTTTTGTTTATTTCTTTTTTTCAACTATATTTTTAAGATAAAGAGTTGAAAATTTTGAAAGAAACATGAATCGATATATTATGCTATTGATTTTAAAACTAATATATACTAGACATATTCTAAAATTATTAATTTAGCTTAAAAATGAGAATCTGAAAAATAAGCTGAAAGCAGCAGAGAAGCAAAAGCATGGAGTGTTGGTAATCTATACAAAAAAAATGACAAAAGTTGATTGTTGAGTGTTTGTGAAAATTTTTTAATAGTGCCCAATTTCCTCCTTTATGGCTACAAAATACCAAATTACCCCAAAGCTAACGAGCTTGTTTGTTTGGTGTTTGGGCAAGTAATTTGGGATAGTAGTGAAGATTTATGAAATAATCTCGATTTGCATAATGTTGTTTGTTTGTGTTTTGAGAGAGTGGTTTGAGAAATAAAGTAGGTGTAAGTTTTTTTTAGAAGAATTAAGTTGTAGGTTTGAGATGTTTAAGACTTTATGTCAAATCATGTTTGTTATGTGAGATAAATTGTGTAAGAGATAGGTTACTTTATATCAAATCATAGTAGCGTTTGTATAGGTTTTGTTTAGAAATAAGAAAATTGTTGTTTGTTTAGCATTTGAGAAAGTAGTTTGAAAAAAATAAGAGATGAAAATTTTATTTCAGAAAATAGGAAACATATTTATTTGGCATTTCACAAACACAACATTTTTTTGGAAAACACCAAACAAACGGGCCCAAAACCTTTTTTGCGCATGTGACAAATAAAACAGTTCTTAAGTTCAAGTTTTTTTTTTTTTTTTTCCAGCCTAAGCATGTGAATTTCTTGACGTAGGGTTGAAGCCAAACTCATTTTTTCTTGCCAAAATATCTAAGATCATCTCAGTACCAGGGCTAGCTTTACTGATGCAAAAGAAAAATCTTCATTCATGAATCTTTTATGCCTCTACATTGCTTTGATTTAATGGATGGCAAAAGATCCTAAACCAATCCTTCATGTCAATAGAACTAGGGTTTTTATTTGTGCAAAAGGAAATTCCTAAATTACATCCATGAGAATGTTGCTTCTAGATTTTGCAGCAAAAATAATATTTTTAAGAATTTTTTTATCCTGAATATGCTTCTTCGTAAATGTGGGGTTTTTTTTTTGCACTTTGCACCCCCAAAATATAGGAAATAGGCACTTTGCACCCCCAAAATATAACTTTAGCACTTTGCACCCCCTAAATATGAACAATTCAGCACTTTGCACCCTCTTTTATTTTCCTCAAAAAACCTAGAGACAAAATAGGTAATTCATTTTTGGATCTTTGGCACTTTGCACCCCTGAAACACGAGGAATGAGCATTTTACACCCTCGAAATAGAATTAGCACTTAGCACCCTCGAATTAAGAACAACTCAGCAACTTGCACCCCCGAAACATGAGAAATGGACACTTTGAACCCCCTGAACACAAAATAAGCACTTAGCACATCAAATTAAGAAAAACTCAACAACTAGCACCCCCTCGTATTTTTTGGCAAAGTTGACCACCGGGTTCAAAAAAATCTAGGGGCAAAATAGGTAATTCATTTTTTTCTTAAAATTTGCAAAATACGATTATGAGTACTAGAATTGTCATAAATAGTAACTTTTTTGAAGTAAAAATTCCAAAGTACCCTTTAATCAAATATTCTTAACATTAATTAGCATTAATGATAAGTATTAGTAAGAAGGGTTAAATTGGTAAAAAAAATATTAATTTTACATTGCAATCCTAAAGCGACAAATAAGAATAAACAGAAAATTTTGCCAAAGCGACAAATAAAAAAAACGGAGGGAATAATATGGAGTGTTTTACTAATAAAGTTAACATAAATAATTTTCAGCCAATCAAAAGGCCGGGGTGCTTTTGTACTTTACTCTTCTAAAATTAATTCACTTTTTTCTCAAAAAAAACTTTTTTTTAAATAGTACACGCCAAAACTCCAATGTCGCTATAAATTCACTTCTCCAAAGTACACTTTCAATCACAATTTCCACCAATCAAACGCAATTCAATCATCAATCAACAATGGATATCACCAAATCCCTCCCCCTCCACAAAATCCATGTCCGAAAACGTGAAATGACAGCCAACAGGGTCCACATTTTCATACAAGGAATCGCATTACTTGCTCTGTTTTACTACAGAGCAACCACTCTTTCTCGTATAATCCAAACCAAAGAAAGTCCCATAATTCCCTACATTCTCATATTCGGATCCGAAATTTTCCTAACTTTTATGTGGTTCCTCCATCGGCCTGCTAAATGGAGGCCCGTAAAACGAACACCGTATCCTGAGAGACTACCGGGAGACGAGAAGCTTCCGAGGATCGATGTGTTCGTGTGCACGACTGATCCGAGTAAAGAGCCTAGTTTGGGAGTTATGAACACCGTTATATCGGCAATGGCGCTCGATTATCCTACGAAGAAGATTGCGGTTTATTTATCGGACGATGGTGGTTCTTATGTGACTTATGAAGCTATGAAAGAAGCTTGGAAATTTTCTAGATTGTGGATTCCTTTCTGTAAGAAGTATGATGTGAAGGTGAGGTGTCCCGAGGGCTATTTTACGACGGCGGAGAGTTCTTTCGGCGAGCTTACGAGTAGTAAAGAGTACTTGGAAGAACATAAGGAAATCGAGGTTGGTTTATATATCTTGGTTTTCTCTTTAAAAGACATTGATTTAATATGTTTAACAAGTGGATATTCGATTTATGTGAGACCTTTTGTCCCTAACATTCGATTTTTTATATGTTTATTGTTTTTTATTTGCTGATGATTGTGATTTGTGTGATATTTTTGGGTGCAGGAAAGGTACGATGAATTCAAAGAAGCATTGGAGAAGAATTCAGTAAATGCAAGCAGTTCTGTTAGCAGAGACCATCCACCCAAAATCGAGGTACTTAGAGAGTTCAAAGTAGCACTTTCAGACATGTTTGTCTGGTTTTTCAGATAACAAGTTAGGGTTTCTGAAAAAAAAAAAAAAAAATTCAGAAAATTCTTATTTTCTCAATTTTCAAAAATTATCTCGTTTTAAAATGCACCTGAAATAAATAAATTCACTAATCATATTATTCTTAAAATTCCAAACAAACAATATTTTGTTCTAAGTATATGATATTTCATAATATTGAAAATCCTTCAAATTTTTCATTTTACTCTTTTGAAAGCGATACAAAGAGGCCCATTGGGGTTGACATTTGTTAGAGAATTTTATTGTACTCTTTTGAAAACGAAACAAAGAGGCCCATTGGGTTTGACATTTGTTAGATTGCAATGGATGTATTCACCGACATTTGTTTTGACTTTAATGAAAGTAGGTTTGTCTATAGGTCGAATTATGGTCGGATCAGGCTAGTTTAAATTCAATTAGGATTATGTGAGATTCAGATCTTGCTCGAATTGTGCTCGGATCTAAGTATTTTGAATCCAATGGATCTTGATCGGATTTGGCTTGATATCAGATTTTTTTCGGATCCAATAAAATTTTCATTAATATTTTTTCCTAAAACAAGTTTATTAACTTTACAATTTTATTTAATTTTTGCTCACGTGTTCAAACACTCTTTACTAATATTCATATTTTTAGATGAAAATATTGGTTTAAATAAATTTATAAACGAGTTATAAGTTATTATCTTCTTAAATTGACAATGAAATATTATTAATGGTACTTACTTTTATAAAACATTACACATATATATATATATATATATTATTTTTTTATTTTTTATCGAATACAGATCTTTAACGGATCATATCGACCTAAATCCATATTCTCTTCATATGTTTCGGATTATGGATCTTTATGATCGGATCAGGTTCATCGAATATCTAATCGGACAATTACCTTAATAAATCGGATAGGATTTAGACGAATCCGGATTGAAATCCGCCCCATTGACAGTAAATGAAATATTGCAAGTATGTTTCTACCCTTTTATAAATGTAAAAATACTCTCTATGCTTAAACTAATTATTTATTTAAAAAAAAAAAAATTGTATTATTTTTGTTATCAAAAACCCCCTGCGCTATTTTTCACTACTGGAAACTCCATCCTACAAAATTTGCAGAAAAATTGACCATTATTCCCCCATCAAAAAAAATACAAAAACACCCCAGAACATCTAAAAAATTAATAATTTCTTTGTTAATTTTAAAAATTAACAATAACCCCCTATTTACTTTAAGAAATTAGCAATAACCTCCATTGATTTGTGAAGAAATATTTCAAATTGCATTAAATATACAAGGCATACGAATAAAATGAATTGGGTTTAATATATATTCCACCCAAAATAGAGAATATAAATAAGAATAAGTGATTTTCACCATACATTATTTTCTTCTCATTTCACATTTGAGGTTATCTCGTAAACTTTATAATTACCTATTTGCAGTAAGACTAGAGTTAAAAAGAATGTATCGACTTATTATAAATATATATTTAATTGGCAGGTTATAAACAATGCAAATGGCAATAAATGGGAGGTTATCAACAATTCAAGTGGCAGTTCATCGGATTCCGACAACAATGAAGAAATGCCTCTTCTTGTTTATGTTGCTCGTGAAAAAAAACCATCTCAATTTCACAATTTTAAAGCAGGAGCAATTAACGTTCTTGTAATTATATATATTATTAAACTCTCTAGATGCACCTCTTTCATTTTCACTTATGGGTTAATACATGCAATTTGATTTAATAATATTTATAAAATGATTTACAGCTTCGAGTATCAGCAATAATCAGCAATGCTCCATACTTTCTTGTGCTGGACTGTGACCACTATTGCAGTGACCCGACATCGGCCCGTCAGGCAATGTGCTTTTATGTTGACCCGGAAATATCTCCAAAACTGGCTTGGGTTCAGTTCCCACAAAATTTTCATAGCATAAGTGATCATGATATCTATGATGGTCGCCTGCACTATTACTGGGTATGATCGATATATATACCAATCTTTCTTCTTTATTTTTAGTTATAACCACATGGATTGGTTTGGGCCTAACTCAACCTCAAAAGCTAGCTTGTGAGCTGAGAATTGTTCAGGACCTTATAAGGTGAACTTATTTTTGTAATCGTCCAATTCATCTGTCTGGGACAATTTATTCGCAATACTCCCCGGCCCCTTCACTTGTGTACGGACTGAATGTGGGACATTTAGTCTCAGCAGTAGTAATTAACAATATGTTATTATAAAAACTGATTAGATTAATTTTTCATGTTTAACTATGAACTAAGCGAGGTTATTTATGCACTAGATAACTTAATTATTTACATTTTCGGGAATCAACGACTAGAAGAGCCCTATAATTTCATAGTACTATATATTATTCACCAACAGGTGATTTGTCTAGTGGAAGGGATTAATCACTATAAAGTAACAAACCCATATTCGAATCTCTGTTTAAAAGGGATTAAAAGAGTATTTTATACTTGTGGCACTCTTTTGTAGCATTTTTATAAGAATACTCAAAATTTCACACATAATTGTAGTTCATAACATAAGTCACACTCTATACATTAACATGCAAGGCTATAAAATTATATTTATTATATGTTTTCTTTGAAAGATGTTTTTCAGAAATGAAACTAACTAAAGGTTACTTATGTTCGAGTTACATCTATTGATCTATATATGTAAAGTTTTTTTAATGATATATGACCTCAAATTTCAAATTTCTCCGAGAATCCTAAAATTTAGGATTGTCTCTAATTAATTTCTATCTAATTGTATTATTTTGTTTTGTCACAACACAAAAACAATACAGAGAGATTATTTTGGGTTAGATGGGCTGAGAGGACCACACATTGCAGGCTGCAACTTTTACATGAAAAGAGAAGCTATATATGGAACTGAAAAGATCCAAATTGGTACATTTAGTTAATTAACACAACTATATTTTTTTATTTACATCATAATCTAGCTAATTGATAAAAACATCCTTGTTTTTTCATTGTTTATGTGCAGATGTTAAGATTAACAAGATGAAAAAGTCATTTGGTTCGAGCAAAGAGTTCATCAAATCAACATACAAAATGAACAAACCAAACGTAGCGAGCGATGGATATGTTCCCGATGAATTGCAAAAGGAAATCCAACTTGTAGCTTCTTGTACTTACGAAAATGAAACCGAGTGGGGTAAAGAGGCAAGTATATAAAGATTGGTTTTTTTTGTTATGCTATATAGTGCAGTGCAGTGGTCTGCCTCCTAATTGTTACAAGTGTCCCATGAAGTGAGAGAAAAACAAGAAAAAGAAATAAATAAATTACACAAGGGACACGTGTCAAGCATAGGAGGGGTGCAGACCACTGCACTGCACCCTAAATATTACTATGTTTTTAGTTAGAGATCGAAAACTATATTTTTTAATTTTATTGTTTTTGGAATGCAGTTGGGTTTTAGATACTTTAGTGTGGTTGAAGACACAATGACAAGCCTCATTCTTCACACAAAGGGATGGATTTCCGTGTTGGTTGACCCAGCTCGAAAATGTTTCTTGGGCTCGTGTACTACTAGTTTGAATGATATGTTAGTTCAACAAACACGATGGTCTTTCGGCCTAATGCAAATTGCTCTTTCAAAGGTTACTCCTCTTATTTACGGGCCATTGAAAATGTCGCCTCTACAAAGCATCTTTTATGGATCTATATCGATGGATCCTCTTTACGTCGTGCCCTTTTATGGTTTAGCTCTCATCCCTCAAATTTGTCTCTTTTACGGCGTTCCTTTGTATCCCAAGGTAAATTCCAAAACTTACCGGGGTTGGGGGGAGGATAAATTACTCAAATAACTCCTAAAACTTAATTCCATCTTTCTAACTCTTGCTTTTTTTCCATGTTTCACAGGTTTCAGACCCATTTTTCTTTGTGTTCGCCTTCGTATTTCTCAATGCCCAATTCAAATTTTTGCACGATATCATCTCCAACGATGATCCAATCAGAACATGGTTGTATGAATACAGAGTTTGGATGATGAAGTCGGGGGCGTGTTACTTTTATGCAACTTTAAATGCAATTTTGGACAAGATTGGTATGAATGAAGCTGATTTTTCGTTGACTAACAAAGACATCGACAATGAACAAGCCCAACGATACGAAAAAGGTATATATGATTTTCAGGTATCAGCTCGACTTCTTGCACCATTGTGCAGCTTGTACATTGTGAATGTGGTTGCTTTTGTTATTGGGATTTCAAGGATTTTTTGCTGCCATAGTGCAAATGATCTATTCGCACAAGCTTTTATCTCATTGTTTGGGATAATTGTGAATACACATTTGCTTGAAGGGATGATTTTCAGACAGGATAAGGGTCGTGTTTCATCGTCTATCTCTTTGACTTCTGCTATGATTTCTGCCGTTATTTTGGGATTTGGATCTCTTATTTTCGTTTATTAAGTGAAGGAGATGATGATGTATGTTTGATTATTTATCATTGTTTTTTATTTTGTATTTTGCTGTTGAAAACAATTCATGTTCCAATGTGTTGTGAAGTTACTTTTGATGTTTAAGAAATGTTTTGAGTTGTATTATGTTTCGCTCTTATGGAGTTGTTCTTTCTCTTGGATGCATTTATTCTTACAAACTTGTTTGTCGTCCTGTTTTTCGAAACACGAGAATAATATGTAAGGTGTTCTCTTTCCGCACCAAACCAAGTATTGCAACTAAGTAGGTAAGGAATGAGAATGACAATCGGCACCGTTCCTGCTGTGAGAGCTTGACTGATGCTATTCTACCTTGCCTTTTTATTTACTGATGTAAAGTAGGAAGGCCCACTTAGAGGTTTCCGGAGGTTTCCGAACGGCCATCATAGGGCTTTCTATCTATAGATTGAGCCATTACCAAGGAGCTAATTCGTTCAGAACTCAGTTGACTCCTTCTATAGATAAGGCGGAGCTTTTGATCTGTGCTTATTACAGGTAAACTGAGACAACTCTATTTTTTAGTTAGAAAATGCTTGAAAAAAGATTCTTGACAAATTTATAAAAATAGTTGAGAATAAAAATTGAATGATAGTTTGATTTTAATACAAGCAAAAGCTAGAACCAGCCCACTTGAAATTTTTGTCTAGTAATAAAAGAAGAAAATTCATAAAAATGAACATGATTCTACTTACACAAAATATTTTTGTATTTTCTTTAATCTGAGGATGAAATAAAGTTTTTTTTTAAAATTTTGATGAATTTTATCAAAATCCCCAAATTACAAGTCACATGGCCCGTGCGTGGGCTAATTTGAAATTGGGCCTCAGTGTGAACCAAAATTGATACTAAAATTGAAGTTATGACACCAAATGTGTCAGCCCGATAAAATATGTAGTTGAAAAGTTAGCGAACTTAAATTATGGCACAAAAAAGTGCAAAATACTCCAACGTTCTTTTAAAATTTTATTGTGTAAAGACTTTAGAATGATAACATCTAATAATAATCCAAAAGTATTTGCATAGTTCTTATTCAAATCTAATTTTAACAGAAGAAATATCTCTATCTTAAATATAACTTCATTATTTTGAGTCTTATCAAATTATTTTTCTCTATGAATTACAAGTTTTTTCACGAAATATTTGTTTAAAATTTATTTTTAAAGTACTTTCTCTAGCAACGTTCATGACAAAATTAAATCAATTTTATGTATATTTTTCTAAAATGATACAAGACCTTTTAAGTGACCTTATATCTTAATCAATAGACATAATATGAAATAGACGAAATAGACGTTAAACTAGAGTTTTTTATTTTTTATAATAATAATATGATATCCACAACAAAAGTGGCTAATGTTGCAAAAATAATAAGATGGGCTTAGGTAGTCAGTGGAGTTTGGGGCCTGAACATGAATTTCTTATTTCTTTATGAAAAAATGCATATATTACTGTACTAAATTAATACTACTATAATTAAGGGTAAATTACGAATACCCCCCTCAGGTAAGTCCTAATTACAAAAATCACCCTCACGTATTGGATATTACAAAAATCCCCCTCAGGTTTGTCACCTTCTTACAATTAACCCCTTGCCCCCTAAAATATTCCAATTTTGCCCTTGAGTATTATTTGTATTGTTTGTAATGTCTTCTAAATGTTAAAACTTGGGATCTAATTATTATGTCTTATTAATTAGAAAAGAGATAATTATATATTTACTACCAGAATAATTGATAAAATTTATAATTTCCCATAAGTTTTAATAAATATTGCAAAAAAAAAGGGTATTTATATATTTATTAGCAATTTAAATTGTAAATATTAAATTAAATACAATTTTAATAATATATTTTATAAATATGAATTGTTTACACATTAGTTAAATGAATTTATTTTTTAAATTAGTAAATTTAATAAATTATATTGTATTATAAATAAGATATTTTAATTTATTAAAGTTTATATTGTATTATAAATTGAAATATTTATTGAAATTTATGGGAAAATATAAATTATATAAATTATTTTGGTGGTAAATATATGATTATTATTTTTATATTTACAAGATATAACAATTAACACCCAATTTTTAAAATTTATAACATATTATAAACATTACAAATAACTTCCAAGGGCAAAATTGGAACATTTTAGGGACAAGGGGTTAATTGTATGAATGTGACAAACTTGAGGGGGATTTTTGTAATATCCAATACGTGAGGAGGATTTTTATAATTAGGCTATACCTGAGGGGGGTATTCGTAATTTACCCTATAATTAATTACAAAAAAAAGGTCTAACATGGCTTGGGGGCCCCAAAAGGTTGGGGAACAGTCTCCTTTTTGTCAAGGCCCAAAACCGGGCCTGTGTAAAAGTGGCTCAAGTAAGACTGCTTGAACTTTTCTGGTAAGCGGCACTAGGATTAGGGCTGTCAATGGGGCGGATTTCCATCCGGATCCGATCCGATTCGATTTCGATTCGATTTATTAGGATAATTGTCCAATTAGTGATCCAATAGACCTGATCCAATTAAGAAGATCCGTAATCCGAATTATATGGAGCGAATATGGATCTAGACTGATCCGGTCCGTTACAGATCTGTATCCGATATATATTACTATATGTTGTTTAAATATTATGTATTTAAATCAAAATAAAAATAAATCTATTTATGTTCCACTAAAATCTTTTACTATATTAAAAATAACGTCCAATTTGTTTCTTCTCTTCCATTATTGGGTTTTCTTCTTATTTTTCTCAATTTCAATCTTTTTTTATTCATATTTTTGGTAATTCTTTTGTTCTAATTTTTATCATTTATAATTGTCCAACATATTCCATCTTTTATAATTTATTAATAATAGTTTTGATGAATAAGTAAAATATTACATTTTTAATTCATGGTGGTGCAATCTGCAAGTGATTTGAAGGAAAATGAAAGAAAAAAAAAATTATTGCTAAATATACTAAATGGATCCGGATAAATTAATTTATCCGGATCCGGGATATCCACCGGATTCGGATCCGGTTGATACTTTTCAAGATCCGCACCCGAATCCGAATAAAAGAAATGGATATCAGACTTCGATCTGGATCTGCCCTGATTTGGTCCGAGTCCGGCCCATTGACCGCCCTAACTAGGATCGTATCCACAACATAAATTCAAATAATGTAATTAATAGTGCCGTAATATTGTATTTCTTTCTTTTTTCGGTAAATTGTTTCTCTTCAATTAATTTAATGATTTAACTGCATCCTGATTTTCATTATATAAGTAAAAGTATTATGCAAACTTTTCAGATGGGCTAATCACCTTATTATTTACTAATAATTTATTCGTGTTTTTTTTTAAAAGTAATTTTAAAGACTATTTATATGTTCAAAATTTAATGATATTGATGTAATTTAAACATATACTTCAAATAAAAGGGGGAAAAGGCATAAATGGTCCCATAATTAAAGTGCATTGGTGAGTTTACTCCATATATTTTGGCCTGGCAATTTTACCCACAAATTTTAACCAATTTTGATATTTTGCCGGCCCAATTAAGAAAATTAACCTCACTTTAAGCCATGTGCCGACATTTTGGGAATGTTTTACGCTTGCTATCAATTTTAACTACAGCTGTGAAAGCTCATAATTGCATATTAACCCCTAAACATAAAAAATCCCACCCCCCTTATTCCACAACTATGTTGCATATACATGGATACGGCTATACAAACGAGTACGATACATATACGGCAAAACAAAATTTCAAAATTTATAGAATATGACCCGGCTAAAATACGTGTGTATATATTAAAATACATTATATAGGAAATCATTGTTTTATAAAGGTATAATAAAAGTATGTAATATATATTTAGTTCACTTTTTATTTCATTTTGAAATGAACAGTGTCATCTCCCTCTCATATAAGTGTTCAAGTTAAACCACAATAATATATCATATGCCAAGTTTTCTAGCCCTTTGAAAAAATTTCAAGTGTTTCATGTAGATCACTTTGTTAATATACATTATCTAGAATTTTTTGAAGAAATGCATGTTATAAAGTATCCTAGGTGTTTCTGATATGCCTTTCGGTGTATCCGATACGGTATCATTTTTTTTTTCTTATTATTGAAAATACCACGACGGCAACAGTTATCGGATGAGTATCTGAGTATTCGATAGGTATACGATACTACACGGTATATAAATTAGAAGTATCCGTGCAACCTAGTTCCACACACAATCCAATTCCACCCACTTTTCTACCTCACCCACTCCTTCTTTGACCCAAGCCGACTATGGCCTGGGTTCGTCTTATAAGCCGTCGTCGGCTTGGAATCATCGATCTCAGGTCGACGACAGGGTTTGGGAGGTCAGGGGTATGGGGCTAATTTAGGACGGGGAGGGGGATTTGCGGGTTTTAATTTTTTTTATAAAATATTTTATCATTAATTATTACCATTTAAAATATTATTTTATAAATTTATTAATTTAAGTAATTGAAAATTTCACTTATTTTGTACTTCTTGGAACTTAATGAAATATTGTGAAAAAATATCTTATATTTGGGAAAAAGTATGCAGTTATAAATTTTGAAATTTAATCAAAATGTTGAATTCCTATTTTTTTTTTTTTTGATAAAATTTTAAAATTCAATTCAAAATGCTCAATTCTAATTTGTGGGGGTGGGTCGGGGAGGGGGTATTTATGCAATTATTAATTATGAAATACAGCAAAATTCTCAAATGATCGAGCACATGATCCACACGTGAGGTTAATTTTCGTAATTGAGTCGAAAAAATATCAAAGTTGCCTCATATTTGTAAATTTGGAGATAAAATTGCCGATCTAAAAACATGTGGTAAGCTTGTCAGCACGCTTTAATTATGGGACCATTTTAATTTATATATTTTTTCCAAACTAAAAGGAGCCTATCTAATCTTCTACAGGTATTTAATAAAGTTGAAACATATATTATAATCGTGCTATAAAATCTTGGCCAGAAATCGTGCAAGGTTGCTAAAATTATCGGCCGGGTGGCACTGCACACTTTCACTTTAATTATTCCTTCGTCCTTTGCCACAATAGATTTCCAATTTGACTCTTCTAAATGGCAAACGTTAATATTCTTCACAAGAAAAGAGTTTATTTAAATCTTTAAATGTCATTCCGTGATGCTTACCGATCGGCTGACGTTGGATACGCAACATTTTAATCATTTAATGCTCCATAGATGTTGTTAAATATATCAACGGGCGATTAGTTTAGTGGAAAAGACTAGTCTCCACAAAGTAGCGAATTCATGTACAAATCCTTGTTAAGAGAAGTTTATACTTAATGTGTGAGACGCATGACTCAAAATTTCGATTCGAGTGTATGTTTCAGTCAGCTAAATATTGAAAACTTTTAGAGAATTTATCCGAAACACTAGGAAAAGTTTTTTAAAAAATTACTAAATTAAGAAAAATAACAAAGTTTCGGAACTACACATTATTTTCGTTTCGATTGATTCCAAAACGGAAATTTTTCCATGTTTTCGACGAAAAAGATGGAAACTTTGATCTGCGGTCAGACGCGCCTCGAGCCCGAATAATTGGAAAAAGAAAAGAAAAAAAAAAAAAAAAAAGATGTAGTTAAAAATATGGTGGAACCAACCAATTTATTTGCGCTAAAATTTAGTTATTTTTTTTCCTAAATGATTTCTTATTCTAAAATATGTCAGCACACATGAAAAGTGTAAAGAAACACCCACAACATGGGACCTTTGCGCCACAAATTTGCCGCCAAAGATCAGTCATAGACGATATTTCAAACTCTCTTCTACAAGTCCACCAAGTAATTAAATGGATTTTGGGCCATTATGTAAGTGTTCAAATCTAATCAAATCTCTATCGATATCTCCATGTAAATTTGATTTTCCCTTTTTTGGCAAGAACGAAGATGAGTTATATATTTAAGAGAACTAAGTAGTTTTGAAAATTGGACAAGATCAATCAGTCAAATTGATTCAATCGCAAGGTTTGATTAATTGAGTCCGAAAGATCCAAAAATAAATAAATCAAGACCGGACCAATGATGAGCCGGCAAAACAGAATCACAGGAGATGATTTTGCATTTCACTCTAGATAGATTCCAATCAATTATCAACGTAATTAATACGTGTAATTGTGTATTGGGTATGTTACTATTTAAATAAAAAGATGCTTTTATTAAGAGTTTAGCAAGACGCCAAACATCTCACATGATACTCACTAGTCACTACATCTAACCACAATTAATGACCAAGCTATACGTGCCATCTCTAAAAGCATCTTCATTTTTCACTAAAAAAATTTGGACAGGTCTCTTAGAATCTATCGAATATAGTTTTAGTATATTTTATTATGTTGTTCAAAGGTTCTTTCAAGGATCTCAAGAAGCAACTTAGTCCTATTACTATGTCAATATATTCAAGAAAAGACAGCAAATGACAAAAATTGTTAGACTATGATTTTGACAGCAATTGTTCCACGCCAAACGTTTTTGTAAGCGAAGGCATGTTTAGGTCAAGTTTTTAGTCGAATGTTCTGAGCATTTTTATGTGTAAGTACATTATAAGGCTGAATTATATATCTTTCCTAGCACCAATTAATTTTGGAGCAATTGATAGCGCTTGAGATTTTATAAAAACAATCACACTTGTGATTAATTTGAAATAATTTGGGATCCGGATAAAATTGCCTCCTTTTTCCCCTTTATCCTTTTTTTTTTTTTTTGTTCTAATAAGCAAAGTTTAATTTTTCATGGAGAAAAAACGTCAATTGCACAATTTTTATGTGAGCTAGAATCATAAAATACAAACAGAGAATAAAAGAAAAGGGTATATAACACCAATTCAATTACATTAAATCAACGTGTGATTGGTCTAGTGAAGGGGACTAGTCATTACAGAGTAGCGAACTCAAGTTCGAATTCCTGTTCGGAGAGATTCTCACTTAATGTGTCCGACGCATCTCAAAAGAAATTAAACCCTTAAAAAAATCAATTACATTAAAATTTTAATTTAATTAAGTCGTTATAGGCAATCTTGTTGCCGAGTCTCAAAACTTTTTTAACCTCCAATTTAGCGTCGATTTTGGTGGGCCATTCGAAAGTGGGAGATTAATTTAACTAAATATAACTAGTTGATTTGTTTGTACTAAGTCTAAGACTCATTTACTCATTTGTCGCCGCCACTGCATGATAGGTTATGTGTTATTTTATTATTAAATAGTACTAAAGTAAATAAAGATAATATCCACGTGTAGATTTCTTGATGGCCATTTTGTTGTGCCCCATTACTATGTTGTGATTAGAAAATTAAAAGATAAAAACTTTTTCCTCATACTAGAATTAATATAATATATCAAATCCACGTCTTCTTTTTTGCACATTAGTAGAGGATTATCATGGGAATTATTTATTTAAGTGGTCCTTGGATTAATCTTTGACCTAATTACCAATAAAAACAATGGTCAAAAGGACAAAGTACGAGGTCATTAATGAAGAAACCGTCAAACCAATGTAAGAATTTGTAGTAGGAATGCCGATGGTGTATCAACAATCCAGGTACATATTTGATGTGGCTCTCTTTTTTTTTTTTTTTTTTTTGGTTTTTCTTAATGGAATTTAAATTTTATATTTTTGTACGTATTTCCTTTTCCAGAATATATATCAAAATAAAACATTTACCTCGTAACAATCCATTAATAAAAATAACAATGTGACTACTCACTGCGCATAAAAAAATCTTCTTAAAGGCATCTAGTAAAATGACACTATAAAAACCTGTCACAATAATATAATATAGTCACAATTCTAAGAAAGTGTTACATATTGATGTCTTCAAATATGACCATTAATTTTGGTTTCATATATAATTCTAGAATTATCTCAAAAATTTTACTTTTTCAACTTCGGATTAAAACTCCATACCGATCTATTCTATGATCGATTAACTGTGATTATATCATATTACTGTTAGGACAGAGCAAAATAAATATCACAATCTAGGTCCGCCCTTTAAGAATACAAATCAAACTGGAGTGTTCACTAACACAAAGGGAGTACTTTTCATTTTTAAGTATTTGTAAATTTTAGGGTTTTTCGTCAGTAAAAAAAGTCTATTAAACAACTTAACTTTATGCCGTATTAAAATGGGCAGACTACCACCTCCTTATGAAAATAAAAAGACGGCTAAAGAGTTTCTCTGTTGAATTACACCTAATACTGGATATAGAGGCATGAAAGACTATGTTACCCTTCTCTTCATCAAGCACTATCTAAATATACCTTTCGAAATATATAATACATCAATTAATTTGTAAAATATAATATCAACAAAAATATATTTGTAATGAAAACAAAGCTGAAAAGATCCAACCTCAACCCCCTATATATATATATTTTTATTTATTTATTTATTTATATTTTTTTAGAGGAAGGTTTAAGATGTATTTTACAAAATATAGTGAATTTTTTTGTTATTTATTTTGTAATTAAAGGTGAAATGTCATTAAACATATTTGAAGTATTTTGTTATTCGCTAATAAATTTTAATATCATAATTTATAAAATAGATAAGTATCTAGCTATAGGTGCGTAGACAAGACCTTTTCGGACCAAGTAAACAAATAAAACCACATTATCTCCACTATCCTTTGTCCCTATAACTTTTCCATATCTTGCATCCTATAAATAGTATGCACATGCACACATATATCATCATCCTTATCCATGCAATCCTAGCTCAAGTGACTAGCCTCTAGGGTTTCCTTTTTTTCTTCTCCAATTTGAATATGGCTTATTCTAAATTCATCCCCTTTTTCTTCATGATCTTCTTTGTTCTTTGCTTCTCTATTTCGAATGCCCGCGTGATCAATCCAACGAAAGTACCCAAGAACGAGAACAATTTATTGATAATTTTATTCCAGAGAAAAATTGGTTTGAGTCCAACTGAATTTGAGAAATACAGAAGAAGATCACTTACTATAGCCGATAGAGTCGCCCCGGGTGGACCGGATCCACATCATCATGCTCTCCCCCCTACATTTGGTTGATTATTATTAATTAACCTATTAATTAAATTCCTCTCAATTAATCTTTTCAAAATTGTGTACGTGTTTGTGTGGGTGTTATGAATTTTATCTCGTACTATGTTATCCAAGAATTTAGACAGAAAGCGGATGCACTGTCTCCGGAAATGTAATATATTTTCGAAGAGTTTTAATTAATGAAATGTTCTATTTTTAATTTGTTGGCCTATATACTCTACATAGTGATAAGCAGGAATCTGTTTCTAGATCTGTGCATGTTGATAAGTTGAGGTATTGATCATAAATAGCTGCAAGTGAGTTAATGTCAATTTACCCAATGTGATATTCATAATGTTCAATTTACGTCCTTATGATTTGAAAAAGAGCACTTTTACCCCCTTGTAATTTTATAAAAATTTCACACTGTATCTCTGATATTTTTATATGTGGCAATTTACCCCCCCTGTGTTATGATAAAATGTGGCAATTTAACCCTCTGTATTATGATAAATGTGGCAATTTACCCCCTATGTTACAAAATACTTTTCATGCCCACTCTCAATTAGGGCAAGTGAGTTACACTCTCATGTTCGAGGGGGTAAATTGCTTCTTTAAATTTTTTATAGGGGAGTAAATTAAATATTATGAATATCATAGAGGGGTAAATTGCCATTAACCCAGCTGCAAATATGTTCATGTAACATGAAGGTGCTTTTCTTTTTTCATGGTTTCTAGAGAGCAAACCTACCATTCTCTACTATGCATGCATCTATTTTTAAAAAACCAAAATAATCATGGTCAAATTCGTCGATTCATCTTTTTAAGCCCGAGAGTGAAGCCCACTAATTCAATTGGGCGGCAAATGTCCTAAATTTATTTCAGTTTTGTGATTTGTAAAATAAAATTAGAAGCCAAAAACTAATGGGACAACCTTATCAACGACCATAAATTATAAAATAGTTTTGCATTTTTCCGAGTTTATCAAGTGGATTATTATGGAGAAACAAAAACATTAGTCAAAGGTTCACAAGGCTACACTTGAAGAACATTCGTAGCTAGATTAGATCTATATATTATTTTATTTTAATAAACATTTGATTTATAAGTTCGATACATTATACAAATTAGTTATAGTACAACTAAGAATAAAATATCTATATATGAAAGATGTGATAAACAAAAGTGTATGCTCTATCCAATCAATAGTTGACAGACTTTATAAAGCTAAGAAGTGTAATCCAATAAATGAGTGCGTGATTTTAAAAAAGTATTATTAAAATAGTAAAACATAAAAATACTAATTAACTGCCCCTAGGACTGTCAATGGATGGTATTTTAATTTGAGTTTGCAGTTGATTACTATTTTTAACTGAACAAATATCTTAATCTAATTCAATTAATTAAAGAAAATGATAATCCAACATATATAGAGCAAAAACGGATATAAATTGATCTAATCATTTGTTAAGTAGATAGTATGTGTACATATTATCATTTGTTATGTAGATAGTATGCGTATATGTGTACTTAAATTTTGTTGATTGAATCGGTAAAATTAATAATATACTTTAGACATGTTACGAGGAGAAAACAAACAATCCTATACACGATATAAACCTGTTCGCAAAAGAAATCCACCAAATGGTTTGGCTTTGAGTTCCAAAATGTTGCATTAATATGTTGGAAGCAAACATATTTTTTAAGATCGTTTAAACTTCCTCGTGACAAACTCGGATTTAGTTTTGGATTAATATTTAACGAGAATTGCATTTTTGATACCGAGCTTTATGTGAACTTTTATTTTTGGCACCAAACAAATGTTATTCAACACATTTAATACCATAATTTAATAATCGTCCCATATTTGGTACTACCGTTAACAAAATTTAAAAATCACCGTCAAATTGATGACATGACCGGTAAGTCAGTTTTAATTATTGTAAAATTAGTGTCATAACTTATACTGATGAGGCCTTAGTCAAGTGGTTAAGGATGAGGCTCCATGTCCAAGAGGTCATGGGTTCAACACCCATTTGTGGGTATTTTCTCTAGTTTAATACTAGTATTTGTAATTAGTTTACTTTAATACCAATGTAATAAATTCGATTCAATATAGTGTTTGTTGTAATGATATATTCACCATCTCAAAAAAAAAAATTATACTAGCTGACAATTCTACCCTAATACATTTTATGCTGACAAAATAACATTTAAGTAGAATTGTTTCAACTTGATTCAAATTATTTGAATTATAAAGAGATATTCTTAGAATGGACAATAATAACATTTATATTTTATTTTTCCAATTTTGTTTTATTTTACTCTTGTTTATGTTTTCATTGGGTTTCAGGAATTAGACATTTCAGTTAAGGGAAAATTGTTTTTTTGGTATCATAGATAGAACTACTTGGAATTTTGGTATTATTGGATACGAAAATGTAAATTTGGTACCATAAGATATGTTTTCATTGCAACTTCTGTATCAAATCAAATTTTTTCCCAAAGTTAATGATAATTTAACCCCTATAAAATGCATAATGTTCAATTTACCCCCTCGTGGTTTAAAAAAGAGCATTTTACCCCCTGAAATTTTGTAAAAGTTTCACATCGCCTCCCTGATATTTTATAGGCGGCACTTTATCCACTTTTATTATGATAATGTGGCATTTTGTCCGCTGTATTATGATAAATGTGCATGGCAATTTATCCCCTTATGTTATAAAATAGTTTGCATGCCTACTCTTAGTTTCGGCAAGTGGGTTACACTCTCCGGCTGAAGGGGGTAAATTGATTCATTAAAATTTTTACAGGGGGTAAATAGATTTTTTTCAAAATTATAGAAGGGTAAATTAAACATTATGTATTTCATAGGGGGTAAATTGCCATTAACTATGTAGAAAAATTGGATTTGGTACCAAAATTGCAATGAAAACCTATTCTATGGTACCAAATTTGCATTTTTATATCTAATGACAAAAAAACGCAAGTGTTCTATTTATGATACCAAAAATACAATTTTCCCTTCCACTTAAACTAGATTTAAATAAATCGTGAATTTGTTGTACCCATTCTAATTAATTAATTGGAGATCCAACTATAAAATAAAAAAATAAAAATAAAAAGTAAGAATTGACGCCTAAGTGACAAGTATCACACAAGACAGATAAGCTAGACCATGTTCCACGATTATTTGGACCCACCTAGAAATTAAAGATAAATAATTGATTATATTATTTTTAGAGGGAAGAAAGTTCTCAAATCTCAACAGAAACCTGTAATAGGACTACAAATTTTCTATTTCGAAACATTCTTTCTCTTTAATAATAAGCCGCTCTTTTGTGACAATGAAAGGTAGTTTGCCCCTTTTTTATTCTTTCTTAAATTGCTTTTCTGTTTGATTCTGTTGTCGTATTTTAATTTTTATGTGGTGTGATGATGATGGTGGTCATTAGTCATTTTTCATTAGTCATTAGACATCCGACGGAAAGACGACATAAATGTATTCCTTGCTGATTAGATATGTAATTAATTTAATAATGTAATGTTCCTGAAAATTGGCATGACTCGTCGGATTATCATAGAAATTTTATTTTTAATGCGTTATAGAAATGTAAATATTCCGCAGTCCTCAAATTTTACATCTATTTTGTTTTAGGGATACGTCTCTTTTTAAAATGGAATCTATTTTCTTAAATTTATCTTCTCACATAAAATAATGATTAAACATTGTAATTTTTTTTTTCCGTAAATTTATCTTCTCATATAAAATAATGATGTAACACTACAAATTCTTAACCGTTAGTTTTAAGGCTAAATTATAAAAATCTTTCTAAGAACTTAATTTATTAAACTCTCCATAGTATTACACATCTCATCCCTTATGACTTCGGAACAATTTTTTCTTCAATTTGAAAACTTCAAATTTTAGTGATTGAACTAGTGATTATCTAACATACCTCTCCACATTACAAACCGTTAAACTGACTCACTCTCATCTTTTATCAATCCCTTACAACAAGGTTAATATGATCCACACATCTCATATGCAAGAATTCCTAACATACCTATTCCTTAAACATGTCATGCTCGTATGAAGATGCATTATCAACACTAACTGTTAATATATGGGAAATATCCCAACCATTTTTTCTCAATAGCAAACCAACTTCATCACCTTTATAACTACTGTATTGGATGAATTTAAGAATTTATTTGTCTTGTAGGCCAATCAATTCTTCCATAAATTCCAACCGCACGAAAATTTTAACGAAATTAAGCACCAGACAATATATATAGTCAAAGATACGTTGAAAAATTAAAGTCGTCTAAAACATAAATTATACACAGTTCCATCTTTTGGAACATCTAAGCACAAATTTCTTGCTTTCAATCTTTTGTTCGGTTTGAAAAACTTCAAATTTTAGCAATTGAACCAGTGATCGTCTAACACACCTCTCCACATTACGAACTGTTCAACTTACTCACTCTAATATTTTACTCATCTCTTACAACAAAATTAATTATATGAGTCACACATCTCATATGCGAGAATTCCTCCCCCTTCCCACAAAAAAAAAAGTGTTATCTAAAAGACCTATTCCTTAAACATGTCACACTCGTATCATTAGAAGATGCAATATCAACATTAATTGTTAATATATGGGAATATACCGGTCATTCTTTCTCAATCAGCAAACCAACTTCATCACATTTATTACTACGGTTTTTTTTTTTGGATCTATTAAACTGTGTATTACTGCGGTATTAATTGAATTTAAGAATTATTTTATGCAACTTCCGCTTATCATCAATAAAGTGTGTAGTCAAACACATATAATTAAGCTTTTGGTTGGAAGTCGTCCATTTGCCAGTAGTAAGTGAAAGTCCGTGTACGCTTGTTTTAAAATACTCTATCAACTTACCTTTTTCATCAAGATACAAATCGAAACAATATTTAGCAATCATTATTCTACAAAGGATAGTGAAATGGAGACATGCAACCGACATGAGATACTTGAAACCTTTTTTTTTTTTCCGCAGTTCTAAAATGTAATTCATCAACAATAACCAAGACATTTAAAGCTTTCCAAATAGCTTCATGTTCAAGTTTCCACAAAAAAGACACCTCTCTACAGTTCCCTCCATCCCAAATCGCACTATGACAAAAACTATGAATGGTGTTACTTGAATCTGTTGAAGTTAGAGGCAGACTCAGAGTCCAAGTTGGAGGAGGAGCCATAATAGGACGACGTGCATTTATGTTTTGTTGTTCTTAGAGGTTTGATGAACATGTGGACGCTCTGAGCTTGAAAAAGACATCCTATATTTGCAAAAGATAAAAACTAAATTAACTAAGTCACATTACATACAATTAAATAATTAGAATCATATTATCAATTATAAAAATTGAACTCAAACATTCACCATCCGTGTTTGGATGCTGTAAAATTATCATCCAAAACATACAACGAGTTAAACACATCATATGTATCTTCAATAGGTTTATCGAACTGTACACAACCCTATTAAAATTATAACAGTATGCACATTTGAATCTTAAACATATCGGTTCGATATAGATTCTAAGTCCCAGTACATAATCGTATAACGAATCTTCTTAATCGAATCCTATTAATCTAATTTTCAATCGAATTAAAATTCTAATAAATCGGGTTGAAAACGAACGAGATTCAAATTAAAATGGCTCCATTGACCGCCTTAGTTGTCAACATATGAACACAAGTAATTGGATCCCAACCGGCCTTCATTAAGCCCATAGTATAAAAGCCCGCCCAGTTCATCTCTTCAGCCCAGTTACCATTTACTGTAGCTTCAGACCGGCGCAAAAATTCCAGCCTACAGACCGCCACACGCGCCGCCCTTTACGCGTAAGAAAATCACCACTCCGCATACTCAAGCTCTCCACCGGAGCTCCCATTTCATCTTTTCCGACCCTCGCGTGAGATTTCTTTATCCCCATTTCCACTTAGGCTTTCATTCTTGCAGTGATTTACTCCTTTAAGCTAAGAAATAATCTAATTCTGTATAAGCGAAGATCACTAAAACGGATAAAAGAAAAAAATAGGTAAGAACTTAAAACCCTAGTTCTACTTCACCGCTCGTTCTTAGTGTGTTTCTCTGTGTATATGTATATGTTTATTTGAGTTTTTAATTCAAGTTTAAAAAGATTCAGTTTGCGCGTATGTGTTGTTGACTTTGAAGAATTAAATATAAATAGGAATTTTGCGAAAATGATGGGTGATGAAAATGAAGGGTTTAAGGGGACACAGAAAAAGAAGTCAATCCAAGAGGTTCAAAATAGTACAAACAGTAGCAATTTTTCGAGGGTTCAACCTAGGGTTTTTGAGGGGATAAACCCTGCTAAAAAAATGGTAAATTCTGAGAACAATTTGAGTTCGGGTTCAAATCGTGATGGGTTGAGTGGAAATGGTGGCTTTCTAAGGCAGGTGACTAGGGTTAGGATAAGTTTGTCGATGAAGTCGAAACTCGAGGCTAGGGAGCTGAAGAGGAAGCTGGAAATAGAACGTGATATGGTACGGAGTTTAATGAGAAGGATCGACGCAAACGAGGCGCAAAAGAAGGCACTTGTTTTCGATAATCTCGGTGGAAATAACGTGGGACCCCCTCGGATGTCAAAGCCGTTGAATCAATTGAGTGTGTCCGTATTTGAGAATACCAAGAGTGGTTATGAGAATGTGGATAAAGTGAAGAAAACACCAAAGGAGAAACCGTTGTATATGAATTCGGAAAATCTTCTTGCCAAAAAGGATAACTTTCCTTTATCAGAGAACAACAAGAAGTCAAAGTCGAGGTCGAAAAATAAGCAGGGACGAGGGAGTCAGTTGCCCCCAGGGAAGTTTCCGAATCCTGTGTTGAAGAAATGTAAAGCGATCTTAGAGAGACTGATGAAACACAAGCATGGTTGGATCTTTAATATACCCGTTGATGTAGCTGGTCTTGGTTTGCACGACTATTTTCAAATCATAAAAAATCCTATGGATCTTGGTACTGTGAAAAAACGGCTGACTCAAAACTGGTACGAGACTCCTCTGTTATTTGCCGAGGATGTAAGACTTACATTCCGAAATGCTATGACATATAATCCGATAGGGCACGACGTTTATGTCATAGCTGAAGACCTGTCCAAAATTTTCGAGGAAAAGTGGGCTCCTTTGGAAGCTGATTATATGCGTGAATTCAACAATGCTGATGTGGGATTACCTACGACTCGAGAGGCTCCTCCACAGCTAGATATGAAAAAGGGTCTTGATAAAGAACAAAATATTACTCTATCTAATGAAATTTCTGTTCCGAAGAAGCCAAAGGAGGATACAAAGAAAAGGGAGATGACATTTGATGAAAAGCAAAAACTTAGCATTGATTTACAGGATTTGCCTTCTGAGGAACTTGAAACGGTTGTAGAGATTATTAGAAACAGGACTACTTCCATTACACAAGAAGCTGATGAGATTGAGATTGACATTGATACTGTTGATAATGAAACTCTTTGGGAGCTTGATAGGTTAATATCCAATTATAAAAGGAGTTTGAGCAAGAACGAAAAAGATTCTGAAATTTTCAGTCAATTTGTAACTGATTCTGAGCAGATCACGAAGGAAAAGGTAACATACTTGTAGTTCGCCTTCTCCATTAAGTGCATTGCGATATCATTGCGATTCTTGATTAAGCGATAGTAATTATTGTTATTATATTAACTTTTTTGGTGCAGATTCCTACCTCAGTTGTTACTGAAACTCCAAAAGGAAGTAGAGCAGGTATTCTTTTGTAATGTAAAATTCATTTGATATGTCCTTAGTTGGTTATATGCGAAGTAAATTTGTTTCTTTTTTGATTTGTGAATAGATGTAGAGAGGGTTGTCTCACCTCTAGTTCAAGTGAAAGCGTCCGAGGCTAATAATGTAAATCAAGAAGCCAGCCAAAGCAGCTCTGGCAATGATTCGGGATCTTCATCGAGTGGTAATAATAGAAAATTGTAAATTTTTGTTTTCCAGTTCTTTTAAAGTTGGATACTTGGATGTATTTAAAGCTAAGTTTTTAACGTTTCCTTATGGCAATACTGAACTTAATTATTGTTTTAATTTGATACAGATTCCGAAGGGGAAAGTTCCTCGGGAGATGGATCTGACGGCGGAAAGTCACCAATTATTGAGGTAAAATTACTTTCTTTTAAAGCCATTGAAAATTTCTAAGCTCTTCACATTATAATTAGAATAATATTCCTACCAAGTAAATTGGCATTATTAATTCTCTGTTTTTAATGCCTATTTGAACTGATTTGATTGATAAATTTATGTAGTAGTCAATAGTAATAACTAACCTAATGCTAAAGTGATATTCCTAAGAATTTTGTAAAAGTGAAGAAAACAAGATTATGGGTAGTAAGCTTGTATGCAAATGCAAGCCATTTTAAGGGTGACCCAGAGTAGTCAAAAGCGCAAATAGCTTGCGCTATTGCGCTGCGCTATAGCCCTGGAAGCCTTTGCGCTGCGCTATGCGCTACAGCCGGGAAGCCTTTGCACGTGAGTGCGCTATACGCCTTTGACTACTTTGGGTAGAGAACGTGCAATATCACATTCTTTGTAGGGACTCAAAAGTTTGCATACCTTTCATTAATATACATATACCGAAATCAGATCTTATTGCATCTAAGCTAAATTTCCGAGTCATCTAAACTTCTTGAGATATCTTACATTTATTCCGACTTGCTTCTTGACATTGTACTAATCGATAAGTAATTTGTTTAATGCAGATTTGCAGATCTGATGAATCTCAATAGTTCAAAACTGAAGCTTCCGTATATATAGGTGATAATAGATTTTTATGATAACCGATAATCTCTATGCGGCGTGCAGACTGGTTGTACATTGCTGAAAAGTAGTCTGTCTTTTGTAATATTGTTGGTGTTGTGAATGTCAACACAACAATGTAATGGCATCATGCCTATATTTTGGTTAAGAACTTAAAGATGTTGATAGCTCTTTCCTGTTATGTTTTACAGAGTAATATGTACTTAAAATCTGCATTAAATCTTCTAAAGTGAAGCCGATGAGGCAGTAGCCTGTTGGCTAAAGCTGAGGCTCCATGACGTATTTTTCTAGCTTAATACTAGTATTTATAATTAGTTTATCTTTGTGCATTGATATCAGTCAAAGATTCAAATATATTTTTTAATATAGTGATTGATGTAATTATGTATTTAGCGTCAAAACAAAAACTTCTAAAGTGAAAGCGGAATTACCTATTAGAGTGGTGTGTGCAAAGGACCAGCTCTATTTTTTTCCTTTTCTTTTTGTTGGAGCAATTAAATTATCACTTTGAAGATAGATGTGAAATTCTTACCCAAAGTAATTATATTGCAAGCGCAATACACTTGTTTTATGATGGGATGAAACTTCTAAGAGAGTGATCAATCACAAAGTAAGTATAAATAACCTGGTCGGTTTGATATAATTACAACATTGTGGTAAGATTGACATGATTGCAACATTACATGTTTCATACCAAAAATTACGAAAATTTTATCAATCAAAAGTTTAAAACATGTTATTCAAATACTCTAATATATATTTAAAACATAATCATAAACAATCTTACATTTTCAAAGACCAAACTACCTTCATGAGCTACACATTCAGACATTCTCAAGAAACTCAACATCAAAACAAAACAAAACCTACATGTTTTCATATTTCAAACTTACAGAACTTCAACTCTTCCTACGTGTTTGCCCAAAATCCTAGATTTCTTCTTTGCTTTAGGTATGCAAGGACGAAGAGTACTTGAAAAAGAATCGAAGCAAACAAACCCATCTCCATATCCATGCTTGCATACTTCCTCAAGTTTTGCATTGCTCGTGAAATCATAGCGATAAACCTTTTCTTGCGTCGCAAGTAACATAACTTTTCCATTCAAAACAGTGAAACCAACTACTTTTGAATCATCATAATCTTGCAATCCCATGTCATTTACTCGCATTTCAAAAACTTGACTCCAATCATACGTAGGGTCGTCCCTTTGTCGATCAACGATGACCAGTTCCCACATGGAAATAACATTTTCCAATAATTTAACAAGACATATCGATTTCAAAGAGTTGTTTCGACTCTCCCACTTGAAAATACGAAGTTTTGAATCCTCTAGTCCTTTTCTCGCACTTTTTGGTATACTCAAGAACTCTGAACTAGATTTCTCGATATCGTACACAACTATATACGGCCAGAAGAAAACACTATTTTCGGTCAAATAGTTTGAGTAGTCCGAGATCATGTAAACCACTCCATTGAGATAAATTGAATATTTATGAAGGATGTCTCTTCCACCAAGATCGATATTCCCTACGTCTTTCCAAATCTTTTCTTCGGCTAAGTAACTCTTAGAAAGAAACTCGCCATTCCAATCAGAAGTAGGAATTAATGCTAAGAGTAAGTACTCCACACTATCTTCATCTTTTGCACAGTCGAAAACGATATTGAAATCTCTGTCACGAGTTAAGCTTTTATCGGGTAGGGGAATTTGCATGTAACTTTGAGTCGTTGGATTAAATAAAAACAAAGGGTTTTTTTCATCGTTCGTGTTTCTGCAACATAGTAGACCGTTACTAGAAGCTAGTATGCTACATGACTTTGCCAAAAAGTCGATAGATTCACGAGACAAGTTGCATGTTGTTGACTCGTCGGAGTATATTGCATGCAATTCCAATTTATTACCCGGATACCTTTGAAAGTAATCCGGTCGAATGAAGAAATCGGTGTCCCCAACCAATTGCATGTTCTTGAATTGTTTTTCGATGAAAAAATCCTCGAATAATAGTTCGGTAGATGATTTGCAAACAGATGAGAATTTGATTATATTTTTCGCAGGTAACCATGAATAGATTTCCAAGAGTTCTCCATTGAATGACATGGTTGTAGACTTGTAGTTGATTTGTGAGGGTAAAAGAGGAAGATTGAGTAATAAAAGATGTAGCACGAAAATTTCTTGAAGAAAAGAAAAAGAATTTTGAATGAGAAGACTGAACTGAACAAATTAAATAATAAAGCGAGGAATTAGAAATTGCACTTGAAAAACAATTGCGCTTGTGATCATAATTGTTGGTTTATAATGATATTTAAAGACTTGTAATTGGTACGCAAAAGAAATTTTCCTAATAGGTTTAGGAATAATTTTCCTTCTTGGTTTAGGAGTATAGTTTCCGGGGTGTCTAGGAATTTTCCTAACAGGAAATTTTATTAATAAAAGATAGTAACTATTTCAGATTTACCCCTACATCTCCTATATTTATATTGATTCTTAATTTTTTTAAACTAATTCGAATCGAGGAATGTATAATTAATCCAATTTAAATTTAAAGCCAGTTTGACCTTGCAATGATAGAATAATTGATTATGCTATAATTGCTTTTACAAAATTAACTTTTTTATAATTGATTCTACAAATATAAATTTTATAACATTTACAAGAGTAACCTTATCTGTATGTTAAACAATATTATCAGATAATGCAGTTTAACTTTACACTTCAAATAAATTTAAAATTAGAGATATGAATACATGGTAAAAAAGATCCATAAATTAAATATTAAGAAATATTCAAACTGAAAAGTTTAGAAAGATCCAATTATAAAATATTTAGTATCAAAACAAGATGACAATTAATTAGATTATTCATACGAAAGAAATAGAAATAGCTAGCTGATATATATATAATCATAGCTACTAATATATATATAACTTGACTGGGTCAAAGTATAATATATCAAAGCGATAGTTTTGTCAATTTAGATTTTAATTTAAGTCTAAAAGTAATTTATATTTCAATTTAGAGCAAAAGACAAAAACATCCTCTATGCTTTGTCTAACTCCCAAAAAACCTCATGTGTTATTTTAATTCCCAAAAAACCCCATGTGTTTGGTCTTAAATACCACACTCGATCCAAGTAGTATATACTTATAATTTTATTTTTAACTTTTGGTGGAATGACAAGATTATGTGTTTGTTTTTTTTTAAATTTATTTATTCTTTTTGAAAAATTAAGTATATACTACTTGGGTCGAGTGTGGTATTTAAAATCAAACACGGGGGGTTTGGGGATTCAAAGTGACACATGGGGGATTTTTTGGGAGTTAGACAAAGCATAGGGGTGTTTTTGTCTTTCTATGTCAGGGGTAAAATTGTCATATCAAAAGCAAAATGTGAACAAATACTTGCAATTTTGGCGTTTGAAACACACTCTCTTTTTTGGGGGTGTATTTGGCACTTATTTGAGATCACAAGGGGCTTTTTTGGAGTTAAAATAATACAGAGGAGTTTTTGAGAGTTAGATAAAGTATAGGGAGTGTTTTTGTCTTTTGCTCTTCCAATTTAAGTCTAAAAATGACGGAGATAATTTGAAACTGTTATAAGAAAATATGGGCTAAAATGTTCCTTTTCTAATTAAAGGGGATAAATTGAATATTATGTATATCATAAGGGATAAATTGTCATATAAAATTATTTATAATCTAAGCTTTTCGAAAAAGACCAAAAGAAAAATTCAATGTCATCTATATATATATTATTTTATATTATATATATATATATATTATATATATATATATATTATTATTATTATATTATTTTATATATATATTATAATATACATTATTTATACATATAAAAGTACGAGTTGGCCAAGGAAATTTCTTCCCTTTTTTGTGAAGACTAATATACCTCTATTTAAATTATATAGTGATATTTAATTCTATGGCAAAAAAGTAAAAGAAAAGAATCTTAAATAAAAAAAGATCCTAGAAGTATAATTAAACAAGAAGTCTATACTACATCAACCTTATAATTATCTCTTAAAGTTTTACGACTTATCAAAATATTAATGGTAAAAAAAAAGAAAAATATTACTCAATATTTCTTCGAAAATTTCTTTGGAAAGTCCTTAAGAAGTTATCAATTATTAAAGAACCTCATATATAAAAAATTATGCCACATTCGTGCAACATGAATAAAAAATGTATAATCGGCTTAAACCAAAAAAAGTTAAAACATAGAAATTGTTAAAACCGACAAAAACAAGTAAAATTCGATTAAAAATTATAATAAAAATGGGAAAATGGGAAAATGGGTTAAATAGAAAGAAAAGCGAGTTAAAGCAAAAAAAATGGTGCAATTGAAAAAACAACAAGGTTAAATAGCAAAAAAAGGGTAAAATCGGTAAAAAAAAAATGAATGACATCTGCTAAACACAGGATAACAGAAAAAGGGATCAAATCGATAAAAGAACAAGAAAAAAAATGAGTTAATTGGCAAAAAAAAAAGTTGAAATATGTGAGGAAATAGGTTAAATAAGTAAAATCATATTAAAATTAGGTTTAGTCGGAGAGAATAAGTGAATTGATTAATAAATGTAAAAATTGACTAAAATTGAGTTAAACTAGAGAGAACGGATGGATTTATTAACAAATGTGATAAACCACAAAAATACGGGTGAAATCGGTGAAATAACATGATAAAATAATAAAAAGAAATGATAAACTCAGTGTAAAAGCAGGTAAAATCGATATTTCTTTCGAGAGTCTTAAGAAATTATCATTTATTAAAGAACCTAAAAACAAAAGGTCACCTTCAGGCTATATGAAAAAAAAAGTACTATTTAGTTAACTGAAAAACTTATAATTGACTTAAGCCAAAATAAGTCAAAACATAGAATGGTTAAAATTGGTGAAACGTGTAAAATTCTATTAAAAATATATATGATAAAATATGGTAAATCAATGAAAAAATGGGCTAGATAGAAAAAAAAACGAGTTAAAGTAAAAAAAAATTTGTACAATTGATAAAACAACGAGTTAAGTCGACAAAATAGGGTAACTGGTAAAAAATAAATGATATTGGCTAAACATGGGATAACGAGGGGGGGGTGTCAAATCGATAAAAGAACAAAAATAAAAAAATTGTTAAATGGGCAAAAAAAATGTGAAATCGGTGAGAAAATGGGCTGAATCAGCTTAAGAATATGTTAAATCGACTAAAATTTGGATAAACCGGAGACAATTGGTGAATTGAAAACGAATGGGATAAAACACAAAAACGGGTGAAATCGATCAAAGAACGGGTTAAAATAACAAAAAAAAAAAATAGTAAACTTGCTGTTAAAGCGGGTGCACTCGATATTTCTTTGGACAATTCTTAAGAAATGATCAATTATTAAAGAACCTTAAAAAAAAAAAAACCACATTTGTGCCATATGAATTGTTTAGTTAATTGAGAAACTTATAATTGGCTTAAGTTAAAAAAAAAGTCAAAACATATAAATGGTTATAATTGTTGATAACGGGTAAAATTCGATTTAAAAAATATATGATAAAATTGGTAAATCAATGGAAAAATGGGTTCGATCGAATAAAAACGAGTTAAAGCAACAAAAAATGTTACAATCGATAAAACAATGAGGTAAACCGGCAAAATATGGGTAAATCGGTAAAAAATGAATGACATCGGTTAAACACAAAAGAACAATAAAGGGGTCAAATCGAAAAAGAACAAGAACAAGAACAAAAAAACTAGTTATATTGACAAAAAAAATGTGAAATAGTCGAGAAAATAGGATAAATCAATGAAAGAATAAGTAAAATCAACTAAAATTGGGTTAAATCATATAGAATGAGCGAATTGTTTAACGAATGGGATAAATCACAAAAATGGGTGAAATCGGTGAAATAACATAAAAACAAATGGTAAACTCAATATAAAAGCGGATGAAATCGATGAAAGAACATATTAAAATAACAAAAAAATGGTAAACTTAGTGTAAAAGCAGGTTTACTCTACAAAATTGTGGAAAATTCGTAAAAAGGGGTTAGATTAGTTAAAAATTGAATTAGACAAGTAACTGAAAATAGATGAACTCAATAAAAGATAGATACAACCAACAAAATTGGTTAAATCGATAAAAAAAAGGGTTAAATATATGAAAATTGATTTAGATGGAAAAAAATGTTTAGATGAAAATATCAATGTCAATGAAGAAAATAATTGATATTGTTCATTCGTTCAAATGGTTGTTTTAGAATTTTATGTAGACATGTACTTTAAGATTAGAAATAATTAGTAATTATAGTCCATTTTTTATTTTCAAGTTATGATTTTAGATATTTATGATAACAACTATAAATTCTTGGTAATAATATAGTAATAATTAAAGTGATTTAGTCAAAAAAATTATATGGTATGTCATTAAGACCATAGTATGATGAAAAATAATTATATGATTCAACTAACGTAGAAAATTAGTTAATCACTTGCAACGTGCACTTTCGTATTAAATTAAAAAAGAACAAAATTCCAATAAATTTCTCCAAAGCATGGATTGGTGGCAAATGGCAATTCACTCTTGTGCTTTCAACTATGCACCATATCAAGTTAAAACTAATGCTCTCCATAATAAGATTCAACCCCCACCCCACACCACCGCTAAACCTCCACCTCCACCGCCGCCGCCGCCGCTTCTTCTGTACTTCCACTTCCGTCCACCACCCCCATTGGTCCGGCCTCCACCACTGGCGGCAGAGCCCACTCAACCATGACCGCTACTGGGGACCAAAAGGCCCAATTCAAGAACCCAATAAAACTGAAATAAGCCCCTCTTCTTTCAATTCCTGTTTTTCCTTAGCAGAAATGGGTAGTCTTGTTCTCACCACAGCTGATCCCCTTACAAAAGCTAAGCTTTCCCATTTGGCGTATACTAAATGGCGGCAAGAGGGTCTTCCAATTGGAGCTTCGGATCCCCCTGTAATCCCTGCTCGCCCTTCAAAACCCCAATTGGTATTCTTTTTTTATTTGTCTTTGAGGTTTTAGTTTTGGTGTTGTTCTCAATTACTTCTTGAATAAGTGATAGATATAACTCTTTGGATAAGAGGGCATTCTGGTATTTTTGTGTAGTGGGTTTTGTTTTAGGTTCTTGAGTTTTGGTTAATGATATGTAAATTGTTTATGAACATAAATTAAAGCCTAAATTCTGTTACTTGATGCAATGAACCTAGTGTTTTTACTCGCTAAAATCCAAGAATCGGACATAAGTTTGATGTACAGCTTTTTCCAATTTGGTGACTTATCCTTCTAAAGGTTTAGTGACAGATTTGTGAAATTGAATCATTAGGACTAGTTATTTATAGCCATTTTGTGAGCTCCAAAAATTAAGTTAGCTGTAAGTTGTTTCCATTCAGCATTCTTTGATGATCTACATAATGTGAAATTCATATTGTTCATTCTCCCATTTTCCATAAGGTGAGACAATGAATTTCGTTGATTTGAATTGTTATGTGAAAATAGAAGAGGAAGTAATGAAAAATTACTTGTGCTCATTGCTCTCATTTATAAATTTTTCTTTCGTAATATCACTTGGCACTAATGCATATGAATAGTGCTTTTGCAATAAGATTTATTACTTCCTTCCTCTTGTTAGTTGTTAAAATTGACAATCTTATTGCTTTCATCCATTGATAAATGCCTTTAGTTCAGGTTTCTCCTAAAGAAATTCCACCTCCAAAAAGCTCGCCTTTGCCTCTCAATGCCTACATGCTTCATAATCTTGCTCATGTTGAGCTTAATGCTATCGATCTTGCATGGGATACTGTTGTTCGATTTTCTCCGTACATTGAACTTCTTGGTGAAGGGTTCTTTTCCAATTTTGCCCATGTGGCTGATGATGAAAGTCGGCATTTCACATGGTGTTCACAGAGACTGGCAGAGCTTGGATTTAGGTATTAGCTTTTGTACATAGAAATTTACGACTCTTGTTGTCATGTTGACCTTTGACTTGGATTACGTTTCCATGTGTAGTTATGGCGACATGCCAGCTCATAATGTTTTATGGAAAGAGTGTGCCAAATCTTCGAATAATGTTGCTGCAAGGCTTGCTGTCATTCCATTGGTTCAGGTACATTCATTAACTAATCATATGGAATAAAAGTCTTAACAAAGACAGTTCAATATATTTGTTGGTATAGGAGGCAAGAGGACTGGATGCTGGACCTCGACTGGTGAACAAATTGATCGGATTTGGAGACGACAGATCCTCAAACATCGTTGCAAAGATATCTGATGAAGAAGTTGCACATGTAGCAGTTGGTGTTTATTGGTTTGTATCCGTTTGCCAGAAGATGGGTCGTGTTCCTGGCTCTACTTTCAAAGGTCGTCTTTTTACCTCATTTGTAGTTACATTATATTTACAATCTGTGAGAACCTTCTTACTGAACATGTCTAGTTTAACAGACATTCTAGAAGAGTATAAAGTCGAAGTAAAGGGGCCTTTCAACCATGTAGCTCGAGAAGAAGCTGGTCTTCCAAGAGAATGGTAATTAAAATGAGTAGACTTCTCTTTGCTAATTCACTTGAGCTATGTTTGGTTCATGGGTTTCAGTGAGTAAAAATATCAAGAAAATGAAAAACAAACAGATTAAGCTCAATGTTCTATCATTTGATGCAAGTCCTTGACGTATTACTCGTTGGAATCCAAGAACCAAACATTGCTTTTGTTTTTAAAAGTTGGTTTGGAACTAAGATCTGTTGTAATATTCTGTAGGTATGATCCTTCTTCCGCAAACAAAGAAGAGGAAAACAATAAGCTTTCTGAGGTTAGTTCTGTATTTCCTTATAATTGATAAAATTTCGCATTTTTTTTAATGTTCTAAAATGTGGAAGAAGATCTGTTGATAATGATTGCAGGTATACGACAGGCTTGCTTGTGTAATTTCAATGGAACAAGAAAACTCAAATTTAGGGAGATGACCGAAATGATCGTTATACGACTGATGATGTGCCTAAAATGGGCGTTGAATGGTTTTCAGATGACATACTATTGAGCTCGTTGCTGCTCGACTCGTTAAAGAGTGCAAGAAACTGTTTGGTTAAAGCTAAAGCAACTACAAGGAAGTGACTTGATTTATGGATTGATTTGGAATAAATCTGTACATATTATCTGTAACCTATATGAACCATGTTCCCCTATTTCAACACACACCCTCATTGTGTATATTTTCAATAACCGGAAACTCGAAGCTTAATTTCAGCATTCAATGTGTATTCTAACTTATATCGTTCCGTTACATCTTGTTTACCTCGAATCATTCCATTCAAAACCAAACCGGTGTCTACTTCTATTAACTCGGATTCGAAACCGGTTCTGATCACACCTATTTTAGCTGATAGCAACAAATTAAATATAAACACAAAATCCCATGTACAAAGAAAACATAGTTACACATTTCTTAACACATACACAGTCACAAACCCCTCAAAACATACAGCAAAATCATCTTTTATTTCATACTAAAACATACTAACCATCCTTAAACTGAACTACAACACAAAAACACTGGATCTAAATTCCTTCACAACCGGTTCCTCGAAACTTCTCATCAACAGTACCTCTAGACTCGTGCTTCTGCTCCATCGCTTCCTCGACCGGGCTCTGCCCCACGAGAAGATCCTTGGTCGTCTGCCCGATTTCCACTATAGTTTCGCCAATTGCCTGAAAAACGCCACCACCACTCTCTTGCCCTTGTTGTTCATACTCCGTTCCTCCTTGAAATGATTCTTGAATATTCTCAGATGGTTTCTGCATTTGAATTTGCTCTTTCGTTACGTCAGTAGATGGTCTCGTTTCCCCTTGCTCTTTCGTTTCTTGCTTCCCGGGCGTGATAAACGTTTCTTGTCCTCCTTCCCCCTTCATAAACAAATCAAGTTAGTAGAAAGTTTTCGTTGATCTAAAATTACTGAATATTTATGCAGTGCTCATATACGCTGTCCCTATAACTATATTGAACACAATGAACACACACTTATTTCTTCGATTTTTACCAAATTTCATGGATCAAGAAATTTGTCCTCGAAATTCAATTTTCGTTAAATTTCAAATTTTCTCACTCGATTACAAATTTGATCCAGAGGAGTTTGCAACTCCAGACGAAAATTGAAACTTCTTGAAATTAGAGGACAAAATTTGTAATTGCAAGACAAAAATTTTATAACCTAAGAGGACGAAATTCATTATAGGGCTATTTTTGAAAGAAGCTCAAAGTTACAGGACTATAAATAAAATTTTCCTTAATTCTGCTAAAACAGTGCACCTTCTTGAATACACTGACAATGTCCTAGTAATTCCTCTTCCTTCAGATTTTAGCTCTCATACATGTCTATTAAATATTAATTCATGTTAGTAAGCTATTAAAGAGGAGGAAAAAAAGACAATTAGTACCTAATAAATGATTTATTTTGATAAACTAATTGATTATTGTTACCTTCTCTTGCGATTGTTTCTTAGCTTCCAATTCTCTCTTAGCCTCCTCTCTCTTCCTCGCCGCATACTCCGCGGCCTTCTCCTCCGACGCCACAACCGCATCCTTAGTCGCCGCCAGCGTATCCACCGCATACCCCGCCACCATCTGCCCAGCCGCCACCGCCTTCTCGCCAGTATACCCTGCCACACTCGACGTCACATTAGCCATAGCCTTAGTCGCCTCTGTCACCTTCTCCAGCGTATAATGCGTCGCCCCCCAACCCGCCACCACCGCCTGATCCTTCACCCCCGAAGCCACCTTCCCTCCATATCCCGCAGCAGTTATAGTCGTATCCACCGCAGTATCCTTCGCTGCCTTAGCTTTTTCAGCCGCATATTGTGCGGCCGTTTGGCCTTTCGATGAAATGACATCTTTAGCCTCGACCGCCTTCTGGGCCGTGTAGTCCTTCGCTTGCGGGGCTTTTTCCATGACCGTGTCTTTCAAAGCTGTGGTCTTTGATGAAATGACATCTTTAGCCTCGACCGCCTTTTGGGCAGTGTAGTCCTTCGCCTGTGGGGCTTTTTCCATGATGGTGTCCTTCATAGCTCCGGTCTTGGATGAAATGACATCTTTAGCCTCGACCGCCTTTTGGGTAGTGTAATCCTTGGCCTGCATACCTTTTTCTAGAAAAGGCGAAGGCGTGTCTTTGGGTTGTTCCGTGGATTGTTTGGCCTTATGGTACCGTTCCTCGGCGGCTCTAATGGCTTCCATGGAATTTTGTTGCGCCGCGGCCCTGGATTTAGATATCTCCTCCAAAGAAGGTCCTTTTCTCCCTTCACCGCTCCTATGCTCTGTTTCAACTCTTCCATGGCCAATTTCACCAGCTTTTTGCTCTGTTTCGGGTCTTTGTCCAACTTCAACGCCCATGACTTTAACAGGAACGGTCTGAACGTGGACTTTTTCGCCGGGAAGAGGAACATCCTCGTCCCCTTTAGTTGCAAGAGATTCGAAATGGGTTGTCATTTTTGGGACTCTGTCTTTTTCGACCTCGATTTTGCGTTCATCCGTGATGTTTTCTCTTCTCAATTGTCCAGAAGCCATTGTTGAACAATCTAAAGATATGTAGATAGATAAAAACAGGAACTTTGTTGTGGTAATTTTATGGTTTCTTGATATTGAAGATTGTGTGTGTAGTGATGCAATGAGGAAAGAAAATTGATCGATGCTATAAAAGAAAAGAGAAGAGGAAGATTGGGATTGGGATAATAAATTATTTTGGCGGTTGAGTTGAGATGAAATTGGTGCTACGTGTTGGGGGATTCAGCAAAGAATGATGTGAGTCATCATAACATGTGTCATATTGCATGAAATTATGGATTTTGCAGTTTCTTCCATGTAATTTTTCAAGACCCTCTTGAATTCTTCAGCATTAAGGATAATTAATATAATTTTGAACAAAAAAAGAATAATGTCATAAAATAAGAATGGAACTTCAAGTAGAAAACGTGTTTAAGAATGCAATATATGTATTGTAAATAAGTTTTTTGATGTATTGTAGGACGTTTTGCCAATTTTATAAGATAGTATAAATTGAACAGATGTACATATTACTATATTAGTCTAAATTTATATTTCATGCATAACATTTGTGTGTAAGATAGTTTATTATATTATGATAAAGCCTCGGTTTGAAGCAATATCAATTATACATCTTTTTCCAGGTCCACTACACTCTGGATCACACTCGGACCGGAGAGCGCATTCGGTACAAGTTTTCTTTAATGTGGTGATTCAGTAGAATTTGAGCTTCGAATTCACCTTTGGGATCGTAAGCTGCTACTTAAACCTACTACCTTGTATATTATTTATATATATAAATATTTCGGGTGCAACTGAATTTTATTTGGGTTAAAAAGTGTAAACTGACCCAATGATTCTTATAAGAGTAAGTTTTAGCTCACATAAAATTGCATCATATCCAAATAGTTTAAATTAGGGCTGTTAATGGGTCGGATTCTGGTCGGATCAGGCTCATCCAGATCCGACTTCATTTATATCGGATCGAATCTTATCGGATTCAGATCTTGCTCGGATTGTGTTCGGATCTAGTTTTTTGAATCCAACGGATATTGGTCGGATTTGGCCGGATATCGGATCTTTTTCGGATCCAATAAATTTTCATTTAAAAAGTTATATTAATAGATTTTCCTAGAACAAGTTATTAACTTTTCAATGTTATTTAATTTTGGCTCACATGTTCAGAGTTTCTTTACTATATTCATATTTTTAGAATGAAAACAGTGGTTTAAATAAATTTTTAAACGAGGTATAAATTACTATCTTCTTAAATTGATGGTGAAATATTATTAATGATACTTACTTTTATAAAATATTATGTATATATATCTTTCTTTTTATTTATTGTCGAATACGGATCTGTAACGGATCGGATCGACCTAAATCCATATTCGCTCCATGAGTTTCGAATTACGGATCTTTATAATCTGATCAGGTCCACCGAATCTCTAATCGGACAATTATCCTAATAAATCGGATCGAATTCGAACGGATCCGGATTGAAATCCGCCCCATTGACAGCCTTAGTTTAAATGAGAAAATATGTTATTATTTTTCTTATAACAAACAAACTATTCACATTTTATTTTAAGCATTTTAAGCTAATGTACATATTACAAGGTGAATCAATGGTCTATGCGAAAAAAATCTATTAGACAGTTGAGGACCGGTTCTAGCGAAAAATGGAACCCGTTCTAGCCAAAAAAAAAAATTAAATTATATCAAGTCAGATACTCAACAAAGCTTCAGTTGAAGCTTTAGTTTAAATCAAGAATGAAGACCGGTTTGTATTCTTGCCAGAATCACATGATTGATTTACTTTTTTTTCTTTTTTTTTCTTTTAAGTACATTCCAGTTTAAAATCCAAAATTAATTGCAATTTTCAATATGCAATGATTTGTAGTTTTGTTAGGTCCATATAACATTGTTCTACAAACCGGTTTTGGACTATTCTAAATTGGTTTAATCAAATTAAGTCTCAAACCGGCTTGATTTTATTAGTTTTGAATCTTTTGATAGGTTCAAACCGGGGAATAAAGATGAGTCTGGACTGAAAGGTGTCAGTTTTCCATCTGGTACTACTGGATTGGATCTTCTATCAAACTTTTGGACCGAACCAGTACTAATATTAAATATTGGTTAAAAAGTTTGACCCGTGATATTCATAGGTTTGGGCCTGCGCAGAATTATGTTTGTATTTTACTTTTAAGTGGAGTAAAAATGTTAAATTTGTAAATAATTCATTAAATGATACTGAAATATTATTTTCACAGGAAAACAAAATTCTACTCCGGAATTTTAGTGACAAAATTTAACCCTTTTTATTTTTATTTTTTTTTATTTTTCTGAAGATAATTGCATTTTTTTTTACCATGATCATTGATCATGCCAATAGAGTTTTATATAAGATATGAATCATATGATTCACTTTGTTGAAAATTTACATCTTTTAACAATTCCATCAATTTATGAAAATTTTGAAGCCAAAACAATCAGCTAATTTACAATTACATGATAAATATGGAGTTAAGTTAATGGTAATTTATTCTTCTTTGATATGAATATAATGTTCAATTTACTAGCTTGTAATTTAAAAAAAACACCCCCCCCCCCCCCCCCCCTATAATCTTATAAAAGTTTCACTGCCTCCCGACATTGTTAAACTTAAAAGAAAAAAAATAGAATCGACAAAACTACCCTTCTTATATGTGGCACTTTACCTCCGTGTTATAATAAATGTTGCAGTTTATCCCCCGTATGCTACAAAAACACTTTTCATGTCCATTTTCAATTTTGGCGACTGAGTTATACACTCCGTAAATTGCTACTTTAAAATTTTCACAGGGGATAAAGTATTCTTTCAATTCACATGGGATAAATTGAACATTATACATATCATAGGGGAGGTAAATTAAATTCCAACAATAATCCATCAAATGAATTTCTTTCAATAAAAATCAAATCTCTAATAATAATCCATCAAATGAATTTTTTTCAAGTGAATAAAAGTGTATAAAGTAGCAAATTCCAAGTATCGGGCAACCCGGGGAGACACCAATGGCTACAATCCAAGCCATTGTGCAGGCCATAATTCATTGGATGCGCGTCTTTTCGATATTGCGACAATAGTGTTACATCAAGTAAAGAAACGTGTTTCTTGATTCTGCTCAACACTTTGTTCACTACAACTGTAGCTAATGGGGTGCCTGTTGGATATTTAACCCCAAAGAATGGTTGTGTTTGACCTTTGCATGATTTTGATGGTTGATTCCATTCCCTCCCCCTATAATTATTAGTTATAGAAAACGTTAGTCATAGCAAAATGGACCACAACTACATGGGATAATTTTATTTTCAATATTTTTATTTAACGGGGAATAATTTGTAGATATCTCACCGACAGTCACCCAATTGCACAGAACGTGCATAATTCTTGCACGCGTTAATGTGCAGGAATTACGCACATTTTGTGCTACTAAGTGGGCTAATTGCAGACATAGATTAAAATTTCATTTCTAGTGTATGTTTCTGTTAATTAAATATGAAAAAATGTAAAGAAAAGAAATATGTAGTAGAGAAAATGTCTTACTCATAATGTGTGGGAGAAATTCCTTGGAAGAAGACTTTAGTTTTGGAAGGATCAACATTTAGGTTAACCCATCTTGCCCATGTTGTTAAGCCTTTGTAGTATGCAACCAATCGATTCATGTCTTTGTATAATTTACCTCTATCTTCAATGTAATCCCATCTGCGAAAAGAAAAATGAAAAAATCGTGGTTTACTTGTAAAATCTTTCCCAAATTAGATGGAATACAAATTTAAGAACATAGTTTTTGAAAAAAATATTTATGTTTATTGAAAGTATACATTATATGGTAATTTTGTAAGGTCAAACTTAATATGAATGACTCGAAACTTAACTGAATACAGGAAAATATTATTGACTAATTGAAAGTAGGTCAGAACAAAACAGGTCGGACTGGTCAATGAAGGTCCAAAAGAATATGTTAATTTCATGCATTTTATTACTTGACATGTGGTTGATCTTATCCGATTCGAGTCTGAACCTACTAATGTTGATACTATCAAATCAACCCTCTCAAAATTGGAAATGACTAACTTAGATCAAATTTCACCTATGAATTCTGACCCAATATGCCATCATATCATGTGTGCTTCTACCTTCAAATTGACTTACTAAAACGGTACTTCTATTTTGGTAGACCCTTTAAATTTTCTTAAATTAAAATGCAGATAAGTGCCATATTATTAATTAGTTTTTCAACACAATTTTCATCAAGATAGATATGTAGGAGATCTTACGGCTGAGAACCTCCGGTGTGGGTCCACCAATGCCACGTGTTGAAAATCAACATGTCCATCCCTCTCCAGGAGTTGCCATTTCTTATGGAGTCGAGCTTTAGAACTCGACCCACCTTTTGGTTCTCCATGTCGACTAGGTATTGAGTGCGATAAAGTAGTAGTTTAACCCCATAATCCTGCATGAAAAAGAAATGTTGCAACATGTGTGACAAGAACTTAACAATAACAATTTTCAACATTTGAAAGCAAAAAAATTATTTTGATATTCTTTTTTGTTTGAATCAATTGAAACGAAAAATAAGGTATAATTTTGAAATCCTTAGTTATCTTGAGATTCTCTTATCTTTTTAATTTAGTAATTTATTCACATTCTTTCCTACTGATAATTTCGAAATGTTTCACAATTTTTTGACAAATTTCTAATATTTAGTTTGTCTAAATATACACTAAAAATATGTCATGAAGGAAAATTCTTTCGTAGACTCGACATTTCGTAGATCATAAAGAAAGTCTTATAAATATATTTAGTGCATTTACTCATACCAAATAATTTTCTTACCATGAACATAAATTACTCCTATGAAGCAAAATAGATGGGCCACAAATTTGATGTCCCGTCTCTAAATTAGTGTACACTAAAATCTCAATCAATTTGCTTTTCACACGTCTTTTTCCTTGGGTTAAACCCCACAAAAAAGAAAAAGAAAAATCTAATTCAATTTCATATTCAGTTTTTGAAATATTGGAGCAAAGGAGAGGCTTTGTCAATGTCAATTTTGGACCATCTCACTTTAATTCAAAAACTACATAAATATTCGTAAGTTGATCCTCAGAGTCATTATCATTTGGATTTTTCTTTTTCTTTTTTTCGATAAGAAATTATCATTTGGATTTTAGTACTAGTTGTTGGCATCATGTTATTTATGATTATTTCCAAAATCATGATGATAATATAATTTTCATATATAGGTCATGATTAAGCTTGATATATATACAGTATATTGCCGCTATAATGGTTTCACCTCCCTAAAAAGATACATTCATTTATGAAAAAAGATAGTATTAAAATGAAAAATGCATAATTACATTTAAATTAAAACCAACCAAGTTCAAACTCAACATATTAGAAAAACTTCCGTAATTTTTCAAAATTTTGGAAAAACATTTAAAAATTTTGTGAACAAAGAAAATATAAAATTAAACATTTTGTAACTTCGTTTTGATCGACCCAAAACTTAGTCAAATTATATGTTGAACCCCTTTTTTATTCAAATTAATGCTAATTCATATTTTTGCTGAAAAAAGAAATGGCTTTTTCCACCAACAAGAAACTTTATAAAAGCGACCTTACCCAAAAAGAACTTTATAAAGGAGGATATATTGGCCTTAATTTTCAAAATAATTATCTCACCTAAAAGGTCCAAACAAAAGTTCTTCATCACCTAACTAAAGAGGAAAGAGTAAAGACAATGTCCCTACCTATTTGCAGTTTATTGGTCCTTTGCTATGACTTAAAAGTAAATTCCCCAATCAATTTTTGAACTAAATCTAGCTCTGATATAGAATGTGAAAACCCAAATCGTAAATTAACTTCCAAAAAAAAAAAAAAAAAAAATTAACTTCAATTTCAAATATTTTAATTTTCATAATATTGATGGGAAAAAGACACATGAATGGAGCAAATTTGAAAGTCTTGTGGTTGAAAAAAAAGTAGCCAAACTCAATGAATACACATTGAAAACATTTACCTTCCCAAAAGCTAAAAGGGGCAAGGATAGCTGCACATGTATTCACTATGCTAAGGTCATCATTTTTTGCCTAATTTCAATTCCTTCTTTTTTAATTCATATTTCGTTTAATTCAATTCCTTCATGCAAATTAAAATAGAAAAAAAAAAAAAAAATTGGGACCAGTAAAGTTTGAGAAGTAGTTGAATCTTGTGGAGAGAAATGAATAGTAACACAACGAGAATAAATGCAAGACACTCCTCTATGTGTTTTGCAAAATCAGGCAACCAAATCTTCGTATGAAATGTTTATTGCACAAAATCTCCTAGTACTATCAAATATTTGGCGCAAAACCCGTTTCATATTTGTTCGGATGACGGATGATTTTATATAATAAACATTTCACAAAATAATTTCGTACAAATTTTGCAAAAAACGAGGGAGAGAGTGTCTTGCATTTTCCCTAGTACAAACCGAGGATACGAAATAAAACAATAAAACAATAAATAAAGAAAAAATGCATGGCTCGAGTAATAATAATTTAAACATACCAAGAATGTGATTTCAGAAAGTCCTTCTGTTTGTAGAAATGACGTCCTAGCCCGAGGCATTGATGAATGAATCATACAACCCAAAGATTGCCACATATTCCAACTCAGTGAGTCACCCACAAACATAATCTTTTTACCCCTCCATTTCTCCAAAAAAACCAGCCCATTAAATCTGCAAATCATAAATATTATATACATTTAAAATCAATTAATCAATTAATTTACACAGAGCAGGACTTGTACCTTGGTAAGTTACACGAGAAAGGCTGCCATCTATACTTAAGGTACAACTTATCAGGTCTATTATGCTTTAGGCAATTGAACTCATCATCTATGAATGGACAAGTTGAGAAATCATAGAGAGGATATGAAGCGTCATAAACCCATTTTCCTCTGAAAATATTGCACCGGCCGGCGAGATTTCTGGCGGCGGAGGTGGTGGCGTTGAGGTGGTGCTCCGCCTCTATCTTGTTTGATAACAAGAAAACAGAGAAGAAAAGGGCTTTGAACAAAAATCTCATTTCTTTAAGCTGTTTTTGAAGTTTTGAAAAATTGAATTAAGCAGAATGGTACTATTATAGAGAACAGGGGAAGAGGGAAATGTGCAAATAGATAGGAGCCACGTATGTAGTTTTAAGTGTACAATCTACAATGTGTCGGAAATAGTGAAATCTTAATTAGATGAGTTTGATTATTTATTGATTGCACATGTGGGGTTGGGTTGGGGCTGGACCATTGACCAATCCCTTTATTTATAGTATTTTTTTTTTCACTTAGATAAGTTTTCATGTGGATATTTTAGAGTATAGACCATTTATTTTCATTAAAGGACTCAAATTATTTAAAGATATGAAACTTAATCTGTAATGAAGTGGGAATTAATACAAGCATAAGATGGCTTTTAATTTTTAATACAATTCTTGTTATTGGAATCTAATTTTCATTCATCATAGACTTATGTTGTTATGTAAAATCTCATAAAAACTATTGGCCTGGAATTTTGATGTTCTAGTAATTATTAAATTGTTCATTTTACAGTATCCAACTAGTGTACCAATGATTTTAGAATGAATATCGTGTAAAAATAGCGAAACATAACAATTTAAGCAGTCCGGTATATTACAATTCGAGATAGTAACACTTCAAACAATTGAAGTAAAACACGAAAAAAGATCGTCTTTGGTGTAAATTTTGGTCACGATTATGCAACAAGGGTACAATGACAAATATATACGTGAGCGCATCATTTGTCAAACACACTGGTATGTGTACTACTATAACGTGACACCAAATTGAGATAAAAAGTCGACTCTCCCTTCAACTATGTTGGAATGATGCGAATCAAATAAAATCTTATAAATAGCTCAAAAATGCTAAATCAAATAGTGTTCGAGACATAAACCTAACAAATTCCTTTGCTTGAGACCAGCAGATTACTGTCGGACTTCAACTTTCTTTTTCTGCCAGAGCCTGTCAAGACCACTGTCGGCATCGCCCTACAACATGAAATTTCATCAAGACAACATAATAACAGCAGAGAATTCGCCAATAACTGAATTCTTGTCATGTCATTTCACAAATAAAAGGATGAACAAGTAAATAAGTTTGAACATCATCTATTTTCTTATGATATAAAAATGCATTCTGCAACATGCAGGAACAATGTTCGAGCATCATTAGCCCAAACCTACCCTTTTGACTACATGGTTCTAAAAGAATTTAAGCATAATTTGGTTGAGAAATTTAGATTCGAGGAAGGCTTTGAAGAAATGATACAAAATGACACTCCGAAATTGGGTAGAGTTCAAATTCATCATTCTTCTTAAAAGAATAATCCAAAATGATTATTTCAGATATCAAATCCATGCATCCAAAACAAGTTCATTGTATTTGTTATTATGCATTTGAATTACCTAGATCCAAATCAATCAATCCAAATGAAACCTTAAGGTTTATGTGAGTCAAGAGAAACAAAGTTCTTCCATCATCCATATTAACTAGGTTCGTTAAGTCAATTTGAATAGATCTATCCTCTCTGCTCCAATTGTGCATAAGATTGCTTAATAGATAGTCAAATAAGCAAAGGCAACCTATGATCTGTTGTTTTACTTGATAGATAAGAGTGTCTAATTGTGAAATCCTCCATTAAACATTAATCTACTCCAATAAAAATAATATTATCACCATCAAAAACAAAAACAAAAAACAAAAAAAATCCTTTAATTAGTTAAGAGGAAAAGGCAGCAATCACTTCAACTAAAACAAAAATGGCAAATCATTATCAATTCAATCATTCTAAAATAAACCTTCACAAAACTGAAAAAACAGGTGTATGCACTGCAAAGAAAACAGAATAATAAAAATATTTACCTGCGCGCGAACAAATCCACAGAGAGCAAAAGTGGAGAATTGGCCAGTGTATCGGCCATGTTCATCCAAATGCCCAACATTGATCTGGACAGATGCATGATCCTTTGAAGTAATCAGCCTATTTGTAGCAGAACTGCATTTCAGAAAAATAAATATAATCACGGATAAACTTTCTCTACACTTTTACAAACTCAATTCAGCTTGTTCAATTTTTCTTTTTTTTTTATAAATAGTAGCTTAACAATCATAAAATACATACCACTTCCTGGGGATATACAGATCCATGTTTTGTCCCTCCTCGTTCTGCATCTTGTCTAAATCTTTCTACCACTCCAGAAAAAATTCACAAAAGCTCAAAGCAACTGAATCAATAAAACCCCAATTAATTAAACACCTGATCGATATAACAAACTAAATAAACAAATCAAAACGTAACAATATATTCAGTCCCTTAACCAGAACTCCGTTAATTAGGTATGATTTTTTCACTCAGAAATTTCTAATAAAAAGAAAGTTAAACTTAATACAACAATATCGAAAATTGAAAATGTATAATAAATTAAAAAAATTCACAAAAAATTAAGGCGATTTTCAGAAAAGGAGTACCAGAAGAGTGAAAAGAGGGTTGCAAATTTTGCGATTTTGGATCGGAGAAGACAAAAGAAACCCTAGTTGCAGAAAATCCTAATAGAAAATCCCTAGCGGGTTATCAAATATTCGATTCAATACCGGGCCGAGTTGAATACAAATAAAAGCCCTATACTAAGTTTTAATTATTGTACGGTAATTGGGCCAAAATAATTGAAAAGCCCTGTGGGGAAATGAATGTATGTACAGTACCATTGCAAAGGCCCTATATCAAAATAAGTTGTTATATTTAAAATGAATAAATCACGAATCTTTTAGCAAGACTTCAAGAGAAAGCAACAAATAGAACACCTATTAAACAATTTTTTTAATTTTTTATTGAATTTTTATATTTATTGCATTTTAAACTTTAAATTATTAATAGATATAGAGTTTATATTATTGAAATGTATAAGCAAATATTATATTATACAACCTTGCTAAAGTGGAAAGATGGATGATTAACAAATAGATTATGGATGACCGACGGACTTCAGAATTTTCAATCAAAAGTATTGGATAATTGAAAAATATTCCTTATATTTCAACTTCAAATGAAAAGTACAAAATTAATAATATTACTCCAAGTCATTATGATAAAATAGGAAAACAGTTAATAAAATCACATAAAATTAATAACACCAATCATTTGTATTCATCAAAAATATCACTTTGTATAGTATTTGAGTCTACGACAATCAATATATATCAGATATGTTCTTCTAAATTTGAGGAGTTTTATGATACGATCTTGTGGTACCATTTTCTTACTTTAAGGGACGTAAGAAGGACCACAAATCTCACTTTAAGGGACATTGCAAATTACCATTACAATGGCAGCAAGTGGGTCTATTGGCATGAGCATCTTTTTCCAACTTTGTCAAGTTATCTTCACTTCCTATCCATTTTTCAAGTTGGCTGAATACAAAAGTTTTCAAATCAAAATCAATAATTTGCACTTACACTGCATATCAAATCACAAAACAGCTAAAAGAAAACATAATATTAATCAAAATCATCTCTCAAACAACATAGAGAAGAAAAACATAAAAGGTATATATACACCCCCAAAAGGCATATTAAAACATAATTGCTTACATAAAAGGTATACAATCCAAAGAAAAACATTCACCAAATGAGTAAACAAGTTGAAAGAACCCTACAGATTTGAAATGATGTAATATATTCAATCAAATAATCTAGTCAGTATTTCTCCACATCCATAATAATTTTCTTTTTAATAAACTAAAATACCTAACATAAATATAAACAATTGAAAAATAAACCTTTGTAAATGTGATAATCAGCTAGGTTGCGTCCATCCTCAAGCTATTTTCTGGCGAAAAACAACCGCGGCTTTTCTCCAATCTTCTGCGACCGATTCCTTAAGAAGTGAGAATCCCTCCAATCTTTTGACCCAACTATTAAAAAGTGAGAAGTAAAGACCCATAATAATCTTAATAATAAAAATTAAGTAGATATGAAATTTGGGAAAGAAAAAAAAAAAAAGGGAAGTAGCAATAGAACCCATGGACACATAATAATAACTCGAAATTGCAAATAGAAAAGAAAAAGAATATACGGGGGAGAAATGTTATAAATCTATCACACACAATCTAAAGTACATAGATTATACCTGTATAGATACTCCAAACCTGAAAAAAGAAAAAGAAAAAAGATTGTGTGTGTGTGTGCGCGCGCGTGTGCGTGTGCGCAACTACCTACATACACACATATATGTCTTCTATCTAGTGTAGATGGCAAGCATATATGCAAATACAAATGCAGAGCACAACCACCACATTTATCGAGGTATACAAATTGGTGAAAAAAAATGTCAACTATATACGATTTGGCCTTACTAAAAGTCTAAACGCCATATTTTTTAAAAATGTATTTATTGACACAATTGAATGCATTTTAATAAATTCAATGGGAGTGCTTGCCTTTGTTATTGTAATTTTAGACAAGATTTTGTGTTTGACGAATTAGCAAATAATTTAAAAATTATGAATACTTAATTCTATAAAACTTTATGGTTAAATAAGTTTATATTTTAAGAATGTGTCTGTAAAATAGAAGTTTGACTATGTGAATTAAAACAATATATAGTATTTTTTTGATCGAAGGTAAAGCAACATATAACGGAATCTTTTTATTTTATCGTATGCTTTGTTTCTTTATTCTTTTTAATTAAATGTTCGCTCGTGCATTAGAGCACAATACGTACTTTATCATGTATTATGCACTTAATTAACACTTGACATAAAAAATTTGCATATACAAATGTCATCATTGTCAGTCCGCTATTAGTTATAAACTATTAAGAAGAATGCATGTTAAATAACATCGATATGTGAGATAAGTTGTGTAACACACTAACACCCACTTAAGTATGGTAATAAATGCGCATTTTTATAATCTCTCGAAAAATAAAATTGAATGTGTCGATCCTCCTATTATAATACCAAAGGAGTAATTTTGTCGAATGCACACATGAACATATCCATAGTTGGTGAGTCGCATAGGTGAATTATTACTAATGAAATTTCTTGTTTAAATTTTAACTCTAAAATATATTCAATGTAGATTAATTGCATAAAATAAAAAATACAATACAAAGTATTCTCGACCAAAAAAAAAATATTAGCAGAATTAGGGAAAAAGTAAATTAATTAATAAAAAAACATGTTCGTCTTCCATATTATATGCTATGTCCCCAATGAAAAAAATTACCGGTTTTTTTTTAAGTGTTATGTAAGTGATATATAATTTATAAAGATATAGTATATGATTTCTTTTGGACTAGCTATTTGATCTTATTACATCATTTCGAGTAGTGATGACAACATTATTCATGTACGTTATGTGTTATTTTTGGTCGACCTCTAAATTGAGGCCAGAAAATAATATACTCAGCATTAAAAAATATTTTACTAAAAAATTATTATAGTCTTTAGACCTATAGGGTCAGGGTCCGTCCTAGCCCATTACGTTCGTCCATGCATACTATAGGAATATGAAATCATTTATTTCGACAAATTTAAGTATACGTCAAATACATGAATATATACAACCACAAAAGGAAACACCATTGTTATAACTAATAAAAATACAAGTTCTTCTTCCATTACAAGTTCTTCTTCCATATCATATGATTAATCTACCATAAATTACGTTCGCAATGAAAATATTGTAATTTGTACTAGTTTTTTTAGTGTTTGTAATTAATAGTTTTATAAAAAAAAATGATTTATTTGGACTAGCTATTTAATTTTATTACATAATTTTGATTATCGATTACAACATTATTTGTATATGTTATGTGTTACGTATGGTCGGCCTCTAAATTTAGGCCCAAAAATAATAAATGCAAGCATTAAAAAATAGTTTTCTAGAATAATATTATATAGTCTCTAGACCTTGGGGATCAGGGTCCGCCCCACCCCTTTACATCCATCCATTAATATATAAAGAATTATAATTCATTTATTTTGATAAATTTATGTGTACGTCAAACTTATGAAATAAATACAACCACAAAAGGAATCACCATTCTTATATTACTTTTCAATTGGATATTGGTAGTATCTTATTATATTATATTACCATGAGATTTTACAGTTGGTTAGTCATACTTAATTTGTCTTTGTTAAAGTAGTAAAACATTGTTAAATTACAATTATGGTTACTCATTCACTTACTAATTATTATTATAACTACCTATATATATATATATATATACATCGTATATCTACTACGTACATGTGGTAAACATAGAAATGCAAAGCAAAACCACAGTATTTATTGATATACATAGGTACAAATTAGAGATAAAGTTGACAACTACGATTTCGCTTTTCAACAAACGGTCTAGACACACCAGACTTTTGAATAAAGTAATTATTGGCAAAATTGAATGCGTTTATAATAAGGTGAATGGGAGTAATTGAGTTAATAATTACTGTAATTGTAGATAATATTTTGTGTACTGCAAATAAGAAAATAAATTTAAAATTTGAAAATTTGATTTTATAGAGATTTATGATTAAATAGGTTAATATTTTAAGAATTTTTTGAAGTTGAAAAAAAGGTTTAACTATGTGAATTCATGATATGATATTTTTTTGTCAATGGATAGAGCAACAATATATAAAAAAATCTTCTTATTTTCTAGTATGTCTTGTTTCTTTATTCTTTTTCTTTAAAGCTCGTTCGTGCATGCAAGCATACTATGTGTTTTAAGATACCAAAGAATTAATTTTGCTTAACGCAAAAATGAACATATCATTTTCTCCAAAAAAAATGAACATGTCCAATATTGGAGAGTCGCATAGGTGAATTATATTACTTATGAAATTTTTGTTTAAATATGAACTCCAAAATATATTCAATGTAGATTAATTGCATAAGAGATATAAAGAAAAAAATACAAAGTATTCTCAACCAACAAAAAAGTCAGCAGAATTAGGAAAAAATAACTAATACAAAAACAAGTTTTTCTTCCATATCGTATGATTAATCTACAATAAGCTACGCCACCAATGAAAATGTGTTAATTTGTACTGGTTTTTTTAGTGTTTGTAATTAATAGTTTTATAAAATATAATCGATGACAACATTATTCATATATGTTATGTGTTATGTATGGTCGACATTTAACTTTAGGTCCAAAACTAATAAATTCAAGCATTAAAAAAATAGTTTACTGAAAAAATATTATAGTCACTAGACCTTGGGGGTCAGTGTCCGTCCCAGCCCTTTACATCCATCCATTAATACAAAAAGAATACTAATTCATTTATTTTGATAAATTTATGTGCACATCAAACTTATGAAATAAATATAATCACAAAAGGAATCACCATTCTTATATTACTTTTTGATTGGATATTGGTAGTATCTTATTATGTAATGTTACCATGAGATTTTACAGTAGGTTAATCATACTTAATTTGTCTTTGTTAAAGGACTAAAAAATTGTTAAATTACAATTATTATTACTCATTCACTTACTAATTATTATTATAACTACCTACATATATATATATATATATATATATATATATATATATATATATATATATATACATCGTATATCTACTACGTACATGTGGTAAGCATAGAAATGTAAAGCAAAACCACAGTATTTATTAATACACATAGGTACAAATTTGAGATAAAGTTGACAACTACGACTTGGCTTTTCAACAAATAGTCAAGACACACCAGACTTTTGAATAAAGTATTTATTGGCACAATTGAATGCGTTTATAATAATGTGAATGGGAGTGCTTGAGTTAATTATTACTGTAATTGTAGATAAGATTTTGTGTATGACAAATAAGACAATAAATTTAAAATTTGAAAATTTGATTCTATAGAACTTTATGATTAAATAGGTTTATATTTTAAGAATTTTTTGAAGTTGAAAAAAAGGTTTGACTATGTAAATTCATGATATGATATTTTTTTGTCAATGGATAGAGCAACAATATATAAGGAAATCTTCTTATTTTTTTAGTATGTCTTGTTTCTTTAAAGCTCGTTCGTGCATGCAAGCGTACTATTTGCTTTATATATTGTGCACTTATTTAACACACGATAGAAAAAATTTCGATGTAAATTGTTAATATCTTGTGCATGTTAAATTCGTGAATTTTAATAAAATAATTTCAAAAGAATCAGTTTTATAAAATATAACTATAAGAAAATTTGGAAATTAATGCTATAAAGGAAAACATATTTCTATTCAACCTAATTAATTCATAAATATTACAAATCTACTTGGATTCCTTCTGGATTAACGTAATTGGCTCATTAATTAGCTTTCATTCAAATGAATTCAAAATCTACATTATCGGATACATATATCCAAAAAATGAAAACTATGGGTAAGTGCACTCATTATTTCGTAAAACCTCTACAATGTTATAAAATTGAAACCCCTGAAATCTGTAAACTCTACTTAGCATTTCTGCATTTTATTTCCCTGCAAAGATTCCAAAAAATCAACATCAAGTATTTCAGTTTCACACTAACAAAAAATGGAACCATCAAATTACTCAGAAGCTATAGTCGAAGAGGGACGACCAGACTTTATTATTTCTCCGTCAAACGGCAAAATAACACTACGAAAAGCTAATTTTCTCATCCCTACAGCCATCAGTCATGCACAAGTATTTGCTCCACCTCAATTAACTTCTCCGATTCTCCCTTCCAACATTGAAAGACCCTCTTTCGATATGGTTTTCAATGGGTGGGAGTATCCATCTGACGAATGGTGTCAATGGGTTCAAACCATGAGCTTGTCACAACAATGCCAACATACTTGGAACACAGTTGGAATTCGTGACGCCATCATGAACTCCAAATACAAGATATGTAGGAGTGAAAATATTATTTTTCGTCTGGCTGAGCGGTGGTGCCCCGAAACAAACACATTTGTATTTCCATGGGGAGAAGTTACTGTTACACTTGAGGATGTTATGATGATAGCTGGCTATCCCGTATTGGGTTATTCACCTTCATCCGCTCATAAGGACGAAGATATGATAGAGATCTACAAGGAATTAGCTCAAGCTCGTAACGAAATCGCAAAGTCCAAATCAAAAAAACCAAGTCAAAAACAATGGATGGATAGATTCATGGGCAATGGAAGTCAAATCGAGCATTTGGCTTTTTTGGTTTATTGGCTATCAAGGTTCGTATTCCCATCTAGTGCCAGTGGTAGTATAATTCGCACAGAGGTCTTCTCTGTTGCGATAAGGTTATCTAGGGGGATAAAAATAGCTCTTGGCCCGGCTATCCTAGCTAATATATATCATGATTTGAGTCTTTTGAAAAAAAAAATTCATAATCAATGTCAAGGTGAAAAGATTCGACTTTCAGCCCCATTGCAGTTAGTTCAAGTTTGGGCTTGGGAGAGGTTCATAGGTATACAACCAATAATCCGTAATCCTATTGGTCCACTCGAGCCAAGAATGGCTCTATGGAACGGCATAATGATGAGAAGTGACACACAACATATTTTATCAATTTTTGCTTTTCCTAGAGAAGGTTTTCTTTGGCGGCCTTATACGAATGAGAGGAATTTTCCATCTCATGAATTTTACAGAGATAGAGATGAAGTATGGATACTGACTGATGTTGATGATTTGGATGAAAGAGTCGAATCAAGTGCTCGTTTTATGCGAGTGTGTCAGCTTCCTAGCTTGGAAGGTACCTATATGAAAATGTATTATCCTCATCGTGTAGCTATGCAATTTGGTATTGATCAAGATCTCCCTGGTGTCGTGGGTCCGACAAATACGACAATTGATATGGCTTGGAGAAAATACTCTAGGCCGCCTGGAGGTAGGATTATGGTACCCGCGGGTAATTATAGGTCGGGGATTACTACTCGATATGCAAAGTGGTGGAAAGAACTGAACTCTTCGAGGGCTTAGGGGTCGTGCAATATGGTGGTTACCAACCAAAGTTAAAGTTTCAACATCTTATTTAATGACTTTCAACATCAAAGAGATTAGCTCGTTTGGGTGTGCAGAAGTTGTTGAAGAGTGCTACGTACAACATTTTCATTAAATTATTTGGATGTGGTGCTTTTAATTACCATGTATTATTTTCAGAGTCTATAAATGAATATGACTTTGACTTGGCATTCTTCAAATGTTTTGATTTAGATTCTAATTGTAGATGAAAAAGTAAAACAATGCTAGTATTCTCTAGCTCTTAAACAAAAAAAATAGTTAGTTTGTTTAATTTGCTCATTTATCCACATAATTAACTTTTGTTAGTAATGTAGCAATATTTATCATCCATGCAATTCATTACTACGTCGTACATGTGATGAGAGTCATAATAATCTAATCATGTTCAATTAAATTTGGCGCTATATATATGGTCAAAGTCATAATACTCAAACCAAGTCAAATCTCAACCAGGCTCGAGCTTAACCATTTATTGATGTGAGAATATCTACGACTAGATTGATCCGCATACGTCAAATCATTAATTACTTGAAGATATCTACGTGTCATGATCAAAAGTCATTCAAATCGACGACATATCTAAAAGATTATGACTTTTTATGGAAAAATACAGGACATGGTAGTTGTTCAAGGAAGGTCATTTTTTCGTATTGAGTGAGTTAAATAAAGCACCAACTTCTTATTTTTTGAAGGTATGTGAATATTATGATATTTATTTGTTCAAGCAATAGTCAAATAACAGTATTTGACAACTAGAGCATCTTTGTTCACCTTCGCCACGTGGCAGCCAACAAATGAAGTCGAGGGAAAGTTGTTGAATCAGGTGCAACAACAACGTATACGTATCTAGATAAGCTCCCAATTTGATTCAAAAGAATCACGAGCCACCATTCATTTTTCTACATTAGTATCCATTGTCACCCCTACTGCATTATTGTTCTTACCACTTTTGTGAACTAATTGTTCTTGTTTCTTTGTTGACTTCAACTTTGATGAAAGAGCTTGTTGAATCTATTTTTTATATTTAAATCGGTCATTAATATGCAAAAATGCATTGATGTATTTTAACGAATGTATGTGATAGAGAGAACCTGCAGAGAAAACCCTTTATTACTTATGTTTCTCCATTCCTTGAACAAAATGAAACTCGTAGCTTTCCACGAATACACAACTTTCCTCCATCTTTGAACTTTTAATCGGAGAAAAATTCCAATTCTTGGTTCTGAAATTACGCCATACTCAATTATATTGATGTCGAAGTTATTTATAAATCCGAGAAACTAGACATTAGCACAAGAAAAAAAACACCTAAAAAGGACCGAGACAGAACAAAGACGATGTTTGTGCTCAATATTTCTAGATTTGGAAAAAAAGAGTTACGTTCTTAAGGAAATGAGTCCAGTATCAAAAATCCTGATTTTCGGCAATCTGACATTGTCTGAACTTTCAAAAGGGTGTTTTGCTATTTCGGTAATTATCAGGACAAATGAAGATAATGTACCATTAATCTCTAGATTAGCCAAATCACGTACCTTCGATAACCTCTTGCCTACAGATTTAATGTTGCATTTATTACTGCTAATATTTAACAGAGAAAACGAACCATCTCTCATGGACTTATATGCCATGAGAAAATAAAATTTAAATTTGAAATGTGTCCTCTAAGACAAAATACATAGGTAGAGTTGTGTACCTTTAATAGTTGTCATAACCTCCTCAGATGATTGAGAAAATGAAATGTTGTTGGATGGCATACCTGCAAAAGAATAACCATGGATTACAATGAGTTTTGAGCTACTAAATATTGGAAACTTTTTGGGAAAACTTCATAAACATCAAGAAAATAAAATAAAATAAAATTATATAAACATATAAAAACATGCAAAATGAGAAAAAAATTGATTGCTAATTTGAGCCATATTTGTATATTCTTAGTGTTTCACCTAACTAACGAATTTCCAGTACTACAAGAATAATATACAATGTTTTTTGTCTGAAATGATTATCTATGGGGGCATTATAATAATATAGTAGCTAAGATCAATTATATATATTTATGTGACCTCGAATTATTTGGAATCAAAATTCTAATTTACGGTGTATATACTAACTTTATCATTAGTTATCAAATAAAGTATGTGGCATATAAAGTATTCGGCGAGAGAAATAATTCATTCATAAATATAATTAAAAAAAAGTTTATCTGGAAACTTACTAGGGATAAATATTGTCCAAAAAGCCAAGACGGGTTCTTAGGAAAATTAGAAAAAAGAATTCAAAGAAAATAATAAGTTTAGAAACCGCCATTTATTTCAATTCTATTGAATTAAAAAAAAAAAGTTCATACATTTTTGGTGGAAACATATGGAAATTTTAATCCATGAGAATAATAACTCATCGAAAAAGTATAAGGAAGATATAAAATACAACATATTTTAAACAATAAATATATCCAATGCAAAATTAGAAAAGAAAAAAAAATATGAAAAAGGTAAATTTGTTACTTTTTTTTATTATAAGTGTGCATGTTCGATTTCTATATCCTATAATTAATCTATAATAAAGTACGTACATCGAAAATAAAAATAGGGTTAATTTGTGTTGGGAGTTTTTTTTAGTATTTGTAAGTACATAATATCTTATAAAAATAGATCTAGATTTAGTTGGGTTGTTTGATTTTATTACATAATTTCAGGTATTTATGATAACATTGTTTATACGTATGGTCGACCTTTGAATTTAGATTCGAAAAAAAATATACTCAAGCAATATAAAAATAGATGATTTTTACTAGAAAATATTATAGTCTCTAGATCTTGGGAATCAAGGCCCGTCCAAACCCCTTACATCCAGGGGCGGATCCAGGATTTTTGGTCAGGGGGGGCTAAAGTTATACAAAAAAAAAAAAAAATCTATCAAACAGTTAAACTTAAGTTTATATTATTCACGAGAAAATATATGATGCAATACAAAAATGGAAAGGTGGAGTTTGATAAAAATAAACCCCACGAGATATTTTAATTACATGTGATACCCCGTTATAGTCCCAAAAGAACCCAAAATATCTTCATATTTACTTTAATAATTGACCACGACGATTTTTCATCTTTTAAAATCGGTCCATGATAGCATCGTTTGAAATACTACTAAATATGTCTATCTCTATAAAGACAACTAAACTATCATTTAGCCATTGACCTCCCATTAAGACATGCCTAAACTCAAGGTTGCGTGGTTGACATGGACCTTTGAGCAATTATGCTCTACGAACTCTCTCTCGAATGTTAGAATCATATAAAGTTATATGAGGTCGTAGACCGGGATCACTCGGAAGCTCGGGCAAGTTCGTTTCAATATGAAAGTTTGGAAGCTCATGCAGGTCACTTTGAATGTGAACGTTACTTGAAGACTCCTCGTGAGGTGTAGGTGTAGCCTTAAAGTATCTCTCCATATTTCTAATACCATAAAATGTACAAAACATAACTATCTCAAGAATAATGAGATACTCAAGAAGTAGAAGTTAAATATAATAGAGACATGATAATGACAAGACTTATTTTTCATTCATTTGATAAAACAAGAGAGATTGAATCCCAATAGGCTAATAAATGCTAATAAAAAACTATTAAGAATATAAGATTAGTGTTTGACATTTCAATAAAAAAAAAAAACTATTAACCATCTAAAATTAGTGTTTGATATGTAAATGAATATTATTAACTCTATTGCATCTTGATTTAATCATCATATTATTTTAATATAATAGTTATCCTCATATCTTAATCTAATGCTTATGAAAATCTTAACAAGTATATAACTTTAAGCACAAAAATGAAACTTGAATCTAAAAAATGATTTTGGGAAGTGAATATAAACATCAATAATGAATATATAACACTATTAGTTTATTACATAAGCACAATTGCACAAACATATATCATAAATATATATAGAAAAAAATTGGACTTTTCATTGGGGCTTAGAAATTGGGTAGAGTGGGTTATTATTAGAGTGGTTGTGTTATATTAATTGGACTAAGATTATATTTGGGCTGGAAATTTCATATTGGGCTAATTTATTGAACTTTTTTTTTTCCCAAAAAAACAAAAAAATACACCACTACTATATTATAAAAAAAAAATTCAGGGGGGACTATAGCCCCCCCTTGCCCCTATGTCCGTCCGCCCCTGCTTACATCTATCCATGAATACAAAGAGAATCATAATTCAATAAATTATTTCGACAAAGTAAAGTATACAACAAATTTATGAAATAAATACATCCATAATATGAATCACCATTCCTAATTTATTTTTCAATTGGAGTGGTATCTTATTATGTACGAGAGAATTGCAATTGTAGTACAAAACTATATACCGATTCTCACTTGTGGTACTATAAAAATCGAGGCCAACACATTTGGTACCACAATTTAAGAAATCAATCACTTTTGGTACCACTGTTAAAATTGGACGTTAACTGATGACGTGGCAGTTAAGTTTTATTGCAAAATTGATACCATTACTTATGTTGACGGACAATTATACCCCTAATATTTCAGGTTGTCAAAGTAGCCCCACATTTTCAAATTTACTGACAATTTTAGTCCACATTGTTGCCAAATTTCAAAATTGGCTCGAATAAGACACGTGCGAACCAATTTAGAGATTTTACTTATTATATTTACATATTTATTTAACTTATTTAGTTTTATAAATAATATTAACAAAACAAATAATACTTTAATATAAATCCTACAAAATATTAATTAAATCTAAAATTTATGTAATAATATTAGTATATTTAATATTTATTAAAAAATAAAGTTTTATATTATTAATAAAATAATTATAAATTTTTTTTTTTGACAAAAAAAAAACCAAACCATCCCCTACCCCTACCCCTCTCCCTCCCCCCCCCCCCCCCACCCCAAACCCCAACCCCCCGTAAACCACCACCCCCCCAACCCATCCCAGGCCGGCGGCGGCCTGGGATCGACAATCCCAGGCCACCGGCAGTCTGGGCCGCCGCCGGCCTGGGATATTGGGGTGGGGGGTGGTGGTTTACGGGGGGTTGGGGTTTGGGGTGGGGGGGGGGGGGGGGGGGAGGGGTAGGGGATGGTTTGGTTTTTTTTTTTAAAAAAAAAATTATAATTATTAATAATATAAAACTTTATTTTTTAATAAATATTAAATATACTAATATTATTACATAAATTTTAGATTTAATTAATATTTTGTAGGATTTATATTAAAGTATTAATTGGTTTGTTAATATTATTTATAAAACTAAATAAGTTAAATAAATATGTAAATATAATAAGTAAAATCTCTAAATTGGTTTGCACGTGTCTTATTCGAGCCAATTTTGAAATTTGGCAACAATGTGGACTAAAATTGTCAGTAAATTTGAAAATGTGGGGCTATTTTGACAACCTAAAATATTAGGGGTATAATTGTCAGTCAACATAAGTAATGGTATCAACTTTGCAATAAAACTTAACTGCCACGTCATCAGTTAACGTCCAATTTTAATGGTGGTACCAAAAGTGATTGATTTCTTAAATTGTGGTACCAAATGTGTCGGGCTTGATTTTTATGGTACCATAAGTGAGAATCGGTATATAGTTTGGTACCACAATTGCAATTCTCTCTATTATTTACTATCACCTTGAGATTTTAAGTCGTTTGGTTTTACTTATTTTGTCTTGTTAAAAGAGTTAAAAATGTGTTACTCATTTACTTACAAGGGGGCTTCTAAAAGCAGTTCACCTGACAGTTTTCCACAAAAATGAACTGCTTTATTTTTTTAATAATAAAAATGTCACCTGCTGACCCGGTTGAATATAGCAGGTCACAATTCTTGAACTTACACATTTGCCCCTCCTTGTTAATAATATATATTAATAACATAAAATCTTTAATTCTTTTGACAATTAAAATTCTTCACATAGAGACAATTGCTGCTCGTTTACTCTTCTCTAGGGCCTGGGTAGAGTGTTTCCGAAGTTAATTTCGCATTACATACACTAATTGAGCTGGAATTTAATTCGGGCCGTGAAGAACTTGAACGGGCCGTGAGATTTCTGTTCGATTTTGATTGGAAAACACTCCTGGAGTGTTTAATTGCTGTTTGTCGTGTTCATTTAAGTGATTCAGAGGTTCGGGCCCTCAAGAACTTAAACGGGCCGTGAATTCCATTCAAAATTGGTTCGGATTTCTTGAGGAATCTTCTTCTTTTTGTTCGGAGGTTTGATTACAGCCTATTTCCTACGCAATTAACAGCAGCTCTTGTTGAATTTTGCAAATTGGGCTTCAAATCAGATTTCGGGTTCTTCGAATCTAGCGGTTTTTTGAGTGTTTTTGTTCTTGATTCTTGTTCTACACTTGTTTTGGTTCGTAGTGTTTAATTTCAGGTGTTTTTTGCTTAAATTTGAAGATTGATTAATTGGCAGACTCCTCTGTTTTAAGAAGAAGGGAAGAAGAAGAAGAAGGGAAGAAGAAGAAGAAGAGGGTATTGAAGTAATTTCGCATTTGGTGTAGTATAAATATATATCCGGCTATAGGTAAGTTGTTTGCCACATGGCAAACAATGTATGGTAAACTATGGGATCCCGTACTTACAAAAAACATCTCTAGTGTAGAGAAGTTAGGTCATAAAAAGAGCTAGGGATGGTTAAACTATAAATCATTGCTACATATGCACTTACCAAAAACATCTCTAATGTAGAAGAGTCAAGTAATTTAATTAATGCATTATTACTTCTTCTTTTTTATTGCATTTGAAATCATATTTGAACTTGAATTGACTAATAATTCGAACTTTAACTAGTCCTGAGAGTTGAAGAGCTTGATTAGTTTAATTTTTTTTATAATATTTTAAGTATATTGAATTGACCTCGGTCATATCTCGTCGAGCTTCAAATTAATCAAACACTAAAACTTCTTGTGTCTAGATCACTATTCATACAGATCGAGAGCTTCATGATTTTATATCAATCAATCTCGAGCCAATTCTTGAGAACTCATAAACTTCTTCTATCTATTATAGATGGTAAGCATGAACTTACTAGGGATAAGTATTGTCCAAAAAGCCAAGACGGTTTCGTAGGAAAATTAGGAAAAGGAATTCAAAGAATAATAAGTTTAGAAACAACCATTTATTTCAGTTTCTATTGAGTTAAAAAAAAAGTTCATACATTTTTGGTGGAAACATATGGAAATTTTAATCCATGAGAATAATAACTCATCAAAAAAGTATAAGGAAAATATACAATACAACATATTTTAAACAAAAAATATATCCAAATGTAAAATTAGAAAAGAAAAAAAAATATGAAAAGAGGAAAATTGTTAATTGTTTTTGTTATTATAAGTGTGCATGTTCTTTTTCTATATCATATAATTAATCTATAATAAAGTACCACGGAAATAAAAATAGGGTTAATTTGTGTAGGGAGTTTTTTAGTATTTGTAAGTTCGTAATATCTTATAAAAATAGATCTAGATTTCTTTGGATTGTTTGATTTTATTACATAATTTCAGGTATTTATAACAACATTGTTTAAACGCATGGCCGACCTTTGAATTTAGATTCGAAAAAAAATATACTCAAACAATATAAAAATAGATAATTTTTACTAGAAAATATTATAGTGTCTAGATCTTGAGAGTCAAGGCCCGTTCAAACCCCTTACATCTATCCATGAATACAAAGAGAATCCTAATTCAATAAATTATTTCGACAAAGTAAAGTATACAACAAATTTATGAAATAAATACATACATAATATGAATCACCATTCTTAATTTATTTTTCAATTGGATATACTGGCAGTATCTTATTATATACTATCACCATGAGATTTTAAGTCGCTTGGCTTTACTTATTTTGTCTTGTTAAAAGAGTTAAAAATGTGTTACTCATTTACATACAAAAAATATCTCTAGTGTAGAGAAGTTAGGTCATAAATAGAGTTAGAGATGGTTAAACTATAAATTAATTCTAAGCATTCACTTACCAAAAACATATCTAATGCAGAAGAGTCAAGTCATTTGATTAATGCATTGTTACTTTTTTTTTTTTTTTTTTTATCGCATTTGAAATCATATTTGAACTTGAATTGACTAATAATTCGAACTTTAACTAGTCTCAAGAGTTGAAGAGCTTGATTAGTTTAATTTTTCTATATATATATTTTAAGTATATTAAATTGACCTCGGTTATATCTCTTCGAGCTTCAAATTAATCAAACACTAAAACTTGTTGTATCTAGATCACTATTCATACAGATCGAGAGCTTCATGATTTTATATCAATCAATCTCGAGCCAATTATGGAGAACTAATTTAAAATAAATTTCAATCTTATACACGTGCATATACTTCTTCTATCAATTACAGATGGAAAGCATGCAAATACAAATGCGGAGCGCAACCATCGTACTTATTGATGTATATAGGGACAAAGTGTAGATAAAGTTGCCAACAACGATTTGACTTTTACAAACCGTCCAAACCTCATACTTTTGAATAAACGTATTTACTAACACAATTGAGTGTATTTTTAATAAGGTCAACGGGAGTGCTTGAGTTTATTATTGTAATTGTAGACGAGATCTTGTGTATGATAAACTAGCAAATAATTTTAAAATTATGAATACTTAATTCTATGTAACTTTATGGTTAAATTAGTTTATATTTTAAGAATTTGTTTGTTGAAAAGAAGTTTTACGATGTGAATTTAAGAGATATCTAATATTTTCTTGTCAACGGTAGAGCAACATATATATAATAGAATTTTCTTATTTTTTCGTGTGACGTATTTACTTTATTCTTTTTTATTTAATGTTTGTTCATGCATGCAAGGATACTATATTCTTTATCATGTATTGCACTTAATTAAGACAATGTAGAAAAATATTTGATGTACAAATGTCATCATATACATATGTAAGCCCCCCGTTATTAGATATAAATTATTAAGTATAATGCATGTTAAATAACATCAATATGTGAGATAAGTTGTGTAACATCCACTTATGTATGGTAAAAAATGCAGTTTTTATAACATAATTGAATGCGTCGACCCTCCTACTTTAAGATACCAAAGAAGTAATTTTGCATAATGCAAACATGAACATATCATTTTCTCAAAAAAAAAAAATGAACATGTCCAATATTGGAGAGTCGCATAGGTGGATTATACTCCCTCCGTTTTGTTATTTGTCATTTTGGAGGATTGCACACGAATTAAAAAATGTCATAAATGGCTACATTTTCGAAGCAAAAATTCTAAAATACCCTTTTAATCAAATCATCTTAGCATTAATTAGCATTAATGACAAGTAATATTAAGAAGGGTAAAATTGGTAAAAGACCATTAATTTTACATTGAAATCATAAAACGACAAATTAAATAAACAAAAAAATTTGCCAAAGCCACAAATAAAATAAACGGAGGGAGTATTAAAATTTGTTTAAATATTAACTCGAAAATATATTCAGTATAGATTAATTGCATAAGAGATAAAGGAAAAAATACAATACAAAGTATTCTCAACCAACAAAAAATTCAGTAGAATTACGAAAAAATAACTAATGGAAAAACAAGTTCTTCTTCCATATCATATGATTAATCTACAATAAACTACGTTCCCAATGAAATTATGTTAATTTGTAACGGTTTTATTAGTGTTTGTAATTAATAGTTTTATAAAATATATATATATATATGATTTATTTGGACTAGCTATTTAATAATTTTATTACATAATTTCGATTATCGATGACAACATTATTTAAATATGTTATGTGTAACGTGTGGTCGACCTCTAAATTTAGGCCCAAAAATAATAAATTCAAGCATTAAATAGTTGTCTAGAAAAATATTATATAGTCTCTAGACCTTGGGGGACAGGGTCCGTCCCACCCCTTTACATCCTTCCATTAATACAAAAATAATCATAATTCATTTATTTTGATAAATTTATGTGTACTTCAAACTTATGAAATAAATACAACCACAAAAGGAATCACCATTCTTATATTAATTTTTGATTGGATATTGGTAATATCTTATTATATAATATTACCGTGTGATTTTACAGTTGGTTAGTCATTCTTAATTTGTCTTTGTTCAAGGAGTAAAAAATTGTTAAATTACAATTATTATTACTCATTAACTTACCATTTATTATTATACCTACATATATATATACACATATACATTGTATATCTACTACGTACATGCGGTAAGCATAGAAATGCAAAGCAAAACCACTGTACTTATTGATACACATAGGTGCAAATTAGAGATAAAGTTGTCAACTACAATTTGACTTTTCAACAAATTGTCTAGACACACTAGACTTTTGAATAAAGTATTTATTGGCACAATTGAATGTGTTTATAATAAGGTGAATGTGAGTGCTTGAGTTAATTATTATCGTAATTGTAGAAAAGATTTCCTGTATGACAAATAAGAAAATAAATTTAAAATTTTTAAAATTTGATTCTGTAGAGCTTTATGGTTAAATAGGTTTATATTTTTAGAATTTTTTCAAGTTGAAAAAAAGTTTAACTATGTGAATTCATGATATAATATTTTCTTGTCAATGGATATAGCAACAATATATCACGAAATCTTCTTATTTTTTAGTATGTCCTGTTTATTTATTCTTTTTCTTTAGCGCTCGTTCGTGCATGCAAGCATACTATGTGCTTTAAGATACCAAAGAATTAATTTTGTGTAACGCAAACAAGAACATATCATTTTCTCCAAAAAAAAAAATGAACATGTCCAATATTGGAGAGTCGCATAGGTGGATTATATTACTTATGAAATTTTTGTTTAAATATGAACTCCAAAATATATTCAATATAGATTAATGGCATAAGAGATGAAAGAAAAAAATACAAAGTATTCTCAACCAACAAAAAAGTCAGCAGAATTTGGAAAAAATAACTAATACAAAAACAAGTTATTCTTCCTTATCATATGATTAATCTATGATAAGCTACGTCCCCAATGAAAATATGTTAAGTTGTACTGGTTTTTTTAGTGTTTGTAATTAATAGTTTTAAAATATAATTGATGACAACATTACTCATATATGTTATGTGTTACGTATGGTCGACCTCTAAATTTATGTCCAAAATAATAAATTCAAGCATTAAAAAAATAGTTCACTAGAAAAATATTATAGTCTCTAGACCTTGGGGGTCAGGGTCCTTCCCAGCCCTTTACATCCATCCATTATTACAAAAAGAATCCTAATTCAGTTATTTTGATAAATTTATGTGCACGTTAAACTTATGAAATAAATACAACTACAAAAGGAATCACCATTCTTATATTACTTTTCATTTGGATATTGGTAGTATCTTATTATATAATATTTCCATGAGATTTTACAATTGGTTAGTCATACTTAATTTGTCTTTGTTAAAGGAGTAAAAAATTGTTAAATTACAATTATTATTCACTTAATAATTATTATAACTACCTACATATATATACATATACATCGTATATCTACTATGTACATGTGGTAAGCATAGAAATGCAAAGCAAAACCACGGTATTTATTTATACCCATAGGTACAAATTACAGATAAAGTTGACTACTACGATTTGGCTTTTCAACAAACGGTCTAGACACACCAGACTTTTGAATAAAGTGTTTATTGGCACAATTGAATGGGTTTATAATAAGGTTAATGGGAGTGCTTGAGTTAATTATTACTGTAATTGTAGATAAGATTTTGTGTATGACAAATAAGAAAATAAATTGAAAATTTGAAAATTTAATTCTATAGAGCTTTATGATTAAATAGGTTTATATTTTAAGAATTTTTTCTAGTTGCAAAAAAGGTTTAACTATGTGAATTCATGATATGATATTTTCTTATCAATGGATAGAGCAACAATATATAACGAAATCTTCTTATTTTAAAGTATGTCTTATTTCTTTATTTTTTTCTTTAACGCTCGTTCGTGCATGGAAGCATACTATGTGCTCTATATATTGTGCACTTATTTAACACACGATAGAAAAAATTTCGTTGTAAATTGTTAATATCTTGTGCATGTTAAATTCGCAAATTTCAATAAAAGAATTTCAAAAGAATCAGTTTTATAAAACATAACTATAAGAAAATTTGGAAATTAATCCTATAAAGGAAAACATATTTCTAGTCAACCTAATTAATTCATAAATATTAAAAATCTACTTGGATTCCTTCTGGATTTAATGTAATTCACTCATTAATTAGCTTTCATTCAAATGAATTCAAAATCTACACTATCGGATATATATGTCCAAAAAATGAAAACTATGGGTAAGTGCGCTCATTATTTCATAATACCTCTACAACTTTATAAATTGAAACCCCTAAAATCTATAAACTCTACTTAGCATTTCTCCATTTTATTTCCCTGCAAAGATTCCAAACAATCAACATCAAGTATTTCAGTTTCACACCAACAAAAAAATGGAACCATCAAATTACTCAGAAGCTATAGTGGAAGAGGGACGGTCAGACTTAATTATTTCTCCGTCAAACGGCAAGGTAACACTGCGAAAAGCTCATTTTCTCATCTCTACAGCCATCAATCATGCACATATATTTGCTCCACCACAATTGGCTTCTCCGATTCTCCCTTCCAACATTGAAAAACCCTCTTTCAATATGGTTTTCAACGGGTGGGAGTATCCATCTGACGAATGGCGTCAATGGGTTCAAACTATGACCTTGTCACAACAATGCCAACATACTTGGAACACAGTTGGAATTCGTGACGCCATCATGAACTCCAAATACAAGATATGTCGGAGTGAAAATCTTATTTTCCGACTGGCTGAGATGTGGTGCTCCGAAACAAACACGTTTATGTTTCCGTGGGGAAAAGTTATTGTTACATTGGAGGATCTTATGATGATAGTAGGCTATACTGTTTTGGGTTATTCACATTCATCCGCTCTTGAGGATGAAGACATGATAGCGATATACAAGGAATTAGCTCAAGCTCATTCCGAAATCGCAAAGTCCAAATCAAAAAAACCAAGTCAAAAACAATGGATGGATATATTTAATGGACAATGGAATTCAAATCGAGCATGTGGCATTTTTGGTTTATTGGCTATCGAGGTTCGTATTCCCATCTAGTGTATGTGGTAGTATAATTCGCACGGAGGTCTTCTCTGTTGCGATAAGGTTAGCTAGGGGGATAAAAATAGCTCTTGCCCCAGCTATCCTAGCTAATATATATATATATATATAATGATTTGAACCTTTTAAAAGAGAAACTTCATGAACATTGACAAGGTGAAAAGATTCGACTTTCAGCCCCATTAATTAGTTCAGGTTTGGGCTTGGGAGAGATTTATAGCTTTACAACCAATTATTCTTAATACTAATGGTCCACTCGAACCAAGAATGGCTCTATGGAACGGTGTGACGATGAGAAGAGACACACAAGCAATTTTATCAGTATTCTCCCTTAAACAAAATAATAGTTGAGTAGTTTTAATTTTTTTATTTATCCACATAATTAACTCTATATTAATAATGTAGCAATATTGATCACCCACGCAGTAGTTAATGGCGCATAGCTCAGCGAAGCGCATAGGCTTCCGGGGGTTATAAAGTAGTCCGAAGCGCGCGCTTTTTGGACTTGAAGCCGCTCGCTATATGATATTTTCTTTCAACATTGTTTTTTTCATGTGCCGCCAGCTCTATAGCTCAAATAAAACACACAACACGAGATGAATAGCAGGCTATAGCGCAGTGGTTGCTCTTCGCTACGAAACGTGCTATTTGAGTTTTTAACTACTATGATCATCCACGCAATTTACTACTACGTCGTCGTACATGCAATTAATTACTATATCGTACTTGTGGTCAAAATTATAATAATCAAACAAAGTTCAATTAATTACTACGTCGTACATGTTGTCAGAGTCTTAATAATCAAACCAAGTCAAAACTCAACCAACCTCTAGCTCAACATTTATTGATGTGAACTTATTCACGACTAGATTGACCTACTGATGTCAAATCATTAATTACTTGAAAAATATCGACATGTCATGATCAAAATTCGTTCATGTCGACCACATATTAAAATATTTATGGTAATTATGGAAAACTTTCTGTTCGATTTTGATTGAAAGTTTGAAACACCCTATCTAAATTTAGCATCAAATAATCCCATTCAAGAACTAACGCCATTCCTTAATAAACCATAGCAAAAGAAATTCCATTTAAGCAATGACATAAATAAAGCACCAACTTCTTGGTCGGAAGCTATGTGAATACTATGATATTTATTTGTTCAAGCAATAGTCAAATAATATAATGTTGATTTCAACTATAATATCCGACAATTTGAGAGCATCTTTGTTCCCCTTCGCGACGTGGTAGCCAGCAGATGAAGTCGAGGGGGAGTTGTGGAATCAGGTGCAGCAACATTGTATTTAGATAAGCTCCCAATCAGATTCAAAAGAATCATGGGCAGCCTTTGATTTTCCTTCATCAGTATCCATCATCACTCCTGCATTGTTGTTCTTACCACTTTTGCGAACTAACTGATCTTGTTTCCTTGTTGACTTCAATTTTGATGAAAGAGCTTGTTGGACCTTTTTCTGTAATTACATCAATCATTAATACTGAAAGTAACATTTAAAGAGATGTCGGTATAGAGAGAGCAAGTGACAACCTTGTATGACTTATGTTTCTCCTTTCCTTGAACAAAATGAAACTCGTCTCTTTCCACGAATACACAGCTTTCCTCCAGCATTGAACTTTTAACCAACGAAAAATTATCGATTCTTGGCTCAGAAATTACTGCATTCTCAATTATCTTGATCTCTATAAATCCGAGAAACTAGACATTAGCACGAGTAACATAAAAGATCACCTAAATAAGAACCTTTTTAAGAGAATGTTAACGAGGAAAACAAGACTTGGCAGAACTATTGTACATTTTTTTTTTTGGTTTCCCAAGGGTTTAATCCCTTTCGAGGCGGATTGGACACATTAAGTGGGTACCTCTCCCAACAGGGATTCGAACCTCAGTTTTTATTCGAAGAGGCAAAAGTCATGGACTTCGACAATCTGATACTAATTTTTCGCTACTTTCGGTTTTCTAGGGCTTGGGGCTATTTAAGTTGTGTAACCCTAAAGGCAGACGCATTTTCGTTCTTATTCTCAATACACGAGTTTTCTCTAATTTCGAGAAAAGTAATCCATGTCATGATATTTGTATTTCCGTTCTACGTCACTCTAAAATTGGAATCCACGTTTTCCCTAAAAGCTTTCACGGCAAAAAGACAAATAAAGAGTGTAATACTATTAATCTCTAGTTTAGTGAAATCACGTACCTTCAGAAGACATGATAACCTCCTTGCCTGCAGATTCAATGTTACTGATAATATTTAACTGAGAAAATGAACCATCTTTCATGGATGTATCTGCCATGAGAAAAAGAAAATGCACAATTTAAATGATATAACTTGTTCCTGCATGACAAATAAGGAGAGAGTCGATATTGACCATCTGGAGTTAACGTACCCACAGTTTCAACCTCACATGCATTACTTCTAATACTTGGAGATGATTGAGAAAATGAATTGCTGTTCACCGACGTACCTGCAAAAGAATAACCATGAAATAAATTTGTTTCTAAAATGTGTTTTGAACTACTAAACAAAATTGAAAATTTTCGGAAACACTTCAGAAACGTAACCAAAAACTAGAAAAATTAAAGAAACATATAAAAACATGAAAAATGAATGAAAAAAATCATTGCTAATTCGAGCATATCAATATCATAATATTCATTTGTATTGTATTTAACTAACATTTTTTCAATACCACAAGAAAAATATACAATATGTTTGTGTGAAATGATTATCTGTTGGAGCATTCTACTATTCTAGTAATATAGCAGCTACGATCAATTTTATATAGATATGTGATCGTGAATTAATTGGAATGAACATGCTAAATAACGGTATATAAACGAACTTAATCAATAGGTGTCAAATATAGTATGTGACAAACATACTCAGCAAGAAGAAATAAATTTCTTCATAACCATAAAAAGAAGCTTAGGGGATAAATATTTTCTAAAAAGCCAAGACGGTTTTATAGGAAAATTAGGGGAAAAAATTCAAAAAAAATAATAAGTTTAGAAACTACAATTTATTTCAATGAGTTTAAAATAAATAGAATTTGGTTTCTACATTTTCGGTGGAAACATATGGAAATTTTAATCCATTATAATAACTCAGAAAGCAATATATAAGGCAATTTCCTAATTAATAAATAGGAATCTCGCGGAAAAAAAAAATACCAATAAGTTCGGAGGGCAAGTCACGACCAGATGAGGTACTATCAGAATCATCTTTGTCAAAAGCGGGGGAAGTACACTCAGAATCATCCATCTTTTGCCTCGTATATTCAGCTGAATTTTTTGTTTCAGAAGCAGGTGAGGTACACTCGGAGTCGTTTTTCTTATCGCTTGCAGTTTCAGATGATATTTTTTTGTTTGAAGCAAGGTCTAACTCAAGTGACGCATTAGGATGATGTCTTAAAACGAAGTCAGAGGATGATGTTGCATTCATGTCATCAGAGGCCATACTGCTCCTAACTTCCGATAAAGAAGATGATTTTGATATACAACTGCTCTGAGAAATTCTTTTGATGCCAACTGGACGTTTATGTATTCCGATTTTCTTACTTCTTTGCAGAAATTCATTCAAAACTTTTGAAACTTGTGGAGAAAGATGGCAAACGTCATTTGGTATGCTTAATTTAACTTCATCTTCAGTTTTTTTCTTCTCATCTAATATCCTGTGTTTTGGTTTTTTGTTGATATCAATATGAGCATAAGGGTTAAGGGATAAGTCGCCAGCAGCTACATTTACGGGATCTACATAAGATGGAGGAAGTAAATCTCCCATTATTTCTGAATAGAACTTCTTTACGGTCACACCCACTTTTTGTGCTTGATTCTCCACATATTTTACCGTATCCTGTAGTAGAAAAATGAAAATTTTATATTGTTGAGAATTTAAAAGCTAATTTATTTATTTTTGTATATGTTGGATGATCAAATACGTAGACAAACTCATATAAAAGCTTAGCTGTTAGAGACAACATACATTTATTATTCATTAGGGTAAATTACGTAAATTACGTTGAGGTATAGTCAAATCATAGGGAGATCCCCTCAAAAAGAATCCATCAATCTTTTTCTCTGCTTGCTGTTTTTCATTTTTATAATAGTAGGTGTTTCATTTTTCGATAGTCAAGGTACCCAAAAAAAATAAAATAAACTACCCTGAATCCTACGTCCCCTTAAAACCCTTACAATTTAGCTGAAAGTACATAAATAATCTCGTTCATATTTAGAAAAATCCAAACATTTGCCACTTCTTGTATGTTACAAAGGTATTTAATTCAACGACATTGACGCGGGTATTCTTGACAAGTTTAACTTTTGATGACGTCATCAAATTCCCTTAGAAGTTAATCCGTTAGGTTGTAAATGAAGGGAATTGCATACTTTAGGGGTATTTTGCGCAATTTCTCAAACATGAGGGCGTCTCCATTGACCAACCACAGGTGCAGTTTGTGTAATTCACTCTTATCTTACTTCTAATTGCCCCTTCACTAGTAGATAATATTCTTTTTACTCAACCCTAACACGTGACACGTGGAAATCATTACATGAGCGGGTGGCAGAGAAATCCAAACAAAAAAAACCTCAACCGTACAACTAAGGTTTTCCAGGAATATACCATAAAATATCCTATGTGCCATCTTAGGTTTTCAAACAACTAAGGTAACTCATTAACATAAATAAACAAAAAAAGAGCAAAAAACTCAACAGAAGCCCTACAAAGAAACTTATTACAGCTAAGGTTTACGAGACCAAAGATGGGAAGGAGGGTTACCTCAAACGTGACCTCTTCTACATCCAAACACACAGCCTCAAACTTCTGGAATAAATTTTCAGCCCATTTTATACCTTTGAAATCCATTTGTTTCCTCCAAGTTCGAATATCAAGTCATTAAACACCTGCAAAAGTTTAAATAAATATGAGTTGAAATGAAAATCTTTTCCAAACAATGCAACAAAATTGATTTTGTGCATTAGGAAAGGTCTTCACGGTAAAATGCAGAACAGTAAGATCAGCGCTGTGCGTACTTAGTCTTCAGTAAATTTCAGGGGAAAGATGACATCAACGCTATGGCTGTGTTTGGTTCTTGAATTGTAGTGAAAAAAATGATGAGGAAAACTAGAATGGACAAAATTAAAGCCTAAAGTTCTAACATTACAAGATACTCACCGATCGAATTCCATAAACAAACATAACCTAAATATTGCAACATAAACTGTAGCAAAATGCGATTATATTTACTCCACTGGGCATACATAATCAACAAAGTTTCCAGCCAAATTGAAAACTACTTTGCTTTAAGTCACGAGGAAAACATAGAAACAAAATCGAATCTCATAATGCCTCAAACTAACTCCCAAAAGATCCCCTTTCAGAACAATAAGAGAACCCTTTAAACGTGTAGATGATCAGTAACGGCTAATATTGATATTACCAACAAAAACATGAATATATAGCTGATTATTAACCAAAGAAAAAATGTATCCTTGTATAACCAAATATCGAATCGACAAATATGAACAATACAGCCAAATAGTAATGAAATAATAAACTCAGAAATTTTATAATTAACAAGGTGATACAAATTACTTCTAAACAAAACTTAGCACAAAAATGGCAACTTTTCAAGAACCCTTTAATTTATTTGGAACACTTCCAATTCTATTGCCCCTGGAATCATACTTCACATATATCAAAAACCCATCAGGAATTTCTCTATGCTAAAATTTAGTATAGTAGCAAAAATAAGTATTCCCTATTCCAAGTCCATCATCAACGACAAAACAAGAATAAAGTCACAAACTTTACCCCTATATCCTTCATATTAAAGAAAACAAATACTAAAATAAACAGTAGCTTCCCTCAAAAAAAAAAAAAAAAAAAAAAACAGTAGCTTATAGCCTCATACACACAAACACAAAAACAGGGTACTTAAATTTTAGACCAAAATTATGTATTTTAGTATCAGTTTTCGTAAAAGATATGATAAATTTTAGCATCCCAAAGGTTATGTACAAGCTCATCAAATAGTGATAAATATCTACACAGGATTAATAATAGAGAAACGAGTGAAAAATAAAGAAAAGATAAATAGTAGACCGTAAAAAGGTTAAAGAAAAGCAGGACGACTTACAGAAAGAGAAAAATAGAAATAAACCCCAAAAGCAATGGAAAATATAACAATAATTTTACACAGAGAGAGAGAGAAGTTGAGTAGAAGAATGAGACGGAGTTCACCTGGATTCTTTTTTTTTTTTTTTTTTTTTTTAATAATTCACCTGGTTTCCTTTTGTACATGGGTTTCTTGACACGTGTACTGTAACAATATTAAACTTTGACTCCGACTATACTACAATTTTACTTTTTTCTTTTTAAATCTACATTTTACTTTCAATCTATTAAAAATACTACGTATTAATTAAGGGAGAGTTTGTTCTCCACGCTAGACCTCCTAATATTTTTAAATTTTTATCGTGATTTTGAGGGTATTTAATCACAAAATAAAATTCAATCTTGTCAATTATGATTTTCATGGATATTTAACTTTCATTGTTATAATTACATTTAGGGTATAGATAGAAAACCAATATTTTGAAGTTATAAAATGTGCCTTTGGCCATCCGATTCTCAACAAGAATATTTTTTTAAGTATCAATTACTATGAAATTGATTTCATAAGAGTTGATTTTTCATTATTATAATTTTTTCAATTGTTAGGTCAAACTCACCTCAACTATACAATATTCATGTTCAGTTTTTAAAAATTTAAGCTTTAGATAGACAAACTCGAGCAAATATAAAAAAGTCTTTTGAATTTGTAGATCTTCTTGGGTTTACACTTAACACTGCATTTTCGGGAATTTCTTATCTTAAAATGCTAGTCGAGAAAGTTATTCCAGATCTTATATCTAAGAATATATTATATCATTCGCCACAACGAATGATATAGTATATTCCTACCCCCAAGATTTAGAAAATTTATATTATATAAGAACAAACAAGAAGAAATTTTAAGAATCAATGATGAACCTGATTGTCCAACCTAAACACAACAACTAATGTCTAATATGGTAGCATAGAGTGGGGAAGCATTGCAATATAGAAAACAAATAATTTGAAATACATAGGAGACATCTATTTGTGAAGCTTACTAGCCTTTAGCATTTACTTTGGTTTGTTCATCAAAAACTTAGGTTTCTCTTATGAAACTTTGACAAAATCAACCCCAGCTCACGTTTGGACGAGAATGAAGTGAAACCTGACCCTCTAAAATCCATTGATTTCACACATACCACATACTTTTTCCCATCTCAATTATAAAAAAACTCATTGAAACCAAGCCAAAACCAATCCATATACACCCGTAATATGCCTCATTGTACTTGGTATGACATTGAAACGAAATAAAAGAGGAAAAAAGGATCGCTAAGATACAGGCTCGAATCAATGCAAGAGAACATGAAACCTGTAAAACTTCTGATTATTTGCAACATTAGACAAAATAATGCAGCAAGATTAGAAATATACTGTACCAAATTGATACGATTTCAAGTAACCATTATATTTATATACCACCACACAAACGAAACACATAACCGTCACTGTACTTTATAAAAAAAAGGAGCAAATTGGTCTAATATCGCATTTATCCGGCTGCTTGAAAATCACCAAAATCATCGTCTGGTATATCAAGCGAATTTTTGGCTTCATCTGATACTTTAGTTTGATCTTTTTCCGATTCAGATACCTTCACTTCAGAAGATTCCTCTAAGCTAAGTTTTGAAGGAGATCCCGAGGGAGACTTTTCTGGAGTAACAATAGGCGAGAGTGGTCCAGGTGGAGGCGGTGGCAATTTGATACCTATTGTTGTTTCTCCGTTTTTACTCTTATCTTCCAAAGAAAGATTATTCAATCCCTGCTCAAAAAACTTCGATTTTATTCCACCACCACCACCACCTTTCTGCAGCACAGAGAGAGTCAAATGGTATTAGAGGTCACATGGAAAGTGCAATACACTTGCTTTCTGATTGGATAAGACGTTTATAAAGTAACCAATCACAAGGCAAGTACAAATACTGGATAAATGCATATGCAACTATGGTTAATTCATCAGATGAAGAGAGAGAATTTTACATTTTTTAACTGAAGCACCAAAGTCTCCCCTTCTTTTAAACTGTAATCGACTGAAGAAGTATTCTGGTATTGCTGCTCCATTTCTTCGGCAGTTTTCTTCTTATTGAGGTACCTTCACATTAGAGGTTGAATATTACATTTGAGTTAAGAGAAAAAAAAATACTCAAAATGAAAGCGAGGGAGATTAAGAAGAATAAGGCAGCGAAAGTACTTCATGTGGTCATGGAGGGCAGCTTGGAAGTCATAAGCTTCAGTTCTTTCTCGAAATCCAAGACCAATGAAAGCATGGCGAAGACGTCCACCTGGATAAAGTCCAAATCTATCATTAGATATAAAAGAGTAGCTAAAAAAGTAATATTAAAAGTTTATACTCCATGTAAAATCTAGGGCAAGTTAATGCATACCAGATAGACTCAGTAAGCTAATAGTTGGGAAGAGGAACGAACACGGTAACAAAATATTCTATAAGAAGTTAGGACAGGTTAACATGGGTTAAATGCTGAAAAGATCAATAATACAAATTAAATTATACTCGAAGTAAAATGGAAATTAGCTTCATCTTATTTCCAAAAAAAACCTTTCTAACTTGGCACCTGGTCTATTATCATGCAAATTCTGCATTGAAGTGCTTGTGCAGGAACGAGGATGACCTTAAAAGACTCAAGTAAAAAGTTCCGTAGTTATGAAGAATCTAAACTCATCTACAAATCTTTAATCATGTATATTGTTTGAAGTTTGAAAGAGTTGATCAAGCTAAGAGGAATGGAAATTGTAAGATAAGTATAAACAATTTAGAAAGGCAAGGAAATAAATTACCAATATTCTCTTCTACCCGAAGAACGAAGTATCTGAAAAGGCACATAGAAACAGTTAGAGAACAGAATAAAATATCAACAATAAATGAAGCTTCATAAATGATACAACACAACACAATTTAAATTACACAAGTACACAACCCAAGTGATTCTGAAGTAGGTGATATTAATATATGACAGACATCTTAACCTGCTGCTATCAATTACAGCCTCGACTGGATGCGGCTCCCCATCCCTCAAAAATGCTCGAGCATACAGTTCACCTATTGTAAACGTAAAAATGGTTAAAGGATACAGAATCTAGATGAAAAATGAAAATCTAAGCAACAAGTGATATCAATTCTAGGAAGTCACAAAACCACCTGTTTTCTTATCCTCTAATTTAATAATGCATTCTTCTCCTTTACTAATAACTTTGAGAGTGCCTTCCCATGCCCATTTGTTAACATTCCATTCATCAGCCCTACAAGAAGCAAGTTGATTATTATTTATGAATCAAGAAATTCTATCGGCCAAGACCTTCCAAAAGTATTCCCATACTAAATTAGGAAACTCATTTTATCAACGCCAAAATACTGGTGTAAAAGATTTGTAATATATAGTGTCCAAGCAATAGAACATATCCTTTTAGGATTTGGAAATTTTTCGAAGCACCAAGGATGAATACGCAAAGAAATAAGATTATACAACAGCACATTTAGGAAATCATCTTGCTTTTAAAATTTGGGGCTAGGAGTGACGTACCTGTAAGAAGCTGCAGTTTTCCGGGGAGGTATCTGCAAGATTATTATAAGGTGGAAATGTTATGTTTGATACTAGAGAAACTTCAAAAGCAACAACCAAGGCCAAAATTGAGCATCATTGTCCAATTCTCAAATAAAGAATCAGGTCAGATTACACTCCACTAGTAAGCTTTAAGATATAACAAGATTCAGTCCACGTTGTACTTACAAGTTTCAACTATTGTTTTGAGCAGGATGAACACGTACAAAAAAAGAAAACATCATACTGCACATATAACGATTGCGACCTTGGAGGTTGTTTTGGTCGAAGCTTGTTAGCATAAATGTTAGTATAACTTATCTAGCTTGTATAGTTCTATTGACAATTAAAAAATAGTATAGGTGAAGAATTATAGAACATGTCACTCATTATGCACTGATAGGTTTTTGATACTAGATAGCTACAATATTTTCTAATATAGAGTTTCTTCCATGCTCAAGAAGAAAAATGAAAGACCTTCCTCGTAAAAATTATGATTGTCAAGTGCGACCCAAGGCTGCATTGAGTTCAGTAATAAAGATATCACGAGCAGGTGATAGAACCTTGATAAACTGAAGACCATTAAACAAAATACCTTCCTGGTTCTATCTTTACTTTTTGTTCTCAGCGTATATAGGAAAAGGACGCATTCAGCTTCTAGAACGCTATGATAAACTGTGTAAACATAACTGTACTTTACGAATTCTGTATTTTCATTATCAAGCTATAACCTAAATGGAAGTTAAGAAATGAAAGTGAAGACTTATTAGAGGTTTATACTCCAACATCAAGGTAAAACACAAGGGGAAAAGAAACTCTATCGTTTGTAAATGGGAAAATGGATCAAGATATCAGATTGAACTCTATGGTCTAAAATGGCGAGCAATATATCCAGATCCATGAAGGATGGGTAGAAGAAATAATATCATCATAAACATAAAATCAGTGAACAAAAACATAATATACCGCAGCCGCGCGTTAAGCACAAGGCGAAGTTTTTTTTGCCTTTTACCAAAGAATACCGGCATACTCTATTATTTGGAGGGGTACAGCTTCCTACATCTTAATTGCACCATAAATATGTCTACCTCAAAATAAACATAAATTCCAGAACTAAAAACCAAACCTCATCACATTAGACTAAATCAACAATTTTGCATGTATCATTATATACATCAATCTACATATAGAGTAATCAAAATATATCACTCAGTTTGCTGCAACTACTATTGATCTTCTTTCTTTAACAACCAAAAACTGAAATTAACCACCAAATCAAGAAAGAATAATCCAATCCAAGTTAATATTTAATACCCAAAAAAATTAAACAAAAGTCACTTTCTCATAACCCATTAAAAATATCACATTCTTGTCTTCAAACAAATATGCATACACAAAAAAAATCGAAATATACCATGTAAACATAGCACTCGGGGACTTGAAACAGAACTAGCTCAAGGGCCTCTTCTTCTTCTTCGACCTTTTCTTCTGTTTCCTTCTCTTTCTCCATATGATCCAAATCAGAAACTGATCATACAAAACTAAAATTTGACCTAATTAAATTGAGTTTTACGGAGTAATAATTACACGAGATTATGATTTAACCCTATTGAATTTTAATTTTAAGGAGAAACAATGTAAATGATTTAGTACAGAGGACTGAGTAAGTAACAGCAATTGTAATTGTGTTTTGATCTAGACAAAAAGAAAAACTGTGCAGCAGAAACTTCAAGGGCAAAATAGGAAATTTAGATACGGTGTTAGGTCTTTTCTTTAAACAATTTAAAAACCAGTTTTAAATTGTTCTCGAAATCATGGAAAAACAAAAAACAATCTGCCAAAAGTTATTACTAATATGGGTGAATTACGAAAACACCCCCTGATGTTTGATAAAAACAAGAAATATTCTTTAGATATCAGAAAATACAATTACACCCACCCCATTTAATTTACAAGTTCTTCTTCTTCTTCTTATTCTTTTTTCTTTTTCTTTTTAAATAAAGAAATAACGAATATTAGTTCAACTAACGTAGATAGTGAAATATGTGTTACTCCTCCCTTAGATAAAAATAAAATAAAAAAGTACAACCCCAATGTTCGGTCAAATTACAAATGTTTCAAAAATAACACCCGGTCATATTCTTTTTTTTTTTTTAATAATTGCCCCATCATATTATTACACCCCATCTCCAAGAGCACATGTAAAACTTAAATTTTAAGAGTTTTGTTAAATTTTACACAAAAATTGTCCTCCAATAGCATTCTTATAATTTATGGGTTGTCAAAAAAAATGAGATTATTAGGTTGCCAAATACACAAGGTCAAAGAGAAAGTGTATATGCAATTACTCTAAAAAGAGTACAAAAGTATAAAAGTTTATGTACTTTCCTACATAAAATTAAAAAATTATGCACAAAGTTTAACCTTATCATTTAATATTTTGTCACAAAACTTCAATTTTATTGTAGTGTATGTCCGTTGGAATATAAACGTGGGAATATGTTTTTCCAAATAATAAAAATTAATATTTAAAAAAAACTATTTTTTATTATGAAAATAAATAAATAAGTATTTTAATATATCATTAATATTTATATAAAATAATAATTAAAAGTAATTTGTTAAAATATAAAGTAACTGTTGGAGTGAAGTGATGTGATTGTTAAAAAGTGATTTCTTAAAATATAAACTAACTATTAGAGGGAAGTGGTGTGGTTGTTAAAAAGTGGTTTCTTAAAATATAAACTAACTATTAGAGTGCAGAGTAAAAAGTGGAAGTGTATAACACTATTCGTTACTTATATTTTAGGATAAAAGGCTGGAATTTAAGAGAGCCGTTGGAGATGGCCTTACAAATACTACACTTTTTGTAAATTCAAAATATTTGGAACTGGGCCTAACACTGGTTCAAAGATTAGAGTAGGACCCTACCCAAACCCGATATTAACGAGTCTAACACACCCTAACTTGAAAATGCTTTTAAAAAGTACTTTTTTGCTTTTTTGTGCTTAAAGTACTTTGATAGTGTTTACAAGTAGATGCTTCTGCTATTGCTTCTTCAACTGAAAAACAGGTAAAAACAGGTTGGCAAAAAGCAGTTAATGAGGTGCTTCTTCTATTGCTTCTTCTGGGTGGCATTTTTGTAATAATTAAAGCTATATTTTTTACATATTTACAAACACCCCCTACTTTTGAATAAAAGTACTTATTCTTTACTTTTTCTTTTAAAAAGTATTTTTTTGCTTTTTTTGTGCTTAAAGCACTTTGATAGTGTTTGCAAGTAGATGCTTCTGCTATTGCTTCTTCAACTGAAAAACAGGTAAAAGCAGGTTGGCAAGAAACAGCTAAGGAGGTGATTCTTCTATTGCTTCTTCTGGATGGCATTTTTGTAAAAATTAAAGCTGTTTTTTTTACATATTTGCAAACACCCCCTGCAATTATGTTAACGTTCAATATTTTGAAACACTTTTAAAATCTATGTTAACGTTCTTGTAATTATAATATTAAACGAGGGAAAAACACTTTTGATACCAAACTTTAGTCCAAAAAACACATTTGATACCAAACTTTTTGAAAAAACACATTTCATACCATGATTCACAAAATCTTGACACATTTACTTTTGACGTCAATTTTCGGACGGAATTCAGTACGTGCCGTCAATTGTGGGTCATTAAAACCCGTGCATGTTTTCTATCTCACTGTCAATTTAACGGGCACATAAGCGACACGTGCTAAATTTCGTCCAAAAATTGACGGCAAAACTAAATGTGTCAAGATTATGTGAATCATGGTATGAAATGTGTTTTTTCAAAAAGTTTGGTACCAAATGTGTTTTTTGAACTAAAATTTAGTATCAAAAGTGTTTTTCCCTCTATCATTAATTAATCTAGGAACTCGTATCTACTCTTTGCCCTCCAATCCTAACATCTAAACTCAATTAAAATCATCTTTCAATTTTTTTTTATTAAACAGGACACCAGAGCAGTTGGATGCATGGACGTCAGAAGTGCATTACAATTGGAATTTGGAAAGTCAACCTTATTTTAGGTCAAGGTTGGTGGAGTGACAGATATGTTGCTTTCACATTCAGAAAAGAATGGCCCTTTGATTCTAGGTATAAACTCTTTTGATGTAGATGGAGGACATATTAGCATTATTTAAAGTACCTTTAAGATTAGTTCAATTACATTGATCATTTTTTTTGTTCGAAAAAATACTCAAATTACTTCAAAGATATTGAATTCATTATAGTTTTTTCTGTGCGCTAGCTGTTAATTTCTAACTGCAGAAGCTGATGTTATAAACAAATAATTTATTTTAGAAATGGCATGATATGATTTTTTATTTTAGGATAATTATACACAAAGTACACTCAAGATTAGTTTCATTACACAAATTACCTTCCATGTTTTTATTTTTTTATTAATTTTTTATATTTTTATTTTATTAGAAATATAAAATAATTTTTTTTTAGTTAGAACATAAGTTTTACTATTTTTATTTAAATTTAAATATATATATATATATATACACACACTTTTTTAAGTAGAAAAATTAATTTTATTAATATATTGTAATTTTAAATTAGGTATATTTATCATACTTAGTGTAAATTCAAATAGGTAAGTTCATCTAAGTAAAATTGAATTTATTATTTTAATTTATTAAAATTCTAAATGGGTATATTTGTATTTTACTTTATTTAAATTGTGTTTAAAATACATTATTTGAATTTTTTTATTTTTTATTCTAAATCATTTATATTTTAATATTCCTAGTTCAATTATTTAAAAATATTTAATTGTTGATTTTATTAATATTAATAGTTAGAAGAATCACTCAAACTATCTGTGAGGTTTTGTGTAATTACAGAGATCACGTCTGAGGTTTGTGATTTCTTACATGTAATTTTCATAATAAAATAGGGGCATTTTGGAACTTTTAGTAGTGCGATTAGTTGTTTTGGACAGACATTAACATATAGGATAGTTTGTGTAATTTTTTAAACATAGAAAATGGTTTGTGTAAAAACTCTAAACCTCGGGGATAGTTTATGCAATTTTGTCTAATTCTATTTAACCTCAATAATAATGAGCAAGCTTTATGATAAATTATAATCATGTGGTGACTAAGTGAAAATATGGTATAGCAGAACCAGATGAGTCTATGATTGAAAATCAAATATAGTTATTCGATATTTGACTCGAACTTGTTTGATTGAAAGCTCAAACATTGAAAGCTCGTTTGAGCTTGGTTCATCATACAAATCAAATAAATTTGAATAATTTTTTTTGTTTGATATGTTTTGAAGCTCGGTTAGTGTGTGACTCAATAAGTTAATAATAAACAAAACGTTTAAAAATATCAATTGACTCGATTTTCGGCTCGAACTCATGATTCGAGCTCACTTTGTTTAACAATCAAACCAAGCTCAATTTTAAACTCAATACAAAATTTAAACCAAGCTTGAAAAATATGTCGTTCCATACTACTCAACTCATGTACTCACCTAGACTATGCCACATATTTCTATTTAGGAATATATATTTTCTAGCACTATATAAACCACATATTGCAAATTAGAGAGAGAATTCTTACATAAACCAAGTCTATGAAAATTTCAGACTTTCTGGTTATAAATTTATTACAACATTAATTGAGATGTTGTCATGCTTCCATCATTAATGATGTGGTAAATTCTTGAATACAAGATCTATGCAATTATCGTAGACCTGGTCTATGTTAAAAAAATTGAAGGGGAGGGAGGGGGGAGGATTTTTCTAAATATTAGTAGGGGTGAGTTGGGGTCTAACTATCTTACTTAAGTTTTTTTTTTTTTAAACAATATTTAATATTTTTAGAAGATAATGTTTTTAACTCAGAATTAATTTAATGTTCACTAGTTTAGTTAAGCGTGTTTTTTTATTTGATTATTTCTAATTGCTGATAAACCCATTTTTAACTCGTATACTCCTATAAGTTGATCAAACGGCAAACCCAATAATTCTATCCTCCAACAATAAGAAAAAGTACGAGTTGGATTGGGCTGGTCCATTTGGAAGCCTACTTATTATGACCCATTTTACCACCAACAATCATATCCCAAAGGCCAAATTCATGATTAATTAGGCTTCTCCACGTTTCTTTAACATATTACTATTTTGTCCTCCATCTAAAAGACTCAACTTCAAAAGCTTACCCGGAAACACTACCAAACCACACATCAAATTTAGTTTTAAATTAATTACTAGTAGTTGATTGAAGACATATATTTTAAAATTGCCTCTTGAGGATTCAAGTGGTAGTATGCATTGAACAACCAGCTGAATCAGTTGACCTACATAATCTATAATTAATTTACTCCTTTTAGAAAATTATTTTGAGTTCAAATTCAAGAAATGAGGCATGTACATATTTTGTGTATTTAGTATGTTGCATCAGGATTTGACTATTTCAAAAATTACTAATTACCAACTTCAAATGGGATGAATTTTTCAAGTGGACAAGTTGGACAATGGACATATATATACTATCTAATCTTCTTGATCACCAGCTAAAATTAATAATTTACGGACAAAATGTAAATTTATTGGCTGCGGGCGTGAATATATAAACAGCCTGACGTTAAGTAGAGAGTAATATCAACCGTCTAATTTTCTTGTGTGTGGGGAAAAAAATTTAATAGATTTTGGTTGATTAATTTCAAAGCATGGTAAAGGTTTGTATATACTGGGAGATCAACTTGAACTTATTTAAATTATTATTATAATAATGATAGTTTTATTAATTAGGAATTAATCTCAATGAGTATTACTATAGAGTGACAAAAGTTAAGGTTAGTGACTTTTTTTTTTAATTGCCACAAATAACTAAAATGATAAGATTATGGTAAATTATAATGTCACTTAGACAAATAGTGATGTATTTTAATGACAACCTAGTGATTACAATTTAATCACTAAATGTACATTTTTGGACAATTTTTGTTCCGATTACATTTGAAAATTATATTTTGACTAAATTCAAATTTTATAAATATATATCCAGTATATAATATATACGAAGAGTACTTAACATTTTTGCTTTTAATATATAATCATTAAAAAAAAAAAAAAAAAAAAAAAAGCTTGTTGTAATGTACAATGAACTGCGTATAATTGGCACGCTTTTGCTCCATTCATTCTCGGTACTTGTTAGAATCTCATGTGAATTGTTACACTTATTAATATATTTTGACTTCCATGGACTAGGTCTTCCTGTAATAATATCTTGAGTATCGCTATAATGTTCAACTAAGCAATTGGAATTTGAGAGAAAATGCACGATATTCTCCTGTGATAGAGAAATATGTACAAAACTTTCATGTAAAATTTTATTGCGTGAAATTGCTTTATACTTTCAAAAAAATTATGACACAAACGTTGCCCCATCGCCTAGGCTCCCAGACAATGTCTACTGCCCCATCGCCCACCCAGGCCAAGCCCAAGCCCAAGCGTCCAGTCGTGGCCTAGGCCAGACTCAGGCACCCAGACGAGGCCTGGGCGATGTTCAGATAAGCCATCGAGCCGATTGTCAATAACAAAATCAATCGTCATTATTTTTCAACCGATTTCCTACACAATAGTGACGATAATAAGCTAACACAATACATTTTAATGCCAAATCCCTCGGAATGCTTCCAAACAATCAACGATAGGATATTCAACATTTTAAACAACTATAAGGAGTCGGAAATCAATACATGAAAAGTACATTTTACTGAAAAATTGTTAAGTAATAATGTTGAACTTGTTAAGTGACATGAGTAATTGAAATTTGGTCACAATATTAAATTGTCATTATTGAAAATTAAGTTTTGATGTACTATATTGAAAATTTGTGCTACACAAAAAGTACAACAAAAAATTAAATGACAAAATAATCTGAATTTTGTCACTAAATCTTAAATCGTAAACATATATATTAGCTACTACAACGATTGAAATAAAGTTTTCATGTACTGTATATTGTTAATTTGTGCTACACAAAAAGTAACAACAAAAAATTATCACCAAACTATCGCGACAATAATTATTGTAACTAGTTATCATTAAACATGTGTTACTAGTTGTCAACAAAATGTAATTCCGAAACTATTTGTTTGTCTTGTGACTCCCTTATTATCCATAATTTAGCAATTCTTCTTAACCTTTAAGAAATATTTTCAAAAAGTTCTCGAAAAAATCTCAATATATATTTATCTGACTGAAATATACCCTAGCCAGCTAGAAACAAAATTTTGATCCATGGTCATGCATGAATACTTATTCGTGGCAACTTTGTAAGAGCTTTTCTTACTACTGTATTTGCCATTATCAATATTGTGACAATCTAAAACTTTTATTACTAAGTGAATGTAAAGAGTGACAACTTTTATATTTAGTCACTAATATACAATTTTCTTATGGTGATTGTCACTCACATGCGTCACTAATTGTTAATTTTATCGATTTTAATACTATCCACTTATCATTAAAGTGCTAAACCAAAATACTGAAGGTCCAGTATGGTGGGACTCAAAATGCAATTTTTCCAGAGAAATGCATATGGCGTGTATATATGCGAGTATATTCACATGAAAAGCACAACACACTTACTTTGTGATTGAATAACACTCTTAAAAAGTGATACTAATCACAATTATTAGCAATATATTTTTCTTGATTAAATGTTACTAGCCAAGCCAAGGTTTTGAAAATGTCAAATATCATGACTAAGGGGAACTCAATAACCACTTGACATTTCATGTGCCCTTTCTTTACATGCATAGCCAGCATGAAATATCTGCTTAGATGGGGCCAGCTTGAGCCCACATGATTTTTACCAGCTTTGTTTGACTGAGTTAGCTTTATAATATATATACCTTATTTTAAGGACTTAAAGCTACAAATTCATGTGCACCCAAATATGTACATCAGCTTAATTTGTGACTCATGACTTCATATATAAAGAAAGGCCACTTTCCATGAGTTAGCTCATCTTCCCCTCTACTTCACTTTCACTAATTAATCTTTCTATTCTATTCTACCTATGTTGCCTATCAAAAGCCCTGATTTTGGTCACAATCAAACTCAATATCAAATAAAAACCAAGAATTTATCATACAAACTGTCTCCAAGTTACATAGATCAGTTCAATTTTCTCGGGCGTCCGCACGTAGCCACCAAATGTATATTGAACAACGTAAGTTGCGAGGCCAGCCCACGAGAGCTGACCGCAATTGCCGGCCCGAGTGGGGCCGGAAAAACCACATTGCTCGAAGTCTTAGCTGGGGTGATCACCCCTAGTCGAGTCTCGGGGCATGTACTCGTAAACGACATGCCTATGGACGTAGCACATTTTCGGAGAGTATCCGGTTACGTAACACAAGATGAAGCTCTTTTCCCACTTCTTACGGTTCAAGAAACACTTACTTATAGTGCTCGTTTACGACTCAACGTGGCACGCGATAAGGCCATAGCTCGAGTTGAAAATTTGTTAAAGGAACTTGGATTGGAACATGTTTCCGGAGCAAGAATCGGGAGTGAGTCGAGCAGGGGAATTTCGGGTGGTGAAAAGCGTAGAGTATCTATTGGTGTAGATTTAGTACACGATCCTTCGGTACTTTTACTCGACGAGCCTACATCGGGGCTCGATTCTTCTTCGGCACTACAAGTAATGTTGCTACTTAAGTCCATGGCCAAGAATGAAGGTAAAACTATAGTTCTAACAATCCATCAACCTGGATTTCGAATTCTCGATTTATTTGACAAAGTTATACTTTTGTCAAACGGTTCCGTTCTACATAACGGCTCCTTAAATCTTCTTGAAGAACGCCTTAAGTCTGGGGGCCATTGCCTCCCCAGGCATGTAAACGTGTTGGAATTCGCGATAGATGTGACGGAAAGCCTCCACGAAGAAGAAAACGATATTGAGAGAACAGAACAAGAAATTGACGATTATATCTTGAATCATGACGAACAAAAACATATCTTGTTATACTCTAATTCTCCATTCAAAGAAGTTTTAATTCTAAGCCAGAGATTCTCAAAAAACATATTTAGAACCAATCAACTCTTTGCATCAAGAACAATTCAAGCTTTACTTGCAGGAATTGTTTTAGGCACAATATTCACTAATGCTTTCGACAACTCCAAGAAAATCATGAAGCTCCAAACACAAATCGGATTCTTCGCTTTCACCCTCACTTTCTTGATTTCGTCTACCGTAGAAGCTCTACCGATTTTCTTACAAGAAAGAAGGATTCTAATGAGGGAAACCTCGAGAGGCGTTTATCGAATCTCTTCTTACATCATAGCCAACACTTTGGTTTTTCTTCCTTTCCTTTTACTAGTCGCTATCCTCTACGCTGCCCCGGTTTACTGGCTAGTCGGCCTAAGGCACGAGATCGATGGATTTCTATACTTCTCTCTAGTAGTTTGGATGGTTATTTTAATGTCGAATTCTTTCGTGGTTTGTTTCAGTGCGTTAGTCCCGGATTTGATCATGGGAATGTCGATTATTGCTGGAGTTATGGGGTCCTTTTTTCTGTTTTCGGGATACTTTTTATCGAAGGATACTATCCCGAAGTATTGGAGCTTCATGCAGTATTTGAGTTTGTTTAAGTATCCATTTGAATGCTTTATTATAAATCAGTTTGGAGGAGAGCAAGGGAAATTGAAATGCTTACAAAAAATTGAAGGTGAATGTTTGATAAGTGGAGATCAATTCTTGATGCAGCAAGGTATAAAGGAGTCACAGAAATGGAGTAATTTGATTATGATGTTATGTTTCATTTTTTGTTATAGATTTGTTGGTTATTTGTTGCTTTGTTTTAAATCTTCCAGAGGAAATATTTAGATAAATTTGTACCCCTTTATTGATGTTATAATAATTGACTTTCATCAAGTAATTAAAAGTTTATTCAAATTTTTTGAAATGCCTTTCTTTCTTTGATGCTTCTAATTTAAGTGAGTAAAACGTTAAGAATTTTTTTTTCTCTTGCATTTAATGACGCAACGCTGAACTTCATTTCTTGTTCATTTGCATTTACTCATCATTTTCCTCACTGAAATCCATAAACCAAACATAGCCTAAAGCTTTTGTATGTAATACAATTTTTGCTTAATTATCTTTGAAGTTGGTTTGAACTTGTTTCCACTTTGATTCACAACATCATAAAAGGGTATATACATACAAGTTGTAAACAAGAATGCATGTCTTAGTGCATGCATCAACTTAATTATTCTTTTGTTTATTCAATACAAGTCGTATTAATTGTGAAAGCAATTAATCACTGCTGATTGAGTATTTACATTACTAGATTATATATTAGACTTAAGTTTTTGACAATCAAATGGTGGCTGGAGAAAATTAAGAGGCAGTTTAAGAAAATCTACATGTTGCTAAAGGCCACTAATGGGTCAAATTCGGATTGGGTACGTCGTGCTTTCGTATCTTCATCGATCCGTTTATCTTAGTTGATTCTATCGAATTTTCAAAATTTGTAACCATATATTATTATTAAAAGAAAAACCGATGTAGATAAGTTTACTAAAATTAGTTTATCAAATGAGACTTTGAAGTTGAAAACGAGATCATGAAAATATTAACCCACGTCTCTTCTCAAATCGACGATTCTCTTTTAAAGGATCGGATAAGTCAAAATTCATACCGACTCTATTTATTTCGGATTATGGATGCTTTATTTAACCAAAAGCAGGAGCCAGTTTTACACAAATTGACAGCTAAAAACACTTCTTCGGACTTTCCATTAAATATGTTCTCTTACATCCTACTACAATCAAAAGGTCAATCTAAGAAGGCCTTTCAGATGAGGCAGAATTCAGTAATAGCAATTTGACTGATGCATGAGAAACTCATACTTATATAATAATGCAGATATTGAAATCAATGTGAGTGTAAATATCATCCAATGCATATATATATATTAATTAATGGGACAGGCAGAAAATCTTGGTAATCATCTACATGTTTTAGTTCCATTTTTTTTTTTTTTGATAACCCAGGTGTTCAAGCTTACACTAGACTAATCCTGGACCCTCAGAACCCTTGCCCTAGAACCCTGAAGGATGTAAATCGCGGGATGTGCCTCCACCAAGCCTCGGGATCCCACCATACTGCTGTACACTCTGCGCACAAAGGGGTCTTGACCACAAATGACCCTTAGACAGACTCATGAAAATGCTTCCATCCAAGTTCCAAATGGGATTTGAACCCCCACCCTTGCCGCTGGAGCAAGCCTTATGAATTGTTGGTCAGCCAGTTGGAGAAATGCCCCGGGAGCTAGTTCCATTAATTTTAATACATGCAAAAGTAGTTTTATTTTTCTTCTTTTCATTCACATGTTAAAAGTTACATGTTTTAAATTGATTACATTTATGTAGGGTTAATGTCAATTTACCCCCTATGATATTCATAATGTTCAATTTACCCCATGTGATTTGAAAAAGAGCAATTTACCCCCCGTAAAATTTTTAAAGAATCAATTTACTCACTTGAGTCGGAGAGTGTAACTCACATGAAAAATATTTTGTAACATAAGAGGGGGGGGGGGTAGATTGACACATTTATCATAACATATGAGATAAATTGCCACATTTATCATAACACAAGGGGGTAAAATGTCACATCAGCATAACACAGAGAGGTATAGTGTCACATATAAAAATGTCATGGAGGCAGTGTGACACTTTTATAAAATTACAGGGGGGTAAAGTGCTCTTTTTTAAATCACAGAAAGTGGTTACATTCATCCTACACCGGTGGATTATATCCATAGGGGTTGGATGATAAAAACATGTGCATAAGAGGACAAAAAATTGTCCTCTCATACACACTTGTCGCTCATCCAGCACCCCAGTGGATTGAATCCACCGGGCCGGGTAGGCACATTATTTTCCACATAAAGGTAATTAAATTGAACATTATAAATATCAAGGCGAGGTAAATAGCCATTAACTCCATTTATTATGTACTTGCGGTTGTGGACTAAATTAATTAAACAACTATTACAATAAAAAACATTACGCTGTTCAATGCATTAATCTGGAGCATTATTCGATATCATGGTGTGAAGAAATGCTTATTTTTTTGAAGGAAATCAATTTTCAACTAACAAACACTAGCATAGTTTTTGGCTTTTGAAAAGTTATGATTAATTCTTCAACTCAGAATCACATCTATCTCCTCTTCTTGTTATAATTAATAATTTAATTTCCAAAACAGGTAAAATTACATTTAACCAATGGAGAAGTTATATGGATATTGAAGTTTAATTTTGAGTACTTATAGATATAACTCTTGAGTTTTTGCTATTTCGCATAAAACATGACACAACTGGAAAACTACTTCAATGTGTTTGAAAGGGCTTTTAAAAAGTACATTTTGCTTTTTTTGTGCTTAAAGCACTTTGATAGTGTTTGCAAGTAGGTGCTTCTGTTTCTTCAACTGAAAAGCAGGTAAAAGCAGGTTGGCAAAAAACAGCTAAGGAGGTGCTTCTTCTAGATGACATTTTTGTAATAATTAAAGCTGCTTTTTTTAAATATTTGCAAACACCGCCTGCTTTTAAATAAAAGTACTTATTTTTTACTTTTGCTTTAAGCAACTATTTTTGGGTTTTAAAAAGCATTTGCAAACACCGGTTAAAATGAACATCATATATAGAATTCATAAGTAAAATTTGAATATAAATTGGACCAGAACAAGAAACCGTTCATTATTATTAAACGTATGTACAAATTGCAATTGAACCAAACATTAAAAGAAGGCATATGACAGGGCATGCACACCCCTTTTCCACGAAAAAACGCAGAAGATATGCATGCCAAGGCATGTGCCAACGGACACACTCGATTAGTCGATAATTCGGAAAAAAAAAAAAACATAACGAAAAAACCGATAAATAAAATCACCTTCTCACCAAATTATATCTCCAAGATCAGATGTTGAATTTGAAGAACCGAAAAACGAAACTCTCCTCCTTTTACCGGACATAGTATTTCTAGAAGTGAACTCTTCCGATGCATAAAATTTATCAAGCACCGACTTTAAAGCCAAACGGATAGTATTCACAAGAAACGAGCATCCTTGATCAGTATCATCTTCGATTTTTGCACCCTCGATCACGAAAACGTTCACCATTCTACTTCCCAAAGTAGCAATCTCAGATCGTACGGTCTTCAAAGGGAGTGATTCAATGGCTTCATTTAAATCCGAGAGAAGCTCGTGTTTGAAATCACAGCATAAGGATGCGCGTATTGAGAAGGTCGAAGATGATTCGTTGTTTATATTTTCTTGTTCTTCAACTTTCACTTCGTCTATATCTGTCGGGACTAGTAGTGCACCGTTTGTAGCTTCGGCGACGTTACGTTTTAACTCCTTCACTTGATTGATAACTTCAGCTAGTAATGCAGCTTTATCCATCTGTAATTTGGAAATCGAAATATTTAATCAAGTCACAAATTCATTCATATTGTCAAAGCTCCAAAAGGTCACCAAATATGAGTTTTGAAACTTGGAAATATTAAATTCTTTTAATAATGGGAAAAAAAAAAGAACTATTTGTTTCATCTTCCCAATGGATATTCTTTTTTACCTCCCACCTCATGGAGATGTTGAACACGTTCAGAATGTTACTGAGACTTCATTTTGATGTGAAAAATGACTAATTTAACACTACATTGATAAAAAATTGTGGCAGTTTACCCCTTATAATATTGACTAATTGACACTTTAACCCATGTGATATTGCCTAATAGATATTTTACCACTCTCGTGAATATGCAAAAAACCAAGACGGAGACAGTGTACTTCTATTACAAAAACACAGGGGAGTATCTTGCTCCTTCATTCGTGTAAAACATTCCTTTTCATTGCACATGTATCAAGATATGAATCTAGTTTATTGTTTTAACATAAATATAAATTAAGCACCATCCTTTCGCACAATAGAATGGTGGATTTGAAATGGAAAGGAAAAGGAAGGCTATGTTTGATTATTGAAGATTTTTCTTGCATAAAAAATAAAACTTTAGACTTCATATATGTGTTTTATTTTTCTTTTCCTTTTTCTCTTTGTCTCAATAAAATTCAGAACCAAACATAGATGAAAGGAAGAAAAAAGACTAAAGAAGATCATATTCATACCATCATATAAAAATAAGTAATTAACACTAAATTATTTGATAATGAGATTCTAAAACACATGCAAAATCCACAAGTAATTAACAAGTCGAATAGTATCTAATATCATTTTATTCAAGTAATTTTTTTTTCTCATCTACGTCTCAATATATATAACTAAAACACTAAATTTTGTAACAATTAATATTGTTGTCATGTACAATATATAAGATTTGCCATTTTCAATCTATAAAATTGAAAACAAAAAAGTATGATATAATTGCAATATATATATTACCTTATTAGTGCCTGGAATTAGGCTCCTAAGTGTAGCTAAATGACCATTAATCCTTTCTCTTCTTCTTCTTTCAGCTTCACTATGATTCCTTAAAGCCATCAAAGCTTTGTCGGCACTAGCCGCCTTTTGTGGAGGCTTCACCATAGCTCTGACAAGCTCTCCTCTTTCACTATCCAAAACCAATGTCGAAGTTGATGAAGACGACCCATTTTTAATCACCCCGTCGAACCCAAAATATTCGTCTGAAAACATATCAAAAGTATTGAAAAATTCCATCTTTTATTTACATATACATAATATTCGTCAGAAAACAGGGGAGGTGCAGGGGTAAGGCGAAGATATGTTGATGAAGAGGGTGATTCTTGAAATGGGTTTTCGGGTTCGGGTTCGGGTTCGGGTTCCTTTTTTGATTTGATGATCCATTGTTGTGTTTTGTAAGCAAGAATAAAAAAGGATCAGATAATTAATGGGGAATTTGGTTCTTGATTTGACATATAATTTGGCCAAACAATTTCATGAATTGAGATTTAAAATATTTTTAGAGAACTAAAATCTTGTTTGCCCTTTGAGTTTCTATTGGAGGACATTTATAGGAGAGAAGGGAACTTGTCTGTTCATCAGTATTTAAAGATGAGCCGTCAGCACAGTTTTTCATAATTTAATCATTTATCTTTTTTTTTTTTTAATCATTCATCTTTCCATTAAGAAGAATTTTCGTTTTCAGAAAAAAATAATTTAATATTAGTCTTCTTAGTTAATTTATCTTAAGTAGCCTTTTTTAATTTTTTTATAAATATATTAAAGTTGTTTTGAATTTATTAAATTGAGCTCTTTCTAGCTTTATCGAGGCGAATACGACTCGAATTCAAATAACTTTATTAATGATTTAAATATGATCTTTTTTTTTGTTTTAGCTAGCTTGTTGAGTTAAGCTCTGTCTAAATTCTAAAACCTATTAGCCAATAATTATTTTTCAATGAATTTATTTATCGAACTAAAACCAAATCATGAATAATATAATTAAATTCTACACTAATTAAAATTTCTTGTTGCCTAGCTCGAGAAAAAACCTTGTTTATCTATTTATTGGAAAAATGAATATTTGTCTTATAATAGAAGTTATTTTATGAGAATTTTGATGTGAAAAATATGTTATTATAGTGTATACATATTCAGCAAAATCTAAGAATCAAACATATATAACTTGAGAAAATACATTAAGAAGAAACTTTGATTGGCTAGTATGTATATATATATATATTTAGTGTCTTCTCTAAGTAAACTATCCATGATTAATTTAATCAGAACGTAATAGCATGCCCATGCAAACATTAGAAAAATCAGCACAATGACATTAGCATCAACTAAACACAATATAATAAGAAACTAGTCAACTTATGATTGTTACCACCATTAATTTGGTTGTCAACGCTTTTAATTTCCTCTAAAATGGCTCGTTATTTTAAGAGAAACTGTGAACCACATTTTCATATATCTATTTACAAATTAAATAGTCCTTGACGATTTAAATTTTGATGGTTTTTTATTTTGAATTAAAACATGATTACGTAAATATTAATATCAGAGGGAAAAACACTTTTAATACCAAACTTTAGTCCAAAAAACACATTTGATACCAATTTTTCGGAAAAACACATTTCATACCATGATTCACACCATCTTGACACATTTACTTTTGCCGTCAATTTTCGAACGGAATTAAGCACGTGCCGCCAATTGTGGATCTTTAAAACCCATGCATGTTTTCCCTTCCATTGTCAATTTAACGAGCACATGAGCGGCACGGGCTGAATTTCGTCCGAAAATTGACGGCAAAACTAAATGTGTCAAGATTGTGTGAATCATGGTATTAAATATATTTTTTTAAAAAGCTTTGTACCAAATTTGTTTTTTGAACTAAAATTTGGCATCAAAATATTTTTCCTCTTAATATCAAATAGTACCAATGATACCATATATGAAAAAGAGACCTCCAAAGTGAAATGAGAAAAAAGGATTTAAGTGACAAGGGTTACTTCATACAACGACATAGGCATAGCTTCGTCTATGAAATGAAATACTGATATTACAAACTATTTCGTCGATGAAGCCATGCCTATGTCGTTAGTGAAGTTCATTTTTTTTTTGTAGCGGAAATATGAATATTGAAACATAATTTGAATTAAAAATATATTTTGGTGTTCAAAAGTTATTTTTATCTTTTTATGTTTTACTTTGTAGGTTTAGGTTATACTCAGGGGCGGATCTAGGATCTTAGAGTTGGTGGGGTCGAATTTAAATATTAGTGAAACTCATCTAACTATTATTGCAAGTAATGTCCTTTCTTAGCATAAATTCATTGGGAATATCCAAATCGGATTCAGTCGAACCTAAAGTAATTACATGGCAAATGCAATACAACTGTTTTGAGATTGGATGAAACTCTTAGGAGAGTGACAAATCACAAAATAATTGCAATACACTTATTAGGTGGTTGGATGAATTTGGCCAAAATAGGTCTGGATAGGAATTTTCCAAATTTATCTATGATAGAATAAATATTACATTTATCAATAATTTTCTTCTCAATGTAAGTAATCATATAATTTGCAAGGTACTATTAAGGAATTTTATTCGGCTAGTATAAATTTGTTTCTTACATTATTAGTTAATCACTACATGCATAATAAAGAAAATTCATTATATATACATATATATATATATATATATATATATATATATATATATATATATTAAAGCAATCAATAAACATAAATTAATTAATTGACATGTATTGAACTTGAAGGCACGGACATAAGCGATCCACAACGAGCATAAATAATTTAATTAGAAATATAAAGATGCATAAAAAACATTTTTAACTAAACACAAATAATTGAAAATGAACAATTTAACTATCTAAGCGCATATATAATGGTGATTCGATCGTATCATCATGTCATGCACTTAATCTAAGTATATACACTATACTCAGTATATCCTAAAACCAATTTGTTGTTAAATTAGTTTTGGGCTAGAGTTTTTCAGATCAATCCCAAACAAGACATAACAAATAATTGGGCTACCTATGATATTTATACAATAATAACTATACATAATAGTAAAAAAAAAAAATTTGATTAGATTTTATATTGTTCCCAGAGAAAAAAAAAAAAAAAAAAAAAAAAGAAAAGAATGATAATTTGACTAGGGAATTTTTCACTTTTTTTTTTGGATTTCTCAATGGTATTCTATATTAGACCTGATTTAATTTATTTCGAAATGCATCAATATATTAAATGAGAACATCTTACAACCTGAGTTTGCCACTTTATGGAGGCTAGCTAGTCCCTTTCACAAGACAAATCATCAATTGATAATAGAAAAAAATATTTAATAATATTTCCAATATCGAAAATATTCTACATTTTTAAACCACAAAACACTCAACTTGGTCATATGTTGTTCACTGGTTTTGTTATTTATCATTTGGGGCTTAGAGCTTATACAATTTAGGTAAAAAAAAAATGGTAAGTGTAGTTTTGCTAACAATAATTAATTAAGGTGGTAAATTAAGTCGATTCATCGGATATGAGCTCATTCTGCATAGGATTCCAAGTGGTTCGTTGAAGTTTAGTTGGGTAATTGCTTAAATTAAAGTAATCCCTGCAAATTAAATTAGTGTATGTATGAGTGTGCAAATTAAATTAATGATTGAGGTCAATCAATAACCTGTAATTTACCTAACCAAATACTAAATCGGACATAGGTCAACCCCAAACATGACCATGTGCATTAATTAAATCCATAAAAGATTGACGTGCTACAAGTTAGAACATTGTACGGCAATTACTAATCATTTATCATTGCATGAATAATTCAGTTTTATATTGTTAATATGGTTTCACTAGATAAAACATCTGAATTTGTTTTTTTTTTCTTTCTAAATAAGTTTTTTTTTAGTTTGGTAAAAACTAAATATTTGAAAATCGATTTAAACTTGAGTCGTAATAGGAAATGACAAAAAATATCAGATAACTCGTGTTGCAAGCTCGATAAAAAAATCTAATGTATATTATTACGGTAATAAATTTATGGAATTCGAACACAATTTCATATTCATAAAAGAAAGAAACCAAACATAATAACATATTATCGACACAACTTTAGGCCCACAGTAAAATACTTATAATTACTTTGTAGTGCAATTGGAAGATAATACCTTATTAAGTTAATCATTGTATGTACTATGTACGTGTTGATAATATGTTTTATGCAATTTTTCCTTTCTTTAATATATTTTACATCTACATAATTTTTGAAAGTTACAAAAGTGGCACTAAACTTTACAAAGTTATTTGTGTACGTATTAAAATTCTTGTTTTGTTTAACCAAATATGAAGGATATAAGTCGAGTTTCTCTACAACATCAGGGAATTAAATAATGTTATTTGATGTTAGAATCGAGTTTAACTAGTTCGAGTTTGGTTTGTATAAATTTCAATCGAATTTGAACAACAATACTTAACACTCAATCAACTTTGAAATTCGGTTCGAGCAGGACTTATATGCTAAGACATATTATTTTTTACAAACCTTAAAATAATTTAATTTCCACACACTCAAATTATAAAATATATTAATTTCACTAACATAAAAAGGTAACAACACTTATCATTCAATAAAAAATTTCGAATGCGTGAAAACGAAAATTCAGAATCACAATATAAAGTTGTATTGAACTAATCTAACTTTTAAAGGTAATTTTCCCTTAAAACTTAGACTTAGACTTATACAATGACATCTATTAGTTCTTAAAAATAAAAACCATACAGATAAATAGTAAAATATACACAGTAAAATCGAACACAAAAAGAATACATACTAAATTCCTACTCGATCTTACTTTTTACATGAAATCACCACCTTAATAAAATAATATCATTTGACTTCGCCTTCTCACCTTTCTACTTCCAAGGAAGACATCTCAAGATAAAACTAATTCCTTCCAAGATTCAAATGTTGGAAAGCTTTATATAGTGTAGACTATAGATGATCAAATTGATTTGAAAAGCTTTTGAAACTTTATGTACTCTCGGTTGTGAATCCACATGGAATCATGGGCTTAAAGTTTTCCACAAAATGGGATATAATCGAATTTGGGCCCTTGTATGTACAATTCATGGGCTCAAGGGCCATCTCAGTAGGGCCTCATATTTCCTGAGCCATAATATCCCTTAGGTTTTTCTCTAGCCTAGTTTAATAAGGATTACGTCCTATTTATTTTGCTCCCTTTGCTACAGTATTCGGTCAAATTTTTCAATCTTTTAAGTGACTTACCATCACATTTGTGGAGTATTAAACATTTTTTAAATATAAATATATATGGTGTCATATGATATTATTAACTTATTAGTGAAATATATTAATTAAATTATTTATTATAAATTTTATAAATATAGTCAAGTTGACTGGTCAACTGTACCAATGAATAAAAATAATTGGGACGGAGGAAGTATTTTTTTTTGAGCAAATAGACTTTTTAAAATGAAATATTATAACGTATTGTAAGGCAGTATAACTTTTAAAATTAAAATATGAGATACTTGTGAATGTATGTATATGTAAATGTGAAATAAACGAGTAAACTCTTATTTGTATTTCATTAATGGGAAATTAAAATGAATTCAACGGTTCAAATTAGCTATTTTGTTTTTGTCAAGTCCATTAGGCCATCTTAATTTCCATCGTTCACATTAGGAACTCGTAGCATATAACCCCACGCCAGATCACATGGGGTGCATGTACTATATTTTTATTAATTCAAAACCACTCTAATTAAATTTCAATATAAATTCATCGTTTAGAGCATTTGCTTATAAATCATTGACTTCTAAGTCAATGATACACATTAAATTGCATCTTCAATCTTTGACAGTAGTGGCAGAATTATTCAACAACAAGCAACTTATATTATAGTCAATGCATTTATTTGACTTCTTAGTTTTTCCTTTCCCCACAACCTGGAAAAGTAGTCTCTACTTAATCAATCAAGTGTTGTACTTGGCAAATATTAATCCTTCTCCATATCTATTCTCTTCTCAAAATCTACAATAAAAAATGAGAAAACAAGATTTGATAATTCTGATTTTCTTAGGTGTACATTACCTGATGAAATTTTGCTTTGCTACATCTACTCTCAATACAGATGATCAATCCTCTCTTCTAGCCATCAAATCCCACATAATTACTTCCAATCCGAACAACATTATAGCTACAAACTGGTCACAGGGAACGGATTTTTGCACCTGGATCGGAATTACTTGCAGCCGAAGGCACCACAGAGTCACCGGGTTGGATCTCTTCAACATGAATTTACAAGGCACAATTGCTAGAGAAATCGGCAACCTCTCATTCCTGTCATACTTAAGACTTAGTAACAACAGCTTCACAGGCACAATTCCTGATGAAATCGGGAACTTGAGACGCCTTCGTGTGCTACAAATGATATACAACCAACTTATTGGTGGAATTCCATTGAACATATTTAACATTTCTTCTTTACAGGAAATTGCTCTTACGCAGAACCAACTTTCGGGGACTCTACCCTTGAACATTGGCCACCAGTTGCCGAAATTGGAGGGCTTATATCTTTCGTTTAATCAATTAACCGGAAATATCCCAACAAGTTTATCGGCTTGTTCAAGGCTCAAGATAATTTCTCTTTCTTACAACAATTTCACCGGAAGCATTCCAGAGCAGATTGGAAACTTGTCGGAGCTTCAACGTCTGTTATTAGGTCCAAACAATTTGACAGGTATCCATAGATACATTATTATTATTATTATTATTATTATATCAAAATTTATCCAACAATACACCATCATTATATGATAATCAATCAGATTACGCCGAAGTGCAAAGAATAACTAGCAACGTACCAATAATAAGAGTTAATGGCAATTTACCTCTATGTGATTTTCATAATGTTCAATTTACTTCTTTGAGAGTTGAAAAATAGCATTTTACCCCCCGGTAATTTTATAAAAGTTTTGCACTGCCCCCTAATATTTTTATAAATGTCACTTTATCGCCCTGTGTTATAATAATATGGCAATTTACCCCCTATATTATAGTAAACGTGGAAATTTACCCCCTATGTTATGATAAATGTGGCAATTTAGCCCTTATGTTACAAAACGCTTTTCATGTCCACTCTCAATTTCGGCAAGTGAGTTACACGTACTCTCCGGCTCAAGGGGGGTAAATTGATTCTTTAAATTTTCACAGGGGTAAATTGCTCTTTTTTAAAATCACAGGAGAGTAAATTGAATATTATGAAAATCACAGGAGGTTAAATTGAATATTATGAAAATCACAGGAAGGTAGATTGCCATTAACCCCTAATAATAAATTAGAAGAAAAAACACTCTAGGTTCTTGCGCCTCAGCTTTGACACAAGATTACAACCTCATTGGTGATAGGTATCCAATTGATTATATTATGATAATGATATGTACACATTATTCTACTTTTTGGTTTCTTCTTTGATGAATCATGAATTGATAGAAAACTGATCAGTTGACTGCATTGGTTTTACAGGTACTATTCCCCCCTCAATTGGTAATATGTCGAGTTTGACAATGTTAGACTTGAGTACGAACAATTTACAAGGGAAAATTCCTACGGAAATTGGACGTCTATCAAGTTTAACATTCCTAAATCTTGGAACGAATAAGCTAAATGGTGAAACACCGCAACTTGTTTTCAATCTCTCGAGATTGGTAACACTTTCGCTTGCTGGAAATGAGTTATCCGGCAATCTTCCACTTTTCATTAATAGAGGGCTTCCAAACTTGGAATTTCTTTATCTTGGCTCTAATAAATTCAACGGGACGATTCCTAATTCCATCTCAAATCTCTCGAATCTCGTTGATCTTGATCTTGCTAAAAACTTTTTCATTGGGCTCGTACCCATTACTCTCGGAAATTTACTTAACCTCGAATATCTCAACGTGCAAGGAAATGAACTCACAAATGACCTCTCAATACCAGAAGAAGATTTTCTTAATCCTCTAGCAAACTGCAAATATCTTAATCAAATATCGATTTCTAATAATTCTATAACTGGAGCGCTCCCAAAATTCATAGGCTCAGGCAATCTGTCTACCTCTCTCGAGAAATTTTATGCCTTCGATTGTAGGATTAGTGGCGAAATCCCGTATGAAATTGGTAACCTGAGTAACTTGATAGATATATATGGGAATTGGAAATAATGAGTTGACGGGGATGATTCCCGAAACATTGGGACAGATGAAAAGTTTACAGAGGTTAGTTCTCTATATCAATAATTTGTGGGGCCCTATCCCCGACAGCTTTTGCAATCTTAAAAACTTGTATTATGCTAATTTCATGAGCAACAGATTATCCGGACAACTACCTAGATGTGTAGGTAATATTGCTTCATTGCAAGAACTACATTTGGCCTATAATGCCTTCAATTCCAACATTCCATCAACTTTATGGTCCAATGAACGGATCTTGAGGATAAACTTCTCCAGCAATTTCTTTGATGGTTCTTTATCTCCAGAAATTGGCACTCAAAAAGGCATGATAGTGTTAGATTTATCTGGAAATCAATTTTCCGGGGAAATTCCAAGCACCATTGGACAACTCCAGAGTCTAAATCGATTAGCATTATCAAATAACAAGTTACATGGCCCCATTCCTGTTACTTTTAATAATTTGAAAGGTTTGGAATACTTAGATTTGTCAAACAATAGTCTTTCAGGAGAAATTCCCATGTCTTTGGAGACGCTTCCATATCTTAATTACTTCAATGTTTCGTTCAACGAGCTCAGTGGAGAAATCCCAAATGGAGGGCCTTTTATAAACTTCACTGCTGAATTTTTTGAAGGCAACATAGATTTGTGTGGAGATTCTCGATTTAAAGTTGAGGCATGTAAAAGAAATGCACTCAAATCTTCAAGCAAGAAGAGACTTTTGCGATATATATTGCCACCAATATCGTTAATGGCTTTTGCAACTGCTATTGTAATGTTGTTTCTAAAATATCGTGTCCGAAAATCGTCGTTATCACCTTTGTCTGATTCACCTCTTGATCTCACCCTTAAGAGGGTGTCATATTTTGAAGTTCTTCGTGCAACAAGCAACCTCGATGAAGGAAATCTGATTGGAAGAGGTAGCCTTGGCTCGGTATATAAGGGAATATTTTCTAATGGGATGACTGTTGCAATTAAAGTTTTCAATTTAGACGTACAAGGTGCACTCAAAAGCTTTGACACAGAGTGTCAAATTTTGAGTAGCATTCGCCACAGAAATCTTGTCAAGGTTATAACTAGTTGTACCAACCTTGACTTTAAGGCTTTGGTTTTGGAATATATGCCTCATGGAAATCTTGACAAATGGTTATATTCTGCTAACCATTCCTTGAGTTTTGCTCAAAGACTTGCAATAATGACCGACGTAGCATTTGCAATAGAGTATCTACATCAAGGTTATTCCTCTCCAATCGTTCATTGTGATTTGAAGCCAAGCAATATACTTTTGGATGAAAATATGGTGGCGCGTGTGGGAGACTTTGGCATTGCCAAGCTCATGACAGAAGATCAAAGAATAGCACATACAAAAACTTTGGGCACAATGGGGTACATGGCGCCAGGTAAGAAACTATAGTCTAATGATATAGCATATGGGGTTTATTGATAATATATCTTCTAACTATGTAATATCATGTATGTCAATTGTGCAGAATATGGTTCTTCAGGAATAGTATCAGCTTCGGTAGATGTTTATAGCTATGGAATATTGTTGATGGAAACATTTATCAGAAAGAAGCCGACTGATGAGATGTTTGTCGGAGACTTGACCATGAAGAGATGGGTGTCGGATTCATTTCCTCGTGCGATAATGCAGATAGCTGATACAACTTTGTTGAATGTGGATGAAAGTATTGGAGCCAAAGTACATGAAAATTGCTTGAGATCAATTATGGGACTGGCTTTGGAATGCACTATAGATGTGCCTGAAAGAAGACTCGACATAAAAGATGTTCTAGCGAGGCTCAAGAAGATCAAATTCGAACTTGAAATGTTCCAAAAAAAAAAAAAAATCGAACTTGAAAAGCTATGATTCCCCCATAAACAGAGGTATATTGAATGAATAATTGTAGTATTTTTCTGATTCTCATCGCTTGTATTTGATACTCCAGCTAGCAAGAACATCTATATACTTATTCATTCTGTATGATTCTATTTTTTTTCAAAGTAAACAATAAAAAATCTGAGTTGAAGAAAATAAAAAGTTTCAAACATATGGCGGAAAGTGAAATGAAAAATTGTCAAGAATGACTCCACCATGCCTGTGGTCCTAAATCTGTCCATTCATATATAGTACGTTTTCAATTCTGACTTTTGTTTGTTTTAAACTTTTTAATTTGACCTTTATATTATAGAACATATCAAAATTGTCTGACACATATAAAGCTCAAACTAGTCTTTTATCAAATGAACTTAGCCTCCTCATTGGATGGTCAAAATAAATTTTGATCGTTCCTTTTTAGGGGTGGTTTTTGGACTGGTTTAGGGCCGGCCCTATATTTTTTGAGGGTCTCAGGCAAAATTTAAAATTTGGACCCCTTATCTTATGAAAAATTTATTTTAAGCGGAATTTACTTTCTGCATAAATAATCAAAATATCAAAATAGATTAGTAAAACAAAATTGAGTTTTCTATCATTGATGTCAGCTGGTTGGCGTCCCTAATAAATAAAATTCATATATTCCTTTTGATGAATTAGAATAAAGTCAATTTAAAAATAAATAATTAATTAAAACACAAATATTAAATATGGACATACCTTTTTATAGAGAGAAAAAGAGCAATATTCAAAATTGGAATCTCAATTTTATTTGATCACCCATGGTAAGATGTGGAAATGGAAATAATTGTGATAAAAGACTGAAAATTCAAACTTGATAAAAAGAAACTTAAAAGAAGAAGGGTTGAGAGTATAATCTTATTTATTGGAGAAAAGAGAAAAAAACATATTATTTAAGAGAAAATGAAATAAATGTTAAACAAAAAACCCCAACTCTTAGAATTTTTTAAATATTTTTTAACATATTATATGAATGTCTAGCGGCTAACGTTTTAATTTTTTTTTAATTCCGTTTTCTGTTATGAAGAATTTTTTTTTTTTTTGGGACTAATTATGAAGAATATTCAGTAAACAAGGGCTAATTATTGCAAAAGAATAGAATGGGCCGAGGCGAGGGCCACAGAGATTACAGGCCTTGGGCATTACTGACTTGGGCTCTGGAAATTTTCTTTATTCTGTTTCAATATAATATGGGCTGTGGACATAATGATTTGGGGCCCCAAAAATTTATGGCCCTAGATTGGTTTGCGGAGCAAAGATCAAATGGGCTGAAGCAATAAGAGCATTAGAAATGTGAATTGGAGCAATTGCACAAATTTAAGGGTGGCAAACGGCCGAGCCGGATTGGGTCCGGGAAGGTTGAAATCTGGTCGGGTTATTAAAGGTCATTTTATATAGGCCCTAAATGTATCGTGTTGATAATGGGTCGGGTCGTGAACGGGTCGATCCATGTCGGGTCATTGATCAGTTCGTTTATATATAGTAATAAAGTGTATTTTATTAAATTAAAATTAAATAAATACATTAAAGTTGTAAGTAAATAGTATTCAAATACATTAAATGAGATTAAATTAATATGACTTTATTTAAATTATATTGATTAAGAAAAACTCCCTAAACTTGAGATTTTTTTATTTTTTCTATTTTGTGAAAGAAATTTAATATTGTAACTAAATTTTTCACGAATCTAGGAGAGATAAATAAAATAATATTGTTGAGTTAAAATTAAGCCATTGTTAATTAGATTAGCTAAATGTGTATTTTTTCATTAGATCCGTTAATGATGCCCTTATCAATCCATTAAAAGCTTTTATAAATATTTACAAAATCCAACTCATCAACAATAAAAAAATATATATGAATTGGGTTGGATCGAATCGGTAAAGGGCCACCCAAAGGGTCCTGGCCCTTTTTGCCACCCATATTGTGTGCCTATTTCTGTGACCCAGGTTCACAATCTTGTAAATGATGATCTTATTTTACATTTTTGAATGAAAGCTTCTTTTTCTAAGAAAGAAAAAAAAAATTAATTTCAAGGAAAAATTGGGGAATTCATCCCAAATTAATTATCAACTGATTCTATTTTCTTTTTCGTACCCAAATTTGATGGAAGACGGATAAGACGAAATGCAACAAAAAATAAAAAACACTAACTAAAAACAGTTTTGATCAATAATGGCTATTTTTTTAAGCGTGAGACCAAAAATATGACCAGTCTTATCGAAACTAAAATCATCCTTAACCCAGATAAGAAACTGATTAAACAGCATATAAACATTAGGGGAAAAAAAACAGCCAACCAAAAAAATTGCAGTTTTATATACCATAAATTTCGAGGTGATTAACCAATCTTTTATTTTTTATTTTTTCAATTTCAGGTAATAAACCAGTATTTTTTTCTTTCTTCACTTTTCATCTAAATTGTTTTTAGTTTGCTTTTTGTGCGCATTTCGTCTCATCTCTCCTCAATTTGTTTTTTTATTTTTTTATTTTGTCTCATCTCTCTTTCATTCAATTTGAGACCAAAAAGAAAACATAAAGATATTATGGGATGAGTTTGATGCCAAATATTAAACTACGGGATGAGATCCAAGAAAGGTGTTAAAGTTTGGGATAATTGGACGAAAATCAAAATTCACAATTAGGTTGGGATGAATTTCACAATATTGCCTATTTATCCTCTTAAATTTCTTTACATAGATTGAGCTAAATCCACCTTAAGTTGTTTAGGCATAACTCACCTAAAAAGTTTTCGTTAATTCAAAAATGAAAACTTTTCGATATTTTTTACGAAAACACTAATTTTTTAATCTATGCTAATATTAAACAAGAAGAAACACTCACACTAGTAAGAATCGAACAAAGACCTCTTGGTCCTAAGGCCTCATATTTGCCACTAAGCTACAAGTTCATTGACCGAAAGTTGTAAGTACTTTATAGGTTACAAAATGTGAATATCCTCAAATATTTTCTCTTTTTTGAAATTGGATGAAAATGAGTCGATCAGACCAAATGAGCAAAATGATTTGAAACAACTGGGACCAAAAGATACAATTTTACCCCTATCGTGATTTTTATAATATTCAATTTACCCTCTGTGATTTGAAAAAAAGCAATTTACCCCCGTAAAAATTTTAAAGAAGCAATTTACCCTCTTGAGCAGGAGAGTGTAACTCACTTGCCGAAATTGAGAGTGAGCATGGAAATTATTTTGTAACATAGGGGGTAAATTGCCACATTTATCATAAACACATGGGTAAATTGTCACATTTATCATAACAGAGAGGGGTAAATTGCCACATTATCATAACACAGGGAGGTAAAATGCCACATATAAAAATATCAGAGAGGCCGTGTGAAACTTTTATAAAATTACAGAGGGGTAAAGTGCTCTTTTTCAAATCACGGGGAGGTAAATTGAATATTATGAATATTACAAGGGGTAAATCGCCATTAACTCTATGTTTTGAGGGTGCAAAGTGGGATTTATCCTAATCTGTTTACTTGTATTAATTAGTTTAAATAATCCGGATTGTATCTTGGCAAGATTTTCACGGGGAGCCTAAAAGTTATATATTTTCGCTGCCCGAGGCTCGTTTCCCATAAGAATCCAACATATATTATATTTAGTATGGAACACAATTTTGACCAACTACGTTAATCTTTTAGCTCACTACAAGAATAACGTCAATTTTTGATGAATTTTCTGACAAATTTGTCACGGCAAAAAATGGGACAGAAAAAATTTGTCGAAAAACATCGTGTCGAAATTTTTTTTGATGAATTTTTCGAGTGATAAGCATTTTCGACGATCGTTCCAACGGATTTTTTGGCGCCACATTTACTTACACTCCACCACTTTACTGTAAAAACAAGACTATGCTTTATTTTTCTATTGATACTATATTTTCTTATTTCAAGTTATATAAATTTTTTTTAGAATAATATTCTATAGTAGGTCGAGTATTAATAAGTAAAGTATTCATTTGACTGGCCTCCAAAATGATTTTTTTCAGATTTATTTTAATGGGTAATTAATCAATCAATTTTACTCTTAATTGTACATGAATTTCACATTATTATATTTTGGAGAGAATATATATTGATTTTTGAAGGGAGTGACAAAAATACCCATATTTTTTAGCCTTAAATTCACACAGGGTGCAAAATGAAAGACAATATATCTTTAGAGGGTGCAAAATGAAAGACAATATATCTTTAGAGGGTGAAAAGTGGGATTGATTTTTTTCGAGGGTGCAAAGTATCAAATCGATATATTTTTAGGGTGCAAAGTTTTTTTAAGCCAGTTCCGAAACTATTTTATTGCCCTAAACTTTGTTATTTTTCTTAATTTAGTAACTTTTTTTACAATTTTTCCTAGTTATACCGCAACGTTTTCAAAAAATTATCTAAAAGTTTTCAATATTTAACTGATCATAACGTATACTCTAAACAAAATTTTGATCTATGTATATACTCAATATTTCTCGACTTCATTTTAACATAAATTAATCAAATAAATCAATTTTGGTGGCTCATTTTAATAATATCAATATTTGTCTCCTAATTTTATACTATGACTCTAACACAATAAGAGGAAGAAGGACTAGTTGAAAGATGAAACAAACTGCAAATTGTTTCAGACCTCTTATATCCAGAAAACAAAACATAAATTAATCAAATAAATCAATTGTGGTGGCTCATTTTAATAATCTGTTCACACATAAACAACCATGGTGAATCTCTTCTTCCATACCTTCTACATTAATCCCATTTTCATCTTCTTTTTATAGCTCATTAAAATTTAACCAAACAAAACCCACCTCTCTATTTCCTTCTTTCCAAAACCATATCCAAAAATGGCAAAAACAGTAGCAATTTTACTACTATTCTTAAGTTTATTTTTCCCAAAAATCATTATATGTTTGGCTACATCTTTCAATAACTCTACAGATGAATCCTCACTATTATCCCTCAAATCCCAAATAACATCCGACCCGAACAACATTTTATCCACGAACTGGTCACAAAAAACCCATTTCTGCACATGGGTCGGCGTCACTTGCAGCCGCCGGCGCCGCCGAGTCACGGCGGTGAAGCTCTTCAACATGAGCTTACAAGGCACAATCGCAAGAGAAATCGGAAACCTCTCATTTCTAACATACTTAAACATTCGTAACAACAGTTTCAGTGGCGCAATCCCATTTGAGATTGGGAATTTACGGCGCCTTCGTGTACTGCAAATGACTTTCAATCGATTAACAGGACACATTCCGACGAGTTTGGGATTGTTAAGGAATTTGGAGATTTTGGATTTAGCTGATAACGATTTGACTGGGAGTGTTCCTTGGAGCATTTTTAACATTTCTTCTTTGGTAGAAATTGCGTTTACGAGGAATGATTTATCTGGGTCTTTTCCATCTGATATATGCTCTGGTGGTTTGAGTAAATTGCAGCAGTTAAGGATTTCTATGAATCAATTTGTTGGGGATTTTCCGACAGGGTTGTCGAATTGTGCAGAGATGAGGATTGTTTCTATGACTCTTAATAATTTTAGTGGGAGTTTGCCGATGGATATTGGGAATTTGGGTCAGCTTCAGATACTTGCTTTGGGGGGAAATCAGTTGTCAGGTATGTTTCAATGACCCAACACTTTTCATTTTATTGCAATTTTAGTTTGAAGATTTTATTGAAAATATTTGGATTTTTGGCATTTTACACTCTGAAAATATAGGATTTTGGCACTTTATACCTCGACTTAAAAGTTTTGGCACTTCGCACACACTCTAGATTTGCAATTCATTTATCACTTTGCATCTTAGCGTGTGTTTTAATAAAAAAAATTGTTAGTGGAAGGGTATAATAGTCATTTTCTTTATATTTTTGATAGCTTTTAGCAATTTACACCCTACAACTATAAAATATTGGCACTTTGCACCCTGCAAATATAATTTTTCTGGCACATTCCACCTAGATTAAAAAATGTTGGCACTTTGCACCTTAGAAGTATAATTTTTGGCATTTTGCTCCCTAATATTTTCCTTTGAAAAAAGCTCATGAATATCGCCGGTGGAGAGATAACATTGTCATGTTCAATGCACAACAATCAAACATCGGAAACTACTGTTTTTTTTTTCGTGTTCAATCACAAAAATAATCAATTTTTCTTTTTTGCAAATGATATATACATCTTGTCCTTAAATAGACCCTGATTTGTATGAGTTGTGATATTCAATACATAATTATACGACGGATATAATTTTAATTTTTTTTATATCCAAAAAAATTCTACATGACATATACTCTACAAATCTATAATTATTATATACTAGAATGTGCCAAAAATTTAAGTCGGGTGGAAAGTGCAAAAAATTTATATTTTGAGGGTGCAAAGTGCCAACAATCTACATTTTCAAGGTGCATCAAAATCTATATTTCTACTGTGCAAGGTGCCAAGAAAATTCCAGAATGACTATTCTACCCTTCTTGCAAATAAATTTCCTCATCCAAACACATTTTTAGGGTGAAAAGTGCCAAAAATTTTAAGTCAGGGTGCAAATTGCCAAAACCTCATATTTTCAGGGTGCAAAGTGCCAAAAACCCAAAATATTTTCAAGGAACTTAGGCTCTCTTTGGAAGGATTTTGGCCCGATTTTCCAGGTTTCAGTTTAAAAAAATAATATGGGTGTTTTTGAGAAATCTTTGAAACTCATTCCATTAGGTTGTTGGATTTTTTGGTTATCAAAAAGTTGAAATCCAACTTGAGCTGATTTTGGATGTTGGGGTGTGGAGGAAAAAGTATGTGGTAGATGTCAAATTAATATTTTTTGGATAAATTACGAATACCCCTCTGAGGTAAGGTCGAATTATAAAAACCCCCCTCACGTATTGGGTATTAAAAAAAAAACCCTTTGGTTTGTTTCTAACAATTAATCCCTTGCCCCTAAAATGTTCCAATTTTGTCATTGAGAGTTATTGTAATGTTTGTAACTAATATCTTATAAATGCTAAAACTTGGGTGTCAATTATTAAATCTTACAAATTATAAAAGTGATAATTGTATATTTACTGCCAAAATAATTGATAAAATTTATAATTTCCAATGAGTTTTAATAAATATTGCAAAAAAAAAAGGTATTTACATATTTATTAACAATTTAAATTTTGTAACAATAAATTAAGATGAAATTTAATAATAATATTTTATAAATCTGAAGAAATTGTTTACACGTTGAATTTATATTCTAAATTAGTAAATTTAATAAAATTTAAAATCAAATAGTTTAATTTAATAAAGTTTATATTGAATTCAATATTTTTAATGCAATAAAAAATATTATTTATTACATTAGTGAAAATATAATTTTATATTTATAAATTTTATTATTAAAATTTTATTTAGTTTGTTATTATAGAAATTAAATTAATAATATATATGTAAAAAAATTGCAATTTTTATAACACGGAAGTGTTTCGTGCACATTATTACATGTTTTATTTATACTAATACAACTTATCTATATTTCAACCATGGATCAAAATTTCCATCTTTTTCGTCGAAAACATTGAGGGCCTGTTTGTTTGGCCTTTGGGAAAGTAGTTTGGGAGAGTAGTGGAAATTTGTGAAATAATCTCGATTTGCGTAATGTTGTTTGTTTGGGTTTTGAGAGAGTGGTTTGAGAAATAAAGTAGGTATAGATTTTTTTGGAAGAGTTGGGTTATAGGTGTAAGATGTGTAACACTTTATGTCAAATCATGTTTGTTATGTGAGATAAATTGTGTAAGAGATATGTTACTTTATGTCAAATCAAAGTAGAGTTTGTATAGGTTTTGTTTAGATATAAGAAAATTGTTGTTTGTTTGGCTTTTGAGAGAGTAGTTTTAGAAAATTAATGGATGAAAAATTTATTTCGAAAAATAGAAAACATGTTTGTTTGACATTTCTCAAACACGAAAAAATTCTGGGAAATGCCAAACAAACAGGCCCTGAAAAATTTCCGTTTTTGAATGAATCAAAACAAAAGTAAGGTGTATTTTCGAAACTTTATATTTGCCTTGAAACTTCCTCTTTTTCATAATTTAGTAACTTTTTTCATAATTTTTCCTAGTTTTTTCGAAATATTTTTGGAAACTTTCGAAACATTTTCTATATTGAGCTGACCGAAACATATATCGAAAGCGAAACTTTGATCCAATATTTCAACTTTTATCTTCTATAGGTACTATTCCACCCTCAATTGGCAACTTGTCAAATTTAAACACATTGGCCTTCGGTCACAACAATTTTGAAGGAACAATTCCCTCACAAATTGGACATCTATCCAAATTAACATTTCTGAGTCTAGGACTAAACCAACTCAAAGGTGAACTTCCCTCTTCTGTATTCAACCTCTCAAGATTACATACACTTTCACTTAAAATGAACGAATTAACAGGCACCATTCCATCTTCCATAGACAAAGGGCTTCCCAATCTCCAAATTCTCGATCTTGGGACGAACCAATTTTCAGGAAACATCCCAAATTCAATCTCAAATATCTCGTCACTAAACATTTTTGATATTGACGATAACTCATTTACTGGACACATACCGATAAATCTTGGGAACTTACGTTCGCTACAAGTGCTTAGATTAGGTATAAATCAGTTCACAAATGATCTATCAATACCCGAACAAGAATTTATTTCATCCTTGTGCAATTGCAAGAACCTAACAGAGTTACAGATTGGCGAAAATCCTATGACCGGACCCCTACCAAAATCATTAGGCTCGAGCAATATTTCCGCATCTCTTGAAATATTTGTGGCTCTATCTTGCAATATCATTGGCACAATTCCAAGTGAAATCGGTAATTTGAGTAGTTTGTTCTGGTTACATCTCGGAGATAACAATTTGACAGGAACTATTCCAGAGACTTTGGGACTTTTAAGAAACGTGCAACGTTTATCAATCAATGGTAATAAGTTGCATGGTCCAATACCGAATAGCATTTGCAATCTTGAAAACATGTTTCATATTAGTTTACAGGAAAATGGGCTTTCTGGGCAACTACCAAGTTGTTTAGGAAATCTCCCTTCATTGCAAGAAATTTATTTGGCTGACAATTTCTTCAATTCCAGCATTCCATCGTCTTTGTGGTCTAGTAATCGGCTTCAAATTGTATCTATATCGCAAAATTTATTTGAGGGTTCTTTGTCTGATGCAATCGGAAATATGAATAGTTTGAGAATGTTGAATTTATCCGGAAATCAGCTCACCGGGAGCATTCCAAGCAGTATAGGGGAACTGCAGAGTTTAACTTATTTACGGTTGCAAAACAATAAGTTCAATGGCGCAATACCTTCATCTTTAGGTGATCTGGATATGTTGCAGTATTTAGACTTATCCCAAAACAATCTATCTGGTTCTATTCCACAGTCTTTGGAGACGCTTACAAATCTTGACTACTTCAATGTTTCGTTTAATGAACTTACCGGAAAAATCCCAGATGGAGGGCGTTTTGGGAACTTTACTTTTGAACTTTTCGTAGGCAATACAGGGTTATGTGGAGCATCTCGATTCAACGTCGAGGTATGTAAAGGGAATACACCCAAATCTCCAAGAAGAAACATACACCTAAGGTTTATTTTACCGTCTGTGGCTTTAGTCACTCTTGCTGCAATATCTATAATGATTTACTTGTTTAAACGCCGTAGTCGAAATCCAGGGCTTTTATCTTTTTCCGAAGCAAATATCGGCCTCAAACATGAAAGGATCTCATACTATGAAATTCTTCGAGCCACAGACAAACTCAACATGTCAAATTTGATTGGCAAAGGTAGCATTGGCTCAGTATACAAAGGAACGTTCTCGAATGAAATATGTTATGCGGTTAAGGTTTTTGACTTAGACGTGCAAGGTGCATTCAAGAGCTTTGACACGGAGTGCCAAATCATGCGTAGCCTTCGGCATAGAAATCTTGTGAAGGTCATTACTAGTTGCTCAAATCTTGATTTTAAGGCTTTGGTATTGGAGTATATGCCCAATGGAAACCTTGACAAATGGTTGTATTCTTCAAATTATTCCTTAAATATTGCTCAACGAGTAGGAATAATGATAGATGTGGCAATTGCAACAGAGTATCTACATCAAGGTTATTCATCCCCGATTGTGCATTGTGATTTGAAGCCGAGCAATATACTTTTGGATGAAGATATGGTGGCGCGTGTGGGGGACTTTGGGATCGCAAAGCTTTTAACACATGATCAGAAGATGGCACAAACGAAAACTCTAGGCACCATTGGATACATGGCACCGGGTAAGAATATTCTAAATACTCTAAACTTTTCTAAATCAAAACTTTTTGTAGTTTCATAGTTTTTAATATCGAAAGACATAGAAAGAAGAATCTCTTTTTGCGAAGCAAAGTTAATAACAAACATGATATAAAGAAATGTGGCCATTTAACTCCAAACCATTCAATAGAATTGTCACTAGCTATTAAATATGTATCATTTTAGAGTGAAAAATAAAAATACCCCCTAATCTTTGCTTAATTATATATAAAAAAAAACTTGTGTTATTTTTATTGAATACCCCGTACTAATTCTTTATTAGCAAAAAACCTCTTCTCAAACCAAAATGTCAATTATACCCCACCAAGGGTTGCCAAAAACACTCTTATTCACCTATTAAATTGGCATTAAACCCCCAATTTACTTTGAAAATTGGCAATAACTCTCATGTCTACTTAAAAAATTAACAATAACCTCCCTAGGATTTATGAGGACATTTCAAATGGGTTTTTTTATAATAAAAAAAGAACACGGGGGGTTTTGCTAATAAAAATAACACAAATCTTTTTTTTATAATTAGGCAAAGCACAAGGGGTATTTTTGCAGTTAGCTATATCATTTCATTGTGATAATTTCATCTCATATGTGAATTTCGCATAGTATGGATCAGGAGGATTAGTATCAACATTTGTAGACGTTTATAGCTATGGGATTTTGTTGATGGAAACATTTACGAAAAAGAGACCGACCGATGAGTTATTCTTAGGAGAGTTAACAATGAAGAGATGGGTGTCCGAATCATTTCCCAATAGTATAATGCAAATTGTTGATTCTGAATTACTAAATGCAGATGAAGAATATTCTGTTAAAGCTAACATTGAGGAGTGTTTGACATCAATCATGGAATTGGCCATTGAATGTACATCAGATTTACCAAATGAGAGGCCTAATATGAAAGATGTTCATGTGAGGCTCATGAAGATCAATAATAAAGTAGCTAATTAAGATCAATATTGTATCGCTAATTAAAATCATAATAATTCAACTATTTTCTCCATTTTAATTTTTTGTTTATTCAAATAAGAAATTAAAAAATTTTGCTTTGTTTTTTTCTAGTTGGAGTGATTAAATGCATCTGATGAAAATCAGTTCAACACTCCAATTTATTCATTCAATCTGCCTCTGTTTATGCGGCAATGCCAAAGCATTTGAAGTTCAGTTTTGATCTCTTTGAGCCTTGATAAAACTTCTTTGATGTTGAGCCTCTCTTCAGGCACGTATGTTGTGCATTCTAGAGCCAAACTCATAATTGATGTCAAACACTTTTCAATTTTGGCTCTGACATTTTCACTCACATTAAACAAAGCAGTATCAACTATTTGCATTATCGCACTAGGAAACGACTCAGTAACCCATCTTTTCATAGTTGACTCTCCTAAAAACATATCGTCTGTTGGTTTTCTTTTGGTAAATGTCTCCATCAACACAATACCGCAGCTATAAACATCTATCCGAGTTGATACTAATCCTGAAGAACTGTATTCTGCAAAACTGACATACATGATATTTTATATAGAGGAGCTAATAAAAAAAGCAACACTTTCAGTTTTATAAGAAAAAATGAAGTCCAAATTAATACCATATCACTAAAGAATTACATGGTGTCATGTACCCCCTTGAGCACAGAGTTTTTGTCTGTGCTATTCTTTGATCTATTGTCATGAGCTTGGTAATGCCGAAGTCACTTTCATGTGCAACCATATCTTCATTCAAAAGTATATTGCTCAGCTTCAAATCACAATGAATGATCGGTGAGGAATAGCCTTGATGCAGATACTCTATGGCATATTCTATATCTATCATTATTTCCAATCTTTGAGCAAAGCTTAAAGAATAATTCGGAGAATATAACCATTTTTCAAGATTTTCATGAGGCATATATTCCAAAACCAAAGACTTCAAATCAAGGTTGGTACAACTAGTTATAACCTTGACAAGATTTCTATGACTAATGCTACTCAAAATTTGACACTCTATGTCAAAGCTTTTGAGTGCACCTTGTACGTCTAAATTGAAAACCTTAACAACAACAATCATCTCATTAGAAAATATTCCCTTATACACCGAGCCAAGACTACCCCTCCCAATCAGATTTCCTTCATCAAGGTTGCTTGTTGCACGAAGAACTTCAAAATATGACACCCTCTCTAGGGTGAGACCAAGAGGCGAATCAGGCAAAGGTGATAAAGACGATTTTCTGACATGATATTTTAGAAACAACATTACAATAGCAGTTTTTTATGGTAGTGCTCTTATAATATCCATGCCATTTTTAAATATTCTCTTACGATTTTCCTGTTGCTCAACTAAGTTTCTTCATGTTTCACCCAATGTTTTCAGAACCGGACCGGACAGTGAACCGGTGAGCCAACTGGCCACTGGTTTTACTGGTCGAACCGGTTGGACCGCTGGTCGGACCGGATGACGTCATAATGATATAATTAATATATTTAATTTTAAAGTATATACAATATTCCTAAAATTTAAACATTATCCTACAATTGATTAAAAATATATAAAATCTTAGAATATTTTTAAATTAAATCACATAATATTTACATAACTTATATCATAATTGTAATATGATACTAATTTGTAAGCTCATATAAATATAATATGACTATATTTCTTTATAAACATTTAAAAGTGTAAGTTAAAAATACAACAAACTAAGAGATTAATAATTTTAAAATATGATTATGTATAAAAGTCTAATATTCAAAATCAAACTTGCATAATATATCGATTTGATTTTCAAAATTTGACACTCTTTATCCTAAAATAATATTGAAAAGAAATATCTTATAGAACAAATTTTAATAAAAAAATATTATTTGAGTATTAATTTTCATTGATAATGTGTAAAATGTTAATTTGAATTATCATAATCTAATTTATAAACAAATTTGGCTACAGGTTTTCTGTAATTTATAAATTTGTTTTGTACTAAAAATTCAACAAAAATGATGTAGCCCAATTGGTAAGGAAGTTATCTTTTGTGCAAGAGGTTAGGTGTTCAAATCCCACCTTTTACAAAAAAATTTAGTTTATTTTTAACATTAATAAAATTTAAAAAATCAAAAAAAAAAAAAAAAAATGAAATTCAAAATCGGGTTGAACCGGCCCAAACCGGTTCGCCGGTTCACCGGTTTTGGACCGGTTCACCGGTTTTGGACCGGTTCAAACTGGTTTTTGAATCAACTGGTTTTAGGGGATAAACCGGACCGGACCATCCTCCGGTTCGCGGTCGAACCGGTCGGACCGGCCGGTCCGGTCCGGTTTTAATAACATTGGTTTCACCCAATGTTTTCAGAACCGGACCGGACAGTGAACCGGTGAGCCAACTGGCCACTGGTTTTACTGGTCGAACCGGTTGGACCGCTGGTCGGACCGGATGACGTCATAATGATATAATTAATATATTTAATTTTAAAGTATATACAATATTCCTAAAATTTAAACATTATCCTACAATTGATTAAAAATATATAAAATCTTAGAATATTTTTAAATTAAATCACATAATATTTACATAACTTATATCATAATTGTAATATGATACTAATTTGTAAGCTCATATAAATATAATATGACTATATTTCTTTATAAACATTTAAAAGTGTAAGTTAAAAATACAACAAACTAAGAGATTAATAATTTTAAAATATGATTATGTATAAAAGTCTAATATTCAAAATCAAACTTGCATAATATATCGATTTGATTTTCAAAATTTGACACTCTTTATCCTAAAATAATATTGAAAAGAAATATCTTATAGAACAAATTTTAATAAAAAAATATTATTTGAGTATTAATTTTCATTGATAATGTGTAAAATGTTAATTTGAATTATCATAATCTAATTTATAAACAAATTTGGCTACAGGTTTTCTGTAATTTATAAATTTGTTTTGTACTAAAAATTCAACAAAAATGATGTAGCCCAATTGGTAAGGAAGTTATCTTTTGTGCAAGAGGTTAGGTGTTCAAATCCCACCTTTTACAAAAAAATTTAGTTTATTTTTAACATTAATAAAATTTAAAAAATCAAAAAAAAAAAAAAAAAATGAAATTCAAAATCGGGTTGAACCGGCCCAAACCGGTTCGCCGGTTCACCGGTTTTGGACCGGTTCACCGGTTTTGGACCGGTTCAAACTGATTTTTGAATCAACTGGTTTTAGGGGATAAACCGGACCGGACCATCCTCCGGTTCGCGGTCGAACCGGTCGGACCGGCCGGTCCGGTCCGGTTTTAATAACATTGGTTTCACCACGCAATGATGCAAATGTCAACATATACCCACTTCAAATAACACAATAATATTAAAATATTTCTACTTCAAAATGACTGAATAAAGTATATTATATTTGAACAATAATCTTCCTAATATTCTTTTTATCAATACACAGACAAAAGAAAAAAAAATTGGAATGTCATCAATTCCTAACCCACAAAATTGGACAACTAGACAAAATCATACATTAAACAATCTGTAAAGGATTAAATATATACTAATATAAAACCCCAATTATATTTTATATTTTCTTTAAGCTTGTAATGAATAAGTAGAAGTATCATCTTCTTGGCAGTATAAAACTGTTATAGTAAAATTGAGTTGTATTAATAAAGTAATAAAGTAAGGAAACTCAGGGAATCACCTACTAGTTACTCAAGAAAGCTTCTTAAATTCTATTGTACTTTGAGCTATATTTTACAGAATATTCAGAGAAAAAAAAGAGCTGGAAGTAGACGGTACTCAAAACGGAGAATGGAAAGAGGCGAACAATGGCGTCCCTAAATTAGGAGGCGTTCCTAGGTCGAACGGCGGAGTGAATCGCCTCAAACCTCGGTCAATCGGCGGAAATTTTGATTGGTCGCGAACCCTAGATAAATATCTGAAAATTTGAGAGAGAAATCTTGATTCAATAGAAACCCAATGCTGATATCGTCCAGCAAGAAGGAGAATAGAGAGATAAAAAAAATTAGTGTGAGTTTTTGAAATAATTGTAAAAATGTAATTTTTATTAATATATAAGGGGTAATTTAGGTAATTCAATTAAAAATTAACGGTGTCAATAATTAACGAAGATTGGGTGTTATTTGCTAGGTTTTTGAAAACACAAGGAATTCTGATACAAAAAAAATTCACAGGATAATTTTTTGCAGGTTTCTGACATCACATGGTAGTATTATCTCCGCATAATGCTAAGATAACACTATAATATGCCTTTTGTTGAAAATGGGTCCACACCCAAGAAAATTAATTTCGTGTGTTTGGACTTTTGCTTCACAAAACGTGAAGAAATAAACCAAATTTGATTCTTTCTTCTTGACTTTGTTACTGCATGCAGTGATGGTAATTGCATTTAGTCCATATGTGAATAGTACCTAAATCTTTATCTCTGGCAGAAATCACGCATGGATTAGATTTTTGGGAGTTTGAATACGTCTTGCTGTCTGCTGTGGGACTATAAATTGAAGGCTTCTGAAGCCATTTGACTGCTGCACAGGATTTGAGTTTGGGAGAAAACATTTTTGAGTGAGAGTTTGTGTGTAGAAAAAAATACAATTTAATGGAAATATTTTACTCAAAGATTGCTGCTTTTTTTGCTTTTGTTCTAGTATTATATTACACATGGAGAATTCTAAACTGGGCTTGGTTCACTCCCAAAAAGCTGGAAAAATGTCTGAGGCAGCAGGGTTTGAAAGGGAACTCGTACAAATTGATTTATGGACAGTTGAAAGAATTTTTGAGTATTATTAAAGAAGCTAAGTCCAAACCCATCAATCTTGACGACGATATCAAGCCTAGAGTTTTACCCTTTCTCCTAAAAATCATCAAGAAATATGGTATGTTTTATTTTGTCAAATCTCTGTTTATGTATTGATTTTTCAAGTTCTTTTATGTTTGTTGAAAGTCCTGTGTGAAAATTTCTTAGATGATATGCATGGGTATTTCTGGAATTAAAAATTTTCTTTTGATGAAATTAACGTTGTAAGGGGACAAATGGAATGAATATAATACTTCATGGGTAGTTTGAGTAATTCCCTCTAATTTAATCCCTCTTTTGATTCTCATATTCCAAAGATATGAACTCAGCATATATGTAGTGCAGCAGGAAACTGAATTAATGTCCTTAACTTATATGATGAAATTGATAGTTTTATATACATTTCAAATTGTCCTTAACAAGCCATCTTTTATGATGACATTGATGTGTAGCAATAAAACTTGCAGGAGGAAATGAGTCCTTTTTTTGGATTGGGCCAAGACCTACCGTTATCGTCGCAGACCCTGAACTCGTAAAGGAGGTGATGGCCAAGAATTACATTTATCAGAAGCCGGAATTGCCGAATCCACTGACCAAGTTGCTTGCACTAGGAGTTTTGAGTTTAGAAACAGATAAATGGGCCAAACACAGAAAAATCATCAACCCTGCATTTTATCTAGACAAATTGAAGGTTTTCTATTAATTAATTACATGGATCATATTTTTATTTACAAATAAAAGAACATGTAACATTCATTATATATACGAAAAGGGTATTGAAAGAAGGTTGCTTGCTTTGTGTAGCTCATGATACCGGCCTTCTATTTGAGTTGCGATGAAGTTTTGAACAAATGGGAAAAGATTCTTTCACCCGGAGGATCGTGCGAGGTGGATGTGTGGCCTTACCTGCAAACTTTATCTAGTGACGCGATATCAAGAACTGCATTTGGTAGTAGCTATAAAGAAGGAAGAAGAATATTTGAACTTCAAAAAGAACAGGCTGAGCATGTCAGCAAGACTCTTTTATCAATATATGTTCCAGGATGGAGGTACTAATTATTTTTATAGATATCGGGGTTAAAATGGTACTCTCGTAAGCTCCATTAAGTTTAACGAATAATATTGAGTTGACTGTTAATCTCATAGGGGTAAGTGAGGAATAACATAATTGAAAGCAAAATTGTGACATAATTCCTGCACAACGGAACAACCATTTCGTTTGCCACTTCGGCAAAAACTAATAGCCTTTGAATGAAAAATGTAACGGAGGTGGTAAGTGAAGGTTAAAACAATACAAGGGAGGTAAGTGAAGGTTTAAACTTTACAAGGGAGGTAAATGAAGGTTTAAATAGTAAAAGGGATGTAAGTGAAGAATACGTACGAGTACATGGAACTATTGATGAACATTATTGTCAATTTGTAAGTTTTGTGTTTGGCTGTTGTTTTATCAAATGTGCAGATTTATGCCAACAAAAAGGAACATGAGAATGAAGGAAATTGAAAAACAAGTCCAGTCGTCCATTAGAGGTATGATAAATAAACGGATTAAGGACATGAAAGCAGGGGAGGCCCCAAACGAAGACTTATTGGGTATACTGCTAGAATCCAATTTCAAAGAAATCGAACAACATGGTAACAAGAGTTTCGGGATGACTATTGATGAAGTTGTAGAAGAATGCAAGTTGTTCTACTTTGCTGGGCAGGAGAGCACATCCTCGTTGCTCGTCTGGACATTGATTTTGTTAAGTAGATATCCATACTGGCAAACAAGAGCTCGTGAGGAGGTTTTGGAAGCCTTTGGGGAACAAAAACCAGATTTTGATGGATTAAATCACCTGAAAATTGTTAGTACTTTCTGTTTAAACATTTTCTTAGAACATGAGTTCATTCTATTAATTAAAGTTCAGCCATCATCCTACAAAAATGCCTAATTTGACTCTTGTGAGATCTTCATACCAGGTTACAATGATTTTGTACGAGGTTTTGAGGCTTTACCCATCCGTTGTTTTTCTTAATCGAAGAGTCAGTCAAGAAACAAGATTGGGGAAGCTATTATTACTGGAAGGGGTGAGCGTTACACTGCCAACTATCTTATTACACCATGATCGTGAAATTTGGGGAGATGATGCAATGGAGTTTAAACCAGAGAGATTTAGTGAAGGGTCGTCAAAGGCACAAAAGAACCAAGGTATATTTTTTCCATTTGGCTGGGGACCTCGAATATGTATTGGACAAACATTTGCGATGCTGGAGGCAAAAGTGGCATTGTCTATGATTCTACAACGGTTCTCTTTCGAGCTTTCACCATCCTACACGCATGCTCCTGACACGGTACTAACACTTCAACCTCAACACGGAGCTCACTTGCTTCTGCACAAGTTGTAAATTGTGACATCTCAATATATATTGCTTCGTTGAAATTTCATCTTTATGGAAATAATTTTGTGCACTTTTATTGAAGCTAATGTTGACCAGTTCACATTGACTTGTGGCTGTTCTTCGATCATAACCTGCCCTTTTATTTGTGCTAAGTCATGGGGCCCGGCCTTATGTGTCGGGCCAACCTTGACCTCAATAAATAACAGTTACTTAAACAATGGAAAATTCAGTTGGGTACTAGGTAGCTCCAAATATTTGAAGCCATGCACTAAAATGATTCTACAAAAGGTTTTACTAATTTCAAATTCGATTGATAAAAGTTCTTTTAAGATCGATTTTATACACAAATCAAGTTGAAAAATATTTATCTTATGATAACTTTGAAAAGTTTGATCCGGGTTCGAATAAATAAGTTAAATATCACGATATTGGAGCTCGGCTAGCTCGTGTTTGCTCGACTAAAGTTTGTCCAGGCTTGGTTAATTTAACAACAAAAATACTTTGAATTCTTTTATGAAAAAAATCAAATATTCAAATATATGTTGAACTCATATACACCCTTCACTACAAAAACATAATCATTAATTTAATGAAAGACTTTCAGATGAAATAGTCTTGAGCTCCAAATTTATTTCTACCAAGATAACCCCAAATTAAGTGGCTTGACTTGACTTAAAAAAGTGGGGTTACGCGCTACAAACATCGAGCGGGACTTACGGTATTATTGACTTGACTAGACCAATAATAGATTCGTGCAATAATTAAGTTTCTCGGGAGATACTAATGGATGATTGTTCTAATGGAAGGGATTAGTCACTACAAAATAGGAGACTCATGTTCGAATTCCTGTTGGGAGAGGTACCCATTTAATGTGCCAAACCAGCCTCGAAAGAGATTAAATCATTGGAAAACCAAAAAGAAAAAAAAAAGTTTCTTGGGAGATAAAAGTTGCAATAATGTATTCTCAATCTCTTTTCCCTTAATTTGGTTCTACCTTACTCCCTCATTTTTTTTTTAATTTGTCGTTTTAAAGGAATGCACACCAATTATGAAATATAATAAATAATCAATAGCAAAAACCTCAAAACACTATTTTAATTAAATAATCAAAATATGAATTAGCATAATTTACACGCATTAACAAGAAGGGTAAAATTTATAGAAAAATATTAATTTTACATTGAACTTCTAGAACGACAAATAAAAGTAAATAAAGTTTTTTGGCCAAAATGATAAATTATAAAAAAACCAAAGGGAGTAATTTCTTTAATGGAGTAAGCGCGGTAAGCCTTTTAATAGATACTTTAAATAATTGAAATAGAAAATATATTTTCCCTTGTAAATATATTGCTACATTTCAGGTACTCCCTTTATCCTTTATTTTAAGGTGTTTTTAGTTTTGACATGATATTTTGAATGAAAGTTGAAAAAAAATATTTATTTTCATGATACTTTTACTTTTATATCTTTAGGTATAGTGGTTACAAATTAGTTGTGTTAAATTAGTTTATATGAGATGGTATTAAGAAAATTAATTTCATTCTGAAAAATGTAGTCACTAGACTTAGTACAACAAACATGTTATTTGAAGACATAAAAGATGATACAAAAAGTGATGCCATGTCACTTTTGCATATAATGACATTTTTTAGTAGTGTCATATCCATATTGATGTAGCTAAAAATATAATACCACAATAATAATTTTTTAGTTGCATAAATTAAGTGTACAGTTCACTTGAATTCAGTACTATGAGAATTGAGATTATAAATCCCACAAGATATAACTTGAAATGTTAAGGTGATATAGAGGATAAGTTTTTTAGCACTTTGAAACGACACAATTTATATATATATATTTTTTCCCAATGGTATTCAAATCTTAAATCTTACTTAATTTTTTTCGAGACGCGTCAGACACATTAAATGAGAACATCTTTAATAGAGATTTGAACAGGAATTCACTACCCTCTATTAAACAAATTGTACAAAGATGAAAGAACCAATTAAGTATGTTTTTTTAAAAAAAAATAAGTATATGATTTTCTTAATCCTTAAAAATCTAAGAAACTAAAAAATCACCCTTAAGTTTAAACAACAAAAAATAGAATCATCCTTAGAAAATATCCAAACATTGAGAACTAAATCGTACTTTGTAGAGATCGCCGTATACTCTAATCAGTTCAAGACATACTATTCATATACAAGTCAAAAAAGGTGTTTAATTAAATGGAGAAATGCTTATTTGTACTATATGATCATTTGTTTTTGAGAAAATTAGAGCTAAATAGCCTAATGGGTTTACAATTATCAAAAGGGGGAAAAAAAAAAAAACAGAATTTGATTTCCTTAGGCAATTTTTTTTTTTTTAAAGTTAAAAAGAATTTGTCAAATGATGGGTCGTTTATCCCACTTCAATGTATGTTATTAAAAAAAACAGTGTCACGTAGGTGTTTACAAATCGTAAAATTTTAAGACAATTTTATTGGATGAGTTTGGCTTAGCGATTCAAAAATCAATTATAGGAGAATTAATTTTATTAAAATAGATTTTGGCAATAATTAATTATGATAAAATTCAATTATAAAATAATTGTTTTTGGATATATAATAGCTTTTGCAAAAGTAACATTTTTTTATTTTTAGTTTCTAAAGATCCCAAAAATAATTATAATATTAGGGGCCAAACACCATTAAAATCACCATTGACTAAAAGCAATTTCGATAATTGGGGTCAAACACTTCAAAAATCACAATAAAGATCTAGAAGTGTTTTTAAGAGCTACTACCGCTGGACCAAATAGAATTCTCACTGGCTAATCCATATTTGAATATAGGAGTAGTGTTCATGTAATGTGCTCAGAAACACCCATCTATTAAGACATATCAAAAGCTCGTATCCTTAAAAAACCAAAAAGAAACATTTAATAAAACATACTATTAGAATTCACCACATGAATTGGACCAAGTCCATTGACATGGCTTGGGCCTAACTCAACCTCAAAAGTTAGCTTATAAGGTGATGATTGCCCAAGACTTTATAAAGTGGACTTAACTATGATTTTCAACCAATGTGAGACATTTAGTCTCAATACTCACCCTTCACGTGTGGGCAGGCAGAATGTGTGGGAGAAACAAGCCCAACACGTGACATATGAAAGTCCAACCTTGTGAATTTGCGACATGTGGGTGAAGACCCAACACACGGATGAAGACACTCCGGACCTTTGTCAACCGGAGGAATAATGAATCTCCAAGCCTTGAATAACTGGAGGAATAATGACAATCCAGGCCTTTGTTATCTGAGTGAAGTGTACGGGTAGATATTGAAGCCCATCATGCGTACAAGGAGGAGCCTTCACGGATGGAGGTGACCCACTTCAACTTGGGGCTCTGATACCATACTAGAATTCACCACATGGATTGGGCTAAGCCCATTCACATGGCCTGGGCCTAACTTAACCTTAAAAGCTAGCTTATAAGGTGAGGATTGCCCAAGACCTTATAAAGTGAATTTAACTATGATTTTCAACCAATGTTGAACATTTAATTTCAATACATACGCGATTAAAATTTAAAATTACTCTTTATAATATCAAAATCATTTAAACTTGCGGACCCAAAAGGTCATTTAATTAATTTCTTCACTTACTACTTAATTTCACTTTTTATAAGCACATGGGATTGAGAAATTACAATGTCTAGCAAGTTTACATTATGCAACCAATCTATTTTTTTTTTCTGACAATTCACTGAAAATTATCTGAACTTCATTATCATTATTATGAATTATTGTATGTTGCACTAGGTCATCAGTATAACAATCATACAAGCTAAAATAATTTTGTAAGCACGTGACACCGATCTATACATATATACTTCACACGCATGACGCATGCATACATGTATAGGCACCATAAAATCCCAACAATTTCTTATTTATTGATTAATATCCATTATAATAAGTACATTGAAACTAGGAAATGATTTATGACCTTCCTTTAATACTAGAGAATGAAATTGCCGGGGTCGGGGTCGGGGTCGGGGTCGGGGTTGGGCTAGGACTTTGCCAGTCGTGCAGCACCGCCGGCAAAAGCTTGACGGCAACATAGAAAATCGTAATGTGAAGTACCACGACGGCAACATATAGGTAGAGCTTGAGCGCCTTGGAAGAATGTCATGCCAAAAACTATTGCTATGAGCATAACCATCATTATTTTCATCACCATATTGAATTTCATGACATTTTCTCCTCCCATTTTCTTAGTGTATATGAGTTAAAGATGTGTGGCACTAGAACTCTTTATAATGGCTTAAAATTTCAAATTGGAGAGGAAGTATTAAATTTTGATTCTTGCTCTTCTTTAGCGCGATTTTGGGATAAATTTATTTTTTCATGCACCTAGTCGTGATTTTGGGACAATTTTATTTTTGAATGAATCCTAAAGTTATTATCATAATAATTTTAATATAGAAAGTTTTTTTGGACAATTTTAAGATAGCACTAATTTAAATTTATTATTACATCTAGCTGTCGTAGAGGAAATCATGAATATATTTGACTATATTAAATGAATTAATTGTATCTTACGATGACAATATATATGTTTTTGACTACTATTCTTAATTAATACAATTCAAATTCAGAATGATTACGAAATCTATATTAACTTATTAAGCAATCTCATTGAAATATTTTATTAGTTAATTTTCTTGTACGGAATCAATAATATACAAAAAAAAAAAAAATTGTGTGCTGATTGCATGAATCATGAATCCGGAATCATCCACGGGAAGTTCTAATCATAATTAATTAAGGATCTTATACTATGTAATATTTAGTTGATTCCCTTTATTTTGATTGAATGTAAATATATCTTATCATTTTAGAAATTAGAAACAAAAATTCATTCTAACAAAATATATTATTGGTTGACATTCTTTTAATTTCTTAAATTAAATCTATTTATCTATCTATACATTATATATTTGAGGGGTGGTTTTTGATACAATTGCTAAAATTTTACCAAATGGAGAATTCTTAAAATTTAGATTTTTTTTTTCATCCTAACAAAATATATTATTGGTTGAAATTCTATTAATTTCTTAAATTAATTATATCTATCTATACATTATATATTTGAAAGGTGATTTTTGACACAATTGCACAAATTTGACCAAATGGTGAATTCTTAGAATTTAGAAGAAAAAAAGAATTCCTAACAAAATATATTATTGGTGGAAATTCTTTTAATTTCTTAAATTAAATTTAAAGCATACATGTTGGACACAAAAAAAGGTAATTTCGAAATATTTGATTTCCTTACATATCTTTTTTTTTTTTTGATCTACTAGATTGTGTATTTACAGCTCGGACCGAAGAGTGCAAAGGGTATAGGTCCTCCCCAGTGTGATGTCTCCAGTAGGATTCAAACTTGAGTCTCACCTTTGGGGGTCGCAAGTCACTACCACTTGGCCCAACCACCTTGGGTTCTTACCTATGTTGCACGGATACGAATACGGCGATACGAATACGACATGATACGGATACGGCGACACGGATTTTTAAAAATTTACTGGATACGATACGACATGGATACGAATCTAAAAGATATATATTTATATATTTATGCATATTGAAATAAGTAAAATAATATATTTATATATTCATACATATTGAAATAGATCAAGTTAAGTTTCATAAGTACTAAATTGCATATGTTTAGTAATTTAATACTATTAATTGTACATCATGTTCATTGTTTTATTATGCTATATAAAACATGTCCCGTTATGAACATTTTATCTGCTATTGCAGTTGTATATAATACAAAGAGTGGTTTGATGTCTTACATTGTTCTTACCAATTGTGGTGACTTTAGCAAAATTCAGAATATGAAATGTGTTGGATATGTCTAAATAAGTATCCGATACGAGTGTCCAATTTTTCTTTTTAATTATATTTACCGACTCGCCACGTGGAGTGTCGAATACGTATCCCACAAGTATCCGAGGAGTATCGTATCCGAGAAATATCCGACTCGGCATTTTATAATTTTTTGAAGTATCCGTGCATCATAGGTTCTTACATATCTTATTTATTATCATAATATTAATCAAAAAAAATTTCATCTAACAGACAATGTACTTACCCAGGATTTCTATTTGGATGGGTTTTGGCTCGGTTTCGTGAGTCTCGGTTTAAAAAAATTGGTTTGGGTGGTTGCGATGAAACCTTTGAGACCTCATTTGGATGGGTTTTGACTGTTGGGTATGTTGAGGTTTTAGGGGAAAAAGTAGGTAGTAGGTGTCAAATCAATGTCTTTTTTTAGTGAGATTTGAGGGAAAACGTAGGTGGTAGGTGTCAAATCAATGTTTTATAGGTTTGAAAAGTTTGAGTGTGAGTTTCTGAATGAGTTTTTGATGGTTTTATGGGTTTGACGAAAACTCATTTGAAAGGGTTTTGGCTCGATCTCGCGAAACCCGCGAGACCGGGCCAAAACCCATCCACATACACCCTTTGTTCCATATAAAAAATCTCGTTTAAAAATAATTTGATTAGAAATGTCAGTTTAATATTAAATATGTTGGTGAAGGATCTCACTTATTACCATAAATTCATATCAATGAAAAGTATTAACTTTGAATATTGAAATACATAATGTGGATTTGAGATCTATTATGAATTGTGAGTGTATATGAATATGTGTAGAAGAGATTTGACAGAAAATTAAAGACTTGTATTGAAAATATTTTGTAGAATGAAAAACTGTGTGTAACTAATAGCAAATACATCCCTATAAATAAGGTAAACAAACCAAGGGCAAAAAAGGAAAAACATAGGAAAAAGAAAACGGGAAATACAAATCACGCTAATTACAAATAACTAATCTAACGGCTACATAAAAGAAAATTGATTTGGGAATTTAGGGATTTTCTTCTTCTTCTTCCCTTTAGTTTCTTCATTTCTTTTCCTGAAATCTCCATAGAATTATCTAAACTTGATGCAAGCTTCATCTCATCTTCTAACCTTCAATAAAAAGGCCTAAATGTTTCCTTTCAATTACTAATTACGTAAATTATGTAATCAATTTTTTTATTATTGATTAGTTGTGTTCGATATTGCTATCGAATTCAATTTCTCAGGTCAATATCATTCCAATTAAAAAACTTAGAGAAAATCACATTTTTTTTCAGATCAGGGTCAAAAGATATTTTTTGATAAAACAAATGTATGATTTCCTAGATCTGAAAGGGCTCTTGTAATATACTCGGGGTTGATCTTTTATCTCATTTCTATATTATATTTTTGTTTCACACGTATAAATTTAATGATAAATATAAAAATATAAAATTGAGTGAACCCACGAAAGTGATATAAAATATGTTTTATCATACCCTGAAAAAGTTAGCTTTGAAAATTGAGATAGCATTGCAATATTGCATCATAAACACAAATTCAAAACTTTCATGTCTACTCGGTCAATTAAAAAATAATTAGAACGTATGTGACAATAATATACCTAGAGATTGTACACAAATAGTATCACAAAAGGTTATTTTTAGGCTTCATCTCTTCTAATTCATTATTTATCTTTTTGAGCCTCAATAGAGCATCTTTTATATTTAGCCTCTCCTCAGGTGAATCATTTGTGCATTCTAAAGCTAATTCTATGATTGATTTCAAGAACATCTCATTATTGGCGCCAAAATTTTCTTCATCCTCATTCAATAAATCAACATCTACTATCTCCATTAGACCATTTGGCAATGATTCAAATACCCAACTCCTCAAAGGTAATTCCCCCAAAAACATCTCATTTGTAGGTTTATGTCTTGTAAATGTTTCCATCAACAATATCCCATAGCTATAAACATCCACCGAAGTCGATACTAATCCTGCAGATCCGTATTCTACAAAATCGACATATGTGATTAGTTGAACTTCAAAAATTTGAATCACGATACAAAATAACTTCATACATGAACAAAAAATAACTCTAAGAGAATTAAACACAATACCCTTACCTGGTGCCATATATCCAATGGTGCCTAGAGTTTTCGTTTGTGCTATTCTCTGATCTTGTGTTAGAAGCTTGGAGATGCCAAAATCCCCTACATGTGCCACCATGTCTTCATCCAAAAGTATATTGCTCGGCTTTAAATCACAATGAATGATCGGCGATGAATAACCTTCATGTAGATATTCTATTGCGAATGCCACATCTATCATAATTCTCAATCTTTGAGTAAAGTTTAAGAAATTATCCGGAGAATAAAGCCATTTGTCAAGATTTCCATTAGGCATATACTCCAAAACCAAGGCCTTGAAATCAAGGTTGGCACAACTAGTTATAACCTTAACAAGATTTCTGTGGCGGATGCTACTTAATATTTGACATTCAGTGTCAAAACTCTTAAGTGCACCTTGCATGTCCAAATTAAAAACTTTAACAACAATCATTCCATTATCTAAAATTCCTTTGTATACTGAGCCAATGCTACCTCTTCCGACCAAATTTGCTTCATCAAGGTTGTTTGTGGCACGTAGAAGTTCATAATATGACATTCTATGACGTATGATGTCGAAATGAGAATTAGATTTAGGTAATAACAATGACTTTCTAGAACGATATCTTAGGTACATGATTGAAATAGTGGCTGCAAAAGCTATTGCAGCTACTGGTGGCAATATATATCTTAAAAGTCTACTCTTGTTTGAAGACTTACGATTATTCATTTTGCATACCTCGACATTGAAACGAGATGCTCCACACAAACCATTATTACTTCTGAAAAAATCGCCTGTGAAATTTCTGAAAGACCCTCCATCTGGGATTTCTCCACTGAGCTCATTAAAGGAAACATTGAAATAAACAAGGTCCGATAGTTTCTCCAAAGATTTGGGAATTTCACCAGAAAGATTGTTATGGGACAAATCTAAATATTGCAAACTTTCCAAATTATCAAAAGATTCAGGAATGCGGCCATGTAACTTGTTATTTGATAGCACTAGAGCATTTATACTCTGTAGTTGCCCCATGGCAATTGGAATTTCCCCAGAAAATTGATTTCCAGATAGATCCAACACCACCACGCTTTCCAGGTTGCCAATATCAAGAGGTAAGGAACCATCGAAGAAATTGTGAGACAAATTTATTGCTAAGATTCGCTCGAATGACCATAAAGTTGATGGAATATTGGAACTAAATGCATTTTTGGCCATATATAATTCCCGCAGCGAAACGAGGTTTCCCATACACCTTGGTAATTGTCCTGAGAATGCATTGCCCTCTAAACTAGCATAGTACAAGTTTTCCAAATTGCAAAAGCTATAGGGTATAGAGCCCCACAACTTATTGTCTTCGATACCAAACCTTTGCAAATTTCTCAATTGTCCTATTGTCGGGGGAATCATTCCCATCAACTCATTTTTCGCAAGGGCTAACGAAATCAAGCTACTCATATTACCAATTTCATCGGGGATTATACCACTAATTTTACAAGAGAAAGCGCGAAAGTTCTCTAAAGAGGTAGACAAATTGCCTATTGATTTCGGGAGCAATCCGGTTATAGGATTAACTGAAAACAATATATTTGTTAGGTATCTACACCTTGTCAGCGGAGTTATAAAATCTTGTTCGGGTGTAGATAAATCATTTGTGAACTGATTTGCTTGCAAATTTAGTGATTCAAGATTATGTAAGTTCCCGAGAGTTATAGGTATGTGCCCGCTGAAAGAATTATTTGGAAGATCAAGTATTTTGAGATTGGTGAGATTTGAGATGGAATTAGGAATCCTCCCCGTGAATCGATTAATGCCAAGAAAGAGTCTTTCCAAATTTGGAAGCCCTCTATTTACGGAAAATGGAATCGTGCCCGAAAGCTCGTTTCCTACAAGTGAAAGTACTCTCAATCTCGAGAGATTGAAAATAGATTGCGGCATTTCACCATTTAACTCATTCATTTCGAGATTCAAATATGTTAAATTGGATAGAAGTCCCATTTCTATAGGAATTTCCCCTCGTAAATTATTGTCGCTCAGGTCCAATATCGTCAAACTCGACATATTGCCAATTGAGGATGGAATAGTACCTGAAAAATGGTTGCGAGAAAAAGCGGCATATTGAAGTGAAGATAAGTTCCCAATTTCACTTGGGATATTCCCCGTGAGTTGGTTGAAGCTCAAACTTAGATTTTCGAGCATCCGACATCGTGTCAGGCCGGAAGGAATCTCACCGTAGATTCGGTTTCTGTATAGACCCAAGCGTCCGAGCTTTGTAGATTGGCTGCATATATTTTCAGGAATGAAGCCCGATATTTCATTGTATACCAAATCAATAATCACTAAAGAAGAGATATTGAAAATAGTGGCGGGTAATTCTCCTGCAAGAAATTTAAGAAAAGAGATGAGATCATATATTCGAAATGGATATCTTAACGTGATGTAATAAAATAGTGAAAAATAAGATTAAAAAAACAAAAAAAAAAAAGTGTCAAAATAAGACAACCATTCCAAATTGAGTGAAATTTGGGTTGGGGGTGGGGGAGGTGTTATTTTGGATTAGCAAAAATTCTTCTGTATTATTTTTTTTTTTAGAAAAAAACCTATTTTAAGACGGAGTACATATTTTGTTAGAAAATAATTAGAGTAAAATATAATAATACCTCATGTATTTTGCTTAATTGACCAGTACTCCCATGTGTTAGTTTTATTAGGGGATTATTGTTATTTTTTTAGGTGAACAAGGGTGTTTTCGCATTATTGGTGAAGATATAATTGTCATTTTTCTTGCAAAATGTGTACTTCAACTTATGAGATTTTTTTGCTATTAAATAATAGTACAAGGGGATTTTTGATAATTAAAATAACACATGGGAGATTTTTACTAATCATAGGGGGTTATTATTGCATTTTTACTCAAAATAATAATTGTACGCCCACTTTAAAATACGAAAACACCTCTCTTTATCTTGAAATTGGACAATAATCCCTCTTTTAACTTTAAATATTGACAATAATTAACTGTTCACTTAAAAAGTTGACAATAGACCCCTATTGACATATGAAGATATTTCAAATGGGTGCAGTGAACTAATAAAATGTTGATACAAAGTAATTTTGGCTAATAAAAAAATAGAGGGAATTTTGCTAATAAAAGTAACATGGGATTTTTGCCAATTAGATAAGGAACATGGAGTGTTTTTGCATTTAGCTCCTTCAAAATTTGTTAAGAGTAGAGAACTAGGTGGGATCTAACCGCCAAGTTGATTGAATGACATTTGCAGTATGCGAAGGCGTCGTAAATTTCCAATCTCAATTGGGATTGCGCCACTGAAACTGTTGTTACGGATGTTCAAGTACGTTAGAAATGAGAGGTCTCCGATTTCCTTTGCAACGGTGCCTTCTAAGCTCATGTTGAAAAGATTCAGGGCCGTGACTCTCGGGTGCCTCCGGCTGCAAGTGACACCAATCCATGTGCAGAATGAGGTTCCTTGTGACCAGTTTGTAGCCAAAATATTGTTCGGGTCGGTTATGTGGGCTTTGATGGCTAAAAGTGATCGCTCATCAGTAGCAATGCAAATTTGCATCTGGTAAATTAGTGCACCTAAGTATATCATAAATATCAAAGCTTGTTTTCCCATTTTCTGTGGTTTTGATAGGGAGAAAGAGATTGAAAAGCTTTTATGAAGCAAAACAGTTTTAATCAAAGATTTGAGATTGGATAATGACTTGCTAGAATAGCTAAGTTTTAATCATTTAATACGATGATGGATTGGCTAATAGATTGGATAATATTTATTTCTTCATAAATTCAAACGTCGTGTGTGTTGGGAAAATTGACTTGTCCAACAATAGTTACTTTGAACCGTTCAACACGTTGCAATGAGTTAATTAATCTCAATTTCTTGTTTTTTCTTCTGGTTTCTTCCTTAAATTTATTTTAATTTTCAATGTGTTCAACTATGAAAATGATGTATGCAATTTAACAAATACTTCATAAAATTAATTGAAAATAAATAATATATGTTGACAAGGCAACTCGATCTCAACTACTATCAATACGTATTTAGGTCCTTATTTTCCCCCTTTTTCTTCAATAGATAAGGTAGTATCATGTCCCGCTTTTCCGTTCAGTCTGCGTCCAAAAAATGGTGTCTGTCTAAAATTAGTCTTTGAGGGATGGGGAGCACATGAAATATCATTTATCTTGGTGACACATGTCCTCTTAGAATTTAACTTTAAATAATTTATTTTTTTAAAGACAAATTTATCCTTTTTAAGGAATGAATTCAAATATACCCCTTGTGTTTTGTCTAACTATAAAAAAAACTTATGTTATTTTTATTAGCAATTGTACTTTTTTTATTGACAAAGAAACTCCCTCTCAAGTCGAAATGACAATTTTACCCCACCAAACAATGCAAAAACATCCCAGTTACCTAAAAAGATTACCAATAACCTCTAGTAACTTCAAAAATTGGGAATACACCCCCTCCTCCCCATTTTTTTTTGAAAAATTTGACAAAATTCTCCATATGATTTATGAATCCCATATCAAAAAGTTGACAAAAATCTTATCCCCCACAGTTACATGCTTTGGCACTTTACCACCCATATGTACAAAATAAACACTTTACCACCTGAAAAATAAAATTAGTTGCACTTTACCCCATCAAATGATTTTATGCAATTTTTGTTTGACGAAAAATGTACATGTGCCCCTCACATGAATTTTCAAAGAATAAATTAGTCACATCACTTCTTACTTGTCCAAATACTTGACTCATGTCTTATGAACCAAAAATCTAAAGTTAAGAAGAAAAAAACTTATTTGTAAAGAGAGAGGAAAAAATTCGCGTCAGTGAAATATTTGGGCGAAAATCGATGTTGGAACTAAGTTACCCTCAAAATACACAAGTGAGACGCATAGCTGTGTTTTTTGGTGATCAGAACTGGCTTAAAATCATTTGAGGGAAAAAGTGCAACTGATTTTATACGTGTTTATTTTATACTTTTGTTTTGGGTGGTCAACTTCAAAATATGTAACTTTGAGAGGGGGTGTAAAGTGCATTTGATTACTTTCCCCTAAAAATATTTGAAATGGTCTTATAGTAATGGTCTTAATTGTCAATTCTTATAAAAAATTGATTACTTGAGAGATTTTTTTCGTATAAATTTTGATTACATGAGAGATTTTTTTGGGAAAGAGATGAAACTAATTAGAGATTTGTTGTAATTTAACATATATTTATTTTTAAACATATTAATTAAAGGGTTGGTATGTAATTTAACATATGTTTATTTTTTCTAAATGTCCGATACCACGTCATCATTGGGTATTTTGACGAAAAATTGTGGTTCAGATTTGTTGTTGACTTTTTTTAGTGGTTGTGATGGGACATCTCATATATACTTATATTCCATAAAATCTTATTTTAAAAAGACCCATGATATATCATCTCAATATTTCATTTAAAATCAGACATATTATTTGGCAATCTGATTTCTTGGAATCAAATAATATGTTTGGGTATATTTATTGAATTTTGGGAAAGGAAATATGTTCCTAAAACCTAGGAATCTTGCCATCAAAATATGGGAATATGAAATCCAACTTTTCTATGGTATTATGATTCCTTTTCTGATGAATTTGATACTAAAAATAAAAGGGACATTATTATCCATATATTATTTCTTAATTATGAATTTATGATAGTTTTCATCTTCTCTCTACGTAATTTTTTATCTCCCATAGCCATTATTTTCTTGTTTATTGCGTTCTTTCCTTCTCCAATTGCCATAACTATTCGCACAAAACCTTTTTTTTTGTGATAGTTACATTCATAGATTATTATGATATATAGTTGCAATTATATACGACCCTCCTCTAACACTGATTTCTTTTATGTTCTTTAAATTTAATTCATATTAATTACATTATATATATTTTTTAAGTAATATATTATAAATAATACTATATAATAAATGTTGCTTCTGAATGATTTATATATATTATCTGAGTGGGGTATTTTTGTGAACTTTTTGAATATGTAATTAATTCCTTGTCATTATCAAACATTTGAAAAGGATTTTGATAAACTTTCTTGGTACAATCCTAAGTGATATCCAAACATTATAATGAAATCATATTTATAGAATTCAGATTACTAGAAATCAAATACCCATAACCAGATTACATTCCCGTAAAACAAACGGGACCATAAAGTATTCCATAATGTAGCTTAAGAATTCCAAAATTGTTTGCTTTTAATATTGTTATTACTTTTAAGAAAGCGTACTGCATTAAAGATAAAATCATTTCGAGCTTGCTAATTACAAGTTTGCTTATCGCATTATGCTCTAAGTTGTATTTATTTCAAGAGGGAATTGCATTTTTCATACCAAACTTTTACCTACTTTATACATTTGGTACCAAACCTTTGAAAAAGACAAATTTAATACCAAAATTGAAGGATTTTTTTCACATTTGCTTGAGCTTTTTGGTATGTTTAAAATTATGTTCCAAAAAATTTACCTTAGCATGCTTATGTGCCCTATATCATATTTGGAAATTATTGTGACATGATTCCTTGTAGATTATGACATATGATTTAATTTTGATTAATATCCCGAAATTTTGTTAATTTTCTGCGGATTATTTATTGCGTTTCATGAACTAAAACTTATACCATTAGAAAGCTCTCGTCAAGAGCTTTCCAGCCATATAAAGAACATAAAATTTGGCCTTGTAAATTGACGGAGAAAGAAAATGTGCAAAAAGTCCTCCAATTTTGGAATTAAATGTGTATTTTTCAAAGGTTTGGTACCAAATGTATAAAGTATGTAAAATTGGTATGAAAAATGCAATTCCCTCTTTATTTCAAATACACTTTCGTCTCTATTCTTTTTGAGTTTGTATTTATCTCCTTCACCTAGTTCAAGTATTGTAGTTCTCACCTTTGTTCAGCCGGCGGTCAAATTTTACAAATAAAATTGATTAATTTTCACAATTTGGTTTTATTTTATGACAACATAGTATCAGTTGAAATTTGGAATTTTTACTTTTGCATTCTCACCGTTTGTTGTTAATTGGTATAAATATTTAATATATTGTAGTAATTCAGTGTAAATTTTTCAAAAAAATGCCTTTAAATTTTCTCGTATAGTGAGCATGTCACAAAGATTTCAACAAATTCGACAAGTCAAAAGTAGCAACATAAAAAAAAATTATGATGGGTGGGGTGGTAAATGCATAACTAAGAAAGGTTAGGGGAAAAATGCAAAAAGAATCAAAGCTAGTGGGGGGAAGTGCTTTTTCCCTAAAAGTAACTCCGTTGCTATTATATTTGGCATTGGCGACACAAAAATAAAACAAAAATTGTGATATCAGATTTTTCCTAAGACCACTAAATTCGAGTTAAACAGTTTACATGTTGACTTCGGAATTAATACTTGCTTTATCTTCATCAAAAGAAGATGCAATTATATAGCCTTAATTTTTCGAGTTAACATATTATATGTATGAAGACTTAGAGAGTGATTATTTGAAGATTCATTAACTAGTTAAGTCGCAATTGATGCTAATTAATCTTGCAAGCTCGAATATGCCTAGTGAAATTGGTACTTTGTTTTTACTAATACAATAGCTTTTACTATAGAAAAACCAAAAAAACTAATTTAAAAAAAAGTACACATATTTACTATTTCAAGAGAAAAGTGAAAGCCTCTTTTATATAAAACAATGCTGAGAATGGCAAGTAGAGCGAAGTAGACAACTATTACTATATACAAACAATAAGCTAATTCCTAATGAACTTATAGCAGCTTGTTTTCCCATTTTTGTTGAGTAATTTGAGTGAGAGAGAGAAATATATATTGAATAGGTTTTAATTTATGTAGTTGAACAGAGTTTTTATGTTGAGAAGAGACAATTAATTAAAGATGTTGATTGGTCCTGCACTCTTAAACACATGAAAAAAAAAAGTGTAGATTTTGAGTGTGGGAGAGAGAGAGATGAACAAGCATTTATACATACACTTGGAATCATACCCGAAATATTCGTGGCTATCCTCTGAGGTAACCACCATCCGCCCTGTTAGGGGTGTTTTAGGGACACTTTTACCCTACTTTAGATGGGAAATTTTTTCAGAATAGCTTAGTTAAATTTTTTTAAATAATTTAGGACAATGATAGATTGACTAATTAATAGCTTGACTTTAATCGACAGAAGCGGCGCGTCAATGGGGTGTAACTGACTTGACCGATAATAGCTAGTAGGGCACTTTACTCCCTCAAATTGTATATTCTTTGAAAAATGCACCTTATTAGGGTACAAAATGATTATTGTAATGCTAATAATATATAATTTGAAGGTACAAAGTGCCAAAAATATAATTTCAGGGTGAAAATTACAGAATTGATGTATTTCCAAAGTGTAAAGATGCTAATGACTCTAATTTCTTGATTCTCTATTCATCCTACCTTCCTTAACTTTCTTTGAATTTTCAAAGTGTTAAATTGTGGAAATCTTGGTAGTCATCATAATTGCTCTTCATAATCAAATTGAAAACGAAACATACATTTTTTTCCTAAAATATTTTTTTGAAAATTCCTAGAAAATTATTAAGTATTCACTCTTGCAAAAACTACTGCACTAAAGATTATGGAGAGAATTGCATTTTTGGTACCGCGCTTTAGGTCAGTTTCCATTTTTGGTACACCGCTTTATGTGTCCAACACATTTGGTATCACATTTTAACAAATTGTGACATATTTGGTACCGTCCTTAAAAATCATCGTTAAGTGGTGACGTGGCAATTAAATCTTATTACAAAGTTGATGACATTACTTATGTGGACTGACAATTTTACCCATAACATTTCAGGCTACCAAAATAGTACCACATGTTCAAATTTAGTGACGATTTTAGTCTTGCATTTAAGACAAAATCATTTCGAGCTTGCTTATTACAAGTTTGCTTATCGCATTATGCTCTAAGTTGTATTTATTTCAAATGCATGTAAAGGGAAAAAACACTTTCCTTCAAAGCTAGTGTTGCACTTTCGTCTCTATTCTTTTTGAGTTTGTATTTATCCCCTTCACTTTATTCAAATATTGTAGTTCCCATCTTTGTTCAGCAAGCGGTCAAATTTTACAAAAAAAATTGATTAATTTTCACAGTTTGGTTTTATTTGATGACAACATAATATCCGTTGAAAGTTTGTAATTTTCACATTCGCATTCTCGTGTTTTGTTGTTAATTAGTACAAACAGTACACATATAAACTAATTCAAGCGAAAAGTGAAAGGCTCTTTTATATGAAACAATGCTGAGAATCGCAAGTAGAGCGAAGTAGACAATTATTACTATTTACTAATCTGCCTCTGTTTTGTTGCCTTTGTATATATTACAAATAGTACACATATATACTAATACATGAAGTTCATTGGTAACTTTTTTATTCATTCAATCTGCCTTTGTTTTGTTGCTCTTGTACTCCAATTTTGATATTTTTCAGCCTAATCAAAACATCTTTTATGTTGAGTCTCTCTTCAGGCCGATCAGCTGTGCACTCTAGAGCTAACTCTATGATTAGTGTCAAGAACATTTCATGCTTGGCTCTCATATTTTCTCTATCCACATTCAATAAATTAACATCTACTATCTTCTTAATATCATTTGGTAATGATCCAAATATCCAACTCCTCAAAGTTAATTGCCCCATAAACATCTCATTGGTGGGCTTCTTTTTTGTAAATGTTTCCACCAACAATATACCATAGCTATAAACATCAACCGAAGTCGATACTAAACCTGCAGATCCATACTCTACAAATTCCACATATGTGATTAGATGAACATCAAAAAATTGTAGATCGAAACAAAATAACTTCATCTATGAAAAAACAAAACACAAAGAACAATTTTAAGAGTAGAACAGTACTCTTACCTGGTGCCATATATCCAATGGTGCCTAAAGTTTTAGTTAGCTCCATTCTTCGATCATTTGTTAGAAACTTTGCAATTCCAAAATCTCCTACACGAGCCACCATATTTTCATCCAAAAGTATATTGCTTGGCTTCAAATCACAATGAACGATTGGGGATGAATTATCTTGGTGTAGATACTCTATTGCTGATGCAACATCTATCATTATTCCTACTCTTTGAGCAATGTCTAAGAAATAATTTTGAGAATAAAGCCATTGGTCAAGGTTTCCCTTAGGCATATATTCCATTACCAATGCCTTAAAATCGAGATTCGAGCAACTAGTAATAACCTTAACGAGATTTATGTGACGAATGCTACTCAATATTTGACACTCTATATCAAAACTTTTGAGAGCACCTTGCACGTCTAAATCAAAGACCTTAACTGCAACAGTCATCCCATTAGAAAATATTCCCTTGTACACCAACCCAAGGCTACCTCTTCCGATCAAATTTAATTCGTCAAGGTTGTTTGTGGCACGAAGAAGTTCGTAATATGACACTCTCTCATGAGTGAGGCCAAGAGGCGAATCAGACGGTCGTAACAACAGTGTTGTTGCAGGGTATCTTAGAAACAAGATTACAATAATGGATGCTAAGATTATAAAAGCTATTGGCGGCAGTATATATATGATGAATATGTGTTTCCTTGAAGATTTTAGCTCAGTCGGTTTACATGCGTTGAATTTAAATCGAGAAGCTCCACACAAATCTTTGTTTCCTCTAAAAGAATTAGTTGTGAAGTTTATAAAAGGCCCTCCATTTGGAATCTCTCCACTGAGATCATTGAACGAAACGTTCAGATAACTAAGATATGCAAGCATCTCCAAAGACTTGGGAATTTCACCTGATAGATTGTTGTGTGACATATCTAAATATTCCAAAGCTTTGAACTCTTGAAAAAAATCAGGAATGGGACCTTGTAGTTTGTTATTTGATAATGCTATACGTTTTAAACTTGTAAGTTGACCAAAAGTGCTCGGAATTCTCCCAGAGAACCGATTTTCAGATAGATCCAACACTGTTAAACCTTTCAAGTTTCCAGTTTCATAAGGTAAAGAACCATTGAAGAAATTGTTAGAAAAGTTTAGAATTTGGATGCGCTCATTGGACCATAAAGATGATGGAAGGCTGGAACTGAATTCATTATTGGTGAGATACAATTCTTGCAACGAAAGAAGATTTCCTATACAAATAGGTAATTGTCCAGAGAGTCTATTACCACTCAATCGTGCTTCATACATGTTTCTCAAATTGCAAAAAATGTTTGGGATAGAGCCCTGCAACCTATTTCCACTTAAATCTAACCTTTGTAAACTTTCCAACTTTCCCAATGTCGGGGGAATAATTCCATTCAACTCATTATCTCCAAGGCTGAGCCAAATCAAGTTACTTAGGTTACCAATTTCATTGGGGATTATACCGCTAAACCTACAAGAAAAAGCAATGAAGATCTCCAACGATGTAGACAAATTGCCCGAGCCTATTGATTTTGGGATAAATCCGGTTATAGAATTATATGCGATCGACAAAAACTTAAGATATCTGCAGTTTGTCAATGATGTAAGAAAGTCTTGGTCACTTACAGACAGGTCATTTGCAAACTGATTTTCTAGGAAGCTGAGAAATTTAAGATTTTGCAAGTTTCCCAAGAGTTATAGGTATGTTCCCACTAAAATAGTTTGCAGAAAGATCGAGTCCATTGAGGTTTGAGAGATTTGTGATGGAATAAGGAATCCTCCCACTAAATCAATTAAAGCCAAGATGAAGTTTTTCCAAATTTTGAAGGCCCCTATTTATGGAAAACGGAATCGTGCCTGAGAGCTCATTACCTGTAAGCGAAAGTATTTTCAATCTCGAGAGATTAAAAATAGATTGAGGCATTTTTACCATTTAGCTCATTAATTCCAAGATTCAAAACCGCTAAATTGGATAGAAGTCCCATTTCTGTAGGAATATTCCCTTGAAAATTGTTTTCACTCAATTCCAGTACTATCAAATTCGACAAGTTGCCAATTAATGGTGGAATAGTACCTGTAAAATTGTTACTACTCAAAGATAGAGTTTCAAGCATGCGGCAAAGTGTTAGACTGGAGGGAATATTTCCATATATTCGATTTGTGTTAAGACCTAGAATTTGAAGCTTCGCGGATTGGGTGCATATAACATTGGGAATGTTGCCCGATATTCCATTGTCTATCAAATCAATAATAAGTAGAGAAGAGATGTTGAAAATTGTGGAAGGCAATTCTCCTCAAATTAATTAATTAAGAAAAGTAGTGATCATATAAGAATATATATAAAAATCAAGTAGAATAATGCAACAATGTTAGAACGAACACTTTCACTCTATTTTCCATGGTAAAATATATAATTAATAAGTAGAAATGTGAATTCTGCATGAAAAATCCCTTCTACAGAACTCCTTCCTTGTACACTTGCCAAAACATCCATTAGTAACTAACCTAGTTACATTGTATGTGAATTTCCGATTTTCTCCTAACGGGAAATGCATAAAACCCCTCTGTAATATGCATCAAGCAAAATCTGTGTGAAACTATCCTATTTATTTCTTTGTTTATTTTGTTGCCTAAAATTCTCACCGCTTTACTTTTTGTTGAATGAAAATCCCCCTCTATCTATAATTTTTAGAAGAATTACTCAAGTTACCCTCAAGGATTGTGTACCACCCTTTATATTTGAGAAATTATCCAAATTGTGTGTAAGGTATTGAATTCATTATAATTACCCTTTACAATATTTAATTTCATTAAAAAAAAAACAATAATAACCATGTTTACCATATGTAAAGTGACAAGCCACAAGAGTAGTAAACTTAGTTCACCCGTTTTTCCATCGAATTTGTCCTCTCTCTCTTTGACCGTTTTAAATCATATTTATTTTCACAAGTTTCACTTTTTTTTTCATATTAAATATTTGTATTGATGACTTTGACATGCATCGTCAGAAGTAACTCACATTAAATTTCAGATGACTTTGGGTGATTCTCACTAATTTTCAAAGAGTAAAATACTTTTAAATTTAAGCCCATACGTGCACGTAGCACGTGAGACTCACGCTTGAAATTTTTTGGATGGAAGGGATTTGTGCAACAGCAAAAAAATAAAACATACGAGGATTTTATGAAGAAAAATGAGGGGAATTTCATGCATATATTTTTGCTATCATTAAAAGAGGTTATTTTAAGATGATATGATGAAGAGACATACCTGACAATTTATTTGAACCTAAATAGAGTATCTGAAGCTGCGACAAGTTTCCCATCTGCATTGGAATGGCACCACTGAAACTGTTGTAGGACAAATAAAGGTTCTTGAGCTGTGAACAAGCAGATAAACTTGTTGGAATATCTCCACTTAGTTGATTATATGAAAGGTATAAGCCTTCTAGATTTGATAACTGGTAGCACATATCATTAGGTAGAGTCCCAGAAAGCTGGTTTCCCATAAAATTTATTGTCTGCAAAGAGGAAATGTTGAATATGCTCCATGGAATAGCACCAATCAGATGATTATATTGAATACTTAAGAATTCAAGATTGGTTAAGAGTCCAAAGCTAAGTGGGATCTCACCACTAAGTTGATTATATGACATTCGTACCCTGCGAAGGCGTCGCAAGTTTCCAATTTCGTCAGGGATGACGCCGGTGAAACTATTGTTACGAATGTCTAAGTATGTTAGGAACGAGAGATTTCCAATTTGTTTTGCTATGGTTCCTTGTAAGCTCATGTTGAAAAGATCCAACTCGGTGACTCTGAGGTGCTTTCGGCTACACGTGATGCCAATCCAGGTACAAAAATCCGTTCCTACTGACCAGTTGGAAGCCAAAATGTTGTTCGGGTCGGAAGTAATTATGTGGGATTTGATGGCCAGAAGTGAACCCTCATCACCAGTGGAGCTGCTATTAAGACGAGATGTTGCATCAACAGCCACGCAGATTTCCATCCAGTAGAAGCTTAAAATAAGAAAAATAATAGCAGCTTGTTTTCCCATTTTTGTTGAGTAATTTGAGTGAGAGAGAGAAACATATATTGAACAGGTTATAATGAGAAACATATATTGAACAGGTTATAATGTATGTAGCTGAACAGAGTTATTATGTTGAGAAGAGACTACTACTTGTCCAAGTTGTGGAAGAAATTTCAGCTAGAGACAATTATTTAAGATGTTGATTGGTCCTGCACTCTTAAACACACGAATAGCTAGTAGGGCAAAGATGGACTAATAAATAGCTTGACTTTAATCGACAAACGCCGTGCATCAATGGGGTGTAACTAACTTGACCGACAATAGCTAGTAGGGTACTTTACTCCCTCAAATTGTATATTCTTGGAAAAATGCTAAGAATATATAATTTGAGGGTAGAAAGTGCCAAAAATATAATTTCAGGGTGAAAATTACCGAATTGATGTATTTCCAAAGTGTAAAAATGCTAATGACTCTAATTTATTGAGTCTATATTCATTTTACCTTCCTTAACTTTCTTTGAATTTTCAAAGTGTTAAATTGTGCAAATCTTGTTAGTCATCATAATTGCTCTTCATAATCAAATTGAAAACGAAACATACATTTTTTTCCTAAAATATTTTTTTGAAAATTCCTAGAAAATTATTAAGTATTCACTCTTGCAAAAACTACTGCACTAAAGATTACGGAGAGAATTGCACTTTTGGTATCGCACTTTAGGTCAGTTCTCACTTTTGGTACAACGCTTTATGTGTCCACCACGTTTTAACAAATTGTGACACATTTGGTACCGCCATTAAAAATCATCGTTAAATGGTGATGTGACAGTTAAATCTTATTGCAAAGTTGATGCCATTACTTATATTGGCTGACAATTTTACCCCATAACATTTCAGTCTACCAAAATAGCACCACATCTCCAAATTTAGTGACGATTTTAGTCCACATTATTGCCAAATTACAAAATTGACTCGAATAAGAACACGTGCGGACCAATTTGAAGATTTTACTTATTATATTTAAATAATTAATTTGATTTATAAACAATATTTATAAATTAAATAATACTTTAACATAAATCTAAAATAAAAAATAAGAAAGCATATTCTTTTCAAATCTAAGATTTATATAATAGTATTAATCTATTTAATATTTATTAAGATAATAAATTATATAATTAAAAATTAAAAAAAATAACTAAAAACCTACCCACCCCCCACCCCATCCCTATAACCACTCCCCGCCCCAATTCCCAGGCTGTTGGCGGTCTGGGGTCGGGTGGGTGGGTTTTTAGTTTTTCTTTTAAATTATAATTATTTATAATTTATTATTTTAGTAAATATTAAATAGTTTTTAATTATATAATTTATTATTTTAATAAATATTAATAGATTAATACTATTATATAAATCTTAGATTTGAAAAGAATATTTTTTTCCAGATTTATATTAATCTATTAATATTATTTATAACATTAAATTAATTATGTAAATATTATAAGTAAAATTTCAAAATTGGTCTGGACGTGGTCTTATTCGAGTCAATTTTTAAATTTGGCAACAATGTGGACTAAAATCGTCAGTAAATTTGAAAATGTGGGGCTATTTTTGTAGCCTGAAATGTTATGAGGTAAAATTGTCAGTCAACATAAGTATTAACATTAACTTTGCAATAAGACTTAACTGCTACGTCACCACTTAACGGTGATTTTTAACGACGGCACTCAATGTATCACAATTTATTAAAATGTGGTACCAAATGTGTTGGACACATAAAGCGGCGTACCAAAATATTACTATGCATTATTATTAATTTAGTAGTACCTATGCGATATTATTAATTTTATGCCTTTTTAATAGTACCTTTAAATTCTTAAAGCAAAGAATCCGTGTGAATAATGACTCATTGTCTCGTTTAATTTAATATGTAGTCAGATCATAGGGAATAAAGCCCCTTTTGTAGAGTTACCTAGTATAAGTATAATTCAATAAGGAAAATTTTATTTTACACGTAATATAGTTCTCTTTGATTAAGGAAATGTAAATATATGTTCTTAAAAGGAATTTTGAATTTTCTTCTTCAACTTTTCTTCATAAAGTTTTATAAAAAAATGGGGTTTTATTCGCAAAGCGGGTGAATTACTCGACAACATTATTAAAAGGTACTTCTTTGAAACTTTCACGAATATTTAAATTTATTCTTAATTTTATTATTTTGATAAATTTATATTATGTTTATAACGACTTGCTTGATTCTTGTTTGTTTGAATGTCTTGAGTATTATATGAGTAATTTACCTAGATGTTTTTAAGAAATAATTATAAGCATCAGGTTCTTGATTTTTTATCTTTAGTTCATTTAAAAAATCTATTCAATAACATATATTTCTTTTACAAATAGGTTTACCATGAGTAGAAGAGAATTGATTTTTGAGAGAATTGCAATTGTGGTACCAAACTATATACTGATTCTCACTTGTGGTACCATAAAAATCGAGGCCGACACATTTGGTACCACAATTTAAGAAATTGAATCACTTTTGGTACCACCGTTAAAAATGGACGTTAATTGATGATGTGGCAGTTAAGTGTTATTGCAAAATTGATACAATTACTTATATTGACTGACAATTCTACCCCATAACATTTTAGGTTGTCAAAATAACCCCACATCTTCAAATTTAGTCCACATTGTTGCTCAATTTCAAAATTGACTTGAATAAACCACGTGCGAACCAATTTGGAGATTTTACTTATGATATTTACATATTTATTTAACTAATTTAGTTTTATAAATAATATTAACAGACCAAATAATGCTTTAATATAAATCCGACAAAATATTAAAAATAAAACATATTTTTTTAAAATCTAAAATTTATATAATAATATTAATATATTTAATATTTATTAAAAAAATAAAGTAAAATATTATTAACAAAATAATTATAATTAAAAAAAAACTAAAACCCGTCCCTACCCCCTACCCCCAACCCCATCCCCCCGTAACCCCCCCCCCCCCCCCCCCCCCCCCCACCAACCAAGATCCCAGGCCGGCCTGGGATCGTCCGTCCCAGGCCGCGGACGGCCTGGGATCGTGGTTAGGGGGAGGTGGGTTTACGGGGGGGATGGGGTTGGGTGGGGGTGGGGGGGTAGGGATGGGGATGGGGTTTTAGTTTTTAGTTTTTTTTTTTGAATTTTAATTATTTTGTTAATAATATATAACTTTATCTTTTTAATAAATATTAAATATATTAATATTATATATATAAATTTTAGATTTTACAAAAATATTTTTTTATTTTTTAATATTTTGTTGAATTTATATTAAAGTATTATTTGGTCTGTTAATATTATTTATAAAATTAAATTAGTTAAATAAATATGTAAATATAATAAGTAAAATCTCCAAATTAGTTCGCACGTGTCTTATTTGAGTCAATTTTGAAATTGGGCAACAATGTGGACTAAATTTGTCAGTAAATTTGAAGGTGTGGAGTTATTTTGATAACCTGAAATGTTTTGGGGTAGAATTGTCAGTCAACATAAACAATGGTATCAATTTTGCAATAACACTTAACTGCCACGTCATCAATTAACGTCCATATTTAACGGTGGTACCAAAAGTGATTCAATTTCTTAAATTGTGGTACCAAATGTGTCGGCCTCAATTTTTATGGTACCACAAGTGAGAATCGGTATATAGTTTGGTACCACAATTGCAATTCTCTCATTGATTTTTACTTCAAAAAGTCTTTACCTCAAGATGCTAGTTCTTCTAATCTCAAGGTTTCTGCAAGTAATTGTGACCTAAATCTAGGAAAATTATTTGTTATATATTTCGCAATAGATTCTCGATTATCTTATTGGATTAGATGCATTATTTAATCACTATTATTTCATGAATAGTATATCTTCTCAATATTTCATTTAAAACCATTCTAGTCATTTATTCTAATTTTTAGAAAGAATTGCATTAAAGATAAAATCATTTCAAGTTTGCTTATTACAAGTATCAGTTGAAATTTGTAATTTTCACTTTTGCACACTCGCCATTTGTTGTTAATTAGAATAAATAACTCAGTGTAATTTATAATTATGAAAAGAAAAAAGAAAAAAAACTTGCCTTTAAATTACTCATGATGTAGTGAGCATATCACAAAGATTTCAACAAATTCGACGGTCCAAAGGTAGCAACATAAAAAAATTATGATAGGTGGGGTGGTAAATGCATAACTAAAAAAGGTTAGGGGGAAAATGCAAAAAGACTCAAAGCTATTGGGGGAAAATTCTTTTTCCCTAAAGTAACTCCATTGCTATTATATATAACCTTAATTATTCGAGTTAACATATTACATGTATGAAGACTTAGAGATTGATTATTTGAAAACATCCTATTCATATAGGGGCCGTTTGGTAGGATGTATGTGATTAAGGTGGATTAGATCAGAGCTGGATTGAAAGTCATATTAAAAATACGTTTGGTAGATTTGATTGAGTCATATTACATTAAAGTAATAAACTGTAATATGTTTGGGGAAATTATGAGTTTAAGCATATATTAATATATTTTCACTACTTAATTGAACATATTATGTTAGTTAAGATACATCAATTCATCGAAGTCATTTGTATAATTCGTATAAGAGTAAGAATTGATTTTTATTTTGAATGCCTCCATGTTAATTGTAAATTGATATAGATTTTAGTTTGTGATTTATTTATGCAGATGTGTTTCCATTTTCAGAGATTTTAGAAGAATTTATGATATTTAATGATATGTTAAAATAGGTAATATGTAAATTTGAGGTTATAAGTGATATTTCATCGAATCCATATTCACCCGGATTAACTAATCCACCCATGCTTGGGTGGATTATAATCTAGTCTTAATACCGGGTCATAAGGATTCAATCCATTTGACCCGGTATTAGAGCATTGCCACCAAACGTTGTATTATCCCATATTGACACATATAATATGACATAATACCCCCTATTAGGTCCTACCAAACGACCCCTATAGTATAGGGTAAACATTACTTATGATCTTCCTTATCATTAATATTTTATAGAGTCGTCTCTTTAAATTTTTTTTTTCCCCACATTAGTCCTACTAAGAGTTATTTGTCACTTTGGTCTTTTTCAGGTTGAGCATGGCGGATCCGATGTCACGTGAAATGCAATATAGGTTTTATTGGGGACTGAAGTGTAATATTATCGCAACGAATGGACAAATTTATCCTCACGTGCATATCACTGGATATCGGAACCTCCTTGTTCAGCCTGAAAAATGGCCAAAGTGAAACAAATAACTCTTAGTAGAGACTAACGTGGGAAAAAAAACTTAAGAGGGACTACTCTTTAAAGAGCAATGTTTTCAGAACCGAACCGGACAGTGAATTGGTGAGCCGACTGGCCACTGGTTTTACTGGTCGGATCGCTGGTCGGACCGAATGATGACATAATAATATAATAATATATTTAATTTTAAAGTATATGTAATATGCATAAAATTTAAACATTATCCTACTGTTAATTGAAAATATACAAAATCTTAGAATATATTTAAATTAAATCATATAATATTTATCTAACTTATATCTTAACGATAATATATGATACTAATTTGTAAGCTCATATAAATATAATATGACTATATTTCTTTATAAAAAATTAAAAGTGTAAGTTAAAAATACAACAAACTAAGAGATTAATACATTTTAAAATATGATTATGTATAAAGTCTAATATTCAAAATCAAACTTGCATAATATATCGATTTGACTTTCAAAATTTGACACTCTTTATTCTAAAAATAATATTGGAAAGAAATATCTTATAGAACAAATTTTAATAAAAAAATTATTATTTGAGTATTAATCTTTATTTTGATAATGTGTAAAATGTTAATTTGAGTAAATTATCATAATCTAATTTATAAATAAATTTGGCTACAATCTTTCTATAATTTATAAATTTTTGTACTAATAGCTCAACAAAAATGATGTAGCTCAAATGGTAAGGAAGTTATGTTTCATGCAAGAGGTTAGGTGTTTAAATTCCACATTGTATAAGAATTTTTAGTTTATTTATAATATTAAAAAAAATTAAAAATTCGAAAAAAAAAAAGAGAGAAATTCAAAATCGAGTTGAACCGGTTCAAACCGGTTCGCCGGTTCACCGGTTTTGGACCGGTTCAACCAGGTTCAGTCCGGTTTTTTAGACAAGCGGTCGGACCGGCCCGATTTTAATAACATTAGTAAAGAGTTAATGACAAGGAGGACCTTAATGGTGTTTACTCAATAATAAAAATTATCAATTTTTCTTCACATATATGTACTTTGTCTACATCAATAAAAGATACAAATACAACTAACAAGAAAAAACTCATCTTCATATGCATCTCTTATAAGAAAAATATACAGGGTGAAGTAATGAAGGCGCTATATCAAATTAAATAACACCTTTAGATTCTTAAATCTCACATTGCACTTTTGAAAGACATCCGAATTATTCACGTGCTAAAAGAAGGAAATAATCGAGTTGTTCATTAACTAGCTAAGTCGCAATTGAAGCTAATCTTGCAAGCTCGAATATGACTAGTGAAATTGGTAATTTATTTTTATGAATACAATCGCTTTAACTAGGGGAAAAAAAACTAATTTCACAAACACTTAACATATATATATATATATATATATATATATATATAAATATGACTAGTGAAATTGGTAATTTATTTTTATGAATACAATCGCTTTAACTAGGGGAAAAAAAACTAATTTCACAAACACTTAACATATATATATATATATATATATATATATATATATACTAATTCAAACGAAAAGTGAAAGCCTCTTATATATAAAACAATGCTGAGAATCGAAAGTAGCGCGAAGTACACAATTATTACTATTTACTAATCTGCCTCTGTTTTGTTGCCTTTGTATATTTCACAAACATTACACATATATACTAATACATGAAGTTCATTGATAACTTTTTTATTCATTCAATGTACTTCTGTTTTGTTGCTCTTGTACTCTAATTTTGATCTTTTTTAGCCTAACCAAAACATCATTTATGTTGAGTCTCTCTTCAGGCGAATTAACTGTGCATTCTAGAGCTAACTCTAAGATTAGTGTCAAGAGCATCTCATGCTTGACTCTAATATTTTCTCTATCCACATTCAATAAATCAAAATCTACAATCTTCGCAATACCATTTGGTAATGATCCAAATACCCAACTTCTCAAAGTCAATTGTCCCAGAAACATCTCATCTGTGGGCTTCTTTCTTGTAAATGTTTCCATCAACAATATACCGTAGCTATAAACATCCACCGAAGTCGATACTAATCCTTCAGATCCATACTCTACAAATACCAAATATGTGATTAGATGAACTTCAAGAAATTGTAGATCGAAACAAAATAACTTTAAGAGTAGAACGGTACTCTTACCTGGTGCCATATATCCAATGGTGCCTAAAGTTTTTGTCAGCTCCATTCTTCGATCATTTGTTAGAAACTTTGCAATTCCAAAATCTCCTACACGCGCCACCATATTTTCATCCAAAAGTATATTGGTTGGCTTCAAATTACAATGAATGATTGGTGATGAATTATCTTGGTGTAGATACTTTATTGCTGATGCAACATCTATCATTATTCCTAATCTTTGAGCAATGTTTAAGAAATAATTTTGAGAATAAAGCCATTGGTCAAGGTTTCCCTTAGGCATATATTCCATTACCAATGCCTTAAAATCAAGATTCGAGCAACTAGTAATAATCTTAACGAGATTTATGTGACGAATGCTACTCAATATTTGACACTCTATATCAAAACTTTTGAGAGCACCTTGCACGTCTAAATCAAAGACCTTAACTGCAACAGTCATCCCATTAGAAAATATTCCCTTGTACACCAACCCAAGGCTACCTCTTCCGATCAAATTTACTTCGTCAAGGTTGTTTGTGGCACGAAGAAGTTCGTAATATGACACTCTCTCATGAGTGAGGCCAAGAGGCGAATCAGACGGTGGTAACATCAGTGTTGTAGCAGGGTATCTTAGAAACAAGATTACAATAATGGATGCAAAGATTATAAAAGCTATTGGCGGCAGTATATATCTGATGAATATGTGTTTCCTTGAAGATTTTAGCTCAGTCGGTTTACATGCGTTGAATTTAAATCGAGAAGCTCCACACAAATCTTTGTTTCCTCTAAAAGAATTAGTTGTGAAGTTTATAAAAGGCCCTCCATTTGGAATCTCTCCATTGAGATCATTGAACGAAACGTTCAGATAACTAAGATATGCAAGCATCTCCAAAGACTTGGGAATTTCACCTGATAGATTGTTGTGTGACATATCTAAATATTCCAAAGCTTTGAACTTATTAAAAAATCAGGAATGGGACCTTGTAGTTTGTTATTTGATAATGCTATACGTTTTAAACTTGTAAGTTGACCAAAAGTGCTCGGAATTCTCCCAGAGAACCGATTTTCAGATAGATCCAACACTGTTAAACCTTTCAAGTTTCCAGTTTCATAAGGTAAAGAACCATTGAAGAAATTGTTAGAAAAGTTTAGAATTTGGATGCGCTCATTGGACCATAAAGATGATGGAAGGCTGGAACTGAATTCATTATTGGTGAGATACAATTCTTGCAATGAAAGAAGGTTTCCTATACAAATAGGTAATTGTCCAGAGATTCTATTACCACTCAATCGTGCTTCATACATGTTTCTCAAATTGCAAAAAATGTTTGGGATGGAGCCCTGCAATCTATTTCCACTTAAATCTAACCTTTGTAAACTTTCCAACTTTCCCAATGTTGGGGGAATATTTCCATTCAACTCATTATCTCCAAGGGCGAGCCAAATCAAGTTACTTAGGTTACCAATTTCATTGGGGATTGTGCCGCTAATCCTACAAGATAAAGCAATGAAGATCTCCAACGATGTAGATAAATTGCCCGAGCCTATTGATTTTGGGAGCAATCCGGTTATAGAATTATCCGAGATCAACAAATGCTTAAGATATCGACAGTTTGCCAATGAAGTAAGAAAATCTTGTTCATTTACAGACAAGTCATTTGCTAACTGATTTGTTTCAAAGTTGAGAAATTTAAGATTTTGTAAGTTTCCAAGGGATATAGGTATATTCCCACTGAAATAGTTGTCAGAAAGATCGAGTACATTGAGGTTGGAGAGATTTGAGATGGAATAAGGAATCCGCCCACTAAATCGATTAGTGTTCAGCAAAAGTCTTTCCAAATTTGGAAGCCTCCTATTTATGGAAAATGGAATCATGCCTGAGAGATCATTAACTACAAGCGAAAGTGTTTCCAATCTGGAGAGATTGAAAATAGATTGAGGCATTTCACCATTTAGCTCATTCATTTCAAGATTCAAAAATGTTAAATTGGCTAGAAGTCCCATTTCGATAGGAATTTTCCCTTGTAAATTATTGTCACCCAGGTACAAAAATGTCAAACTCGACATATTGCCAATTGAGGGTGGAATAGTACCAGTAAAACTGTTACGGCCTAAATAAACCAATTGAAGAGAAGATAAGTTCCAAATTTCACCTGGAATATTTCCTGTGAGTTCGTTGAAGCTCAGAGATAGAGTTTCAAGCATGCGGCAACGTGTTAGACTAGAGGGAATATTTCCATATATTCGATTTTTGCCAAGACCTAGTCTTTGAAGCTTCGCGGATTGGGTGCATATAACATCAGGAATGTTGCCCGATATTCCATTGTCTACCAAATCAATAACAAGTAAAGAAGAGATGTTGAAAATTGTGGAAGGTAATTCTCCTGAAATTAATTAATTAAGAAAAGTAGTGATTAGATAAGATTATAAATAAAAATCAAGTTGAATAATGTAAAAATGTTAGAACGAACACTTTCACTCTATTTTCTATGGTAAAATATAATCAGAAATTAAAAAATGGTTGTGTTAACCAAATCTGCACAAAAAATTCCTCTGTTATATTTATACAGAACTCCTTCCTTGTACACTTGCCACATAATCCATTAAGCAAAATCTGTGTGAAAAAACTATTTATTTCTTTGTTTATTTTGTTGCCTAAAATTCTCTTTGCTTAATATAATAATATTTGTTGAATGAAAATCCCCATCTATCTATAATGTTTTGGGAGAATTAGTCAAGTTACCCCAAGGTTTGTGTAATTACGCTAATCACCCTCCATATTTAAGAAATTATTCAAATTGTCTCTAAGGTATTGAATTCATTATAGTTACCCCTTACCACGTTAATTTAAAAAAAAAAAAAAAACAAATTCAGATGATTTCAAGAGACTTGCCTGTTATTTTATTTGACCCTAAAGCGAGTAGTTGAAGCTGCGATAAGTTTCCCATATGCATCGGGATGGCACCGGTGAAATTGTTGTACGACAGAGAAAGCGTGTTGAGTTGTGAACAAGCAGATAAACTTGTTGGGATATTTCCACTTAAATGATTTTCTGAAATATATAAGCCTTCTAGTTTTGATAACTGGAAGCACATATCATCAGGCAGAGTCCCAGAAAGCTGGTTGTACGTAAACGCTATCGTTTGCAAGGAGGAAATGTTGAATATGCTCCATGGAATAGCACCGGTCAGATGATTTTCTTCTAGAGTTAGGAATTCAAGAACTGTTAAGAATCCAAAACTCAATGGGATCTCGCCACTAAGCTGATTATATGACATTTGTACCCAACGAAGGCGTCGCAAGTTTCCAATTTCGTCAGGGATGACGCCGGTGAAGCCATTGTTACGAATGTCTAAGTATGTTAGGAACGAGAGATTTCCAATTTGTTTTCCTATGGTTCCTTGTAAGCTCATGTTGAAAAGATCCAACTCGGTGACTCTGAGGTGCTTTCGGCTACACGTGATGCCAATCCAGGTACAAAAATCGGTTCCTACTGACCAGTTGGATGCCAAAGTGTTGTTGGGGTCGGAAGTAATTATGTGGGATTTGATGGCTAGAAGTGAACCCTCATCACCAGTGGAGCTGCTATTGAGATGAGATTTTCCTTCAGCAGCCACGCAGATTTCCATCCAGTAGAAGCTTAAAATAAGAAAAATAATAGCAGCTTGTTTTCCCATTTTTGTTGAGTAATTTGAGTGAGAGAGAAATATATATTGAACAGGTTTTAATTTATGTAGCTGAACAGAGTTATTATATATGTTGAGAAGAGACTATGTATACTACTTGTCCAAGTTGTGGAAGAAAAAAACAATGTGTAGATTTTGAGTGTGGGAGAGAGAGATGAACAAGCATTTAAACATACAGTTGGGATCATACCCTACTTCACATGGGAACATTTGCCAGAATAGCTTAGTTAATTTTTTTTAAATAATTTAGGACAATGATAGATTGACTAATTGGCCAAGTGGTAGTGGCTTGCGACCCCCCAGAGGCGAGACTCAAGTTCGAATCCTACTGGAGACATTATGGGGAGGACCTATACCCTTTGCACTCTTCGGTCCGAGTTTTAAATACACAGTAAAAAAAAAAAAATAGATTGACTTTAATAGACAAACACCTTGCGTTAATTGCACCCTACTAGGATACAAAATGACTATTGTAATGCTAAGAATATATAACTTGAGGGTATAAAATGCCAAAAATATAATTTCAGGGTGAAAATTACCGAATTGATAAATTAAAAGTGTCCAAAGTTCTGAAATTATGTATGAAATGTATTTTTTGAAAAATTTTGTTATGAAAAGTGTCGAGTTGATAAATGTTTAATATGAAAGTGTTTTTCCCTCATATATAATTTGAGGGTACAAAGTGCCAAAAATATAATTTCAGAGTGAAAATTACTGAATTAATGTATTTCCAAAGTGTAAAATTGCTAATGACTCTAATTTCTTGATTCTCTATTCATTCTACCTTCCTTAACTTTCTTTGAATTTTCTTCAAAGTGTTAAATTGTGGAAATCTTGTTAGTCATCATAATTGCACTTTATAATCAAGTTGAAAACGAAACATACATTTTTTTCCTAAAATATTTATTGAAAATTCCTAAAAAATTATTAAGTATTCACTCTTGCAAAAACTACTGCACTAAAGATTACGGAGAGAATTGCACTTTTGGACTTTTGATACCGCGCTTTAGGTCAGTTCCCACTTTTGATACACCGCTTTATATGTCCAACACATTTGGTACCACATTTTAACAAATTGTGACACATGTGGTACCGCCGTAAAAAATCATCGTTAAGTGGTGTCGTGGCAGTTAAATTTTATTGGAAAGTTGGTACCATTATTTATGTTGACTGCCAATTTTACTCCATAACATTTCAGGCTACCAAAATAGCACCACATTTCCAAATTTAGTGACGATTTTAGTCCACATAGTTGCCAAAACATGCAGACCAATTTGAAAATTTTACTTAATATAAGTAAATAATTAATTTGATTTATAAACAATATTTATAAATTAAATTATACTTTTACATTAATCTAAAAAAAATTAAGAAAACATATTCTTTTCAAATCTAAGATTTATATAATAGTATTAATCTATTTAATATTTATTAAGATAATAAATTATATAATTAAAAATTATTTAATATTTATTAAAATAATAAATATAATTAAAAAAAACTAAAAACTAAGTCGCAATTGATGCTAATCTTGTGACCTCGAATATGACTAGTGAAATTGGTACTTGATTTTTATTAATACAATCGCTTTTACTAAAGGAAAAAAAAAATCTAATTTCACAAACAGTACACATATATACTAGTTCAAGCGAAAAGTGAAAGCATCTTTTATTTAAAACAATGCTGAGAATCGAAAGTTGAGCGAAGTAAACAATTATTATTATTTACTAATGAGGATTACATGAAGTTCATTGGTAACTTTTTTAATCATTCAACCTGCCTCTGTTTTGTTGCTCTTGTACTCCAATTTTAATCTTTTTCAGTCTAATCAAAACATCTTTTATGTTGAGTCTCTCTTCAGGCGTATCAACCGTGCACTCTATGATTAGTGTCAAGAGCATCTCATGCTTGGCTTTAATATTTTCTCTATCCACATTAAATAAATCAACATCTACAATCTTCTCAATACCATTTGGCAATGATCCAAATACCCAACTCCTCAAAGTTAATTGCCCTAAAAACATCTCATCCGTGGGCTTCTTTCTTGTAAATGTTTCCATCAACAATATACCATAGCTATAAACATCCACCGAAGTCGATACTAATCCTGCATATCCATACTCTACAAATTCCAAATAGGTGATTAGATGAACTTCGAGAAATTGTAGATCGAAACAAAATAACTTGATTTATGAAAAAACAAAAAACAAAGAACAATTTTAAGAATAGAACGGTACTCCTACCTGGTGCCATATATCCAATGGTGCCTAATGTTTTTGTCATCTCCATTCTTCAATCATTTGTTAAAAGCATTGCGATTCCAAAATCTCCTACAGGGGCCACCATATCTTCATCCAAAAGTATATTGCTTGGCTTCAAATCACAATGAACGATCGGTGATGAATAACCTTGATGTAGATACTCTATTGCTGATGCAACATCTATCATTATTCCTAATCTTTGAGCAATGCTTAAGAAATAATTTGGAGAATAAAGCCATTGGTTAAGGTTTCCGTTATGCATATATTCCAGAACCAATGCCTTCAAATCAAGATTCGAGCAACTAGTGATAACCTTAACGAGATTTATGTGACGAATGCTCCTCAATATTTGATACTTTATATCAAAACTTTTGAGTGCACCTTGCACGTCCAAATCGAACACCTTAACTGCAACAGTTGTCCCATTAGAAAATATTCCCTTGTATACCGACCCAAGACTACCTCTCCCGATCAAATTCACTTGGTCAAGGTTGTTTGTGGCACGAAGAAGTTCATAATATGACACCCTCTCGTGAGCGAGGCCAAGAGGCGAATTAAACGGTGGTGATAACTGTGAATTTCTAGCACGATGTCTTAGCAACAAGATTACAATTATGGATGCAAATATTATAAAAGCTATTGGTGGCATTATATATCTTATGTATATGTTTTTCCTTGAAGATTTGAGCTTACTCGGTTTACATGCATTGATTTTAAATCGAGAATCTCCACACAAACCCTTTGTTTCCTCTAAAACAATCAATTGTGAAGTTTATAAAAGGCCCACCATTTGAGATCTCTCCACTGATATCATTGAACGAAACATTGAAATAACTAAGATCTGTAAGCGTCTCCAAAGACTTGAGAATTTCACCATAAAAATTGTTATGGGACAGATCTAAATACTCCAAACCTTTCAAATTATCAAAAAAATCACGGATTGGACCTTGTAACTTGTTATTTGATAATGCTAAACTATTTAGACTTTGATGTTGGCCAAAAGTGATTGGAATTTCCCTAGAGAACTGATTTCCAGATAGATTCAATACTATCAAACCTTTCAACTTTCCAGTTTCATGAGGTAAAGGACCGTCAAAGAAATTGTTAGTAAATTCTATAACTTGGATGTGCTCATTAGACCAAAAAGTCGATGGAATTTTGGAACTAAGTGCATTATTATCTAGATATAATTCTCGCAACGAGAGAAGGTTTCCTAAACAAGTAGGTAATTGTCTGGAGATTCTATTGTCACTCAATTATGCTTGATACATGTTTCTCAAATTGCAAAAACTATTTGGGATTGAGCCCTACAACTTATTTCCACTTAAATCGAACCTCTGTAAATTTTCCAACTTTCCCAATGTCTCGGGAATAATTCCATTCAACTCATTGTCTCCAAGGGCGAACCAAATCAAGTTACTCAGGTTACCAATTTCATTGGTGATTGTGCCGCTAATCCTACAGGATGAAGCAACAAAGCTCTCCAAAGATGTAGACAAATTGCCTGAGCTTATTGATTTTGGGAGCAATCCAGTTATAGAATTATTAGCGATCGACAAATCCTTAATATATCTACAGGTTGCCAATGAATTAAGAAAATCTTGTTCAATTACAGAAAGGTCATTTGTGAACTGATTTATTTCCAAAATCAGTATTTCAAGGTTATGTAAGTTCCCAAGAGTTATAGGTATGTGACCACTGAAAGAGTTAGAAGAAAGATCAAGTTCATTGAGATTGGAGAGATTTGAGATGGAATTAGGAATCCTACCACTGAATCGATTAGAGCCAAGATAAAGTATTTCTAGTTTTGGAAGCCCTCTATTTATGAAAAAAGATGGGAGGGGCCAGAAACCTCATTTACATCACGTGCAAGTTCTTCCAATCTCGAGAGATTGATAATAGATTGAGGCATTTCACCATTTAGATTATTCATTCCAAGAAGCAAATTTGTTAAACTGGATAAAAATCCTACTTCACAAGGAATTTCCCCTTGAATTTTGTTTTCACTCAGTTCCAGTACCATCAAATTTGATAAGTTGCCAAATGAGGGTGGAATAGTACCTGTAAAACTGTTACGAGCCAAATCAAACCATTGAAGAGAAGATAAGTTCCAAAGTTCACCTGGGATATTTCCTTTGAGTTCATTGAAGCTCAGAGATAGAACTTCAAGCTTGTGGCAGCGTGTTAGGCTGGAGGGAATCTCTCCATATATTCGATTTCGTGGAAGACTTAACATTTGAAGATTTGCGGATTGGATGCATAAAACATCAGGAAAGTTGCTCGAAATTTCATTGTCTGCCAAAATCAATTTCCAGTAACGAAGAGATGTTGAAGATTGTGGAAGGTAATTATCCTGAAATAAATATAAGAAAAGTAGTGATCATATTATATATATGTGAATTAAGTAAAATAATTCTTGATGTAATGTAAAAATGTTTGAACAAACACTTTCACTCTATTTTCCATGGTATCTATATATATATATATATATATATATATATATATATATATATTATTATGTAACCAAAATATATATATATATATATTTCCATGGTAAAATACATAATCTATATCTATATATATATTTATCTTATTTTGTAGCCAAAATATATATATATATATATATATATTATTTAATTATTAATATATTATTATTTGTTTATTCATATACATATAAAAGTACTAGTTGGTCAAAAATATTTCTTCCCTTTTTTGTGAAGACTAATATATATACCTCTATTTAAATTATATTATGATATTTAATTAGACAAGAAGTATCTGCTACATCAACCTTATAATTATCTTTTAACTTTTAATGATAATAATAATAATAACAATAATAATTAAAAAAACTATTACTCTATATTTCATCGAAAATTTCTTTGGAAAGTTCTTAAGAAGTTATCACTTATTAAAGAATCTAAAAAAAAAGTCACATTCGTAATACATGAATTAAAAAAAGTATTGTTTAGTTAACTAAAAAACTTATAATTGGCTTAAGCCATAAAAAGTCAAAACATAAAAAATGGGAAAATTAATGGAAAAATGAGTTAGATAGAAGAAAAAAAAACATTTAAAGCAAAACAAAATGGTGCAGTTGATAAAATAACAAGGTAAACCCGTAAAAAAATGAATGTCATCAGCTAAACACGAGATAACGAAAAAACGGATCAAATTGATAAAAGAAAAAGAACAAAAATTAAAACTGAGTTAATTGGCAAAAAAAGTTGAAATGTGTGAGAAAATAGATTAAATTACCAAAAGAATAAGTAAAATCAGAATAAAATTTGATTAAACCGGAGAGGATGAGTAAATTGATTAACAAATGGGATAAAATTGACTAAAATTAGGTTAAACTAGAGAGAATGGATCGGATGGATTGATTAACAAATGGGATAAATCACAAAAAAATGTAAAATCGGTTAACAATCGAGTTAAAATAACCAAAATAAGGCAAACTCAATGTAAAATCATGTAAAATCTATATTTCGTAGGAAAGTTATTAAGAAATTATCACTTATTAAACAACCTAAAAAACATTAAAGAACCTAAAAACAAAAGCCACCTTTGAGCTATATGAATTAAACAAAAAAAGTATTCCTATTATTTAATTAACTGAAAAATTTATAATTGTGCTACAAAAAATAAAACATAAGAGGATTTTATAAGAAAAATGAGGGGAAGTTCGTGCATATTTTACTATGATATGATATCAAGAAACATGCCTGACAATTTATTTGCACCTAAATAGAGGAACTGAAACTGCGACAAGTTTCCCATTGACTAACCGAACCTCTCATATGATGGGGTTTGAGCATAGTTTTGCTAAACCACATGTCTTAGTATATTTAATTATTTAAAATAATTTAAACCATGCTCAAAATCATATGATATCTATTATTATAATAGAAGAAGATTAAAATTACAAAAATTGATGTAAGTGAAAATTTATAAATTTTAGGAGTTAATGTAGGAGATAAATATATAAAACTTCATGTTTAATTATATATCATATTATAAACTCTATTCCAATTTGACATTTACCAATTATTTTTCCCTCTATTACCCCAACATCCATAAGTAATTTCAAATCATATCTCAAGTTTCACTAACTAATATTTTATATATACTTTTTCATCACAATATGTCATTAAAAATACATTCAAATCGAATTTTAAGAGTACTTAAACCAACTTCTAAAATCAAACTAGGATGAAATTGAGTCCAAATTCTTCTATAATAGTCGCAGAAATCTTAAAAAAAAAAGCACATGCACTATATATGGTCCTAAAATGACATTTATGCTTTTTTATTTTTTCCGAAGAAATGACATTTATGGTCTTCAAAATCTACTTTAATGTTAACCAAAGGCAAAACGTAACTGCTAATTAAATTTTAGGGGATTAAGTATAAATTATAATTCTTGCCTGGAAATTGTAAGTTTTTTAGGGCCAAATTGTTCTCAATAATTATTGCATATCTATTATATCAAATTTAAAATATTGCTATATGGACTTGCAAAGAGTCAATACTTCACTTGATTATCTATTATAACATATTTTTGGTCGTTGCCGTCTAGTCACCCAATATCTGGATCATAGTCATACAGTGCATTCATTTCATATCTTCATTCAATGTATTAATATTAAATTTTTTTTTTTTTTTTATCATTTTGGAATAATGTTGAACACCTCAGCATTAAGAAAATTGAATTATGTAGTACATGATTGTATGGATGCTTAATTATTAGGTGGATCTCCTTTATCATCTCTAATAATTTTTTTGAATACACTCAAAGACTTGAAGGATTAGTTTTCAATTTATCGATATTATTATGCTTTATATTTTCGTCTATGGCTTTTGTGCACATTCTTTTTGTTTCGAATTTTGTTCTATAAGATATTTTGTTCATTTCGTGTGATCAAACTGAGTATTTTTCATTTTATAATTCAAGCTAGCATACAATCAAATTGACTATTCAAGCTAAATTTTTAAGCAGAATGTTTAAGTTGTTGTCAATTATATAGCAAATTTATTGTTATTGTCTCATTAATGCTTTAAATGCTATTAGATCAAGCTTAAACTAATATATATATATATATATATATATATATATATATATATATATATATATATATATATATATATATATATATATATATATATATATCCACGTCATTTCAATTTGAAAAACCACTATAGGTCGTGGTAATTTGTAGTATTTGTGTACTCCCAAGCTCGAGAAATAGGTCTATCTTACATATATTTCTTGCATATTCTTTAACTTTATGTTTGGATTCACTCACTCTACTTTTCTAACACATAAATTGAACGAGTGAGGCATATGCATATTAAGAAAAATCTATGATTTTAATTGATACTTCTATTACTCAATTGAGTCGTTCAAAAAGAATAAGAATAACTAACATTCCTTTTGTTTATACAAAAATATAATTTTAGTTTGATTAGGTTTCAGGTTATTTTTCTTAACAAGGGATATACGTAGGGAAGTTTTCCGTGGTATGTAAAATCTACACAAAAGTAACTTATGAAATATATATTGAATAAAATCCCACTATAATTTAGAATATTATACACGAAACCCTTTATTGAAATGTTTATGACATAGAAACCCCTGTACTATCAAATATTTGACCTGAAACTCCCTGCTTTTACAAATTTCGACAACTTAATTTGTATATATGCTGCTATAACGATAATGATAAGGATAATACAATAATTAAGCAAAGCTTGAAATAGCACAAGGTTGTGTTGTATATTTTTACAATTCAGATTCATTTACCATTTAAAACAATATATAAAACCACACCAAATAAAACTGAAAGTCACAATATTTATATGAATTGATGAAACTACGGGCCGAATTAAGATTGCAAATTCATATAGAAAACACACACACATAGAAAAGGGAAATAGTTTCGACATGTTCACAAGAACCTTTTAACCTCCAAACAATCTGCTTATTTTCTCTTCCGCAAACTCGAAATAAGCTTGTCTCCATCTCTTATTGAAGACCAAAATTCCAATGACTCCCCAAAACCCTGTTGCAAAACCACATATTATAACTATAGAAAGCAATACCTTATCATCAATAATATTGTCTCCTTCATTTGCAGCTACGTGGTTATCCGTAATACTTGGGACCATCGATGCTTCTTCACATTTCTTAGGTAGCGGAGCTCCACATAGTTGAGGGTTGCCTTCATAAATTGAAGGATAATCGAGAGTTTGGAGTTGACTCCCTGTAGGGATCTTCCCTGACAAATTGTTGTATGACAAATTCAAACGACTTATGGAACTCAAATCCGACAAACTAGAAGGAATTGTTCCAGACAAATTGTTGTTCGACAGATCAAGAGATTCCATTGATTTCATGTCTCCTATTCTTTCCGGAATTTTCCCCACCAAATGATTATGCGACAAGTTGAGACCAATCAAGCCGGAAAGCCTTGTCAGCTCCCATGGAATTTCTCCAACCAGAATATTATTCGAAACATCCAAATTGACTACAAATCTTGATGTTTTGGAGTACTCCAACTCTAGTCCTTTGAGCACCTCATTGAAGCCCTCGAGATTCCAATAACCAACATAAATTGTTGCGAAGTGATAATTGTCCAATTTTGGATTGACAACCATGCCCGAGAAATTACCGAAACAATTTGGAATGCCTCCTGTCAAATTGTTATTTGCAAGGTCTAGTATTTGAAGTTTGAGCAGTTGGCAAACCTCCAAAGGAATCTGTCCATAGAACTTATTATTCCTTAGTCTAAGCACTCCAAGATCAAGCATATAATTTCCAATCCATTTGGGTAAATTTCCTGAAAACATATTGTCACCAATATCCACAACTTTTAACTTGGTGCAATTTTTCATAGTAAAGGGAAGCTTTCCTGTTAAATTGTTGTTATTCAAGTGTAGCCACTGCAACGAAGAAGCTCCGCCCATAGAGTTTGGGATAACGCCAGAAATCTCATTGGATGATAATCTCATAGCCACGAGGTTATGTAAGTTTCCCAAACATCCTGGAAGATTACCCAATATATGATTTCTAGAGAGATCCATATACTCCAAAGATTTCATCTCACATAGTGAATCAGGCAAGGAACCATTGATGTTGTTTTGGTCCAAATACAATATATCTAGAGACGGTACCATTTGACTAATGTTGTTTGGTATTGGTCCTTGGATATGGTTGTTGGATAGATCTAAAGTTAATAAGTTTTTGTAATTGTAAAGGGAATTTGACAGAGTATCTGAAATGCTACAATTCACAATTTCTAGCTCTAGAAGTTCTTTTTGCATTTGAACCCATTGTGGAAACTGACCTCCAATATCACAAGATTCCAATGTGAGCCATTGCAGTTGAAAAGGAGGCACCCAATCCAATTTCACTTTGAATTTTAATGAGCTTATAGTAAGCCATGATAACTTTTCAAGTTTAGCAAAGTGATCCTCAAACACTATACCATCCAAGGAATTAGAAATTAAAAAAAGAGTCTCAAGATTTGATAGTTGTCCTAAAGAAAGTGGAATTCCCCCACTTAGTCTATTATAAGAAAGATCCAGTGATGTCAACGCTCTCAAGTCTCCAAGGGACGATGGGATGGAACCAGATAAACTATTATTAGAAAGTTGTAATTGTGTTAAGGCCGATAAGTTCCCAAGAGATATAGGAATATGACCTGACAGATAATTTCCAGGAATACTTAAGAATTCAAGATTGGTTAAGAGTCCAAAGCTAAGTGGGATCTCACCAATAAGCTGATTATATGACATCTCTAGTCCACGAAGGCGTTTCAAATTCCCTATCTCATCGGGGATTACTCCACTGAAACTATTACTACTAATGTCTATGTATGTTAGGAACGAGAGATTTCCAATTTCTTTTGCAATGGTTCCTTGTAAGTCCATGTTGGAAAGATCCAACCATGTGACTCTGAGGTGCTTACGGCTGCACTTGATGCCAATCCAGGTGCAAAAAGATGTTCCTACTGACCAGTTGGATGCCAAAGTGTTGTTGGGGTCGGAAGTAATTATGTGGGATTTGATGGCTAGAAGTGAATGCTCATCGGTTGAGCTATTATGTGGAGATGCAGCCAAGAAGATTTTCATTAGGTAGAAGAAAATAAAAAATATGGTTGTTTGTTTTCCCATTATCTACTGATTTTGAGTGAGAGAGAGATATATATTGAACTAGTTTTAGTTTATAAAGCTTAAAAGAGTTAGGGGAATCGCTTGAGAAGGCACTACTTATTATATCCTAGTTGTGGAAAAAATTAAAGAGAGATACACTTTCTTTTGTTTTTGTTTTACTTGATTTTGATTGGTGATGCACTTTGAAATTCACACAAAGAAATGAAAAATAGAGTTTTTGAGTATGAGTTGTTTTAGATGGGAAAACTGGCCAGGATAGCTTAGGGTGTGTTTGCCTGGGTTTTTTGAGAAAAGTTTCTCAAATAATATTGGAGGTCGTTATGTTGTTCGTCCGAATTTTTGTGAAAGTTATTTCAAATATAAGATTTTGAAGTTTATTTTTTTTCTTTTCTTTTCATTTAGAGATTATGGACAGAGGAGAAATACTGTAAGAGATAAATTACTTTACGTCAAATCATTTTTGTTATATGTGGTAAATTGTGTAATAAATATGTTATTTTATGTCAATCAAAGTAGAGTTTATATAGGTCTTTTTTAGAAATAAAAAAATTATTGTTTATTTGACTTTTCAGAGATTTATTTGTGAAAATTGAAAAATATAAGTTCATTTTTCAAAACAAAATATATTGTTAGTTTGGCCGCTCAGAGAACATCGAGATATTTTCAGAAAACCCACACAAACAGGTCCTTTGTTTGTGAAATTCAGTACAGTATCAGATTGACTCATTATTTATAGAAAGAAAAAAAAATAGCTTTGCTCATTTAGTCAACAAATGCCGTGCAGATGGGGGACAATTGACCTGACCAACAATAGCTAGTAATTACTAACCATTCAATATCAATCCTCAATTTCTTGATTCTCTTTTGGTTCTACTTTTCTTGAATTTTCAGGGGGAGGGGAATGCATATTTAATACCATATAATAGAGCAGTTTGCAATTTTGGTATCACTGGAGACATAAATACACGTTTAGTACCATAATTTAAATATTAATTGAAACGTTCATTATACCGTCAAATAATTGGATGGAAATAGACAGAATTGACCACATGAAGTTCACGTGGTCATTATCTCAGTCTTTTGGAGGAAAAATTATCATGTAATGAAGTGATTACGTGAGAGAAACCTTATCATTTTCCCTGTAAAAGACAAGATAACGAGATAATTTATCCTCCAAAAGTGAGGAAAATTTGATTTTTTTCCCTCCAAAAGCCTGAAATAATGGCCACATGAGGTGCACATCGCCAGTTCTGTCCATTTCCTTCCAATTATTTGACGGTGGTATGAACGTTGCAAGTAATATTTAGATTGTGGTACCAAATGTGCATTTACATATCCAGTGATATCAAGATTGCAGAGTGTCCTATTGTATTGTATCAAATATGCAATTTCCCCATTTTCAAAGTGTTAAATTGTGGAAATCTTAAGAGTCATCATAAATGCTCTTTATAATCAATTGAAATCGAAACATACATTTCTTTTTCCAGAAACATTTCATTGAAAATTGCTTGAAATTAAGTACTTACTCTTGCAGAAAGTATTGCTTCAAGTACATGTTTTTTTATCGCATTGATGCAACACAAATATAATGTTTGAGTTAAACATTTTACATGTATAAGTACTTAGGAATTAATATTTGAAATTCTTCGTTTAATGGTAAACTTATAACTCTACTTTTGACACATCTATAAATTTTCTATAAATTATATTAACTGGAAATATAATTAAAGACGGAAAATCCTTTTAATGTTCTCAATCAAGGCACACGTTTTTTTTCATCTGTCTCCTTGCAAGACTTTTCTAAAATAGTCTTTGGAAAATGGTGGAAAATTCAAAGCTGCATTTGCACTCGATTTATCTTCATCGACTATGTCAAGATTATTCATTATATCCCCTGCACGTTTGTAATTTCGATCACAAATGTTAACTAACAAAAATTACCGTATGATCTTTTCTGAAAGAGTGAAATGCATAAATACCATATGTACTTTGTCTCATTAGCAAAAAAAAAAAAAAATCATGTAGTGTTTATATTACCAAAAAGCTCTCTATATATGCTATTTTTTATTAGCAAAAAAAAAAAAAAAAAAAAACTCTCTCAAACTGAAGTACATATTTTGCGGGAAAAATGACAATTACACCCTCACCAGAAAATGCAAAAACGCCCTTATCTATATATATATATATATATATATATATATATATATATTATTTATATTTATATATATACATATAAAAGTACGAGTTGGTCAAGGAAATTTCTTCCCTTTTTTGTGAAGACTAATATACCCCTATTTAAATTATATAGTGATATTTAATTCTATGGCAAAAAGGTAAAACAAAAGAATCCTAAAAAAAAAAAAGAATCCTAGAGGTATAATTAAACAAGAAGTTTATCGTACATCAACCTTATAATTATCTTTTAAAGTTTGACGACTTATCAAAATATTAATGGTAAAAAAAATTAAAAAAATTATTACTCTATATTTCTTCAAAAATTTATTTGGAAAGTTCTTAAGAAGTTATCAATTATTAAAGAACCTCAAAAAATATTGTGCTACATTCGTGCTACATGAATAAAAAAAAGATACTATTTAGTTAACTAAAAAATGTATAATTGGCTTAACCCAAAAAAAATCAAAACATAGAAATTGTTAAAATCGACAAAAACAAGTAAAATTTGATTAAAAATATATTATAAAAAATGGCAAAATCAATGAAAAAATGGGTTAAATAGAAAGAAAAGCGAGTTAAAGCAAAAAAAAAAGGTGCAATTGAAAAAACAACAAGGTTAATAACCAACAAAAAAATGTGTAAAACCGGTAAAAAAAAAATGAATGACATCTGCTAAACACGGGATAACAGAAAAATGAATCAAATCGATAAAAGAACAAGAAAAAAATGAGTTAATTGGCAAAAAATAGTTGAAATATGTGAGGAAATAGGTCATACAAAAATAGGTTTAGCCGGAGAGATAAGTGAATTGATTAACAAATGTAAAAATCGACTAAAATTGGGTTAAATTAGAGAAAACGGATGGATTGATTAACAAATAAGATAAACCACAAAAAAGTGTGAAATCGGTGAAAGAACATGTTAAAATAATTGGGTTAGATAGAAGAAAAACGAGTTAAAGCAAAAAAAAAATGGTACATTTGATAAAAACAACGAGGTAAGTCGACAAAAAAAGGTAACTGGTAAAAAATAAATGATATTGGCTAAACATGGGATAACGAAAGGGGGGGGGGGGGGGGAGTCAAATCGATAAAAGAACAAAAAAAATAGTTAAATTGGCAAAAAAAAAATGTGAAATAGGTGAGAAAATGGGTTGAATCAACACAAGAATATGTTAAATCGACTAAAATTTGGTTAAACCAGAGAGAATTGGTGAATTGATAACAAATGAGATAAAACACAAAAACGGGTGAAATCGATCAAAGAACGGGTTAAAATAACAAAAAGAAATGGTAAACTCGGTGTTAAAGCGGGTGCAATCGATATTTCTTTGGACAATTCTTAAGAAATGGTCAATTATTAAAGAACCTATTAAAAAAAAAACCACATTTGTGCTATATGAATAAAACAAAGTATTGTTTAGTTAATTGAGAAACTTATAATTGGCTTAAGTTAAAAAAAAGTCAAAACATATAAATGGTTATAATTGCTGATAACGGGTAAAATTCGATTAAAAAAATATATGATAAAAATGGTAAAACAATGGAAAAATGGGTTCGATCGAATAAAAACGAGTTAAAGCAACACAAAATGGTACAATCAATAAAACAATGAGGTAAATCAGAAAAATATGGGTAAACCGGTAAAAAAATGAATGACATTGGTTAAATACAGAATAACAAAAAAGGAGTCAAATCAATAAAGAACAAGACAAAAAAAATTAGTTATATTGACAAAAAAAATGTGAAATAGTCGAGAAAATAAAATAAATCAACAAAAGAATAAATAAAATCAACTAAAATTAGGTTAAATCAGATAGAATGAGTGAATTGTTTAACGAATGGGATAAACCACAAAAATGGGTGAAATCGGTGAAAAAACGAATTAAAATAACATAAAAACAAATGGTAAACTCAATATAAAAGCGGATGAAATGGATGAAAAAACATGTTAAAATAACAAAAAAAAAATGACAAATTTAGTGTAAAAGCAGGTTTACTCTACAAAATTGTGGAAAATTGGTAAAAACGTATTAGATTAGTTAGACAAGTAACTGAAAATAGATGAACTCAATAAAAGATAGATATAACCAGCAAAACTGTTTAAATCGATAAAAAAAAAGGGTTAAACATATGAAAATTGATTTAGATGGAAATATCAATGTCAATGAAGAAAATAATTGATATTGTTCATTCGTTCAAATTGTTGTTTTAAAATAATAGTTATGTAGACATGTACTTTAAGATTAGAAATACTTAGTAATTATAGTTCATTTTTTATTTTCAAGTTTTGGTTTTAGGTTTTTATGATAACAACTATAAATTCTTGGTAATAATATAGTAATAATTAAAGTGATTTAGTCAAGAAAAAGGGTAAACACCACTAATGGTCCTCCTTATCATTAATTTTTTACAGAGTGGTCCCTCTTGTGTTTTTTTTTCCCATGTTAGTTCCCACTATGAATTATTTGTTTCACTTTGGTCATTTTCAGGTAGTCCAAAGTGAACTAAAGTGCCAAAATAATTTTATGAGGGACTAAATTGATAAAGAAACAATTTTATGAGTGACTAAATTGATAAAGAAACAGTTTATGAGGGACTAAATTGATACAAAATAATTTTATGAGGGACTAAAGTGTAACGCTAAAAGTAAAAGACCCCTTGTAAATGACCAAAATGAAACAAATAATTCATAGTGGGGACTAACATGGAAAAAAAAACACAAGAGGAATCACTCTGTAAAAAGTTAATGATAAGGAGGACCATTAGTGGTATTTACCTTCAAAAAAATTATGTGGTATGTCATTAAAACCATAGTATGATGAAAAATAATTATATGATTCAACTAACGTAGGAAATTAGTTAATCACGTGCAACGCACGTGCACTTTCCTAGTTCATCTAAAAATTTGACAATAATCCCGCTATTAAGTTCACTTGAAAAATTTAGAATTTATAAAATTCCTTAATTATGAGTATTGAACTTCAATGAGCAAATTAATTAATATTGTTTAAGAGAGTGAGACAGATAATAGCTTTACGTTTGGTCTTCTGATGCAAGGTACTTAAATAAAACAGAGCATGAAACTGATAGTCATACCTTTAAGTATGGTCTTCACAATTGAGTCATACCTTTAATTGCTGCAAATATGAAGTTCAAAATGGCTAAAAAGTCGAGAAGTTAGAAAACAAGAGACAATTTCTACGACCACTAACCAAGTCAATTATTATACGGGTTTATTAGAAATTGAGGAGGTAATTATTCCATTCCATAAAAATCTATTTAACATATAATAGTACGATTTCCTAAAATAGAATTTCTTGAATTTTTTGTGAAGACTAATATACCCTTACTTAAGTTTTAGTATAAATGGCAAAATTGGAAAAAACTTGAAGAAGCATACTTCTACATAAACACTACCACTTGAAAAAATATATCTTAGAGATCCTTTCCCTATCGAAATTCCAAAAGTCCATATCCAACCACATAAAAGCTAATTCCATGTAAATGCATAGGTTGATCAACACTAGCCACCACACGAGTGAAGCCAGTAAAAAGACCCACATGAAATCGATAAATACATACGGAATCTCATAACTTTGGATAAAATTCGTGAAAATCGGATAAGACTGGTGAAATTAGTGAAAATCGGATGAAATCGTTAAAAATGGGTGAAATCAGTGAATTGGGGAACAAATGTAAAGTCGGTGAAAACATGTGAAACCAATGAAATATGAGGTGAAATTGGTGAAAAAAACACGTAAATCAATGGGAAAACGTGTGAAATAGGTAAAAACGAGTGAAATCTATAAAAAAAATTATAGTTTAACCGGCAAAAACAGGGTGAAACCGGAAAAACAAAAGAAATCGACGAAAAATGGGAAAAACAATTAATGTGGGTTAAACCGATAAAAGAACGGGTAAATTGAATACAAATATATATTAAACCGATGCAAAATGAATGAAATCGGTAAAAAGACGTGTTAAACCCATGAAAAATGGATTAAATATGTGAAAACTAACTTAGGTATGTAAACAAATGCATTTCAAATGACATGATATTATTTCAAATTAAAACAAATAAATAGTATTCTTAAAATAGTGCTTTTTAAATGAAAACTACTATAATGGAATGAACAAAATAGTTTTTTTATGATCTTATTTTAGAAAAGAATTTACAAGATCTTAAGAACAAATCAATCATCAATTTATATTTGATTACAATAATTTAAAGTCATCATTTTTTTGATGAAATAATAATTATTAAATTGAATATTAGTCATTAATTTGTGCTATTTTGTGACATGACAAAGTAATTTTACTATAATTTATAAAATTTACTAATGAAATCAACTAGACACGTACATCGTACGTGTTAAAAAAAATACTTATGACTTAGCTAGTTACGTCATTTTTCTTTGGCTAGAGAAGCAAAATATAAAAAAAAAAAATCCAAGAATATCAAGACATGAATAACTCGAATAAAAATATTAGTAAAGTTGGTGAAAAAACGTGTGAAATCGGTAAAACTAAAATTGTGAAATTCGTGAAAAACTGATGAAATTGGTGATACTCGAATTTTCATGGAGTTCTTTTCATGGAAATAGGTGAAATAGATTAATGAAAATAGATAAAATCGATAAAAGTCGGTTAAAACATGTGAAAATGATAAAAAAATTGGGTGAAATTGGTGAACACTGGTAAAGTTGGTAAAAAACGAGGGAACCTGGTAAAAATACGCCTATAAAATCGATAAATACATATGGAATCGAATAACTTTGGATGAAATTCGTGAAAAACGGATGAGATCGGTGGCATTAGTGAACAACAGATGAAATCGTTAAAAATTGATGAAATCAGTGAATCGGGGAACAAAGGTGAAGTCGGTGAAAACATCTGAAATCAATTAAATATGAGGTGAAATTGGTGAATAAACATGTAAATTAGTGAGAAAACGAGTGAAAACTATAAAAAGAAAAAAAACATAGTTTAACCAACAAAAAAGGGTGAAACCGATAGAAAATGGTTTAAATCGAAAAAAATAAAAGAAATCGATGAAAAATGGAAAAAATAATGAAAGTAGGTTAATTTCGATAAAAGAACGGGTAAATCGGAGAAAAAATATATTAAATCAATGCAAAAGGAATTAAATCGGTAAAAGGATGGGATAAGCCCGTGAAAAAGTAGATTAAACTAATGAATTAAATAGGTGAAAAACTTCTTAGGTATTACGATTACTTAGATCCTACTCCAGTGGAGGGCATGAGAGGACAAAAAATTGTTCTTTCATGCCCATATGGCATTCATCCAGCACCTCGATGAATTAAATCCACCGGGGTAGGCATCAGTTTTCCGTAAACAAATGCATTTCAAATAACACGATATTATTTCAAATTAAAACAAATAAATAGTGCTCTTAAAATAATATTTTTTAAATGAAAACTACTATAATGGATTGAACTAAATAATTTTGTTATGATATTATTTTAGAAAAAATCTACAAGATCTTATGAACAAATCAACGATCAATTATATTTGATTACAATAATTTAAAATCATCATTTTTATTAATTAAATTGAATATTAGTCATTAATTTGTGCTATTTTGGGACATGATAAAGTTAATTTTGCTATAATTTATAAAATTTATTTATGAAATTAATTAGACACGTACAACGTCGTGTTGTACGTGCACTTTTCTAGTAAAAATAAATGTAGTACTTTTTATCGATATGTGCATGAAGGGCTCTACATCAAAGCTCAAAAAGATCAAAGCTGAACTTTAAATGCTTTGATGCCACATAAACAGAGGCATATTGGATGAACAAATTGGATTTGGAGTGTTGAAATGATTCTCCTTACATGCATTTAATTACTCCAGCTAGAAAGAACAACAAACTTTTTGAATTTCTTATTTGAATAAACAAAAAATTATCATGGAGAAAGTAGTCGAATTATTATGATTCTAATTAGCAATTTCCATTATAATATATTATGGACCTTAATTAGCAACTTTCATATTGATCTTTTTGAGCCTCATATGAACATCTTTCATATTAGGCCTCTCATCTGGTAAATCCACTGTACATTCAATGGCGAGTTCCATGATTGATACCAAACACCCCTCAATGTTAGATTTAACAGAATATTCTTTATCTGCATTTAGTAATTCAGTATCAATAATTTGCATTATACTATTGGGAAATGATTGGGACACCCATCTCTTCATTGTTAACTCTCCAAAGAATATCTCATCGGTCGGTCTCTTTTTTATAAATGTTTCCATCAGCAAAATCCCATAGCTGTAAACGTCTACGAATGTTGATACTAATCCTCCTGATCCATACTATGTGATATTCACATACGAGATCAAATTAGGAAAGTTAAATGATAGAGCTAAATGCAAAAGTACCCTTTATGCTTTGCCTAATTATCAAAAAAAGGCATGTCTTATTACCCCCCGTGTTCTATTTTTTTATTATAAAAAAAACCCATCTAAAATTTCCTCATAAATTATAGGGAGGTTATTGTAAATTTTTTAAGTAGACATGAGAGTTATTGGCAATCTTCAAAGTTAACGGGGTGATTATTGCCAATTTAATAGGTAAATATGGGTGTTTTTGCCATCCTTGGTGGACTTGAGAGGAGGTTTTTTGCGAATAAAAATGTAGTATGGGGTTTTTCTAATAAAAATAACACAGTTTTATTTTTATTTTTTATAATTAAGCAAAATATACGGGTGTTTTTTTGTATTTCACTCTTAAATGATGCATAGACAATGGCCAGATTTCTTTACAGACTCGTCTCTTTTAAATTTTTTTTCCCACATTAGTCCCTACTAAGAGTTATTTGTGTCACTTTGGTCTTTTTCAGGTTGAGCATGGCGGATCAGATGTCACGTGAACTGCAATATAAGTTTTATTGGGGACTTAAGTGTAATATTATCCCAACGAATAGACAAAAATATCCTCACGTGTAGAACACTGGATATCGGAACCTCCGTGTTCAGCCTGAAAAATGGCCAAAGTGAAATAAATAACTCTTAGTAGAGACTAACGTGGAAAAAAAAATTTAAGAGGGACGATTCTGTAAAGAGATAATGATAAGGAGGATCTAAGTGGTGTTTACCTTATAATATAAATTATCAATTTTTCTTCACATATTTGTACTTTGTCTACATCAACAAAAGATACAGATACAACTAACAGGAAAAACTCATCTTCATATGCATCTCTTATAAGAAAAATATACAGGGTGAAGTAATGAAGGCGCTACTATCCAATTAAATAACACCTTTAGATTGAAGATTCTTAAATCTCACATTGCACTTTTGAAAGACATCCGAATTATTCCTGTGCTTAAAGAAGGAAATCGAATTGTTCATTAACTAGCTAAGTCGCAATTGAAGCTAATCTTGCAAGCTCGAATATGACTAGTGAAATTGGTACTTTATTTTTATTAATACAATCGCTTTAACTAAGGAAAAAAATAAATAAATATTTCACAAACAGTAAACATATAAATAATTCAAGAGAAAAGTGAAAGCTTTTTTTAAATAAAACAATGCTGAGAATCGAAAGTAGCGTGAAGTAGACAATTATTACTATTTACTAATCTGCCTTTGTTTTGTTGCCTCTGTATATTTCACAAACAGCACACATATATACTAAACATGAAGAAGTTCATTGGTATCTTTTTTATTCATTCAATCTGCCTCTGTTTTGTTGCTCTTGTACTCCAGTTTTGATCTTTTTCAGCCTAATCGAAACATCTTTAATGTTGAGTCTCTCTTCAGGCGAATCAGTTGTGCACTCTAGAGCTAACTCAATGATTAGTGTTAAGAGCATCTCATGCTTGGCTCTAATATTTTCTCTATCCACATTAAATAAATCAACATCTACTATTTTCGCAATACCATTTGGTAATGAACCAAATACCCAACTCCTCAAAGTTAATTGCCCCAGAAACATCTCATTCGTGGGCTTCTTTCTTGTAAATGTTTCCATCAACAGTATACCATAGCTATAAACATCCACCGAAGTCGATATTAATCCTTCAGATCCATACTCTACAAATACCAAATATGTGATTAGATGAACTTCAAGAAATTGTAGATCGAAACAAAAGAACTTCATCTATGAAAAAACAAAAAACAAAGAATAATTTTAAGAGTAGAACGGTACTCTTACTTGGTGCCATATATCCAATGGTGCCTAAAGTTTTTGTCAGCTCCATTCTTCGATCATTTGTTAAAAGCTTTGCGATTCCAAAATCTCCTACACGCGCCACCATATCTTCATTCAAGATTATATTGCTTGGCTTCAAATCACAGTGAACGATTGGTAATGATTTATCTTGGTGTAGATACTCTATTGCCGATGCAACATCTATCATTATTCCTAATCTTTGAGCAATGTTTAAGAAATAATTTTGAGAATAAAGCCATTGATCAAGGTTTCCCTTAGGCATATATTCCATTACCAATGCCTTAAAATCTAGATTCGAGCAACTAGTAATAACCTTAACGAGATTTCTGTGACGAATGCTCCTCAATATTTGACACTCTATATCAAAACTTTTGAGTGCACCTTGCACGTCCAAATCGAAGACCTTAACTGCAGCAGTCGTCCCATTAGAAAATATTCCCTTGTATACCGACCCAAGACTACCTCTCCCGATCAAATTCACTTGGTCAAGGTTGTTTGTGGCACGAAGAAGTTCATAATATGACACCCTCTCATGAGCGAGGCCAAGAGGTGAATTAGACAGTGGTGATAATAGTGACTTTCTAGCATGATATCTTAGCAACAAGATTACAATTATGGATGCAAAGATTATAAAAGCTATTGGTGGCATTATATATCTTATGTATATGTTTTTCCTTGAAGATTTGAGCTTAATCGGTTTACATGCATTGATTTTAAATCAAGAAGCTCCACACAAACCTTTGTTTCTTCTAAAACAATCAATTGGAAAGTTTATAAAAAGCCCTCCATTTGGGATCTCTCCACTGAGATCATTGAATGAAACATTGAAATAACTAAGATTTGTAAGCGTCTCCAAAGACTTTGGAATTTCACCATAAAGATTGTTATGGGATAGATCTAAATACTCCAAACCTTTCAAATTATCAAAAAAATCAGGGATGGGACCTTATAACTTGTTATTTGATAATGCTAAACTATTTAGACTTTGAAGTTGGCCAAAAGTGATTGGAATTTCCCCAGAGAACTGATTTCTAGAGAGATTCAATACTGTCAAACCTTTCAACTTTCGAGTTTCATGAGGTAAAGGGCCGTCAAAGAAATTGTTAGAAAAGTCTATAACTTGGATATTCTCATTAGACCAAAAAGTCGATGGAATTTTGGAACTAAATGCATTATTAGCTAGATATAATTCTCGCAACGAAAGAAGGTTTCCTAAACAAGTAGGTAATTGTTTGGAGATTCTATTGCCACTCAATTCTGGTTGATACATGTTTATCAAATTGCAAAAACTGTTTGGGATTGAGCCCTGCAATTTATTTCCACTTAAATCGAACCTCTGTAAATTTTCCAACTTTCCCAATGTCTCGGGAATAATTCCATTCAACTCATTATCTCCAAGGGAGAACCAAATCAAGTTACTCAGGTTACCAATTTCATTGGGAATTGTGCCGCTAATCCTATAGGATGAAGCTATGAAGGTCTCCAAAGATGTAGACAAATTGCCCGAGCTTATTGATTTTGGAAGCAATCCAGTTATAGAATTACTAGCGATCGACAAAACCTTAAGATATCTACAGTTTGCCAATGAAGTAAGAAAATCTTGTTCAATTACAGACAGGTCATTTGTGAACTGATTTATTTGCAAATTCAGTTTTTCAAGATTATGTAAGTTCCCAAGAATAATAGGTACGGGGCCACTGAAATAGCTAGAAGAAAGTTCAAGTACATTGAGATTGGAGAGATTTGAGATGGAATTAGGAATCCTACCACTGAATCGATTAGAGCCAAGATAAATCCCTTTCAGAGTTGAAAGCCCCCTATTTATGAAAAATGAAAGGTTGCCAGAAAGCTCATTTGTTTGAAGTGTAAGGAATTCCAATCTCGAAAGATTGAAAATAGATTGCGGCATTTCACCATTTAGCTTATTCAATTCGAGATTTAGAGATTTTAAATTGTATAGAAGTCCCATTCGTATGGGAATTTTCCCTTGAAAATTGTTGTCGCCCAGGCACAAATATATCAAATTGGACAGATTCCCAATTGAGGGTGGAATAGTACCTATAAAATCATTGTTAATCAACTAATTAGTTTTCTATCAATTCACTTAAGAAGTTGTTTTCAGAAATTTAAGATCATCAAGAGACGTGTCTGTCAATTCATTTCTATAGAAAGAGAGTCTCTGAAGATGTGACAAGTTTCCCATCTGCATTGAAATGGCACCACTAAACTTGTTGTACGACAAAGAAAGTGTATTGAGTTGTGAACAAGCAAATAAACTTGTTGGAATATCTCCCCTTAATTGATTATATGAAAGGTATAACCCCTCCAATTTTGGTAAATGGTAGCACATATCATTAGGTAGAGTCCCAGAAAGCTAGTTATGCGTAAAAGCTATTTCTTGCAACGACGAAATGTTAAAAATGCTTCATGGGATAGCACCTCAACAACATTATCAAAAGGTACTTCTTTGAAACATTAACGAATATTTAAATTTATTCTTAATTGTATTATTTGGATAAAGTTATATTATGTTTATAATGACTTGCTTGATTATTGTTTGTTTGAATATCTTGAGTAATATATGAGTGATTTACCTAGATTTTTTTAAGAAATAATTATAAGCATCAGGTTCTTGATCGATTTTTTATCTCTAGTTCATTTAAAAAATCTATTCAATAACATATATTTCTTTTACAAATAGGTTTACCATGAGTAAGAAGAGAATTGATTTTTGCTTCAAAAAGTTTTTACCTCAATATGCTAGTTCTCCTAATCTCAAGGTTTCTGCAAGTAATTGTGACGTAAATCTAGATAAATTATTTGTTATATATTTCGCAATAGACTCTCGATTATCTTATTGGATTAGATACATTATTTAATCACTATTATTTCATGAATAGTATTCCATAACAACTTAAGAATTCCAAAATGATTTGCTTTTAAAATTGTTATTAATTTTTAGAAAGAATTGCATTAAAGATAAAATTATTTCGAGCTTGCTTATTACAAGTATCAGTTGAAATTTGTAATTTTCACTTTCGCACACTCTCCATTTGTTGTTAATTAGTATAAATAACTCAGTGTAATTTATAATTTTGAAAAGAAAAAAAAATGAAAACTTGCCTTTAAATTACTCATGTAGTGAGCATATCACAAAGATTTCAACAAATTCGACGGTCCAAGGGTAGCAACATAATTTTTTTTTATGATAAGTGGGGTGGTAAATGCATAACTAAAAAAGGTTGGAGAAAAATGCAAAAAGACTCAAAGCTAGTGGGGCGAAATGCTTTTTCCCTAAAGTAACTCCATTGCTATTATATATAACCTTAATTATTCGAGTTAACATATTACATGTATGAAGACTCAGAGATTGAGAGTATGTCAGTTTGGCGTTTCCCAATTTTTTTTCGTATTTGAGAAATGTCAAACAAGCAGGGCTTGTTTGTTTGGTGTTTGAGAAAGTAGTTTAGGAGAGTAGTAGTGGTTTGTAAAATAATCTCGATTTGCGTAATGTTGTTTGTTTGAGTTTTGAGAGAGTGGTTTGAGAAATAAAGTAGGTGTAGGTTTTTTCGGAAGAGTTAAGTTGTAGATGTAAGATGTGTAAGACTTTATGTCAAATCATGTTTGTTATGTGAAATAAAAGTGTAAGAGATATGAAAATTGAGAGAGTAGTTTGATAAAATTGAGAGATGAAAAATTTATTTCAGAAAGTAGAAAACATGTTTGTTTGGCATTTTTCAAACACGAATTTTTTTTGGAAAACGCCAAACAAACAGCCCCACATATTTTCTATTTTTTGAAATAAATTTTTTATTTCTCAATTTTCTCAAACTACTCTCTCAAAAGCCAAACAAACAACAATTTTCTTATCTCTAAACAAAACCTATATAAACACTACTCTGATTTGACATAAAGTAACATATCTCTTACACAATTTATCTCACATAACAAACATGATTTGACATAAAGTCTTACACATCATACACCTACAACCTCACTCTTCCAAAAAAAACTTACACCTACTTTATTTCTGAAACCGCTATCTCAAAACCCAATAAATAACACTACGCAGATCGAGATTATTTCACAAACATCCACTACTCTCCCAAACTACTTTCCCAAACATTAAGGGCCTGTTTGTTTGACATTTCCCAAAAAAAATTCGTGGTTGGGAAATGCCAAACAAACATGTTTTCTACTTTCTCAAATACATTTTTCATCTCTCAATTTTTTCAAACTACTCTCTTAAAAGTCAAACAAACAACAATTTTCTTATCTATAAATAAAATATATACAAACTCTACTTCGATTTGACATAAAGTAGTAACACATCTCTTACACAATTTATCTCACATAATAAACATGATTTAACATAAAGTCTTACACATCTTACACCTACAACCAAACTCTTCCAAAAAAATCTACACCTACTTTATTATTCATATCATTCTCTGCTAATCCAAACAAACAACATTACGCAAATCGAAATTATTTCACATACCTCCAATACTCTCACAAACTACTTTCTCAAACACCAAACAAATAAATATATTGTATAGGGTAACCGCTACTTATGGTCTTCCTTATCATTAACTTTTTACAGAGTCGTCTCTTTTAAGTTTTTTTTCCCACATTAGTCCCTACTAAGAGTTATTTGTGTCACTTTGGTCTTTTTCAGGTTGAGCATGGCGGATCCGATGTCACGTGAACTGCAATATAAGTTTTATTGGGGACTTAAGTGTAATATTATCTCAACGAATGGACAAAAATATCCTCACATGTAGAACACTGGATATCGGAACCTCCGTGTTCAGCCTGAAAAATGGCCAAAGTGAAACAAATAACTCTTAGTAGGAACTAACGTGGGGAAAAAAACTTAAGAGAGATGATTATGTAAAGAGTTAATGATAAGGAGGAACTAAGTGGTGTTTACCCTATAATATAAATTATCAATTTTTCTTCACATATCTGTACTTTGTCTACATCAACAAAAGATACTAATACAACTAACAGGAAAAAACTCATCCTCTTATAAGAAAAATATACAGGGTGAAGTAATGAAGGCGCTACTATCCAATTAAATAACACCTTTAGATTGAAGATTCTTAAATCTCACATTGCACTTTTGAAAGACATCCGAATTATTCCTGTGCTTAAAGAAGGAAATCGAATTGTTCATTAACTAGCTAAGTCGCAATTGAAGCTAATCTTGCAAGCTCGAATATGACTAGTGAAATTGGTACTTTATTTTTATTAATACAATCGCTTTTACTAGGGGGAAAAAAAAACTAATTTCACAAACCGTAAACATATAAACTAATTCAAGCGAAACATGAAAGCCTCTTTTATATAAAACAATGCTGAGAATCGAAAGTAGCGCGAAGTAGACAATTATTACTATTTACTAATCTGCCTCTGTATATTTCACAAACAGTACACATATATACTAAACATGAAGAAGTTCATTGGTATCTTTTCTATTCATTCAATCTGCCTCTGTTTTGTTGCTCTTGTACTCCAATTTTGATCTTTTTCAGCCTAATCGAAACATCTTTTATGTCAAGTCTCTCTTCAGGCGAATCAGCTGTGCACTCTAAAGCTAACTCAATGATTAGTGTTAAGAGCATCTCATGCTTGGCTCTAATATTTTCCCTATCCACATTCAATAAATCAACATCTGCTATCTTCGCAATACCATTTGGTAATGATCCAAATACCCAACTCCTCAAAGTTAATTGCCCAAGAAACATCTCATCCGTGGGCTTCTTTCTTGTAAATGTTTCCATCAACAATATACCATAGCTATAAAATCCACCGAAGTCGATATTAATCCTTCAGATCCATACTCTACAAATACCAAATATGTGATTAGATGAACTTCAAGAAATTGTAGACAGAAACAAAATAACTTCATCTATGAAAAACCAAAAAACAAAGAATAATTTTAAGAGTAGAACGGTACTCTTACCTGGTGCCATATATCCAATGGTGCCTAAAGTTTTTGTCAGCTCCATTCTTCGATCATTTGTTAAAAGCTTTGCGATTCCAAAATCTCCTACACGCGCCACCATATCTTCATTCAAAAGTATATTGCTTGGCTTCAAATCACAGTGAACGATTGGTGATGAATTATCTTGGTGAAGATACTCTATTGCCGATGCAACATCTATCATTATTCCTAATCTTTGAGCAATGTCTAAGAAATAATTTTGAGAATAAAGCCATTGGTCAAGGTTTCCCTTAGGCATATATTCCATTACCAATGCCTTAAAATCGAGATTCGAGCAACTAGTAATAACCTTAACGAGATTTATGTGACGAATGCTACTCAATATTTGACACTCGATATCAAAACTTTTGATGGCACCTTGCACGTCTAAATTGAAGACCTTAACTGCAGCAGTCATCCCATTAGAAAATATTCCCTTGTACACCAACCCAAGGCTACCTCTTCCGATCAAATTTACTTCGTCAAGGTTGTTTGTGGCACGAAGAAGTTCATAATATGATACTCTCTCATGAGTGAGGCCAAGAGGCAAATCAGACGGTGGTGACAACAGTGGTGTAGGACGGTATCTTAGAAACAAGATTACAATAATGGATGCAAAGATTATAAAAGCTATTGGTGGCAGTATATATTTGATGAATTTTTTTTTCCTTGAAGATTTTAGCTTACTCGGTTTACATGCGTTGAATTTAAATCGAGAAGCTCCACACAAACCTTTGTTTCCTCTAAAAGAATCAGTTGTGAAGTTTATAAAAGGCCCTCCATTTGGGATCTCTCCACTGAGATCATTGAACGAAACATTGAAATTACTAAGATATGCAAGCATCTCCAAAGACTTGGGAATTTCACCTGATAGATTGTTGTGTGACATATCTAAATATTCCAAACCTTTGAACTTATCAAAAAAATCAGGAATGGGACCTTGTAGTTTGTTATTTGATAATGCTAGACGATTTAAACTTTCAAGTTGGCCAAAACTGCTTGGAATTCTCCCATAGAACTGATTTCCAGATAGATCCAACACTGTTAAACCTTTCAAGTTTCCAGTTTCATAAGGTAAAGAACCATTGAAGAAATTGTTAGAAAAGTTTAGAATTCGGATGCGCTCATTAGACCATAAAGATGATGGAAGGCTGGAACTGAATGCATTATTGGTCAGATACAATTCTTGCAACGAAAGAAGGTTTCCTATACAAGTAGGTAATTGTCCGGAGATTCTATTACCACTCAATCGTGCTTCGTACATGTTTCTCAAATTGCAAAAATTGTTTGGGATGGAGCCCTGCAATCTATTTCCACTTAAATCTAACCTTTGTAAACTTTTCAACTTTCCCAATGAATGGGAAATAATTCCATTCAACTCATTATCTCCAAGGGCGAGCCAAATCAAGTTACTTAGATTACCAATTTCATTGGGGATTGTGCCGCTAATCCTACAAGATAAAGCAATGAAGCTCTCCAACGATGTAGACAAATTGCCCGAGCCTATTGATTTTGGGAGCAATCCGGTTATAGAATTATCTGAGATCGACAAATACTTAAGATATCTGCAGTTTGCCAATGAAGTAAGAAAATCTTGTTCATTTACAGACAGGTCATTTGCTAACTGATTTGTTTCGAAGTTGAGAAATTCAAGATTTTGCATGTTCCCAAGAGTTATAGGTATGTTCCCACTAAAATAGTTGACAGAAAGATCGAGTTCAGTGATGTTTGAGAGATTTGTGATGGAATAAGGAATCCTTCCACTAAATCGATTAGCGCCCAGATAAAGTCCTTCCAAATTTGGAAGCCCCCTATTTATGGAAAATGGAATCGTGCCTGAGAGATCATTATCTATAAGCGAAAGTGTTTCCAATCTGGAGAGATTGAAAATAGATTGAGGCATTTCACCATTTAGCTCATTCATTCTAAGATTCAAAAATGTTAAATTGGATAGAAGTCCCATTTCTATAGGAATTTCCCCTTGTATATTATTGTCACCCAGGCCCAAAGATGTCAAACTCGACATATTGCCAATTGAGGGTGGAATAGTACCAGTAAAACTGTTACGATCCAAATAAAACTCTTGAAGAGAAGATAAGTTCCAAATTTCACCTGGAATATTTCCTGTGATTTCATTGAAGCTCAGAGATAGAGCTTCAAGCATGCGGCAATGTGTTAGACTAGAGGGAATATTTCCATTTATTCGATTTGTGTCAAGAACTAGTCTTTGAAGCTTCGCGGATTGGGTGCATATAACATCAGGAATGTTGCCCGATATTCCATTGTCTACCAAATCAATGTCAAGTAAAGAAGAGATGTTGAAAATTGTGGAAGGTAATTCTCCTGAAATTAATTAATTAAGAAAAGTAGTGATCAAATAAGATTATATATAAAAATCAAGTTGAATAATGTATATAATTAGAACACTTTCACTCTGTTTTCTATGGTAAAATATATAATTAGTAATTAAAAAGTCTCCTTCCTTCCTTGTACACTTACCACTGTTATATTTATACAGAACTCCCTCTGTTATATTTATACAACATGTTTATACAGAACTCCTTCCTTGTACACTTACCACTGAATCCATTAGTGACTAACTTAGTAAAATGCATAAAACCCCTCTGTAAAATGTCTTAAGCAAAATCTGTGTGAAACTATCCTTTTTTATTTCTTTGTTTATTTTGTTGCCTAAAATTCTCTCCTCTTTAATATTTAATGAATGAAAATCCCCCTCTATCTATAATTTTTGGGAGAATTAGTCAAGTTACCCCAAAGGTTTGAGTAATTACACTAATCACCCTCTATATTTGAGAAATTATTCAAACTGTCTCTAAAGTATTGAATTCATTATAGTTACTCCCTTACAACGTTAATTCATAAAAAAAAATTGAGGGTGGAATAGTACCAGTAAAACTGTTACGACCCAAATAAACCAATTGAAGAGAAGATAAGTTCCAAATTTCAACTGGAATATTTCCTGTGAGTTCGTTGAAGCTCAGAAATAGAGTTTCAAGCATGCGGCAACGTGTTAGACTAGAGGGAATATTTCCATTTATTCGATTTGTGTGAAGACCTAGTCTTTGAAGCTTCGCGGATTGGGTGCATATAACATCAGGAATGTTGCCCGATATTCCATTGTCTACCAAATCAATAACAAGTAAAGAAGTGATGTTGAAAATTGTGGAAGGTAATTCTCCTGAAATTAATTAATTAAGAAAAGTAGTGATCAGATAAGATTATATATAAAAATCAAGTTGAATAATGTAAAAATGTTAGAACGAACACTTTCACTCTATTTTCTATGGTAAAATATATAATTAGTAATTAAAAAGTGGTTGTGTTAACCAAAATCTGCATGGAAAATCCCTCTGTTATATTTATACAGAACTCCTTCCTTGTACACTTGCCACATAATCCATTAGTATGAAAAAACTCTGTTAACAAGCATCTTAGTTACCTTGTATGTGAATTTCCAATTTTCTCCTATTTATTACTTTGTTTATTTTGTTGCCTAAAATTCTCTCCGCTTTAATATTTGTTGAATGAAAATCCCCATCTATCTATAATTTTTGGGAGAATTAGTCAAGTTACCTCAAAGGTTTGTGTAATAACACTAATCACCCTCCATATTTGAGAAATTATTCAAACGGTCTCGAAGGTATATTGAATTCATTATAATTACCCCCTTACAACGTTAATTTCATAAAAAAAATTAAAAAAAATTGAATTTCAGTAATAACCATGTGTAGCATCTGTAATGTGACAAACCAAGAGGTAGCAAACACAGTTCAACCGTTTTTCCATCAATTTTGTCCTCTCTTTTCTTGACCGATTTAACCCATCTTTACTTTCACCAGTTTCACCCCATTTTTTCACATTAAATATTTTTATTGATGACGTAGACATGCGTCGTCAGCGGTAACTATAATTCATTAATTACCTCACAGTAAATCTCTGAGTAGTTTGGGTGATTCTCCTTAATTTTTAAAGAGTAAATTACTTTTAAATTTAAGCCACGTGAGTCTCACGCTTGAAAATATTTGGATGGATGGAATTTCATGCATATATTTTTGCTATCATTAAAAGAGGTTATTTTCAGATGATATCAAGAGACTTGCCTGTTATTTTATTTGACCCTAAATAGAGTAGTTGAAGCTGCGATAAATTTCCCATATGCATCGGGATGGCACCGGTGAAATTGTTGTACGACAGAGAAAGCTTGATGAGCTGTGAACAAGCAGATAAACTTGTTGGAATATCTCCACTTAGTTGATTATATGAAAGGTATAAGCCTTCTAGTTTTGATAACTGGTAGCACATATCATTAGGTAGAGTCCTAGAAAGTTGGTTTCCCGTAAAAGCTATTGCCTGCAAAGAGGAAATGTTGAATATGCTCCATGGAATAGCACCAGTCAGATGATTATATTGAATATCTAAGATTTCAAGATTGGTTAAGAGTCCAAAGCTAAGTGGGATCTCACCACTAAGCTGATTATATGACATTCGTACCCTGCGAAGGCGTCGCAAGTTTCCAATTTCGTCAGAGATTACGCCGGTGAAACTATTGTTACGAATGTCTAAGTATGTTAGGAACGAGAGATTTCCAATTTGTTTTGCTATGGTTCCTTGTAAGCTCATGTTGAAAAGATCCAACTCGGTGACTCTGAGGTGCTTTCGGCTACACGTGATGCCAATCCAGGTACAAAAATCCGTTCCTACTGACCAGTTTGAAGCCAAATTGTTGTTCGGGTCGGAAGTAATTATGTGGGATTTGATGGCCAGAAGTGAACCCTCATCACCAATGGAGCTGCTATTGAGATGAGATGTTGCATCAGCAGAGACGCAGATTTCCATCCAGTAGAAGCTTAAAATAAGAAAAATAATAGCAGCTTGTTTTCCCATTTTTGTTGAGTAATTTGAGTGAGAGAGAAATATATATTGAACAGGTTTTAATTTATGTAGCTGAACAGAGTTATTATATATGTTGAGAAGAGACTATGTATACTACTTGTCCAAGTTGTGGAAGAAATTTCATCAATAGACATTTAATTTAAGATGTTGATTAGTCCTGCACTTTTAAACACACGAAAAAAAGAAACAATGTGTAGATTTTGAGTGTGGGAGAGAGCGAGATGAACAGTTGGGATCATACCCTACTTCACATGGGAACATTTGCCAGAATAGCTTAGTTAATTTTTTTTAAATAATTTAGGACAATGATAGATTGACTAATTAATAGCTTGACTTTAATAGACAAACACCGTGCGTTAATTGCACCCTACTAGGGTACAAAATGACTATTGTAATGCTAAGAATATATAATTTAAGGGTATAAAATGCCAAAAATATAATTTCAGGGTGAAAATTACCGAATTGATAAATTAAAAGTGTCCAAAGTTCTGAAATTATGGTATGAAATGTATTTTTTACAAAATTTTGTTATGAAAAGTGTCGAGTTGATAAATGTTTGATATGAAAAGTGTTTTTCCCTCATATATAATTTGAGGGTACAAAGTGCCAAAAATATAATTTCAGAGTGAAAATTACTAAATTAATGTATTTCCAAAGTGTAAAATTGCTAATGACTCTAATTTCTTTATTCTCTATTCATTCTACCTTCCTTAACTTTCTTTGAATTTTCTTCAAAGTGTTAAATTGTGGAAATCTTGTTAGTCATCATAATTGCACTTTATAATCAAATTGAAAACGAAATATACATTTTTTTTCCTAAAATATTTATTGAAAATTCATAAAAAATTATTAAGTATTCACTCTTGCAAAAACTACTGCACTAAAGATTACGGAGAGAATTGCACTTTTGGTACCGCATTTCAGGTCAGTTCCCATTTTTTTACACCGCTTTATGTGTCCAACATATTTGGTACCACACCGCCATTAAAAATCATCGTTAAGTGGTGACATGGCAATTAAATCTTATTACAAAGTTGATGACATTACTTATGTTGACTGATAATTTTACCCCCTAATATTTCAGGCTACCAAAATAGCACCACATGTCCAAATTTAGTGACGATTTTAGTCCACATTGTTGCCAAATTACAAAATTTACTCGAATAAGAACATGCGCGGACCAAATTGAAGATTTTACTTATTATATTTAAATAATTAATTTGATTTATAAACTATATTTATAAATTAAATAAAACTTTAACATAAATTTAAAAAAAATTAAGAAAACATATTATTTTCAAATCTTAGATTTATATAATAGTATTAATCTATTTAATATTTATTAAGATAATATATTTTATAATTAAAAATTATTTAATATTTATTAAAAAATAAATTATAAATAATTATAATTAAAAAAAAACTAAACACCTACCCACCCCCCACCCCATCCCCGTAACCACCCCCGCCCCAATTCCTAGGTTGTCGGCGGCCTGGGGTTGGGGTGGGTGGGTTTTTAGTTGATTTTAAATTATAATTATTTATAATTTATTATTTTAGTAAATATTAAATAGTTTTTAATTATATAATTTATTATTTTAATAAATATTAATAGATTAATAATATTATATAAATCTTATATTTGAAAAGAATATTTTTTTTCAGATTTATATTAATTTATTAATATGGTTTATAAAATTAAATTACTTATGTAAATATTATAAGTAAAATCTCAAAATTGGTCCATACGTGGTCTTATTCGAGTCAATTTTGAAATTTGGCAACAATGTGGGCTAAAATCATCAGTAAATTTGAAGATGTTTAGTAGCCTGAAATGTTATGAGGTAAAATTGTCAGTCAACATAAGTACTGACATTAACTTTGCAATAAGACTTAACTGCCACGTCACCACTTAACGGTGATTTTTAACGACGGTACTCAATGTATCACAATTTGTTAAAATGTGTTACCAAATGAGTTGAACAAATAAAGAGGTGTACCAAAATAGACTATGTATACTACTTGTCCAAGTTGTGGAAGAAATTTCAGCTATAGACAATTAATTTAAGATGTTGATTGGTACTGCACCTTTTTTTTTTTTATCTACTAGACTGTGTATTTACAGCTCGGACCGAAGAGTGCAAAGGGTATAGGTCCTCTCCAGTGTGGTGTCTTCAGTAGGATTCGAACTTGAGTCTTAGCTATAGACAATTAATTTAAGATGCTGATTGGTCCTGCACTTTTTTTTTTTTTATCTACTAGACTGTGTATTTACAGCTCGGATCGAAGAGTGCAAATGGTATATGTCATCTCCAGTGTGGTGTCTCCAGTAGGATTCCAACTTGAGTCTCAGCTATAGACAACTAATTTAAGATGTTGATTGGTCCTGCACTTTTAAACACACGAAAAAAAAAACAATGTGTAGATTTTGAGTGTGGGAGAGAGAAATGAACAAGCATTTATACATACAGTTGGAATCATACCCTACTTTAGATGGGAAAATTTGCCAGAATAGCTTAGTTAATTTTCTTTAAATAATTTAGGACAATGATAGATTGACTAATTAATAGCTTGACTTTAATCGACAGACGCCGCGCGTCAATGGGGTGTAACTGACTTGACCGACAATAGCTAGTAGGGCACTTTAGTCCTCAAATTGCATATTCTTTGAAAAATGCACCTTATTAGGGTACAAAATGATTTTTGTAATGCTAATAATATATAATTTGAGGGTATAAAGTGCCAAAAATATAATTTCAAGGTGAAAATTAACGAATTGATGTATTTCCAAAGTGTAAAAATGCTAATGACTCTAATTTCTTGATTCTCTATTCATCCTACCTTCCTTAACTTTCTTTGAATTTTCAAAGTGTTGAATTGTGGAAATCTTGTTAGTCATCATAATTGCTCTTCATAATCATATTGAAAACGAAACATACATTTTTTTTCCTAAAATATTTTTTTGAAAATTCCTAGAAAATTATTAAGTATTCACTCTTGCAAAAACTACTGCACAAAAGATTACGGAGAGAATTGCACTTTTGGTACCGCATTTTAGGTAAGTTCCCATTTTTTGTACACCGCTTTATGTGTCCAACACATTTTAACAAATTCTGGCAAATTTGGAACCGCTATTAAAAATCATCGTTAAGTGGTGAGGTGGCAATTAAATCTTTTTACAAAGTTGATGACATTACTTATGTTTACTGATAATTTTACCCCATTATATTTCAGGCTACCAAAATAGCACCATATGTCCAAATTTAGTGACGATTTTAGTCCACGTTGTTGCCAAATTACAAAATTTACTAGTATAAGAACATGTGCGGACCAAATTTAAGATTTTACTTATTATATTTAATAATTAATTTGATTTATAAACAATATTTATAAATTAAATAATACTTTAACATAAATTTTAAAAATAATTAAGAAAACATATTCTTTTCAAATCTAAGATTTATATAATAGTATTAATCTTTTTAATATTATTAAGATAATAAATTATATAATTAAAAATTATTTAATATTTATTAAAAAATAAATTAAAAATAATTATAATTAAAAAAAACTAAAAACCTACCCACCCCCACCCCATCCCCGTAACCACCCCCGCCCTAATTCCCAGGCTGTCGGCAGCCTGGGGTTGGGGTGGGTGGGTTTTTAGTTGATTTTAAATTATAATTATTTATAATTTATTATTTTAGTAAATATTAAACAGTTTTTAATTATATAATTTATTATTTTAATAAATATTAATAGATTGATAATATTATATAAATCTTATATTTGAAAAGAATATATTTTTTCAGATTTATATTAATTTATTAATATGGTTTATAAAATTAAATCACTTATGTAAATATTATAAGTAAAATCTCAAAATTGGTCCGCACGTGATCTTATTCGAGTCAATTTTGAAATTTGGCAACAATGTGGACTAAAATCATCAGTAAATTTGAAGATGTTTAGTAGCGTGAAATGTTATGAGGTAAAATTGTCAGTCAACATAAGTATTGACATTAACTTTGCAATAAGACTTCACTGTCACGTCACCACTTAACGGTGATTTTTAACGACGATACTCAATGTATCACAATTTGTTAAAATATGGTACCAAATGTGTTGAACCAATAAAACGGTGTACCAAAATATTACTATGAATTATTATAAATTTAGTAATACATATGCATTATTATTAATTTAGTAGTACCTTCTGCTTTTTTAATAGTACCTTTAAATTCTTAAAGCAAAGAATCCGTGTGAATAAAGACTCATGGTCTAGTTTAATTTAATAGGTAGTCAGATGATAGGGAATAGAGCCCCTTTTATAGAGTTACCTAGTATAAGTAGAATTCAATAAGGAAATTTTTATTTTACACGTAATATAGTTCTCTTTGATTAAGGAAATGTAAATATATGTTCTTAAAAGGAATTTTGAATTTTCTTCTTCAACTTCTCTTCATAAAGTTTTATTAAAAATATGGGGTTTTATTCGCAAAGTGGGTGAATTACTCAACAACATTATCAAAAGGTACTTCTTTGAAACTTTCAAGAATATTTAAATTTATTCTTTAATTTTATTATTTTGATAAATTTATATTATGTTTATAATGACTTGCTTGATTCTTGTTTGTTTGAATGTCTTGAGTATTATATGAGTGATTTACCTAGATTTTTTTAAGAAATATTTATAAGCATCAGGTTCTTGATTTTTTATCTTTAGTTCATTTAAAAAATCTATTCAATAACGTACATATATTTCTTTTACAAATATGTTTACCATGAGTAAGACGAGAATTGATTTTTCCTTCAAAAAGTCTTTACCTCAAGATGCTAGTTCTCCTAATCTCGAGGTTTCTGCAAGTAATTGTGACCTAAATCTAGGTAAATTATTTGTTATATATTTCGCAATAGATTCTCGATTATCTTATTGGATTAGATACATTATTTAATCACTATTATTTCATGAATAGTATATCATCTCAATATTTCATTTAAAACCAAACTAGCATGGAAGTGAATATAAAGTATTCCATAACAGCTTAAGAATTCCAAAATGATTTGCTTTTAAAATTGTTATTAATTTTTAGAAAGAATGTCATTAAAGATAAAATCATTTCGAGCTTGCTTATTACAAGTATCAGTTGAAATTTGTGATTTTCATTTTCGCACACTCGCCATTTGTTGTTAATTAGTATAAATAACTCAGTGTAATTTATAATTTTGAAAAGAAAAAAAAAATTGTCTTTAAATTACTCATGTAGTGAGCATATCACAAAGATTTCAACGAATTCGACGGTCCAAACCAAAGGTAGGAACATAAAAAATTTATGATAGGTGGGGTGGTAAATGCATAACTAAAAAAGGTTGGAGAAAAATGCAAAAAGACTCAAAGCTAATGGGGGGAAATGCTTTTTCCCTAAAGTAACTCCATTGCTATTATATATAACCTTAATTATTCGAGTTAAGGCCATCTCCAATGGAGAGGGCCAGCCCCGGGGCTCCGGAGCCCCGAGCCAGCCCCCCCCCCCCCCCCCCCCCCCCCCCCCGGAGCCCTGCCTGGTTGTCTCCAATGGCAGGGCTCCGAAATGGAATTAATTCAATTTTGAAGACTTGCCCACTCTCACCTATACTTTTAGTTTTAATTTTGTTTTTAATATTAATATTAATAATTAATAATTATTAGTACTTGTAATTAAATTATTAATTATATTAAAATATTAAAATTAAAGAGAGTAAATAATTAAGTAAATTAAAATTAATACATAATACGAAATACAACAAATAAGTAAGGAAATACAACAAACAAGAAAGGAAATACAAGAAATCGGATTAAATAAACGACAAACACACGAAAATATAACATTTTACTTATTTCTCCTCTAAAACCAGTCGGCTCCTTCATTCGATGAATCTCCAAATAAGTCCCGAGGAAGATTTTTATTTTGTATTTCTCTTCTTCTGTTCTTCCAATACGCCTTTTAAAAAAATATAGCCACCACCAATATTGTAGTTAAATGATTAAATTTTTAATTACAATAAAAGATATTAAAATAAATGGGCTATTTATTTATTAATGATTTGTCCATAAATAAATTTAATTACAATTCTAATAAATTATTAATGATTTTAATTTAAAAAAAAATAATTTTATTATATTAAATAATCAAATTAAAAATTGGTGACTACATATATCTATTAAATGCTAGTAAATATACAATAAATATATTATATAAATTTTATTAAATAATTCAATTCTACATATTTAATTTAATTTAATAGGGAAAATTAATTTTATTAATTATTTAAGTTTATATATATTTTTTTCTATTTTTATTTATTAAACAAACAATTTTTTTTTTTTAAAAAAAAAGGCGTAACCAGTCAGGGGAAGCCAAGTGGCGTCCCCTGACTTAATTAGGGGCGCGTGCCCAATTCCCAGCCCTTCTCCTCACGCGGGAACGAGCTGGGCGTAGGGCTCCGCCGAGCCCTGCGCCAAGCCTGTTCCCGCCCGATGGCCGCCCCGCCCCGCGCCCCTGCACCGTTGGAGACGGCTCCTCGTCCGCAGCCCGGCCCTGCCCCCAGCCCGGCCATCTCCATTGGAGATGGCCTAACATATTACATGTATGAAGACTTAGAGATTGAGAGTCTGTCTGTTTAGCGTTTCCCAAAAAATTTTCGTGTTTGGGAAATGTCAAACAAATATGTTTTCTACTTTCTGAAATAAATTTTTCATTTCTCAATTTTCTCAAACTACTCTCTCAAAAGCCAAACAACAATTTTCTTTATCTCTAAACAAAACATATACAAACACTACACTGATTTGACATTAAGTAACCTATCTCTTACACAATTTATCTCACATAACAAACATGATTTGATATAAATTCTTACACATCTAACACCTACAACCTCACTCTTCCAAACAAAACATACACCTACTTTATTTCTCAAACCACTCTCTCAAAACCCAAACAAACAGCACTACTCAAATCGAGATTATTTCACAAACATCCACTACTTTCCCAAACTACTTTCTCAAACACTAGACAAACGGGCCCTGATTATTTGAAAACATCCTATTCATATATAGTATAGGGTAAACAGTACTTTTGGCCTTCCTTATCATTAACTTTTTACAGAGTCGTCTCTTTTAAGTTTTTTTTTCCCACATTAGTCCCTACTAAGAGTTATTTGTGTCACTTTGGTCGTTTTCAGGTTGAGCATGGCGGATCCGATGTCACGTGAACTGCAATATAAGTTTTATTGGGACTTAAGTGTAATATTATCGCAATGAATGGACAAAAATATCCTCACATGTAGAACACTGGATATCGGAATCTCCGTATTCAGCTTGAAAAATGGCCAAAGTAAAACAAATAACTAGTAGGGACTAAAGTGGGGAAAAAAACTTAAGAGGGACGATTATGTAAAGAGTTAATAATAAGGAGGACCTGAGTGGTGTTTACCCTATAATATAAATTATCAATTTTTCTTCACATATTTGTACTTTGTCTACATCAACAAAAGATACAAATACAACTAACAGGAAAAACTCATCTTCATATGCATCTCTTATAAGAAAAATATACAGTGTGAAGTAATGAAGGCGCAACTATCCAATTAAATAACACCTTTAGATTCTTAAATCTAACATTCACTTTTGAAAGACATAAGAATTATTCATGTGCTTAAAGAAGGAAATCGAATTGTTCATTAACTAGCTAAGTCGCAATTGAAGCTAATCTTGCAAGCTCGAATATGACTAGTGAAACTGGTACTTTATTTTTATTAATACAATCGCTTTTACTAAGGAAAAAAATAAATAAATATTTCACAAACAGTAAACATATAAACTAATTCAAGAGAAAAGTGAAAGCCTCTTTTATATAAAACAAGGGAAATTTACATAGACAGGCTATTATCCTAATTACAGGAACTTACCCTCTTGTTTCAAATATTACAATGACACCCCCTCGACCGAAAACTATATTACAAGGACACCCCCTGTAACATAAAATATATTACCAATACACCCCCTAAAATATATTACCAGTACACCCCTCGAGGGGGTGTCTTTGTAATATTTGAAACAAGAGGGTAAGTTCCTGTAATTAGGGTAATAGCCAGGGGATGTCTATGTAAATTTCCCATAAAACAATGCTGATAATCGAAAGTAGCGCGAAGTAGACAGTTATTACTATTTACTAATCTGCCTCTGTTTTGTTGCCTCTGTATATTTCATAAACAGTACACATATATACTAAACATGAAGAAGTTCATTGGTATCTTTTTTATTCATTATCATTCAATCTGTCTCTGTTTTGTTGCTCTTGTACTCCAATTATGATCTTTTTCAGCTTAATCGAAACATCTTTTATGTTGAGTCTCTCTTCAGGCGAATCAGCTGTGCACTCTAGAGCTAACTCAGTGATTAGTCTTAAGAGCATCTCATGCTTGGCTCTAATATTTTCTCTATCCACATTCAATAAATCAACATCTACTATCTTCACAATACCATTTGGTAATGATCCAAATACATAACTCCTCAAAGTTAATTGCCCAAGAAACATCTCATCCGTGGGCTTCTTTCTTGTAAATGTTTCCATCAACAATATACCATAGCTATAAACATCCACCGAAGTCGATATTAATCCTTCAGATCCATACTCTACAAATACCAAATATGTGATTAGATGGACTTCAAGAAATTGTAGACAGAAACAAAATAACTTCATCTATGAAAAAACAAAAAACAAAGAATAATTTTAAGAGTAGAACGGTACTCTTACCTGGTGCCATATATCCAATGGTGCCTAAAGTTTTTGTCAGCTCCATTCTTCGATCATTTGTTAAAAGCTTTGCGATTCCAAAATCTCCTACACGCGCCACCATATCTTCATTCAAAAGTATATTGCTTGGCTTCAAATCACAGTGAACGATTGGTGATGAATTATCTTAGTGAAGATACTCTATTGCCGATGCAACATCTATCATTATTCCTAATCTTTGAGCAATGTTTAAGAAATAATTTTGGGAATAAAGCCAATGGTCAAGGTTTCCCTTAGGCATATATTCCATTACCAATGCCTTAAAATCTAGATTCGAGCAACTAGTAATAACCTTAACGAGATTTCTGTGACGAATGCTCCTCAATATTTGACACTCTATATCAAAACTTTTGAGTGCACCTTGCACGTCCAAATCGAAGACCTTAACTGCAGCAGTCGTCCCATTAGAAAATATTACCTTGTATACCGACCCAAGACTACCTCTCCCAATCAAATTCACTTGGTCAAGGTTGTTTGTGGCACGGAGAAGTTCATAATATGACACCCTCTCATGAGCGATGCCAAGAGGCGAATTAGACGGTGGTGACAACGGTGACTTTCTAGCACGTTATCTTAGCAACAAGATTACAATTATGGATGCAAAGATTATAAAAGCTATTGGTGGCATTATATATCTTATGTATATGTTTTTCCTTGAAGATTTGAGCTTACTCGGTTTACATGCATTGATTTTAAACCGAGAAGCTCCACACAAACCTCTGTTTCCTCTAAAACAATCAATTGTGAAGTCGATGGAATTTTGGAACTAAGTGCATTATTATCTAGATATAATTCTCGCAACGAAATAAGGTTTCCTAAACAAGTAGGTAATTGTCTGGAGATTCTATTGCCACTCAATTCTGCTTGATACATGTTTCTCAAATTGCAAAAACTGTTTGGGATTGAGCCCTGCAACTTATTTCCACTTAAATAGAACCTCTGTAAATTTTCCAACTTTCCCAATGTCTCTGGAATAATTCCATTCAACTCATTATCTCCAAGGGCGAACCATATCAAATTACTCAGGTTACCAATTTCATTGGGGATTGTGCCGCTAATCCTACAGGATGAGGCAACGAAGCTCTCCAAAGATGTAGACAAATTGCCCGAGCTTATTGATTTTGGGAGCAATCCAGTTATAGAATTATTAGCGATCGACAAATCCTTAAGATATCTGCAGTTTGCCAATGAAGTAAGAAAATCTTGTTCAATTACAGACATGTCATTTGTGAACTGATTTATTTCCAAAATCAGTATTTCAAGGTTATGTAAGTTCCCAAGAGTTATAGGTATGTGACCACTGAAAGAGTTAGAAGAATGATCAAGTTCATTGAGATTGGAGAGATTTGAGATGGAATTAGGAATCCTACCACTGAATCGATTAGAGCCAAGATAAAGTATTTCTAGATTTGGAAGCCCTCTATTTTTGAAAAAAGATGGAAGCTGGCCAGAAACCTCATTTACATCAAGTGCAAGTTCTTCCAATCTCGAGAGATTGAAAACAGATTGAGGCATTTCACCATTTAGATTATTCATTCCAAGACGCAAATTTGTTAAACTGGATAAAAATCCTATTTCACAAGGAATTTCCACTTGAATTTTGTTTTCACTCAGTTCTAGTACCATCAAATTCGATAAGTTGCCAAATGAGGGTGGAATAGTACCGGTAAAACTGTTACGAGCCAAATCAACCCATTGAAGAGAAGATAAGTTCCAAATTTCACTTGGGATATTTCCTTTGAGTTCATTGAAGCTCAGAGATAGAACTTCAAGCATGTGACAACGTGTTAGGCTGGAGGGAATCTCTCCATATATTCGATTTCGTGGAAGATTTAACATTTGAAGATTCGCGGATTGAATGCATAAAACATCGGGAATGTTGCTCGAAATTTCATTTTCTACCAAATCAATTTCCAGTAACGAAGAGATGTTGAAAATTGTGGAAGGTAATTATCCTGAAATAAATATAAGAAAAGAAGTGATCATATTATATAAATGTGAATTAAGTAAAATAATGTCTTGATGTAATATAAAAATGTTTGAACAAACACTTTCACTCTATTTTCCATTCTATCTATATATATTTATATTATTATGTAAACAAAATATATATATTATTTAATTATTATTATATTATTTTATATATTATTATTTATTTATTCATATCTATACTTATTATAAAAGTGTGAATAATCTAAGTTTTTTTCTTTTTTTGTGAAGACTAATATACCCTTATTTGAGTTGTAAAGTGACATTTAATTTAATAGTAAATACGTAAAAATAGTTGAAGAAGAATAATTAGACATGGAATCTTTTTATATTACTTATGGTAAATGTATAATTAGACATGTAGTCTTATTATATTTATTTCCTACATTAACTCCTAAAATTTAGAAATTATCTTTTACATCAACTTTTATAATTTCAATCTTCTTCTCATATAACACATAAAAAAAACCCATAAAAAACACTGTTATTTTAAATAGCTCCTATAATATATATGTAAAATTATTTTAATTTTAGCAACAATATGTTTTAAGTAAATATATGTTATTTGTATCATTTAAAGATTTAGTACAATATAAGTCATATATAATTCTCTAAAAGCAAAATATTAAAATCAAATTCTCTTAAATATCATCTGCTATACATAAGAAACAAAAACTAAAAAATGAAAAATTATAATAGAATCGCATCTTACTTTTAAATTAACAAAAAATGCTTATGATCTAGCTAACTACTTAAAGTTTATTTGACTAGAGAAGAAAAATACTCCCTCCAATTTTTTTTATTTGCCATTTTGGACGATTGCACATGGATTAAGAAATATAATAAATAGACACTTTTTTTAAGCAAAAATTCCAAAATACCCTTTTAATCAAATAATCATTGCATTAATTAACATTAATTATAAGCATTAATAAGAAGGGTAAAATTGATAGAAAATAATTAATTTTGCATTGAACTCCTAAAAAGACAAATAAAAGTAAACAATTTTTTTGCCAAAGCGACAAAAAAAAAAAACCGGAGGGAGTTGATAACGCCGTGAAAACGTCGTTATTACCTATCTCTTTAAGCCCAAAATATCTTGCTTTGATTCGAGTTTTGTGTGCTTTTGTGTTCTTTTGCGTTTTTGGTCCCTTGTTGGGATTTTGTATGTTTTCTTTTGTTTTCGTCGTTTTTTGTCGTGTTTTTGTTCTGTTTGTAGGTTTGAGAATTTTGCAAGGCTAAAGAGAAGTCCGAGAGGTTATGATTCAGTGCAATTCCATCAAATCAAGACTCGGTGGCCGTAGATGCAAGCCTTTGCGCAGAAAGAGCTTCAAAGAAAAGAGAACCCGAAGCAAATCGTACAAGAATATAGATATCTGCTCACTAGAACATGCACAACGTTTTCATGGAAGATCCAAATGATCTGAATTTTGGATATGTCATAGATGAGTGAGTTAGCTACGCTACGAACTTTACGGATCCGCAATCGGAGTTCGGAATCAAAAGATATGCTGCTCGGAAGGAAGTGTGGCAGTGCAGAAAACTCACTGCCTGTTTCTCGCGGCCGCGAGGTTAAGTCTCGCGGCCGCTAGACCCCTGTTCCAGCAGATATTTTCTGCGGGAAAAACAGGGGGCTTTTTGTATCTTCCCCCTTTTCCCCCACTTGTATTTCATAACCCTTTTGGGGACTTTTTGGTCTTGTTTCCCTAGGTTAAGAGGGTCAAGAGGAGATACAAATTAGATAGATAATTCTTTCCCTCATACCTTGCCTCCCTTTTCCTCTCAAGCCTCCCTCAACTCTCTCTTTACTTTTTCTTTCTTTTTCTTGTATTTGAAGACTCCACCAAGGGGTGAGTTAATCACCACCCTTGGGGAGTGATTAGGTGGTGATTAAAGGGAGGAGAATCCATCTCTCGACTTTATTCCGATTAGGTGATATCTTTCTATTTCCTAGTTGTCTATGATTAGGATATGAATGTTGTTATTTTCTATTTGGAACAAAGGTTGTGGATTTGAATTCTTTGGATTTATATATATTTATGTTATCGTTTGATTAAATGATGTCTTGATGATTAGTATGGTGCTTATATGTGTTCGTTAATCCGATTCCGTGCTTATCGTTTATCTTATGGTTTGACAACCTTTGAGATGAGATTTATTGATTCTTGATTGCTAGACATAGTGATTTTGAGGATTTGATTATGAATTTGGATTGTGATTCGATTTTAGGATAGACATATACCTATGTCGTTTCATATTCGTTTAAGGTTTGAGTTTAATGCATCGATTAGATTTTAATCCACTTAGACATAAATTGGATTAGTTTAACTCGATAGGTTTGTATGCAACTCGGAAGATACATACAAACGTCCTTGAATCCTTGAGTAGCAACACGAGCATAATATATTAATTGTCGAGTCATTGTTATCGTTTGATTAGTTATGTTTGGATGTTGGGCTATGTTTGAATTGTTGGGTTTATTGTTTTATCGCACTTTTGGCCAATGATTGTAGTAGATTATTGTTTAAGTACTTTGATTTGCCGTAATCATGTAATCGGACTTAATTCTACCTTGAATGCATCCTAGACATAGGACTTTGAAGGTTAGGCGAGTGACGATTTGTGGATTTCGACCTAGGATAGGCATATACCTAGTGTGGTCCGTGTTTGTATAATGAGTTCATTCGTGAATGCATCAAATAACTTAGATTCTCTTTATTCGGGGATTTGGGTTAGTCTTAGGTCCCGGGTGACAACGGTACGCCTTTGAGCCCTCTGAGAGCATCGAATGACAACGATGTTTGTGATTGATCCGGAGATGGAGAGTTTGGGTAGATTGGTAGAGTTAAGTGAGACCGACAGGGAGACTTAACTAATTTAGAACTCACAAACAACAACTAAACCTGTGATTGATTGCATAGCTAACCTAACAACCGCATGATTTATCTGCTTTAATTGATTGCTTATAAATCCTCCTTACCGCATAATTAACTCCCCAATTTACTTGCTTTCGTAGTTAGATTTACTTTACCGCTCGTAGTTAAATAAAATCACCCTTATCATATATTTGGGTTTGATCATTTTTGTATCAAGCGTTCTGAGATGAAATAAGCCGTCGATTGATTCGTTTATTCCCACCTTTTACCCATTCGTGGGGATTCGATACTCGGTATGTACTTATCGTTTTATATTACTTGTAACGACCGTATACTTGCGTAGTTTGCGTATTAGTATTTGGAACGCAACAGGAGTATAAAGAATATCAAGACATGCATAACTGCGTACTTTCATGGAATTTGTTTTCATGAAAAATGAGTGAAATTGGTCAAAAAACTGGTGAAATTGATGAAAATTGCTTATATATATATATGTACGAAATCAATGAAAACATATGAAATCGATGAATGTCCGGGTAAATTGGTGAAAACTGGTGAAGTTGGTTAAAAAACGGGTGAAACCAGTCAAAAAAGTGCATGTGACATCGTAAATACATTTGAAATCGATAAAAAAAATCGGTTAAAATTTGTGAAAATGGATGAAAACGGGTAAAATCGGTTAAAAAAGGTAAAGTTTGTGAAAATATGTGAAATCAATGAAAATTAATTCGAGTGAAATTTGTAAGAAAAATGGTGAAACCGGTGAAATCCTGTAAAAACGGGTAAAGTCGGTGAAAAAAAAAGGTAAAATCGGTATAAAAAAAAACGTTAAGTCATTACAAAATATATTTAATAAATTAAAAGTTTAGGTGAATAACATGTGCAGTAAAAAATATGTAAAATAGGTAAAAACGGGTTAAAATGGTAAAAATGAGTAAAATCAGTTAAAATATAGTTTAACCGACAAAAACGAGGTGAAATCGGTAGAAAATGGTTTAAATTGGAAAAAAACAAAAGAAATCAACCAAAACGGGAAAACAATGAAAAATGTTATAATCTATAAAAAGGAAAGATAAATCTCTAAAAAAATATAATCCGGTAAAAAAAATTTAAACAGTGAGAACATATGAATCGATGAAAATTTGGGTGAAATTTGTAAAGAAATGGATATACTGTTAAAATCAGTGAAAAGAGGTAAAATCAGTTAAAAAAAAAGGTTAAAGTTGGTGAAAACATGTTTAATCAATGAAAATTTCAAGTGAATATGTGATATTAGTGAAATAGGTGAAAATGGGTAAAACTTTAATCGACAAAAAAAAGGTAAAATTGGTGGAAAATTGTTTAAACTAGAAAAAAATCGACGAAAAATGGAAAAACAAAGAAAAAGTTTATAACCGATAAAAAAGGCGGAAAAATCACTAAAATAAATATATTAACTGGTAAAAAAAAATTAAAAAGTGAAAACATATGAATCTATGAAGCTTCGGGTGAAATTGGTGAACACTGGAGAAGTTGGTGACAAAACTGGTGAAACCAGTAAGAAAAAATGCTCGTGAAATCGATGAGTACATGTGAAATCGATGGAAATATGGGTGAAATTTGTGAAGAAACGGATGAAACATGTGTCATCAGTGAATAACATATAAACTTAACATGAAAACTGCTATTATGGAAAATACTAAATAATGTTCTTATGATCTTATTTTAGAATAAATTTCATAAGATGCCATGACTAAATCAGTCATCATTTTATATTGGGTGATTTACACTCAGACCCCCTCAGGTTTGGGCATATTACAATAAACCCCCCGCTGTTTAAAAAATTACAGGGACACCTCTCAGGTTTAGGCATATTACAAGAAACCCCTTACGGCGTTAAAAACAGATGGAATTTGATGACGTAAGCAAATAAAAATTTGATTTTCCAAATTTACCCCTGGCTAAATATACCACATGAGGTGTCTATGTAATAATATTATACCACATGTGGTGTATTTGAAAGATTACAATAACTTGAGGGAGTTACTTATAGCCAACGTTCATATTTTAAAAAATGACCAATGGATGTTAATGTTGGCCATATATTTTGACTATAAATTTCATGGGAATACTTGTAGCCAATGGTCATATACAAGTAACTCCCTGAAGTTATTCTAATCTTTCAAATACACTCCGTGTGTTATAATATTAATACATAGACACCCCATGTGGTATAATATTATTACATAGACACCCCATGTGGGTATATTTGGAAAATCAAAATAAAAATTGCTGACATCATCAAATTTCGTCTGTTTTTAACGCCGTAAGGGGTTTCTTGTAATATGCCCAAACCTGAGGGGGTGTCCCTGTAATTTTTGAAACAACAGGGGGTTTCTTGTAATATGCCCAAACCCGAGGGAGTCTGAATGTAAATCACCCTTTTATATTTTACTACAACTATTTAAAGCCATCAATTTTTTTTTGGTAAAAAAATAATAATTAATAAAAATAAATTGAATATCAAACATAAATATATGATATTTTATGACATAAAATAAGCTAATTTTACTACAATATACGAAAAATACCTATGAAATTAAAATTAGACACGTACAACGCACGTACACTTTTCTAGTACATATAAAAGTACTAGTTGGTCAAAAATATTTCTTCTCTTTTTTGTGAAGACTAATATATATACCCCTATTTAAATTATATTATGATATTTAATTAGACAAGAAGTATCTCCTACATCAACCTTATAATTATCTTTTAAAGTTGTACAACTCATTAAAATACTAATGATAATAATAATAAAAATAATAATTAAAAAAAAATATTACTCTATATTTCATCGAAAATTTCTTCGGAAAGTTATTAAGAAGTTATCACTTATTAAAGTATCTAAAAAAAAGTCACAGACATGAATACAAAAAAGTATTATTTAGTTAACTAAAAAACTTATAATTGGCTTAAGCCATAAAAAGTCAAAACATAAAAATGGTTATAACCTGTAAAAACTGGTAAAATTTGATTAAAAATATATGATAAAAAATGGTAAAATCAAAGGGAAAATGAGTTAGATATAAGAAAAAAAAACATTTAAAGCAAAACAAGATGGTGCAATTGATAAAATAACAAGGTAAACCCGTAGAAAAAATGAATGCCATCAGCTAAATACGGGATAACAAAAAAACAGATCAAATTGATAAAAGATAAAGAACATAAAACTGAGTTAATTGGCAGAAAGTTGAAATATGTGAGAATATATTAAATTACCAAAAGAATAAGTAAAATCAGAATAAAATTTGGTTAAACCGAAGAGGATGAGTAAATTTATTAACAAATGGGATAAAATTGACTAAAATTAGGTTAAACTAGAGAGAATGGATCGGATGAATTGATTAACAAATGGGATAAATCACAAAAAAATGTGAAATCGGTGAACAAACGAGTTAAAATAACCAAAAAAAATGTAAACTCAATGTAAAAGCATGTAAAATCAATATTTCCTTGGAAAGTTATTAATAAATTATCACTTATTAAACAACCTCAACAATATTAAAGAATCTAAAAACAAAAGGCATTCGAGCTATATGAATTAAAAAAAAAAGTATTCCTACTATTTAGTTAATTGAAAAACTTATAATTGTGCTACAAAAAATAAAACATAAGAGGATTTTATAAGAAAAATGAGGGGAATTTCGTGCATATTTTACTATGATATGATATCAAATTATCAAGAAACATGCCTGATAATTTATTTGCACCTAAATAGAGATACTGAAGCTGCGACAAGTTTCCCATCTGTTTTGGAATGTCACCACTGAAATTGTTGTACGACATAGCAAGTTCCTTGAGTTGTGAACAAGCAGATAAACTTGTTGGGATACCTCCACTTAGATTATTCATTGAAAGATATAAAACCTCCAATTTGGATAAATGGTAGCACATATCATTTGATAGAGTTCCATAAAGCTGGTTGTGTGTAAGAGATATATATTGCAAGGAGGAAATGTTGAATATGCTCCGTGGAATAGCACCAGTCAGATAATTATATCCAATACTTAACCATTCAAGATTGGTTAAGCGTCCAAAGCTAAGTGGGATCTCACCACTAAGCTGATTATATAACATTTGTACCGTGTGAAGGCGTCGCAAGTTTCCAATTTCATAAGGGATGGTTCCAATGAAACTATTGTTACCAATGTTTAAGTATGTTAGGAACGAGAGATTTCCGATTTCCTTTGCAATGGTTCCTTGTAAGCCCATGTTGTAATGATCCAACCATGTGACCCTGAGGTGCTTTCGGCTGCACGTGATGCCAATCCAGGTACAAAAATCCGTTCCTACTGACCAGTTGGAAGCCAAAGTGTTGTTGGGGTCGGAAGTAATTATTGTTGAAAAAACAGTTTTAAGATTATGAAAATCTGAACACAAATCGAAACTAATGCAAACAAACCAATTTGAAAAGTAAAAGAAAGTACAATCAGTTAAATAACCGAACAGATAGTTTAAACAACTTATCTCACAATTCTATATAGTAATAGAATTGATCCAACCAAATTGCATAAATAAGTCTGCTTGCCTTGAAGAAATTATCGACCCACCTTCGGTGCAATTGGGAATCACGAACACTTCTTCCAGGATAATTTGGCTACAGGAATTACTCCACTGCACAGTAGCAGAAATTCCACCTCGAAGAACACTCAGAAGCAAAAATAACCTAGAGATATTTTTCCAGAAAAGTTTTGTTTAGGAGATAGAACAGAGAGAATTCTGTTTTGGTGTGTTTTTTAGGAAATGAAAAACCACTCCTTTATATAGCTGCTGGGGGAGCCTTTTGCAATTAAAACTGGCCATTAAAATTTCAAATTTAATTTTATATTTTAATTCAAAATTCATCCAAAAAGATAAGTCCGCGACGAGACAATTCGCCCGAGTCCAGTCCAATCCAGATCAGAGCCGAGTCGGGTCGGGCGGGCGACGGCGGCGCGCGTGTGGTACATCCATATGATCCTCTTTGTAAATACTTTATACCAAGTCTTTACACTTAAATTCATATACACTAGTACACACTTAGTTATAAAGTCAATGTGGGATAAGTGAAGAGTTTAACTCTTCAACTTCCTCACAAGGCTTTTATAACTTTGCAATTGTCACTTGGTCTTAGATCAATGTGGGCTAAATCCACATACACATTATCTATTTGGACTATCCCCACTATTCACATAATAATTTATCTATGGATTCCAACCATGTAATTAGGTATATCCATCCACAATAAATTCACTCTCTTTAAATATAATAATTACAACAATCCCCCACAAATCCATAGAAAAATAATCTATTAGGTTACCGTAATGTGCTTTCAGCAATGGTACCTTCCGGTTTGAACCACAACCTAAGTTATCCAACTTATGCTGCCACAGGGACAAATGGATCTAAGCCTTGAATTTGGCCCTTGAAGTGGTAGTGTCCATTTGTAACAACACATCACTTGCTATGTGTTAATCTTTAGATTTGACACTATAGGCCATGTGTCCCGATCCTGCAGTATCATGAATGTTATTTAAGGAATTACCCTATTTCCTCTAGTTGCGGCCAAACAACTACATTCACTTAGTTGAGCATCTCAGGATGTACTGCTAGCATCCTGTCTTACAGACTCGACCTCATTCAGTGTTAATACACTTACTGGATTAGCAGTAGTCTGCTCCTATCAGGTATATCAGGGGATAGACTCAGATACTTAGTATCAATCTTAGTTAGGAGCAACTTTTATATACCCAGCAGTTTGTTTATACCACATTGAACCTTCCTTGTGGGATCTCCAATTGGTAGGTTGGGTTGTCACTGCTTGTATATCAATTTAGGGTTTTCAGTCCCATATCCCCAGCCTGGATTTCTGAACTAAGGACAAGTCAAGTCCTTTAGTCAAAGGGTCAGCCACATTGTCTTTGGTACCAACAAAGTCAACGACTATGACCCTATCAGACACAAGTTCCCTTATAGACTTTAGTCTAACTTGGATGTGTCTCTTGGTCTTTTGATTATATTTTTGGCTTTTAATCTTTGCAATTGTGGTTTGAGAATCACAATGCACAACGACTGCTGGAAGAGGCAAGCTAACCATGGGTAATTGGACTAATAACCCATGTAGCCATTCAGCTTCAGTCCCTGTCGTGTCTAAAGCACATAATTCGGCCACAAATGTAGACCGAGTCACCAAGGTTTGCTTGGTTGATTTCCAGGAGACAGCGCCCCCACCTAGGGTAAATACGTAACCCGTACACCCATTGCTTCCGGAGTTCTTGGCTATCCAGCTAGCATCACTATACCCTTCAAGAACTGCAGGGAACCTGCCATATTGAAGAGATAGTGACACCGTTCCCTTCAGATACCTAAGTACCCGGTCAAGAGCTTCCCAATGGGTTCAATTTGGACAACTTGTATATCTTGCTAACTTCGAGACTGCAAACGAAATGTCTGGTCTCGTGCCATTTGCCAGGTATTGCAAGCTTCCAATAATTTGTGAATATCTTAATTGAGATACAGGAACACCACTTTCATTTTTAAAAAGAGCTACTGAAGGATCATATGGTGTTTTGGCAATTCTACATTCTTTGTAACCAAATTTCTCAATTATCTTCTCAACATAGTGAGATTGAGAAACTGCTATACCCTCAATTGACCGAGTCAACTTGAGTCCAAGAATTACATTTGCCAAACCCATATCCTTCATTTCAAACTTACTTTTTAAAAATGACTTGGTTTCATTTATTATCTCAATGTTAGATACAATCAATATAATGTCATCAACATACAGACATAAGACAATATATTTATCACCTTTAACTTTACAATAGATGCACTTATCATTATCGTTTACAACAAAGCCAAAAGATAAAATAGTTTTATCGAATTTTTCATGCCATTGGTTAGGAGCTTGTTTCAAACCATAGAGTGATTTAACAAGCTTACAAACTTTTCGCTCATTTCCAGAAGCTACAAATCCCTCTGGCTGATCCATATAGATTTCCTCCTCGAGATCACCATACAAGAAGGCTGTTTTAACATCCATCTGGTGAATCGGGAAGTCATATATAGAGGCCAGTGCTATCAGCACCCGGATTGTAGTCAAACGAGCAACAGGGGAATATGTATCGAAAAAATCGATTCCCTCTTTTTGCCTAAAACCTTTGGCAACTAACCTGGCTTTAAGCTTATCTATGGTTCCATCAGATTTAAATTTCTTTTTAAAGATCCATTTACATACAATCATATTACACCCCGGAGGGAGATCAACTAGTTCCCATGTCTCGTTAGAGACAATGGAGTCCATCTCACTTTTGACAGCTACCTTCCAATGCTTTGCTTCTTTCGAAGCCATTGCATCTTTGAAGGTTACAGGATCACCCTCGATGTTGTAAGTGATAAAATCACTTCCAAAATCCTTGGCAATTCTAGCTCTCTTACTCCGTCTAGGTTCATCTGATTCAATTGATACTGAATCAGAACTACTTGGATTAACCCCCACATTTGTCATCTTTTCCACATGTTCAGGAATTGACGAAGACGTAAGGGCTAAATCTAAAGAATTGTCATTAGGGATTCCCGTTTTCATGGGAAATACGTCCTCAAATAACGTAGCATCACGATATTCAACTATTGTGTTAACCTCTATGCCAGGAATTTCTGATTTAATAACCAGAAACCTGAGAGCTTAGCTTGTTTCCACATAGCCTAAAAAGATTGCATCAACAGTCTTTGGACCCAGTTTCTTTCTTTTGTGTTCTGGAACTAGAACTTTTGCAAGACAGCCCCACACACGAAAGTATTTTAAACTAGGTTTTCTGCCTTTCCAGAATTCAAACGGAGTGCTTTCATTATGTTTTAGAGGAACTCTGTTCAGAATATGGCAAGCCGTATTCAAAGCTTCTCCCCACATATATTTAGGCAATCCGGAATTCAAAAGCAGACTATTAATCATATCTTTAAAAGTTATATTCTTTCGTTCTGCTACCCCATTTGACGAAGGGGAATATGGATGAGTCTCTTCATGAATAATGCCAAAATTTCGGCAATATTCTTCGAACAAATTAGACTCATATTCTCCACCTCTATCTGATCTTAACCGTTTAAAGTTTCTTACCAATTTGAGTTTCAGCTTCATTCTTAAACGTTTATGAATTTTTCAAGTGCTTCAGATTTATATTCTAACAAATAAACATAACAATACCTACTGCAATCATCTATAAAAGTAATAAAGTATTTCTTATTATCTTTAGTTAAAATTCCATTGAATTTACAAATGTCCGTATGAACCAAATCAAGTATTTCAGAATGCCTTTCAACCGATTGGTATGGCTTTCTTACTTGTTTTGCCTCAATACAAATGTGACATTTGTCTTTATGGTTTATTTCATGTTTGGGGATTAGATTTAAATTCATCATCCGTTTAACAGAACCAAAATTTAAATGTCCTAATCTATCATGCCAAACATTAGAAGATTCAATTGCATTCACAACAGGAAATTCAGAAAATTTATTAGAACCAACATTTTCAACCCTTAATTTAAATAAGGGATAATTACATCGACCTCCCCTGAGGTTTGGGCTAATTATTGCCCAATCCCCTCGCAATTTCATAATTACATCCACCTCCCCCCACATTTGAAAAACCTTACAAAATGATGTGAAATGACCATATTGTCCTCGTCAGTTTTAATTAAAAATAAAAAAAAAAAATCAGATTAACAAAATGTCCTATTTACCCTTGTAAGGAATAATTACATTGGCCTCCCCTGAGGTTTGGGCTAATTATTGAAATGATACACAAAATTACAATATTACCCATGCAATGATACACAAAATTATAATACTACCCTTGCAAAAATTAATTTTATACATAAAAAAAAACTCTAACCCTAACCCCCACCCCACCCCACCCCACCTCCACCGTCCCAACCCCGCAAATATCCTCCCAAGCCGTGTCATCGGCCTGGTTCAAACCCTAGGCCTTCCAGGCCGGCGGCGCGGCCTGTGAGGAGTTTTGCGGGATTGGGGACCGGCGGGTGCGGGGTTCGGGATTGGGGTGGTTGGGGTGGGGGGCTAGGGGTGGTTGGGGTGGGAAGCTAGGGATGATGAGGGTTTTTTTTAAAAAAAAATTATATTAAAATAGTTTATTGATTTATTAATATTAATATCTTTATATATATAAGATATGATTTTAATATTATTGTATTTAAGTAAGAAATATTAAAAAAAAAATATTTATGATTTTATAATAATTATTTTATTAAATCGAGTATTTTTAATTTTTGTAAAAAAATTATTGATTTTATAATAACTATTTTGGTTAAAAGTTTAAGAAAAAATTTAGTAAACATGTGAGCATTTTTATAATGTCTAATAATTACTGTTCAAGTTTTTTTTCTTCTCATGATTAAACGTAATTCATTAATTTATCCTTGTACTTTAATTATGAAAAAAATTGAAATTATTAAAATTACGGGTTAAATGTTAAGTTGAATGTATTTACATTTTTTTATTTATGTTCTATAATATTTTTTTTCTTATAATTAACCATAATTTATTTACTTTTCCTTGTACTTTAATTGTAAAAGCATTATGAAAAAAATTTGGAAAAAATCATTGATGTGTTATTATATTTTTATTTTAAGAATACATATACACTACTATTAAAATTCGTTTATTCTTTTAAATCTAATTCATTCATTTATTCTTTTACTTTAATTAGGAAAAAAATTGAAATTATTAAAATTACGGGTTAAATGTAGAGTTGAATGTATTTACATTTTTATTTATGTCTACAATGTTTTTTCTTATAATTATCCATAATTTATTTATTTTTCCTTGTACTTTAATTGTAAAAGCATTATGAAAAAAATTGGAAAAAAACGTTCATGTGTTATTATATTTTTATTTTAAGAATACATATACACTAATAAACTAATTATAAGTTTCATGTAAATTTATAACATTTGAATCCATACTTATACATATACATTGCAAAGAAACCCCTCCTATGTACCAAACATAACAAGGGTATAATTGTCCAACAAAATAGCTACAGCAACCTCAAGGGTAAAATAGGAAGTTCAATAAAAATTTGACGATGACGTCATCAAAATGTAAGGTTTTCGAAACGTCGAGGGAGGTGGATGTAATTATGAAATTGCTAGGGGATTGGGCAATAATTACCCCAAACCTCAGGGGAGGTCCCTGTAATTATCCCTTTAAATAAACCATCATCTAAATAACCTTTACCAACAAAAGTCCCATAATACAAAATTACGACTTTATTGGACTTAAAGTTCATTTCGTAACCCTCCCTAACTATTACAGAACCACTTATTATGTTTCTCTTGATTGTAGGAACATAATGCACCCTTTGTAGTGATAGTATGCGCCCTGAAGGAAACTTCAAGTCCACGCGTCATATCCCTAACACTTTGGCACCACTTGAATTTCCCATCGTCACGGATTTTCCATCAACAGGCTGATAAGACACAAATAGCAATTTATCAGCACATACATGCACATTTGCCCCAGTGTCAATTAGCCAATCATATGGTTCATAAATAGTAAGAAGTTCAGGTTTTAAGAAAACATACCCATCAACAGAGTTTTCTGGAGCTTTAGTTTCACTAGTGTCTCCCACAACCATGTTTACCATAGCCGGAGCTCTAGTTTCACCAATATCTCCCACAACCATGTTGACTATAGCCGGTGTAGTAGACTCAGATTTGGCTTTGGACTTTTTGGTAGGACACTCCTTAGCCCAGTGACCCATCTGTCCACAAGTCCAGCATGGTTTATTTGCCTTTGGTTTCTTTTTATTTTTAGGTTTATTTATGGATTTGGAGTTGGGGGTTACATGGTTCACTTTTTTCTTTCCAGTTATCATATTTGACTTAGGCTGGTACTCAATAGGAACACCATGAGTTTGATTCTTGTGTTCTTCTTCGATACTTATGGCAACCATAAGATCACCAAGACTCAGCTTTCCTTTTTGATGTTTTAATGTCATACCAAAGTTCTCCCAAGATTTGGGAAACTTATCTACAATTGACATAACCAGAAACTTCTCTGGAAGCTTCATTTTAGCATCAGAAAGGGAGTGCTCAAGATTTATCAGTTCATGCGCTTGTTCAGTTACAGACTTTCCTTCAACCATCTGAAATTTCAAGAACTTGGAAACAGAATACTTTTCAAGCCCTTGCTCTTCAGTATTATATTTCCTGTCCAATTCATCCCAAAGAGACTTAGTTGTATATGTATCAGAACAGTACACGTCGAAGAGTACATTCGATAAAGCAGAAAGAATGACTCCTCGACCAATTTGGTCCCGTTTTGACCATTCAGCTAGTTTATCCGTCTTTGGGTCAGTTTCAGTTGGTTCAGGTCTAGTCACCTGAATAACCGACAAAAGTCCTTTCATCGTAAACCAAATTTTCATACGTTGTTGCCAACGCTTAAAAAATTGGCCCGAAAACTTTTCCGGTAAACCGGATAAGTCGACTTTTTTGGCTGGCATGGACACAGTACCGGAGCCTCCTGCAGATGACATGATAATTTTAAAACACAAAGATAATTTCTTCAAGATTGTTGAAAAAACAGTTTTAAGATTATGAAAATCTGAACACAAATCGAAACTAATGCAAACAAACCAATTTGAACAGTAAAAGAAAGTACAATCAGTTAAATAACCGAACAGATAGTTTAAACAACTTATCTCACAATTCTATATAGTAATAGAATTGATCCAACCAAATCGCAGAAATAAGTCTGCTTGCCTTGAAGAAATTATCGACCCACCTTCGGTGCAATTTGGAATCACGAACACTTCTTCCAGGATAATTTGGCTACAGGAATTACTCCACTGCACAGTAGCAGAAATTTCACCTCGAAGAACACTCAGAAGCAAAAATAACCCAGAGATATTTTTCCAGAAAAGTTTTGTTTAGGAGATAGAACAGAGAGAATTTTGTTTTGGTGTGTTTTTTCGGAAATGAAAAACCATTCCTTTATATAGCTGCTGGGGGAGCCTTTTGCAATTAAAATTGGCCATTAAATCTGAATAAAACGGCCCAATTTAAACCCATTAAATCTGAATAAAACGGCCCAATGCAATTTCCGTAACTGAAACGTTACACAATTGAATATGCAGCTGAATTATTCAAATTTCAAATTTCAAATTTAATTTTATATTTTAATTCAAAATTCATCCAAAAAGATAAGTCCGAGACGAGACAATTCGCCCGAGTCCAGTCCAATCCAGATCAGAGCCGAGTCGGGTCAGGCGGGCGACGGCGGCGCGCGTGTGGTACATCCATATGATCCTCTTTGTAAATACTTTATACCAGGTCTTTACACTTAAATTCACATATACTAGTACACCCTTAGTTATAAAGTCAATGTGGGATAAGTGAAGAGTTTAACTCTTCAACTTCCTCACAAGGCTTTTATAACTTTGCAATTGTCACTTGGTCTTAGATCAATGTGGGCCAAATCCACATACACATTATCTATTTGGACTATCCCCACTATTCACATAATAATTTATCTATGGATTCCAACCATGTAATTAGGTATCCATCCACAATAAATTCACTCTCTTTAAATATAATAATTACAACAATTATGTGGGATTTGATGGCTAGAAGTGAATGCTCATCAGTTGAGCTATTAAGAGGAGATGCAGCCAAGAAGATTTTCATTAGGTAGAAGAAAATAAAAAATATTGTTGTTTGTTTTCCCATTATCTACTTATTTTGAGTGAGAGAGAGAGAGAGAGATATTGAACTAGTTTTAGTTTATAAAGCTTAAAAGAGTTAGGGGAATCGCTTGAGAAGGCACTACTTATTATATCCTAGTTGTGGAAAAAATTAAAGATCTTTTGTTTTTGTTTTACTTGATTTTGGTTGGTGATGCACTTAGAAACTCACACAAAGAAATGAATTATAGAGTTTTTGAGTATGAGTTGTTTTAGATGGGAAAACTCGCCAGGATAGCTTAGGGTGTGTTTGCCTAGGTTTTTTGGAGAAAAGTTTTTGAAAAGTTTTTAGATGTTTTTTGTGAAAGTTATTTCAAATATAAGATTTTGTAGTTTTTTTTTATTTTCTTTTAAAGATTATGGACAAAGGAGAAATAGTGTAAGAGTTAAGTTATTTTACGTCAAATTATATTTGTTATTTGAGATAAATATGTTACTTTATATTAAATTAAAGTAAAGTTTTTATAGATTTTTTTTAAAAATAATAAAATTATTGTTTATTTGACTTGTCAGAGATTTATTTGTAAAAATAAAAAATAAAAAAGAGTTTTTTTTCTTTTCAAAACAATATACTTCGTTTGTTTGGCTGCTCATATAACAACGAAATATTCTCAAAATCCCCAGACAAACGGGCCCTCAGTTTGTAAAATTCAGTAGTGTCAGATTGACTCATTATTTATGGAAAGAAAAAAAATTAGCTTTGCTCATTTAGTCAACAAATGCCGTGCAGATGGGGGGCAATTGACGTGACCAACAATAGCTAGTAATTTCTAACGAGTGAATAGCAAATTAACTCCCTGTGTTATTTTTAATAGGCAAATTAACTCCTTGTGATAAATAAAAGGGTAAAATACCTCCCTGTGATATTCTAAAAAGGGCAAAATACCTCCCTGTGATATTCTAAATAGGCAATTTAACTCCCTGTGATAAGAAAAATGGCAAGATACCTCCCTGTGTTTTTATAAAAGAAGCACATTGCCTCCCTCTAAATTGCTCATTAATTCTTATCACAGGGAGTTAAATTGCTCATTATTCATTTCATAGGGAGGTAAATTGCCTATTTTTATATCACAAGGAGGTAAATTGCTCATTATTTCATTTCACAGGGAGTTAAATTGCCTATTTTTATTTCACAGGGAGGTAAATTGCCCAGTAGACATATCACAGGGAGTTAACTTGCAAAAAACCCAATTTCTAACCGTTCAATATCAATCCTCAATTTCTTGATTCTCTTTTGGTTTTACGTTTCTTGAATTTTCAAAGGGGAATGCATATTTGATACAATATAATCGAGCACTTTGCAGCCTTAGTATCACTGGAGACGTTAATGCACGTTTAGTACCACAATTTAAATATTAGTTGTAACGTTCGTACTATCATCAAATAATTGGATAAAAATAGATGGAATTGACCACATGAAGTTCATGTGGCCATTATCTCAGTTTTTTGAAGGAAAAATATAATTTGATGAAGTGATTACGTGAGAGAAACCTTATTATTTTCCCTACAAAAGACAAGATAACGAGATAATTTTCCCTCCAAAAGTGAGGAAAATTTGAATTTTTTCCTCCAAAAGCCTGAAATAATGGCCACGTGAGGTGCACATCGCCAGTTCTATTTAACGGTGGTATGAACATTGCAAGTAATATTTAGATTGTGGTGCAAAATGTGCATTTATGTATCCAGTGATATCAAGATTACAAAGTGTCCTATTGTATTGTACCAAATATGCAATTTCCCCATTTTCAAAGTGTTAAATTGTGGAAATCTTAAGAGTCATCATAAATGCTCTTTATAATCAATTGAAAACGAAACATAAATTTCTTTTTCCAGAAACGTTTCATAGAAAATTGGTACAAATTAAGTATTTACACTTGTTGAAAGTGTTGCTTCAAGTACATGTTTTTTTTATCGCATTGATGCACACAAATATAAGGCTAGCGATATTGTCAGAGCATATTTTGTTTTTACCAGAGCAATTTATCTGATAAGACAATTTTGCCCCTACTAATAACTCTCCTCAGCCAGCATCCAGTTAGTTCCTTACTCTGCCCCTTCACATAAAGCCTTCACTGTTAAAATTAATTATTTCTTCTTTCTTTAATTTAGATTTTACATCTCATATTAGTACTTATACTGGATTCATGAAGATCACATTAAATCAAAAGTATATTTTTGGGAAGATTTTTTAACCGACTTTTAAATCAATTTGTTACAGACAATTTATTTTTGGGAAAATCTTTTTAATGTTCTCAATCAAGGCACCCATTTTTTTTCATTTGTGTCTCCTTGCAAGACTTTTCTAAAAGATTCTTTGGAAAATGGTGGCAAATTCAAAGCTGCATTTGCACTCGATTTATCTTCATCGACTATGTCAAGATTATTCATTATATCCACTGCATGTTTGTAATTTCGATCACAAATGTTCATTAACAAAAATGACCTTACGATATTTTCTGAAAGAAACCATGTCTAAAATACTTCAAGTTGGTCCCTACAACTTCACGTGATATATTTTAAATTTTTTTTTTTGAAATATGTCGATCCAAAATGACCTATTTTTTACAAATTTGATGTTTTTTGCAGGATTTTTGAAAATACAAGAAAGTTTGACGCAATAAAATTTCACAGAGTGGTTTCTTGTAGGTTTAGCATAACACAACCTTATAAAAATTATGCTGTAAGCGTGAACCTCGGATTGCATTACAACAGATGACAAACAAACATCGAGAGTAACATCATAGGAATCTATGAACTTCCCAATCTGACTAGTTCCTGCATTCAATGATTAGGTTTTATCTTCACATTTTATTGTTACTAGAAAACTGCACGTACGTACGTACTTGTCTAGTTGATTTCATAAATAAATTTGATAAATTATTGTAAAATTAACTTTATCATGTCAAAAAATAGCAAAAATTAATGACTAATATTCAATTTAATGAATAAAAATGGTGACTTTAAATTATTGTAATAAAATATAATTGATGATTGATTTGTTCATAAGATCTTGTAGATTTTCTAAAATAAGATCCTAACAAAATTATTTAGTTCAATCTATTATAGTAGTTTCATTTAAAAAAAAACTACTTTAAGAGCACTATTTATTTGTTTTAATTTGAAATAATATCCATGTTATTTGAAATGTATTTGTTTACGAAAAATTCATGCATGCCTACCCCGGTGGATCACCGGGGTGCTGGATGAATGCCACATGGGCATGTGTAGGACATCAAACCCCAATAGATTAAATCCACTGGGGTAAGATCTAAGTAACCGTTATACCTAAGAAGTTTTTCATTTATTCAATTCATTAGTTTAATCCACTTTTTCACGGGTTTATCCCATCTTTTTACCGATTTTATTCATTTTGGCAATGATTTAATATATTTTTTTCTCCGATTTACCCGTTCTTTTATCGAAATTAACCTACTTTCATTATTTTTTCCATTTTTCGTCGATTTCTTTTATGTTTTTCGATTTAAACCATTTTCTACCTGTTTCACCCTGTTTTTGTTGGTTAAACTATTTTTTTATTTTTACAGTTTTCACTTGTTTTCCCACTAATTTACATGTTTATTCACCAATTTCACCTCATATTTAATTGATTTCACATGTTTTCACCGACTTCACCTTTGTTCCCCGATTCACTAATTTCACCCATTTTTAACGATTTCATCCGTTTTTCACTAATGTCACCGATCTCATCTGTTTTTCATGAATTTCATCCAAAGTTATTCGATTTCATATGTATTTATCGATTTTATAGGCGCGTTTTTACCAGGTTCACTCGTTTTTCACCGACTTTACCAGTGCTCACCAATTTCACCCAATTTTTTTTTATCTTTTTCACATGTTTTAACCGACTTTTATCGATTTTATCGATTTTCATTAAACGATTTCACCTATTTCCATGAAAAGAACTCCATGAAAATTCGAGTATCACCAATTTCATCAGTTTTTCTCGAATTTCACAATTTTTGTTTTACCGATTTCACACGTTTTTTCACCAACTTTACTAATAGTTATATTCGAGGTTATTCATGTCTTCATATTCTTGGATTTTGTTTATATTTTGCTTCTCTAGCCAAAGAAAATTTACGTACTTAGCTAAGTCATAAGCATTTTGTCTTTAACACTTATGTTGTACGTGTCTAGTTAATTTCATTAGTAAATTTTATAAATTATAATAAAACTAACTTTGTATCATGTCACAAAATAGCACAAATTAATGACTAATATTCAATTTAATTATTATTTCATCAAAAAAATGATGACTTTAAATTATTGTAATCAAATATAAAATGATGATTGATTTGTTCTTAAGATCTTGTAAATTATTTTCTAAAATAAAATCATAACAAAATTATTTAGTTCATTCCATTATAGTAGTTTTCATTTAAAAAGCACTATTTTAAGAACACTATTTATTTGTTTTAATTTGAAATAATATCATGTCATTTGAAATGCATTTGTTTACATACCTAAGCCAGTTTTCACATATTTAATCCATTTTTCACGGATTTAACACTTTTTTTTTTACCGATTTCATTCATTTTGCATCGTTTTAATTTTAATATATATTTTTATTCGATTTACACATTCTTTTATCGGTTTAACCCACATTAATTGTTTTTCCCATTTTTCGTCGATTTCTTTTATTTTTACAGTTTCACCCTGTTTTTGCCGGTTAAACTATATTTTTTTTACAGATTTCATTCGTTTTTACCTATTTCACACGTTTTTCCATTGATATTTACATGTTTTTTCACCAATTTCACCTCATATTTCATTGATTTTACATGTTTTCACCGACTTTACATTTGTTCTCCGATTCACTGATTTCACCAATTTTTAACGTTTTCATCCGTTTTTCACTAATTTCACTGATCTTATCCGATTTTCACGAATTTTATCCAGAGTTATGCGATTCCGTATGTATTTATCGATTTCATGGGCGCCTTCTTACTGGCTTCACTCGTTTTTTACCAACTTTACAAGTGTTCACCAATTTTACATGTTTTAACCGACTTTTCTCGATTTCACCAATTTTCATTAACCGATCCCGTATTTCATGAAAAGAACTCCATGAAAATTCGAGTATCATCAATTTCATCCATTTTTCACAAATTTCACCTGAATTTTCATCGATTTCACAAATATTTTTTTTAGATTTATTTTATATCATTTTCACTAATTCATTATACTAGTATTCCTTATTCTAATGCCATGGTGTGGTGGCTAGTGTAGGTATGCCTATGCATTTACATGAAATTAGCTTTTATGTGGTTGGATATGGACTTTTGGAATTTCGATAGGGAAATGATTTCTAAGATATATTTTTTTCACGTGGTAGTGTTTATGTAGAAGTATGCTTCTTCAAGTTTTTTTCCAATTTTGCCATTTATAATGAAATTTAAGTAAAGATATATTAGTCTTCACAAAAAATTCAAGAAATTATATATTTTGAACTCGTACTTTTATATATATATAGAACTAGCTTGTGTCCCGTGCTATGCACGGTTTATATAAAAGAAATTAAATTATATTTGAATTAAAATCAAATGAATAGTAGTATTTAAAGAATATTTATTTTTTAGATCCTACTAAAGAATTTATTGACTTCTATTATTTAAGTCAATTAATGTTAATATTCCACACTCAATAGTCAATAAAAATAACAAAAGACACAATGCTACATTTTCCTCATTATCAATTTATAATATTGAATGAAAGTTAATGAACATTGATAAAGCATGAGCAAGTATATATTGAATTATTGATATTTATGCAATAAGAAACTCAAATATTTGAAGTCGCTCCAACAATCAAATAATAACTATGTAATCATAAACTAAGAACAAAAAAATTCACCGAGCCATGTTCAAGTAGAAAAGTGATGGATATTGTTTAATATGTATATCTAATTGTCGATTTTTAATATTTATACATAATATACTTGGTTGATACCATGTGACCCCATAAACATTGACTTTATTACAATTTTGTCGATAGTCTATACAGTAATATCAAAAATTCAAATAATTCTACAATAGTACTTCAACAAAATATAAATAAAACTACTTAAATTGCCATACACTATATATCATTCATCAATATTTTATAATTCTAAATTATTATGATAAGATCTTAATCTATTTTCAAGACTAAAAATACAAATTAGTATTTACATTTCAATATATACAAATACAATTATGAGGAAAAATAACCTCCATTCGTCAAGCTATTTCTAAAGTTACAATGTTGTGAATGAAATCAAGTAAACCAACTGAATCAAACGTATTTCTAAACGATAACTTTGCTAATCCATGAGCTACTTGTATTTCTTTTGAGTCGGGTATGTCGAGTTGTAAAAGAGTTAAAAGTCAATCTTGTTTCCTTGGTATCATTGATGATGCTCCCATAATTTGCTCTAGAAACACAATCACTCTCAATGGCTAAAATCACCATGCTCGAATCAACCTTGATTATCAGTTTCCTTCAATTATGGCCTATCGCGAAGTTCACTTGCCATTAGCGCTGCTTTAGCTCCAGTCGTCGAAGGTTCCAAAGGTATAAACACAAATCAATTGATTGTGAAAATTAATTTGAAAGAAAATTTATGATGAGAAATAACTGAAAGCATTCATATAATTAGACGTGACGAATTAAATTCTCAAGCCCCAAATATATTAATCATAAAAAAAAACAAATAGAGCAAAAACTTCAAATATTTAATACTAAGAGAATACATAATATAATCTACTAAAAAGAGGATACACAAAGAAAGTGTTCCAAAAAAAATCTTTAAATTATATGCGGATGTAATAAATCCAAAAGCAAACTCAAGAGCATAAAATTTATAAAAAAGAAAAATAATAATAACTCAAGAATACATAAAATATGATGTTTTGAAGAAAAATGGAATAATTAAAACAGCAAAAGCAAGACTAAATAAGAAGCTTTTATACATGTAAGAATATAAAAAAAAAACCACAAAAAGGTTGTAAATTTATCATATGTATATAGACGCACTATACACATACGAATCTAACAATTAGCCATTATCTATGGACATTAAAATAAACATATAAGTGTAATTATATTAAGCAAAACCATATCAAATTAAGTGAAAAGAATTATTCAAAAGAGAAAACAAATAAAAACAAACCTATAAACACAAAATTGGTACTTGAAGTAGCGAGACAATCGAATATGAAATTGGAAATAACTTCATAGTCTCCTGTAACAAAGATGTAGAATATAAAAATCAACATTGGACTATTCAAACTAATACTCTAGGTTTTGTAAAAGAGAATACATAGTTCTTATATAAGAGGTTTTATGTAAGGAGTACCATGATTTAATAGCTAAATTTACGAAAATACTTAAATATTATAAATAAGTTATTTGTTTGACTTTTTATTTGCATCAATCAAGGTATTAAACTTATTCCATATTAATGGCTGTATTTTAGGAATTTTTAAAATTTGAAACTGAAATTATATTTTTGTTTTGCTTAGTTGATATGTAAAAGTTGTGATCATAAACGGAAACATTATGAATAGATGGACAACCAAAACTGGAGTTTCTTATTATGAATTCACCTCTACTTTTTTTTTAGCCTAATTTGTTTCCTTTTTTTAACACGGTTCTAGCTTAATTAATTATGATTCTTTTTGGAAGAGTAATTCTGGAGAGGATTTTGTAATTTCCTCCTTAAGTTACGCATAAATTAGTTATGTTAGGATTAATATTAGTTATTTGGCACAATAATTTAGTTTTGACATTCCTTTTTGTGTAGAATTAATGTAAGAGATGAAATTGATTTTAAGAGATTACCAATAATAGAATTTTGTAAAATTTAAAAATAATTCAAAACTCTAGAAAATTAGAATTTAGTCAAAACTCATCAATTGAAGTCAACACCCAACCTTCAAATATATATATGTATAAGATAAGATAAGATAAGATATAGAATAGATATAGATTATTTGGATTATTTGTCTTACTCTTGTCTCTGTATCTAATACGGTTTTATTAGAAATTGAGAAGTTTATTCCCACTACTAGAAAAAAGCAAAATTTCGACTGATTTTTTTTGACGGAAATAAATCTGTCGAAATTTTTCTTAAAATTTCGACAGAAATATTTTTCGTCGAAAATTTTCGACCGAAATAAAATCAGTCGAAATTAATTTCGACCGATTTAAATTCGGTCGAAAAAATTTGGGGAAAATATTTAAAAAAAAATGAAATAAAAATTTCGACGGAATTAAATTCCGTCGAAAATTTCATAATATTTCGACGGAAAATAATTCCGTCGAAATTTAAATTTCGACGGAAATTATTTCCGTCGAAACTTTCATAATAATTTCTCAAAAAAAAAATAAAATAAAATAAATTTCGACGGAAATTAAAATCCGTCGAAAATTTGGTAATTTCGACGGATTTTTTTCCGTCGAAATTTAATAACTTCACAAAAAATATATATATATAAATTTCGACGGAAAGTAAAATCCGTCGAAATTTTAAGGATTTCGACGGATTTTATTTCCGTCGAATTTTAATAACTTCAAGAAAAAAAAATTAAATAAATTTCGACGGAAATTAAAATCCGTCGAATTTTAGTGATTTCGACGGATTTTTTTCCGTCGAAATTTAATAACTTCATGAAAAAAATAAATAAATTTCGACGGAAATTAAAATCCGTCGAAATTTTAGTAATTTCGACGGATTTTTTTCCGTCGAAATATCTGAAACTTTCGACGGAAATAAGTTTCCGTCGAAATGTTTTTTAATTGCCCTAACTTAGTACGACAATTTCATTTCCCTCTTCTCCACCTTTCTTCAAATTTGCAGCCGCCTCCTCCAATTCTCTTTCCATCCCAGAACTAGCCTCTTCCTCTCTCATCACCGCAGCCTCTCGTTCCCTCGACCCGACCTAGCCCAGCCCGCACCGCTCCCCTTGCCAGAACTCGTGAGGCCCGCCTAGCCCAGCCCGCTAGCCCCACCACCACCTCCGAAGCCGTTTCTGCCGCACCTCCGCCTCCCCTCCGACGCCGTTTCTGCCGCGGTCCTGTCCAGGGAGCCCTAGATCTGTTTGAAATTCGAGATTAGTTGAAGGTATTTTGAATATATGTTTATTTGATTATTGCAAAAGTATACTTCTAAATTATATGTCTTCCCCTGTTCTTAAGCTGCTCTTCCCTTTGAATTCTGCTGGTTTTGTTGTTATATTAAGTGATTAAGTGTAGTATTAGTTGGTAGTAGTTTTAATTTGGTGAGATTTGATTAATTGGTGGATTTCATAGTTAGGATTATACGCTATTCTCCTTTTTTCATTTTTCTACTACTGTAGTGGTGTGGGGAAGATGAGTAATTCGCATACTCAGCCCCCTGGTTTGGCCACAATGAAATTAACCCTCGTAATTTTAATTTTGCGGAAAAATTAAAACAACCAGCAGTTCTTCGATCCCATGCCACCACCGGCATGGATTTTGAATACATGATAATTTATTTATTTATCTAAAAGATATTTTCTTAGGAATTCAGAAAAAAGTTAATTAATAGTCCAAAAATTAGTCATTATATACAAAGGTAGAAGAATACTTCTATCTTTACGATGATTGAATACTTCATGATGAATTTATATTGTCATATGGTTGATTCTAGAAGCACTCTTGGGCCTACTGGTATTTTTGTTTGTCTAACTATATAAATTGGTATTTTTGTTTGTCTAACTACCCAAACTTTTAGAATACAAAAGAAGGTATTGAATCTTAGTTGTCTCTTATCATGGTAGTGTTGCATTTTAGTTGATTGCAATATTGAGATAAGAGTGGATTAACATTCGGTTTTCAAGGGAATGTTGTTCATGAATCTTCCTTCTTTAATTTCACATGATTTAGTTTGAATGTGTTTAAATTTCAATTGTTTGAAATCACTAACAAGATGTAAGTAGGGTGTTTCCTGTGTGAATTGAAGTTGGATGTTAACGTGTTGGAATTGATGTGCAGATTTAGAGGCCAGCAATAAGAAAAAGAAAGAAGAACGCTTCATCAATGGCAGCTTATGTTGATGCAATAGCAACAAGTTAATGTTCTGCTTCAAGCCTTCAACTGATGTGTCAAGTTAACAATTAGGTTCCCCGAAACACCGGATGATTAGGTGTTTGATTTCGGAATTGATATTGTTTTGTAGTACTTTGAGTTATTATTCGGATTTGTGATTGTTTTGTAATATTATGGTATTTGGATTTGGATGGATTGTTTGATCAATGTTAAGATGTTTTGAATATTGAATCATGTTTAAAAATATTTTTGAATGTTTTATTTTTTCTTGAAATTATAATTTAGGTATAACTAGCAGATGCCAAAAAAAAAAAAAAAAAAAAAAAAAAATTTCAACGGAAAATTTTTCCGTAGAAAATTATGAAATTGTTTCAAAATTTCGACGGAAAATATTTCCGTCGAAATTTCAAAAATTTCGACGGAAATAATTCCGTCGAAATCCCAAGAATTTCGACGGAAATGTTTTCCGTTGAAATTTCTGTCGAAATTTTTTCCGTCGAAAATTCCGTCGAAATTTCTGTCGAAATTTTTTCCGTCGAAAATTCTGTCGAAATTTTGATTTCGACGACACTTTTTTCGACGGCCGTTTTCGGTCGAAAATTCGGTCGAAATATGTAAATTTCGACGGATTTTATGAAAAATCCGTCGAAATTTCTGTCGAAATTTGCCCTTTTTCTAGTAGTGTCCATTCCGTAAAAATAAAAATAAAAATAAATATAGTACATTTTATCGATATGTGCCTGAAGGGAAGGCTCAAAATCAAAGATGTTTTATCAAAGCTCAAATTAGCAATTTCCATTATAATATATTATGGACCTTAATTAACTACTTTAATATTGACGTTCTTGAGCCTCACATGAACATCTTTCATATTAGGCCTCTCATCTGGTAAATCCACCGTACATTCAATGGCAAGTTCCATGATTGATGCCAAACACTCCTCAATGTTAGATTTAACAGAATATTCTTTGTCTGCATTTAGTAATTCATTATCAACAATTTGCATTATACTATTGGGAAATGATTCGGACACCCATCTCTTCATTGTTAACTCTCCTAAGAATATCTCATCGGTCGGTCTCTTTTTTATAAATGTTTCCATCAGCAAAATCCCATAGCTGTAAACGTCTACGAATGTTGATACTAATCCTCCTGATCCATACTCTGCGAATTCGCATATGAGATCAAATTAGCACATTTAAATGATAGAGCCAAATGCAAAAGTATCCTTTGTGCTTTGCCTGATTATCAAAAAAAGACATGTGTTATTACCCCTGTGTTCTGTTTTTTTATTATAAAAAAAATACATCTAAAATTTCCTCATAAATCATAGGGAGGTTATTGTAAATTTTTTAAGTAGACATAAGAGTTATTGGCAATCTTCAAAGTTAACGGGGTGATTATTGTCAATTTAATAGGTGAATGTGGGTGTTTTTCCCATCCTTGGTGGACTTGAGAGGAGGGTTTTTGTGAATAAAAATGTAGTACGGGGTTTTTCTAATAAAAATAACACAGGTTTTTTTTTTTATTTCTTTATAATTAAACAAAATATACCGGTATTTTTTTGTATTTCACTCTTAAATGATGCATAGACAATAGCTAGTGCCAATTCTATTGAGTGGTTTGGAGTTAAATGGCCATATTTCTTTATTTTATGTTTGTTATGAACTTTGCTTTAAACTTTTTCTGTTTTCTACGCCTTCCAATATTTAAAACTACGAAATTACAAAAGTTTTGATCTGGAAAAGTTTACAATATTTATAATATTCTTACCTGGTGCCATGTATCCAATGGTGCCTAGAGTTTTCGTTTGTGCCATCCTCTGATCATGTGTTAGAAGCTTTGCGATCCCAAAGTCTCCCACACGCGCCACCATATCGTCATCCAAAAGTATATTGCTCGGCTTCAAATCACAATGCACAATCTGTGATGAATAACCTTGATGTAGATACTCTATTGCAGATGCCACATCTATCATTATTCCTAAACGTTGACCAATATTTAAAGAATAGTTTGGAGAGTAAAACCATTTCTCAAGATTTTCATTAGGCATATATTCCAATACCAATGCCTTAAAATCAAGATTCGAGCAACTAGTAATGACCTTCACAAGATTTCTATGTCGAAGGCTACGCATGATTTGGCACTCTGTGTCAAAGCTCTTGAACGCACCTTGCACGTCTATGTCGAAAACTTTAATCGCATAAATCATCTCATTAGAAAATGTTCCTTTGTATACCGAGCCAGTGCTACCTTTCCCAATCAAATTTGCTATGTCAAGGTTATCCGTGGCCCGTAGAATTTCGTAGTATGAGATCCTCTCGTGTTTGAGGCCGAGATTTGATTCGGAGAAAGGTAATAGTGCCGAATTTTTACCACGGAATTTAAATAAGTAAATCATAGATGCTGCAACAAGAATGATTAAAGACACTGGTGGTAAAATATATGTTAGAAGTAAGTTTCTTCGTGAAGATTTTTGATTATTCCCTTTACATACCTCGACATTGAATCGAGATGCTCCACATAACCCTTTATTGCCTATGAAAAGTTCTGAAGTGAAGTTCCCAAAATGCCCTCCATCTGGGATTTGTCCCGTAAGTTTATTGAACGAAACATTGAAGTAATCAAGATCCGTAAGCGTCTCCAAAGACATTGGAATGGAACCAGAAAGATTGTTTTCGGATAAGTCCACATATTGCAACGCTTTCATATTACCTAAAGATGAAGGTATTGATCCGTTGAACTTATTGTTATCCAACCATAAAGAAGTTAAACTCTGTAGTTCCCCTATACTGCTTGGAATGCTTCCGGAAAGTTGGTTTCCAGATAAATTCAACCCTCTCAAACTATTCATATTTCCGATTGCATCAGACAAAGAACCCTCAAACATATTGTGCGATATAGATACAATTTGAAGCCGATTACTGGACCATAAAGTCGATGGAATGCTAGAATTGAAGAAATTATCATACAAATAAATCTCTGACAATGAAGGGAGATTTCCTAAACAAATTGGTAGCTGCCCAGAAAGCCTATTTTCCTTTAAACTAATATAAAACAAATTTTTGAGATTGCAAAAGCTATTCGGTATTGGACCATGCAATTTATTACCATAGATTGATAAATGTTGCACGTCTCTTAAATGCCCCAAAGTCTCTGGAATCATTCCATTAAAGTTATTATCTCCGAGGTTTAACAAAAACAAACTACTCAAATTACCGATTTCACTTGGAATCGTGCCTGAGATGTTGCACCCTCGAGCCACAAAAGTTTCAAGAGATGCAGAAATATTGCTCGAGCCTAATAGTTTGGGTAGGGGCCCGATTATAGGATTGTCGCCAATCAGTAAGGATGTAAGGTTCTTGCAATTGGACAAGGATGTAAGAAATTCTTGTTCATGTATGGATAGATCATTTGTGAACATATTTGCCCACAATCCAAGTACTTGTAGTGAACGTAAGTTCCCAAGATTTGTCGGTATGTGTCCAGTAAACGAGTTAAAGTTAATATCGAAAATTTTTAGTGACGAGATATTTGAGATTGAATTCGGGATATTTCCTGAAAATTGATTCCCCGGAAGATAGAGTAATTGGATATTTGGAAGCCCTTTGTCTATGGAAGATGGAATGGTGCCGGTTAATTCGTTCTTGGTAAGTGAAAGTACATGTAATCTTGAGAGGTTGAACACAGAAGAGGGAAGTTCACCTTTGAGTTGGTTTACTACTAGATTCAGAATTGTTAATTTAGATAGATGTCCAATTGTTGAGGGAATTGTTCCTTCAAAATTGTTGTAAGACAAGTCCAATATATTTAAATTTGACAAGTTGCCAATTGAGGGTGGAATGGTACCTATAAAAGTTAAAAGTTAAAAAGTTTAGGTATTGAAATATAGACAAGTTCCATAATCAATTGGGGATTTTGTACGTTGTCTTAAGATGTACTGTAAAACTTTCAATAAAAAGGGCACAAAACTCTTATATTTTATGGAAACTTCCACGAAACTACCATATATTAAGTTTATTACACAAAAATCCCCTTATGTTTTTATAAACTTGTCAAAAAATCCCCTTTCCGTCCAATTTTGAAGGGCGTGTGCGAAGTTTATGAAAACATTAGGGGATTTAGTGCAATAAATAAAATACATAGTAATTTTGTACAAGTTTCCAAAAAGGAATTTTGTATATTTTATCCGACAATAACAAAACTGAATGAAAATTTTGTATACATGTAAAGAAACTCAGTTGCAAGCATGCAAGTTTTACTATCTAATCATCTTTGAGAAAAAATTGAATAATTTTGTTTCTAGGAACTAAGATTTCTCATATTTAAAACCTTATAAAAATTTGGTTAAATTGTACAAATCGTCCAATCTATATTTCATTTTTAGCGAAAGACAGAAACACCCCCTATGCTTTGTCTAACTCCCAAAAAATTCCCTGTGTTATTTTAACTTCCAAAAACCCCCATGATCTTGGGCTGAGCGTGGTGTTTAAAACCAAATACAGGGGGGGTTTTGGGAATTAAAATAACACAGGGGGTTTTTTGAGAGTTAGACAAAGCATAGGGGGTGTTTTTGTTTTTGGCTCTTTCATTATTGGCAATTTTGTCCCGCCCCGGATCTTCTGTTATGTAAAAATGGGGAAATTTATTTTTTTGGGCCACTTTGCAACTTTAATACTATTGGACACGAAAATGCAAATTTGATACCACAGTGTTTTCATTGCAACTTTCCCAATTTTTCAATTGAGTTAATGGCTATTTACCTCTTGATATTCATAATATTCAATTTACCTCCCTGTGATTTGAAAAAGAACATTTTACCCCCTCTGTAATTTTATAAGAGTTTCACACCGCCTCCTTGATAATTTTATATGTGGCACTTTACCTCTATATGTTATAATAATATGGCAATCTACCCCCTATGTTATGATAAATGTGGTAATTTACCCCCTGTATTATGATAAATATGGCAATTTACACCCCCTATGTTACTAAACACTTTTCATGCCCACTCTCAATTTCGGCAATAGAGTTACACTCTCTGGCTGAAAGAGGTAAATTGTTTCTTTAAAAATTTTGCAGGGATGTAAATTGTTCTTTTTCAAATCATGGGGGGTAAATTGAACATTATGCATTTCATAGGGGGTGAATTGTCATTAACTCTAGAGAAAAAATGGGCTTGGTATGAAAGTTGCAACGAAAACTTAAACTGTGGTATCAAATTTGCATTTTCGTGTCTGGGTAACAAAGTTGCAATGTTACCTATATTGTGGTACTAAAACAACAAATTTCCCCATAAAAATGTAACATTTCCTATCACAAGCACCTGAATGAGCCAACTGTCTACCAGACTATTGGACCCGCCACACTAGAACTCCACTTTTTGTTAATACACTTTTGTTAATCCATGCAAAAACATATTTTAATCCATGTAAATACTAAACTAAAAACGCATAATCGATGAAATTTTTTCAAGAAGAAGATATACAACAAAGAAGTTCAATTAAATGATAGCTTTCGATATCAAATTAGTAGAACATATTTTAATGTATAGAATTAATTTGAAAAAGTACGTCAATAACAGAGGAGTTGAAGTGGTAGTTTATCTGATTTCGTTTAATCAAATTGAGGTTTTCTAGATCTACAGAGAACTTGAATAGTGAAATTCACAAAAACAACCAATGTAATGCATTTTTCAGGATATTATCTTGAAATTATGAATTTAAGATTGAAATGCATATGTAGATTGATGAAATATGCTCAATATATACAGAAGATGGGTTAACATTTTTCCCCGGTTAAGGTTTTTTTTTTTTTAAATCTCCCCATAATTCCATTTCAGAGATCCGAGGCATTTAGGTAGATAAAATTGCATTTTTCCGGATATTATCTTGAAATTACTTTCACGTTCATTTAGGTAGATAAAATTGCGAAGGTAATTTAGGGGAATTATTGCAATTTTTGTCCCACAGCTATAGTTTACTGACATTTCTACCTCATGTCTTTTCGGACTGGCACATTTTGTGCCACAAATTCAACATCGGTGACAATTTTGGTACCAATTGAGGCCCAATTCAAAAATTGGCATGAACTCCCCACGTACGGGCCAATTTTTTAATTGAGTCTCAATTGGTACCAAAATTGTCACCGATGTTGAATTTGTGGCATCAAATATGCTAGCCTGAAAAAATACGGGGTATAAACACCAACGATCTATAGTTATGGCACAAAAAATACAATAATTCTCATATTAATATATATGGCCATATTAATGTGTACCAGTGTATATGTTAATTCATATAATCATATTAACAATATGCAGAAAATATTTTTTTGAAAGAAAATATCTTATTAATTAATCATCGAAGTATAAATACACGAATTCCATTTTCAGGAAGAAATTGGTTTAATTTAGTGAATTAAAGTCAAATTAGAGCTTAAGCTTTATTTTTCCGTTTTTCTTTGTCTACTTCTTGATGGGGTGAATTTTTTTTTTTTTTTAAATCTACTTAAGTATTAAATGTGATTCATATTATTTGTTAAGATTAATAACGTCATTGTTGACAGGAACAGAACTAGAGAGTTTTGGTTAGTTGGAGAGATTTTTTATAATAACAAACTCGATAAATTTTTTTATGTTGTGATGAAATGACAACTAGACGAGAATAAAGTAACATTTTATTTTTATCCAATAAAAGTTGAAAAAATAAACTAGTAAAAAAATGTTATATAGATTAACATAGGGATTATTGCATTTTTGGTGTCACGACTATAATCTTTTTAGGCTACCATATTTGGTGCCACAACTTCAACATCGGTGGCAATTTTGGTACCAATTAAGGCCCAATTCTATAATTAGCCGAAATCGCCTACATGAAAATTGGCCCGCACGTGGCAGATTTCAAATAACATTATATGATGTAAATAACGTAGAAAATTAACAAATCACGTGCGTCACTTTTCTAGTATATATATATATATATATGAATTGAGTTGAATAATGTCTTGATGATATATCATAATATTTTCCATGCATGGTAAAACAGACACTCCATAAAAATATATAAAAAGAAAAGAAAAAAACGAATTGAAGTTGTTTTCAGATGATATCAAAAGACTTGCCTTTTATTTTATTTGCAGCTATATAGAGTAATTGAAGTCGTGACAAGTTTCCCATATGCGTTGGTATCCTTCCGCTGAAATTGTTGTACGCCAAAGAAAGTTTATTGAGTTGTGAACAAGCAGATAAACTTGTTGGGATATTATCTCCACTTAATTGATTATATGAAAGGTATAAACCCTCCAATTTCGGTAAATGGTAGCACATATCATTAGGTAAAGTCCCAGAAAGTTGGTTTCCCGTAAAAGCTATTGCCTGCAAAGAGGAAATGTTGAATATGCTCCATGGAATAGCACCAGTCAGATGATTATATTGAATACCTAAGATTTCAAGATTGGTTAATAGTCCAATACTAAGTGGGATCTCACCACTAAGTTGATTATATGACATATTTACCCAGCGAAGGCGTCTCAAATTCCCGATTTCATAAGGGATTACGTCACTGAAACTATTGTTATTGATGTTTAAGTATGTTAGGAACGAGAGATTTCCAATTTCTTTTGCAATGGTTCCTTGTAAGCTCATGTTGAAAAGATTAAGGACCGTGACTCTCGGACGCCTCCGGCTGCATGTGACGCCAATCCATGTACAAAAATCTGTTCCTGCTGACCAGTTGTTAGCCAAGATATTATTTGGATTGGAAGTAATCTGAGCTTTGATGGCTAGAAGAGAACCCTCATCATCAGGGGATCTGCTATTGATCATAAGAGATGCATCAGCCAAGCAGATTTCCATCAGGTAGAAGATTGAAAAAAGAAAAATGGTTGCATGTTTTCCCATTTTTTGTTGAGTAATTTGAGTGTGAGATCTAGAGAGAGCAATATATATTGAACTAGTTTTAATTTATGTAGCTGAACAGAGTTATTGACTTATTGTGATGAGAATTAAAGAGACTAGCTACTTGTCCAAGTTGTGGAAGAAATTACAGCTAGAGACATTTAATTTCTTTGTTTTTTGTAAATTATTTGATGTCTGTTTTTCCTCCTATTCTCAACTTAAGGGCATGTGAGCGGTATGTGCTGAATTTCGTATGCAAATTGATGGCAAAACTAAATGTGTCAAGAGGGTGTGAATCATTGTATGAAATGTATTTTTTCGAAAAGCTTGGTACCAAATGTATTTTTTGAATTAAATGTTTGGTATCAAAAATATTTTTCCCTGGAAACAAAGTGTAGATATTTAGTGTGGGAGAGAGAGATAAAAACAAGCATTTATACATACAGTTGGAACCATACCCTACTTCAGATGGGATAAGTTTGCTTAGTTGATTTTTTTTTTAATAATTTAGTACAATGATGGATTGACTAATGGGGTGTAACTAACTTGACCGCCAATAGCTAGTAGCTACTAACCGATCAATTCGTTATTGGAATAGTTGACATTTTGCACTTTAAAAATAAAGTAATTTGGCATTTTGAGTTAAAATGTTGACATATTACACCATCGAATTGCATTATAGTGTCCAAATTATATTGATTTACTGAATTGCATAATCATACCTTTAATTAGGAATCAAAAATTAAAAAAAGTAGAGATAAAAATATGCAATACAGGAAAAATACAAAATGAACATAAGATTGGGTAAACGTAAATTTGGCTTGACAAGATCACGCCAACTAAATGAAACAAACGTTTTTGTGATACAAGAACATAATGAAGCAAACAGATTTGTGATACAATAAATAAATGAATCAGTATTCGATCTGAATTAACACGTCAGACTTTAACATAACAAATGTGATACAAGAACAATCAAGAAATATAAATTACGCTTGATTAGATGGATGAATTTTAGATATTAATAATGCGTATCAGGATGTCATCTTTGAAATCTTTTTATTTATTTTCCCATGATCCATCAGATTTCAGAATGTGGAAAAAAAAGCCATGTAATATTTTTTTAATTTGAACTTGTTAGTATTTTTTTCCATGTGGTTGCAAAGTTCTTATTTTCTTTGGATTGATATTTTTCTTTGTCGTGTCAAGATATTGTTGCTGTCAGTGAAGTGCATTGTTGTGATTTCTGTTAGTCGAAGGAGTCTGATTTCTTTGCCATGTTGGGATAGCTAATTAGAGAAATATTGGATCTTAGATATAGATAGATTCAAAAGTCTGTTTTAAGCCCAATTAATTTCTTGTGTTGCAGATTAATTTGAGGATTTTGAACAGCTTGGCAACAAAGTTGACTAATCCTTACTGAAATCAATATTAGATATGTTTGTACCCGAAAAATCACCATCGGGTTGTCGAGGAATAATGGCTCGATAATGGATTGATGAACAGGTTGGGCCGACAAAAGGCCTTGATAATAAACAGGCCCACTAAAATCAACCTGATTAAAGGCCTAATTAAGTAATTAATTAATGGCCTAATTAATTAATGAGGCCCAAAATTGGCCCAAATACAACATGCTTAATTAATTAAATTAATAGAGATATTAATTTAATTAAGGCCAAAGTGGCCACGTAACCAATTAATTTTGGAGGGAAATAAGCTGATATTAACTAACTCCCTAAAATATCTCAAAGGAAGTTACACATGTGCTGGAAATAACCACCCCATAGACATGGGTCAAAGCAGTTACAAAGTGGTGGAGATCATGCCTAAAAAAGGGGGAAGTGGAAGAAGTGGACCTTCATCAGGATAACTGTTCGTCAGGAGGCTATAAATATCAGGAGGCTGCCATATTAGAAGGACACACAAATCAATCAATCAACAACTCAGTCTACACTGAAATCGGCTCAACGCCTCTCCGGAAGTCCAGCCTACGCTGCTTCTACCGTCAGTCAGCACTGCCAATTCCTTGACATCAATCGTCAATCCTCAGCAACCAGCAGGACATGGCCGCCTGAAGTCCAGCACCGCCGCTCAAAGTAAGCCGCAAAGCTGCTTCCGCTGTCAGCGAAGCTGTCTCGAGCGAAACCATTCGATATCAAGCAAAATAGCACGCTGCAACGTCATGTAAGTGCCCACGTAATTACATGGCAACCTCGTCAAGTAGCCATCTGCTTGATGAGTCCGTTGTCAAGTAGCCATCTGCTTGACAGCAATCGGTTGAGTAGCCATCTGCTCAATTGATGCCCTTTCCAGCGGCCACCCGTTGGTCAGGAGCCCGATTGGTAGCCATCTGCCAAGGTTGGGCGATCCGCTGATGCTGATTACTCGCCGTCAGTGTTACTTTCTGTCAACAAGCTTGCACTGTTTTACACATCAGCTCATTTGGTGGGTTTACCTGCCAATCAAGGAGTAAATTTCCAAGACTTAAAGGAATCATTAACTCGTTTGGCAAGCATATGCCAACACAGGAGACTGTTTATCGTTTTGCATACTTTGTAATATCTGTAAATCGGGGAACTCATTGTAGGCTAAAACACATGTATTTCTTTCACGTTTCATTAATATATGGAAGTATTTGGCCCGTATCTCTTATTAAAGTATGTTTTACGTCAAGAGATTTCCATGGAGGCATGATCAGTATGTTAGTTATGTCTTTTGAGTCAAGTCGATACGAATTAAACTGATTGATTATTAACTCAATTACTGATCTGTAAATGCATTGATATGTTGAGTAGGCCATCGATTGGCCACGAAGCTTTGGCATATCAGAAAGGCTATCATAAATTATTTAAGTCCTGCGGCCAGGCAGGCATGGAAAAGAACTAAGGGTAGTGTTTGCCTACTCTGCCATAATCAATTGATTAGAAGTCAGTTTCATCAGGACATCTTACATGGATATCAATATGTCCTTATCAAGACATTTTAATTATGTTTACATCGATATCAATATGTCCAGTTTTTAAACCGTTATGTTTGCACGCACAAACATTGGCACGCCCGCACTTATTTTACACCATATCGAGCCATTTGCACATCGAGGCGATCGGTGTCAAATTTATAGCAAACAATATTTTGGCACGCCCAGTGGGACTTGATAATCTTTTTGCCAATAAGTCAATCAGTTTATGCTAAACGATTAATCTTTTGCTGTTGTCGCGAAAGACTCGATCTAGCTTGACGAGGACACGCTCTGATCTAACGCACTCTCTGGAAAACCTATCCACTGTCCCGCCAGCTATTGAAGGGACTGACAAGATAGAAGAACTGACAACGGAGGTCCGCAACTTCACTAAGGACCTTGAGGCCAAACAGGCAGAATGGTCAAATGTCGTCAGTTAGTTCGAAAACATGCTAGGCTTGGCCACTGCAGCCAGTCAGGCCAATACAGAAGCCAGCAACATTGTGAATGCTTCCCTGATACATCTGGAATCGAAAATGTCTATGCTTGCTGAGAGCATCAATACCCTTGCCAACGGGATACAATCGCAGGCCTGGACAGGGCTGCCCAAAAGCTCTATTGACAAAGGCAAGGGACCCGCGATACATATCGGGGGAAGTGGATCGAGGGATGAAACGCCCTACAAACAGGGCAACGGACAAGCTAATGTCCCTGATAAGAAAGAAAGTAGCTCCAGAGCCAAGTGTCAGCGCCCAGACTCGGGGGGCAGGTCGGAAGAGGAACGATCAGAGGACATGGGATATGGCCCAGAGGGACATCAGGCCATCTCATCGGCCTATGATAGAACAAATCGAGCCATGGAAGGTCAGGACGACCTGTTGACGATGAATCAGGCTCAAGAAATGTTCGTGAGGAGACAAGGGAATAGGGCATCAAGGTATAATAAGCCTCATCCAGAATACATCGACCAGGTGCCATTCCCAATGAACTACAAGGCACCCAACTTCACTCTGTTTTCAGGAGAAGGGTCTCAATCTGCCACCGAGCATCTGGCTCGATTCTCTCTGGAATGTGGCAACTTAAGCAATGAGCTGAAGTTAAAGTTGTTCCCAAACTCACTTACCGGCATGGCATTCCACTGGTACGCCAACCTGAAACCAGGATCGGTCCCTGACTGGCCATCCATGGAAAAGACATTTATGATGAACCACTATCAAGCCCCGCTCGAAGTATCTGTCATCGAGCTATCCAACATGAAGCAGTTGATGGGGCAGACAGTAGAGGAATACATGAAAACGTTCATCAGGGCCAGAGGATTTTGTGCCATACCTCTGTCAGAAAAAGAATGTATTAAGATTGCCATCCATGGCATGCATTTCGAGTTGAGGAAAATCATGATGGCCCAATATCATGAAGACCTGTTTGAACTGACCGATCATGCGGTCCGATATGAATAGGGTGACATAAGGGAACAATGACTTTCTGACAGTCAATCAGGCGCTGGAAATGTTCATGGAAAGGCAGGACGTCAGGATGCCCCCGATACAACAAACCTCACCGTGAATACATTGATCAGGTACAATGTTTGCTTGATATTTTTTAATTCTTCCTGCTACATAATACTGTTCAAGGATATTGTCGGCAACTACTAGGAACAATCAACAGACTATCAATACTAGATCAGGAGACAAACAAAATCACCATCAAGGCCAAATCGGCCGCATTGGCCGATGGCCTGCAGAACATACATATCGAGCATTGCTCCGATCATCGAGAGGTATGATGTTCCACCATTATCAGGAGGTCATATCGAGGCATTCTCCGATCATCGGGAAGTGTGATGTCCCAAAATCATCAGGATGTCGCATCGAGGCCAAACGAGCCACGCTAGCTGATGGCCTGCAGATTATACTCTCTGATATGAACAATGCTCCGATCATCGGGCAATCTACTACTGAAACGGGAGAGGAAGAAAAGTTCATGTCATGGCCAATGAAAACAGGCCAACCCCTGAAAGAGAGTCATCAAACAGATCGATACTCCTATGATTCACTTCATTTGATCGACACATCCCCTCTTTACGACTCGGGGGGCAGGTCCAAACAGAGGTTGATCAAGACCATGGCGGTACAGATCTACAAGCTTTTCAATATCAAGATGTTCATCGATGTAATTCGTTAAACTGCCATCAGGCCATCCCATTGATAGGCAAAAATCAATGACACCGATATCAGAGGTCATATCAAGTCATCCTCCTGCATCAAGGACACTTGACTTGAAGAAAGACCCTGATAATGCCGCCACATAAGTGTTCCTGAAAAGGTTCACTGAAATAACTTCCCTGAAAATGTCACTGAAATTTTTATAAAGCAAATCAAGTTACTTATCAGATGTTGACATATCAGGGACGAACTGGCCACACAAGCCGATGGTCTACATTCAGAGCGTTGGCAAATCAGCCACTGATAACATAGCCATCAGGTCAATCGACCACTTTGCATTGCACGCCACTTGATAGGCGATATCTAGGAGTAAGAAATATGAACCCTTGCTACGGCTCGGGGGGCAGGGTCGAAGGATGATCAACATAATGGCGAAATAAATTTACAGCCTGGTCAACAACAGGACACTTATCGTCCCGTTTCACCAAAATCGCCATCGGGCCATTAGGCTGATAGGCGAAAATGATGGGTTTCTTTCACTCGACCAAAGAGCAAGAAATTGAAGCACGGGGCAATTAACTTTGTTCGCCGTCCCCATTGTATATTATAGTTTAAGAAATTTAGGAGTTTTTCAATTTTATTTGTTTCCGTGTTTTCTAGAGTAGTGATTAACTTTTCATTCAATAAAGCCTTTGATGTTCCCGATAAACAAGCTTGTATTGGAGATACATAACAGATGGCTTGAAAAAGCCACAACATATTGTCAATGGCAAAAGCCATCAGGAGTCTTGATAAACAAGAAAGAAAGAAGTGGTTGACGAGTCAACAATGGAAATACTATAGTAGGGGATCAACCCTCGATATCAACCCATATCATATCGATATCGAGACACACCTCTCATCAGGATGAGGTACATCGACCCCATGAGGATCGAGGCCCCTGAATCAAATCAAAGGCCTTGTTCATCAGATCAGCCATTTGAAAAAGTGAAGTTGGTTAACCGCCAAAATTTTGGCTGATCACTAAGTCCTCGGTATATTACTATCAGGTATCTGATATCGAGCCTATCCAATATGAGAGGCCCACTGATATCGACGCGCTAATATCAAGAGATGCCTTGATATCGAGGAGATCCACATTGCCCTAACATCGAGAGATCCACCATCATCAAAGCCATTGTGATATGGTCTATTTCCTACAAATAGTTTGGATTTTATAAAGCCGATAGTTGGTTACTACCAAATTAGCCATTGTCGCAATTTCTCATCTTTAAAGAGAGAGAAAAACTTTAATCTAAGTCTAGTTCGATTGAATTAATTTTTTAAATTAATTACATCGAATACGACTTACGGTGGGCATTGTTTGTACCCGAAAAATCACCATCGGGTTGTCGAGGAATAATGGCTCGATAATGGATTGATGAACAGGTTGGGCCGACAAAAGGCCTTGATAATAAACAGGCCCACTAAAATCAACCTGATTAAAGGCCTAATTAAGTAATTAATTAATGGCCTAATTAATTAATGAGGCCCAAAATTGGCCCAAATACAACATGCTTAATTAATTAAATTAATAGAGATATTAATTTAATTAAGGCCAAAGTGGCCACGTAACCAATTAATTTTGGAGGAAAATAAGCTGATATTAACTAACTCCCTAAAATATCTCAAAGGAAGTTACACATGTGCTGGAAATAACCACCCCATAGACATGGGTCAAAGCAGTTACAAAGTGGTGGAGATCATGCCTAAAAAAGGGGGAAGTGGAAGAAGTGGACCTTCATCAGGATAACTGTTCGTCAGGAGGCTATAAATATCAGGAGGCTGCCATATTAGAAGGACACACAAATCAATCAATCAACAACTCAGTCTACACTGAAATCGGCTCAACGCCTCTCCGGAAGTCCAGCCTACGCTGCTTCTACCGTCAGTCAGCACTGCCAATTCCTAGACATCAATCGTCAATCCTCAGCAACCAGCAGGACATGGCCGCCTGAAGTCCAGCACCGCCGCTCAAAGTAAGCCGCAAAGCTGCTTCCGCTGTCAGCGAAGCTGTCTCGAGCGAAACCATTCGATATCAAGCAAAATAGCACGCTGCAACGTCATGTAAGTGCCCACGTAATTACATGGCAACCTCGTCAAGTAGCCATCTGCTTGATGAGTCCGTTGTCAAGTAGCCATCTGCTTGACAGCAATCGGTTGAGTAGCCATCTGCTCAATTGATGCCCTTTCCAGCGGCCACCCGTTGGTCAAGAGCCCGATTGGTAGCCATCTGCCAAGGTTGGGCGATCCGCTGATGGTGATTACTCGCCGTCAGTGTTACTTTCTGTCAACAAGCTTGCACTGTTTTACACATCAGCTCATTTGGTGGGTTTACCTGCCAATCAAGGAGTAAATTTCCAAGACTTAAAGGAATCATTAACTCGTTTGGCAAGCATATGCCAACACAGGAGACTGTTTATCGTTTTGCATACTTTGTAATATCTGTAAATCGGGGAACTCATTGTAGGCTAAAACACATGTATTTCTTTCACGTTTCATTAATATATGGAAGTATTTGGCCCGTATCTCTTATTAAAGTATGTTTTACGTCAAGAGATTTTCATGGAGGCATGATCAGTATGTTAGTTATGTCTTTTGAGTCAAGTCGATACGAATTAAACTGATTGATTATTAACTCAATTACTGATATGTAAATGCATTGATATGTTGAGTAGGCCATCGATTGGCCACGAAGCTTTGGCATATCAGAAAGGTTATCATAAATTATTTAAGTCCTGCGGCCAGGCAGGCATGGAAAAGAACTAAGGGTAGTGTTTGTCTACTCTGCCATAATCAATTGATTAGAAGTCAGTTTCATCAGGACATCTTACATGGATATCAATATGTCCTTATCAGGACATTTTAATTATGTTTACATCGATATCAATATGTCCAGTTTTTAAACCGTTATGTTTGCACGCACAAACATTGGCACGCCCGCACTTATTTTACACCATATCGAGCCATTTGCACATCGAGGCGATCGGTGTCAAATTTATAGCAAACAAGATAATAATAAAGAGTTATAGAAAATCTTCAAAGTAAATTACGTTTTCATTCTTAAAGAACAAGCCTAGGCCCTGCATTTAAACAAAAAGATATATTCAAGAAAACATAATTAAACTACACAAGTCTTTCCTTCATGGAAAAAAATATCAAAAGAAAACGAAAAAACAATTCTCACTATACATAAAAAGAGGCATATTGAATGAAGAAATTGGATTTGGAGTGTTGAACAGATTTTCCTTACATGCATTTAATTACTCCAGCTAGAAAGAACAACAAACTTTTTGAATTTCTTATTTGAATAAACATAAAATTATCATGGAGAAAGTAGTTGAATTATTATGATTCTAATTAGCAATTTCCATTATAATATATTATGGACCTTAATTAGCAACTTTCATATTGATCTTCTTGAGCCTTACATGAACATCTTTCATATTAGGCCTCTCATCTGGTAAATCCGTTGTACATTCAATGGCCAGTTCCATGATTGAAACCAAACACTCCTCAATGTTAGCATCTGCATTCAGTAATTCAGTATCAACAATTTGCATTATACTATTGGGAAATGATTCAGACACCCATTTCTTCATTGTTAACTCTCCTAAGAATATCTCATCGGTTGGCCTCTTTTTCGTAAATGTTTCCATCAAGAAAATCCCATAGCTATAAACATCTATGAATGTTGATAATAATCCTTCTGATCCATACTCTGCCAAATTCACATACGAGATCAAATTAGCAGAGTTAAATGATAGAGCTAAATGCAAAAGTACCCTTTATGCTTTGCCTAATTATAAAAAAAAAAAAAGCATGTATTATTTTTATTAACAAATTTATTATAAAAAAACCCATCTGAAATTTTCTCATAAATCATAGGGAGGTTATTGTTAATTTTTTAAGTAGACATGAGAGTTATTGCCAATTTTCAAAGTAAACTGGGGGATAAATGCCAATTTATTAGGTGAATAGAGGTGTTTTTGGCATCCATTGGTTGGGTATAATTGTCATTTTGAATTGAGATGAGGTTTTTTGCGAATAAAAAATTAGTACGGGGTAATCTAATAAAAATAACACAAGTTTATATATATATATATATATGTAAACTGGGGGATAAATGCCAATTTATTAGGTGAATAGAGGTGTTTTTGGCATCCATTGGTTGGGTATAATTGTCATTTTGAATTGAGATGAGGTTTTTTGCGAATAAAAAATTAGTACGGGGTAATCTAATAAAAATAACACAAGTTTATATATATATATATATATATATATATATATATATATATATATATATATATATATATAAAATTAAGCAAAGAATAGGGGTATTTTTATTTTTCACTCTAAAATGATGCATATAATTAATAGCTAGTGACAATTCTACTAATTGGTTTGTAAGTAAATGGCCACATTTCTTTATTTTATGTTTGTTATGTACTTTGCTTTGCAAAAAAATTCTTCTTTCAACCCCTACCAATATTAAAAACTATGAAATTACAAAACGTGAGTATATATAATATTCTTACCTGGTGCCATATATCCAATGGTACCTAGAGTTTTGGTTTGTGCCATCCTCTGATCATGTGTTAGAAGCTTTGCGATCCCAAAGTCTCCCACACGCGCCACCATATTTTCATCCAAAACTATATTGCTCGGCTTCAAATCACAATGCACTATCGATGAGGAATAACCTTGATGTAGATACTCTATTGCAGATGACACATCTACAATTATTCCTAAACGTTGACCAATATTTAAGGAATAGTTTGGGGAGTACAACCATTTTTCAAGGTTTCCATTAGGCATATATTCCAATACCAAAGCCTTAAAATCAAGATTCGAGCAACTAGTAATGACCTTCACAAGATTTCTATGCCGAAGACTACGCATGATTTGGCACTCCGTGTCAAAGCTCTTGAATGCACCTTGCACGTCTAAGTCAAAAACCTTAACCGCATAAATCATCTCGTTAGAAAACGTTCCTTTGTATACCGAGCCAGTGCTACCTTTCCCAATCAAATTTGATATGTCGAGGTAGTTTGTGGCTCGTAGAATTTCATAGTACGAGATCCTCCCATGTTTGAGGCCGAGATTTGATTCGAAAAAAGGTAAAAGTGTTGAATCTCTACCATGGCGTTTAATCATGTAGATCATTATAGCTGCTGCAGCAAGAATGATTAAAGCCATTGGCGGTAGAATATATCTTAGAAGTATGTTTCTTCTTGAAGACTTTGGTGTATTCCCTCTACATACTTCGACATTAAATCGAGAAGCACCACATAACCCTTTATTGCCTAAGAAGAATTTTGAAGTGAAGTTCGCAAAATGCCCTCCATCTGGGATTTGTCCCGTAAGTTCATTGAACGAAACATTAAAGTAATCAAGATACGTAAGCGTCTCCAGAGACATTGGAATTGAACCAGATAGATTGTTTTGGGATAAGTCCAAATATTGCAACGCTCTCATATTACCTAAAGATGAAGGTATTGAGCCATTGAACTTATTGTTATCCAAACATAAATAAGTTAAACTCTGCAGTTCCCCTGTACTGCTTGGAATGCTTCCGGTAAGCTGATTTCCAGATAAATTCAACTCTCTCAAACTATTCATATTTCCTATTGCATCAGACAAAGAACCCTCTAACAAATTTCGTGATAAAGATACAATTTGAAGCCGATTACTAGACCATAAAGTCGATGGAATGCTAGAATTGAAGAAATTGTCAAATAAATAAACGTATGTCAATGAAGGGAGATTTCCTAAACAACTTGGTAGCTGCCCAGAAAGCCTATTTTCCTGCAAACTAATATAAAACATATTTTCGAGATTGCAAAAGCTATTCGGTATTGGACCATGCAATTTATTACCATAAATTGATAAACGCTGCATGTTTCTTAGACGTCCTAACGTCTCTGGAATCATTCCACTCAAGTTATTATCTCCGAGGTTTAACAAAAACAAACTACTCAAATTACCTATTTCACTTGGAATCGTGCCTAAGATGTTGCACCCTCCAGCCACAAATTTTTCAAGAGATGCAGAAATATTGCTCGAGCCTAATGATTTGGGAAGGGGCCCAATTACAGGATTATATGCAATCAGTAAGGATGTAAGGTTCTTGCAATTGGACAAGGATGTAAGAAATTCTTGTTCGGGTATGGATAGATCATTTGTGAACTGATTTATACCTAATCCAAGTACTTGTAGTGAACGTAAGTTCCCAAGATTTATCGGTATGTGTCCAGTAAACGAGTTATTGGTTAATTCGAACATGTTTAGTGATGAGAGATTTGAGATTGAATTAGGGATATTTCCTGAAATTTGATTTATCCCAAGTAGGAGAAATTGGAGATTTGGAAGCCCTTTGTCTATGGAAGATGGAATGGTGCCGGTTAATTCGTTCATTGCTAGTGAAAGTAGTTGTAATCTTGAGAGGTTGAACACAGAGGAGGGAACTTCATCTTTGAGTTGGTTTGCTGCTAGATTCAGTGATGTTAATTTGGATAGATGTCCAATTGTTGAGGGAATTGTTCCTTCAAAATTGTTGAAATCCAAGTCCAAGGTATTTAAATTTGACAAGTTGCCAATTGATGGTGGAATGGTACCTATAATAGATAAAAGTTTAGGTATTGAAATTTAGATAAGTTCCAGAACCAATATGGAATTTTGTAGGTTGTCTTAAGATATACCATATACTAAATTTGTTGTCCCAAAATCCCCTCATGATTTTATAAACTCTGCACAAACAAATTCAGTTAAATTTTCAAAGGGCGTGTGCAAAGTTTATGAAAACATAAGGGGATGTAGTACAATAAATATAACACATTAATTTTGTACAAGTTTCCCAAAAATGGGGAGATTTCGTAAATTTTACCCAACAATGACAAAATGGGTCCTTGGTTCATATATCAACACAATAATTGTCTTTATTGTATTATATTTGATGTCACATTCACATTACAAATCTATGATCACGACCTATTTGACAAAAACAAAGACAAATGATATTAATTGTTGAATTTTGCTGTAATGAAAATATTCTCATACTTTATTTAACATTTTTTTATTGGTTAAATAAGAAACTCAAAGACTCGTAAAATCATGATTAGCCTTAAAAACAAATAAATAGAAATCTTAAAATAAAATAAAAAATGCACTAAATATTTTCTTATGATCTTATTTTAAAACAAGTTTCATAAAATATCATGACTAAATTATTTATCATTTTATATTTGATTACAATAATTTAAACCCATCTTTATTCTTACAAAATAATAATATAAATAAAAAGTAAATTCAATTAAAAAATTAAATTGGATATCAGTCATTAATATATGTTATTTTATGATAAAATTAATTTACTCAATTTATGAAAAAATTCCATGAAATTGACTAGACACGTTCAATATAAGTACACTTTTCTAGTAATATAAAATTACGAATACCCCCCTCAGGTAAGGCCTAATTATAAAAATCCCCCTCACGTATTAGGTATTACAAAAATCCCCCTCAGGTTTGTCACATTATTACAATTAACCCCTTGTCCCTAAAAAGTTCCAATTTTGACCTTGGAAGTTATTTGTAATGTTTATAATATGTTATAAATTTTAAAAATTGGGTGTTAATTGTTATATCTTGTAAATATAAAAATAATAATCATATATTTACCACCAAAATAATTGATATAATTTATAATTTCCCATAAATTTCAATAAATATTTCAATTTATAATACAATATAAACTTTAATAAATTAAAATATCTTTTTTATAATACAATATAATTTATTAAATTTACTAATTTAAAAAATAAATTCATTTAACTAATTTGTAAACAATTCATATTTATAAAATATATTATTAAAATTCTATTTAATTTAATATTTTAAAATTTAAATTGCTCATAAATATATAAATGCCCTTTTTTTTTGCAATATTTATTAAAACTTATGGGCAATTATAAATTTTATCAATTATTCTGGTAGTAAATATATAATTATCTCTTTTCTAATTAATAATATATAATAATTAGATCCCAGGTTTTAATATTTATAAGACATTACAAACAATACAAATAACACTCAAGGGCAAAATTGGAATATTTTAGGGGCAAGGGGTTAATTGTAAGAAGGTGACAAACCTGAGGGGGATTTTTGTAATATCCAATACGTGAGGGTGATTTTTGTAATTAGGGTTTACCTGAGGGGGGTATTCGTAATTTACCCAAAAAAAAATGTATTAACGAAAATCTACGTGATAATTGACTATGTTATCTTTTATATAAAACTCCTTTCTTGTACATTTGCCATAACCTCAATTAGTGAATTTTTTTGTATTGTGAATTTCCAATTTGCAAAATTAAAACCATCAATCATATGTCAATTAAACATTCCTCTTTATTTCTTTATTTGTTTAGTTTTTGCCTAAAATTCCATTGCTTTATTATTTCTTGCAAGATTACCCGGCCCCTTTGTCTAAGCTTTAAATTAAAGAGTAAAATACTTTAAGAATTAAGCCTATACCCACATGTAGCATATGAGACTCAAGTCGGAAAATTTTGTATGGAAGAGATTTTCGTGCAAGAAAAAACAAAAAAAAACAGAAGAAGATTTTATGAATGAAAAAAGGGGAAATTTGGTGCATATTTTGCTACAATTAGCTTTTATAAAAGTAGTTATTTTCACCTGACAATTTATTTGAACCTAAATAGAGTTCTTGAAGTTGCGACAAGTTTCCCATCTGTATTGGAATGACACCTGTGAAATTGTTGTAAGATAGAGAAAGTATGTTGAGTTGTGAACAAGCAGATAAACTTGTTGGAATATCACCACTTAATTGATTATTTGAAATGTATAACCCCTCCAATTTTGATAAATGGTAGCACATATCATTAGGTAGAGTCCCAAAAAGTTGGTTTCTCGTAAAACCTATTGCCTTCAAAGAGGAAATATTGAATATGTTCCATGGAATAGTACCAGTGAGATGATTTCCTTGAATACTTAAATATTCAAGATTGGTTAAGAATCCGAAGCTAAGACGTGGGATCTCACCACTAAGCTGATTATATGACAATTGTACCCTGCGAAGGCGTCGCAAGTTTCCAATTTCGTCAGGGATTATGCCATTGAAACTGTTGTTACGAATGCCTAAGTATGTAAGGAATGAAAGGTTTCCGATTTCTTTCGCAATGGTTCCTTGTAAGCTCATGTTGAAAAGATTAAGGACCGTGACTCTGGGATACCTCCGGCTGCAAGTGACGCCAATCCAGGTACAAAAATCCGTTCCTAGTGACCAGTTGGAAGCCAAAATGTTGTTCGGGTCAAAAGTAATGTGAGCTTTTATGGCTAGAAGTGAATGCTCATCAGTTGAGCTATTGAGAGGAGATGCAACGGCAGAAGCCAAGCTGATTTTCATTAGGTAGAAGAAAATAAGAAAAATGGTTGCTTGTTTTCCCATTACGTTCTATTGATTAATTTAGAGTGAGAGAGAGAAAGAGAAATATATAACAAGTTTTATTTTATCCTAGTTGTGGTAAAAGCTAATTAAATAGGCAAATACATTCTTTGCTTTTGTTATTACTTGAATTTGATTGGTGATGCACTTAGAAACACACAAATGAAAAGATAAGAGTTTTTGAGTGTGAGTTGAAATTAAAAGACTTTAGATTCTATTTTAGTTCTACCCTCCTTGAATTTTCAAAGTATATATGGAAATCTTAATTAAAAGTCATCATAAATGCTAGCTCTTCATGATTAGTCAACTGAAAACGAAACACTCATTTTTTTGGGAAATGCAAGATATTCCCCTGTGTTATGCTAAACCTGCAAGAAACTACCCCATGAAATTTTTATTGCGCCAAATTTCCTTGTGTTTCCAAAAACCCTGCAAAAAACAACCAATTATAAAAGAATAGGTCATTTTGGATTGACATATTTCAAGAAATAATTTAAAAAATATATCACGTGAAGTTGTAGGGACCAACTTGAAGTATTTTAAAAATGATTTCTTGAAATATGTTGATCCAAAACGACCTATTTTTACAAATTGGGTGTTTTTTACAGGGTTTTTTTAAAGTACAAGGAAGTTTGGCGCAATAAAAATTTAACATGGTAATTTCTTGCAGGTTTAGCATAACACAGGGGAGTATTTTGTATTTACCCCCATTTTTTTCCTAAAATATTTCGCTGAAAATTGCTAGAAATTTTTAAGTACTCACTCTTCCAGAAATTATAAAGGATGCAGTAAAAATTAACAACTTTCAGGTAAATTACCCTTAGATATATTAATGAAAAATTACAGGAGTTTTTTGTAAACTTTAAAGAATAATTATGTGGGATTTAATGGCTAGAAGTGAACGCTCATCAGCCAAGCATATTTTCAACAGAGAGAAGAAAATAAGAAATAGCTTATTTTCCCTTTTTCTGTTGAGTTTGAGTGTGAATGTGAATTGGACACAAAAGACTTTAGAATAGCTCAGCTCCATAATAATAATTTAGCAAGTACAATGATAGATTGACTAATAGGTTGACTCAAACAAAAGCCGTGTCAATAGCAACTAAGTACCTTCCTTGAATGGATTCCACCCTCAGATTCTTGATTTTCATTTGGTTCTACCTTCCTTGAATTTTCGAAGTGTTAAATTGTGAAAATATTATTTGTAATCATAAATGATCTTCAAAATCAATTGATTGGTGATGCACTTAGAAACAAACAAATAAAAATATACTCCCTCTGTTCCAAAATAATTGGCGTTTTAGAGATTTTTTCTTGTTTCAAATTAATTGTCGCTTTAGAATTTCAATATATCATTAATAATACATCTTTCGATTTTACCCTTATTTGCTCCTTGTTTTCTTTATTTATTCTACTTTAACCAATTGTTCTCTCTTCTAACCAAATAAATAGGGGTATTTTAGGTATGACTCTAATTTTTTTCTAAATACAAGATTAATTATTAACTTCTTTAATACATGTGCAAATCTCTAAAGCAACAATTATTTTGAAATGGAGGGGATAAGAATTTTGAGTTTTCGTTTGGAATTAAAAGACTTGAGATGGAAAGAGTTGCCAGATTATAGCTTAATTTTCATAATTCCGTACGATGACTAATAGGTTGACTTGACCACTGAAAAAGTTGTGCTATTTTCAGTGCAAATTTAATTGTTGGTGTGTGATTTGAGTGTGAGTGTGAATGTGAGTTGGACACAAAATACTTTGGAATGTGGGATTTGATGGCTAGAAGTGAACGCTCATCAGTTGAGGTATTGAGAGGAGATGCAACCAAGCATATTTCCATCAGGTTGAAGAAAATAAGAAATATGGTTGCTTGTTTTTCCATTCTTTTTTGTTGAGTTTGAATGTGAATGTGAGTTGGACATAAAAGACTTTAGATTAGCTTAATTTATAATTTGTTTTTAAAAGGTTAATTTGAAGGAGTAATCTCCTCCTGTGTCAAAGGTACCTTGATATGAAAAGATGTAAATCGAGAGATGTACACGGATGACAGGGTTCTGAAGGAGAGAGTCAAGAGAATGCCAACCTTAGCACAAACTCCGCAATATTTTAATGGAAATTTGTGCCACACGAAATTCGAACCAGCATTTTCGGAGGAAAAATTCCCGACATCACCTCAGTTTTTACCACTCCGCTAATGCCCCTGGGAACTCACTTAATTTATAATTGACTTGACCAACAATAGCAACTAACCATTCAATATGTTCCAAGGGGTTCCACTTCCACCCTCAATTTCTTGATTGATTCTCATTTGGTTCTACTCTCAATTTTCACAAATAAATTTTCGGAAAATTAATCAAACAATATAATTTTTTTTATCGCTACAAAAATCTACACAAACTACTTTGATTTGACATAAAACAACATACCTCTAACAAAATATAGTATTAAGCAACTCGTACTTTTATTTTTAAACCTACTTCCACATAACCCAAATAAATAATATTACGAAAACCGAGATTAGCTTAATTGACTTCACCACTGAAAAATTTGTGCTATTTTCAGTGCAAATTTGTTGGTGTGTGAATGTGAGTTGGACACAAAGACTTTAGAATAGCTTAGTTTATAATCATTCAATACGTTCCAATGGGTTCCACCCTGAATTTCTTAATTGATTTTCATTTGGTTCTACCTACCTGATTTTTCAAAGTGTTAAAACTGTGAAAATCTTAATAGTAATCATAAATGATCTTCCGAAATCAATTGAAAACGAAATATACATTTTATTCCTTGAATATTTCCTTGGAAATTGCTAAAAACTTAAGGGCATATTTGTCTGGGTTTTCTTAGAGCATTTCAATGCTCTCTCAAAAACCAAATAAAATAGATTATGTAGAATACAAAATTCGATAAATTGGGTTAATGATTTTTTTTTTTGCAAATTCAACATATAGGGGGGAAAATGCACGATCTTCCTTCGTGTTATGCTAAATGTACACGAATCTTTCATGTGAAATTTTTATTGCACAATATTCGCTTGCACTTTCAAATACCCTACACAGTATCTCATTACTTCATTGGTCACTAACACCATTAATTTTTAATTGATTTACCTAAATTACCACTAGATATATTGATGAAAAATTACAAGGGAGTTATGTATACGTTCAAAAGGGATTATGTGCAAAGTTTAAAAAGTACATGGGTATTCCGTGCTAGGTCCAAAAAGTGCAATGAAATTTTGTACATTTTATTGTTGAGGGTGGATAATGAATAAAGAGTATTATTGCCATTTAGGCTGAAAAAATTATGCAAAAAATAACAAAAATTGCACATTGTCCAAGTGGAACACACACACGTTAAAAAAAGGATGAGGGGGACGAATTGTATGTTTTATGCAGGATTTCTGAATGTACAAGAAGGTTTGGTGCAATAAAAATTTCAAAAATAGGAAGTTTCGTGCAGGTTTTGCATAACACAGAAGAATATCGTGCATTCTCCTCACATATAGAAATGGTTCTTAGAGTCATTGAGGACATTCAGGTACTTCATATAAGTTAACTCTCTAATTTGGAATCGTACGTCAAAAACCTTTTCAAATTTATTAAAAACAACTGAAAAGATTTATCACTATTGTTGTAAATTAGAGTGAAGACATGTTTCATCAAGATCAAGGCATCGAAAAAAAAACTAATTTCACAAAAAGTACACATATACTAATACTTGACATTGAGAGAAAAGTGAACCTCTCTTATATAAAACAATGGTAGGGATCGAAATTCAAGCAAAGTAGACAACGATTATTAATATGGATTACAATAAGCTAGCTCTTAATGAACCTTTTTATTCATTCAATCTGCCTCTGTTTTGTTGCTCTTGTATTCCAATTTCGATCTTTTTCAACCTAACCAGAACATCCTTCATGTTGAGTCTCTCTTCAGGTAAATCAGTTGTGCACTCTAGAGCTAACTCTATGATTAGTGTCAAGTGCATCTCATGCTTGGCTCTAATATTTTCTCTATCCATATTCAATAAATCAACATCTATTATCTTCGCAATACCATTTGGTAATGATCCAAATACCCAACTCCTCAAAGTTAATTGCCCCATAAACATCTCATCAGTGGGCTTCTTTCTTGTAAATGTTTCCATCAACAATATCCCATAGCTATAAACATCCACCGAAGTCGATACTAATCCTGCAGATCCATACTCTACAAATTCAAAATATGTAATTAGATAAACTTCAAGAAAATGAAACACGGTACAAAATGACTCAGAATACCCTAACCTGGTGCCATATATCCAATGGTGCCTAAAGTTTTTGTCAGCTCCATTCTTCGATCATTTGTTAGAAGCTTCGCAATTCCGAAATCTCCTACACGGGCCACCATATCTTCGTCCAAAAGTATATTGCTCGGCTTCAAATCACAATGAATGATCAGTGATGAATAATCATGATGTAGATACTCCATTGCTGATGCAACATCTATCATTATTTCTAATCTTTGAGCAATGCTTAAGAAATAATTTGGAGAATAAAGCCATTGGTCAAGGTTTCCGTTACGCATATATTCCAGAACCAATGCCTTAAAATCAAGATTCGAGCAACTAGTAATAACCTTAACGAGATTTCTGTGACGAATACTCCTCAATATTTGACACTCTATATCAAAACTTTGGAGTGCACCTTGCACGTCCAAATCGAAGACCTTAACTGCAGCAGTCGTCCCATTAGGAAATATTCCCTTGTACACCGACCCAAGACTACCTCTCCCGATCAAATTCACTTGGTCAAGGTTGTTTGTGGCACGAAGAAGTTCATAATATGACACCCTCTCATGAGCGAGGCCAATAGGCGAATTAGATGGTGGTGATAACATTGACTTTCTAGCACGATATCTTAGCAAAAAGAATAAAATAATGGATGCAAAGATTATAAAAGCTATTGGTGGCATTATGTATATTATGTATATGTTTTTCCTTGAAGGTTTGAGCTTACTCGGTTTACATGCATTGATTTTAAATCGAGAAGCTCCACACAAACCTTTGTTTCCTCTAAAAGAATCAATTGTGAAGTTCATAAAAGGCCCTCCATTTGGGATCTCTCCACTGAGATCATTGAACGAAACATTGAAATAACTAAGATCTATAAGCGTCTCCAAAGATTTGGGAATTTCACCATAAAGATTGTTGTGGGACAGATCTAAATACTCCAAACCTTTCAAATTATCAAAAAAATCAGGGATTGGACCTTGTAACTTGTTATTTGATAATACTAAACTATTTAGATTTTGAAGTTGGCCAAAAGTGATTGGAATTTCCCCAAAGAACTGGTTTCCAGATAGATTCAATACTGTCAAACCTTTCAATTTTCCAGTTTCATAACGTAAAGGACCATCAAAGAAATTTTTAGAAAAGTCTATAACTTGGATGCGCTCATTAGACCAAAAAGTCGATGGAATTTCGGAACTAAATGCATTATTAGCTAGATATAATTCTCGCAACGAAAGAAGGTTTCCTAAACAAGTAGGTAATTGTCCAGATATTCTATTACCACTCAATCGTGCTTCATACATGTTTCTCAAATTGCAAAAACTGTTTGGGATTGAGCCCTGCAACTTATTTCCACTTAAATCTAACCTCTGTAAATTTTCCATCATTCCCAGTGTCGATGGAATAACACCATTCAACTCATTATCTCCAAGGTCCAACCTAATCAAGTTACTCAGGTTACCAATTTCATTGGGGATTGTGCTACTAATCCTACAAGATGAAGCAATGAAGCTCTCCAACGATGTAGACAAATTGCCCGAGCTTATTGATTTCGGAAGCAACCCGGTTATATAATTCTCTGAGATCCATATAATCTTAAGATATGTGCAGTTTGCCAATGAAGTGAGAAAATCTTGTTCATTTACAGACAAGTCATTTGTGAACTGATTTGTTGTCAAGGCCAATTTTTCAAGATTATGTAAGTTCCCCAAAGTAATAGGTATGTGCCCACTTAAAGAGTTAGAAGAAAGATCAAGGTCATTGAGGTTGGAGAGATTTGAGATGGAAGTAGGAATCCTACCACTCAATCGATTAGAGGCAAGGTATAGATTTTTCAAATTTGGAAGCCCTCTATCTATGGTAAATGGAAGCGTGCCAGAAAGCTCATTTACTGTAAGCGAAAGTATTTCCAATCTCGAGAGATTGAAAATAGATTGAGGAATTTCACCATTTAGCTTATTCAATTCAAAACTGATAATTGTTAAACTGGATAAATGTCCTATTTCTTGAGGAATTTTTCCTTGGATTTTGTTGTCAGCCAGTATCAGTACCATCAAATTCGACAAATTGCCAACTGAAGGTGGAATAATACCAGTAAAACTATTACGACCCAAACCAAACCACTGAAGTGAAGATAAGTTCCCAATTTCAATTGGGATACTCCCCGTGAGTTGGTTGTAGCTCAAACTTAGAATTTGGAGCATCCGACACCGTGTTAGGCCGGAGGGAATCTCACCGTAAATTCGATTTTTTTGAAGATTTAAAATTTGAAGATTCGCTGATTGGGTGCATATAACATCTGTAATGTTGCTCGATATTTCATTGCTTCCAAAATCAATTACCTCTAATGAAGAGATGTTGAAAATTGTGGATGGTAACTTTCCTGAAAGAAATTATCATTAATTAATATATATATATATATATAAACATATAAAAGTACGAGTTGCTTAAGAAAATTTATCCCTTATTTGTAAAGAGTAATTTATCTCTACTTAAATGATAAATAAAATAATTAAAAAACCATACTTCTACATGAAAAAGAAGTCAACTGTAATATAATCACAACAATATAAATAAAATTAAAATGAGATTTCTTTTCTATCAGCTTCACAAGACTAACTTCAATATAAACACTATACTAGAAGAAGTATATAAATATAAGTAAATGGAATTTCTTTTCGAATCATCCTAACAATATAAAAAATACAATAAGGTGATGCATCAATTACAGAATATAAAATCAGGTTTGAACCTTTTTAGATTAATTATTCTCCATCTTTGTTTTTTGGTCTTTTTTATAATCCAATTTTTATGGTTCAAATACTTGAAGAATCCAATAAATCTGCATAATTACGAGTTTGCCAAGAAAATCATAAAATAAATTAAAAAATACGATAGGATCCACAAAGGAAAGACAACAAAAGAAAAGGAAAAAAAGATAAGTAAAATCAAAATTTATGAGAGTACAAGAACTCAATCTTAACCACACTAAATCATTATATGTTATTTATTGCAAATAGTTCCTTAAATTTTCGTACTTTCATCAAATCTAACTTTTCCTTTTGATCTTCACCGCATAAGAAAAAAAAATATACTTATATATATATATATATATATATATATATATATATATATATATATATATATATATATATATATATATATATATATATATCCAAATAAACATAGATGAAATACTATGATAAATTAAGTTTTCATCTTTGTATGAAACTTCAAAATCCAAAGATTAAAACAGAGATCATGATAGAAATTAGAGAATAACTAAAAATAAGAAAACAAATCAAAAGTTTCACAAACCCACAATTTATGTTCGTCCAGACCAAGTTTGCTGATTCATTTCATTTTTTTTTTTTTTTTGAGAAATGTTCGATGATTCATTGTGATCATTAACTTATGTGCTAAAATATAAGCAATACAAATAAACACTAATCATCAACGGGATACATAACGTAAAAAGGATACACAACATATGCTAAATTCCAATTTTGCCTAAAATTGTACCAAAATGAATTGAAAAATTGGTGCAATCGATGAAAAAAGGGATAAACAAGTAAAAAATATGTAAAACCTGGAAAAAAAAAAAGGTGATATAGGTTAACTCAAAAATCGGCTAGATTAACTTGGACAACAAAAAAAGAAAAAAAATTATTAAACTTGGCAAAAAAAATGGTTAAAAGTGGATTAAGCCGGATATAATGGGTGAAATTGATTAAAAAATGGGATAAAACACAAAAAAACAGATGAAATCAGTGAAAGAACGGGTTTAAATAACAAAAAAAATGGTAACCCCAGTGTAAAGGCGGGTTAAATCGATAAAAATAGGTTTACTAGAAATACAAAATAAATGAGCCGGAATTAATGAAAAATAAGTGATTGAAACTTCCATTAAGAATGTGTAAAGTAGGTCAAATAAAAGTGTGGTATGAAAACTTTAAAGTGTATTTATTTCATTGATCTAATAATCTATAGTTATATACCACTTAGAGAGTATATCAATTGAAAATAGGTTGTAGTAGCTAATATAACTTGATGATATTATTTTGTTAATAATAGGAGTAAAACTCAAATAAATAAATAAGAATTATACATAAAAAATCACCACGTTTTGACTTCTTCCTTGTCGACCTTATGGTCCATGAATACCCCCAAATTTTTTTGTGAGGCATGCCATACACAAGAGGAATATGACATATACCGCTATGATATGGGTCTGATAGTATATGATACATTATTTCTAATAGTTGTTTCCTTAATTTTTAATTATAATATTTTATCACATTTGGTTTTTAAATTTTAATTAAATATTATAATAATTTTAAATTCACACAGAGCAATAGCAAACAACATACAATGAATCAATGCTAGAAAAAGTTATGACCAATCGAAACTACGGTAGGTAAGAAAAGGTGAATCACAAAAAAGAAAAAGGAAAATTACATCCCCATTGAAATTACAATTGAAGTTCAAGATAATGATGAAATAACAAAATACTTCATTGCAGAAAAATTTGGGACGAATGTACAAACTACTGAAAGAAAGAAAAAAGAATCACAAAAAAGAATAAAGAAGACTACGTCCCTAGTCAAATTTCAAATGAAGCTCAAGATGATGGTGACATAACAAATAACATCAATGCAAAAAAGGTTGAAATTGATGTAGAAACTAAACAAAGTCGACTTACAAAGAAGGTCAAAGAATACTTTGTCGCGATTGAAATTTTGGGTGACAAAGAGGCGCTTGATAAATAAAGAAGAAAAAAGACAAAAAAATGTAGTCAAATCATTTGAAAATATAACATTTCAAAATATCAAGGTGAAGAAAGAAAAGAATTGATGTCGTCAATACGTTCAAATAATAGTTTAAAAAGAAATAGTTAGTGATTATAGTTCATTTTTTATTTTTAAGTTTTGGTATTAGGTATTTATTATGTCAACTTTGATTCATTGGATACAACTTAATAATTATAGTTATTTGGTCGAAACTCTATGTATTTTTTATTTTTTTTATTTTCTTGAAACTTTATGAATTTTATTGAAAAGATAGTATAATAAAAAAAATCAATAAGCAAAAAATTTAACAATTTGTGAAATGGGTTAGTCACGTGCAACGCACGTGTAGCTTTCTAGTACATATAAAATTACAATTTTATTGGATAGAATTGTAATTTTTTTTTTTGTTTAGAGTAATACATCCCTACTTAAATTTTACTATGATACATAATTCAATTAGCAAAATCGGAAAATTTATACTTCTACCCAAACACTAACACTTGAAGACATGTACTCAAACATAAACAACTATTTTCCCACATAAACTAGACAACTTTAACATTAATTTTGTGATCTTAATTTAATATTATTCATAATATACTTACAATTATGTTGTATAATATACTAACAAATTTAATCGTATTAATTATACAAACTAAAACAACAAACCTATTAGAGAGATACATTGAACATTCATAGGTGTTGAGATTCAAAATTATGATGTTATTATTAATAGATAATATATTTATTTTTAAAGTTTTACAAGTCGTTAAAATATTAATGTTAAGAAGTATAAATAAACAATATAACATTAGAAAAGAAGAAATTCCGACATCAACTCTTATATAATTTTTAAATTTTACAACTCATTGTGATATATAATGCAATGGATAAAAAGTCAAAAAATAAAATCCAAGAAGTATAATTAAACAAAATGTCTCTACTAAATCAAATCTTATGATTACTTTTAAGTTTTACAACTCAATGAAATATTAATAGTAAACTAACTAAATAAACATCGTCATTCTAAAAGTCATATAAAGGTATCAAACATTCAAAAAAACTTCATAAAAGGAAAATAAATCACATTACCCCTTTATGGGCAAACAAAAAATATACTATTAGCCGACATGTTCAAATAAAAAAAATACATATGTTATAAGCATCAATCACATTTTCAATTACTAATAAAAAGATGGTAAAATACTATTTAGTGAACTGAAAAAGTTACATATGAACTTTTAAAAAAAAAGACAAAACCGGTGAAATCGACTAAGAATGTATGATAAAAATGGTAAAATCAATGAGAAATGGGTTAGATAGAAGAAAAATAAATTGAAGGAAAAAACAACGGGGTAAACCAACAAAAAATAGGTAAAACCAGTAAAAATATAAATGATATTGAATAAATACGGGATAACAAAAACACTGATCAAATCCGTATAAGAACAAGAACAAAATATCTAGTTTAATTAACCAAAGAATAAGTAAAATCAACTAAAATTGGGTTAAACCGGAGATAATGGGTGTATTAATTAATAAATGGGATAAAATTGACTAAAAATTTGGTTAAATCAGAAAGAATGAGTGAATTGATTAACAAATGGGAAAAGCCACAAAAAGGGTGATATTGGTGAAAAAAGATGGTAAACTCAGTGTAAAAACGGTGAAATCGATATTTTTTCGGAAAGTTCTTAAGAAATTAGCACTTATTAAAGAACCTAAAAAAAAATTATCACATTCGTGCTATATGAATAAAAGAAAATACTATTTAGTTAACTGAAAAGCTTATAATTTGTTTAAACAAAAACTAGTCCAAAGTTAGGAATGGTTATGGTGAAAACGAGTAAAATTCAATTAAAAAATATATGATAAAAAAAAAGGTAAAATCAAATAGGAAAATGGATTAGACAGAAGAAAAACGAATTAAATAAAAAAAAATTGTCGCAGTATATAAAACAACATGGTAAACCGACAAAAACTGGGTAAGATCGGTAAAAAAGTGAATGATACCTGCTAAAACGGGATAACCAAAAATTTTTATCAAATCGATAAAAGAACAAGAACAAACAAATGAGTTAAATTGGCAAAAAAATGTTAAATAAGAGAGAAAATAGTTTCAATTAGCAAAAAATAAAATCGACTAAAATTGGGTTAAACCGGAGAATGGGTGAATTGATTAACAAAATCGACTAAAATATGGTTAAAATTGAGAGACTGTGTGAATTTATTAACAAATGAGATAATCCACAAAAATGGGTGAAATTGTAGAAAAACGTGTTTAAATAATGGAAACTTAGTGTTTATATGCTCAAACAGACGGGTATTGAGAAAACCAAGTATCATGATCAAGGTTTGAAGACATGATCACCGTGGTTTAACTGATCAGCTTATTGAATAGTCTACCATCTAAGTTCAGATGAAGATAGCAGAGTGAAGACTTCATCAGATGAGCTTAGTAAATCAGCTATGTCAATAGTTGAGTATCAAACAGTCAGGTGATCAAACAACCAAGTGTTTGATCAGCACGGTGACCGTATTAGACATCAGGTTCAAGAGCTAAGTCTTTTTTGACAGCAGAGTGGAACCTCGGACAACATAGTGCATTAAATGCAACTGATAGATCCGTACCTGTACAGTGTCTGAAACATACCGAAAGCTTGCAAATAGAGCCGTTTGAAGTTGGTAGAAAGCATAAAGGTATTCCGGAAATTGTGGGATCTTTCAACGACCATAATTTCACTCACTCTTATAAATAGCCTCAGATTTGAAGTAAAAAAAAACAACTTTTGCAAATTCAAATCAAGCACTTCTTAGAGCAAAACCACTAAGTTGTTCTAAGAGAAAGCTTATTTAAGTTGAAGAAAAACTAAGAGTTTTTAGTTACAACAAGGTTGTAATTGCCTATTTATTTCAGAGTGATTTAGATAGAAGTACAATATATCAATAAGGTTGAAGAACTGTAAATGCGTCAAGTGTTGTATTAAGCTAAGAGTTTAGTACATGTACCTTCCAACAAGGTTGGGAAGAAAAGGATTACACCCCCCTATACCAGAATAAAATTCTCTGTCATTTAAATTCAGCATTTACATTCATCTTTGCAAAGAACAGACTAGTAGTTCTTCATCAACTGAATTTAAAAGTCTAAGAGAGTTTTCAAAGGGAAAAACTATTTTGTGTTAACAAAATATTGTTTGATAAAACGTTTTGATGAAATTCTGTTTATTCTGTTGCATATCTCAAAAGCTCTGATTTTATAAGTGTTCTTTACTTTGTTGAACTAAGTACAACTAAGTATTTCACTAACAACAAAGTGAACTACTTATTTGTTTGAGGAATAACCCAGTTGACTGCTTTACTTAAGCATAATTTCAGTGATTTAAGAAATATTTTAAAAGCTCTATTCACTCTCCCCCCTCCCTGCTCTAGACCCTTTTAACCACTTGGAACCCAACAATGATTAAAGTGATTTAGTAAAAAAAATTATTTTTTATGTTATTAAGACGTAGTACGATGAAAAATGATTATATGATTCAACTGGCTCAATAAATTAGTTAATCACGAAAAAGTACTATTTAGTTAACTTGAAAACTTATAATTGACTTAAGCTAAAATAAATCAATACATAGAAATGGTTGATACCGGTGAAAATGGGTAAATTTCTATTAAAATTATATGATATAAATTGGTAAAATCAATGAAAAAATTGGTTAGATCGAAAAAAACGAGTTAAAGTAACAAAAAAAAAGTGTCATTTTAATACGACAGGGTAAACCGGTAAAAAATGAATGACATCGGCTAAATACAAGATAACAAAAAAGCAGGTTAAATCGATAAAAGAACTAGATACAAAAATTGAGTTAAATTGGTAAAATAAAAGGTGAAATATGTGAGAAAATATGTTAAATCAGCAAAAGAATAAGTAAAATTGACTAAAATTGGGTTAAGAGGATGAGTGAATTGATAAATAAATGAGATAAACCAATAAAAATTGGCGACTTCAGTGAAACAATGAGTTAAAATAACAAAAAAATAGTAAACTCAATGTAAAAAGGGTGAAATCAGTGAAAAAATAAGTTAAAATAACAAAAGAAATAGTAAACCGATTTACTAGGCAAAATTGAGGAAAATTGGTGAGAATGACTTAAATTGATTAAACATGTGATTGAAATTGGATGAACTCATTAAAACACGTGTATTATCAGTAAAATTTGTGAAATCGATAAAAAAAATGGGTTAAACATGTTAACAATTGTTTAGATAGAAATATCAAGGTCAAGAAAGAAAATAATTGATGTTGTTCATTCGTTCAAATGGACGTGTAGTTATGTGGACATGTTGTTTTAGGTTAGAAATACTTGATAATTATAGTTCGTTTTCAATTGTATTTATGATCTCAACTTTAATTTTTTTGTAACAACATAATAATTAAAGTGATTTAGTCAAAAAAATTATGTAGTAGTCATTAAGACGATATTATGATGAAAAACATTTTATGATGCAACTCATGTAGAAAATTACTATTAGAAAATCACGTGCAACGCACGTGCACATTTCTAGTGTATACTTACATATGAATTGAGTAAAATGATGTCTTGATGATATATCATACTATTTTCCATCCATGGTAAAACACATACTCCATAATATTATATAAAAAGAAATGAAAAAATGAATTGAAGTTACTTTCAGATGATATCAAGAGGCTTGCCTGTTATTTTATTTGCACGTAAAGCGAGTATTTGAAGCTGCGACAAGTTTCCCATCTGCATTGGAATGGCACCACTGAAATTGTTGTACGACATAGAAAGTCTCTTGAGTTGTGAACAAGCAGATAAACTTGTTGGGATACCTCCACTTAGAATATTCAATGAAAGATGTAAAACCTCCAATTTCGGTAAATGGTAGCACATATCATTAGGTAGAGTCCCATAAAGCTGGTTTCCCGTAAAATCTATTGACTGCAAAGAGGAAATGTTGAATATACTCCATGGTATAGCACCAGTCAGATTATTATATTGAATACTTAAGACTTCAAGATTGGTTAAGAGTCTGAAGCTAAGTGGGATCTCACCACTAAGCTGATTATATGACATATTTACCCTGCGAAGGCGTCTCAAATTCCCGAACTCATCAGGTATTTTGCCCTTGAAACTATTGTTATCAATTCTTAAGTATGTTAGGAATGAGAGGTTTCCGATTTCTTTTGCAATGGTGCCTTCTAAGCTCATGTTGAAGAGATTAAGGGCCGTGACTCTAGGGCGCCTCCGAGTACAAGTGATACCAATCCAGGTGCAGAATGAGGTTTCTTGTGACCAGTTTGTAGCTATAATGTTGTTGGGGTCGGAAGTAATTATGTGGGATTTGATGGCTAGGAGTGAATGCTCATCAGTTGAGCTATTGATAGGAGATGCAGCCAAGCAGAGAACTTTCATCAGGTAGAAGAAAATAAGAAACATGGTTGCTTGTTTTCCCATTACGTTCTATTGATTTTGAGTGAGAAAGAGAAAGAGAAATATTGAACAAATTTTTATGAAGCTCATGCACAGAGATAGGGACATCACTTGTGAAGAGACTACTTATAATCCTAGCTGTGGAAGAAGCTAATTAAATAGACAAACAATTTCTTTGCTTTTGTTATTACTCGAATTTCATTGGTGATGCACTCAGAAACACACAAATGAAAAGACTCATTTAATCAATAAATATACTTGGTTCTACTAACCATTCAATAGTATCTAATAGATTTGATCTATCCTCAATTTCTTGATTCTATTTGGTTCTACCCTCCTTGAATTTTCAAAGTGTGGAAATCTTAATTAATAGTCAACATATAATTAATCAACTGAAAACGAAACGCCGTGCAAATGGGAGTTGGAATTTTCAAAGTGTGGAAATCCTTGAGTTTTTTTATTGTCAGTTGGAATTAAAAGACTTTAGATTGACTAATAAGTTGACTCGTTATGTATAAAAAATAAAATAAAATAAAATAAAAAGGTATAAAAAATCGTTTTTCTTTTTATGTTTTTAGTGAAAAAATAAATAATAAAATAGCTTGACTCATTTAATCAATAAACGCCGTGCAAATGGGGGTAAATTGACTTGACCAACAATACTAACTGTTCAATATTATCTAATAGATTCTATCCTCAATTTCTTGATTCTATTTTGGTTCTACCCTCCTTGAATTTTCAAAGTGTCACTACAAAAAATGTAAATTTTAGTGATATAATTTTATATGACAATGTTAAAGTTGTCACTTGTTATATATATTAAGTGACAAGAACTCAAATATTGTCACTAAAATGGTTTTCATAAACATACTAGTGACAAGAATTGTAAAATAGTTGTCACTATTGACATTTAGCGATACCCCAAAAGTGACAATCAAAAAGTTGTCACTAAACCATAGTGACAATATTTATTGTCACTAGGTTGTCACTAAAAGGGTGTCGCTAATTATCAATAGTGACAACTTAAGTCACCATATATTTGTCATTAATAGCTATTAGTGACAACTTAAAAATATATTTTGTCACTATTGTACTTGTCACCATTATTATTATGACATAATTAATATTTTTATCACTAAATGCATACAAAGAGTGATAACTTCCACATTATCACTTAATTTTTTGTCACTTAAGCTCAATTTTCTTGTAGTGTGTGGAAATCTTAATTAATAGTCATCATAAATGATAGTACCTCTTTATAATTAATCAACTAAAATAGTAGGACCGGATGTGTTGGAGGTAATTCTGCCTCAGCAGTGGTAGCTGTCTGCAAGCAAGTTGCAAAAGGAAAAATGAGAATACAAATTTAGAATATTCAAATTCGACATATAGAGGCATGTATTAGTCACTAGCATCGTAAATATTTAATTGATTTACCTAAATTACTCTTAAATATATTAGTGAAAACTCTCAAGGGAGTTTTGTGCAAACGTTCAAAAGTACAAGGGAGTTTTGTGTAAATATTCAAAGTGCAAGGGAGTTTTGAGCAAACTTTCAAAGATAAAAGGGTATTATGTGCAAGGTTCAGACAGTACAAGGGGATTATGTCCAAAGTTTAAAAAGTACATGGGTATTCCGTGCTAGGTTCGAAAAGTACAACGGGATTTTGTTCATTTTATTGTTAAGGGTAGGTAATGAATAAAGAGTATTATTGTCATTTAGGCTGAAAAGATTATGCAGAAAACAACAAAAATCGTTTATTGTTCAAGTGGAACACAGAAGTGAAAAATTGAACGGAGGGAGATGAATTGGGTGTTTTATACAAGATTTCTAAAAATACAAGGCGTTTTGGTGCAATGAAAATTTTAAATGGAAGTTTTGTACAAGTTTCGCATAACAAATGGAAATATAGTGCATTTTCCTCACGTATTGAAATAGTTCCTAGAGTCAATGGTTCCGTTCAGGTACTTCAGATAAGTTAACTCTCTAATTTTGAATCGAACATCACAATCTTTTTCGAATTTATCACAAACAACTGAAAAGATTCATCACTATTATTGTAAATTAGAGTGAAGATCAAAGATGTATCATTGAGATCAAGGCTTCCAAATTGCAGGGAAACAAAAACAAAAAACAAAACTAATTTCACATACTAATACTTAACAGTGAACATTGACATAAAAGTGAACCTCTCTTATACTATAAAACAATGTTGGTGATGGAAAGTAAAGCAAAGTAGACAACGATTACTAATATGGATTAGTTATTGATGAAATTTTTATTCATTCAATTTATAGCTCGTGTACTCCAATTTTGATCTTTTTCAACCTAACGAGAACATATTTTTTGTTGATTCTCTCTTCAGGTGAATCAATTGTGCACTCTAGAGCTAGTTCTACGATTAGTGTCAAGAGCATCTCATGCTTGGCTCTAATATTTTCTCTATTTAGATTCAATAAATCAACATCAACTATATTTGTAATATCATTTGGTAATGATCCAAATACCCAACTTGTCAAAATTAATTAACTGCCCCAGAAAAATATCTCATCCGTGGGCTTCTTTTTTGTAAATGTTTCCATCAGTAGTATACCATAGCTATAAACATGGGGAAACTGCATATTACTACCCTGTGATATCGAAAACCTACAAAAAGCTACCCTGTGAAATTTTTTTTGCACCAGACTTCCTTGTGTTTTCAAAAACCCTGCAAATTACACCCATTCTCCGTTAATCATTGACACCGTTAATTTTTAATTGAATTGCCTAAATTACCCCTTATATATTAATAAATAAATTATATTTTTATATACGGGAAAAATGCATATTATTACCCTGTGATATCGAAAACCTGCAAAAAATTACCCTGTGAAATTTATTTTGCACCAGACTTCTTTGTGTTTTCTAAAACCCTACAAATTACACCCATTCTCCGTTAATCATTGACACCGTTAATTTTTAATTGAATTGCCTAAATTACCTCTTATATATTAATAAAAAATTATATTTTTACAATTACAAAAACTCTCACTAATTTTTCTCTCTCGCTTCTCATATGGAACAAACAAAGAAAAGAAGAGATATTATGTGCGAAGTTTAAAAGATACAAAATTATGGGTATAGTATAAAAGTATAAGGGAGTTTGAACAATCGTTTAAAAGTACTAGAATTTTTTGCGCAAACGTTAAAAAATATGAGTTACTTTTCTACAAACATTAAGAAAAACATAGAAGTTTTTTGCAAACATTTCAAAGCATAAGGAAGTTTGACGCAAACTTCCAAAAGTACAAGGAAATTTTTTGCAAACGGTGGAAAACACAAGGAACTTTTACGCAAACTTTAAAAAACACAAGGAAGTTTTCTGCAAACTTTAAAAAACACAAGGAGGTTTTAGGCAAACTTTAAAAAACACAAGGAAGTTTTCTGCAAAGATTCAAAGTTACAAGGGTATTCTTGTCATTTTGAATGAAAAATTACGTCAGAAACAAAAAAAATCGCATTTTTGGCACGTAGAATACACGCGCGTCAAAAAATTGACGGAGGGAGACGGAATGGGTGTAATTTGCAGGGTTTTTGAAAACACAAGGAAGTCTGGTGCAAAAAAAATTTCACAGGGTAGTTTTTTGCAGGTTTTCGATATCACAGGGTAGTAATATGCATTTTCCCCCTATAAACATCCACCGAAGTCGTCACTAATCCTGCTGATCCATACTCTACAGATTCGAAATATGTGATTAGATAAACTTCAAGAAAATGAAGAACGGTACAAAATGATTGCAGATTACCCGTATTTGGTGCCATATATTCAATGGTGCCTAAAGTTTTTGTTAGTTCCATTTTGTTAAAAGCTTCAGGATATAGCCGTGCAAATGAGGAGTAAATTGACTTGACCAACAATACCTAGTGGCTACGAACCGTTCAATATGTTTAGATTCTATCCTCGATTTCTTGATTCCCTTTTGGTTCTACCCTCCATGAATTTTCAAAGTGTGGAAATCTTATACTCATCATAGATACTCTTTGTAATAATCAACCGAAATCGAAACACACGTTTTTTCCTAAAATATTTCGTTGAAAATTGCTATAAATTGTATTCACTCTTGCATAAAAGTACTGTAGTAAAGATTATTTAGTTTTAGTCTACATAGTTGATAACAGATAACTGAATGCTTAAAGTACATATTTTTATCGCATTGGTGCAACACAAATATAATATTCTTTACATGTTTGAAGACTTAGGAAAAATTAATATTTGAAATCCATTATTACATTGTAAACTTATTATTCTACTTGACACATCTAGACATTGTCTACATCAACACAATATGCATTTAACTAGAAATTAATATAATTAAACACAGAAAATCCTTAGTGTTTTCAATCAAGGAGCAAAATTATCTTCATCTGTACGTCCTCGCAAGAAATTTCTTAAAGAATCTTTGGAAAAAGGTGGCATATTCAAAGATGCATCCACTCTCGATTTATCTTCATCGACTATGTCAAGATTATTCAATATATTCCCCTGCATGTATGTAGATTGTAGATTAATCACAAAGGTTCATTAACAAAGATGAAGGTATAATCTTTGCCAAAACGACAACAAAGTAATAAGCGTTTAAACTTTAAAGACAGTAAAATCGAGCATATAATTCAATGCTTACCGCACGATTTGATCTTTGTAGGAATCCCACAAGCACTATATGCATTTCAGCGTCATTTGTTTTCATCATTCCCATCGAGTATGCATACTTGCTTATAGAGTAAAAGAAGTCACTACAAAAAAATTAAACTTTAGTGATAAAATTTTATGTGACAATGTTAAAGTTGTCACTTCTTATATATATTAAGTGACAACAACTCAAATATTGTCACTAAAATGGTTTTCATAAACATACTAGTGACAATAATTGTAAAAAAGTTGTCACTATTGACATTTAGCGATACCCCAAAAGTGACAACCAAAAAGGTTTCACTAAACCATAGTGACAATATTTATTGTCACTAGGTTATCACTAAAAGGGTGTCGCTAATTGTCAATAGTGACAACTTAAGTCACCATATATTTGTCATTAATAGCTATTAGTGACAACTTAAAAACATAAATTGTCACTATTGCACTTGTCACCATTATTATTATGACAAAATTAATATTTTTATCACTAAATACATACAAAGAGTGACAACTTCCACATTATCACTTAATTTTTTGTCACTTAAGCTCAATTTTCTTGTAGTGAGTCGAGATCAAGAGAGTTTGAAAGATTTATATTAGCTTATTGGGAAAGATAAGTACAGAATTAAACAAAAAAAGAACAATGCTATTGAAATTTGTCTTATGATGTTACAAACTTACGTCATGAAGAAGTAAGATCATTTGTGATTAATAAGCAAAATAACGTTTACAATGTACCAGTGCAATAAGAAATATACTTACAATTTTCCTCTTAGATTTACAACAACCAAGGCTCCAACCAAGGCTTATGACAGCTTTCGAGACCTTATGTCCGTCAAATTTGGCTCATCCTATGTAGAGTCCCCATATTTGATAGGGAAGAACCGAGGGTCCGTTATCTGAAAAAGAAAAACGTATTTTTGAAAACATTAATCTCAAGTACATAAAGAAAATATACAAATTTTGTCAAAACAAAAATATTATTTATTGTGCATTGATTGAACACCTTCACAGGAAATATGATACATGTAACTTCACAGAAAAAGGGATATATAATATAATTCTTGAAACCTGCAATTTGGAGAAGCCCATTGCTAAAGACACCAGATAGATGAATTGGTTCAATAGGCAAAGCATTGTCAATCCCTGCAATAATCAAAGTTAATATATACTTCCGTAATAGTGTGGAATGAGGAGCATATATACATATATACACACACATATATATATATAAACAAGAAACGTACAGTCTCAGAAATGTGGAAGACCCCATAATTCTGGCTGAAACTCGAGGAGTGAGTGAAGTATGGAATCAGCAACAGAATATGAATCAATTTTAATTTGAAGTGATGGCTGATGAGTGTATTTTCTGTATATTAATTATCTATTGTTAGTGTCCAAGTGTCATGTCAAATACGACTCTTCAATAGGAGGATAAGCAAGTCAATCAAGCTTCTCCTCTAATGTTTTTTGGGGATCTTAACCTGAAATCAAAGATAACTACGTTAGGCTAATACCGGTGGTGACCCGGTGATAACCCTCCGAAGCTTAAGTCAGTCTTAGGGATAAGAAATATAATTTAAGTTATGTATTAGTCTGTTTTTTGTGTGCGTACCTATTCTCATTAAAGAGGGGTATTTATAGTTTTAGATTCCAACTACCGGGTCGGGTAGTGATAAGACGTATAAGTTCGGATATGGGTACGGAATATTCGATTCGACCCTGTGGTGCCAGGGGATGAATCTTCTCAGGATGTCGGCAATCGATACCCTCATCGATTGCATATTTTAGTAACCGACATGCTTATGAAATATATATATTTATTGCCACGTGTCAGCATTTATATATATATTTCATGCATATGTTGAATGCCACGTCAGGGAACGAAGACTTGGTATATCAATGGCACTGCTACTACTTTCATTCCCGCAGCCTTTCCCGCTTTGACATCCTCTATTGAAGATATAAATTGTAAAATAAGAAAAGAAATCCTTCTATTGAATGTGAAAAATTGAACTGTGATTTACAGAGAACTATGAATGAAAATTACTAACTGGAAATTATTGAATGATTGCACAGTTCATTCTCTGATCATCCTACCACTATATATACATAAATTATTCTAACTAATTCTAACTAACTTGTAAACAAACAACTGTAAACAACAAGCACCGCCTTATACATTAAGCACCGCCTTATACATTCTAATTTATAAAACACGCTTTTAACTTATACAAAATAGAAAAATAAAATATATTTCTCCTCATTTTCAATTAACTTGATCCGTCCTCCTTCTTCTTCTCCAAATCTTCTTCCATTAAATTAGCTTCCATTAAATTACCTTCTGTTACTCCCCCACAAACTGGCGTGTGAATATCTTTCACACCTAGTTTGGACATTATATTGGAAAAGGGAAATTTGGAGAGGGGTTTCGTAAGAACATCTGCCAATTGAGCCGTAGAATTAATTGGCAGCAATTTTATCTGTTTTCGAGCTATCTTTTCCCGTACAAAGTGACAATCGATCTCGATGTGCTTTGTACGTTCGTGGAAGATGGGGTTCAAGGCAAGATGGACCGCAGAGGTGTTGTCGCAGTATAAAGCTGGAGGAACTTTCAACTGAACATTGAAATCTCGAAGCAGCTGAGTCAACCAAAGAATTTCACTTGTAAGTCCAGCTATAGCCCTATATTCTGCCTCTGCACTTGATTTTGAAACTGTTGGCTGCCGTTTTGATTTCCATGAAATTAGGGAGTTTCCTAAAAATGTGCAAAACCCTGTAGTTGAACGCCTTGTATCTATACAACTACCCCAATCTAAATCACAAAATGCAGATAAGGATAAGTTGTTAATTTTAGAATAAAAAATTCCTTGACCTGGACTTCCCTTAAGATATCTTAATAGATAATGAGCTGCAGAGATATGATTTTGAGTAGGACAAGATAAAAATTGACTTAATTTGTGTACGGTATATGATATATCTGGTCTAGTAATTGTAAGGTAGATTAATCTACCAACTAGTCTTGTGTAAGATGAAAAATCAGCTAAAAGATCACTATCATTTTTAAAAAGCTTAGTATTAGGATCCATAGGTAAACTAGATGGTTTACTTGCTAGAAAACCAGTGTCTTCAAGCAATTGTAGTGTGTAATTTCTTTGGGAAATGACTAGACCTTGACTTGAGTATGCAATTTCAATACCTAAGAAATATTTAAGGAGACCTAGATCCCTAAGTTTAAACTTTTGGCTTAAAAGTAATTTAGTTTCAGAAATAACAGAAGAATTAGGACTAGAGATGATGATATCATCAACATATACTAATATGGCAATAAAAGAATCATTAGTACCTTTAGTAAACAATGAATAATCTGATAATGATTGTGTAAAGCCAAAGGAAGTGAGTACCTCAGTCAATTTTGAGTTCCATTGCCTACTAGCTTGTTTTAGCCCGTAGATTGATTTGTTTAGTTTACATACCTGAGGTGAAAAGGTGGTACTGGAATGTGTAGGAGAATAACCTTGTGGTAAGTCCATGTAGACTTCCTCTATTAAGTCCCCATTTAAAAAGGCATTGTTTACATCTAGTTGATGTAAATGCCAACCCTTAGCAAGTGATAGTGCCAATAGAACCCTTACTGTGACCAGCTTAGCCACAGGAGAAAATGTATCAATGAAATCTACTCCCTCTTGTTGAGTAAAGCCTTTTGCCACTAATCTGGCTTTGTACCTATTAATGGTACCATCTGGATTCCTTTTAGCTTTAAACACCCATTTACATCCTATAGGTCTTTTATTTTGTGGTAAAGAAGTAACTGTCCAAGTGGAGTTGCTTTCCATAGCTTCTAACTCCTCATGTATAGCTTTAGTCCATTCTGGAAATTTGATTGCCTGTTTGTATGTATGTGGTTCTTTTATTTGAGAAATGTTAGCAACAAAGGTCTTATGATTTGTAGAAAGCTTATCATATGTTAGGACAGAAGATAAAGGGTATTTTGCTGCTGATTGGGTACTGATATTAAGGTTGCAATGATAATCATTTAGGTAGGATGGAATTTTAGTTTGTCTAGTGGACCTTCTAAGGTGATCACTGGTAGTAGATTCAGTAGAAATGTTTGGAGATGAGAGAGGGGAAGTATGTTGGGGAAAGGTAGAAGTGGGAGGATGGGTTGGTTTGTAAGAAGAGAAATCAGGATAAGAATAATTAAATTCAGCAGGAGGAAAGAGGGGAGAGTTCGATGACTGAATAGAACCAGGGGTAGTGTTAGTTTTAAAAGGGAAAATATTTTCATAAAAAACCACATCCCTTGAAATGAAAATATCATTTGTTGTTAAATCAAGCAATTTATACCCTTTATACCCAGCAGCATAACCAATGAAAACACATTTTCTAGCCCTTGGCTGGAATTTAGTTCTATGTTCATGTAATGTAGAAGAAAAAACAAGGCATCCAAAAGTTCTAAGAAAACTATAGTTGACATTCTTGTTATATAATAAATTGTAAGGACATTTGTCTTTTCAATATAGGAGAAGGTGTTCTATTCATTAGATAAACTGAGGTTAGGACACAATCAGACCAATATTCTAAAGGGATCATAGATTGGAACATAAGAGCCCTAGCTATGTTGAGTATGTGTTGGTGTTTCCTTTCCACCACTGAATTTTGTTGTGGTGTTTGAACACATGAAAATTGATGTAATATTCCCAATTTAGAAAAAAGTTTCTCAAATAAAAATTCCTTTGCATTATCTGACCTAAATGTTTTTATTGTTTTATTGAACTGAGTCTGAATCATTTTTATAAATGTTGGAATAACTGTAGATGCTTCTGATTTATTAGTGATTAGATAGATCCAAGTGAATCTACTATAGTTATCTACCAAAGTTATAAAGTACTTAAAACCAGAATGAGATGTGATATGATAAGGACCCCATGTATCACAATGAATGAGGTCAAAAGGATTTGAAGAAAAATTATTATCAGCTGGAAAAGAAAGTCTTTTCTGTTTTGCATAATGACATACATCACAAGTAGAGTCACAATTCTTCTGTAAATCAGAAATAGGTAAAACATCTTTAATATGAACAAGTTTGTTATGAGAGGGGTGTCCTAGTCTATTGTGCCATGTATGCATGGTCACTTTATTACAAGAGCTATGTAAAGCTGAGGTAGGGGATGGTGATGACTGTAGAATATAGAGACCTTGTACAAGGTTGCCCTGACCAATCATCCTCTTGGAGAGGGTGTCCTGTGAAAAACAAGTATTAGGAAAGAAATGAACACTATAGGAAGTATTCAATAATAAAGAGCTAACAGAGAGTAAATGAAACTTGAAACAGGGAACATATAAAACATTATCAAGACAAATAGAAAAATTATTAAGAGAAACTTTCCCAATGAAGTAGACTGGCAAAGTAGTATGGTTAGGTAAAGAAACAGTAGTGCTATTAGTGATAGAAATAGAATGAAACAATTTTATGTCAGTGCAAATGTGATTACTAGCACCAGAATCTAGAATCCAAGAGTTGGAATCAATGAGATGGGAAATAGAGTTCAAGGAAGAAGATATACCTGATGTAGTTGTTATGTTAAAAGAACTAGATGTTGAATCACCTTTCTGCTGGTCTGTAGGTTGTGATGATTGATGTGTATGGAATAGATTTGATAAGTAAGAGTATTGATCAGAACTAAGGTTCTTAATGAATTCTTGCATTCCAGGTGGCTGGAATTGATCATGACTGGCTGAAGAAATCTGATTTGCAGCTGGAGGTTGTTGCCTAGGAAATGGCATTCTGTAGCCAGGAGGGTAGCCATGAATCTTGAAGCAGGTATTTATTGTGTGCCCTACCATGTTACAGTTTGTACAGAAAGGTCTATCTTTTCTTTTAAAATTCTGATTAAAGGATAGTCTATTATTAGGGAAAGTGGTGGGGTTTTGTGGGTTATTGGTAGTAAAGGTAGGAGGATTATAGGGGGGTCTTTGAGTGGAAAAACTGGGAGGGGGTCTGAACAATGAATTTCCAGTAGCACCCCTGGTTTGAAATTGTGTTTGTGGATTTTTAACAGAAAAGGCCATTGAGTTTAGGGGATGGGTATGGGAGGGTGATGGATTAAGAGAGAGTTGTTGTTCTTCTTGGACAATGAGGGAGAGGACTTTGTTAATAGAGGGTAAGGGATCCATAGTGAGAATTTGGCTGCGGATGTGTGAGTAAGAATCCTTTAATCCCATAAGAAAGATCATGACAAGTTCTTGCTGAAAATAGACCTCAAGTTTTCCACATGTACAATCTGGTCTACAATTAGATATTTCATCCCAGAACTTCTTTAATTTTGTATGATAGAGTGTGACAGAATCAGAACCTTGCTTGAGTTGAACAACATCTCTTCTAAGGGAAAATAACCTAGGACCATTACCATGTACAAACCTTTCTTGTAATTCTTTCCATAAATCTGAGGCAATCTCATGGTAAAGAATGCTATCAGTTATTTCTGGGGAGATTGAGTTAAAAATCCAAGCAACTACAACAGTGTTGTTTCTCTCCCAAGTATTAATCATAGTTGTGTCAATAGAGGGTTTTGGGATCGAACCATCTATAAAGCCTAATTTGTTTTTCACCTTTAAACCCATAGTTATGGCACGACTCCAAGATTGAAAATTGTGTTCATTTAGGAGAGTGGAAACCAGTTTTAAACCTGGTCCATCCGCAGGATGGAGGAAATATGGACTTGTTGGATCCTCTAATAGATTTTTGTTGGTGTTTGGTGCAGGGTTGATTGGGGTATCCGAAGAAAACATGGTAAAGAGATGATCAAGAATGGATGAACAGAAAGAAAAGAAGAAGAGTAGATAGAGAGAACCTGAATAATCTTGAACTTCTTGAAGGAATCAACTGGGAAACCGAAAAGAGATGAAGAAGAACAGTTGTGCCTCTGGTGATGGATGAATGATTGGAAGAACAAAAGAGTGCGCAGAATAGGAATATTATTCTACTGATACCATATTGAAGATATAAATTGTAAAATAAGAAAAGAAATCCTTCTATTGAATGTGAAAAATTGAACTGTGATTTACAGAGAACTATGAATGAAAATTACTAACTAGAAATTATTGAATGATTGCACAGTTCATTCTCTGATCATCCTACCACTATATATACATAAATTATTCTAACTAATTCTAACTAACTTGTAAACAAACAACTGTAAACAACAAGCACCACCTTATACATTAAGCACCGCCTTATACATTCTAATTTATAAAACACGCTTTTAACTTATACAAAATAGAAAAATAAAATATATTTCTCCTCATTTTCAATTAACTTGATCCGTCCTCCTTCTTCTTCTCCAAATCTTCTTCCATTAAATTAGCTTCCATTAAATTACCTTCTGTTATCCTCTCTGTAAATTTAAAAAGATACTCTAAAAAGAATCTCAAAATTTAACCCCCTATGAGAATGTGGAAGGTATTTTTCTTCAAAGATGTTGAAAAGTATTTGACATCAATTATAGGTCTGGCTCAACATCAAAGATGTTTTATGAAGTCTAAGAAAATAGAAATTAAACTTCAAATGCTTTGACATTGCCACATAAATAGAGGCATATTGAATGAATAAATTGGGGTGTTGAACTGATTTTCCTTACATGCATTTGATTACTCCAGCTAGAAAAAAACAACAAAATTTTTTGAATTTCTTATTTAAATAAACAGAAAATTATCATGGATAAAGTAGTTGAATTATTACAATTCTAATTACACATTTCCAATAAAATACTATATTATGGACCTTAACTAGCTACTTTAATATTGATCTTCTTGAGCCTCACATGAACATCTTTTATATTAGGCCTCTCATCTGGTAAATCTGCTGCACATTCAATGGCCAGTTCCATGATTGAAACCAAACACTCCTCAATGTTAGCATCTGCATTTAGTAATTCAGTATCAACAATTTGCATTATACTATTGGGAAATGATTCGGACACCCATCTCTTCATTGTTAACTCTCCTAAGAATAACTCATCGGTCGGTCTCTTTTTCGTAAATATTTCCATCAACAAAATCCCATAGCTGTAAATGTCTACGAATGTTGATACTAATCCTCCTGATCCATACTCTGCGAAATTCACATATGAGATCAAATTAGCAAAGTTAAATTATAGAGCTAAATGCAAAAATATCCCTTGTGTTTTTCCTAATTACTAGGAAAGTGCACGTGCATTGCACGTGATTAACTAATTTCCTACGTTAGTTGAATCATATAATTAGTTTCCATCATACTATGATCTTAATGACATACCAAATAATTTTTTTGACTAAATCATTTTAATTATTACTATGTTATTACCAAGAATTTATAGTTGTTATCATAAATACCTAAAATCAAAACTTGAAAATAAAAAATGAACTATAATTACTAAGTATTTCTAATCTTAAAGTACATGTCTACATAACTATTATTCTAAAACAACAATTTGAACGAATGAACAATATCAATTATTTTCTTCATTGACACTGATATTTCCATCTAAACATTTTTTTCATCTAAATCAATTTTCATATGTTGAACCCTTTTTTTTATCGATTTACCCAGTTTTGATGGTTATATCTATCTTTTATTGAGTTCATCTATTGTCAGTTACATGTCTGATCCAATTTTTAACTAATCTAACCCATTTTTATCAATTTTCCACAATTTTGTAGAGTAAACCTGCTTTTACACTAAGTTTGCCTTTTTTTTATTTTAACATGTTCTTTCATCGATTTCATCAACTTTTATGTTGAGTTTACCATTTATTTTTATGTTATTCTAATTCGTTCTTTCACCGATTTCACCCATTTTTGTGGTTTATCCCATTCGTTAAACAATTCACTCATTCTATCTGATTTAACCAAATTTTAGTTGATTTGACTTATTATTTTTGTTGATTTATCCTATTTTCTCGACTATTTCACAATTTTATTGTCAATATAACTCTATTTTTTTTGTTCTTGTTCTTTATCGATTTGACCCCTTTTTTGTTATTCTGTGTTTAAACGATGTCATTCATTTTTTACTGGTTTACCCATATTTTGCCGGTTTACCTTATTGTTATATCGATTGTACCATTTTTTGTTGCTTTAACTCGTTTTTATTCGATCGAACCTATTTTTCCATTGCTTTACTACTTTTATCATATATTTTTTTTAATCGAATTTTACCCGTTATCAGCAATTATAACCATTTATATGTTTTGACTTTTTTTTAACTTAAGCTAATTATAAGTTTTTCTCAATTAACTAAACATTACTTTGTTTTATTCATATAGCACAAATGTGGCTTTTTTTGTTTTTTAGGTTCTTTAATAATTGATCAATTCTTAAGAATTGTCCAAATAAATATCGATTGCACCCGCTTTAACTCCGAGTTTACTATTTTTTTTGTTATTTTAACCCGTTCTTTGATCGATTTCACCCGTTTTTGTGTTTTATCCCATTTTTATCAATTCATCAAATCTCTCCGGTTTAACCAAATTTTAGTTGATTTAACATATTCCTATGCTGATTCAACCAATTTTCTCACCTATTTCACATTTTCTTTTACCAATTTAACTATTTTTTTATTTTTGTTCTTTTATCGATTTGACCTCCCCCCCCCCCCCCACTTCGTTATCCCAGTTTAGTCAATATCATTTATTTTTTACCAGTTACCCTTTTTTGTCGACTTACCCCGTTGTTTCATCAATTGTACCATTTTTTTGTTTTAACTCGTTTTTCTTCTATCTAACTCATTTTTCCATTGATTTACCATATTTTATCATATATATTTTTAATAGAATTTTACGAGTTTCACCAATTTTAACCATTCTATGTTTTTACTTATTTTGACTTAAGTCAATTACAAGTTTTTCAGTTAACTAAATAGTATTTTTTTTTCATATAGCCTGAAGTTGACGTTTTATTTTTAGGTTATTTAATAAGTGATAATTTCTTAAGAATTCTCGAAAGAAATATCGATTTTACCTGCTTTTACACTGAGTTTATCATTTCTTTTTATTATTTTAACATGTTCTTTCACCGATTTCACCCTTGTTTTTTGGTTTATCTCATTTGTTAATCAATCCATCCGTTCTCTCTAGTTTAACCCAATTTAATCGATTTTTACATTTGTTAATCAATTCACTTATTCTCTCCGGCTAAACCTAATTTTAGTATGATTTTACTTATTTAACCTATTTCCTCACATATTTCAACTTTTTTTTTGCCAATTAACTCATTTTTTTCTTGTTATTTTACCGATTTGATCCCTTTTTTCAGTTATCCCGTGTTTAGTAGAAGTCATTCATTTTTTTTTATCGGTTTTACCCATTTTTTGTTGGTTAACCTTTTTGTTTTTTCAATTGCACCATTTTTTTTGTTTTAACTCGCTTTTCTTTCTATTTAACCCATTTTCCTATTGATTTTTCCATTTTTTATTATATATTTTAAATCGAATTATACTTGTTTTTGTCGGTTTTAACAAATTCTATGTTTGGACTTTTTTTGGCGTAAGCCAATTATACATTTTTTAGGTAAATAAATAGGATCTTTTTTATTCATGTAGCACGAATGTGGCATAATTTTTTCTGATATTCTTTAATAATTGATAACTTATTAATAACTTTCCAAAGAAATTTTTGAAGGAATATAGAGTAATAATTTTTTTAATTTTTTCTTTACCATTAATATTTTGATAAGTCGTAAAACTTTAAAAGATAATTATAAGGTTGATGTAGGATAGACTTCTTGTTTAATTATACTTATAGGATTCTTTTTTTTTAGGATTCTTTTCTTTTACCTTTTTGCCATAAAATTAAACATCACTATATAATTTAAATAGGGGTATATTAGTCTTCACAAAAAAGGAAAGAAATTTCCTTGGCCAACTCGTACTTTTATATGTATATAGATTAAAAAAATACCTGTTTTATTTTTATTAGCAAAATCCCCAGTGTTCTTTTTTTTTTATTATCAAAAAAACCCATCTAAAATTTCCTCATAAATCATAGGGAGGTTATTGTATTTTTTTTAAGTAGACATGAGATTTATTGCCAATTTTCTTCTTTCTACGCCTTCAAATATTAAAAACTATGAAATTACAAAAAGTTTTGATCTAGAAAAGTTTAAGAGTAATTACAATATTCTTACCTGGTGACATGTATCCAATGGTGCCTATAGTTTTTGTATGTGCCATCCTCTGATCATGTGTTAGAAGTTTTGCGATCCCAAAATCTCCCACACGCGCCACCATATCTTCGTCCAAAAGTATATTGCTCGGCTTCAAATCACAATGAACAATTGGTGATGAATAACCTTGATGTAGATACTCTATTGCAAAAGCCACATCTATTATTATTCCTAAACGTTGACTAATATTTAAAGAATAGTTTGGAGAGTACAACCATTTCTCAAGGTTTTCATTATGCATATATTCCAATACCAAAGCCTTAAAATCAAGATTCGAGCAACTAGTAATGACCTTGACAAGATTTCTATGCCGAAGGCTACGCATGATTTGGCACTCCGTGTCAAAGCTCTTGAATGCACCTTGCACATCTAAGTCAAAAACCTTAACCGCATAAATCATCTCATTAGAAAACGTTCCTTTGTATACCGAGCAAATGCTACCTTTCCCAATCAAATTTGATATGTCGAGGTTGTTTGTGGCTCGTAGAATTTCATAGTACGAGATCCTCTCATGTTTGAGGCCGAGATTTGATTCGGAAAAAGATAAAAGTGTTGAATCTCTACCACGATGTTTAAACAAGTAGATCAGTATAGCTGTTGCAAAAAGAATGATTAAAGCTATTGGCGGTAGAATATATCTTAGAAGTATGTTTCTTCTTGAAGACTTGGGTGTATTCCCTTTACAAACTTCGACATTAAATCGAGATGCTCCACATAACCCTTTATTGCCTATAAAGAATTTTGAAGTAAAGTTCCGAAAAGGCCCTCCATCTGGGATTTGTCCCGTAAGTTCATTGAACGAAACATTGAAGTAATCAAGATACGTAAGCATCTCCAAAGACATTGGAATTGAACCAGATAGATTGTTTTGGGATAAGTCCAAATATTGCAATGCTCTCATATTACCTAACGATGAAGGTATTGCGCCATTGAACTTATTGTTATCCAAACATAAATAAGTTAAACTCTGCAGTTCCCCTATACTGCTTGGAATGCTTCCAGAAAGCTGGTTTCCAGATAAATTCAACCTTCTCAAACTATTCATATTTCCGATTGCATCAGACAAATAACCCTCAAACAAATTTCGCGATATAGATACAATTTGAAGCCGATTACTAGACCATAAAGTAGATGGAATGCTGGAATTGAAGAAATTGTCATACAAATAAATTTCTGTCAATAAAGGGAGATTTCCTAAACAACTTGGTAGCTGCCCAGAAAGCCCATTTTCCCGTAAACTAATATAAAACATACTTTCGAGATTGCAAAAGCTATTTGGTATTGGACCATGCAATTTATTACTATGGATTGATAAAAGTTGCACGTTTCTTAAACGACCTAACGTCTCTGGAATCATTCCAGTCAAGTTATTATCTCCGAGGTATAACCCAAACAAACTACTCAAATTACCTATTTCACTTGGAATCGTGCCTGAGATGCTGCACTCTCCAGCAGCAAAATTTTCAAGAGATGCAGAAATATTGCTCGAGCCAAATAATTTGGGTAGAGGCCCGGATATAGGATTAGCGCCAATCCGTAAGATTGTAAGGTTCTTGCAATTGGTCAAGGATGTAAGAAATTCTTGTTCGGGTATGGATAGATCATTTGTGAATTGATTTGCCCCCAATCTAAGTACTTGTAGTGAACGTAAGTTCCCAAGATTTATCGGTATGCGTCCAGTAAATGAGTTACTGGTAATATCAAAAGTTTTTAGTGACGAGAGATTTGAGATTGAATTTGGGATATTTCCTAAAAATTGATTCCTCCCAAGATAGAGAAATTGAAGATTTGGAAGCCTATTGTCTATGGAAGATGGAATGGTGCCAGTTAGTTTGTTTGTTGTAAGTGAAAGTGTATGTAATCTTGAGAGGTTGAAAATAGAAGAGGGAAGTTCACCTTTGAGTTGGTTTGCTCCTAGACTCATAAATGTTAATTTGGATAGATGTCCAATTGTTGAGGGAATTGTTCCTTCAAAATTGTTGTAAGCCAAGTCCAATGTATTTAAATTTGACAAGTTTCCAATTGAGGGTGGAATGGTACCTATAAAAGATAAAAGTTCAGGTATAGAAATATAGATAAGTTTCATAATCAATTGGGGATTTTGTAAAAGGGGATTTAATGCAATAAATATAACACATAGTAATTTTGTATAAGTTTACAAAAACATCGAGGGATTTCGTATATTTTATCGGACAATAATAAAACTGAATGAAATTTTTGTATCAATGTAAAGAGTAAGTTTTGTATACATGTAAAGAGTAAGTTAAATAGTCATAAAAAAACAAAAAACAAAAAACACTCGGTTGCAAGCATGCAAGTTTTACTATCTATTCATCTTTGAGAAAAAATGAATAATTTTGTTTCTAGGAACTAAGATTTATCATATTTAAAACCTTGTAAAAATTTGGTTGAATTGTACAAATCGTCCATTCTATATTCCACTTTTTTATAATTTTATCCCGGCCCGGATCTTCTGTCACATAAAAATGTATCATTTTCTGTAACAAGCACCTAAATGAGCCACCTGTCTACCGGACTATAGAACCTGCCACACTAGAACTCCCATGTTGCTATAAGCTACCAATATTAACATGGTCTTCTACAAAAGGCCTTCACCGAATGTTATTAAAACCGGACCGGTCGGTCCGATCGATTCGACCTCGAACCGGAGGTCTATCCGGTCCGATTAAACCCCTAAAACCAGTAAGTTTAAAAACCAGTTTGAATCGGGTTGAACCAGTCCAAAACCGACGAACCAGTTTGGACCGGTTCAATCCGATTCTAATTTTCCTTTTTTTCTTCTTTTTTAATTTATAAATAATATTAAAAATAAATTGAAAATTTTTGTAGAAAGATTTGAACACCTAACCTTTTGAATAAAACATAACATCCTTACCATTTGAGCTACATCATTTTTGTTGAACTTTTAATATAGAAATTTATACATTATAGAAAACTTGTAATCAAATTTATTTATAAATTAGATTATGATAATTAACTCAAATTAAAATATTTTACACATTATCAATGAAAATTAAAATTAATTTTAGTTTTATGAAATAATTTCTTATTAAAATATTTTCTATAAGATATTTCTTTCCAATTAAGAGTGTCAAAATTTGAAAGTCAAATCGATATATTATGCAAATTTGATTTTGAATATTAGACTTGTATACATAATCATATTTTAAAATTTATTAATCTCTTAGCTTGTTGTATTTTTAACTTACATTTTTATATTTTTAATTAAATAAATATAATCATATTATATTTATATGAACTTACTAATTAGTATCATATTACCATTATGATATAAGTTACATAAATATTATATGGTTTAATTTAAATATAATTCTAAGTTTTGTATATTTTTAATCAATTGTAGAATGATGTTTAAATTTTATGCATATTGTATATACTTTAACATTAAATATATTTATTATATCATTATGACATCATTTGATCTGACCAGCGGTCCGACCGGTTCAACTGGTAAAACCAATGGCCAGTCGGCTCGCCGGTTCATTATCCGGTCCGGTTCTGAAAACATTTCCTTCACCTCAACAACTAGAGTAATACACTTCTGTTAATCCATGCAAAAACATCTTTTAATCCATGTAAATACTAAACTAAAAACGCATAATCCACGATTACAAATTTTCAAGAAGAAGATATACAACAATGAAGTTCAATTAAATGATAACTTCAATATCAAATTAGTAGAACATATTTTAAAGTATATAATTAATTTGACAAAATACGTCAGAGGATCTGTTTATCTGATTTCGTTTAAATCAAATTGAGGTTTTTCTAGATCTATTGAGAACTTGAATCGTGAAATTCACAAAAACAACCGATTTAATGCATTTTCAGGATATTATCATGAAATTATGAATTTAAGATTGACATACATATATAGATTGATGAAATATGCTCAATATATACAGAAGATATATACATATAAAAAAAAAATTATTTTTGGATTCCCCGTGTAATTTTCAATCTATAGTGGAACAAGCAAAAAGGTGGAGTTTATACCAGGTTCATTGCTCCAACAGACACGTGGCTATAGTACCTATGTCCATGTCTACTCCACAGCAAAATTTCATTTTTGACCATCTAAAGTGGTTGCATTTAAAAATTAGCTCTTTATTGTTGTACCTCGACAATGTACGTCATTTATTGTGTCAACATCATCAATTTCAGTCCTTATCACTGATTTTTTTTTAATTATCGCAAAAAAACATCAATTTATGTCATATTTGACCTATCACATGGCTTGGTCTTGCAAATTGTGGAGTCAGAATATGAAATTCTTAATTTTCAAGTGTTACTGGACAAATGATATTTTCGGCTAAAATTAAATTTTTCGATAAAACTAGACATAAATTGGTGATTTTTAACAAAAAAAATTAATTTTCCAGTCATTTAAGACAAAAATTGATGATTTTCGGCGAAAATTAAAATTTTCCGGCAATAAGGACTGAAATTGATGATGATGACACAATAAAGAATGATTATTATCGAGGTACTACAATAAAGGGCCAATTTTAAAACGCAACCAATTTAAAGGGCCAAAAATGAAATTTTACCTCTACTCCACACATTCTTATTTCACAAATTGTGAAGCATACTCACTTGTTTTAGTCATGCAGATAACGAGCATGTAATTAAATAAACCTATCCGCTGAATTGTCACCTTAAAATCCTAACATTCAAAATTATAGATTACAATATTCATACCACTTTTGCCGATAGATCGTAGTATAGTGGCAAAAGTTACTCCCAGAACAATAGGGTAATCGATTTTGATTTCGACTCCCACTAATGTGCGTATTTCTCTAGTTTAATACTTATATTAGTAGCTTTTTAATATCGTTTATAAAAATAAAAAAAATAAAAAATAAAAATAAAAAAATTCATACGACTTTTCACTTTCTTAAACTCTGATAACTCTTTTTCTGACATTACTTTAAATTTTAAAAAATTACAATTAAAATACATTATGATCAAATGTCAAATATTTCAGAAAATTATATGAAGGAATCTTTAAAACACCTCAGCAAAATGTGAATTGGAATTGTAACATCACAATCCAATATTGGTTGTGAGATGAGTATTTGATTGGTTTATAAGTACTTAATCCACTTTTAATTGTCAATATGGGCTTAAACATTTTGGGTTAGTGGATTAGAGATCAACAATGTTGATAATGCCAAGAGTGGATCAAGGTCTTTACAAATGGTATCAGATCCGACTTCGTGGTGTTATCCACAAGGGCGATCTTGGGCCATTGATCTGGACTTGACGGGGGACGTCGAGTATTTGAATTGGGGAGATTGTAACACCCCAATCCCACATTGGTTGTGAGATGAATGTTTGATTGGTTAATAAAGACTTGACTCATTTCTATTTGTCAACATGGACTTAAGCATTCTAGGTTAGTTGACTAAAGTACAACAATGTAGATAAGGCCAGAAATAGATCAATGTCTTTGCAAAATTAATGAAATCGACAAAGAAATCGGTTAAACCGGTGAAAATGGATTATACTAATGAATTATATATGCGAAAAGTAACTTAGGTATGTAAAGAAATGCATTTCAAATGACAGGATAAGAGAAATAATTTAAAATCTAATTGCAAATCAACTCAAATTTATTAATTTGATCAAAAATTAGGATTTTATTATTTTGTTGTTAAACAATGCAAATGATTTGAGCTAAAGATTTCAAATTCAGTCGGTCCAAATTCACTTATTCAAATGGGTCCTTAGTACATACATCGTCAACACAATAATTGTCTTTATTGTATCATATTTGGTGTCACGTTTACATTACAAATTTATGTTCATGACTTATTTGACAAATACGAAGGCAAATGATATTAATTGTTGTATTTTGTTGTAATGAAAAATATTATAATATTTTATTTAATAATTTTATTTTGGTTAAATCAGAATTTCAAAGACGTGTGCAATGATGTGTAGCCTTAAAAACAAATAAATAGAACTCTTAAATTAAAAAAAGCACTAAATATTTTCTTATGATTTTATTTTAGAAAAAGTTTTATAATATCTCATGACTTAATCATTTATCATTTTAAATTTGATTATAATAATTTAAACCCAATCTTTTTTTCTTACAAAATAATAATTTTAATAAAAAGTAAATTTCATAAAAAAAAAAAAATTTGATACCAGTTATTAATATATGCTATTTTATGATAAAACTATTTTTACTCAATTTACAAAATATATCCACGAAATTAACTAGACATGTACAACGTACGTGCACTTTTCTAGTAATATGTAAAAAGAAAAGAAAAAAATGAATGAAGTAATTTTCAGGATATCAAGAGACTTGCCTGTTATTTTATTTGTACCTAAATAGAGTGTTTGAAGCTGCGACAAGTTTTCCATCTGCATTGGAATGGCACCATTGAAATTGTTGTATGACAAAGAAATTATCTTTAGTCTTGAACAAGTAGATAAATTTGTTGGAATATTCCCACTTAATTGATTATGTGAAAGGTATAAGCCCTCCAATTTTGATAAATAGTAGCACATAAAATTAGGTAGAGCTCCATGAAGTTGGTTTCCCGTAACAGCTATTGTCTGCAAAGATGAAATGTTGAATATGCTCCATGGAATAGCACCAATCAGATGATTATATTCAATACTTAACCATTCAAGATTGGTTAAGAATCCGAAGCTAAGTGGGATCTCACCACTAAGCTGATTATATGACATTCGTACCCTGCGAAGGCGTCGCAAGTTTCCAATTTCGTCAGGGATTACGCCGTTGAAACTATTGTTACGAATGTCTAAGTATGTTAGGAACGAGAGATTTCCGATTTCTTTTGCAATGGTACCTTCTAGGCTCATGTTGAAAAGATTAAGGGCCGTGACTCTGGGGCGCCTCCGACTGCAAGTGATGCCAATCCAGGTGCAGAATGAGGTTTCTTGTGACCAGTTTGTAGCTATAATGTTGTTGGGGTCGGAAGTAATTATGTGGGATTTGATGGCTAGAAGTGAATGCTCATCAGTTGAGCTATTGAGATCAGGAGATGCAGCCAAGCAGATAACTGCCATCAGGTAGAAGAAAATAAGAAATATGGTTGTTTGTTTTCCCATTTTTTTTGTTGAGTTTAATTTAGGGTGAATGTGAGTTGGACACAAAAGACATTAGAATAGCTTAATTTATACTGCATAATTTAGCAAGTACAATGATAGATTAACTAATATCTTAGTTTATACTGCATAATTTAGCAATTACAATGATAGGTTACCTAATACCTTGACTCAGACAAAATCGTGTGTAATTGACTTGACCAACAATAACCTCAATTTATTGAATTTCATTTGGTTCTACCTACCTTAAATTTTCAAAGTGTTAAACTGTGAAAATCGAGAGAATTGTACTTGTGGTACCAAACTATATATCAATTCTCACTTGTTGTATCATAAAAATCGAGGCCGATACATTTGGTATATACCACAATTTAAGAAATCAATCACTTTTGGTACCACCGTAAAAATGGACGTTAAAAGATGATGTGGCAGTTAAATTTTATTGCAAAATTGATACCATTACTTATGTTGACTGACAATTATACCCCTAACATTTCAGGTTGTCAAAATAACCCCATATTTTCAAATTTACTGACAATTTTAGTCCACATTGTTGTCCAATTTCAAAATTGGCTCGAATATGACATGTGTGGACCAATTTAGAGATTTTACTTATTATATTTACATATTTATTTAACTAATTTAGTTTTATAAATAATATTACCAGACCAAATAATACTTTAATATAAATCCGAAAAAATATTAATTAAATCTAAAATGTATATAATAATATTATTTTTTTAATATTTATTAAAAAATAAAGTTATATATTATTAATAAAATAATTATAATTTAAAAAAAAAAAAAAAAAAAAAAAACCTAAACCCATCCCTACCACCCCATCCCCCCGTAACACCACCCCCCCACCCCACCCAATCCCAGGCCACCGACGGCCTGGGACAAATGATCCCAGTCCATCGGCGGCCTGGGTTGGGGGTGGTGGGTTAGGGATGGGTTTAGGCTTTTTTTTTTAAAAAAAATTATAATTTTTTTTTTAATAAATATTAATATATAAATTTTAGATTTAATTAATATTTTGTCGAATTTACATTAAAGGTATTATTTGGTATGTTAATATTATTTATAAAACTAAATTAGCTGAATAAATATGTAAATATAATAAGTAAAATCTCTAAATTGGTCCGTACGTGTCTTATTCGAGCCAATTTTGAAATTGGGCAATAATGTGGACTAAAATTGTCAGTAAATTTGAAGATGTGGGATTATTTTGATAACCTGAAATGTTAGGGGTATAATTGTTAGTCAACATAAGTAATTGTATCAATTTTACAATAAAACTAAACTGCCACGTCATCAGTTAACGTTCATTTTTAACGGTGGTACCAAAAGTGATTGATTTCTTAAATTGTGGTACCAAATGTGTCGGCCTCGATTTTTATGGTACCACAAGTGAGAATCGGTATATAGTTTGGTATCACAAGTGCAATTCTCTCTGTGAAAATCTTAATAGTATTCATAAATTAAATGATCTTCATAACCAATTGAAAACGAAACATACATCTTCTTCCTAGAATATTTCATTGGAAATTGCAAAAAATTTAAGGGCATATTTGTTTGGGTTTTCTTAGAGCATTTCATTGCTCTCTAAAAAGCCAAACAAACAACATAAATGGTTTCACAAATAAATTTATCACTCAATTTTCACAATTTTAGTTTACCTGATAGATAATTGAATGCGTCAACTACATGTTTTTATCGAATTGGTGCGACACAGATTTAATATTCGAGTTAAAAAAAATTACATGTGTAAAGACTTAGAAATTAATATTTGAAATCCTTCGTTTCATGGTAAATTTATTGTTCTACGGACACATCCATAAATTGTCCATCGTCTACATCAACATAAGATGCAATTAAGTGGAAATAATAGAAACAATGCAAAGCACAATGGGTAATTTTGGATGGTAATGGAAGTATAATAGAGTGTTGGATCATGGTTTTAAGCAAACGTGCACACAGTGTTTTAATTTTCACATTTGATAAACTATCACTTGCACACAAGCACATACACTGGGACTGACATCTTGTTTCACGTTTTTTTAAGTTAATTTTGAAGAGTTTTTTTAAGTTAATTTTGAAGAGATGATCATAAAGTTTCATTACCTTAATTCTGGATGGAGTGATACATATGGAAATGGAAAAACATATAGTGGATGGGGACCTATATTCTGAACTGAAGACTATATATAGGAATGAGGTTGCTGGATGTTGTTGGGTAAACCAAATTGCTGGAGTGGAAAATGTTCTGCAAATTATATATGGATTAGAATTTTTTTGTTTTGAATTTACAGGTTTTGAGTATACATGTTTGTAATTGATAGCAATTAGCTGGAATTATAATTGTCTTTGTAAGATTGTACAATTGATTCAAAAAAATCTCTTTAAATTAAAAATAACAAAATAAAAAAGAAAAAAAGAAAAAAAGTGGAAATAATAGTCAAAGACAGAAAAAAAAATCCTTAATGTTCTCAATCAAGGCACAAAATTATCTTCACATGTATCTACTTGAAAGACTTTTGTTGACGATTTTTTGGAAAATGGTGGGAAATTCAAAGCTGCATCGATCCGTTATCTTCATGCGCTATGTCAAGATTATGGAATATATATATATTCCCCTCCATGTATGTATGTAGATTGTAGAATTAATCTCACGGAAGAGTTATGTGCAGATTTTGCATAACATAAAAGGACGTCTTGCATTTCCCCCCACAAATAGAAATGGAGAGAATTTCATTTTTTGTTCCATAAGGGACCTTACTTTAAGATTACGGTACCATAAGTTACAAAACCAACACATTTCACACTAAAAGTTAACGGTGCTTAACGAAATTGGTACTTCCATCAAAATTTTGACGGAACTTCCATTGATGAAAAAATTGCAGAATTGGTCCCACAATTAAAGATTGCCCCGCATTAGCCGGCAAATTCACAAGTTCAAAGCATTTCAGTCCCCAATTACAAAATTAGTTAAATTATTAATCATATTTAATTAATTTTATATATTATTATTAAATCTCTTAAACTAAGTAGATTATATATATTAAATAATATTTTTATATAAAATCTAAAAAAATATCAATTAAACTTACTAGATTTTTTAAATTTCAAAAAAAAATTAAACTAATAAGATTTTACATATAATATATATAAATTAAATAATATCTAATATAAAATCTGTAAAATAATTTTTTTTAATTACAGAAATATTAATAATCCCATTTAATATATTTTATATATCAATATTATAATTATAAAAAATTACAAAACCCTAGCCCTCGCCCAACCAACTCCTAATACATCCCCCCCCCCCCCCCCCCCCCCCCTCCACACCCCAAGATGGAACCCAAGCCGTCAGAATACAAATGCAAAACGATACTCCACCGTGTTATGCAAAATATATGCAAAACTTTTCAGTGAAATTCTCATTGATTCAAAACCCCTTTTACTTTCAAATACCCTACATACTCTCCCCTTTTACTTTCAAATACCCTACATACTCTCCCCTTACAAGGCAGTTTTGTGCAACGTTTCAAAGAACAAGGGGGTTTTGTACAAATGTTAAAAAATACAAGAAATTTTGTGCAAACTTTCAAATTTACGTGGTACTATGTGCAAGTTTCATAAAGTACAAGAGAATTATGTAATAAGTTTAAAAAGTACAGGATAACTTTATGCATTTTATTATTAAGGGTGAGTAATGAATAAAGGGTATTATTGTCATTCAGATTGAAAAATTAGGCCAAAAAACAAATCGTACATTATCTACGTGAAACACACGAGTGATATAGAAATGGACGGAGGGGGACAGATTGAGTGTTTTATACAGAATTTCTAAAAGTGCAAGGAAGTTTGGTGCAATGAAAATTTAATGAGAACATTTTTCATGTTGAGCCTCTCTTCTAGAGCTAGTTCTATGATTAGTGTAAATAACTTTTCATGCTTAGCTCTAATATTTTCTCCATTCACATTCGTAATACTATATGGTTATGATCCAAATACCCAACTCCTCAAAGATAATTGCCCCAAAACATCTCATGGCTTAGTTTTTGATAATGTTTCCATTAACAATATACCATAGCTATAAACATCAACCGAAGTCAATACTCTACAAATTCGGAATACGTGATTAAATGAACTTCAAGAAATTGTAGCTTGATACAAAATACCTTTATATATGAAAAAAACAAAAAACAAAGAACAATTTTAAGAGTATAATAGTACTCTTACATGGTGCAATATATTCAATGGTGCCTAAAGTTTGTGTCAACTCCATTCTTCGATCATTTGTTAGAAGCTTTGCGATCCCAAAGTCTCCCACACGAGCCACCATATCGTTTGTTGGAAGATTTAGAAATTAATATTGAAATCCTTCGTTTCATTGTAATTTTAAATTTATTATTCTACTCGACACATCTAGACATTGTCTACATCAACAGAAGATGCATTTAACTAGAAATTAATATACTTAAAGACAGAAAATCCTTAATGTTTTCAATCAAGGAACAAAATATCTTCATCTGTATGTCCTTGAAAGAAATTTCTTAAAGATTCTTTGGAAAAAGGTGGCATATTCAAAGCTGCATCCGCACTCGATTTATCTTCATCGACTATGTCAAGATTATTCAATATATTCCCCTGCATGTATATAGATTGTAGATTAATCACAAAGGTTCATTAACAAAGATGAAGGTATAATCTTTGCCAAAAAGACAACTAATTAATAAGCGTTTAAACTTTCAAGACAGTAAAATCGAAGATATAATTCAATGCTTACCGCACGATTTGATCTTTGTAGGAATCCCACAAGCACTATATTCATTTCAGCGTCATATTTGTTTTCATCATTCCCATCGAGTATGCATACTTGCTTATAGAGTAAAAGGAGTCGAGATCATGAGAGTTTTGAAAGATTTATATTAGCATATTGCCAAAGAGAAGTACAGAAAGAAACATAAAAGGCACAATGCTATTGAAATTTGTCTTATGATGTTACAAACTTACTTCATGAAGAAGTAATATCATTTGTGATTAATAAGCAAAAAACGTTTACAATGTAATTGAGTGCTATAAGAAATATACTTACAATTTTCCTCTTAGATTTACAACAACCAATGGTCCAACCAAGGCTTATGACAGCTTTCGAGACCTTCTGTCCGTCAAATTTGGCCCATCCTATGTAGAGTCCCCATATTTGATCGGGAAGAACCGAGGGTCCATTATCTGAAAAAGGAAAACGTATTTTTGAAAATGTTAATCGCATAATTAATCTCAAGTACAAATTTTGACAAAACAAAAACATTATTTATTATGCATTGATTGAACACCTTCACAGGAAATATGATACATGTAACTTCACAGGAAATATGATACATGTAACTTCACAGGAAAAGGGATATATAATAATTCTTGAAACCTGCATATATTTGGAGAAGCCCATTGCTAAAGACACCAGATAGATGAATTGGTTCGATAGGCAAAGCATTGTCAATCCCTGCAATCATCAAAGTTAATATATACTTCCGTAATAGTGTGGAAAGAAAAGCATATATACATACATATATACATATATACACACATATATATATGTATATATATATATATATATATACATATATAAACAAGAAACGTACAGTCTCGGAAATGTGGAAGACCCCATAATTCTGGCTGAAACTCGAGGAGTGAGTGAAGTATGGAATCAGCAATAGAATATGAATCAATTTCAATTTGAAGTGATGGCACTGCTACTACTTTCATTCCCGCAGCCTTTCCCGCTTTGACACCCACTCTGTTAATAATATTATTAGGGATATTAAAAGTTAGATAGCATTGAGTCATAAAGACATAAACACGATTCTCCATAATCTTAAAGAGGCATACATCATGTGGTTAGATTGATTACCAACTTATGTTCAGAAACGGATTCATAATTTAATCCCCTATGAGAATGTAGCTTAAAAAGATACTCTAAAAAGAACCTCCAATGCTCGAGGAATTGCAAATATTTTAAAAGCAGTTCACTCAAACATGCATTTCTTAAGTGTAATGCTCCTAACTAACATATTATTTTCCCATAGGAGTTCTCCAGTTGGAACTTTTGGACATTCAAAGTGACAGTTTCTAAACATGGAAGTTCAAATAAAAATTAGAAATTAATAACAGTGCCTAACCAAAAAAAAATGTTCACCCAAATTTGCATTTCTCCTAACCTAAATATTATTCTCTATAGGAGTTCAGATATCGAAATTAAACTTTTAAAAATTCATTACAGAGACTCTTAGACAAATAACATCAAAAGCAATAAATATCACTATAATTTTAAACTTACAGAGAGTCTTCGATCACAAGGCAATTTGATGGATCGACTCCCATTCTTTTTGCAGCTTCCAGAAATCTGGTCAGTATCAAAAATTGAAAATATACTTAGAGAAATGAAAATGGAAAGTAATACAAGAGAGCAACTGAACTCATATCATATCTTTGTCTTACATATCTGGAGAGGGTTTCCCTGATTTGACTTGATCACTTCCAAGAATCACCGAAAAGCGTTCTTTCCAACCTATAAACCAAAAGAACAAACTGATAACTAAGGGCCTCAAGTGAAACATCATGCTCAAATTTGGATTTAAATATTACTTTGGATTCATATCAACAAAAGTAAACATAATAGTACAATTCTAGATCATGGCTGAAGAGATTTTTCATATTACGAATGATTTTGTCCATACATACTTCAGAAAATGGGAAGTGGATATAAATGCCTCGTTCAATGATGTAAATATTGAAATATCAAAGGCAAAAGAAGAAATGGAATGGTAAATGAACAATATATGTGATCGTTCATACAAAAACAATATTACATGATAGGCCTGGGAAGTTAGTCTTTTAGTAGTTATTTCAAGATTACCCTTATTACGTGGGATACTAATATTAACGCTATTAATAGCTTGTTATCAAGCTACGATCTTTGTAATTGTGCACAACATACGACCATGATAAACATGGCATGTTAAAACTTCTACAAACAAATAGAACTTAAATGGAAACGAAAAAGAAAACATACCATCACGATGTGATATTTTTCCATCAATGTTTTTCCTCAAAGAATTTGAAGCAAGTGCAAATGGAACTCCATGCTCGTGAAGATGTTTCATAAGACGATTAGCACCAGGAAGTGCCTTAGCCTGTAGCCACCTATATTAAAATGAAGAAAAAAATGATATAAACTTCAGCAGAAACTAGGCATGAATAAGGGAAAGATTGTTTGGTTGCAATAAATTATGCAATAAAAGTTTTTCTTTTATCCTTGTTACCCTAAACAAATTCATTATACGGTACTCAGTTCAAAGTACAAAACTCGTAAACAAGATAGCAACAACCACAGTTACATGGGAAATGCAAAACACTCCCCCGTGTTATGCGAAACCTGCATGAAACTACCCCATGAAATGTTTATTGCATAGAATTTCATGTATTACTAAATATTCAGCTAAAATCCCCCATTCACACAAAATAGGCTGTCAAAATTTGTACATATGGGGGGATTCTATGCAATAAACATTTCAATAGGTGGTTCCATGCCGAGTATTTAATAGTACAGGGGATTCTATGCACTAAATATTTCACATGGTAGTTTAGTACATATTTCGCATGACACATGGGAGCAGTTATAGTCTATGAGTTACAGTACACACAATTGCATCTAACAAAAATTATAAAGAGTATAAGCATAATAAGTTAATAACCAAAAATAACAAAATCAGAGACTAACTTTCCATGGTACATTGGTATGATTTCTTGGCCAAACTCTTCGGGTGTCAAAGGAAGCTCATAATCATTCACAATTGCAAGAGATGATTCATTGAAAGTGACACCAAGTCTCTTTTTTTCCTTCTCATTGTCCTGTACCTTCCCATACTTAGCCAAGAACTCTTTCAATATGTTCTTGGTGAGTTGTTCTGGAAAATACCCATAATCAATTAATAACCAAAGTTTGAAACTTTATACGAAAATCAACAAATTTCTTAGACCCAAATGCAGAAATCAAAAAATTTCATACCTGTGTTCAAAAGGGTACCGTCTAAATCGAATATGACGGCAGCTATATTATTTGAGTCGGAGTTTTCCATGGATTTGTATGTGTTGAAATCTAGGGAAGGTGTAAGAATTTGTTATTAATATAAAGAGGAGGTTGAAAGAGGATTCGATTCCCATTGCAATATGGGTTGGTGGGTGCGTGTTTGTGTGTGTTTCTCGAGTAGTATGGTTGCGTTAATTGAGATTTTTTCAGAAATATGCCTTTAGAGTGGAGGGGAATATCCAAATAAAATTATTACGAATTTTCGCATTATCATGTAATTTTATTTATTTTTGGTATAAGAATAATTGTGGAGGGAAATTTTACGGTTCGGACCAAAGTACACAGTGTCTTTTTTTTTTTATCTATTAAACTGTGCATTTACAATTCGGAACGAAAATTGTATTGGATATAAGTCATCTCCGGTATGGTGTCTTCAGTAAAATTCGAATTTAAGTTTTGTCTATGGAGTCGCAAATTACTACCACTTGCCCCGAGTACAAGGTCTCTTTAAAAGAGTGATGACTTCACTAGGATCCAAATTAAAACTAGAATTCAAATTTGAATTTGGTGTTAGCTTACCACTTTGTCAAATAATCTTGAGCATACCATATTTTCTTAGAGCAACTCCAACAATGGGAATCAAAGCTAAATATAGTGCCTTAAAGGTCAAAATGATGCCAAAATCTGCTCCAGCAGAGGCACTATCACTGGACCTAAATTTAAGTCTAACACTTTTTGGCATCAAAAGTAATGCCCGGGCAAGGGGCATTACTTTTTGCCTGGAAATTTAAAAACGACTATTTGTCCTTCCCAATTCTCTCCCACGGCTTATATTTTCAAATTTTGCAATGGTACAAAAATTTCAACTATTAAATTGGCCACAAATTTCAATTAAAATACAGAAGTTCAATAATCACGAGCAAAATAAAAAATCAGAGAAAGTTAATTTTCGATAAAAAAATCTTGTCGATAAAAATCCTTATCATATATCTCAATGTTGAATCACAAATTGACACCTTGATAAAATCTTATACTTATCAGATTTCTAACGTTGAATCACAAGTTGACACGTTGATAAAAACAAAAATTATGGATGAAAATCCTTATCAAATATCTCAATATTGAATTAGACACGAACATGTAGATAAAATTATTGTCAAAAATCTTATCTAAATAATTTAACGCAAGGTACGATTATTTAACATTTTTTAATTTAAATTTAATTTTCTTTACTTTTAAGTAAGCTTTAATTTAATTTGAATTTAACCTAATCTGAAAAAATTAAATTTAAATTAATTTAAAATGATGCTCCAATTTTTATGCTTATTGCTGGAGTAAAAAACTTTTATACAGGTATCAAAACACTGTAGCAGGCATTAAAGAGTGATTTGATGCTGTTTTTTAATGTTGTCTGCTGGAGATACTCTTATATCATATATATGTATCCGTCAAGAAATTAGAAATAAGATTTTACACAACAATGTTTAGTAGTGTAAATACTCCGTATTATATTTCTGAAACTTAGGACCCATAACTGTTTGTAAAAGGAAAAAGAATTGATTGCGCTACATATTTTACGGTAGTTCAATGATAGGAAATCGAACTTCAGACTTTTACATGGCAAGTGCAAGAAAAACACTCCAGAAAAAGTGATCAACCAAATATCAAATGTAATATACTCGAATTATGATTGAAAGGTTTAGCCAAATCAAGTTAAAGAAAATCTCATTCAATGACATAAATTAATTTTTTCAAATTTAAAGTTTTTTATCTCATTCAATGACATGAATTAAATTTGTCAATTTTAAAGTTATTTTTTTTCCTTTTTTACGTCATTTGATATATAACTACATATTAATATTAATACTATTTTCCTCTCATTTACAATTTTTCTTTTGTATTTTTCCAAAATCCAAAAAAATATTAAAAAAATCTCTAACATTTAACTTGCTAAAATAGTATCAAATACATAATATATTTTAATTCAATTTCAATGATATACTTCTTTGAATGGAACCCAAAATAAATTTTTGCTTCATAATCGTTTTCACAAAAGCCAATACCTACACGCCTTAGCAAAGTACACTATTGGATGTATGAAGATAAATTTGTTCAGATAAAAACACTTGTGCTCGCTTAAAATGAGTTGCAATGTTGCATACGTCTACGTTCGGAAAATAACAGTGACCTGAATTGAGTCATCGACCATCAATTATTTTGATACTAAGCTGTCTTTCCAATTTAACTTAAAACATGATCATTACTAATTCTAGCCAAACTGTAAACATCCCAAACCCGACCAAAACCAACATAAAAAAAATTGGATCACGCCAAGTTAGATCAAGATCCACCTATTGATTTTGACCCATTTTCACAACTCTAGAAGACACCTTTGCAAGACTTCAAATGTCAAAATACAGAGTAAAAGAAAATAAAACAACTGGAAACAAGTTGTGTCATCAGATTACCTAGTAACGAAATTAAAATTTTGGTACTTGGGACGAGAAACCATATAGGCTAAGGTAGTCACTAAAAATAAACCACCTATATGCCAAATCTCATCCACAGAACATTAATTTTGTACTCCATTAAATAAGGGAAAGGAAACGAAAGGGCGATTACAACATAAATCACAACACTACATCAATATTAAAGAGTGAAAACAAACCAAAGACACACATGAAAAAAGTATCTACTTAGACTGGAAACAAACATCTCCCGAGTATAGAGTAATATATCATTATTCTCTCTTTCCTCAGACGTTCCAGGCCTTAATCATCCGGCAGCTTCACTGCATGGCAAATTAGCAGTCAATATAATCAAGCAATATATATCAATCCATATTATAAAAATAAACAAAGTAACTATAACAACCCACCTCTGCACCATCACCACCAGCTTTGTGTGAGGCATCCAACTTTTGCACGTCTTCTGCAACCAAGCAAAGCAATTTAGCAAGTTGAATACTTTCAGGTGCGAAATAGTTAATACAAAGACAGATTTTTGGATTGTAAGAAGGTTCTTTGATCTATCAGCATATTGAAAGTTTAGCAATTCTCTACAAACATATATATATATATATGTATGTATATATATATGTATATGTATATATATATACTCATATGTATATGTATATATACATTCAAAGCCAGCCCTACCATTTTGGAGGCCCTAGGCGAACTCGAAAAATGAGGCCCTATATCCTAATAAAAATTATATGATATATTATACTAGTGACAAGTGTTGATAGACAAATCTAAGTGGTAAATTCACCCCACCACAGAGATTTGTCTTTATCTGGAAAGGACTTTACCCTCAAACTAATGCAAGAGGCAAAGCATTTTAGGATTTGGGAGCATTCATAGCCTATCTACTTGAACAAAATGCTCCTAAATTGCATGTGCATCAAATCAAAGGAGGCAGCAATATGGCTGTCACTGTTAGTATGCTAAAAAGAATGACTTCATCATATACAATTATACATCCAATAAATTTATCCTCTGATGTCACATAACATTTACTGCTTGCTTCATCACGTATATATAGCAGCCAAATTTTAATTGAATTTCAATTTTTATAGATAAAAAGATTTACTTTATAATGTAACACCACATTATAAATCAAGCAGTGAACATTTTCAAAATGCCTTTTTTACTCTGAAATAAGGTGAGAACTTACTAATAAGTGATATTGTTTATAATTTCTCACCTATGATCTCATCATCTACATACAGCAGTTAAGTCCATTAAAGTAAGTTATCTTATTGCCTGCCCGGTCGCCGAGTAGCACACAAGAATCACTTGCATTTCTCAAGCTTGTACTAAAAAATTATACTTGCTCATTTTTCTACCACAACACAAATCAAGCCATGACAATTTTCAATGTGGCTCTTTTACACTGATGCCTGATAGAACTGAAAACTTATTAGAAAGCGAAGCTTTGTTTAAAGTTTGTCATCCTAACAAGATTCACACAGAAAGCTTAAGATCTACACATAGAAATGTAGCAATAACTTAATTTAGTTTTGTTGTGTTACCTGATTCCTCTGATATGTCAGAGGTCCACAGTGTGAGATTGTCCCTAAGAAGCTGCATAATCAAAGTGCTATCTTTGTATGAATCCTCATTCAAGGAATCAAGCTCGGAGATTGCTTCATCAAAAGCTTGCTTTGCAAGGTGGCATGCCCTGGAGTGACAGGTGATTCAGTTGAAAGAGTGGCAAAGACATTTGAGACTGTTTGAATACAAATAAATGACCAAAAAGGCATACCTTTCGGGCGAATTCATAATCTCATAGTAGAAGACAGAAAAGTTCAAAGCCAATCCCAAGCGAATAGGATGTGTTGGGGGTAACTCTGCCTCAGCAGCGGTAGTAGCTTTCTGCAGCCAAGTCGCAAATGGAAAAATCAGCACACATAGGTGGACAAATGATCAATAGGAGAATAGAAGCCTGGATTTAAATTTAGGATATTCAACCAATCAAAATGGTTTCTAGAGTCAATGGGGCCATTCAGGTACTTCAAACTCTCTACTTTTGGACGTAAATCACAATCTTTTCAAATTTATCACAAACAATTGAATAGTTTCATCAATATTATTGTAAATTAGAGTCAAGTAGATGTTTCATCAAATCAAGATCAATATCATGAAGTATAATGATCCTAGTTATCACGCTCTTCTATGCATTCATATATGGATATCTCTAATAACATAGTCAGAGGAAGATCAGTTCTAACAAAATATATTAGCAGTAAGCTCTATGAAAGACTTGACTGCCTAGAAAAAAAATCCACATCCATAGGAATAGATGATTTAAAATTTGTACAAGGACATCTGAATACCTCATATGCTTTCAGTGACTGATCAGCAACCTCCTTCCTATCACTACCAGTCTTGAACTCAGCAAGATACCTATAATAATCTCCTTTCCTGCAAAGGTGAAAGAAAATCAAGTTAGGAAAAAATGCAAATAACAGATACAAAAATAGGTAGCAACTCCCTTCTTACATCTTGTAGTAAAACACAGTTGATTCACCAGCAGTGCACGAGGGAATGAGATGTTCATCAATGACGGCCATGATGTCGCTACTAATGTTGGTGAGCTCTAACTCCACCTTGTGCCGATACTCCTTGATCCTCTTCGCATTCAGATCATTCCCTCTCGACTCTTCCTTCTGCTCGATCGATGACAAGATTCTCCACGAAGCTCTTCGAGACCCAATCACATTCTTGTACCCTACTGACAGCAGGTTCCTCTCTTCCACTGTCAATTCCACATCCATTTTCGCCACATTTTTCATTGCTTCCACCATCTCTGCCAAAATTCAGATTCACATAATTGCAATAACTTACTAGAAAAATTCATCAGATAAGAGAAGAAATAAAACCTAATATTACAAGAGCAACCGCAAAAAAACCCTAGATAAACGTAAGTTAGGATATGCTTTACTGCTGCTTATATCTCTATACTCTAGTTGCATTCCTTTTCGCCCTAACAGAACACAAGTACTATATATACCAATATACCTAAAAATAACATAAAAGAAAAAAACGAAACCTTCAAAACAAGCAACAGTAAGTAGCTCAATCGTAACACAGTTAACCAAAGTTTCAATTCAGTCAACAAAGACAAATTGGAAGTGAGATCCACATAATTCATTCAATTTCTCAAATCGGAAAGGGTTTTACCGTCGTAGCGTTCGGCTTGCTCGGCGAGCTTGGCGACGTAAACGGCGGTCTCGCGATCTGAAGAGGAAGCCATCTCCGATTCAATTGATTGTAGAAAATCTTACTTTCTCTCTCCAGGTACTGACACTGCCGATTTTTTCACTCGACCACGGTTTCTAAGGCAGGAAATAAAAAGACAGGAGAGAGAAAAGTGGTTGAAATAGAGAAAGAAATGATTGATTGTGTGACCAGCTCTTGTGTTCTGTGCTTTTTCCTCCAATTTCGTGCGATTTTAGCTGAAGTCGGATGAGGTGGATTTCGTAACGCTAGATTCTCTTTAGTGGTGGTTTTTACCCCGACTTTAGTGTAAAAGTAAAACTTCGGGTTTTTCTCTTTCTTTCCTTTTTTTTTTTTTTTTTTTTTTCCTCTTTTTTCCTTATCCTTGGGTGGGTTTGAGTTTATAGAAAATTGAATTATTTTGGAAAAATCATGTTTGTTGCATGAAAAACGTGTTATAATCCACAAATGAAATTCTTTTTGGTAATTAAAATGTAATTAACTCAATATCTCATCTCCACTTATCATACTATAAAAACAATTGAATTGAATAAATATCTACCATATATTGTATTATAATATGTTTGTCCATGTAACGGACAAGGAATGACCCCCTACAATTTTGGTTAGTTGTAATAGTCGCCATAAAATAAGAGTTACAATCTTTAAATTGTTCATATTTTACAGTATATATTAGTAGTGTTATGCTATAGTTGGTTGCAATTTTTTTTATCAAAAAGTGAGAGTTTCAAGAAGATTTTAAATTGGCCCAAAATTGTTCACCAAATTGTTAGATAATTATAAATTTATCATCTTTACATGTCAATCCAGCAGACAAAGATCAAACCACGTTGGATTGTGGCCCTTATCAACCAGCCGAAAAAACAAATCTAGATCATCAATGAGTCGCAATTTAGGTAAAATTATGCTCGAAATTAACTTGGTCAAATTTATTTAACCACGAAGTAAATGTATTGTACTTATTTTTTCATTTGTTACTCTCCTGGAAGTTACATTCGATTTCAAAAATAAGTGTATTGCATTTGCGATGTGAATACATTGGGTTCGACCAAACCCGTGTAGAATAGAATTTCCTGCCACTTTTTCGGAATTTAACTTCAATTTGTGATCCAATTATTTGGAAGTGAAAAGTAATAAAAGATTCAAACTAAATTAAATTTTTAAGGAAGTAAGTGATCTGATCCACTTATGAATCATATTAGTCCTAGACATTTATAGGGAAAAAAATTAGATGTTACACGATACTTTATTTACGAATGTGCATATTTCTAATAACGCATGTCCTTTTTTTAACTATTACTAACGACACATCTTATTTTGTGCATAGCACCGAAATAAGCTAGTTTATTTATAAAATAAAATAAAATTGGACACATGTAATTTTGATCTAAGTTCCCCTAGTTTCTCTACCAATTTTAAAAAGTAGGAATTAATTTTAATGTTATTTTATTATTATTTAGAATAAGATGTTTCGTCCGTTGAATTGTTTACATTAATTGAATGGTAGACATGAAAAAAATGAAAAGAAAATATATCGATCAACATAAAAAACATTTACCCACAAATTTAACATAGGGAAAATTATCAAAAAAAAAATTAGCATATAGGGAAAACACATTAAATAGTAATGAAAATAGCAAAACGAAAGGCAAAAAAATTACACAAAGAGCCTTTCTAATTATACACATTGGACCCCTCCAATTAAATTAAATTACATAACAGAACAACCATTTGGGTTTTCGTCACTGAAAGCATCCCCAGTCTTATTTCCAAAAATAGTTGAACCCCCACTAAAATTACCGCGGCTGCCGCCATGGCTTTCGTAGCCGTGTTTGTAATAATTGTAGCACGACCCCGACGGCGGAGCCGCGTAGAAAGTGGAAGGGCCGCCGTAGTTTTGCTGGTAGTGTTGGTGGTGGCCCGTGTAATTATTATTTCTCATTTCAGGATTGTACGGAAATTGCCAAAGCTCAGCCCTTCTTCCAGTTTTACGAACTTTATGTAGGACTTTTTTCTGGTCGGCCCAGCCCGTGACGGTAACTTTTTGGAGGCCCATGTCTATGTCCACATCGTCCACACCTGGATTTTCACATTTAATATTAATAAAACAATTCGTATTAGCTTCTTAATTTTAGATTTAAATATAAATTTGAAAATAAATATTCATTAAATCTTTACCCTATCTCATATTGATTTTTTAATTATACAAAAAATTATAAATTCTATTAAAACACAAATCAAGCATATATATTAGTAAAATATTGTCAATGTTATCATATCCCTATTAGTTAAATTTATAAAAAGAATAAAAAAATTAGGCCAATGTGAAAACTTACTGCACACAACACGTAAAGAATACACATGTGAATAATTGAAAAATTAACTTTTCATCCATGATTTGTTTTGTGAATATGAACAAATAATTTTTTTTTAAAAAACAAATAAATAAATAAAAACCAAAGATTTGGATGAAGTACCTTTGACCTTTTGCAGAGCTTTCCTAATCTTGCTCTCACATCCGGCACAACACATATGTACACGCATTTCTGTCATCTAGAGCTGAAAATAATATAAGAATTTAAAAAAAAAAAAAAAGTTAGTGGAGATTTACTTGTGTTTAATTCAAATCTATACTTCTACTTTGAACTCGGCTGGTCTAGTGTTAATCAAACCAATTCAAACATAATCAAAAACTCGATAAAAATAATCGAATCAAACTTATACAATGTATTAATTGTTCGACGATTTGACTCTCTGCACCTAAAAGACTTAGGATCAAGTAAAACTACGTACTTCACAAAACTTCTTCAAACCACATCGTATCGTACTGTACCAAGTTCGTACCAGAATTTCGAGTTTTCTCTCGGGTATTAACGATTACAGTACGTATGCACTAAAATCGTACCAAATATTTTGGTAGGGATCGATTTACGAAATCTAATAACATAGAGCGAAATAATCGATCACATACCTTGGTATAGCTTTGTAGTGCTTGATGTATCCTATTCCCTTCACAATTAGTGAACACTCTCAATTTTTAGCCTTGATTGACAAACGAATGATCAACTATTAAGTTAGAATAAGTGGTATAATTAATTCTTGATACCTTAATTTCACTCTGTATATATACACACATGTAGTCTCCAATTAAAAAGAGGGCCATATAATTTGAATGTACGCCATAATAGAACACTATCACGTTGTAGTACTGCTGCACCGACCGTTAAATTCCTTCTCTTACGTTAGAAGCATGATAGCTAATTAGCTAGAATTAATTGCAAAAATTAACAAAGAAAAAAAGTCAACTCATGAATTCAAATAAAAATAGTCAACACCAATCTAAGATGAACCAATCTACCAATGCATTAGATAGTTAAACAAACAAATCTTAATAACTTTATAAGTGTGCAGAATTTTGATTAAGTTATTTGAGATTCTACTCAAGTTTAATAGAATAAAAAATATGTTTGAGACCAACTCATTATATGTACATCGCATATCAAATGTGAGCAACCTTTTATTTTTTGTTTTAAAACTCGATCGAGCTCCATTGTAACTGAGTACTCTAACATGTTATGTTTAGAGTACATACAAAACATCATGAAACGCGATCTCAAATTGGACTTAAGGGGTATTTGCAAATGCTTTTAAAAAAAACTTTTTTGCTTTTTTGTGCTTAAAGCACTTTGATAGTGTTTGCAAGTAGGTGCTTCTGCTATTGCTTCTTCAACTGAAAAGCAGGTAAAAACAGGTTGGCAAGAAGCAACTAAGGAGGCGTTTCTTCCATGCTTCTTCTAGATGACATTTTTGTAATAATTAAACCTGTTTTTTTAAATATTTGCAAACACCTCCTGCTTTTGAATAAAAGTATTTATTTTTTACTTTTACTTTAAGCAACTGCTTTTGAGCTTCCAAAAGCATTTGCAAACACCCCTTTTATAATCCAAGTTATCAACAACTTAACATCGCCGCTTTCGTTAGCTATTTATTTGATAAACTCAAGCAACATATCACATCCATATTATTTACAGAGCAAGTACAATATGCATCATTTCTAGCTTCATAATTAATTATAATTATTGACGGAGTTTCAAATCGCTATTCATGTGTAAATTTATGCACTTGTCTTGTACTTAGGTTATCCTGACACGTTTTGTGTGGGACTAAATTTTTTTTTTTTAAGATTAATGAAAAATTGATGATGGGTGTGGACTTATTTTATGCCATTTTTTTATGCCACTAAAATGTCGGCATAATTCTGCATTATTTACATGGGAGTGTTTGGCTTTTTTTGTGCATGGTAAGCAATGAAATGAAATAATTGAACGTATTGGATACGAAATGGGCGTTGGAAAATGCATGTGAATTGCGAATCAAGTGGATCCTGTCTTTTGCAGTGGGTTCAATTATTAGAGTACTACAACTAACTTTCCGTATGCTTGTACTCGGGTCGATCCAACTAGATGGATTGATCCCTATTGGATTAGGATAAGTAAAGACCTAGCTAGCTAGAAATACTATATAGAAGTTGTGTTCTAACCATAACATTAATTGAAGCCTTATTTCTCCACTCTATGGATCTAACTTAACCATAGGCAAAGTTAAGTTGGTGTTAGTCAATAGGACTGTCAATCGGGCAGTCGAGTCTTAAATGATTTAAACTCAAATATCATCAGTTTTCATGACTATAGGTTCAAACTCAATCATCTGATTTTATCTTTATAGGTTCAAATTCGGCTCATGTAACTTCTTGGACTTCGGGTCTATCTCGAGCTCGTATCGGGCTTCCTCACACTAACAAATGTTACTTGGTAAATAAAAACTACGTATTGTTAAAACGCATATAAATAAACTAATCCAACTTAATATATAAGAATATATAAATTTCATACTTGTAAATTATAAATTAAAACATTAAATAAGTTTGTAAAATCCCAAGACTCGCAATCTCATTGACCAAGTTTAAAAAAAAAAAAATCCGTTTTGTTGATTATTTTCCCATTTGGCCTATAGATCATTTACTTATATTAGCTATGTGTGAGGGTTATGTGGGCAGTAGATTATATGTTAAGTTTTAATTTCTTGTTTAAGAATATGAATTAGTGCACTAAAACTTTAAGTAATGCCAATAACTAATGGTAGTATTTAAAATGATTATATTCGAGCTTTATTATGGTTGAGCCATATTAGGTCTGACACATATGATATATTTGTTTTTTCCGTAAAGATGATTTAATTTCTATCTTTCATATATTTCCATCGAAAATACCATTTCTTTTTTGGATCAATAAAAACTAACTCTATGATCATGAGTAGTTTTAAATACTATTTTTCTCTCATTTACAATCTTTTAAAAAGAAAAATCGGTTTTTCTTTTTTTCAATTTATCGAATTGGACCGAAAAATCAAACGAAATTTTAACCATGATTTCTATAAAGATTCCTTAATCCAAATTCGAATGTTGATAGATCTACCATTTTAAAGAATGTACAAAAGGACATTAGTTTTGCATAAGCAACTTGTTGGGCCAATCCTTGGAATTATATATGGGCCAGTTCAGATGACCTATGTGTTATGGGCCATTATGACAAACACAGCCTACGATTAATTGTGGAAAGTTAATTCAATATTATTTCTAAAAGATATATTCATATATATATATATAATATAAATTCTAGAATGTGTCTATGAAAATGAAGAATATCCGACATATTTATTGACAAGTAACTAATAAAATAATCACAGATTTCCATGTTTAACTCTTCAATTAAAAGGATTAACTCTTGTTAATTTTTTAGTGAAACATCGAATTAATTATAATAACATTTTTTTTTATCAAATTACCATGAACAAATAACTAATAATATTAATTAGTATAAAATTAAATAAATATTTACATTATTGGTGAGACTCGGACTTAGAAATTTTAACATCTTGAGACATTAATAATTTATTATTAATTAATCATTTAATATTAAAGCACACTAATTTATTAAAGTAATTAATACTTATGAAATAAAGCTTTCTTTCCAATGAATTATGATTTATCTTTACTAAAATGAATTATAATTTTATTGATTAGGAAATAAATTCAAACACCTACTTATACTAGGAATTTAAATACATTCCATTCATAAACACCTACTCAAACTAGGAAACATATTTGGAAATTATCCATATTAATAAAATCTCCTAATCCATTTATAAATTGGAGTCGGAATTCTTAAATTGAAATGACAAAGAAAATTATATATACACATACACATACACACACCGAAAAATCAAGAAAATCAAAACCCAATATTCCAAAAATTAAACAATACAAATCAATGGCGTTCTCTGTAGGCGATATAGTAGAAGTCTCAAGTAAACAAGAAGGTTTCTTTGGTTCATACTTTGAAGCAAAAGTGATAGCGAAACTCCACTCAACAAAATCGTACGTTGTCGAGTACAAGAATCTCATGGAAGAAGACTGGTCGGAGCCGCTGCGAGAGGTGGTTCCGGCGAAAGAAGTCCGCCCATCGCCGCCAGAGTTTCCGGTGATTAATTTCAAATTAGGCGATTGGGTCGATGCTTTTGACAATGATGGTTGGTGGGTTGGAAAAATAAGTGGGATGAATGTTGATGAAGGGAAATATTTTGTGTATTTTGATTATTTTAATGTTGGGATTTTTTATGATGTGGGTTTGATTAGAATGCATCAAGAATGGAAGAATGGAAAGTGGTGTCTTCGCAGTAGAAACTATTAGAGATTATTTGAAAGATTTGTTCTTTATTCTTTTGTGATCTGTATTCTGTAGAACTTGTTTTTGAATTGTTGAAATAGTAATTTTTTGATTTTTCGATTTCTGATTTTGTAGTTTTCTTGGGTTTTTTGTGTATTTTTTGCAAAATAATGATAATCAAATGGTAAGCCGAGTCTGAAAATTTGGGTTGTGAATAAATAATAATGAATGTCCACTCATGTATTTTTGTATCAAAATAATTGATATTATATTGTTTGATGCTTTATTTAACTGAAAATATTATTTAATTTAGTTACAACACTTGTTCAATGATTATGATACCTTAAATTTAAAACCATTTCAAATGATAGTGCATCCAATAGAGTAATTTTGCCACAATAAATATATTTTATCCTTTTCGAATAATATGTTTTCAAATGCAAATAAATAAGAAGAAATTATTTAAATACATGAAAGAATATGACCTACAATTGAAAATTTTAAAAATGATCCAGTAACTTTGATATTTATTTAAAAATAAGCATGTAATTATAGTGAACGTACATTTAGTCCTTTTGCTTTCATTTAATTTTAATTTTAGTCATATTCATACCAAATTTGGTCCTCTAAATTTCATTTAAGTTTCAATTTCCGTCCAACAATTACAATGATCCTGTTATCGAGAAAAATAGTTTGTAATTGAAGGACGAAAATTGAAACTTATTGAAAGTCATCGAACGAATTTTGTTATGTATCTGACTAAATTGAAATTAGATGAAAGGTAAAAGACTACATGTTTGTTTAATACAATTAGAGCCTTAGATGACTATTTTTTAAAGAGATCAAAAGTTAGGGGACTATTTTTGAAATTTTGTCACCTTCAAATTGAAAAATCATTTGAAACACATCCATCCTCACAATCACAAATTCACAACCCTCTCCACTGATATTTTCTCATTTCCACCCAAATTTCCCTCCACCCAAAAACAAAGACCCGAACAACAATGGCGGTAGTTAACTGCTATTGCCTATCAATCACCTCCACGGCCACATCTCAAGATTCCCCAAACACCTCATCATCTTCATCACAGCCACCAAACAATAGACTACCGACCAAAATCATACTCCCAAACAAGAAGCCATTGAAATGGTCCACTGGGGTTGCTCCAGGTGATTACGCGGGCCCACCTACCACAACAAAGCTCAGGAAATACTGGGGTGGAGATGTAGACCCTCTTGAATCTGATGATTACTTGTGGAACAAAGATTTCATGGGTCGCATGAAAAAGTTCATTAAAGATTCTGATGCAGATAATGATGTTTCCCCTGTCCCTAAGGTTTTTGAACATACAAATGGTTGATTTTTTTTTTTTAATGGAAAATTATTGGGTTTTTGTTATTTTGTTTTTATGGTGGTGTTAAGTTAAAATTTAGCTTAGATGGATCAATTTATAACAGTTCTTGAGATTGAAAGTGTTCTCTTTGGGATTTTGGGGTTTTTGCTCCATGATTTCTGCTATTTTAGCCTTGTTATGAATATTGCTGATTTAATTTTGTAATTTAATGGAGATTTTGCAATAGAACTAAAATTTATGGATTTACATAGACTTTTTGGGTTTTTTTTGGCTCTTTTGCTATTTTTTGTGGGTTTAATTGAAATTCAGCTTAGTTGGATCCTTTATAATAGTTTTTGATCTCCATGATGATTTCTGCTAGTTTAGCCTTGTAATGGATAGTGTTGTTTCTTACTATTTTTAGAATAATTTTCGGTGAATTTCTTAGATGTTTCATTAATTCTTTTGGGAACAAACATTTCTGTGAAATGCTGCTCAGTTTGATTATGGAATTTAATTGCATAGTTGTTTGTTCAAAATGTACAATAAAATTAGTAAATTTTAAGGCTTTTACCTGGAATTATTGGGTATGTAAATTATTTGATTAATGATGTAATTTGGGTCTTTTTTTCTGATTAGGAGGTGCCTTCTGGCTTTCTTAGCTTGAATAGAGTGATGAGCTTGGACAAGTATAGTTAAATTCTTTACTATTTCAACTTTTTACTTTATTGAATACTGTTTTTCACTACAAACCCATGTAACAGTTTCTACTAATTGACTTTTCAGTATGGAGATTGATTTGAGCAAAGCGCTTTCACCAGCTTCAGCACCAGTAGTCGAACAGAAAATCGAGCCCGAGGAACAAGTATAGTTGCAACTCTAAGCTCTCTTTGCTTATATATTATGCATTACTCTTTGTATTTTCTATTCCATTCTCATTATGTGAAATGATGTTTAGGCCCTTAGCCCGACTGGTCGAAAATGGAGACCAGCACCAACACGTCGTGAGCTAGATAAGTGGAGCAGAGCTACTAAGGCTGCAACTGGAGGCAGTGTAAGTCGTCTAATTATTTAAGATTTTAATTTTTTTTTATATCAAAGAAATGATTTTTCTCTCCGATTTTTGTTAAAGGATGTGATGTTTCGGGAATCAAAGAAGCCAAGAGGGGATCCGGAAGTTTTGGCTGCTCAGTCGAGAGAACAATATTTTAAGGTTGATTTTTTTGAGCAATCTTGTATGTATGCTCTTTCCTATAGTATGGTCTTTAGTTAGAAGCTCTTTTCTCCTTTCAGATGAAAGACAAATTGCAATTACAAACGCTGGGAATTGGTGGTGTTGGATTAGTGTCAGCTTATTTTTCTTATACTCCGGAAATTGCAATAAGGTACTTGCTTTATGTTCGGAACTTGAATTTTATTGAGAAATTGATAAGCTTAGTGTGCTATCATTTGATGCATGAAATCGTTTTCCTTAGTGTTTTACCCACTATAATTCAAGAATGAAACATAGCCTCAAATAACAGCATTTATGTACTATCTAGTTATTCACATATTTGTTTACATTTTTTCTCATTATGTTTGCCTATATATAATGCCGTTATCATGTATGTATTCATTCATTCAGCTATGGTGCTGGTTTGCTTGGTGCTTTAGCGTACATGCGAATGCTCGGAAACAGTGTGGATGCTATGGCTGATGGAGCAAGAGGACTTATCAAGTATGTTATCAAAATTACTCTTTTAAAAAAATCATAATTTCTTAGAAAAACTGATGGGTACGTTAATTAAGTATTTTTTGGGGGATATTCGGGAGGAAAATAGAAAATTTTAGATATAGAATTCTAATTTGTGATGGGAGGTAATTTCCTGAAAAATATATGTTTCCTTGTACGTGAAACTTGAAAAAAATGACCTTGAATGATGATAAGGATTAATATTTTGATTCATAAAATTTCTTTCTTTCTTTTTCTGTAAATTTTTTGCATTAGCTTTTCCACTTTTGGAAGACCAAAATGACTATTTCGAGGCTCTTTTAGATCATGAGAATTTTGTATTTGCAGAGGAGCAGCCGGGCAGCCAAGGGTATTGGTTCCTGTTGTCTTGGTGATGTTATATAATAGATGGAACGGGTAAGGCCCGTTTGAGGGCATATTTGTCATTCTCCATCACCTGAATCACCATTCGAGTTTTGTATCTCACTTAAATGCTTTATCATTATGCACAGGATACTAGTTCCAGAATATGGATTCATGCACCTTGAATTGATTCCTATGCTTGTCGGGTTCTTCACGTACAAGATTGCGACTTTTGCTCAAGCTATTGAGGCTGCTTTGTCTCCAGCTAGTGCAGAAACAGAAGAAGCCTAATTTTACATATTTCATTGTATCTAATTACCTATTAAAGGTGGTGAAATTATTACTGATATTTGATATTGATATGTATACATGATCTTTAGAAACAAAAATTGTGATCAGTATCTCAATCATAAAAAAAAGTCTCGTTGTATTCTTTCACTTTGTCGTCTTCGTTTACTAGGGGCGTAAACAAGCCAAATCGAGTTGAACAATTTATGATTACATCATTTTTAAGTGTAGTATATTTCTTCTTATCTGGGAATTATAGCCTAGTTCGAGTTTGATTCATCATAGTTAGTTCCTACTCTGATTGCTTAAAGGCAAGTCCAATAAAATTCGAATAATTTAACACTATGACAACGTATTATTTATAGTTCATGTCGTCGAGCTCGAATTGACCTCCAATATTTTCAAGAATTATCATCATATCATAATAAAAGAAAGCAAGAAAGCAAGTCATAACCAAATTAAACACCTTTGCACCCAAAAAAAAGGTGCATATTTTATTTCATTATTGGACGCACATTTTGACATTGTTACTTACCATCAAGTGAAACCATCAAAATTACACAAAATAGAAAACTAAAAAGATAAACTCACAACTTTATTCATATCAATCTTCTTCCACAAGATAATTTAGGCAGGCAGCATTATAAACCCAGGGAATACAGATTAACCATAGTTTAACCAGTGTTCTGCAAACCAGCTGCAATACCCTTCATGGTCAAAATAAGGGTATCTTCTAACCCGGGAGCGTATTCGCTAGTAGGGTTAAGCTTTACCAATTCCGCAGCCGCTTTGCTCGTATCCTTCTCCATGATTTCTTTGGACAGATGTGGCCGCATTTTTACACAGTAACTAGGGTCACGAACTCGCTTCAATGTGTAAATTTGACACACGTTAAGGACCGTGATATACGGATCCCTTAGTCTAAGCCTCTGCCTCAAGTAAGGGTCTCCTTCAAGTAGTTCCTTGTGTCCAGCAACCTAATATACACAAACAAATAAGTCAGCATCCTTGTTTCTAGAAACATCGATTTGGTCTAAGGATATGTTTTGTTCTTGAATTGAATTCTAGTGAGTAAAACACTCAGAAAGATGGCGGACATTTTTTATGTTCATTTTTAATTACCTTGAGTTTGGCATTTTGCATTGCACCCCAGAAATACATTGGTTTGGCACTTTGCACCCTCAAATTGCGCAATTATTTGGCAACACAGTGGGCATTTTACACCCCATAAGAGTGCGATTTGCCAAAGAATATGTAAGTCTAGGGTGCAAAGTGCCAAAAAGATATATTTTGAGGTGTAAAATGCCAATTACTCTTTTATTAGTTAAAATCGAAGAACCAAACATAGCCTAAATTAAAAGTTGTAGAATAGTCAAATCCCTTTTACCTGAAGGATCAAGCTCTTAGTTGTTTCATAGTTTGCTCGTAACTTCTCCCCGAAAGGCCATAATTCCTCCGAGACTAAAAGTTTGTCATACAAAGCGGCAATTCCGGGATCTCCCTTGGAAAACACCATCTCAATTAAGTCAATTGTTACTCTAAAGAAAGGCCATGCGTTGTACATATCTTTGAGCATGTGAAGATTCCTTATATCCTTCTCGATTATGTGTCTCATTGCAGCCCCAAAGCCAAGCCACACGGGAAGATGAAATCTTGTTTGTGTCCATGCAAATATCCATGGGATTGCTCGAAGTGATTCGATTCCACCACTCGGTTTTCTTTTTGATGGTCGACTACCAATGTTCATTCGACCATACTCCAACTCAGGCGTTGCCTAAAAAGGAATGAAGAAAATAAATTAGGATAAATTCCATTCATTAAAAGTAAATGAAGCAACAATTCAGTATTTGCATGTTATTCAAAGTGCCAATTATTCGACTAGAGCTAAATGCAGAAACATCTGATTGGCAATAAAAACTCTGTATTGGCATTTTATTAGCTTACTGCACCCATTTAAAGTACCTTCATAAGTCAATAGGGGGTTATAATTGTCAATTTTTTAAGTGAACATCGGGTTATTTAATTTTTTGAAATTAACAGGGGGATCATTGCCATTTTTAGGAGATAGGAGTGTTTTTGCATTTTTTGGTGGGTATAAAACTAACATTTTTCTTGCAAAATATGTACTCCGGCTTGGGAGTTTTTGCTAATAAAAAATAAAACATGAGGATTTTTGCTAATAAAAATAACACGGGGACAAAAATTTTAGCCAATTATGCAAAGCATATGGGATATTATTGCATTTCACTGAACATAAAAATAACAGAATAAATTAAATGCTTACGAGGCGGAAGTATTCAACAAACCGAGGCTCTTGAAATACAACCGAACGGTACTCTTTCGTGGCAACAACAGCCATCTCGTCCATGAGTGCACGCCATTCGGGCTTTGGTGCAGCCGGTGGATTCATTCCGTGCTCGAGTGTAGCCGCCGTAAAACGCTGGAGAGTTCTAAAACACAAATGCTCCTCTCCGAAACTTTGTTCGATAACTTCCCCTTGAACAGTGACACGAAGAGAGCCGTTAATAGTATCTGGTGGCTGAGACAATATAGCAAGATGAGTGGGTCCGCCCCCTCTTCCAACCGTCCCCCCTCGACCGTGAAACATCGTTAGCTTTACTCCGTATTCTTTAGCAACCTTCACGAGTTCCTCTTGGGTCTTATACAACTGCCAAGCTGCGGAAAGTCGGCCAGCGTCCTTCCCCGAGTCCGAGTACCCAATCATGACTTCTTGTTTCCCGTTTATCCTTTTACGGTACCATTCTATCGAGAAAAGCCGAGCAACAGCAGCTGGTGCAGCCTCGAGATCAGCGAGTTTTTCGAATAAAGGGACGACTCTTAAAGGGTTTTTAACATTGCACTCTCGTTGCAAAAGCTCAACTGCGAGGACATCGGATGTGGCGGTGGCCATGGATATTATGTAGGCACCAAAATTATCTGAGGGAAGTTCCGCGAGGACTTGAAATGTGTTTAAAACGTCGGCGATTTCCTCGGTTTTGGGAAGATCGGGTCCAAAAAGTGGACGTTTACCGCTAAGTTCGGATAGGAGCCACTCTTGTCGACGTTCTTCGGACCATTCTTTGTAGGAACCGATTTCTAGGTGCCTCGTGATGGCATCTAGGACATCGGTGTGCCTATCGGACTCCTGTCGGATATCGAGTCGCACGAGGGATAGCCCGAATGTGGAAACTTGTCTTAGAAAATCGAGAAGGCTCCCGTCGGCAATCGGACGATCACCACATGCGCATAGTGATCTATAACATAGTTCAAGAGGTTCGAGAAACTGAATACAAAGTATAAGCTTGCATGAGAATATTGTTCATGAAGTTAAAAACTGACATTGAAGAATTGAATACAGGTCCAAGAGTTCAAATCAAAGAGCTAAATGCAAAAATATCCCTTGTGCTTTGTTTAATTGGCAAAACAACCATGTATTATTTTTACTAGCAAAAATCTCTTTTGAAATTTCTTCATAAGTCAATAGAAAGGTTATTGTCAATTTTTTAAGTGAACAGGGGGGTTTGCCAATTTTCAAAGTTAACATGGGGATTATTGATAATTTTTTAGGTTCATAGGGGCGTTTTTGCATTTTCTTGTGGGGGTATAATAGTCATTTTTTCTACAAAATATGTACATGGGAGAGTTTTTTGCTAATAAAACAATAGCACAAGGGGGTTTTTACTGATAAAAATAACACATGTTTTTTTCGCTAATCAGGCAAAGCATAGGAGGTATTTTTTACATTTCACTATAAAAATCAAATCACAAGAAAAAAGATGGTCTTATGAGAAAACTGCAAACCTCTTCAACATTGGTAAAAGTTGACTCCTCGACAATATCCGAAAACCCATTTGCAAGTAATTGACGAGAACGTTCACGTGTATAGTAAAGCTTGTCTCTCACATATCCAAGAATAACTCGATAAGGCTCGTTCGGTGGAACTTGCTTCCAAAACTCTGAAAGTGAAAAAAATGAAGATAACACGACATTTTACTTTCAGAGTGAGAATTATGCAGTAATTTGGAAAATTAAATATATTAACATACCAATATAATGCTTTGCATCTCTCTTCGAGGAACTATGAAGATCATCTGCACGTGCACGAAGTTCATCGTTGCACCGCCACATTGAAAGCTACCACATACAAATATAATTTAAAAAAAAAAAATCTATATCTAATAAATCCAAACATTATTCAACTTTTGAAATAGGAAAAGTCTAAAGACCATAAAAACGATCCACTACCTCGAACATGAGATCCTCTATCTGGGAGAAATACAAATTAGCAGCCATCATTCGAGCTAGTAAACACACATCTCTTGTAACTTCAGGAGTCACTCTTGGATTGCCTAATTTGACAAATTATTTCTTAAAAATTTGTTTTTCTCTAAAATATTTTTAAGAATTTTAAAGTAGATTCATATTAAATTAAATAAGTAACATGAAGAGAAGGAAAATACCATCACGGTCACCACCCATCCAGGATGAGAATTGAATTAGAGGGGCATTATAGGGAACACGCTCATTTATCCCGATATTTTTCAAAGCAGTGTCAACTCTTCGTAAGAATTTTGGCACTCCTTTCCAAATTGTTTCATGAAAATAACTCATTCCTGCTCTCATTTCATCTTGAGGAGTCGGAGGATTTCTCCTAATTTCATCTGTTCGAAATGCAGCTTGTATCTTGCCAAGCCAAATATTATAGTTAATAAAATTTGTTATTATAAACATAAAAATTAATAATAAAAAGAGTGAAATTCAAAAATACCCCCTATACTTTGTCAATTAGCAAAAAAAAACGTTGTGTTATTTTTATTAGCAACCCCCCCGTGTTATTATTTATTGGCAAAAGACACCCTCCTACGCTGGAATACGTATTTTGCAGGAAAAATGACAATTATACCCCTAAATAGATAAAAAAAACCCTCTTAACCTAAAAAAATATCAATAATACCCCTGTTCACTTTGAAAATAGGCAATAAGCCCCCTTGTTCACTTAAAAAATTGTCAATAATGTCACTATTGACTTACGAAGGAATTCCAAATGGGTTTTTTTGCTAATATGAAAAGAACACAGAGCAGAGTTCTGCTAATTAAAAAAACACGGGGGGGGGGGGGGGGGGGGTGTTGTTCCAATTAGGCAAAGCACAGGGGGTAGTTCTGCATATATTAAAAAAAATCTAGAAGTCTCATACCTCTCTTTGTAAGGCCTCATCAAGCTCCTGCTTATCATCAGTAGTAATGTCCTTGGCATTTAGCTGAGTCAAACAGTTACGAATCCTTCGAAACATAAAACGAAAAAATATCTTAAATTTTTTTTTTTTCTGTTAAATAAAATTTAGTATCATACAAGTAGACTATGCCACACACCTTGCGTGTTTCTGAAGCAAAGATCTACGAACAGATTGAGTAGGATGAGCAGTTAATACTAAATCAACGGTTTGATTCTTCAAAGAATCAAAAACTTCTTGAGGGGACTTTTTCAATTGTCCCACGAGCTTTCTTAGAGTTTCTTCAATATCTGATTCAGTTGTAGCTGAGGCCTCATCGGAAAAGTCGCGTTTTTTTAACTTAATTCTACGTCTGTATGCAATTTGAACTTCTTCTGCAAGGTTGGCTAAGTTAAGCATGTTGGAGAAAGATTTGGCTATTACAATCGAGTCCCCTGCATCCAAACTAGTGAGAACTCTACCAAGTTCTTCGAGCTTTTGCGGGTCTCGTTTCCCTTCGTATTCTGCAGAGATCTCGTAACATTCTTGAACCTGGTCCATGTTTTAGTACAAATACATAAGTTTCACTAGTACATAATGAATCACTAGAAGCCACACAAGTAACGCCCAATTGAAAGTAAGTAATTAATTTTGAAAAAGAATTGCTAGACATGTCTGTTTCTCCGGAGAATCTAACTGAGTAAATAACACAAAGCTAATTTTAAATATACAAAAAGCTTATTTCTTAGATGTGGAGTAGGCTTTTTTGTAGATGATGATGTTTACAAAGAAGATTCAAGAGGGAAAGACAAAAAAGAAAAATAGGGTCCCCATGAATAAAGATAAGAATATAACTTCTTTTATTTCATTAAGCTTTATGCATAAGGATTTCTCAAATTCGGAAATCAACAAAATACAGAGTCTCAAACACTGTAAACACGGTTCTTTTCATTCACCACATTAAAAAGAAAACTTACGAACATATATAAAAAATCCAAATGACACCACATAACAAAACTCAAAAGTCCCATTCCAACATCAGAAGCATCCAAAATAAACACACACACACACATACAAAATATCTCCCCAAATAGAGTGAAATGCAAAAATACTCCTATGCTTTGCCTAATTAGCAAAAATCCCGTGTTATTTTTATTAGCAAAAAAACCCCTCTGTTATTTTTTATTGGCCAAAAAAACCCTTCCTTGCCGGAATACAAATTTAGCAGGAAAATGACAATCATACCCCCACAAAAAAATGCGAAAAGACCCCTCTTAACCTAAAAAACTATCAATAATCCCCTTATTAACTTTTGCAAAATTGGCAATAACCCCATGTTCACCTAAAAAATTGACAATAACCTCCTTATTGAGGTATGAAGGAATTTCAAATGACGTTATTTTCTAATTAAAGAAGAATACAGGGGTTTTCTGCTAATTAATATAACACAGTTTTTTTTTAAATTAGGCAAAGCACAGGGGGTATTTTTGCATTTAGCTCCTCCAAATACTGTAAACACAGTTTTTTTTTTCCATTCACCACATCATCAAGAAACATAAGAACAATATAACAAATCCAAATGACATTTAAATAAATTACCTATATATTCAAATAACAAAAAGTACCATCATTAAGTTTTTACTACTAATCACAGTTAAAACACACACAAAATTAACCCAATACATAATCAAATACAAGAATAATTTAGTGAAAAATCAAAACTTTTTTGGTTTTACCGTTTCTCTGATGCCTTCACCATGCAAATCCTGAAGAATATCGAGAAACCGATCCAATAAAAGAGCATCATATTCCACAAGTTTATCATCCTCAGAAACTTTCCCAGGTGCTAAAAGCCTTAATTGTGCATCAATTGATGCCATTTTTTCTATTTTTCTACTCATCTTTCTCTTCCTCTCTTATATAGACTAACCCAATAGAAAAAGGTACCCTTTTTTTCCCTTCTTTTTCAACTATTTCCTACCCTCAATTCAAGACAGAAAATGAAAGGTTCTTGACAAACGAAAAAAGGAAAACCCACGAGAATTTTGAGTTTTCTAACAGTAAAAGATGAACCCAGAAGAAAAAAGAGAGAAATCAGAAGTGAATCGTGAGAGAGAGAGAGAGAAGGGATGAATGGAAGGTTGTGGAGTTTTTCTTTTGCTTTTATAGAGTTTCTTTATTTTAGCTTAGCTGAATATCTTGATTTTTGTTTTTCTTTGCGTTTTCTAACCTTAATTAAGTATACTTATAGCAGTTTATATTGTGAGTCTAATTTGTAAAGTGAGGAAGATTCTGAGTCGTTCTAGGAATATGCCATGGTTCAAACTTCAAACTAAAGACATGATGCAGCACTTATTAATCATTTTAAGAAACTTATCATTGATTTCAGTGTCGGTTTATTTTCCCAATTAGGGGGAAATGTACAATACTAGAATGTATTATGCGAAATTGCATTAAATTATCCTTTGAATTTTTTTTTTTTGCATCACATATTTTTTTACTTTCAAAAACTATGTCTATAACACCCAATTCGTCTTCATCTGACTTTTTTTAACAATTTGTGATTTTTGTTGTCTTTTATATTATTTCAGCACAAAACTTCCGTGTACTTTTGAATATTTGCAGAAAACTTCCTTATACTTTTAAACATTTGCGCAAATCCCCCTTATATTTTTAATATACTAGGGATAATTTAAGTAATTTAATTAAAAATTAATAATATTAGTAACTAACGAAAATTGACTATCTTATGTAAAAATTTTAAAATAGTATCTTACATTTTTCCCTAGGAGCTACTAAACCACAAGTTTAGGTAGTTATTATATTCCTAATTAATCGAACTGTTCTTCAGTGTTCTATGTGTTATCAAATGAGTGGCTTGAGAATAAGTTAGTCATCTGTTGGGCCGAACTCTCGCACCTCTTACTAGGAGAACAATCGTTATCATAATTGGGTCAATAATTCTTTTATTAGAAATTGCCATACTAATACTATGAGTCAAAGTCGTGACATTTGCTCCTATCAATTGAAGAATTGAATGTACCTCTGTTGGAAAAAATGAGTGAATGGAAAATTTGGAACATAATTTTAAGTGGAACCCATCTTGGAAAAGTGACGGGTTTTTTTGGAATTATATTCTACTCTGTGAGTAGATTAAAATGATATATTGTTATGTTCAAATCAGAGTATGAGTGAATGAGATATTGAGACTCAAACATCACTCTTTGAAATGGAAGAATGGAAAGAAAAATGTATTTATCCCACATAAGAATTGTAGCAAATAATTTTGTTGTTTATGCATGGTTTCTCAACCATAAAGTGTAACTATGTGGTAGCCAAAATGCTCTCTCTTGTGTGCGCAAGGGGGGTTGCAAATCATGGATCAAATTTACACTTTGGACCTTTAAACTTGTGTGAACGCGTGACTTTATTTTTTATCAAGTTTGAATTCACTTGAACTTAGCTTTATTGAATTGAGTTTGGCCTAGCGATTCAAAAATCAATTATAGAAGAATTAATTTTACTAAAATAGATTTTGGCAATAATTGATTATGATAAATTTTAATTATAAAATAATTGTTTTTGGATAATTGCTTTTTCAAAACCAACACTTTAGTAGCTTCAGAAATAAGTTATTTTTTAGCTTCTGGAGATTCCAAAAGTGATTATGATATTAGGGGTCAAACACCATTAAAATCACGATTGACTAAAATCAATTTTTATAATTAGGATCAAACACTTCAAAAATTACAATGGAGGTCCAAAAATATTTTTAAAGCTCCCACCACTAACTTTGTATTGATATACAGTTTGAATTCAGGTTTTGAATAAGGGATATTTCAAGTTTTGAAATCAAATCAAATATTCCATAATCAAAACCACTAGAGATAAATAGTGCATGACATTGATTCATTGCATTTCTATCAGTTCAAGTGTTCAACCATAGTTAAAATTGAATGGCTCTTATTTTGATACATATATTGAAAAATTTGAAACTCATTCTAGACGTTTGGTAAAATACAAGTCTTCTAATTCTTTTTTTTTTTTTTTTTTTTTGGGTAGAAACAAGTCTTATAATTTATTACTTTAAAATTCGTGTTGGGCCAAAACTAAATATTGGATCTAAATCGAACCACCAATTTTATAATCATACGGCCCAACAATTTTTAGAGCTTGATTTAAAGCATTGGTCGATAGTATGGTTGACTTGTGAGATTATGACCGATGTGGCACATGGGAATACTTGGCCCAACAAATATGTTCTACTATCTAAAATAATTTCAGGTTTTTCGAACTACCGCGTTAAAAGGCAAATAAATAATAATTTTCTTATTTTTAAAAAAAATCTACATAAATTTAATTTTAATTTGACATAAATTAATCTATTTCTTACACAATTTATCTCACGTAATAACAAATATAAATTAACAAACAAACTTTATTTTAATTTGACATAAATTAATCTATATCTTACACAACTTATCTCACGTAATAAAAAATATGATTTAACATAGAGTTCAACACATTCTACAACTTAAACTCTTCCAAAAAAACTTACACTTAACTTATTTCCAAAACTACTTTCCCAAAATTCAAACAAATAACATCATTACACGAATCGAGATTATTTGCAAACCTCCACTGTCCTTCCAAATAATAAAGAGACCTTTATATTTTAATTTGTGTCACGATATGTGGCGCAATGAGAATTATTATTTTTAATACTCCTATTTCTTAGTATATTTTTTGTTAGTTTCATCTATGGATCATGGAGTGGCGCAAGTAACATTTTTCATGACCGTATAGAAATTTTAAATAACGTTGTAAGTCAATATTGTAGTAGAGTTATGCAAATATGAAAAAGCAAACTCAATGGGTATGTTTGTTTGGTGTTTGGGAAAGTAGTTTGAGAGAGTAGTGGAGCTTTGTGAAATAATCTTGATTTGCATAATATTGTTTGTTTGTGTTTTGAGAGAGTGGTTTGGGAAATAAAGGAGGTGTGTTTTTTTTTTTTTTTTGGAAGAGTTGGTTATAGATGTAAGATGTGTAAGACTTTATGTCAAATCATGTTTGTTATGTGAGATAAATTGTGTAAGATATATGTTACTTTATATCAAATCATAGTAGAGTTTGTGTAAGTTTTGTTTAAAAATAAGAAAATTGTTGTTTGTTTGACTTTTGAGAGAGTAGTTTGAGAAAATTAAAAGATGAAAAATTTATTTCAGAAAAGTAGAAAATATGTTTATTTGTCATTTTCCAAACATGAAATAATTTCCGAAAATGCCAAACAAATAGGCCAATGTATTTGATTAAGAAGATAAGAGAAATAAAGAATGTGAGGATTAAGGTCTTCTTTAAATTCCCCGAATTGAAAAGAGAAAAGGAATGGCGTGCATTTGACCTTTGAAGTTACATTTAAAAAGAAAAGAAAATAAAGAACGCATGAGAGCATGGTGTACAATTATATTTTCTTTTAGGATAGTTATATCTTTATTAATATATGAATACACTAGATGACCCTAATTTGTTAGTTTTTAGTACCTAGTAGTATCTTTTTCTTTATAGAATAAAATTATAGTCTAATACCATATGTTTGATCAAATCAATCTTTGTAAGTTTGTAATTTATGTTAAATGTTTTGAAAACTTGACATGAAACATCGATTCGTAGAGTTAATCACAAATAGTGTTAATAATACGGCGATTTATAATATTAATTTATGTTAAATGTTTTCAAAAGTTGGTTAAATTGATGAATTTTTCAAAATACGGCGATTTATGATATTAAATGTATACTTTAAAGAGAAAAATAGTGTTAATAATATTAACCCTCTTAAATATAACACAAAATTTATACTTTTTTCGGTCCGAGTGTGTTTGACTTACTTTCCATAGGACATTTCATCATCTCTAGAAAGTCAAACAAATAAGTTTTTCTTTTCAGATTTCAACTCTCAAATTTAAAAAATATTATAATCCTAAAAATAATATATTTTCTCCAAAATATAAATAAAGTATATTTTGATTTGACATAAATTGAATTATCTATTACTCTACTTATTTCACAAAACAATTTCATTTGATATAATTTAAATTATATTTCCACTATTTCTCTTTTTTTATTAATCTCAAGGAAAAACTTATAGCTTTCTAAAAATAATCTATAAGTTAATTATTCTATCTCTAAAATTTCAAACAACAACCTTTTTCAAATACTCGAAAATCAAAAATATCTTAAAATACTTTCAAACTTTTGAAGTATTGAGGTATCCTTAATTTTTAGAAGAAGAATATAGAAGTGACAACAACGGCAAATGTGATTCATAAAGAAATTATGGCCTTACAAGCTCATGAAATGTCAACTTTCCCTTTAAGTGCAGTTGAAAGTTAAAAACTTGAAGATCTTATGATAAAAAAGGGAATCTTGTCTTAGAAGTAGGAGTGATGTGGATTATTCAAGAATTAAAGTTGATTTGCTTCATAAAAAGAAGATCTCAATGAACTTCTATGAAATGGCCAGTTTCACGGGATTCAATCAATTGTCTTGATTGTGGAATAGCATTGAGAAATAGGAATATGCGTTATCAAAGAAGTTTATGCGATTATTACTAGTATGGAATATCCACTTTGGTATCTTATTGAACAAAAAAGCGATATTATTCCTCCATTGAAAGGGCAATGTAGCTTTCTTTTTTATTTTTTTTTTATTTTTTTTTATTTTTTATTATTAGAAACAACAGGAACAGGAAAAAAAACAAGGACTTGCAAGTACAATTAAACCCTATCCAAATTGTGGATTAATTTTTTTTTTAATACAACCCTGGTCAAATGAGTAGTACCCAAAATTGATCATGTTTGTCTTCACATAGATGTTCTCTGAAAAGGCAAACAAATAACATTTTTTGTTTTCAGATATAAACTTATCATCTTAAAAAAACTCTCTTATCTTTAGAAAAAAACCTACACAAACTATATTTTAATTTGACAAAAAATAACATATTTCTTACAATATTTCTCTTTTTTTCATATTCCAAAAAAAAAAAAAAAAGATTTACGAAAGTTTATTTCTGAAATCACTTTCACAAAACTTAAGCAAATTAAATAACATTACAAAAATTGAGGCTTTAGTAGAAATCTCAATTTCTTTATAAAACTACTCTCAGAAATAAGATCCAATTGCAAGGAAGCCAATGTTAAGGGAAAAAAGATATTCCATTCCACCAACTTTATAGCATATACCAAGAGATATGCTGAAATTGGTCTATATAAATTCGCAATTCAACGGAATTTATATTACTTTTCTTCATCTTTACTATATTTACATTTGATATATAAAGTAGAGCATATAATCCTGTTTAGCATATCGTAAGCATATATCATCTAAAACTTTTAATATCCAATTTACAAGCACATTCTAAGTATATATACTACACTTTTACTGAAAAAAATATACTACACTTAACATGTCTAAGCAATAAATTATAGTAGTCTTATTAGTTGTCTGTTATTTATTCACCGTCTCACTAACAAAATTATATTTTTATATATGTGTGACAATGTTTGTATTAGGACTGTTAATGGAGCAAGTTTTTTATAAACCTGTCCGAATTCGGTTCAATTTAGTCGTTATAAAGACCGATGGATTCGATCATATTAACCATAATTAAAAAAAATGGAATGAATATGGATCTACTTCACTGTGATCCCTTAGGCCATCTCCAGCCGAGGCAGGCAATAGCCCCCTCATGACTGCCTGCCTGCTTGCTTGCCTTGCCTAATCTGTCATCTCCAACCGAACAAACAATCCAAAACATTTAATTCAATTTCAAACTTTTCTCACTCTCACTTAACAATAACAATAACAATAACAATAACAATAATAATAATAATAATAATAATAATAATAATAATAGAGTTACTAGGCAATTGAAAAAAGATTTAGTCAAACACTTGTGGGCAACACACGGACCATTTTCGAATTAAGTGTTCCTTTGTAATCGTATTTGTTAAGTTGTTTACTTGATCTTGTAATTGTATTTTTAAATTAAGTTGCAATAATAATAAGTTTTGTTAAGTCATATTTATATAAAAATAACTATATTTTTTTTAAACTAAGTCGTAGTTTATCAAAATACACCCACTTTTTTTACAAATCACATAAATATTTTAATTTATTTAAGAAAAAAAGTGACCAATTACATAAAATTGACTATTTTGTAAGAATTTTTACACAAATTTCTAAGGATTTTTACACACACATATACATGTTTTATTTTATTTTAAAAAAAGTGACCAATTAAATTTTTTATACACATATATATATAATTAATATAATTTAATTTTTTTAAACACATTTTAAATTATTTTTTTTAAATTAAAAATTAAAAAAATATAAATATAGGGTGGCCGCCAAATGGCGGCCACCCGTTGGCTTGGAGCTTGCTTGCCCGGAGGCAGGCAGGCAGGCAACCATTGTCTGCCTGCCTACCTAGATGCCCCCCGGTTGCCCTCATGCCCGCTTGCCCTCCAAAAAAATTTCCATCTCCAGCCGACGACCCCCCTCATGCCTGCCTCCCCCCTTCGGCTGGAGATGGCCTTACAGATTCCAATTCAATAAATTTAAGCCAATATTTTTTCTTAAAACAAAGTTTGATAACTTTACGGTTTTATTTAATTTAGCTCACATGTTCAAATTTTCTTAACTATTATTTATATTTTGGGATGAAAATATGCATAAAATTGTAATTATGAATTAATTATTAACTATTATCATCTTAACCTAATGGTAATATATTATTACTGTTACTTATTTTAATAAAACATTATGTATATATATATATATATATAATTCTTTTATTTATTATTGGATACGGATCTCTGACTGATCGGATCGACCTAAATCCATAATCGTTCCACATATTTCTAATTCTAATAAATCGGATCGAATTCGAATTGAAATTCGCCTAATTGATAGTCTAAAAAAGACTATCATGTTCAAATTGACATGATATGGGCCCTAATTATCGAAAAAGAAAAAAATGATATGGGCCCACTCAGTACCGGATTGGCCCATTGTGAAAACAATGGGCCATTTCAAATCATTGTGCTGCTGGATGCTGATGCTCATAAGTGTACAAAAATTAGAATGTTAGACCCTTAATTATCTGTGTTGATCTGCTGAAAAATTGATGGCTAATGAATTAATTATTATTATATTTTACGCTTCAATGCAATCTTGTACTTTTTTTTTTAAGCCCAACTAATCCTGCCTCGTCAATTTTAACCAAAAATATTTTGATCAAATTGTATATGTGAAAGGTTGGAAGGCCAACCAGGTCATAGGACCCGGATTTGGATTCAAATACTATGAGGTTTGATGCCAGGATTTGTCTTATTAAATTCATTTGTTATATTGTATTGGTTCTTATGTAAATACTAAACTGAAGCAAAATTTAAATAATATCAATTTTTATGTTTACTGTTGAAATAAATATAATAACATTAACGCCTGCAGTTTTCTGGTTATTTTTGTCTTCTCATTTTATTTGTGCGGTTGACAAATAATTCATAAATTATTTCTAAGAAAACAAAAATATTAAATTACTTTGTATTTTGAATTCGATATATTTATTGTATTTTTATCTTCAAAGATTTTATGAAAATAAAGTATGATAAGCATGAGTTTAAAAAATTAAAGGTTCACCGACAATATAGTTTGTCCCGGCCCTCAACCGTTGAGTGTTAGATTCATTCTTGAGGAGAAGTGATAATTATGCTTGTAGAATGTATGTTATTTTTCTTGTGCAAAAATATGTGTTCATTTAAAAATTGAAAATAATCCCATAAAATCTTATAGTAACTCATATGCTAATTAAAAATATATAAATATTATTTTTCTTTACTTAAAAAGTTAGGCGATAATCCTTTGCTGACTTATGCTATTTTCGTTTATTTATCTACAATCATCTCTTATTTTCTGGTGAGTGCAATGGCTAATAAAATATTAATACTCTCTCTGTTCCAATTTTTTTTCTCCCATAACTACATTGTCAAACTTTTTAATCTTTTAAGTGATTTGTCAAATAACTTTTTTACATTTATAGCATTTTAAACCTTTCAAATATTAATATATATAATATTATATAATGATAAGAAATAATCATTGAAATAAATAAATTAATTAATTCACTAGGAGTATAATTATTTTAAATTCGGTCAAGTTGCCTCAACTGTATCAAGACAGTAAAAAATTTTGGGCAGAGATAGTATAGGAATTATTTTGGTAATAAAAACAATTAAGACAAAAATAGAGGGGTATTCTTGTAATTTTCTCCTTGAATGAAAATAGAAAAATGGCATAAATGATGCAGAGTCACTTAAAAGGAAAAATGCCCCCACCCTTTCTGTCGTATTATCTACCGACTATGAAATTGAAAAGACAGCTGACCATAAATTTACATAAATGGGCTTATATAAATTATTCATTATTATTTGATTGTAGTCGTATTTGGTAAACTTGATGATTGAAAGGTTCTTTTGCTCCTTCAATTTTGGGATCATTTAGTCCGTTTGGTCATGTAAAGTTAGTCCGTTTGAGTACTTTTTTAGTGATTTGAAATTAGAATAAGAAAGAATATGTATGCTTTTAATTGACAAAATTAATTATGAGCTTATGCCACTTGCTAATTGTATAAGAATGTGAAACTATAATTTGAAAGGCCGGCGGTTTTATATGTTTGAAAACCAAAAAATGCCCTATATACTAAACTTCGTGTGTGTTTTCTACAAATTAAAATTAACGTAGAGCTTAAGATAAAATTTTGTGTTATATGATGTGATATCACATTAATGGTTGAATTTTTCATGTTTGAAGGTAAAACTTAAAAAGATGCCTCCTTTATGATTGTTTTGACTATTAGACTTAGCGTAAAATTTAAAATAAAACTGGCGTGAAATGTTATTTGATCAATCATGAACTACTGGATGGCTTGTCTACTGGACGGCTTGTCAACTTTCAAGGTGTAAACCAAAGAAATGTATACTCAACGTAACAATTGTTCGCACAGATTATACTTAATGTAGTGATTGAGATAAAACTGGTACATAAATATGATGATTAACCCTAGACTATATGTCATATGTGATGTAATTAATTTCAAGGTAATAATCAAGATGCCTACTCAAGTACTTTGTGCGTGTTTGCTCATATTACGATATAGGTCGAAAATGTCATGTTTCAGGGTGAAAACACCATAAATGCCTACTAAAATATGTATTTGGTTACACGGATTACTCTAACTAACGTATAATTTAAGATAAAATTGATTCTCACTGTGATAATTAATCATTGAGATGGGTCAAACTTGTTATATTTGTAAATAATAACAAAACAGTGGCCAACTCAACTGCTTACTCTTTTGCGTAGATTAAACTTAACGTACTGTTTAAGATAAAATCGATATCTGATGCAAAGTCGAATTGTAGTTCAAAATAATTGTGAAATGCTAATATTTTCAATAAGATTGACATGCCACCCCACTTAACCATTTCCATTGTTTAGCTAGTTCATTGCAATTATTGATCTTCGTTTATCGTGATATGCATGCACACAATCATTTGTAATTAGAGACCACTTCTAATCAAAGATGAAAAGAATCTTTTCTAGAGTAAGTGTGGGGAATTCGTGTAGTAATCTTATGCTAAAGCCTAGATTAATGTAAATTATGTGGCTATAAAAGATGTCAAAGAAAGGCCAACATGACCAAAAAATGATTGTAGCTTGTAAGAAAGTTGTACTTACTTTAATTGGATGTTACTAAAATTTACCTTGGTTGGTAGATGGCAATTAATAGACTGAAAAGCTAGAGTGCATGTGTTGCTAGAACTTAATGTTTATGCTTCTATATCTAAAGCAACAATATCATAAGCTATTTCTTAATAATTACAAAAGACAACGCACTAAAAATATTTCAAAATATGGGTCAAAGAGTTTGACCTTTTACAAATTTGAAAAAAAAGTATTAAATAAAGTTTGAATTAGTAAGATCTCACAAAACACTCAACTCACTCCGACATCCCGAATCGCTCCTACCTCGTATAAAATATTTAATTAAAAAAAGTATAATTTTTATTTTGTATTATATATATATACATATTAACATTAGTGTACACATTTTCTTTTTATTTATTTAACCATTTATTTATACCACCACAGGGAATGATATTTTCGTTCTTAAATTATTTGGTTATAACAACTGTTCAAGGATTCCCAGATTTTGGGGATAAAGAAGAGGCTGAATATTTTGGGAAAACTTTTCGGGCGCCAAACATTTTTTCTTTTTATTTTGGATAAAAGATATTATAATTGTTTCACTTGTAAAACTTAAAGTGTTGATTGAAATGTTCATTGTTACACATTTAAAGGACTAACAAAGATTTTCCAACTTCTATATTTTGTACAGCAAATTCAAATTTTCTTATTTAAAAATTTAAGAAATAATAAAATAAAAATCATCTCACCTATTATTACACTTGTTAAAAAGTGAGAATAGAAGCACTTTGTACTTGCACATTTATAATTGTTAGGTAAGAAATGTGATAGGTATAGCTCATTTTTCTAGAAGTGAGTAGTAAGGGATTATAAATTATTGACTATTATTGCAATTAGTTCTTAAAGCTTATTTTACCTTAATGTCCTTATCAATGGGTAATTATAGAATCACCTAGAAAAAAAATTCATATTAATGGAAATTGAACCCATTACCTCTAAATTTAGTTGGTTAATTATGAGTTCGGTACTCTCATCAATGTTATGAAAAAATTAAGCGTGCTAAATTCGTACTAACTTCTTAAGTGGTGATACAAAAATACAGTTGCTGGGTACATTCACCTCAAAGAAATTAGAATCGGTTTTGACCCGATTTCAATTATTATTTTCTGTTTTAAAATATTGGTTTGAGAGATTTAAGTGGATCCTTTGAAATTCGATGTTGATAACGTTTCGATGTGAATGTTTGAAAATTTAAAATATGACCTAAAATGACTTTGAATGTTATAGGGTCCGAGAAAGAAAATAAATAGTATGTGTCAAATCAATAACTTTTATAATAAAGAATTAAAAAAAGATATATGTTAGGTTTCAATAGATTCATGTGATGAGTTTCACTTGAGCTTAGGCCAGACACAAGTTGTATTGGCTTTTATTTAGTTTCGCGATTTCCTCGGAACTATCGAGCTCCATATGGAAGTAGTTTGGTTGAGTTTTGTCTCATTCAAACATAACCAAATCCTCATTAGGTAAAGAGTTTAAAGAGGTCACAGTCCAAACATAGTTCATCCTAAGCCAAAACCTACAAAACTCTACTTGAGACCTATAATTCTTTTTTGGGTACTCACCTATAAAATTATTGATTTGATATTTGTCATCTCTTTTTCACACATATAACTTGACATCTACCACGTAAATTTATCTTCCAAACTCCAACAACCAAAACTCTATTAAAGTCACATCTCAAGTTTTCAAACCTCATTAACTATTACTCCATTTAATAATTTTCACTTATCTCAATATTCATTGAAATCATTATCCGAATCGAGTTTCAAAGTTTCGCCGAAAACTTCCAAACCACTTTTTAAAACTAAATCAAGACGAAACCCAACCAAACTAATTCCATATTAAACCTAAAAGCCTAAATTTTAATCAAAATGTAATGATCATGAATTGCATTTAATTTTAATATAGGTTACACCTGCAAATCTATGTCCAAAACTTTTTGATTGGCTAGCTCAGAGTTCTTGACACTGCCTACATATATAAATTAATACATATACGATTAGTTACATACATACATCAAATCGTGCTTCCAAAAACCTGACAAGTAGCTCTTAGTTGTATGTATATAATTCTTTGTTTCCATAAATAATGTAGCGACTTAAAAAAATATTCCAATTCCATCTGAAAATGACATCCATATAAAGATACAAAATGCAACAGCTAAAATCTCGTGGAATAAGTTATTTTGTTGCATTATGGCAACTTTTTTTAAAGTATGAATAATAGTATCATATAACATCAATTTCATCAAATCAGAGTTATATTCAAATACAATTAAATTACAAAGAAAAGTAACTACCAAACGATTAGTATTAAAACCAGAAAAAAAAATCTACATTAATTAGTGTGCTTTACCAACGGGCTACGACCTCATTAGCAAGATATATGGCAACTCTAAACCTTCAATTAAATAGATCTCATCTATATCTGTTATGTAGCATAGTTAACTTCCACATGATTGAATAATAATATGATCAGTAGCTAATAATCAAATAATATAGAACATGTGTATTAGTATATACGAAATATATATGTTTAAAAAAACCATTTGCCGATGAGGCCTTGGTTAAGTGGTTAAGGATGAGACTCCATGACCAAGAGATCATGGATTCAACTCCCACGAATGTGGGTATTTTCTCTGGTTTAATACTAGCATTTGTAATTAGTTTACTTTGATACCAATATAATTAATATATTCGATTTACTATAATATTTAATGTAACGATGTACGTATTCACAATTTCAAAAAAATACACCACCTAAAAACATATGCACTTTTAATCTCACGGAATTGTATTCCACTATTTTTAGTTTCACCCTTTAATTGCTCAAACAATTGTAGTCCCAATTTTTGAAAATAATTTGTTCAGTTAGTCACATCGGCTTCTTTGGGACCAAAAAAGCGAAAATTTTAGACAATCTTAAGAGACCGAAAATTCTAAAAATTATAATTCTATGGGTTCAATATAGTGATTTTCCATAAAAAGAAAAAAATGTTAGGACCATAAGTTTCATCTTGTGAAATATTTTAAAATTTTGAGATAAAAATTGTAATTATGTAAAGTAGGGGGTCAAAAGTCTTGAAGGTCCAAATCCTAAGAGCCTAAAAATATAATTTCGCCCCTTTCCTTCATCAAACATAGTACGTAACCTAACATTCTTTATGTCAATTGTCAAGTTTGTTACTCTATTGAATTCGGTTGTCACCTATCATGAAACTTGGACAAGTTTTCATTAAAAAAAGAAAATGACTGAATAAAAATTGCAAATGAATGATTAATCACAAATCATATACAAGCATATACTAAGATGATTAAATTGAATTAAAATTAAAAATTTCCACACTTGTCATGTTCATGATTTTTTGTTCAATTCATGCTAATTTTCTTGTCACGTGCGTCCCAATTCAATTTATATATATAATTCTTTTACTTAATATATAGTCTCATATCATATAAAGTAATGAATAATAATGAGACATCAATATTAGTTTTCAGCCACAACTTTATAATTCAAAATTCTTAGATATTTTATTTTTTCGATATTTATTTAAATTATCCGTTGAATTAAATTAAAGGGACATTTTAAATAATCTATCTATATCTATCTATACTCATGAATTAATTTGACGAAGGAAATTTCTTCCATTTTTTGTGAAGACTAATATACCCCTATTTAAATTATATTGAAATATTTAATCTTACGGCAAAAAGGTAAAATAAAAGCATCCTAGAAGTTTAATTAGACAAGAAGTCTCTCCTACATCAACCTTATTATAATTATTTTTTAAGGTTTTACAGCTCATTAAAATATTAATAGTAAAAAAAAAAATTTAAAAAATTATATTGCTTTGAAATTACTTTGGAAAGTTCTTAAAAATTTATCACTTATTTAAGATCCTCAGGAAAAAAAAAAATGCCACATTTGTACTGCATAAATAAAAAAATTACTATTTACTTTAACTAAAAAAACAAATAATTGGCTTAATCCAAAAAGAGTCAATACATAAAAATGGTTAAAATCGGTAAAAATAGGGTAAAATTCGATTAAAAAATATAATATAAAATGGTAAATCAATGCGAAAATGGGAAAAAGGTTATATAGAAAAAAAGCGAGATAAAGCAGAAAAATGGTACAATTGATAAAACAACAAGGTAAACCGACAAAAAATTTGCAAAATCAATAAAAAAAAAATGAATGACATCGGTTAAACACTGGATAAAAAAAAGATCAAATTGATATAAGAACAAGAACAAAAAAATTGAGTAAATTGGCAAAAAAAGGAAATATGTGAGAAAATAGGTTAAATCAGCAAAAGAAATAAGTATAATCAAACTAAAATTGGGTTAAACCAGAGTGAATGAGTGAATTAATTAATAAATGTGATAAAATCGACTAAAATTAAGTTAACCCGGAGAGAATACGTGAATTGATTAACAAATGAGATAAAGATAAAAACGGGTGAAATCGATCAAAGACGGGTTAAAATAAGAAAACATTGCAATCGATTCTTCTTCGTACAATTCTTAAGAAATTATCGATTATCAAATAACCTAAAAACCATTGAAGAACCTCGAAAAAATGTCACATTTGTGTTGTATGAATAAAATAAAGTACTATTTAGTTGACTAAAAAACTTATAATTGGCTTAAGTCAAAACATATAAATGGTTAAAACTGATGAAAATGGTTAAAAATTGATTAAAAAATAGATGATAAAAACGGGAAAAAAAACTGGGAAAATGGGTTAGATCGATGAAAAACAATTCGAAGCAACAAAAAAATGGTAAAATTGATAAAACAACGGGATAAACCGGCACAACATGGGTAACCTGGTAAAAAATGAATTATATCAGCTAAACACGGGATAACAAAAAATGGGTCAAATCGATGAAAGAACAACAACAAAGAAACCGAGTTAAATTGACGAAAAATATGAAATAGTCGTTCAAATAGGTTAAATCATCAAAAAAATAAGCGAAATCAACTAAAATTGGGATAAAACGGAGATAATGAGTGAATTAATTAACAAATGGGATAAACCACAAAAAAATGATGAAATCGATGAAAGAACGGGTTAAATAACATAAAAAGAAATGATAAACTCAATGTAAAAGCGGATGAAATCGATGAACGAACATGCTAAAATAACAAAAAATGATAAATTTAATGTAGAAGCAGGTTAAATCGATAAAATATGTTTACTCGACAACATTGAGGAAAATTAATAAAAAGAGCGAAATTGGATTAGGCAAGTAACTAAAAACGGTGAAATTAGTAAAAAAAAAAAAAAGGGTATAACCGACAAAACTGGTGAAATCGATTAAAAAAATGGGTTAAACATGTGAAAACTTGTTTAGATGGAAAAATTGTTTAGATGAGAATATCAAGGTCAATGAAGAAAAAAGTTGATGTAGTCCATTCGTTCAAATGTTAGTTTTAGAATTACAGTTACGTAGTTTTAGGTTAGAAATACTTAGTAATTATAGTTCGTTTTTTGTTTTCAAGTTTTGGTTTTGGGTATTTATGATAACAACTTTAAATTATTGGTAACAACATAGTAATAATTAAGTTGATTTAGTAAAAAAAAATTATGTAATGTGTCATTAAGACCATATTTTGATAAAAAATTATTATATGATTCAACTAACTTAGGAAATTAGTTAAGCACGTGTACATTTCTAGTTTATAGAAAAGGGTGGAATATTATCAATTAACGTAGAGTGCTAGACACTGCACATCACTATTTATCGAAGTTAATTATCCTACATTATGGACATCATAGATAAATTATTTAAATGCAAGGGGTGACAAATCAAAAAAAAAAAAAAACCTCAAATCCAAACGAATAGTAGTCGTCATAATCTAGATGCAACATAAGAGTATGTTATTGGCAGTCACTACCCTAGAGATACTAGAGGAGATTACACTTTGTCAGCTAGTGCAGAGCTTAAAATAAATAAATTAAATAAATCCACAATTTTTCTTTAATAATGTTTATACGTTGAGTCGTACATATTAGTGGGAGACGATAATAATGACAAAATCGACTAACAATAATTGTTACTTAAATTATTGAAAAGAACGTAGCACCTGTTTGGTTTGGTTATGTTGTTTATGAGTGCTTGATGTTGTGCACAAAGTTTTAATTGATAGTCACGTTGTAATTCAAATCTTTTAACTACAAAGTAATAAAAGCGTCATGTTTCTGTTATGCACGCATACGCTGTCAGTCTCTTTGTCATGATGACAATTGTTGTCATATCTATTAGAATTCACCACATGGCTTGGGCTAAGTCCACTTACATGGCTTGGCCTAACTCAACCTCAAAAGCTAGCTTGTAAGGTGAGGATTGCCCAAGACCTTATAAGGTGAACTTAACTATTGTTTTCAACCAATGTGGGACATTTAGTCTCAATACTCCCCCTTCACGTGTGGGCGGGCTGAATGTGTGGGTGAAACAAGCCCAACACGTGACATATTAAAGCCCAACCTTGCGGATTGCGACATGTGGGCCCCAACACATGAATAATGACTGTCCAGGACTTTGTTAACTGGACGAAGAATGACAACCCAGGCCTTTGTTATCTGGGGGAAATGTGTGGGTGAAGAATAATCCCATCATGCGAACAAGGAGGAGCCCATCACGGAAGGAGGTGGCCCACTTCAACCTGGGGCTCTGATACCATATTAGAATTCACCACATGGCTTGGGCTAAGTCCACTTACATGGCTTGGCCTAACTCAACCTCAAAAGCTAGCTTGTAAGGTGAGGATTGCCCAAGACCTTATAAGGTGAACTTAACTATTGTTTTCAACCAATGTGGGACATTTAGTCTCAATAATATCTAAATGCCTAATAATTTTCTCCCTAGCAAATGCCCTATGCGAGTCGACCTTGTCATGACATTAGCTTTCATAAAATTGTAGGATGCTATACTAATTGAGTTATAGTTAATAGCAATTTTACCTTATATCATTTTACAGCACAACAGTTCAAGCGTCACGTTTCAACATTACATATCCACACTATGAGCGTTCTTTGCCACGAGGACATGAGTCGATGACAATTTTTTATATAACATTGTCATCGACTCATGATCTACACTGGCCTCTTTAGCTGCAAAAGCTTCCGCCTCATAGAGTTTATGATTTGTTATAGATTTTCATGCATTTAAATATCTTGCTTAATTGTTTTATTTTCAGAATATGGAAGTGCATTTGGTTTTAGAATTAATTAATGAAGAAACCTATTTAAAGAACATATATAAAAGAGATGCGATTAATTCTTGGGATTCTTGTCCGGTTATGAGGTTGGAAGACGTTGGGAGAAAAAATTAATTATTAAGCAATATCATTTTTGTGGTTGTTACAAGGGTTTTTTTTTTTTTTAAGGTTATTTAGAAAAATCTGGTGGTTGAAATGAATTAGAAGAATCAAAAGAGAGAAAACTAAAGAGGCCAGTGTAGATCATGAGTCGATGACAATGTTATATAAAAAATTCTCTTCGTTTCAAATTTTATTTCTAATGTTTTGTGTCCTAAAACGAGGTTCAATTCTTCTTCTTCTTCTTTTATTTTTTTGCTAGAATGAAATTCTTTTCTTTGAAGCAAAGTAGTGTAATGATACTATTAATTAAACAAACACTTTCCTAACGTATATTTAAAATTATGCTTTACAAAAAAATGTGGGGACAAATTGTATAAAATTACATTGTACTTTTAAATATTCAACATAATGTTATCTCTGAAATTTCCACATCAGTTTCATCAATTATTTGAAAAGACATCAAAATGACAACTACTTATCAGTTTAATCAATTATTTGAAGTTTCACTAGTTACTCTGACTAGTGAAATTAATTAGTTTAATCAACATAGAGAAATTTCATACAAGTTTCGAATGACACATAAGTTGGTTCATTCATTTTACTCCTCAAAATAGGTAGAAAGGAATAATACTTCATCCGTTCCATTATTTTTACTTCATTAGTTATAGTATTTAGTCAAATTTTTTAATATTTTAAGTGATTAATTATGCTAAATTATTCACATTTATAGTGTATTAAATATTTTAAATATTAATATATATGGTGTCATCTGATATGTAGGATCTCAGACGCTACCAATTGTCCCAAAACCAATTGGTATTAGGAAATGCGCATACCCTTCCCTTATAGTGCATTCACACAAGCGCCCACGATATTCGATTGTAACTCCACCCGCACATTCAGTTTGGGTGCCACAGGACAATTGCTGTCACCTGCACACACAGTTTGAGTGCTCAACATGATATTATGAATTTATTAGTGAAATATATTAATTAAATTATTTATTATAATTTTATAAATTTGACTTGTCAACTGTGCCAGGAAATAAAGAAAAATGGGACGGAGTAAATATTAATGATCAAACATGGAAGAAGAAGAAAAGAAGAAGCAACTGCATGGTGGCCCATCTCATGTCAACTCAAATATCATCACTCCCACTGATATGATCTTCTTCACCTTCCTATTTCCCACTCCCTATTTCTATTTCTCATTTTTTCCATATTTAGCACTCTACCTCTCAAACCTAATTAAACCCCCCCTCCCAAAAAAAAATAAAAAAAAAAAATCAAATTCCATGTTAGCTGTAATTAATTAATTAATTAAATTTTAGCAATGAACAGAGGCAAAGAATTAGCTGAAGGGTCTTCTTCACCCGGCGGGTCCGATCCATCGGCTGGAGCCGTTACCCCAAGCCGGTACGAGTCTCAAAAACGGCGCGACTGGAACACGTTCGGACAGTTCCTAAAAAACCAACGGCCGCCGGTGGCACTGTCTCAGTGCAACAGCAACCACGTTTTGGAGTTTTTAAGGTACTTGGATCAGTTCGGGAAAACTAAGGTTCATCTCCAGGGTTGCATCTTTTATGGGCAGCCCGAGCCGCCTGCCCCTTGCACCTGCCCGCTGAGGCAAGCTTGGGGTAGCCTGGACGCGCTGATCGGACGGCTGAGAGCGGCTTATGAGGAGAACGGTGGATCGGCGGAGATGAATCCATTTGCTAGTGGTGGGATAAGGATTTATTTGAGGGAAGTGAAAGAGTGTCAATCTAAGGCGAGAGGGATTCCGTACAAGAAGAAAAAGAAGAAGACTAGTCATGATGAGTCTAATTCTTCTTCCAATATGCCATTTTCTTGAAATATTAATTGGTAAGTTTTTTTTACATTAAATTTCAATTGGGAATTTAAGAAAATTACCAAGATCTAGCTTGTTTATATGTGTTTGCATGTATGCATTTCCCGATTTATTTGTGTATAATTTGTTTGTGTAGGATTCATCTATTTTGTAAATGTGGTCTTTTTAAGTAGTACAAACCCAAAAAGTATTAATTTCCTTTATAAACCCTAGTTATTTGGATCGGGTTTCGAATTCAAGATCGGGATATTGGTTTGTTTGTTCGTTCGAACTTGATTGCCTATAAAATGGAGTAAAATCTTGATCAGAACAACTCCGACCAAGTCACTATGATGCTTAATTAAGTCACTATTTGTACTTAAAATCAAATGAAAATTCATGTGGATTTCAATTGAAAAGAGTAATTAGAACATAAATGTACCTCAAATATATATATATACCTAGACGTCGTTTTGGATGAATATCCCCAAATATTGTGCAACATAGGGCACGTTTCTTAGCCGTTTCCTTAGTTTATCTCCTTGAGTTAAGTAACTACATTATGGAGAATATGGAGAAGATATTTTGCATAATTGCTTGGTTGGGTGGTTCGTTATCAAGTAGCAACCTCATTCAGTCCTTAGTTTGACCTCATGTCGTGATCCAAGATTGTGGCTCGAAGTCGACCTCCCTACATTTTTTTTATTCAAGTTGGGACTTGTCTTTGGTGGCACCCAATTTTGGTTGTATTCGCTCATGCTAGAGTCCCATGGCCGGGTGATGTTTCTCACATCACCTAGCTAGAAACATAAAATATAGGGACGATGGTAAAATTGTCATTATTTACGTATGTTAAGTGACAATGATTCAAAATTACTAATTAAATTGTTATTCGTAAACATGTAATTGGTGACAATACTTGTAGAGAAGTTGTCATTATATGTTGACAATTAGTGAAATATTATAAGTGACAGTCAAAATATTGTAATTAAATTAGTCTTGTAACGACATTTATTATCATTAAATATTTGTCATGATGTTACCACCTAAAAAAAAAAACTTGTCATGTTACAAAATTTTAATGGAAACCGAAAGCCAAAAGGCCCAAAACTTTATCTATCAGGAAATGTAATTTCAAACCAAATTTGGAATTCTAACCTAGAAAATGATGAAACTTTTTCACTGACATCAGGTGGAATTCTAAGAAAGAAAAAGGTAAAAAGAAAATTAAAAAATAAAATCAACACAAATACAAATTTATCAGACTGTACGTAGTACGTACTGTATGTCAGCCTTCAATTTTTTTAAGCAACTTTTGGGATTCTGCCAGATCTTTTGCCCCCACATATTGGCATTTGAGTTAGCGATGAAAGGGCGCATTTTTGTGTATTGATCATATCAAATGGACAATTTTTTTTGCTTTACTTTTATATAATTTAATTAATTTAATGTATGATACTTCGTATTATATAGGAAGATAATAATGTTATGATGAGTAAACTTTTGGTCCGCATATTTCCTTTTTGTGGGGTTTTTCATCCAATCTTTTAATTAATGGAATCCCTCAGGTGTACGAGAAATAGGAAACTAATGCTTATTTAATTGCTTTGATTTTTTGACAATCATTTAAAGAGCACCAACTATAAATAATTACTACTAATTTAATTCTTAATTATTAGATTATCAATAAGATCTTTACGAGGGCATTCTGGACATTTGAATAACAAAGCTTAACTGTCCTTTGCATCTACCAGAATTTGAATAACAAAGCTTAACTGTCCTTTGCATCTTTATACTAGATTGCCTTTTGTCATGTTCAGATTTTGTGGGACATCACAATTATTTAATTTTGTACCAAATCTTGCAAAAGTTCTTGGGCTAATTAATTACCGATTTGTTTAATTTGTGGGGTAATTACCAATTTGTTTAATGTTATTGGTCTGCATAGAATTAATTCGAATATTTTTCATTATTTTCAGATTAACATGCATATGTGTGGACAAATGTAGTCATTTGATTTTATGTAAATAATCTTTATAAATTGGAACTATTTATTCCACCACGAAAGAACAATGTACTACTCATTCGTTAGGGTTTATTGGATGCGTAATGTGCTTGATTGAGTTACTTAATTTCTTGTTAATTGATCACTGCTAGTTCACAAAGATCATTAAGGTTCTGTATATGATTTATTTGAATAAGTTAATGTAGCGAACATTAACTATAAATTATGATAAATTTGTTTTTTTGGTATCACATGATATGCCACATTGCAACTTTGGTACGATTGGATACGAAAATGTAGATTTGATACCACAGTTTAAGTTTTCATTGCAATTTTCATAACGTTGCAATGAAAATTTAAAATATGGTATCGAATTTGCATTTTGTGTCCAGTGATATCGAAGTTGCAAGGTGGTCAATCCTATAGTTTATGTTGGAATTTATGTTTTGAGATATGAAACGCAACATTGTTGCATTCTTCATTCATACGCCAATTGTTTTAACACTTGTTGTGAAAATACTATAAGGCTAGGTTATTGAGTATTTTCTAACACCAATTGATTTTTGGGACAAGTGGTTGTGTATAAGGTCCTGCACAAACAAATCAGTGACCTTGTTTCTTACTAGAGTTATGAGCACCTATATAAAATTTAAATTTTAATGTAGATATATGAACTAATGGATCTAATTTTATTCTTGGATCCACTCATTATTAGTTATATATCTTGACTCTCCATTCTAGTAGATAACTTAAGTTCAAGTATTGTTATGCATTATTAATAAATCAATTATCTCAAAAAGTTTACAAAGTGGTAGTAGGGTTCATGAAAAATTAATTGAAAGCCCTTTGCAATTATGGAAATTCTTCATCATAATTATATTGATATATTTTCACTTTGTGACAGAAGCAAAGTGATAGTACAACGGAATCCATATGGAGCAAAGAAATTTTCTAGGTTGGTTAAATCAACGACCGAAAAGCTTCAACCCAAATAATCTTGTTGCTACTTTTCAGCTGTTTGGAAATTTGTAAAATTCTTAGAAGATTAATATATATATATATATGTTAGTCTTGCTGAATATTGTGTTAATTTTTGTATATTTTAATTTGTCTTTCAATTCATATGTTTGATATATTGCTTTCTGCGTTAGAATTATATTGAAAATTTGAAATGATATGTATACCTATATATAGAACTTGCATGAGTTCGTAAGTTTGAGGCTTGCATATGTAAATAAATTGTTTTTTAGTTCTTTGAGACTTGATCTTCAACACTTTTGATCTTGAAAGTACAGTTTTACACTTTTAGTCTCACCATCTGCGTTCGTCTAAAGTGAAATCAAAAGTACTGCAAAGTGAGCCAATATGGAACAGGGTCAAAGATGCAATTTTATAAATTACAGGACCAAATGTGTTGGATGTTCAGTCACGTGGAACTAAAAATATAATTTTGCCTTTGCGTTTGTGTATATGTATTGTTATTCGGTTTCTTCTAGGTATAGTTTCTTGAGGTGTTTTAACTTAATTCGAGTGACGAGTTACATTTGCTTTTGATGATTTTTGGTTAAGCTTTGAAATGAACATTATAGTAATCTTGATGAGTTAATAACAAATTAAGCCCAAGTTCAAATTTTCGTTAGGAGAGGTTTTCATATAATATGTTCGACGCACTATAAAATGAATCAAGTCTGGTCTAATATCTAAAAACCGGGAAACCAACAAAAATAAATCAAGTGCAATATTCACACTTTTTTTTGTTTTTGATAATTAGCAATATTCACACTTTGATATTGAAGAATAATTTAAGAAAAAACTATGGGTCCTAGTTACAAAATAATGAATTATTGTGTGCATAATTGCAATGACAGGAAAAATTGCAAAAAACTTTTTGTAAATAATAAGGATCATTTGGCGAAAAAAACCCTTGTAACCAAATTTATTTGGCAATTTTAATCATATTTTAGCTCCAAATTTTTAAAATTGCAAAAATCATGCATCATGTAACTTAAGGTTCGCTGGCAAAATTGCCAGCAAACTTTAGTTACATAAAATTTTTGCAATTTCCCCAAATACAAATATTTTTAATTGTATGGAATATGGATATGACCAAAGCTGAAGGTCCGACTAATACTTTCCCCTAAATGAAAGGATCATGCATGGAACATTTCATTTCATGAGATGCTACATAATATTTATTTTTTTGGTAAATGCTTTAGCATGCACAGTACACAGAGCAAGAATGTACATTCCGATTATCATGCATTAAATAAATGTATTCAAATTAAAAGACCTGGAAAATTCTTGTTTAGATAAGCTTAAATTGCAAAATTAATAATATATATAGATCTTAATTATAATAACCACAAATAATAAATAGTAGTTGTATCATACAATTACCTCTTAGAAGAACCTGATAGAGTCTTGCAATTTGCATGAATGTTGGTTTTCATGTTGTTGATCAAAACTCCATCACAATAATTAGGGCATATAATTAATAGAAGCTCCGCCATGAATTATAAGTGGACATAGTTGCATAAACTATATGGTTTTTCTTTATATTTCTCTTGATTAATTAATCTAACTAATTAAATTTTAAAAATCAACATTTCATTACACATAGATATGCTTAGAAAATACAAATACTTTTTTCATGAAGACTTTTGTTAATTGCTAACTACTTATAAAACATATTACGCCAATACCACATAAATGGTCATGACCATGTTAATCATTCATCGATCCTTGCTAAGATTCGTCCCAAACAATTTGGCTATATAAATGTGTAATATCTTTTAAGATTTGGATAGTACAAAAAGAAAAACTTGTTGGAAATATTTTGTGGGTTTTCAGTTAATTGCAAAGTAATTAATGAAATTGGTTTATGTTCTGGTTTATACAGATATGACTTATTTGACCAACATGTGATTGGTCTAGTAGAAGAGGATTAGTTACTATAAAGTAGTAAACTCATATTCGAATCCCTGTTGAGAGAGGTTCTCACCTAATGTATCTGACGCACCTCGAAAATGATTAAACCCTTGAAAAATCCAAAAAAGTTAGGACTTATTTGTGATAAATATGTATAGCCTTTTATCTCATAGCCCAATGTGGTTGACAGTCAATATTTGAATATAAAGAGAAAATGCAAAAAATATGTAGGGACCTAGTGTAAATATACAAAGTCCTCCTAATATATAATATTGCTCTCGAAATTTGTTCTGCAGTATGTACGTACGTAGTATGCTATAGATACTTTGCTTTCAAATTCTATATTTTTTTTATCATTATATTGATGAATTTATATATTATATGAAGAAAGTACAATAATTGATGCAAGGTCATACACAGGTCAAAAATGAATGAGAGCTAATTTTAAGCATGGATTGCCGACTTGGTTCTCAATTACAAAGGTTTATTTCCTTGGCATTTATACTCTATGAAATATAAAAAAAAAAAAAAATTGAGGATATATGATGTTAATATATTTCAAAGTTAGATTTATAACTTATATATAAATCATTTGTTTTAAATAATTATATAATTATTGACTATAATTGATCTCTTCTATCTAATTCTAATCGATAGTGTGTATTTATAATTTTCATACCTCAAGCTAGAGAGTCAGCAACAAAATATTCAAATGAAACAAAGTTTGGGCTCCACTGATGACATAAGCAGTGTTTCACCGGCAAAGTAGCTACGAAATACTAAAAATATCGATGAGCTACGCAATCATGGATCAAAATTTTGTTTCAAGTGTATGTCTCAATTAGTCAAACATTGAAAATTTTTCAAGACTGTTTCGGAAACACTAAGAAAAAATTATTAAAAAAAATGCTAAATTAAGAAAAATAAGAGAGTTCCAGGCAAATAAATAGTTTCGGAATTACAGTTTGTTTTTGTTTTCTTTAATTCAAAAATGAAACTTTTCGATGTTTTTGACGCAAAAGATGAAAATTTTGATCCATGTACGTAATCAATATTTCGTAGGTAAAGTCCAGTTTATGTCAACGTACTTGAACATCGAAGACATGGAAAAAGGGAATTTAATTTCTTCGTGTACACATCTTTTAACAAAATCAATAAACATCACTACAAAATCACTATCCATTTGTCACTCTCCCTAAAATTTTGGAAGATTGAATGCAATTAGAATTTTACTATATTTAGTAGTTGTAATTTAGATATAACATTCGTGACATTAACATTTCCATCAAAGTCAAATATTGCTACAAATATATTATATTGTGTTTATAACATTTCTCACTTTCAATATATGTTAATTTTATTACAATGTCAAAAAGATCATCCATCAAATTTTGGTAGGCCATAGGCCCATAACATCCCAGCAGTCCAGTTAATTTACCGGTTAAAATTATAAATAGAATGTAGGAGAATTCAAGGAAAATAAATAATGAAGTATTTGATGGGCTATAGGCCCATTATACGCTAGCAGTCCAGTTAAATTTTATGGATCCTACATGGACCGGATTCACAATAGATCGGGAAGAATTCTTAATGGATCTAATTAAAGTTAAGGCTGTTAATAAAATGTATTGGATCCAGTATGGATCTGGGATGGATTCAGCCGAAATTTAGTTCCCTGGCCCAAAAGAGAAACACTTAGGCGTTGGAGTAAAATCTTGTTAACAGAACCACGGTCTTCCTAATATTGTTAAAAGGCAAAATTGCAGAAAACGTCCCAAACTAATTAGTAATTTTAAATTTTCATCTCGTAATTTAATATTTTTTCGGAATATTGTCCCAAACTAATTACTAATTTTGATTTTTCATCCCAAACTATATCAAACCGTCGAATTTCGTCCCGTAATTTACTATTTTGCATGAATTTAGTCTCAATATTAAATTTCTAACTTAATGGAAATGACGGTTCAATCTTGAAATTAGTTGGGACGAATTCTGCAATATTGTATAATTATCCATGCTAAAATTTGCCACGTCATGACACATAAGCAACCATGTGGCAATTTAACCGACACATGGGCAATTTTCATCTCATAATTAACGGTGTGACGATATTCTAAAAAAATATTAAATTACGGGACAAAATTCGGTGAGGTGATATAATTTGAAACAAAAACCCAAAATCACTGATTAGTTTGAGACGTTTTCTGCAATTTTGCCTTTTTAAAATTTAAAAATATATAATTTGACAAAAATATCCTACACTATATATACTTAAAACTTATCTTGAACATGGTAAAAAAGAAGCAATTTACCTCTGTATTATTTTATATGAACCAATTTACCTCCTATATTATTTGAGCTAAAATCTGAATTCTTCACATTTCTCTCTATTTTATGTATATGTTCAAGCATAGAATAGACGAAACCTAGTCGACACCAGAACCAAAAGCTTAGCTATTTTTGAAAATTTTCAAAGAATTTTATGAAAAACCAGTTAAATATTTTACATAATCTTAGAATTATTTGTTAAAATGCCCACCTTTAAGATATGCTAGACGTGTCGGATATCGTCGGGCCATATCACACACCGTATTTTCATGGATAAAAATTTTCCATCTTTTTCCATCGAAAATATGAAAAAAATTCTGTTTTTTATGAAACTATTAAAATTTGCCTTGAGACTCTTATTTTCTTAATTTATTAATTTATTTTATAATTTTTCCTTAGTGTTTTCGAAACGTTTTAAAAAAGTCCCGAATTTTTTTCAATATGTATCTTACTGAAACCCAATCTCGAAACGAAATTTTGATTTAGGGGTATTCTTTTCTAGTTTTTTTTATATGCCACATTACATGTCCATTACACATCTTTTTATTTTATATTTTTTATATGCCACGTGTCATGTCCAATACACATCAGATGCTTGTCATGAGCGAACACTTGTTTAATAATGCAATTTTTTTTGGAATATTCTTGCATCACATGTTAAAACCATAGCTAGTAATTATGAAAAAGAAGTTATATAATAGAATACCACAAACTATTCAAAATTTCTTAAAGTAATTCCAAATAAAAATCTAGCCAACTCTCAATATCATTTGAAGTCCTTATAAGTAATTATATAATAGTCTTGTATATTCTAAAAAGCAACATGTCACACATCTATAGTTAGTGAGATGGTGACTACTATGAACCACCACAAAGTTTTTTTCACGTCATGATCTTAAAATTAAATGTTGTAAATTTCACCTTAGAATTACATTATTTTGATAATTTGACACTTGCATATTCTTTGGCAAAACATTGGGGAGATTTCGCTAAAGAATGTGCAATTCAAGGGTGTAAATTGCGAATTTTTTTATTTCAATGTGCAATGTGTAAAAATGATGTTTTCCCATGGTGCAAAATGTCAAGTACTTCTAAAATTGTCTCTTCTATTATTACCCCAAAAAAAAAAAAAATCCTATTAAATAACCACACATTTTGCCCAACCCCAAAAAATTAAAAAACCCATGAAGAATGTCTGCAATGTAATCACATATAACAAGTAAATATCTGATTGAGCATAGAATCAACATTTAATTACCAGAAAAATATATGTTCCTAATAATGAAGCCAACATAAAGAAACAACTTCACCATATACTCATCATCCAGAACAGAACTAGAGCAACAAAGTATCTAAGGTAGTAATAACAATAATAATAATAATAATATCTAAAGTAGCCACACCTGTATGTATATGCAGACCTAACTCAAATCTACTGCTACCATCAAGCTCCATTGGCCTCATCTACAAATAACTGTCTGTTACATTAACAACAAAACAATGTTAGATAATTGACTTAAAAAGAAAGCAGAAATAAACCGAGAATAATCTTTATATGAGAATCTTAACGCAGATAGACAGACTGCAAAAGAAATTAATCCACCAAAGAACTCAAAAAAAAACCGAAAATACAAACATGGAGAATAACCCTGTGTTATCTTCCCTTTTGTCTATGCGTCAACAAGAATGCTAGATTGACTTAAAGTTGTACTTTCAGAACTCGTTTGGTAGCAACTACACAATAGAGGTGAAAAATTAATGTGCACGTAGATAATATAGATTATAGGATTTGTTGGGTAACAGTGTCTAAACTGTAGAGCATAAATTAGTAAAACGAGGCAAAATTCACCACCTATATTTTTTATTGAGTTATGAAGATTATATTATGACTTGCTTATGGTCGACTCGTTTTATTCATCAACTCTACCAAACAAGAGATGAAGGTTCATAAAAGACCAAATCACACATAATATTTGCTACCAAATGAGTTCTTAATGTGACATTGATAAAGCATGAAACTAAGATGTACAATTGAAACATGATATCATTATTCATCATGAACATAGGTTTCCACATTGCAAGAAGAATAAGTAGCAATTTCAATGAGATGGCAAAATAAAAAACTACCAATTAACCATTGTAAACATGTTATATTTGAACTTATGGAGTAAGAAATATGTCTCAAAGTTAGTTCCTCTAAGACCAACAATGGAGTAAAAAGTATCCAACATAGAGTAAAAGGACTAAGAAAAGCTAATTATTTCAAACATATAGCACAAAATCATTTATTCAATTATCATAAAGTTGAAGTGGAATTTGAAAGCCAAAGGGATGGATCATTTTCCGAAACTCACTATTTTCGGAATTGCATTTAGAACGCTTAAGCTTCTCAATCTGGACTTGTGATTCCATAAAAACCTTCATCCTTTGTATCTCCAAATCCTTTGCAAACTGCATTCTCTGTTTCTCCAATTCCACCATCTGCATTTGCTTCGACTCCTCGACTTTCTGATATATTGTTCCTAGCCTCGATATCGCCTCCGCCAATCTCCGATAACCCTCCCCCACCCCCCTACCCTCCTCTTCCACCGCTCGTTTCCTCTTCTTACCCCCCACCGGAGGCACCAACTTCCTACCCCATCCACCAGGGTACATATCATCGTCGTCGTCGTCGTCATCATCTTCTTCCTCCGCCTCCATAGCTGCGGCAGCCGCAGCCATAACCGAGAAATTTCTCTCAGTCACACTAGCGGGTCCCGACCTTTTCGACCTGGGGCCCACCGGTACTGACCACGGAATCCTGGGTACGGGGGTTGGAAAGGACAAATCCTTTCTAATTAACTCGGATTTTCTCTGGTACGGCGGGGATGGTTCCGGCGAGGGTTCCGGTGAGGGTTCCGGTGATGGGGAGGGTCTGCGGCGGAGGTTTCTGGTGTGGCCGTTGGAGATGTTGTTGGATTTGGGGAGGGTGCCGCCGATGAGGGTTTCTAGGGTATGGAAGTGGGTCCACGTGGAGACGTATCGGCCGTTGGATTGGACGAGTTTGGACTTCTCGATCTTGTACTTCTTTTTAACGGTGTCGATTCGGTTTTTGCACTGGACGTCGGTGCGGCGGAGCTTGGGGGTGGTGGCGTGGAGGGCGTTGACGGCGTCGGCCACCGCTTGCCAGTGGTTCTGACGGAGGTTGCCGCGGTTGAGTTCGAGGTAATGGGATCCCCACGCGTCGATCAGAGTGCGTGTGGCGTCTTCGGACCAGCAGTCTTCGCGGGAGGGGAAAACGGGGGTGCGTGACGGCGGCGCCGCTGCCGGAGGGTGCGACGGAGGGTCGGGTTTTGCGGGAGGAGGGTGTTTGTCGTCATCGGAGTTGGTAGGGTGGTGGTGGTGGTGGGTTGGGGAGGGGGAGGGAGAGGTGGTGGAGGAGAGAGGAGGGGAGGGGGTGTGGTTAGAGGACATGTTTGCTGCTGCGGCGGCGGCGGCGGTGGGGATAATTTTTTTGGTATGAGAATTTGATTTTTGTGTGTGTGTGTGTGTGTTTTAGCTATGAGAATTGGAGGACCGATTCCGGTAAGTGGTAACCGAAGGGAAATAACTTGAGGGTGGGAGTGGGTTCGGAACTCAAATAAAAATTATTTAAAATTTAATTCGAATTTATTGATAAAAAATATTTACTTATTTGCCATTGTTGTATATTATACAGTATTTTAATTTTCAATTTTTTTATCATTTCATCATTTTATTATGTTCTATCTCAAATTTATAGTCGGCTTATTAAAATTCGTTATAGTAGTTTTTAGTAATTAAATTAAATTCAAAGACAATCAGAGTTCTGTTTATATAAAATAATTTATTTTTATTTTATATGGATTTTATTTATCTCTTTTTGGTTTTTGGGCAAGAGGGACTTGATGAGGTTTTGGAGGGAACTTCCAAAAGTGCTAAAGTTGTGAGTTGTGACTATATGCATATTAATTAGGTTGTTAAGAACCTACTTAGTAAAATTAAATAACGAAGATGAATTAATTTATTAAGTTAATTAATTTTGACATGTATTTAATTGGTTGCAGAGTAACAAAATTTTCAAATATTAGTAATCTCTCCAGGGTTGTACTTTTCATTGGATGAAATAGTTCCAATATAAACTTTGACGATTAATTTATGTTACAAGATTAGAAATTATGTATTCTTTATTAACTCGATCAGTATGTTATTTTTTTAGGATTATTTACTTTGATTCTTTTAAATTTTATCAATGACAGAAACATATCCACAATATTTCAGAAATAGTGATTAAAGAGTATTATTGTGAAAACAAGATTCCATTGTATTTCACTATATTAGATCAAATAATTATTATTATAATATAAAAAAGTGAACTGAAGGTTTGAAATGAACAACACTCAAATTTTAATATGAACGCAGGTTGATTGAAAGTGCATTGACAAATCTTGTTATTAATGACTCTTTTTTCTTTTTTTGTTTTGGGAGAAAGACTTTTTTTTTTTTTTTTTTTTCAGATATGTCATAATTCATGACTTCATTTCCTAAAAATAGATTTTTTTTTTTAAAAACTAATGATTTGACACGGTTTCTCAATCAAAATTTTTTGAGGATATAAATGTAAAGATATTTATAACTTTCAATTTTTAACTCTTACATAAATTATGTGCCAAAAGTAAAGAGTGAATGAATAATGGGATGGAAAGAGTAATAATATACATTAATAGTTAGAGGTTTGAAAATTCGAGATGTGATTTGCATTGATGTTTGAGGAAGAAAAGTATATTGTTAATGTCAAATCAATAAATTCATATAAGTATAAAAAAGTATGTAAAATTTGTAGAAAGTAGATAACATGTATTAAATCAATAACTTTATAAGCTCAAGTAGGTTCGACCTCGGCTGAAACTTGAGGTTTGGGACGAGACCTGCCCAAACTCATTCACAAGTTGGGTTTGGCCCAGTTTGGGTGAGTTCAGACTAGGCCAAACCATTACTCAAAAAACCCTAGGATTTCTATGGATATCTCAAGTCTAATCAACATGGAACCAAAATTAAATTATATTTAGTTTTATCTTGCTAAGTACAAATCAAGTCTCGACCATCTACTAAGACCTAGGAAAACCATATATCCATAAAAGTCATTAGCTTTATAGTTACCATCTATTTTTTTCCCCTCAAACACCAACATTTGAACTCTCAATTCCCGCCCCTAACCTAACATCTCTAAACTTTGTCACTAGTTATAAGACCAAATTTGCTAGTGCATGTCTAAAACTAAAATATATGGAAGTCACAGGGCCAAATGTGTTATACGTAGGACTAAAATTGAAATATGATGAAAGTTAAACAATTTAATGTATGTCTTTTGTTGTTATGGAATAGGAGAAGGACGATTTTTGCAATTTTGCCTTCATTTAAATGACATGGAATGGTCAAAGTAGTATGAGGTGGATATAAGTGAAAGTTTTCTGTAATCAATAAGGACATCCTAAATCACCTCTGCTGGATGCTTGACGGGAATTCATGTTATACATGGGATTTGATCAATACTCAAGGAAGATCATCAAGTTGTGTTGGAGGTAATCCCGATGATAACTCTTCAGCATCTAAGTCGGTACAAGTCGAGTTTAAGACAAAAATTATAAGTGTAACTAATGCATACCATTAGAAATAAATGTAGCGTTATTTATACCTAGGAATTTACTCTGGTTGACCCGTTCAGCTGAATTTTATCCAGGTCGATCAATGTAAAATGAACGCGGATCCTGAAGTGTTTAGTAGTTTTTTTCAATTATCAGGGCCTAAATGACCATTACAAGACCGCTTTTGATTTAGAGTGTTGATTACATGTCTCACTTGTCGATCAAACGACTTGAATTTTATATGATTAATTGGTTGTTAGGTAGGCCACATCGTAGGTGAACCCAAAAAGGCCAAATCAGGTGTCATTAATCAGCATACAAATACTAGAAAAATATTTAAGTAGAGCTTGAGATATGACATATCGAAAAATTTGAAAAACAAACAATGGGGTGTCAAAAGCTCAAAAATCTTTTATGGTGCTCGAGATTGAATCCCCCTCAATGTACTCGATCCATAAGATCAAGCCATGTCACATTGTCTTACATCTTGCGCCCTTTTAAGATTTTGACAGATCTTTTCAGGATTGAAAAATTAACGCAAGTGCAACATAATTGGTATGATATAAGATATATTGATGTATCATACTACTAATTTCATAATTATTTTTATGTTTTATATTTAGTCACCTTTGCATTTAGTTAATAATAATTATTTTTTAATTTCAAAGTCACAAAAAAAATTATTAGTTACATTTCATAATAAAATACTTTTAATACCTTTTTATACTATAACTTATGATAATATTCGGTTTGAAATATTCGTGGCTATATCCGCCCTGATAGGGGGGGGGGGGGGGGGGTTTAGGGACACTTTTTATGTAAAAGTGTCCCTAAAAGGGACCTAACATGACAGATGGTGACTACACAGGGGGTAGTCGAATATTCCGGGTTTGAGGATATACAATAAAGATGGTCGATAAATTATCAGTATTCTGAATTGAGTATAAAACAATAAGATTCTTTTCTAAATTAATGAGATTTTAAAATACCATAAAAATATTAATTAGCAATGGACAAATTTATCATTTTATTCAAAAACTAAGGTCGATATGCCTCCTCGACGAGAAAATAATAAAATGACTATCAAATTCACCAAAATCCAGGGAAAATCACGTGAATTATATTATAAACATAACTAAATTTATTGCATACAAAATATGAAATGTTTAGCATAGTACTATGGGTGAGAACTGAGATTGTCGTAACATAGACCTCTTCAGCTCCCTCACCCTCTACTACAAACTCCACAACCTCCCTAAAATCCACCAATCCTTCAGCTCATATTCCCTCATTGGCATAATCTCAAACAAGTTAAGCTGATGATGTGGCGCCGATGACCTAGATTGTCGTCGGTAATTCTAGACCAAACCAGATTTAGGTTAAAACTTTTCGATTCCCGCCCACAATGAATAGCTCCAGATTCTGTTTTCCAAATGCAGAGGACTAAATTTCCTCCAACGCTCGTACTCTTAATCTCTTGACCATGTCCCTTTCAAAAGGTTTCAAATCATACGAGATTAAGGCAGTTAACAAAGCTTGTCTCATCTTGTAGCGCGTATGTTTGACCCGAGGTATATTGGGTTTGTTAGAGCATTTTCGTGCGTTACACTCGGCTATCAAAGATACAATTGTGGCGACACCATTGAATACATACACACTGCAGCTTCTGGGCAAATATGGATTTGAGTAATTGGGAACGGTTGGTATCTGTTTGCTATTCGATTACACAAAATTTGATCAAAAGTTTTCTTTATGATTTCGAAAGTTGATGGAGCAACATTCTAAAACTGAAAAACTCGTACAATAGTTCATATTTCGAGCCGAAATACATGGTAAAAACCTCAACTATGTACAATGAACATATATGGTGCATGCATTAGTAAACTGCTAATCCACACATTCTAGCAAGCGAGTGAGTATTTCCTGACAATTTGGTCGTTCATCAGGTTCTGCCCAACAATCTGCAAACAAAATATTACGTGTTCAGTAGCATATACAAACTCTCTACGGCCTACCAGTCGAGCTTCAAAGTTAAATTTCTCCAGCCTTTTGATATTAATATATACCTGCAATCAATCTTCCCAGGGATCCTTCAGGTATCTCAAGTCGCGATCCCTCGTTTGCAACAGTATAAACAACCTTGATAGGGCATAGAATTAGGAAGATGAAATAAATACACAAATAGGAAATAGTTTATTTGTATGTTTAAACAAAGTAAAATGTAAGGACTAATAAAAATCTGAAGAATTAGTTGGAAGCAAAGATTAGGTGAGTATCAACCCGTCTCTTACTAATTGAGAGCATTGATAAATAAAGGGGGTCGACCCATAGAAAAGAGACAATCCGCCACTTTTAGTTTTTAGGCACTAACACAAATTAATAATCTCACATCCTGGAACCCTATGACTATATAATTTCCATGGCTCAACAACCAATCTAGCTGGTAATTTTGCTTCATTTTACTAATTCCCTGTTAATCTATATTCTAAACATTTCTATCAATCAAGTCCAAAATATACTTATCTTATTTGTAATGGCATAATTATAATTTACACGATCTTTATATAACTGCTACCAAACGAGTTTTTAAATCATAAACAGTACTATTACATCTTACCCTCTCAGGTGGTATCCCATCCCATGGTCTGTTTAGAGTGCGGAGCTCCCACATTATAACACCGAGGCTAAAAATGTCACATTTTTCGGTGAAGGGTTCGTTTCGAATAAGCTCAGGAGCCATCCACTCGGGTGTTCCAGCAGATGAAGAATCCTTTATTGGTACATCACTCACGATTCTTGAGAGCCCAAAGTCGCAGATCTTGACTGTCCAATGCTTGTTCACAAGGCAATTGGCGCTTTTAAGATCCCGGTGGATTATTTTCATCCGATGTAAGCACATCAACCCTCTTAATTGCAAAAATAGAAGAAAAGTGAGATCATAGTCATCAAATTACACCATGGTTTCTTTTTTATTCTGGTATGTTTACATTTTTATGTTTTTTGTACAGTTTTGCTGGTGGGGAAGAGGCTAAGAAGAGGTTAGCGAGGGACAGCACTAATCATTTAGGAGAGGAACTATAGAGGAAAATTTACTGCCTAACTCTAGAAAATTTCAAATTTTGTGGGCTCTAGTGTTTTATGATCATTGTACTAATTGGAGTTAATGTATTCAAATGTTCTCTTCTAGTCTCCAATTCTATAATGAAAGCCATATCAATACCAAGAGAATAAGTACAACTTGATTTAGGGAAAAAATCATCTGACCTAAATAAAATTTAATGTATAAAAAAGCTCTTGTTACCTGCATATGTCACATAGCATCTTGATTCTCCTCTGCCAGCTGAGTTTCTTCTTCTGACCACTTAAGTGGATCAAATGAAAAAGAGATCCCATTTCCATGTATTCTGTGATCATCGACAAGCGTGGAGGTTTTGTGCAAGCACCAAGAAACAATATAACTGCCCAAAAAAAAAAGGATCTGAATTGCTTTATCTGATCTCAAGGTTTACAATAAAAAGTTTCTACTATGGTTTCATAACAATGACTGAATACTTAATGACGACAGGTTTCACCAAAATGCTAATTTCCTCTTGTACCCATAAACCCACAGCTACACACTGTTTTAGCATAAAACATCTCATATTCTATTATCAAAGCCCATCTTTGAAATTTAACCTCATAAACTCCAAAATACTACAAGTGTATTTCTATGCAGTTTCTGTTACTTGTTAATGTATATGCTTCCTGAATTTCTAACTAAAATCGTTTTATATACTCTAGGTCTTATTCAACCTTAAATTTGGTCAGCTCAAATAATTAGTTATTATCTCTTTACAAATATTCAAAAAATGAACAAGATATGAAAGAACCACGGTACAAAAACATTCTTGCCCGCTTCCTAAAATAATTAAGGAACAATATCCACAATTCCACACTTTTTCATTAAACGATATCTTGAGCCACAGTATGTTCAAAGTTTAGATGCCCCACAAATGTGGAGGACTGAACTATTTAAATTTATTTATACAAAAAAATGAAATAACGTCATCCTTTAAAATGATCCATGTGCTAAAACTTCTTATAAGGTTCTTTCACAACTTAAATGGAGAGAATTCACCAAAATTAAATGGGGAGTTCAATCAAAACAGGTGAAGAAAAGTACCATTTGGGTGCCGAAGGCGACTGGAGTAAGAAAGGAACAGACAAAAATTTCGAAGTTAGAATGATGTACCTGAAGAAAATCAAACACAGTGTAAATACAACAATAATAATCACACCTGAGGATGGATATTTCGTTGCAAAAATCCTCCATGTTTTCAGCAGTGAGATCTTGCTCCAAAAAAACTTTGATAGCAACTTCGGTACCATTCCAGAAACCATGGAAAACCTCCCCAAAGAACCCTGAAATGTCCTTATAAGTGAAAAAGAAGAGATGACCATGTGGAAAATCAAAGTAATTATGCTAAACAGCTATTGAGCATCGAACATTACCAGAAAATAGGCCATGAAAAATGAAGATGATTTTCCAAATTCATTCCAGGATTACATATAAACTTATATCTTCCTTCTCCGAATTCAAAAGGAAAACTATACTTTGTGAGTAGAAGCTTTTGCTAAACAAATGTCTCAATTGTAAAATAGAACGCCTTTTTATACTTCTTTTTGTTCGTGCTTTTTTTGGTGAAAAGTACTGTGTTAGAACAGCAATAGATAAACCATAGTACTTTCAGTTTTTAACAAATTGGGGACAATGTATTTTCTAGTGTCTAACAAATAGGAACACCACATATATTTTCAGTTTTAGCAAATCAGTGGCCTACTTGGCCACATGGCCCCTTTGATTTTGTTCTTCATTTCTTATATAATCTTCAATTAGGTCAGCATTATTATCATAATCATCATTGGTAGTCATAGTAGTAGTTAGAAGGGACAGTGCTAACCTATCCCAACACGAGTGCCTACAGTTAACTCGGAGAAATCAATATTCCACTCTTTGAATGGTAGCAGAGGCTTCTTCTGGAACATAGGCAATTCCAGAACCCTGTTCCAAGTTGAGACCATTTCTTCATTTACCATGCGAGTCCCACTTCTCTCTGGAGTCTGACCCCCGATTTCATGAAGAGATGAAGGTAGTGACATAGCTTTCTGAGAGCTGTGTTGCCTCAGAGGAGTATACAAGGAAGACATTCCACCAGACATGTTGTCATGATCATCAAGCTGAGTATCAGTACCCTAAATAAAGTACAAGATAATTTTTAATCATGAAGAACCCAAGGTTTTCAAACATGGATTGTTAATGGAAGAAGTACAAAAACAAGATTTGCATAAGGTCAAAATCAAGATATTCTATCTGTTTCCTAAAAATAAAATAGATGGTGCCTTCCACAAGGGACCAGAATAAACATGTGCAGTAAACACTAGATTCAACAACTAAATGAAATTTCCAATTATGATTAACATTGTATATTAATTCTCAAGAATAAGGATATGCTTATACTTCACGATAGAATACAACAGGCTGTAAAATAAATTAGATTAACAAGCTTACTACACTTACCACTCCCGAAATTCAACAAAGCATAATCAACTAATCAAGTAGAATACTCACAAACCAATAACTTTATAAATATTGAAAGATGTTAGCACTCCGTCTTCAACCATTTTGTTATATTTTGTCTGCACAAGTAGGGTCTCGCGAGAATAATAAAACTTTTAATGATAAATACAAAGAGAAATCCATAGGAAGAAATAGACTGAAGCTGATAACTTCAATTTTATTGATGACTAACAACACAATTTCGAATATGCAGAAAACAATCCATCCGAAATAGGAAAAGATGCACTTTGTGTTACCAAAATGGAGAGAGAATATAGGGAATCAACTAAAGATATCAGACTATGGATGAACAAAGCAAAAGGATATTCATAAGCCTCTTTGCAAAAGAACTCTATAACAAACAAAAGAGCAAATTAATGCAAAAGAAGAATAATATATGAACAACACGCTATCACAGTTAATAAAACATACATCTTTTGATTGAGCATCGCTGTTTGAACCAAAAGACATCGAGCCACTTTCACCGTGTTCTCTTGAAAGACGATTCTGCTTCAGCGACTCATTCATAGCGCGCACAGCCCTAATATTATTCAGAACAAATTTAACAAGAGAGAAAGAAATATAGATGCATCATGGAGGCTAGATAATTAAGATCCTGTGATAACTAGACGCACTTATATGATCTGAGTACAAGCCGGCTTCTCACACACTTCAACTAACAATAGAGGAATATTGGGATGATAATTTATTTACGGAGCCAACTCATGCAGGTCTGTGCTTTCTTTCTAACACAAGCTTGGTCATTCTACCTTGCCAGCTTTAGATACAGTCAATGGAGTAATTATTGGTAGGCAAAAGAATCCCACCTCAAATGCAACAATATTTTATAGAAAGAAGCAGAGATCAAATAATGTTTGTGCAGTCATCAATCTGAGTTTTCCATGGTGGTGCATGAAAGATGAAGAAATGAACACACGGATAATAGGAAGAACCGAAGAATCTTATATAATTCTATTTTAACGAAGATTAAAATATAAGCCGATTAAGTGTATATAAGATGTATGAGATTCTTCAAGATTTTTTAGATGGAGAATATCAAGAGACGTGTAGCACGGCTGAAGGGTGCTACACTGTGTTCAAAGTCAAAACATGGTTGATTAATATTCTCTCAGTTTTCTTTTCTTTGTTAATATATAAACGGTATTTCTAAGCATGGCCAAATTCGAAGCACAGGTTTAGTTAGAGAAGTATCCTGCTGGATAGTACTTGTGAAGAATTACAGAAATGATCATTTTATCGAAACAGTGCAAGTTTTAATTGTCTGAAAGATAATATTAACCTTACGATGTCATCACCAATTTCTGGAGTCATGCTTATGCTTCTTCTTCTTGTTCTACGAGTGTCTGGCGTGTGTGCACCTTCTGACCTGCGGCAAATTGAATTTTGAAATTGAGATCAGACAAACATAATTTTGATTAATCTACGAATCATATTGAAGAATATGTTTGTAAAAAAGGATTGGCACAGAAAGAAGGAAACTCAAATAATATTCAAGATTAATCTTCCAGATAGTAATTTATGAATGTGTGTATTATGCATAATTGGAGTTAGGGTTAGTAATTATTTTATTTTCGGGAGCCTGGTTGACCAATAGACCTCAAGTGACATTCAAGCAAAGCCTTTCACAATACTCTAATTAAAGTTTGTGTGCCAGTGCGAATGTGTTTACGTACATATATACATAGATCATAGATGATATGATAATATAAATTAGTTTGATATTTTATACTTTGGAAAGGGTTCACGGAGTCATCTCAAATAGCATTTAAAAGGAATCTTCCACGCTATATTCGTCCATATGCATGATTTCTTATCAATTCTCAGATAAATCTGATGACGCCAAGGGTTTCAAATTATCAGCATATGAAATCACAGAGAGAGAGAGAGAAATGTTAAAGTTACCTTGATGTAGCAATATCATCAGAATAAACTCCGAAAGATTTGTTATCTCCACTAAGGATAGATCGACCATGTGCTCTAAGTGAAGGATGCTCTGGACTGGAAAATTTAGAACATGATATAAGTGCAAGAACAATTCCACCCTAAAGGCCATCCTCTATGCTGTAACTACTCAAATTAATACTGCAATTGTAGGAATTATGTAGCATCATAAGCAACAGAAAAAAGAGCTTTCACTAACTGTAGATAGACCAAGAGCCAGACCATGGAATTCACAATGTATTGTGTCGTTCTTTTATTCATATAGAAGAGAAGGAGGGTGAGAGAGAGGTAGAGGGAGAGGGATTATCACAGAAAGGAGTAACTTTGAACACTACTTTACCAAATCAGATGTATTGAAAGAATACCTACCATTCTGTGCTAAATTTGGGGATTAAATTTGTTCAGCATATACCCTAGCTAACAAGGTTGCCTATGTTTTATGAGATCTCTCAACTGATTGATATCTTTCATTAGTCCACGTAAATCTTACAGACACACCCAACTCACAATGAAAATTCAAGAGAGAGTAGGTCACACCATGTGATTCACCAGAGATGGCCTACATATAGGAAAGCGTGATTCTAACCAAGGACTTTGACAACACTTTTAGTTGGCTATTACATTCTATCAGGTTATAGCACAATACTTGTAGGATCTTATGAGCAGCTTCACACTTTGTTGAGACAAGAATTTCCACTCGCAGTCTCAAATTTACTCTAACTCATTCATGGCTAAAAACTTATGTCAAATTCCAGAAAAGTGTACGTCTCTGCAGTAGGAGAGTTACTTGCTAAATTACAAGGAAAGAAAGAGATGCTAATTAATTCACTCTCAAAAACTGAAAGTGTTGCAGAAACATCGCTTGAACAAAAATTGAAAGAAGATAATGGAATATATCTGGATTTTTTCGAGCTATAAATGATCTGAAGTTCAGAACAAAAGAATATAGATCTGATAAAAATCTGCTTGATATAAGTTGACATAAACTGGGGTCCGGTTTTCAAAAGACCTTGAATTTGCAGTTCTTTGTACGAAAATGGCCTTTCTCCTGCTCCTCCGCCAAAATGTAGCAGCAATATTTGGTTCACTGTGTGATAAGCTGAAAATAATCTTAATCAATAAAATTTCTCCTGAATCTTGAACCAAAAGATTAATGGGAACTCAGAATGTTTCTAGTTATATAACAAAGCATGTAGTGATAGGCTAAAACAATAATACTCCTATTAACCAATAAAAATAGTTTTGCCTGAATCTTGAAAGAAAAAATATAAATGGGAATTAAGAAAATTCATGATAAAACAAAATTTCTCATATGGAAACACAACCTCATTTGACTATCAATGGAATTTGACCTTAACATCATATTCCTTAAAGAAGGCCCAGCTGCACTCGAAGACGCTACAAGTCTACTCTGATACAGCAGGCTATCTTCTTTCCCAGTACTGGAGAGGTTTAAAATAATCAAGTTAAAAAATTTCTATCAAAATATCAATCAAACTGCTATCCTTTTCCTTCCCTGCAGACACCACCCCACAGAAGAATTGAAATTCATAATACTTCATTTGTTATTACAAAAGATGTCCCAACAGATATTTAGTATGTTAAGTCACTATAAAAATTTGTGGCCGCTAACCTTTCAAGTTCAACTCTTTCTGGAACCCCATAAAGAGGGCTGTTTGGTTCCATTGGTGAGTCACAAGAATCATTTTCTGCAGAATCACTTTCCCCAGCAGCAGACATGTGAGTCATAAAGATAGCCTTGGTTGATAGAGGTATCAGTTGCCCCGGAAACCGCATTAAATCAATAAGTAATTCTACAGAATTCAACACGACTAATACAGACATATGCTTGTTCGAGTCTACACACTCAGAAGCTCCTTCAGTAGGTAAACCCTGTTAAGACAAACCCATGTGAACAGAAAATGAGATAAAACAGAGTACATAAATTCAAGAGTATAACTTACTGAATTTTTATAGAAGTTTCCAGTCAAAATGGCAATAAGAAAGACTTGGATAATGGATAAACAAGATCACAATAGTTTTTAAAAAACATAAAAATTACCACCACTAGCGTGCTTTCAAGTCCTACAGCATCTGCAAGAACTTTGAATAGTATTGCTCGAGGTCTGCAGGAACCATGCATTATTTGCCCTAGCATTTGCATACCTCGATTTTCAGATAAATGTTCCTCCAGGGAAGCTTTCTTTGGACTTAGTTCTGAATTTGGCCGTTTGTAAAAATCAGAAACCTAATATTGAGGACAGACAATCAGACACACGGGATCGTGATTGCACAAAAAGACCTGATAAACATTAACATGATAAGAAGAAAAAAAAGAGTCAATTAAACATGGATTCGACTAGAAAAAAGAATCTTATATAGTTCTAATCATCTTTTCATAGATATCTTCGTAGAATGTGTTTCTGAAAATGAGTATATCAGGAGAATGACTTCATTTAAGAACTAATAACATGGCAGTATCTCAGGGTCATCATAGGTAGATTAAACTGAATAAGGAACAACAGGAACCTTCATGCACAAAACCTCTCAACCAATACTTTTCCATTACTTTTGAGGCAAAACTGTAAAAATAACTAAAACTGACACATTTTGAGTTCTCATAAAACTTTGTGCCTATAGACGGAGCAAGTAAATGGGTGGAGTTTATCATAATTCAAAACTAATGTTGAAATAAATAGAATATAGTAAAGATTTTGTCAAATTTTGTAACAGGAAGGCAAATGATATTTTAAATAAAGAAGACCAAATAATACTCACTAATCCAGCAATCTTTTTTATCATAGCAGCGGGATTCGTGTTCAGACCCTTGACCAGAGCTATAATTAACTGCTTTAGCCTAGTAAGCTTTTTATCTCTCACTGCATCTACAAGAATAACATCAGCTCTCAAACCCTCAAGCTCCAAAGCATGAAGCTCCTCCAGAGTAGGTAAATCTTCATAAAGTTCCTTCAGCCTTTTATCCTGACAGTGAAAATATTGTTAATAATTGCCTCTTAAAATAGGAAAATTGTACAAAGTAATGAGAGTAGTGTCAGAGCATCGGTAACTAGCTTATCAGGCAACACAATGTAAAAGTTGTAAGTGAAGCATCTGGCCCTACGTATAGCTGCAGTATGGAAGGACTTAAATAATCTGTTCCATGATTAGGACATGGAACACTGAGATTGTTAATCAATCTATAGTAAATGATTTATATTTCTTGCACTCTGATATGAAGAATGTCTTCTATAAAAGAGAAATTAGTCCAGGATTCCACTATGAAAACTGTTTACAGTCCTCCAACTCTACAAAATTGTTTGATATTACATGAGTAAAATGAATACAATTGACATTTCAAACATTAAATACAGATAGGAAAAAAACATGCAAAAACAGGAAAGTGATAATACACACTCTTCTCTTTAAACATAAACTCCATACTGTCCCTCTTTAGTGTTGATTGGAAACTCTTGGCATGTTTGGCATGTGCCTTTATATTAGCATCCTCTCATTGAGTTAATGGATAATACGACGGGTTGTCCCTTCCACCCACGGCATACTTGATTCAAAAGGTTCAAAGTCTAGTATTTTGCTGCTCAAGAAAACTCCATTAAGATTTTAAGTTTTCATATTTCGATGCAGAAATCCTTGAGCACGTAACTAGGATTGACATTTTTAAAACCAAGTTTCAGAAGGAAAAAATCTAGAAAAGGCTAAGATCTTTGGTGTAAGAGAAATAGAATAGAATTGTAGTCAAGTATTTATTAATTTAAGAATAACAGCACATCTTACCAAGCTGCACAAAGCAACTTGTTCCAACAAGCAGTAATTCTATTTACTCCACGGAATTTTAATTCGGCGACCTAATGCAATATGCAATGTCACTTGGAACTAACCAGAAATACCACTCCAAGAATACAGTTTACTACCAAGTTACATTATCTACATCATACCCACTGAGCACTTTGTGACTTTCATGCTTTTGTAGAATTTAGCTATAAGTCAAATCAGGTGCTTGGTTTTAGACCATTTTTTTCTTCTAAAGAAGGACCATGACATAATTACATGTCTATCTCATGTTTCAAACTACCTTCTAATACATAATAGCATTAAGACCTGAAATTCTCCTGTTAAAATAAGGGAACCAGAAATAGATTTCAACTAAAAAATTGTTTGGATATTTTAATATTTTAGAGAACTGGATGAGGCTGCTATTACTTTACACAAGTTAAAAGTGTCTATATGTTGCTAAAACAACACAAACTGATATACAAATTACGATGAATCAACATTTACTCATGCAGTATAAAATTCTCCCTTTCTTAAACAGGCTTTCTAAAACTGCATCATGCTTAGTCAATATGATGAATCAACTAGTAGCGCCGCTTATTATTTTTTCAAATTTAGAACCATAAAATTACAATTAAAAATAATATGCCATGAAAGTTATGAGAGCAGTCTAGGTGCTCACTGCTATGATAGAGTAGAAGCCATTTGGAATTCGTTCAGAAAGCATTCCTGTTCTCCATAGGATCTGGGATGCTCTTTTATATGACAGAGTCTCGTTGTCATTAAATTCTATTTTCCTCAAATTTTCATCCTTAGAGTCCAAGGATAAAGATTTAAGATTTTCAACGAAATCCGGAGGCCCCCATGCAGCACTATGAGACCTTCGCTCTGAAGATCCCGCATGATCTCGTGTATCCTCCATGTCAAATTATTGAAATGCAGTAACATTTCATTTCCATGTTTACCCCGTCGAAGCACTTCGTAGCTGCTCGGTATAGAAAACAAACCCTTTGATTTAGCCCCTCTCTTTCCAACTCCCCCAAGCTGGAGGCCATACGAACTGAAAATTTGGAAAGAGTTGAACTCACCATGAGTGTTTATGAAAGAATGAAATAGGAAATAGATTATTTTAAGGTACTAACACACCCCCACACCCCCCCCCCCCCCCCCCCCACACACACACACACAAATGAAATTTGATTTAAATTAATAAATGCATACTGGAACATACAATAACTCAAAACAAAGAAGAAAGAAAGAACCAATGAATGAAAAATATAAATCATAATACCATCTAAACTACTAAATAAAAAACCCAGCATTGGTAAATACAAACACAAGTATGGACTTATATATAGAATGCTTAGTGTTACTAATAGAGTTTAAGCAGGTGTGTTACTAACTAGAACAAATGAGGAGACTGCAATTCAGAAAGCAGGGGAGGCTGCGGTAAATCCTATCATGAATTTGGCCACTGATTAAGTCTGAAATTACTAGTTTACTACAAAGCTCTGTGATTATTTATGCTCCTGATCAGTCAATATGGCTCCAGATTACGTTGTCTTGTTACTATGAAGCAACATACCAATGCAAAATTTCATAAGCAGCCCAACTTTTGCATTGAAACCTAATTATGACTACAGGAATTTAAACCTTTAGGAAGTAATTTGATGGATTATGTCAAGGCCCCAAGAAAAAAAAAAATGAGGAAAGGCTGGCCAAAATATTAAAACCAAACATATTTGCATTGATTATGTAGTAATTTACATATTATTATCAATTGCCAGGTCGATGACACGCAGAAGAAATATTCCAAAAAGATCTAGTTTGCATTTTGAAACTTTTGGAAATACAAAAACTTTATCCAGCATAGACAAAAATATGATAGCTTCATAGAAAGTCTAAATATCCTGAAGAAACTATCTTTAGATGGGAAAAAACAAAAAGAGAGCTTGACAGAATATTTTCTGGAAATAAAGGCCCAGTACTACTTTACACCATCCAACAAAAAGGATGACATTTTCTCCATAAGATTATGGGAGATATTGTTCCTACATGAGAGAATTTTATCTGTACCAAGTCTACGCAGAGGATTGGGGTCGAACTCTATACTCCAATAAAGAGTACATGAAATCTCTCAAAGGTTTCAATCGTTTACAAGAGATAACACAAATTCTGAAATGCGTTGCTTTGGCATCATCTCCACATAGTCAACGTATTAAATGAATACTCTACACCTATTTATCTCTGAGTCTTTGCCCTGTAGATATGAATAAAGTGGCAGAACTTTAAGGTATTGTGCGATTAAAGCCCATAAGATCTTGAGAAACACTGGAATTTACACAACTTTTCCTCAATCAAAGCAATAATATTATCCATCTCCAAGAATAATCCGACTTGGATAAAAAATATTGCAATGTCCCTACCTCTAGTAACCAATGTGGGTAAATAAACTTATTTTACTCTTCATTGACCATGTTTAGGAATAAGATGAATTTCCTAATTTACATATGCTCTCCAAGAAACACACATCTAAGTTACTAACCGTCACCAACAATGTAGAGCTTTGCATCACCTAAAATGCAAAAGTACATAACAACACAACTATTTGACACATCCAATCAAAGATAGCATATACCTAGTTCATATTAGCATTTTGGATTACAGAAAAGTACCGATACACACAGTACCCACAGTAATCCAACAACTGCCACTGAAAAACTTTGGGTTATACCAAATAGTAAAAAAAAAATCAGCAAGTGATCAAAACCAAGGTGCACATTAGGTTGTTACATCAGCTTTGCCCTCACATTCATAATAAAATGGTTGATCATTTGATCCACAAAGGAAAAAAGAACTTGCAGGTGCAAAACTTCTGGTGCCACCCCTCGAAAATTTCAGTTTGTCACGGTCATAAAATTTAGTATGTAATCTCTTAACAGAAACGCACTTATACTGCCAATCACAGTCACAAAACATATTCAGGACAGTCTAACTTCGTAAAGTACACTTTTGGGCAAATAACTCTACCAGTAGCTATCAAGTAACTCTCCTAATTATACAATCGTATGCATAACCATCAAATTGAAAACACTTAAAAAAATCGAAATCGATTAAGAAAAGTAAATTGCAAATTCAAATTAATATAAGAAAGCACATGAGTTGTGATCGAATAATTTACCACCAGCAGATCTTAGCACGAGAAAATCAGGTCACATTTCAATCCAGCAACTCTCCAACAACAAATTTCGATTCTAATCGATAAAATATAATGAATGCAAAGTTAATCGGTATTACTAATTTGCCAAAATTTGAAATACAGAGAGAAAGTAGAGATGTAAACAAGGTGAGCACTGAGCAGTGATGATTTTATATACTGCGGAGTAGGAGGCGGGGGTTTTATTATATTTTTTTATTAAAATTTTATATTTAGTTACCAACATTTTTTGGATTTGGGTTTTCGGGTTTTTTAGGAGCAACTTTAAAATAGATCCGGTGAAAAAAGGGACGAGCTCGTTTATGTGAAAATGTGTACTGAGTAATTCAATTTTTTTTTATTTTTTTTATATATATATATATATATTTTTATATTCACTGCTTAATTCCATTCTTGTTCATATAAAAACATATACCATATTAAGGTATTATCCCGTATGAAAATAATTACAAAGTTTACTTTTTTCTATTTTGATAAAATATTGCACACGCGATTAAAATAAACGACCGACACAAATAACCTTTTTCATCTTCATTAATTGCATATTATCTTTATTTTTTCTTCATGAGATGTTAATTAATTGATATTTCACCTCAGTATTCAAGCTCAAATCAAATTGTATTTTAATTCGAAAAACTCAAATTCAATGTAATAACTACGAAACTAAACCGATTGAAATCAGGCCAACATTGATGTATATAGAACCTGAGGGTCTTCTTTGTTATTTCTCCCTTCTTTAGAGTGCATGAGTCACGTGAACTGAAGGCGTGAAGTGTGGGGTGAAATCTCCGACAGCCAGCTGGCAAAGCAGGGGTGGCTTCCCAATTTCCACAACTTCTTTTTTCTTATAATTAACGTTCACAAGTTCCAGTCATTGTGTAAGCTTTAAATTAAACTTCCTACTTCCTTTTTCCTTTTTCCTTTTTCCCTTTTCTTTTTCAATTGTTTTATATTGAGGAAATTGCACATACTCCCCTGAATTTACAATCAAGTTGCATTGTCCTCCCTTAACTTAAAATTTTACATTGTTCGTCCTGAACTTACATTAATGTTGCACTTTCTCCCTGAAACTCTTTTTCGATCACATTTTTTTGCCAAAGTTGGTCATGTGAGAGGCACATGCTAATTTTGTAGGGTATTTTTGTCACTAATAACTAAGGAAAGTGCAACACGAAAGTTCAGGGGGAAAGTGCAACAAGAGTGTAAATTCAGGAAGTAAGTGCAACTTAACTGTAAGTTCAGGGAGAGGGGGACACGATTTCCAAATTGAAAGTATTATTTTGCCTCCTTATTCATTCAAATGTCAATTATTACAATTACAAAATCTTTGATTTCATATTGCCAATTTTTTTTTTTTTTTACAAATTTTAACAACTTGAAACCTCATTTGAAGAATATAATGCAAAACCTGCAAGATGAACTTAAACACGAAAGTATAATATATGCTCGATTTGATACATATCTCCCACATTTTGTAATGTCTAACTAATTATGTTTGTATCTATTTAATATTTGTACTAATGTTTTTGCCATTTATGTACTATTATATATGTTATTACAATTATACAATTTTTTAAATTTCACGTTATTTGAATTATAATTGATTGCACAAATGTAAAAATTACATTTTGTTCCCCACAATCAAGTAATGACAAAATACAGAGAAATCAATTGTTAGCCGTTCTTTCTTCTACATGATTTTCAGGGGTAAGTGCAACTCGACTGTAAATTCAGGGAGGAGGGACATGATTTTCGATTTGAAAGATTATTTTGCCGCTTTATTCATTCAGATGTCAATTATTACAACTACAAAATCTACGACTACATATTGCCAAACTATTTTTTTTCTTCAAATTTTAAAAACTTGAAACCTCGTTTGAAAAATGTAATGCAAAACATAAAAGTATAATATATGCTCGATTTGTTATATATCTCCCACATTTTATAATGTCTAACTAATTATGTTTGTATCTATTTAATATTTGTTCTAATGTTTTTGCAATTTATGTACTATTATATATGTTATTACAATTATACAATTTTTTAAATTTCACGTTATTTGAACTTTGAATTATAATTGATTGCAAAAATTATATTTTGCCCCTATGAAATTAGATCAAAGTTACACTTCTTTTCCTTGAACCTACACATTTGTTGCACTTTCTCCATGAAACATTAGTGTTGCATCCCCCCCCCCTCGATTTTAAATGACGAAGAATATTCTACACATTGGCATGTGCCTATCATGTGATCTACTTTGACTAAAAAAGAGTTTTGGGGGAAAATCCAAACCTAATTTAATATCAGGCCAGGTGGACGCTGCAAAAAATAAAAAATTAAGTTTAGGGGGAAAGTGAAACTTCACTATAAGTTTAGGGAGGAATGTCGACTATATCATTCAGTCAAACAAAAATTTGTTGATTTATTCACCAAAGCATTATCGACTACATCATTCAGAAAAATCACAACGTGAGAATGCTTCAACTTGTAGACCTTGTGTCAACATCAAGGGAAGCGTGTTATCAATAATTAGTTGTACACTATACTCGTTTTTCCTTCGTCCAAGTTTTTGTCGCAATGTGTTTAATTTTCTTGGAAAAGTTTTAGCGAATCAATGTTACAAGTTTATCATCCTGTTATAAATGTGTACTCTTTTCCCTTGTTCAGTTTTTTTCCACCAGACCTTCTGTAAATGTTTTTAATAAGACATACTCCATAAACAATGACATCCAAGGAGGGTGTTATGAATTAAATTGATGAATGTCAATGGAAAGTATGTATCTAGCCATTTTTTAAAATACCATATGAATTTTCATATACTCCATGTATTGAACCCGAATGATATTGAAACTATTGGCATTTGAGCTGCACATCTAATCCTATAAATATATGATTTACTCCATCACATGTATGCGATAATATACAATCAATTATGAAATAAGAAGAAATTATTTCCATAATTTTACATTGTTTTTCACATTATTCTTCGCATACTATAATTGTTGTTCCTTTAAGCATAATTTCACACTAATTTGAAAACATTTTTTTTTCCCATTAGGTTTGACCTTTATCTGTCATAATTTCTTACATTTTGCTTTTGCAGGTGATGGGCATTTGTGGTATTGGGAATGTCAACTGATTGGGAAGTGATAGATCACATTCACAACGTTACGTTGAAATGGCATTACATAATCACACTGTAAGTTGACCATGTATCAACTTGTACTATATGACGTTGACCAAAGCATAAAATTAGTGTTTTTTGTTCTCACTTCCTTCACAACAAATCGGCAAAATATCATTTTTTGTCCTCTAAAGTGGTTGCATTTCAAAATTGACCATTTACTGGTTGCATTTCAAAATTGACCATTTACTGGGTATCTCGACAATAATTATTATTTATTGTGTCATCATCATCAATTTCAGTCCTTATTGCCGTAAAATTTTAATTATCGCCGAAAATCATCAATTTATGTCTTAATTGACCGGAAAATTAAATTTTTTTGATAAAAAATCACCATTTTATTTCTAATCTGACCGAAAAATTTAATTTAGCCAAAAGTATCATTTAATGAGTGACACTTAAAAATTAAGAATTTCATATTCTGACTCGATAATTTGCAAGATCAAGCCATGTGATAGGTCAAATATGACATAAATTGATTTTTTTGGCGATAATTAAAAAAATCGGTGATAAGGACTGAAATTGATGATGTTGACACAATAAATGACATATATTGTCGAGATACCACGATAAATGACCAATTTTAAAATGCAGCCACTTTAGAGGCCAAAAATGAAATTTTGCCCAACAAATCAGAGCAGTTCTGTTGACAATTCCTTTACTGTGTAAATGTTTAATTAGAGCATCCCCCATTGTTGTTACCATTTTTTTCATAAAATTATATATTTAGTTAATGGAGATAAGTTGATCTCCCACCCTTAGCACACCATTTTACTATTTTTCGTTAAAGAATGTAGTTTTTGACCTCCCATGATTTTTGTGAAATTTTACACCAAATTATAAAATAATAATATTTCACCATTTCATCATTTTTAGAGAATAGGATTTGGTTTGATCTCCCATGATATTTCACCAAATGTATCACCAAATAATAAATTTGATATTTACCATATTTTATTTCAATTTTCAACATAATATTATCAATTTTAAAGTGCTATTTACATTTACTAATCATTTTTAAATGTATTTAATTTTATAACTATATTAATTAAATTTTATGTTATAAATTATGAAAAATCATTGAAACAATTAACACAATTAACTCAAAATGTTATACATACAATAAAATAATAACATAAACAACATTTTCATAAACACTTGCATAATTAAACACCATTACAAACTGATAAAGAAAAATAATTACAAAACCAAATAATCTTAACTCAGTACAGAATATCTCATTCATCATCGTCACGATCATCTATTTGGTTCCGTTTAAAGGGTTTGTTGTCGTTTATTTCTTTTAATTATTAATGGTAATTAGTGTATTTATTTGATAAAAATCAATAAATTAATTAATAACAATACCTAAAAATATACAATTAACAATATTGTAAAGCATATTTATTTTTATTAACAATAATATTTTATTAATAATAATTAGTGTATTTATTTAATAAAAGCCGATAAATTAATTAAAATTTATAGTTAAACATATACATATTAATTAACAATAACTTAACTATAATAAACATGCCAATAAGTTGCTAATCATGCAATTATATGCTAATTAGTTAAATAGGGACAATTACATCAAATCCTATTTTTTTCCTATATTTGGTGAGAAATATAGGATTTGGTGTAAAAAATGGTGAAATAGTGGAATGGTGGGAGATGTAAATTCCTTCACCAAAAAATTTGGTGTAAAAATAGGATTTGGTGAAATGGTGAAACAGTGGTTGATCACCATGGGAGGCTAAAACTAAATCTCTATATTTTTTGGTGTTATAGTGATTTGGTGATTTCGGGTGGGACACTAAATTTGATGAAAAAATGAGATTTGGTGCACCATAGGAACTCATAATCAAATAATATTAGTATTTGATATTCCATGGTAATCATACATATTAAGCTTGAACAATTAATAGTTTATGGAATTCAAATTAAATTCGGCTTGTTGAAAAAGGCAAAAATTTAGACTTAATTCGTAACTTTGGGCTCTTAGCAAGAATAGTGAGTATTTTATCTATTTAAACCTCGAAACATTTATCATACTTTATAATCACATTTAATTTTTAGATTTTGGGCTAATCAAATTTGATCATTTTATCTTCTCTCTTTTCAGTCACAAAACAACTAGAATTATTCCTCCATGTAACATTGTTGATCCTATATGTCTTTTGTTCAAAGAAGAATTCAATTTAGGACATTTTTAGTCTGCTCCAGCGCCGGAAGATTAATTTGTATGACCACATGTGTAATCCATGACCATAATTTTATTTTTATTTTTATCTTGTGAGCTTTTTTTAGTGAAATCATAATATCGATTGATTATATTAATAACGGACACACGGTCAATTTCAATGAATAATAACTGAGAAAGTAGTATGGAATTTGACAATCACCCACAAATCAGGGTATTTGGCTTGTTACAAGCAGTGTTCTATATTTCTTTTGGGAATTTTTTTTTTTTTTTTAACCATATAATAGATCACCTTGCAACTTTGGTACAATTGTATACGAAAATACAAATTTGATACTACAATTTAAGTTTTCGTTGCAACTTTCATATCAAGTCCAATTTTTATCTGGAGTTAATGACAATTTACCCTCTATGATATTCATAATGTTCAATTTACCTCTCTGTGATTTGAAAAAGAACATTTTATCCCCTGTAATTTTATAAAGTTTCCCACCGCCTCCCTGATATTTTTATGTTGCACTTTGCCCCCTGTGTTATGATAATATGGCAGTTTACCTCCATGTGTTATGATAAATGTGGTAATTTACCCCCTATGTTATGATATATGTGGCAATTTACCCCCTATGTTACAAAACACTTTTCATGCCCACTCTCAATTTCGAAAAACGAGTTACACTCTCTGTCTGAAAGGGGTAAATTGATTCTTTAAATTTTTTATTGCGTTAAACTTCCTTTTACTTTCAAAAATCCTGCAAAAAACACCCAATTTGTAAAAAATAGGTTGTTTTGAATCAACAGGGCCGGCCCTGAGCGTAAGCCGCACATGCGGTCGCTTAGGGCCACCGATGTGCGAGGGGCCTCTGGAAAAAAAAAATTGGAGAAAGATAAAATTTGCTTATATATGTGTGTATGTGAATATAATACAAAAGGAACTTGTGGCCAAGTGGTAAGGTATTTAGTTAGCACACTAATGTTCAGAGTTCGATTCTCAAAGCACTCTTTATGTTCATTATATCATTTTATGACTTTTATCACTATTAAATTGTCTTTTAACATTTTTCTATGACATAATATCAATTAAATTGTCTTTTTAGTAACATTTAAGAGCTTCAATTTCTTTTAGGTATAAATTGTCTTTTAACATTTTTATATGACATAAACACCAGTTAAATTGTCTTTTAACATTTAGAGCTGCAATTTATTTTAGGCATTATATAGTCAAACACATGATTTAAGTGGAATGACTATAACTATTGACAAATTTGAGTTATTATTATTATTATAAATCTCATATGCATTACAATATAAGTATAATATGTGGGTCATATACAATTTACAATTTTCAAGCTTCAAGTTCTTTATCCTATGTAACATTTGACGTTTTTATTTCTTGTTTCAGCAACACTTATTTACTTTTATGCAACTGTATTGTGTCTTAAACTTTTTGGTATCGAGTATTTAAGAAGATGTACTCTTAAAAAAATTTGGTAGTATATTTTATTTAACCCTTTGTTGGATAAATTTATAGTATTAATTTATCTTGATTTAATAATTGTCATTTTATCAAAACATCGAAAAGAATATCGTGTTTGCTACCCAAATTTTTTTGGGTCCCCCCAAATAAAATGCTATAGCTCACTGATAATATTTATGTAGGTATGAATATGGTAGCACATAAACATGAGTTGTTTGTTGGTAATATACATTATCATTGGCATGATATATAGGGTTCGATCCTTAGAATCCACCGAAACTTTTTTTTAAGTTTAATACGTTGCTTTACTAAAATTGTATTAATTATTAATACATAAAAATTTGAGGGCCACAATGTTTAAATTGGCTTAGGGCCACCGAAAACTCAGGGCCGGCCCTGTGAATCAACATATTTCAAGAAACCATTTTTAAAATACTTCAAGTTGGTCCCTACAACTTCACGTGATATATTTTTAAAATTAATTTTTGCAATATACCGATCCAAAACGACCTATTTTTTTTATAAATTGGGTGTTTTTTACAGGATTTTTGAAAGTACAAGGAAGTTTGGCACAATAAAAATTTTCCAGGGTAGTTTCTTGCAGGTTTAACATAACATAAATTAATGATTTTGACTTGGACGTGACTTTGGGATTTGCACGTGATTTGCACGTGACTTTGGGAGGGACCAAAGTGATATAAAGAGTTTTTATGGGGGACCAAAGTGATACAAATAGTTTTTATGGGGGACCAAAGTGACACATTGGTTCCCGCTAAAAAATAACCTTAACAGTGATTTCCTTAAAATACCCCTCCCTTTAGTCACGTGCAAATCACGTGACGCAAGAGCCACCATAGAACCACCTGAAAAGGACTACAATGAAACAAATAATTGATAGTGAGGACTCTAATGTTAAGAAAAATTTAAGGAGGACCAAACTGTAAAAAAAATTACTTAAAGAGGATAAAAATGATATTTATCCTAAATTTGAATAAGTTTGTGATGTACAATTCCAAATTAGAGAGTTAACTTATCTGAAGTACCCGAATGACTCCACTGATTCTAAGAACCATTTCTATATGTGAGGAAAAGTCACGATATTCTCTTGTGTTTTGCGAAATATGTACGGAATTCCCTTTTCATTGCACCAAACCCCCTTATACTTTTAGAAATCCTGCATAAAACACTCAAAATGTTCCCCGCCGTCCATTTTTTAATGTGCGATTTTTGTTATTTTTGCCTAATTTTTCATGTCTAAATGACAACAATTCCCTTTATTCATTACACACCCTTAATAATAAAATTTTCAAAACCCCCTTGTACTTTTTAAACCTTGCACATAATACCATATTAACTTTGAAAGTTTACACAAAACTCCCTTTTACTTTTGAACGTTTGCACAAAACTCCCTTGAATTTTTCACTAATATATCCAGAAGTAATTTAGGTAAATCAATAAAAAATTAACGGTGCTAGTGACAAACAGAGTAAGAGAAGAGTGTACTGGATTTCTGAAAGTATAAGGAGGTTTGATGCAATAAAAATTTCACAGAAATACTTCGTGATGTTTCGCATAACACAGGGGAATACCGTGCATTTTCCCCTCTATATGTCCAATTGGAATATTCCAAATATAAATCCAGGCTTCTATCCACCTATTTATCATTTGTCCGCATTTGTATACTCAGTTTTCCTTATGCAACTTGCTTGCAGACAGTTTTCCTTTGAACTTTTCTGTCTTCTAATATGAGATTTTTGGAAAAAAAATGTGTGTTTCGTTTTCAGTTGATTAATTATATGATGACTATTAATTAAGATTTCCACACTTTGAAAATTGAAGGAGGGTAGAACCAAAATAGAATCAAGAAATTGAGATAGATAAAATCTATTAGAACATATTGAACGGTTAGTAGCCACAAGGTATTATACTATTATTGGTCAAGTCAATTTACCCCCCATTTGCACGGCGTTTATTGATTAAATAAATGAGTCAACCTAAAGTCTTTTTATTTGTGTGTTTCTAAGTGCATCGCCAATCAAATTCAAGTAATAACAAAAACAAAGAAATTGTTTGTCCCTAACATAAAATTCAATATTTCTCTTTCTTCAACCTAAACTCTTTCTCTCTCACTGAAAAATCAATAGAAAATGGGAAAACAAGCAACCATGATTCTTATTTACTTCTACCTGTTGAAAATCTGCACTGCTGCATCTCCTCTCAATAACTCGACTGATGAGCATTCGCTTATAGTCATCAAATCCCACCATAAAAAAATAGTTTAACCAACAAAAACAGGGTGAAACTGGTTCAAACCGAAAAAAATCAAAAGAAACCGACAACTTAAAATTGGAAAACAATGAAAATAGGTTATAATAGATAACAAAAAAAACCTGGGTAAATCAGTAACAATATATATTAAACCGATAAAAATGAATGAAATTGGCAAAAAGACGGGCTAAGCTGGATGAAAACATAATAAACAAATGAATTAAATAGGTGAAAAATGGCTTAGGTAGGTAAATAAATTCATTTAAAAAAATAGGAGACATAAGTCGAAGTCTATTTTAAAATGGACTCAAATCGATATGATCAAGAATTAGAATTTCATTAATTTTGTTATCAAACAATTTAAAAGATTTGAGCTAGAAATTTCAAATCAATCCGGTCCAAATCTATCCATCCATAAGAACCTTAATATATACATCAACGTAATTGTCTTTACTAATTGTATCATACTTCGTGTCACATTCATTTTACAAATTCGTGATGATAAAAACTTATCGTGTTTGACAAATACAAATGATATTAATTGTTGTATTGAAAATTTTAATGATTTATTTAATAATTTTATATTGGTTAAATAAGAAATTTAAAGACGTACAATTATATGTAGCCCTTAAAATATATAAATAGAGCTCTTAAAATGAAAACTACTTATGATCTTATTTTAGAATAAAATTTACATGATCTCAAAACTAAATCAATAATCATTTTATATTTGATTACAAATTAAAAACCATCATTAATTCTTTAATAAAAGGATAAATACCACTTTTGGTCCCTCTTATCATTAACTTTTTACAGAGTGGTCCCTCTTATGTTTTTTCTCGCTTTAATCCCAACTATGAATTATTTATTTCACTTTAGTCCCCACTATGAATTATGTGTTTCACTTTAGTCCTTATCAGGTGGTTCCGATAACACGTGACATGCATATGCATATTTTTTAGGGCATTTTTGTCCGTTCACTATCAAGACTATTTGAGATATTGTTTAATTGGTGAGCAATTTTTGGAGAAAATTTTAGTTTGGAACGAAATGAACGATTAAGTGGAATGAAAGCCTAGTTTGGAAGAGATTAAATATTTAAATTTTTTTTTAAATTAGAAAGGCGAAAATATCCATGTTAGTTTACTTGAAATGACGAAATTGCCCTCATGTGCATATCACATGTTACCGGAACCGCCTTGGACCACCTGAAAGGGACTAAACTGAAACAAATAATTCATAGTAGGGATTAAAGTGGGAAAAAAACATAAGAGGGACCACTCTGTAAAAAGTTAATGATAAGAGGGACCAAAAGTGGTGTTTACCCTTAATAAAATAATAATTATAATGAAAAATAAATTTTATAAAAATACATTGAATATTAATCATTAATTTGTGTTATTTTATGTTATAATAAAGTTAATTTTACTTTAATTTATAAAAGAGTATCTATGAGATTAGTTAGACATGCATATCGTACACTTTTCTAACAAGTCAAAAGCAGCTAAGTTAACAAAAATTAATAATATCCCGACATGGCAAAGAAATCAGACTCCTTCAATTAACAGAAATCACACCAATGCATTTCACTAACGGCAACAATATGCTGACATGGCAAAAAAAAATATCGATCCTAAAAATAGGAAATTTGCAACCACATGACAAGTTCCAATTAAAAAAAATACTACATGGTGTTTTCCACAATCTAAAATCTAATGGAACATGGGAAAATAAATAAATAAAAAGATTTATTATATTGCTTTAGTTTTGAGATCTTAATACCAATTCTACTTGCTCATTCCATATTAATTACTCTATCCATTCCACAATACATATTTTTTTAGAGAGAATTTTTTGTTCCACAATACATGTCACTTTAGGAATTCAAGATCTTATATATATATATATAGGAGAATGGTCTTTGACCAATTTGGACTGAAATTCTTTTTTCTGGTAATTTTGAATTTTTTTTATCAACAAAATATTTGATTGGTCAATGTTATGAATGCATGCTACATAAATTGGCTTCAATCAAGGACTTGGTTAGTAAAAGTTTTTCTATATTTTGACGTTTCAAATCCATTGGCCGTTTTATGGAAGTAACAAAATTTTCATTGCCCAATAAAAGCATATATTTTAATCAACTCAAAAGTTGACTTTCAAAATGTAAAAAAATGGTAAAAAGGTATGTTTACCTAAAATTAAATGGTAAAAAAAAAAACCTAAAATTAAGGAAACTAATTTAGAGGCAACAATTATGGAAGACAGGGATTTTATAAGATGAAATATTTAAAAAATTAATTAAAGAACTGATGATTACCATAAATGATAATTATCCTAGAAAAACGTAAAATGGAAAACAATCAACTATAATTATAATTTATGAATAATGAAATCGGCATTTAAGAAAAAAGAACAAAAACCTTTGGCACCCTTTAAGTTGATGTGCTAAATTTTTGCCCTCTTTAAGTTAACATTTCAAACTTGAAAAGAATGAGCTAATTTAGCATTAATTCAAGCTTTTGAAAGATTTTAAATATCCTTCCCTTCGTAGCTACTTATATATACAAGAATTTTTCCTTTTTTTAAAAGAACAGAGAATTTGAAGGTATGTTCTTAATTTTATAATTTCAAGCTTTATTCTCCTTCCTTTCATTTTATTCGTAGTTCTTGCAATTTTATCCGATGTACATATAAATTAGTATATTCGAACATATATACTCAACTTCTATTTGAATCAATATATACACACTTGGCTTGATATAATTAAATAAAATGTTCTATATCGTAATTGTTGATTTTTTACTGCATTTCAGCTTATTCGATATGACAATTTATGGTCCAAGGCGTCAAATCCTACAACCTTCAGATGTATTCAACTACAACATACAACTTTTGTAGATTGCAATAATGAGGTCACTTTGTTTACATTTTTTAACATTGTAGATTACTTTAAATTGATAATTTTTGTGATTCAATTTGTTTTGATTGCTTTGTTAATGATTTTTTTTGGATTTCTATGGTGTGGGTTATAGATCGTCGAACAAATAATTTGATCGCGTGTTATGCTTTTCACTAAATATTTAGGCCATATCAATAATCTCCTACTTATTAATTGTCAATTATTATGATGTATATATAAACGTTCTTTATTTTTATTGAATATATTTGTTGATTTTCTCTTTGAGATCAACATGTTTTTTCTTCCATATTTTATGTAAGCAAACCCCACTTCGAATCCCAGTCCTTGCTGAAGTGGTACATATTGTTTGAAGAGTAAGAGAAAAATGATAATCACAATAAACACGAAGAATAAGGTGATCATCTCAATGTTATAATTTTATACAAGTTGGATACTTTTTTAAAAAATAAACAAATATCACAATTAAATTAAATAGAGACAATCAAGTGAATTTTCAAGGATTTGACAACCATTCTATTCCTATTGGGATATTATTTTATTAAAGATTAGAGTAAAATGTGGGTAATTTATTTTCTAATTGTTTATATTAAGAAGAAGCTTTTGTCTACTACATTAAACTTAGATTGTAATTCAGTTGAAAGAGGATAAGCGGAGTAATTTGGTAAAAACCATATTGTAAGTTTGGTATAGAGATTTGGTGAATTATTATTGAAGTTAGACTTTTGCAACTTCATTGCAAATTAATCAATATATTTTTGAATAGTTTTTTGTTATACGAGACTATATAATTATACTGTTAATATAGTTTCTCTTAAAATTAGTTGTATACCGTGTTGGGTATAAACTTCTTTATAGTGATAGGAATATGATCTTAAGCATGTAGCTTATCAAAAAAAAAAAAAAATATCTTAAGTATGTACAAATACGTTGTATGTCTCAGTCACTTTAGCTTCACTTTTCAAAAGAATTTAAGAATAAAATATCATGATATGGCTTCTTACCACTTTGGTAGACATCAGGAAGTTGTTGTTCACATTGAAGAATCAATGCTTTATCTATGGGTGATTTTTTGTAGTGTAAGATGATCAATTTTTAAGAAAAAAATTGATAGTAGTATTTTTTTTTTTACTTTTGGAATGTAAAGATGAAAGCATGAACTAATCAGATTGTTTATAACTTTAAGAAAGTTTACCCCGTCACTTTAGGGATTTCTTTAAATCTCGACAGAGAATAGGTTACAACCATGAAATTTATAGGAAGCTACCGATCACCATCTAGAAAGAAGGGTATGGAATGATAATGATTTATTGGGTCTAAGAAAGAATTAAGTGTTCTGAATATTTTTTTCAATTTTTTTTAATTTTGTGATTTATCGACAAAGTTTTAAAAATTTAGTTGATTAACTTGATTGGGGTTATGTTTGATTAATATAAGGGGATCAAATTAAAGAAACGGCTACATGTCCTAAATACTACTACGTATAAAAATAATATGTTAAAGGCCAAATGCATTTTTCGCATTGTAAATTTTATTATACATATTTCTTATTTTATGATTCTAATTTTTTTTTTTTAAATTGGTAATATTTCTGAATTTTCATTAATTTTGATCATATTGAAACATTAAGAATGTTTTTAATAAGATATATCCAAGTTTATTGTTATAAAAAGATAAAATTATTTGTAATTATTTATTATATATGGGTTTGTGCATAGCACGGGAATAAGCTAGTAAACTTAAATGCTATTTTGACATTTGTACCATTCTTCATTAAAAAGAGAGAGAAGAAAGATGTATGACAAAGAGAGAGATGGATTATGGGGAGTTACAAAAAAATTAATTGCTTCTCAAGGGTGATTTTGTCCAACTACACTCTTATTTTTCTAAAATTTAGGGTATTAATTAATTCCTTAATTCTTGTGAAAAAACCTTAAACGACATGTAATGTGGGATGGAGGGAGTAATATCTAAGCATGGAAGTTTATTATATTTTCTTAGGCCATCTCCAGCCGATCCGGGGAGGCAAGCAATAGCCCCCCCGTCGGCTGGAGATGGATCTCCCCCCGGAGGGCAAGCAGGCATCCGGGGGGAGATGCCTGCCTGCGGGCAGGCAGGCAGGCATTGGTTGCATGCCTGCCTGCCGGCTCATGGACGCGCTGCCTTTTCTATTTTTTTTTTTTTGCAATTTGGTCAGCTGCTAATACGAGAGGAAGAAGGAGAAGAAGAAAAAGGAAAAGGAGAAGGAGAAGGAAAAGGAAAAGGAAAAGCATGAAATATTTCTAGAACATAAATGTATTTAATGTTTGGCAATTTAAATAATGCTTTAATTATTTGAAAAAAAAACTCCTATGAAATACAAATTTAGTACCATAGTATAGGTTTTCAATACATTAAAATGTCATTCAATACTAAATTGCAAATTTGGTAAAATTTGGTATCATAGGATAGATTTTCATTGCAACTTTGGTGCCAAACCCAATTTTTCTCCAAAGTTAATGATAATTTACCCCCTATGAAATGCATAATGTTCAATTTACCCCCTTGTGATTTAAAAAATAGCATTTTATCCCCTAAAATTTTGTAAAAGTTTCGCATCGCCTCCCTGATATTTTTATAGGCTGTACTTTATCATTAAGAGGGGGTAAATTGATTTTTTTCCAAATTATAGAGGGGTAAATTGAATATTATACATTTCATAGGGGGTATTATTATTATTATTATTATTATTATTATTATTATTATTATTATTATTATTATTATTGTTGTTGTTGTTAAGTGAGAGTGGGGAAAGTTTGAGATTGAAATAAATGTTTTGAATTGTTGGTTCGGTTGGAGATGACTGACTTGGCAAGACAGGCAGGCAGGCAAACAGGCAGGCATAAGGGGGCTATTGCCTGCTTCGGCTGGAGATGGCCTTAGAAAGGACCAACATTTATGTGACCTCTCTGTTTACCCAATCTTATGTCATTTTGTAATTTTGATGGATATAATGTCAATTTACTCGGTGTGAAATCCATAGTTTCAATTTACCCCTCGTAATTTGAAAGAGAGTACTTTACCCCCTGTGAAAATTTTGGAAGAGCAATTACCTAATTACCTCCTTCAGCTGTAAATTGTAACTCACTCATCGAATTTGAGAGTAGGCACCAAGAGTTTTTTTGTAACACGGGGTAAATTTCCACGTTTATCATAACACAAAGGATAAAGTGTCACATTTATCATAACACAAGGGATAAAGCGTCACATACAAGAGGGGTATTTTTGTCAGTTAGTAAATTTTTTAAGTTTTAAAATGTCAGGGATGGGGTGTGAAACTTTTATAAATTTACAAGGGGTAAAGTGCTATTTTTCAAAATTACAAGGAGATAAATTGAACATTATGTAAATTACAAGGGATAAATTGCCATTAACTCATGTTTGATGTTATCGATTAGACGATTCTTGTATTATGAAATTAAGCTTGATAAAACACACATGAAGAGCTTGATGATATGAAGACGCAATATTCAACAATGGCAGTTATAACTACCATCAAAGAGAGAAAATAATCTCAGGAGAAAGAGGAAAGGAAAGAAACAATTTTATTGAATTAAAATCAGATACACACAGTGCCAAGCAGGGTTCGTACCCTATATATAGGGAGGAAAGGAAATAAAAGCGCTAAAACTAAAGAAGTCGTACAACATATTTAAACTTACTAGTAACAATAAAATGTATTTCACGATTATGTTAAAAAAAATTAAGATAAAACTGATGTATTACATTTTGCGATATACAAAATGATTTCTTGTTTAAAATTTCAATAACATGGATCAATTTTTTTTTTTTTTTTTACAAAAATGAAAAACACACACTTAAACTTTTCAACAAAATATATAATAACATAAATCAATAAATAAAATTTGAACATCATAACTAATAATTTTTTTTAAAAAAAAATAAAAGATTTCCGTATAAATTTTTCTATAAAATAAATTAAGTAGTGAATTTATTACTATTTAAATAAGTATACCTAATTATATAAAATATAAAAAAATGATTTTTATGATTAATACAGTTTAATTCTTTTTTTTAAAATGAAATACAAGCCCCACCCCAACCCCCTTTCCGGTCCCCGTTCAAAGTAGAAGCAAAATTATATTGACTGCAAATCAAGGAGGAATTTAGGCCTTTTCTATTATTTTAGACTTTTCTTTGGTGCGATTAAATTTCCAAGCCAATTCCAAATTATTAAAGGAACTCTGATGTGAAATGTTTTGGTTGATATCTCCTATAAAGAGATAACATGCACTGGGCTTTTGTAGACTCACAAAAAAAAACCTTTCTTCTTCTTTTAACATATTGATGAAAATGTCTTCTGCCATTCTCCTTTTCTTCATCTTGTTTATTGAGTTTTTTGCGATTTGCTGTTCTGTAAAAGCCGTTAACACGACTTTTGGTTGTACAGCAGGGGAAAGAAAGGCTCTGCTAAGGTTCAGGGAAAGCTTTTCGGACCCTTACTCTACACTCTCATCATGGAAAGGCGAAGATTGTTGCACATGGCTAGGTATCAGGTGTGACAAATTTACGGGACATGTTATTAGTCTCGATCTTGGTAATAAAGGCTTACAAGGTAAAACACTTGATTCTTCTCTTTTGGAATTGAAGCATTTGAGTTACCTAGACTTAAGTGGTTTCGATTTCCAGCACAATTCATTTCCTGCATTTATTGGATCAATGAAGCAACTGCAGTATCTTAATCTCTCTTTAATGTCATTCCATGGTGTTGTTCCTCATAATCTTGGCAACCTTTCAAGCTTGCGTGTGCTCGATCTCAGTCGTATAGATGATCTGATAGTTGATGATCTCGCATGGATATCTCGTCTTTCATCGCTCGAGCATCTTGATTTGAGCTATGTGGATCTCAGTCCAACAAAAGATTTGCTCAAGGTACTCAACATGCTTTCTTCCATACAAAAGTTAGGCCTATCTTCTTGTAGACTTAATAACACAAATTTACAACATGCGTGCGTAAATGTGAATTATACGCTTGCTAATGTCCGGTATCTGGATTTAAGTTTCAATTCATTTGATGGAGAGTTACCTTGTTTTCTCCATAACATGACTTTACTGCGAGAGCTTGATCTTTCAAGTAATTACTATAATTCTACTGGCCATCATCTATTTAAATTGAGTAACCTTGTCAGGTTGAATCTTGGTTCCAACTCTCTTAGTACTAAAGTAGATTGGATCTCTGAATTTCTATGGAATAAATGTCACTTGAAATCAGTGGATTTGAGTGATAATCAAATTTATGGGGAGATCTCAACACCTTTTCGTAACTTATCTAGATGTTGGAATCAGAACATAGAAGAACTAGATTTAGCGGGAAATAAGTTTTATGGCCATTTGCCTGAAGAGATTGGTGGACTCAAGAAATTAATGTACCTTGATCTCACATACAATGTCTTTATCAATGGTACTATTCCTAATTCTCTTGGAAAATTATCAGCCTTAAGAGTATTAGGTCTTAGTAATAATAATTTATTTGGTTCCATCCCATCGTCCCTTGGAGACTTGAGAGAATTGGAAGAATTGTATTTAGGACAACTATCAAATCTTGGTACATTTTATGAGGATCACTTTGCTAATCTCTCAAAGTTATCAACGCTTGTTGTAAGCTCGTTCAAATTCAAAGTGAAATTGGATTGGGTGCCTCCTTTTCAACTACGAGAGCTCGTATTGTTCTCTTGTGATATTGGAGGTCAGTTTCCACAATGGGTTCAAATGCAAAAAGAACTTGAGTATCTATCCATGGAGAATTGTAGCATTTCAGATACTCTGTCAAATTCCCTTAACAATTCCAAAAACATGACTGATTTGTATCTATCCAACAACCATATCCAAGGACCCATACCAAACAACATTAGTCAAATGTTACCGTTTCTACAAGCTTTGTATTTGGACCAAAATCACATCAATGAATCCATACCTGATTCACTATGTGAGATAAAATCTTTGCAAGTAATGGATCTCTCTAGAAACCATTTATCGGGTAATCTTCCAGAATGTTTGGGGAACTTACATGACCTAATGGCTATGACATTATCATCCAATGAGATTTCTGGTGTCGTACCAAACTCTATCAGTGGAGCTTACTCATTGGAATATCTAAACTTGAACAACAATAGTTTAACCGGAAAGCTTCCGCGTACCATGAAAAATTGCACCAAGTTAATAGTTGTGGATATTGGAGAAAATATTTTTTTAGGCAAATTGCCCCAATGGGTTGGAAATTATCTGCCTGATCTTCGATTGCTTAGGCTAAGGAATAATAAGTTCTATGGACAGATTCCTTTTGAGGTTTGCCAACTGCTCAAACTTCAAATGTTGGACCTTGCAAACAACAATTTGACAGGAGGCATTCCAAATTGTTTCGGCAATTTATCGGGCATGGTCCTCAATTCAAATGTTGATTATTATATGGGTGGTGGGAGCTTGACTGAGGTGCTCAAAGGACTAGAGCTGGAGTACTCCTTCAAAATATCAAGATTTTTAGTCAATTTGGATGTTTCGAACAATAATTTGGTTGGAAAAATTCCTTGGGAGCTAACAAGGCTTTCCGGCTTGATTGGTCTCAACTTATCGCATAATCATTTGGTGGGGGAAATTCCGGAAATAATAGGAGACATGAAATCAGTGGAATCTCTAGATCTTTCGAACAACAATTTGTCTGGAACAATTCCTTCTAGTTTGTCGGATTTGAGTTCCATAAGTTATTTGAATTTGTCGAACAACAATTTGTCCGGGAAGATCCCTACAGGACGTCAACTCCAAACTCTCGATTATCCTTCGATTTATGAAGGCAACCCTCGACTCTGTGGAGCTCCACTACCTAAGAAATGTGAAGAAGGATCGATGGTCCCAAGTATTAGGGATAACCATGTAGCAGCAAATGAAGGAGACAGTATTGATGATAAGGTATTGTTTTATGGAGTTATAATATGTGGTTTTGCAACAGGATTTTGGGGATTCATTGGGTTTCTGGTCATCAATAAGAGATGGAGACAAGCTTATTTCGAGTTTGCGGAAGAGAGAATAATTAGAAGATTGTTTGGAGGTTAAAAGATTCTTGTGGACATGTTCAAACTTTTTCCCTTTTCTATTTGTGTGTGTTTTTTTATATGAATTTGCAATTCAAATAAATATTGTGACTTTCAGTTTTATTTGGTGTGGTCTTACATGCATGTGCGTTTTTTTTTTTTTTAAATGGTTAATGTATCTGAATTGGAGAAATATACAATCCAACCTTATGCTATTTCAATTTTCGCTTAACTGTTGTTATTATCATTATAGCAGCATACATGGGGAAAATGCATATTACTACCCTGTGATATCGAAAACCTGCAAAAAACTACCCTGTGAAATTTTTTTTGCACCAGACTTCCTTGTGTTTTCAAAAACCCTGTAAATTACACCCATTCCGTCTCCCTCCGTCAATTTTTTGACGCGCGTGTATTCTACGCGCCAAAAATGCGATTTTTTTTGTTTCTGACGTAATTTTTCATTCAAAATGACAAGAATACCCTTGTAACTTTGAATCTTTGCAGAAAACTTCCTTGTGTTTTTTAAAGTTTGCATAAAACCTCCTTGTGTTTTTTAAAGTTTGCAGAAAACTTCCTTGTGTTTTTTAAAGTTTGCGTAGAAGTTCCTTGTGTTTTCCACCGTTTGCAAAAAACTTCCTTGTACTTTTGGAAGTTTGCGTCAAACTTCCTTATGCTTTGAAATGTTTGCAAAAAGCTTCTATGTTTTTCTTAATGTTTGTAGAAAAGTAACTCATATTTTTTAATGTTTGCGCAAAAAATTCTTGTACTTTTAAACGATTGTTCAAACTCCCTTATACTTTTATACTATACCCATAATTTTGTATCTTTTAAACTTCGCACATAATATCTCTTCTTTTCTTTGTTTGTTCCATATGAGAAGCGAGATAAAAAATTAGTGAGAGTTTGTGTAATTGTAAAAATATAATTTTTTATTAATATATAAGGGGTAATTAGGCAATTCAATTAAAAATTAATGGTGTCAATGATTAACGGAGAATGGGTGTAATTTGTAGGGTTTTTTAAAACACAAAGAAGTCTGGTGCAAAAAAAATTTCACAGGGTAGTTTTTTGCAGGTTTTCGATATCACAGGGTAGTAATATGCATTTTCCCCGTTAATAAAAATATAATTTTTTTATTAATATATAAGGGGTAATTTAGGCAATTCAATTAAAAATTAACGGTGTCAATGATTAACGGAGAATGGGTGTAATTTGCAGGGTTTTTGAAAACACAAGGAAGTCTGGTGCAAAAAAAATTTCACAGGGTAGTTTTTTGCAGGTTTTCGATATCACAGGGTAGTAATATGCATTTTCCCCCAGCATACATACATATTAAATTTGTAAAGGTAGGGAGTTTCATGTCCCATATTTGATAGTACAGAGGTTTCTATGCCATAAACATTTTAATAGAGGGCTTCGTGTCTAATATCCTAAATTATAGAGGGATTTTATCTAATAAATATTTCATAAATTATTTTTGTGTAGATTTTGCATATCAGGGGAAAATTTCTTGCGTGTATCCCTTGTTAAGAATAATAAACTGAAACCTACCAAACTATATTATATTTTTGTATAAACAAAAAGAGTGTTAGTTATTTTTACTTTTTGAAAGTCTGAATTGTTTAATATCAAATTGAATCATAGATTTTTTTTAATATGGATATGCTTCACTCGTTCAATTTGTGTTAGACAAGTAGAGTGAGTGAATCCAAACTCAAAGTTAAAGAATATGCGATTGTTACAACTTTAGTAATATTTATCGCATAAACATTCCTCTACACCTATAAATTTCAGAAAATTAACTTGGTAAAGTTTTTGATGGACTATTGAATCATTCCCGTAGATTTCAATGAAACCTAACTATTATGATATATGTTGTGGGGAATTATTGCATTTTTTGTGCCACAACTATAGCTCGCTGGCTTTTCTACCCCGTATCTTTTCGGGCTGGCACATTCTGTGCCACAACTTCAATATCAGTGGCAATTTTGGTACCAATTGAGGCCCAATTCCAAAATAGGCCCGAAATCCCCATGCACGAGCTAATTTTCATGTCACGTGGCCCGCACATGGGGGATTTCGGGTCAATTTTGGAATTGGGCCTTAATTGGCACCGAAATTGCCACCGATGTGAAGTTGTGTCACCAAAAATGCAATAATCCCTATGTTAATCTATAATTCTATATGATATTTTTTTTTTACAAGTTTTTTTTTTCACATTTTATTGGATAAAAATACAACGTTACTTTATTCTCGTCTAGTTGTCATTTTATCATAACATAGAAAATTTATCGAGTTTGTTATAAGAAAAAATCTCGCCCCCCAAACCAAGACTCTCTAGTTCCACCCCTGTCAACAATGTCGTTATCAATCTTAACAAATAACATCAATCACATTTCATACTTAAGTAGATTAAACAATAGTCACCCCCAACAAGAAGTAGACAAAGAAAAAGGGAAAAATAAAAGGTTAGGCGCTAATTTGGCTCTAATTCACTAAATTAAATCAACTTCTTCCTGAAATTGAAATTTGTGTCTTCATACTTCGGTGATTAATAAGATATTTTCTTTCACTTAAATGTTCTAAGATTTTTTTTTTCTTACTTGCATACTATTAATATGATTATATGGGTCAACATATACACTAGTAAATATTAATATGATCATATAGATTAATCTGGGGATTATTACATTTTTTGTGCCACAATTATAGCTCGCTAGCGTTTCCAGCCCATATCTTTTTGGGATGTCACATTTAGTGCCACAACTTCAACATCGGTGGCAATTGCTGATAACATGAGAATTTTTTTGAAGGAGAATTACTCAACATTTTGAATAATAATTCGTACCGAAAATAAATGAGATAACTATCACCAAATAAAAACTCAGAAAAATATAAAGAAAAAAAATTGAAACATAAAATAAAGAAAACAAATTGACAAATAAATAAAGAAAAATATGAGATGAAAATAAAGAAAAATTTGAGACCATAAAACCGAAGGAAACAAAAGATATGAAGAAATTAAAATATAATGTTGTTTGATAGATGAATGGATTCATAATTAATAAGGAGACAATTTCATTTTAATAAATTAATAAAGAAATTTATTATTTATGTAAGGGACGGGGGTATTTTGGGAATAAAAACTACAAAACTATAACAGAGGGGAGTAAGTGTTACAATTGATATTTTAGGGGGGTAACTGATACCACCCCAATACTTTAAGGGGGAAAACCCGTAAATATATATCCAATTGATTAACGATCAACAAAGAAAAATCAGAAACCTAATTCTGACATTTAAAAGGTCAGTGCATGAGCAATCGCCTGCCTACTCGAGCAAAGATTTAGTCATGATTTCGTGAGGAAAATTTTCCATTAGTATGACAACGGAGATAATCTTTAATCTGCAAATTCCATAATATTTTTGGGTTAATATATAGTTGGTTACCAAAGAACAAATCACTGTCAATAATAAGCTATTAAAGTACAAAGTATCATATTATCTGAATATATATAAATTAATAATTTTACTAAAAATCACGTGATTGAATAAAAATAATTATAAATCTATTTCAATATATTTAGGTTAATATATAGATGTGTATTAGATTATTAGGTTTAGGTCATCATTATCGATTTAAACCTACGAAATAACACGATGGCTAAAAACAGTAACATCCAACTGTCATTTTCTAAAATATGACTGTTGGCTATAAGTAACTTCCTGAAGTTATTGTAATTTTTTAAATACACCCCCTGTGGTATAATATTATTAATAGACAACCCCTGTGGGTATATTCGACCAGGGGTAAATTTGAAAAATCAATAAAAAAATTGATGACATCATCAAATTTCGTCAGTTTTTAATGCCGTAAGGGATTTTTTGTAAATAGGCAACACCAGAGGGGGTGTCCCTGTAATTTTTTAAATAACATGGTTTTTTTTATTATACGTCCAAACCTGAGGGGATCTGAGTGTAAATCACCATTTTTAAAATTAATATTCCGTAGGATTAGATTCCATCACTAAAAAATACAACGGGTCAAATAAATTTATAAAGCTATAAAATAGAAAAAGTGATTTGTTCATAGTTCATACAATATTTTATCAAAAAAGAAAACGTAATTGTTGACATTTAGCAACTAAAGAGAAGGAATTGAAAGGGTACAAACAACAACAAGCGTGCTTATGTTAATTTTGAAAATGAATATTCTATTAGATCCCTAAAAGACTCGATATTTCTTCGAATTCGAACAAGATTTTATAGACAAAAAAAAATTCAATTCCGAGCATGATTTGAATTTAATTTTGTAAGAATGAAACCGGATCTAGATTGGGTTTGATCCAACCTATCAACAACCTTACTATTATACAACATTTCAAGGAATTTGGGCTCCCAAGAACCAAAAGGTTTGGGCAAATATTCAATTTTGGTGCAATAGAACTGGGGAAATTTCAATTTTCATACCAAAATATCAAAAATCATACTGCCGTTAGTTTTTTAGCGGAAGTTTAGCCTCCTCCGTTAAGTTCATGTGAGGAGCAAGTGTGGGCACCAATTTGCCCGTATAAACACAATAGGGCAGTCATTCCCTTCTTCATTTCTTCATTTTGCCGTGATTGAAAGTAAATTAGGGCAAAAAAAAATAGGGTTTTTTCTTCTAGCAAATACTTAAAGCTCAATTCTCAAGTATTAATGGCTTCTTCTTCAAGCTTAAGATGGATGTTTTTCATTTGGGTGTGGATTTTGAAGGTTTGAAGGCTGAGAGGAAAAGTCAACCAGTAACCAATTTCAAAATGGAAAAGTCATTACTAGGGGGTTTGTGGGGGGCAATGATAATGGAGGAAAAATGGGGGTCAGGGTTTTTTTTTTGCTTAATCCCACTTTGCACCCTGAAAATGTATCAGTTTGACACTTTGTACTCTCGAAAAAAATCAATCTCACTCTGCACCCTCAAAATATATATTGTATTTTACTTTGCACCCTGGGTGAATTTTAGGCCAAAATGCAGGGGTATTTTTGTCACTCCCTTCAAAAGTCAACATATATTCCCTCAGAAAATGTACTAATGTGAGATTTATGTGCAATTAATAAAAAAATTGACAATTACCTATTAAAATAACTCTCAAGCTCTAATATATATATATATATATATATATATATATTGTTACATAGACCTTCATATATTATATTTCGTATGTAACACAATTCTAATCAACTAAGTTAATTTTTTAGCTCACTACAAGAAAAACGTCAAAATTCGATGGATTTTCCAACAAATTTTTGTCGCTGCGAAAATTGAAACCGATACATTTTGCAGAAAAACATCGTGTCGGAATTTCTTTTGATGAATTTTCGAGTGACAAATATTTTCAACGGTCGTTCCAACGAATTTCTTGGCGCCATATTTACTTATGCTCCATCACTTTATGGTAAAAACAAGACTATGTTTTATTTATTTATTGATATTATATTTTCTTATTTCAAGTTATATAAATATTTTTTTAGAATAATATTTTATATTAGGTCGAGTATTAATAAGTAAAGTATTTATTTATCTGCCCTCCAACATAAATATCACATTATTATATTTTAGAGGGAATATATGTTGATTTTTTAAGGGAATGACAAAAATACCCTTGTTTTTGCTTGAAATTGATTCAGGGTGCCAAGTGAAATATAATATATATTTTGAGTGTGCAAAGTGTGATTGATTTTTTTCGAGGGTGCAAAGTGCCAAATTCAAATCATTTCCAGGGTGCAAAGAGCAGTTTTTTTTTTAATTGGAAATTGCGCAAATAGGCTGCCCTATTTTGTTTCAACCGGCAGAACTCCCTCTCACGTGCCCACCATGCCTCTTTTTCTTTCAGCCCATGAAGACTTAACTGACACGTGGCTGTTCCATTAAGTAAACTAACGGAAGTGCCTTTTTGAAACGGCTGAGTGAGAATTGGTATGATTTTTGGAATTTTGGTATGAAAATTGAAAATTCCCCAATTCTACAGTACCAAAATTGAATTTTTGCCAAAAGGTTTGACTAGAAAATGAATTTCGTACAATGTTTTATTTCTCCAGTTCCTACAATTTAAAAACTTTTCGATTTAAAATGCGAATATCCTCGAGGTGAGACTCAATTACAAAAATACCTCTCACGTCTTCAGTATTACCAAAATCCCCTTCGGATTTATTATCTTTTTACAATTAACCCTCTGTATTATTATCTTGGACTTTTAAGGAAATATACCATTGAATATTCTCTGAATTTTTAATATTTTCTTAGGAGTTATTTGTAAGATTTATAAAAATGACATAAATTATTTATGGATGAAATTTGTGACAACCCAATATCTTTATTTATTTTTTTTTTTTTTTGATAAGCTAACAACCCAATATCTTATATGATACTAATAGTGTTTGTTTAATAACAATAAATTAGTTTAATGAAATTTGGAAGTAAAAGAAGAGAAAATTATGATTAAAAGGGAGTATTATAATGACTTGGTTTCAGTGTAACAAAATATTGAAAACTTATTGGTTAATGCATAGATATTTTGAAATTGAAATGATAATGTCACATCTTGAAATAGAGAATTGCCATTAAAGTAGGGACTCGAAGCAATATAGGTGACTAGCTAATTGCCATCTGACACGTTATAATTAATTGAGATAAACAGATCTCAAATGAACAGAAAATTCTTACATAGACCAGGTCTATGAGTTTAGTGGTAGATCTTGTGATTGTAAATGCACCACATCATACATTTTGATGATGTCATGCTCTCACAATATATGATGTGGTGCATTTATAACCACAAGGTCTATGAAAAGCTTATAGATCAGGTCTATGCAAGAATTTTCCCAAATGAACACATAACCCAACCTACTCATGAGCATGCTTTACCTATTGCACACATACTATTAAGGCTACTACCACTACAACATCATACTCCCTTCCTCCCTCCATTCCACAATATCTTTCGTTTTAGAGTTTTGCACGAGAGTATTAATGAATCTAATAAATAAAATGATTTTTTTGTAAAAAAAAAAAATATACCTAAATTACCCTTAATTAATATTGCATTGGAATAAATAAGATAGAATAGTGTGGTGTAATACCAACAGGTGATTGTTCTAGTGGAAGGGACTAGTCACTACAAAGTAGCGGACTCAGGTTCAAATCCTTGTTGGGAGAGGTACCCACTGATTGTGCCCAACACGCCTCGAAAGGGATTAAACCCTTGGGAAACCCAAAAAAAAAAGAATAGTGTGGTGTAATAAAGGACTAAATTGGAAAATGAGTAATTAATATTACATTAAAATCTTAAAGCGACATATATTTTGAAACAAAAAAAATTCTTTAAAATGGCATATATTTTTTTTTTCTTTGGTTTCCCAAGGGTTTAATCCCTTTCGAGGCGGGTTGGACACATTAAGTGGGTACCTCTCCCAACAAGGATTCGAACTTGAGTTCGCTACTTTGTAGTGACTAGTCCCTTCCACTAGACCAAAAATTCTTTAAAATGGCATATATTATGGTACAGAGGGAGTATATATAATTTCTCTCATCAAAATAAATGTTCATAGATATCTATATTTATACTCCATCTGTGTCATAATTAATTTATTTTTTTCCGATTTATCTTTTCATAGTAATTGTTCTAACTCCTAATTAAGAAGAAAAAGGGAAAAAAATCATTACTCCAGTGAGAGTGTTTTTTGATTTTATCTTTAAATGGTGACTAATTAACAGGTTTCTTAATATGTATGTCACTATCCAAAACGACAAACAATATGAAACTGATGAAATCCTCACAATCCCACACACTGAGGCTGAGTGCAACTCTAGATAATTCATAGTCAATCCAAATTCGACTATCGATTATTTATTTAGAGTTGTAGCCTGATCACGTCGCCCCTTGCCGTCAGGGATTTATTTATATTTTGTGCCTCCTCACATCTGATATTATTAAATATTTTCATGAATATTAGGCCAACTCCAACCTCCCCCTACCTACTATTATTAATTATTTCACAGTTTTTATGTTAAAGGGTGGCGATGGGGCATTCAAAATTAATTTGGTATATCTATTGTAATTTTTAAGAGCGTTTGGCTCCATCAATGGTAATTATATTTTAAATAATAATCATTTTGTTCATTCGTGATTTCTTTTGTGTTTGACCATTGTTATCATAGTTACTTTTGAGATTTTCCATCACATAAAATCATAATTTTTTAAAAGCAACAAAAGTGTAGCTTTTGCAAAATATAAAAAACAGTTATTCTATAATCAATTTTTATTGTAATCAATTATTGTAAAATTGATTTTATCCAATTAAGAACATTCATAATTCTAATATGTGAAAAAAAAAATTCAAATTCGATTTAGGTCGATGCAATTAGATAAAGAAGGAAATGATAATAGATAAAAAATTTATACTTATACATAATATTTTGTACATATACATATATATATATATAAGAGATATGTTACTTTATGTTAAATCAAAGTAAAATTTATTACCAACATGTGATTGGTCTAGTGGAAGGGACTAGTCACTACAAAGTAGCGGACTCATGTTCGAATCCCTGTTGGAAGAGGTACCCACTTAATGTGCCAAACCCGCCTCGAAAGAGATTAAACCCTTGAAAAACCAAAAAAAAAAGAAGTAAAACTTATTTATGATTTAGAGATAAGAGAATTTTATTTAATTAAGATGAGATTATATTTGAAACTAACAGATGATAATGTTATTTTTAAGAGTAAAAAATGTTGTTTATTTTATTTTTCGGATAGTACCAAAATGCTATTTAAAAAGCAAGACAAACAAGTCAATACCATTTGATATTTTAAGTATGCTACAAAGGCTTATCATTGAAACATTATTTTATAGTAGAAAGTTTGTTACAAAATAGGGAGACGATAAAATATTATTTATGTTAGAAATTTGAAGATATCGAATCGTATATATATATAGGATCTCCCCAAAAATCTTCATATGTTCCTTTGGCAGTGGTACTGAAAGCAATAAGCTCCCATCATTTACTGGACTTGGCAACACTGTAATTTGCCCTTCACATGGAATTGCGCCAGGCCCCACATATACCGGCTTTCCCCATCCAAAATCAGCATCATAAATCGGCAACCTTACCCAACTGTTTATTCCAAGATTCGGACACTTAAAGGTATGAGCCCCAATAGCAAGGGCGATAAGATTAGGCTGCAGCTCTAAATAATCGATAGTCGATCTCAAGTAATCGTTATTCATTTGGATTATCGCATCATGGATTATACTCACAGCATGCTTCAATGGCTTTGATTGTATTTCACCAGACAAGGCAACACGCCTATTCGGGAAGATCACATTGCCATAATATCCTCGTGGGACCGGAGGTTGGAGCCTAGTCCTTCCGTCTAAAGGAATATTGATACTTGTTTCTTGATCTTCGTACAGACCACGAGCCTTGCAAACACAACGCCAAACGTGGCCTGCCAGCACCTCGTACAAGCTGTAAGTGACATCGTCTTCCTTATCTTTGCACTTGGACTTCAGGGCATTGAGCTGGTCACGGGTGAGTTTAAATACTGATAGAATTGTTTCAAGTGATGCATTGGATGGGACTTTCATCGTGGGTGCGGGTTGGTTGTACTCGATGTGGTTGAATTGTGGCTGGGGGGGACGACGGGCGCTAAGAAGGCTCCGGTCGATGACAGGCGGGATGGTAATGTCGAGGCCACGGGCTATGTCGGCCCAAGTGTTGATGAAATGGAGAGCAGATAAGCCATCTGATAAGTGATGCTCAACTTTAACACCTAAACAAACTCCACCACATTTGAAATGCGTTACCTGCAATTAAGTTTTGTTGAGGTTTTTTTTTTTTTTTTTTTCTTGGAGATAAAGGAAAAAAAGTAAAACAGGACATCAACGTAAGACATAAACAATTTGCATCGTATATTTGTCGACAGGTAATAAATGAAATGGATGACTATATTTTCTTTCTTAGGCTAGCTGAAATTAAAAAAAAATTGTGGGAAGAAGTTTTCATTTAATGTGTCTGATGCGCCTCGAAAGAAATTAAAATCCCTTGGGAAAGCAAAAAAAAAAAAAAAAAATAAATAAATAAAGAAATCCTCCACTGAAATTTCAAGAATTACAAATACCTCTAATACTGTTAGTTTTTTTTTTTTTTTTTTTTAAATAATCTTACTTCATCATTCTTTAAGTAATAATTTTCATAAAATTTTGTCAGCTAGTCTTAATTACCAACAATTTTATAATAGAAAGTTTGTTACAAATTAAAATAGGGAGATGATAAAATATTATTTATGTTAGAAATTTGAAGATATCGAATCGTACTATATATATAGACACTAGTTCTAAATAATCAAAGTGACACATTGGTTCCCGCTAAAAAATAACCTTAACAGTGATTTCCTTAAAATACCCCTCCCTTTAGTCACGTGCAAATCACGTGACGCAAGAGCCACCATGGAACCACCTGAAAAGGACTACAATGAAACAAATAATTGATAGTGAGGACTCTAATGTTAAGAAAAATTTAAGGAGGACCAAACTGTAAAAAAAATTACTTAAAGAGGATAAAAATGATATTTATCCTAAATTTGAATAAGTTTGTGATGTACAATTCCAAATTAGAGAGTTAACTTATCTGAAGGGACTCCACTGATTCTAAGAACCATTTTTATATGTGAGGAAAAGTCACGATATTCTCTTGTGTTTTGCGAAATATGTACGGAATTCCCTTTTCATTGCACTAAACCCCCTTATACTTTTAGAAATTCTGCATAAAACACTCAAAATGTTCCCCTCCGTCCATTTTTTAATGTTCGATTTTTGTTATTTTTGCCTAATTTTTCATGTCTAAATGACAACAATTCCCTTTATTCATTACACACCCTTAATAATAAAATTTTCAAAACCCCCTTGTACTTTTTAAACCTTGCACATAATACCATATTAACTTTGAAAGTTTACACAAAACTCCCTTTTACTTTTGAACGTTTGCACAAAACTCCCTTGAATTTTTCACTAATATATCTAGAAGTAATTTAGGTAAATCAATAAAAAATTAACGGTGCTAGTGACAAACAGAGTAAGAGAAGAGTGTACTGGATTTCTGAAAGTATAAGGAGGTTTGATGCAATAAAAATTTCACAGAAATACTTCGTGATGTTTCGCATAACACAGGGGAATACCGTGCATTTTCCCCTCTATATGTCCAATTGGAATATTCCAAATATAAATCCAGGCTTCTATCCACCTATTTATCATTTGTCCGCATTTGTATACTCAGTTTTCCTTATGCAACTTGCTTGCAGACAGTTTTCCTTTGAACTTTTCTGTCTTCTAATATGAGATTTTTGGAAAAAAAATGTGTGTTTCGTTTTCAGTTGATTAATTATATGATGACTATTAATTAAGATTTCCACACTTTGAAAATTGAAGGAGGGTAGAACCAAAATAGAATCAAGAAATTGAGATAGATAAAATCTATTAGAACATATTGAACGGTTAGTAGCCACAAGGTATTATACTATTATTGGTCAAGTCAATTTACCCCCCATTTGCACGGCGTTTATTGATTAAATAAATGAGTCAACCTAAAGTCTTTTTATTTGTGTGTTTCTAAGTGCATCGCCAATCAAATTCAAGTAATAACAAAAACAAAGAAATTGTTTGTCCCTAACATAAAATTCAATATTTCTCTTTCTTCAACCTAAACTCTTTCTCTCTCACTGAAAAATCAATAGAAAATGGGAAAACAAGCAACCATGATTCTTATTTACTTCTACCTGTTGAAAATCTGCACTGCTGCATCTCCTCTCAATAACTCGACTGATGAGCATTCGCTTATAGTCATCAAATCCCACCATAAAAAAATAGTTTAACCAACAAAAACAGGGTGAAACTGGTTCAAACCGAAAAAAATCAAAAGAAACCGACAACTTAAAATTGGAAAACAATGAAAATAGGTTATAATAGATAACAAAAAAAACCTGGGTAAATCAGTAACAATATATATTAAACCGATAAAAATGAATGAAATTGGCAAAAAGACGGGCTAAGCTGGATGAAAACATAATAAACAAATGAATTAAATAGGTGAAAAATGGCTTAGGTAGGTAAATAAATTCATTTAAAAAAATAGGAGACATAAGTCGAAGTCTATTTTAAAATGGACTCAAATCGATATGATCAAGAATTAGAATTTCATTAATTTTGTTATCAAACAATTTAAAAGATTTGAGCTAGAAATTTCAAATATATCCATCCATAAGAACCTTAATATATACATCAACGTAATTGTCTTTACTAATTGTATCATACTTCGTGTCACATTCATTTTACAAATTCGTGATTATAAAAACTTATCGCGTTTGACAAATACAAATGATATTAATTGTTGTATTGAAAATTTTAATGATTTATTTAATAATTTTATATTGGTTAAATAAGAAATTTAAAGACGTACAATAATACGTACAATAACTTACCGTGCATTTTCCCCTCTATATGTCCAATTGGAATATTCCAAATATAAATCCAGGCTTCTATCCACCTATTTATCATTTGTCCGCATTTGTATACTCAGTTTTCCTTTTGCAACTTGCTTGCAGACAGTTTTCCTTTGAACTTTTCTGTCTTCTAATATGAGATTTTTGGAAAAAAATGTGTGTTTCGTTTTCAGTTGATTAATTATATGATGACTATTAATTAAGATTTCCACACTTTGAAAATTGAAGGAGGGTAGAACCAAAATAGAATCAAGAAATTGAGATAGATAAAATCTATTAGAACGGTTAGTAGCCACAAGGTATTATACTTTTATTGGTCAAGTCAATTTACCCCCCATTTGCACGGCGTTTATTGATTAAATAAATGAGTCAACCTAAAGTCTTTTTATTTGTGTGTTTCTAAGTGCATCGCCAATCAAATTCAAGTAATAAAAAAAACAAAGAAATTGTTTGTCCCTAACATAAAATTCAATATTTCTCTTTCTTCAACCTAAACTCTTTCTCTCTCACTGAAAAATCAATAGAAAATGGGAAAACAAGCAACCTTGATTCTTATTTACGCTTATAGTCATCAAATCCCACCATAAAAAATAGTTTAACCAACAAAAACAGGGTGAAATCGGTAAAAACCGGAAAAATCAAAAGAAATCGACAACTTAAATTGGAAAACAATGAAAATAGGTTATAATAGATTATAATAGATAAAAAAAAATCTAACATGTTCAATTTCACCTGAATTTTTATTGATTTGACACGTTTTCACGACTTTATTCATTTTTTGATCGATTTCACATGCTTTTCATTGATGATGTCATTTCACCGGTTTCACCCCTATTTCATGAATTTTCATCGATTTAACATGTATTTATCGATTTCAGGGGCACATTTGACCGGTTTCACCAAAATTTCACCCAATTTTTCACCAATTTCGCCAATGTTCATCAGTTTCACCCGAATTTTCATCTAATTCACATGTTTCAATGATTTCATAATTTTTTTTATCGATTTCACCCTTTTCCACCAATTTCACCTGTTTTTTTCACGAAAAGAATTCAATGAAAAATCGAGGTTATACATGTCTTGATATTATTGAATATTCTTTATATTTTTCTATTCTAACCAAAGTAAAATTACGTAATTAGCTAAGTCACAAGTACTTTTTATTCTTTCATAATAAGATGCGATTCAATTTTACTTTTTTTTGTAACAAAATGATATTTAAGAGAATTTCATTTTAAATTTTTATATTTAAAGGGTTTATGACTTATATTGTATTAAATCTTTGAATTAACATTTTTTTACTTAAAGAAATATTGATGCTAAAATATAATAAATTTATATATATTTTAGGGGCTATTTAAAGTAATGTGTTTTCTTATGGTTTGTTATTATCTATTATAAAAGAAGAAGATTAAAATTACAAAAATTGATGTAAGAGAAAATTTATAAATTTTAGGAGTTTATGTAGAAGATAAATATAATAAGACTTCATGTCTAATTATACCTCTTCAATTATTTTTTGTCTTTTATATATTTATCATTTAATTAAATATTATTTTACAATTTAAATAGGGGTATTTTAGTCTGCACAAAAAAGTTAAGAAATATTCATGCTTTTATAATAGTAGAGAAAAATTTACATGATCTCAAAGCTAAATCAATAATCATTTTATATTTGATTACAAATTAAAAACCATCATTCTTTAATAAAATAATAATTATAATGAAAAATAAATTTTATAAAAATACATTGAATATCAGTCATTAATTTGTGTTATTTTATGTTATAATAAAGTTAATTTTACTTTAATTTATAAAGGAGTATCCATGAAATTAGTTAGACATCAAAATTGTACACTTTTCTAACAAGTCAAAAGCAGCTAAGTTAACAAAAATTAATAATGTCACGACATGGCAAAGAAATCAGACTCCTTCAATTAACAGAAATCACACCAATGCATTTCACTAACGGCAACAATATGCTGACATGGCAAATAAAAATATCGATCCTAAAAATAGGAAATTTGCAACCACATAACAAGTTCCAATTGAAAAAAATACTACATGGTGTTTTCCACAATCTAAAATCTAATGGAACATGGGAAAATAAATAAATAAAAAGATTTATTATATTGCTTTAGTTTTGAGAGCTTAACACCAATTCTACTTGCTCATTCCATATTAATTACTCCATCCATTCCACAATACATGTCTTTTTAGAGAGAATTTTTTGTTCCACAATACATGTCACTTTAGGAATTCAAGATAAACTTAAATGCTATTTTGACATTTGTACCCTTCTTCATTAAAAAGAGAGAGAAGAAAGATGTATGGGAAAGAGAGAGATGGATTATGGGGAGTTAGAAAAAATTTAATTGCTTCTCAAGGATAATTTTGTCCAACTACACTCTAATTTTTCTAAAATTTAGGGTAGTAATACCTAAGCATGGAAGTTTATTATATTTTCTTAGAAAGGACCAACATTTATGTGACCTCTCTGTTTACCCAATCTTATGTCATATTGTAATTTTGATGGATATAATGTCAATTTACTCGGTGTGAAATCCATAGTTTCAATTTACTCCTCGTAATTTGAAAGAGAGTACTTTACCTCCTGTGAAAATTTTGACATTTGTATCCTTCTTCATTAAAAAGATGTATGGGAAAGAGAGAGATGGATTATGGGGAGTTAGAAAAAATTTAATTGCTTCTCAAGGATAATTTTGTCCAACTACACTCTAATTTTTCTAAAATTTAGGGTAGTAATACCTAAGCATGGAAGTTTATTATATTTTCATAGAAAGGACCAACATTTATGTGACCTCTCTGTTTACCCAATCTTATGTCATTTTGTAATTTTGATGGATATAATGTCAATTTACTCCGTGTGAAATCCACAGTTTCAGTTTATCCCTCGTAATTTGAAAGAGAGTACTTTACCCCCTGTGAAAATTTTGGAAGAGCAATTACCTAATTACCCCCTTCAGCTGTAAATTGTAATTCACTCATCGAATTTGAGAGTAGGCACGAAGAGTATTTTTGTAACACGGGGTAAATTGCCATGTTTATCATAATACAAAGGGTAAAGTGTCACATTGATCATAACACAAGGGGTAAAGTGTCACATACAAGAGGGGTATTTTTATCAGTTAGTAACTTTTTTTAAGTTTTAAAATGTCAGGGATGCGGTGTGAAACTTTTATAAGTTTACAGGGGGTAAAGTGCTATTTTTCAAAATTACTAGGAGATAAATTGAACATTATGTTATCGATTAGACGATTCCTGTATTATGAAATTTAGCTTTATTACATAAAAACACACATGAAGAGCTTGATGATATGAAGACGCAATATTCAACAATGGCAGTTATAACTACCATCAAAGAGAGAAAATAATCTCAGGAGAAAGAGGAAAGGAAAGAAACAATTTTATTGAATTAAAATCAGATACACACAGTGCCAAGCAGGGTTCGTACCCTATATATAGGGAGGAAAGGAAATAAAAGCGCTAAAACTAAAGAAGTCGTACAACATATTTAAACTTATTAGTAACAATAAAATTTATTCACGATTATGTTAAAAAAATTAAGATAAAAACTGATGTATTACATTTTGCGATATACAAAATGATTTCTTGTTTAAAATTTCAATAACACACACTTAAACTTTTCAACAAAATATAATTTTAATAACATAAATCAATAAATAAAATTTGAACATCATAACTAATAAATTTTTTTTACAAAAATAAAAGATTCCCGTATAAAATTTTCTGTAAAATAAATTAAGTAGTAAATTTACTACTATTTGAATAAGTATACATAATTAAATAAAATATAAAAAATGATTTTTATGATTAATACAGTTTAATTCTTTTTTTTTTTAAATGAAATACCAGCCCCACCCCAACCCCCTTTCCGGTCCCCGTTCAAAGTAGAGGCAAAATTATATTGACTGGAAATCCAGGAGGTTTTTAGGCCTGTTCTATTATTTTAGACTTTTCTTTGGTGCGATGTGAAATGTTTTGGTTGATATCTACTATAAAGAGATAACATGCACTGGGCTTTTGTAGACTCACAAAAAAAAAAACCTTCTTCTTCTTTTAACATATTGATGAAAATGTCTTCTGCCATTCTCCTTTTCTTCATCTTGTTTATTGACTTTTTTGCGATTTGCTGTTCTGTAAAAGCCGTTAACACGACTTTTGGTTGTATAGCAGGGGAAAGAAAGGCTCTGCTAAGGTTCAGGGAAAGCTTTTCGGACCCTAACTCTGCACTGTCATCATGGAAAGGCGAAGATTGTTGCACATGGCTAGGTATCAGGTGTGACAAATTTACGGGACATGTTATTAGTCTCGATCTTGGTAATAAAGGCTTACAAGGTGAAACACTTGATTCTTCTCTTTTGGAGTTGAAGCATTTGAGTTACCTAGACTTAAGTGGTTTCGTTTTCCAGTACAATTCATTTCCTGCATTTATTGGATCAATGAAGCAACTGCAGTATCTTAATCTCTCTTTAATGTCATTCTATGATGTTGTTCCTCATAATCTTGGCAACCTTTCAAGCTTGCGTGTGCTCGATCTCAGTCATACCTATCATCTGTTAGTTGATGATCTCACATGGATATCTCGTCTTTCATCGCTCGAGCATCTGGATTTGAGCTCTGTGGACCTCAGTCCAACAAAAGATTTGCTCAAGGTACTCAACATGCTTCCTTCCATACAAAAGTTAGGTCTATCTAATTGTAGACTTAATAACACAAATTTACAACATGCGTGCGTAAATGTAAATTATACGCTTGCTAATGTCTGGTATCTGGATTTAAGTATCAATTCATTTGATGGAGAATTACCTTGCTTTCTACATAACATGACTTTACTGCGAGAGCTTGATCTTTATAGTAATAACTATAATTTTACTGGCCATCATCTATTTAAATTGAGTAGCCTTGTCCACTTGAATCTTGGTTCCAACTCTCTTTGTAATAACGGAGATTGGAACTCTGAGTTTCTATGGAATAAATGTCACTTGAAATCAGTGAATTTGAGATCTAATCAAATTTATGGGGAGATCTCAACACCTTTTCGTAACTTATCTAGATGTTGGAATCAGAATTTGGAAGAACTAGATTTAGCTGGAAATAGGTTTTATGGCCAATTGCCTGAAGAGATTGGTGGACTCAAGAAATTAATTTACCTTGATCTCTCAGACAATGTCTTTATCAATGGTACTATTCCTAATTCTCTTGGAAAATTATCGGCCTTAACAATGTTAGGCCTTTCAAGTAATAACTTATCTGGTACCATCCCATCGTCCCTTGGAGACTTGAGAGAATTGATATCTTTGCATCTTTCTTTTACTGGACTAAGTGGGGGAATTCCACTTCCGTTAGGACAATTATCAAATCTTGAGCATCTTGATTTAAGATATAATTCCTTGGATGGTACAGTGTTTGAGGATCACTTTGCTAAGCTCTCAAAGTTATCTGAGCTTGTTGTGGGCTCATTAAAATTCAAAGTGAAATTGGATTGGGTGCCTCCTTTTCAACTACAATGGCTCACATTGGAATCTTGTGATATTGGAGGTCAGTTTCCACAATGGGTTCAAATGCAAAAAGAACTTGAGTTTCTATCCATGGAGAATTGTAGCATTTCAGATACTCTGTCAAATTCCATTAACAATTTCAAAAACTTAACTTATTTACATCTATCCAACAACCATATCCAAGGACCAATACCAAACAACATTAGTCAAATGGTACCGTCTCTACAATATTTGTATTTGGACCAAAATAGCATCAATGGTTTCTTACCTGATTCATTATGTGAGATGAAATCTTTGGTATATATGGATCTCTCTAGAAACCATTTATCGGGTAATATTCCAGGATGTTTAGGGAACTTACATAACCTAATGGCTATGAAATTATCATTCAATGAGATTTCTGGCGTCGTCCCAAACTCTATCGGTGGAGCTTCTTCGTTGCAATGGCTACACTTGAATAACAACAATTTAACAGGAAAGCTTCCCTTTACTCTGAAAAATTGCCCCTACTTAACAGTTGTTGATATTGGAGAAAATAAGTTTCTAGGAAAATTACCGAAATGGATTGGAAATTATCTACTTCATCTGGAAGTGCTTATACTAAGGAATAACAATTTCTTTGGACTTATTCCTTTTGAGGTTTGTCAACTGCTCAAACTTCAAATATTGGACCTTGCCAACAACAATTTCACAGGAGGCATTCCAAATTGTTTTGGCAGTTTCTCAGGCATGGTCGTCAATTTTTCAAAATCAAACAATTATCAGTTCCCAACTGATTATGTTTATTGGCAATACGAGAGCTTCACTCAGGTGATCAAGGGACAAGAGCGCGAGTACTCCGAAATATCTAGATTTGTAGTAAATATGGATGTTTCAAATAATAATCTGGTTGGAAAAATTCCTTGGGAGATAACAAGGCTTTCTGGCTTGATTGGTCTCAACTTGTCGCATAATCATTTGGTGGGGAAAATTCCTCAAAGAATAGGAGACATGAAATCAATGGAATCTTTTGATCTTTCGAACAACAATTTGTCTGGAACAATTCCTACTAGTTTGTCGGATTTGAGTTCCATAAGTCGTTTGAATTTGTCATACAACAAGTTGTCAGGGAAGATCCCTACAGGGCGTCAACTCCAAACTCTCGATAATCCTTCGATTTATGAAGGCAACCCTCAACTATGTGGAGCTCCGCTACCTAAAAAATGTGAAGAAGCATCGATGGTCCCAAGTATTACGGATAACCATGTAGCAGCAAATGAAGGAGACAATATTATTGATGATAAGGTATTGTTTTCTATAGTTATAACATGTGGTTTTGCAACAGGATTTTGGGGAGTCATTGGATTTCTGGTCTTCAATAAGAGATGGAGACAAGCTTATTTCGAGTTTGCGGAAGAGAGAATAATTAGCAGATTGTTTGGAGGTTAAAAGATTCTTGTGAACATGTTAAAACTATTTCCCTTTTCTATTTGTGTGTGTTTTCTATATGAATTTGTAATTCAAATAAATATTGTGACTTTCAGTTTTATTTGGTGTGGACTTACATGTGCCGTTTTTAAAAAAATGGTAAATGAATCTGAATTGGAGAAATATACAATCCAACATTATGGGCCTGTTTGTTTGGCGTTTGGGAAAGTAGTTTGGGAGAGTAGTGGAGGTTTGTGAAATAATCTCGATTTGCGTTATGTTGTTTGTTTGGCGTTTTGAGAGAGTGGTTTGAGAAATAAAGTAGGTGTAGGTTGTTTTTGGAATAGTTGGGTTGTAGGTGTAAGATGCGTAAGACTTTATGTCAAATCATGTTTGTTATGTGAGATAAATTGTGTAAGAGATAGGTTACTTTATTTCAAATCAAAGTAGAGTTTGTATAGGTTTTGTTTAAAGATAAGAAAATTATTGTTTGTTTGGCTTTTGAGAGAGTAGTTTAAGAAAATTAATGGATGAAAAATTTATTTTGGAAAATAGAAAACATGTTTGTTTGGCATTTTCCAAACACGAAAAAATTCTGGGAAACGCCAAACAAACAGGCCCTATGCTATTTCAATTTTCGCTTAACTGTTGTTATTATCATTATCATTATAGCAGCATACATACACATTAAATTTGTAAAGGTAAGGGGCCTGTTTGTTTGGCGTTTCCCAAAATTTTTTCGTGTTTGGGAAATGCCAAACAAACATGTTTTCTATTTTCCGAAATAAATTTTTCATCCATTAATTTTCTCAAACTACTCTCTCAAAAGCCAAACAAACAACAATTTTCTTATCTCTAAACAAAACCTATACAAACTCTACTTTGATTTGACATAAAGTAACCTATCTCTTACACAATTTATCTCACATAACAAACATGATTTGACATAAAGTCTTACACATCTTACACCTACAACCCAACTCTTCCAAAAAGACCTACAACTACTTTATTTCTCAAACCACTCTCTCAAAACCCAAACAAACAACATTACGCAAATCGAGATTATTTCACAAACCTTCACTACTCTCCCAAACTACTTTCCGAAACGCCAAACAAACAGGCCCAAGGAGTTTCGTGTCACATATTTGATAGTACAGAGGTTTCTATGCCATAAACATTTAAGTAGAGGGTTTCGTGTCTAATATCCTAAATTATAGAGGGATTTTATCTAATAAATATTTCACTAGTTATTTTTGTGTAGATTTTGCATATCACGGGAAAATTTCTTGCGTGTATCCCTTGTTAAGAATAATAAACTGAAACATAATCAAACTATATTATATTTTTGTATAAACAAAAAGAGTGTTCGTTATTTTTTCTTTTTGAACGAATGAATTGTTTAATATCAAATTGAATCATAGATTTTTTTTTATTATGAATATGCTTCACTCGTTCAATTTATGTTAGAAAAGTAGAGTGAGTTAATCCAAACATAAATTTAAAGAACATGCTAGAAATAAATGTTAGTAAGGTAGACCTATATTGCTCGAGCTTGGGAGTACACAAATACTATAAATTAATTAGGGAAAAATATTTTTTATACCAATTTTTTGTCCAAATTACACATTTGATAGCAAATTTTCTGAAAAAACACATTTGATACCAAGATTTAGGCCCTATTAACATATTTCATTTGACCGTCAAATTTATAACAGAATTCATCACGTGTGCGGTACATGTCCATTAAATGAAACGGATTTTGCACGTGCAGGTAGGGGTGTGCACGGGGCGGGTTTGGGGCGGGGTTGGGGTTAGAGATATGGGTATAATAAATTTCGGGATTGACACATTTCATCCCAAACCCGCCCCGTAATAATTTGGGTACCCGGAAGCGGGTATCCAAAATATTGCGGGACGGGATTACGGGTCCCATATTATTTTAAATCATTAATTATTCACGCACTTAACAACATTAAATTACAATATTTCGTATAAAATTTTGTATTTATTAGATTAGTAGTAGTAGTAATTTAATTTGTAGAGCAAACAAAAACCAAAAAAATAATTATTGTATGCCATGGCATAGGTGGGATGAAGAAGAAGAAGAAGAAGAAGAAGAAGAAGCGGTAGAGTCGTGGAGACTATGTGAGTTTTTAGAACTGAGACAAACTTAATGAAAAAAGTATTAATAACTAGTGTACGATTAAAAAATGTATTAGGGTAAAGTAAATTTTTTTATTAGATGATATCAATTGATTAATTAATTGATACATAAATAAAGTGTATAATTATATAATAATAATAATAAAAATGATATAGGCGGGTTCGGGTATTCGGGGTTGGAGAGGCTGATCCCAACCCCGTCCCGTATTTCCATAAAAAAATACGGGTTTTCAAGTTCGGGTACCCAAACCCAAAAAGTACTCGTCCAGTTCGGGTATTTTAAAAACGGGACGGGTCGGGTTTGGGTTACCCGAACCCAACGCCCACCCCTACGTGCAGGGGGTAAAATTTTATTTTTGATACCAGACTTTTACCTACTTTATACTTTTGGTACCAAACCTTCGAAAAATACACATTGAATACCAAAATTGAAAGCCGTTTGACACATTTGCTTTGACCATCAATTTTTTGAACGGGGAACGACTACGTGGCCGTTAAGTCACCAAAATTGCACGCTTTTTGCACGTGATGTGCTCGGGCAGGGAGTATTTGGACCTAATCATAATTTTGACATAACTCTTTCGTTACAAGGCCAAATTTCGTGTTCTTTATATGGCTGGAAAGATTTTGACCTTGTAACGAATGAGTTATGGCAAAATTAAGATTATGTCCAAGTACTCCTTGCTCGAGCACATCACATGCAAAAAGCGTGCAATAAGGAAATTGAATTTTGAAATTGAGAAGCTCAGACAAACATAATTTTGATTAATCTACCACTACTAGAAATAATAAAAATTCTCACCGAAATATTCCCACCAAACATAATCGGTGGGAATATTTCATGAATTCCCACCGAAAATAATTTCGGAGAGAATATTTAAATACATAGATATTCCGATCGAAATATTCGGTGGGAATAAAAAATATTCCCACCGATTTCAATCGGTGGGAATAAAAAATATTTTTCCACCGATTTCAAAATCGGTGGGAATATTTATTCCCACCGATTTTGAAATATTCCCACCGATTTCAGTTTCGGTGGGAATATACCTCATTTAATTCTCTCTCTACTGTTGCCCGACGTACACTACAGCTGCTGCTCTTTCTAAAAAAAAAAAAAAATTCCACCAGCTCTCTCCTTCTTTCCTTCTTCGATCTGGCCGGCCACCACTCACCAGCTTCTTTCCTTCTTCACTCACCAGCTTCACCACCAGGCAGCAACCTCCCGTACACCACCAGCCACCACTCCTAAGTCCACCACCAGGCAGCAGCGCAACCGTACGTACACCAGATTTCCTTCTCCGATCTGCCCGCGGCCACCACCTCTCCAAGGAAGCAACCGTACGTACACCAGGCCGTCCGTTGAAGCGCCAGCCGAACCTCCACCGGCGAAGTATCACCGCCGCCGTAGCACCACCGCCATTGTTGCACTTCCATTCTTTCTTCTATAGAGGTATATGTTCTTAAACAAATTACGAATCCTATTGAAGAATATGTTTGTAAAAAAGGATTGGCACAGAAATAAGGAAACTCAAATAATATTCAAGATTAATCTTCCAGATAGTAATTTATTAATGTGTGTATTATGCATAATTGGAGTTAGGGTTAGTAATTATTTTATTTTCGGGAGCCTGGTTGACCAATGAACCTCAAGTGACATTCAAGCAAAGCCTTTCACAATACTCTAATTAAAGTTTGTGTGCCAGTGCGAATGTGTTTACGTACATATATACATAAATCATAGATGATATGATAATATAAATTAGTTTGATATTTTATACTTTGGTTGATATTTTATATCAATACCAAGAGAATAAGTACAACTTGTTTTAGGGAAAAAATCATCTGACCTAAATAAAATTTAATGTATAAAAAAGCTCTTGTTACCTGCATATGTCACATAGCATCTTGATTCTCCTCTGCCAGCTGAGTTTCTTCTTCTGACCACTTAAGTGGATCAAATGAAAAAGAGATCCCATTTCCATGTATTCTGTGATCATCGACAAGCGTGGAGGTTTTGTGCAAACACCAAGAAACAATATAACTGCCCCAAAAAAAAAAAGGATCTGAATTGCTTTATCTGATCTCAAGGTTTACAATAAAAAGTTTCTACTATGGTTTCATAACAATGACTGAATACTTAATGACGACAGGTTTCACCAAAATGCCAATTTCCTCTTGTACCCATAAACCCACAGCTACACACTGTTTTAGCATAATCATAACAATATATTTTCAGGGTTTAGCAAATCAGTGGCCTACTTGGCCACATGGCCCCTTTGATTTTGTTCTTCATTTCTTATATAATCTTCAATTAGGTCAGCATTATTATCATAATCATCATTAGTAGTCATAGTAGTAGTTAGAAGGGACAGTGCTAACCTATCCCAACACGAGTGCCTACAGTTAACTCAGAGAAATCAATATTCCACTCTTTGAATGGTAGCAGAGGCTTTTTCTGGAACATAGGCAATTCCAGAACCCTGTTCCAAGTTGAGACCATTTCTTCATTTACCATGCGAGTCCCACTTCTCTCTGGAGTCTGACCCCCGATTTCATGAAGAGATGCAGGTAGTGACATAGCTTTCTGAGAGCTGTGTTGCCTCAGAGGAGCATACAAGGAAGACATTCCACCAGACATGTTGTCATGATCATCAAGCTGAGTATCAGTACCCTAAATATAGTACAAGATCATTTTTAATCATGAAGAACCCAAGGTTTTCAAACATGGATTGTTAATGGAAGAAGTACAAAAAACAAGATTTGCATAAGGTCAAAATCAAGCTATTTTTTCTGTTTCTTAATAATAAAATAGATGGTGCCTTCCACAAGGGACCAGAATAAACATGTGCAGTAAACACTAGATTCAACAACTAAATGAAATTTCCAATTATGATTAACATTGTATATTAGTTCTCAAGAATAACTGAAAGGATATGCTTATACTTCACGATAGAATACAACAGGCTGTAAAATAAATTAGATTAACAAGCTTACTACACTTTCCACTCCCGAAATTCAACAAAGCATAATCAACTAATCAAGTAGAATACTCACAAACCAATAACTTTATAAATATTGAAAGATGTTAGCACTCCGTCTTCAACCATTTGTTATATTTTGTCTGCACAAGTAGGGTCTCGCGAGAATAATAAAACTTTTAATGATAAATACAAAGAGAAATCCATAGGAAGAAATAGACCGAAGCTGATAACTTCAATTTTATTGATGACTAACAACACAATTTCGAATATGCAGAAAACAATCCATCCGAAATAGGAAAAGATGCACTTTGTGTTACCAAAATGGAGAGAGAATATAGGGAATCAACTAAAGATATCAGACTATGGATGAACAAAGCAAAAGGATATTCATAAGCCTCTTTGCAAAAGAACTCTATAACAAACAAAAGAGCAAATTAATGCAAAAGAAGAATAATATATGAACAACACGCTATCACAGTTAATAAAACATACATCTTTTGATTGAGCATCGCTGTTTGAACCAAAAGACATTGAGCCACTTTCACCGTGTTCTCTTGAAAGACGATTCTGCTTCAGCGACTCATTCATAGCGCGCACAGCCCTAATATTATTCAGAACAAATTTAACAAGAGGGAAAGAAATATAGATGCATCATGGAGGCTAGATAATTAAGATCCTGTGATAAATAGAGGCACTTATATGATCTGAGTACAAGCCGGCTTCTCACACACTTCAACTAACAATAGAGGAATATTGGGATGATAATTTATTTGCGGAGCCAACTCATGCAGGTCTGTGCTTTCTTTCTAACACAAGCTTGGTCATTCTACCTTGCCAGCTTTAGATACAGTCAATGGAGTAATTATTGGTAGGCAAAAGAATCCCACCTCAAATGCAACAATATTTTATACTGTTTTTGCAGTCATCAATATGAGTTTTCCATGGTGGTGCATGAAAGAAGAAGAAATGAACACACGGATAATAGGAAGAACCGAAGAATCTTATCTAATTCTATTTTAAAGAAGATTAAAATATAAGCCGATTAAGTGTATGTAACTCAATTTATTGCATCCTGTTTCAGTTAATAACTTATAATTAACAGTAAGATAGTATTAACAAAGTTTTGTTGTTGTGACTTGGCAACAACTATTCCAATCTGACATAAGTAATTCAGTTTTCATTTTCTGGTGAAGCTGATGGCAAGAACCCTCCAAACCTTGATGGATACAAGAAGCTCTCCAGACTCCAGAGTTACTAGTATTTTTCAGTGACTCTTGACCTCACTTTTCATTATTCAGAACTACTTCCAATACTGACTTTTTCATCCTTAGTCTACAGTTTTAAAGTGACATCCCTGGTTGTCAAAACTCTCACTTGTAGAACGTGACAAGATGTATGAGATTCTTCAAGAGTTTTAGATGGAGAATATCAAGAGACGTGTAGCACGGCTGAAGGGTGCTACATTGTGTTCAAAGTCAAAACATGGTTGATTAATATTCTCTCAGTTTTCTTTTCTTTGTTAATATATAAACGGTATTTCTAAGCATGGCCAAATTCGAAGCACAGGTTTAGTTAGAGAAGCATCCTGCTGGATAGTACTTGTGAAGAATTACAGAAATGATCATTTTATCGAAACAGTGCAAGTTTTAATTGTCTGAAAGATAATATTAACCTTACGATGTCATCACCAATTTCTGGAGTCATGCTTATGCTTATTCTTCTTGTTCTACGAGTGTCTGGCGTGTGTGCACCTTCTGACCTGCGGCAAATTGAATTTTGAAATTGAGAAGCTCAGACAAACATAATTTTGATTAATCTACGAATCATATTGAAGAATATGTTTGTAAAAAAGGATTGGCACAGAAAGAAGGAAACTCAAATAATATTCAAGATTAATCTTCCAGATAGTAATTTATTAATGTGTGTATTATGCATAATTGGAGTTAGGGTTAGTAATTATTTTATTTTAGGGAGCCTGGTTGACCAATGGACCTCAAGTGACATTCAAGCAAAGCCTTTCACAATACTGTAATTAAAGTTTGTGTGCCAGTGCGAATGTGTTTACGTACATATATACATAGATCATAGATGATATGATAATATAAATTAGTTTGATATTTTATACTTTGGAAAGGGTTCACGGAGTCATCTCAAATAGCATTTAAAAGGAATCCTCCACGCTATATTCGTCCATATGCATGATTTCTTATCAATTCTCAGATAAATCTGATGACGCCAAGGGTTTCAAATTATCAGCATATGAAATCCGAGAGAGAGAGAGAAATGTTAAAGTTACCTTGATGCAGCAATATCATCAGAATAAACTCCGAAAGATTTGTTATCTCCACTAAGCATAGATCGACCATGTGCTCTAAGTGAAGGATGCTCTGGATTGGAAAATTTAGAACATGATATAAGTGCAAGAACAATTCCACCCTAAAGGCCATCCTCTATGCTGTAACTACTCAAATTAATACTGCAATTGTAGGAATTATGTAGCATCATAAGCAACAGAAAAAAGAGCTTTCACTAACTGTAGATAGACCAAGAGCCAGACCATGGAATTCACAATGTATTGTGTCTTTCTTTTATTCATATAGAAGAGAAGGAGGGTGAGGGAGAGGGAGAGGGAGAGGGAGAGGGAGAGGGATTATCACAGAAAGGAGTAACTTTGAACACTACTTTACCAAATCAGATATACCCTAGCAAACAAGGTTTCCTATGTTTTATGAGATCTCTCAACTGATTGATATCTTTCATTAGTCCACGTAAATCTTACAGAGACACCCAACTCACAATGAAAACTCAAGAAAGAGTAGGTCACACCATGTGATTCACCAGAGATGGCCTACATACAGGAAAGCGTGATTCTAACCAAGGACTTTGACAACACTTTTAGTTGGCTATTACATTCTATTAGGTTATAGCACAATGCTTGTAGGATCTTATGAGCAGCTTCACACTTTGTTGAGACAAGAATTTCCACTCGCAGTCTCAAATTTACTTTAACTCATTCATGGCTAAAAACTTATGTCAAATTCCAGAAAAGTGTACGTCTCTGCAGTAGGAGAGTTACTTGCTAAATTACAAGTAAAGAAAGAGATGCTAATTTATTAACTCTCAAAAACTGAAGTGTTGCAGAAACATCGCTTGAACAAAAATTGAAAGAAGATAATGGAATATATCTGGATTTTTTCGAGCTATAAATGATCTGAAGTTCAGAACAAAAGAATATAGATCTGATAAAAATCTGCTTGATATAAGTTGACATAAACTGGGGTCCGGTTTTCAAAAGACCTTGAATTTGCAGTTCTTTGTACGAATATGGCCTTTCTCCTGCTCCTCCGCCAAAATGTAGCAGCAATATTTGGTTCACTGTGTGATAAGCTGAAAATAATCTTAATCAATAAAATTTCTCCTGAATCTTGAACCAAAAGATTAATGGGAACTCAGAATGTTTCTAGTTATATAACAAAGCATGTAGTGATAGGCTAAAACAATAATACTCCTATTAACCAATAAAAATAGTTTTGCCTGAATCTTGAAAGAAAAAATATAAATGGGAATTAAGAAAATTCATGATAAAACAAAATTTCTGATATGGAGCAGTAAACACAACCTCATTTGACTATCAATGGAATTTGACCTTAACATCATATTCCTTAAAGAAGGCCCAGCTGCACTCGAAGACGCTTCAAGTCTACTCTGATACAGCAGGCTATCTTCTTTCCCAGTACTGGAGAGGTTAAAATAATCAAGTTAAAAAATTTCTATCAAAACATCAATCAAACTGCTATCCTTTTCCTTCCCTGCAGACACCACCCCACAGAAGAATTGAAATTCATAATACTTCATTTGTTATTACAAAAGATGTCCCAACAGATATTTAGTATGTTAAGTCACTATAAAAATTTGTGGCCGCTAACCTTTCAAATTCAACTCTCTCTGGAACCCCATAAAGAGGGCTGTTTGGTTCCATTGGTGAGTCACAAGAATCATTTTCTGCAGAATCACTTTCCCCAGCAGCAGACATGTGAGTCATAAAGATAGCCTTGGTTGATAGAGGTATCAGTTGCCCCGGAAACCGCATTAAATCAATAAGTAATTCTACAGAATTCAACACGACAAATACAGACATATGCTTGTTCGAGTCTACACACTCAGAAGCTCCTTCAGTAGGTAAACCCTGTTAAGACAAACCCATGTGAACAGAAGATGAGATAAAACAGAGTACATAAATTCAAGAGTATAACTTACTGAATTTTTATAGAAGTTTCCAGTCAAAATGGCAATAAGAAAGACTTGGATAATGGATAAACAAGATCACAATAGTTTTTAAAAAACATAAAAATTACCACCACTAGCGTGCTTTCAAGTCCTACAGCATCTGCAAGAACTTTGAATAGTATTGCTCGAGGTCTGCAGGAACCATGCTTTATTTGCCCTAGCATTTGCATACCTCGATTTTCAGATAAATGTTCCTCCAGGGAAGCTTTCTTTGGACTTAGTTCTGAATTTGGCCGTTTGTAAAAATCAGAAACCTAATATTGAGGACAGACAATCAGACACACGGGATCATGATTGCACAAAAAGACCTGATAAACATTAACATGATAAGAAGAAAAAAAAGAGTCAATTAAACATGGATTCGACTAGAAAAAAGAATCTTATATAGTTCTAATCATCTTTTCATAGATATCTTCGTAGAATGTGTTTCTGAAAATGAGTATGTCAGGAGAATGTCTTCATTTAAGAACTAAAAACATGGCAGTATCTCAGGGTCATCATAGGTAGATTAAACTGAATAAGGAACAACAGGAACCTTCATGCACATTACCTCTCAACCAATACTTTTCCATTACTTTTGAGGCAAAACTGTAAAAATAACTAAAACAGACACATTTTGCGTTCTCATAAAACTTTGTGCCGATAGACGGAGCAAGTAAATGGGTGGAGTTTATCATAATTCAAAACTAATGTTGAAATAAATAGAATATAGTAAAGATTTTGTCAAATTTTGTAACAGGAAGGCAAATGATATTTTAAATAAAGAAGACCAAATAATACTCACTAATCCAGCAATCTTTTTTATCATAGCAGCGGGATTCGTGTTCAGACCCTTGACCAGAGCTATAATTAACTGCTTTAGCCTAGTAAGCTTTTTATCTCTCACTGCATCTACAAGAATAACATCAGCTCTCAAACCCTCAAGCTCCAAAGCATGAAGCTCCTCCAGAGTAGGTAAATCTTCATAAAGTTCCTTCAGCCTTTTATCCTGACAGTGAAAATATTGTTAATAATTGCCTCTTAAAATAGGAAAATTGTACAAAGTAATGAGAGTAGTGTCAGAGCATCGGTAACTAGCTTATCAGGCAACACAATGTAAAAGTTGTAAGTGAAGCATCTGGCCCTACGTATAGCTGCAGTATGGAAGGACTTAAATAATCTGTTCCATGATTAGGACATGGAACACTAGATTGTTAATCAATCTATAGTAAATGATTTATATTTCTTGCACTCTGATATGAAGAATGTCTTCTATAAAAGAGAAATTAGTCCAGGATTCCACTATGAAAACTGTTTACAGTCCTCCAACTCTACAAAATTGTTTGATATTACATGAGTAAAATGAATACAATTGACATTTCAAACATTAAATACAGATAGGAAAAAAACATGCAAAAAAAGGAAAGTGATAATACACACTCTTCTCTTTAAACATAAACTCCATACTGTCCCTCTTTAGTGTTGATTGGAAACTCTTGGCATGTTTGGCATGTGCCTTTATATTAGCATCCTCTCATTGAGTTAATGGATAATACGACGGGTTGTCCCTTCCATCCACGGCATACTTGATTCAAAAGGTTCAAAGTCTAGTATTTTGCTGCTCAAGAAAACTCCATTAAGATTTTAAGTTTTCATATTTCAATGCAGAAATCCTTGAGTACGTAACTAGGATTGACATTTTTAAAACCAAGTTTCAGAAGGAAAAAATCTAGAAAAGGCTAAGATCTTTGGTGTAAGAGAAATAGAATAGAATTGTAGTCAAGTATTTATTAATTTAAGAATAACAGCACATCTTACCAAGCTGCACAAAGCAACTTGTTCCAACAAGCAGTAATTCTATTTACTCCACGGAATTTTAATTCGGCGACCTAATGCAATATGCAATGTCACTTGGAACTAACCAGAAATACCACTCCAAGAATACAGTTTACTACCAAGTTACATTATCTACATCATACCCACTGAGCACTCTGTGACTTTCATGCTTTTGTAGAATTTAGCTATAAGTCAAATCAGGTGCTTGGTTTTAGACCATTTTTTTCTTCTAAAGAAGGACCATGACATAATTACATGTCTATCTCATGTTTCAAACTACCTTCTAATACATAATAGCATTAAGACCTGAAATTCTCCTGTTAAAATAAGGGAACCAGAAATAGATTTCAACTAAAAAATCGTTTGGATATTTTAATATTTTAGAGAACTGGATGAGGTTGCTATTACTTTACACAAGTTAAAAGTGTCTATATGTTGCTAAAACAACACAAACTGATATACAAATTACGATGAATCAACATTTACTCATGCAGTATAAAATTCTCCCTTTCTTAAACAGGCTTTCTAAAACTGCATCATGCTTAGTCAATATGATGAATCAACTAGTAGCGCCGCTTATTATTTTTTCAAATTTACAATTTAAAATAATATGCCATGAAAGTAATGAGAGCAGTCTAGGTGCTCACTGCTATGATAGAGTAGAAGCCATTTGGAATTCGTTCAGAAAGCATTCCTGTTCTCCATAGGATCTGGGATGCTCTTTTATATGACAGAGTCTCGTTGTCATTAAATTCTATTTTCCTCAAATTTTCATCCTTAGAGTCCAAGGATAAAGATTTAAGATTTTCAACGAAATCCGGAGGCCCCCATGCAGCATTATGAGACCTTCGCTCTGAAGATCCCGCATGATCTCGTGTATCCTCCATGTCAAATTATTGAAATGCAGTAACATTTCATTTCCATGTTTACCCCGTCGAAGCACTTCGTAGCTGCTCGGTATAGAAAACAAACCCTTTGATGTAGCCCCTCTCTTTCCAACTCCCCCAAGCTGGAGGCCATACGAACTGAAAATTTGGAAAGAGTTGAACTCACCATGAGTGTTTATGAAAGAATGAAATAGGAAATAGATTATTTTAAGGTACTACCACACCCCCACACCCCCCCCCCCCCCCCCACAAATGAAATTTGATTTAAATTAATAAATGCATACAACATACAATAACTCAAAACAAAGAAGAAAGAAAGAACCAATGAATGAAAAATATAAATCATAATACCATCTAAACTACTAAATAAAAAACCCAGCTTTGGTAAATACAAACACAAGTATGGACTTATATATAGAATGCTTAGTGTACTAATAGAGTTTAAGCAGGTGTGTTACTATCTAGAACAAATGAGGAGACTAATTGCAATTCAGAAAGCAGGGGAGGCTGCGGTAAATCCTGTCATGAATTTGGCCACTGATTAAGTCTGAAATTACTAGTTTACTACAAAGCTCTGTGATTATTTATGCTCCTGATCAGTCAATATGGCTCTAGATTACGTTGTCTTGTTACTATGAAGCATTTCATAAGCAGCCCAACTTTTGCATTGAAACCTAATTATGACTACAGGAATTTAAACCTTTATGAAGTAATTTAATTGATTATGTCAAGGCCCCAAGAAAAAAGAATGAGGAAAGGCTGGCCAAAATATTATTAAAACCAAACATATTTGCATTGATTATGTAGTAATTTACATATTATTATCAATTGCCAGGTCGATGACACGCAGAAGAAATATTCCAAAAAGATCTAGTTTGCATTTTGAAACTTTTGGAAATACAAAAACTTTATCCAGCATAGACAAAAATATGATAGCTTCATAGAAAGTCTAAATATCCTGAGGAAACTATCTTTAGATGGGAAAAAACAAAAAGAGAGCTTGACAGAATATTTTCTGGAAATAAAGGCCCAGTACTACTTTACACCATCCAACAAAAAGGATGACATTTTCTCCATAAGATTATGGGAGATATTGTTCCTACATTAGAGAATTTTATCTGTACCAAGTCTACGCAGAGGATTGGGGTCGAACTCTATACTCCAATAAAGAGTACATGAAATCTCTCAAAGGTTTCAATCGTTTACAAGAGATAACACAAATTCTGAAATGCGTTGCTTTGGCATCATCTCCACATAGTCAACGTATTAAATGAATACTCTACACCTATTTATCTCTGAGTCTTTGCCCTGTAGATATGAATAAAGTGGCAGAACTTTAAGGTATTGTGCGATTAAAGCCCATAAGATCTTGAGAAACACTGGAATTTACACAACTTTTCCTCAATCAAAGCAATAATATGATCCATCTCCAAGAAAAATCCGACTTGGATAAAAAATATTGCAATGTCCCTACCTCTAGTAACCAATGTAGGTAAATAAACTTATTTTACTCTTCATTGACCATGTTTAGGAATAAGATGAATTTCCTAATTTACATATGCTCTCCAAGAAACACACATCTAAGTTACTAACCGTCACCAACAATGTAGAGCTTTGCATCACCTAAAATGCAAAAGTACATAACAACACAACTATTTGACACATCCAATCAAAGATAGCATATACCTAGTCCATATTAGCATTTTGGATTACAGAAAAGTACCAATACACACAGTACCCACAGTAATCCAACAACTGCCACTGAAATACTTTGGGTTATACCACATAGTAAAAAAAAAAATCAGCAAGTGATCAAAACCAAGGTGCACATTAGGTTGTTACATCAGCTTTGCCCTCACATTCATAATAAAATGGTTGATCATTTGATCCACAAAGGAAAAAAGAACTTGCAGGTGCAAAACTTCTGGTACCACCCCTCGAAAATTTCAGTTTGTCACGGTCATGAAATTTAGTATGTAATCTCTTAACAGGAACGCACTTATACTGCCAATCACAGTCACAAAACATATTCAGGACAGTCTAACTTCGTAAAGTACACTTTTGGGCAAATAACTCTACCAGTAGCTTTCAAGTAACTCTCCTAATTATACAATCGTATGCATAACCATCAAATTGAAAACACTTAAAAAAATCTAAATCGATTAAGAAAAGTAAATTGCAAATTCAAATTAATATAAGAAAGCACATGAGTTGTGATCGAATAATTTACCACCAGCAGATCTTAGCACGAGAAAATCAGGTCACATTTCAATCCAGCAACTTTCCAACAACAAATTTCGATTCTGAATCGATAAAATATAATGAATGCAAAGTTAATCGGTATTACTAATTTGCCAAAATTTGAAATACAGAGAGAAAGTAGAGATGTAAACAAGGTGAGCACTGAGCAGTGATGATTTTTTATACTGCGGAGTAGGAGGCGGGGGTTTTATTATATTTTTTGATTAAAATTTTTATATTTAGTTACCAACATTTTTTGGATTTGGGTTTTTTAAGAGCAACTTTAAAATAGATCCGGTGAAAAAAGGGACGAGCTCGTTTATGTGAAATGTGTACTGAGTAATTCAATTTATTTTTTTATATTCTTATTTTTTTTTTTTTTTTATATTCATTGCTTAATTCCATTGTCGTTCATATAAAAATATATACCATATTAAAGTATTATCTCGTACGAAAATAATTACAAAGTTTACTTTTCTCTATTTCGATAAAATATTGCACACGCGATTAAAATAAACGACCGACACAAATAAACATTTTAGTCTTCATTAATTGCATATTATCTTTATTTTTACCTCATGTGATGTTAATTAATTGATATTTCATCTCAGTATTTAAGCTCAAATCATATTGTATTTTAACTCGAAAAACTCAAATTCAATGTACTAACTACGAAACTAAACCCATTGAAATCGGGCCAACATTGATGTATATAGAACCTGAGGGTCATCTTTGTTATTTCTCCCTTCTTTAGAGTGCATGAGTCACGTGAACTGAAGGCGCGAAGTGTGGGTGAGATCTCCGACAGCCAGCTGGCAAAGCAGGGGTGGCTTTCCAATTTCCACAACTTCTTTTTTCTTATAATTAACGTCCACAACTTCAACCGCGTGAATCGTTTAAAAAAGTTCCAGTCATTGTGTAAGCTTTAAATTAAACTTGCTTTTTCCTTTTTCCTTTTTCCCTTTTCTTTTTAAATTGTTTCATATTGAGGAAATTGCACATACTCCCCTGAATTTACAATCAAGTTGCATTGTCCTCCCTTAACTTAAAATTTTACATTGTTCGCCCTGAACTTATATTAATGTTGCACTTTCTCCATGAAACTCTTTTTCGATCACATTTTTTTGCCAAAGTTGGTCATATGAGAGGCACATGCTAATTTTGTAGGGTATTTTTGTCATTAATAACTAGGGGAAGTGCAACACGAAAGTTCACGGAGAAGGTGCAACAAGAGTGTAAATTCAGGAGGTAAGTACAACTTGACTGTAAGTTCAGGGAGAGGGGGACACGATTTCCAAATTGAAAGTATTATTTTGCCTCCTTATTCATTCAAATGTCAATTATTACAACTACAAAATCTATGATATCATATTGCCAAACATTTTTTTTTTTACAAATTTTAACAACTTGAAACTTCATTTGAAGAATATAATGCAAAACTTGCAAGATGAACTTAAACATGAAAATATAATATATGCTCGATTTTATACATATCTCCCACATTTTATAATGTCTAACTAATTATGTTATTATCTATTTAATATTTGTACTAATGTTTTTGCTATTTATGTACTATTATATAACTTATTACAATTATACTATTTTTAAAATTTGACGTTATTTGAACTTTGAATTATAATTGATTGCAAAAATTACGTTTTGCCCCCACGAAATTAGATCAAAGTTACGCTTCTCCCCCCTGAACTTACACATTTGTTGCACTTTCTCCATTAAACTTTAGTGTTGCACTTTACCGCCTGATTTCAAATGACAAAAATATCCTACACATTGGCATGTGCCTCTAATGTGATATATTTTGCCCGAAAAAGAGTTTCAAGGGGAAAAGTTCAAAACTAATTTAATTTCATGCCAGGTGGACGCTGCAAAAAAAAAAAAATAGGGGAAAAGTACAAACTTGACTATAAGTTTGGGGAGGAATGTCGACTACATCATTTAGTCAAACAAAAATTTGTTGATTTATTCACCAAAGCATTGACGACTACATCATTCAGAAAGATCACAACGTCAGAATGCGTCAACATGTAGACCTTGTGTCAACATCAAGGAAAGCGTGTTATGAATAATTAGTTGCACACTATACTCTTTTTCCTTCGTCCAAGTTTTTGCGCAATGTGTTTTTCTTGGAAAAGTTTTAGCAAATATATGTTACACGTTTATTAGCCTGGTATAGCTGTGTACTCTTTTTTCTTTGTCCAGTATTTTTCCACCAGGCCTTTTGTCAATGTTTTTAACGAGACATACTCCGTAAGCAATAACATCCAAGGAGTGTGTTATGAATTAAATTGATGAATGTCAATGGAAAGTATGTATCTAGACATTCTTGAAGATACCATATGAAATTTCATGTACTCTATACACATTGAACTCAAATAGTATTGTAACTCTTGGCCTTTGAATTGCACTTCTAATCCTATAAATATATGTTTTACACTTTTACTCCATAACATATATTTGATGAGTGAATAGCAATTTAACTCCATGTGATAAGTAAAAGGGTAAAATACCTACTTGTGATATCCTAAATAGGCAATTTAACACCCTGTGATAAGAAAAAGGGCAAAATACCTCCCTGTGTTTTTATAAAAGAAGCACATTGCCTCCTTCTAAATTGCTCATTGATTCATATCATAGGGAGTTAAATTGCTCATTATTTCATTTCACAGGGAGTTAAATTGCCTATTTTTATTTCACAGGGAGGTAAATTGCCCATTATTTCATTTCACAGGGAGTTAAATTGCCTAGTTTTATTTCACAGAGAGGTAAATTGCCCATTAGACATATAAAAGGAAATTAACTTGCAAAAAAACCCTATATTTGATATACAATCAATTATGAAATCAGAAGAAATTATTTCCCTAATTTACATTGTTCTATACATTATTTTTCGCATACTATAATTGTTGTTCCTTTCAGTATAGTTTCACACTAATTTGATCTTTAAGTCTCAAGGGAAAAGAAAAACACTTTTTTTTTACCACATAATAGACCATTTTGCAACTTTGGTACCATTGGATACGATAATATAAATTTGATACCACAGTTTAAGTTTTCATTGCTACTTTCATACCAAACCCAATTTTTCTCCGGACTTGATGGTAATTTCCCCCCTAAGATATTCGTAAGGTTCAATTATCTCCCTGTAATTTGAAAAAAGAGCATTTTACTGCCCTATAATATTCATAAAGTTAGTCTCTTTCTTTACTTCTTGGGGACGAAACTCAATTCCTTCCTTTTCAAGCCACCAAACACTTAATAAATGAGCAACCTCATGAAATCTGCTCACAAAAGGCAGTATGAATTAAGTAGATGTTTTTATTATATAGCACTTAGAGAAGAACATTGGAATATTAAGAAACAACCACACAATATTTTGTCTTAGGAATCGCTTTTCGTTTATTTAGCATTTCAGATTCTCATAATTAATTGAACTTCCACCTCATAACACCATTAATTACAACATCCACAAAATTAAAACACATCTAGCTATATATATCATCAATTTAAGAAATAACAAATATGTTACTTTTGTAAAAACAATTACACAAAAGCAATTCTTTCATAATTATTTTTTTACTATCATCAATTATGATAATAAAATTAATTCTCTTATAATTTTTTTTCAATCGCTAAACCAAACTCACCCTATTTATCAATATAAAATATAGCATTTCGCATGGGATAAAGTGAACAAAATAAGTATATTGTTAAATAAGGGTACTTAAATTTGTCATTTTTCGTATCAGAATAAAGTCTTACTCACAGTTTTGAGCGCATGTGCCACTCGATAATGGAGGTATAAAACCTTCATTACTATGCCCAATTTCATATCATATGGGGTGAAATTATTGATTAAATGAATCTTTTGGGGTAATATGCCCAAAATTAATTCCATTGCTTCTTCAATCATAGTCTCTGCTTTCTATATAAAAGCCAAAAATCAAAACGCGTTAGGTTAATAAAGGAGAAACACGACCGTATATAGCTAGCTTGTTAATATTTCTTTTCTTTTTAAATGAGAAACTGAAATCTCAAAACATGTTTTTTACATGAGAAAGAGAGATACCAAATCAACAGTTGTCTTATTTTACGTGAGAAAGAGAGATACATTATTCACGCCCACCCAAATTTTCTCTTTTTCTTTCTCGTATTTATTCTGTAACACCTAATTAAGAGAACACATTAATTCATACATTGTAGCCTCACAAAAAAAAACCTTTTTCTTAAAACATATTGATGAAAATGTCTTCTGCCATTCTCCTTTTCACCATCTTGTTTATTGAGTCTTTTGCGATTTGTAGTTCTATAAAAGACGTTAACGCGACTTTTGGATGTATAGCAGGGGAAAGAAAAGCTTTGTTAAAGTTCAGGGAAAGCCTTTTGGACCCTTTGCCTACATGGAATGGCAAAGATTGTTGCACATGGTTAGGTATCAGGTGTGACAAATTTACGGGACATGTTAATAGTCTCGATCTTGGATATAAAAGCTTACACGGTAAAATGCTTGATTCTTCTCTTTTGGAATTGAAGCATTTGACTTACCTAGACTTAAGTGGTTTCAAATTCCACTATAATTCATTTCCTTCATTTATTGGATCAATGAAGCAACTACAATATCTTAATCTCTCTTTAACGTCATTCCATGGTGTTGTTCCTCATAATCTTGGCAACCTTTCAAGCTTGCGTGTGCTCGATCTCAGTCGTACAGATGATCTGATAGTTGATGATCTCACATGGATATCTCGTCTTTCATCGCTCGAGCATCTTGATTTGAGCGGTGTGGACCTCAGTCCAACAAAAGATTTGCTCAAGGTACTTAACGTGCTTCCTTCTATACAAAAGTTAGGCCTATCTGCTTGTAGACTTAATAACACAAATTTAGAACATGCATGCGTAAATGTAAATTATACGCTTAATAATGTCCGGTATCTGGATTTAAGCGTCAATTCATTTGATGGAGAGTTACCTTGTTTTCTCCATAACATGACTTTACTGCGAGAGCTTGATCTTTCAATTAATAACTATATTTCTACTGGCCATCACCTATTTAAATTGAGTAACCTTGTCAGGTTGAATCTTGGTTCCAACTCTCTTGGTAATAACGTAGATTGGTTCTCTGAATTTCTATGGAATAAATGCCACTTGAAATCAGTGGATTTGAGTTATAACAAATTTTATGGGGAGATCTCAACACCTTTTCGTAACTTATCTAGATGTTGGAACCACAATTTGGGAAAACTAGTTTTAGAGGGAAACAAGTTTTATGGCCATTTGCCTGAAGAGATTGGTGGACTAAAGAAACTAATGTACCTTGATCTCTCAAACAATTTCTTTATCAATGGTACTATTCCTAATTCTCTTGGAAAATTATCGGCCTTAACAATGTTAGATCTTAGTATGAATAATTTATCTGGTTCCATCCCATCGTCCCTTGGAGACTTGAGAGCGTTGACTACACTGGATCTTTCTTATAATCGATTAAGTGGGGGAATTCCATTTTCTTTAGGACAACTATCAAATCTTGAGCATCTTGATGTAAGTCATAATTCCTTGGTTGGTACAGTTTCTGAGGATCACTTTGCTAAGCTCTCAAAGTTATCAGTGCTTACTGTAAGCTCGTTAAAATTCAAAGTGAAATTGGATTGGGTGCCTCCTTTTCAACTACGAGAGCTCACATTGTTATCTTGTGATATTGGAGGTCAGTTTCCACAATGGGTTCAAATGCAAAAAGATCTTAAGTCTCTATACATGCAGAATTGTAGCATTTTAGGTACTCTGTCAAATTCCCTTTACAATTTCGAAAACTTGAATGTTTTAGATCTATCCAACAACCATATCCAAGAACCAATACCAAACAACATTAGCCAAATGTTACCGTTTCTACAAAGTTTGTATTTGGACAAAAATAGCATCAATGGTTCCTTACCTGATTCATTATGTGAGATGAAATCTTTGGTACTTATGGATCTCTCTGAAAATCATTTATCGGGTAGTATTCCAGGATGTTTGGGGAAATTACATGACCTAATGGCTATGAGATTATCATCCAATGAGATTTCTGGCATCATACCAAACTCTATCGGTGGAGCTTACTCATTGCAATGGCTAAACTTGAACAACAATAGTTTAACAGGAAAACTTCCCTTTACTCTGAAAAATTGCACCAACTTACAACTTGTGGATATTGGTGATAATATGTTTTCAGGAAATATACCCAAATGGATTGGGAATTATCTGCTTAAGCTTCGAGCGCTTAGACTAAGGAATAATAAGTTCTATGGACAGATTCCTTTGGAGGTTTGCCAACTGCTCAAACTTCAAATGATGGACCTTGCAAACAACAATTTGACAGGAGGCATTCCAAATTGTTTCGGAAATTTCTCGGGCATGGTTGTTAATCCAAAATCGAAAAATGATCAGCTGGAATTCTATTCTGATTTTGTTTGGGATCTCCAGAGCTTCACTGAGGTGCTCAAAGGACAAGAGCTAGAGTACTCCAAAACATCAAAATTATTAATCCATATGGATCTTTCGAATAATATTCTGGTTGGAGAAATTCCTTGGGAGCTGACAAGACTTTCTGGCTTGCACGGTCTCAACTTCTCGCATAATCATTTGGTAGGGAAAATTCCGGAAAGAGTAGGAGACATGAAATCAATGGAATCTCTTGATCTTTCGGACAACAAATTGTCGGGAATAGTTCCTTCTAGTTTGTCGGATTTGAGTTCCATAAGTCATTTGAATTTGTCTCACAACAATTTTTCAGGGAAGATCCCTACAGGGCGTCAACTCCAAACTCTCAATGATCCTTCGATTTATGAAGGCAACCCTCGACTCTGTGGAGCTCCACTACCTAAGAAATGTGAAGCATCGATGGTCCCAGATACGGATAATTACCATGTAGCAGCAAATGAAGTTGATGATAATGTATTGCTATCTATATTTATAATATCTGGTTTTGCAACAGGATTTTTGGGAGTCATTGCAGTTTTGATCTTACATAAGAGATGGAGACAAGCTTATTTCAAGTTTGCGGAAGAGAGAATAAGCAGATTGTTTGGAGGTTAAAAGGTTCTAGTGAACATGTTAAAACTATTTCCTTTTAGCATTTGTGTGTGTGTTTTGTATGAATGTGCAAGCTTCAATCTCATTTCTAATAAATATTGTGACTTTTAATGGTGTGGTCTTATATGAACCATTCTTTTTAATGGTAAATGAATTTGAATTGGAGAAATATACAACCCATCCTTGTGCTATTTCAATCTTACTTCATTATTGTTGTTGACTTGTTGTTATCATTATCATTATCAAGATTTTCAAAATAATATTAACGGTGATATCTAATTAATGGTGATAAGGGAGATTATGCAATATTTTGTAAAATATAAGGGTAATTTATGCAATAAAATTTATATAGGGAGGTTCTGGGCAAGTTTCCCAAAATATAGGTGAATTTTGTATTTGTTCACCAACAAGAAGACATTATATCCAAAACGTCAAGGGATATTTCAATTCAATTTTTATGCTCTTGTTACAGATTTCATACATAGTATTTTCAACTTCATTGTTTGAGTTTTTGGTTTAGAAACATGAAAGGAACATGCTTCAGTTTTGTATTGATTTTTTAGGCAAAATTGTAGTATATATAACGTAATATATAATGTTCCAAAGTTTATAATCAATTAGAATTGAACTAGACATTTGGGGAGAGTAATTTGGACATTTAGTTATTTTTTTATGATGGAGTGGACAACTAATTAACGAAAGGGATGTGACTGTCAAAAAATAAAAGGTTTTGGGGGTAACTGTCAAGTATCAATAATTCAAGGGTTGTTTGTGCAAATGACCCCATATGCTAAAAAATATATTTGAAGCATTCACCAAAAAACATCAATGTTTTTGTGAGAGTATAATTGTTATTTTTTCTTCAAAATATGTATTTCGGTTTGGGAGAGTTTTTTTTGCTAATTATTTCGGTAATAAAAACAGTAAATGTTTATTTGCTACTAAGGCAAAGCTTAGAGGTATTTTTGCATTTTGTTCTTTCGTTAAAGATCACACGTTCATTTTTGTTAATGAACCTTTGTGATAAAAATTACAAACATGCAGGGGAATATATTGAACAATCTTGACTTAGTCGATGAAGATAAATCGAGTGCGGATAAAGCTTTGAGTATGCCACCATTTTTCAAAGAATCTTTAAGAAAAGTCTTGCAAGGAGATACTTATGATGATAATTGTGTACCTTGATTGAGAACATTAAGTATTTTATGTATTTGCGTATATTTTCAATTAAAAATGCATTTTTCGTTGATGTAGACAATTTATAGGTGTGTCGAGTAGAATAATAAGTTTACAATGAAACGAAGGAATTCAAATATTAATTCCTATGTCTTCATACATGTAAAATGTTTAACTCGAAGATTATATTTGTGTCGCAACATAACTGCGATAAAAACATGTACTTGAAGCATTCAGTTTTCTACTATGCTAAAACTCACAAGTTATTACGTAATCTTTACTGCATTGCAAGAGTGAATACTTAATAATTTTCTAGGAATTTCCAAAAAATGTATGTTTCGTTTCAATTTGATTATAAAAAGCAATTATGATGACTAATTAACAAGATGTCCAAAATCTAACACTTTGAAAAATTCAAGGAAAGTAGAACGAAAAGAGAATCAAGAAATTGGAGTCATTGGCATTTTTTCATGAAAATACATCAGTTTGGTACTTTGTATCCTTAAATTATACTTTTGACATTTTACACCCTCGAATTGCACCCCCAAATATGATGCATTTTTCAAAGAATATGCAATTCGAGAATGTTATGTGACAAAATTTTAATTTCAAAGCTCAAAGTGCCAAATTAATTTATTTTATTATTGTCGGTCAAGTCAGTTTGTCGATTAAATGGGTCAAGCTATTAATTAGTCAATCTATCATATTCATAGTACTAAATTATTTGAAAAAAAGCAACTTTTCACATCTGAAGTAGGGTAGGTTATGATTCCAACTGTATGTCTAAATGCTTATTCATCTCTCTCTCCCACGCTCAAAATCTATACATTGTTTTTTTATCGTGTGTTTCAAATGCAGGACCAATCAACATCAAGTAATGACAAAAAACAAAGAAATTAATTGTCTCTAGATGTAAATTTCTTCCACAACATGGACAGTTAGTAGTCTCTCTCAATGAAAAAACAATAATAGTCCTTAAACTTTGGCAGGGGCGTGGAACTAGAATACTTGTAGTTTCGGCAAGCAATTTAAATTCTCTATGTTCGAAGTTGTTGCAGCTTTAGTCCTTTTGCCCGCAATTTCGGTCCTAAATTTGCCTGAATTTAAATAAGTGTTCATAAATTTTCACATTAGCAAACAAAACAAACAAATTTAGACTTTTTGCCCTAATAATTAGTAGTTATGGAAATAAATGAAGGAAAATAATGCGTTTTTTTTTTCTTTAATTTAAAATAATTTGAGAAAGTGGCGTGATAGATTACCAATGCGTGATAGCCAGAGGGATGAAACTCCCCATTGGTTTCCCAAGGGTTCATTGTAGTATTCCTAATAGATAGGGGTGTTTTTGTTACATATCAAAAAAAGGAGGGGGGGGGGGGGGGGTGTTATTGTTATTCATATTTAAACTTCTTAGTAACAATAAAATTTATTCCACGATTATGTTAAAAAAATTAAGATAAAACTGACGTATTACATTTTGGGATTTACAAAATAATTTCTTGTTTAAAATCTAAATACATGTATCATTTTAAAGTTTAAATAACATGGATCAATTATTATTTTTTTTACAAAAATGAAAATCACACACTAAAATTGTCATGATCACTTTTGAAATTTTCTAAAGCAGAAAATTGGCTTATTTCAGAAATAACAAATATGTTACTTTTGCAAAAGCAATTATGCAAAAGCAATTCTTTCAAAATTATCTTTTACTATACATAACTGATTATAGTAGAATTAATTCTCTTAGAAATTTTTTTCAATCGATAAACCAAACTCACCCTATATTACGAAGATAAAATATAGCATTTCGCATGGAGTAAAGTGAATAAAATATATTGTTAAATGAAGGATAAATTAGGATATGATGATTTAATCAATACTTTTGCATCTACTAAAGCAAGAAAAATATATGTTACACAAAGCATCATCATTTTTTCTTAAAATAGAATAAAATTTATTAGCCTGTTTGTTAAACGACCAAAATTTGTAGAAGATGGTTGCGGCATCGGAGGAAAAATGAACAAGGGTCTTTCCATTTCTATTAATTATGAACTTAATTTCGTGGAGTCCCCATTCTTTCAGATCTTCATCTGTTAGATGTATGTTATTATTCACCGATTCTCTTTCTTACTCTGAACTCAATTTCAGATCTTTTGGAATTAAAGATAGTAGCCAAACTTGCTTTTAAATTGGGCCCACTAATTAATTTTCTTTTGTTTTTATAAGACCCATTAACTGACCCACTAGAAGACCCATTAAAGACCCATTAATTATAAAGCTGACCCAAGACCAACCCAACCCAACAAACATAAAAATTAAAGGGTTGGGTCTGGACGTGCCTGGACGGGTCACGGGCCAGCCCGCGGGTCCAGACCCATCTTGTCATGCCTATCGTCAACCATAACTCTCCAATGTCGTTTTCCTAAGCTAAGAGGATCTATAACCTTGGAAAATATTAACATTGTAGAAAACATATTTCGAAGTTTAATTGACGATGCCTAAGTAGATGCTTCAGACAATGCTTCATTTACATTTTTTTCTTTGATATAAACAAAAGAGGACAAACTAATTTTATGAGGTTTAATACTATTATTATGCTCATAACAAACTAAAGGAATATCTGTAGAATTTTCAATAAAAAATAATATCTAAAAATACTTTTAATCTAATTAAAACGCACCAAAGATAATAATTAACTAAAAAATATTATCATTTTTCAAAACAAAAAAAAAAATTAAAAATTACCGAAAATTCAGAAGGAGAAAAACAAGCTCAATGTAAAAAACCGGGTTAGAAATGAAGCTTCGGTTGGGCTTCACGCGCTGACAGCGTGCGTGGGGAGCGGCTGCCCACTGGAGCGAGTCTGTAAAACAAATTTTCTTGCAATGGTTTGAGGATTTTTGTTGATTCAAACAATTCTAGCACATCCACAATGATTAATTGAATCAAAACAAGCAACATCAATCCCAAACTTGAAGAACAATTAAAACCGAATTTAACTCTTTATTATGAAAGCTCGATATAAGCCCTAATTAATACAAAATTATCTATTTGGAACTTTTTTATGAAATTTAATTGAACTAGAAACAAGATAACAATGCTCAATTTTGACAAAAATCTGCCATAGCTAGAGCTTCAAAGTACCGAAAATTCAACCACAAAATTCTCTTTCATTACACAACCAAATAACATGTATTATACATCAAATTAATTAAAGCTTGAAATGATCGGAAAGTTTTTCAAATTTAATCGAAACCAAAAACCACACGAAATCGAGCACGCATACTTTGGTATCTCAACACTGGGGGGTGGATATGCCACACTCGCTAGCAACCTCCTTGGCACTTTTATATTCCGGACTCCGCTTGCGTCGGCCTCCTATGTAGCCGCATATGCATGGCTGCTGCTCCTTGAGCTTGGCACAACACTGGGGGGATGCCTTTTTTCCCTCTTCTATTGCTCCATAGCACATGCTCAGTTCCAGCTCGCTGCAATTCACCGCAGCTGCATCCTGCACCTCCGCCACGAGCACCACCACCAAAGCCACCAGGCACCAGGCACCAATCGAAGCCGAATTGTTCATTTTCGTTTTTAGATTTTTTCTTTTAAGAGAACAAAATTTCTGCAGTAGTGATATTAAGCTAAAGCAATGATGCAGTTTTATAGGAATGGATGCAGATGAGTTGTTTACGTAAGGATTTATTAGGGGTGCTACCAATTTGTGGATGATGTTTGAGTATTAGCTGTTTCCAGAGACCTATCTAAGAGTGATGAGCAATGCTTCAATTTAAACGTGTTATTTACAATAATAGCTGTTTCCAGGGGGAAACTGCATATTACTACCCTGTGATATCGAAAACCTGCGAAAAACTACCCTGTGAAATTTTTTTTGCACCAGACTTCCTTGTGTTTTCAAAAACCCTGCAAATTACACCCATTCTACGTTAATCATTGACACCGTTAATTTTTAATTGAATTGCCTAAATTACCCCTTATATATTAATAAAAAATTATATTTTTATAAACGGGAAAAATGCATATTACTACCCTGTGATATCGAAAACCTGCAAAAAACTACCCTGTGAAATTTTTTTGCACCAGGCTTCTTTGTGTTTTCTAAAACCCTACAAATTACACCCATTCTCCGTTAATCATTGACACCGTTAATTTTTAATTGAATTGCCTAAATTACCCCTTATATATTAATAAAAAATTATATTTTTACAATTACAAAAACTCTCACTAATTTTTCTGTCTCGCTTCTCATATGGAACAAACAAAGAAAAGAAGAGATATTATGTGCGAAGTTTATAAGATACAAAATTATGGGTATAGTATAAAAGTATAAGGGAGTTTGAACAATCGTTTAAAAGTACAAGAATTTTTTGCGCAAATATTAAAAAATATGAGTTACTTTTCTACAAACATTAAGAAAAACATAGAAGTTTTTTGCAAACATTTCAAAGCATAAGGAAGTTTGACGCAAACTTCCAAATGTACAAGGAAGTTTTTTGCAAACGGTGGAAAACACAAGGAACTTTTACGCAAACTTTAAAAAACACAAGGAAGTTTTCTGCAAACTTTAAAAAACACAAGGAGGTTTTATGCAAACTTTAAAAAACACAAGGAAGTTTTCTGCAAAGATTCAAAGTTACAAGGGTATTCTTGTCATTTTGAATGAAAAATTACGTCAGAATCAAAAAAAATCGCATTTTTGGCGCGTAGAATACACGCGCGTCAAAAAATTGACGGAGGGAGACGGAATGGGTGTAATTTGCAGGGTTTTTGAAAACACAAGGAAGTCTGGTGCAAAAAAAATTTCACAGGGTAGTTTTTTGCAGGTTTTCGATATCACAGGGTAGTAATATGCATTTTCCCCTGTTTCCAGAGACCTATCTAAATCAACCTGGATACAAAATTTGGCAAACTTCTCTTTTGATGCCCAACAGCTAATGTTGTCGATCTTAATGGGTGTTAGTAACTAACGGATCCGAGATTAGGTATTTTATGCAGGGATTTTGAAAGTATAAGGGAGTTTGGTGCAAAAAAATTCACAGGGTAGTTTAGTGCATGTTTCGCATAACACAGGGTAGTATCGTGCATTTTCCCCAAATTCATCAAAAGTTCACTGTTGCGGAATTTACACACGCAAATAAACGCAAGTGCACGTATCGAACAAGTAATAAAGAGTAAGTATAAGAGTATCGTCTCCACATGGACTTGACTAAATATCTACCAATTTCAATTCATAATTTACCTTTATAAATCGATTCCAAATTCAAATGTGTTTTCGGGTTTTGAACTATTTATCTAAAATAGTTAACCAACTAAGTACTTGGATTGAGTTCGAATAACGAGAAGAGAAACCTAGGGTTATAATCCACTATGTTATCTACCGATTGCTCAATTGAGATTTCTGTAGTTATTGTGATGACAAGAGAGCTACCCGATGATTCAAGTATTTTCCTAAGTATCTTCCGAATTATGTAAGAACCTAATGTATTATCCAAATCGACTCTATTCCTAGGTGATTCGTAAATAAAATAAAGCATTAAACACAAACCTCATGAAACGGGTATAAATGCCTTAAGTATATTCCTATCCTAAGGGTCGTTTACTATTCAATTTCTATCTAATCCCAATCTCCCTTTTCCAAGCTCAAATAGGATATTAAATCTAACAACTAGGTGATCAATCAAGTTGTAAGCATAGAGAACGAAATTGAATCAAACACAAGAATTGCCCCTAATTACGAATAATCCGATAAAAATAATCAAAGTAACATAGTTTCATAAAAACCCTAGATCCTAAAGAATTAGTTCATGTTAAATATATGAAGAAAAATAATAAAGAAAAACAAATCTGAGTTCATATGATTTTATAGACAAAACGATGAATCCGAGATAAATATCTTCAATATTGCGTTCTTCTTGCTTTGGTGATCTTCAAGACTTTTCTCACTACAAGAAAAATAAATTTTAGTGACAAAATATTAAGTGACATTGTTGAAATTGTCACTTTTTTCATATATTTAGTGACAAAAATATAAGTTTTGTCACAATAAAAATAGTGACAAGTGCAATAGTGACAAAATATATTTTAAAGTTGTCACTAATGACTATTAGTGACAAGTGTATGGAACTTAAGTTGTCACTATTGACAATTAGTGACACCCTTTCAGCGACAACCTAGTGACAATAAATATTGTAACTATAATTTAGTGACAATTTTTTAATTGTCACTGTTGGGGTATCACTAAATGTCAATAGTGACAACTTTTTCACATTTCTTGTCACTAGTGTGTCTATATACATCATTTTAGTGACAATATTTAAATTCTTGTCACTTTGTCATTTACTATTTTGTCACTAAAATTTAAATTTTTTGTAGTGTCTCTTTTCTTCTTCAATCTTTCTCCAAGTAGATCTTTGATGTTCTAGGTGTATTCTATGAGAAAAGTATGTTCAAAGTTGATCAAAGATGTGTAATTTCGTGACCTAGAAGTCCTTAAATAGATCTACCAAGTTGAGGCCTAGTAGGAGACTTTGGGCCCAAGTTTTCTCTTAAAATCCCGCTGAAAATCGCGTCAGCTTTGCGCAACAGATTTGCAAGTGGCATAACTTTCAGCTCCGAACTCCAAATCAAGATCCGTAAAGTCTCTGCTGCAGCTAATTCCTTCCTCTACAATATAGTTGGATTTCAGATCAATTGGAACTTCCTTGAAAGAGTTATGGTCCTCGGAGTGCACAACAACATTTCTGGCAACTTTTTTCCTTCTTCGTTGTTGCACTACTTGACTTCGTTGGATCATTTTTTCATCATTCTTCACTTTCAATCATGTCCTTAGGTCCACATTAGCTTAGGCCTAAAATATGAACACAATATATAAGAAAATATCTCAATTCATGCATAAAACGAATAAACCAATGACTCTAACGAACAAAATGCAAAACTAACTAAAATTGCCTAAGATTCTACCAAAATTCGAATAAAAGTAAACCAACAAGTAAGGGAAATAGACTTGATAACATTGTTTTCACAGAGTTATCATTCACCAGTTGCTAACCCGTTGAAGAAAATTTCGCACTGCTGCCTTCTTTCTAAGAGCATCTCCAGCAGTCGGCATAAAAAAACAGCATCAAACCACTCTTTAATGCCTGCTACAGTGTTTTGATACCTGCATAAAAGTTTTTCACTCCAGCAATAGGCATTAAAAATGGAGCATCATTTTAAATTAATTTAAATTTAATTTATTAAAATTTAAGTTAACTTCAAATTAAGTTAAAAGTAAAGAAAGTTAAATTAAAAATAATTAAGTTAAAAAATGTTAAGGATTTTTATTGATAAGATTTGCTATACACGTGTCAGTTTGTGATTCAACATTGAGATATCTGATAAGAATTTTTATCGATATGATTTGCTATCCACATGTGAGTTTGTGATTCGACATTGAGATATCTTTATCGATAAGATTTGCTATCCACGTGTCAGTTTGTGATTCAACTTTGAAATATCTGATAAGATTTTTTATCGATAATATTTGCTATCTACGTGTCAGTTTGTGATTCGACATTGAGATATCTAAAAGAGTTTTTAGCGATAAGATTTTCTATCCACGTGTCAGTTTGTGATTCGGTATTGAGATATCTGATGAAGATTTTTATCCATATGGTACATTGGACCTCATCTTCACACTACTATTTAAATGAGCTTTGTGGCATAAGATTTTCATAAATTTATCAACTTCGGTTTGTTCCTTTTCACCACCATTTCTAATAATTTCATCGTATATCCTCTTCGAAAATCAAGAAGCACTTTGTTAGTTTCCTTGAGTTAGATCTTTACTTGTATTAAGCCATGCCGAGACGATATAAATATCCTCAGTGGGAGAAAAAAATTTCGTCCTTTTTGTTTTGCGTGGGCTTTGCATAGAATTGTCGCCTACATGTCGATTTTCGTCGAACTGTGGCTCACCATTAAGAAGACTAGTGAACGTGCCATACATATTATAGTCTATCTACCAAAAAAATAACATGATCAATAAATATAACAAATTAAACTGAAAAAAATAATATTATAGCTAAATAAAATATGATCCATAGCAAGTCAAGACCACTTATTAATAGTAATTCAAGCCCAATTCTAAAATAGGTCCAAACCACACTTAGTATAACCTAAACATACTTAAATATAAACACACAAACTTAAATATACATTAAACCTATATACACACACAACACACACAATCTCACGGCCAAATACAACGCCTCCCTCTTTCTCTCTCTCTCTCTCTCTTCCCCTCCTTCCTTCCCTTCCTCACTGTCGCCCCTCCACTCATCTCAGAAACTGCCGTGCCTCTCTTCTTCCGTGCGGCCTCCCTCCCTTACATAAATCTTAAAATTTCAGCTACCTAAAACTCACTCCTTCCTCTCCATACAAGAGATATTGAAGCAAGAAATTGAAATTGAAGAAATTGAAACTGAAATTGAAGAAATTGAAGAGGTATGAACAAAATTACCTTTCTCTGATTTTTAATTTTGCATTAGATTCTAGAAGTTGTGTGGTTTAATTGAAACTTTGTGGCCAATTTTGTAGTGGATTTTTTTTTTCCGTTGCAGAATTTCAATTTCTGCTCGTTGGAGAGACACATATCGTTGCCTCTGAAGTTGAGCCAAAAAATAATGCCTTTGCAAAGGCATTACTTTTGATGCCAAAATAGGCTGGACTTAAAAATAGGTACAAAGATGATGCCTTTGCTGGAGCAAGTTTTTTCTACGTTTTGTCAGTTGGAACATTATATTTGGCTTTAATGCCTGTTGCTGGAGATGCTCTAAGGTTTAATAACGCGGCCCTTGTACTGTCCTTTCTGGCTTTCTTTATCGTGAAATCTTCCGGATGCTGGAACTCTTCTAACCAAGTAATTTCAGATACTAGAAAAGTGACGTATGTTGTACATGTCTAGTTAATTTCATGAGTAAATTTGTCAATTATAGTAAAATTAATTTTATCATGTCACAAAATATCACAAATTAATGACTAATGTTCAATTAATTATTATTAAAATGATTTATTTTGTAAAAAAGTGATGACTTTAAATTATTGTAATCAAATATAAATTGATGATTGATTTGTTCATAAGATCTTGTATTTTTTCTCTAAAATAAGATCACTTCATTATAGTAGAAATTTATTTAAAAACACTATTTTAAGAGTACTATTTATTTGTTTTAATTTGAAATAATATCATGTAATTTGAAATGCATTTGTTTACGTACCTAAGCCATTTTTCACCTATTTATTTCATTAGCTTAATCCATTTTTCCACGAGTTTAACTCGTCTTTTTAGATTTCATTCATTTCGCATCGATTTAATATTTTTTTCTTTGATTTACCCATTCTTTTGTCGGTTTAACCTACTTTCATTATTTTTTCCATTTTTCGTCTATTTCTTTTATTTTTCTAGTTTAAACCATTTTCTACCGGTTAAACTATTTTTTCTTTTTACAAATTTCACTCGTTTTCACCTATTTCACACGTTTTTCCACTGATTTACATATTATTTTTACCTATTTCACCTCATATTTCATTGATTTCACTTGTTTTCACCGATTTTACCTTTGTTCCCCTATTCACTGATTTCACCCATTTTTAACGATTTCATCCGTTTTTCACTAATTTCACCGGTATTCGATTCCATATTTATTTATCAATTTCACAGGTTCATTTTTTATCGTTTCACTCGTTTTTCACCAACATTTCCAGTGTTCACCAATTTCACCCAAAATTTTACCAATTTTCAAATATTTTAACCGACTATTATCGATTTCACCAATTTTCATTAATCGATTTTTGCCCCTTTTCCATGAAAATTCGAGTATCACCGATTTCATTTTTTCCCACAAATTTCACCCGTATTTTCATCGATTTCACATGTAATTACTAATTTCACGTACTTTACCGGTTTCACACATTTTTCCACCAACTTTACCATATTTATATTTGAGGTTATGCATGTCTTGATATTCTTGGATATTGCTTGTATTTTGCTTCCCTGTCCAAAGAAAAATTACGTACTTAGCTAAGTCATAAGCATTTTTTGTTCATTGATAGATAAAATGAGATTTCTTTTTTAACTAGTATTATTTTGTGTAACATAATGATGTTTAAGAGAATTTTATTTTAATTTTAGAGAAATTTTATGACTTATATTGTACTAAATGGCAAAAATTCATTTTTCATACCATAGAATTTGACAGATTTCATTTTTCATACCAAACTTGCAAAAAACATATCACTTCTTGACAGACGTTACAAAAATGATACTTCCATTAGTTTTGTTGAGGGAATTAAACCATGGAGATTGAAGCCCGTGTCCAAAGGACTAAGATGACGCAAAAAATTCTGAAAAAGGTGAAGAGAAACAAGGCTGTAATAACGATTTGAAATTTGTGAGGGAAAGGGTTTCGCGATTTAGATTTTCAAATGCAAAAATTTAATGTTTCACTTAACGCAATATGAAATTTATTTTATGTATGTGTTCGCGGTGAAGAGGCGAACAAAATCCCTCTCCTATTTTTGGAGAATAACTACCAGAGGACAGTGGTCGTGTTTGAGGAAGGAGACACAGGCCAATTCGCCAAATCGCCAAAAGCAAAGGAGTCAATTCACAAAATTGCCAAAGTTTAATCATTTTTATTTATCTTAATACTATAGAGAATATTAGCAGTTTAAATTTTTACGGCCACGTGGCAATTCCATCAACAAAACTAACGAAAATATCACTTTGTAATGTATGTCAGGGAATTGGTACATTTTTTGCGAGATTGGTATGGAAAAATGAAATCCGACTAGTTTTATGGTATGAAAAATGAATTTTTGCCTGTACTAAATCTTTCAATGAGGTAAAAAATATTTTCACCTAAAAGTATATTGTTGCTAAATTATAATAATTTTACATATATATATATATATATATATATTTTAGGAGCTATTTAAAATATAAGTTTATTATTATTATTATTATTATTCTGTATGGTTCATTTTTATGTGTTATTAGAGAGTAAGAAAGACATTATATTTCATCATTTAGTTTTCTTATGTTAATTCTATTTATTGAAGTGTTCATATTGAAGTAGACTTCTTTTTCCTATTCTATTTTTTTCTTATTTTAATTAATTTAATTATATTTGAAGTAGGAGTATATTAATCTTCACAAAAAATTCAAGAAATTCTTTTTGATGAATTCGTACTTTTATATGTATAATAATAATAATAGATTGTTACTCCATCCACATCAATAGTACCTAAGTCAAGGATAAAGATAGGTGAATGAAAATATATTTTTTAATATCAAAATAAACAAAAACATTATTGATTGCAATTGAGTTTAATGTCAAATATTTGATAGTACATGGTTTTCTATGCCATAAACTTTTCAATAAAGGGTTTTGTGTCAAATATTCTAAATTATAGATTGATTTTATTCAATTAATATTTCATAAGTTACTTTTGTTTAGATTTTGCAGAGGCTAAAATTCATTTTTCATACCATAGAATAGTCCAAAGTCCGTTTTTTCATACCAAAAAATCAAAAGTCATACCAAACCACACTTCCGTCAATTTCTTTAACGGAAGTGCCACATGTCCGTTAAGTTGGCTTGAGCGGGAAAAAAGACTCACACGCGGGGCACGTATGGTTTACTCTGCCCGTTCGAACAAAAGTGGGCAGCTGAACGGGGAAACTTCATTTTGTAATTAAAAAATCCCTAGCCAAGAAATTTCTCCCCTTTTCAATACATTCTCCCATCCACAAATTAGACTTGGTAACAGAGAGCATTTTGAGATTGGTTTGATTTCGGCTCACATTCAACACCGAAGATGCCTCGTCGTCGTCCATTGGGTGGTGAAACCCACGTATATGGTATGTACTGTGAAGTGACGATTTTATGGTTTCAAATTTCTGCCTATTTATTTGATTCCTTAGAATAAAAAATGAGTTTCTTGTTGGGGTTTGAAATTTAGTTCATTGTTTATTCTTAATATTGTTGTACTTTAGGGTTATTTCTTCAATTAGTTTTTTAAAAGGCAAAAAATCTGAAATTTATGTTCTTGTTGTCACTGTTGTGTGGGACTTGTGTGGGACAGAACTGTATTTTTTATTATTATTACTTGCAATCCCATATGAGCATAGTTATTGTTTAATGTTCTTGTCCCCTGTTTTATGGGACAATTTTTTTTTGTTAATTCTATGTTTTTGTTTTACTGTTGTTTACATATACCCTTTTTTTTTTTTTTTTTTTTGGAATTTGTACAGAGGGAGGACACCTTTGTACATTGAAGATACATTATGGTGGGATTTTTAAACATTTTCCTGTTGCATCATTAAAAGGGGGCAATGTGATTTTTATAGATTATGTAGAATACAGGAATTTGTCATTACCCATATTGGTAAAAATGGTTAGGGAGTGTGGACTGCATGAGGTCACACTTTTCTACAGGATTGATAATTTAAAGAAGTTCAGACAAATGACATGTGAAACAAATGTATTTCTAATGCTTATTGATGGTTCTTGGAAAAAAACTGTAGGTCTCAGTGTACCTATTCCATGAGGAGTTAGAGAACTTGGGGAATGTGGATGATGAACATGAAAGAGTACTTGATGAGGAGATTGTAGAAAAAAAAGATGCATTGTTGGACATCTGCAATAGTAAAAATACGGCTAAGACTAAGGCTAAGGCTAAGGCTAGGGAAAATGGAAAGGGAAAGAGAAATGTTGTAGAAGATATTGAAGAAAATGATGGAGAGGTGCAAAAAGTGAATGAGGATGAATTGGTGGAGAATGCTGCATTTTGGGGTGAGGTGGATAAGGTAATAGAAATACATGTAAGTCAAAGTACTCCAGCTCCACATAGTCCACCACCTGCTCCACCAAGTCCACCAGCTCAACCTAGTCCACCACCAGCTCCACCAAGTCCACCATCTCCTGCTCCAGTGAGTCCACCTGAAAATTATGAAGAAAACAATGAGGGTCAAGATCAAGTTTCTGATGGGGCTTATGCTGAAGAGGAATCTGATGATAGTGATGATAGCAATGTTGATTGGATGGGACAAAATGAGGGGAATAATAATAGTGATGAATCATATAATGAGAGGGGGGGGGGGGGAGGGGGGGAGGGGGATTTTAGATTCTGATGAGGAGTTAACATGGGAGCCTGACTATGATAAGGGTAGGTGCCCTATTTTTTACCCTGAGACAATTTTGAATCCAAGGTTTCAATTGGAGCAGATTTTTACCTCAAGAGCAGAGTTTAGACAAGTTGTGCATTCACATGCAATCAACACAATGAGGAACATCAAGATCACAGCTAATGATACTAGAAGAATTTATGCAAAATGTGTTGCAAAAGGATGTGAATGGTGTTTGCATGCATTGAAACTCAAAGATGATGATGCTTATCAAATTAGGGAGTTTGAGCCTAATCACAATTGTGGATCAAATACTCACTGTAAGAATCTCAAATCAAGTTGGCTAGCCAAAAAATATGAGAATGCATTTAGAAGTGATCCAAATAGGAATGTTAAGGGTTTCAAAAAGATGGGAACGAAACAAATTATTTTGAATTATGTACTAAAATTTTGTTACTCGATTAGATATTCAACTTTATTTTGAAATCTTTCCAAAAAATTTTGAGAAACAATTGAAGAAATTGTAAATGAAAGAAATACTTTGAAGTAGAAATTACTTTTTTTTTTTTTTTTTTTAAGTTTAATCAAAGATAGGAATTTTGCAGCGTCTTCAGTGAAAATATATGAATATTTTAAATTAACAAATAAATAAAGGTCTGCATATATATTGACATTGTAAAGGAATGTACAGTGTCGACCCGGCCTGGGCAACTTAAGGTTCTGAATTTTTTTTTATGCGTGTACTTTTATATGTTAATAAATTATACTATGTATTTTTTTTTCATGCATGGATGATTTTACAAATCGATGTAAATGAGTCGAATCGAATAGCACATTGTCAAGATTAATTTGATTTTCTTGTCAAGCTTGAGATTATGCTTAAATTTGGTACTTAAACAAACAAAGTTTGTAAGAGTTTTAATTGACACAAGCTCGGATAACTTGATATCTTTTTATATATTTAGGCAATTTTTCAAGGGGCCCGAGCTCGATGTATAACAAACATAGCTTAAATGAGCTTTTATTGATTAAATTTGCGTCAAATATTGAGTAACTTGGTTCGATTTTTGGCCCTAAATAAAATTATCGACCCATTATATACTTCTTTTCGTTGCAAGAAGTAATTCAATATTATAAATATAGAGAGAATCGCATTTTTGGTACTGAGCTTTAGGTCAATTCCCACTTTTGGTACACAGCTTTATGTGTCCAACACATTTGGTACATCACTTTAATAAATTGTGACACATTTGGTACAACCGTTAAAAATTACAGTTAAATGGTGACGTGGTAGTTAAGTCTAATTGCAAAGTTGATGCCATTACTTATGTTGATTGATAACTTTACCCCATAACATTTCAGGCTACCAAAAAAGCCCCATTTTGGCCTTGTAACGAAAGATTTATGTCAAAAATTAAGATTATGTCCAAATACTCCTTGCCCGAGTACATCACATGCAAAAAGCGTGCAATTTTGATGACTTAACGGTCACGTGGTCATTCCCGTCCAAAAAATTGATGGTCAAAGCAAATGTGTCAAACGGCTTTCAATTTTGGTATTCAATGTGTATTTTTCGATGGTTTGGTACCAAAAGTATAAAGTAGGTAAAAGTCTGGTATAAAAAATAAAATTTTACCCCCTGCACGTGCAAAATCCGTGCCACTTAATGGATACGTGCCGCGCACGTGATGAATTCTGTTAAAAGTTCGACGGCCAAATGAAATGTGTCAAGATGGCCTAAATCTTGGTATCAAATGTGTTTTTTCAGAAAACTTGCTATCAAATATGTAATCTGGACAAAAGTTTGGTATCAATAGTGTTTTTCACTTTAAATTAACACGACCTATAGTTGTTTTCCGAATTGAAATGGCGTGAATTTAGTTTAAGCTGGATCTAATAGAATTTAAAGCATTTATGAGGCAATAACAATAAATTTGCTATATAATTGACAACAACCTGAATATTCTGCTTAAAAAATTAGCTTGAATAGTCAATTTGATTGTATCCTAGCCTGAATTACAAAATAAAAAATACTCAGCTTGATCACATGAAATGAACAAAATATCCTATAAATAGAAGAAAATTCGAAACAAAAAGAATGTGCACAAAAGCCATGGACAAAAAGATAAAGCTGAATAATATGTATTGAGATTAAATGTCTCATATTAGTTGAAAACAATAGTTAAGTCCACCTTATAAGGTCTTGAGCAATCCTCACCATACAAACTAGCTTTTGAGGTTGAGTTAGGCCCAAACCAAGTAAGTGGACTTAGTCCAATCTATGTGATGAATTCTAACATAAATAAAAAAGTAATCATTAAAAAAAAAAATAGAGATGATAAAGGAGATCCACATAATAACTAGGTTAATATGGAAGTAGTTTGGCTAGATTTTATCTAGGTTTGATCTCAAAAAGTGGATTTGGATAATGGTTTCAATGGAATATTGAGATAGTAAAATATTAATAAATAATAGTTAGTAGGTTTTGAAAATTTGATATTTGATTTGGATAGGGGTTTGGATGTTGGGATTTGGAAGAGAAAAGTAAGTGATATGTGTCAAATCAATAACTTTTAGAATTTGAGATATAATATTATATTGTGTAATGAATTATTATATTGTAATAGTTGAGAATTGATTGTAATTATTTAGATATGATTGTGATAATGCATGATTTAGATGATTATAATAATAGAACTTTCATTTATATAAAATAATTAATAATTATATTATTTTGTAAATATAAGATAAATACAATATATGTGAAGACATAATTTTCTTGCTAACGTATAATCAAATATAACGCCAAAAGTTATAATATAATAATATAATATTTTGATAATAACCGATAAATGCAAAAAAAAAAAAAAAACACAATATTCACATTTTTTTTGGTACAATAAACATTCTTCACATTGTGTTGTTTTGAAATGAGTGTTTTTTTTATACAATTAAGAAAAATATTTTCTTTTTTAATATATATATATATATATATATATATATATATATATATATATATATATATATATATATATATATATATATATATAAAAGGGTGGGGAGATTCGCCGATTTAAATAAATTAGCGCATCTTCCAAGATGAGAAATATGAGGCATATTACTCATCATTGCAGCAAAGACTTCTTCAATTTGATGGGTTTTGTGGGTTTCAAACCTGAGCTGAAACTAGGGTCTGGGCCGAAACCCGCCCAAAATCGTCTCCACATAAGGTTTGGCCCAATCTAGTTGAGACCAGACTGGGCCAAACTACATCCATACAAGCCCTAAGCATCCATACAATCATGTACCACATAATTAAGTTTTTCTCATGCGATGTGTTTAACATTATTCCAAAATGAGGGGAAAAAAAGAATCCCCAATATTGAATTGAAAGTTTTGCAAGTTGCATTAATAACATTGAATGGTCCCAAACCAAATAGTAGTAATTTTTTTGTTCTTTTAATAGAACTAGAAAATTGCACGTATGTTGTATGTGTCTAGTTAATTTCATGGTATTTGTTATAAATCAGAATAAAATTAACTTCATTATTTCATAAAATAGCACATATTAATGATTCATATTCAATTTATTTTCTATGATTTTTTTATTAAAATTATTATTTTATATTAAAAAAATAATGGCTTTCAAACTCTAATACATCATTGAACGTCTTTAGGTTTTTTATTTTACCAATATAAAATTAATATCATTTGTCACGTACACGAGAAATTTTTATCATAATAAATTGTAATATGAACGTGACATCAAGTATGATACAATAAAAATAATTATGTTGATTTATATACTAAGAACCCGTCCAAATCTTTTGCATTGTTTGACAACAAAAATAGTGAAATCCTATTTTTTGATCAAATGAAATTGTGTCCATTTTTTAGTAGATTTCGATTATTTCTCTTACCCTATCATTTGAAATGCATCTCTTTGCCAACCTAAGCCATTTTCACTTTTTATATTTATTAGTTTTATTCGGTTTTCATTGATTTTTATCGGTTTAATATTTTTTTACTGATTTACCCATTTCTTAATCAATATAACCTACTTTTCATTGTTTTTCATCGATTTCTTTTTTTTTCTCCTGTTAAAACCCAAAAAAAAAAATTATTTTTCTACTTGTTTCACACTGTTTTTGCTAATTAAACTTCTATATATTACGTATATGGTATTAATTATACTCCTATATATTACGTATATAAATATATAAATTATCAAAACATAGCTTTAATACCATAGCAGTCACATTATTGATCAAGACACATTTATGATCTAAAACAAACTATTGACTGATAATGGTAAAAACAACACCTCTTTGAGTGTTGGATGGATCAATATTTTCAAGCCCTTCATCATCATCTGATTCTTTTTCTTTATCCAGATCCTCAACAACATCTCCTGGTGCCTCAACATTGCTCCATGTTGCTCGATATTTTCCCCAAATGATAGCAAGTTGCTCGTACCAAATGAAAGGTTTGCCTTTTATGTTACAAGTTGGATGGCTCTGTGAAACAAAAAAAGAAGAAAGATTATTGATGCTAACAACTAAAATAAATATACTGACAAACATTTAAATAAAAATTGCATCTCATGTATATATACCTTTAAATAGTCGTCCCATACATCAGGATTTGCTGTTACGCACATGTTTTTATCATAATAAGCATGGTACTATTTTTTGAGTAAATACCAGATTGAATATGGGGATTCTCTTTGAGGCCATGTCTCTTGCAACATTTTTTCTAGTTCTTTTTTATATCTGTTTGCTATAAATTTGACCTCGATCAATTGAGGGTGATTTTTTGGGTACAAACAATATCCTATTTTGAATTGACCTCCTTCAGCACAATATAGACCTTTTTGTTTTAACTCAAGCATTGCATCTGTAAGTATTCATCTTCCAATGAAGTTCAAACATGTTTTGTTCTTTTACCTCTTCGATGATCATTATTTTTCTCAACATTCATGTCTTTATTGAACACATAAAAGAAGTAATATGTCAAATGTCACAAAATCAATTAATTTTGACACTATCGAAATGCACAAGCGTCATTATTAAAGAGTTGGAAATCAAGCGAAACACAATATCTTATAACATAAACCATGGACTAATTTCAAATAAATAAATAAAAACTAAATATGTTTGAATTTAATGACACTCAAAACAACTAATAAATCTTTATAACATATCTAAGAAATTAAATGGATCACTGATAATAAACAACTAATTTAAACCATGTCTATAAATTTGTCAATTTCGCCTACTTCCAGTCCACTTGATTAAACATCTCATTGTGTGTGTACAATTTTTTAAGTAGGATGAAGTTAGTTAGGGTAATTCAGTTTAATTAAGCAAAATTGTGTCAAAGAAAAAAAATTGTTAGTTTTTAACATGTCAAGAGGTAATTGAAAGTTTTAATAGTGCAAGAGGTAGCTGAATATATATAAGAGTACATGGTTGGATGTATGTGGAATTAATATTGAGGGTAAAATTGGGAAGTAGAGTTAGTTTTTCGCCACATAAGCAAATGCTAATAGTCTTCTAACGAAAAAGTTAACGGCAAGGGGGGAGGGTAATTGAAGGTTTTATTTGCCACATATGTTCAATACTCGTAATTAGTCATAACTAATGAATTTTATAGATTCTAAATCTTTTAAGTGAACAGAGGGGTTATTGTCAATTTATTGTTAAATTTGTTGGATTTTATGGGTATTAACCCAATTGGAGTTAAGCCCATTAAATATAAATGAATGAAAGTTAGAGAGAAAATGCCTTCATCCCACATGGAGAAGTTTTTGCCATTTATAATGCAAAAATTTGGATAAGGGTTGGGCCCCTTGGGGGTAACAAGTTTTGTGAGGGGAGAAGACGTGCATGACCATGGTTTCACCACACGCGCCGCCGTCGTCCGACCGGCTCGGCTCGGCACGGTCCGGGCTCAGGATTAGGCTTGGGCTTGAGCTTGAGCTTGGACAAAATATTATCTTTTTTGACAAAGTTTAATTAATTTTTTGGCCTAATACTTAAAAGCCCAATATCCGCGTAGCTGACCCGTTTCCTAAAAACCGCGCGCCAATTTTTTGAATTGATTGTACCGGTTCGGTTTGAATCGAACCGGTTGCACCTGTTCGGACCGAACCAGTGCTACTGGTTTAATCCGAACAGACATGTCCCTCCAGCAAACACCTTTCTGCTGCTATAAATAGAGAGAGAATCTGGGCAATTCTCTCATCCCATTTTCTAGCAATCTAAAGCAGAATGCTATTCTTTCTCTCTCTATTATTCTCTTAAATTTTGTTTAAATATTTTTGTTTGAAAAAAGTTCGTTGTGGACTTGTTCTTTGTGCAAAGAAACAAGTATCCGACTGTTGTATCTTGTGAGACTACTGGGACGAACTGTTGCACCTTTGACAGCCCAGAAATATTGTCTTAAGGACATTGCATTAGCAAGCCTCAGTCGATTTATTTCCGATTCAGAATTAATTCAGTAAGTAATTAAATTCTGATTAAAGTAATAATTTAATATTGCTTTCGTTTGTTCCGCGAGAATAAACTATACTAAGATTTATAATTATGAGTTAATTATAAATAATTATTCTGTGAGGATAATTTACTATAGTTTTTAATTATAGTACTTAGACATATAAAGTATCTTATAATATTTTATATACACAGATTGTTTTAAACATTTTTCAACAAATTTTTTAGGTGAATAGGGGTATTTTCACATTTTTTTTGGTGAGGGTATAATTATCATTTTTCCTTCAAAATATGTACTTCGGCTTGGTAGAGTTTTCTTTGCTAATAAAAAATAGCACAAGGGTATTTTTAGTAATAAAAACTATTAGGGGTGCACATGGTACGGTTTTGCGGTTTTTTTGACAAAATTTGTACCGTACCAATTAGTGCGGTTATAAAAAAATCAAAACCAAACTATAGTTTTATGAACCATACAAACAAACTCGGTTTTGGGCGGTTCCGGTATGGTACGGTACGGTTTTGCGGTTTTTTCAAACAAACTTTTTTCATGCAATTTTTCTTATATAGTTGACAATTATATAGAAACGTATGTTATAATATTTACAAACTATTTTTTTACATTAAATAAAGCATTGGAAAAGAAAATGTTCACAAATTTGACGCTATAATTCGACCTCATTGAATAGATTAATTGGTTAATTATTTGATCATTGTTTTTATTATTTGAAGAAAATTACAATTTGGTATTTGTTGTCTAGAATTTTTGCATTTTAAGTTTTCAACATATAACAAGTTTAATTTATGCTAAATTCGAACATATCTTTTTTTAATTGAACGCGAACAATGTAGTAACAATAAACTATGATGGACTATAATATAAATTATAAATAATATAGTGTTCGATAATATTTGAATTATAAATTGAAAAGTAAAAATTTATAAAATTTAGATGTAAATATCAAAAAACGAATAGTTAATTCATGGTGTTCTCAATTTCGGTACGGTACGGTTTTTTACGGTATGAGAAGTCTAAAACCAAAACTATACCAAAATACTCAGTACGGTTTTCATCCATACCAAGACCTTCGATTTTGAGAAAAAAAACCTAACATTCAGTACGGTACGGGACTGTTTGGTACGGTTTTAAAAACCATGTGCACCCCTAAAAACTATAAATGTTTTTTTGCTACTAAGGCAAAACATAAAGGGTATTTTTGCATTTCACTCTTTCGGCAAAAATCATAAATGAACAATCTTGACATAGTCGATGAAGATAAATCGAGTGTGGGTGAAACTTTGAGTTTGCCACCATTTTCCAAAGAATCTTTAAGAAAAGTATGATTCCAATACTCAAAATCTACACAACTTGCAAGACCAATCAACTTATCAACATCAAGTAAATTTCTTCCACAACTTGGACACGTAGTATATATACATAGTCTCTTCTCAACATAATAACTCTGTTCAGCTACATATCTTCGTGAGTTAGAACTTTCTAATAATAGTCTATCTTATAGTCAAATGTTACCGTTTTTAGAAGCTTTGGTTTTGGACCAAAATCGCATAAATGGTTCCTTATCTGATTCATTATGTGAGATGAAATCTTTGCATCTTATGGAAGGAGGTCATGGAGTGATTATTATTCTGTTGATGATGGCATTTTCGTAGTAAATTTGAAGCAAATTTGTATAGGTATATTTTTGCAGTTGGGTTGAAAAAAAAAAAAAACAGAAGCATATATATTTGTTTCTCCGTTTGAAAACTACTGCAAATCGCGATGAATTTTGATGGGTAATAATAATTTTGATGGAGGTAATGTCAATTAACTCCATGTGAAATGTATAATTTTAATTTACCCCTCTGTGATTTGAAAGAGAGTACTTTATCCCATGTGAAAATTTTGAAAGAACAATTTATCTAATTCAGCTGGAAATTGTAATTCACTCATCGAATTTGAGAGTAGGCATGAATAGTATTTTTGTAACACATGGGGTAAATCGTCACATTTATCATAACATAAGGGTAAAGTGTCACATTTATCATAACAAAAGGGTGTCACATACAAGAGGCGTATTTTTGTCAATTAGTAACTTTTTCAAGTTTTAAAATGTCAAGAAGACGGTGTGAAACTTTTATAACTTTACAGGGGGTAAAGTGCTATTTTTCAAAGTTACAAGGAAATAAATTGAACATTATACAAATTACAAGGGATAAATTGCCATTAACTCATGTTTGATGATATTGATTCCTGTATTGCATATTGTTATCCCTATTTTTTTAATTGTTTATTCCTAACTAAAGGCATGATTAATATGCAATTTAGTAAATATAATTTGGGTACTATACTACACTGGGGATTTTCCCTCCTCATTTTTGGAAAGAGAGCATTAAGGATTTTCTTTCTTCGAGTATATTTTCAGTTAAATGCATATTTTTATTGATGTAGACAATTTATAGATGTGTCAAGTAGAATAATAAGTTTACAGTGAAACGAAGAAATTCAAATATTAATTCCGAAGTCTTCATACATGTAAAATATTTAACTCGAAGATTATATTTGTATCCATCCAAAACGACCTATTTTTTACAAATTGGATTTTTTTTTGCAGGATTTTTGAAAGTACAAGAAGTTTGGCACAATAAAAATTTCATAGGGTAATTTCTTGCAGATTTAACATAACACAAGTGAGTATTTTGCATTTACCCCGCAATAATGATTACTGGCAAGATTTTCACAATTTAACACTTTGGAAAGTCAAGGAAAGTTAAAGAAGGTAGAAAGAAAGGAGAATCAAGAAATTGGAGTCATTGGCATATTCACACTTGGAAAAATTTGATACTTTTCACTTTAAAATTATTATTTTGTCATTTGCATCATTAAATTGCATATTGTTAACATAACAATAGTCACTTTGTACAATAGTATGGTGCATTTTTTAAAGAATATACATCAATTTGATACTTTTCACTTTAAAATTATTATTTTGTCATCAATAAATTGCATATTCTTAACATTACCATAGTCACTTGTACAATAGTATGGTGCATTTTTTAAAGAATATGCAATTTTTCAAAGAAATAATGGAAAATAACTTGTTATTATTTTCTCGAATTTAAGGTAATTTAACAAGGTGACGTGGTAGATTACCACCGCGTAGCAGCCAGAGGGATGAAAACCCCCAATTGGTTTCCCAAGGTTCATTGTAGTTTTCATAATAGATATGGGTGTTTTTGTTATAAATATTTAAACTGTTTAGTATCAATAAAATTTATTCCACGTTTATGTTAAAAAATCTAAGATAAAACTTACGCATTATATTTTGTGATTTACAAAATAATTTCTTGTTTAAATACTTATATCATTTTAAAATTTCAATAACATGGATCAATTATTACTTTTACAAAAATGAAAAACACACACTTAAACTTTTCAACAAAATATAATTTTAATTACATAAATCAATAAATAAAATTTGAACATCATAACTAATAATTTTTTTTTTACAAAAACAGAAGCATGCGTGTTTCTCCGTTTGAAAACTACTGCAAATCGCGATGAATTTTGATGGGTAATAATAATTGTGATGGAGCTAATGTCAATTTACTTTATGTAAAATGCATAATTTCAATTTATCCATCTGTAATTTAAAAGAGAGTACTTTACCCCATGTGAAAATTTTAAAAGAGCAATTTACCTAATTATCTCATTCAGCTGGAAATTGTAACTCACTCATCGAATTTGAGAGTAGGCATGAAGAGTATTTTTGTAACACAGGGGGTAAATCGCCACATTTATCATAACACAAAGGGCAAAGTGCCACATTTATCATAACATAAGGGGTAAAGTGTCACATACAAGAGGAGTATTTTTGTCAATTAGTAACTTTTTTAAGTTTTAAAATGTCAAGGAGACGGTGTGAAACTTTTATAAGTTTACAGGGGGTAAAGTGCTATTTTTCAAAATTACAAAGAAATAATTTGAACATTATACAAATTACAAGGGATAAATTGCCATTAACTCATGTTTGATGTTATCGATTCCAGTATTGCATATTGTTATCCCTATTTTTTTAATTGTTTATTCCTAACTAAAGGCATGATTATGCAATTTAGTAAATATAATTTGGGTACTATACTATACTGGGGATTTTCCCTCCTCATTTTTGGAAAGAGAGCATTAAGGATTTTCTTTCTTCGAGTATATTTTCAGTTAAATGCATAATTTTATTGATGTAGACAATTTATAGATGTGTCAAGTAGAATAATAAGTTTACAATGAAACGAAGAAATTCAAATATTAATTCCGAAGTCTTCATACATGTAAAATGTTTAACTCGAAGATTATATTTGTGTCCATCCAAAACGACCTATTTTTTACAAATTGAATTTTTTTTTGCAGGATTTTAAAAGTACAAGAAAGTTTGACACAATAAAAATTTTGAAGGGTAGTTTCTTGCAGATTTAACATAACACAAGGGAGTATTTTGTATTTACCCCGCAATAATGATTACTGGCAAGATTTTCACAATTTAACACTTTGGAAAGTCAAGGAAAGTTAAAGAAGGTAGAACGAAAGGAGAATCAAGAAATTGGAGTCATTTTGATACTTTTAACTTTAAGATTATTATTTTGTCATTTTGCATCATAAAATTGCATATTCTTAACATTACAATAGTCACTTTGTACAATAGTATGGTGCATTTTTGAAAGAATATGCAATTTTTCAAAGAAATAATGGAAAATAACTTGTTATTATTTTCTCAAATTTATGGTAATTTGACAAGGTGACGTGGTAGATTACCACCGCGTAGCAGCCAGAGGGATGAAAACCCCAATTGGTTTCCCAAGGTTCATTGTAGTTTTCATAATAGATATGGGTGTTTTTGTTATAAATATTTAAACTGTTTAGTATCAATAAAATTTATTCCACGTTTATGTTAAAAAATCTAAGATAAAACTTACGCATTATATTTTGTGATTTACAAAATAATTTCTTGTTTAAATACTTATATCATTTTAAAATTTCAATAACATGGATCAATTATTACTTTTACAAAAATGAAAAACGCACACTTAAACTTTTCAACAAAATATAATTTTAATTACATAAATCAATAAATAAAATTTGAACATCATAACTAATAATTTTTTTTTTACAAAAATAAAAGATTTCCGTATAAATTTTTCTATAAAATAAATTAAGTAGTAAATTTATTACTATTTAAATAAGTATACCTAATTAAATAAAATATAAAAAATGATTTTTATGATTAATACAGTTTAATTATTTAAAAAAAAAAGGAAAAACAAGCCCCACCCCAACCCCCTTTCCGGTCCCCGTTCAAAGTAGAGGCAAATTTTTTTATGGTTTTTAGGCTTTTTCTATTTCCACTTTCCATAAAATAGATTTGACTGACTTTTCTTTGGTGCGATTAAATTTCTAAATCAATTCCAGATTATCAAAGGAACTCTCCTGAGAAATGATTTGGTTGATATCACTATAAAGAGATAACATGCACTGGGCTTTTGTAGACTTACAAAAAAAAAAAAAAAAATCTTCTTCCTTTAACATATTGATGAAAATGTCTTCTGCCATTCTCCTTTTCATCATCTTCTTTATTGAGTTTTTTGCGATTTGCTGTTCTGTAAAAGCCGTTAACACGACTTTTGGTTGTATAGTAGGGGAAAGAAAAGCTCTGCTAAAGTTCAGGGAAAGCCTTTTGGACCCTTTTCCTACATTGTCATCATGGAAAGGCGAAGATTGTTGCACATGGCTAGGTATCAGGTGTAACAAATTTACGGGACATGTTATTAGTCTCGATCTTGGATATAAAAGCTTACACGGTAAAATGCTTGATTCTTCTCTTTTGGAATTGAAGCATTTGACTTACCTAGACTTAAATGGTTTCAAATTTCACTACAATTCATTTCCTGCATTTATTGGATCAATGAAGCAACTGCAGTATCTTAATCTCTCTTTAACGTCATTCCATGGTGTTGTTCCTCATAATCTTGGCAACCTTTCAAGCTTGCGTGTGCTCGATCTCAGCCATACAAAAGATCTGGTAGTTGATGATCTCGCATGGATATCTCGTCTTTCATCGCTCGAGCATCTTGATTTGAGCTATGTGGATCTCAGTCCAACAAAAGATTTGCTCAAGGTACTCAACATGCTTCCTTCCATACAAAAGTTAGGCCTATATGCTTGTAGACTTAATAACACAAATTTACAACATGCGTGCGTAAGTGTAAATTATACGCTTGCTAATGTCCGGTATCTGAATTTAAGATACAATTTATTAGATGGAGAGTTACCTTGCTTTCTCGATAACATGACTTTACTGCGAGAGCTTGATCTTTCAAGTAATAGCTATAATTCTATTGGCCATCATCTATTTAAATTGAGTAATCTTGTCAGGTTGAATCTTGGTTCCAACTCTCTTGGTAATAACGTAGATTGGATCTCTGAATTTCTATGGAATAAATGTCACTTGAAATCAGTGGATTTGAGTTATAATCAAATTTATGGGGAGATCTCAACACCTTTTCGTAACTTATCTAGATGTTGGAACCACAACTTGGGAAAACTAGTTTTAGCGGGAAATAAATTTTATGGCCAATTGCCTGAAGAGATTGGTGGACTCAAGAAATTAATTTACCTTGATCTCTCAAACAATGTCTTTATCAATGGTACTATTCCTAATTCTCTTGGAAAATTATCAGCCTTAAGAGTATTAGGTCTTAATGATAATAATTTATTTGGTTCCATCCCATCTTCCCTTGGAGACTTGAGAGAATTGGAACAATTGGATCTTTCTAATAATCAACTCGGCCCCATCCCTTCATGGATTGGAAATTTGAGCGCTTTGAAAGAATTGTCTTTAGGACAACTATCAAATCATGTAAGTTCTAGTTCATTGGACGGTACAGTTTCTGAGGATCACTTTGCTAAGCTCTCAAAGTTATCATTTCTTGATGTAAGATCATTAAAATTCAAAGTGAAATTAGATTGGGTGCCTCCTTTTCAACTACAAGTCCTCGAATTGGAATCTTGTATATTGGAGGTCAGTTTCCACAATGGGTTCAAATGCAAAAAGAACTTAAGTTTCTATACATAGAGAATTGTAGCATTTCAGATACTCTGTCAAATTCCCTTAACAATTTCAAAAACTTGAATTATTTAGATCTATCCAACAACCATATCCAAGGACCAATACCAAACAACATTAGTCAAATGGTACCGTCGTCTCTAGAAATATTGTATTTGGACCAAAACAACATCAATGGTTCCTTACCTGATTCACTATGTGAGATGAAATCTTTAAGATTTATGGATCTCTCTAGAAACCATTTATCGGGTAATCTTCCAGGATGTTTGGGGAACTTAACTAACCTAACGATCATGAAATTATCATCCAATGAGATTTCTGGTGTCATCCCAAATTCTATTGGTGGAGCTTCTTCGTTGCAATGGCTACACTTGAACAGTAATAGTTTGACAGGAAAGCTTCCCATTACTATGAAAAATTGCACCAAGTTAATAGTCGTGGATATTGGAGAAAATAAGTTGTTAGGAAAATTACCCAAATGGATTGGAAACTATCTGCTTGATCTGCAAGTGCTTATACTAAGGAGTAACAATTTCTCTGGACTTATTCCTTTTGAGGTTTGTCAACTGCTCAAACTTCAAATATTGGACCTTGCCAACAACCACTTGACAGGAAGCATTCTGAATTGTTTTGGTAATTTCTCGGGCATGGTTGTCAATCCAAAATCGAACAACTTATATTATGATATTTATTGGGATGAAGAGAGCTTTACTCAGGTGATCAAGGGACAAGAGTTAGAGTACTTCGAAATATCGAGATTTGTAGTCAATTTTGATGTTTCGAATAATAATCTGGTTGGAAAAATTCCTTGGGAGATAACAAGGCTTTCTGGCTTGATAGGTCTCAACTTGTCGCATAATCATTTGGTGGGGAGAATTCCGGAAAGAATAGGAGACATGAAATCAATGGAATCTCTTGATCTTTCGGACAACAATATGTCTGGAACAATTCCTTCTACTTTGTCGGATTTGAGTTTCATAAGTTATTTGAATTTGTCGCACAACAATTTGTCAGGGCAGGTCCCTATCGGGCGTCATCTCCAAACTCTCGATAATCCTTCAATTTATGAAGGCAACCCTCAACTATGTGGAGCACCGCTACCTAAGAAATGTGAAGAAGCATCGATGTTCCCAAATACGGGTAAATATGTAGCAGCAAATGAAGGAGACAGTATTGATGATAAGGTATTGCTTTCTATAGTTATAATATGTGGTTTTGCAACAGGGTTTTGGGGAGTAATTGGATTTCTGGTCATCTATAAGAGATGGAGACAAGCTTATTTCGAGTTTGTGGAAGAGAGAATAATTAGAAGATTGTTTGGAGGTTAAAAGATTCTTGTGAACATGTTCAAACTATTTACCTTTTCTATTTGAGTGTGTTTTCTATATGAATTTGTAATTCAAATAAATATTGTGACTTTCAGTTTTATATGTTGTGGTCTTACATGTGCCGTTTTTTTTAAATGGTAAATGAATCTGAATTGGAGAAATATACAATCCAACCTTATGCTATTTCAATTTTCGCTTAACTGTTGTTATTATCATTATCATTATAGCAGCATACATACATATTAAATTTGTAAAGGTAGGGAGTTTCATGTCGCATATTTGATAGTACAGAGGTTGCTATGCCATAAACATTTCAATAGAAGATTTCGTGTCTAATATCCTAAATTATAGAGGGATTTTATCTAATAAATATTCCATAATTTGTGTAGATTTTGCATATCAAGGGAAAATTTCTTGCGTGTATCCCTTGTTAAGGATAATAAACTGAAACCTAATCAAACCTGAACATTCTGCATAAAAATTTAGCTTCGATGGTCAATTTGATTGTATGAAAACAAAAGAAATGAAGAGATCGAAACATAATATTATTTGGTGGATAGAGTAATTCATAATTAATAATTTATAAGTTATAAAAGGGACGGGACAATTTTGGAATAAAAAGTTTAAAACTATAACAGAGCGGGCAAGTGTTACAAATGATACTTTCGGGGGTAACGAGTATCATCTCAATACTTTAAGGAGGTAAACTGTATTTTGCCCATTAGTTATCTATTTATTGTTCTTATTATGCTTCACTTTCCATCGGTGTACTCTTGACTTTTAGAATTTTAATTTTACAGAATATTGTCTCCATAGCTTTTATGCACATTCTTTTTGTTTTGAATTTTCTTCTATAATATATTTTGTTAATTTCATGAGACACGAGATTTAGGCGTGCCAAATGGATAAATAAAAACTGAGGTTGCTATGTTTAAACTTGCTATTATAGACACTGAATTATGTCTTCTAAATTGATTGGAAAAAAAAAAAAGGACCACTTGGCGGACATCCACTGGCCGCACGGGCGTGTCCTAGCAGCCGGGGGAATGGTTGGGTCTTCTTCCCAGCCCTTCCTCATCTCCCCACCACTCCGCCGACCCTCATACAATGCAGGTCATCTCCACCGTTCCCTAATACATTGGAGATGGCCTTAGTACTGACCCCATACCTCCATATCAATATTGCTTAAGACTCCATTGTTGAACAATTCTTCATCCTTTTCCTAGTTCACATTATTACATTTCAAAAAGTGTTCCCAAATTTTAATTTTATTATCCTGGAGTATGTATCTCAATTATTATAATTAAATAAAAAGAGCACTCGCCATCAATTATTTCACACTTTTTATGTTGAAGGGTAGCGATGGGGCATTCAAAATTAATTTTTTATATCTATTGTAATTTTAAGAGCGTTTGGCTCCCTTAATGGTAATTGAAATATATTTTAAAATAATCATTTTTGGTCATTCGTGATTTATTTTATGTTTGACAATCGTTATCATAATTATTTTTGAGATTTTCAATCACATAAAATCAAGATTTTTTAAAAGCAACAAAAGTGTAGCTTTTGCATAATACAAAAAATAATTATTCTACAATCAATTATTGTAAAATTGATATTTTAAATATGCTAGAAGGCTTCTCACATATCATTGAAAACAATATTTTATAATAGAAAGTTTGTTACAAAATAGGGAGATGATAAAATATTATTTGTGTTAGAAATTTTAAGATATCGAATCGTACTATATATATAGACACTATTTCAAATTTCATATAAGATCTCCCCAAAAATCTTCATATGATCCTTTGGCAGTGGTACTGAAAGCAATAAGCTCCCATCATTTACTGGACTTGGCAACACTGTAATTTGCCCTTCACATGGAATTGCGCCAGGCCCCACATATACCGGCTTTCCCCGTCCAAAATCAGCATCATAAATCGGCAACCTTACCCAACTGTTTATTCCAAGATTCGGACACTTAAAGGTATGAGCCCCAATAGCAAGGGCGATAAGATTAGGCTGCAGCTCTAAATAATCGATAGTCGATCTCAAGTAATCGTTATTCATTTGGATTATCGCATCATGGATTATACTCACAGCATGCTTCAATGGCTTTGATTGTATTTCACCAGACAAGGCAACGCGCCTATTTGGGAAGATCACGTTGCCATAATATCCTTGTGGGAGCGGAGGCTGGAGCCTAGTCCTTCCGTCTAAAGGAATATTGATACTTGTTTCTTGATCTTCGCACAGACCACGAGCCTTGCAAACACAACGCCAAACGTGGCCTCCCAGCACCTCGTACAAGCTGTAAGTTACGTCGTCTTCCTTATCTTTGCACTTGGACTTCAGGGCATTGAGCTGGTCACGAGTGAGTTTAAATACAAATAGAATTGTTTCAAGTGATGCATTGGATGGGACTTTCATCGTGGGTGCGGGTTGGTTGTACTCGATGTGGTCGAACTGTGGCTGGGGGGGACGACGGGCGCTAAGAAGGCTCCGGTCAATGACAGGCGGGATGGTAATGTCGAGGCCACGGGCTATATCGGCCCAAGTGTTGATGAAATGGAGAGCAGATAAGCCATCTGACAAGTGATGCTCAACTTTAACACCCAAACAAACTCCACCACATTTGAAATGCGTTACCTGCAATTAAGTTTTGTTGAGTTTTTTTTTTTTTTTTTTTTTTTTTTGGAGATAAAGGAAAAAAAAGTAAAACAGGACATCAACGTAAGACATAAACAATTTGCATCGTATATTTGTCGACAGGTAATAAATGAAATGGATGACTATATTTTCTCTCTTAGGCTAGCTGAAATTAAAAAACCTTTGTGGGAAGAGGTTTTCATTTAATATATCTGATGCGTCTCGAAAGAAATTAAAATTCCTTGGGAAATCAAAAAAAAAATTAAAGAAATTCTCTACTGAAATTTCAATAATTACAAATACCTCTAATACTGTTAGTTTTTTTTTTTTAAATAATCTTGCTTCATCATTCTTTAAGTAATAATTTTCATAAAATTTTGTCAGCTAGTCTTAATTACCAACAATTTTAACAGTTTAAGAATTTCGTGCTAAAATAGGACTAAAATTGTCAAATTTATTTAGTTACATGACTTAAATGTCGAACTGGTTTAATTTAAAATATTGTTTTTGCCAGCAAATCTTAGTTAAGGATGATAAATTTTCCCTACAAATAATAATATTGCCTCAAAATGGTCGATCGAAACAAAATGGGTAATCCTTTTTTTTTTTTTTGGTTCAAGGGATTCATGTCTTAGATTAAACTTAATTCTTTTTCAGACGCGTCGGACACATTAATGGGAACCTACTCAAACTTGGTTCGTTACATTATAGTAACAATTCCTACACATAATGATCAAATAGTTCAAATTTCATTTTAAAGTTAAATTATAAGATGAAATATGATATTCCAAATTTAAATAATAATTAAAATTTGAGTTTATCTATTATTTACTTCAGTTATATTTTTTACTATAAAATATTTGAAATACTTATACTTTACATTAATAAGTTTAGCTTTAGAAAATAAAATAGTTTTATCAATTTATTATTACTTTTTCAAAATACGTAATTATTAAGAATTAAAAATATATCACGACCCTTTGATATTTCTATTTATTATGTATTATTTCCTTCACAATGATGAGTATATTTATCATAAAATTGAATTCATGTTTAATTTACAGGGATTATTGCATTTTTGGTACCACAACAATAGCTCGTTGGCGTTCCTACCCCTTATCTTTTTGGGCTGACACATTTGGTGCCACAACTTCAAATGGTAATTTTGGTGCCAATTGAGGTCCAATTTTTAAAATTGATCTGAAATCCCCCACGTGCGGGCTAATTTTCATGTCATGTGGCCCACACATGAGGATTTTTGGCCAATTTTTGAATTGGGCCTCAATTGGTACCAAAATTGCCACCGATGTTGAAGTTGTGGCACCAAATATGTCTGGCATAAAAGATACAGGATAGAAACGCTAGCGAGCTATGTTGCACCAAAAGTGTAATAATCTCCATATTAATCTATATGACCATATTAATGTGTAACAGTGTATATGTTGATCAATATATTCAAATTAATAATATGCAAGAAAGAAAAAACAAATCTTAGAACATTTAAATGAAAGAAAAATATCTTATTAATTACAGAAGTATAAAGACAAGAATTTCAATTTCAGGAAGAAGTTGGTTTAATTTAGTGAATTATAGTCAAATTAGCGATTAACCTTTATTTTTCCCTTTTCCTTTGTCTACTTCTTGTTGGGATGACTTTTTTTTTTTTTTATCTACTTAAGTAATAAATATGATTGATGTTCATTTTTAAGATTGATAACATCATTGTTGACAGGGCCGGAACTAGAGAATTTTTGTTTGGGAGACGAAATTTTTTCTAATAACAAACTCGATAAATGTTCTATGTTAGTGATAAAATGACAACTAGACGAGAATAAAGTAACGTCGTACTTTTATCCAACAAAATGTGAAAAAAAAGACTAATTTTTTTTATCATATAGATTTATATAGGGATTATTGCATTTTTGGTGCCACAACTATAACTCGCTTAAATTTTTACCCCGTATCTTTTTTAGCTGGCATATTTGGTGCCACAACTTCAACATTTGTGGCAATTTCGATGTCAATTGAATCTCAATTTCAAAATTGACCCGAAATCCTCACGTGTGGGCCACGCGACATGAAAATTAGCCCTCAAATGGGGGATTTCGGGCCAATTTTGGAACTGGGCTTCATTTGGTACTAAATTGTCACCAATGTTGAAGTTTTAGCATCAAATGTGTCAGCCCGAAAACATACGTGGTAAAAACGTCAACGAACTATAATTGTGGCACAAAAAATACAATAATCCCTAATTTAAAACACACTTACCTGCAACAAAACTAGTGGGTACGCCCAAATTTGTTTGGAATAATGTACGGCAGGAATGAGGCTTATTTTCAACTCCGGCTTAGGCGTGAAATCGCCCAAGTCATCCAAGGTACCGTCGGATTCGGCCTCCACGAACAGGACACCTTCGCCGTTGCAGTTGATCTCAATGCGACCATCCTCGTTCATATTCAATCTCCCTGCCGCTGGGTAAAATGGAACCAAGGCGCGACCAAGTGCCGCCTTGAGCACTGCCGTGTCAAAGAAGTTAGCCGCCCCAACAGGGCGGCGGTAGATGTACAGAGTGGGGATGTGGTAGATAGGCATCACTGCGTCCATATTCGAGATCCATAGATTTCCGTTTGGCGTTGCTTCCACCGGTTTCATCATTGTGGAGTCCTTTGTATGGATTCTCATGGTTTTTAATTTCAATGTGTTCTTGACTTGTGCTTGATTTGTGCTATATATATATATAGTACTTCCTCCGTTCCTTTTTAATCGATAGATGTGGAGAATTTTTCTTGTTTTTCAATTTTGCCCTTATTTGTTAATCTTAATTTTATCAATTCATTGTTTTTCGCTCTCTCTTTTATCATAACTAGGAAAGTGCACGTGCGTTGCACGTAATTAACTATTTTTCTATGTTAGTTGAATCATATAATTATTTTTTATCAGACTATGGTTTTAATGACATACCACATATTTTTTTTTTCTAAATTACATTAATTATTACTATGCTGTTACCAAGAATTTAAAGTTTTTATCATAAATACATAAAACCAAAACTTAAAACTTAAAAATGAACTATAATTACTCAATATTTCTAATACAAAACTACGTGTCTACATAATTATTATTTTAAAACAATTATTTGAACGAATGAACAATATCAATTATTTTCTTCCTTGACCTTGATATTTCCAACTAAACCAATTTTCACAGGTTTAACCTTTTTTTTATCGATTTACTCAGTTTTGTCGGAGATGCTTATCTTTTACCGAGTTCATCCATTTTCAATTATATGCCTAATCCATTTTTTAACTAATCTAACCCGTTTTTACCAATTTTCCTTAATTTTGTCGACCAAACCTGCTTTTACAATAAGTTTATTATTATTTTTTATTATTTTAACATGTTCTATCATCGATTTCATCCGCTTTTTTACATTGAGTTTACCATTTATTTTAATGTTATTTTAATCCGTTCTTTCATTGATTTCACCAATTTTTGTGGTTTATCTCATTCGTTAATCAATTCACTCATTCTTTTATGTTTAACCCAATTTTAGTCGAATTTACTTATTCTTTTGCTGATTTATCCAATTTTCTCGACTATTTCACCTTTGTTTTTGTCAATGTAACTCGTTTTTTTCTTGTTCTTTATCGATTTGACCCATTTTTTGTTATCACGTGTTTAACCGATGTCATTTATTTTTTACCGGTTTGCTCATGTTTTGCCGATTTACCTCATTGTTTTAACGTACTCGTTTGTATTCGATCTAACCCATTTTCACATTGTTTTCTTAATCGAATTTTACCCGTTATCACCAGTTGTAACCATTTATATATTTTGACTTTTTTAACTTAACTCAATTATAAAATTTTCAGTATTTTATTTATATAGCACAAATGTGATTTTTTTTAGATTCTTTAATAATTGATAATTTATTATGAATTGTCCAAAGAAATATCGATTGCACCCACTTTTACACTGAATTTATTATTTCTTTTTGTTATTTTAACCCGTTCGACCGATTTCACCCGTTTTCGTGTTATATCCCATTTGTTATCAATTCACCAATTATCCACGGTTAAACCTATTTTTAGTTGATTTTACCTATTTTTATGCTGGTTCAACCCATTTTCTCACCTATTTCACATTTTTTGACAACTTAACTCATTTTTTGTTTATTTTCTTTTATCAATATGACCCCCCCTTGTTATCCCATGTTTAGTCAATATCATTTAATTTTTATCAGTTACTCGTTTTTTGCCGGCTTACCCTGTTGTTTTATCAATTGCACTATTTTTTTTTGCTTTAACTCGTTTTTCTTCTACCTAACCCATTTTTTCATTGATTTTACCATTTTTATCATATAAATTTTTAATTGAATTTTACCCGTTTTCACCAATTTTTACCATTATTTGTTTTGTCTTATTTTGGCTTAAGCCATTTGTTAATCAATTCACCTATTCTCTTCGGTTTGACCCAATTTTCGTCGATTTTACATATTCTTATGTTGATTGCCTAATTCAACCAATTTTCTCAACTATTTCACATTTTTTCCAATTGAACTCATTTTTTATTTTTGTTCTTTTATCGATTTTATCCCCCCCCCCCCCCCTCTTTCGTTATCTCATGTTTAACCAATATCATTCATTTTTTACCAGTTACCCTTTTTTGACGACTTACCCCGTTGTTTTATCAATTGTGCCATTTTTTTTTTTGCATTAACTCGTATTTCTTCTATCTAACCCATTTTCCATTGATGCAATTAAAAGTTTTTCAATTAACTAAATAGCATTTTTTTTTCTTCTTATAGCCTGAAGGTGGCCTTTTGTTTTTAGGTTCTTTAATAAGTGATAATTTCTTAAGAACTTTCGAAAGAAATATCGATTTTACCTGCTTTTACACTGAGTTTATCATTTCTTTTTTCTTATTCTAACTTGTTCTTTCATCGATTTCACTCATTTTTTGTGGTTTATATAATTTGTTAATTAATCCATTTGTTCTCTCTAGTATAACCCAATTTCAGTCAGATTTTTACATTTATTAATCAATTCACTCATTATCTCCGGTTTAACCTAATTTTAGTATGATTTTACTTATTTAACCTATTTTCTCACATATTTCAACTTTTTTTTTCCAAACTAATTTTTTTGTTCTTGTTCTTTTATCGATTTGATCCATTTTTTTTGTTATCTCTTGTTTGGTTGATGTCATTCATTTTGTATTACCGATTTTACACATTTTTTGCCGGTTAACCTTGTTGTTTGTTCAATTGCAACTTTTTTTGGCTTTAACTCGCTTTTACTTCTATCTAACCCATTTTTCCATTGATTTCACTATTTGTATCATATATTTTTAATCGAATTTACCTATTTTTGGTGGTTCTAACAATTTCTATGTTTTGACTTTTTTTTACTTAAGCCGATTATACATTTTTTAGTTAACTAAATAATATCTTTTTTAATTCATGTAGCACTAATGTGTCATAAGTTTTTTTGAGGTTCTTTAATAATTGATAACTTCTTAAGAACTTTCCAAAGAAATTTTTGAAGAAATATAGAGTAATAATTTTTTTAATTTTTTTTTACCATTAATATTTTGATAAGTTGTAAAACTTTAAAAGATTATTATAAGGTTGATGTAGGAGAGACTTCTTGTTTAATTATACTTCTAGAATTCTTTTGTTTTATGATTCTTTTCTTTTATCTTTTTGCCATATATAATTAAGTATCACAATAAAATTTAAATAGGTGTATATTAGTCTTCACAAAAAAGGGAAGAAATTGATGTCATTCATTTGGTTTTACCGATTTTACATATTTTTTTGCCGGTTAACCTTGTTGTTTGTTCAATTGCAACATTGTTTTTGCTTTAACTCGCTTTTACTTCTATATAACCCATTTTTTCATTGATTTCACTATTTTTATCATATATTTTTAATCGAATTTTACCTGTTTTTTTTTGTTCTAACAATTTCTATGTTTTAACTTTTTTTTACTTAAGCCGATTATACATTTTTTAGTTAACTAAATAATATCTTTGTTTATTCATATAGCACTAACCCATTTTTCCATTGATTTCACTATTTGTATCATATATTTTTAATCGAATTTACCTATTTTTGGTGGTTCTAACAATTTCTATGTTTTGACTTTTTTTGACTTAAGCCGATTATACATTTTTTAGTTAACTAAATAATATCTTTTTTAATTCATGTAGCACTAATGTGTCATAAGTTTTTTTGAGGTTCTTTAATAATTGATAACTTCTTAAGAACTTTCCAAAGAAATTTTTGAAGAAATATAGAGTAATAATTTTTTTAATTTTTTTTTACCATTAATATTTTGATAAGTTGTAAAACTTTAAAAGATTATTATAAGGTTGATGTAGGAGAGACTTCTTGTTTAATTATACTTCTAGAATTCTTTTGTTTTATGATTCTTTTCTTTTATCTTTTTGCCATATATAATTAAGTATCACAATAAAATTTAAATAGGTGTATATTAGTCTTCACAATAAAGGGAAGAAATTGATGTCATTCATTTGGTTTTACCGATTTTACATATTTTTTTGCCGGTTAACCTTGTTGTTTGTTCAATTGCAACATTGTTTTTGCTTTAACTCGCTTTTACTTCTATATAACCCATTTTTTCATTGATTTCACTATTTTTATAATATATTTTTAATCGAATTTTACCTGTTTTTTTTTTGTTCTAACAATTTCTATGTTTTAACTTTTTTTTACTTAAGCCGATTATACATTTTTTAGTTAACTAAATAATATCTTTGTTTATTCATATAGCACTAATGTGGCATAATTTTTTTGAGGTTCTTTAATAATTGATAACTTCTTAAGAACTTTACAAAGAAATTTTTGAAGAAATATAGAGTAATAATTTTTTTAATTTTTTTTTTACCATTAATATTTTGATAAGTTGTCAAACTTTAAAAAATAATTATAAGGTTGATGTAGGAGAGACTTCTTGTTTAATTATACTTCTAGAATTCTTTTGTTTTATGATTTTTTTCTTTTATCTTTTTGCTATATGTAATTAAATATCACAATAAAATTTAAATAGGGTGTAGGTGAGACTTCTTGTTTAATTATACTTCTAGAATTCTTTTGTTTTATGATTCTTTTCTTTTATCTTTTTGCTATATATAATTAAATATCACAATAAAATTTAAATAGGGGTATATTAGTCTTCACAAAAAAGGGAAGAAATTTCCTTGACCAACTCGTACTTTTATATGTATATAAATAGATAGATAACCAATTGAAGGAGAGAGAATAAGAAGATATTAATTAAGTATGGAGAGAGAATGGTATTTTAGGTACATCTGTTGCCTTTTTACTAAAATTCATGTTAATTATTAACTTTCTTAATATTTGTACAAAAGCTTAAAATGCTAATTAAAAAGAAACTAATTAAGGAGTAATTATTAATTAGTTATAAGGTTCATTGTGGAAAAAAACTCTTATATTAACTTCTGCGTATAAATAGAAGATCAGCGTATTGGGATTTAAAAAAAAAAAGTTTTATTCATTTAACTGATCATACTCCATTTTCGGTAACATTGTAATTTGGGGTCAAATAATTGCATGCGTTGAAGAAAGAAATTAATGCGTTTATTCAAAAGCTAATATGACTTTTTGTTCGTCATTTATTACAGCAACTAAAAACAAAAAAAATAATTTACATACTTGTCTCACCTCATTCCTTTCATAACATTGTCGGTATTAAAATTCATCATATAGATTGGGCTAAGTCAACTTACATGATTTTGACTTAATTCAATCTCAAAAACTAATTTAAGAGATGAGGACTGTCAAAAACCTTATAAATTGGACTTAACAATTGTTTTCAACCCACGTGAGACATTTAGTCTCAATAATTGAATCTGCTCCACCCCGTTAATCCACCACTACTTCTATCATGGTGTATATATAGACCTAACCTGTAACACCCTTCCCATTAAAATTGAAGACAACTGATTTTAAACTTTTTGAACCGATGCATGCAAGATTGTTTAATTAGACCACCAGTCTTTTATATTTTACCTTTTTGACATATTTTGAAACTCAATTAAAAATTTTTAACATGTTTTCTTCTAACTTTTTTCGCTATGGTTGAAGTGAGCCGTTGTTTGTTTGTAAAGACTAAGAGAAGAAAGCATTTATTTGCATTTGCCGGTGATGAATAATAGTGATGTTGATGTACAGGGGAGATCGAAAAAGTCAAGTCTGGTGGCTTTATTTGCTGTAGAGGAGATTCCAATTCCATGATCATGTTCTCTTCCATTAATGTGAAAGGTAAATTAGTCATATTGAAAAAATTGCAATCGCAACAAGATTACGTGTTAAGGCGATATTCTTATAGGCTATAGCATCTCCAGCCTATAGGGCTTTCACAGGTCATGGCTATCCACCTCCATTATCGGGTGAACTTGCATCCCTTTGGGCACCGTCTCTAACTGTTAGGCGGAACAACACTAATTACTTAAAAGAAACTTCTTCACTCTCATCTATTATTATTATTATCTGTAATAATAATAATGTCAATAAATATAATTTTTAAAATTAATAATAATAATAACTCAAACAATGAATAATAATTATAATATTATTAAACTTTGGTTGGTGCATTTTATTTTCAACACTTTCATCATATTTCAAAATTTTCATCATATTTCAAAACTTCATCATATTTTCAACACTATAAAACATTGATTTGACACGTTCCATATATTTTCCCTCTATAAACTCTATCAAAAAGCATTGATTAAACATCCACCAGTCCACCACCTACTTCTTCCGCGCCCCCCCCACCCCCTCTTCAAACCCCTACATCCAAACTCAATCCAAGTGGAGTTTCAGCGCTTTCAAAATCACAAAATCTTACATTCAAAATCAATCTAAATAGAGTTTCGAAGATGGAACCGAAACTACCCAAATAATTTTTTCGAAACCAAAGTCGCTAAATCGAGATAAAACTCTTCCAAATAGACCCATATGGTTCCAGGTAGGACTATTTAGGATCATTGCATATGGAAACTTTGATTTGATGAGATGTATTTATAGAGAAAAGGTAAAACTTGTCACATAACTTATGGTCGCTAATACGTTTTTGGCTAACAATTTTACCCCATAAGTCCTGAAACGGAAGCAAATTTAGGACATTTTCGACCCAATTAGGAGAGTGAGCTTCAATATCGAGCTTATGAAGGTCAATTGAAGAATTTGACCTACACAATGATAAGAACAAAAAAACGAAAAACTAATATGGGTCATGTGCCGCGCATATGACCCATGTAAAATATGATTTTGGTTTTGATGAAGGCACTATTTGCGATTTTGGGACAAAAACTTAATAGGAGTATATTATTTTTTCTTGCCCTTCCTAATAGCGATTTTGGGATAATTTTGTTTTTTGTTTCTTCTTCTTCCTAATCGTGATTTTAAATTTTCAAATTGATACAATGTTAATGAAATTACTTCTCCTTGTTTTTTTTTTTTAACAAAGTTCTCCTTGTGTTATATTGATCATTGTGTAGGTTATACTAATTTAATTAATTCTACACTCAAAGTTTCTGAAATTTTAATTTACCAGGGTGGGGAAACAGAGGTGACGCTTAGCACAATTGAGTCCCATCCTGAAACTAAAGGATAATAAATGGATGAGCCTAAAGTCATGCACAGTGGCGGACCTAGAGTTCTTTTGTTGGGGAGCGAATATCCTTTTGATACAAATTTGATAATTTTTTAATGTTTTGATAAAAAAGATAAAATAAAATTAAGATAGTATTATAATTTTATTCAATAAAATGTGAAAAAATATAGCAAATTTATTTAAGAATACGAATTCTTAAACACTCAATAAGAATGTACAAATCTATAATTCTTAAACGCTTTTGTTGGGGGGCGAAGATCCTTTTGATACCAAATTTGATAATTTTTTAATATTTTGATAAAATGATAAAAGAAAATTAAGATAGTACTATGATTTTATCCAAAAAAATGTGAAAAAATATAGCAAATTTATTTAAGAATATGAATTCTTAAACACTCAATATAGCAAGTTTTATTTTTTGTTGTTTCCAAAAAAAAATTACACGACATACTCTACAAGTCTATAATTATTATCAGCTAACATGTCAAACTGAGGAATTATAAAAAAGAAAAAAGAGTTCTTGCCTAATTAAGAATAACTTAGTAATTTGGTTAAAAAAAAAATGTGCAAAAAAATTTAAGTCGTGGTGTAAAGTGTAAAAAAATTATATGTTTAGGGTGCATAGTGCCAAAATTTATATTTTTAGGGTGCAAAGTACCAAAAAAAACTAAAATAATTATTCTACGCTTCTTGCAACTAAATTTCCTCATAAAAACACACACTAGGGTGCAAAGTGCCAAATATATTTTATTTCCAGGGTGCAAAGTACCAAAATTTTGAAGTCAGGATACAAAGTGTCAAAATTTCATATTTTTAGGGTGCAAAATGCCAAAAATCCTAATTTAGTTCTTATCTTTTAATCAAAATACTGAAAAAAAATATCTAAACAAAAAAATAAAAATAATATTCGAATATGCACCACCCATTTAGCCTTTCAAATAAGCACATGCAGGGCGGCCTACACGGTTATTATTTGGGGCCAAACTCTTTTTGAATATTACACCCTATATATTGTCAATTGATCCATGACATTATAAATGGAAAAGGAAGCTTCATGACATCTTAAATATAGGATCTTAAAGATAGAATGCTCAAATAATCTACTAAATAATCATATTCTACCAAACAATCTATCAAATGACAAGTTCAACATGAGAGATGAAAACGAGTATATCAGTGTTGAACAAGATATTATATATTTAAGCTTGATATGAATTTTTAATTAGGCTTGAATTTTTTTTTTTGAGATTGATTTGATTGTCACATATATTTAATTCAAACGAGCTTTAATCGATTTGAACATGGTTCGAGTCCGAGATAATTTAAATGTTTTTTTTGTCACTTTTTAGCTTATTGAGATGAACTCGAACCAAACATCTATAAAGTATTAAACAAAATATATTATTTAATCGCGTTTAATATTTTAGTTTGAGATTTTCTAATTGTCACATAAATTGAAATCAAACGAGCTTCAATGATCACGGTTCGAGCTCGAGATACTCTCAATGCTTTTTTGCTTTTTGCTTTATATTCAACTGGATTGTATGTTGAACATTTGTAATGAATATTTTAAAATCCATATAACACAAATTTATAGTATATTTTTTCCCTATGTATAAAATCAAAATATAACTTTATTTTAATTTAATTTTTATCATTTTATCAAAACATCGAAAAAAAATAAAAAATAAAAAAATCTTCGCCCCATAACATAAATCTTAAAGGTCAACCCCATGGTTCAATTTCTTCGTTATCTTGTCCAGAGTCCAGACAGGTAATAAAACATGCACCACCCATTTAGCTTTTCAAATAAGCACATGCAGGGCGGGCCTACACGGTTAATATTTGGGACCAATTCTTTTTCGAATATTACACCCGAAATATTGTCAATTGATCCGTGACATTATAAATGGAAAAGGAAGGTTCATGATATCTTAAATATAGAATCTTTAAGATAGAATGTTCAGACAATCTACTAAATAATCATATTCTACCCAACAGTCTATGGAAATGACAAGTTCAACGTGAGAGATGAAAACGAGTATATTAGTGTTGAACAAGAAGATTGATATTAACTTTTTATTAATTTTTAATCATGTTTAATTGAAATTTTGTTTGAGATTGATTTGATTGTCACATAAATTAAATTTAAATGAGCTTTAATCTACTTGAACACGGTTCGAGATCGAGATACTTTAAATGCTTTTAAAAGGAGATAACGGTTTTGATGATAACAAAAAAGGAGTCATCAACTAAGTAATGAAAATTTTAGTAAACATTTTCTGAATTGAAGATGATTATTGAAGATAAGAAGTATTCAAGTATTGAAGGTTCAATCATCTGATATGATTGAATTACGGCCTAGAAGACAAGTGCCAAAATCAGCTTAGTGGAAATCACGGATCAGAGATTAGTCATTTTCAGCAGAGTCAAGATGGATGAGTGAAGACTTGATTCAGCAGAATGATGATCAATCAGCGGAGAGATCTCCATCAGCTAAGTGGAAATGGTCAGAAGTCATTCCAACGGTAATAAATGCACATGAAGTAGTAAATGTTATTCAAAAGGGGTATTAAAAGCAATGACTGAAGCAATAAATTCAAATTCCCTCTCATCAGTTAGCATTTAATGTGACTGACAGATCCGTGCTACAGTGTATAGTTGCAGGGAGCCGTTCAATTAAGGATTACAACTGCAATTTTGTCAATCTTGAACGGGCAAACTTTCAAATCATATAGTATAAATAGATCGAGATTCAAGAGTGGACAAGAACACAACAAATACTTGCAAAATAGTTCCAGGGAGCCGTTCAATTAAGGATTACAACTGCAATTTTGTCAATCTTGAACGGGCAAACTTTCAAATCATATAGTATAAATAGATCGAGATTCAAGAGTGGACAAGAACACAACAAATACTTGCAAAATCTAAGTCCAAACTCTCGAAGCAAGAACTATCGGCCGAGTCATCTGTTCATGAAGCAAAGTTGAAGATCAAAGATCAAACACTTTCAAATCCGAGTGATTATTCAGCTGAGTGTTGTAGAAATGTATATATATAATCTGCGTGAGAAGTTATAACTTCATTTCTTGAGCTGAGTGCTTTATAATAGGATTTTCGGAGGAAATTTTCGTGAGAACCAAGTGTTCTACTTGAGGCTTATCATTTGTTGTAAAAGCTCAAGTTTGTACTAGGTTACTTAGTGTTACTAGTATAACCTAAATCCTTGTTATTTAGAAGAGTGGATTAAGAGGTATTATGTCTGCTGAGCCACTATTAAATTAATTATGTGATTTACTTTACTTGCACTGCATTGCATCTTTCATAGGCTTAGTAAATCGTTTAAAAGATAATTCTTTTAACTTGAGGAATTTCCAAAACCAGGTGTAAAAAGTTTCAGAGTTTTACACTGAGTTCAAAACATTGTTTGAAAAACATACATTGACATATCCGTTGCATCATTGCATTGAAACTTTGAATATTTACCCTGTTGATAAGCTTAGTGCAAAAGCAACCAAGTAGTCTTACCTTGCTGATAAAAAGACTCTATTTAACGAAAAAGAGAAAAAGTTTTAAAAAGGCTAGAGGTCTATTCAACCTTCCCCCCTCCTCTCCCTTCTAGACCTCATCATAACCACTTGCGATCAACAAGTGGTATCAGAGCAGGTAGTTCATTTGGATAATCTGTCTGATCAACGAGTTTGATCCTAAGTGTATTTTTCAAACGTTTTCAAAACAAACATATTTTGAAAATGGAGTGCATCAGCTATGTTCCTCACATCGGCGGTATGGACATTGATGACAGGAAAATCAGAATAAAAATATATCTTGTTGCATATAATGATAACATGTACACATGTATTACAAGAGGTCCATTTAGATTCACGAAGACTATCAATGTTACTGATGAACCTGATTTGATAGTTGACAAGGAACCACATGAGATGACTGCTGAAGAAATCAAGCTAGTCAATTTTTACAAAGTGGGTCAATTTATCATGACTAAAGATCTAGCCGAAGAAAGATTCCACAAAAGCAAACACTGCAGAACTGCTAAGGAAATGTGGGATAAAGTATGTGAGATAAGCGAAGGAAATGATGCTATCAAAGAATCTCAGCTAAGCATGGCTCTTGAAAATTTCAAAATGAAATCTGGAGAAATGATAGATCAAATGGATATCAGATTTACCAAAATTTTGAACGAGGTTCTTAAACTTGGTAAGAGATTTTCAGACAAGGAGATTGCGAAGATGGTTCTTGTTGGTATAAATTAGAGAAGGTTTTGAAGATGACAAAAAGGTCATAATGGTTTTGAAGATCAGAAGGTTAAGTCATCAACTAAGAACAGCTTAGTGAAACCTATCTCAAGGTCTTGAAGCGAAGTAACCGAATCAGCCGAGTGGGATATCAGATTGGTTATCATCAGCCGAGTCAAGATAGATATGTTCATTCTTGAATCAGCCGAGTAGCCATCAGCCGAGTGATCATCAGGAGAGTGGTCATCAGCCGAGCATTCTCATCAGTGAAGTGAAGTCGGTGAAGTAAGCTTATCAACGGTAACCAGCTGAGTGCATTAAATGCGACTGGACATAAAGTCAATATCCATACAGCAGAGTGTACAGAAGACAATCTGCAAAAGCAAAAGTTGCCGTCAGAGAATAAGACCGTTGCTGAGGGTTAAAGAGTAATTTCGCCTTCCTTCAACGGCCAGAAATTCAAATCCGGGAGTATAAATAGAAGACTGGCTGAAGATCTGAATAGAGACTTGCAAAATTCAAGATCACATCTATAGAGCAAGATCCATCAGTTGAGTCGTCTGATCGTAAGCAAAGTCATCTGTTGACGAAGCTTTTTGTTGAAGAACAGAGATCAAACGTTGCTTGTCTAAGTGACTTTCAACTGAGAATAGAAGGAGTGTATATCTATCTGTGTGAAGTGATATAACTTCTTAGTGTAGATTTTCTGAGTGATCTCCTATACTGAAAAGAGCGTAAGGAGTGTAGATCCGTCTAAGTGAGTGATCTAGCTTCGGAGAGTAGGATTTCTTTGTGATTTCTTACAGCGCACTTGTGGCTGTTCATTTGTTGAATTGCGCAAGCATTGTATACTGTTAACTTAGTGTTTTCTAGTATAACCCAAGATCTTTGTGACTTGGAAGAGTGGACTAAATGACTTAAATCCATATAACCACTATAAAAATTATGTGTGTTTGATTTACTGTTTGTTTACCTTGCATATTTTCAAAAGAACTCAAACATACGAACTGAACCAAAAGATTTTAAAAGGAGTTGTAAAAACTAGGGATAAAATCTTTTGTGTGAGAAAACTTAAAGAGGAATAGATTGGTTGAAAAACACTTGACAAATCCGCTGCCAACTAGTTTCTAAAACTCTAATATTTCATCTGAATCTGCTGAGTGAAATCAGATAAGTGGTCAACTCTGCTGCTCAAAACTTTGTGTGCGAACAGCTTAGTAGACTTACGAATTCTCGATCAGCTTAATCTACTGAAAGTAAAAGTTAGAGAAAATTGTTAAAGTTTTCTGAGGTCTATTCACCCCCCTCCCCCTCCTCCCTCTAGACCTCATTGACTACTTTTGGGACCAACAGTTCTCAAAGCTCTTCCACCTAATTTCAACATGAAGGTGACGGCCATGGAAGAATCAAGAGATAAATCTACCTTATTGAATTGTTCTCATCCCTCAAAGCTTTGGAGTATAAGTTGTCGAGAATGGGAATAAATGAGACATCAAGTTCAGATCTCACTGTTTCTCTCGTCGCACCATATACATCAAAGAACTTATTAATGGCTTTAAGAAGTTTTATAGAAGAAAAATAAAAATTAAATATAGCAATGCTACTTCATCTTCTTCTAACCAATTTCAAGAAAACAAGGATTCCGATAAAGCAAAACTGAGATGCTACAATTGCAAGGAGTTGGGTCACTTCATCAAAGAATGCCCACATCCTATTTCACATAAGTTTGTTGATGAGGAAAAGCGTGCCAAGAAGGAGAAAAAGCTAAGTAAGAGAAAAACACTGTTGAAGCAGTGAAGCTTGTAAGCTTAGGCACCTCATATTCAGACTCAGACACGTCTGATGAAGAATCCGAAATAAAGTACCCACGCTGCTATGTCTAATGGCCAAGGAATCTGACAATTCCGAAAATGAGGTTAGGAGTAGAAGTAGCGTAAACTAGTAGTGATACTTGGACAATGGATGTTCGAGGCTCATGTGGTGACACTAATGAATTGACTGGCCTTGTTGATTTCAACGGACCATCTGTTACCTTTGGGCACATCAAAGAAGGCAAGCTTATGGGCAAAGACAAGCTTATCAAAGAAAACCTGAAGATTTAAGGTGTCTCTTATGTCAAAGGCCTTAAGTATAATCTGCTGAGTATTAGTCAATTATGTGACAAAGGATATGAAGTTTTCTTTCTTTCAGATAAGTGCTTTGTTGAGTAAATTGGAACAAGAAAGAGGATATTACCTGGACGAAGACAAGAAAATATATACATAGTCGACTGGAATTCTATTCATTCAAATGCTAATGTATGTTTGGTGGCTTAATCACCAAGCGAGATCAATTATGGCATAAAAGAATGCATCATGTTAACTTCAAGACCATTAACAGATTAGTCAAGAATGCCCTGGTTGAAGGTCTTCCCAACATTAACATGAGGAAATAAGACTCAACTGAAAGATGAATTCTAGCGTATGAAAGATTTATTCGCTAAGGTTATTGAGTGTAACATAAGCTCTTTAGATGGATTGCCTTCATTCTATGATTGGAGTTTATTATGGACAAAAGATTAATTGGGCTACTTATGTGTTCTACATTATGGCTAACAATAAGGATTTTGGACACTTCAATCACACAATCTTTCTTAGTCATCTACTCATGAGTTTGCGTTGCACTATGGGTGGAGGAAAGTTCATTCACGGGGCAAAAGGGTACAAGGTGTATGAACCTGTGAAGACTGAAGGTGTTCCTGAGAAAAAAAGAAAAACGGTTGAGAAAAAGCCAAAGGAAAAGGCTAAGAAACTCAAAATTGTTGACAAGGTTTCAAATAAAGTTAACTCTACCGTTAAAGCTAGAACAGACAACACTGCTGACGAAAGTGCAGTTGCTGATAGAGTGATCGTTGAAATCACTGAAGAAGTTAGGAAAATGCCTGAGGAAGGCAACTCTCCCATGAAAGGACTGAATCAGAGGAGATCCCTAGGGATTTTGTTGCTGCTAGAACTAGAAGTAGTGCTGTCAAAAGGCCTACTGAATTTGTTCATACAAAACAACTGTCAGCTAGTTTTCGTTGTGGTTCAGGGACCTCCCCTAGGGTTTGATGTATTTCACATCCAATCCCCTCGAAGAATCATAATTACATAGACCTCCCTAGACGTTTATAAAACCTTACATCCGTAGGTCCACCGTTAGTTTTCGCTGACGTCATCACCCAAATTTTATTGAAAATCCCATTTTACCCTTGATGTTACTGTAGCTATTTTCATGGACAATTATACAATTGTTATGTTTGGTGCATGTGAAGGATTTCAATGCAATGAAATGGTTTGTTTGTGTGTGTAAATATTATAAAAATCAATGAAACTTTATAACTTTAAATAATTTTATTAATGTGTACATATTAATTTCAAACATTTTTCATAATGTTTTTAAATTGATGTACAATGGAAACTGAATAAATTATTGTTAATCATAAGAAAAATAAACTTGAAGATAAATAAAAAGACCATTATGAAAATGCAAAAATATTCATAATTATTTATTTTTAAGAAGGAAAAACACTTTTGATACCAAACTTTAGTCCAAAAAACACATTTGATACCAAGCTTTTCGAAAAAACACATTTCATACCATGATTTACACCCTCTTGACACATATTGTTTTTACGTCAATTTTCAGACGAAATTCAGCACGTGTCGCTCACGTGTCCATCAAGTTGACAATGGGAGGTAAAACATGCACGTATTTTACCCATCATTGTTAACTTAACGCGCACGTGCTGAATTCCGTTCGAAATTGATTATGAAAACTAAATGTGTCAAGAAAGTGTTAATCATGGTATGAAATGTGTTTTTCAAAAAGCTTGGTATCAAATGTATTTTTTGGACTAAATTTTGGTATCAAAAGTGTTTTTCCCTCAATATTTAATCTGTAATATTAATAATTTTAATTTTTTTTCATAATTTAGAAAAAAAATTAAAGTACAAGGATAATGAATAAAAACTATGGTTAATGAGAAAAAAAATTGGAAATTAATTAATTGCACTATAAAAATGCAAAAATATTAATAATTAACCCGTACTAAAAAATTTAACTAAAAAAATCAATTCTTTTTTTAACATAATATAAAAATAGTTTGAAATGAAATACACATTTTATAAAATTTTAACTACAAAAATCAATTAAAAAATTTACAAAATTTAAAAATACTCATTCAAATACCCTTGTAATAAAATAATTATCTACGTAGTATTTGCAATTAATTGAATTGATAGGGTTTTCGAAAAAAAAATAAGATACCCAATTATTTTAGTTTTAGACTTATATATTTACAAGTCTTTATTACAATCCTAAATTTATTTCTTCCTTAAATACAGTACTATTAAATAATATTTTACTATAAAATACGGAAATAAATACTTATTAATATATTTATGAGATTATTTTTTTACTATTAAAAAATTTATATGAAAATGATATATAACACTTTATAAAATTTGATCTTATTTTGCATAACTGATAAACTATTTTTTTTTTCTTTTTTGTGTATTATAAATTGGGGTGGGGTTTGTTTGTTTGTTTGTTTTTTTCTTTTTATATGTATAAATTGAATTTTATTAAATTTTAGAGACTAATATGCAAATATGAATTATTGTAAGGTTTCACAAACCTCAAGGAAGGTAGAAGTAACTAAAATATGTGATGACAAGAGGTTAATTTCACGCATTCAGTCCACCTCCGCTTGTCTTCGTTAGGGTTTTACAAACATCAGGAAAAGTCTTAGTAATTATGATTGTCCGAAGAAATTGGACGCGAAATACATCAAACCACAGGGATGTCCTTATAATTGACCCTTATAAATAACCAGATATGCCGTGATAACAAAGCCAGAAGGCCCAGAACCATCACCCGGCCCGTTCTAACCGCTCCAGGTGAATACAAAAAGTATAGGTCTTACATCTTCTCATCCATAGACCATAGACAAATACGAATAGATACAAAACATGATGAGTCACCAGGCTATGTGGTCGAAAAGACGACTTTGTTATTTGGTTCTTGACCTGGCTGTAACAATTCCTCGACATTACGTTGTTGACTAAGAACCTTTGGGTCTTTGTCCGTCAAAACGTCTCTCTACAGCAGTATCTGTAGTACACGTGTCCCTTTAATTACACTTATACTTTAAAAAAAATTGGATTGATTAAATTGGATTGATTGTTCAATCTAAATAATTTGTAGATTTGTACTGTTATCATATATGTAAAGTTAGGACTGTCAATTTGTCGAACTCTGGTCGGGTCAGGTTTGTTCAGGTTTGGCTCCATTTATATCGGATCAGATCCTGTCGGATTCGAATATTGTTCGGATTATGCTCGAATTTAGATTTTTTGAATTCAATAAATCTTGGTCGGATTTGATCGGATATCGAATCTTTTCCGGATCCAATAAAATTTTCATTCAAAAAACTAAATTAATATTTTTTTCTAAAACAAGTTTATTATCCTTTCATTTTTATTTAATTTTAGCACATGTTCAAACTTTCTTTACTATATTCATATTTGTAGATGAGAATATTGGTTTAAATATATTTATAAATGAGTTATAAATTACTATCTTCTTAAATTGACGGTGAAATATTATTAATGATACTTACTTTTATAAAACATAATATATATATATATATATATATATATATATATATATATTTATATCATTCTTTTTATTTATTGTCGGATACGGATCTTTAACGGATCGGATCGACCTAAATCCATATTAGCTCCATGTGTTTCGGATTACTGATTTTTATAATCGGATCAGGTCCATCGACTCTCTAATTGGATAATTATGCTAATAAATCGGATCGGATTCGGACGGATCCGGATTGAAATCCACCCCATTGACAGCCCTATGTAAAGTGTAATACGAAACCAGATGCCACAATGAGAGATGGAGTGTGTTATTTGGACCAAGAGAAGAATGAATATTGGGCCTCTAGAATAATGACCCGTTCCATTCCGAAACGGCTCACTAGTGTTTCATACCAGAAGTACAGCATTATCAGAACCAAAAATAAAAGAAATTACATCTTGTAGAGTCCACAGGATTGGACACTCGGCAATTTTAACTGAAATTACAATTTTCGTTCCAATTTTTAACATTTTTAGTACTTTTGATCCTATCGAATCATTTTCCATTTATTTTTTTATGAACTTTTGGTCCCAGGATAGCTCAGAATAGACTTTGTTTTACAATTTTGTTCATAAAAAACTATCGTTGAACCCAAATTGAATGAAAATGAGGCAATAGGACGGAAAGTGCAAAATATCTAAATTAATTGGAACCAAAAGTGCAAATTGTAATGCGCGGACCAATAACGGAGATGATCCATTCATACAGAACTAAAAATGAATTTTTATCTTTCACATATGTGCATAGAACCAACGTTGAGTTAAATGTAAATATAAAGCATAATCGGAAATAAAAAAAGAACAGAAAGCTGAATAACGTACAGTGAAGCCATCACATTCATGCACATGAAGGTATTTGATTTTTGGAGGCATTGATCTTCTATTTTACAAATTCGTAATAATTGTACAAATTCCAAGATATATAAAAATATATCTAATATCTAAAAAAAAAAATTAATATAAGTAAGGTATTGATCACATTTATATTTTAATTTTTGACAATTTAACGTGCCGTGTATTAGATCTAAAATAAATCGATGTTGCTTATTTCAACTTGTATTAGAGCAATAAGGTACTCGCAATTGTTTGGGGTAAATGCAAAATACTCCCCTGTGTTATGCTAAACCTGCAATAAAATATCCTGTGACATTTTTATTGCGTCAAACTTCCTTGTGTTTACAAAAATCCTGCAAAAAACACCCAATTTATAAAAAATAGGTCGTTTTGGATCGACATATTTCAAGAAACCATTTTTAAAATACTTCAAGTTGGTCCCTACAACTTCACATGATATATTTTTAAAATTATTTCTTGAAATATGTCGATCCAATACGACCTATTTTTTATAAATTGAGTATTTTTTGCAGGGTTTTTAAAAATACAGGGAAGTTTGGCTCAATAAAAATTTTACAGGGTAGTTTCTTGCAGGTTTGCGGTACATTATTATATTCATACAAGTGCTGCAAATTTAATTTGTGCTTTTGGCCTTGATCCCAATCACAAATAAAGAAAAAGATTTACCATATTAAATGGTGTGAAAATTTTAGTTTATTTGTATAACAATCACAAGTGTAACGAAATCAGTAATTTAGACAAGAATATAAAGAATATAAAAATTAAAAGTAAAACGGCTAGCCTGATTCGGAGTCACGTCAATAGACGCTTGTTCTAAGAAAACGATTGCCTCCCCTCGTGCAGGTATTGGCGGCTGATCAATTCCCCAAGATAAAACGTTTGGCCTCGTCGGAGTCTTCTCGTAAGCATGTTCACGAGAAAACGATGAACCAAACTTTGTCTAAAGTGCCCAAGAAATTGTAGAGAATAATATAGTTTTTGTGATGCAAGTTAAGCTAGTGAGGTGTGTGTATAATTCCTAGGACACCTAACCCCTATTTATAGTGTGGATATGACCTCTAAGGTTAAATAATTTTGAATAGCCACATAATGGCAATAAAGGAGAATTATGGCATTTAGATTACACAATCAAATTTTGATTGTTACAAATAATTTAATTGTAATTTTAAAAACTTAAAATTTCCAACATTAAATACATATTTACATAACATATACTACTATTAATTATAATATAATAATATAAAGATATTTTAATATTCCACCTCTCAGTCCCACCATTCAAAAAGTTGTTCAAATTTAACATAAAAAGTAAACAAGTGGTGTCAAAATCAATTTGACTATAAAAAACAATTATGATGACTAAGAAGATTTCCACAATTCAACACTTTGAAAATTCTAGGAAAGTTAAAGGAAGGTAGAACGAAAAGAGAATCAAGAATTTCGAGTCATTGGCATTTTTGCATCAATTTAGTACTTTTTACCTTGAAATTATATTTTTAACACTTTGAACCCTCGAATTATATAGTCTTAATATTACAATTATCATTTTACACCCTAGTAGAATGCGCGCATTTTTCAAATAAAATGAAATTTGATGATACAATGTGTCAAAATTTTGATTTTAAAGGAAAAGGTGTCAAATTAATTTATTTTTGAAGTCCAAAATGCCAATTATTCCAAGAACAAATTGATAATCCATTAGTGAAGCACTCAAGCTATTCTGGCAACTTTTCCCATCTAAAGTAAATTTCTTTTCGTGTGTTATAAATTGAGAGACCAATGAACATCAAGTAAATTTCTTACAAGTCTCTTCTCAACATAATAAATATGTTCAGCTTGCTACATAAATTAAATTCAAAACCTGTTCAATATATATTTCTCTCTCGCACTCAAATTACACAAACAAAAAATGGGAAAACAAGCTGCTGCCATTATTTTTCTTTTTTTAAGCTTCTACTCAATGGAAATATTCGTGGCTGTTGCTGCAACATCTCCACTTAATAGCTCAACTGATGAGCATTCACTTCTAGCCATCAAATCCCACATAATTACTTCCGACCCCAACTACAATTTGGCTTCCAACTGGTCAGTAGGAACGGATTTTTGTACCTGGATTGGCGTCACGTGCAGCCGAAAGCACCTCAGGGTCACATGGTTGGATCTTTCCAACATGGGCTTACAAGGAACCATTGCAAAAGAAATCGGAAATCTCTCGTTCCTAAGAATGTTAGTTCTTGCTAACAATAATTTATCTGGTTCCATCCCATCGCCCGTTGGAGACTTGAGAAAATTGGAACTATTGGATCTTTCTTCGAATCGATTAAGTGGGGGAATTCCACTTTCTTTAGGACAATTATCAAATCTTAAGTATCTTTATTTAAGCTTTAGTTCCTTGGATGCTACAGTGTTTGAGGGTCATTTTGCTAAGCTCGAAAAGTTATCATGGCTTTCTGTAAGCTCATTAAAATTCAAAGTGAAATTGGATTGGGTGCCTCCTTTTCAACTAGAACAGCTCGCATTAATGTCTTGTGATATTGGAGGTCAGTTTCCGCAATGGGTTCAAACGCAAAAAGAACTCATGATACTAACGATGGAGAACTGTAGCATTTCAGATACTCTGTCTAATTTCCTTAACAATTTCAAAAACTTGACTGCTTTGTATCTACCCAACAACCAAATCCAAGGACCAATACCAAACAACATTAGTCAAACGTTACCGTTTCTAGAAAGTTTGTATTTGGGCCAAAATCGCATCAATGACTCCTTACCTGATTCTTTATGTGAGATGAAATCTTTGGAATTTATGGATCTCTCTAGAAACCAGTTATCGGGTAATCTTCCAGGATGTTTGGGAAACTTACATAACCTGATATCTATGAAATTATCATCCAATGAGATTTCTGGTGTCGTCCCAAACTCTATCGGTGGAGCTTCTTCGTTGCAATGGCTACTCTTGAATAACAACAGTTTAACAGGAAAGCTTCCCTTTACTATGAAAAATTGCACCAAGTTAATAGTTTTGGATATTGGTGACAATATGATTTCAGGAAATTTACCCAAATGGATTGGAAATTATATTCTTGATCTTCGAGTGCTTATACTAAGGAATAATAAGTTCTATGGACAGATTCCTTTGGTGGTTTGCCAACTGCTCAAACTTCAAATATTGGACCTTGCAAACAACAATTTGACGGGAGTCATTCCAAATTGTGTCGGAAATTTCTCGAGCATGGTTGTCAATCCAGAATCGCACGATGATCCATATTATTATGATCTTGATGGGCCTCTCGAGACCTTCACTGCGGTGCTCAAGGGACAAGAGCGCGAGTACTCCTACAAAATATCAAGATATGTAGTCAATTTGGATGTTTCGAATAATAATCTGGTTGGAAAAATTCCTTGGGAGATAACAAGGCTTTCTGGCTTGATTGGTCTCAACTTGTCGCATAATCATTTGGTGGGGAAAATTCCTCAAAGAATAGGAGACATGAAATCAATGGAATCTTTTGATCTTTCGAACAACAATTTGTCTGGAACAATTCCTGCTAGTTTGTCGGATTTGAGTTCCATAAGTCGTTTGAATTTGTCATACAACAATTTGTCAGGGAAGATCCCTACAGGGCGTCAACTCCAAACTCTCGATAATCCTTCGATTTATGAAGGCAACCCTCAACTATGTGGAGCTCCGCTACCTAAGAAATGTGAAGAAGCATCGATGGTCCCAAGTATTACGGATAACCATGTAGCAGCAAATGAAGGAGACAATATTATTGATGATAAGGTATTGCTTTCTATAGTTATAATATGTGGTTTTGCAACAGGATTTTGGGGAGTCATTGGAGCTCTTGTCTTCAATAAGAGATGGAGATATGCTTATTTCGAATTTGCGGAAGAGAAAATAAGCAGATTGTTTGGAGGTTAAAAGGTTCTTGTGAACATGTTAAAACTATTTTCCTTTTCTATGTGTGTGTATACTATATGAATTTGCAATCTTCAGCCCGTATTTTCATCAATTCAAATAAATATGTGATTATTGCATTTTTGGTGTCACAACTATAGCTCACTGGTGTTTCTACCCCGTTACTTTTCAGACTGGCACATTTGGTGTCATAACTTCAATATTAGTGGCAATTTTAGTGCCAATTGAGGCCCAAATTCAAAATTGACAAGAAATTCCCCCATGTGCGGGCCATGTGACATGAAAAATGGGGATTTTGATCATTCAACTCCTTTTTCATAAAAAAATTTAATTAAAAAAAATACCAAAATTAAAAATCTTAACTTTTCCTATAAAATTCACCAAACATTTCCTTAACCTATTAAATTGTTACCCGCCTTCTTCTTCTTCTTCTTCTTCCCAAATAAAAATATCTAAGTAGCCTAGTTCTTGGTGAATGAAAATAATTTTTTTTTTTAATGTAAAAGTGTTGAATGGTCAAAATTCCTAATGTTCATGTCACATGGCCCGCAAATGGGGGAATTTCGGACCAATTTTGAAATTGGACCGAAATTGGCATCAAAATTGATGCTGATGTTAAAGTTATGGCACCAAATGTGTCAGCCCGAAAAGTTACGGGATAGAAACGTCATTGGGCTATAGTTGTGGCACCAAAAATAATGTAATAATCCCAATAAGTATTGTGACTTTCAATTTTATTTGGTGCGGTCTTATATTTGCCATTTTTTTAAATGATAAATGAATATGAATTGGAAAAATATACAACCCAACCTTGTGCTATTTCAATCTTTGCTTAATTATTGTATTATCATTATCATTATCATTATCTCTATAGCAGCATACATACAAATTAAGTTGTCGAAATTTGTAAAATTAGGGAGTTTCATGTTAAATATTTGATAGTACAGGGTTTTCTATGCCATAAATAATTCAATAGAGGGTTTGGCGTCTAATATTCTAAATTATAGATGAATTTTATTCAATAAATATTTCACAAGTTACTTTTGTGTAGATTTCACATACCACGAAAAAGTTCCTTGTGTGTATCCCTTAACAAGAAAAATTAACTGAAACCTAATACAACTAAAATTATATTTTTGAATAAATAAAAAGAATGTTAGTTATTTAGTTATTTTTGGGAGTACACAAATAATACAAATTAACACGACTCATAGTGCTTTTTCGAATTGAAATCACGTGGATTTAGTTTAAGCTCGATCTAATAGCATTAAAGCATTTACGATACAATAACAATAAATTTGCTATATAATTGACAACGCGCGACCTGAATATTCTGCTTAAAAATTTAGCTCGAATGGTTAGTTTGATTGTATGCTTGCTTGAATTACAAAATGAAAAATACTCAATTTGATCACATGAAATGAACAAAATATCTAAATAAAGAAAATTCGAAACAAAAAGAATGTGCACAAAAGTCATAGACGAAAAGAGTCAATATTCTGAAAAATAAAATAATAAATGTCAGGACGACACTGATGGAAAGTGAAGCATAATAAGAACAATAACTATAAAATTAATAGGCAAAATACAGTTTGACCCTTACCTCTAAAGTATCATTTGTAACACTTACCCCTCTTATAGTTTTGAACTTTTTATTCCAAAACTACCCCGCCCTTTTATAAATAATAAATTATTAATTATGAATATACTCCATCCAAAGAATATTATGTTTCAATCTCTTCATTTCTTTTGTTTTCTTCCCTTTTTTTGTCTCGGTTTTTTCTTTTTTTCCGATTCAATTTGTTTTCTTTATTTCTATATCGATTTTCTTTCTTTACAATTTGTCCTTGGTGATAATTACCTCATTTATTTTCATTACAAATTATTATTCCAAATGTTAAGTAATTTCCTTCAAATTTTTATTCGAAAAATTCAAAATTGGCATAGGCTTGTATCGTCAGTTCCTTAATCTATAATTACGCTAACGTATTTATACATCTATTACTAATCAGAAGTAGATTCAATAACAACACAAATTATTACCTATCAATAGTATGAGCATGTGTCAATATTGAATTTTGCGAGTAAGAACTTGAAGAGAATACTCAATATTAGGAATAATAATTCGTAATGAAAATAAACAAAACAAATTCAAACAAAAATAAAGAAAAAATGAGATGGAAATAAAGAAAAATATGGAGACAAAAAAATGGAAAAAAAACAAAAGAAATGAAGATATTGAAATATAATATTATTTGGTGGATGGAGGAATTCATAATTAATATAAAAATAATTCTCTTTGATAAATTAATAAATAAATAATTTATTAGTTATAAAGTAGGTTGAGATAGTTTTGAAATAAAAAGTTCAAAACTATAATAGAGGGATAAATATTACAAATAACTGGTACCACCCCATACTCTTTTTAAGATACATTATATTCTACCCAAAACTAATCAATGAAAGACTCATTGAGTCCAAAAAAAGATAGAGATGATAAAGGAGATCCACCTAATAATTAACCATACAATCATGTACTACAAATATAATTCAATTTTCTAATGCTGAGGTGTTCAACAATCAATATAATTCCAAAAAAGAAAAAAGGAATCCCTAATATTGAATGAAGATATGAAATGAATGCAAGTGTATGACTATGACTCGTTGGGCCCTCACCGTTCATAATTCAATCTCTTCATATAATCCAAAAATATAATTGGGTGACTACGACAAAATAATTGTTATATTGACTCTTTGGAAGTCCATAGCAATATTTTAAATTTGATATAATATATATGCAATAATTATTGAGTATAATATCCCCTCAAAAACTTCCAATTTCCACCCAAGAAGTATAATGTATACGTGATCCCCTAAAATTTAATTAGCAGTTACATTTTGCCTTTGGTTAACATTAAAGTAGATTTTGAAGAACATAAATGTCATTTCTTAAACAAACAAACAAAAAAAGCATAAATGTCATTTTAGGACCTAATTTTTAGGGTGTAATGCACAAAATTAAATGACCAATAAAATGCAACGGTTCATGATATAAATTTACGATTTCAGTGTTATTTCATACTCCTTCCTTTTCAAAATATCTGTCTTTTCACATGTATGTACACAAATTAAGAAAATCATTGAATATAGCTGAATTCTAAGAGGAAAAAAATGAAAAAGACTAAGATACCCTTTTAATTAATTATCCTCCACTAATGTTTGAGAAAATTTATGAGCATAAAGGGCAAAAATGGAAAAAGAGTAATTAATGCTTTATTGGAAATCTAAAGTGACAGATAATATGCCATAAGAAAAACTTTTCAAAGCGACAGATATTATGAAACGGAGGGAGTATATTAAGGGTGTCTGCATATTTATTTATGTAATTATGAAAATTAAGTTTTAAACCTTGAAATTTACGTTTTTGCCTCATCAAAACCTACAAATTGTTTACCGGAGGCAAAGTGCGACTATTAATTAAACTTTAGGAGTTGAGTATTAAAATTATACATTTAGGGGGTTAAAGTACGAAATTTGAAAACTTTTGGGGGGCCAAACTGGAAGCTGTCCAATGATTAACATTCTTCTCCATTTGCACAAGGCAAAGGCAATCTTCTAAACAAATTGGTTTACGTCTCTCACTCATTCAAGTTCTTTTCTGTGCTGCTTTACAGCAGTCATAAAAAAATATAGCAGAATGATATTTTGACGTATGCTCAACAAGAAATCAATCAAGAAAGCCAAACAAGTTTCAAGATTCCTGCGAAAAGGTAAAATCTTTCTCAAATTACAATACTCGTTTATTTTCTAAATTTTTACTTGGCGGATTGTTTTATGTTTCGAGAAATCTGAAACCAGAATTCTGTAAATTGAGATTGGGAATTTCTGGGATTTATTTTTTTGAAATATTTTTGATGTACTAATTCTGTTTGGTATATGTTTCCTTTAATTTCAATCTTGTGTCTTCTTGAAGTGCTAGAGATATAGAAGCTGAATTTATATACTTTTCCTTTAAAATTGAGTTTAAGCTTGACTTTGTTTAGGAGAATTATTATATATTGTGTTGGTACTTCCTCTTTGGACTTCTACCTAAGTGCATAAATGTATCCATAATATTATTATTTTAGCATATGTTTTTGTATATAGTTATTGCAGTGTTGTGCAGAAATAATTTAAAGGGCTAATATGAAATTTTGCCGGAGATTTTAGGAGACTAAGAGTTGATGCTGCTGAAGAATTTTAATGGAGGACAAAACATCATTGAATTTCAATCAACCATTTTTATCAGTGAGAAGACATTCACCAATAGTTACCTCAACAAAAAAAGATGACAAAAACAAAACTCAGAACTTTCTTCCTATTATAACTCGGCCTCCTCATTACAGATCAGAACTGCAATCGGGTCCCGTAAGTCATCCGGGGACTGTGCCGTTTCAATGGGAACACACCCCCGGAATATCAAAGGAAGAAACTAAACCAACAACTCCAAACCTTAATAGACCTCCAATTGCCCCCGGGCTCCCTCCTGGCCGATATCCAAAGAGCAGTATCGTAAATTTACCTCACGAAGCTACTTCATCAGAGACATCTGAGTCGGGGGATAGTGACGAAGCATATGTAGATGCACTCGATACAATATCAAGAACCGAATCATATTTCTTGAATTGTAGTATGAGTGGTCTAAGTGGAATGGATATGGAACCTTATAGAAGTTTTGCGACTGATCCAAAAACTCGGGAGTTTATGATGGATAGGTTTTTACGTGCAGCAATGGCAATGGTTTCGGATACAACTCAATATGCACCCAAAAACAACAATCACAAGAAGTGAAGAAAATAGTAGTACATATGGATAAGCCTTCTCTACGATATGGGCCGGGTTTTGCAAAGAGGTATTCCCATTTCCAAGAAGAAGAAAAAGAAGAAGAAAGTGATGAAGAATATGATCAACATGGAAATATGCCTTCGGTTTGTGGTTTACTACCCCGTTTTTGCTTTTTGAACCCCGTTCCTGCAATGAGTGTGAGGACACGAGTACGAGTGTCATCTGGTAATAAAATACAACCAAGATCTTCATCATCTGGTTCTTACACTGAGAATGAGGTAACTACTGCTCATACGACAATCTACGCGCCAAAAATTTGTTACTAAATGATCGCCGCAAATTGCATTCCTAGTCCTAAATGACTGAAACCTCGGTACTTTTGATCTCACACTTTACAAAATTGCACCTTTGGTTCCAGAATGGAAGGAAAGGAATCGATAGGACCAAAAATACAAGACCTTTTAAATTGGGACCAAAAGTGCAATTCTGTAAAATTTGGGACCAAAAGTGTTGAAGGTCCAGTCCGAACTAAAACTACATTTATGTTATAGAACTTAGGATAAAAGTATGAACAAATTGTAGTAAGCAAAGTAATATGTAGAGAAAACTCCTCAACTCTTTTTATCTCATTTAATGTTGTAGTTCATCTTGTTACAAAGTGAGAGATGAACTCATCTATATATACAAGCTCAAGACTTCTATACAATAGCCACATGTCATTTATGTGTCTTCCATGTAATTGTGATACATGGCTATACTACATGTTCAAACACTTGCATACATCTAGAGATTTCCACATAGACATGCATTGCCACACTTCTTCATGTCTTGACACATAAAGGGGTTATGTGTTATCTCATTATTTCACCAAGTGAAAGAACCATGTAAATCCACATTATGTCTTGAGTGGTAAATTACAAATGGCATCCACATAATATGTATATTTCACAATACTCCCCCTTGGATGCCCATTGCTTCTGGAGTATGCCTCGTTAAACCTTGTCAAGAAAAACCCATTGGGACAAAAACTTGGACGAAGGAAAAAGAGTACATATCCATATGGGATTTATAAGCGTGTAACACTGCCTCGTTAAAACCTTGCCAAGAAAAACTCATTGGGACAAAAACTTGGACGAAGGAAAAAGAGTACAGTGTAAATATCGTTAATTACACGCTCCCCCTGATGCCGACATAAGATCCACAAGTCGCCGCATTCCAATGTTGTAAACCATCTTTCTAAATGATGTAGTTGGCAATGCTTTAGTGAATAAATCAGCAAAGTTGTTACATGACTGAATCTGAAGCACGTTTATATCACCCCTTTTCTGAAGTTCGTGGGTAAAGAAAAACTTTGGTGATATGTGCTTCGTTCTGTCTCCTTTGATATATCCATTTCTTATTTGAGCAATAAAGGCGGCATTGTCTTCATATAATGATGTTGGTATATTCTTTGTTGAAGGCAACCCACAAGATTCTTGAATACATTGAACCATTGATCTCAGCCATAAACATTCTCGACTTGCTTCATGCAATGCCAAAATTTCAGCATGATTGGAAGAAGTGGCTGCTAGAGTTTGTTTAACAGATCGCCATGATATTGCAGCGCCACCACAAGTAAATACATATCCACTTTGTGATCTACCTTTGTGTGGATCAGAAAGATAACCGGCATCTGCATAACCCACTACATGTGGGTCGGAATCTCTAGAGTAAAATAAACCCAAATCAATCGTTCCACGAAGATAACGCAAAATATGTTTAACTCCATTACAGTGTCTTCGTGTTGGTGCAGAGCTATATATTGCCAGCAAATTAACTGAGAAAGCGATATCTGGCCTAGTACAATTTGCAAGATACATCAAGGCTCCAATTGCACTTAGATAAGGTACTTCAGGACCAAGCAATTCTTCATTTTCCTATCGAGGACGGAAAGGATCTTTCTTTATATCCAAAGATCGAACAACCATGGGACTGCTCAATGGATGAGATTTGTCCATATAAAATCTCTTCATAATCTTTTCTGTATATGCTAAATATTCCAGTTGATAAATGTTCGATCTGCAGGCCGAGACAAAACTTTGTTTTTCCGAGATTTTTCATCTCAAATTCTTTCATCAAATAGTTTGCGGTCTTTGTGAGCTCTTCAGGAGTCCCCACAAGATTTAAATCGTCCACGTATACCGCAATAATGGAAAATCCATTCTCAAATCTTTTAATGAAAACACATGGACAAATTGGATTATTAACAAATCCTTCCTTTACGAGATAATCACTGAGCCGATTATACCACATCCGGCCAGACTGTTTTAATCCGTACAAGGATCGTTGCAATTTAATTGAATACATCCCAGGAGACCTTTGATTATGAGATCCTTCAGGGATTTTGAATCCTTCAGGGATTTTCATATATATATCACTAGCAAGTGATTCATATAAATATGCGGTAACCACATCCATGAGACGCATGTCCAGTCCTTCAGAGACTGCAAAGTTAATCAAATACAGCAACGTGATTACATCAATCACAGGGGAATATGTTTTATCATAATCAATTCCAGGTCTTTGTGAGAATCCTTGTGCAACAAGTCGTGCCTTGTATCTCACAATCTCATTTTTCTCATTCCGTTTTCGTACAAATACCCATTTGTACCCGACCGGTTGCACGTCTTCGGGCGTGCGAACTATCGGTCCAAAAACTTTGCTATTCTCTAGCGAGTTCAGCTCAGCTTGAATTGCATATTTCCACTTTGGCCAATCATTTCTATGTCGACATTCATCAATCGATATCAGTTCGGGATCTTCGGGATCCTTATTTATAATATCTAGTGCGACCCCATACGGAAAGACATTGTCTACAATCACTTTCTTTTTATCCCAGTTTTCTCGGGTATTTAAATAATTCAAAGAGATCTCTTCAAATATCGTCTCTTCAGGAGTATCAGTTTCATTTGCCTCTTCCGGGGCATTTCTTAATTCAGACTGATCAGTTATTTTTTCTATAGCGCTTTGTGTTGAAACAGTTTCCTCTCCAGGAGGAATACATACTTCTGGTATATTTTTCCTTCGGGGATTCTTGTCTTTTGCACCAACCGGGCGTCCACGTTTCATTCGTGGTTTTTCAAATTATCCTGCAGGGATATGTCCTTCAGGGACATCAATCCGTGCTGGTGCATTAATAGCCGGTATATAAGATTTTGTTATTTTCTTTGTATCAACAAATGCATCCGGCAATTGATTTGTAACATTTTATAAATGTATAATCTTTCTTACTTCTTGCTCACAATTATTTGTACGTGGGTCATAATGAGACAAAGATGGCACATTCCATTCTATTTCACGCCGTTCTTCAGGAACATGCTTATTATCTCCCCCTAACGCCGGGAAAACTGTCTCATTAAATATACTATCAGCATATCTTGCTTTAAACATATCACCCGTCAGGGGCTCAAGATATCTGATAATAGACGGGGAATCAAAACCAATGTAGATCCCAAGTCGTCTCTGTGGACCCATTTTTGTTCGTTGTGGCGGTGATATTGGAACATAAACCGCACATCCGAAAATTCTTAAATGAGAAATATCAGGCTGCTAGCCTGTCACAAGCTGCAATGGCGAATACGCCTCGAATGAACTTGGTCTAATCCGGACCAGTGAAGCAGCATGTAATATTGCATGTCCCCAAACAGAGGTGGGTAAATTTGACCTCAAAAGTAAAGGTCTAGCAATTAATTGCAACCTCTTTATAAATGACTCAGCTAGACCATTTTGGGTATGAACATGTGCAACAGAATTTTCAACATCAATTCCAATTGACATGCAATAATCATCAAATGCCTGAGATGTAAACTCACCGGCATTATCAAGACGGATTGTCTTTATCGAATAATCAGGGAATTGTGCCCTCAATTTTATAATTTGAGCAAGAAGCTTAGCAAAAGCTATTGTACGCGTTGACAGTAGGCATACATGAGACCATCTTGAAGATGCATCTATTAGGACCATAAAATAACGAAAAGGTCCGCAAGGTTGATCTACAGGCCCACATATATCTCCATGAATTCGTTGTAAACACATTGGGGATTCAACACCATCTTCATAGGAGACGGTCTGATGATTAATTTCCCCTGTGAGCATGCCACACACACATTTTCTTGCGGCAAAAGAATCTTCTGGTTCTTTAAAGGATGCCCGCTTGAATTCTTTATTATTCGACGCATCATAATTGCTCCCGGGTGGCCAAGTCGGTCATGCCAAAGCGAGAAAAGTTTTGAATCATTGAACTCCGGTTCAATACAACATTTGATTCAAAAACTCTTATGGTCGCATAGTATAAACCCGATGAGAAAACTGGGAGTTTTTCATTTACATGCTTCTGGCATGAAACATGCTTCTGGCATGAAATCATGGATGTGATACAAAGATATTCCATATTCCCCTCATTCATGGTCTCAATATGAAATCCATTCAAACGTATATCTTTGAAACTTAACAAGTTTCTTTTGGATTTCGGAGAGTACAACACCTCTTTTATCAAAATATTTGTACCACCAGTAAACATCATATTGGCTCTTCCGGAGCCTTCAATTAATGTTGTAGTACCACAAATTGTACTAACATTAGCCTTTGATAATTTTAAATTTGAGAAATACTTCTTATCTCGAAGAATCGTGTGTGTGGTCCCACTGTCAACCAAACAAATATCTCCATCGTTCATGGCTTTCTTTAAAATGTACTCAAATCTTCGGGTTTTGAGTCTTTCACCTAGACTTTCTTTCAAGCCTAAAATTTGTGAAGCTTTGTTTTAAGCTTAAAATCTTCGAAGTTTTCTTTCAAGCTTAAAACTTAATTTCTAGCAAAAAATGTACTCAAATCTTCGGGTTTGAGTTTTTCACCTAGCGAAGGCACACAAGTAGTAGGCTTTCTTTCAAGCCAAAAGTGTTCTCAAATCTTCGGGTTTGAGTCTTTCGACTAGACTTTCTTTCAAGTCTAAAATTTTCGAAGCTTTCTTTCAAGCTTAAACTTCAAAGCTTTATTTCAAGCTCAAAACTTATTAGACTTTCTTTCAAGCCGAAAACAATTTATTCATATTCGAATTTCAAGTTATTTATACTACAATAAAGTATGTATATTACTTGTTTGTTGATTTTAATTCTTCCGGATATAGGCAATTGCTACTTTCCCCAACTTTTTTCGACAACTTCTGATGGCTGCCGTGTCATCTACAGATGTTGTAAGGATGATCCGAGCGGTCAGAGCCTGTTGTGAGGAACCTTCGGTTAAAATTTGAGGATGATCCAACGGTGGAAATGGTCGGAATGATTGAAAAACAGAAGCTATTTTGTGCAAATCCGAAAATCTGCTTCTCAAAGTGTTTGCCTATTTTCTCTCTTGTTTGTGTGATATATTTTAGTGATCAAACTAACTATCTTGAAATCGAGTTATGGAGCAAACTCGTGCTGATAACGTGTTATAGAACTTAGGATAAAAGTATGAACAAATTGTAGTAAGCAAAGCAATATGTAGAGAAAACTCCTCAACTTTTTTTATCTCATTTAATGTTGTAGTTCATCTTGTTACAAAGTGAGATATGAACTCATCTATATATACAAGCTCAAGACTTCTATACAATAGCCACATGTCATATATGTGTCTTCCATGTAATTGTGATACATGGCTATACTAAATGTTCAAACACTTGCATACATCTAGAGATTTCCACATTGACATGCATTGCCACACTTCTTCATGTCTTGACACATAAAGGGGTTATGTGTTATCTCATTATTTCACCAAGTGAAAGAACCATGTAAATTCACATTATGTCTTGAATGGTAAATTACAAATGACATCCACATAATATGTATATTTCACAATAATTTATACCTTAATTCATCCCTTCTTTTCACTTTTTTGAGTAGTGGAAGTCTGATATAAAGACTATTTTTTACTGTGTTGGAAATTACAACAACTCCCTTTCTGGTTTAGCCTGTTTGGTATGATGATCAATTTTCTTAATGATTTTTCCAAAATTGCCCATCAGTCAACTAAGGTCGTCATTTTTCTTCGTCTTTTGCTTGTGTAGCAATTTAAAAAACTAATTTTGTGGGTATGGAGATAAAAATTACACCAGCTTAAAACATAAGGGGTGTAAATTATTTTTTGGAAATATATTTGTCCCATTTTCGGAAATATATTTGTCCCCCCGTAACCACACCCCCTCCCCCTCCCCCCCCCCCCCCCCCAAATCCTAGATGCCGCCGTCCTGGGATCGCCGGTCCCAGGCCGCGATGGCTTGGGATCGAAGGACCCAGGCCACTGCGGCCTGGGACCAGCGATCCCAGGCCGGCGGCGGGCCTGGGATTTGGGTTTTTTTTACGGGTGGATAGGGTTGGGGGGTAGGGATGAGGATGGGATTTTTTCTTTTTATTTTTATTTTAAAAAAAATTATAATTATTTTGTTAATAATATATAATTTTATTTTTTTAATAAATATTAATTATATTAATATTATTATATAAAGTTTAGATTTAACTAATATTTTGTCGAATTTATAGTAAAATATTATTTGGTCTGTTAATATTATTTATATATCTAAATTAGTTAAATAAATATGTAAATATAATAAGTAAAATCTCTAAATTTGTCCCCATGTATCTTGTTCGAGCCAATTTTGAAATTGGGCAACAATGCGGACTAGTATTGTTAGTAAATTTGAAGATATGGGGTTATTTTGACAACCAAACGTTATGGGTAGAATTGTCAGTCAACATAATTTATGGTATCAATTTTGCAATAACACTTAACTGCCACGTCATCACTTAACGTCCATTTTTAACGATGGTACCAAAAGTGATTGATTTCTTAAATTGTGGTACCAAATGTGTCGGCCTCAATTTTTATAGTACCACAAGTGAAAATCGACATATAGTTTGGTAACACAAGTGCAATCCTCTCCTTGTTTTATATAAGAGAGGTTTCACTTTTCTCTCGAACAAGTATGTCTCCTGTTTGAGAAATTAGTGTTTTTTTTTCCGCAGTTTGGAAACCTTGATCTTGATGAAACATCTTCTTTCACTTTAATTTACAATAATAGTGATAAATTTTTTCAGTTGTGTGTAATAAATTTGAGCATAAATATCACTTTTGGTACTTCTTATGTATTTTTTTACGGTTTGGTCCCTTTTAAGTTTTTTTTAACATTTGAATCCACACTATTAATTATTTGTTTCATTATAGTTCTTCTCAGGCGGTTACACTGTGGCTCCGGCGTCACATGATTTGCACGTGACTTTGGGAGGGACCAAAGTGATATAAAGTGTAACGCCTCAAAAATTTCGAACCCTTTTGATTGGATTTTTTATTCAAATTTATGTGCTACTTGTTATTTTCAAAGTTAAGCATTAATTTGAACTAAAATATACAATTTAATTAAATCTTGTGACCTTGTGAACTTTGAAAACATAAAAGTTACTTTAAAATAACATTAAGACCTTTTTGAAATTTTTCGGGCTTGGATGCACAAAATTTTTGTTTTGGGAGACAAAAATGTAAGTTTTCAAAACTCCGGGGGCAAAGTGTGAATTTGACCCAAGTTGCAGATTTTCTGCAGGAAAGTAATCATTTTCTCTCCTTGCACACTCCTAGGTCTGTCAAGCATGCCCTTGGGTAGATAAACTCATCCACCCAAGGTTGACATGCATTGGTGAAAAATGTGGAGTAATAATACTCATATATTCTCATATTGTATGTATATGTGAATATACATTAAAAATCTGATTTTACAGTATAATAAATACACTCCTCAAACCCACATTATCTTCTTTACAACTTAAAAATACTTAGATATAGTTAAGAAGAAAGGGAAAGAGACAACACGTTTAGAAAAAGAATTTTCGGATATAAACAGCACAACCTCGGTTTTTCGCTCATTAAATCTTCTTCAACCGTTGGATCATGCCCATATTTTTCATGAAGGTCCAACACACATGGGGCTACATATTGACAGTTCGGATCGTAAGGATTTGAGGGCTTTTGTTATGAACCACCACCGGAGCCGCCGCCATTGCCACAGGAGCCGCCACCACCACCGTCAGAGGTCTTAAGATGAAGAGAGCTTCATCCCTTTTGTTGCTTTGGGTAAAATCCGTCTATTCATGTGTTCTTTAATATTTGTGATTTTACTTTCTTTTCTTCAAAGTATATATTGAAGAAGTTTAGTTTATCCATGTAGTTTTGCGACAAGTTGTTAAGTGTATATTTAATATTAGATTTTTAATGTGGATTTGCTTGGGTTTTGATGAAATATTGCTTATATGTTTGGAACTTGATTTATTTTTGTAAGAATGTCGATATTTTTAATATTCAAAACTTTGGGGGTGTTTTTAAAAGATTTTAAAAGTAGAAGGGCTTCGGCATGTGATTTTTGGAGTAAAAATGGACTGAAAATCTCTGTTTTTGTTTGATATTTGGTATGAGTTTACTTAAAAATTATTTGTTTTAAACTTTGATCCGAGTTTTTGCAAGAAAGTTGATTTTCTAAAGTTTTCAAAACTATGAGGGTACTTTTTGAAAAGTTTTAAACTTGTGGGATTTTTAAAGCTTTCATTTTTGAAGTAACAAGATACTTAATACTCTGTTTTTATTTGATTTTCGATATGGGTTTAGTTAAAAATCCTTTGATTTAAAGTTTGCTCCAAATTTTCGCAAAAATGGATGTTTTTAAAAGTGTAGGGGCTGTTTTGTAAATCTGAAAAATGAAGGGAAAAATTTGCTGTTTTGGCGCTGTTTTATGTAATTAGTATTTTGAGTTTTGAAAATAATTACTTTTAAGTGGAGTTGATGTCGTAAATGCTAAGCATTTTTGTGCGATGTGTTAGTTTAGGAAATCCTTGTGTAGGATTTTAATTAGTTATGTTTAGGTAAGGTTGTTAGATAAATTATAAGTCGTATACGTACTTGCTCAGGTTTCGGGTACGCTTCATTTGTGGAATTTTAGTATCTACTAAGCGAGAAAGGTGAGCGTTGTGTGTTGAATTTGTAGTCGGTCCGATGTGCTAGTAGATCGAGTCAAACACTTGCTTATGATCTTAATAATCAAAGCATGTGTTATATTCCAATTTTACTTGCATGTTGTCACGAATATATTAGACTTGTTAGGTCGACATTACTCGCATGAAATCACTTAGCATTTCAACATGATTATCCAAATACATGCTACATCCGAATCTACTAGTTGCGAATATATTTTACGAAATTATCATGATACCCAAAATTTCATTTGATAAGTTATTAAATGTTGATAATATGTTAAATATGTTTGATATGTTATGTTTCTGTCTGTTTCCGATTTTGTGTTTCCGTTTGTTTCCGATTTCGTGTGGGCCCCTTTTGATTGGTATATGGACCCGATGCCAACCTAGACGGCAAGGGCCGGCGGGATTGTCACGGTTACCCATAGGCCTGGCCTTACAACCCAAGTGGGGAGGAACACTTGGGGAGTAAGGACGAACTTAGGCAAAGTCATATCGATGCACTTTAGATAGTAAGGTCGCTCCTTACTTGGTGTGTTTGGATGGACATCAGACTGAGGATGGAGGGTAAGTGGAGGACGGCATCAACAATTCTTGGTTATGTGAATTCCGAGTTTCTTCCGTCTTGAATATATGTTTAATTTGCTTGATAACATGCTCACGTTATATAATATGTTGCATCCAAGCATTACCATGCAAATTCGCACATAGCCTCACTAAGTTGGACGATCAACTTGTGCGTTCCATGTTTCATTCTTTTCAGTTTCAGGTGTTCTGGAAAATAATAGTCGGGTTGCAGTTAGGTCATGACGGTTGCGGTCCCACCCTAGTATTTGGGAGAGTAGTTATATTTTGTTATTGATTTATGTTATTTTTCGATTTGTTTAAAACCTTGCTTAAAATATTTGAATCTTTAAAGTTGATTTATATTTTCATAAAAGAAACAAGATTTTCACAAAATCTTATTTATCTCGCTCGGTTGATTTTGTTCAAATCTTTTGATATGTTGTGATTAAATGCTTCCGCTTTAAACCTCTATTATGAAAATTGATTTTACTTTTTCGTCAAAAAAAAAACTTAGTAATTTAAATTGTTCGTATTTTGTTTTTAAACGCTTCCGCTTTAAAACTTTTAATTTATCGTTTCTAAAAAAAAAAAAGATTCGATATTTTAACATTTTTCTTAAATAAAAATTTGACCGAGTATTATTCGACGGGCCCGCGGAGTCGGGCCGTCACATAAAGAGTTTTTATGGGGGACCAAAGTGATACAAATAGTTTTTATGGGAGACCAAAGTGACACGTTGGTTCCCACTAAAAAATAACCTTAACGGTGATTTCTCGAAAATGCCCCTCATCCCTTTAGTCACGTGCAAATCACGTGACGTCAGAGCCACCGTGGAACCACATGAGAAGAACTATAATGAAACAAATAATTGATAGTGAGGACTCTAATGTTATGAAAAATTTAAGGAGGACAAGACTGTAAAAAAAATTACATAAGGAAGATCAAAAATGGTATTTACCCTAAATTTGAATATGTTTGTGATGTACAATTCCAAATTAGAGAGCTAACTTATCTGAAGTACCTGAATGACTCCATTGATTCTTAGAACCGTTTCTTTATGTGAGGAAAAGTCACGATATTCTCTTGTGTTTTGCGAAGTATGTACGAAACTCCATTTTTATTGCACCAAATTCCCTTTTACTTTCAGAAATTCGGAATAAAACACTCAAATTGTCCCCCTCCGTCCATTTTTTAATGTGCGTGTGTTTCACATGGACTATGTGCGTTTTTTTTTTTTTTTTGCTTAATTTTTTCAGTCTAAATGACAACAATTCCCTTTATTCATTACACACCTTTAATAATAAAATTTTCAAAACCCCCTTGTACTTTTTAAACTTCTCACTGAATACCCATGTACTTTTTTAAACTTAGCACATAATTCCCTTGTACTTTTTGAACCTTGCACATGATATCATATAACCTTTGAAAGTTTACACAAAACTCCCTTTTACTTTTGAACGTTTGCACAAAACTCCCTTGAAATTTTTCACTAATATATCTAGGAGTAATTTAGGTAAATCAATTAAAAATTAACGGTGCTAGTGACTAACAGAGTAAGGGAAGAGTATACAGAATTTTTGAAAGTACAGGAAGGTTTGATGCAATGAAACGAAGGAATTCAAATTAACGGTGCTAGTGACAAACAGAGTAAGAGAAGAGTGTACTGGATTTCTGAAAGCATTATAAGAAAGTTTGATGCAATAAAAATTTCACAGAAATACTTCGTGATGTTTCGCATAACACAGGGGAATACCGTGCATTTTCCCCTCTATATGTCCAATTGGAATATTCCAAATATAAATCCAGGCTTCTATCCACCTATTTATCATTTGTCCGCATTTGTATACTCATTTTTCCTTTTGCAACTTGCTTGCAGACAGCTACTACGGCTGCTGAGGAAAATGTGTGTTTCGTTTTCAGTTGATTAATTATATGATGACTATTAATTAAGATTTCCACACTTTGAAAATTCAAGGAGGGGTAGAACCAAAATAGAATCAAGAAATTGAGGATAGAAATCTATTATACTATTATTGGTCAAGTCAATTTACCCCATTTGCACGGCGTTTATTAATTAAATAAATGAATCAACCTAAAGTCTTTTTATTTGTGTGTTTCTAAGTGCACCACCAATCAAATTCAAGTAATAACAAAAACAAAGAAATTGTTTGTCCCTAACATAAATTTCAATATTTCTCTTTTTTCTCCGAAAAATCAATAGAAAATGGGAAAACAAGCAACCATGATTCTTATTTACTTCTACCTGATGAAAATCTGCACTGCTGCATCTCCTCTCAATAACTCGACTGATGAGCATTCGCTTCTAGTCATCAAATCCCACCATAAAAAATAGTTCAACCAACAAAAACAGGGTGAAATCGGTAAAAATGGTTCAAACCGAAAAAATCAAAAGAAATCGACAACTTAAAATTGGAAAACAATGAAAATAGGTTATAATAGATAATAAAAAAATTCGGGTAAATCAGTAAAAATATATATTAAATCGATAAAAATGAATGAAATTGACAAAAAGACAGGCTAAACTGGATGAAAACATATTAAACAAATGAATTAAATAGGTGAAAAACAGCTTAGGTAGGTAAATAAATTCATTTAAAAAAACAGGAGACATAAGTCATAAACTATTTTAAAATGGACGCAAATCCATATGATCAAGAATTAGAATTTCATTAATTTTGTTATCAAACAATTTAAAAGATTTGAGCTAGAAATTTCAAATCAATCATGTCCAAATCTATCCATCCATAAGAACCTTAATATATACATCAAAGTAATTAACTTCATTCGTGATGATAAAAACTTATCGCGTTTGACAAATACAAAGACAAATGATATTAATTATTGTATTGAAAATTTTAATGATTTATTTAATAATTTTATATTGGTTAAATAAAAAATTCAAAGAAGTACAATAATATGTAGCCCTTAAAATATATATATAGAGCTCTTAAAATGAAAACTACTTATGATCTTATTTTAGAATAAAATTTACAAGATCTCAAAACTAAATCAATCATCATTTTATATTGGATTACAAATTAAAAACCATTATTCTTTAATAAAATAATAATTATAATGAAAAATAAATTTTATAAAAAAATACATTTAATAGCAGTCATTAATTTGTGTTATTTTATGTTATAATAAATTTAATTTTACTTTAATTTATAAAAGAGTATCCATGAAATTAGTTAGACATTCATATCGTACACTTTCCTAACAAGTCAATAGCAGCTAAGTTAACAAAAATTAATAATATCCCGCATGGCAAATAAATCAGACTCCTTCAATTAACAGAAATCACAACAATGCATTTCACTAACGGCAACAATATGCTGACATGGCAAATAAAAATATCGATCCAAAAAATAGGAAATTTGCAACCACATAACAAGTTCCAATTAAAAAGAATACTACATGGTGTTTTCCACAATCTAAAATCTAACGGAACATGGGAAAATAAATAAATAAAAAGATTTATTATATTGCTTTAGTTTTGAGAGCTTAATACCAATTCTACTTGCTCATTCCATATTAATTAATACCTAAGCATGGAAGTTTATTATATTTTCCTAGAAAGGACCAACATTTATGTGACCTCTCTGTTTACCCAATCTTATGTCATTTTGTAATTTTGATGGAGCTAATGTCAATTTACTCTGTGTGAAATGTATAATTTCAATTTATCCCTATATAATTTGAAAGAGAGTACTTTACCCCCTATGAAATTTTTGGAAGAGCAATTACCTAATTACCTCCTTCAGCTGTAAATTGTAACTCACTCATCGAATTTGAGAGTAATCACGAAGAGTATTTTTGTAACACGGGGTAAATTGCCATGTTTATCATAATACAAAGGGTAAAGTGTCACATTTATCGCAACATAAGGGGTAAAGTGTCACATACAAGAGGGGTATTTTTATCAGTTAGTAACTTTTTTTAAGTTTTAAAATGTCAGGGATGCGGTGTGAAACTTTTATAAGTTTACAGGGGGTAAAGTGCTATTTTTTAAAATTACAAGGAGATAAATTGAACATTATGTAAATTACAAGGGATAAATTGCCATTAACTCCTGTTTGATGTTATCGATTCGACGATTCATGTAGAGTAATGCTATTCATACAGCCTGCACCCTGTTGTACATGTGTACAACCGATTGTGGCTTTTTTTTTTTTGTCATTTATATATTTTAATGTATATGAAAAAAAAAAACTAATTATATAACATATAAATAATTATTAAGAAAATATAAACCATGTTTGTAAACATTAAACCCTAACCTTGAAATTCTAAACTCTAAACTTGTTAAACAAGTAGTAGATAATACAATTAACTTCCAAAGCCTAAAATATGGGTTGTACAAAAGAATGTGAAGTTTGGGCTGTCATATAATCATTTTCCATTCCTGTATTATGAAATTTAGCTTGATAAAACACACATGAAGAGCTTGATGATATGAAGACTCAATATTCAACAATGGCAGTTATAACTACCATCAAAGAGAGAAAATAATCTCAGGAGAAAGAGGAAAGGAAAGAAACAATTTTATTGAATTAAAATCAGATACACACAGTGCCAAGCGGGGATCAAATAAGTACATTCGAACTAATAAGTACCTTAGAATCTCTTTTTTTCTTAAGCCTGAAATAAAAAATTATTTTGAAACAGAAAGAATCAGTTATAGGCATGATTATGCAATTTAATAAATATAATTGGGTACTATACTACACTGGGGATTTTCTGTCTTCGAGTATATTTTCAGTTAAATGCATTTTTTATTGATGTAGACAATTTATAGATGTGTCAAGTAGAATATTAAGTTTACAATGAAACGAAGGAATTCAAATATTAATTCCTAAGTCTTCATAGATGAAAAATGTTTAACTCGAAGATTATATTTGTGTCGCAGCATCAATGCGATAAAAATATGTACTTGAAGCATTCAGTTATCTACTATGCTAAAACTCAAAAGTTATTACCTAGTCTTTAGTGCAGTACTTTTTGCAAGGGTGAATACTTAATTATTCTCTAGGAATTTAAAAAAAAAAAATTGAGAAAAAAATGTATGTTTCGTTTTCAATTTGATTACAAAGTGATTACTGGCAAGATTTTCACAATTTAACACTTTGAAAAGTCAAGGAAAGTTGGGGTAAATGCAAATACTCCCCTGTGTTATGCTAAACCTGCAAGAAACTACTCTGTGAAATTTTTATTGCGTCAAACTTCCTTGTGTTTTCAAAAACCTTGCAAAAAACACCAAATTTATAAAAAATAGGTCGTTTTGGATCGACATATTTCAAGAAACCATTTTTAAAATACTTCAAGTTGGTCCCTATAACTTCACGTGATATATTTTTAAAATTATTTCTTGAAATATGTCGATCCAAAACGACCTATTATTTAAAATTTGATTTTTTTTGCAAGGTTTTTAAAAACACAAGGAAGTTTAGCGCAGTAAAAATTTCACAGAATAGTTTCTTGCAGGTTTAGCATAACACAGAGAGTATCTTACATTAATCTTACATTTTCCAAAGAATTTTTAAGAAAAGTCTTGCAAGGAGATATTTAAGATGATAACTTTGTGCCTTGATTGAGAACATTAATCTACACTAATCAACATCAAGTAAACATCTTCCACAACTTGGACAAGTAGTAGTCTCTTCTCAACATAATAACTCTGTTCAATACATCTCTCTAGGTCTCGCACTCAAATTACTCAACAAAAAATGGGAAAACAAGCTGCTGCCATTATGTTTCTTTTTTTAAGCTTCTACTCAATGGAAATCTTGGTGGCTGTTGCTGCAACATCTCCACTTAATAGCTCAACTGATGAGCATTCACTTCTAGCCATCAAATCCCACATAATTACTTCCGACCCCAACAACATTTTGGCTTCCAACTGGTCAGCAGGAACGGATTTTTGTACCTGGATTGGCGTCACGTGCAGCCGAAAGCACCTCAGGGTCACATGGTTGGATCTTTCCAACATGGGCTTACAAGGAACCATTGCAAAAGAAATTGGAAATCTCTCGTTCCTAACATACTTAGACATTCGTAACAATAGTTTCAGTGGCGTAATCCCTGATGAGATCGGTTATTTGAGACGCCTTCGCAAGGTACAAATGTCATATAATCTGCTTGGTGGTGGGATTCCACTTAGCTTCGGACTATTAACCCATCTTGAATTCTTAAGTATTCAATATAATCATCTGACTGGTGCTATTCCATGGAGCATATTCAACATTTCATCTCTGCAGATGTTAAGTTTTATGGAAAACCAACTTTCTGGGACTCTATCTAATGATATGTGCTACCATTTACCAAAATTGGAGTGGTTATACCTTTCACAAAATCAATTAAGTGGAGATATTCCAATGCAGATGGGAAACTTGTCACAACTTCAAGCACTCGACTTAGATACAAATAAATTGTCAGGTATGTCTCTTCATCATATCACCTGATAATAACCTCTTTTAATGATAGCAACTTCAAGCACTCTACTTAACTTTGGACCAATCTTATATTCTTAAGTATTCGTGAAAATTATCTGTCAGGTTCTATTCCTAAATCTCTTGGAAATCTCTCGTTCCTAACAATGTTAAATCTTGCTAATAATAATTTATTTGGTTCCATCCCATCGTCCATTGGAGATTTGAGAGAATTGAAACTATTGGATCTTTCTTATAATACTTTAACTGGTTCCATCCCATCGTCCCTTGGAGACTTGAGAGCATTGACAAGACTGTATCTTTCTTCTAATCGATTAAGTGGGGGAATTCCACTTTCTTTAGGACAATTATCAAATCTTGAAGATTTAAGTTTTTGTTCCTTGGATGGTACAGTGTTTGAGGATCACTTTGCTAAGCTCTCAAAGTTATTAATGCTTGAGGTAAGCTCGTTAAAATTCAAAGTGAAATTGGATTGGGTGCCTCCTTTTCAACTACAAATGCTTGTATTGGAATCTTGTGATATTGGAGGTCAGTCTCCACAATGGGTTCAAATGCAAAAAAAACTTAACTACCTAATCATGAAGAATTGCAGCATTTCAGATACTCTGTCAAATTCTCTTTATAATTCCAAAAACTTGACTACTTTGAATCTATCCAACAACAATATCCAAGAACCAATACCAAACAACATTAGTCAAATGTTACCGTTTCTACAAATTTTGTATTTGGACCAAAATCGCATCAATGGTTCCTTACCTAATTCATTATGTGAGATGAAATCTTTGGTACTTATGGATCTCTCTAGAAACCATTTATCGGGTAATCTTCCAGGATGTTTAGGGAACTTACATAACCTTATGGCTTTGAGATTATCATCTAATGAGATTTCTGGCGTCATCCCAAATTCTATCGGTGGAGCTTCTTCGTTGCGATGGCTACACTTGAATAACAACAATTTAACAGGAAAGCTTCCCAAATGGATTGGAAATTATTTTGATCTGCAAGTGCTTATACTAAGGAATAATAAGTTTCATGGACAGATTCCTTTGGAGGTTTGTGAACTGCTCAAACTTCAAATATTGGACCTTGCAAACAACAATTTGACTGGAGGCATTCCAAATTGTTTCGGCAATTTCTCAGGCATGGTCATCAATTCAAAATCAAACAATGATCAGTTGGCGATAGAAAATTATGATCCTAACTGGAATGAAGAGAGCTTCACTCAGGTGATCAAGGGACAAGAGTTAGAGTACTGCAAAATATCGAGTTTTGTAATCAATTTGGATGTTTCAAATAATAATATGGTTGGAAAAATTCCTTGGGAGCTAACAAGGCTTTCTGGTTTGCATGGTCTCAACTTGTCGCATAATCATTTGGTAGGGAAAATTCCGGAAAAAATAGGTGACATGAAATCAATGGAATCTCTTGATCTTTCAGACAACAATTTATCTGGAACAATTCCTTCTAGTTTGTCGGATTTGAGTTCCGTAAGTCGTTTGAATTTGTCATACAACAATTTGTCAGGGAAGATCCCTACAGGGTATCAACTCCAAACTCTCGATTATCCTTCGATTTATGAAGGCAACCCTCAACTATGTGGAGCTTTGCTACCTAAGAAATGTGAAGAAGCATCGATGGTCGCAAGTATTACGGATAACCATGTAGCTGTAAATGAAGGAGACAATATTATTGATGATAAGGTATTGCTTTCTATAGTTATAATATCTGGTATTGCAACAGGGTTTTGGGGAGTCATTGGAGTTCTTGTCTTCAATAATAGATGGAGACAAGCTTATTTCGAGTTTGCGGAAGAGAGAATAATTAGAAGATTGTTTGGAGGTTAAAAGGTTCTTGTGAACATGTCAAAATTATTTCCCTTTTCTATGTGTGTGTGTTTTCTGTATTAATTTGCAATCTTAATTCAACCCGTAGTTTCTTCAATTCATATAAATATTGTGACTTTTAGTTTTATTTGCCGTGGTCTTATATTTGCCATTGTTTTAAATGGTAAATGAATCTGAATTGGAGAAATATACAACCCAACCTTGTGCTATTTCAATCATTACTAAATTATTGCATTATCATTATCATTATCGTTATAGCAGCATTAAGTTGTCGAAATTTGTAAAGGTAAGGCGTTTCATGTCAAATATTTGATAGTACAGGGGTTTCTATGCCATAAACATTTCAATAGAGGGTTTTGTGTGTAATATTCTAAATTATAGATGGATTTTATTCAATAAATATTTCATATGTTACATATCACTGGAGAGATTCTTGCATTTATCCCTTGTTATATATGAAAATAAACTTGAAACCTAATCAAACTAAAATTATATTTTTGTAGGGATGCACAAAACTCACCTGTGTTTTGGAAAATATGCGCTAAATTTCTTTTTTGCCATAGAACCCCCTTGTATTTTACAAACAGTTACAACAAGGAATCCGTTTGTATTTTATAAAGTGTTGCACACAATTCATTTTTCGTCAAAACTGACGGAGAGTGTATCTCACTTGTGGTTAACGAGATTGAAATTCAATTTTAATCAATTTAAATTGAAAGATTCTACAGGAAAAAATGCACCAAACATACTTGTGTTTTGGAAAACTTGCGCAAAGCCCCCTGTGTTATTGTTTTTTGCATAGAACCCCCTTGTGTTTTAAAAACACTTGCATGGAATCCCCTTATGTATATGATATTAATTTATTAATATTATATACAAAATCTAATTAATGTAATAGATACGTAAATAGATTAAACATGGCGGGTAAAATATTATTTAACTTAAACAAACTAATGGTGTCAACTATTTAACTGTTAAAGGGAGAGTGTGCAATATTTGGTAAACCACAAGGGGGTTCTACGCAAAAAAAATTACATAGGGAGGTTTCCCAAAATACATGTGGATTTGATGCATTTTTCCCTATTTTTGTATAAACAAAAAGAATGTTAGTTATTCTTATTCTTTTTGAACGACTGAATTGTTTAATATCAAATTGAATCATAGATTTTTTTGTATGCATATGCCTCACTCGTTCAATTTATGTGTTTGAAAGAGTGAGTGAATTCAAACATAAAGTTAAAGAATATGCGATAAATATATTTACAGCTGGATCTAATAGCATTTAATCACAATTATGGGTGGGCACGGGGCGGGTTTGGGGTTAGAGATACGGGTATAGTAAATTTTGGGATTGACACATTTCATCCCAAACTCGTCCCGTAATAATTCGGATACCCGCTTCCGGGTACCCGAATTATTGTGGGACGGGACGGGATTACGGGTCACATGTTATTTTAAATCATCAAATATTAAATCACCTAACAAAATTAAATTAGAATATTTTGTATAAAATTTTGTATGTAATAGACTAGTAGTAGAAGTAATTTAATTTGTAGAGCAAAAAATAACCAAAAAAAATTAATATATGTCGTGGCATAGGTGGGAAGAAGAAAAAGTGGTAGAGCCGTAGAGACTATGAGAATTTATAGAATTGAGACAAACTTAATGTATTAATAACTAGTGTACGATTTAAAAAGTTCTTCATTAGATGATGTTAATTAATTAATTAATTAATTGATATATAAGTAAAGTGTATAATTATATAACAATAATAAAAAAAATATTGGCGGGTTCGGATATTCGAGGTTGGAGAGACTAATATTCCAGAAACAAATACGTGTTTTCAAGTTCAGGTACCCAAACCCCAAAAATACTCGTTTCGTTCGTGTATTTTAAAAACGGGACGGCTCGGGTTTAAGTTACCCGAACCCAACGCCCACCCCTAATCACAGTCCCAAATTTGACAGCCTTTGTACTGATAGAATAGTGTTCTGCAAGCCAACTGTTTTGGCTGCATTTAATTTGTAATAATTAAAAGAACTATTCAATTAGATTAATAGATGCATTTAATTGAATGGTCACCTTCATCATTTGAATAATTATCTAACATAAGGATGGAAGTCTTTAGATCACAGGGCTATGGGATAACCCGTTGACTGATCTCCAAGGCCGTGATCTAAAACTAATTCAAGGATCGTAGAATCCATTTGAGATGGGACATCAATGGATTTGATTAGACCCTCATGAGTGTGTATACTCCGATGAACTGGAGGACGTTGGGGTCCACGAGCGTGACTGGGATAGTCGATGCACACGAGTGGGTGGCTTTCTGGGATGGAAAGTACACTGAATATCCCAACTAGGAAATAACTCACTATGGAAGCGGTAGTCGCATATCGGAGATGAAGTTATTCCTATTTACATTAGTGTACGAGGAACAATCCTTATTACTTGAGGTGATAGGGTTTATCTGGTACACGAACGTTTCTGCTTTGATGTGAGTTCCGACTGACTGGAGTCTACCAGAAGGTCTCTGTGGATTCATGTTGGGTATAGATGAACGTGTATGCAGGTTCATATCATCAACAGATGATCCATTGACCCGACTTGATAGGTTGAGAGCTTCTCCTATGAATCTTTATGAGGAACGTATTCCGGTAAATCCTTGACCAATGTATCTAACGGTTTTATGAAAGTAGCTCATAAAAGTTAGGTCAAATGAAATAGTTTCGAGACCAGAATACACATAGCCGAGACAAGTAAGGAAACTGATGAAAGTCCATAACCTTAGTCTTGACTGGGAGACCAACTAATGGAAGGATTAAGTCGTACATGAAAATCGTAAAGGAGAAAAGGTTCACTGAATTAATTCACCAGTGATTGGGCTTCGCGGGCTTGTGGCCAGACATCGACTACGGAGTGTCGGAGAATTCCCAAATTAGCAGGGGTGCTGATTTGAAGAATGGTCAATTGACAGAGTGTTCAATTGACTTTAAGAGTAAGTGATTACTCGATTAATTGAACGAAATCTTAATTAGAACCCACGGCCAATTATGTGGTGGACCTACGAGGACATACACAATACACATGGAGGGTCGACCCAAGTGGGCGTGAGATGATGTGATTAGATTGGATCATCTGATGAATTAAATTGGATTTAACTATAAGAGTGGATTTAATTAAATGTACTTGTAGTCCAAATTAATTAAATGGGAATTAATTGAATGGGCCAATTAATTTGGAGATTAATTGGAAGACTAGGCCTTGAATTAATTACAAGATTGGTCTTGCAAATTAATTAAGGTCTTGCCCAATTAAAATGGAATACTAAGCCTTGTTGGACAAGTAATAGGACTATAGGAGTCTTCCAGTGTGAATAGGGTTTGAGAGATATCTAAGTAATCTAGGATTCCTAGTATCTATAAATAAGACTTATTAGTCTTGGAAACTAAGTTACACTTTTTAATATTCTACTCAAAAGTGAAAACAAGAAAAACCCTAGTCACTCCTAAGCAAAAACCGCCCACTCTGTGCAAGAAGTCAATCGATTTCTTGCTCTTCTTGTCTTCAGTTTCTCGTCTAATTTATATGTGTTCTAGTCGATCAGATTTGTTAGAGTGCATGTTCGTGTAATGTGGTGTACTATAGAGACACAACACGTGGGGCATTTTACAAAAGTTGCAGATCCACTTTCCGGAGAAACGAAGGGGGGCGATTATGCTGTCAAAATTCTACACACATCCAAATATACGGAGTTGATTTAGAAGTGCAAGGAACGAGGTATAAACTAGATCTATTTATATATTCTTCTTTTATATTAGTTTAAATATACACCGGATTGTATCCTGGCAAGATTCTCAATGGGAGCCTAAAAATTTTATATTTTCTTTGCCCGAGGCTCGTTTTCCCGTAAAAATCCCAGCATGTACAACCCATTTTTATGCTTTGAAATTTAATTGTGTTACCTACTACCTGTTAAATAATCTTTTTAATTTCTATTGAGATACTACCGACAATATAAAAAGGCTGTGAAGATTCAGATGTCATGCTAGTGGTGTCCTAACAATAAATTAGCTATATAATTGACAACAACATGAACATTCTACTTATAAATTTAGCTTGAATAGTCAATTTGATTGTATCCTAGCTTGAATTACAAAATGAAAAAAACTCAGTTTGACCACATGAATTGAACAAAATATCTTAAAGAAGAAAATTCAAAACAAAAAGAATGTACACAAAAATCTTAGACGAAAAGAGTAAATATTCTGAAAAAATAACATACTAAAAGTCGGGATGACACTGATGGAAAGTGAAGCATATTAATAACAATAAATACAAAACTAATCATTCAAGTCTTTGAGTGAATAATTAAAAAAAAATGATAAAAGAGATCCACCTAATAATTAAGCATCCATACAATAATTCAATCTTCTTAATGCTGAAGTGTTCAACATTATTCCAAAATAATAATAATAATAATAAAAAAATCCTCGATACTGAATTGAAAGCTTGGCAAGTAAGTGATAGTGACATGGGATCCCCAGAGGCGAGACTCAAATTCGAATCCTATTGGAAACATCACATTGGGGAGGACCTATACCCTTTATATTATTCGGTCCGAGCTGTAAATACACAGTCTAGTAAATAAAAAATTAAAAAAAAAAAAAAAAGGTTGGCAAGTTGCATTAATAACATTGAATGGTCACAAACCAGATACTAGTAATTTTTTTGTTCTGTCAATAGAATTTGAATGAAGATATGAAATAAATGGGAAGTGTATGACTATGACTCGTTGGGCCCTCACCGTTCATAATTAAATCTCTTCATATGATCCAAAAATTTGGTGACTAGAAGGCAACGACCAAAGAATTGTTATATCGACTCTTTGCAAGTCCATAGCAATATTTTAAATTTGATATAATATACATGCAATAATTATTGAGTACAATATCCCCTCAAAAACTTCCAATTTCCACCCAAGAAATAATGTATACGTAATCCCCTAAAATTTAATTAGCAGTTACATTTTGCCTTTGGTTAACATTAAAGTAGATTTTGAAGAACATAAATGTCAACATGGAAATATGCCTTTGGTTTGTGGTTTATTACCCCGTTTTTGCTTTTTGAACCCCGTTCCTTCAATGACCGTGACGACACAAGTACGAATGTCTTCTGGTTCTTACACTGAGAATGAGGTAACAACTGCTCATACAACATTCTACGCGCCAAAAATTAGTTACTAATTGATCACCGCAAATTGCATTCATAGTCCTAAGTTAAGGACAAAGATAAGTAAATGAATTTTTTATTTTTTTAGTATCAGAATAAACGAAAACATTATTGATTGCAATGGGTGTTTTTACGAGGTAAATCTTCAGCTGGGGACCTTCTGAAATAGGTGCAACCGTCCATTCCTTGTACTTTTGAACGTTTGCGCAAAACTTTCTTGTATTTTTTATTGTTTGCGTAAAACTCCCTTATACTTTTGAACGTTTGAAAAACTCCCTTGTACTTTTAAATATTTCTAGGCGTAATTTAGGAAATTCAATTAAAAATTAACGGTGTTAGTAACTAACGGATTGGGTGTTTTATGCAGAGTTTGTTAACGCACAAGAGAGTTTAGTGCAAAAAAAATTCACAGGATAGTTTGGTGTAGGTTTTGCATAACACAAGGTAGTATCGTGCATTTTCCCTTCAATTTGATTATAAAAAACAATTATGATGACTAACAAGATTTCCACAATTTAACACTTTGAAAATTCAAGGAAAGTCAAGGAAGGCAGAACGAAAAGAGAATCAAGAATTTTGAGTCATTGGCATTTTTACATGGAAATACATTAATTTGGTACTTTTCACCTTGAAATTATATTTTTGGCACTTTCAGTGAACTTTTAGGCAAGGGCAATCTTCTAAACAAATTGGTTTACAATCTAGCTTTTTCAAGTTCTTCCTGTGCTGCATTACATTAAAGCAGTCATCAATAAATATAGCAGAATGAGTTTGTGATTTATGCTCAACAAGAAAGCCAAACAAGTTTCAAGATTCCTCATCATTTTTCTGAGAAAAGGTAAAATCTATTCTAAATTTTTTATTTGGCGGGTTGTTTTCTGTTTCGAGAAATCTGAAACCAGAATTCTGTAAATTACGATTGGGAATTTCTGGGGTTTATTTTTTTGAAATATTTTTTATGTACTGATTCTGTTTGGTATATGTTTTCATTAATTTCAATCTTGTGTCTTCTTGAAGTTCTATATATATAGATGCTGAATGTATATATTATTATATTTTCCTTTAAAATTGAGTTTAAGCTTGACTTTTGAGCAGAAGAATTATAGATATTATCAGAGTTAGAAGTATAAATGAGCTAAAGCTGAGTGGAACAACAAAATGTTTGCTTTTCTTATCAAACTTGATTATGTTTGAATTTTATTTGATTTTTTAATCAAACATGGCTGGAACTAGGGGAAAATGCATATTACTACCCTGTGATATCGAAAACCTACAAAAAACTACCCTGTGAAATTTTTTTTGCACCAGACTTCCTTGTGTTTTCAAAAACCCTGCAAATTACACCCATTCTCCGTTAATCATTGACACCGTTAATTTTTAATTAAATTGCCTAAATTACCCCTTATATATTAATAAAAAAAATTATATTTTTATTAATGGGGAAAATGCATATTACTACCCTGTGATATCGAAAACCTGCAAAAAACTACCCTGTGAATTTTTTTTTGCACCAGACTTCTTTGTGTTTTCAAAAACCCTACAAATTACACCCATTCTCCGTTAATCATTGACACCGTTAATTTTTAATTGAATTGCCTAAATTACCCCTTATATATTAATAAAAAATTATATTTTTACAATTACAAAAACTCTCACTAATTTTTCTCTCTCGCTTCTCATATGGAACAAACAAAGAAAAGAAGAGATATTATGTGCGAAGTTTAAAAGATACAAAATTATGGGTATAGTATAAAAGTATAAGGGAGTTTGAACAATCGTTTAAAAGTACAAGAATTTTTTGCGCAAACATTAAAAAATATGAGTTACTTTTCTACAAACATTAAGAAAAACATAGAAGTTTTTTGCAAACATTTCAAAGCATAAGGAAGTTTGACGCAAACTTCCAAAAGTACAAGGAAGTTTTTTGCAAACGGTGGAAAACACAAGGAATTTTTACGCAAACTTTAAAAAACACAAGGAAGTTTTCTGCAAACTTTAAAAAACACAAGGAGGTTTTATGCAAACTTTAAAAAACACAAGGAAGTTTTCTGCAAAGATTCAAAGTTACAAGGGTGTTCTTGTCATTTTGAATGAAAAATTACGTCAGAAACAAAAAAAATCGCATTTTTGGCGCGTAGAATACACGCGCGTCAAAAAATTGACGGAGGGAGACGGAATGGGTGTAATTTGCAGGGTTTTTGAAAACACAAGGAAGTCTGGTGCAAAAAAAATTTCACAGGGTAGTTTTTTGTAGGTTTTCGATATCACAGGGTAGTAATATGCATTTTCCCCCTGGAACTACAAAAAATCATGTTCAAATCGCATTTGGATTTACGTGGCAAGCGCATACACTTGTTTTCAAATTGGATAACACTTTTAGAAGAGTAATAAATTATAGGGTGAAATACAGTTTTTCCCTTTAAAGTATAGGGATGGTATCAATTACCCCCTAAAGTATCAAGGGTAATATTACCTCCCTTTATTATAGTATTGAACATTTTATTTCAAAATTACCCCCGCCTCTTTTATAACAAATAAATTGTTTCTTTATTAATTTATTAAAAATAAAAATATATTTATTAATTATGAATTCATCCATCCATCCACAAAACAATATTATGTTTCAATTTCTTAATTTCTTTTGTTTCCTTCGGTTTTATGTCTCAAATTTTTTCTTTATTTTTATCTCATTTTTTTCATATATATGTTTCAATTTGTTTTCTTTATTTTATGTTTTAAATGTTTTTTTTTTCTATCTAAATTTTTTTATTTATATTCTTCTGAGTTTTTATTTGGTGATAATTATCTCATTCGGTATGAATTATTATTCAAAATGTTGAGTAATTCTAAATTATTTCTCTAAAAATTCAAGTTTGACACCAAATAATATTATGTTTCAATTTCTTTATTTCTTTATAAAAAAAATGTATTAATTATGAATTCATCCATCCACCAAACAATATTACAGTATGTTGCAATTTCTTCATTTCTTTTGTTTCTTTCAGTTAGAAAAAAATGAGATGAAAATAAATAAAAAAATTGAGATCGAAAAAGGAAGGATACAAAAGAAATGAAAAAATTGAAACATAATATTGTTTGGTGGATGAATTGATTCATAATTAATAAAAAAAAATTATTATTTATGAAAAGGGCGGAGTTTGGAATAAAAACTACAAAACTATAACAGAGGGGGTAAATATTACAAGTGATACTTTAGGGGATAAGTGATACCACCCCAATACTTTAAGGTGGAAAACTGTATTTCACCCTAAATTATATGACAAGTACAATACACTTGCTTTGTGTTTCATGTTTAACTCGGACGATTATAATTAAAATGGAATACAATTTATCTTATAACCGATTCCCAGTAAGTGCTGTTTTAGTTTGATCAAGCATATGATAAAATCAAAATTCTCTTGAATACTTCCTCTTTGGGCTTCTACCTAAGTGCATAAATGTATCTATATGTAGTATTTTTTTGGCATATGTTTTTGTACATAGTTATGGTTGTGTTGTGTAGAAATAATTTAAATGACTAATATGAAATTTTGCCAGAGATTTTAGGAGACTAAGAGTTGATGCAGCTGAAGAATTTAAATGAGAGAATTGCAATTGTGGTACCAAACTATATACCGATTCTCACTTGTGGTACCATAAAAATCGAGGCCGACACATTTGGTACCACAATTTAAGAAATCAATCACTTTTGGTACCACCGTTAAAATTGGACGTTAACTGATGACGTGGCAGTTAAGTTTTATTGCAAAATTGATACCATTACTTATGTTGACTGACAATTATACCCCTAATATTTCAGGTTGTCAAAATAGCCCCACATTTTCAAATTTACTGACAATTTTAGTCAACATTGTTGCCAAATTTCAAAATTGGCTCGAATAAGACACGTGCGAACCAATTTAGAGATTTTACTTATTATATTTACATATTTATTTAACTTATTTAGTTTTATAAATAATATTAACAAACCAAATAATACTTTAATATAAATCCTACAAAATATTAATTAAATCTAAAATTTATGTAATAATATTAGTATATTTAATATTTATTAAAAAATAAAGTTTTATATTATTAATAAAATAATTATAATTTTTTTTTTTAAAAAAAAAAAACAAACCATCCCCTACCCCTCCCCCCCTCCCACACACCCCCCCCACCCCAAACCCCAAACCCCCGTAAACCACCACCCCCCACCCCATCCCAGGCCGGCGGGGCCTGGGATCGTTCGTCCCAGGCCGCCGGCCTGGGATTGTTGGTCCCAGGCCACCGCAGCCTGGGATCTGTTGCAGATCCCAGGCCGCGGTGGCCTGGGATCGACAAACCCAGGCCACCGGCGGCCTGGGACGAACGATTCGGGGTGGGGGGGTGGTGGTTTACGGGGGGTTGGGGTTTTGGGGTGGGGGGGGGGGGGGAGGGGATGGTTTTGGTTTTTTTATTTTTTTTAAAAAAAATTATAATTATTTTATTAATAATATAAAACTTTATTTTTTAATAAATATTAAATATACTAATATTATTACATAAATTTTAGATTTAATTAATATTTTGTAGGATTTATATTAAAGTATTATTTGGTTTGTTAATATTATTTATAAAACTAAATAAGTTAAATAAATATGTAAATATAATAAGTAAAATCTCTAAATTGGTTCGCACGTGTCTTATTCGAGCCAATTTTGGAATTTGGCAACAATGTGGACTAAAATTGTCAGTAAATTTGAAAATGTGGGGCTATTTTGACAACCTGAAATATTAGGGGTATAATTGTCAGTCAACATAAGTAATGGTATCAATTTTGCAATAAAACTTAACTGCCACGTCATCAGTTAACGTCCAATTTTAACGGTGGTACCAAAAGTAATTGATTTCTTAAATTGTGGTACCAAATGTGTCGGCCTCGATTTTTATGGTACCACAAGTGAGAATCGGTATATAGTTTGGTACCACAATTGCAATTCTCTCGAATTTAAATGGAGGACAAAACATTGAATTTCAATTAACCTTTTTTATCAGTGAGAAGACATTCACCAATAGTTACCTCAACAAAAAAAGATGACAAAAACAAAACTCAGAACTCTCTTCCTATTATAACTCAGCCTCCTCATTACAGATCAGAACTGAAATCGGATCCCGTAAGTCATCCCGGGACTGTGCCGTTTCAATGGGAACACACCCCCGGAATATCAAAGGAAGAAACTAAACCAACAACTCCAAACCTTAATAGACCTCCAATGGCCCCAGTGCTCCATCCTGGCCGATATCCAAAGGGCAATATCGTAAATTCACCTCACGAAGCGGGTCCATCAGAGGCATCTGAGTCGGGGGATAGTGACGAAGCATATGTAGATGCACTCGATACACTATCAAGAACCGAATCATATTTCTTGAATTGTAGTATGAGTGGTCTAAGTGGAATGGATATGGAACCTTATAGAAGCTTTAATTTTCGACTGATCCAAAAACTCGGGAGTTTATGATGGATAGGTTTTTACCTGCAGCGAAGGCAATGGTTTTGGATACAACTCAATATGCACCCAAAAAGCAACAATCACAAGAAGTGAAGAAAATAGTAGTACATATAGATAAGTTTTCTCTACGACATGGACCAAGTATTGCAAAGAGGTATTCCCATTTCCAAGATGAAGTAGAAGAAGAAGAAGAAAAAAAAAGTGAAGAATATGATCAACCAAGATCTTCATCGTCTGGCTCTTACACTGAGAATGAGGTAACAACTGCTCATACAACATTCTACGCTCCAAAAATTTGTTACTAATTGATCGCCGCAAATTGCATTCATAGTCCTAAGTTAAGGACAAAGATAGGTAAATAGAAAAAAAAAAATTAATATCAGAATAAACGAAAACATTATTGATTGCAATGGGTGTTTTTACCAGGTAAATCTTCAGCTGGGGACCTTCCAAAATAGGTGCAATGCCGTCCATTCCTTGTACTTTTGAACGTTTGCACAAAACTTTCTTGTATTTTTTTTTGTTTGCGTAAAACTCCCTTGTACTTTTAAATATATCTAGGGGTAATTTAGAAAATTCAATTAAAAATTAACTAACGGAAATTGGGTGTTTTATGCACAATTTCTTAAAGTACAGAGGAGTTTAGTACAAAAAAAATTCACAGGATAGTTTGGTGCAGGTTTCGCATAACACAGGTTAGTATCGTGCATTTTCCACAGTTTAACACTTTGAAAATTCTAGAAAGTTAAGGAAGGCAGAACGAAAAGAGAATCAAGAATTTTGAGTCATCATTGGCATTTTGACATGGAAATACATCAATTTGGAACTTTTCACCTTGAAATTATATTTTTGGCACTTTGCACCCTCGAATTTCATATTCTTAGAATTATATTAGTCATTTTACACCCTAGTAGAATGCATTTTCCAAATAATATGCATCTCAATTGTGTGATGTGCCAAAATTTTAATTTCAAAGCACAAAGTATCAAATTAGTTTATTTTTGAAGTCCAAAAGGCCAATTATACCAAGAACAAATTGATCGGTAAGTAGCTTCTAGCAATTGTCGATCAAGTCAGTTACACCCCATTGACACGGCGTTTAAATCTATTAGTCAAGCACCCAATCTATTCTGGCAACTTTTCTTTTTGTGTGTTACAAATTGAGAGACCAATGAACATCAAGTAAATGTCTTCCACAACTTGGGAAAGTAGTAGTCTCTTCTCAACATTATAAAATTGCTCAGCTTGCTACATAAATTAAAACATTTCAATATTTTAAGCTTCTACTCAATGGAAATCTTCGTGGCTATTGCTGCAACCTCTCCACTTAATAGCTCAACTGATGAGCATTCACTTCTGGCCATCAAATCCCACATAATTGCTTCCGACCCCAACAACACTTTGGCATCCAACTGGTCAACAGGAACGGATTTTTGTACCTGGATTGGCATCACGTGCAGCCGAAAGCACCCCAGAGTCACCGAATTGGATCTTTACAACATGGGCTTACAAGGAACCATTGCAAAAGAAATTGGAAATCTCTCGTTCCTAACAATGTTAATTCTTGCTAATAATAATTTATCTGGTTCCATCCCATCGTCCCTTGGGGACTTGACAAAATTGGAACTATTTGATCTTTCTTATAATCGACTAAGTGGAAAAATTCCACTTTCTTTAGGACAATTATCAAATCTTGAGTATGTTGATATATATCATAGTTCCTTGGATGGTACAGTGTTTGAGGATCACTTTGCTAACCTCTCAAAGTTATCAACGCTTGTTGTAAGCTCGTTAAAATTCAAATTGAGATTGGATTGGGTGCCTCCTTTTCAACTACGACAGCTCTCATTGGTATCGTGTGATATTGGGGGTCAATTTCCACAATGGGTTCAAATGCAAAAAGAACTTGAGTACCTACAGATAGGGAATTGTAGCATTTCTGATACTCTGTCAAATTCTCTTTACAATTCAAAAAACTTGACTGCATGCTTTGTATCTACCAAACAACCATATCCAAGGACCAATACCAAACAACATTGGTCAAATGTTACCGTTTCTAGATGTTCAATGGCTCCTTACCCGATTCATTATGTGAGATAAAATCTTTGCAAGTTATGGATCTCTCTAAAAACCATTTATCGGGTAATATTCCAGGATGTTTGGGGAACTTACAAGGACTAGAGTTTATGAAATTATCATCCAATGAGATTTCTGGCGTCGTCCCAAACTCTATCGGTGGAGCTTATTCATTGGAATGGCTACACTTGAATAACAACAATTTAACAGGAAAACTTCCATATACTATGAAAAATTGCACCAAGTTAAAAGTTGTGGATATTGGTGACAATATGTTTTCAGGAAATTTACCCAAATGGATTGGAAATCATCTGCTGGATCTTCGAGTGCTTAGACTAAGGAATAATAAGTTCCATGGACAGATTCCTTTGGAGGTTTGCCAACTGCTCAAACTTCAAATGTTGGACCTTGCAAACAACAATTTGACAGGAGGCATTCCAAATTGTTTCAGCAATTTCTCGGGAATGGTTGTCAATCCAAAATCAAACAATGAACACTTCCCAACAAATTATGGAGGTTATTGGAATGCTGAGAGCTTCACTGAGGTGCTCAAGGGACAAGAGCGCGAATACTCCGACAAAATATCAAGATTATTAGTCAATTTGGATGTTTCGAATAATATTCTGGTTGGAGAAATTCCATGGGAACTAACAAGGCTTTCTGGCTTGCATGGTCTCAACTTGTCGCATAATCATTTGGTAGGGAAAATTCTGGAAAAAATAGGTGACATGAAATCAATGGAATCTCTTGATCTTTCAGACAACAATTTGTCTGGAACAATTCCTTCTAGTTTGTCGGATTTGAGTTCCATAAGTCGTTTGAATTTGTCATACAACAATTTGTCAGGGAAGGTCTCTACAGGGCGTCAACTCCAAACACTTGACTATCCTTCGATTTATGAAGGCAACCCTCAACTATGTGGAGCTCCGCTACCTAAGAAATGTGAAGAAGCATCGATGGTCCCAAGTATTACAGATAACCATGTAGCTGCAAATGAAGGAGACAATATTATTGATGATAAGGTATTGCTTTCTATAGTTATAATATCTGGTATTGCAACACGGTTTTGGGGAGTCATTGGAGTTCTTGTCTTCAATAAGAGATGTAGACAAGCTTATTTCGAATTTGCGGAAGAGAGAATAATTAGAAGATTGTTTGGAGGTTAAAAGGTTCTTGTGAACATGTCAAAATTATTTCCCTTTTTTCTATGTGTGTGTGTTATCTATATGTGAACCCAACATCCACCCCTCATCACAGTCCCAAATTTAACAGCCTTTGTACAGTCCATTTTTATGCTTTGGAAGTTAATTGTGTTACCTACTACATGTTTAACAGGTTTTTTCTTTAAATAATCTTTATAATTTCTATTGAGATACTACCGGTGGTATAAAACGGCTGTGAAGATTCGGATGTCATGTTAGTGGTTTCCTAACAATAAATTAGCTATATAATTGACAACAACCTGAACATTTTACTAAAATTTTTAGCTTGAATAGTCAATCAATGCTTGCTTGAATTACAAAATGAAAAAAACTCAGTTTGATCACATGAAATGAAAAAAATATCTCAAAGAAGAAAATTCGAAACAAAAAGAATGTGCACAAAAATCTTAGACGGAAAGAGTCAATATTCTGAAAAAATAAAGTACTAAAAGTCGGGACGACACTTATGGAAAGTGAAGCATATGAATAACAATAAATATAAAACTAATCATTCAAGTCTTTGAGTGAATAAAAAAAATAAAGATGATAAAAGAGATCAACCTAATAATTAAGCATCCATACAATCATGTACTACATAATTTAATTTTCTTAATGCTGAGGTGTTCAACATTATTCCAAAATGATAAAATAGAAAATAAATAAAAATCCTCAATATTGAATTGAAAGCTTGGCAAGTTGCATTAATAACATTGAATGGTTCCAAACCAAATAGTAGTAATTTTCTTGTTCTGTCAATAGAATTTGAATGAATATATGAAATGAATGCAAGTGTACGTTGGGCCCTCACCGTTCATAATTAAATATCTTCATATGATCCAAAAATTGGGTGACTAGAAGGCAACGACCCAAAAAAATGTTATACTGTATAGTTTAACTAAGTGAAGTATTGACTCTTTGCAAGTCCATATCAATATTTTAAATTTTGATATAATTGATATGCAATAATTATGGAGGACAATTTGCCCCTCAAAAACTTGCAATTTTCACCTAAGAAGTATAATTGATACTTAAACCCCTAAAATTTAATTATCAGTTACATTTTGCCTTTGGTTAACATTAAAGTAGATTTTGAAGAACATAAATGTCATTTCTTAAAAAAAAAAAAAAAAAAAAAAAAGCACAAATGTCATTTTAGGATCTAATTTTTATGGTGTAATGCACAAAATTAAATGGCCAATAAAATGCAACGTTTCATGATATAAATTTACGATTTCAGTGTTATTTCATATATTAAGGGTGTCTGCATATTTATTTATTTAATATATTCATTTATATAATTATGAAAATTAAGTTTTAAACCTGGAAATTTACGTTTTTGCCTCTTCAAAACCAAAAAATTGTTTACTGGAGGCAAAGTGCGACTATTAACTAAATTTTAGGAGTTGAGTATTAAAATTATACTTTTAGGGGGTTAAAGTACGAAATTCGAAAACTTTTGGGGGGCAAACTGTAAGCTGTCCAATTATTAACATTCTTCTCCATTTGCACAAGGCAAAGGCAATCATCTAAACAAATTGGCTTACGTCTCTCTCATTCAAGTTCTTTTCTGTGCTGCTTTACAGCAGTCATCAAAAAATATAGCAGAATGAATTTTTGACGTATGCTCAACAAGAAAGCCAAACAAGTTTCAAGATTCCTCAACATATTTCTGCGAAAAGGTAAAATCTTTCTCAAATTACAGTACTCAATTTTTTTCTAAATTTTTTATTTGGCGGATTGTTTTATGTTTCGAGAAATCTGAAACCAGAATTCTGTAAATTGAGATTGGGAAATTCTGGGATTTATTTTTTTGAAATATTTTTGATGTACTGATTCTGTTTGGTATATGTTTTCTTTAATTTCATTCTTGTGTCTTCTTGAAGTGCAAGATATATAGATGCTGAATTTATATACTTTTCCTTTAAAATTGAGTTTAAGCTTGACTTTGTTTAGGAGAATTATTTTATATTGTGCTAGTACTTCCTCTTTGGACTTCTACCTAAGTGCATAAATGTATCCATAAATATTATTATATTAGCATATGTTTTTGTATATAGTTATTGCAGTGTTGTGCAGAAATAATTTAAATGGCTAATATGAAATTTTGCCGGAGATTTTAGGAGACTAAGAGTTGATGCTGCTGAAGAATTTTAATGGAGGACAAAACATCATTGAATTTCAATCAACCATTTTTATCAGTGAGAAGACATTCACCAATAGTTACCTCAACAAAAAAAGATGACAAAAACAAAACTCACAATTCTCTTCCTATTATAACTCAGCCTCCTCATTACAGATCAGAACTGCAATCGGGTCCCGTAAGTCATCCGGGGACTGTGCCGTTTCAATGGGAACACACCCCCGGAATATCAAAGGAAGAAACTAAACCAACAACTCCAAACCTTAATAGACCTCCAATTGCCCCCGGGCTCCCTCCTGGCCGATATCCAAAGAGCAGTATCGTAAATTTACCTCACGAAGCTAGTTCATCAGAGACATCTGAGTCGGGGGATAGTGACGAAGCATATGTAGATGCACTCGATACACTATCAAGAACCGAATCATATTTCTTGAATTGTAGTATGAGTGGTCTAAGTGGAATGGATATGGAACCTTATAGAAGTTTTGCGACTGATCCAAAAACTCGGGAGTTTATGATGGATAGGTTTTTACCTGCAGCAATGGCAATGGTTTCGGATACAACTCAATATGCACCCAAAAAGCAACAATCACAAGAAGTGAAGAAAATAGTAGTACATATGGATAAGCCTTCTCTACGATATGGGCCGGGTTTTGCAAAGAGGTATTCCCATTTCCAAGAAGAAGAAAGAAAAGAAGAAAGTGATGAAGAATATGATCAACATGGAAATATGCCTTCGGTTTGTGGTTTATTACCCCGTTTTTGCTTTTTGAACCCCGTTCCTGCAATGAGCGTGAGGACACGAGTACGAATATCTTCTGGTAATAAAATACAACCAAGATCTTCATCATCTGGTTCTTACACTGAGAATGAGGTAACTACTGCTCATACGACATTCTACGCTGCAAAAATTTGTTACAAAATTGCATTCATAGTCCTAAATGACTGAAACCTCGGTACTTTTGATCTCACATTTTACAAAATTGCACCTTTGGTTCCAGAATGAATGGAAAGGAATCGATAGAACCAAAAATGCAAGACATTTTAAAATTGGGACCAAAAGTGCAATTCTGTAAAATGTGGGAGCAAAAGTGTTGAAGGTCCAGTCCGAACTAAAACTACATTTATACCTTAATTCATCCCTTCTTTTCGCTTTTTTTAGCAGTGGAAATCTGATATAACCGATATACAATCAGTCGACAAAATCCCAGAAGCTGAACTCAAAGAGAATAAGTCCATTTTGAGAAATGAGAGCAGTCAAATAGAAAGCCATAACACATCAACACATTGTGGCTATGGATCAAATGGGAAGGACCTCAAATTCTTTAAAGAATTATTAACTGATCAAGAAAGTCAAAATGAGATCGATTCGAGAAGTCGAGTAGTCGAGAAAATTCTCTACGTTGACACCATACATGATTCAAGAGAAGAAGGTAATGATATCATGATGAAGAGGATGAATGAAGTAGAAGCAATAGATTCAGCTTCTGAAGATATCAAGAAGTTTGTATCTGTAGATGAAGAAGCTAAAATGCTGTCTAATTCTCATGGCTTCAGAATTGTGTCTTCTATTGATAATTCAAATGAAAAACGAGGAATAGAGACACAAAGAGAAAATCGAGATCATTTTGACTTGGATTCGACTACTACAGAAAAATCCCACCAAAAATACTCTCATCAGTTTCCGGTTCCTCCTCCTTTACCTAAATCTCCATCAGATTCTTGGCTTTCGCGTACTTTGCCAAAGAATGTAGCCTTACGTTCGTATCGTGGTTCATCAACAAATCCTCAAAATAAATTTCCAAAGGCTTCTACTGTACTTTGAATGCCTATTTCTTAAAGTGTAATGAAATTACATTCTCAATAAATGTAAATCTTGTATAGGAATTTGGATTGATTGATCAATCTAGAAAATTTGTACATTTATACTGTCATCATATCTGTAATTTGTAAAGTGTAATACGAAACCAGATGCAATATACGGATGGTTAAGTCATTCTATATGTTCTATAGATTATAGTCTTGACTACACTTCTGCTCAAGTGATACTTGTTGAAAATATCACTTTCCAATAAAAAATTGTGGTTAGTTTTTTGGTTTTTTTATAAATAAAATAGTGGTTAGTTGATTAAACTTTTTTGTGATATGCTGTGACAACGAGATATTAAAAAAAAAATTAAGAAAATATTCTCTCGTGATGATTTTTTTATATTTTAGCTTCTAGATTGTTGACAAAATGGACAGTGGTAGACCAAGGTTATGACTCAACGCTACCTTTTTTTATTTGTTTAATTGAATTGAATTAAGAAAGGGTCAAATTTATATCGATTGAATTAATTAAACATAATAGGTTACGAAACAACTAACCCGACCTAATTACTATTCTCACTTTAAAAAAAAAAAAATTCTTACACATTTGCAAAATTTTCATGTTTCAAATTACTTGTCATATTTGATTTTTCATTACATCTTTTTTCAATTTTACCCTTTCTTACTTCTAGATTTACATAATAAGGTGGAATGCACAAAGATCAATGACATTAATTAAATCAATTATTAAAAGGATATTTTTGACATTTTATCTCAAAAAAGTGACTAATTATCGAGGTGTGTGGAAATGTCAAATGTGCTAATTAATTCAAAACAAATGGAGTAATTACTATTCTTAAAACCACATTGCGAAGGATGATGAGCCAAAACATCTCCATCTGAGCCAAAATCCAACTCAAATTTGCCTTCTTTAAGCAAATTTTATCAATTAAGGGTACGTTTCGATTTGCACAATAAACCAATATTAAAAAATTAGTTATGCATATATCACATGTTTAGATTGAATAATTATTTTTCGGGCCAGCCCGAAAAGTGGATCAATAAGAAGTTACTCCCTTATTTGGTCTAATAACAATTGCACCACTCCCCGTGTGACCCAGCAATCTGCTCAAGATTGAAAGCAAATGAATATTTATTTCAATCTCATTATACTAACCGAACACCCCCTAAATGATTTAAATCTTGCACCAAAAGACACTTCATTGAAAAGAAAGGAAGAAAATATATTATTTGGGGCTTTGGGCAATACATGAATGTTGAGCCAATATGTTAGATTAAGGTGAGCAAAATAATGGAGTATAAAATACCTCAATTATGTACAACTTAAAGTCTAACAATGGAAATTATTCTCAGCATATCAATTGGGACATATATTAAATTTTGAAGTAAATAACTTCCAATGAAGTCTTCTTCAATGCATATAAAATTTATCAAAAGTTCACCGCGCAACATTGCTAACCCGTTGAGGATAAATCCACAATGGTGCCTTCTTTCTAAGGTTTGATAACACGGCCCTTGTACTGTCCTTTCTTTATCGTGAAATCTTCCGGATGCTGAAACTCTTCTAACCAAGTAATTTCAGATATTACTACTCCATCCATCTCTATAGTACCTAAGTTATGGGCAAAGATAGGTAAATGAAAATATTTTTTTTAATATCAGAAAAACGAAAACATTATTGATTGCATTTGGGTGTTTTTACCAGGTAAATCTTCAGTTGGGGACCTTCTAAAATAGGTGCAATGCCGTCCATCCTCAGAAGAGTAAGGTGGAGAAAGGATGTCAAATATAGCACAAGGAGTTATAGCCTCGAAACAATGGATGTTACCTCCACTGGTCGGATAAAGAATTGTTGTACCACATGGAGCCACCATTTCACAATCTCTTACAACCTTTGCAGGCCTTGCTCCTGAAAGTAATAAAGTAAAGAAAAAAAGAACATACAAAATGTAAAAGGAAACATTAATAAGGAAAATAAAACCAGAAAAATAAGCCAAAATATGGTCAACCTTGAGATGGATCGGAAGGCCCAGGTATGTCGATCCAATCGTAGGATTTTACATGTAATGACCCATACAGAAGCTTACTCAACACTGTCATCCCTGGATGATTATGAAGAGGAATGATGGAAGAAGGTGGCATGCAAAATATTCCCATCTGCCACAATGAGAGATGGAGTGTGTTATTTGGACCAAGAGAAGAATGAATATTGGCCCTCTAGAATAATGACCCGTTCCAGTCCATTTTTCTGTTTTATCGGCCCATTGTTGAGTAACCAACAAAAACTATATAAAATTGGATGGGCCTAAAAGGTTCAATTCCGAAACGGCTCACTAGTGTTTCATACCAGAAGTACATCATTATCAGAACAAAAAAAAAAAAAAGAAATTACATCTTGTAGAGTCGACAGGACTGGACACTCGGCAATTTTTACCAAAATTACACTTTTCGTCCCAATTTTTAACATTTTTTAGTACTTTTTGTCCTATCGCATCATTTTCCATTTAATTTTTATTCACTTTTGGTCCCAGAATAGCATAGAATAACTCTGTTTTACAATCTTGTTCATAGAAGCCTGTCACGGTATTGAACTTTTGGTCCCAAATCGGATGGAAAGGAGGCAATAGGACAGAAAGTGCAAAATATCTAAATTAATTTGAACCAAAAGTGCAAATTTTAAGGCGCGGATCAATAATGAAGATGATCCAGTCATATAGAACTAAAAATGCATTTTTATCTTTCACATATGTGAATAGAACCAACGTTAAGATAAATGTAAGCATAAAGCTTAATCGGGAATAAAAAAGAACAAAAAGGTGAGTAACTTACAGTGAAGCCATCACATTCATGCACATGAAGGTATTTGATTTTTGGAGGTGGTCGAGAACCCACATTGCGTTCACTGAAAGAACCTTTCCAACTCCGTACAATTTGTGCTTCTTGCTCAAGACCAACATCAGAAGGCTTGATTTTCTCTGATGCCAAAGGAAGAAAAGTGTTTTAGAACAACAGCATAAAGCAACTTGAGGACCCAATGCAGCAAATTCAAAACCAGAATGTTGACAAACTTTAACTAATCTATTTCACGATTTCCCTAGCAATCCTATAAAACACAATATTTTTCTTGAGTTACATTGACACACATGGATATGACACGAAACAACCCAATGATACTTGCAACTATCAGAAAACATATAACGCTACTTGATTAGGAATCGGTATTAATAGGCCAAGGGTACAACTCATGTTTACAACTCTCCTTACGTCATAGAGTTTATAGTAAACATCCAAATAAAATGACTAACAGAGTTTCATCATTGGAGAAATTGGCCAATATCTAGAAGACATTATTGTTTATGATATGTTCCTTTAACTATCTTTGTCGCCCAATGTCTCCATCCCCTTTTTTCCTGTTAGAATGGTATGGTGATCCAGCTTCCTATGTCCATTTTAGAAAATTTAGTAGTGTTCCACTAATTTCATCTCATAAATTAATCAAACAATTTCTTAGAAAGTTGGCTATGTACAACTAGACCCAATGCAGCTATCCAGTGCCTCGAGCAATTGGCATACCATTCCACTAGGACTAAACTGAACGGTGGTCTTTGGCTTTCACATGAATAACACTATCCAAAATAATGATTGCCAAATTCATTTGCAGAATATGTATAAGAAGATTTGAACTTTAAGTTGAATCATTGAACATATAACAATAAGCAAAAGAACTGCCAATTTAAGATCTAGGACCCAGAGGCTGTAAATTTCTTTAACCTCAACTCATAGCATAGAGCATAATTTGCTGGAATCAAGGACTTAAGCTTTGACTAGCTTTAAATGATTTAAATAAAATATTTATGAAAACACACACAAAAAAGATGCTCACACTCCCTTAGAATCCTGCTAATTTTAATGGTCAAAGTGCCTCACCTGCATTGATTTTAGAAATGGCACTGTATCTATCAGGCCTTTTCCACATTGCATTTTCATTGGTCATCCCATAGACACAATCAAAGAGGAATTGCACTTAGAATCGACCTAAATCAAGCACTGAGCCAAACTATTAAGTATGTATATAGACGTCCAAAAGAGACAATAACAATGCAAGACGCATAAAATCAAGGACCTGTTAGGTAATTTATTTGCAAATAGAAAATCTTTAGTTTACTCACCTTTTCTTTTACCAACTTTTTCTGTTCTTTTTGAGAAAGCACAAGTAATTAGTGCCTATTTTTATTTCGAGAAATAATTTCCAAACACTTGGAAAAAACAGTAACAATGGCACAACAAGGTTCTATGGCTTCAATGAATTGAAATGAACAAAACATGACTAGAACTAGGTTGAAACATGGCAGGTAAATATAAAAGTTGTGGGGAACTAAATGAAATGTTCTGTAATGCACAAATCTGTGGGTGCTGAGATGTCTAATATGTTGGTAATAAGATGGAGAATAATCAAGAAGAGAAGAAAGCTACCTATTATTTTTTTAACATGTGTAAGTAGAAGGACAAAACTTATGAACCAGGCAGGTTGAAAGTCCAATTTTCAGCATGAACTCTGGCTGAATACAGTAACATCCAAATTTCGATGCAACTGAGATGCCAAATAGACACACTTAAGATATTCTTGGCACAGCTGTGGTCTAGTCTCCTCAATTATATATTACTATGTGCATACTTAAAAGACTTGGCAAACTACTAACTAAACCCGAAAGCCGGCCATGAAATTAAATCAAGTATTCCCCATATAACATGACACATATTATAATTATAACTATAAGAGTTCTCATTGGTTGTTTTTCAGAAGCCATGTAGAGCCTATTGCATCACTTGCATTCATGTAAATAAAAAGTCCTAAAATAAAAAAATCAACATTTCAACTTCAGAGTTCCTAGAGATACTTGTTGTCTAAGCAGAATTTTGAAAACTTTTGCTGAAGAGTGGCTCTATTAACAGGTTTCCTCAAACCCACCTTAATTTCAGCCACAAATACAATTTCTGCAAATCAATAAATACTTGTCGATCAATTACATTAGATAGTCTTGTGCTGAAAAGTTCACTTATTAAATTGTTCCTCAATATAATCAGTAAGTCTTGACCATCTTGCCCCTTAACTAATACAATCAATAAGCAAATAAAGCCTAACTCAATGAAGATAGTAATACTGGACAATATGGGGAAAACAAGAGATAAGCCACCACCCACCACACTAAAAAATAAATCATCGATTAAGCATAGTGCAGTTATCATAGTTAAAAAGTATCAATAAGCATAAAAAGAAACATCACATATGACGTAGTTATGGAATTAACCAGCTGCGCTAAGAAAATAACTTGAGTTTGAATATTATTCTTTTTTACCAAAACAAAAATAAATTCAAATACACTAAAACCAGAAAAGCACAACCAAAATACAAGGAGCTAATTTTTGCTTACTACTGCTTGTTATCCACATAAAATGCTCATATTCAAATACGTAGCACACCAGAGACAGGGACTTATACCGAATTTTATAAGAGAACCAAGTAATAGTAACTGATTATATACAAAATCACCACTAAATGCAGAACAGATTATGATTTTCAAGAAGCACGGTTGGAATGTGAAGAAGATGACAAGAATGATTTTTCCCTTCTTACCTAACAGATTGCGAACTTTTTCTAGAGCTTCTTCTGACACGGGTCCATTAGGCATAAGCGATGCTTTACACGCATTATAGAGCTTCTGCACTGCTGGCATTGTATGGATAACTCAACCGATTTAGAAATTAACAACACCTGCAATTCCAAACTGAATCAAGGGTCCTCTATCTAAGGGAGACCCTTTTTATCTTAATTGCGTCAAACGTGATGCAAATTTCAATAATCACAGTCGTACAATAATCACCCGGGCAGTTTATATCATTCGGTTTCCCATCGCCAACAACACCTATTAAACAGTCCAAAAAGAATAACATTTTAATCCGAATTCAACTTTAAATTGAACTCTAATCAACTCCACTCCACAAATGAAAATAAGATGACTTTCCAAAGCAGATATATTGAAGAAAAAAAACTATAAATTTCTCCAATGTAACTTCACTTAATTCAGTGTCACCAAAAAGAAGGAGCTGGGTCGGCCCTTAAATGAATTGAATTAATCACTATTGCACATGAAAAATAGGTCATTTGAACAAACAAAATCGAATAAATAACGAAAAATTCGAAAAATGAAATTGATAAAGCAATGAATAAAACCTAAAACAATTCAAGAAAAAAAAAACAAGTGTATATGTATGTAAAGACTGTTTTACCGGTTGAAGACGTTAATAACGTCGGCAGTTGAGAAACGAAGGGAGATCGATTAGAGTTGTGTGTATACGTATACGTATATGTGTATGTATATGTATATGTCGGTCCTGTTTAGGGGAGGGAAGGGGAATTAGGGAAGAGTTTTGGGGCTCCGGCGAAGGTCCGAAGCTGAATTCGATTCTGTTTACCACTTCCCGTAATTGCCCTTACTGCCCCTTGCAAAACTGCCACTCCTTTATTGGGAGAATTTACTCAAATTACTTTACGATGCTGGTGTAATTTCACTAATCACTTTTAAATGTTAGAAATATTACATAATTACTACTTGGATTACGGTAATAATATTTTTATTGAGTTATTGAATTCATTACTTCAATTACCATAATATTTTATTTTTGAGTGCAATCAATAGAAAAAGAAAAATAACACACCTTATATATTATTCTTTTATATTTTTAATAATAGTTAATACTAATAAATATTCTAAACTAATAGAATATTTATTAGTATTAACTATTATTAAAAATATAAAAGAATAATATATTATTAAAAATATATTAGTTTACACAAAAAATTAATTTTTTTTATAATTAACTCGTATTTTTATATGTGTAATAAAATATACTATATAATACTTGATCATATTTTCGAATTTCATATAATATTGATGAAGTTTTAAATCAAATACACTGTAATTTATATATAATCATCGGGACATGAAGAACATAAATATTTAGCATAATTTAGAAAATGAATTCATTCAAAATTCATTCTTTGATAGACAACCTATAATATACAATTAACTTTTGTTGTAAAATACAATAATCTACCCCCGATTTTCGATTATGCATTTAAACCATAAATTATAATCATTTTTTGAGCTTTGAAATAACTTTTTATGATTAACAATAAAATTGTATTTCTTACCAAAAATTATAATAATATTTTACACTTTTATGTGCTTTTTTAATGATTGATACTCATATTTAGAAAAAATATGTAATTGACCCAAAAGAAATACACATTTATTTTTGTTTAAATATCACTTTTTTATTGAATAAAATATATTCGTAGTACTATTTTGTTAGTTGAAAAAATAAATCTATTAATGTTTTAGTTTTAGATGTAACATAAGAACATTAGAAATGCTCTAAAATTGTCTGATTGTATCTGTTCTTCTCCAATACGAAGCATTTCGAACACTAAACGCTACTCGAACACGAATTTCAGATATATTTTATACAAGGTAACTTTTGATTTACAAAACCCTAGTTTTATGCATTTCAATTTGATTCTACTTGTTTTTTTCTTCAAATTAAAATATTATGTATATCATTTGCCGATGCTAATTGTTCAACTTGTCAATTCCTTTGATTCCCGTTGAATTTAAGTGGGGAAAAAATAGCATGGCCACGGTTGATGTGATCAAATGTTGCCTCGATTCCATCAGACAAGTAAGATCCCTTTTTTTTTACCAAAAAAAAAAATGAGTAATTTAATGGGGATTTTGTGGTTTTCAGATATCTGATGACATTAAAGATGCAATTGTATATTTAGATGCTGGAAGTACCGAGAGTTTTCAGTTTCTTGGGGCATTCCCTTTGTTTCTGGAGCTTGGCGCATTGGCTGTTTGCAGCTTGGAGAACATGTCTTCACTTGATAAGGTGGGGCGAATATTGTTTGTTATACTGTATCCTGTTGAATAGTTTGTTCTCAAGGACTTGCCTTAAGGGAAGGGATATATACTTAAGATTCTAGTTCTGATTGGGCATTGCAAGAAAATAGGGGTTTAAGTGAGACTAAACTCCATGAAAACAGGTATATCTTATAATTTGAATAAGCTAATTAAAATCGGTAAAACCACATTAAAGGTCAGCTGGAAATATTGGAGAAGGTGGTGCTAGCATTGGGTATACTGGTAGAATTAATGATGTTCCTCTGACTGATCTGAATAATGTATTGCAAAGTACTGGTTAATCTCTCATTATCACTTTTTAAATTATCTAATAGTTACCCATGTTGCATAGGTTGTTCACTGCAATACCAATTCTAATCTTGCCATGAAGATTGTGGTGATCACGTCGCGCCTTCTCAGTGATGCACATCGATATATTTTACGTACCCTGACCACTCTTCAAAGTGTTCATCGTTGTGCGATATATACGGCCATCTCTGAGGTGCTTATTTAGATTCTTTCAGGAAGCTTTACATGTTTTTTTTTTTTGTTTTTTTTTTTTTGATCTCTCTCGTTCAGTGTTCTTATGAATCCCTCAGGCCTCCTCGCCTCAACACACAGTATGTTTTATGTGTTAATGATGCTTATCCTGATTAAGTTAGTCATTTATAGTTGGTGAATATGAATGTGTTCCCTGTTTATCTCTTTAAGCATGCAATGCAGAAATATGATATCAATTGTAATTGTAAAAGGGTACTTTCACAATCAGATTTACTTGGTTTATTCCTATGTGCTCGAACACTTCCCAATAAGGGCTGACCATAGGAATATATGTGAATGAACTAAATAACAGTTACCAAAATTTGATTGGAGAACAGTTGAAACAAAAGAAATGAATTGATACTTTCAATGAGCTTTAAGAAAACTCAAGGGGTTAGAATATTCAGATTATCACCATTCAAATCACACATTTACTAAATCTTGTAATATGGATATTTTTCTCATTTCCTGGCTCCTCTTTAGTAAGCCTGCCATGCATGGGTTTTCAGCATAAACCCATAAATTCCTTTATTTTTCGGTTAGCTCAATCGAGCGACAACCAATTTCTATGATATATTTGAAGTAAAGATCTATTTTTACCTTGGATGACTTAACAGAGTGAAAAGAGATTTTCTGCAATAGGTCTCTCAGGAAATCTATTTTTCCCCTGCTTGACTTTATTATCTTGAAAGCAGGTCTCAAAATCAGATGGCTACTTGTAATTATGGGAGAAGCATATCCATCATATTATTGGCCTTCTAAACTTGTAGTATAATAATTGAAATGGTTCTTATATGTGTCCATTAATATTTCAGTTGTAGCATCATGCATTATAAATACTTATCCAGTTCTGTGTATGCAAAGCAAATGACGTGTTTCTTTATAATCTGGCGCTGGCCCTGTTTGCTGCGGATAAAGATAATTACATTACGATTCTTGAATTGCCTATGAAAAGATGATTGGTAATATAATCGTCATTGTGCAGCTCAGATGTTGGAATCATATTTTCTGAATGTAATAATGTGTACACGCTTTTGAGTGATTTCAATACTGATTATGGCCACAATTACCTGATTAATTGATCGACAGTCAGTAGTGACCAGCGAGGTCAGGGTAAGCTGTGCCAAACATCATATCGTCCACCCTATTTCATATCCTTATGGCTACTAAAGCTGAGATGTAAATAGAATGTCAAGATTGCAAATTGTGTAGTTTATATTATACTTCTCTGTGATATCTTTGAGTCGTCAACCTATAGCTCTTCATTCAGACATATTCAACCTAATACAGGTGGCTCACTCAGCATATCCTGATTCTCCTCTGGGCCCAGACGCTTTTTACGAATATGGGTCTCTGCTCACTCAAGATTATGAGGAGCTTGTTAAGAAAAATGAGACGGATCCCAATTTGTCTGGAATCAGTGAATTCAACGAAAGTACTGTCTCTGAAGAAGAAGGATGGTCTGAACTTACTTCCATTGAAGATGATGTCTCTGGATTTGATAGCATCTCAACTGCAAAAGCTCTGCAGAAAGATGACTTCATTGGACGCTCTAGAGACGTAGGACAGAAGTTAATGGTATCTGTGCATCACTTCCCTCTGATTATGTGTACTCTTTCACCGAGAGTCTTTGTCTTACCTTCGGAAGGATCTGTTGCTGAAGCTTACTTATCTTCCGAACATGAGAATTCTTTAAGCTCTGGGTTGCCTCCATTAAGTACTGGAAATCTAGCTTATGCTGAGGATGTTGGTCCAGGAGTTGCTCTTACAGCTCAATTTCTTTATCATCTGGCCTTGAAGGTGAAAAAGCTTCTCTTTCTGTGAAATTATCTTGTGTGAAACCAAACCCTTTAAAAAAATTGGCTTCTAGATTTGGTCAGCTGTATTAAATTACTTTTGGATAATCTTTTGAACTTTGGGGAGTATGCATCACAACTCTACTTTCGTGAAAAAGAACACTCTTACTGTTAAAATGAATTTTAGATTATAAGATATACTAGTAATGTAAACAATAGTAGTCAAAGAGAAAACCTTTGATCTCTGAGCACGCCACTCTAGAATCCTGGAGGTACAGCTTATACAGATTTCTAGACTCCCATTTGTTCATCATCAACTTTGAAAAGCCTAAAGAATTGGAAGCACTCTGCCGTTGAAACTTCCAATTCCTGGGCATGTTGTGGTTCTCTCTAAATTATGTAACCATACTCTCAACTTTATTTTTCATGATGCCAAAGTCCTAACCTTTTCTGAACTTTATTTTATTGAAATGTCAGAATTTATTGCTTTCGTGATGCTATTTTTTTTAATTTAAAACATGCAGATGGATCTGAAACTTGAAATATTTTCTCTGGGTGATTTGTCGAAAAATGTAGGAAAGCTTTTGACAGACATGTCTAGTCTTTATGATGTTGGTCGGCGTAAAAAATCAGCAGGGCTACTGCTCATTGACCGAACACTTGATCTTCTTACGCCGTGCTGTCATGGAGACTCACTTGTAGATCGAATTTTTTCATCTCTGCCTCGTAGACAGCGCACAACATCCTTAAATCAGATGAGAGGCTCTCAAAGCCAACTGAAAACCGTCCCTGTTAAACTAGAACGTCCTCCTCTTGATGTACAGATTCCACTTGGAAAGATTATTAGGGATGAAAATTCAACTTCTCGGCTTTTGGAAAGTGTGGAAGCATTTATGCATGGGTGGACTACTAGTGACTCGGATGCTCAAATTGTTGACTTGATAAAATTCAGTAAGAAAGTGAACGCTGAAGATGAGCTTCTGCATGGATCATTAGTCTCTACCGACAATTTTCGTGGAGCACCTTACCTTGAAGCAATGCTTGACCGAAGGACAAAAGATGGGGCCATGTTAATAAAAAAATGGCTTCAAGAAAGTTTACGTCGAGAAAATGTATCCTTAGACGTAAAAATCCGTCCTGGTTTTGCTTCCAAGTCAGAGTTACAGTCTTTGGTTAAGGCACTAGCCAAAAGGCAATCCACTTTAATTAAAAACAAAGGCATCATTCAGTTAGCTGCGGCCACACTACACGCTTTAGATGAATTACATTCTGCTAGTTGGGATGCATTTAATAGTGCTGAGAAGATACTACACGTAAATGCTGGAGACACGAGCCAAAGCCTTGCTGCTCAAATTAGTGACCTCATTAATAAGAGTGCTATAGTGGGTTCTCAAATGCACTATAAAACGGAGAAATCACAGGGGCTATTTACTCTTCAAGATGCTCTGCTTCTAACTATTATTGGGTATATATTGGCGGGTGAGAATTTCCCAACCTCGGGTTCTGAAGGTCCATTTTCATGGCAAGAGGAGCATTTCATGAAAGAAGCGATTGTGGATGCAATTCTTGAGAATCCAACCATCTCAAAACTAAAGTTTCTCCAGGGTTTATCTGAAGAGCTTGAGGCCAACTTAAATAAAACGAGATCATCCGAAGAGAAAAAGGAAGATCATCCTCAGTTGGATACCGTTGAATTTGATGATGATCAATGGGGTAACTGGGGAGACGATGAGGATGAGAAGGATCCCAGCAAAGATCAAGTATACGACAACATGCAGCTAAAGCTAGAGCTACGTGATAGGGTGGATAATCTTTTCAAATTCCTTCATAAATTATCCAGGATGAAGAGAATTACATCATTATCGGAAAGTAAACACAATGACGACCCCTATTCAAGTAAAGGGTTGCTTTATAAACTTCTAATGAGTGTATTAGACAAGTGCGACATACCTGGGTTAGAATACCATTCCTCTACTGTTGGGCGAATTTTTAAAAGTGGATTTGGAAGGTTTGGCCTTGGACAGGTATCTTTTAGCTCATCAAAGTTCAATATTTGGCTATTTCTCTTAATGATTTTTTAGAGCGTTAAATTTCTCTTTCACATCCCACAGGCTAAACCAAGTCTTGTTGAGCAGAATGTTATTCTGATTTTTGTAGTTGGGGGCATTAATGGAGTCGAGGTTTGCTTTCTTTAAGCTCATTCTAGTGTTGGAAAGTGTTCTGTTTTAAACATCTTATCAGTATATTTAGTCCTTTAACTTCTTGTTCGCAACACTTTATCTTTTGGGCTCGATACATTTGGTCCTATTTTTTTTCAAATCGTTAATGCACGATGCATCAATATTTTTTCGCTTGATTGATGACACATTTTTGTTGTTGCATTTCAAGGTGCGGGAAGTGCAGGAGGCTTTAAATGAGAGCAGTAGGCCTGATATTGAACTAATACTTGGTGGTACAACTTTTCTTACTCCAGATGATATGCGCGAATTGCTTTTTGGTGACTATAGTTATGCTTAAACGAATCTCAATGTTATATATTAACTTGGAGAAAGTTGAAAGTGACAAAAGGATATCTGGGAATTGTAACCTTTCTTTCCCATTTAATGTAATAGAATTCATCAATTTTTGTCCAATGTTAGTATTTGTAAGGTTACCGTCTATATCTAGGCAATTTTTCCAAATATATTGATTTAACTCTTTCACAGGATGAGGCTTAATGGTGTACACCAGTTATTATTTACACAAACTATCACCGACATATGGTCGATTGACATTGAGTTTCCTTCATGTTTAAGAAATTACACAAACTACTGTCGAGTTATTTGATTCAATACATTTACAAATAAACAATATTTTATGATGCAAGTTTTTTCGTGCAATGATGTTTTACGAGTCATTTGTAGTTGGAATGGTATCAAAGGTTACATGGGCTGAATTTTCATACTCCCTCCGTTTCAGTATTCTTGCTCCTTCAGAGTCACTATTGACGCATAACTTTAGTTGAGACTTGAGAGTCAAAAAAGTGAAATTTTAAATATCTTTATTTTTTGGCTCTCTAAAGTAGGGATTGAGAATTAGTGTTGTCAAATTATTACTTTATATGTACGGATATTTTCAGAATATTTTTGCCATTTAAGAAAAAATAGTTTTATTTTGGGACAATAAAGAAAAAAAAAAAAAAAAAAAGGTTGGGTCATAAAGAGCAAACAAGAAGCAATATGTATTTTACATAAATCGTTAGGGTATTATAGCGAATATCAATTTCATGGATATCATTCAAATTCAGAAGTTGTTTATGTAATTTTTCAAATAAGATATTTTATCTTCTAATGATAGCTATTTAATTGGTTTCTTAATCCGTGTGTCGCTACACTACCCAAAACGAAAAATAATGATGAAACAGAGAGAGTAGAAGGTATTGAATCTCTAGACAGAAATGTACATTACCAAAATTCAAATTATAATACAATCTTTCACTCAGTCTTAAATATCCTTCTAATTATAATACAAACTTTTACACATAAAATCCAAATAAGTCTTAAAATTCATGTTTTACCTATTCGTACCAATATTTAGAGAATCTTCAAAACTCACAATAAAACTTGAAAAAAGAAAACCTATTGAAATTATCATAATGTTTTAGTGTAGTGTCTTCGTTTTTGGTTAACACAACTTCTGCGAAAGCTCATGGTTTTGAAATGATTAACATCATGGAGAGATCTCTCAATTGTGCATACTGAACAACCTGAAAATTGAGGATGTTATTGAGTAACACTTCAATCTCTACGATTCAGAGTCGATTTCTTCGTCCTAGCACGACAAATACAAGACAGAAAGATAAAAATTCAATAAATTAAAGTTTGAAACTAAAAGAGAATCGTATTTCTATATGTTATTTTCATCTGCATTTGAGAAAAGTGACTTTTGAAGTTTTAAGGAGTGTTCTATAATTTCACAATTTAAAAAAAGGGTATAAAAGAATTTCCCTTGGTCATAAAATTTGATAGTTCAAACAATAATTTGACCAAAGCATTGTCAGTAAAAAGGGTCATCCAGCAACAATATGCATGATAAGTTGATAACCAAATAGACTATTGATTAAAGTCAAAAAATAAATAACCAACAAAGTCAACCTTTTTCTTTATTACATTCTTGAATTATTTAGGTTAAAAAAAAAAAAACTTATTGTTTGATTAAACAATTTTATAAATATATAAAGTTAATATTATTATTTATATATAAATAAAAAATAATATAATTTGTTATTGTAAATCAAAATTATATTAAATAAGTTTATAAAAAAGTAAGAACTACCAAAATAAATATTCTATGGAAAATACGTGTTTATAATTTGTATATATTTATGTCTATGATGTAATAGACTATCATTAAAATTACATTTCATAGGTAGCCCTTTTTGGAATAATAAAATGTAATAATTAACTAAAATATGATAATTAATTACTGAAAGCTAAATTTGAATACCAAGCCCAAATGTGACTTTCGCTATGGACTTAACTTTTCTTTTAAAATTTATTCTAAGTAATTATCTTACATATTAAAAATAGATTAAAGTTAAATTCGTACCAATTTTCAAAAAAAAAAAAAGGTTAAAATCATACCTTCAAATATAGTTGACCTTCAAATTATCTCTTGCGTCCAAATTATTTATGTTGAAATAATTTATTAACTCAAAGAACAACTAAGTGGTCTTATCAGTTAAGTTAATTAAGTTAGAATTGAGCATAAGGTTTTGAAGATGACAAAAAGGATAAAAATGAAGTCATCAACTAAGAAATAAAAAGCTTAGTAAACCTCTCTCACGATTTGAAAGCCAAGTGACCAGAATTAGCTTAGTGGGGATCAGATCAATGAAGATCAGATTGGTTACTATCGGCAGAGTCAAAATGGATGTGTTCAGTCTTGAGTCAGCAGAGTAATCATCAGCAGATTGCTCCCATCAGCTAAGTGAATTCGTTCATTAACCTCTCCAATGGTAACAAGCTTAGTGCATTAAATGCGACTGACACAATGATCAGATCCGTACAACAGAGTGTACAGTGAACAATCTGCAAAAGTTGTCGTCAAGAAGAAGACCGTTGCACATGATTAAAATGTAATTTCGTCTATCTTCAACGGGCAAAATTTCAAATCCAAGAGTATAAATAGATCGGGGACTGAAGATTGAAGATAGACTTGCAAAATTCAAGATCAAATCATAAGAGCAAGTTCCATCATTTGAGTCGTCTGATCACTACGCAGAGTCATTTGTTGACGAAACAAAGTGTTGAAGAAAAACATCAAACAACCTCTATATTTGAGTGATATTCAACTGAGTGTTGTAAGGAGTGTATATCCGATCTGTGTGAGAAGATATAATTTCAGAGTTGGATCAACTGAGTGATTTTCCATGAGTGAATTGAGTGTTCTTACTTAAGGCTTAACAAGTGTTGTTCTTAGTGCTTTAGAGTAAGATTTTTTTTGAATGAATCTCCTGGAGACTGAGTGTTCTACTTGAGGCTTATCATTTGTAAAAGCTCAAGCTTTGTACTGGTTACTTTGTGTTTCTAGTATAACTTAAATATGTGTGATTTAGAAGAGTGGACTAAGAGGATTTGTTCCTGCCAAACCACTATAAAATTCCTTGTGTGATTTACTTTACTTGTCTTGCATTGCATATTTCATAAGCTAAGTAAATCATTTAAAAGAAGAGACTTTTAAACTGGAATTTCTAACTTAGGGTAAAACTCTCTTTATGTTTTGAAAAAATTAAGTTAAGTTGAAAACATTGTTTGAAGAAAAACACACTTACATTATCCGATGCATCATTGTTTGAAACTCTAATCATATAAGCTTGATGAGCTGAATCGGCTAAATAGTCAACTGTGCTGGTAAGCTGAGTGCAAGAACAACTTAGTTGTCATACACTGCTGATAAGCGAACTCGTCTTATAGAGAAAAAAAGAAAAAGTTTTTAAGGTTAAGAGGTCTATTCACCCCCCCTCCCCCTTTTAGACCTCATCATAACCACCTTAGGGACCAATAAGTGGTATCATAGCAGATTGGATTATCTGGATCTTCTGCCTGATAAAAAAAACTTGATTCTAGGTGTGTTTTTAAAACTAGCATATTTTGAAAAATTCAAAAGTTTTGAAAATGGAGTGCATAAGTCATGTTCCTCACATTGGCAGTATGGACTTTGAAGATTGGAAAATCAGAATGGAAATTCTTCTTGCTGCATATAATGACAACATATTTAAATGTATTACACAAGGACCATTTAGATTTAAGAAGACTGTGAAGGTTGCTGACCAGCCTGATCAGATTGTTGACAAGGAGCTGGATGAGCTGACTCCTGAAGAAGTCAAGTTAATCAATCTTGACAAGGTGGCTAAGTTCATTATGTTCAAAGCTCTAGATGAAGAAAGATTCTAGAAGGTCAAACATCTCAAAACAACTAAGGAGATGTGGGATAAAATCTGTGAGCTGAGCGAAGGAAACGATCCCATCAAGGACATTAGCTTAGTGTGGCTCTGGAGAAGTTTGAAAACTTCAATATGAAGTCTGGTGATACGATTAATCAAATGGATACCAGATTTAACAAAACTCCGAACGAAGTTCTAAGGATGGTAAAGAGTTTTCAGACAAGGAGATCACCATGAACATTCTCAGTCTCTTCCACCTAAATTCAACATGAAGGTGACGGCTATGGAAGAATCAAGGGATTTAGGGAAGATCTTTCTTTCTGAACTGTTCTCATCCCTCAAAGCGTACGAGTATAAGATGCTAAGAATGGGATTAGATGTGTCAACCAGTTCAGACCCTACTGATACTTTTATCGCGTCAGACGAGTCAAGGAAATCAGCTGACAAGTCAAAAGAGAAGACTCTGCTGAATTCATAAGAAGAATACAGTGATGACGACGTTGCCCTACTTCTTAATGATTTCAAGAAGTTTTACAAAAAAAAAATGAAGAATAAATTTAACAATGCTACCTCATCTTCTTCTAATCATTTTCAGTAAAACGGGATTCCACTAAAGTAAAACTTAGAGACAAAAGTTGCAAGGAGTATGGACATCTCATCAAGGAACGTCCACATTTAACTTCTCAAAAGTTTACTGAAAAGGAAAAGCGTGACAAGAAGGAGTGTAGGCTAAGAGCAAAACAATGTTAGCTGAAGCAGCAAAGCTAATAAACTCCGGTACATCTGATTCATAAAATTACTCATCTGATGAAGAAACGGAAGTACCAGAAACAATATGCTTAATGGATATGGAATCTAATGATTCTGCAAATGAGGTAACTTCTACTGAAATTAAACTGCACAGTTTAAATCTTCTGAAAGAATGATGATTACATCTGCTTATGTTGTCAGTGCATAACTAAATTTAAAAAGGTAATTGCATCATTCTCCAATCTATCTAAAATTGTAATTGCTCAAAAAGTTGAATGCAATAAAACAAATTTAGATCTTGACTACACATAACAGTATTCACATCAAGTCATGATGGTAGATATCATTTTGTTTGTCCAAAGTAGTTCCAGAAATCAGTAGTGGAAAAAGAGAAGCCTACTGAAGCTCTAAAGGATAAGTAACCTAAGAAGACAAAACAGACTAGTAAAACTCAACAACACAATAATCTGATAGACTATTCTGATAGGAGTAAGCTGATAAAGTAAGATCACAAGTCTGCTAAGTCAAAAGATAAACTTAAAGGAAAGAGGAAAATAAAGACGCAGAAACAAGGTTATAAGAACTAAAATGATTGGAATGGATATGAGTCTCTTATGATGAAAATCATTATGACATCCATATGCTTATCTATACTAGGAAAGTGCACGTACGTTGTACGTGTCTTCTAGTTAATTTTATGGATATTTTTTGTAAATTAGAGTAAAATTAATTTTATTATGTCGTAAAATAGAGCAAAGTAACTCGTTTTTCACCTATTTAATTCATTTTCAACGTTTTAACCTGCTTTTTAGCTGATTTTATTAATTGTTACCAGTTTAATATGTTTTTTTTACTGTTTTACCCAATTTTTTTATCGGTTATAACTTATTTTCACTGTTTTTACGATTTTGTGCTTTTGTTTTTTCCGTTTTAAATCATTTTCTACCGCTTTCACTTTATTTTGTCTGTTAAACTCTTTTTTTACTTATTTTTCATACGTTTTTATCATATTAACCTGTTTTCATCTATTTCGCACCTTTTTTACACTGATTTCACATGTTCTTTTCACCAACCTTATTTTTCATTGATCTGACACGTTTTCATCGACTTTATTCATTTTTTCACCGATTTCACCTGCTTTTCATTGATGTTGTCGTTTCACCGGTTTCATCATTTTTTCACGAATTTGACCCGGATTTTCATCGATTTCGCATGTCTTTACCGATTTTAGGGGCACTTTTTTACCCGTTTCACCCAAATTTCCACCAACATCGCCAGTGTTCACCAATTTCACCCGAATTTTCATCGATTTCACATATTTTCAATGATTTCACAGAATTTTTTTCTATCGATTTCACCATTTTCCACCAATTTCACCCGTTTTTCACGAAAAGAATTTCATGAAAATTCGAGTTTATGCATATCTTGATATTATTGAATATTCTTCATATTTTTCTATTCTAGCCAAAGTAAAATTATGTAATTAGCTAAGTCATAAGTAATTTTTATTCTTTCATAGTAAGATGCGATTCAATTTTAACTTTTTTGTAACATAAAGATATTTAAGAGAATTTTATTTTAAATTTTTAATATTTATGACTTATGTTGTACTAAATATTTAAACTAACATCTTCTTACTAAAATAAATATTGATGCTAAAATATAAAAAAAATTGTCTATATTTTAGGGGTTATTTAAAATAATAGTGTATTTTTATGGTTCGTTTTTATCTATTATAAGAGAAGATTAAAATTACAAAAATTGATGTAAGAGATAATTTATAAATTTTAGGAGTTTTTGTAGAAGAAAAATATAATAAGACTTTATGTCTATTTATACCTCTTCAGTTACTTTTATATATTTATCATTAAATTAAATAGCAATTCAAACAAGGGTATTTTAGTCCGCACAAAAAAGTTAAGAAATATTCATGCTTTTATAATAGTAGAGATTATCATGCACTTCATACTCATCATGATGCTGCTTACCCTCCTCATTAATCCATGCATGTATATCCCAATTGTCATGCATTATATCCTGCTTATGAGCACTACTCTCATCGTGATAAACATTATGTTCAATCTATTGAAAATCATGATGAAACTAAAGTCACTAAAACATCACATGTTAACGCTGCTAAGTCTAAGAAGCCAAATATTTGGTTATCAAAGGCAGTATTAACCATGCAAGACTCAATAAATAAAGGGTACCTATAACAGTTGTTTGTTTTGCAGATTATGAGTATCACAAACAAAAATGGTACTTGGATAGTGGATGTTCGAGAAACACAGTGGTGGTGACATATCTAAGCTGACAAGAACTTTGCTAATACATATGCTCTTCAAAATCAAACTACCAACATCTGGGTATCAACTAGACATACCAACCAATGGTATATCAATAAAGTGGTATCAACAAGTGGTAGCTATCAAGTGGTATTAGCCGAGTCACATACAGCTGAGAGATCACTGACTGATCAACAGTCTGCTACTGAATCTCCATCAGTAGAGTTGAATTGGAGTTGTTGAAATGGGATTCATAAGCTGATCAAGGGGAACCTATCAAAAGACTACCTTTCACCAGCTTACTGGAATTCAACGGCTGAGTGTCATCAGACTACTTGAATACATATTCTTGAATTTAGGGGAAACGTGTAAGATGAACGATACTCCTGATTAAGAGATAAAGTTCTCAATAAGTCAGATGAAGGCACTTTATCAGAAGACTTTTTATCAATCAACCGACTGAAATTCAACAACCAAGTGACATTCAAAGAATAAACCTTATTCGATTACTCATCTAGAAATTTCTTGAAGTCAGGGGGAACAGTTATTCTTGCTGAAATAACAAACAACAAAGGAAGACTACAGATTGTTGGCTTATTTCAAATGGTAAATTTATTAGCTAAGTGTTCACCTACTTGATTTCAGCATACTAAGATTGTGATTGGTTGTGGAGGACAAAAAGGGGAAGACTACAGATTGTTGGCTTATTTCAAATGGTAAATTTATTAGCTAAGTGTTCACCTACTTGATTTCAGCATACTAAGATTGTGATTGGTTGTGGAGGACAAAAAGGGGGAAGGAAAGAGATGTAACTAAGAACCCTCTGAACCAAAGGAAGGAGAGACAAATCACAAAAAAGGGGAAATGGATGCAACTAAGAATCACTTTCAATTCTCTAACATAAAGGGAAAAGGAATGCAGAAGCAAATGAAAGTTGCATTTGACCAAATGATTTTATCTTAAAGTATGAAGACTTAACCGAAGACTTGGAAGACGTTCTTAGTTGAAAGTTTTGTCATCGTCAAAAAGGAGGAAATTGTTGAAAGAATTTATTAACTCAAAGAACAACTAAGTGATCTTATCAATTGAGTTAATTAAGTAAGAATTGAGCAGAAGGTTTTGAATATGACAAAAAGGATAAAAATGTGGGATTGGATCAATGAAGATCAGATTGGTTACTATCAACAGTATCAAGATGGAGATGTTCAGTCTTGAATCAGCCGAGTGATCATCAGAAGAGTACTCCCATCAGCTAAGTGAAGTCAGTCTGTTGGATAAAGATGAAGACAAAGACTTAAAAGTGAAGGGAGGTTTTGATGATTTCCAAAACATCATCACCAGCTAAGTAATGGAAGCTTAGTCAATCTTTTAGAAGATTTTTGACCAAGGAAGAAGCTGAAACAGAAGGGTCAAATCTTATGGTCTAGAAGACTACTGATCTGTTGCTGCATTTGGAATCAGACTGGTGAAATTTCAGCAGACTCAAATCAGATGAGTTCGATTTGATCAGCAGAGTGTTCATCAGACGAGTGGATTCGATCAGCAGAGTGGAAGTGATCAGTAAGCTATTACAACGGTAATAAATGCACTTGAAGTAATAAATGCTGAAGAGGAAGGGTATTAAAGACAAATGATTGAAGGAAACCTCGTATCAGCTTAGTGCATTAAATGCAACTGACAGAAAGTACAGCAGAGTGTATAGTGTTCAGTCGCAAGTAGCCATTTCTGAAAACAGGACCAGTACTCGAGGATTTGGACACCTGTCGATCTCTCAACGGGCAGATTTTCAAACCTCAAGTATAAATAGTTCAAATTCAAGAGTTAGAGAAGAATATGAAGAATAAGCAACACAACTGAGAGCAAAATTCGAAGCAAAATTCCTCTAAGTCTCAGAACACTCATCAGCCTAGTCATCTGTTGACGAAAGCAAAACAGAGATAAAAGAATATTCACATAAATCTGAGTAATTTTGTAAGAGAAGTGTTGTGAGAAGTAGATATCCATCTTATACTTCAGAGGATAGGTTCTCTTTGTGATTTCCTATTGTGAACTTGTGGCCTTTTCATTTGTTGATTGGCGCAAGCAGTGTATATTGTAAACTGTGTGTTTATAGTATAACCCAAGATCTAAGTGACTTGGAAGAGTGGACTAAAGGATGTACATCCATATAACCACTATAAAAATTGCCTGTGTTTAAGTTTGCATTTTTACTTGCATATTTTTCAAAAGCCTTCAAACACATAAGTTAACTGTTAAAGATTTTTAAAAAGGAGTTTGTTAAAACTGGGGATAAAATCTTTAAGTTAAAGAAACATACTTGTGAAAAACACTTGATAAATCCGCTGCCAAGTAAGTTATTTCAAACTCTGATTTTCTCAAAATCAGCTAAGTAAAATCAGAAGAGTTGTCAACTCTGCTGTTCAAAGCATTGTGCAAGATCAGCTTAGTCTCCTCACAGAAAAAGTTAGAGAATTTTAAAGTTAAAATTTGAAGAGATCTATTTACCCCCCCTCTAGATCTCATCTGACCACTTGGAACCAACACAGTCAGTAAGCTCTCCAAGGGTAACAAGCTTAGTGCATTAAATGAGACTGACACGGTGATCAGATTTGTACAGCAGAGTGTAGAGTGAACAGTCTGCAAAAGCTGCCGTCGAGAAAAAGACCGCTGGTCAGGATTAAAATGTAATTTCGCCTATCTTCAACGGGAAGAATTTTAAATTCAAGAGTCAAAATAAATCGAGTACTGAAGATTAAAGAGAGGCTTGCAAAATTCAAGATCAAATCATAAGAGCAAGTTTCATCAGTTGAGTTGTCAGATCACTATGCAGAGTCATGTGTTGACGAAGCAAAGTGTTGAAGAAAAAGATCAAACAACCTCTATATCTGAGTGATATTCAACTGAGTGTTGTAAGAAGTGTATATTCGATCTATGTGAGAAGATATACCTTCAGAGCTGGAGCATCTGAGTGATTTTCCGTGAGTGAACTGAGTGTCCTATTGAAATTATCATAATGTTTTTGTGTAGTGTCTTCGTTTTTTGTTAACACAATTTCTGAGAAAGCTCATGGTTTTGAAATGATTCATATCATGGAGAGATCTCTGAATTGTGCATCATGAACATCCTAGAAATTGAGGATGTTATTGAGTGACACTTCAATCTCTACAAATCAAAGTCGATGTCTTGTTCCTAACACGACAAACACAAGACTCAAAGATAAAAATTCAATAATTTAAAGTTTGAAACTAAAAGAGAATCGTAATTTCTATATGTTATTTTATCTGCATTTGAGAAAATTGACTTCGGAAGTTTTAAGGAGTGTTCTATAATTTCAGAAGTTATAAAAATGGGTATACGAGTAGAATAAGAGTAGATTAAAGTTAAAAAAATTCATACCTGGTGTGTCAGATGATAATGACCTTCAAATTATCTCTTGCTTCCAAGTTCAGTTGTTCATTATCCCAGTCGAGCCAAACTTCAACTTGAATTCCATCATTACCTTGAACTTGTTGCTCATCTAATATATCCATTGTCGAACTCACAACTGAATTGCTGCAATATAATATTACAATAGATCGAAGAGTTGGTATTTCTCCTATACCCATTGGGACCTTCTCCAAACTTTTCATCCTATACAGCAAAAGTTGCTCAAGCTTTGGGAAATGGATGCTATCTGCGTCCCAAAACTTTAGCTCATCACAATCATAAAGTTCCAAGTATTTCAGGAAAATGAATTGCCCCTCAATTAGGTTCCACTCTTGTCCTATAAAGGCATCGGAGTATAATTTGAGTACTTCAAGATTGGGCAAACACCCTATTATCTTCATATGTTCCCAAGGTATGTGACTTCCATCTAAACTCAACTTCTTGAGTGAAAGTGGAAAAATTACGTTTTCCAGCAATGGACACTCCACTCGAAGTTTAATATTAAGTGATTCGAGTTTATGTAAATGTTGAAGATTGCTTAGACAATAGTCTTTGCTTCCATCCAAAGCCCCAAAAATATCAATATAATAAATTTTTAATCTCTTAATATTGGGGATTCTTTTGACGACCCCTTCACTATAGGTTAGATTACTTATTCCTTTCAGAGTCTGTAGGTGTTTCATATTGGAGTCTTCTTGCCCATCTATTACGGCAATTGGATGAGGTTCAGGCAAATTAACTATATACATGTAGAGATGTCTAAGTTGTTTCATCTCCCAAATTTCAGGTGGTGCAGTAATTTCACTTGCACCTCGAATAATTAAGGTCTGTAGGTTCCAGAGTTTTATTGTAGATGGATACAAAGAAAGTGTGCTAGAAGCTTTCGAACTAAAAATGTAAAGGCACCTTAAGTTGACTAGATTGAAAGCAATTTCGAATAAATCAATTTGATGACCATTCAATACCCTTATCAATCTACAACCAAGCAAGGATGAATCCAATGTAGTACTAAATGTGATTGAGCGGGGGAGAGACACTGATATTGCGCCTTGGTTATGGAAATTGGCGGAATCTTTTTGCTCTTTTTTGCTTCCGTCAATAACAATGCGACGTTGATTGTGTAAGGCTTGAGAACTGTCGAAATATCTTCCGCCTATGACACAAAGAAACTTTTCGTTTTGAGCTTCCCTTAAACATAGGTCTCTCAAAAGATCGTGAATTTTGCAGTATTTCATTTTCCCTCTAGACCCTCGCTTGTGGACCATAATGAGATTTCTATCAATAAGATCAATCAAGTACTCCTCTGCAACCTCTTCAAGGCTTTTGGCTTTGTTTGGTTTTAAAAATCCCTCAGCAACCCATAGTTTGATGAGTTTGGATACACGGATCTGACTGTCTTCTGGAAAAACTCCCATGTAGAGGAAACATGGTTTTAGATGAACATGCAAGTTTTTATAACTCAGTGATAATATTTTCGAGCAATGTCCATCATCCACTAGACTGGCAATAGAGTTTACTTCTTTTGCGACATGATCCCAGTATTCTCGTGCCATGTTGGACTTTGCAAGGAGTCCCGCGATCACAACTATTGACAAAGGGAGTCCTTTACAGTTTTTCGCAATCTTCTTCCCAATTTCCTCGAGTTGAAGATAACATTCTTGTTGGCCAAACACCGTTTGGCGAAGTAGATTCCAACTCTGGTCTTCGTCTAGAAAATTCATCTCAATACCACGAGATCCCAAATGACTAGCCATGTTTGATAGTCTAGTTGTTATCATTATTCCACTTCCGTTTCCGTTATCTGGAAATAAAATTTTTACCTTGTCCCAGACATCGATACTCCACATATCATCCATTACAATCAAATATTTCCTCCCAAATAAATGTTTATGTAATTTTTCTCCTAATTGGCTCTCATTCATCTCTTGTATTGTTACTTTATCGAGAACTCCAAATTCACATAAAAGGTTTGAAAAAATTCCTTTTATTTCATATTCTTGGGATATTGTAACCCAAGCACGCATGTCAAAATGTTGCACAATATAAGGATTTTCATAAACATTTCTAGTAAGTGTGGTCTTACCAATACCTCCCATTCCGTAAATTGGGATGACGAGGCGACTGGATTGTTGTCCGGTGAGTCTATCCATGATCTCAATCAAAACATCATCAAATCCAACCATTATTTCTTTGCCAGCAGGTAAAGAGATTGAAGAACTAGAAGGGATTGAATCTCTATGTAGTTGAACTTTAACCTCCCCTTTCTCTTTAATCTTCATCGCCTCTTTTCTCAGAAAATCCATAACTTCTATCACATCTTGCAGCTGTTGACAAAAGTGATTGGACCTCGTTTCGTCAGAAATTGTGGATTGATTTTCATGAATATAATCCACAACTTTGGATTCTATTAGATCTTCTGCTCCATGAGATGCATCTGCAATTTGACTCTCCAAACTTTCAACTTCTTTGTTGTCTCCATGAGAATATCTTTCTAGAAAGTCTACTAGAAAAGCAATCCTTTCTTGAAGAGATTGAATTTGTTCTTGGTTAAGTGAAAATGAATTGCGACCATGATGCATGATCTGATCGATTATGTGCATCAAAGAAACAAGAGACGCATATGCAGCTGCCATTTAGGTTACCAAAATTTAGACGAAGAGATGGTGGTGGTGTTGAGTTTGAAAGTAAATGAGACTTACAGATAGGACAAATGAAATCTGGAAGAAAAAAAAGTTTAGATATTTTTTGATAGATTTTTATAGATTTCTTACCAATGAGATCGCACAAGTTTTTCTCTGCATGATGTATCAAAGGGGACACCAGTTTGACTGTATATTAGTCCCCCGCTTCACATTTTAGTATAATGTTTTCAATATTTTCTTAGATATTCGTGTTAAAGAATGACAACATAAGACCATAAGTCAAAATATTGATACATTTATATCGACTAGAAAAGTGCACGTACGTTGTACGTGTCTAGTTTTAATTTCGTGGGTGTTTTTCGTAGATTAGAGTAAAATTAACTTCTTCTCTTTTATGCCATAAAATACTATATGTATTCAATTTAATTTTTATGAAATTTATTTTTATTAATTATTATTGTTTTACCAAAAAACAATTATGGCTTTAAATAGTTGTAATAAAAATGATGACTGATATATTCGGGATATCTTATATAATTTGTTCTATAATAGTAATTTTCATGTTAAGTTTATCTGTTATTCACCGATGATACATGTTTCATCCGTTTCTTCACAAATTTCATCCGAACTTTCATAGATTTCACGAGCATTTTTTCTTACTGGTTTCACCAGTGTTCATTTAACCCGAAATTTCATGAATTCATATGTTTCCACTATTTATATATTTTTATAGGTTAATATACATTTTTTAGCTATTTTTTCACTTTTTTTACTTTTTTTTTTTATCAGTTATAACATTTTTCATTGTTTTTATCGATTAAAATTTAAACCATTTTCCACTAATTTCACCTTGTTTCTGTCGGTTAGATTTTAACCCGTTTTCACCTATTTCACTGATTTCACATGTTATTCACCTGAATTTGTCATTGATTAAACATGTTTTCACCAATTTTTCACCCAAACTTTCATCAATTTCACGAACATTTTTTTTACTGGTTTCACCAGTTTTTTCACCAATTTCACCGAAGTTTCATAGATTCATGTGTTTCCACTATTTTTTTTACCGGTTAGTATATATTTTTTAGTGATTTTTCCATTTTTTTTTATCGGTTATAACCATTTCATTGTTTTTCCATTTTTCTTTGATTTTTTTTCCAATTTAAACCATTTTCCACCGATTTCATCTTGTTTTTGTCGATTAAATTTTAACCCATTTTCACCTATTACACTGATTTCACATGTTATTCACCTGAATTTTTCATTGATTAAACATGTTTCCACCGTCTTTAAGCTTTTTTGACTGATTTTACCCATTTTCAATAATTTTATCTCTTTTCCATTTTCATCCATTTCTTTACAAATTTCTCCCGTATATCATCGATTCATATGTTTTCTCACTGCTTAATTTTTTTTTCGCGATTTACCCCCTTTTTTATCGGCATTTTTCATTGTTTTCCTATTTTTTGTCGATTTCTTTTGTTTTTTTCGGGCTTAAACCATTTTTCTACTGATTTCACCTCGCTTCAGTTAGTTAAACTTTTTTTAACTGATTTTACTCGTTTTTACCCGTTTTCACCTATTTTACATGTTTTTCTCTAATTTCACATGTTATTCACTTGAATTTTTCATTGATTAAATATGTTTTTACCGACTTTACATTTTTCTGACTGATTTTTATCCTTTTTTCACCGACTTTACACCTTTTTACTGGATCACATGTTTCATCATTTTTCTTATAAATTCCATTCGAATTAATTTTCATCGATTTCATATATTTTCAAAAACTTTACCACATTTTAATTGATTTTACCCGTTTTCATCAATTTTTCACAAATTTTACCCGAATTTTTGTTGATTTCAAATGTTTTTATGATTTCACATACACTTTTTTTACCGATTTCACCCGTTTTTAACCAACTTCACCAGTGCTCACCAATTCACTCGGACTTTCATCGATTTCACATGTTTTCATTAATTTAATATTTTATTAATTGATTTCCTCAGTTTTCATCGATTTCATCAGTTTTTTTACCAGTTTCACTAATTTTTCACGAAATTAGTTCCATGAAATTATGAGGTTATGCATGTCTTGATTCTTTACATTTTGCTACTCTAACCAAATAAACAATAAGTACTTAGATAAGTTATAAGTATTTTTGGTTCATTTATAGGTAAAATACGATTCTATTTTAACTTTTCATTTTTTGATTTTTCTTCTTCTTCTGTATAGCAGAATGATATTTAAGAGAATTTGATTTTAATATTTTTATTTTAGAGGATTGTATATGACTTATATTGTACTAAATATTTCAATGATACAAATAACATATTTTTACTAAAAACATATTGTTGCTAAATTAAAATAATTTTACATGTATATTTTAGGAACTATTTGAAATAACAATGTTTTTTTCTAATGGTTTTTTTTATGTGTTATGTGAGAAGAAAATTGATATTATAAAATTTGATGTAAAAGATAATTTCTAAATTTTAGGAAATTATGCAGGAGATAAATATAATAAGATTTCATGTCTAATTGTACCTTTACCATAATTGATCTAAAAATATTCCATATCTAATTATTCTTTTTAAACTATTTTTACATATTTATCATTGAATTAAATATCACTTTACAACTCAAATAAGGGTATATTAGTCTTCACAAAAAAAAGAAAAAAACTTAAATGATTCACACTTTTATAATAAGTATAGATTAGAAAAGTGCAAGTATGCTCTACGTGTCTAGTTAATTTATGAATAATTTTTGTAAGTTAGAATAAAATTAATTTTAATATGTCATAAAATAGTGCAATAAGAGTATTTCAATGTGAAGAAAAAGTATTGCAATAAGTTTACTGTTTGTGCTTTGATTGAATAGGGTGATTAACAAGTTGTTGCTTCTTGTCCTAATAGATTAGCTGAAACATTTGGAAAGATTAAATATATTATTTTTATGTCTACTTTCTAAGCAACTTGGAATGCTTTAATTAAAATATTACTGATGACAACAACTGGGTGGATATTTTTTTATTGACTATTTGCGTGTCATTATAGATTTTCTTAGAGCTTCGGGTCCACCCCGTGGAACATGTTGAAGAGAAAGACAGTGTGAAATAATTTGAAGGTATTGAGGGTTAAAAAAGTTGAGTTCATTTACGTGTATGCACTTTGCAGCCAAGGTGGGAATTAGAAGGCTGAAATGAAATGGTGCTGTATTTATTCAAGTAGTATCGGAGAGGTAAAATGCAGGATTGAAGTGTCGAGGGGGCCAAAATGTATTGTAATTTTTCTTTTGGTTATATGTTATACTAAAATGGCCAATGAGGTCATAGCTCGTTGGTAAAATTGAGGCTCTAAAATGGTTCAACTCTCACTAATGTGATTTTTTACTTCTAATTTAATTAATACCAGTGATTGATTTTTTTTCTTCTGTAATTTAATTATATTTCAATAGATTGTGATATTGAAGTACTGATATTAATGTTATGATCGTTTCTCTAAAAAGAAACTCGCTCGAAAAGGCTGCTATACCATACCTTTTGTCTTAACTCTACTCTAGTAAAAATATACTAAAATGATAGAAAAGAAAAAGTTAAGGTTTATTGGTCCTTAAATGTGACAAAAGAAAAAAAAAATGTGACAAAAGATATTAGAGATATAAAGCACAAAGTAAAAATTTAAAATTTGACATAAACAACATAGAGATATGAATTAAGATGCAAAACAATTTCCTACAAATTAGGAGATAATTCAACCATTTCATAGAGAAGAAAAGAATTGCGTGAGAACCCTTTTTCTTTCTTCAGTAACATTGTGTTAAGATATTTAGTTGGGCATAATTATTTATTTGCATACTTGCTATTATTCAGTGAACAATTACTACAGTAGATATAACAATTACTATAACTACCAACAGGTGATTGGTCTAGTGGAAGGAACTAGTCACTACAAAGTAGCGGACTCAGGTTCGAATCCCTGTTGGGAGAGGTTCCCACTTTATGTGTCTGACGCGCCTCGAAAGGGATTAAACCCTTGGGAAACCAAAAAAAAAAAAAACAATTACTATAACTATTAATTTCTGGCCCCCCAATTGACAATGTAAATCCGCCCTTGGTGAAGAATATCTAATAGTATAGAAAATGTATATGAAATTAACCTATTAATATTCCACCATAAGTATCAGTCGTGACCCAAGGTAGTTAGGCCAAGTGGTAGTGACATGCGACCCCCAGATGCGAAAACACCACAATGGAGAGGACCTATATAACCTTTGTATTTTTCGGTCCAAGCCCGTAAAATCACAGTTTAGTAGATAAAAATTAAAATATATATATATATATATATTTACATTATATTGAAGTATTTAATCTTATGGCAAAAAGGTAAAATAAAAGCATCCTAGAAGTTTAATTAGACAAGAAGTCTCTCCTACATCAACCTTATTATAATTATTTTTTAAGGTTTTACAACTCATTAAAATATTAATAGTAAAAAAAATTATATTTCTTCGAAATTACTTTGGAAAGTTCTTAAAAATTTATCACTTATTTAAGATCCTTAGAAGAAAAAAAAATACCACATTTGTGATGTATGAATAAAAAAATTACCATTTACTTTAACTAAAAAAAACATATAATTGGCTTAATCCAAAAAGAGTAAATACCTAAACATGGTTAAAATCGGTAAAAATGGGTAAAATTCGATTAAAAAATATATGATAAAAAATGGTAAATCAATGCGAAAATGGGAAAAAGGGTTAGAAAAAAAGCGAGATAAAGCAGAAAAATGGTACAATTGATAAATAACAAGGTAAACCGACAAAAAATTGGCAAAACCGATAAAAAAATGAATGACATCGGCTAAACACTGGATAACAAAAAAAAGAAAGATCAAATTGATATAAGAACAAGAACAAAAAAATGAGTAAATTGGCAAAAAAGGGAAATATGTGAGAAAATAGGTTAAATCAACAAAAAAAAAGCAAACTAAAATTGGGTTAAACCAGAGTGAATAAGTGAATTAATTAATAAATATGATAAAATCAACTAAAATTGGGTTAAACTAGAGAGAATGGATGGATTGATTAAGAAATGTGATGAACCACAAAAAAGGAGTGAAATCAGTGAAAGAACATGCTAAATAAAATAACAAAAAAGAAATAATAAACTCAGTGTAAAAACAAGTAAAATCAATATTTCTTTGAAATATTCTTAAGAAATTATCACTTATCATAGAACCTCAAAAAAATTAAAGAACCTAAAAACAAAAGGCCACCTTCAGGTTAGTTAAAAAAAAAAGTATTATTTAGTAACTGTAAAATTTATAATTGGCTTAAATTAAAATAAGTCAAAAACATAGAATGGTTAAAATTGGTGAAAATGGGTAAAAATCTATTAAAAATTATATGATAAAAAATAATAAAATCAATGGGAATATAGGTTAGATAGAAGAAAAACGAGCTAAATAAAAATATGGTGACATGCAGAAAACGGGTAACTAATAAAAAATAAATTATATTGGCTAAACATGAGATAACAGAAAAAAAAAAAAAAAAGGAGGGGGGATCAAATCAATAAAACAACAAGAACAAAAATGAGTTAAATTGGCAAAAATGAAATATGTGAGAAAATAGGTTAAATAAACTAAAGAATAGGTAAAATCGACTAAAATTAGGTTAAACCAAAGAGAATAGGTGAATTGAAAAATGAATGATATTTGTTAAACATTAGATAACAAAAAAAAAAAAAAAAGAGGGGGATCAAATCGATAAAAGAACAAGAACAAAAATTAGTTAAATTGGCAAAAAATAAAAGTGAAATATGTGAGAAAATAGGTTAAATTAACAAAAGAATAGGTAAAATTGACTAAAATTAGGTTAAACCGGAGAGAATGGGTGAATTGATTAACAAATGGGATAAAGACAAAAACGGGTGAAATCGATCAAAGACGGGTTAAAATAAGAAAAAAGTGCAATCGATTCTTCTTTGTACAATTCTTAAGAAATTATCAATTATCAAATAACCTAAAAACCATGAAGAATCTCGAAAAATGTCACATTTGTGTTGTATGAATAAAATAAAGTACTATTTAGTTAACTGAAAAACTTATAATTGGCTTAAGTCAAACATATAAATGGTTAAAACTGATGAAAATGGGTAAAATTTGATTAAAAAATAGATGATAAAAATGGAAGAAAAAAAAAGTGGGAAAATGGGTTAGATCGATGAAAAACAATTTAAAGCAACAAAAAAAAATGGTAAAATCGATAAAACAACGGGATAGACCGGCACAACACGGGTAACCCGGTAAAGAAACCAAGTTAAATTGACAAAAAATATGAAATAGTCGTTCAAATAGGTTAAATCATCAAAAAAATAAGCGAAATCGACTAAAATTGGGATAAACCGGAGAGAATGAGTGAATTAATTAACAAATTGGATAAACCACAAAAAATTGAGGATATCGATGAAAGAATGGGTTAAATAACATAAAAAGAAATGACAAACTCAATGTAAAAGCAGATGAAATCGATGAACGAACATGTTAAAATAACAAAAAATGGTGAATTTAATGTAGAAGCGGGTTAAATCAATAAAATATGTTTACTCGACAAAACTGAGGAAAATTACTAAAAAGAGCTAAATTGGTAAAAAAAATTGGATTAGGCAAGTAATTAAAAACGGTGAAATTAGCAAAAAAGAAAGGTATAACCGACAAGGCTGATGAAATCGATTAAAAAAATGGGTTTAACATGTGAAAACTTGTTTAGATGGAAAAAATTGTTTAGATGAGAATATCAAGGTCAAGGAAGAAAAAAGTTAGTGTAGTCCATTCGTTCAAATGTTAGTTTTAGAATTACAGTTATGTAGACATGTAGTTTTAGGTTAGAAAAACTTAGTAATTATAGTTTTTTTTTTTATTTTCAAGTTTTGGTTTTAGGTATTCATGATAACAACTTTAAATTATTGGTAACAACATAGTAATAATTAAGTTGATTTAGTCAAAAAAATTATGTGGTGTGCCATTAAGACCATATTATGATAAAAAAATATTATATGATTCAACTAACTTAGGAAATTAGTTAATCACATACAACGCACGTGTACTTTTCTAGTATATATATATATATAAGTATGAGTCTTCTTCTAATTTAATATTAACTTTGTTGGGTCTTTCTAAAATAAGATTTTATGGAACATAGGTGTACATGAGATGCCCCATATCAACCACTAAAAAAAATCAACAACAAATCTGAACCACAAGTTTTGGTCAAAATGTCTAATGATGACGTGGCATCGTACATTTAGAAAAAATAAACATATGTTAAATGACATACTAACCCTTTAATTAATATGTTTAAAAATTTCTCCCTTATCTCTAATTAATTTCATTTCTTTCCCCAAAAAAAAAATCTCAAGTAATCAAAATTTTATATGAAAAAATTGCTCAAGTAATCAAACTTTTATACGAATTGACAATTAAGACCATCAATATAAGATCATTTGAAATATTTTTAGGGAAAATGCACTTTGCACCCCCTCTCAAAGTTACATATTTTGAACTACCACCCAAAAGTATAAATTAAATACGCACGTATAAAATCAGTTGCACTTTTTTCCTCAAATGATTTTAAGTCAATTCCGTTCACCAAAAACATAGATATGCGTCTCACTTGTGTATTTTAAGGTTAAATTAGTTCCAACATCAATTTTTCGCCCAAATATTTCACTGACGTGCATTTTTCCTCTCTCTTTACAAATAATTTTTTTTCTACTTAACTTTAGATTTTTGGTTCACAAGACATGAGTCAAGTATTTGGACAAGTAAGAAGTGATGTGACTAATTTACCCTTTGAAAATTCATGTGAGGGGCACATGTACATTTTCCGTCAAACAAAAATTGCATAAAATCATTTGAGGGGCTAAAGTGCAACTAATTTTATTTTTCAGGGGGTAAAGTGTTTATTTTGTACATATGGGTGGTAAAGTGCCAAAACATGTAACTGTGGGGGATAAGATTTTTGTCAACTTTTTTATATGGGATTCATAAATCATATGGAGAATTTTGTCAATGTTTAAAAAAAAAAATGGGGAGGGGGGTGTATTCCCAATTTTTAAAGTTACCAGGGGTTATTGGTAACCTTTTAGGTAATAGAGATGTTTTTGCATTGTTTGGTGGGGTAAAATTGTCACTTCGACTTGAGAGGGGTTTTCTTTGTTAATATAAAAAGTACAAGGTTTTGTTGCTAATAAAAATAACATAGGTTTTTTTTTTTATAGTTAGACAAAACACAAGGGGTGTTTTTGAATTCACTCATTAAAAAGGATAAAATTATCTTTAAGAAAATAAATTATTTAAAGATAAATTGTAAGTGGACATGTGTCACCAAAATAAATGATATCTCATGTACTCCCCATCCCTCAAAATCTCATTTTAGACAAACCCAACTTTGTTAGTAAAATATTTATATTTGTCAATGTAATAATGCAATTATAGTGACACTAAAAAAAATTATAGATCCGTGACTATATTAATTTATATTAGCCCATAAGAAATACTAAAAGAACAGACAAAAAGGAACGTTCAAGACAATAGGCCGATACACTGTTAACCATGACTTCAGAAAATTTAAGCTGATTAGGTGGGCAAAATTTCATTGGCCATTTAAAGTGGTACCTTAACAATATACGTCATTTATTGTGTCTATGTCATCAACTTCAGCCCTCCTTGCCCGTAAATGTCACTTGCCGCGCAGATAACCTTAAAATTGGGGATTCCACGTCTGAAAAAACAAAAAACAAAAAAAAGCCAACAAGTCTCCCGCCCACTCACGCCCTAATTTCCCTCTAGTTCTTTCTCACTTTTCCAAAAGAAAAAGCTTCAATTCTTCTTCTTCTTCTTCCTCACTCACATACACTGTCAATCTTAACTCCAAACCATCCAACTTCAACCCAAAAACTAAGGATGGTAATGAGCCGTATGCAAATCTATAATTATTTTCCGCCACCCGTATATCGTAAGTTTTGATTCTAAATTCTTTGAAACCTTTTGTACAATATTATTCTAAACATAATACCCATTATAATTTAATGCCCATTATGATATATAATAGTTTTTAATTGTGATTTTAAGATGAGTGTAGTATTGTTTTGGGTTGTTTAATCAAAAGTGTTTCTGTTTTCTATTGTTTATTTTTAACTGCGTAAGAAACCTCCATATTTTAATTCCTAGTTTTGCGGTTTAGTGCTTTCTATTTGTTTAATGTCACTTGTTTTGTTTTGTCATTGTATAACACCCGTTATGATATAGATTATTGTCAAATAGTATTTTTAATTATTATTTTCAGATCCTGGTAGTGTTGTTCTTACACTCACTATTTACTATGGGGGTGAATTTGAATACAGTAACGGTGCATCATATGTTGGAGGCTCGGCATTTAAATTTGATTATGTGGATATTCCTTTTATGGAAGTTCATCAAATTAAATGTTTGTGTGAGAAAGTAGGTTTGTTTGGTGTTAAAGATTGCTATCTGAAGTTAGATAATGAGTTCAAGAAGGTTATTATTGATAGGGATCTTAAACAATTGTTTACAATTAAGCTACATGAAGGGAGAGAGATGGATGTCTTGGGGTAGATGGGTGTCATTTGAAGGTCCTAATTAATGAGGGCGTTTTGTTAACAGCCGTGGCAATTTATCCAGTTGCATGGGCTGTGGTTGGTGGGGAAAATAGGGATACATGGGAGTGGTTTTTGACCATTTTGAGGGTTGATTTGAACATTGAAAGGAACGAGGACTGGACTTTTATGTCCGACAAGCAAAAAGGACTTGTCAAAGCATTTGAAATTGTATTTCCTGGGGCTGGTTTTGTGTTAGACACCTCCATGGTAATTTCTAAAAAGCTGGGTTCACTGATCAAGCATTTAAAGTTGTCTTATGGAAGGCAGCCAGAGCTTCTACCATCAATGAATTCACTTTCAAAATGAAAGAAATGAGTAAACTTGATATAGTAGTTGTTCAGTGGTTCAATGATAAACCCCCAGCAAACTGGAGTAAGTCACAGTTTAAATGCCACCCAAAATTTGACACACTCTTGAATAATGGGTGCGAGACATTCAACTGTTGCATTTTAGATGCAAGAGAAAAGTTAATTCTTGCTATGTTGGAGTGGAATCGGATTATGGAATATGTGATGAAAAGGTTGCAACAAAACAGAGATAGGGCAAGAGAAAGATGGAATGGACTTTCGTGTCCAAAGATAAAAAAAATAATTGAAAAAAAAGGTATAAGCTTGGGGATTGTATACCAATCAAGTCTGATGATCTGCACTATCAGATTGAATGTTGGGATGGGTCACGATACATTGTTGATCTGGAAAAGATGACATGTGGATGTAGAAAGTGGGATTTAAGTGGTATCCCTTGCTTGCATGCAGTCAGTGCAATTTGCAGTCAAGGGTTCGATGTTGAAATGTATGTGCATATATCCATGTTACCGCCTTGAGACATACAAGAGAGTTTATGAGCCAGCTATTATGCCTATAAATGGAAGATTAGAGTTTTGTGCCACCTTTGCCACCAAATGATGGAAGAACTGTTGGCAGACCAACTCAAGCTAGGAGAGTTGAACCTAATGAAGTTGTCCCTAAGAAGAAGAAAAGAAGCAGAGGAAAACCATCATTTCTATCTAAAACAAATCCAGAGAGGTTGAAAAGACAACAAACTACATACAAGTGCAAATGCTGTGGTCAAGAAGGGCATAGTAGCAGGGGATGTGAGTTGAAAAAAGAAGCTAACCGGGCAAGGGCTAAACAAAAAGCTGCTGCAGAAGCTGAGAGACAAGTTGTGGCAAAAGTTGAGAGGCAAGTCACAGAATAAGCTATTGCACAAGCTAGCCAAACTGATATGTTCAGTCAAGTGACTGTTGACAATGCCCCGACCACAAATGTATATCCCACTGCAAAAGGAAAACTAAAGGTAAAATATATTTACCATTGATTTTTCGTTTTATGCCCCTACACATTGATCTGCTTATCTGTTGGAGCTTACTAGTTTAATTTATTCATAGGTCGCAAAGAAGAAGAATCCACAGGTTACAAAGAAGAACAAGAATAATACGTACAATTTAATTGATCCATCTATCTCTATAATTTTGTCTAATTTATTTTTCGATTGCTTTCAGGGAAGGAGCCAGAAAAACAATGGTAAAGCTCCATTTAGATCACCTGCTATTGTTTTTCCAAAGAGTGTTACATCGTCTGCATCACATACACCACTTGTTCACAGTAAAAATTCAGGTAGTGTACCAAATTCTAAACCAAGTCCATCTCCACTACCATGTGATACACCAACTACTCAAATGCCATCTCAAGTGTCCATCCCAAGTTATTTACAACCTTCAGTGTTGAGGGATGGCCCATCCATGTTTCAGCAGCTTCAACAGGTTCACATGGCTTACAACATCAACCATACAATCAGTTTAAGCGGCATCCACTTTCCTCGTGCCAATCTCAAAAATTACTTGGCTCAATGCAGTTACGAAAAGGGCAAGTCTGTGGATAAAGAAAAGAAAAAGACAGGGTGAACATTCCATTTGGATATTGTGATGATATGAACATTTGCAACTTCCTTTTTTTGTGTATTGCCACTGTGATGGCATTAATTAGTATTATTTCAGTTATTGAATGGTATTTTGTATCTTGCCACTGTGATGACATTGATTAGTACTCTTGCAGTTATTATTGGCATTATGGCCATTTTGGTGAATTTGAATTGACAGCGTTTTGCTTTGTTCAGCTCTATTTCTTTTTATTTTTTTTGGGTACAAAAATTAGCTCTATTTTTTTATGTGTGCCTTTGATTTGTTTTTGTACATTGTGATGACTTGCAAATTAGATTTGAATTGCACATTGAAATTTGTATTGCTAAATACATATATTAGTTTAAAATACCATTACATGGTGAAATTTGAATTGGACGTGTAGTAATATTTAAAAAGAATTTGCAAGTTTTGGAGTCAAAATATGAAAACCTCAAATTTTAAGTCTCAAGGTTTCGACAATTGATATTATTGGAGAAAATTGAATTTTGCAATAAAAAAGGACATAAACTGATAATTCTTGGCAAAAAAATTAATTTTCAAGTCAAATGCGTCATCAATTGATGATTTTCAACAAAAAAATAAAATTTTCAGTTAAATGCGTCATAAATTGATGATTTCCGGCGATAATTAAATTTTTCCGACAAGAAGGACTGAAATTGATGAAGGAGAGACAATAAATAACGTATATTATCAGGGTGTCACAATAAAAGGCCAATATTGAAACGCAACCACTTTAGAGGATAAAAAATTAAATTTTGCCGATTAGGTGGCACTAATGTTTATGATTAGGTGGCACTAATGTTTATGAGATAGCCACCTTCTTATTTTTCTAATTTAGCTTTGTGTGGATGTATTCTGGCCAACTTCGTTTAGTTTCGGTCAATGTTTCAAAATCCAATCAAACATAGTTTACTTGATATTTTTAATTTGAAATTACATATTATTTTAATAATAGTTTAAACAATTATCCTAAAAAGGATGAAAATGTTAGTTTTTTTAACTAAATAGTGTGATTCAAAATTAATTAAATTATAATAATTTGATTAAAAGTATATAAAATTTATTATTTTAGTATATACTTCTTTAAATAGGTGTAATAATGTTTAGATTAAAAAAAATCCCAGATTTTATATCAAAATATTATTTAATTTATTAATATTGTAGATAAATTAAAATTAGTTTAATAGATATGTAAATATAATAAGTTGAATCTCCAAATTGGTCTGCACGTGTTCTTATTTGAGCCAATTTTAGAAATTGGGCAACAATGTGGACTAAAATTGCTAGCAAATTTGAAGATGTGAGATTATTTTGTCCGACCGGAATGTTATGGGGTAGAATTGTCAGCAAGCATAAGTTATAACATCAATTTCGCAATAATCCCATTTACCCTTTTCCTCCAAAAAAACTGACTTAACAGCCACGTCACCAACTTAACAGTGATTTTCAATTTATTTTTGAAGACGGTGTTAAATGTGAAACATTTGCTAAATTATGATACCAAATTTATTGATCTGTTTTTTCTTGGTACCAAGTGAGAATTCATATATAGTTTGATACCAAAAATGCAATTCTTTCAATTTTTTTTAAGTTGCAAATTAAAATAATGGGAGTATTCCCCCCAATGAACACAATGGGGTATATTGCAAATAACTAATCAAATTACTTATATAATTGATCTCAAATGAACACAATGGTGTATATGAACTGAACGCCAACGAGCTTTAAATCGAACTGGACAACACATTGTTTTCGATTATGGGGTTAAGTTTTTGTGTTGAGTTTGATGTTTTGGTTTGAATTTTGTTTAAATTTAAATAAATTGAATTCAAATGAACTTTAATCGATTCAAGTATGTTAGCGTGCAGGCTTTTGTTTTCCAAGTCTTGTGGTCATGGGTAGACAATTTTCGTGGAGTACCTTACCTTCAAATGATAGCTATTTAATTGGTTTCTTTATCCGTGTATTACTACCCAAAACGACAAATAATATGAAATATAGGGAGTAGAAGGTCTTGAATCTCTAGACATAAATGTACATTACCAAAATTCAAATTATAATACAATCTTTCACACATAAAATCAAAATCAATCTTAAATATCATTTGAATTATAATACAAACTTTCACACATAAAATCCAAATAAGATTTAAAATTCACGTTTTACTTATTCGTACCAATATTTAGAGAATCTTCAAAACTCACAATCAATACTTTAAAAAGAAAACCTATTGAAATTATCATAATGTTTTAGACTTTTAGTGTAGTGTCTTTGTTTATTCTAACACAATTTCTGAGAAAGCACATGGTTCTGAAATGATTCATATCATGAAGAGATCTCTTAATTGTGCATACTGAACAACCTGGAAATTGAGGTTGAGGATGTTATTGAGTGACACTTCAATCTCTACGAATGAGTCGAGGTCTTGTTCCTAACACGACAACGTGGAAGACACAAAAATATAAATTCAATAAACTAAAGTTCAAAACTAAAAGAAAATAATTTCTAAATGTTATTTCTATCTGCATTTGAGAAAACTGACTTTTGAAGTTTTAAGGAGTGTTTATAATTTCACAAGTTAAGGGGTATAAAAGAATTTCCCTTAATCATAAAATTTGATAGTTCAAACAATAATTTGACCAAAGCATTGTCAGTAAAAAGGATCATCCAGCAACAATATGCATTATAACCAAATAGACTATTGATTAAAGTAAAAAAATAAATAACCAACAAGGTTAACCTTTTTCTTTCTTACATTCTTGAATTATTAACGTCAAAAAAAAAAATTTAACCTTATTGTTTAATTAAACAATTTAATAAATATATAAAGTTAATACTATTATTTATATATAAATTAAAAATAATATAATTTGTTATTGTAAATCAAAATTACATTAAATAAGTTTGTAAAAAAGTAAGAACTACCAAAATAAATATTCTATGGAAAATACGTGTTGCCCAAAATATGACTTCGGCAATGGACTTAACTTTGCTTTTAAAATTTGAGGTAATGGCAGTTTACCCCCGTGATATTTAAAATGTTCAAACTATCTCATTGAAATTTGAAAAAGAGCATTTTACCCTCTGTAATTTTATAAAAGTTTCACACTGCCTCCTTGACATTTTTATATGTGGCAGTTTACTCCCATGTGTCATGATAAATGTGGTAATTTACCCCTGTGTTATGAAAAATATGGCAATTTATCCCCTTATGTTACAAAATATTTTTCATGCTCATTATATATCAATTTCGGCAAGTGAGTTACACTCTCTAGCTCAAGGGGGTAGATTAGTTCTTTAAAATTTTCACAGGGGGTAAATTGCTATTTTTCAAATCGCATGAGATAAATTTAACATTATGAATATCACGAGGATAAATTGCCATTAACCCTTTAAAATTTATTCTTAGTAATTATCTTGCATATTAAAAGTAGAATAAGAGTACATTAAAGTTAAATTTATACCTGCGGTTATTGACCTTCAAATTATCTCTTGGTTCCAAGTTCGGTTGTTCATTATCCCAGTCGAGCCATACTTCAACTTGAATTCCATCATTACCATGAATTTCTTGCTCATCTAATATATCCACTGTCGAACTCACAACCGAATCACTGCAATTGTCTATTACAATCGATCGAAGAGTTGCTATTTCTCCTATACCCAATGGGATCTTCTCCAAACTTGTCATGAAAAGTAGCAAAAGTTGCTCAAGGTTTGGGAAATGGATGCAATCTGCGTCCCAAAACTTTAGCTCATCACAAGAAAAAAGTTCCAAGTATTTCAGGGAAATGAATTGTCCCTCAATTAGGTTCCACTCTTGTCCTATAAAGGCATCGGAGTGTAATTTGAGTACTTCAAGATTGGGCAAACAACCTATTATCGTCATATACTCCCAAGGTATGTGACTTCCCTGTAATCTCAACCTCTTGAGTGAATGCGGAAAAATTAGGTGTTCCAGCAATGAACACCTACTAACTCGAAGGAGGCAAATATCAAATGATTCGAGTTTCTGTAAATATTGAAGATTGCCGAGACAATAGTCTTTTCCTCCATCCAAAGCCTCAAAGAAATCACGATAATAAATACGTAATCTCTTAATATTGGGGATTCTCTTCATGACCCCTTTACAAAAGGTTAGACTACGTATTCCTTTCAGAGTCTGTAGGTGTTTCATATTGGAGTCTTCTTGCCCATCTATTGCGGCAATTGGAGGAGGTTCAGACAGATTAACTGAATGCATATAGAAATGTCTAAGTTGTTTCATCTCCCAAATTTCAGGTGGTGCAGTAATTTCACTAGCTCCTAGAATAATTAAGGTCTGTAGGTTCCATAGATTTATTGTAGATGGATACAAAGAAAGTGTGCCACTAGCTTTCGATCTAAAAATGTAAAGGCACCTTAAGTTGACTAGATTGTAAGCAATTTCGAATAAATCAAGTTGAGAACCATTCAATACCCTTACCAATCTACAACCAAGCACGGATGAATCCAATGTAGTACTACTAAATGTGATTGAGCGGGGGAGAGGCACATAAATTGCGCCTTGGTTATTGAAATTGGCGGAATCTTTTTGCTCTTTTTTGCTTATGTCAATAACAATGCGACGTTGATTGTGTAAGGCTTGTGAACTATCAAATTCTCTTTCCCCTATGACACAAAGAAATTTTTCGTTTTGAGCTTCCCTTAAACTTAGGTCTCTCAAAAGATCGTGAATTTTGCAGTATTTCATTTTCCCTATAGACCCTCCCTTGTGGACCATAATGAGATTTCTATCAATAAGATCGACTAAGTACTCCTCTGCAACCTCTTCAAGGCTTTTGGCTTTGTTTGGTTTTAGAAATCCCTCAGCAACCCATAGTTTGATGAGTTGGGATACACGGATCTGACGGTCTTCTGGAAAAACTCCCATGTAGAGGAAACATGGTTTTAGATGAACAGGCAAGTTTTTATAACTCAGTGATAATATTTTCGAGCATTGTCCATCATCTGCTAGACTGACAATAGAGTTTACTTCTTTTGCGACATGATCCCAATATTCTCGTGTCATGTTGGACTTTGCAAGGAGTCCCGCTATCACCACTATTGACAAAGGGAGTCCTTTACAATTTTTTGCAATCTTTTTTCCAATTTCCTCGAGTTGAAGAGAACATTCTTGTTGGCCAAACACCTTTTGGCAAAGTAGATTCCAACTTTGGTCTTCGTCTAGAAAATTCATCTGAAGACCACTAGATCCCAAATGACTAGCCATGTTTGATAGTCTAGTTGTTATCATTATTCCACTTCCGTTTCCGTTATCTGGAAAGAAAAATCTTACATTGTCCCAGACATCGATACTCCATATATCATCCATTACGATCAAATATTTCCTCCCAAATAAATGTTTATGTAATTTTTCTCCTAATTGGCTCTCATTCATCTCTAGTATTGTTTCTTTATCGAGAACTCCAAATTCAAATAAAAGGTTTGAAAGAATTTCTTTTAATTCATATTCTTGGGATATTGTAACCCAAGCACGCATGTCAAAATGTTGCACAATATAACGATTTTCATAAACATTTCTAGTAAGTGTGGTCTTACCAATACCTCCCATTCCGTAAATTGGGATGACGAGGCGATTGGATTGTTGTCCGGTGAGTCTATCCATGATCTGAATCAAGACATCATCAAATCCAACCATTATGTCTTTGCCAGCAGGTAAAGAGATTGAAGAACTAGAAGGGATTGAATCTCTATGTAGTTGAACTTTAACCTCCCCTTTCTCTTTAATCTTCATCGCCTCTTTTTTCAGAAAATCCATAACTTCTATCACATCTTGCAGTTGTTGACAAAAAGGATTGGACCTCGTTTCATCAGACCTTGTGGATTGATTTTCATGAATATAATCCACAACTTTGGATTCTATTAGATCTTCTGCTCCATGAGATGCATCTGCGATTTTACTCTCCAAACCTTCAACTTCTTTGTTATCTCCATGGGAATAGCCTTCTAGAAAATCTACTAGAAATGTGGCTCTTTCTTGAAGAGACTGAATTTGTTCTTGGTTAAGTGAAAATGAATGACGACCATGATCCATGATCTGATCAATTATGTGCATCAAAGAAACAAGAGATGCATATGCAGCTGCCATTTTGAATATTCTGGAGAGTATTGCAATGTGAAGAAAAAGTATTGCAATAAGTTTACTGTTTGTGCTTTGATTGAATAGGATGATTAACATGTTGTTGCATCTTGTAATAATAGATTAATACTTTCTTAGCAACTTGGAATGCTTAATTAAAATATTACTGATGACAACTGGGTGTATATTTTTTTAATGACTATTTGCGTGTAGTTGTTAGAGCTTCGGGTCCACCCCGTGGAACATGTTTAGGAGAAAGACAGTGAAAATAATTTGTTACTTGCTGGTTTTGATGGTATCTTTTGTTTTATTATTAAGTGTAGAAAAATTAAGTTCATTTACGTGTTTGCAGCCAAGGTGGGAATTAAGTTTATTTTTATATTGTTGATTTGAGGGGAAGAAAGAAAAGATGTAGTTGCATGTCTCTAGCTAGTCTTCATTGATTGGTTTTGGTTCGATTTCACTTTAGTTTTTAAATAAATTGAATTCAAACGAACTTTAATCGAGTCAAATATATTAACGTGCAAGCTTTTGTTTTCCAAGTCTTGTGGTCATGGGTAGACTTGGTCAGAACAAGCTTCACGAGGCAGATGCCATTGGAAATCACATGATTGGATTATTTCGGGTTGAACCGTACGGGATTGTACCCTAGTTCTTACAAAAGTAAGTCGGTGGTAGAGACAGGTGGAGCAATCTTGACCGTTGGATCACTCCAAGGATTCCGTGGCCCTGTTTGCTGTGGATGAGATAAAGATTATTACATTACGATTATTGAATTGCCTACGGAAAAGATGAATGGTAATATAATTGTCATTGTGCAGCTCAGATGTTGGAATCATATTTTCTGAATGTAATATTGTGTACAAGATGTCGGGGGCATTAATGGAGTCGAGGTTTGCTTTCTTTAAGCTCGTTCTAGTTTTGGAAAGTGTTCTGTTTTAAACATCTTATCAGTACATTTAGTCCTTTAACTTCTGGTTCGCAACACTTTATCTTTTGGGCTCGATACATTTGGTCCTATTTTTTTTCAAATCGTTAATGCACGATGCATCAATCTTTTTCGCTTGATTGATGACACATTTTTGTTGTTGCATTGCAAGGTGCGGGAAGTGCAGGAGGCTTTAAATGAGAGCAGTAGGCCTGATATTGAACTAATACTTGGTGGTACAACTTTTCTTACTCCAGATGATATGCGCGAATTGCTTTTGGGTGACTATAGTTATACTTAAACGAATCTCAATGTTATATATTAACTTGGAGAAAGTTGAAATTGACAAAAGGATATCTGGGAATTGTAACCTTTCTTTCCCATTTAATGTAACTAGAAAAGTACACATGCGTTGCATGTGATAACTAATATTCAAAGTTAGTTGAATCATATAATAATTTTTCATCATATTATGGTCTTAATGACATACTACATAATTTTTTTGTCTAAATCACTATATATTATTACTATATTGTTACCAAGAATTTAAAGTTGTTATCATGAATACCTAAAATCAAAACTTGAAAATAAAAAACAATAATTATTAAGTATTTCTAACCTAAAACTACATGTCTACATAACAATAATTCTAAAACTAACATTTGAACGAATGGACAACATTAATTTTTTTCTTCCTTAACCTTAATATTTCCATCTAAACATTTTCTTCCATCTAAACAAGTTTTCACATGTTTAATCCATTTTTTTAATCGATTTCACCACGTTTGTTGGTTATACTTGTTTTTTTTTTTTATTGAGTTCACCATTTTTTATTATTTGCCTAATACATTTTTTTACCAATTTAACTCGTTTTTATTAAATTTCCTCAGTTTTGTCGTTTAACCCGCTTCTGCACTAAGTTTACCATATTTTTTGTTATTTTAACATGTTCTTTCATCAATTTCATCCGCTTTTGCATTGAGTTTGTCGTTTCTGTTTATGTTATTTAACCAGTTCTTTCATCAATTTCACCAATTGTTTATGGTTTATCCCATTTGTTAATCAATTCACTCATTCTCTCCGGTTTAACCCAATTTCTGATTGATTTTGCTTATTTTTTTATGAATTAACCTATTTTAACGACTATTTCACATTTTTTTTCAATTTAACTCGGTTTTTTTGTTGTTGTTCTTTTATCGATTTGATCCATTTTTTGTTATCACTTGTTTTGCTGCTATCATTCATTTTTTTACCGGGTTAACCGTGTTTTGCCGGTTTATCCCATTGTTTTATCGATTTTACCATTTTTTGTTGCTTTAACTCGTTTTTCTTTGATCTAGCCCATTTTTCCATTTTTTTTCTTTTCATTTTTATCATCTATTTTTTAAATCAAATTTTACCTGTTTTCACCAGTTTTAACCATTTATATGTTCAGCTAACTAAATAGTACTTTATTTTATTCATACAACACAAATGTGGCATTTTTTTCGAGGTTCTTTAATGGTTTATAGGTTATTTGATAATTGATAATTTCTTAAGAATTGTACAAAGAAGTATTGATTGCACTTTTTTGTTATTTTAACCCGTTCTTTGATCGATTTCACCCGTTTTTGTTTTTAATCTAATTTGTTAATCAATTCACCTATTCTCTCCGGTTTTACCCAATTTTAGTTGATTTTACCTATTCTTTTGCTAATTTAACTTATTTTCTCACACATTTCACCTTCATTTTTTTTTTTTTTTTTTATCATGTGCTCTTGTTCTTTTATCGATTTGATCCCCATCCTTTCTTTTTTTCTGTCATCTCAAGTTTAGCCAATATCATTTATTTTTTTACAAGTTACCATTTTCTGCCGATCACCATTTTTTTCCTTTAACTCGTTTCTCTTCTATTTAACCTGTATTCCCATTTATTTTAACATTTTTTATCATATATTTTTTAATCAACTTATACCCTTTTTCACCTATTTTAACCCTTCTATGTTTTTGGCTTATTTTGGCTTAAGCCAATTATAAGTTTTCCAGTTACTAAATAGTACTTTTTTATTTAACTAACCCGAATGGGGCATTTTGTTTTTAGGTTCTTTAATTTTTTTGAGGTACTTTGATAAGTGATAATTTCTTAAGGCTTTTCCAAAGAAATATCGAGCCTGTTTGTTAGCGTTTTCCAGAATTTTTTCGTGTTTGAGAAATGCCAAACAAAAATATTTTCTATTTTCCGAAATAAATTTTTCATCCATTAATTTTCTTAAACTACTCTCTGCCAAACAAAAATATTTTCTATTTTCCGAAATAAATTTTTCATCCATTAATTTTCTTAAACTACTCTCTCAAAAGCCAAACAAACAACAATTTTCTTATCTCTAAACAAAACCTATACAAACTCTACTTTGATTTGACATAAAGTAACCTATCTCTTACACAATTTATCTCACATAACAAACATGATTTGATATAAAGTCTTACACATCTTACACCTACAACCCAACTCTTCCAAAAAAACCTACACCTACTTTATTTCTTAAACCACTCTCTCAAAACCCAAACAAACAACATTACGCAAATCGAGATTATTTCACAAACCTTCACTACTCTCCCAAACTACTTTTCCAAACGCCAAACAAACAGGCCCATCGATTTTACTTGCTTTTATACAACTTTATCATTTATTTTTTGTTATTTAGCCCGCTCTTTCACTGATTTCACTCGTTTTTTGTGGTTCATCACATTTCTTAATCAATCCATCCATTTTCTCTAGTTTAACCCAATTTTAGTCGATTTTATCACATTTGTTAATCAATTCACTCATTCTCTCTGTTTTAACCCAATTTTAGTCTGAATATACTTATATTTTGCTGATTTAACTATTTTCTCACATATTCCGCCTTTTTGCCAATTTACTCATTTTTTTTGTTCTTGTTCTTTTATCGATTTGATCCATTTCCCTTTTGTTATCCCGTGTTTAGCCGATGTCATTCATTTTTTTTAACGTTTTTGTCGATTTAACTTGTTGTTTTATCAATTGCACCATTTTTTCTGATTTAACTCGCATTTTTTTTCTATCTAACCCATTTTTTCATTGATTTATCAATTGCACTATTTTTTTTGCTTTGACTCGCATTTTTTTTTCTTCTATCTAACCTATTTTAATTCTACATAGAGCCAACCACAATAAAGCTATCTGCATGCCTGCAATCAAGAGAGTCATTATTCAATATGCAACCAACCTTGCTACGGCCAATTTTAATGAAAAGATATGTACATAGATAGAGGTTTGTTTTTTAAGATATACCTTGCATTGATCCTCTTTCAATTTCTCAACCTGACCACCTGCCATAACCATGGAAGAAAAACAAATATAAATTCCAAAACAAAACAAAAAAAACGCATTTACAAAGTTTATATATTATCATACAACCTTGAATCATTTTCTGAATAGTTTCATAACTTTTCTGATTTTGCTGATCAATTGACTCTTGCTCGTTCATGGTAACCCTTGACCTTTTAACTTTATCAATGTATTCTTGTTTTTGTGTAGTACTTTGGCTAGCATATTTTCTTTTCATTCTATCCATTTCTTTGTCGTAATACATATGTCATACACAAAATAAACCAGTTATAAAAAGAAATATTTAATAAATTATGAATTTTAGAGTGCATTAGTTTAACTATAAAGTCCAATAAATACTTGAGTTTCATTGTTGAATCTAGCTCTATTTAGTATCATCAACACTGTTTCATTACTGTCATACAAGTACCTTAAAACATATATACATATACAAATATATACATATTAATATGGACATAAATTATATTGTGTAGCAACTGCAAGTAATTAAGAGAAGTTTTATCTCATCTCCCGACATGAACAGTTAAAAACACATTCAACATAAAATTTATCTCATCTCCAGACATGAACAATTAAAAACACATTCAACATAAAATTCCATCAAAATTCTGTTGATTTATTGGATTTTCAAGTATTTGAACCAAAATAACTATAACAACGGACCAAAAAGTAAAGATGGAGAAAAAATAATCTCAAAAAGTTTAAACCTGATTTTGTATTTAGTAATTGATGCATCACCATATTGTTTTCTTGATTTTGTTAGGATGATTCGGAAAGGAATTTCATTTAATTCTATTTAAACCTCATATATATATATATATATATATATATATATATTGCTCCAATAGTGCAACTCCAACGTATTTTTAATTAAGGTGGATTTTTGATTAAGTTAATATAAGAAGATAGATTAAGTTAATATAAGAAGATAAGCTTAATCATAATGTTTATATAAAAGTAGACTTCTTTTTCATGTATAATTCATTGTATTTATTCAACAATGTTTATATTAAAGTAGACTTATTTTTATGTATCATTTAAGTAGGGGTATATTAGTCTTCACAAAAAAGGGAAGAAATTTCCTTGGCTAACCCGTACTTTTATATGTATATATATATATATATATATATAGAATAGATGTTTATATTAAAGTAGACTTATTTTTATGTATCATTTAAGTAGGGGTATATTAGTCTTCACAAAAAAGGGAAGAAATTTCCTTGGCTAACCCGTACTTTTATATTTATATGTATATGTATATAGATGTTTATATTAAAGTAGACTTATTTTTATGTATCATTTAAGTAGGGGTATATTAGTCTTCACAAAAAAGGGAAGAAATTTCCTTGGCTAACCCGTACTTTTATATGTATATAGATGTTTATATTAAAGTAGACTTATTTTTATGTATCATTTAAGTAGGGGTATATTAGTCTTCACAAAAAAGGGAAGAAATTTCCTTGGCTAACCCGTACTTTTATATTTATATGTAATATGTAAATATGTAATATGTATATAGATGTTTATATTAAAGTAGACTTATTTTTATGTATCATTTAAGTAGGGGTATATTAGTCTTCACAAAAAAGGGAAGAAATTTCCTTGGCTAACCCGTACTTTTATTATATGTATATATAGATAGAATCCATCAATTTTTGTGTCCAATGTTAGTATTTGTAAGGTTACTGTCTATATCTAGGCAATTTTTCCAAATATATTGATTAACTCTTTCAATGGATGAGGCTTAATGGTGTATACCAGTTATTATTTACACAAACTATCACCGACATATGGTCGATTGACAATGAGATTCCTTCATGTTTAAGAAATTACACAAACTACTGTCAAGTTATTTGATTCAATACATTTACAATTACAAATAAACAAATTTTATGATGTAAGTTTTCTCGTGCAATGATGTTTTAACGAGTCATTTGTAGTTGGAATTGTATCAAAGGTTACATATGCTGAATTTTCACTCTCTCCGTTTCTATATTCTTGCTCCTTTCATAGTCTCACTATTGACACATAATTTTAGTTGAGACTTGAGAGTCCAAAAAGTGTAATTTTTAAATATCTTTATATTTTTGCTCTCAAAACTAGTTATTGAGAATTAGTGTTGTCAAATTATTACTTTATATGTAAGGGTATTTTTAGAATATTTTTGCCATTAAGGAAAAATAGTTTCATTTGAGACACTCAAAAAAAAAAAAGAGGAAAAAGGATGGGACATTAAGAGCAAACAAATAAGAGATGTATTGTTAGGGAATTATAGCGAATATCAATTTCACGGATATTATTCAAATTCAGAAGTTGTTTATGTAATTTTTCAAATAAGAGATTTCAATCTTCAAATGGTAGCTATTTAATTGGTTTCTTAATCCGGGTGTCACTACCCAAAACGAAAAATAATATGAAACAAATGGAGTAGAAGGTATTGAATCTATAGACATAAATGTACATTACCAAGATTCAAATTATAATACAACATTTCACGCATAAAATAGTCTTAAATATCATTCGAACTATAATATAAACTTTCATACATAAAACTCAAATAAGTCTCCAAATTCATGTTTTACTTATTCGTACCAGAGAATCTTTAAAACTCACAATCAAAACTTAAAAAGAACCCATTGAAATTATCATAATGTTTTAGTGTGTGTCTTCGTTTTTGGTTCACACAATTTCTGAGAAAGCTTATGGTTCTGAAATGATCCATATCATGGAGAGATCTCTCAATTGTGCATACTGAACAACCTGGAAGTTGAGGTTGAGGATGTTATTGAGTAACACTTCAATCTCTACGAATGAGTCGATGTCTTGTTCCTAACACGACAAACATAAGACATAAAGATAAAAATTCAATAAATTAAAGTTTAAAACTAAAAGAGAATAGTAATTTCAGTATGTTATTTTTATTTGCATTTGAGAAAACTGATTTTTTTGAAGTTTTAAGGAGTGTTCTAGAATTTTACAAGTTAAAAAAGGTGTATAAAAGTAGAATAAGAGTAGATTAAAGTTAAAATATCACATAGGAGCCTCATATTTTAATTTCGCCAAAGCCCCCAAAACTCTAGGTCTGGCCCTGAACTTAGCTTGACTAAGTCCATTCTAGCACAATTTCACTAGTTATGTCTAGGCCAATCAAGCTTGGTGCATACTTGCATTTGAAAATCAAGGGTCTATTTGTATGGGCTTTAGCCAATCAAGCTTAATGCATAATCGTTGGTCTCGGTTTAAAAAAAAATTATTTTGATGGTTTCGATTAAACCTTTGAGACCTCATTTGAATGAGTTTTGGCAGTTGGGTTTTGTGGTTTGAATAAGTTGAAACCCCATTTGAATTGAGTTTGGATGTTGGAGTTTAGGGAAAAAAAATAGGTGGTAGGTGTCAAATTAAAGTCTTTTTTAATGAGATTTGAGGGAGAAAGTAGGTGTTAGGTGTCAAATCAATGTTATATAGGTTTGAAGAATTTGAGTTGAATAGATTTTTGATGATTTTATGGGTTTGGCGAAAACTCATTTGAAAGGGTTTTGGCTCGATCTCGCGAAACCCGTGAGACAGGACCAAAATCCATCCACATACACCCCAAGATTTTAGGAAATGTAAATAAATAAATGAAAAGTTCAACCAATTTGATATAAATAACAGCCAAAAACTCCAAAAATGGAACTTAGTTAAATAATTTTATTTTTGTTGGTAAATGATATGCATTCTACATCAAGACACTTGATTTTCACAAGGCAAATTTCTGTCTAAAACAGAGTGCTCGATTTGAATAGATAAAATTAATTGCAGTTGACAAGAAGAAAACAACCGAATCAGAATAAAATATTATTCATTAAATTTCCTTTTAACTATATTTCGGTCACATAATACAAATTGAATAAAAGAATGAAATAATAAAGAATTGCAATCTAAAATAAAATCCCATAATCAAAATCTGGACCGCTTGCATTCCTCTGAGAATCCTTGGGGAAACCTGGCAGTATCATTGCAGTAATTGTAAACCATATGTTTTTGTTGAACCCATCTCAACCTGTTTCTTCCATTTGCATCAACTCCTTGAGTTTGCCATGTCTGTGTATTGAAAGAATCCGTCGATTGAGACCCACAAGTTGACCCGGATACACATCCATTGATGTTGAAATTCCTGTACGAGGCGACAAATGGAGCTTTGGTCCAATCCGTCTTGACCCGCCCGCCTTGTGTTGCCCAATCATCCGCGTTCCAGAGACTGCAGTACACTCTCATTGGTTGGTTCTTAGGGAATGGAATTCCAATTGATTCGTAGTTATTGAATACCCTGATTGGAATGTTGTCCACCATGAATCTGAAACAATTCCAAATTTTGAAATTTGTTTAGTACTTTTTGTTTTACATTTTGAACTCTTATGTAAAACTTCATGTCAGAATAAATTAAAATAGAAAAAGGGATAGAAATTAATTACATGATTCGTTGTTGATTCCAGACAATCGAGTACGTGTGGAATGTTGCAGTTGGATCGAACCAAAGTTGAAACTGTTGTTCTTTGTTTCCTTTTCCTTGGGCATAAACATTGGTGTGGACTGTGTATGGCTCACCAGTCGCGTTCCCAAGAAATTCAAAATCGATCTCATCATGTCCAGCTCCTTGAGACGATAACTGTTTTTTTGTTACACATATAAATCGTTCAATTTCAAAAAAGAAAAATTGAGTGCTAGTTAACTAAGTGACAAAACTAAAAGTCTAGACTTACGAAGAATGTGGTTACGGTCCCAGCTGAATTTCCAGGGACAAGCTTGAGTTGCATATCGAATCTTCCGAATAAATATTCGTTCTTTGATTGAAATCCAGAACCCGAATATTGGTCAAGAGATAAGGTCAGGGCCCGACCTCCTTCGATTATCTTGCCACGACCATCGCCCCAGTTAATCTCGGCATCTCTGTAGAAATCAGCAGATGTTGTAGCCAAAGAAGCCATCAAAATGCAAAGTAGAAGCATAGATAAATTCAATAGAGTACTTAAATCAGAAAATGTTGCCATTTTTTGTTTGTTTCTTGAAAGCTATTTATAACAGAGCAAATGTGAGGAGAAAAAGATTGTGTAATTTGTTGATGAATGAAATTGAATTAAGCCATCTATATATACATGTTTGAAGGAGCCAGGCAGCCAGCTGTAGTTAAGCTTACTTTTTTTAATAAGTATTATAATTGTAGTTGTGTTTACTGAAAAGGAAAGAAGGGTGAAGAATCCATGTGAGAATTTGAGAGGAATTAATTACATGTGAGCTGGATTTAATGGTTTAGTCGATGGCAAAAGGCTGGTTTTAGAAATTGGAGTTAGTGGCTTTACGCGTTGGGTAGATAACTGCCTGGATGAACCTATATTGTAATTATTATTATATGATATGGAATGGGTGTAAGTTCCACTACCCCTCGTGCAATGAAGCTTCTTGATTCTGCTAAACGATGTGTGGGGTGGTTAGACTAGAGTGTACATATATCGAATTGAATTAACAACACGCTTTTATACAAAACTAGAAAAATACACATGCGTTGCGTGTGTCCGATTAATGATTATTTGATTTTTTTTTTTTTTTTGTTATAATACATAACATTGTTCATTGCACGGTTTAAATTTGTCACTCATTTTTTTAGCCTTCTTAATTTTCTCAATGTATTCATCCCTCTATCTACTATTTATGTTAGCATATTTTATTTTCATCATATTTTCGCCTACATATTACATCCAATGTCATTATCCTATTTTATATGAAAGAAAATAAAAATAAAATTCAGTTTTAAATAATCAATAAATCTATTTATGTTACCTAATTTTGTATTCCATAAATTGAATTGATGCATAACCTTTCCTAATTAAGTGCAAGCTTGAATGTTCACTCACAACGTGAAGCACAAACTGATATTGTTTTAGAACTTTCACCAAACAAATTAATTTTTTTTTTAAATTTTATGCTATTGAATATAGTTCTCTCCTTTATAACTTGTATTGATTAGACTTCATTTCCTTTAAGGAGTTTAAATATTTTATATTTTTACATAAGAATAATCCTTTTAATTTTCAATTTTCTTTTTCTATTTTTCAATTCCTGAAAACTAAGGCCCTGTTTGCATGTATTTTGGTTCAATTTCATCCACTTTGGATGAAAATTATTTTGGTTCAGAGTTTTCAAGATTCTTTTGAAAGTTGTGTGAAATAATTGAAAATAGGTTTGGATGTATTTTGGTTGGAATATTTTGTATGTAAGATAATATTAATTAAAGGAGTATTTGAGTTGAAAATTATGATTTATGGATTGAATGTATTTTGGATGTTGGAGTTTGATGAACATAATTAGTTGATAGATGTCATGTCATGTCTTTTCAAATTGAAATAATTAATATTATATTGTATATTAATTAAAGTAATGATTAAAAATATGATATTTTATGGTAAAATAATTAGAAGATAATTGAATATATATAAAATAACAATTCTATAGTAAATATATAGGGCATATTCTAGAGAATTGTGCCAAAATTTGAAATGATAAGTTGTGTTTCATATTTTCAGATTTTGGGTTGCTAAAAACTACATCCAAACAAAATTTGGCCAAATGAAAAAATGAAAGTCATGGGCCAAAAATGATCCAAATAGGGCTTAATTTGTTCATCTTACTTGGTAGAAAGGGTCGTGGCAAACTAATTAAAGTAACCCCATTAAATTGTTGAATATCCAAATTATCTACTATTTTTTTAAAATGTCACCTATGATCAATGATGTGAGTTATGCATTGTAGGGTAATAACAAACTAAAATAACATAACATTTTAATTAAAATTGTAGTATTGTACTATATGTTAAGTCTTTTAATTTTTTATGTCTCTTAATCTAACTATACTTATGATTCCTAATCTAATTATACTTCTTGGGTTCCTTTAACTTATTAAAATCACATAAGGGTATTATAGTCCGCACAAAAAAGTTAAGAAATATTCATGCTTTTATAATAGTAGAGATTTAAGGGTTGGCAAGTTAACTCCCTGTAATATGTTTAATAGACAATTTATGTTCATGTGATATGAAAATAGACAATTTATCTTCATGTGAATTGAAATAATGGGCAATTTACCTTCTTATGATATGAAATAATGAGTAATTTAACTCTTTGCTAGTACACACATTCTATAATGCGACTGAGACTTCATTTTCATTTAAAATATGACCAATTTAACCTTACCCTTGACCACATATTCACCTCATTTTACCCCCTGTGATATGCGTAAATAGGAAATTTACTTCTCTGTGATATACGTAAATGAAAACTTTAACTTTATGTGATATTGCATAATGGACATTTTAACTCTTTGTAAATATGTTAAAATAAAAAGGAAGGCAATGTGCTTCTTTTTTAAAAACACAGGGAGGAAGTTTGTCTTTTTATTTTTTATAGGGAGTTACACTGCCTATTTAAAATAACACAGGGAGTTAATTTCCTATTCACTCCAAAAATTAATAGTACTAGTTATTTTCAGCACACATTTTCGTGTGTATTAAATTTTTTAAGAAAAAAAATAAGGACTTCCTTTTGGAGTTGAATCCAAAAGAAAAGTAATAGATAAATTTTATTTAAATGGTATAATGGGATAAGTTAAAAAGTTTGCAAATAAGATAGTTAAATTAATTTAAGTATTTAGAGCAAAATAGATTTATCAAAAATTGATGTTATATGACATGTCATTCTCTTTTTAAATGGTATAGATTACATCTAGATTGGTGCAAGTGGATTTGAGTTTGATTTAGGGATATTGACTTCTTAACCACCTAAAGTTTGGACAAATTACAAATACACCCCATAAGATTGATAATTACAAATATAGTGGCAAATGCTAAAATAGTCCGACCTGGTTCAAACTAAATATTAATAGGTCAATCGGATCATAGTCTTATTGGTCAACTCATTTATATTTACAAATAAAATAATAATTTAATACAAAACATGTATCCTTGCACCTCAACCGCAATCTCGGTCATCATCGCCATAGTCGGTTATTGCCGGTTGATTGGCTCTAGCATAGCGAAATTCTTACCCACATCGGATTTGATCTAACCCAAAGTAATTACAAGGAAAGTGCAATACACTTGCTTTGGGATTGAATGTAACCCCTAAGAAAGTGACCAATCACAAGGCAAGTGCAATACACTTGCTTGGTGATTGGATGGGTTTGGCCAAGCTAGACATGGACAATAATTTTCAGCTCGCGATACCGATAAAGATGAGTGTTGGCCTTTGCTCGCAAACTACGCCATCACGAGTCATTAACCTCTGTGCAAGTCGGCACTCGTGAAGCCGGTGCTAGCAATAGAAGTCGTCCCGTAATTTACCATTTTACATGAATTTAGTCCCAATATTAAATTTCTAATTTAATGGAATGACGGTTCAATCTTGTAATTAGTTTGAGACGAATTCTGCAATGTTGTATAATTGTTCATGTTAAAATTTGTCATGTCATGACACGTAAGCAGCCATGTGGTAATTTAACGGACACATGCGCAATTTTCATCTCATAATTAACGGTGGACGATTTTCCTAAAAAATGAGTGAATAGCATTTTTGGTCCTCCTTATCGGCCAAATTTTACACTTCGTCCCTCTTAATTTTTTTGTAACAGTTTCGTCCCTCTTATCAATACAGTGTAACACATTCATCCCTCTTAAATCCAAAATACACCAACTTTCATCCATTTTAGAAAATATTTTGGATTTAAGTGGTGTATTTTGTATTTAAAAGTGACTAATGTGTTACACTACATTGATAAGATGGACGAATCCGCTATGAAAAATTTAAGAGGGACGAACATGTTACACTAGATTGATAAGAGGGACGAATATGTTACACTATATTGATAAGAGAGACGAATCTGGTACAAAAAATTTAAGAGGGACGAAAGTACAAAAGTTAACCCATAAGGAGGACAAAAAACGCGATTTACTCCTAAAAAATATTAATTACGAGACGAAATTTGGTGAGGTGATATATTTTGGGACGAAAACCCAAAATCACTGATTAATTTGGAACGTTTTCTGCAATTTTGTTTTATTTATGTACAACTTGAGGTTTAATTTTAACTACAAACGCATCCTCTCATTACATAAGGTCACATTTTTAATATAAGGCGATTTTCTTGTCCAAATCTTTTGGTTATACTTAACTTTAAGGTTAACTAGAATTCATCAATGGTATACTATGCATTTTAATGTTAGAAAACTAATTATGAGGGATGTATTTGTAAGATGAAACTTAATGCATGAGATGTGTATATTTAATGAAATCTCAGATGATGTAAATTTTTTGGGATTTTTGCACGTCAACCCCGGAAATTTTAAATTTTCGCACTTTACCCCTATCATTGAAAAAACATGCATGTGCCCCCTAAAGTTGACAAATGAGTGCACTTTGCCCTTGGCCATTTTTCAGTAATTTTCCAAGGGTAAAAGTGTCCCTTAGGAGGTTTAGTGCAACAACTAAAAACTTTTGGGGGATTAAGTGCTCAAAATTTTAAAATATCCAAATGTGACTTGCAATTTAAAATAATAAAAAGTACTTAAAAAATAAAAATTGTCTAGTTATACTTTGGTTTCAAATTTACAAGTTTTTTTTTTTTGGGAAAGAAACTTACAAGTTCTTTTAACCAAATTTTCATTAGTTTTAATTATTTTTTATTTATTTACAAATAAATAAATTTTCATAAAAAAGTAAAACAATAACAATAAAAAAATATAGTACAAGAATAAATTAAATTAAGTGTTATTACCAAGGTAAGGAATTCTATGAAATTGTGCTTGAAATGTTAATAATCAATAACTTAAATTACTAAAGTTTTGGGCACTTAGCTCCCCCAAAAGTTTTAAATTATTGTATTAAGCCCCAAAATTACATTTATACCATTTAAAATCCAACAAAATATTGACCAGGGGCAAAATGAACTCACTTATCAACTTCTAGGGGGCACTGTCATGTTTTTTAAATCATAGGGAGGGAAAGTGCAATAATGAAAAAAATTTGGGGGTGACATGCAAAAATCCCCTTTAATTTCACCAAATCTCATTGGATATAGATATCATTATCCCTTAGTATGCTTGGTAAACGAATTTCCACAATATATAATCAATTTAAACATGATTAAAGATTAAGAAAATCAATACCATTGAACACATAATTTTCACTTTATTTATCATCTCGAACTAATATTATAAGTTATGAAATGATTGATGTAGGGTTGTCAATGGGTCGGATTCGGACAGGATGAAAGTCGTTCCGAATCCAAAATTTATTAACACTGTCTGAATCCGCTCCTGTTCCGTTCAGATTTCTGAAAATAGAAATCGAATTCGAGTCCGACGGATATCCGGTGAGCTTACCCATTCGAGGAATTCAATTTTTTCAGGGGCTAAAAATATCAAAAAGCCGACTTATAACATAAGAAAAACATTGCCAAGGCTGTGTACGTACCAATTTGAATATATTTTTGTATTTAAACTGATTTTTAATATGCACAAAAAATTGGTTAAAACTGTGAACTTACCCCATGGAGAAAATTTTGATTTTTCCACTGGCTCAAAATATTACAAAACTGACTTCAATCATATGAAAAATTGTCAAGGGTTTTGTACTTGCCCCTACGAACAATTTTTTTTAAGTTTATAAGTTTTAAAATATCAGTAAAAAGTTGCCCAAAACTGTGAGCTTACCCCTTCGAGGAATTCAATTTTTCCACGGGCTCAAAGTATCAGAAAACCGACTTATAACATAAGAAAAACATTGCCCTCTTACTGTGTACGAACCACTTGGAGAATGTTTTGTATTTAAACTAATTTTTAGTATATGCAAAAAATTGTTTAAAATTGTGAACTTACCTCTTGGAAGAAATTTTAATTTTTCCACTAGCTCATTGCCCAGGGATGTGTACGTACACTTTGAATATATTTTGGTATTTAAACTGATTTTTAGTATCTGCAAAAAATTAGTTAAAAATGTGAACTAACCTCTTGGAGAAAATTTAAATTTTTTCACTAGCGAAAAATATTAAAATTTGAATTGAATCATAAGAATAATTGTCGAGAGTTTTGTACTTACCTATATGAACAATTTTTTTGTTTTTATAAGATTTTAAGTATGCGTAAAAAATTGTCCAAAACTGTGAACTTACCCCTTCGAGGAATTCAATTTTTTTACGGGCTCAATATATCAGAAAACCGACTTATAAAATAAGAAAAACATTGCCCGGGGCTTTGTACGTACCACTTTAAATATAATTTTGTATTTGAATTTATTTTTAGTATCCGCAAAAAATTGGTTAAAACTGTGAACCCTTGGAGAAAATTTCAATTTTTTCACTGGCATAAAATATTACAAAACCGACTTGAATCATTCGAAAAATTGTCGAGGGTTTTGTACTTACCCATATGAACAATTTTTTTGTTTTTATAAGATTTTAAGTATGCGTAAAAAATTGGCCAAAACGGTAAGCTTACCCCTTCGAGGAATTCAATTTTTCCACAGGCTCAAAATGTCATAAAATCGACCTATATCATAAGAAAAACATTGCCCCCGGGCTGTGTACGTACCACTTAGCATATAATATTCTATTTAAATATATTTTTAGTATCCTCAAAAAATTGGTTAAAACTAAGAACTTACTCCTTGGGAGAAAAAAATCATTTTTTCCACTAGCTCAAAATATTACAAAACTGACCTGAATCATACAAAAAATTGTCGAGGGTTTTGTACTTACCCATATGAAAAAAAAAATTAGTTTTTATAAGATATTAAAAAATTGGAAAAACTGTGAGCATACCCCTTGGAGGATTTCAATTTTTCCACGGGCTCAAGATATCATAAAACCGACATATAACATAAGAAAAACATTGCCCAGCGCTGTGTACGTACCACATTGAATATATTATTGTATTTAAACTGATTTTTATCCGTAAAAAATTAGTTAAAACTGTGAACTTACCCTTTGGAGAAAATTTCAATTTTTCCACTGGCTCAAATTATTTCAAAACTGAGTTGAATCATATGAAAAATTGTCAAGGGTTTTGTACTTACCCATATGAACAATTTTTTTGTTTTTATAAGATTTTAAGTATCCGAAAAATATTGGCCAAAACTGTGAGCTTACCACTTCAAGGAATTCAATTTTTCCACGAGCTCAAAGTATCAGAAAACCGACTTATAACATAAGAAAAACATTGCCCAGGATTGTGTACGTACCACTCTGAATAATGTTTTCTATTTAAACTGATTTTTAGTATTTGGAGGAAATTTTAATTTTTCCACTAGCTCAAAATATTACAAAAGTAACTTGAATTATACAAAATAAATTCGAGTGTTTTGTACTTACCCCTATGAACAATTTTTTTTGTTTTTATAAGATTTTAAGTATCCGTAAAAAATTGGTCAAAATCGTGAGCTTACCCCTTCAAGGAATTCAATTTTTCCACGGGCTCAAAATATCATAAAATCGACTTATAACATGAGAAAAATATTGCCCAGGAATGTGTACGTACCATTTTGAATATATTTTTGTATTTAAACCGATTTTTAGTATCCCCAAAAAATTGGTTAAACTGTGAACTTACTCCTTGGAGAAAAATTTCAAATTTTCCACTGGCTCAAAATATTACAAAACTGACTTGAATCATATGAAGAATTGTCGAGGGTTTTTTACTTACCCATATGAACAAATTTTTAGTATTTATAAGATATTAAGTATTCGTAAAACATTGGAAAACTGTGAGCTTACCCCTTCGAGGAATTCAATTTTTCCACGATCTCAAAATATCAAAAAATCGACATATAACATAAGAAAAACATATCACGGGGTTGTGTACGTACCACTTTGAATATGTTTTTGTATTTAAACTTATTTTTAGTATCCACAAAAAATTGGTTAGAACTGTGAACTTACCCCTTGGAGAAAATTTCAATTTTTCCACTGGCTCATAATATTACAAACCTGACTTGAATCATATGAAAAATTGTCGAGGGTTTTGTACTTACCCATATGAACAATTTTTTTTATATAAGATTTTAAGTATCCTTAAAAATTTGTTTAAAACTGTGAGCTTACCCTTTCGAGGAATTCAATTTTTCCACGGACTGAAAATATCAGAAAGCCGACTTATAACATTAGAAAAATATTTCCCAGGGCTGTTTAAGTACCACTTTGAATTTATTTTTGTACTTAAACTGATTTTTAGTATCCATAGAAAATTAGTTAAAACTGTAAACTAAACACTTGGAGAAAATTTCAATTTTTTCACTGGCTCAAAATATTACAAAACTGACTTGAATCATACGAAATATTGTCGAGGATTTTGAACTAACCCATATGCACAATTTTTTTATTTTTTTATTTTTATAAGATTTTTAAGTATCCGTAAAAAATTGGCCAAAACTATGAGCTTACCCCTTCGAAGAATTCAATTTTTCCATGGGCTCAAAATATCAGAAAACCGACTTATAACATAAGAAAACATTGCCCAGGGTTGTGTACGTACAACTTTGAATATATTTTTGTATTTTAAACAGATTTTTAGTATCCGCAAAAAATTAGTTAAAACTGTAAACTTATCCCTTTGAGAAAATTTCAATTTTTCCACTGGCTCAAAATACTATAAAACTGACTTGACTACTACGAAAAAATTTCGAGGATTTTGCACTTACCCATATGAACAATTTTTTTGCTTTTATAAGATTTTTAAGTATCCGTAAAAAAATGGCCAAAACTTCAAGCTTACCCCTTCAAGGAATTCAATTTTCCAACGGGTTCAAAAAATCAGAAAACCTACTTATTACATAAGAAAAACATTTCCCAGGGTTTTATATGTACCACTTTGAATATATTTTTGTATTTAAACTGATTTTTAGTATCCGTAAAAATTGGTTAAAACTGTGAAATTAATCCTTTGAGAAAATTTCAATTTTTCCACTGGCTCAAAATATTACTAAATTGACTTGAATCATACGAAAAATTGTCGAGGGTTTTGTACGTACCCAATTGAACAATATTTTAGTTTTTATAAGTTTTTAAGTATGCGTGAAAAATTGGCCACAACTGTGAGCTTACCCCTTCGAGGAATTCAATTTTTCCACATGCTCAAAATATCAGAAAACCGACTTGTAACATAAGAGAAACATTGCCCAGGGTTGTGTATGTACCACTTTGAATATGTTTTTGTATTTAAACTGATTTTTAGTATCCGCAAAAAATTGGTCAAAAATGTGAACTTACCCCTTGGAGAAAATTTTAATTTTTCCACTGGCCCAAAATATTACAAAACTGAGTTAAATCATTCGAAAAATTGTGGAGGGTTTTGTTCTTACCCATATGATTTTTTTTATAGTATTTTAAGTATCCGTAAAAAATTGGCCAAAACTAGGAGCTTACACCTTCGAGGAATTCAATTTTTCCATGGGCTCAAAATATCAGAAAACTGACCTATAACATAAGAAAAACATTGCCCAGGGTTGTGTACGTACCACTTTGAATATATTTTTCTATTTAAACTGATTTTTAGTATTTGGAAAAAAATTTAATTTTTCCACTAGCTCAAAATATTACGAAACTGAATTGAATTATACAAAAAATTGTTGAGTGTTTTGTACTTACTCCTATGAACAATTTCTTTTTTTTTTAATAAGATTTTAAGTATCCATAAAAAATTGGCCAAACTGTGAGCTAACCCCTTCGAGGAATTCAATTTTTCCACGAGCTCAAAATATCTGAAAACCGACTTATAACATAAGAAAAACATTGCTCAGGGCTGTGTACGTACCTCATTGAATATATTTTGTATTTAAACTAATTTTTAATATCCTCAAAAAATTGGTTAAAACTGTTAACTTACTCATTTGAGGAAATTTCAATTATTCCACTGGCGCAAAATATTACAAAACTGACTTGAATCATGCGAAAAAATTTCGAGGATTTTGTACGTACCCGTATGAATAATTTTTTGTTTTTATAAGGTTTTAAGTATGCGTAAAAAATTGGCAAAAACCGTGAGCTTACACCTTGGAGGAATTAAATTTTTCCACGGGCTCAAAATATCATAAAACCGACTTATAACATAAGAAAAACACTTCCCAGGGATGTGTACGTACCACTTTGAATATATTTTTGTATTTAAAATTATTTTGAGTATCCGAAAAAAATTAGTTAAAATTGTGAACTTACCCATTGGAGAAAATTTCAAATTTTCCACTAGCACAAAATACTACTAAACTTATTTGACTATTACGAAACATTTTCGAGGATTTTGCACTTACCCATATGAATTTTTTTTTTTTTTTTGCTTTTATGAGATTTTTAAGCATCCGTAAAAAATTGGCCAAAACTGTAAGCTTACCCCTTCGAGGAATTCAATTTTTTCACGGGTTCAAAAAATCAGAAAACCGACTTATTACATAAGAAAAACATTGCCCAGGGTTCTATATGTACCACTTTGAATATATTTTGGTATTTAAACTTATATTTAGTATCCGCAAAAAATTGGTTAAAACTGTGAAATTAAGCCTTTCAGAAAATTTAAATTTTTCCACTGGCTCAAAATATTAGTAAATTGACTTGAATCATACGAAAAAATTTCGAGGGTTTTGTACTTACCCATATGAACAATTTTTTTGTTTTTATAAGATTTTAATTATGCGTAAAAAATTGGCCACAATTGTGAGCTTACCCCTTCGAGTAATTCAAATTTTCCACGCGCTCAAAATATCAGAAAATCGGCTTAGAACATAAGAAAAACATTGCCCAGGGTTGTGTATCTACCACTTTGAATATATTTTTTTATAAAAACTGATTTTTAGTATTCGCAAAAAAATTAGTAAAAACTGTGAAATTAAGCCTTTGAGAAAATTTCAATTTTTCCTCTTGCTCAAAATATTACTAAATAGACTTGAATCATACGAAAAATTGTCGAGGGTTCTGTACTTACCCATATGAACAATTTTTTTATTTTTATAAAATTTTAAATATCCATAAAAAATTGGCAAAAATTGTGAGCTTGCCTCTTTGAGGAATTCAATTTTTCCGCGTGCCCAAAATATCATATAACTGACATATAACATGTGAAAAACATTGCCCAAGGTTGTGTACATACCACTTTGAATATATTTTTGTATTTAAACTTATTTTTAGTATCCGCAAAAAATTGGTTAAAATTGTGAACATACCCCTTGGAGAAAATTTCATTTTTCCACTGTCACAAAATATTACAAAACTGACTTAAGTCATACGAAAAATTGTCGAGGGTTTTGTTCTTACCAATATGAATTTTTTTTTTTCGTTTTTATAAGATTTTAAATATCCGTAAAAAATTGGCCACAATTGTGAGCTTACCCCTTCAAGGAATTCAATTATTCCACAGGCTCAAAATATCGGAAAAAAGATTGATAACATAAGATAAACATTGCATAAGGTTGTGTACGTACCACTTTGAACATATTTTTCTATTTAAACTGATTTTTAGTATTTGGAGAAAATTTTAATTTTTCAACTGGCTAAAAATATTACAAAACTGACTTGAATCATACAAAAATTGTCGAATGTTTTGTACAAACCCCTATGAACATTTTTTTTGTTTTTATAAGATTTTAAGTATCCGTAAAAAATTGGCAAAAACTTCAAGGGATTTTCTATTTTTTCACGGGCCCAAATTATCAGATAACCGACTTATAACATAAGGAAAACAATGCCCAGGATTTTGTATGTACCACTTTGAATATATCTTTATTTTTAAACTGATATTTAGTATCGGCAAAAAATTGGTTTAAAACTGTGAACTTAAACCTTGGAGAAAATTTCAGTTTTTCCACAGGCTCAAAATATTACAAAACTGATTTAAATCATACTAAAAATTGTGGAGGGTTTTGTACTCACCCCATCTGAACAATTTTATTGTTTTTATAAATTTTTAAGTATCCGTAAAAAAATGGCTAAAATTATGAGCTTACCCCTTCTTGGAATTCAATTTTTCCACGGGGCTCAAAATAACAAAAAACCGACTTATAACATAAGAAAAACATTGCCCAAGGCTGTGTATGTCCCACTTGGAATAAAGTTTTTTATTTAAACTGATATTTTGTATCCGCAAAAAAATAGTTAAAACTGTGAACTTACCCCTTTGAACAAATTTATATTTTTCCACTGGCTCAAAGTATTACAAAACTGACTTGAATTAGAAGACAAGTTGTCGTGGGTTTTGTACTAAACTATATGAACAATTTTTTTGTCTTTATAAGATTTTAAGTATCCCTAAAAAATTGGCCAAAATTGTGAGCTTACCCCTTCAAGGAATTCAATTTTTCCACGGGCTCAAAATATCAGAAAGTAGACTGATAACATAAGAAAAATATTGCATAGGGCTGTGTATGTACCACTTTGAACATATTTTTCTATTTAAACTGAATTTTAGTATTTGGAGAAAATTTAAATTTTTCAACTGGCTAAAAATATTACAAAACTGACTTGAATCATACAAAAAATTGTCGAGGGTTTTGTACTTACCCATATGAACAATTCTTTTGTTTTCATAAAATTTTAAGTATCCGTAAAAAATTGGCCAAAATTATGAGCTTACCCCTTCGAGGAATTCAACTTTTCCACGGGCTCAAAATATCAGAAAGTCGACTGATAACATAAGAAAAACATTGCATAGGGTTGTGTACGTACCACTTTGAACATATTTTTCTATTTAAACTAATTTTTACTATTTGGAGAAAATTTCAGTTTTTCCACTGGCTCAAAATATTACAAAACTGACTTGAATCATACGAAAAATTGTCGAGGATTTTGAACTTACCCATATGATTTTTTTTTTTGTTTTTTTAATGATATTATCTGTAAAAAAATTGCCAAAATTGTGAGCTTACTCTTCGAGGAATTTAATTTTTCCATGGGTTCAAAATATCAGAAAATCGACTTATAACATAAGAAAAACACTGCCCAGGGCTGTATACGTACCACTTTGAAAATATTTTTGTATTTAAACAGATTTTTAGTATCCGAAAAAAATTAATTAAAATTGTGAACTTACCCCTTGGGGAAAATTTCAATTTACGACGAAAAAATTTCGAGGATTTTTCAATTACCCATATGAATATTTTTTTTCGCTTTTTATAAGATTTTTCAATTACCCATGTGAACTTACCCATTCGAGGAATTCAATTTTCACACGGGTTTTAAAAATCATAAAACCGACTTATTACATAAGAAAAACATTGCCCAGGGTTCTATATGTACAACTTTGAATATATTTTTGTATTTAAACTAATTTTAGGTATCCGCAAAAAATGGGTTAAAATTGTGAAATTAAGCCTTTGAGAAAATTTCAATTTTTCCACTGGCTCAAAATATTACTAAATTGACTTGAATCATACGAAAAATTGTCAAGGGTTTTGTACTTACCCATATGAACAATATTTTAGTTTTTCTAAGATTTTATGTATGCGTAAAAAATTGGCCACAAATGTGAGCTTACCCCTTCGAGGAATTGAATTTTTTCACGGTCTCAAAATATCAGAAAACCAACTTATATCATAAGAAAAACATTGCCCTAGGTTGTGTATGTACCATTTCGAATATATTTTTTTATTTAATCTTATTTTTAGTATCCGCAAAAAATTAGTTAAAACTATGAAATTAAGCATTGAGAAAATTTCAATTTTTCCACTGGCTCAAAATATTTCTAAATTGACTTGAATCATACGAAAAATTGTCGAGGGTTTTGTACTTACCCATATGAATTTTTTTTTTTATAAAATTTTAAGTATTCGTAAAAAATTGGCAAAAATCGTGAGCTAGCCTCTTTGAGGAATTCAATTTTTCCACGGGCCAAAAATATCATATAACCGATATATAACGTGTGAAAAACATTGCCCAAGACTGTGTACATACCACTTTGAATATATTTCTGTATTTAAACTGATTTTTAGTATCCGCAAAAAATTTGTTAAAACTGTTAACTTACCCTTTTAAGAAAATTTCAATTTTTCCACTGGCAAGAAATATTACAAAACTGACTTGAATCATACGAAAAAATTTCGACGGTTTTGTACGTACATGTATGAATAATATTTTTATTTTTATAAGATTTTAAGTATGCGTAAAAAATTGGCCAAAACCGTGAGCTTACCCCTTCGAGGAATTAAATTTTCCCACGGGCTACAAATATCAGAAAATTGACTTATAACATACGAAAAAAACTGCCAAGGGCTGTGTACGTACCACTTTGAATATATTTTTGTATTTAAACTGAATTTTAGTATCCGCAAAAAAATTAGTTAAAATTGTGAACTTACCCCTTGGAGAAAAAAAATTCAAATTTTCCACTAGCTCAAAATACTACAAAACTGATTTGACTATTACGTAAAAATTTCGAGGATTTAGCACTTACCCATATGAACAATTTTTTTGCTTTTATAAGATTTTTAAGTATCCGTAATAATTGGCCAAAACTGTAAGCTTACCCCTTCGAGGAATTCAATTTTTCCAAGGGTTCAAGATATCAGAAAACCGACTTATTACATAAGAAAAACATTGCCTAGGGTAGTGTATGTACTACTATGAATATATTTTTTTATTTAAACTGATTTTTAGTATCCGCAAAAAAATAGTAAACACTGTGAAATTAAGCCTTTGAGAAAATTTCAATTATTTCACTGGCTCAAAATATTACTAAATTTACTTGAATAAAATGGTCGAGGGTTTTGTACTTACCATATGAATATTTTTTGTATCTTTATAAAATTTTAAGTATCCGTAAAAAATTGGAAAAAAATCGTGAGCTTGCCTCTTCGAGGAATTCAATTTTTCCACGGGCAAAAAATATCATAAAACTGACATATTACATGAGAAAAACATTGCCCAGGGCTGTGTACATAACACTTTGAATACATTTTTGTATTTAAACTGGTTTTTAGTATCAGTAAATAATTAGTTAAAATGATGAACTTACCCTTTGGAGAAAATTTCAATTTTTCCACTGGCTCAAAATACTACAAAGCTGATTTGACTATTACGAAAAATTATCAAGGATTTTGAACTTACCCATATGAACAATTTTTTTTGTTTTTTATAAGATTTTTATGTATTCGTAAAAAATTGGCCAAAACTACGAGCTTACCCCTTCGAGGAATTCAATTTTTCAATGGGCTCAAAATATCAGAAAATCGACTTATAACATAAGAAAAGCATTGCCTAAGGTTATGTACGTACCACTTTGAATATATTTTTTGATTTAAAATGAATTTTAATGTTTGGAGAAAATTTAGCTCAAAATATTACAAAATTGAATTGAATTATACAAAAAATTCTCGAGTGTTTTGTACTAACCCTATGAACAATTTTGTTTGTCTTTATATGATTTTAAGTATCTATAAAAAATTGGCCAAAAATGTGAGCTTACCCCTTCGACGAATTCAATTTTTCCACGGGCTTAAAATATCAGAAAACCCACTTATAACATGAGAAAAACATTGCCCAAGGCTGTGTACGTACCACATTGAATATATTTATGTATTTAAACTAATTTTAGTATTCGCAAAAAAACTGTTAACTTACCCATTTGACAAAATTTCAATTTTTCCACTGGCGCAAAATATTACAAAACTGACTTTAATCATACGAAATATTTTCGAGGGTTTTGTACGTACTCTTATGAATATTTTTTTTGTTTTTATAAGATATTAAGTATGCATAAAAAATTGGGCAAAACCGTGAGCTTACCCTTCGAGGAATTAAATTTTCCCACGGGCTCAAAATATCAGAAAACCGACTTATAACATAAGAAAAACACTGCCCAGGACTGTGTACGTACCACTTTGAATACATTTTTGCATTTAAACTGATTTTTAGTATCCGCAAAAAATTAATTAAAATTGTGAACTTACCCCTTGGAGAAAATTTCAAATTTTCAACTAGCTCAAAATACTACAAAACTGATTTGACTATTACGAAAAAAAATTCGAGGATTTTTCACTTACCCATATGAATTTTTTTTTTTTGCTTTTATAAGATTTTTAAGTATCCGTAAAAAATTGGCCAAAACTATGAGCTTACCCCTTCGAGGAATTCAATTTTTTCATGGGCTCAAAATATCATAAAACTGACTTATAACATAAGAAAAACATTGCTCAGGGCTGTTACGTACCACTTTGAATAAATTTTCGTATTTAAACAAGTTTTTTAATATCTGCAAAAAAAAAAATTTAAAACTGTGAATTCACCCAGTTGAGATAATTTCAATTTTTCAATTTGCTCAAAGTATTACAAAACTGACATGAATCGTAAGAAAAATTGTCGAGGGTTTTTTTACTAACCAATATGAAAAAATTTTGTCGTGAGTTTTAATAGCCGAATGGTTGATGATTAACAAACAAACTTTATAATATATTGGTGCTCGTGAGTTTTATGATTTGAACAGATATTAAATGATCAAAGATCAACTCATTTGATGAAGGACCAATTTTGAAGAAAATTCTTATACGAAATTGGAAGTTAGCTCATGAGAAGCTCCATTGAAAATTAGGCTCGTTATGATTGAAGATCAAGATCGAAGCCCCTAGCTCCCTTGAAGGGCCCAATTTTCGATTCAAGAAAATTGTGGTCAACTTAGTAAGTAAATTCAATTGATTAAAAGTGCAAGAAATTTCTTAGTCCAAACTATTTTTTAAAAATATTTTGGCCCAAATCTCTTCGGCCCTTTTTAAATAGTCTTTCAAATTAAGTCCACTTTCTTCACTTTTCAAATGTGCCGTAAACTTTGTTGATTAAATATGGCCGAGTATTATTTTATTAATTAAGCTTATAACTTCTGAAAATTTAATTAAACTTTGGCTATTAAAATTTGAATTATCTTTCAAGCCAACTTTTAAAGGAAAGATTTTTTCAAGATCAATTAACTTAGCTAACAAGTAAATTTGTCTAGCTAAAATCTTACCTTGTTTATTTGATATTTTGAATATATTTTCCAAATCAATAATTTTAAGGAAAGATTTTGTCTTCATCCATTTATTAAACCATGTCTACATTCATTGAAGACTTTGTCACATGTTTTAAAAATCATTTCAAAAGTGACAAAATATTCTTTCAATATCAAAACCTTTCCCAATTGAACCAACTCCACTACCCTATAAATAGGGAGTCCATTTCTCGGCCAGAACACACAAGCAACATTCTGAAAATTTACATTGTCAAATCATTTCTCTAAAGCAAAAGTTTTTTTTTGAGTGCTCTTTAATCTTGCAAAAATTATTTTTGTCAAAAACTTTCAAAAACCTTGTTTTTTTCTTGCTCTTTAAATCTTGAAAATACTCTAAGTGATAGACGAAAAAGAAGAGTGTTTAATCTATTGCAAAATCAGCTCACTTCGGAGCATTAGTTTGTAATCAAATTTTCATAATTGTTTTTGAGCGAAAGTTGTATACTTGGAAGCTCGTTAGTGCGATAGGACTGAGTGTTCTAGCAAGCACGGTTTTGTCCGATAGGACTGAGTGACCTAGCAAGCACGTTGTTGGAGCGATAGGTTAGTCCTAGCAAGATCGGATTAAATCGAGATAAAGTTGTAACTTGTAATCTCGTGTGGCGAAGGTTCGTCCTGCAAGCCACGTATTTAATGAATTTCCCAGGGGTGCTGGAAGAGTGGAAGTAGGCCATTTGGGCGCGAACCACTATGAATCGGTGACTGTGTTTATTTACTTTCTTGCTCTTAATTTATGTCTTTTCAATTCACTTTTTACTGGAACATTGTTCTTAAGCTTCTGGAACATAAAACTGTTTTTACTGGAACATACAACTAATTTCTTCTGGAACGAAACTGAACAAATAAACTTTAAAAAGTTTTATCAACCTAATTCACCCCCCCCCCCCAGGTAGATCTTGAGTATCAGTATCCGTAAAAAATTGGCCAAAACTTCGAGGACTTCAATTTTTCCAGTTGCCCAAATTATCAGAAAACAGACTTATAACATAAGGAAAATATTGCCCAGGGTTGTGTTCTTACCAGTTTTTTATATACTTTTATTTTTAAACTGATTTTTAGTATCCACAGAAAATTGGTTAAAACTATGAACTTACACCTTGGAGAAAATTTTATTTTTTCCACTAGCTCTAAATATTACAAAACTGATTTAAATCATACGAAAAATTGTAGAGGGTTGTTTTAATAAGATTTTATGTGCCAGTAAAAAATTGGCAAAAACAGTGAGATTACCCTTTCAAGGAATTCAGTTTATCAACGGGTTCAAAAAATCAGAAAACCGACTTATAACATAAGAAAAACATTGCCTAGGGTTGTGTACGTACCACTTTGAATATGTTTTTGTATTTAAACTGATTTTTAGTATCCGCAAAAAATTAGTTAAAACTGTGAACTTAACCCTTGGAGAAAATTTCAATTTTTTCACTGGCGCATAATATTACAAAACTGACTTGAATCATACGAAAAATTGTCGAGGATTTTGAACTTACCCATATGAACAATTTTTTTTGTTTAAGTATTCGTAAAAAAATAGCCAAAATTGTGAACTTACCCCTTCGAGGAATTCAATTTTTCCACGGGCTCAAAATATAAGAAAACCGACTTATAACATAAGAAAAATATTGCCCAAAGCTGTGTACGTACCTTTGAATAAATTTTTGTATTTAAACTGATTTTTAGTATCCACAAAAAATTAGTTAAAACTGTGAACTTACCCCTTAGAGAAAATTTTGATTTTTCAACTGGCTCATAATATTACAAAACTGACTTGAATCATAAGAAAAATTGTCGAGGATTTTGAACTTACCCATATGAACAATTTTTATGGTTTTATAAGATTTTTAAGTATCCGTTAAAAATTGGCCAAAATTGTAAGTTTACTCCTTCGAGGAATTCAATTTTTCCACGGGCTCAAAATATCAGAAAACTGACTTTTAACAGAAGAAAAACATTGCTCAGTGATGTGTACGTACCACTTTGAATAAATTTTTGTATTTAAACTGATTTAAATTAGTTAAAACTGTGAACTTACCCGTTGAGAAAATTTCAATTTTTCCATTTGCTCAAAGTATTAAAAAAAAAACTTGAATCATACAAAAAATTGTCGTGGGTTTTTTATTTACCCATATGAACAATTTTTTGTCTTTATAAAATTTTATGTATCTGTAAAAAATTGGCTATAATTGTGAGCTTACCCCTTCAAGGAATTCAATTTTTCCACAGGCTCAAAATATAAGAAATCCGACTGATAACATAAGAAAAACATTGCATACGGTTGTGTACGTACCAGTTTGAATATATTTTTCTATTTCAACTTATTTTTAGTATTTGGAGAAATTTAATTTTTCCACTGGCTCAAAATATTACAAACTAACTTGTTACATAACAAAAATTGTCGAGTGCTTTGTAATAAACCCTATTAAAAGTTTTTTTTGTTTTTATACGATTTTAAGTATCCATAAAATAATGGCCAAAACTTCGAGGACTTCAATTTTTCCACTTGCCCAAATTATCAGAAAACCGACTTATAACATAAGGAAAATATTGCCCAGGGTTGTGTTCTTTCCAGTTTGAATATATTTTTGTTTTTACACTGATTTTTAGTATCCGCAGAAAATTGGTTAAAACTGTGAACTTACACCTTGGAGAAAATATCAATTTTTCCAAGTGCTCAAAATATCATAAAACCGACTTATAACATAAGAAAAACATGGCGAGGGTTGTGTACATACCACTTTGAATAATTTTTTGTATTTTTGGTATCCGCAAAAAATTACTTAAAACTGTGAACTTACCCCTTGGAGAAAATTTCAATTTTCCACTGGCTCATAATATTACAAAACTGACTTAAATCATAAGAAAAATTGTCAAGGATTTTTAACTTACAAATATGAACAATTTTTTGGGTTTATAAGATTTTTAAGTATTCGTAAAAAATTAGCCAAAATTGTGAGCTTACCCCTTCGAGGAAATCAATTTTTCCACAGGCTCAAAATATAAGAAAACCGACTTATAACATAAGAAAAACAATGCCCAGAGCTGTGTACGTACCATAATGAATAAATTTTTGTATTTAAACTGATTTTTAGTATTCGCATAAAATTGGTTAAAACTGTGAACTTGCCCCTTGGATAAAATTTCAACTTTCGCATTATCTCAAAATATTACAAAACTGACTTGAATCATACGAAAAAAATTCGAGGATTTTGAAATTACCCATACGAACAATTTTTTTTATTTTTATAAGATTTTTAAGTATCCACAAAAAGATTTTGCCAAAACTGCGAGCTTACCCCTTCGAGGAGTTCAATTTTTCTAAGTGCTCAAAATATCAGAAAACCGACTTATAACATAAGAAAAACATGGCCAAGGGTCGTGTACATACCATTTTGAATAAATTTTTGTATTTAAACTTATTTGTAGTATCCGCAAAAAATTAGTTAAAACTCTGAACTTACCGCTTCGAGAAAATTTCAATTTTCCACTGGCTCATAATATTACAAAACTGACTTGAATCTTAAGAAAAATTGTCAAGGATTTTGAACTTACCCATATGAATTTTTTTTTGTTTTTATTAGAATTTTAAGTATTCGTAAAAAATTAGCCAAAATTATGAGCTTACCCCTTCCAGGAATTTCATTTTTTCCACGGGCCCAGAGCTGTGTACGTACCACTTTGAATACATTTTTGTTTTTAAACTGATTTTTAGTATCCGCAAAAAATTAGTTAAAATTGTGAACTTACACCTTGGAAAAAAATTCAATTTTTTCACTAACTCAAAATAATACAAAACTGACTTGAATCATACGAATAATTTTCGAGGATTTTGAACTTACCCAAATGAACAATTTTTTTGTTTTTATAAGATTTTTAAGTATCCATAAAAAATTAGTCAGAAATGTGAGCTTACCCCTTCGAGGAATTCAATTTTTACACGGGCTCAAAATATCAGAAAACCCACTTATAACATAAGAAAAGCATTGCCCAAGGTTGTGTACATACCTCATTGAATATATTTATGTATTTAAACTAATTTTTAGTATTCGCAAAAAATTGGTTAAAATTGTTAACTTACCACTTGGAGAAAATTTCAATTTTTCCAATGGCGCAAAATATTACAAAACTAAATTGAATCATACCAAAAAAATTTGAGGGTTTTGTACGTACCTATATGAATAAATTTTTTGTTTTTATAAGATATTAAGTATGTATAAAAAAATGGATAAAACCATGAGATTACCACTTCGAGGAATTAAATTTTTCAACGGGCTTAAAATATCAGAAAACCGAATTATAACATAAGAAAAACATTGCATAGGTTTGTTTATGTACCACTTTGAATATATTTTTCTATTTAAACTGATTTTTAGTATTAGGAGAAAATTTTAATTTTTCCACTGGCTCAAAATATTACAAAACTAACTTGAATCATACAAAAAATTGTCGAGTGTTTTGTACTAACCCCTATGAACATTTTTTTTATTTTTATAAGATTTTAAGTATCCGTAAAAAATTGGCCAAAATTGTGAGCTAACCACTTCAAGGAATTCAATTTTTCCACGAGCAGAAAATAACGGAAAACCGACTTTTAACATAAGAAAAACGTTGCACGGGGTTGTGTACGTTAAACTTTTAATATATTTTGGTATTTAAACTGATTTTTAGTATCCGCAAAAAATTAGTAAAAATTGTGAACCTACCCTTTGGAAAAAAATTCAATTTTTCCACTGACTCAAAATACTACAAAACTGACTTGAATCATACGAAATTTTTTTGAGGATTTTGAACTTACCCATATGAACAATGTTTTTGTTTTTAAAAGATTTTTAAGTATCCGTAAAAAATTGGCCAAAAATGTTAGCTTAACCCTTCGAAAAATTCAATTTTAATAACATAAGAAAAACATTGCCCAAGGCTGTGTATGTACCTCATTGAATATATTTATGTATTTAAACTAATTTTTAGTATTCGCAAAAAATTGATTAAAACTGTTAACTTACCACTTTGAGAAAATTTCAATTTTTCCACTGGCGCAAAATATTAAAAAACTGAATTGAATCATACGAAAAAATTTCGAGGGTTTTGTACGTACCCATTTGAATAATTTTTTTGTTTTTATAAGATATTAAGTATGCATAAAAAATTGGCCAAAACCGTGAGCTTACCCCTTCGAGGAATTAATTTTTTTCAAGGGCTCAATATATCAGAAGGCCGACTGATAACATAAGGAAAACATTGCATAGGATTGTTTATGTACCACTTTGAATATATTTTCGTATTTAAACTGATTTTTAGTATTAGGAGAAAATTTTAATTTTTCCACTGGCTCAAAATATTACAAAACTAACTTAAATCATACAAAAAATTGTCGAGTGTTTTGTACTAACCCCTATGAACATATTTTTCTTTTTTATAAGATTTGAAGTATCCGTAATAAATTGGCCAAAACTGTGAGCTAGCCACTTCGAGGAATTCAATTTTTCCATGAGCTCAAAATATCGGAAAACCGACTTATAACATAAGAAAAACAAATGCACGGGGTTGTGTACGTTCAACTTTGAATATATTTTTGTATTTAAACTGATTTTAGTATTCGCAAAAAATTAGTTAAAATTGTGAACTTACCCATTGGAAAAAAAATTCAATTTTCCACTGACTCAAAATACTACGAAACTGACTTGAATAATAAGAAAATAGTCGAGGATTTTGAACTTACCCATATGAACATTTTTTTTGTTTTTATAAGATTTTTAATTATCCGTAAAAAATTGGCCAAAATTGTGAGCTTACCCCTTCGAGGAATTCAATTTCCACGGGCTCAAAATATCAGAAAACCGACTTATAACATAAGAAAAACATTGCCCAGGGTTGTGTACGTACCACTTTGAATATATTTTTCTATTTAAAATGATTTTTAGCGTTTGGAAAAAATTTAGCTCAAAATATTACAAAACTGAATTGAATTATACAAAAAATTGTCGAGTGTTTTGTACTTACCCCTATGAACATTTTTTTTTGTTTTTATAAGATTTTAAGTATCCGTAAAAAATTGGCCAAAACTGTGAGCTAACCACTTCGAGGAATTCAATTTTTCCATGAGCTCATAATATCGGAAAACCGACTTATAACATACGAAAAACATTGCATGGGTTTGTGTACGTTCAACTTTGATTATATTTTTATATTAAACTGATTTTTAGTATCCGCAAAAAATTAGTTAAAATTGTGAACTTACCTTTTGGAAAAAAAATCAATTTTTCCACAAACTCAAAATAATACAAAACTGACTTAAATCATACGAATAATTTTCGAGGATTTTGAACTTACCCATATGAACAATTTTTTTGTTTTTATAAGATTTTTAAGTATCCGTAAAAAATTGGCCAAAAATGTGAGCTTACCCCTTCGAGGAATTCAATTTTTCCACAGGCTCAAAATATCAGAAAACCCACTTAAAACATATGAAAAGCATTGCCCAATGCTGTGTACATACCTCATTGAGTATATTTATATATTTAAACTAATTTTTAGTATTCGCAAAAAATTGGTTAAAACTGTTAACTTACCCCTTAGAGAAAATTTCAATTTTTCCACTGGTGCAAAATATTACAAAACTGAATTGAATCATACGAAAAAATTTCGAGGGTTTTGTACGTACCTATATGAATAATTTTTTTGTATTTATAATATATTAGGTATGCATAAAAATATTGGCCAAAACCATGAGGAATTAAATTTTTTCACGGGCTCAAAATATCAGAAAACCGAATTATAACATAAGAAAAACATTGCATAGGGTTGTTTATGTACCACTTTGAATATATTTTTCTATTTAAACTGATTGTTAAAATATTACAAAACTAACTTGAATCATACAAAAAATTATCGAGTGTTTTGTACTAACCCTTGTGAACATTTTTTTATTATTTTTATAAGATTTTAAGTATCCGTAAAAAATTGGCCAAAACTGTGAGCTAACCACTTCGAGGAATTCAATTTTTCCACGAGCTCAAAGTATAGGAAAATCGACTTATAACATAAGAAAAACATTGCACGGGGTTGTGTACGTTCAACTTTGAATATATTTTTCTATTTAAACTGATTTCTAGTATTAGGAGAAAATTTTAATTTTTCCACTGGCTCAAAATATTACAAAACTAACTTGAATCATACAAAAAATTGTCGAGTGTTTTGTTCTAACCCCTATGAACACTTTTTTTTATAACATTTCAAGTATCCGTAAAAATTGGCCAAAATTATGAGCTTACCCCTTCGAGAAATTCAATTTTCCACGGGCTCAAAATATCAGAAAACCGATTTAATATTAACCTTGTTAATAAAATATTTATAGAAAATGTCTAATAGTATAGAAAATATATATGAAATTAGCTTATTAATATTTCACCATAAGTATGAGTCTTCTTCTAATTTAATATTAGCCTTGTTAATAAAATATTTATATTTGTCAATGTGATAATGCAATTATCAATTATCGTTTCACTAAAAAAAATTATAGATCCGTGACAATTAATTTAGGGTGTTTTACACTCAGACCCCCTCAGGTTTGAGCATATTACAAGAAACCCCTCGCTGTTTAAAAATTTACAGGGACACCCCCTCAAGTTTGAGCATATTACAAGAAACCCCTTACGGCGTTAAAAACAGACGAAATTTGATGACGTCAGCAAATTTTTTTTTGATTTTCCAAATTTACCCTGGCTAAATATACCCACAGGGGGGATGTAATAATATTATACCACAGGGGTGTCTATGTAATAATATTATACCACAAAGGGTGTATTTGAAAGATTACAATAACTTCAGGGAGTTACTTATAGCCAACGGTCATATTTTGAACAATGACCAATGGATGTTAATGTTGGCCATATAATCTGACTATAAATTTCATGGGGGTACTTATAGCCAATGGTCATATTTTCAAAAATTACCAATGAATGTTACTGTTGGCAATATATTTTGACTATAAATCAAAATGTTCACGTGTAGGGATTTAGAAGTATATTGATTTTTCCCCAATAACCGAATACTTTTGTCTGTAAATCGAATTACTTATCCCTCGGTCTATTAGTGAACCATCTCTCTGAAAGATGTTCCACTAGAAAATACAACTTTAAATCTCGGCGTGCATCTGCAACCATTATGGGTGCATTCTTCACACACCCTACACATGAATATTTTGATTATCGACATTATCAAATTTGTGGGATGAAATGCAAAAAAAAAAAAAAATATTTGAACTGCTATTTATAACCAAAATATGTGGCCAACGGTAATATCCAACGGCCATTTTTTAAAATATGGTCATTTTTTAAAATATGACAGTTGGCTACAAGTAACTCCCTGAAGTTATTGTAATCTTTCAAATACACCCCATGTGGTATAATATTATTACATAGACACCCCCTGTGATATAATATTATTACATAGAAACCTCCTGTCGTATAATATTATTACATAGACACCCCATGTAGGTATATTTAGCCAGGGGTAAATTTGGAAAATAAAAAAAAAATTGCTGACTTCATCAAATTCCGTCTATTTTTAACGCCGTAAGGGGTTTCTTGTAATATGTCCAAACCTAAGGGGGTGTCCCTGTAATTTTTAAAACAACGGGGTTTTTCTTGTAATATGCCCAACCCTGAGGGGGTCTGAATGTAAATGACCCATTAATTTATATTGCCCATCAGAAATACTTAAAAAACATACAAAAAGGAACGTTTAAGACGATAAATTATGTAATGCAACCGTTACATCACGTCATTAAGTATACGCGGTGTAGGCCACCAATACACTACTTACATGTGGAGTGAGAATGTGTTCACATTGGCCAGAACATGGCTGATGTGAATTCTCACTCCACATATGAGAAATGTATTGATTGGATGCACCACGTTTACTTGATGGTGCAGCGGTTGGACTAAATAATTTTCCGTTCAAGACATGCCGTTACCACTGTTGACCATGACTTTGAAAACTTACGCGGATTAGGTGGCACTAATGTTTATTAGATGAAATAGCCACCTCCTCATTTTTCTAATTAATTCAGCTTTGTGTGGATTAATTCTGGCCAAGTTTGGGTCAATATTTCAAAATCCAATCAAACGTAGTTTACTTGATATTTTTAATTTTAAATTACATATTATTTTAATAATAGTTTAAACAAGTATCCTATAAAGGATGAAAATGTTAGTTTTTTAACTAAATAATGTGATTCAAAATTAGATAATAATTTGATGAAAAGTATATAAAATTTATTATTTTCTCGTATTAATTTTATATGAAAGCATATTTTTAAAATATTTTTTCCATTTAAGAATAGTTTTATTTTGGGACATTAAAAAAAAAAAGGTAAAGAGGATGTGACATAAAGAGCAAACAAGCAGCAAGATGTACTTTTACATAAATCATTAGGGTACTATAGCTACTAGCAACTTCACGGATATCATTCAAATTCAAAAGATGTTTATATATATTTTTAAATAAGAGATTTATATCTTCAAATGATAGTTATTTAATTGATTTTTTAATCCCTGTATCACTACCCAAAACAAAAATTTGAATTATAATACAATATTTCACGCATAAATCAAAATCAGTCTTTTTTCGAATTATAATATGTTTTTCACACATAAAATTCAAATAAGTCTTAAAATTCATGTTATACTTATTTGTATCAATATTTAGAGAATCTTCAAAATTCACAATCAAAACTTAAAAATAAAAAACTATTGAAATTATCATAATGTTTTAGTGTAGTATCTTCGTTGTTTGTTAACACAGTTTCTGAGAAAGCTCTTACTTCTGAAATGATTCATAAAATGGAGAGATCTCTCAATCGTGCATACTGAACAACTTGGAAATTGAGGATGTTATTGAGTTACACTTCAATCTCTACGATTCAGAGTCGATGTCTTCGTCCTTGCACGACAAACAAAAGACACAAAGATAAAAATTCAACAAATTAAAGATTGAAACTAAAAGATAATCGTAATTCTATATGTTATTTTTAGAGCAAAAGATAAAAACACCCCCTATGCTTTGTTTAATTCCCAAAATCCCCTCTGTGTTATTTTAACTCCCAAAAAACCCCCTGTGATCTCAAATAAGTGCCAAATACACCCCCAAAAAAGAGAGTGTGTTTCAAACGTCAAAATTGCAAGTACGTGTTCACATTTTGCTTTTGATATGACAATTTTACCCCTGACATCGAAAGACAAAAACACCCCTATGCTTTGTCTAACTCCCAAAAAACTCCCCATGTGTCATTTTGAATCCCCAAAACCCCCATGTGTTTGATTTTAAATACCACACTCGACCCAAGTAGTATATACTTAATTTTCCAAAAAAAAAAAATTTAAAAAAAAACAAACACATATGGGTAATCTTGTCATTCCACCAAAAGTCAAAAATAAAATTATAAGTATATACTACTTGGGTCGAGTGTGGTATTTAAAACCAAACACAAGGGGGTTTTTGGGAGTTAAAATAACACAGGGGGGTTTTGGGGAGTTAGACAAAGCATAGAGGATGTTTTTTGTTTTTTGCTCGTTATTTTTATCCGCATTAGAGAAAACTGACTTTTAAAGTTTTCAGGAGTGTTCTATAATTTCACAAGTTAAAAAAGGGGTATAAAAGAATTTCCATTGGTCATAAAATTTGATAGTTCAAAGTCAAACAATAATTTGACCAAAACATTGTGAGTAAATAGGATCATCCAGCAACAATATGATAACCAAATAGACTACTGATTAAGGTCAAAAAAGAAGAAACCAACGAGGTTAACTTTTTTCTTTATTACATTCTTGAATTATTTATATAAAAAAACACAAAAAAAAAAAAATTAACCTTATTGTTTGATTACACAATTTTATAAATAAATTTAATATTATTATTTATATATAAATTATAAATAATGTAATTTGTTATTGTAAATCAAAATTATACTATTAAATAAGTTTATAAAAAAAAGTAAGAACTACCAATATAAATATTCTATTAAAAATACGTGTTTATAATTTATATTTATGTCTATGATGTAATAGACTATCACTAAAAATACACTTTATAGGTAGAATTTTTTGGAATAATAAAATGTAATAATGAACTAAAATATGATAGTTAATTAATAATTACTGATAGCTAAAATTGAATACCATGCCCAAATGTGACTTTTTGCTATGTACTTAACTTTGCTTTTAAAATTTGAGATAATTGCAGTTTACCTATCTGATATTCATAGTGTTCAATATACCTGGAATTTGAAATAGAGCACTTTGCCTCCTGTAGTTTTATAAATGTTTCATATTGTCTCCCTGACATTTATATATATGGCACTTTACCTCCCCGTGTTATGATAATGTGACAGTTTACTCCCCTGTATTATGATAAATGTGATAATTTATCTCTCTGTTATGATAAATGTGGTAATTTATCTCCCCGTGTTACAAAATACTTTTCATGCTCACTCTCAATTTCGACAAGTGAGTTACACTCTCCGGCTCAAGGGGGTAGATTGCTTCTTTAAAAAATTTATAGGGGAAATTGCTATTTTTCAAATAACAGGGGATAAATTGAACATTATGAATATCACAAAGGGGTAAATTGCCATTAACCCTTAAATCTATTTTTAGTAATTATACATATTAAAAGTAGAATAAGAATACATTAAAGTTAAATTCATACCCGCGGTTATTGACCTTCAAATTATCTCTTGCTTCCAAGTTCAGTTGTTCATTATCCCAGTCGAGCCAAACTTCATCTTGAATTCCATCATTACCTTGAATTTCTTGCTCATCTAATATATCCACTGTTGAACTCACAATCGAATTACTGCAATATTCTATTACAATAGATCGAAGAGTTGCTATTTCTCCTATACCCAATGGAATCTTCTCCAAACCTGTCATGTTATTTAGCAAAAGTTGCTCGAGGTTTGGAAAATGGATGCTATCTGCGTCCCAAAACTTTAGCTTATTACAAGAATAAAGTTCCAAGTATTTCAAGGAAATGAATTGTCCCTCAATTAGGTTCCACTCTTGTCCTATAAAGGCATCTAAGTATAATTTGAGTACTTCAAGATTGGGCAAACAACCTATTATCGTCATATGTTCCCAAGGTATGTGGCTTCCATCTAAACTCAGTTTCTTGAGTGAATGCGGAAAAATTACGTTTTCCAACAATGGACACTCTACTCGAAGACTTATAATAAGTGATTCGAGTTTATGTAAATGTTGAAGATTTTCGAGACAATAGTCTTTCCTTCCATCCAAAGCCTCAAAAATATCAATATAATAAATATTTAATCTCTTAATATTGGGGATTCTCTTGACGACCCCCTCACTACAGGTTAGGTTACTTATTCCTTTCAGAGTCTGTAGGTGTTTCATATTGGAGTCTTCTTGCCCATCTATTGCGGCAATTGGAGGAGGTTCAGGCATATTAACTATATACATGTAGAGATGTCTTAGTTGTTTCATCTCCCAAATTTCAGGTGGTGCAGTAATTTCACTAGCTCCTCGAATCTTTAAGGTCTGTAGGTTCCATAGATTTATTGTAGATGGATACCAGAAAAAACCTTCCAGACTATTAACATAAAGGTACCTTAAGTTGACTAGATTGAAAGCAATTTCGAATAAATCATGTTGAACACCATTTAATACCCTTGTTAATCTACAACCAAGCAAGGATGAATCTAATGTAGTACTAAATGTGATTGAGCGTGGGAGAGACACATAAATTGCGCCATGGTTATGGAAATTGACGGAATCTTTTTTCTCTTTTTTGCTTTTGTCAATAACAATGCGACGTTGATTGTGTAAGGCTTGTGAACTGTCAAAATATCTTCCCTCTATGACACAAAGAAACTTTTCGTTTTGAGCTTCCCTTAAACATAGGTCTCTCAAAAGATCATGAATTTTGCAGTATTTCATTTTCCCTCTAGACCCTCGCTCGTGGACCATAATGAGATTTCTATCAATAAGATCGATCAAGTACTTGTCTGCAACCTCTTCAAGGCTTTTGGCTTTGTTTGGTTTTAGAAATCCCTCAGCAACCCATAGTTTGATGAGTTGGGATACACGGATCTGACGGTCTTCTGGAAAAACTCCCATGTAGAGGAAACATGGTTTTAGATGAACAGGCAAGATTTTATAACTCAGTGATAATATTTTCGAGCATTGTCCATCATCCGCTAGACTGACAATAGAGCTTACTTATTTTGCGACATGATTCCAATATTCTCGTGTCATGTTGGACTTTGCAAGGAGTCCCGCGATCACCGCTATTGACAAAGGGAGTCCTTTACAATTTTTTGCAATCTTCCTTCCAATTTCCTCGAGTTGAAGAGAACATTCTTGTTGGCCAAACACCTTTTGGCGAAGTAGATTCCAACTTTGGTCTTCGTCTAGAAAATTCATCTCAAGACCACGAGATCCCAAATGACTAACCAAGTTTGATAGTCTAGTTGTTATCATTGTTCCACTTCCATTTCCGTTATCTGGAAAGAACAACCTTACCTTGTCCCAGACATCGATACTCCACATATCATCCATTACAATCAAATATTTCCTCCCAAATAAATGTTTATGTAATTTTTCTCCTAATTGGCTCTCATTCATCTCTTGTGTTGTTACTTTACCTAGAACTCCAAATTCACATAAAAGATTTGAAAGAATTTCTTTTATTTCATATTCTTGGGATATTGTAACCCAAGCACGTATGTCAAAATGTTGCACAATATAAGGATTTTCATAAACATTTCTAGTAAGTGTGGTCTTACCAATTCCTCCCATTCCGTAAATTGGGATGACGAGGCGATTGGATTGTTGTCCGGTGAGTCTATCCAAGATCTGAATCAAGACATCATCAAATCCAACCATTATGTCTTTGCCAGCAGGTAAAGAGATTGAAGAACTAGAAAGTATTGAATCTTTAGGTAGTTGAACTTCAATCTCCCCTTTCTCTTTAATCTTCACAGCCTCTTTTTTCATAAAATCCATAACTTCTATCACATCTTGCAGCTGTTGACTAAAGGGATTGGACCTCGTTTCGTCAGAAATTGTGGATTGATTTTCATGAATATAATCCACAACTTTGGATTCTATTAGATCTTCTGCTCCATGAGATGCATCTGCGATTTGACTCTCCAAACTTTCAACTTCTTTGTTGTCTCCATGAGAATATCTTTCTAGAAAGTCTACTAGAAAAGCAATCCTTTCTTGAAGAGATTGAATTTGTTCTTTGTTAAGTGAAAATGAATTGCGACCATGATCCATGATCTGATCGATTATGTGCATCAAAGAAACAAGAGATGCATATGCAGCTGCCATTTGGGATACCAAAATTTAGACGAAGAGATGGTGGTGGTGTTGAGTTTGAAAGTAAATGAGACTTGCAGGTAGAACAAATGAAATCTGGAAGAAAAAAAAGTTTAGATATTTTTTGATAGATTTCTTTCTTGGGATTGTCTATCATGACTCTCGGCTGTTGAGAGTCATGAACGACTTCAATTAAATTGTGCCATTTGTCACAATGTACATACCCTACTCAAGCATAAAATACCCAAAATATCCATCCAATTAAAAAAAAAAAAAATGAATCATCTTCTTCAACAAACCCCACCCGACCCGCCACAACCACCCACCCCGCCTCCCTCCATCTTCCCAGGTCGTCGTGACGGCCTGGGATCGCCGGATCCAGGCCGGCGACTACCTGGGGAGAAGTTCCCAGGCCGTCGCCGGCCTGGAACGATCAAGCGGAGGCCTGCGACGGCCAGCCGTCGCAGGCCTCGGGAATTTACTTCCAGGCCGGCGACGGCCTGGGGACTTCTCCCCATGCCGTCGCCGGCCTGGAATCGTTGATCCCAGGCCGTTGCCGGCCTAGGATCGGCCGTTCCGACGGCCTGGGTTAGAGGGAGCGGCGGGCGGGGTGGGTGGGTGGGTTTGGGTATTAGGGTTTTTTTTAATTAAATTTTTATTTTCATAAAAAAAATATTTTTATATTTAAATTTAATTATAAAAATTAAAATCTTAATAAATATTCATAATTTGTAAATTAATGAATAATTTTTAAAAAAAAAATGTTTTTACAAAGAATTTTTGTAATTATTTTTACATCACACCAATAAAACTTGAGTTGACATTTTTACAATATCTTTTTTATAAAAGACACTTACAAATTGTAACCAAGTTCGTTTCAACTACTTTGCAATTACTTGAGTTGATATTGTAAAAATATATGTCAAAAATTGTAACATCAAATATTTGAAAATATATCGATATTTTTTGAAAAAATTGATTTGATCGAAATAATGACTGTATCATCAATTTTTAAAATTATCGAAATATGTCATTATATTTTCTATCAAGTAAAATATAAAAACATTAAAAATAATAAAAACAAATTTGAATGTTTATGTTTATTTGAATTTATATACATAAACATTCAAGAGATGAGTTATCAAGAGATGAGTGAATTTGATCGAAATAATGACCGAATCATCAATTCTTTAAATTATCGATATATTCTGAAATTCGAATAATCATTTTTTTAAAAATTATCAATATACAGAAGACTTGGTGTTACATAACCATCTAAAAGACAATTTGATCGAAATATCATCAATTTTTAAAAAAATTATCGATATATTTTTAAATTACGGAGGAGTTAGTGTTACATAACCATCTAATAGACAATTTGATCGAAATAATGACCGAATCATCAATTTTTTCAAAAATTATCGATATATTTTCAAATTACGGAGGACTTAATGTTACATAACCATCTAATAGACAATTTGAGCGAAATAATGATCAAATCAACAATTTTAAAAAAAATTATCGATATATTTCAAATTTATGATCTCATGAAGCAACGAAAAGCTGAGTGTAAATCAGCTAACAACAGCTGAGTGCAAATCAGCTAACAGCTGAGTGCAAAACAGCTAACAACAGCTGAGTGCAAATCAGCTAACAGCTGAGTGCACTCAACTGTTAGCTGATTTGCACTCAGCTGTTGTTAGCTGATTTGCACTCAGCTTTTCGTTGCTTTATGAGATCATAAATTTGAAAATATATCGGTAATTTTAAAAAAAAAATGATGATTTGGTCATTATTTCGATCAAATTGTCTAGATGGTTATGTTACACTATGTCCCCCGTAATTTGAAAATATATAGATAATTTTAAAAAAAAATTGATGATTCAGTCATTATTACGATCAAATTGTCTATTAGATGGGTATGTAATACTAAATCCTCCGTTATTTTAAAATATATCGATAATTTTAAAAAAAATCATTGATTCGGTCATTATTTCGAACAAATTGTTTATTAGGTTATGTAACACCAAGTCCTCCAAAATTTTAAAATATATCGATAGTTTTTTTAAAAATTGATGAAAGTGTATCTTTTTAAGTTAAACATATTCAATTTATATACATAAACATTCAATTTGTTTATATTATTTTTAATGTTTTATAATTTACTTGATAGAAAATATAATGACATATTCAATTTATTTGAATTTATATACATAAACATTCAAGAGATAATTTTAAAAAAAAATTCATCTCTTGATCACTCATCTCTTGACCATCACTCATCTCTTGATCACTCATCTCTTGAATGTTTATGTTTATAAATTCAAATAAATTGAATATGTCATTATATTTTCTATCAAGTAAAATAATAAAATCAAATTTGAATGTTTTTATATTTTACTTGTTTTTATTATTTTTATTATTTTTAATTTTTAATGTTTTTAATATTTTCAATGTTTTTATAAAAACAAGTAAACATAAACATTCAAATTTGTTTTTATTATTTTTAATGATTTTATATTTTACTTGATAGAAAATATAATGACATATTAAATTTATTTGAATTTATATACATAAACATTCAAGAGATAATTTAAAAAAAAATTCATCTCTTAATCACTCATCTCTTGATCATTCACTCATCTCTTGAATGTTTATGCTTATAAATTCAAATAAAATGAATATTTCATTATATTTTCTATCAAGTAAAATAATAAAAAAAAAATTTGAATGTTTTTATATTATACTTGTTTTTATTATTTTTAATGTTTTTATTATTTTTAATTTTTAATGTTTTTAATATTTTTAATGTTTTTATAAAAACAAGTAAACATAAACATTCAAATTTGTTTTTATTATTTTTAATGATTTTATATTTTACTTGATAGAAAATATAATGACATATTCAATTTATTTGAATTTATATACATAAACATTCAAGAGATAATTTAAAAAAAAAAATCCATTTCTTAATCACTCATCTCTTGATCATTCACTCATCTCTTGATGAGTAAAATCCATTTCTTAATCACTCATCTCTTGATCATTCACTCTTCTCTTGATCACTCATCTCTTGAATGTTTATGTTTATAAATTCAAATAAATTGAATATGTCATTATATTTTCTATCAAGTAATTAAAATAATAATTTGAATGTTTTTATATTTTACTTGTTTTTATTATTTTTAATGTTTTTATTATTTTTAATTTTTAATGTTTTAAATATTTTTAATGTTTTTATAAAAAAAAGTAAACATAAAAATTCAAATTTGTTTTTATTATTTTTAATGTTTTTTAATTTATTTGATAGAAAATATAATGACATATTAAATTTATTTGAATTTATATACATAAACATTCAAGAGATAATTTTAAAAAAAATTAATCTCTTAATCACTCATATCTTGATCACTCATCTCTTGACCATTCACTCATCTCTTGATCACTCATCTCTTGAATGTTTATAAATTCAAATAAATTGAATATGTCATTATATTTTCTATCAAGTAATTAAAATAATAATTTGAATGTTTTTATATTTTACTTGTTTTTATTATTTTTAATTTTTAATGTTTTTAATATTTTTAATGTTTTTATAAAAACAAGTAAACATAAATATTCAAATTTATTTTTATTATTTTTAATGATTTTATATTTTACTTGATAGAAAATATAATGACATATTAAATTTATTTGAATTTATATACATAAACATTCAAGAGATAATTTAAAAAAAAAATCATCTCTTAATCACTCATCTCTTGATCATTCACTCATCTCTTGATCACTCATCTCTTGATCACTCATCTCTTGAATGTTTATGCTTATAAATTCAAATAAAATGAATATGTCATTATTTTTTCTATCAAGTAAAATAATAAAAACAAATTTGAATGTTTTTATATTTTACTTGTTTTTATTATTTTTAATGTTTTTATTATTTTTTATTTTTAATGTTTTTATTATTTTTAATGTTTTTATAAAAACAAGTAAACATAAACATTCAAATTTGTATTTATTATTTCTAATGTTTTTATAATTTACTTGATAGAAAATATAATGACATATTTAATTTATTTAAATTTATATACATAAACATTCAAGAGATAATTTTAAAAAAAAATTCATCTCTTAATCACTCATCTCTTGATCACTCATCTCTTGAATGTTTATGTTTATAAATTCAAATAAACATAAATATTCAAAATTGTTTTTATATTTTACTTGATAGAAAATACAATGACATATTCAATTTATTTTAATTTATATATATAAACATTCAAGAGATAATTTAAAAAAAATTAATTTTTTGATCATTCACTCATCTCTTGATCACTCATCTCTTGAATGTTTATGTTTATAAATTCGAATAAACATAAATATTCAAATTTGTTTTTATTATTTTAATGTTTTTATATTTTACTTGATAGAAAATACAATGACATGTTCAATTTATTTGAATTTATATACATAAACATTCAAGATATAATTTTAAAAAAAAAATTCATCTCTTGATCACTCATCTCTTGACCATCACTCATCTCTTGAATGTTTATGTTTATAAATTCAAATAAATTGAATATGTCATTATAAATTCTATCAAGTAAAATATAAAAACATTAGAAATAATAAAAACAAATTTATAAATTCTATCAAGTAAAATATAAAAACATAAGAAATAATAAAAACAAATTTGAATGTTTATGTTTATTTGAATTTATATAAATAAGCATTCAAGAAATAATTTAAAAAAAATTCATCTCTTGATCACTCAGCTCTTGATCATTCACTCAGCTCTTAATCACTCATCTCTTAATCACTCAGCTCTTGATCACTCATCTCTTGAATGTTTATCTTGATCACTCACTCAGCTCTTGATCACTCAGCTCTTGATCACTCATCTCTTGATCACTCAGCTCATCTCTTGAATTGTTATGTATATAAATTCAAATAAACATATAAATTCAATTTTTTTTATTTTTAATGTTTTTATAATTTACTTGATAGAAATTATAATGACATATTCAATTTATTTGAATTTATATAAATAAACATTCAAGAGATAATTTTCAAAAAAAAATTCATCTCTTGATCACTCATCTCTTGAATGTTTATGTATATAAATTCAAATAAATTGAATATGTCATTATATTTTCAATCAAGTAAAATATAAAAACATTAAAAATAATAAAAACGAATTTGGATGTTTATGTATATAAATTGAATATGTTTCACATAAAAATATACACTTTCCTAGATTTAAATATTTTCCTACAAACCTTGCACAAGTTTATAAAATTTTATAATAGCCAATATTGTTTTAGAAAAAATATTACAAATATATCAACATGTGCTATTATAAAATAATGACCGTATCATCAATTTTTTCAAAAAATATCGATATATTTTCAAATTACGGAAAACTTAGTGTTACAACATTTTCAATATTTGATGTTACAATTTTTGACATATATTTTTACAATATCAACTCAAGTAATTGCAAAGTAGATGAAATAAACTTAATTACAATTTGCAAGTATCTTTTATAAAAATATATTGTAAATATGTACTCAAGTTTTATTGTTGTGATGAATAAATAATTACAAAAATTCTTTGTTGGAACATTTTTTTTTTAAATTACTCATTAATTTACAATACAACAATTATCAAATTATAAATATTTATTAACATTTTAATTTTTAAAATTAAATTTAAATATAAAAATATTTATTTGTTTAAAATAAAAAAAATAAAAAAAAAACCCTAAAATCCAACCCACCCATCCCACCCCGCCGCCGCCGCCACTCCCTCAATCCCAGGCCGTCGGAACGGCAGCTCCTAGGCCGGCAACGGCCTGGGATCAACGATTCCAGGCCGGCGACGGCCTGGGGAACTTCTCCCCAGGCCGTCGCCGGCCTGGAATTAAAATCCCGAGGCCTGCGACGGCTTCAACTCGGAGGCCGTCGCAGGCCTCCGATCTGTCGTTCCAGGCCGGCGACGGCCTGGGAACTTCTCCCAGGTAGTCGCCGGCCTGGGAAGGTGGACGGAGGCGGGGCTTTGGTGGGTGGGTGGTGGTGGCGGGTCAGGTGGGGTGGGGATGGGTTGGAGAAGATGAGGTTTTTTTTTTTTTTTTTTTTTAAGTGAGAGGGTATTATTGTCAATTTAGGGGTGTCCGATTTAAATGATGGGTTCGTACTCATTTACCCCACATTTTATACCATCATACACCATCATACACCTATGTACAATTTTATTAGCCTAAAGTACAAATTCTGAAGCAATGTTTTATCCTGACTCTTGAGCAGCCAAGAGTCAGGATAGACTTCCCGTTCTTTCTTACCAATGAGATTGCACCAGTGTTTGTCTGCATGATGTATCAAATTCAAAGGGGACACCTGGTAGTTTGACTGTATTTTAGTCCCCGCTTCACATTTTAGTTTAATGTTTTCAATATTTTTTTAGATATTCGTGTTAAAGAATGACAACATAAGACCATAAGTCAAAATATTGATACATTTATATCGATTAGAAAAGTGCAAGTACGCTATACATGTCTAATTAATTTATGAATATTTTTATAAGTTAGAGTAAAATTAACTTTAATATATAATATAATAGTACAGATTAATTATTGGTTTCAATTTAATTTTTTTGAAATTTATTATAATTAATATTATTGTTTTATAAAAAAGAATTATGGCTTTAAATTGTTGTAATTGAATTCCATAATAGTAGTTTTTATGTTAATTTTACCCGTTTTCACTGAAAACACCGATTCATCCGATTTTTTTATGAATTTCACCCGAATTTTCATCGATTTCACGACCACTTTTTTCTTAGTGGTTTCACCCGTTTTTGTCACCAACTTCATCGGTATTCACCAAATTCATCCGGACTTTTCATCAATTCATATGTTTTCATTGTTTTAATATTTTTTTTACCGGTTAATATATTTTTTTAGCTATTTACGTTCTCATAATTTTTCCATTTTTTGTCGATTTATTTTGTTTTTCTGGTTTAAACTATTTTTCTATTGATTTCACCGTAATTTGGCGGTTAAACTCTTTTTTTAACTGATTTCACTCGTTTTTATCATTTTAACCCGTTTTCACCTATTTTACATGTTTTTTCATTGATTTCACGTGTTATTCATTTAAAATTTTGATTTATTAAACATCTTTTCACCGACTTTACGCTTTTTAACCAATTTTACCCTTATTTCACTGAGTTTACCCGTCTTTCACTAGATTTCACCGGTTTCATACTTTTTTGTTTTCAAATTTAACTCGAACTTTCATCGATTCACATGTACTCACTAACTTTACATTTCTTTCACCAAATTTACCCATTGTTCACCAATGTAACCCGTTTTTCATTGATTTAACCATTTTCGTCCAATTTTCACAAATTTCACCCAATTTTCACAAATTTCACCCAATTTTATTTTTATCGATTTCAAAGTATTTATTGTTTTCACGTGCACCTTTTTTTTTTTATCGATTTCACCCGTTTTTCATCAACTTCACCAATTTCACCAATTCTCTGGATTTTCATTGATTTCATAGATTTTTTTATATTCAATATATTTGCTTCTCTAACCAACAAATAAATTACTTAGTTAGATACGTCATAAGCATTTTTTATTCATTTATGGGTAAGATGCGATTCTATACTAACTTTTCTTTTTTGTTCCTATATAGCATAATGATATTTAAGAGAATTTAATTTAAAATTTTTGTTCTTAGAGGATTGTTTATAACTTATATTGTACTTAATATTATTTCAATGATACAATAATATATTTTTACTTAAAACATATTGTTGCTAAATTATAATAATTTCACATATATATTTTAGGGAGAAATTGCATATTTGGTACAATACAATAGAGCACTTTACAACTTTGATACCACTAGATATGAAAATGCACATTTGGTACTACAATTTAAATATTGATGACAATATTCATACCACCGTCAAATACTTGAACACAAATGGACGGAATTGATCACCTACACCTTACATGGCCATTATCTGGTCTTTTGGAGAGGAAATAATCATATTTCCCCCACTTTTGGAGGGATAATTATCACATTATTTCATATTTTATAGGGAAAATTATAACGTTTTTCACACGTTTTTACATTATCATATGATAATCTTCACTCCAAAAGATGAGATAACACCCACGAGCGGTGCACGTGGCGGATTTCGTCCATTTCACTCCAATTATTTGACGGTGGTATGAACATTGCAACCAATATATAAATTGTGGTACTAAATGTGCATTTATGTATCTAGTAGTATCAATGTTGCAAAGTGTTCTATTGTATGGATATTTATAACACGTTTTTATCGATATATATAATTGCAATGAAACCCTTTTCATGCAACAAACATAACAATGATATAATTGTCTACGAAATAACTACAATAACATCAAGGATAAAATGGATTTTCAATAAATTTTGGGTGATGACGTCAACAAAAATTAATGGTGGACCTACGAATGTAATGTATTGCAAACGTCATGATAGATTTTTATAATTATAATTTTCGATGGGATTGGACGCGAAATGCACCAAACCACACAAGGATGATGTTGTAATTAAGCATTTCTGTTAAGCAAGTAGTATTTTAGATTAATGGAAAAAAGTACAAATTAGAGACAGGAGTAAAAGAGAGAGAAAAGCCCTTTTACTTCTCATAAACCCAGCTAAACCCCTCTCTCAGCTCCACACTGAGAAACCCCAGCCTACAACAATGGCAGCTTTCAAACACTTGCTCTCTCAAACACGACGCCGTTTCTTCTCCGATCCGCCTCCACCCTCCTATCTCTTCCGCCGCGCCTTCTCCTCCGAACCCGACCCAAACTCCCGAAACCCCCTTCCTATCCAGCCCGTTTCCTATCCAACAAAACCTAAACCCGACCCGCGCCACGAAACCCTATCCGAATCCACATCCGAACAACAAACCTCACCACTCGATGAAACCCGGTCGTGGACCCGAGACGAAATGCGTTATATGAAGGATTCGTCCGAGGCGATTGCCCCTGTTTCCTACCCCAATCGGGTTGCCCCGCTTCCCGAGGACAGAACAGGAGTGCAAGATGAGGGGAATGAGGAGTTAGAGAGGGAGAGGAGGAGGATTGATGAAGATAAGTGGAGAGGGATTAGGGAGAGAGGGGTTTTGAGGTATGGGAAAGAGAAGGAGGAGGCAAATTTGCCGTTCCCACGGATGATTAAGGTGGAGAATGATGATCAGAATAGTAAGAAGAAGAAAACTAAGGTGGTTTATGATCTTAAGGAGGCTATTCGCCTTGTCAAGGTCGGTTCTATCCACTTTTTTGTCCTTTTGGTTTTGTTTGATGGAGTTGTTAATTCATATTCATTTTTTTTTTTTTATGGAATTTTATAGATTTAATAATTTTTGTCAGGTTAATCAAGGATTGGATATGTGTTCTCTGATTTTGAGCATATAGATTGTAGTGTATGTTCTTGATGAAGTTTGATAAGTGTGTAAATCAATTGGGTGCTGATGAAGCTTCATAAGTTTTGGCTTCATGATTGAATATAATATAGACTGTTCCAAATTTGCTATGGTATTATATAAATATTTCCCTGCAGAGAAATTATTGAGTATAAATTTGTGCATGTTTGTGTATGGTTCTACCATAATCTTAGCAAGCCACAAACACATATCCATTTTGGGCTGTTATTTGAAGTATAGTGATATGAACTTCTTGTTTCAAAAAATAATGAGAAATACTATATATGAAGTACGTAAATTAATTAAGCAATTCCACTTATTAAACGACTTAGACATCAGCTTGAAAGAATATGCATTGAAACACTTGAGGATATATACTCAAATGCCTTGTATATTCATGCTTAGGATTATTGTTGTATAAATATGAATAGTAGATGGAGGCTCAATAGATGTCAACTTCCTGATGAACACAGTGCTAATCTGTTGGATTTTCTATAACATGTTTGAATCTCAGAATCTTCAGATCTGGAATCAGATTTGTCTGTTTGTTGAAGTTCGTAACCTGCACAAACCAGAAGTTGTAGAATTTCATTGTTATTGATTGATTTTGCAAGTTTAGAAATTTGAAATTCGAAATGACCAATCTTCTCAGAACTTCTACAAATAGGATAACTTGATCCTTAGAGATTCACATGCACCTGTGCTGCCCCATTGTGTAGATTCATAACCATTTTAAGCTGCGGTATAACCCATGATGATCTGGTAAAGTTCAATTGAATGTGTAATTGAGTTAAAAAATGTATATACAAGCTAGATGGCCTCGCTAATACCAAATGTATATCCAAATAAAGATAAAAATCCATGGGTCTTTCGGTTGGGGGATGTGCTGTGGAGTCAGAATGTTTTTATGCATGTGCATGAACCTGTAACATCTGAAGGGTCCTTGATGTTATGTCCTTCCAAATTCAATAACATTCATGACATGGTTGCTCACTATATATTGCTGAATTTTTTTTTTTCATTCTTTATATCTGATGCTTAAATGATTTTTACCCATAACTTTTATCTAACTTGTCCAAGATAGTAACTGCTCCATTGCTATCGTGTTAGTAACTGTACAGGCTAGTACGAAGGTTACTTTCGATGAAACTTTAGAAGCACATGTGAAAATGACTCCTGACTTGAAGCGAACTGACCTGGTACGTGCTTTGTTCCTTTGTTGTTTTTTTGTATGAAGGATAATTCCCATCTGCCATAAGGGTACATAAATTGTTTTGCTAGATTAAGGGGGCTCCTGACGTTCTTTCGAATTGGAATGTGCTGTAGTAAGCACTGAGCACCTTATTTTCTTATTCACAAGTTATTTTGGAAGTAAACTGAACTACCTCCTAAGAAATATAAGACAAGATTTGTTGTAATGTATCATTGTCTGAGGAAGATGATTGATTCCCCCACCCTCCCACTATAGAAATATGGTAGTAAAGTGCTGCCTAAAAGATGTATACACTATATAATTTATTATCCTCAAAAGGTTGTGGTTGTGAAGTCACTTTTCACATACACTGTTGTCTTGGTTGATATTTTTTATGGCCGGATTAAATGGAGGGAGGGAAAATACTAATAGAGTTGGAATTGGAGATGAGTAAACTGATTCTCTCTCTACATGGCTTTGTGGGGGGGGGGGGGGGGGGGGGGGAGTTTATGGCATTTCATTGTCTGATACTCCGTCTCGGTTGGTGCTCTGGCATTATATCTTAAGGGATCAGCAGTTATGTTCTACATGTTACAACTAGTTCCAGGTGCTTCTACCTATATATGTTGAGATTTGATGGTAATCTTACTGATTCGTGGTTGAGGATAGAGCATTGTTGGCGTTCTAATTTGAATGCAAGTGTATTTTGCCATAGTAATAATGACTAACATAGAGGACTTAATTAACCTAATTTCAGGGTCTTAAGGTTTTGTCTGTCAAGCGCGCACATAAACTGCCCTTAAACTCCCATTTTAGGGGCTATAGCCAAGCCCGACTGAGATAAGCAGTTGAGCTTTCTAATTTTGATTGAAAGTGATATGTTTGAATAACTAGTCATTGTCTTATAAACAGAAAGTATTGGTTGGCCAAGATCTTAGTCCATCAATATGTAGACATTGTGGAAGAGATTCCTGGTTATTTCAGCTACTCTGTATTTCTTATCCAATTTTTTCAAACTTATACCTTATGTGCTAAGAAAGTAACAAATAGATTTATATTGCTTTTAGAATAATGAGACATGTTTTATCCACCTTCCCACCCACCCACCACCAAAAAAACAAAAAACTTGTCATGTAATACCGATTAGTTATACTTCCTCCGTCCCGTGAATCTTTTCCTGCAGTTGACCAGTCAAACATAGATAAATTTCCGAGAATCATTATAAATAATATAGTTAATTTGTTTCAATAATAGTTTGTTAATTTTAAATGAGACTATAAGTATTAAGACTTAAAATTTTCAGAACATTATAAATGTAAAAATCCAACATAATCTAAAAATTGAAAAGGTTTGGCACCGCACTGTATCAAATGGAGTGAAAATTTTAGGACAGAGGGAGTATTATCTATTGCCACCTTAGACTGATGATAATCTTTTGGTGGTGTATATATTTAGCATATTGCACATTCACTTAGTTTTTTTTACTCTTGTTGAAATGCAGAAGCTGAATGGTTTTGTGCGCTTCCCACATGGTTTTGGTAAGGTATAATATGGTTTGATCAAATTACAAGATCCAATTTCATTTTCTTGTTGATTTATTATTTTTCCTGATAATGAATTCTTGTCAGACATACCGGGTGGCTGTATTTGCGGAAGGAGCTGCTGCAGATGAGGCCCGAGATGCCGGAGCAGATGTTGTTGGTGGCCCAGAACTAGTGGAGGATATCCTCACTGGTGATGAATTACTTTCGTTGTTGCTCCGAATTGACAATTGACAATTGACAAATAGTTTGTCCCACAGGACTAGACCACCTCTAACACTTTTGGTCCCAGGCTTTACAAAATTGCACATTTGGTCTTAATTTTAAATTTTTTTTGCATGTTTCTATTGCCCTCTTTCAATCTAATGTGGGACCAAATGAGCAAAATCTGAGAGTCCTATTGGACAAAAAGTGCAAAACAATGACTATTCTATTAGACTAAAAGAGAAAAGTTAGAGCAATAGGACCTGAAATGCAAAACATTTTTAAAAATTGGGACGAAAAGTGCAGAACATTTAAAATAATTGTGGCCAAAAGTAATTTTGTAAAGCGTGGGACCAGAAGTTCTGAGGGTCAAGTCTCGTGGAACTATAAATTCAATTTTGCTTGTAGCAAACTATACATGATTTACACATGAGTGGTTAGTCCCTTGGTAGGTTTTAGAAATTCTCCCCCAGAATTCCTTGAAGATAACAAAACATAGGTATAAAAATAATAAAAATCTGACAAAATTATGTACGATAGTCCAATAATCTCTCTGTAACCATTAATCACATTATCAAGCAATCGAACATACCGGTGCTTTGTCTATTCAACATTTTTTAGGGAAGAATGGGAGATACCCCTTGCATGTCTTCCTCAAAAGTTCAAAGCAAATCAAGAAGCCCTTTAAAATATTTATTTATAGGTATTCCTTTTGTTCTTTAATTTGTTGATATGAAGTGTAAAACTGAAATGATAAAGTTTTTTTGGCTGGCTAAACTTTAAAGGAATAGCTTCTAGTGAATACACATATTATTTGTCTCTATGCAATAATTGAGTTAGCTCAACAGATTAATTTTTTGATTAAATGCAGGACAACTCAAGGTTGATTTTGACAAATGTATTGCTACTCCGTCAATGATGGCACATGTGAAAAAGGTTTCGTATATACTGAATTTCCCAATTTTTTTAATGTTTTCTTTATCCTACACTTTACCTTATAATTGTTTCTTATGCAGTTGTCGAAAATTCTGAAACAATTATTGCCAGATCCAAAGGTAGGGTATAGTCAACACCTTATCTTTCTGTAATACCAAAGATGATGTATGTCTTATAAACATCTTAAAGTGCAGAAAAAAACAGTGACCAATGATATGTCCCCAACTGTCAAAGAAGCGAAGCAGCAAGGTGTTCTTTTCAAGAAAGATAAAACTGCAATTGTACATGTAGGAGTGGGAAAGGTATAGTTGCTTATAGTCATGCTGCTGTTGTTTCTAGTTATGATCGAACTCACTTTTATTAACAATTGCATTTTCATAGGTGAGTTTTACAGAAGATGCTTTAAGGGAAAATCTTGGCGCTTTTGTAAATGCTCTTTTGCTTGCAAAACCAGCCGGTTTAAAAAAGAGTAAGTCAAAATTGTTACGGCTATGTTTGGTTTTGGATTTTCGTGAGTAAAGGAAAATATTTTACTTGCATCAAATGACAGAATATTGGGATTTTTTTTTTCGTTTTCCTCATCATCATTTTACTCACTAAATACAAGGACCAACCATAACCTTTGACATTATACATTTTCTTAAGATAGGAAGAGTTTGTAAGGAGGTAAAAAAAAAAATTTATTACTTAAATTGACTTTTCTGTTGTCTTAATTTTAGGTTCCAAGTACGCTGGGTATGTAGACTCCTTCCACATTTGCAGCACGGTAAGCTTATCCATTCTACTCGTGTTTTTTTTATTTGCTACGAACGACTGGTCTTAGCAGAGCCGTCGGATTTTACGGAATCAATGATAAATGGATACTGATAGAACAGAAGAGAGAAGAGGGGGGGAGGAAGGGGGGGGGGGGGGAGGTTGTTGTTGGGTTTTTGTCTTGCAATGCCATGATGTGGATGAGCTTTGTTCGGCAAAATTGTAGTTTTAGTCCCTTAGGATGGACCTCCATCAAATTTTGGTCTTGTAAACAAAATTTCACTTTTAGTTCCATTCTTTTAAAATATTCTGCACTTCTTGTCCCTTGCATGACAAAATTGCACTAAATATTTTGTAGTTTTGATCTTTAGGATAGTCTATGTTTGACATTTTAACCGTTTCATTTTTGTGCTTTTATTCATGAATTGGATGAAAATAAAACGATAGGAGACAAAGTGCAAAACATTTAAAATTTGGGACTAAAAGTACAAGTTTGTGAAGGAGGAACCAAAAGTGACGAGGGTCTTGTACTAAAAATGCATATTTTCGATCGCGTTCTTTTGTTAACACTTGGCTCAAATGCAGCATGTTTTGCGTCTAATTGAGTTCTTAAATTGTGCAGATGGGTCAATCCTTCCCTATTACAATACAATCTTTGTCAATGGCTGCAGACCGTTACAGCAGATTACAACAACTGAGAGCTTAATTGGAATCAACATTAGATCCAATTTAAATTGAATCTTTTGTTGTGATGCATAACTAAATGTTGTTTCCTCTATTCTCTGATTTTGATCCTGCAGTGCAAGAATCGATGGCTATGCTTTTTTGTGTTCTTTTTTCTTTGATGTAGTAGTTTTGACAGTGTTATTTAATCATTTTTTTAACTTATAAATTATCTATATATACAATTTTGTTTCTACTTTCACAGTTCGCTATTTGTTTTCTCAATATGTTTAGCTTGGAAAAATAATGTAGAACTGAGTGTCAAATGTGTGCCAATGTTTATAGATTATAAGTTCGTAACTACAATTCAAGAATGAGATATAGATTTGGCCATTAGGGACGGATAAATTAATATTCGTCTATTGGCTTCTTTTGTTACTTGTATTATACACTTATTAGACCTGTATTTTTTCATTAAAAAAAATTACTTACAAGTTACAAGACCTGTTAATTCTACCCAAATTTTTTTTTTTTTTTTTTTTTTTTTTTTTTGGGGGGTGTTGGAGGGGGGGTGTCATATCATACTGTCTTTGTACATTGGAATGTTCAATTGGTCAAATATATAACGAGGAAAAAAACTAATTTCACAATTAATATTAGTGTTACATATGTGATTTTTCGTATAGCTTAAAATCAATTTAAGTAGTATTAAAGATGTTCCTAATAGAAAGAAAATGAGAGGGAAAAAATCAATAATAGTCTTTTAACTTTGGCTGAAATGCGGAAATGGACACTTATAGTTCTGACAAGTAATTTTTATTCTTGATATTTTAAGTTGCTGAAATATTAATTCTTTTACCCATAATTTTAATCCTAAATTTGTCGGATTAAAATTAGTGTCCATAAATTTTCACATAAGCAAACAAATTAAGGCATTATAACATCTTTGCCCAAATAATTAGTAGGTAAGGAAAGAAATGAAGGAAAATAAGTTGTTATTTTTTCTCCAATTTAAGTTAATTTGACAAGGTGACGTGGTGAATTACCACCGCGTGGCAGCTAGAGAGACAAACATCCCAATTTATTTGTTTGCATAGCAATTTGAGACACTAATTTAAATTCCGATAAAATTTAGGACTAAAATTGCGTGTAAGACTTAAATTGCAGCACCTTAAAACATATAAGATATAAATTGCTTGCTTGTGTCGCATTTTGAAATTTGAAGTCTCTGCCGAAGCTAAACGACTAAAATTGTTTTTTTTCCGAAAAGTAGAGGTGGAGAAAAGATAAGTCTTTATTTACATATATGTTTGACTGTGATGGAAAATATAGTATCATATTACATGTTTGGTTATCAAGAATATTTGCTTATATAAAAAAAAAAAAAAGATGTTAACAAGAATACTATTTTCTTGTACATATTTGGCTGTGAAGAAATTTAGGAAAACTACGGGCTAGTTTGAGTTTTTGAGTGCAAAATTCTTTTTTTTTTTTGTATTACATGAGAGACTATCTTGCAACTTTAGTATTATTGGACATGAAAATATAAATTTGGTACCACAGTTTAAGTTTTCATTGCAACTTTCATACAAAATCCAATTTTTCTCTGGAGTTAATGACAATTTAACACCCCCCCCCCCCATGATATTTATAATATTCAATTTACCTCCCTGTGATTTGAAAATGAGCACTTTACCCCCATGTAATTTTATAAATTTTTCTCACAGCCTCCCTGACATTTTTATATATGTCACTTTAACCCCTGTGTTATGATAATGTGGCAGTGTGCTCCCATGTATTATGATAAATGTGGCAATTTACTCCCTATGTTATGATAAATGTTGGCAATTTACTCCCTATGTTATGATAAATGTGGCAATTTACCCCCATATGCTACAAAATACTTTTTATGCCCACCATCAATTTCGACAAGTGAGTTATACTCTCTGACTGAAAAGGGTAAATTGTTTCTTTAAATTTTTCACAGGGGAAATTTGTTATTTTTCAAATCATATGGAGATAAATTAAATACTATTATGCATTTCATAGGGGTTAAATTGTCATCAACTCCGGAGAAAAATTGAATTTGGTATAAAAGTTGCAACAAAAACTTAAACTGTTAAATCAAATTTTCATTTTCATTGTCCAGTTATACCAAAGTTTCGAAGTGAACTATGATGGGGTATATAAAAATCAAATATCCTCTTTTTTAGCCAATGCTTGATAATGGTGTTCAACTATTTTAGTTTAGTTGGGTGTTTCATAAATCTTCAAGATATTTGTCGAGAACATTTGAACAATATTGGTTGAAAGGAATGAAGAGGATTTCTGTTTAGCTTAAATGGGAAATCTGCATAGTAAGAGAGGGATTGTTAAAAGATCGACCGTGAATTTATAGCAAACAAAATTTAAATGGAAAATTGACTTTAATTTGATTTTCTTCCCTTTTTTGAGGGAAATTATGTCACTAGAATATTATTATTCAGATCTTGTTTGGTCAAATTCAATCAATCACATGTCTATTTAATTACATACTATTTTTGGAAAAATTCTTACCCAAAATAAGTGTAATAAACTTATCACGTAATTGGATGAGTTTGACCAAATAAGAATTTTCCCTATTTTTGTTTGTTTTCTTTTATAATTTTTCATTTTCTTTATCCAATATAATTTTCATTTTACATATATTGTATTATTGTTGTAAAAATGTGTATAGACTATAGCCATGAAAATACGTCTTCTATTTCAAAACTTCAATTCACCATTGCAGTGAACAAAATTACAAAATAAGCGTAATAAGATATTACCAATTAATCGAAAATGAGAAAAATAAGATATTAGCAACGAATGTTTGATATAATGAAAAATACTAATCTCTACAATGTAGATAATTCATATTTGAGTTCTCTTTGGATGATGCCCACATTATGTGTACAACAATGATATGAAATAAATTAAATATGTCTTAATTTTAAACGTAAATATATGGTACTGTTGTTAGGAAACAAGTGATACAAAAATGATTTTTAATTTGAAATAAAATTCTGAAAAGAATAGCAAGTGGGTTTGAAGACGTGAATGATTAGATGTCAAATCACGATTTGTCTCAATTCATAATTGTGTCTAGTACTACTTAGGCAGTAGCAAATATTGGACTTGATTCTTGTTTCAAACATTTTGATAGTAGCAGCAGAAACGTCGAATAAAAATCATATGTTTCTACATGCTTGTTGGGTTACTTTCATATATCATTTTTTTTTTCGAAAACATAAAAAAAATTCTGTTTTTGAATTAATCGAAACGAAAATACGGTTAATTTATTAAATTCTATATTTTCCTTGTAATTTTCTCTTTTTCTTAATTTAATATAATGTTTTTTAGTTTTTCCGACACGTTATCGGAAATTTGTCCAAAAATTTCCTAAATTGAACCATGAATCAAAATTTCGTTTCGAATATAGGTTTTCGAATGAGAAGATATGCACCTGCGAAATAAAAAGAAATTCTAGTAAAGAGGCAGATTTTATCTTATGATTTGTGTATAATTCATTCTACAAGAAAGTTTTAAATTTAAGGAAATGAAAAGCAAAAATATATTGCCAACTTTCTCACACTTTTAACAATAATAAATCAATATAATATTATTATAAATTAACTACTAGAAGTCAACCGTATCGTGCCAGGGAACATTCAATAATAATTCAGTTCAAAGAAATTTGACGGTGGTGATCCCCATCTTCCCCATTTTGGACTTCTTTTCTATATGCATCCAAAATATATAATTCCTTAGCAGCCTTTATGATGCAACTCGTAGAAACTTGTAAAAAACTCTCCTATAAATTATATATAATTATAATCCCGTATTACTTTTAGATTCATGGACAATCTTTTCTTACTCCATTAGTTGTTTAACGTCGATAATTTTAATTGTTTACTTAAATTATTCATGGATATAAGGAAATTATTTGCTAAATTTAAAAAATATAAGGGTATTATGTGTTAAGTTTAAGAAATACCAAGAGATTCTATATTAGGATTTAAAAATTACAAGGAGATTCCATGCTAATTAAGTTTTCTCTTGTACTAAGTTTAAAATATATAAGGGAATTTCGTGCAGTAAAATTAATAAGGATGGATAATGAATAAGGTTATTATTGTCATGTAGGCAAAATAAATTAGATAAACACCAAAATAGCGTGGAATACAAAGCTTGTCAAAAAAAATTGACGAAATAGACGGATGGGGGACTCTATAAGCAGAGAATCTGAATGTACACAAGAATCTGATACAATAAAAAATTCACAGGAGAGCTTTCTGCAGACTTTACATGATACAATGGAGTATAGTTGGAAAAATGGGTTGGGACTCGTATGCACCAATTTAATTAGTTAGGTTTAAAATTAAGTTTGAATTGGTCAATATGAGTCAAATAATTAAAGTACTAATAAGAGAAGGTAGCTCAACACAAATGAATTGAACTATAACATGATTCGTCCCTTTCTCGACCTAAATTAATTCGACAATAATTTTTCTCCGAGTTTATGTAATTTTAATTAGACTTTTTTTAAGGGTTCGTATACAACATACAAGTAATTCTTTTTTACGTGTGCAAGTAATTCTCCATCATTTATTATGATGATTGAATCATTCGCGCGCAAACATTAATTAAAAAGTTGAAAGCTATTGACAATCCTAACCCAATTCTTGTTTCTCAAATTTTTCCGGTCCAACTTGTTATAAACTCGGATAAAACTAAGATCCAACTTATTTTAATTCGACTCAGAATTTAACATGTTCAGTTGTTAGTTGTCACCCTTAACTTTAAATAAATAAAGTTTTATACACTATGATTGCCTAGATCTCTCGGTTTTCCCTATATAGTATGAGGGTTAATAGCAATTTACCTCCCAGTAATATTTTTAATATTCAATTTACTCCCCGTAATTTAAAAAAGAGCAATTTACTCCATGTAAAATTTTTAAAGAAGCGATTTACCCCCTCGAGCTTGAGAGTGTAACTCACTTGCCGAAATTGAGAGCGGGCATGCAAAGTATTTTGTAACATACGGGGGTAAATTGGCACGTTTATCATAATACAGTGGGTAAACTACCACATTTATCATAACACATGGAGGTAAAGTGCCACATATAAAAATATCAGGGAGACATTATGACACTCTTATAAAACTACATGGGGATAAAGTACTATTTTTTAAATAATATAGAGGTAAATTGAACATTATAAATATTATAGAGGTAAATTACCATTAACTCTATAGTATGATGTCCGTGGGCGATTTTATTTAATTAATAATTGCATGCACTTTTGGAACGTAATTTTGTCAAACTTATAATTAAGTAATGATATCTATGTATCTTTCTTTAAAAAAAAAAACGAGTATTTTGAGGAAAAATTCGATCATGGATCCATTAATTTTGGTTTGAAATATGAAGCCAAAGCCCTACACTTTATTTAATTTCGTTTGTTTGTTTGCATGCATGCATGCCTGGATTCATGATTTAAAGGTGAAGTCAACGTATTCTCTCATTTTCGTGGGTCCTTTTACCTTTTTTTTTTTTTCTACCTGCTTTTTTATCCTCTTATGATCATCTTCTCTTGGCAAGTATAGTAACCCTTTCAACGCGTTTTGGTGCGGCAGCAAACTTTGAAAATCTACACAAGCGTGAAATTGCATTTTTAGTTCTATAAGATTGGATCCTCAATATTTTTGGTTTCACAATTTACAAATTTGCACTCGAACCCCAAATATGTTAAAGATAATTTGCATCTTTGATCATCCCGTGGGAACGAAAAGTGCAAAACTAAGACAATCTTATGGGACCATAAATGCTAACTATCTTGTGGAACCAAAAGTACAAATTACTTAAAGGAATTGATACAATTATATAAAGCGAGAGACTTACGGTACAAAATATGTTAAAATTTAGGGAACAAATTTATGAAATACGAAACCAAAAACACTGAGGAGCCAATCTCGTGAGATGAAAATTGCAAAGCTGAGACAATCCTATGGGATCAAAATTGCTAATTACATTAAAGAGTTGAAGTACAATTTTATAAAATGAGACCAAAAGTAGTACATACTTGAATATATGTTAAAAAAATAACACCAAAATTGCAATATTGTAAAGCACGATAAAGTGCGGGACCAAAAGTTCAAAATATGTTAAACAACAGACCAAACGTACAAATTATAAAAAAAAAAAAAAAAGAAACCCAAACCGTTAAGGAACCAATCTCGTGGGACTAAAAGTGCAATTTTGCCCTTTACTCATTTTTTGTTTTGGCCTATAAATAGGGGACCCGAATGCATGAAAAAATCATCACCCTTTATAAGTTATTTTAGCTTAAAGCTTTTGTAGAAGCTAATTTGTTAAAGTTTGCATGGCTTCCTCTAAAAATTGTTTTCTTACTCTAAGTATTGTAATACTTGTTGTTGGATGTGCTACTGCACAGCTTTCGCCCAACTTCTATGCAACCACATGCCCAACTCTTGGAGTTATTGTTCGAAACACAATGAGAGAAGCTATTAATCGAGAACTTAGAATTGGTGCATCAATTCTTCGTCTGTTTTTCCATGATTGCTTTGTTAATGTAAGACTTCATTTACATATATCTCTTGCAGCAAATTAAATGAATCTTTTATCCTATTTTAGTTACACGTTTTAATTAATGTCACATATGTTTGGTATAATTGGCAAATAAATTTAGTGTTAGATTGATATAAAGTTTTGCTAACACTTAATTTTGATACTATGGGATTGATGATCTTTTGCCGTTTTGTAGTCATTATATATATTGCTAATTTCACAGAGATTACATATTCGTTTTAAAACTTCTGAAATTCTAATTCAGATTTGATTTGGCCAAACTCACTTAATCACATTACAAGTATATTGCACTTTATATATAATTATTCGGGGTTCGTTGAACTCGGTCAGTCTTTGCAAGAATTACCATTTTTATTATAGGAATATAAAGAAAATTTAGTTCAATTTTGGTTTGATAAAATTCGTCGAATTAACCACAAGATAAGTCCATGCACGTGTCTTATAAATAATCACTCTTCTAAGACTACTATAAAATTCCAAATCAAGTGTATTTTACTTGTAACGTTGATACTTTGAGTTCGGGAATTACCCGGCCTATATGTATTATATTCATCATGTTTCTATTGTGCTTGCATACCATTTTATTTTATGAAAATTTTAAATTATTGATTTGTACAAAAACCTAGCTGGCAAGCATTTCAATTATTAATCAATATTGGCTTTGATTTGATTGATTGATTATCCTCATTGTTCTAAAAAAAAATAATGATTGATTGTCCTTATTTATTTTATAGGGTTGTGATGGGTCAATATTATTGGATGATACCGCGACGTTCACAGGTGAAAAGAATGCATTCCCTAATCGAAATTCAGTTAGAGGTTTTGAAGTGATAGACACTATAAAAACTCGAGTGGAAGCTTTTTGCAATGCCACAGTTTCTTGTGCTGATATCTTAGCACTGGCTGCACGAGACGGAACCAACTTGGTTAGTCATTAACTTAATTAATCTAAAGTTTTTTTCTCAAAAAAAAAAAAAAAAAAAATCTAGACTTTGGAAATACGGCATGAGTAGAGAAATAACGAACAATACAATCTTCAAGTTTGTTTTAAATTTTTTTATCGAGTTTAAAAGTTGTGTTTAAGTTTTTTCAATTTCCTAATAAACTGAACTTAAACAAACTTTAATCGAGTCAAACACGAGTACTTCCTATTTTTTTATATAAATTTTACTTTTTCATTTATCGAATCAAGTCCAATCCAAATTTAAAATGATATTTTATAATTAAATAAACTCGAACGAGCTCAGATCAAATATCCAAAAGTTTAATTTAATTTCAACCCCTTTTATTTTATGTTATAGCTTGGAGGCCCAACATGGCAAGTTCCACTAGGCAGAAGAGACGCGATAACGGCAAGCCAAAGCGCCGCCAACGCCAACCTCCCCGCCCCCACCCTCAACCTCGCCGCCCTAATCTCCTCCTTCTCCGCCCAAGGCCTCTCCGCCCGTGACATGGTAGCACTTTCCGGCAGCCACTCCATCGGATTCGCCCAGTGCTCCAGTTTCCGCACCCGCCTCTACAACGAAACCAACATCAACCCAACCTTCGCCGCCAACCGCCGCGGCGTATGTCCTGCCTCCGGCGGCGACACCAATTTGGCTTCTCTCGATGTACAGACTCCGAATCGATTCGACAATAATTATTATACTAATTTGATTACTCAGCGTGGGCTTTTGCATTCGGATCAGGAGCTTTTCAATAACGGGTCACAGGATTCGTTGGTTAGGTTTTATAGTGGAAATATAGCTGCTTTTAGGAATGATTTTGCTGCTGCTATGGTGAGGATGGGGAATATAAGTCCACTTACTGGGAGTAATGGAGAAATTAGGAGGAATTGTAGGTCAATTAATTAATTAATATATTTATATTTACTTAAATATGATTATGCAGCGGTACTGCATAATTGTAATTTTATTTTATACTTTTTTTTCTTCTAAAAAATAATACTACCCAATTGTAATATTTTAGTGTGTTATTGAATAAATCAAAGAAGTTCAACCCAATAGACTTTTTTGCTTACTGTTTAGATTCCTAAATTGAGTTGTACGTATCTGATTGAAGTTCGAGAACCGATCAGATTATGTTTGAGTCGAATTTAATAAATAAGTTGGGTTGAGTTTGAACTCTTTCATATGAGTAGACGAATTATGAGGGCCGAGTTTGGGCTTCGTGAGATCCAATCAGGATAAAATCCGATTCGTTAATATAATCAAATAAGTCATGTGTTGTATAAAATGAATGTGAATTTGAAGCGTGTTGAGGTGGAGGAATACATTTACTATTTTATACATGTATACATGTATTACATATTTGAAATATTGACTTTGTTTTTTAAATTTTCTTATATTTAATATTAAATTCTATAAAATAAAAAATGGTTTACTAAGGATATTCAGGTCTAAGACCTGACTTAATCTCTTTTGAGACGCATCGAGAATATTACATGAGAATCTATCTCAGTGGGGATTCGAGCCAAAGTTCGACACTTTGTGGAGGCTAGCTCTTCTACTAGAACAATCATCCGTTGGTTGTGTTAGATTTATGTATACTTATTTGTTTCGTAATAAGAAGAATCCCTTGTTGCCTAATTTTGAAATTAGGCAACAATGTAGACTAAAATTGTCAGTAAATTTGAATATGTGGGGTTATTTTGACAACTTGAAAAGTTAGGGGTATAATTGTCAGTCAACATAAGTAATGGTATCAATTTTGCAATAAAACTTAACTGCCACGTCATCAGTTAACGTCCAATTTTAACGGTGGTACCAAAAGTGATTCAATTTCCTAAATTGTGGTACCAAATGTGTCGGCCTCGATTTTTATGGTACCACAAGTGAGAATCGGTATATAGTTTTGTACCACAATTGCAATTCTCTCTATTAAAATTGAGATCAAAAGTGTAATCTTATAGAAGGGGGAATAGAAAATAATGATGGTCCAGTCCTACAGGACTAAAAATACAATATTTATCAGTAATGGTTACAAAAAAAAATATCAATTTCTAAAAATACCTTTTATGTAAAAATAAAAAAAAACTTTTTTATTTTATTACATTATGAGATTTTACTCATCAAGAAAATGTGACTTGTAGGAACCAAGAAGAAACTAATGAAGAAGATACAGAGATTTGAATTCCTTGCTAATGAGCTGGAGCCACAGACAGACAGACAGACTCGGATAACGAATCCAATGGATCGCCTCTACCACTTTCCTCGGCTTCAATCGATGATAAATTCATATCTGATATGGATATGGAAGAAGAAGAAGAAGAAGAAGAAGAAATGGCATTTGAATTGCTTCATCAAATGAAGAACACTTTGCCATCTTATGGCCTCAAGCTGAATGCAGAGAATTTACTATTAGACTTCTTTAGAGAAAAAACGAAAAGTGGCATCTCCAAAAAAATGGCCGGTTCATTTGATGAAGAGGTAATAGACGACGAGGCAGAGGAATGGATTAATGGAAGAAAAAGGAGCGAATTGTTGCTCGGTTGGGAGGTGCAAAAGAACAGGCAAGTTGGAAATGGAAAACATTAGATCAAGAAAATGAAGAGGTTGCTTTAGAATTGGAAACAGATCAGGTTTTTGCTACACTATTGGATGAAGTGTTGCTAGAGTTTACAAGAAGTTGAGGTTGTTTTGGTCATTTTCCTTGAGAAAAGCTTTGAGGGTTTTTTTTGGCGAAATGTGATCATGACTTGTTCTCAAAGCTTTTGTAGTTTCAACTCCCAGTTGACAAGATTATTAGTACTAAGTAATTGACAGATAATATTAATTTTTCTGGGATTTACTGTTTTTTTTGGCGAAATGTCGTGTTTGGATTCAATCGAATCTAGTATAAATCAAACAAATAAACTTCATCTCCCGACTCTATTCGACCCAATATGAAACATTTTCTTAACCCAAATTCCTTTTTTAAACCCATCTCAGATCCATGCAAATCCAAACCCAACCCATTTGATTACCACCCTTGGTAGTTTATTTTATTTGAGCCTATGCATCTTCAAATTTTAATCAAAATTGCTTGGGTCTTCTCAAAATGCTACAGATCCAAGACCAAACCCAAATAGTTAAACTTAAACATAGATTAATTCAGAGTTAAATTCCATATTTTTTTTGGGGGGGAAAGTTAGTAATCCAAACACATCAAAATCACAAAAATGCAACAAACAGCAAGGCAAGTAGTACAACAAAATTCAACTTGAGCTATAAAAAACTGCATCACGTCACTACAACTTGGTATTTAATGAACGTTAGTTTGTTTGTACGCAGCAACTTGATAAAAATAAAACATCCATACCAACAATATGGATTACAACAATAATTCGACATATTTCAATTTGCATTCCCTTCAAGGCTATATATATAAGTAGCAATATGCCTTGAAAACCCTGCTTAATTTTGAAACGGAGCCGTATACTACAAGCAAAACTGATCATTCTTAATCGTCAGCTGAACTCCTCATACGGGTCTAGTTCCATTTACCAAACTAGTAACTGTGTCCAAGTTTCTGGCCAGTTCTACAGCTGCCCCAACATAAGTTTGGGGTGTCAAATTCATGAGAGTTGTCTTTGCTTCGATTGGGATATCCAAGCCTTGAATGAATTCTCTTATGCTTTCCCTTGTCACCGACCTTCCTCTAGTCAGCTCCTTTAGTTTCTCATAAGGTTCTGGAACATTGTATCTTCTCATTACCTACAACCAGAAAATCGAAATGGTATAAAAAATTAACAACAAAATTAAACTAGTTTTGAATTATTTTTCTTCAAAAGTTACACACAGTTTGTATTGGCTCTGCAAGCACCTCCCACGAGTGATCTAAGTCCCCAACCAAGGAAGCTTCATTCACCTATGTGAAATGTTTGAAACATGATCAAATCAGATGAGAATTTTACCCGTATTACTAATGAAGTAGGTAACTAGTCTTACAGATGTTATTAAAACAAGAGACAACACGTAATGCACCCCGAATGTTACACTAAAGAAGTATAATATATTATTCCCCGGTTTCATCTTTTCCCAAAACATGAAAAAAATGAATAAAAAAAAAAAGAAAAAAAACACAGAACAAAGGCCTCATATTTAGTGCTTTACGATGCCTAAACCAATTCCCAGCAGCCACTCAAGGAACAAAGTCACTTCAACCTTCCAAAAAATACCTCCATACAGTAACGTCTAAATGCATATCAAAGATTCCCCAATATTTACTTTTAGGGCCTTATTATTTGCTGGAACAACATTTTCACTTTACTCTACGCAGGTACTACATTCTTTCTTGCATTGTATGAATATATTATTTGCTGGAACAACATTTTCACTTTACTCTACGCAGGTACTACATTCTTTCTTGCATTGTATGAACATACCATTTGTGTGCTCTATCCAACAAAATAACATAAATTTCTTATGTACTCGGAGTTTGGAAAGATCCAACCTTTGGTTTTATAGCTTAGTCTAACTAGCCTGGTAAAATATAGTAGTTCTGGACTTTTTGGGTATAAGGAGCTGCAGCCAACTAAACTATAGTCTAATAAAGTACTTTCTTAGATAAAATCAACAACCTAGGATTAACGTGTAGTTATGATACATCTGCAACAAACATGATTGTGAAATATTATACCATAACCAGAAATGCTCCAAAAAACTGAACTATAGTTAAAGTTATATAAGTCATCAAAATAATATGGCTTGCCTGAAGCTTAGAAATGCCCTGTAATGAGCTTTTGTAGGCCAGAAGAGAATGTCCTAATCCTACACCCATGTTCCTTAGAACAGTCGAATCAGTTAAGTCTCGCTGCAATTAGCAAACCAGAACAAGTTTATCAAAAACTCATCTCTCTGAGGGAGTGTTAACTCAAAACAAAGAACTATTACGAAAGTGTATGTACCTGCCAGCGGGAAATAGGCAACTTCGTGCTCAAATGGGACAGGCCTCCATTTGCAATTCCACAGTTGCCTTCGCTATTCTCAAAGTCAATTGGATTAACTTTGTGGGGCATTGTTGAGGAACCAATCTCACCAGCTTTAGTTATCTGCTCATATTTGAAATATGTAAATTTATTTTGTATGATAAAGATACTAATAAGAAATTCATCAACATATGGTTATTCTCACCTGCTTAAAATGACCCAAAGAAATGTATCCCCAAATATCTCTGTCAAAGTCAACTAAAATGTTGTTGAACTGAATGATTGAATTGAAAAGTCTAGCCATGTAATCATGAGGTTCAATCTGATTTAGAAGACCAATAAATTAGAGTGAATATGTGAAACATGATAAAGAGCATTTTATATAAGGATAGTACAATTTGTATGAAAGTAATTGATACGTCTTCTCAAACTAAAACAAGAATTTCAAAGAAACACCTAAAACGATGAGTTTGTGTTAGCAAACAGACCTGAGTTACATAAGGATTAAAACTTATTCCAAGAGATGTCACAAATTCCTTTGCAACCTGTGGCCAATTAACATTGGGATATGCAACTAGATGTGCGTTGTAGTTTCCAACAGCACCAGCAAACTTTCCTAAAATTTCTGTTCGAGATAGTTCCTTTCGCTCTGTATTCAACCTGTAAGCAAAAATTGCCATTTCCTTTCCTAATGTTGTCGGTGAAGCTGGCTACAAGAATAAAATATGAGAAACCAATCAGAATATTGTTTGTTGAATTAATCCATGCTGTTGGAAATAAGTAGGCTACTTAAATAAGCCTAGTAGATTTATATTGACAATTCAAAAGGTGTAGTCATAAACATGGTTCGACTTTTGAAGCATAAGCTAGTGTTTTGAATGGGACTTTGGCCATTCTTTAATTATTCGTATGCGTGCTTAGTTATTTTGCCTCCTCAAAAGTCTATATATACACATGATGAGTATGAGAGCAATGTCATGCAAGAGTGTGTGATGGCAATGAGAGAGGCCCTATTCAGAGTACACAACAAAAAGAATGTTTTCACGCCTAAAATTATATACCTGCCCATGAGTTCGTGATAGCATGGGAATGGCAGCATATGCAGTGGCCATGTCACTTATTCCTACGATCAATTTGTCCATGACTGGTAGTACGACCTTGTTGAGAGCTTCTTTCAGCATCAATGCATGAGCCAAATTGTTAATATCCTCAGATGTACAAGCAAAATGGAAAAACTCGAGGACCTATACAAAAATTGACAGTTGTAAATATAAAGAATAAGGACGCCATTAATAATGAAGGGTGTGAGAACCTAGAAGAGAAAAAAGACACCCTAGAATAATAGAAATACTGTGATCACCGCATAATGAAGAAATAGATATATGAACCTTAGCTATCTCTGGTTGTGAATGACATTTTTGTTTCAGGAAGTATTCAACTGCTTTCACATCATGGTTAGTCACTTTCTCAATTTTCTTTACTTCCATTGCATCATCCATATTAAATACTTCACTCAAGTTTTGAAGATAAAACTCTGCTTCTCTGGAGAAGCTTGGAACCTCGGAGACTTCAGGAATTTGAGATAGCTTCAACAACCACTTTATCTGACAAAGGACAAACATTGGGGGAGGGGGAAGGGGGAAAAAATTAACTCATATGATGATTATCATATATTCAAGCAGAGAATATTTTTTGAATGAACTACATAAATAATAAATGTACGGTTGCAAACTATAGAAAATTGTGTTTTCATTTGTTATATTATGTAATGAGACTATGATTATGAATGCATCTAATATATATATATGATGATTCTCATATATTCAAGCAGAGAATATTTTTTGAATGAACTACATAAATAATAAATGTGGGTTGCAAACTATAGAAAATTGTGTTTTCATTTGTTATATTATGTAATGAGACTATGATTATGAATGCATCTAATATATATATATATATATATATATATATATATATCACATCTTTTTCTGAATGAAAAAAGTTCCTATATGTGTACTTTGATTTTTATAGAAGTAATCGAATAGTAAATAAAAGTCACTAAGCACATCAATGCCAAATAAAAAAATGTTTAATTTGAATAATACCTCAACCAAAATTCGAAATCTAATAAGTCCAAATTCGCTCATATAAGGTGCCAACTCCTTCACTTTACCCCAATAGCGACCATCCAGTGGACACAGAGCGGTCAAACTTGAGAGCTCAACCTCGTCAGACATCATATTTACCTGAAAACAAATATTTTATTTTTAGTCTGCAATACAGATAAACTTTCAGGAGAGCAGAATTCCCAATAAAAATCCAGAACTAATGTTGTTTCATCATGTTAGCCTATATGCCCAAGATAAGTTATTGATCAGCTAAGAAACTTCTGAAATATAGTTAATTATCTGAAGGACTTTTTACCACGGTGTTCCAAGTACACAAGTCAGTTGTCAAAATTGCTCAAAAAGGAAGCCCCACCAGTTCTATAATTTAATCTTCATGAAATTGCGAAAGACTTATTTTTTCCTAACTGTTATAAAATTTACCAAGCCAGTTCTTTTGCTTCTCTTTGTCCTCTTCTTCTACCATAACTCTATAATTTAAATAACTATTGTATTCCATAGTTCTAATTGAGACATTAAGCTTAATTTATACCGTGAATTTAACATCAGTGTAAGTAAATTAATGCAATAAAATTACCTGAAACTATAGAGCAAAGAAAGTGAATAAGCACCTTGTCAGCTACAGATTCGATTCCTCTACTGCTGCTATTCTCCTTCAAGGTTACTCTGAAAACGGAACTACGGCGAGCGCGAAAGGAAGCACATTGAACTCGACATACGGCGTTTGAGTGCTGACCTGTCGGAATAAGATACGGCTTCGTTCTGTTGGCGTTGAAAACCCTAATGCTCCCGCCAAGTTCCATTCCAGGTAGTAATACGCGGCGCGTGGGACTCTGGATATACGTGAACGGCGAGGTTTTTTTCGTTCAGGGGTTTTTAAAACATCAATTAACTGAACAAAGAAAAAGAGAAGTTCAATAGAATGTGTAGTGCTATTCCAAACAAACAAAGAAAAGCATGAAGGAAAAAGAATTAGAAAATAGATGAGGAATCGAATCCTTGCCTGCCAAGAGATGAACGAACGGCCGACGGAAGGAGAACCGGAAGAGGAGGACGGACGACGACGACAGGCTTTGTGCAGGCTTTGTGCAAACTTCAGAGCAGATGAGAGAAATCAGAGAAGGTGAGCAAGGGTTTTACTAAGGACAGGGGCGGAACTAGACAGTTTTTCAAGGGGGGGGCCAGAATTTTTTGGTGTAATGCACCTAATTTTTTTTAGGTGTTTTGATATATAATGACAAAAAAAAAATCAATATCAAGTAATTTATTATTTTTAACACACAATCATTTTTCATTGTTATTGACAATGTTTCTTTAATTAAAAATCGTCTATAACAATTTATATTCGAAAATTAGCTAATTAAACAAAAAAAAACGTTATCTCAGCATATTTATTCAAATAATTCAAAACTCCAAATAAAATAATTTTATATTAATTCTCAAATCGAAATTTAGACCATATGCTACCACAGTATTAAAAAATCTTAACCCTAAGTTATCTGATAGGAAAACTAGAAAAAAATAAATCTATGTGTTTTTTAAAATCGTACTTCCTCCGTCCCTTTTTTTTTATCCATTGGTACAGTTGACCAGTCAACTTGAGTAAATTTATAAAAATTATAATAAATAATTTAATTAATATATTTCACTAATAAGTTGATAATATCATATGACACTATATATATTAATATTTAAAAGGTTTAATACACCACAAATGTGAATAATTTAACATGATAAGTCACTTAAAAGATTGAAAAGTTTGACCGGATACTATAGCTAATGAAATAAAAATAATGAGACGAAGAGAGTATTATTTTTAACACTCAGTTTATTAATCATATATATATATAAGACTTAAGATTAAGAGTAATATATAAATAATATATACATACATATAATGTTCTTATAGATAGGTACTTCGTTAATTGGTTAAAAGGCAGGAAAAATATATTAAAGCTCAGAAATGGGTCCATTGGATTTCGAAACACATTTGCAAAAGAAAAAAGAAAAAAAACCATATAGAAATCAATTAGCATATAGCTTGGATTAATTAAATGTGAAGATACTTTCATTTGACTAGCTATTGATTTTAGAATAAATGTCAAACACATTTCGTGTTTTTCTTCTCCTTCCTTTTTTTTTATCTTTGTTTTTTTAATATTCAAGCAAATCCATCAAAGTGAGCTTGAAAGTTAGAAGTCTTAGGTAAGAATGTAACATGAAGTTTCCAATTAATTCGGGATAAAAATCAAAGAGAAGTTTGGATCACTCATCACTGGACCATTTTGTAAACTATACTATACTACATTATAACTGATTTTTTAATTTGAAAATACCTAATTTTAAAGTCATTTCCTTTTTGAATTCATAACATGAATTCATCATTGCTTCAGTCACACAAATTAAGCTAGAGACAGATACAGTGATGCAACAGCCTATTTTGATCAAACACAATATATAATAGATCATCAATTCAAAACTTGACTTGTTCAAGAAAGTGATGTTTTGTTTTCCCAAGAGATCAAAATTTGTGAACTGTATTTATATATTATTAATAATTTGATGAGGTTCAAGTAAAAGTGGTACACTTATAAGTGCATTTACCTTAATATCAGAAGAAAATAGGTCCAAGGGCATTAATGAGTGAAATTGATAGGATAGAAAAGCATTCAAATGGACCATACCCAAACCAAGGAAATACTTACTGTTTTTGCACCAAATGACATGAAATGGACAATGAAAATAACAATTTCCAGACAAGTTGGTTGGCAAAAAGCAACTTTTTTGTGTAGACAACATACATGGAAGTATTCCCCAACTACCCAAAATCCTTCAATTACCAAATCCTCCACAAAAATTACTTCATTTCACATACATCCATCAATTCAAGAAGAAATTAACTATCTTCATCATTAATTCTGGCAATCTAAACAGAATAACCCTAAATAATAAAAAATGAACTTACAACACCTTCAATTTCGGGCTGGAGCAGGGGGCTGAGCTGGGCTGGAGCAGGGGCGGGTCGCACGAGTTCAGGGGCTGGGCTGGGCTGGTCGGCGGCGTCGCACTGGTTCAGGAGCAGGGCGGCGCGCGGGCTGGGCTGGGCTGGGGCGCATCGGTGGTGTGGAGAGAGAGGGAGGAAGAGCAGAGGCGGTGTGGAGGGAGGGAGGGAGGAAGAGCGGTGGTGTGGAGAGAGAGGGAGGAAGAGCAGCGGCGGTGTGGAGAGAGGGAGGAAGGAGCGGCGGCGTGGAGGGAGGGAGGAATTGAAGGAGCGGCTTGGGAGATGAGTAGGGAGATGAAATTAGGGTTTTATGCACTAAATAGTTAATGTCATTTTTTTTTTTAATCTTAAATCATTAATTATTTTTTTTTTTAAATTAACTAATTAAATTATTGCAAAACATGATGAAATTAAAAGAATTATATCAATTAAAAAAGGTTTAGATGAAATCAATTTGGTGGAAAACGAGTTAACATAGGTTATTTGAAGTAAAATTGATACTTGGTTCATGATTAGTTAATTAGATAATAATTTCAAATTATTGACTCAATGGTTATGTACATTGAGGTTATTCGTAATCATATTGATCGATTCTCGATTTGTAACGTTAATTGACCAAAGTCAACATTGTTGACCTTATGGTTATAATGTACATTGAGGTTATTCGAAATCAAATCGATATTTGGCTCGGAATTAATTAATCAGTCACTAATTCAAAATTGTTGACTCTATGGTTATTTACATTGAGGTTATTCGCAATCATATCAATCGATTCTCGATTTGTAACGTTAATTGACCAAAGTCAACATCGTTGCCCTTATGGTTATGTACATTGAGGTTATTCGAAATCAAATCGATACTTGGGTCGAAATTAATTAATCAGTCACTAATTCAAAATTGTTGACTATATGGTTATGTACATTGAGGTTATTCGCAATCATATCGATCGATTTTTGATTTGTAACGTTAATTGACCAAAGTCAACATTGTTGACCTTATGATTATGTACATTGAGGTTATTCGAAATCAAATCGATAATTGGCTCGGAATTACTTAATTAGTCACTAATTCAAAATTGTTGACTATATATATAGTTATGTACATTGAGATTATTCGCAATCAGATCGATCGAGAACAGTTTAAATTAATCAAATTATTGTAGAAATAGATTAAATTAGAAAAAAATGGTTTAAATCGATGAAGATGGGTAGAAAATGAGTTAAACAAATTAATAAGGGTTTAAGTCGATGAACTTTGTGAAAATACGGTTTAAGTCGAAGAAAGTTAATGAAAATTTAGTTAAATCGATTAAGAACGGTTTAAATTAATCAAATTATTGTAAAAATGGATTAAATTATAAAAAATGGTTTAAACCAATGAAAATGAGTGGATAACAAGTTAAATCAATCAATAAGGGTCTTAAATCGATGAATTTTGTGAAAATATGAGTTAAATTAGTGAAAAAATGGTTAAATGGATCAATAATGGTCTAAATTAATCAAAATAAGAAAAAATAAGCCCAAAAATAATTTATATTTTTTAATTATTTCCGATGTAATTATTCCGTCGCAAAATAGAAAAGATTTTTTTCCTATTATTTTCCGACGGATAAAATCCGTCGGAAAATTATTAATCTTTTTCTTTTTTTAAAAATTATTTTCCCACGGATAGAATCCGTCGGAAAATAATTAATATTTTTATTTTTTTGTTAAAATTATTTTCCCACGGATAAAACTGTCGGAAAATAATTAATATTTTTCTTTTTTTTTAAATTATTTTCCCACGGATATAATCCGTTGGAAAATAATTAATATTTTTATTTTTTTGTTAAAATTATTTTTCCAAGGATAAAATCCGTCGGAAAATAATTAATATTTTTCTTTTTTTATTAAAATTATTTTCCCATGGATAAAATCCGTCGGAAAATAATTAATATTTTCTTTTTTATTCAGATTATTTTCCCACGGATAAAATCCGTCGGAAAATAAGTAATCCTTTTTTCATTTTTTTTAAAATTATTTTCCGACGGATTAAATCCATCGAAATTTAATTATTTTATTTTTTATAAAATTTTAATATATGTTCCGACGGATGTTAACCTCCGTCGGAAATTTTCGACGGATTATTTGGCGTCGGAACTTCCGTCGGAATTTCCGACGGATTTTTTCCAGTCAGAAAATCCGTCGGAAATTTCCGACGGATTTGAAACCATCGGAAAATCCTGTTTTTCTTGTAGTGGTAGTAAGAAATAATCTCGATTTTAATAATATTGTTTCTTTGAATTTTGTGAAAGATTTTTGAAATAAGATAGGCGTATTTTGTTTTTTAGAGATTATGAAAAGAAGGGAAATAGTGAAAGAAATATATCTATATCTTTTTTATTTTATGTCAAATTATATATGTTACGTGAGATATGTTACTTTATATCAAATCAAATTAGAGTTTTTCTAGGTTTTTTTAAGAGATAAAAAATTATTTGTTGTTTGGCTTTTGGATATATAGTTTATAAATATTGAGAGAAGATAAATTTATTTCTGAAACCGTTTATGTTATTTGTTTGATTTTCGGGAGAGCACCAAAGACCAAACTACTCTTCCAAAAAGCGAGGCAAACAAGACCTAAGATTCTCAATCAATTTGATCAAATTTGGGAAAGTATTTTCTCCAAGTAAAACATAGGTTTTTGATCAATATCTTTCTCCATTTGTGCTCTTATTCAAATTAATATTGACTCATTTTTTATGTCCTAATTCCTAAGTATGTTTCTTAGGAAACAATACATACAGTAATTAAGAACTCAATTCATTGATCGTTATATTATTTCCGTATCTTTCAGGATTAGTTCAAAATCAAATAATCAATGATGGTCCGACAATCACCTTCGAGGATGATCTTGCTCCAATAATGAGATTTGAAAAATATTTCATTAGCTTCTTTGCCGTTATGGCTTCTGTTGTAACTGAGTGAAGAAGTTGCTTAAGGCGGATTATTTTGCATCCAGTATCAATCAACATTGGGGTATCGAAACACTTTACTTACAGATTCATCGAAAAAAACAATCAGAAATTAATGCTTACATTAATTGTGACATCTAAATTAGTTATTTCTTCGATTTTTTCTAAACATAATACATCTTCTTTAAGTTGTAATCAAGAGGAACAAAACAAAGAAACCACATGCAGTATCATACTTCTAACAAAATTGCTCAATATCAAAAAGCTTAAAATACTTTGAATCTCCAAATTACATCATTCTCTTTTCTTATGTAATGATTAAAATAAAATTTAATTATTAGTGAATATAAACTTTAGGTGGTACGTTATGGCTCCCGCTAGCCCCGGCCCGTTCCCCACCCCGCCCCCGAACCCCGCCCACTGGAGACCACTAATCCCTCCACCCCCCCCACCCCCCACCCCCCCCGCGAACCCCGGCCATCTTCATTTGGAGATGGCCTAAGTATATTGAGGCATATGCTCATATGTTTTGCCTATGTTATTCTGTGTAGGACAATTTATTATGTCATTGAAGATAAAATAGCCTTTCACTCCTTCATTCAGCCTAAGTTTTATTACTGAGAAATTATGGGTACATGCTAGTAGTTATTCCTGCAGTTAGCCTAAGTTTTACTACTGTTGAATTTTAGAGTGTGAATGCACAATCCATTTTCAGACTTGTTATGTCAAAATTTGATTGGATATGCAGTAAGAATTTACATACATATGCAAAAAAAAAAATATTAAAGAATTTTTTAACAAGCTTTTGAATACAAGTTTCTCACTAATTTCATTATATGTGTCTTTTTTCAAATACAGATGAACCCGCAAAATTTTATTCATCCGAGTCCTGTTGATCCTTCGGTACTCCTTCTTCAAAATGAGCACCGATCTACGCAAATTTGGCATGATATTGAGCTTCCAACTTTAACGTGTCGTCGAGCAGACGCGTGCCTTGCAGGGGTGGAAAATGTAGATGATAGAGTGTTGCCCTATTTAATAAGGACCGGATTTTATGGGGTGTATCGGATCGGAAAAATAAAAACTGATTGGCCATCGATTAATGCATTGGTCGAGCGCTGGCGTGTGGAGACGCATACATTTCACTTGAGCATTGTCGAGGCTACTATTACTCTACAGGATGTAGAGGTATTACTCGGTCTCCCGATCGATGGGTGGGCTGTGACTAGTAGCGATCTACCTCGTGCAACGGAAGAATGGCAAGAACTTTGCGGTGAGTTGTTCGGTGTCATAGCACCCTCGGATGAGTTTGATAGTCAATTTTTGAAGTTAACATGGTTCATGGATAAATTCACAGAACTACCCGCTGATGCTAATCTTGTAAGTGTTGAGTATCATGCTCGAGCTCGTATACTTGCAATGCTTGGCGGTATTGTCTTACCAAACAAATCGGGGAATATGATAAGTTGCAAGTATATTCCCCTTCTACGAGATATTAACATGATTGGGTCCTACAGCTGGGGTAGTGCAGCATTGGCGGTATTGTACCATGAGTTATGCAGGGCTACAAAACCTGATACGAAACAGATTGGTGGGTGTTTGACCTTATTGCAGGTACAACATTTCATTTTTAAGTAATTTGTTAATTATAATTAGTGACATGTATATATACTTATTTTGATAGACTTTATTTTTATCAAACATGGGCATGGGAGAGGATTCGTTGCATGCGGCCATAACTTTTGAATGTGCCTGTTATAGATCCTCGTGGACCTCTTGGGTACAAGTAAGTAACTCCTTATTATTTATTTAAAAATCAAACACTTGGTAACATATTTACTAATTTAATGATTTTGAACCATAATCAGGTTGCGTGCTACAAAATTACTACGAAATGTTCCCACTCATGTCTTAAGTGTGTATCGAGATCAATTGGACTTGCTCACTGAGGATCAATTTGTGTGGCAGCCATACCAGCTACAGTGGTTGCCTGATTATTGTTTTCGATGAATAAATATATGCACGAGCAAAGTACCCCTCATATGCTTTGACAGAGTAGAGTGGCACTTTCCAGATCGGGTTGGTAGACAATTTGGGATGTTGCAGGTTATCCCTTAACCATGTGACACCGATATCGAAATAGTTGAAATAATTTGGATCAATGATCTAGGGTCATGAAGTGGTCAAATTTCGATTGGATTTTTTCAAGCTTTGTGTCATTTTTATTGTAAGTTTGATTTGAGTTTAAAATAGGCACAAACGGCTCTATTTTAATTTTTTTTATATATTAATAATTTTAGTATATATTTATTACAAATAATACCCAAGCTGGTTGGGCCAAGTGGTAGTGACTTGCGACCCCCAGAGGCGAGACTCAAGTTCGAATCCTACTGGAGACACCACACTGGGGAGGACCTATACCCTTTGCACTCTTCGGTCCGAGCTGTATATACACAGTCTAGTGGATAAAAAAAAAAAATTTATTACATATAATTTTTTACTAATTAGTAAAGTACAATAACTAACAAAAAATATATATATATAAGGTTGTAAATTTGGGGGGTAAAGTTAAGAATATTTTGTCAATCTCCAACCCATGTCATACCTACCCTACCAAATTCTCTGTATATATATCTCCAACCTCTTCCTCTAAATCAACAAATTAACCTTAAACTTCAATTATATATGGTGGACTCAGAAGTCGTGCCACTACAAAATTTTCCGGTACGTGCGTTGTATTTCCTTTTGTTTTTAAATGATAAACTAATATATAAGAAATTAAGATTATTTTTGTCGCTTGAATATACCAATAAATTGAATAAAATCGTGTTGAAGTTCTATTTCTTGTTATTCATTTTTATTAAAGATTAGTTAAACAGTTCCTTAGATCTAAATATTAATTTTCCCCATCTTTATCTTTTTTTTTAGTGTATGAATGCAAAGCGTATTTCATACGATGTCTCGGAGCCAGATCAAAGAATTTTTTATTTTGAGACCTCCATATATTATAGCAGATGTCTTACTATAAGAACAAAGTTCCATCTTTAAAGGAATAATTACTATCAAAGGAAAAGAAAAAAGGCGAACAATTATTAAAAAAAAAAAAAAGTTAAAAGAAGAATCAAAATATAAGAGAAAAAGAAAACACTATTGGAATTCGAACACTAGACCTCACACTCATAAAGAAAAAGTCTAACCAAGTAAATCAAGATACATGTTGTGAACATTAAATTAATAAAATTAAAAATATTTAATTTTTACATTTTCATATGAGCCTAGATTTAAATTTCTTTGGACACGCCACATGGCATGTCCGACACGTATCCGTGACATGTTGATGCGGGGAAAGTGTCGAATTCTGCATTGCTCTGTTTTGTGGAGTGTCCATACAACAAATTAAGCAAATAATTGAATTTTTTACTCTAAGTCTAGAAGCTATTTATTTTTCTGAAAAACTCTCTTCTCTCAAATTCACATAAAAAATGATACTAGAAGTCAAAGATCGATCATCATCAAATCTGTAATATATTACTATATATGATTTGGGATATTGTTAAACTATATCCTGTGAAATTTGACAACCTTTAAATTAAAGAGGGAATTGCACTTTTCATACCAAACCTTTATCTACTTTATACATTTCATACCAAACCTTTCAGAATGACACATTTCATACCAAAATCAATCAACCTTTTTCAATTTTCATACCACCGTTAATTTTTGGATGGAATCGGACACGTGTGCAGCACGTGTCCGTTAACTCTCAGAAAAAAAAAAAAAAAAAAAAAAGGAAAAAAAAATTTCCAGATTTCTTAAGGTAGAAGATGATGAATAGTAACCTAAATTTTAAAAACTGGGGATTTCTTCAATACTTGATGAAAATGGATGAGGTTGGTGGCAAAAGAACCGTTACACCAAGGGGAATGAACGGAACTAAGTATTAGACGGTGGGTCGACCTCCTCCGCCGGCGGCGGAGCAAAAACCGAAAATACTAAAATTCGTAGATTTGAAATAAAAGCGACGGGATCGATATGAAACAACGAAATAGTGTATGATCTTTGTAGAGGAGGTCAAGACGAAGCCGTAGCCACCAAGAAGAGGTTTAATGGTGGCCGGAGTCACCGGGAAATTGAAAATTACGTGGAGGTGGTGGAGGTGGTGGAGATGGTGGAAAATAATTGCAAAAATCCCCCCTGACCAATTGCAAATATCCCCCCTAAGAATTCAAAATTGTGACTTAACGGACACGTGCGGCGCACGTGTCCGATTCCATCCATAAATTAACGGTGGTATGAAAATTGAAAAAGGTTGATTGATTTTGGTATGAAATGTGTCATTCTGAAAGGTTTGGTATGAAATGTATAAAGTAGGTAAAGGTTTGGTATGAAAAGTGCAATTCCCTCTTAAATTAAATGTCAGCTTATGAGGTTTGATTTGGACATATCAACTTATTAAAGTTAATTTTATCTCTCAATTTCTAACAATATCTAAAAATAGTTGCAACTGATGCAATCAGCTGCCAATTTTTAATAATATCTAAATCTCAAGTTTTTTGGTCTTTCCCAAAGTTCTATTTTCTTAAATTTATTGCGGTCCTGAATTTTATTATAATAATTGAAAATTTGTCAATAATTTGATAGCAACCAGCAGCCTTGATTGGTGCTTATAATTATATGATTATATATATATTTTGAAACAGTTTGTTGAATTTTATAATTGGAATGAGCTAATGATTTTGAACTAATTCCAAACATCGACATGTGAAACAGTTTGTTGAATTTAATAATTGGAATGAGTGATTATGAACTAATTAATTCCAAACATGGACATTGTAATTAATCAGGTAGTTGCTCGTTTTGTCTCTTCAATTATTGATTGCCCCACTTCACCTCATACAAGGGGATAAATGCAAAATACTCCCCTGTGTTATGCTAAACCTGCAAGAAATTACCCTGTGAAATTTTTATTGCGCTAAACTTCCTTATGTTTTCAAAAACCCTGCAAAAAACACTCAATTTTAAAAAATAGGTCGTTTTGGATCGACATATTTCAAGAAACCATTTTTAAAATACTTCAAGTTGATCCCTACAACTTCACGTAGTATATTTTTAAAATTATTTTTTGAAATATGTCGATCCAAAACGACCTACTTTTTACAAATTGGTGTTTTTTGCAGGGTTTTTGAAAACACAAGGAATTTTGGCACAATAAAAATTTCACAGGGTAGTATCTTGCATTTTCCCCTCATACAAGTATCACATATGTATATCTATCCAATTTCCCAATGAAAATGGGAAAAACAAGAAAAAATTTGTTCATGATTTTCTCAAGCCATGGATCGAGTTGAAAATATAAAACAAATTGTTGCCTTTTGAGATGGTAAAAAAATGAAGCACATTGCCTCCCTCTAAATTGCCTCCCTGTGATAAGAAAAATGACAAAATACCTCCCTGTGTTTTTATAAAAGAAGCACATTGTCTCCTTCTAAATTGCTCATTAATTCATATCATAGGGAGTTAAATTGCTCATTATTTCATTTCATAGGGAGGTAAATTGCCTTTTTTTATATCACAAGGAGGTAAATTGCTCATTAGTTCATTTCACAGGGAATTAAATTGCCTATTTTTATTTCACAGGGAGGTAAATTGCCCATTAGACATATCACAGGGAGTTAACTTGCAAAAAAACCCTAAAAAAATACATATTGTAATGTTTTAGAATGCTGCTATTGTTTATGTTTCGGTTAAAGTAATACTGAGAATATATTCAAGCCATTTATTTCAACACATACATGTGCATCAATTTCAGTACCAGTGTAGATGTTTGTTTAATTTCTCTTGATTGAATAAGAAAATAATAAAAAATAGAAAGGAAAATATATAGTTGGCAGATGAGCTACTTGGTATAAGAGTGATATATAGTTGAAAGTGATAAATGGATGCAATAAATAGTTGGAGGGGTTAAATGCAAAATACCCCCTGTGTTATGCTAAAACTGCAAAAAACTACCCTGTGAAATTTTTATTACACCAAACTTCCTTGTGTTTTCAAAAACCCTGCAAAAAACACCCAATTTGTAAAAAATAGGTCGTTTTGGATCGACATATTTCAAGAAACCATTTCTAAAATACTTCAAATTGGTCCCTACAACTTCACTTGATATATTTTAAAAATTATTTCTTGAAATTTGTCGACCCAAAACAACCTATTTTTTACAAATTGGGTGTTTTTTACAGTGTTTTTGAAAACACAAGGAAGTTTGGCGCAATAAAAATTTCACAGGGTAGTTTCTTACAGGTTTAGCATAACACAGGGGAGTAACTTGCATTTTCCCCTAGTTGGAGGGCAGAACATGCAAAAAGGATAGTTGAAATACGATTTGAGAGAATTGCAATTGTGGTACCAAACTATATACCGATTCTCACTTGTGGTGCCATAAAAATCGAGGCCGACACATTTGGTACCACAATTTAAGAAATCAATCACTTTTGGTACCACCGTTAAAATTGGACGTTAACTGATGACGTGGCAGTTAAGTTTTATTGAAAAATTGATACCATTACTTATGTTGACTGACAATTATACCCATAACTTTTTAGGTTGTCAAAATAACCCCACATCTTCAAATTTACTGACAATTTTAGTCCACATTGTTGCCCAATTTCAAAATTGGTTCGAATAAGACACGTGTGAACCAATTTAGAGATTTTACTTATTATATTTACATATTTATTTAACTAATTTAATTTTATAAATAATATCAGACCAAATAATACTTTAACATAAATTCGACAAAATATTAATTAAATCTAAAATTTATATAATAATATTAATATATTTAATATTTATTAAAAAAAATAAAGTTATATATTATTAATAAAGTAATTATAATTTAAAAAAAAAACCCAGCCCTACCCCCAACCCCAATCCCCCCCGTAACCACCCCCCCACCCAAATCCCAGGCCGCCGGCGGCCTGGGATGGCTGGTCCCAGGCTGCCGCCTGGGATCGCCTGTCCCAGGCCGTGGTGGCCTGGGATCTGTTGCCGATCCCAGGCCGCGGTGGCCTGGGTTCTTCGATCCCAGGCCACCGCGGCCTGGGACCAGCTATCCCAGGCCGGCGGCGGCTTGGGATTTGGGTGGGGGGGGGGGGGGGGAGGTTACGGGGGGATTGGGTTTGGGGGTAGGGGTGGTTTTTTTTTTTTCTTTTTAAATTATAATTATTTTATCAATAATATATAACTTTATTTATTTTTTAATAAATATTAAATATATATTAATATTATTATATAAATTTTAGATTTAATTAATATTTTGTCGAATTTATGTTAAAGTATTATTTGGTCTGATATTATTTATAAAACTAAATTAGTTAAATAAATATGTAAATATAATAAGTAAAATCTCTAAATTGGTCCGCACGTGTCTTATTCGAACCAATTTTGAAATTGGGCAACAATGTGGACTAAAATTGTCAGTAAATTTGAAGATGTGGGGTTATTTTGACAACCTAAAAAGTTATGGGTATAATTGTCGGTCAACATAAGTAATAGTATCAATTTTGCAATAAAACTTAACTGCCACGTCATCAGTTAACGTCCAATTTTAACGGTGGTACCAAAAGTGATTGATTTCTTAAATTGTGGTACCAAATGTGTCGGCCTCGATTTTTATGGTACCACAAGTGAGAATCGGTATATAATTTGGTACCACAATTGCAATTCTCTCAATAGGATTTAGTACACAATAAGTAGACTAGTTTCTGTTTTTCATCTATCTATATATATAGGTCAAATTGCATTATTAGTCCGACGGGACTTTATTACTTTGTAATCTTGGATTCATATTTGAGAGAGAAGAAATGTAAATGTAATTCACTTATTAAGCTTGGAATCTAGCTAAGATTACAAAAAAGTAATCTATCTACTCCTAACTCCTACTATATATGGCTGCAAAAAAAGTTGACTTTTGAACAATTATAGAAGAAACATTCCTTTAAGTTTCACGTGCAACTTTCTAATCTATATATGATGTGATTACAGAAATAAATAAGCAGCCAAACTTCGTTGAAAAAACTCAGAAAGTATTGGGCCTGTTTGTTTGGCGTTTGGGAAAGTAGTTTGGGAGAGTAATGGAGGTTTGTGAAATAATCTCGATTTGCGTAATGTTGTTTGTTTGGGTTTTGAGAGAGTGGTTTGAGAAATAAAGTAGGTGTAGGTTTTTTTGGAAGAGTTGGGTTGTAGGTGTAAGATGTGTAGGACTTTATGTCAAATCATGTTTGTTATGTGAGATAAATTGTGTAAGAGATATGTTACTTTATGTCAAATCAAAGTAGAGTTTGTATAGGTTTTGTTTAGAGATAAAAAAATTGTTGTTTGTTTGGCTTTTGAGAGAGTAGTTTGAGAAAATTAATGGATGAAAAATTTATTTCGGAAAATAGAAAACATGTTTGTTTGGCATTTCCCAAACACGAAAAAATTCTGAGAAACGCCAAACAAACAGGCCCAATCTTTCTTAAGGTGACAAAATTAATAAGAAATACGAAGATAGAGAAAATGTGGAGTCTTAAACTATCTCATCAAGGGGATGATGATCCAATATTGCTAACAAGTGTGAATAATCACATTGGAAGACAATTTTGGGAATTTGATACAAGTCTTTGCAGTGAATTTGAAAAGAATCGGTATGAGATCAAACACAGTTCCGATCAACTAATGCGTATTCAGGTGAAGAAAACAAATCCTTAACAAATATCTTTTACGGTTTTAAGGTCTAGTTTATTGTTTTAACTTAATTAATTTTTGTCATGATTTGTTAGTTTGCAAAGGAGAAGTCATTTGAGGAAGATTTGCCACAAGTGAAGGTGGAAAATGAAGAAGAAATAAGTGAGGAAAAAGTGGAGATTACATTGTGAAGGGCCTTAAGATTTTACTCAACTTTACAGGGTGAAAATGGACACTGGCCTGGTGATTATGGTGGACCTTTGTTTCTTCTCCCAGGATTGGTCAGAAGAGAACTAACTATTTTATTCTTACTCATGCATAAAGAATTAAGAAACAAGATTAATACTTCATTTTATTCTATCAATTTAATTTGCAGGTCATAGCCTTGTCTATAATGAACGCTCTAAACACTATCCTGCCTGAAGAACATAGAAAACAGATACGTCGATATATATATAACCACCAGGTAATTCTTCTTCTTTGTTTTGGTTTTTCTCTATTAATTAGTGGACCAAGTTTTTGTATGTAGAATGTTGATGGAGGGTGGGGTCTGCATATACAAGGACACAGCACCATGTTTTGCACAGTCCTCAATTATGTCACCTTAAGGCTTTTAGGCGAAAGAATGGATGATTTCTTGATCATGGTGGTGCTACCTACATCCCTTCTTGGGGAAAACTCTGGCTCTCGGTAAATAATAATATAATATAAATCCGCAAACACACACACAGAGAAAGAGAGAGACTGCAATTTCACATTTCAAAGTAGAGTTAACTGATCCAATATATATATAGGTACGTACTTGGCGTATATGAATGGAGTGGCAAGAACCCTCTACCCCCAGAATTGTGGCTTCTACCTTACTTTCTACCTATGCATCCAGGTATATAATGGGAGTCAGCTCTGGGATGTTGCTTTTGCTGTTCAAGCAATAATTGGAACCAACCTTGTTGATGAATACGGTTTGATGCTTAAAAAGGCTCATGAGTTCATCAAAATCTCACAAGTAAAGAAAGGATTCAGCTATTGTATCACCATATATATTTGTTTATTATCATGTATGTTGTCGCCATAAGAGCTTTTTCTGTTATTGAAGATTAAAGAAGACAGTTCAGGATACCCGAGTTCGTGGTATCGCCACAGCTCAAAAGGGGCGTGGCCCTTCTCTACTGCAGACAATGGCTGGCAAGTTTCAGATTGTTGATCAGCAGAAGGCCTCAAGGTTTATTTATTTCAAATAATAACACATCATATCCAGTTTCATGCTTACAATTCATAAGCTCAATGAATTGTCTGTGTTACTAACTAAATTATGGTCAATTCAGTTAAGTTGGATGCATAATTTTTCTCTAATCTCTTAATTAAATAATTGAAGTAGGAGTTGCTTGCTTGAATGCAGACAGCACTTTTGTTATCACAGCTGCCGTCCGAGATTGCTGGACAAGCAATAGAACAAGACAAGCTCAATGATGCAGTAAATTTGGTTTTATCTCTTCAGGTACTGTACTTCTTACTTAGTATCATAAATGTTACCAAAACAACTTTTCATAATCAAATGTATGCATGCATGTTAACATTATATTTATTTCTCTTCACTCAATGTTGCAGAATAGCAGTGGAGGTTTTGCATCATATGAGCTCACAAGATCTCATGCCTGGTTGTAGAATGCACGTCTGCAGCAATTCAAGGCCTGAAATCATTCAAAGGATTGTATACAGGTTATCGGGTAAAAGATATAGAGGCATGCATTGAGAAAGCACTTAACTTCATTGAAACCATACAATTATCTGATGGCTCATGGTATGTACTTCATTGCATTTATGAGATTTTAACTTATGCCATATCTAGAGTGACAAAAAAAAAACTCGGATCTTTTTTCAATAGGTATGGATCATGGGGAGTATGCTAGGGTAACAGGGTTGGTAGCCGGTGGTAAGACATATGAGAACAGCCGATCTATTAGAGAAGCTTGTGATTTCCTTTTATCCAAACAACTTCCATGTGGTGGCTGGGGAGAAAGCTATCTTTCAAGCCAAAACAAGGTAATAATGTTTGTACAAGATGATGTTAATTTTGCTTTGGTCTATAAGGAATCTGAAAAAAATTGTGAATATTTACTAGTTGCATTGACGACAGGTATATATACACTAATATTCCAAAGAACAAATCACACATTGTAAACACTGGATGGGCTATGCTTGCTCTTATTGAAGCAGGCCAAGTAAGTCACACATTATTAAATGCAAGATCATAATTTATATATTATCCATCAAATTAAAATGTGGTTCTAAAATAATATTGGAATGAATAAGTAGGCTAATCGGGACTCCAATCCACTTCATCGTGCTGCTAAAGTGTTGATTAATTCCCAAATGCAGAATGGAGACTTCCCACAACAGGTATATATGTTATTTTATCATTGACTCATGTTTGAAGTTGGTCACACAATTAGAACATTTAGGAAAAATCTCAGAAGAAATTATACTATTTTATTTTCTGAATATTTTTGCAGGAAATAATTGGAGTATTCAACAGAAACTGTATGATAAGCTACTCAGCCTACAGAAACATATTCCCCATATGGGCCCTTGGAGTATACCTCAACAAAGTGTTGCAAGTGTAAAAAATGATAGATTGTTAAATTGTAAATTGAATGGAATTCTGCAATTGCTTCTTGTACGTACGTGTGTACTTAAATATGCATGCAAGTAATATTGATTATTCAAGTCATTTATTTCAACACATGTGCATCAATTTCGTGGCCAGCGTAGAAGATTGTTTAATTTCGAGGGAAAAACACTTTTGATACCAAACTTTAGTCCAAAAAATACATTTGATATCAACTTTTTCGAATAAACACATTTCATACCATGATTCACATCCTCTTGACACATTTAGTTTTGTCGTCAATTTTCAGACGGAATTTAACATGTGACGCTCACGCGCCAATTAAGTTAACTCGTGTATGTTTCTTTTCCATTGTCAACTTAACAAGCATGCACACTCTTTTCTTACTCCGTTAGTTGTTTAACGCCGATAATTTTTAATTGTATACTTAAATTATTCATGGATATAAGAAAATTGTTTGCTAAGTTTAAAAAATATAAGGGTATTATGTGGTTTAAGAAATACCAAGAGATTCTATGTTAGGATTTAAAAATTACAAGGGAATTCCATGCTAATTAAGTTTTCTCTTGTACTAAGTTTAAAATATATAAGGGAATTTCGTGCAGTAAAATTAATAAGGATGGATAATAAATAAGGTTATTATTGTCATGTAGGCAAAATAAATTAGACAAAATACAAGAAAAATGACACCAAAACAACGTGGAACACAAAGCTTGTCAAAAAATTGACGAAATAGACGGATGGGGGACTCGATATGCAGAGAATCTGAAAGTACACGAGAATCTGATACAACAAAAAATTCACAGGAGAGTTTTATGCAGACTTAATTTACATAATACAATGGAGTATAGTTGTTGGAAAAATGGGTTGGGACTCGAACGCACCAACTTAGTTAGGTTTAAAATTAAGTTTGAATTGGTCAATATGAATCAAATAATTAAAGTACTAATAAGGGAAGGGTAGCTCAACACAAATGAAATGAATTATAACATGATTCTTCCCTTTCTCGACCTAAATAAATCGACAATAATTTTTCTCCGAGTTTTTGTAAATTAATTCATATTAATTAGAATTTTAATAGTTCTACATCTAAAAAGTGTAGACTTTTTTTAAGGGCTCGCATACAACATACAAGTAATTCTTTTTACATATGAATATATGGATAGAATACGTTGCCATTCTCTATGATTTATGATCTTAATATATGATTGAATAATTCGCGCGCAAACATTAATTAAAAATTTGAAAGCTATTGACAATCCTAACCCAATTCTTGTTTCTCAAATTTTTCCGGTCCAACTTGTTATAAACTCGGATAAAACTAACATCCAACTTATTTTAATTCGACTCAGAATTTAGCATGTTCAGTTGTCACCCTTAACATTAAAATAAAGTTTTATACACTATGATTGCCTAGATCTCTCGGTTTTCCCTATATAGTATGAGGTTTAATGGCAATTTACTTCCTTGTAATATTTTTAATATTTAATTAATCCCCCGTAATTTGAAAAAGAGCAATTTACCCTCCTGTAAAAAAATTAAAGAAGCAATTTACCCCTTTGAGCTTGAGAGTGTAACTTACTTGCCGAAATTGAGAGCGGGCATGCAAAGTGTTTTGTAATATAGGGGTAAATTACCACATTTATGATAACACAGGGGGGTAAATTATCACATTTATCATAACACATGGAGGTTAAGTGCCACATATAAAAATATCAGGGAGACACTGTGAAACTTTTATAAAATTACAGGGGATAAAGTGCTCTTTTTAAAATAATATAGGGTCTATTTGGATGGGTTTTGGCTCGGTTTCGTGGGTCTCGATTTAAAAAAAATGTATTTGGGTGATTTCGATGAAACCTTTGAGACCTCATTTGGATGGGTTTTGGCTGTTGGGTTTTGTGGTTTGAATAAGTTGAAACCCCACTTGGATTGGGTTTGGATGTTGGGGTTTAGGGGAAAAAGTAAGTGGTAGGTGTCAAATCAATGTCTTTTTTAGTGAGATTTGGGGGGGAAAATAGGTAGTAGGTGTCAAATCAATGTTTTATAGGTTTGAAGAGTTTGAATGTGAGTTTTTGAATAAGTTTTTGATGGTTTTATGAGTTTGACGAAACCTCATTTGAAAGGGTTTTTGCCCGGTCTCGCAAAACAGGTTTGAAGAGTTTGAATGTGAGTTTTTGAATAAGTTTTTTATGGTTTTATGAGTTTGACGAAACCTCATTTGAAAGGGTTTTGGCTCGGTCTCGTGAAACTTGCGAGACCGGACCAAAACCCAACCAAATACACCCATAAATATAAATTGAACATTATTAATATTATAGCGATAAATTGTCATTAACTCTATGATGTCCGTGGGCGATTTTATTTAATTAATAATTGCATGCACTTTTGAACGTAATTTTGTCAAACTTATAATTAAGTAATGATATCTATCTATCTTTCTTAAAAAAAAAAAGAGTATCTTTCAGAACTCATTTTTTATGTCCTAATTCCCAAGTATGTTTCTTAGGAAACAATGCATACAATAATTAAGAACTCAATTCATTGATCGTTATATTATTTCCGTATCTTTCAGGACTAGTTCAAAAGAGACATACTTCAACTTTTTACCTTCAAAATCAAATAATCAACGATGGTCCGACAATCACCTTCAAGGATGATCTTGCTCCAATAATGAGATTTGAAAAATATTTCATTAGCTTCTTTGCCGTTATGGCTTCCGTTGTAACTGGGTGAAGAAGTTGCTTAAGACGGATTATTTTGCATCCATTATCAATCAACATTGGGGTATCGAAACACTTTACTTACAGATTCATCGAAAAAACAATCAGAAATTAATGCTTACATTAATTGTGACATCTAAATTAGTTATTTCTTCGATTTTTTCTAAACATAATTCATCTTCTTTAAGTTGTGATAGGATAGTACCCAACAAGCCAATCTAAATTAGCTTGTAAGTGGACTATCTTCTTATGGTTTAAATAATTAATACGTCCGTTTATTTATAGTACGTAAATTAAACAATGGCCAACTTCATCTCTCGCGAACGTATCTAAGCGATTGGATGAAATCCTAAGATCACATTCGACTATGGGACGATTCACTTCAGTATGAGTGCAATCATGAAACAGTCTCTAAGGTCGTGATCTTAAAACACGTTCCAAGTCATAGATTCCGAACGAGACGGGGTATCGAAGGAATCGCTAAGACTTGTACGAGTATGCATGATTCACATGGAGTGAATTTGTAGCGTTTCATGAACAAGGCATTTGATGCTAGTGCATATGACTAGGTGGTTCGATAGGGGATCGAACGCATCGAACGACCCGAACAGAGAAACCCATTGTGGAAGCGCGTGTCGCATATCGGTAATGGGATGTTTCTCAAGGCTTATAATAGTGTACGATTTAGTCCTTAGACTTGAGGTGCTAGGGCGAATTCGGTGCATGGGTGTACGTACTTTGATATAGGTGTCGGTCACGTAGCCTGACCATTATGTGCCTAAGTTGGGTGCGTATAGTCGTGTACGCGAATGGTTAGTACTAAGAAATGATCTATCGACTCATCCTGATAAGGTGGGAGAATTTCCTGTACGTTCTTAGATAATAGATTCCGAGAAACCCACGGCCGTGGTCAGTGACGGATTTGGAAAGGGGTTTCCAAATTTAGCAGTCACACTGGAATTATTATCCAGAATTAGAAAGTACAGAATCGAGATAATTAGAGGTGCCGATCAATTCACACACCCTAGGTCTCGGTCTGGAAATTAGTCATTGGAAGGACCGTATGTACATGGCAGTTATAAGAGGTGAGGTTCACATAGGGGTGGGCATTTGGTATCGGGAATTGGGAACCCGAACCGTACCGATCGGGTTTTTGCCAAAAAAATAAAAAATTATGGGTTTTCCGGGTTTTGGGAAACCCGATTTCCCGATTAATATAAATCGGTACGGGTTTCGGGTAGGAGGTCCTACCCGATCGGGAACCCGGTATATATGTAAAAATAAATGTTGTCCACCCATGTTTTTTAAAAGATGAAAAATATACCACATTTTTTCTCAAGTCCGAAAATCTATCTCAATTAAGTCAACTCTCAACCCTCAAATTAGTCAATTCCCAGATCAAAATACTCTCCCCTCAAACAAAAACCTACTGCCGCCGTCCATCCTCCACTTCCTCTAGCATCGTATGCCGCCTCCCCCACACGACAACCATCGAGGAAGCTCACCCTCCTCCTCCTCCTCACTTCAAGTTATTCTTTCTCTGTTTTTTTTTTTTTTTGGGTTTGTCATTTTTCTGTAGCTAGGTCATGGATGTTGGATTGTTGGGTAAGGATTGATAGTAATTTACCTCAAGAACTGTGGATCACCATTAAAATTTTCCAATAGAGGGTTCAATTTGGGTGAAATTTTTTGTGTCAATTTTGACTAGGAATTTTTTTAATTTAATATATATGTGGATTGTGCAAATGACCAGATTTTGTAGCTGGGGAATGTGGAGTGAAGTGGGTTTCCCGAACCCGTTCCCGAATTCCCGATTTTTTTCGGGAACCCGGAATACCGGGAAGAGGGTAGGTCGGGACTGGTTTCGGGAAGGAAAATTGGAATCCCAAAACCCGAATACCGTTCCCGAATTTCCCGAATTCCCGAAAACCCGTACCGATCCCACCCCTAGGTTCACAAGATCAATTCACCTGAAGTTGGGCCTCATGGGCTTGTGGCTAGACATCGACCATGAGGTGTGGGTACTCCTAAATTAATAAGGAGATTAATTCTGGAGTGGTCAATTAAAAGTGTTTAATTGATCGGAGCAATTAATTGCTCATTAATTAAATCACGAAAGTCGTGGGCCTGCTGCCAATTGATGGTGAACCCAGAGGGTCACACACAATACAGTTGGACAGTGACAGTCATAAAAAGAAATAGTTGATTTAAGGAAGTTAAATCAAAGCTGACGAATTAAAGTGTTAATTCAAAGTAGAGAGTTGTTAATTAGAATGTCTAATTAATTAGATTATTAGAATGTCTAATAATTAAATAGATTGTCTAATTAATTATAATATTAATTAAAGTGTTAATTAATAAAGATGGAAGATTAAATAATTAGCAATTTTCGGATTGCATAATTATATGGCATAGGGGGCGATTTTTGCTAGGAAATAAATTGGAAGAGTTTATTTCTTGTGGGACAAGAAAGAAGGAAGAGATTCATGTGTATCTTGTTTCCTAATGAGATAAGGAAAATCTAAAAGATATACATGTATATCTTATTTCCTAATGAGATAAGGAAAACGATCTTGAAGAGATATCTATTAAGAGAAGGATTCTTCTCTTATAAATATATCTCTTCATACCTCTTCCATAAGTGATCAACACAAGACTAATGAACACACAAGAAGAAGAAAATAGCTGAAAATTTTGAGCAGCCCTAGCCGCCCCTAACCCTAGCCGCCTCTTCTTCTTCCTCTCTCTCATCTGGATCTAGTTCAAGAGCTGGATCCAGTTCTGCCTCTTCCTCCATTGACAATCTCCAAGATCTAGTTCGTAGCCTGTGACTTGGAGGTGTTGCTACAATCCAACTGGTGTGGATACACTCTGGAGGCGAGACACTTGGATCGCTTCGTGAATCAGACAAGAAGACCGGAGGTTGCCACCACCGAACCTGTGGTGAGGTAAACCGCTAATTACCCCTCTAGTTTTACTTTATGTTTGATTAATTGATTTAATCAACCTCTTTCGCATAAAGAATGTGGAGATCGAATTCTTGGGCTGATGGGGTGCCTCGGAAAAATTTTAAATTCCGCACTCTCGTTGTTCTGACAACCGAGGCATACCCAACAAGTTGTAATCAAGAGGAACAAAATAAAGAAACCACATGCAGTATCATACTTCTAACAAAATTGCTCAATATCAAAAAGCTTAAAATACTTTGAATCTCCAAATTACATCATTCTCTTTTGTTATGCTATGATTAAAATAAAATTTAATTATTAGTGAATATAAACTTTAGGTGGTACATTATTGGAAGGGAAGTTCATTTAATTTTGTAGCAGCCACATCCAAATATGTTTGTGCCCACAAATAATAATAAGCCAAAAAATCTTTTGATCCAAAATAAGTAAAGTCCCACGAGGAGTCACATGGAATGGAGCGTGGTCTTACCTCCACCTTAGTCGCGTGGGCCTTCTCCGTTCCAGTCCCCACCCTTTGTCTTCATATGACCATTCCAATTTCTATTTTTTGTATTTTATTATACATTTTCTCGTACGTTACAAGTACACTAGTCGTATTATTGAAAAGACTACCAATTTGTTCGATTACTTTTGTTAGAATGTTAAGAAATAAAAAAGTGTATAACTTGAGTGTGGTATATTAAAATTATTAATAATTTTAAGCTACGATATTCTCAATTTTTTCCCATAACAATCAATGATGTTTAATAGCTTCTAAAATTATTTTGAACTCATACTAAGTTAATAGTATTTGAGAGTATAACAATATATTCCATTCCATTATTTTTATTCCATTATCTACAATATTCGGTCAAACTTTTTAATCTTTTAAGTGACTTACCATTTTAAATTATTCACATTTGTAGCGTAGGAAATCTTTTAAATATTTATATATATGGTGACATATGATATTATCAACTTATTAGTGAAATATATTAATTAATTCTTTTATTACAATTTTTATAAATTTAGTCAAATTGACTGGTCAATTGTATCAAGTCCAAAGAAAATTGAGACGGATGAAGTATATAATTATGCTTCTTTAGATGTATACCATTTTTTTTTTTGATAATTTAGATGTATGTACTTGTGTTTAGGTATGTGAATGAAATGAACTAATATGAACTCATAATAAATATTCGAATGAAATTAATGAACTTCATTCAAGCATAGTATTTTAAAATCAAATCAGTTCAAACATAGAAAATGTTCACTTCAACAAGAAATTCAATTACGTACTGTAGACTCAACATTCGTCTAATAATTAATAATTAACCGAATTTATTTGAGTTTCAGGAAGGATTTTCACATTTCTTATAAAATCTAACAAATAATTTTGTTTTCCCGAGAATTGTGTGTCCTTTTGAAATCCGTATGAAAAATTAAACAATTATTTCCAAATTAAAAAAATTTGAATATTAAATTTTTTAGGGATAAAAAAAAACAAAAATAAAAACCAAATTGTCATAGTAATATTTTAGAATTTTAAAAAATACTATTAAAAAAAAAGTAGAGAGAGAAAGGGGGGAACATCACATGGCTTCGTTGCCACTGGGACCTCAGCAGCATCACCATAACCCACCCCCAGACCATCATCATCATCATAATAATAATAATGCTTTTGACCAAACTCCACCACCTCCCGCCGCCATGAACCTCTCTTCCGCCGCCGCAGCCACCCACACTATGGACACCGACAAGGTAATAATTACAGTTCGCTTCTTTTTCTGTCCTTTCAATTTAATTAATTCATTTCTGCCTGCATTGAAACCCTACCTGCGGTTCTCTTATCTTTTTTACCTCGATCTAGCTCAGAAGCTTCACTTCTCTGTCGATCTTTGCTTCTTAGAAGCACCGGCGGAAGTATTTCTGGCAAATATTCCTACTATGACTTTATTCCGTTTAATTGGAGGAATTCCTTAAAAAATGTGAAGTTTGAGTTCAAAGTATCTCTGTGAGGTTCTGTGTTCTGAATGAGATGTGTTTACACGCAATGTATATGCAAATGATTTATATCACTGTCAATTTTTGGAGTTGTGATGTTGTCCTTACTCTTACTTTTAAGGTTAGTATCATCTTTTAAAATTGTTAATTTTGTTACTTATGGAAGCTTATTACTTTCTTCAGTTAAACTTTTAGCTGCCTTTCTTTCACTTTAAGGTGAATTGTGCTTCAATCTGTTGAATAGAGGTTTGCTTCTTGTAGCTGCTGACAGTTTATTCTCCTTATAATTAAACTACTCTGCTTGTTTCCTTCTCAAGTTTTCTGGCATGTGATGCTTTCTTCATAGCAAAAAAAATTCTAATAGATATCGGTCCTAAGCATACCATATCTCTTAAGATACTTGTCTTTTTTCACTTCCTTGGTGAGTATTTATTTTGGTATTTTATGACTCTTCTATCAATATTTTGCTGATCTATTTGGTAATAGTAGTGGTCGATGCTGCTAGTTCGGTAGTTTGTGTGGTATTCATTTTGTTAATGATGCTCTGGCTTGGTTTGAACTTTAAATTGCAGGAGATGTCAGCTTCTGTGGTTGACGGGAATCACCCAGTCACCGGTCACATCATTTCAACAACTATTGGAGGAAAAAATGGCGAGCCAAAAAGGGTAGGTGTCGAGCTTCATTTAACAGTTTCATTGACTGCGACTTTGTATGCCGATGAAGTAGGGAAGTTCAGTAAAAGATTATTGTCACAGATTAGGGAGCTCGCGATTCCTTTTTTAATCCTATGAATCAGTCACTTGCTGTTTATGAATAATTATTAGTTCTCTAGATTATCTTCTTAATGGGAGTTAAGAGCCTGCTTGTGGTGTTTTTCTGCAGACAATTAGTTATATGGCAGAGCGTGTCGTGGGTACAGGATCATTTGGAGTAGTTTTTCAGGTGTGCTTTTCGTGATGTATTTATCATGTTTAAGTTTTAACATGGTTTTTAGAGCTAATGGCTTGGATCCCTTCTTTAGGCAAAATGCTTGGAAACCGGAGAAACAGTTGCCATAAAGAAGGTTTTGCAGGATAGGCGTTATAAAAATCGTGAGCTGCAGTTAATGCGGTTGATGGATCACGCAAACGTGATTTCTCTGAAGCATTGTTTCTTTTCTACAACGACCAGAGATGAACTTTTCCTTAATTTGGTCATGGATTATGTTCCTGAGACTATGTACAAGGTCTTAAAGCATTATAGCGATTCAAATCAAAGGATGCCACTCATCTATGTCAAACTCTACACCTATCAGGTTTGATGCATCTCACATGTTTTCAGGGGTACTCCTTTGCAATTCAAATATCGCTAATGTAAATACGTTTACCATTTGTTTCAGTTATTTAGGGGGCTTGCTTATATGCATACTGTTGCTGGGGTATGCCATAGAGATGTAAAACCACAAAATATATTAGTAAGTGCTGCCAATGTCTCCTCGCCTTTAAGGCTTTTCTCTGCTGGATCAATTGGAATTTTTTGTAGGATTGAAATGATACCATGTGTTTTCTGCAGGTTGATCCTCTTACCCACCAGGTCAAAATTTGTGACTTTGGAAGTGCTAAAGCTCTTGTAAGTTCATTGACTTGTCAGCTAGGCCTTCCTTTGGCTAATTTATGTCAAAAGCTTTCTAAGTTTCTCCGAGCCAAGTCAGTCTTCTTATTAAGGCTGTATGCTTGTGTCTACTTTTTTGTTTTTGCACATCGTTATCTTTAATGCACATGAAAAATCAGTTGGATTTGAAAACTTATAAGAAAATGTATCTAAGAAATACTGCTGTAGAATGTAGATGGCTATGGGAGTCGAGTATCTTCTCAGATTTCTAAAGATATCCTGGAAAGGTTATGAGTTGTCACACATAGATATAGATAAAAACATAGAGAAGGAAGGATTACTTGGAAAATTTAGTTGTTTTAGAGAGTGCATCTGTTTTCTTAATTCGCTTCAAGAACTTGCCTTAGGCCGCATCCTTCCTTCACTAGAGAAAGTACCACGCTGTTTCCTAGAGAAGGAGGTCATTAACGGTTGCTCGCACTAATGCGTTCAATTCAAATTTCTGGAATACCCTGTCTGCCTTTGCAACCAAAGAGGGGAGATGAAATGAATAATTTGCATTTCTTTTCCATTTGATTCTCCTTGGGATGGACTTAACTCAGTGGTTACTGTTATTGCTTTCATTTGGAGGGAGTCATTGGTTTAATTTCTTTATCCATTGTCAATTTAATGTCATGATTAGTTATTACTTATTACTATCATTAATGCCCTTGATTTTCTACTTAAGGCTTTGCAGACTTTGAATCCTTTTTGCATGTTAATTTCTTCTGATTTTTACTCTGAACTATTCGTTGAGTTTATCCTTTTTATTGTTCCTTACCATGTAAAAATTCGTAATTATCAGGTGAAGGGTGAAGCCAATATATCCTACATCTGTTCTCGTTACTATCGAGCTCCAGAATTGATATTCGGTGCTACAGAATACACAACATCAATTGATATTTGGTCTGCTGGTTGTGTCCTTGCCGAACTACTTTTAGGCCAGGTTTGTCTCATTACTGATGTACTTTGAGTGTCATTATAAGTACTTATCTTAATTTCTCTTTCTGCGCAAATTTTACTTGAATTACAGCCTCTTTTTCCGGGAGAAAATGCAGTTGATCAACTTGTAGAGATTATCAAGGTGTGCCTTCAGTGTGTTTATTACCTTTTTGTGGATCAGAAAATAAGATTAATTGATTAAGTACTATAATAGCCTTTATGAATCATAAGACTTCCTCAATTAGGTTCTTGGTACTCCTACTCGAGAAGAAATTCGATGTATGAACCCAAATTACACTGATTTCAGGTTTCCCCAGATTAAAGCCCATCCATGGCACAAGGTATGATTGCGTGTCATATATTCTTGACCCGTAGTTTTTACTGAAAAATTCAGTTCATAAGTGGATGACGAAGTTTTTGATTCAGGTTTTCCAAAAGCGGATGCCTCCTGAGGCCATTGATCTTGCTTCACGTCTTCTTCAGTACTCACCAAGTCTTCGCTGCACAGCAGTACGTGTTATTTGTATTGCTCTTGTGGGATTCCATTATCACATGTACCCCTATGATACTTAACTTTGCTGGAAAACTAGTGAAGCACTACATTGAAACACAGAAGCTCTGAAACTGCAGAAAATTTCTGTTTTAGATTTTGATACATACTTTATATTCTCATCGAGTTAATGGTATTAAATATTTATTTCTCTGCAGCTAGAAGCATGTGTCCATCCTTTCTTTGATGAGCTTCGGGATCCCAATGCTCGCCTCCCAAATGGTCGCCCACTCCCCCCTCTTTTCAACTTTAAGCAGGAAGTATGTTTCTGGCTTCTCTCTCTGTTTCATGTTTATTTGTTGTACTCTTAAGGGGCCTACTTTTGTAGTTCACTTGTTTTCTCATGACCTCCTATTAAAGGGTTCTGAAGGAGATCATGAGTAGATTCCTCCACATTTTGTGAACTTAGCATGCGACAAATATATTACGGGACATTATATGTGAATTTCAATGTTTGATTGTCGAGCTTTAGACAAGCTCCACCATCATGATCATATCAAACTAAAGAAGGGCCATTATATGTGAATTTCAATGTTTGATTGTCGAGCTTTAGACAAGCTCCACCATCATATGATCATATCAAACTAAAGAAATGTGCTACTTAAACATGCTGATAGCGAACAAGAAGCATATGATTTTAAAACAGAATCCAGTTAGTGAAAGCCATATTCACGTGCGTCCCAAGTTAAATAGAAAAAGTATGAAATGTCTGTTAATTTGCATTTTTAGTGCCAGGTAACTGGGTCATCAGCAATTTTTTGTCCTAGTTTTATAAAAAAAAAAATCACTTTTGATCCCCACTTAACAGAATTGTACTTTTGGCCCCAATTTTTAAAATATTTTGTACTTTTGGTCTCATAGAATAGTCTGTGTTTGACATATTTGGTCTTATAGAAAAGTCTCAGTTTTGCATTCTTGTTACCAAATTGGGATGGGAAAGAGGCTATAGGATCAAAAGTGCAAACTTTTTTAAAAAATTTGGAACAAAAGTTTATGTAAAATGCAGGATAAAAAAGGTAGGGGTCTACTCATTTGAAGCTGAAAATGCAATTTTCTTGTACTTAATTTTTAAAAAAGAATGATACTTGCAACTGAACTTAGCATGCTGTCATTGTTTATTTAACATATAATCCTCCAAATCGCAGTTAGCCGGAGCATCACCTGAGTTGATCAACAAGTTGATACCAGAGCACATTAGGCGGCAAATTGGCCTGAATTTTCCTTTTCCTCATCCTACTGGGACATGAAGATTGAATCAAATTTGACCACCCTGTTCAGTTGTTAATGGATAATTAGCAAACGAAGAGGCTATCAGGTTATTATTATCTGGCGTTTAAGTACAAGTATATGCTTTTTTACGCCTATTGTGATATATGCATATAGTGGCTACTCGGGTTGACAGTGTAGTTTGCGATTTACGGCTAGTGTGTTGTCTAGTAGCTAAACAGTTTGATGGCTTCTGTATATTTGTTTTGGTCGACTCAAAAGATTCAAAATGTAGGAGCAAATATGATTGTGGTGTTCATGTAAACTACGCAATGTGAAGATTTTAATATATTCCCCTTTCTTGTCTTACTTCTTTTTGTGTTTGTTTGTTTTGCTGTGTATAAGTTGTCACATGCTAAAAGTCTTGTTACAAGTTTATATGTTCCTACTATATGATTTTCTTTTAACTTCTTCAGCAACTATGCACGTGAACCATGTGCTGTTTAAAGTGCTAATCTTGAATTGAAGGTGTCAAAATGGGTCATAGTCCATGGCCAGAGTGGAATAGTCTTCATCAAACCTTAGATCTTTAATTTTCTTTTTAAATGAGCGTTAGATTGGACTGGATTAAATTACTGCGGGTCATTTCTTATTGGGTCAATGATGTAACAAGTAATTATTTAATACCACTAATTCTCCACCACTCAATTAAGTGCGTAAAAATAAAGATATTCAAAAGTTTTATTTTTTCAACTTTTACCTAAAATTTCGCATAAAAAATAAAAGGAGTGACAAAAAATGGAGGGAGGAAGTATAAAAAATTATGTTTGGACTTAATCTAAATATAAACTTGACCTTACTTTTCTTGATTGGGTCTATCTTCAACCCTTTCAAACTACAATAGACTCTACCAATTGTTCAAGATATTGCCGTTTGTATTCTAAGCAATAATATGTACTATCAATTGTCGAAATTGTGAAGCATTATTAATTATTTCATGAAAATACAGTTTTTAGGTTCGCCAAAACGTGAGAATGAATAATGAATAACCAAGCATTAAATAATTACAATAAGCTTTTTCAAACTATTAATTATCTAGTGACGTAATTAAATTCCTCTACACTTGAAGGCAGAAGCATCATTTGCACTTTACCTACCATTACCATTTGGAAGAAATTAGAATTCCGGTTGGAAGAGGTGCTCATCTAATGTCCGATTATGTTCCTAAAAGGAATTAGCGGGTGGATGCCCATTGGAAACTAATGAGGATATAGATGAGGGATGAACTGTCTGATAGTACTTTACTGACACTGAAATATCATGAATGGATGAATTGGCGTAAAAACGGAGATTATCGAAGCTTCTTTTCGAACTAGCCTCTTTTTTTTTTTGGCATTTTTGGGCATAACTTTGGTTAAGGTTATCATAATTGCGATTAAGACCCCAATCCGGAAAGCTCTCGACTTCAGCCTCAAATTCCTTCGTTTTTCCTTTCAATTTTGCGTTTGTAGTCATTTTTTTGCCATTTTTAGTAATATTTCATTGTTTTACCCCTATTTGGGTCAAATTTTGGCGGAGTAGCTTATTTTATATGGTACTTTAGAGTGGTATAGTTTTTGAATTTTGCCATTTTTAGCATATTTTACTGTTTTTCTTATTGGCTATTAGTCTGGCTTGTGGACTAACTTTGAACCCGTAAATTATTTTGAGATATTAAAATTCGAGAGTTTCCTCCTAGAATTTTGTTTCTTGCTTTGTTTTCTGTTAATTTTGCAAATCAATTTAGCCAACAAATTTATCTCGAATATGTTCTACTTAAAAAACATAAAGAAATAATAAAAAACTGAAAAATCGCTAGATGTGCAAACCTCTAATTTCCAGAACGGATCTAGTCTACAAGTTCCATCAAGTCACAAATTAATAATACGGCATGAAATATCTATCAATTGTTTCAAAATGGGATTAAAGAAAACATTTGAAAAAGTTGGGATTTCTATTAGTTTAGCAACATTTATTACTTTCTATATAGTAATTCGCACTACTGTGATATTTTTTCTAGTTTAAAGCCAATATTTGATAGTTTATTTTCTTTGTAATTTAATTCTAATCAATAATTTAATTTTGTTATACTAATATCATGATATAATTAAACTTTCATTAAAAAAATATTAATTTCCCAGGAATCCAGGACTGCAACACTTCACAAAGATAAACAAAGACAACGAGAGAACCATATATTAAATTCACATAATCGAAATTTTTGACAAATATTATGACAGAAATATCAATTGAACTTTTGGCCACAATGAAGTTATACATTATCACCATAATTCGAACCATCTGCTTCAAACTACCAAATTAAAGTGCATAAGGCAGACTGAAAATTGTTAACAAATCAAGAGAAATTTATTATCTTTTGATTTATGCTCATCTTATTCAAGGTCTGGATACCTCTTTCTTTTATGGGATAGAATTATCACGTCTCAAAACATCCCAATTTATTTAAAGGGTATCGAAAAATCAGGTAAATCTCTGCGACTCTATGTAAATGTGATGTTAGACCTCGAGGTCGAACTCTGTGGCCTCCCTAAGCTGTTTTTGTGACCTCATGTATAGCGTTGGCCAAGTAACCAACGTTGCCCGTAGTGACTCCAGCCATACTGCATTGTCATGAAACAAAATAGCAGATTCATCGAGGAAAAAAAAAAAGAACAGTTACAGAGAATTGTAGCATGTAATTAATTGTGTATAGCAGTACAAAAAGAATATGTTACCTAATACGACCATTTCGAGTAAGGTAAATGTGGAATTCGTTAGTCAAACGATCTACTTGTTCAGGTGTCATTCCACTGTAGCAAAACATGCCAATCTGCTTCCAAAATCCATAATTTTTGTTACCTTCATATTGTTTATATTTAGGAAATTAAACAGCAAAAGTGAGAACTTAGATTACACTACCTGTTTAGTTATGTGCTCCCATGAAAGAGGAGAGCCCAAGTTTTCAAGATTTTCTCGTAGAGCAGTTCTCATTCCTATGATTCGATCAGCCATTCCCTACAGAGGAAACGAAATTATGGTGATTGCTGAGTATTACAGGTTATAGACTATTTGAGGGGGAAAAGTTTTAAGCAAATGAACCGCCATTCTTATTCATTGTTTTGAGGATTAAATAAGGTTATATAAAAAAATTATGAAGCTGATCGACATTACTTTTACTTCCTTCAGCCATAACTTTTTCAAGTCTGGATCAGTAAGGATGATAGAAACAACGAGGGCGCCGTGAATAGGTGGATTACTGTACATTGGTCTTGCAATCTGCTGCAACTGACTTTTCACTGCCACAGCTTGTTTCTCATCCTCACAAACCATACTGCAGTTCATACATAAAGCACGTAAATTTTGCAGTTCGAAATACGGTTTAAACAAAAGAGAGATGAAATCAAAGTTAAGTTTTTAACAAAGTAGTTATATAATTACCTCAGGCAACCAACTCTTTGGCCATAAAGTCCCATATTCTTTGCATATGATTGGGCACATCCAATCAGATGGCCATCCTCGAGAAAAATTCGAATTGATTTGGCATCCCTTTCGGGATCACCACTTGCAAAACCTTGATATGCCATGTCAAATAAGGCATAATGTCCTTTAACCTGAAGATAATAAATATTACTCATTTAACTAAAATAATGCGCACTCCCATGTACTATAATGTGATACATGAGATATATCATGAAATATAAGTAACTAGCACCACAGTTAGAAACAACACTAGAAAATGCTACCTTGAATTGGTATGAGATTTCTTTCCACTGTTCTTCTGTAGGATCTACTCCAGTTGGGTTATGAGCACAGGCATGAAGCAGAAAAAATGACCCGTTTGGTGCATTCTGTGCAAAAAAAAAATAATAAGAGTCTCCACATAAAATGAATGACACGAACAAACTTTGAAATTGATTTGTATACCTTTACGTCATCCATAAGTGAAGCGAAATCCAAACCCTTTGATTCAGGATGATAATAATGGAATGTTCTCTGTGGGACGTTGGCATCTCTCCAGATGTTGTGATGACTGCAAAATTTCACAATAAATCAAGAAGAGATCACAAATAAAGAAGAGAGACGCAAATGAAGAATCATGACTCCAAGGTAACAAAGCATTTTGAAGGCACTATTTAAAGTTTATAAACTACATGAATAATAATGAAGTACACGAAAACAATCTTATTGGACAGAGATACTAACTTTGACCAGGTGGGAACCGGAATGTAGATTTGCGAATCAGGGGAAAAGCGCTTTTGGAAGTCCGCAAAGAGCCTGCATGCACCAGTCCCGGAAAGAGCTTGTACAGCTGCAATTCTCTTATCTTTAATCAAGTCAGAATTCTCTCCATATGCCAGCTTCAAAGTTTCCTCCACCATTTTTACACTTCCTCCCATGGGAAGGTATTCCCTGAATCAAGGATTGTTAATTCAAACTTCTTAAATTTCAGTAAACTTGGAATGAAGTTGTTTAAATTACATAAATAGGGGTGCCAATTAGGTGCCTCATGAACAAACTTATCTGATTCACTTGAAAAACATTATTTACAAATTACTAGACAAAGATGTAGACGGGAGGGCAAGGAAATAGCACTAAAATTTGCTGTACTACTGCTACCCTGAGAGAATATTGAGGCATACTTTGAGAAACCTCTATCACGATTTAAGAAATCCTGTAAAAGAAGGCAATAGCCTGAAGAGTTCTTTCAAATTTCTTTAGCCGATTCAAAATCAATGCTCAGTTTAGCTTTATAACTATTTATCTGACTTGAAATATATGACCACCCGATTTCACCTCTCACCAAACATAAGCCATTTTCCCATTGAAATCGCAAGATGCAAAGGTAAACTAATCTACTATTGAAATACACAGACATTACAAATGTTCAGATTTAAGTGCACTTTGTGTTATTTATGAATCCTCTGTTAATACCAGCAAAAAGAATATCAAACATCCAAGTCTAGCTCATTGAATATCATTAGAACATAAAAATTGTTTTGAATTATTTAATTCACTGTCAGATAAATTTATCCACAAGTTCATTTTATTTTCCCAGCTCGTCAAGCTTTGATGACGAATTATACAAACTTGTTCCTAATGTTAAAGTCACATCCAGGAATCCATATCCACTGGCGGATCAAAAAGTGGAATAAATAATGAAATAGTAGAAGGACCACTACATGGCTACAACTTAAAAGTAAATTCATTGAAAATTCCACTACCAGACAACCACCTTTCTTATATATATACAGTGATCGTTGACAGGACGCATTTAGAATAAAGAAAGTGATTCTTTTTACTTTTTTCAAATTAACTAAAACTTACAGAATACTTTTTTAGCAAGAAAAATAATAATAAAAAGATACTGACATGTTCAAATTGCCGGCGATTCTCCGCTCCGCTTCTCTGACGCACCCCAGCACCACCGGTTTTCCGTTATCATCACGATACGCACCCTAATTCCCAACAAAAATATAAATTAATCAATAAATAAAATAAAATATTGAAGCACAAAACAATTTCCTACTCCTCAAATCAAATTCAAAACAAAAATTCTTTTTTAATTAGTTATTTGCTGAAATTTCTTAGAGCATGCGATAACTGAAACGGTAAATACTCACTACTCCAACATTGACTTTGTTTGGACTAGGATCCGCGAGGAAAGCTTCGGTAACTCCGAGAATCGGATCCTTCGCAGCTGGCTCCACGTGGCTCCACCACGCCGTGGACATGGATCGCGCTACTCCGAGGACGCCGGATTTCGTAACCCGACCCGAAAAACCGCTCCGAATCAGCTGCGCCATTTGTATATGTAAAAAATCAGGTAGAGAGAGAGGGTTAGCCGAAATCAGAGCTGAGGTGTGTGTAGTGTGTGTAAACGTTTTTTCTTTTATAAATAGAAGAAAACGAAAATGAGAGCACTTTCTTTATTTTTATTTTGCCTTGAAAAGCGGAATCGCTGATGTTTTCTGATGGGAATTTACGTACTTGACCTGTGGACTGTTTGGCTTTTTGCTCCTCTGTTTTGGTTTGTTTCTTTCGGGGATGGAGGGTATAAAGGGTAATTGAGTTTATTGTACTTGTAATTTGCCGCGGCTGTAAATGTGATTAGAACAACATCCCAAGAGTTGCGTTTATAAGGGAAATGAAATTTATGATGTCATATTTTGCGGAGGTCCCACTGAGTCATTTATAGATTTGTATATCGGATTGGATAAACAAATTTAATTGATAAATCATTTTGATAAACAAAATAACATACTTCCTCCGTTTCAAAATATCTGTCTTTTCACATGTATGCACACAAATTAAGAAAATCATTTAATATAGCTGAATTCTAAGAGGAAAAAAATGAAAAAGACTAAGATACCCTTTTAATTAATTATCCTCCACTAATGTTTGAGAAAATTTATGAGCATAACGAGAAAAATGGAAAAAGAATAATTAATGCTTTATTGGAAATCTAAAGTGACAGATAATATGAAACAAGAAAAACTTTTCAAAACGACAGATATTATGAAACGGAGGGAGTAATATTTATAGATATATCAGATTATTTAATTTTCACCAAAACATTTATATTTTAAAGCGGGAGTCCATTTCATTCATTATGTTTTTTGCTGGATTAATTTTCGGTTAATTCATACTCCTATATTCTTTTTTATTTTGATAAATCATACTCCTAAATATAGGCAGTTTTATTTGTTGAAAATCTAGTTTGATGTTTAAGAAAGCTATAATTATTTCCTCAAGGTTGGGATATAAACTTTATTATACTCTAGATTTTTATATTAATATTAAGAAAATATTATGACAAATTTTGAAAGTGTAAATTTTTTAATGTGCACGCAGTTCCACTTTCAACACTCGATGGTGCTAATATAACCGTACCTTTATTAAACTTCAATGTATTTATATATATATATATATATATATATATATATATATATATATATATATATATATATATATCTTTTCGATAATTTAACTTCAATGTTATTGTTGTAAATTAATGAAAATTTGAAAACAAATTTCAAATCTAGAAACGTTTGATATAAGTATGTTATGTCCTATAAGAAAAAGTCTAAAGGCAAAGACAATGGGCCTGTTTGTTTGGCGTTTCCCAGAATTTTTTCGCGTTTGGGAAATGCCAAACAAACATGTTTTCTATTTTCCGAAATAAATTTTTCATCCATTAATTTTCTCAAACCACTCTCTCAAAAGCCAAACAAACAACAATTTTCTTATCTCTAAACAAAACCTATACAAACTCTACTTTGATTTGACATAAAGTAACTTATCCTTACACAATTTATCTCACATAACAAACATGATTTGACATAAAGTCTTACACATCTTACACCTACAACCCAACTCTTCCAAAAAAACCTACACCTACTTTATTTCTCAAACCACTCTCTCAAAACCCAAACAAACAACATTACGCAAATCAAGATTATTTCACAAACCTCCACTACTCTCCCAAACTACTCTCCCAAACGCCAAACAAATAGGCCCAATATAATTCGTTTCAAAAGAAGCCTATATATTTTTATATACTGTAAAATTTTATTAAAAATGTCAAATTACAAGAAGATCGCGCTCTAACGTTTCAACTTTAAGATGGTATTTAGAAATAAATATTAAACTCACCAATTTGGGTAAGTGGATATATATATTGGGTCTGGGATTTGAGCGGATTTGGTTGAATGATTAATAAGTGGGCTAGAGCCCATTAGAAGTTAGTGACTGGAGAAGTGATAATCACAATTAATGGGCTTACGGACCATCACAAGTCACAACTCATTTGTTTAGATATATGATATTCCCTCCGTCCGTCTCTTGTTTTATTGGTATGTTACAGTTGAGCAGTCAATTTGACTAAATTTATAAAAATTATAATAAATAATTTAATTAATACATTTCACTACAAGTTGATAATATCATATGATATCATCTATAATAATATTTAAAAAGTTTAATATACAAAAAATGTGAATAATTTAACATGATAAATCACTTAAAAAATTAAAAAGTTTAACCGAGTACTGTAGCAAAGAGAACAAAATAAATGGGACGGAAGAAGTATAATATACTATGCATATTGCTTGCCTATACATGAATTATATTAAGTGCATAGGTTTTTGGACCTTAATTATAATTGCTCTTTTGAAGTTTGAGAAATTAAAGAGTACATTACAAAAGTCCCTGCTTTAATCAAAATAGCAATAAAAATTGAAGAGTAAATTAAAGATTACATTACAATTATATTCCCATAGCCAATTAGATTCTACAGCTTAAATAATTACCAATACAAACAGGTGAATTTTGTGTAATCTGAATATTTCTTATGTGAAGAAATTTGCGAAATTTTACATGTTTAGGAAGATTTTAGGGGAGTAAATTTCTTAAATATAGTTAGTTATTAATCAAACCAATTAGGAAGGAAACTTATAAGTATTTTGCACGTGATTTAATTGTTGTGAAAAGGAATATGGCAATTACTTATTTTTTTTATAATAAATATGGCAATTACTTAATGTATTACTAATTTTTTATTTTCTTACATACTCTATATATATATATATTCAGTTAAATTAACCCAAGGTGGTTGGGCCAAGTGGTAGTAACTTGCGACCCCCAGAGGTGAGACTCAAGTTCGAATCCTACTGGAGACATCACACTGGGGAGGACCTATACCCTTTGCACTCTTCGGTCCGAGCTGTAAATACACAGTCTAGTAGATCAAAAAAAAAATATATTCAGTTAAAGAGAGGGAGGGTGCCAATATCTATATCTTCTAAATTAAGTTGTTAATTAATTTCTTCTCCATAGGTATCAAGTCCATTATTCAATTCCACGGTAAGCATCATATACAAGCAAAATTCCTCTATTAATTTTTTTTTCTTTTTTCTTTTTTCTTTTTTCTTTTTTCTTGTGGGTGATTAAAACTGAGAGGTTTTGTAGGTTAAATATATATTATGAAATTTTATGTGCTTTTTATATGTAAACTGTAAGCATGTTTATCACTTTTTATTTGTTTATTAATCTATCAATTTCTAAACTAATTTTCTTGTGTGGATGATCTGCAAATACTAATCTTAAATTTTAAGATTTTGAATCCATACTCCCATTTAACAAGTTAGCAAGGAACACTTTTACATAAAATAGAATTTTATTGTTTCTAGTGAGTTAATTTTTGTAGAAATACCTAAGGTTGATGTCTAAATGTCTTGAATTCGCATTTGAGTATTAGATCATGTTCAAATTTTAGTTTTTTTACTACTTTTATTTATCTATATTTTTGTGTTATGTCGATGTAATAAATTATTATTTAATTAATGATTTTTATTATGTTTGCAATCGCTATGGCAAACTCACCCTCAGTAAAGAATTTTAGAGATCTGGTAAGTAAATTATGAATTATCTTATTTAATATCATGAACTTCTTTGATTTTGAATGTCAATTATTTATACACAAATACTTTAAAACTCATCTCTCCAACTTTTAATCTATCTCTGTCACTTGATAGGTATGGCCGATTGGGCTAATCTCCCAACAGATATTCTTGCTCTTATCATACGACGCTTGGATTTCCTGGATGAATTTATTTCCTTCTGTGTAGTTTGCAAATCATGGCGATTTGTAACATCGGTATTGGGGAAAAGTCGAACTTTGCCTTAGCCTCCACGATTTCCTTGGGTAATGCTAACAGATATAGCAGAAAAAAATTATCCCAAAGTTACTATGGACATATGTAATTCAACAATGTTGGTTGAGGAAGCAGAAAGAAATGAATACGTCGAAGGGATGTACAAACGTCGTTTTTTCAGCTTTTCAACATCAAGAACTTATGAAATTGAGTTGCCAGAAGCCACTCGTAGAAAATGCCTTGGAGTCCGTTATGGATGGTTAATAACCATTGGATTTGACTTACAAATCAACCTTCTGCACCCTTTCACTAGACAACAAATTGGCATGCCTCATTTGTTGTCCTTCAAAAATGAGATCGAATATCCTGAGCCGAAAGAAGTAGTCAGCTTTTTTGTGTGGAAGGCAGTGATGTCTACAAATCCTCACAATAGTAGTAATCAAGATTGCATTATACTGGCCATCTACGGAGGATGTAGAGAACTGGCATTTGCAAGACCTGGAGATGAAGTTTGGACCAACATTTCTATACCTTTACCTTTTGTGGGTTACATGGATATTCTCTACTACAAAGGAAAATTTTATGCAGTTAATGGTCATGGAACTATATTTGCTTGTGACATTGACGATGAAAACGACCCAAAAGCAACACCCATAGCATCGATTACAAATGGACTCTATGATTTGGATCAAAAGTATTTGGTTGAATCATCAGGATCTCTTTTGCTAGTTAGACGTTACCGTCGGGGAAGATACTTCGAAAATGAAGAAGATGTTGATCGAGATAAACCCACGTACTATACAATTGACTTCTCTGTTTTTAGATTAGAAGAATGCCTTGATGATCGGGGCCTTCCTAATTATCCTTACGGATTGACAAAACTAGATAGTTTGGAAGACAACGCATTGTTCATAGGTTTTAGTGCATCGGTTTCACTTTCTTCCTCAAATTGCGTTAAAGCCAATTGCATTTATTTTTCAGATGATACTGTAGAGTATTCTCAGGATGAACCGTACGGAGCAGGCCACGACACTGGCATTTTTGACTTGGAAAGTGGAACTATTACATCGCAGTATGCTGCAGAATTCTTTTCTCATCTTACTCCGCCGATCTGGTTTATCTAGTATTAAAGTTAATAATATGTTTTAGAGAAATTTCTTATATGTACATTATGAGATTAATGTTTATCTCTTTACTATGTTTGCTCTTTCATTATTTTCTTTAAATGTGTTTCCTTAAAATATCTACTGGATTTGACATTCAGTTTTGGACCACTATATGTTAATCACGGTGCCCTGATTTTGTTCTTTTGTGCTCTAATATTGTCTTTTTATTTTTATGGATTAAGGTATTAATTTCCTTTCCACAAGACAACAAATTAATATAGTATTTAGTTAAAGGCTGGTGATATATTCATAGCAATTCTCACATTGCTATATTTTACTCTTACTCGGTGCTCTTTTATTTTTGCACTTTCAATCTCAATTGAATTTTTCTGTCTGCACACTTAGGGGTGGGCGCGGGACGGGCTTGAAACAAAAGTAACGTGTAGGGTAAAATTTGGGACAATTTTTTAGTCCCAAACTCATTTTATATTAATTTATGTACCCGAATTATTGTGAGATCCAACCGAACGAATTTACGGGCTTCATATTTTATAGAAAGGACATGACAACAGCGTTGTAAAACACTATATAGGTTGAAGATTAAGAAAGGTGGAGTTCCAGTGGTAATGCAATTGCATATAAGACACATGCAATTGATTTATAGATTATATAAAGCAGGCCTTGCAAAACATGAACTTTTTTGAACTTTTTTCCGAGAAAAAAAAGGCATGAAGGTTGGCTACATGGGGATGTGGTGTTGGAGTTTTTATTTTTAACTTATTTGATCACATGAACTTTAATAGTAATACGGATTGTGGTGCCTATAAGGCCATCTCTAAATGACATGGAACAAAATAGCTATGAGTTTGTCTACCTCGTCTCCAACCGACAAGCCTCACATATTGTTATTATTACTCCACTTACTTTTTAAATTCTATCACCACTCTCATCGTTATTTAATTATATATTTAACAATAATAAAAATTGACAAGGACACCAACTAATACAACAATGAAAAACAGCAATGATATAATAAGTGGTTTTGCGTGTTCATTTGCTTTATATTTACGGGTAGAAGTTATGTGTGTTTATTTGCTTGTAACGTTTTTATGATTTTAAGTGATTAAGTTTGTAATTTTAGTATATAATCGTATTTGTTTAAGTATAAATCTAAATTTTTGAATATAACATTATGTATATAAGTTTGTTAATTTATAACGAATTTGTAGTGTTGTTTATTTGTAACGTTTTTATGATTTTATTAAGTTTGTATTTTTAGTAAATAAATCGTATTTGTTTATGTGTTTAAGTATGAATCTAAGTTTTTGAATATGGCATTATGTATATAAGTTTGTTAATTTATAACAATTATTTATTAAATTTTGTTAACTTTAAACAAAAAAAATCTTATTAGTACATTTTGTATAAATTGTACAATCGCAGATAAATTTAAATTTTTTATATTAAAACTAATAATGTTAAAGATTTAACTTAAACTACAATGTTATTAAATTAAATTAAAATTTAAAAATAAATATTCCATATTTGTAAGTTTTGTCTAAATTTTGCAATCGTAGACAAATTTAAAATTTTAATATTAAAACTAATTATGTTGAATATTTAATTTAGAATACAATGTTATGAAATCATACACCAAATTTAAAAATAAACTTTTCTATTTTAAGTTAAACTTAAAAAAAAAAAAAAAAATCAACTTAAACATTTTGAATAAATGAATTTAAAAAATATATAAAAAAAAGCGGCCACCTGGTGGCTACACGCACTAGTGCACCGCTCCATGCCCCATTTGTTAGAGATGGTCTAAAGTTCACCTTAAAATTATGACACTTCACTAGTGCACCGCTCCATGCCCCAATTGTTAGAGATGGTCTAAAGTTCACCTTAAAATTATGACACTTGAACAAAAGCGGATGAGGATGGGAAGATGTAGAGGGCATTTTTAGTAATTCAAAAAAGACATTGTTATTTTACAAATTTTTTGAACAGGGATTAAATTCTTAGAAATATGAGGAACATGATAAATATTAGAAAGAGAGAAATTGTCATTGTTTGAAGGTAGAGAAGATCTGTCGGTGTGGTGTATGGGAAGAGCCGAACCATCTGCCACACGAACTTGTTCCAAGCCTGTATGTGTAATGCATTTGTATTCAGTTTCCTCAATTTACAATAGCAGTTGTAAATGTGCTTTTATATCTTGGGAAATGAGCCCTAATTCGATACATAAAACCCTACATACAAGGAGATTTTTGTTTGCGATAAAAACTAACACGCAAAGCACGCTAGTGTATGTATCTTTCCAAGTAATAAAGTGATAAGTCGAGTGTCGAACCCACGGAGATTTTAATGACTATCTACCAACTAGGACTAAAGCTACTCTACTTAAATTCATGGTTCAAATATGTTTGAATGGTTGTTTTAGCAATTAACACTATGGAAAAGTAAATGAAAGTAACTCAGACAAATTATCAAACACTTGGTGGGTATAATGATAGAAAGCTCATAGAGTTCTATGTCACCTAGTCTAATCTATGACCAATTAGCTAAATCAATTGATGACCAATGCTAGTGATTACTATCCTAGGATTCAAATATATCCACATGTATCTTTCGAGTTGCATATGAACCTATTTAGATAAACTAACCCAATTTATGTCTAAAAGGATTAATCTAGTTGATGCATTAAGCTTGAACCTATTAGGATATGAAATGAGCTAGGTATATTTCTATCCTAGGGTCAAATCACGATCTAATTTCCAATTCTAATCTCCAATTTACTTTGTCAAGCACTTCGAAGACCAATAGATAACACCAATTGGTGATCAAGCAATTAGATGACAATAAGCCCAAAATTAAATAAGCAATCACATACAAGCATATAATCAACAATTAATTCATCATTCAATCATAGATCGAACATATGATTCATAAAACTCTAGGAATTTGGGATCTAGCTACTCATGGTATTAATAAAATCATCAAATATCATCCTCATAATCATAGCCATATTCTAATGATAAAAAAATGAAATTAGAGATAGAAAATACTTAGTTTCTTGAAGATCTTCACAATTGTCTCCTCCAAATCTCTAAAATTCAAGTGAATTGTAAAGTGTAGTGTCAAAATGTCTCCAATTAGGGTTTGGATTAAGCTTGTATATCAACCCCAAAGAAGTCTTGCTAAATACCGGAAAAGCCCTCAACTTATCTTGCTGAAATTCCAATTTTATCCTTCAAAACACGCAGGTTTTTATTTTTCTGTTTGCTGGAGTCGCGACTCTGGATTCTAAGGTCGCGCCTCTGAATTGCTTTTTTCCTTCTCTTCTACAGGGGTCGCGATTCTGGATTCTGAAGTTGCCACTCTGAATCTCGGCTACTCTGGCAAGACAGCTTCAAATAGATGTTTCTCCCTCGTCCGACCTTCAAATGCATATCCGTAAAATCCGTGGCGTAGCTTACTTCCTCCTCTACTTTACACTAAAAATTAATCTTCATTGGATCAACCATCAAAGAGTTATACTTGTTGGAGTGAGCAGCCATCTACGTCTTTGCACTATTTGCTCTGGATTTTTCTTTCCTTAAAGCTCTTCTTCATAAGCTCCTACTAAAGCCACGAAAACACGAAAATCAACGACACAACAACGAAAACACGAAACAATGAACAAACGACACAAAGAAACACGAAAGAAGGAAAAACACCCAAGAACACACGAAAGCTTAAGGACAATCAATACTTTTGAGAGTGCCGGTAATAATGACGTTTTCATGGCATTATCAATTTTTACACGTGTCATATAGTATGATTTTGTGAATTTATCATGATCTCTTTTGTGACTTTATTTGTTTTATCTTTGTCATATATATTCCTAACATGTCCTATAAGAAAAAAAAGGTCTAAAGGCAAAGACAATATAATTTGTTTCAAAAGAAGCCTATATATTTTTATATACTGTAAAAGTTTATTAGAGATGTCAAATTACAAGAAGATCTCACTCTAACGTTTCAGCTTTAAGATGGTGTCACTATTTAGAAATAAATATTAAACTCACCAATTTGGGTAAGTGGATCTATATTGGGCCTGGGATTTGAGCGGATTTGGTTGAATGATGAATAGGTGGGCTAGAGCCCATTAGAAGTTAGTGACTTTGGAAAATAATCACAATTAATGGGCTTACGGACCATCACATGTCACAAGTGACTCACAACTCATTTGATTAGATAGCAAAAGGCATAATATAATAAATTTAATTCCCATCTTATTTCACTTGAAATAGTAAAATATTTTTTTTTTATCAGTATGGTAAAATACAATAGAAGTGTTCAACTTTATACATTCAGACACGTATGTGTATAAATGCTTTTTTTTCCCTTAACTCATAAAATGTACTTTTAATTTACAACAAAATTAAATAAATATTATTGTATTTTCATACTTCCTTTACAAGGATAAAGTTTATGCCTTTTGCTTACGAGTATCTATGAATTATTTAGGATTTTAATGCTAAAAGCTTGTCCAGAAAAATAGTAACCAAACACTTAGTGGTATGTAGTGCATTTGGTTAGTAATTTGATAATAAAACTTATTTATATCATCACTAATTTTAGAAATAATGTTTTTATTGCTCCTAAAATATGTCAAATTGATTTTACATATGCCATCAGATTATTTAACTTATGATTGTATCTACAGTTGTTACTCAAAAACAAAAAAATGATTGTATCTATAGTTGAGATTTTCATTGAAATAAAAGTTGAACTTTATAAATCATTTAAATCTATAACCTATTCAATCAACACCTAAAATAATATTATTATTTTACCAAAATAAAGTCTCAAAAATTATTGTTGAGATAACCATTGAAGTGAAATTTGAACTTTATATATTATTTAAATCTATAATCTATTTAATCGAACACCTAAAATAATACTATAAGAGCATCACCAGTGAAGGTGGCAAATGGGGACATAAACTACTTTGGGTCTAAAATTCACAAAAAATAGTCCACAATGGTAAACGTAAAAGGAAGTGCAAAATGTCCACGAATTCCATCTTCCTTCAATTGAGCCCATATTTGGGCTCTGAAGATTGCTGAACCCAACACACTTTCCAACGAATTCACAAAGCTTTTCAGCTTTTCAGAATATAAGATCAAAATTCAATATCCAAAATCTTAAGAATCATTCTTGAGTCGACATGTAATGAAAATAATAATGAAGACACGATCAATGAGTTTATTTTCTAAAATTGATAATCATCATAAAATTCACAAATATTTTGAATTTTATTAATTTTGAATTTAGTCTAAAATTAATTTTGATTGCATTTGTAAATAGACTTTAATTTTAAGTTAGTGAAATAAATTTAATTTAAATTGATTTTAGAAATGGGCTCCCATTTTTTATGCTTATTGCAGCAGAAAAAAAAAAATTCAGGGTGTACAAAATATTATAGCAGGGTGCAAATGAAGAATTTAGGTCCAATTTTTAGGCTTATCATTGGTGATATTCCTATATTACGAAAAGAAAGTCTCAAAATCTATAGTTGAGATAACTATTGTTTGACCTTTATATATTCTTAAAATTTATAATCCAACACTTTATTATATTACTAAAACAAAGTCTCAAATAAAAAAATTAATATTTCACCCAAAATCGACTAATATTCGCCAAATTAGAAGAAAAGAGAAACGTAATTTTGAGTCAAAACATTTGCCAGATGAACCCATAAATGTAAGTTAAATTACGAAATAGGCCCCCACACCTCCACATAATATTTATTTAGGGTTTCTTCAACCTCTCATTTTCTCTTTCCCAAAACCCTCACCTCCAGCAACAGCCGCCGCGGACTCATCTACCACCACCTCTCAACCACCATGGTATACTACCGCCACCACCGCTTCCATCCTGCAACTTCAATTTGTGTATTAAAGTTTATACGTTCACTGTTACTGATTCATGTTTTTTTGGGTGAAAATGCAGGCCTCAGAGAAGAAATTGGCGAACCCAATGAGAGAGATAAAAGTTCAGAAGCTCGTCCTCAACATCTCCGTCGGAGAGAGCGGAGATCGTCTCACTAGAGCTGCAAAGGTACAACTTTCATTTATTATTATCTAGCTTGTTTGTTTATTCATGTAATTCTGTAATTAATTTGCGTTTTTTTTTAAATATTATTAGGTTCTGGAACAGCTCAGCGGCCAGGCCCCTGTTTTCTCCAAGGGTAATGTTTATTACTACAAGCAATGCAGATTTATGTGTGATAAATTGTCAATTGATTTCTTTTGTGGCAGTGGTATAATAATGTGTGCATACTGTAATAATTAATTTGAGAGGCATACTAGGAATCTAGTCCAGTGAAAATTGTATAGAAACATTAGGTTAGTATAGTTTTGAGATGGAAAAACTGGAGACTTTCTGTACATAAGGGTGCTGGTTTTGCTTTTGTGGCTCTTTCTTGTCATGTGGTTATCTAGTTCATACTGATTGATGCGAAAGTACATAATATTGTATATGCTTACTGGAAATAAATTGTATCTTTGTACTACTATGAATCGACCATATATTTATGGTGTTCTGATGGTGCAGATGAAGAGGATTGTTTTTCAATTATGTTTGTAAATTTGTATTTCAATATATTGTAGGAATAAGATATGACTATATACTGAATATGACTTGTATGATGATGCTGAACGTTAGATAAGAGTACTTGTTTTTACTTTTTATGTTATTACCTGATCTAATAATATGATAAAGTTGATGGATAGAGGAAACTGAAGCTTGTTAGGTAGACTTCATTTAATCTTTTTCTTTTTGTTGAGAAATTTACCCTCCCTGTTTAGGTTTAGGGTTTTTCAATTCTCAGAGTTGATGAACATATAATGTTGATGTGGTTTTTCCCTTTTAGTCTATGATGATAAGTATAAAGTATCATATTCTAGGTATAGATCAATGTTTGTCAGAGATGACTGTTATGATTCAAAATAGTCCGTAGTTTATCTTTTCTTTTCAAAATTGTCAACTGATATGGTTCCCCCTTTTTTCTGTTGGCAGCTAGATACACTGTTCGTTCTTTTGGGATCAGGCGTAATGAAAAGATTGCATGCTATGTCACTGTCAGGGGTGATAAGGCAATGCAGCTTCTTGAGAGTGGGTTGAAGGTCAAAGAATACGAATTGTTGAGAAGGAACTTTAGTGACACTGGTTGTTTTGGCTTTGGTATTCAGGAGCACATTGATCTTGGAATTAAGTAAGAAAATATTTTGTGTTCTCCTTTTACTTATTTTTGATCCTGTAGTGTTAAATTATTGCTGACCAGTAAATAGGTGGAAATGTCTGTACTCTACATTAATTTTTGTTTGCATAATAATGAATTTAGATGGGATCTCTTATAGCACGCTAATAATTGCAATTTCATTTGAGAGGTTCAATAATTCATGCTTGATTACTTGCTTCATGTTAATGGTAAATAATACAAACGAAGATTTTCACTCAGAAATATAACATTTAATCTTGTTTTCTTATCACCCAGATATGACCCTTCTACTGGTATTTACGGTATGGATTTCTACGTTGTTTTGGAGCGCCCTGGTTACAGAGTGGGCCGTCGCCGTAGGTGCAAGTCTCGTGTTGGAATCCAACACAGAGTCACAAAGGATGATGCAATGAAGTGGTTCCAAGTGAAGTATGAAGGTGTGATCCTCAACAAGTCCAACAACATTGCTTAGTTATAGATTATTAGTTGAATCTCCCTGCCAAATTATATTATATGCACCTTTTTCCAGCCAGGATTTACTACTTTTTGACCTCAAAGATATCTATTTTCTGAACAAGTTTGTTATAAAACATCTGTACTCTTTTTATGAGATCGATTTAGTTGCAGTATTCCATGACATTCGTGTTAAATGCTCTTTCATCGTAGCATTTGATTATCGGTTGCTTTTGAATTAATAGTTTCTATCACAGAATATGTCTAGAGTTGCAAAATTCTCGTCTTTGAAGTTTTCATTTCATCTGCATATTTGTAGCAAGATCCCAGTTGTTTAGATGATTTTTAAAAGATAGGGTCGCGTTATGATTTTTAAACGTGTACAACTGTAGGAGTAAGGGCGTTCGTTTTCATGCAAACTGTACATTTCAAACTCGTCATTTTATCTTTTACACTATTTATCTTATATGCTAACAAATTTAATTAGAAATAAAAAAAGTAATATATATCTTACACTTTTTATCTTTTTTTAATGATTTTAAAAAAAATTATAACTTTCTAAGAAATAGTACCGTTATTCATTTTAGCTCTAAAATTCCAAACATACAAATTGTCCAAATACACAAAAATTGATCCTTCAAAATTTTGAAAGTATTTTTTTAAAAAAAAAAATGAAACAAACAGGCTCTAAAGTTCTGTGAAATTATGGGATGAAATGTAGGAAGAGTATGTGTCACATTATGTTTTTAAAAAGTTGGTAAAAACTACGTGTATGATTGAGATAAATGAAATAACAAGATTCAGGTTTTGCCGGTGCTCGAGCCGCTACCAAGACACGAACCTAATAATTTCATTGGACCAAAATATAAATAATGGGAAAAATTTCAATGTGCCAAAATCGTTCCAAACTTTACTTAGAATTTTGATTTCTCTTGGTACATTCATGGTTCAAAATTCTGTAAGCATAGTAATCATGTTAAGGCAGCGGAGACGGACAAGCGACCTATTTCATCACCTTTTCATACTTCAAGGCCCCAAGAACATCATTTCATACATTATACATCACACACATATAAGCAAATTTATAACCTACCAGATACACTTCCACACGAATCTTAATTCTTCTACATGGTCATTAAATAGTTTAAGAAGAAGAAACCTCAACATATACTAAAACAGGATTGATTAATGTGAAGGAGTAGGACTTTAGCAAGGAATGACGAGTTTTTTCCCGGCATAGATGGTGTCTCCTGTAAGCCCATTTGCCTCCTTAATTGCCTCAATTGATACCTTAAAACCATTTCCAATATAAACAAGTTCACATAGAAATGAATGATTAACTACCACAAAATCAAGAAATAACCAACAAAATGCAAGTAAATGGAGACAAAAAAAAATTATATTTATTACCCCATATTCCCTAGATAAGCCCCAAAGAGTATCTCCCTTCACGATCTCGACAGTTTTTGCCGAAGATTCCACCACATTTTGTTCCACAGACGTAGAGACAGAATTCTACATACAGAGTCAAACCAATCAAGTCCAATACAAGCTTTTCCCAAAAGAAAACACACAACATTATCTTGCATGTAAATGTATGTCATACTCTTTACATTACATATTGCAAGTTGCCACTTCAACCATAAAAGCATCAATAAATTTAGTATGTGATACCAATAGGTAGTAAAGATTTTTTATCACACGTGCACACACAAATGCTAAACATAACATTAGGGAAGTAAATGAGTTAAGTAGTATTGAACAACACAATTTTCTAGCTTGGTTTGATATTTTTATCGAGCTTGAATTGTTTCATAAAACGAGTTCAATCGAGCTTTAATCGAGCCAAACAAGAGCCGAGCTCAAATACCTTAATGAAGTATTTTTCATATTGCCATTTTTTAGCTTATGGAAACGCTCAAAACCGAGTTTCAAAAGTCATCGAATGAACACTTTTTCTAAGCTTATTTGATATATATAGCAAACCAAGCTCAAACGAGTTTTTATCGAATGAAAACGAGTTGAATATCTGAGTAACCCTACCCCTACATATCATAAGCAAAACCTTCAATGGAAAATGTGATATCTAATGTTTTAACTTCTAAGCATTGAATTAACCAAAGCCCTAAAAGTGAAACAGTAAAAACATTTATGACCACTCCAGGTAATCTATACATACTCAAACGCTCAAACAATATCTATTAAAAAAAAAAAACGCATATTATTATCATATTTAATTAATACCTGAAAAATGGGATCTTGAATGGGTGGCTGCTGACTAGACCGACAGCACGGCGGCGTAGATATACTCTTAATCGGAGTATTATCAACTGAATTTGACTCATTTCGGGGCTCCATTTTGAAATTGGGGATATTCTCATTTCTGTTGAAAGGGTTTAGGGCTTTGAGAATGCTCATTGCAATACCAGAAAAGACTACTAGGCCAGCCGTTTTGGCAACCGTCTTATCCCTTTCATTGTTATTGTCGTCTTTGGCGTCTCCGCCGCGATTTTCGGCGGCGCGTGGGGTATTCGACATCAGGGGTTTTTGCTGTTTGAAAATGGGACTGTGAAGTCAAATGGGACACGCACAAGTTTGTCCAGTTTCAAACTTTCAACTAGAGTCGCGTTTGACATGAAAGCTTTATTATTTAATGGTAAATTGCATTTACCTCTATTGTAATTTTTCTCATTTGGCAATTAAACCCCACAAGTTTGTGTTTTTGACAGCCACACCTCTTTCATTTTATTTTCCTTAAAGATTCTTTGCAACTGATTGAAATGCCCTTTATATCCAAGGTCTAAAAGACTTGAAACTCTTTTCCTCATTGTTTCTCCTTTCTCACTATGTAACTTTCCTTTTGCTCTCGTCCTATCGCCCTAGCCAAACAGCTTTCTTGAATTGGCGCAAGAAATCATATCGATTCCACCATATACTAGGGACTAGAATTCTTCTACCAACTCAAATTCGATGATAGTTATTAGATTTTACATGGATTATGATATATTCACTTAAACAATTTATGTTCAAGTCTAACTCACCTGAAAAGTTAGTTCAAGAGGTAAGAGTTGTTCAAATCTTATAAGGTGAAATGAGTTTTGATTTCTAATCTATGTTGAAAATTTAGGGTTGTGGTATATATGTATTTATAGCGAAGAAAGATGGAGATTTTTGGGTGGCGGGAGTTGGGGATGAACGATCAGTAACATTCATTGATGCATGGTGAAATAAATATATATCTACATACAGTTAAGATAGAACAACTAAGATTCATCGAAGACCAAAATAAGGTGATTGATTTAGATTAAATAAAAGAGTAAGTCTTTTTAGACTCTAAATTCAAAAATATTTTAGTCTTGTTAGAAATAGATCGAGGGGAGGTGGGTGTCCAAAAATTAAATATTTGAAGTCTAATTGCGAGACGACGAAAATATATAAGAGATGAATGCAATTTTTCTCATAATTATTGGCTTATTGCTCTTGGGTCTTTTCACTTTCGATTTTTTTTTTAAAAACTATATATTTATAAGATATACTCAATTTATCAAAAAAAAAAAAAAAAGATATACTCCTTTTGCAGTCGATTTACAAAACAAATTTGGATCTCTTCATAAGCATGAAAGTTAAAACAACCAGCATGAAGCGTGAAGCAAGACAATAAAAGCGTGTACGACAGAGATACCCACGTTAAGACACGTGCCTTCAGCTCCCATTTTGTCAAGATTCATATACAGTCCACCTTCCTCTAGATTCTTGGAAAAACAATTGGTTTTCCTCTTGCCATCTCAGCATTTTCTCTCATTTTTCACTCTTTAAATTATTTCCCTCCTCATAAATTATTCTTCTTTCATTAAAATCACAATAAAATATAACCCTCCTTTTATTGGTTTTTTCATATTACACCGTTTCTCCAAAAAGCCTAGATTTTTAATGGTAATGGCTCAATTACTGTCACCAGTATGCACAGATACACTCAAATTCCAAAACCCAGTACAGATTTTTTGTTCTAGAAACAAATTTCCATTATTGGGTAGGAGTAATTTGAATTGTAGCAGTAGAAGAAAAAGTGTTGGAAGAATTAGGGTAGCTTCTCAGGACTCTGCATCATATGAAGATATTGCAGATGATTATTATGCTGTACTTGGGCTGGTAAAATGAACAATTTAGATTAATTTAAATTGTACTCTTCTTTTTTGATCCATTACTTTATTTAGCCATCTCCAAGTGAAATTGATGTTGGGTGTATCTGCAATCTATTGTGCACTAGTGATGATGGAGTGGATATATGTTATTGCTTTGAGATTAACATTGAATTTTGAGTAGAAAAAAGGGAAGAAAATAGTGGCTACATTTTATATTTATTTGTGATAAATAAGGAGCTTTGAAACTATGTTTTGTAATTTTTTCACTGGAATTAGTCAAGTTACGTGTTTTCTTTATGCAAAGTTGCAATTTTTACACAGGGACCGTATCCTCATCCCTTTCGATCTCGTATCTTATAAAATTACAGCTTTTGTCACAATTTTTTGAAATATTTTTGCACTTTTGGTCCTATTGCCCCCTTTCACCCAATTTTTTAACTATATTTTGCACTTTTGGTCACATAAAACTATCCTGTTTATATACATATGGTCCAGATTGGGTGGAAATGGGGTGATAGGAACAACGTGCAAAATATTCGAAAGGATTGGGTGACTTTTTACGGGACCAAAAGTGCTACATGTCTAGTCGTGTGGGACTAAAATTGCAATAGTTGAGTTGGACGTGGGTATGTTTGGGTTTAATTATGTTTTGTGTGCACTTTCTATGAGTCAGACGCACTCCAACTAGACCAAGTTTCCATGTGAGATTGTGATCTCAAACTATGACGTAGGATGGGACTTGGAAAAGAAACCAATTTTCAAGCTATATCTTAGGCTCGAACATAGACTTAATATCCCAAATAAAAGACATCATGTATGTACAACAACATGCTTGATTGCTCATGTAAAGGAATAAATCTACTACTCTTAGTGGCCATACTCCCTAAATCGAGACTAAATTTTTCCCATTTTGTCGATACTGAATTTGTTCATTGGCCTATGCTACCAGCTTCCTGATGCATCACCAGAGCAAATAAAGAAAGCTTATTATAGTTGCATGAAATCTTGCCATCCAGACTTGAGTGGTGATGATCCAGAGGTCACAAATTTCTGCATGTTCATTAACGAAGTCTACGAGGTGAGTTCTCTCTTCTTCTTCTGTTTTTTTTTTTTTTTTTTTTGCAAATTTATTGGGTTCTAGAGTTTTTATGCTATTAAGTGATTATTTTTTCTGTTTAGGTTCTCAGTGATCCTGTGCAAAGAATGGTGTATGATGAAATTCATGGATATGCTTTGACTGCAACTAATCCCTTTTTGGATGATTCCAGCCCCAGAGATTATGTATTTGTTGATGAGTTTAGCTGCATAGGTATGTTTAAGTCTCGTTTAGATTGAGGGATTTGGAGCTATGGATTTCAAATCCGTAATAACGAATGAGTAGCACTTGTTTGGGTCATTTTTTGTTATGTTTGGATTTTTGAATTGAGTGGGATGCAAAAACACCCCATATGCTTTTGCCTAATTGGAAAAAAAAACCCTTTGTTATTTTTTTATTGGCAAAAAAACCCCACCCATGCCGGAATATGTATTTTGCAGGCAAAATGACAATTATACCCCCACAAAAAAAAAAGCGAAAACACACCTCTTAACCTAAAATATTATCAATAATCCCCTTGTTAACTTTGAAAATTGGCAAAAAAAAAAAACCTTGTTCACTTGTAAATTTGACAATAACCTCCCTGTTGACTTATGAAGGAATTTGAAATGGGTTTTTGGCTAATAAAAAAATAATACAGGGTTTTCTTTTTGCTAATTAAAATAACACGGGAGTTTTGCCAATTAGGCAAAGCACTGGGGATATTTTTGCAATTAGCCCTTTTGAATTCCTACATAACTATTTCGCAATATCCTTTTAGTAAGAATGATGAATTTGAAATCCACCCAGTATGGGAGTCATTTTATATCATTTATCCAAATCCTTCTTTAGATCAAAGTTCCGTCAATCCAAATGAAGCCTTGGAATGTTCAATATTCATCCCTTGTTGTTCTGACAATTTACTTTTGGCTATGTAGTAAAAGTTTGTCATGTGCATATTACACGATCATTATGCTTTAAAATTGAAATCTTTATCTTTATTTCCTCTCATTGTTAAGGTTGCAAGAACTGTGCAAATGTATGCTCAGAGGTATTTTCCATTGAAGAAGACTTTGGAAGAGCCAGAGCTTATAACCAATCTGGAAACCCCGACTCAGTTCAGCAAGCAGTCGAAAGCTGGTAGGTTTATAGGAATTAGAATACATTTTATCTTTATGTTCATTTAACACTTTAATTATATAACTTGTGGATTTTTCTTTTCAGCCCAGTTGATTGTATTCATAAGATTTCTGCTGCTCAGTTATCATTGCTAGAAGACGAAATGCGAAGAGTAGAAAGAGTAAATGTAAGATTGCATATCCCTATGCAATTTCATTCACCTACATTTTTGTGACCAGTCTACGTATTAGTTCGGTCTTTAGCTCACATAAGGCTTTTCTAAGATTGTCTTGTGAAGTTACTGGCCTTTTTTTCATTTTTGATATTCATTATTCGGTTTAATTTGAACATATCTATCATTTGAATTTGAAAATTGTTAGGTAGCCTTGATGCTTTCGGGAATGGGTTCAGCATCTGTGGATGTTTTCCGTATGGTAAAGACTCTAAACTCCTAACAAGCATTGAGGAGCTGTTTTATGAATGTTTTATTATGCATGCAATGAACATGAAAATGATACAATTGAGGGTTGTAAGATCAATAGATATAGTTTATTTACAATATTTTTTTAGTTACGTTATCCGGAAGTATGTTTGGTTCATATAATTTAGCGAGTAAAAATAATATTTATCTTTGCATCTACTTTAGGCTTCAAGAACTAAACATAGCATGGTTGAAAGTTTTGCTAACTTCTGTTCCTCCATAAATATGTTTCGTGGCTAAATATTTAATCGGTATTCTCTTAATGGTGCAGGCGAGCGTTAGATGGGAAAAGAGACAAAACAAAGTCTTGGTGAGAAGTTCAGCTCGAAATTTGGAAAATTTCTTGTTAAATTTCTTGTGATATAAATATGAAAAAAGAATTATAGACTTATATGCCATACAATATTATGATGTATTCATGAAAAATAATTATATATCAATTTTTTCATATAAGTCTATAATTCTTATATCATAATCTATAATATAAACATGAAAAAGAATTATATAAGTTTATAATACTTACGCTCCAATTTTAATTTATATGTGAATTTTGTTAGCATGAGCTCAAGCATGATGAAAACCTTCTAATTTCTTGCAGGAAAAAGCTAAAATAAGGATGATGAAGAAGAAAGATTCTGATAAAACTGAAACATATTGGAGCAACCTTTGGGGCAATTCCAAAGACTTTGAAAATAAAGGTTGGATTAAAATATTTAATTAATTACTAATAAAGTTCATGGTCGTCTTTTCGGTTTATTTACTGCTTGCTTAAAGACCACTTGGTTGGTTCATCTGCAATTTTTCCATTTCTTGTCAGGTTGTTTTGTGAGTACTTTTAAAAATGGACTATGTTGAATAGGGGCAAAATTGCATATTTAGTCCCACATAATCCAAGATTAGATTATTAGCACTTTACAAAATGTGGTCCCAATATTTGAAAATATTTTGCACTCTTGGTGCTATAGGTTTAGCGCATTTGGACCTATATGACGACTGCTCTGTTTTGCAATTTTGGTCCCGATCTTTTAATATATTTTTCACTTTCTTTCGTTCTTTTTTGTGGTTGCAGAGGAGAAAGTGAAAGAGAGTGCAGCACGAGCAGCCGCAGCGGCTCGTAGATGGAGAGAGTACTCTCGAAAGGGTGCTGACAAACCTCCCACCTTCAAACTTCCGGAAGCCATCTCTAATAGTAATAATAAGGAACAGTAAGAATTAATTTTAATTTTTACAGCCTATGTATATTTGCCTGCCTTATAATATTTGTAAATGACATACATGCCTGAAATTGTATAAAATTTTAAGATAATCAAGAAACATATATCTTACAGCTAGTTGTTATTGTTGTTGTTGCATTGATAAGAGCTTTGGTCAATTGTTGTTGAGAAGATTTTCAATACTCATAAATTGCATGAAAAAAAAAAGGTGTGAAAAAGCATATATATAAGTCATAACACATTATTGATGCCTTTTAGACCATTTGCATTTTATTTCCTAATCATTTTGTATTTGCACTTGTCTCTCTCTTAACAATTTCGATTTCTTGTAGTTTCGCGGTATCCTATAGGGAGTTAAGTGTGAAACATATAGAAAGTTAGATTGCGAAGTGCAACATTATTGAAATGATAGAGTGAAGTGCGACTTTTTTCTTATATGGAGTTAAATGTGAAACACTTCAAAAGTTAGAGCGCTAAGTGCAAATGTAGTTTTTTCTTTTATATAATCTTTGTTATTCAATTATGATTCGAGATGTTCACAACTAAACGGCTAATTATGGTGAGCTGCTACAATTTAAAAAACCTTGATGGGGCCTGGGGGTAATGACAATTGTTTAAATATAAGGTATTGAAGTGCTAAAAGACCATGATTAAAGGGGCAAACTACGATTTTCTCTTTATAATAACTCTTTCTATGAATTTGACTAATAATTGTTTGACAACAGATGTTATTTTGTTCGAGTCAGTTCAAAATGTAAAATATCAATTTATTCAAAGTTAATATGTAGATTATTCGATTTAATCATCAAAAATCATGATAAAAGTCATTCAAATTTCAAAGGTAGTTTCGTTAAATAAGACTTTTATATAGTTTTATTAATCATTGTGCAATAATTTTAAACAACATTTATTTAGTAATGAATGGAGTAAATCCTATCTAAACTCAATTTTAAGTTTACTCATCAATTATCATTTTAAAATTCCAATCTTATATTCAAAATCAATTCAAATCTCGTCTTTATTTTCAAAATTTTCACACTATCTTTTTACGAATTCAATTTAAACCACGTTTTCAAGGTATCGTTGGAGACATCCGAATTAACTTTCAACACCAAAACAATGAAATCGAGTCACTTGAAGACCAAAATAGAACGAAACTGAATCATAATCCATCAAATAAAGTTTGAAATATAAAAATGTACTCTAGAGTTTAGATCTGAAAATATTAGGCCCATTCCCATTGGATTTCTTTGGAAAAAAAATCAAATATAAGGTTAGATTTGCACCAACTATTATCACTTGCCCCCAAAATGACCCGACCCGAATCACGAACCTCCCCTGTTTTTACTTTTTAGGTGTTCGCTGAATATATATATTAGTCTAAAAGTACACGAAACATTAATTAATTATTATATCTACAAATTACAATAGACCATTAATTATATATTCCGTATAAATTTCAGAAATCCTCATATATTAATTAGTTTCAATTTCAAAAAAGGAAAATACAAATAGCATAATCCATAAACAAACTACTGATTAACGGTCAGAAATCCACATATATTGATTAGATTAAAATTAGATTCAGAAAAAGGAAAATACTAGTAATTTTTAATCATCCTCCTCCTCCTCCTCACCATTAGCGGCATGAGTGCCAAACCGATCGCAAGTTGCACCGGAGCAGCTTCCCGACTAATAGTCCAAGCCAAATCAAAAGCGCCGATGTCATCAGCAATCTCAGCCGTAAGATTTATCTTCTTCTTCTCCCCCACTTTCAGATCTTCGGGAATGGGAATTTGAAAATATCCAGCATTTCCGAGCATCCGCACAACATCCACATTGCTCTTAACAGCAACGTAAGTTCCAGTTATTGTGACTATGTTGATGTATCCAAGCACCCGAATTCCTTCTAGTAAGTATTTACCCGCATTGAATGCGGATGCCCTAAATCCCATTGGAATTGAGCTAGCTTTTTTTTTTTTTTTTGAGACAAGGAATTGAGCTAGCTAGGGTTTTGATTTTGAGATGAAAAGTGAAATTGAAATGCTACTGACTATTGTATGTATATATACTAGCTACATTCCTTGAGTGGAGGAGGGGAAACGATCAATTGGATTTATTAAATGGGCCTACGAATTGCAATTATTCATCATTTGGGCTTTAACAGGAAGCAGTTGAATGGATTATTTAATTGGAGCTGTTCGTGGACCGGGCTTTTATTTATTGAAGATTTCGAAGATTTGATCCGATTAAAGAGTCCGTCCAAATATGTGAGTTGTTTTCAATAATAAATTGATATATATACGGACTACGGTAACATATAGAGTTAAACGTATTTTTCGTACTCTTTATGAATCGACTCTTCTACATTTGTCCTTCTTAAATTTTTTGTAGTATATGTATTCCTTTAAGTCAATTTTTTGACTGAAACAATTGTTAAGTCATCAAAATAACATGTTTGATGAGCTTTCATGAACTGAAAATTTTGGTATTGTAACGAAAGAGTTATGGTTGTTTTCGTCCAAAAATTGACGGAGAAAATAAATGTATCGAGGGATAAAATCATGGCATAAAATGTGTTTTTCAATAAAGCATGTTACTAAATGTATAAAATAGGTGAAAGTTTGCTATGAAAACTAATAAAACAAGAGTTATGGCCATTTGCGTCCAAAAATTTACGGAGAAAAGAAATGTGTCGATGGGCCTTACTTCTATTAGGAAGACAGCAACTTCAAACGCGTATGTCCTTGTCGAAAAAGGGTGCCGAAAAGCACTCGTTGGAAGCAGCGTGAATTTACTCCTTCCATTAGAATTCCATCTTCCATTGAAATGTTAAAGCTTGAGGTAAGCTCATCATTCTTCTCTTTTTAATGGGAAAAATGTAAGTTACTCCCCTGTGTTATGCTAAACCTACAAAAAAAACTACCCTGTGAAATTTTTATTGCGCCAAACTTCCTTATGTTTTCAAAAACCCTGCAAAAAACACCCAATTTGTGAAAAAATAGGTCGTTTTGAATCAAAAAATTTCAAGAAATAATTTTTAAAATATATCAAGTGAAATTGTAGGGACCAACTTGAAGTATTTTAGAAATTGTTTATTGAAATATATCGATCCAAAATGACAAATCTCATATAATAGTCCAATTAATTCACCACTTTTGATCATATGGACCACGTGGACGTAGTTTTATCTAAATTAGATCGCTATAAGAAAAACACAGTTTACTTTTGAAAGAAAAAAGGGAATTTCACATTTGACATCAAATATTTACTTATTTATATATTTAATATCAGGTTTTTTAAAAAACACATTTACTACAATGATTTAAGGCCTTTCGACACAGTTGATCGTCACGTGCGTGGCACACCTCAGTTAAGTTGACATTTGGAGGGGGAAAACGCACGCTTTGTGCACGTGAGCAACTCAGGCAGTGGTTTAATTGCATTTGTGCAGAAAAAGCCCTAAAAATTTCCCTCCCATTTATTTTCCTAACTAATATGTTTTCCATCATTTTTGTTCCTTCTTATACGCTCATTCCCTACATTAATTTTCTTTCTCTGTACTTCTACAACCAAAAAACTATAAGAAAGAAAGAAAACATCAAACATTCAACCTCACTTCACTACAATATGTCTTCCTCTAGCTCCAATTTCAGGCGTTCGTACAATACTCCCACAAGGAAATTGATGTAATTTTACTGCCTACCCACTCGGCTTAGGATGGCCTGGACTGATGATAATCCAAGAAGACGCTTTTATTCTTGGGTGAACTACCGCAGGGAAGATGAATGTCGTTTTTTTGAAAGGAAAAATGAACCCATTGTGCAAATTAACAAACTGGAAGGTGAAATCAAATAAAGGATGAAAAAATTAGCAAAAGGGATGGATAAATCACCATATATGCTAGAGAAAATTCGAAAAAGAATAGGGAAATTGTCCAGCTGAAAAAAAAAAAAAAAAACTTGTATGGTGGCCTCCTTGGTCTTATGTTGATGCTGATAATTTGGAAGAGCTTCTTGTAGAGGTGAAGTGTTCAGTGTTGCTGGGGACTGGTATGCTTGATGAAGGAGGGTGGTTATATGGTGGAGTTAGTGTTTGTGAAAAATGAGGCTAGTTTAGTTAAGTTTAAGTATGCTTTGTAATATTTTAAATACTTTTGTAATACTATTTTTAATGTTTAAAATGTATTTGTGCAATGTTTTTTACGTTTATTTTGCAATGTTGAAGTAGAATTTGCAATGTTTTTTAGGTGTATTTTTGCAATGTTTTAGGAATATTATTGCAATGTTTCAAATGTATAGAACCAAACTAACATGATCAAACACAAAGCTAAAGTTAACGTAACAACACAATTCCAATTCAAAAGATTCCAATACAAACCAACTCCTTAATTCACAAAACATCCAATATTCCAATTACAACCCATAATGTTCATATCCATCAAAAAACATATTCAACTTTATTAAACATACAACTCCCATCCCAAATAAACAACAAACATATCAAATGTACCATGTTAACTTCACAAAACATAACAATTCAAGACAAAATTAATGAGATGAATCTCAAATAGGATTAAGAGATCAATCTCAAACATGACAAACTTTTAGCTACGTACGTTGTTGCATTTAACAATGCTTTCTAACAGTATTTTCATAATTTGCTCTATCTTCTAATAAGAGGTCAGCAGCGTTTCACGGCCCGATATTTTGCAGGGGCACATGGCGCAACAAAGAGACCCGATGGACGGGAGAGTGGCTCGGGGAACTCGGGACGGGGACTTACCCACCCAGTCGAAGTAATTGTTGAACCATGGAGCCAAGAAAGGGCGAGGTTTCGCACGAACGGGACGTCGCTCGAAAGAGCTTGGATGTGGTGCGGTGGATGATCTTGGCAGCCAGGCGAGTGGCATGTCTGGTCCAAGACAAAGCAGGTGCAAGAGGCGCGCGTTGATAGGATAGTGCCCTGCAAGCCAATATATTTAGCTTGTATTAGGACTATCGTAATCTTTCTCTAGTATAAATGAATTAATACGCTCGTTTGTTTATAGTATGTAAATCAAACAATGGCCAACTTCATCTCTCGCAAATCACTTAAGCGATTGGATGAAATCCTTAGATCACAATAGACTATGGAACGATTCACTTCAGTATGAGTGCAATCATGAAACAGTTTCTAAGGTCGTGATCTTAAAAACGTTCCAAGTCATAGATTCCGAACGAGACGGGGTATCGAAGGAATCGCAAAGACTTGTATAAATATGCATGATTCACATGGAGTGAATTTGTAGCGTTTCATGAGCAAGGCATTTGATGCTAGTGCATATGAGTAGGTGGTTCGATAGGGGATCGAACGCATCGAACGACCTGAACAGAGAAACCCATTGTGGAAGCGCATGACGCACATCGGCGATGGGATGTTTCTCAAACTTATAATAGTGTACGATTTAGTCCTTAGACTTGAGATGCTAGGGCGAATTCGGTGCATGGGTGTGCGTACTTAGATTTAGGTGCCGATCACGTAGCCTGATCATTATGTGCCTAAGTTGGGTGCGTATAGTCGTGTACGCGAATGGTTAGCATCAATATGGGATCTACCGACTCAACGTGGTGTGTTGAGAGAATTTCCTATACGTTCTTAGATAATAGATTTCGAGAAACCCATGGCCATGGTTGGTGACGGATTTGGAAAAGGGTTTCCAAATTTAGCAGTCACACTGAAATCATTATCCGGAATTAGAAAGTATAGTTATCGAGATAATTAGAGGTGCCGATCAATTCACACACCCTAGGTCTCGATCGGGAAATTAAGTCGATAGAAGGACCGTATGTACATGGTACTTATAAGAGGTGAGGTTCACTGAGATCAATTCACCCGAAGTTGGGCCTCATGGGCTTGTGGCTAGACATCGACCATGAGGTGTGGGTACTCATGAATTAATAAGGAGATTAATTCTTGAGTGGTTAATTGAAGGTGTTCAATTAATCGGAGCAATTCATAAGCTCACAAATTAAATCACGAAAGTCGTGGGCCCGCGGCCAATTGATGGTGAACCTAGAGGGTCACACACAATACAATTGGACTGCAACAAATCATATAAGGAAAATTTGATTTAACGAGTTAAATCAAAACTGAAGAATTAAAGTGTTAATTCTTAAAGAAGAAAACATATTAATTAAAGTGTTAATTTATTGAGAGATAACAATTAATTGGATTAATTGGGCTGATTTAATTGATGGTTAATTAAATTAAGTTGCAAGACATGAGCCTTTTAATTAAAAGCCCAGAAGAAGTCTTGCAAGACTAAGTAGGGACGATTTTTTGGCTAAGGATAAGAAGGGAGAGTTTGTTTCCATGTGAAACAAGGAGGATCTAAGAAGATATATGTGTATATCTTATTTCCTTATAAGATAAGGAAAAGATCTTGAAGAGATATCTACAAAGAGAAGGTTTATTCTCTTATAAATAGATATCTCCTCACAACTCTTCCACAGAGACTTAACACTTGAAACAAAGAGCTGATAATTAAGCCCTAGACTAAGTAGTAGCCGCCCCCCCTCTCCCAAGATCTGGTTTGCGCCGCCCCCTCTCTTACAGAGAAGGGTTCGGCCGAACCCTGTGCAATTGTACAGGGTTCACGCAATTTCTGTCTTCTTTCTTCCTTGCATGGTATCTCTTCCATCCTAGTTCTGAGCCTGAGGATTCAAGAGAGTTGCTTCAATCCAGTTGGTGTGGATACCGCTAGAGGCACAACACATGGGGTGCTTCTCCGAACCAAATCCTGCAGATCTGAAAGAAGACCGGAGAAAAATCACCACCGTTCCCGTGGTAAGGTAAAATCGCTAAACACCCTATGGATGTTTCGATTTATGTATAAATCCTTTTCGTATGACTAGATGAATAAAGATTCTGCTTGGGTTATTTTAAAATTTTTAAATTCCGCTGCTTTTGACGTTCTGACGTTACCAATAACCCAACAGTGGTATCAGAGCCAGGTTCATTACTCTCATACGAAAAGGTCTGAATATAATTTGATTGCTTTAATTGTATTGCATGTTATATTCGTGTTGTTGATTCTTACTTGTTATGGGTAGATCTGATTTTGGGTAAAATTGCATAAAAACGTTTTGGGCCAATTTTGTATTTTTCGAATATAAAAGGGCTGTTTTTGCGATTAGCGAATTGCTGGAAAAACTGGACTGAAACTGATATTTTACGAACTGTATGTTTTCTGGACAGATTGTAATTTTCTGGAAAATTTTGAATTTGGGGCTGTTTTGTAAATACCGAAAGTTTTGGGGCTGTTTTGTAAATACCGAAAACTGCAGGGGCTGAATTGCAAATTCGAATTTTTCTGGAAATAAAATTTTTTATTTGGTCCTCTGCCCAGTTTTAATTTTGGGGTTAATTTGTAATTTCCAAAACTTCAGGGGTCAAATCGCAATTTCCAAAAGTTGGAGGGCCGAATTGCAATTTTCAAAAGTTGAAAATTTTTATTCTGTTTTTATGCATAAAATGGTTTTGTTTATCCGAATATAGATTACCTATAATTAGTAGGGACTAAAGTAAGAATCTAGAGAAATATTTTAAAGGCGTTTAAAATAATTGAAGTAAGATAGGAAACTAGTAAATGTGTTTGCTTGTTTCTTTGCTCAACGTGAATTGTTTACGTGGTTTTCGATCGAGCCGAGCCTTGACCTTAGATGTGATTTGTTTATTTTGCTTTGGATTTTTGTTGGGCCTGCGAGCCTTTATTTGGGCCTTTTTGTGCTAATGTAATAGATTAGGGCTTTACATTAAATAGTTTAGGATGGAGGCCCATTACATGCAAGAAGGAAGCCCAGTGGATAATGAAGGCCAAGTATGCTTGGTTATTAATGTAATAGCCTAGGCCCATTAAGAACCCATTAGATAGACCAATTGGGCCAACATTATTGGCTCAATGATGGCCTAAGCATAGGTGGCTCCCGATCGAAAACATATTGTGTTAGAAATGCATGCTAGGTTTATTTATTTATGTTTTATTTATTTATTGCTTCTATTATTTGGCTTGTATGGTGATGCGCGCTAGAATATTAGAACGTAAATAAGATAATTCATAATCAAAGCGGTGAGATCTCGAGAGAGTTTGTCTTAAACTTTCAAACCAGTAAATCCCCTCTTGAATTAAATATTAAGTCATATTGGGTTAAAAATAAAATGAAGTATTTATATAAATCCAAGCCTTCCATCAATAGGGACTAGCGTATGTTGTCTACTTATCGATTAAGGTGATCCAGAGTCTGGCACCCAAGGCGAAGAAAGGGACAATACGTGAAATCTCTCGATTCTTGTTTATTAAATAAACTCGACAAGGGTGGGGACTGGTCGGGACATGTATAATCGACCGATAACCAGTTACGGGGATTTCATGACCGGGCCCGTTGCTCATCAAGATTGATTGGGTTAGACTTAACGAATAGTACCACTCATGATGTAGCAGTGCTAGATGGGTGCGAAAATCGAGGCAAAATAGCTTGAAGGTTGTGTAGAGACACAATTGGCAATAAGTATGCCTACCTGGGGAATTAGTTGTATGGCCACGAGTCGTGGGTGCAATTAATGTCCGCTGGGACATCAAGACCTACTAGGAAATAGGATTTCCCGAACAATTGAAGGGGTAATTGTTTCGATAAAATAGTGGGAGAACTTTTACGATAGAAAGTCCAACCTTCGTAGATTATAAGTATTACTCATTAACTAGTCCTCTATATAATTGTCTTCTCTTTAAAATAGATATTAAGATATCTATAATTATCCATTTTTTACTATTTATCCTCGACTTATAAAATAACTGGATCAAAATATCGACTGGCTTAGAAACTTGAGGATTGTCCTCAATTCCGAAAGTCGGAATCATGTTCTTAATAACTAGCCTATGCCTGATGCACTTCCGAGATGAGTCTAAAAGGAGGAACGAATCACCCGTAGGGTATGGGAATGTTAATGATCGTTTCCTCATATAAGGACGAGTCTCAAAAGTGGAACGAATCACCTATAGGGTATGGGAAGCTTAACGATCGTTTCCTCATATAAGCATCAAGATTGAACGAGCTAAAGAAGCGACATAGGAGTATGTCAGAAGCTTCTAAAACAAACCTCCACTTCAAAAGCTTGTTTTGAGGAGCAGTTTCGAATCGTTTGATTCGAGACCACTAAGGATTTGTTTTAAAACTCGAGAATAAGTGAAGGAACTAATGTCAAGGATCACTGTCCTTGTTTTATCAATCTAGTTGAAAACTGGATCGATTAAACGTAGGCCTGCAAGTGATCTTAACATTGACCTCCACCTAAATTCTCCTACCTGCTCATTCAAATGATTCGTGAAAACTATGAACTTATTTGATAAGTTGTTCACATTTCATGAATTAACCAAAGTATTGGTAAAAGGCAAATAGGATAAACCTGTCATGATCGATTACACTTCATGGACTACAAAGTCAAAGAAGGGTAAAAAGAAGAAGAAGTTGTTCTCTTCTAAAATCGACCATAAAGGTAGTCGAAAGAACGCAAGTAGTCTAAAAGACGAATTATCCCACTGAATCTTAGAAAGGCACTGATTAGTTTAATTGATTAGAAGGTCTAATTAATTAAGCAACGTTTCAATTAAAGAGTTAATTGAAAATGAGATGAATCAATTAAAGAGTTGATTGAAAGGAAGCAAATTAATTGAATTAAAACCGTTAACTCAATTCGATTGAAATAATGTGTTAGTTCAATTAATACCGAGATAATAATCCACAAATTTGGCACGCTAGACTTGGACATATCTCCAAGAGTAGGATTCAAAAGTTGGTTTCTTCTAAAGGCTCTTGAAATATAGAACTTAGATGAACATCCAACCTGCGAATCTTGTCTCATAGGAAAGATGACCAAATCTCCCTTCACAGGGAATCAAGAGCGAACCAAAGAACATTGGATTTGATCCATACGATTGAATGTGGACCACTAAAGGTTAGTGTAAGAGGAGATTACTCGTACCTCGTACCTTTTTGCTAATGACTTTGGTCGTTAGTGATTTATGTATCTAGTGAGATACAAATCCGAAAAACCTTTGAAAAGTTCAAAGAATTTCGAAACGAAGTAGAGAATCAACAAAGGCATAGTATTATGGCCATTCGATATGATCGAGGCGGCAAATACCTAAGTCAAGAATTCCTCAATTATCTTACTGAGAATGGGGTTCTCATACAACAAACTCCTCCTATGACGCCTCAACTTATTGGAGTGTCTAAGAGAAGGAATCGAACATTGTTAGACATTGTTCAATCCATGTTGAGTTTTGTTAAGCTTCCATATGCATTCTAGGGGTTGGTCCTCCTGACTGCATCGAAGATACTGAGCAAAGTACCTTCAAAGTCCGTGCCTACAAAGCTTTACCAAGAAAGGTATGGCAAACTACCTCTGCACTTTTACTATTGAGTATGGAGATCTCCTGCCTAAGTTAGGAACAAGAAAGGAGATAAATTGGATAGTAGATCCAATTTGTATAAGTTTGTGGGGTATCCAAAGAAAACCATTGGATACCTGTTCCACGACAATGAGAAACAATCGTTTCTCCTAACTACCCGTTCCTCAGTTGATGAAATCCTCGTCAAAGGAAATAGGGATTGTCATGGAACTTTATGAAGTCTAAGATTTGGACCCATCCCCACAAACAGTGGGAGTTAATCCAGAAAGTGCTAAACCGTCTAGTACACCAGTACTTCGTAGATCTAATCAAGTTCGTAAGAAGCTTGAAAGATATGGTTTCACCATATACGAAGAAGCTACATTAGATGTAGACGTGCATGCATGACAAGAGTTCATGCAACCCGAAATGGATTTCATGCATTCCAACAAGGTATGGACCTTGGTCGATCCACCCGAGGGATTTATCCCTGTAAGTTGTGAATGGATCTTCAAGCTAGGAATGAACGGAGAGGTGTTGACCTCTAAGACTCGACTAGTGGTAAAAGGCTATTCACAAAGTTCTGGAACAGACTTTGATGAAACCTTTTCTCCATTAGCAATGTCTGAATCCATTTAGATTCACATTTGTTTTGATGAGACAGTCAAGGCATTTGACTTCATCAAAAATGAATATGAACCTTGAGTGTACAAAAGGATTAGTGGGAGCTCTATGAAGCTCATATTTTATATGTCGATCACATTCTGATTATCTGGGATGATATCGGAATGTTAGCGCAGACGAAAGCATGGTTTTCCATGCAATTCTCCATGAAAGATTTGGGAGAGGCATCTTGCGTATTGGGATACGTATCTATAGGGATAGATCAAAGAAGATGTTGGGACTCTCTAAATCTAAGTACATAGAAACAATACTGAAAAGATTCAGTATGGAAGAATCCAAGAGAGGATTGCTTCCAATGAGACATTGTATCTCTCTTTTTCCAAATCGATGTGCCCTACATCGAATGAGGATAAAAGGAGAATGTCTCAAATACCTTATGTTTCAAACAAAAGGTAGCATGTGGCATGCTATACTATGTACTAGACCAGACATAGAACCTGCTCAAGTGTCACGAGCGGTTACTAGTCAAACTCCAGTGAAGAGTACTGGACCACCGTAAAAGATATCCTTAATCTCTTGAGAAAGACTAAGGATTTGTTCTTGGTCTACGGTGGTAATGGAGAATTAAAACTCGAAGGATTTAATGATTCGAATTTTCAGTCTGATGTGGATGAATATATATCCAATTTTGGATACATATTTTGCCTCAATGGGGTAGCGGTAAATTGGAAAGGTTCCAAGCAAAACACCGTTGCCAACTCAACCACTGAAGCAGAATATATCGCAGCATCGGATGCAACAAAAGAAAGTGTTTGGATGAAAAACTTTATCCAATGGTTGGATGTAGTGCCTAGCATTGCGAAGCTCATGGTTATCTTCTGTGATAACAATGGAGCTATTGCTAAAGCAAAGGAATCGAGATCTCACCAGAAATCTAAACACAATAAGAGAAAAGTACCATTTGATTGGAGAAATCATTGGTAGAGTTAACGCACATAATGGATGCGTCGACTCGGAAGACAACCTAGATGATCCACTAGTAAAGTCTTAGTCACGAAAAGAGTTCGAAGAACATCTTTGGAAGATGGGTCTTAGAAGCGTTTGTGATTGGCTTTAGGGCAAGTGGGAGATTGATAGGATAGTGCCCTGGAAGCCAATATATTTAGCTTGTATTAGGACTATCGTAATCTTTCTCTAGTATAAATGAATTAATACGCTCGTTTGTTTATAGTATGTAAATCAAACAATGGCCAACTTCATCTCTCGCAAATCACTTAAGCGATTGGATGAAATCCTTAGATCACAATAGACTATGGAACAATTCACTTCAGTATGAGTGCAATCATGAAACAGTTTCTAAGGTCGTGATCTTAAAAACGTTCCAAGTCATAGATTCCGAACGAGACGGGGTATCGAAGGAATCGCAAAGACTTGTATAAATATGCATGATTCACATGGAGTGAATTTGTAGCGTTTCATGAGCAAGGCATTTGATGCTAGTGCATATGAGTAGGTGGTTCGATAGGGGATCGAACGCATCGAACGACCCGAACAGAGAAATCCATTGTGGAAGCGCATGACGCACATCGGCGATGGGATGTTTCTCAAACTTATAATAGTGTACGATTTAGTCCTTAGACTTGAGATGCTAGGGCGAATTCGGTGCATGGGTGTGCGTACTTAGATTTAGGTGCCGATCACGTAGCCTGATCATTATGTGCCTAAGTTGGGTGCGTATAGTCGTGTACGCGAATGGTTAGCATCAATATGGGATCTACCGACTCAACGTGGTGTGTTGAGAGAATTTCCTATACGTTCTTAGATAATAGATTTCGGGAAACCCATGGCCATGGTTGGTGACGGATTTGGAAAGGGGTTTCCAAATTTAGCAGTCACACTGAAATCATTATCCGGAATTAGAAAGTATAGTTATCGAGATAATTAGAGGTGCCGATCAATTCACACACCCTAGGTCTCGATCGGGAAATTAAGTCGATAGAAGGACCGTATGTACATGGTACTTATAAGAGGTGAGGTTCACTGAGATCAATTCACCCGAAGTTGGGCCTCATGGGCTTGTGGCTAGACATCGACCATGAGGTGTGGGTACTCATGAATTAATAAGGAGATTAATTCTTGAGTGGTTAATTGAAGGTGTTCAATTAATCGGAGCAATTCATAAGCTCACAAATTAAATCACGAAAGTCGTGGGCCCGCGGCCAATTGATGGTGAACCTAGAGGGTCACACACAATACAATTGGACTGCAACAAATCATATAAGGAAAATTTGATTTAACGAGTTAAATCAAAACTGAAGAATTAAAGTGTTAATTCTTAAAGAAGAAAACATATTAATTAAAGTGTTAATTAATTGAGAGATAACAATTAATTGGATTAATTGGGCTGATTTAATTAATGGTTAATTAAATTAAGTTGCAAGACATGGGCCTTTTAATTAAAAGCCCAGAAGAAGTCTTGCAAGACTAAGTAGGGGCGATTTTTTGGCTAAGGATAAGAAGGGAGAGTTTGTTTCCATGTGAAACAAGGAGGATCTAAGAAGATATATGTGTATATCTTATTTCCTTATAAGATAAGAAAAAGATCTTGAAGAGATATCTACAAAGAGAAGGTTTATTCTCTTATAAATAGATATCTCCTCACAACTCTTCCACAGAGACTTAACACTTGAAACAAAGAGCTAATAATTAAGCCCTAGACTAAGTAGTAGCCGCCCCCCCTCTCCCAAGATCTGGTTTGCGCCGCCCCCTCTCTTACAGAGAAGGGTTCGGCCGAACCCTGTGCAATTGTACAGGGTTCACGCAATTTCTGTCTTCTTTCTTCCTTGCATGGTATCTCTTCCATCCTAGTTCTGAGCCTGAGGATTCAAGAGAGTTGCTTCAATCCAGTTGGTGTGGATACCGCTAGAGGCACAACACATGGGGTGCTTCTCCGAACCAAATCCTGCAGATCTGAAAGAAGACCGGAGAAAAATCACCACCGTTCCCGTGGTAAGGTAAAATCGCTAAACACCCTATGGATGTTTCGATTTATGTATAAATCCTTTTCGTATGACTAGATGAATAAAGATTCTGCTTGGGTTATTTTAAAATTTTTAAATTCCGCTGCTTTTGACGTTCTGACGTTACCAATATTGTACTCTTTCTTCCATTCAGTGAATAACACGTCTAAGCAAATATCCCCGATTTCATAAATGTTTACGTGAAATATGGGTTCAAAGAATTTTATAGTAGGAGCATACTCCAGGTAAGAATCATCAAACTCGACTGCAACTCTCCATGTCCCACTCTAGTAAGGATTCAATATCCACACCTACAATCAACTTCAACTACATCATAGAAATAATCATGCATATTGTAAACTTACTCTCGGGCGGACCGTGAAACATAACGTGGATATTTTCGAAATTTTTCTCGTCTAATAACTCAACCTCATATTTTTTCATCCTAAATTTAACCTTACATAAACAAATTGATTAAGTAAACAAATTGATCCTCATGTTCCTGGGTCATATGCTTACAGTATTTCGGGTAACTCTTGAAGGCCCCAAAATGCATTTACCCTGGGATCCTTATGATTTTTACCACGGCAAACATCGCAATAGAACTTATTTGTTTCATTAGAACGGGAAGAAAGACCTCGCGTGGAAGGGAGGATGAGGAGGTAGTTGGGAGTGGCAGGGAGGAGAATGATGGGAGTGGTAGTGGAAGGGATAATGTGAAGTCTAGTGAAATGGAGGAGGCTGCGGCGCCCGTTGTTAGTGAGCTGCCGGTAAATCGTGAGGAGGTGGTAGCGAGGGAATTTTCTTTCCAATTCTAAATGCGATTGAAATTGTGAAATGCAAATGCTGAGTGATTGTGATGAATTATGATGTGAGGTGATATTTGGCAGAGGGATAGGTGGAAGGGGTTAGGAGGTTACATGGCAGAGGGAATATTTTCTGTTACTTCCTCTTTCTCTCTCCATATATATCAATCTATGTATCTCTATATAATAAAAGGGAAGAATGTATCTAATAATATTTATATAATACAAAAAACGACCCCCTTCCGAATTGGAATTGATACTACTTATTTATATTTTGAATAAAGGGTTGTGTGAGTGTGGACTTATTTAGGTTGCATATAAGGTGCTCGACGAAATTACTAAGCAGAAATGTAGCCCTAATGTGATGACTTTTTCAACTATAATGCACTGGTTGTGTGAAAATAATCGCATTTGGGATTGATGAAACGAAGGAGAGCGGAAGAAGGGATTGATTTATTTGATAAGGTTATGCTTAAAGGATGTGCTCCGAACCCAGGGACTTATCAGGAGGTGTTGTATTGTTTGATTGAAGTGAAGAGGTTTAGGTAGGAAAATTTAAACCGGAATGTATGTCATGTTTCAAATATTTAGTAAACAAATTGATTAATTGATTAAGGCTCTAGGCTAAGTGATTGTGGTCAGTCTCTTTTTTTTTTTTTTTTTTTAATGAATAGTCTCTCTCCATATTTAATTGAGTTTGGGGAAATTTGGAAAGAAAGAAAAAGAAATTAAACATAATAGTGATAACTTATATATAAGACATCATCAAAATTCCCTTTAAATTTCTATTTCAAAGTCACATTTTTCATATATTCTCTGTTGTTGCCTAATTATATATGATAAACAAGGCATGGTGGGTTTGTACAGTTTTGCATATTTTGTTCAAATCTTAGTTTCTTACTCAATGACTATGCAGTATGTTCCTTGTATGTATTTAAAGTGAGAAAAGGTTCGTGTGAATTCCCATGCCCCTAAGAGGCGAGATTCAGAAATTGTTTTCCACTCTCAGCTCCAATATGTCTCTTAAGATGCCGTATGGTTCATTGTAATAATGGAGGAGGTACTCTCTCCTGTAGATAAATACCTTTGCATTAAATCCCTGCCGCAAACCGAAAAAGCCTTGTAAATTAAGGCTGCACTTTTGAGTCCATACCTGGTTCTTCACATCAGATAGCGTACACAATCTTATGGTTAGTGTATTGCCTCATGTAATTGAGCTCTCTCTCAATTTCCAAAAGTGACCTAGAGCCTACACAATCTTCAAGATCATGGGGCAACTCAACCTTCGTAAAAGCTTCATTCCCTATGTGAAAAGAGAGCAAATATATTTTGACTCTGCATCAAACATCATCAAATAAAAAGCCTTGCAAACGAAAATCATGAATAATTGATGGGAGCTCCTGAGATGGTTGATAGTTGTGGCATCGATGGATCTCCAAGAATTGTAATGCAACTAATCGTCGTCATTGGATGTGGATGCAGTAGCCAATAGGGATCTCACAATTCCAGTTGCTCATTCTTTTGACTAAGTGCACGATTACGTATTCATCTTTGGATGGAACATATGTTACGATCTTCTTTTTAATGATAGGACTCTTTATATCTATTAGTTGGGCTAGGACTCTATAATTGTTATTTAGTTAGATTAGAACTTTATTTTTATAGATTAGATAGACTAAGACTTATCTCTAGGTCGTATGTTAGTAGTATATATTGCTTGTACTTTATTATTATTAGGAAGAAAGTGAATGAATAAACAATTATATGGTTTCTCCATCTAAAGTGAGATTGTGGTTATTCTTACAACTCTAAAGTAAGATTTGTGGTCCTTCTTACGTCCCCTAAAGTAAGAAACGAACAATGGTTTCAGATGATTGTATTAAATGGTATCATAGCGGGTTAAGATCATATCAATGCTTCACTCGTAAACAGGTGGAGATTGCATCAATACCTTGTTTACCCTATCTATAGATTTACTTTCTCCAAAAAAAAAAAAAAAAGAAGGAGTCAACATTAATGGATTTTCAATTTAATCAGCGATAATATCAATGATGAAGTGGAGGCCTCTCTAAGGACACAAGAAAAACTGATTCGGTGTCTTCTTCTGAGATTATATCAAAGATCAAGACATTCATAAAATAGTGGTGTGACGTCCTCGTCAGAGATTGCATCAAGGGCGAAGGCGAAGAGTAGATCTTATAAATCTGCAGTGCAACACTCAGTATCCCTATTGGCGATAATATCAAAGACAAGAAAATTGACTATTGTTCTTGGGCTTGAACCTTGAGGACAAGGTTCGATTTCAAGGGGTGGATAATGTTACGATCTTCTTTTTAATGATAGGACTCTTTATATCTATTAGTTGGGCTATGACTCTATAATTGTTATTTAGTTAGATTAGGACTTTATCTTTATCGTTTATCGATTAGATAGACTATGAGCTTATCTCTAGGTCGTATGTTAGTAGTATATATTGCTTGTACTTTATTATTATTAGGAAGAAAGTGAATGAATAAACAATTATATGGTTTCTCTACCTAAAGTGATATTGTGGTTATTCTTACAACCCTAAAGTAAGATTTGTGGTCCTTCTTACATCCCCTAAAGTAAGAAACAAATAATGGTACTAGAAGATCTTATCAACATACCCAAATCCAGAAGGAAGCATATCTTTTTCTGGTAAGGGATTAGAAAGAGGGTCGGGCGAGCATAAGATTTGTTGAGTGCTAGGATTACACAAGTAAAATCTTTCTTCATTGACAAAGCACATCAACTTAGATTCGGAAAGAAAATGAAGCATTTTTAGATGTGATGATGGTGGAATTATAGGGAGACTCCATTGTTGGGTCAGTTCTCCGTGGAGATTGAACATGCCTAGAGCATATCGTCTGTCTCGATATGAACAATGCATAACTAGCATTGATGGGGGATTATTGTTGTTTTGACGGTGTAATTTCTTGAATGAATTATGGAAGATTAGAAATTTCCAGTGCCTCGAAACGGACATGTACCGTAAAAGACTCTTAACAGGCAATCTTGATAATATCTCTATCACTATATCGTCCGGCAAAAATCCCACTCCTTCTCCATGCTCAACTTTAATCATCTTTGATCTATGTTTCTCTATTTGCATCTCTAATTTTGACTAATTATGTTTAACAATGTAAAACTCCTTTTTTTCTTTTTCAATAATAACAATGTAATATTGATGTGTTATGTTATCTGCGCTATATGTGGGGTTTATATATGTGTAGAGTCATAGGTAAGAAGTTTTCTTAAAAGCTAATTATCAAAAAAAAAATAGAAAAAGTTTTCTTAAAAGCTTTCCTTATGTAAGTAGTATTCTTAAAATCTAATAATGACAGAATTAGAATTATCCCTAGGTTTGAATTCTTTTTTAATTATTTTGTGCTCAGTTTTACATGCTCGTTGTAGGTTTTATGATCGACCATTTTGGCCTCTGGGTTGTTATATATTACAGTAAAAATTGGGATTTGTTCAATTTTTTCCAGTTTTAGGTTTTTTTTTTTTTTTGGGGTGTGTAAACTCTATTATCTGGGGTTCATATTCTTGTTCATGTCAAAAACAGAGTAATTTGGCTCTACTTTGATTCTTATAGAAACAACGTTAATTTCGTCCACTTTCTTTTCAGAAATGGGTATTGTTATTTTTCGGTGTAATGTATTTTTTGATCTGTAGCGTTCATTTTTATCTTGGAGTAAATAATTTTTTCAGTTAATGGCAATTTACTCTATATGAAAATTTTAAAGAAGCAATTTCAAGTTTTTGTATATTTGTGCTTCCACTAAAATTATTGATCTAATGTATTTTTTGATCTGTAGCGTTCATTTTTATCTTGGAGTAAATAATTTTTTCAGTTAATGGCAATTTACTCTATATGAAAATTTTAAAGAAGCAATTTCAAGTTTTTGTATATTTGTGCTTCCACTAAAATTATTGATCTAAGCTAAATGAAATACAGTGATTTAGTTAGTAAGTTATTTTTAAATAATTAAGGTGGGGACCACCTTGATCAGACAATACGATTTATATGAATAGACATTGTACTATCTGATCGATTCTTGAAATATAATTTGTTTTCACAACTAATAATAATTATATAAAGTAACACTTTATGACCAAAATTTGTAAATAAATGCCGGTGTGATTGCGATCTTTTCAGGTTTCTCATATTTTATTTTTATTATGTTGGATTTTAGATCTTTTTCGAATAAGATAAATGTCAATTTTTAGGATTCTCAACATTATACGTTTCTACAATGGACTTGTTAATGTGCTTATTCATCTAGCCTTATTTATTGTTCAAATTATCGGAATATTCACTAAGATGTTATATAGAAAAGACAAAATATCAACACATTTAACATTTTACTTCAAATAATGTAATAGTTTTCTTTTGGAAAAAAAAAAAAAAAAAACAATGCTAACCCAAGTTAAATTTGAATGGGTATTTCTAAATTTTTTATTAAAAAAAATTGTGTTTAATTAATTGAAAATATATAATGGGTGTAACTATTTAAGCTAAAATATAATACTATTTATTAAAACGTATTTTTGAATTTTGCAAATGCATTTATTATTTTTTTGGACAACTTATATTAGTTAAATAATCTTATAATTGTTGAAACTTTACGAAGAAGTACAAAGTTTTGCCTAATATTTGGTGGGTAAATATGCAGTTATAGGTTCAAAATTTCATCAAAATGTCCAATTCCTAATCTTATGGAATAATTAATTTAAACCAAACTACATTTATTTTTCATCACCATATATACATTTTGTAAAATGATTTTCAAACCAAGAAACAAGCAACATTAACATCTGTTGTAAAACAAACACCAAAACAAAACCAAAAAAAAAAAAAGAATAAGTGGAAAAAAAAGTGACAAACTAAAACTTTTTACAAATATCATATCATCTAACAGTTGATGCAACAGTTTGAGCCCAAACTTTGAGATGATCTTTCAAATTAATTTCATTATTTGCAGATCGAATTTTCCATTTCATCATATTATTATATACCCTTTTCTGATTCAAATCTCCCCATGCTTCAGAAAGATAAGGCCTTGATGAAAAAACTTCAACTTTTTTCTCATTTGTACCCCAATTTTGAAGACCTGGAATTATTGAAACCAAACTTGAATTCTTGTCCTCTTCACTAAACACAAATCCCAAATCAATAAACCCTTTTACTTCATCAATTTCAAGAGCTGATAAACTTCTTTTAAACATCTTCCCTGCTTTTCTCTGGTCTCTGTTTTTCTTTCTCTCTCTATAATATTTCTCATTCTTTTCTTGTACAATTTCCTCGAACTCAACTTCTTTTCCGGATAAAATCTTCTGCAGTTTTGGTGATGAAATTTCTCTTTTTGGGTTCAGCCCAAGATCGCTTAATGATCGAGTGTGAAGAGTAATTGAGGACCCAGAAAAAATTGATTCTTGAATTTCATCTTGAGGTAGTAAATTATGTTTATGGGTAGAAATTCTTGGTTCGAACCAATAAGAATCGAAGAGTTTCAATACTTCTTCAGCTTCCATTTTTTTTTGTTCTTTTGAGTATTTTGTGTCTGGAGAAAACAAAAATAAAATAAAATTGAGGCAGATAAGTTTTGTAAAAGACAACAAATATATATTGTGGATTAGAATAATGATATTGATATGATTCGCATAACATTCAAATCTCGAAAATTTGTAGTATTATATAATATATGATGCCTCACCAATTTTTTATTACAATTATTGTACAAGTAGTTGGGAACTGATCAAGTCATTGGGATAAACTAGAAATTCTTTATTATAAAATTAATTATTGGACTTTTTCTAAAACTTAGTGGTGTGATTTTTTATTCAAGAGCCAGCGAACAAAATTCAGGTTCTTGTTTGTGTAGGGTCATGGGGTAGTATTTAGTATTTAGAGGATTATTTGCAAAATAAACATCTTGTTTGAATAAAAATGTAGTTAATAAGACACGCTAAAGTTCAATAAAAATTATCCATCTATTTATTTTCTCATTTCATTACTTTTATGAAGATATTTAAAGAAAAAATTGATAATCAACTTTGTCTAGTTATAAAACTATGAAATATATAGTTTAATTTTCTTATTAAAAGACATATAATTATATTCAAATAGAGTAACATACACTGTTAACAAGTCGAATATCGAGGCCTCTTGTAATAGCTTAACCGAGTTGGAGTTGGAGCGATAGTTTGGTTAAATTTGTGATATGGAATCAACCATGATGAACGAAATCGCTTTTGTGGGGTCTGCTTGGGCTCCACTATGATGAACAACACCGTTTTTGTGGGTCCTGCTTGGGTCTAGGCTAAGGTGGATCGGATGTGGTCATGCCCGTTGGAGTAGAGGATGAAATCTTTTTCGGTGACCTAGGTGACTTGTCGGAGTTAGCGGTTTTCTCGGCAGTGTAGTTTGGTGCCACCGTGCTACAGTGGCACGAAATGAAGAGGTCCAATAAATGTAGATGAAATAACATAAATAGAAGTCTAGAATATAAAGATTTAATCAATATTTGTACATCTTCAAAAGGAATACAAATACATTTTACATAAGATATTTTCAAGATTTTCTTTATGGCAAATCAAGAAAGGGACTTATAAGAGTATAGAAACGAAATAGGAAGATATGGTAGAAAGAGTAGATGAGATTACTAAATGGTTCACCATGAACAAGCATTCCATAACCATAATCCATAAATATACTAAATTAGACCTCAACTTCACATTTCAATATGCCAACCAATCAAACCATACTTCCATCCCAATCTAGTTTAATATCAAGATGATCGACCAACCTTGACAATCGACAAAAGGGTAACCACAATTTCGAAATAATGTACAAAATACCCAACTTAATCATCCTCGATTCTTCCTTTCAAATCCTAACTCGAACAACACCCAAATCTCTTCCAAGAAGAAGTATCATCTTTAACATTAATCGTTTCCCCTTTAGATGGAATAGAAGAAGCAGCAGCTTCATCAGTAAGCTCAACTGCCTTCCTACTCACAATCTGGTGAATCTGAGCAAGAACTTCGGTAAATGCATTATCTACATTCGTTGCTTCCAATGCAGAAGTTTCCATGAAGTAAAGAGACTCCCTTTCGGCTAAATCTTTGCCATCTTCAGTTGAAACGGATATAAGATGCCGAAGATCTGATTTGTTGCCGATGAGCATTACTACAATGTTAGGGTCCGTGTGATCCCTCAATTCTTTAAGCCATCTTAATGCATTTTCAAATGTAGGACGTCGGGTAACGTCGTATACTAGCAATGCACCAACGGCACCTCGGTAGTAAGCACTAGTGATGGCACGGTACCTATGGAATAAATGGTTAAGCTCGATTTCAAATCTACTAGAATGAAATTTCAACCGTTATAGCATATATTAGCAAGCATAACTATTATATAGACATTATTCTTAGTACAAATTTGAACATAATAACCTACAACATAAGATTTTAAAATACACTTGTTCATATAGGAGACTACAACTTACTAGAATTAAAGAAAGTTTTAGCAAAGAGCTGCACATTGTGCAACAATTAAGGATTTTAAGGGATTTCATTAACAAAACAATATGTCGATAGTTTAGCGAAAAACTTCTCTTCCATTATTGTTTACATATTTCTTTTTGGGTGGATGATGTGTGGGGAGGTGGGGGGGGAGGCGAAGGGGGTACCAAAAGGATGCATGAAATTGCATTTAGCCTAACTCACCACTTCAATTTTCAGGGACACCAATCCTACAACTAGGTAGCAATGTTAAATCCATACGCTAGACAACTTTTTCTACCATGCTAATTCATATTATATTCAAGAAAGAAATAACCTAAACCTAGAAATGCAGGAATTTATAAAAGAGAAAAAAAAAATGTAGGGAAGCTCTACTAAATAAAACAACAATTAGATCCAAGGCAAAAATAACCAAAATAAAAATAAAAATCAACCAAGTAAGCTCCAATTGTAAGGAACTAAGATATTAAGTCATTAACCAAGGTAAACAAGCATTGAGAACTCTGAAGGTTATAAGATTTACATAGAAAATACATATATCATTTAGCAAAAACGATATTGCTTATTGACCACCTCGTAAAAACCATAATTGAAACTCCCACAAATTTCCCCTGCTAAAAAATCCCAACCAATCCCCAGATGAAGTACGCAAAGTTACATCTACTGCCATCATGACATCGAACTTGAATTATACGTTGGCAACCATATGTTGGTTCCTGCGTATGAATTCAGTCAAAGTCCCGTCTCGAAGAGATGAAATTAGAGTCTTCAACCATATATTGAGAAATTATTGTCTAAAGAAAATGTTGTCATGTACCAACTCATAGTTATTAGACCAAATCTAACAGAACTCATGTTCTAAAGCAAACTAAACTATTATATACACATGGATTGGGCTAAGATCTATATGGCTTGGGCCTAACTCACCTCAAAAGCTAGCTCAAAAGGTGAGGATTGCCCAAGACCTTATAGTACGGAGTACTTAGTTTTCATATCCAATTCATGTTGGGCATGTAGTCTCAACAAATACCAATTTCCATTAGAACCATAGCAAAGACATTTGATCACATCATTGGTCAACATATGCTAAGAAATATGTAAATCGGGCAATATAATTTTTAAGCCAAATGAAACTAGTTATCTCTTAGCACATAATGAGTGCAGTCGAACCCAAAACATTAGCAAGTGCAATACACTTGTTTTGTGATTGAATGGCACTCTTTGGACAAAGACCAATGATAACACATGTGCAAATTCATATATTATGTGTTGGATAGGTGCGGTCGAACAAGGTTTTGGATGAAGTTTCTATGAAAATGTAAATATCAATACAACTAAACAGAATGAACAAGATAAATTGGTATAACTTAAATGTTGGAGTTAAATTGAATACATAAACATAATAACCTTATTTGATTAAATATCAAAACCTAATTGTCTAACCATGTCGATTATCAAGAGAATAAAGAATAAATCTGAAGCTCCAATGCAGCGGAAACTTACCTTGATCCAGCAGTAATCTTGATGATTGTCTGATGATAGGTTTATGACTTTCAACTTGATACACACCCTAAGCCTTATTACTCTAGCAAAGAATATGAGTTAGTAACTCCTTTAGTGTTGTGTGTACAAATGGGGATTATAACACTTTATATTTAATAACCTAGTAAGGTTATTTTCATAGTTGTTTGAGGCGCAAGGCGAGGCGAGGCGACGAGGGCGAGCCTTGCCTCAAGGCGAGGCGAGGCGAAAAGCGCGGGCTTTTTGGGGATAAAGCGCATGTATATGAATTTTTCAATATATATCAAATTATCAACAATAATTATAGAATTCAAGACTTTTAAAGACACTATAATAAACATATTTATCATGCAACATTCCAAAAACCAAATTCATAACTCAAAATAAATTTAAAGTTGCAATAGTCAAATACAAAATAGGGTTAGGGTTAGGGTTTTGAATTTCAACCCTTTTAGAGAGAGAAATCGGGGAGAGAGAATGTGTTGTTGCAAAATATGAATTTTATTGAAGTCAAATTAAGTTATTGACTTCAATTTTAAAAAAAAAAAAAAAAACGTTTCCCCCGAAAAGCCCCGCCTTGGTGCGCCTCAAGGCGAGGCTATGGCGTCCAAGGCCTGGCCTTGGGCGCGCCTTTTGGTAACAAGCATGGCGAGGCGAGGCGAGGCGACGAGGGCTCGCCTCGCCTCGCCATGGGCAATGGCGCGCGCCTTGAGCGCTTTCTATAACTATGGTTATTTTATCATTTATTTCCAATTCGACCCTTCATCAAACTGGAGATAAAGGATAATATAATAACCGAGTAGGTTATTATATATAAATGGTTATGATCCCCATTTGTACACACAACACTAAAAAGTTACAAATTCATGTTTTCTGCAATACCTTTCCGCAAAAGTAATAAAGACTTGTGATGTATATCAAGTTGAGGATTATAAAATCATCATCTTATAATAATAAAAAAACATCAAGATTACTGTCATGAATCAAGGTAAGTTTCCGTTGCATTAAAACTTCATATCTATTCTTTAATCTCTTGATAATCGACATGGTTAGACAATTAGGTTTTGGTATTGAATCAAATAAAACTTATTTGGTTACTATGTTTATGTATTCAATTTAATTCCAACAATTCAGCTGACATATTTTAATACCTAGAGCATATAAAACACAGAGAAAAAGTCTTCTTTAATATTGATGATGCAATCTCAACAAATAAAACTAACAACTCATATACTCAATTTTCGTTCAAACAACCAAAAAATTAAAATTTCATTCGAACTAGACATATAAAAGATACCATCCAGTATACTTAACAAAACAACCAAAACCCACATCATAAAAATTGAATCTTGGTCGAATTATGGGTGGAGGGGGGGGGGGGGTGATAAAAAAAAGGGGTTACCTTTCTTGACCAGCAGTGTCCCAAATCTGAGCTTTAATGACTTTACCGTCAATATTAAGGCTTCTAGTGGCAAACTCAACACCTATAGTGGATTTGGATTCAAGATTGAACTCGTTTTTGGTGAATCTTGATAAAAGATTGGATTTTCCAACACCTGAATCACCTATAAGTACAAGCTTAAACAAATAATCATATTCATCTTCGGCTCTGTATCCAGCCATATCATATATACCTTTCTCTTTCACTCTCTCTTTATGGTTTTGAAGGCTTTGTGAAGTGGGAGTGATGTATTTGTTTGAAGGAAATTTGAACTAGAGATTATTTCTGAGTTCTTGGAGGAGACTAATGTCGAGGGGTTTGGCTAGATTCTTGGGGAACTCGAAAAATTACGAGGAGGTCCCTGTAGTTAAGGATATTCTAAAAATACCCTCTACAAGTTTGAAAAAGTTAAAAAAATAGTTGATGGTTTAGGTAAGAGTAGAAGAGAGGATTTTTAATTTTTTTAATTTTGTAATTATTCCCTTAAAGGTGGTAGTTGAAAATTAGTGATGTCAAATAGATATTTTATGTAAGAGGGTAATTTTAGAAAATACATAAATTTATTTTAGGAAATAGAGTATTTGATACTATATCAGTCATAACCAAATAAGAAATTGAAAAAGATACTTGAAACTGATGAACGATGAATCTGGCCCAACATCATGACTTCTATCATTTTTTTCATAGATGTTGGAACCTAAAATAAAAATTATTTTTAATTAATCGGGACTTTGAATGTGTTTGACCCCCAATGTCACTAACTTGTTGAACTCCAAAAATACAAAAATAACAACTTATTTTTAAAAGCCGTTAAGATGTTGATTTTGGCAAAATAATTATACAAACATAGTTATCCTATAATGATTTTTTATTATAGTGAATTATGATTAAATCCATTTAGATAAAATTAATTTTGTAGAATCGCATTTTTAATCTTTCGGTCAAACTTACCCAAAGTATTATTTATGCAATATTCAAAAAATAGTAATTAAAATTCATTAGACACCTTAATATTTTGTTAATTTATTTTCAGCACATAATGTAGGCAAATTAAATTTATTAAAGTATTTCATGAATAAATGCTTTTCTTCATGTATTATGAACTATAATTATCCTTTTTTGACCAGAAGGGCTTGAGAAATTTTAAAATTTTAACACGTTCACTTATCTTTATATTAATGTATGCTATTGGATATGGGTGTTTATGCAACTTTATAAACTTTATGTGGCTTTTTTGAAATAGACTAAACCTAAGAGAGCCATGCTGCAAATAACCATAGGCCTTATGCGTCTTCTTTTCATTTTCTATTTTACTTAAATTGAGTAATATGATTTCAGATTTTCATAGGCAAACCGAAAGGTATGAGAATCTTTCCACTAAAGAATTATTATTTCACTATTTTTGACCCCCTTAACTAATGATATAATTTATATCCACGGATGATTGACCTAGTTGAAGGGATCAACCCCCAATAAAATGACGAATTTAGGTTCGAATACCCGTCATAAGAGATGTCCATATATTATGTCTGACGCGTCTCAAAAGAGATTAAATCAAATCTAAGACCTGAATACACTTGAAAGAATCAAAACAAAAAAAAAGATTATTAACTCTAGTTAATTTTTATTAATTCATATTTTATATTCAAAAATCAAAATTCTCCATTTTTTTATTTTTAAGATTGATGAACTATTTAATTCATTAAATTAGAGTGGATCCACTTTATTATTTTATCTTCTAATTGATATTATAATACGATGAAGTATCAATTAGTCTTTTCAATTTTTTTTAACTTTTATTTGGATGAGTTTGACCAAGGGGTCATTGTATAAGTGTTTTAAGAATAAATATTCATTCTAATATAATTATTTTTAAGAGAGATAGTACTTTTAATAAAAGTGATTTAATAATGGGATTCAAATGTTCATAATTGATCCTAGATATCTCATGCATAAACTTAAAAAATTAACCTAGAATACTATACAATAATGTTCTCAATTATTCCAAAACACAAGGCAATACCATTATATTAAAGGGGAAAAATTAAATAACTAAATCAAATATTTTTACTTAGACGTACGTAGAGCAAGTTTATGGGTGTGATAAAACAAATGAACACAATGTAAAAATATAACGAAATGAAATTTAGCAATGTTATTAAAACCGGACCGGGCCGGCCGGTCCGACCGGTTCGACCGCGAACCGGAGGTTGGTCCGGTCCGGTTTACCCCCTAAAACCGCCTGACTCAAAAACCAGTTTGAACCGGGTTGAACCGGTCCAAAACCGGTGAACCGGCGAAACGGTATAGACCGGTTCAACCCGATTTTGAATTTTTTTTTTTTTTTCTTTTTTTTTTGATTTTTTTAATGTTAAAAATAAACTAAATTTGTTTGTACAAGGTGGGATTTGAACACCTAACCTCTTACATGAAAAATAACTTCCTTACCATTTAAACTACATCATTTTTATTGAACTTTTAGTACAAAAGTTTATAAATTATAGAAACTTGTAGCCAAATTTATTTATAAATTAGATAATTAACTCAAATTAACATTTTACACATTATCAATGAAAATTAATACTCAAATAATAATTTTTTATTATAATTTGTTCTATTAAATATTTATTTCCAATATTATTTTTAGGATAAAGAGTCAAATCGATATATTATGCAAGTTTGATTTTGAATATTAGACTTTTATACATAACCATATTTTAAAATTTATGAATTTCTTAGTTTGTTGTATTTTTAACTTACACTTTTAAATTTTTATAAAAAAATATAATCATATTATATTTATATGAGCTTACAAATTAGTATCATATTACCGTTATGATATAAGTTAGATAAATATTATATGATTTAATTTAAATATATTATAAGATTTTGTATATTTTTAATCAATTGTAAGATAATGTTTAAATTTTATGCATATTGCATATACTTTAAAATTAAATATATTTATTACATTATTATGACGTCATCTGGTCCGACCAGCGGTCCGACCGGTTCGACCAGTAAAACCAGTAGCCAGTCGGCTCACCGGTTCACTGTCCGGTCCGGTTCTGAAAACATTGAAATTTAGTGTATGGAAAATTATAGGGAAAAAAGTTTGTGTATGAACATATTGAGATATCCAATAATATCGCAGTTTTATTAATGCTAATTAACTTTAATAACCACTTAAAAAAATGTAATTATCGCATGTTCAACTAGAGATCTACTTTTCACCTAAATAGTTTGGTATAACATCGATTGGAGTAAAACTCTAATCCATTTTTCTTACTTAGGCATGTACTAACAAGATTCACTTTGTCTAAGAGGTGATATATAGTTTGACCTAAACTCCACCAAATAAAATACACGTGATTCCCCCACCACTTTTCATTTATTTTAATGCTATATTTCGTACCTTCTATGTATTCTAGCCATTATAATTATCCAAATCCGACAGAACCACCCACAACCCAATTAGTTGAAACTAAGGTTGACTATTTGCATCCATTAATGTCAAGTTGGGCAAGAAGAGTGTTATGCACATGGGTAGTTCTTATTTAAACTGGTTTTGATCACGATTATTCAATAACAAGATAAGTGTAACATTCTTGTTTTGTAATTTGATAACACTCTTCAATCACAAGATATTTGTAATGCACTTCTCTTGTGATTGGTTGAATACGATCAAGTCGAATTTGGACAAGAATTTTCCTTGCACAAGTAGTTGGCAATTATTTTAATTCTTCTCTCAGATACCTTCAATCATTATCAAGACTGAATATATCTTGTTAAAGACGATAGACGAAATTAAAAAATTAGGGTACTAAATCTAAAATTATTTTATATTAGATTTATTTTTCTTATTTTTATATATTTAAATAAGAAACTAATAGGTAAATTTTAATTTTGAGTTTTTTTTTTTTAAGCAATAACTATTGCATTTAATGCTTCTCATGATATACCCGATCATAAATATGTTGTTAAAATTTCGAATGAAAAATTTCTTTTGGCACCAACATTTGTTACAAATATTGCTAATGCATGATAGTAGCATGGTAATTTTGGTCCGATCAATTGATAATTATATATAATGTATGAATAATTTTTTAGCAATTATATAAATATGCTACAGAAAGAGGCCCACATTTAGTATGAAGAAATAAACGTGTCATTACCTGAGATAGAAAAATATATAGAAAGATTCAACAAATAGCAACAAAGATATTATGTAATACCATTAAGATATGATGTACTGAATATATGTTGATTAAGTTCTATAATATAAAATGATGTTGAAAAATATGGCTTGATAGTATTTGTGTTTAAATTTAAATTTTCATAATATAATAAAATGTTAAAATTGAGTTAGTGATATTTTCATTTCGGTTGATTAAAAAACGAAAACTTTTCGATGTTTTCGACGTAAAAGATGAAAAATTTGATTCATGATTTTATAAACTAATCTCGGGCATATGATGTCGAGCTGTGGGAAAGTAAAAGGCAAAAATAAATAAATAAATAGAGATACATAGATATAAAATGTAGTTCGAATATTGAGTTTTTTTTTTTTATTGAAAAATACAAGGGTTTAGGTGAATCACTGAATCTGCATAGGCATGAATAAATTTTGGTCGAAATATGATTGTGTTTAACAGAAAAAAATCTAGGTTTTGTTTCACGTGCTTTTAATCCATTAAAAAAAATGACACTTTATGCAAATCTCTAATAATTCTATGCTTCTTTCACAATCAAATTACACCACGAGATCTTGAAAAAAGAAAGAAGTGTTAAAACTATAGGTTTTTTAAAGCGATAAAACATAATATCATCAGATCTTTTCTTTTTTCAGATCCTTTCGATTATGAAATTTAAATTCAAATCTCCAATACAAAAAAAAAAAAAAAAAAAAAAAAAAGATAGCGATATATTATCAGTTATCAAAAAGAAAAAAGAGACAAAAAAAGTCCAAAGCGATAATGCGGTTTGGGCCGAAAGCCAGGAAAAGTGGGCCTGTGCGACGTGAGCTTTCAAATTAGTCCATGTCCCGTACACCGGTGCACGCGTTTTCAGTAACCCAATAAAATACGTGTCCCGTTCCCTGCTGTAACGTGCTCGGCACGTGCTCATCAATGCCAGCTGGATTCTATTCTAAAGACAGCTGGCTAAAAACCTTATCCTTTTTCTTTTTAGGGGCATGATAAAATCACCTGCTGCCGCTGTATTTATTTCTTTCACACCTAATCTTGTACAAATGCACCAACTTTATTTATTTATTTATTTTTGGAAAAGATGTACCAACTTTATTATGTGCTAGATAAAGGTATAAGATAGGATAAAATATTAATATTCGAGAAGCAAAACTAGAATATACCATTGTCATTTACTTTCATAAAATAAATAAACTAGTTCATACCTAAGAGAGTACTACTTTAATACTTAGATCTTATTACTAGTTTTATGATTTTAAACAATCGGGCTTTCTTTGAGTTATAAACAAGTCGAGTTGAATCAAATAATATATTATTAAAACTTCTCTTTCGATGTAATATTTTATATGAATTTGATAAATTTCAAATGAATCAAATTCGAGAGTAATAAAGTTTAATCGAATTGTATATGAGTCATGATAAAAATAAACAAAAAAATAAATAAACAAAGTTATTATATATGCTCATAGGACATGGTAATTTGACGAATTCATCATTTATTTTTCTAATTGTCAATTACTCGTTTTTCTTTTGATTTTAAGAATCTATAAAATCCTTCTATATATATCAAGAGGAAAAGGTAAATGCTGCACATCAATGCATATTCTCCTAATGACACGTGTTCAATTTTATTTTATTTTTATTTAAAAATCTACTATGTAGTTAACATCTAAATTTTGTTAAGTTCTCAATTCTCAGTTATTCCTTTATTTGTTGGCACGTTTAGTTTTTCAGACAAAATACTAACTTTATCCAATTTACCTAATAAAAATTAAAAAATAAAAAATTATTTTATTCTCTTGAATATTCATATCCATGACTTTCTTTTGTACATGTTGTAGGCGATCGTCGATTCATTTTATATGCCCTACACGGAATTGCGTTTATCAAGCCCTAGATTAATCGTTCATTTCTACGTCAAACTCTATAATCCCATTTTCAATTCCGTGCTAAAGATTGAGCCCTTCGCGCAAAGGAGTTGAGTTTTTCACTCAGTTCAATAAAGTGGTCAGTTTCAATCCTCAATTTAATGTTACCGGTCAAGATTAACTTTTCTTGTACACTAGGGTTTCTTAAAGAATTGTGTATTTTATATGTTTCTAGTATTTAATTTTGATGGGATTAGCTTTAGATTGGTTCTTGGTCAACTTTCTGTTTATCAATCTCTGTTCGATTTAATTATCAAAAAAAATTTAAAAAAAAATCTCTGTTCGATTTATTGAATTTCTGGATTTCTTTGCATTTTATCCTTTTCGTTACTGTGGGATTTAGGCTTCGTGTATAATTATTTATATTACTTATATTGCTCTTCTTTAGTGTAGGCAATTTGAAGTAGACTTGCTTCGAAGAGAAAAAGAGATTTTGGGATTTGGGTCTTTCTTGATATTTTGGGGAGAGATACAAGGAAAATCTCGCCAAGATGATGTCAAGATCTTATACGAATCTTCTAGATTTAGCATCTGGGAATTTCCCAATAATGGGTAGAGAGAAGGAACGGAAACGATTCCCGAGGGTAATGACGGTACCAGGGAGTATTCTTGAGTTAGATGATGACCAAGCTACTAGTGTTACATCTGAAAATCCTTCTTCAATTGCTGGTGATAGAATGATTGTTGTTGCAAACCTTTTGCCTTTGAAAGCGAAGAGAAGACCTGATAATAAAGGGTGGAGTTTCAGTTATAATGAGGATTCATTGCTTTTACGGGTTAAGGATGGATTGCCTGAAGACATGGAGGTATTGTATGTTGGTTCATTGCCTGTTGATGTTGATCCAATTGAACAAGATGACGTAGCCACCTACCTTTTAGAAAAATTCAAGTGTGTCCCTGCCTTTTTGCCACCTAATCTCTTGGAAAAATATTATCACGGTTTTTGTAAGAAGCTGCTATGGCCACTTTTCCACTACATGCTTCCGTTTTCAGCTGATCATGGAGGTAGATTTGATCGGTCCATGTGGGAAGCATATGTTTCTGTCAACAAGTTGTTCTCACAGAAAGTTATTGAGGTACTAAACCCTGAAGATGATTTTGTTTGGATTCACGATTATCATTTGATGGTTTTGCCTACGTTTTTGAGGAGGCGCTTTGTGCGGTTAAGAATGGGTTTCTTCCTTCACAGTCCATTTCCTTCATCTGAGATATACAGGTCACTTCCTGTTAGAGAAGAAATTCTTAAGGCTTTACTCAATGCTGACCTCATTGGTTTTCACACCTTTGATTATGCTCGACATTTTCTCTCCTGTTGTTCCCGTATGTTGGGCTTGGAATATCAATCGAAAAGGGGTTACATAGGGTTGGATTATTACGGAAGGACAGTAGGAATAAAGATCATGCCAGTTGGGATACATATGGGCCATATTGAGTCGGTGATTAGACACGCAGATAAAGAGCTGAAGGTTGAGGAGCTAAAACGACAGTTTGAAGGTAAAACAGTGTTACTTGGTGTTGATGATATGGACATATTTAAAGGAATCAATTTGAAACTTATAGCTATGGAACATATGCTCAAGGAGCATCCAAATTGGCAAGGAAAGGCTGTACTTGTCCAAATTGCTAATCCTGCTAGAGGAAAAGGAATAGATTCAGAGGAAATACACGCTGAAATAGAAGAGAGCGTGAAGAGAATTAATAAAGCATTTGGTAGACCTGGATATGAACCTGTAATCTTTATTCATCGCCCTATATCAATAAGTGAAAGAATGGCTTATTACAGCATTGCTGAATGTGTTGTGGTGACAGCAGTGAGAGATGGGATGAACTTGACTCCTTACGAATACATTGTATGTAGACAAGGTGTGTATGGTGCAGGAACACTGTCAGATTTGAGTGGACCTAAGAAGAGCATGCTGGTCGTGTCTGAGTTCATCGGGTGCTCTCCATCCTTAAGTGGTGCAATTCGTGTTAATCCTTGGAACTTTGAATCAACTGCTGAGGCAATGAATGAAGCTATATCAATGGCTGAATCTGAGAAAGAGTCGAGACACGAGAAGCACTACCGTTATGTTAGCTCACATGATGTAGCTTTTTGGTCTAGAAGCTTCTTGCAAGATATGGAGAGAAGTTGTGCCGATCATTTCAGGAAACGATGCTGGGCCATTGGTCTTGGTTTTGGATTTCGGGTAGTGGCTTTAGATCCTAATTTTAGGAAGCTCTCTATAGATGATATTGTGTCAGCTTATTGTAGAGCCAAAAGTAGGGCGATATTGCTGGACTATGATGGCACATTGATGCCTCAAAATCTAATTATTAAAACTCCAAGTGCCCAAGTTCTCTCTCTCTTGAATAGACTTTGTGGAGATCCCAAAAATTTAGTTTTTATGGTGAGTGGAAGAGGGAGGGACAGCTTAAGCAAGTGGTTCCTTCCTTGTAGGAAGCTTGGACTTGCTGCAGAACATGGCTACTTTTTGAGGTATGTTTCATTATATGCATTCCTTATTAATCCTTATCAAGATGTAGCTATTTTATCTTTATCAAATGATTTTATTAGAAATTTTACCTTATGTGATTGTTTCCTCGGAGCCTTATCAAGATGTAGCTATTTTATCTTTATCAAATGATTTTATTAGAAATTTTAACTTATGTGATTGTTTCCTCGGAGCCTTCTTCCTTGCAATTAATCGTTTAACACCTATCAAATAAGGTGAAGATTTAAGGTCGTGTTTGTATGTAAGTAGTCTATGAAGACTCTTAATAAAGGAAATCCCACTGTAATATCTAGATGTCTCTATAAATATCCAACATGAAGTCTTACTGATGGTTACTTCGAGTTCAATTGTGAAGAAAAGTATTTACTTGTAAATGGTGTATAAACTGGTAATAATTTTGGCCTACTATTAGGCACAATATGTTTAGTTTAGAATATGCTAATGCACTTGCGGTTATTTTTTATCTGTTAAGAGTATTGGGGGTGATGGTAAGCATTTTCATGTATAAGTTATTGTATAAGTACCCTACTAGAGTAACATTACTACAACAGCATAACACTTTTCAATTCTGTAAATCCATTGTATTTCTAGTTTTCTATAATGATTCTTAGAGGATGTTAGCTTTAATATATAAAAGACTTAAGATTATTATTGCTTGATTATCTTTCTATTTACTTGACTATGACTTTTCTCTTTCTGCTTTTTTTATTGTCCGTCTGTTTAATTTTGTGATAGGTACTTTTGCCCATTTTTCTGTTCACCTTACATCTACATTTTGAACTGGGACTTTGCAGGTGGCCTCAACATGAAGAATGGGAGACATATAGCCATGGTTCTGAATTTGGTTGGATGCAGATTGCGGAACCAGTTATGGAATCATATACCGAGGCAACTGATGGTTCCGGAATAGAGAGAAAGGAAAGTGCTCTAGTATGGCATTATCAGGATGCCGACCCCGGATTTGGTTTTTCTCAGGCGAAGGAGATGTTGGATCATCTTGAGAGTGTTTTAGCAAATGAACCCGTCGCCGTTAAAAGTGGGCAGTTAATTGTAGAAGTCAAGCCACAGGTATCTGTTAATGAGCTAATAAGGCCTATTGCCTCTCTTTTTTGTTTCGACCTTCTTTTCTCTTATACATATGTTGTAGTTGTATGTATGCCCGTCCTCTATGCTTTTGCAATTACATATACACCCCTAAAAAATAAGGCTTTTTTCGACCTGAAAATGGTGAAATCCAAGTCAACTTTGACCAGGGGTGAATGTGCATTCCATTATTTTTTCGGTGATGATGTCACTTCTGCCGTTACAAAAACTTATGGCAGGGGCATCTTTAAGGTGAAAACCCGGGTGTATTTCTGTAATTCTATCTATTATCATCAAGTGTGTAGGTAATTATCCTATAATTATCGATCTCTACATACATTCAGCTTATTGATTGATTTTTCTGCCTTTTGATAAGTAAGGTTGTACTTGGATATAATTTTCTCTTAAATAATTTCATTGTGTTTTTATTAAGAATTTGGATACGAGATGAAAAATTTCATTGCTTTTTGAATGCAGGGTGTTAGCAAAGGCATAGTTGCAGAAAAGATCTTCACATCAATGATGGAGGAGCATAAACAGGCGGACTTTGTGCTTTGTATTGGTGACGACAGATCTGATGAAGACATGTTTGATATAATTGGTACTGCAGTGTCTAGACGTATTCTTTCTTACAATACTGAAGTATTTGCTTGCACGGTTGGGCAAAAACCGAGCAAAGCCAAATATTATTTGGATGACTCATCTGAAGTGGTAGCAATGCTCGAGTCTCTAGCTGAGGCTTCCGATTCCCCTGTCACTTCTGATGAAGAAGCCAATATCTCTCCAAGAAAAGTGGGTAATGCTTCTTTGTTTGTTTGAATTTGCTCGGTTCTTTGTATGAAACCACTTCAGAGATCGGATAATGGAATCAAATTATTACACGGATTTAGTTTTTAGGTACTAAAGAATGGAATTGTTGTCGGTTTCCCCCTCATTTATTCTCGGCTCCTCCTTGCTTGTTACCCTTAGGCCTTCTCGGTCTTTAGCTTTAGTTTGTGATTCTTTGGGTGAATTCGGGGCAAAATTGAAGTTTGGAACATTTAAGAACTCGTTTTTCGTTGTACAACCAAGGACCATTTAACTGAGGTCGTTTCTGAAGATGGGAGTATATGCATTAATTTGGAATGAGACAAAGGGATTGACGTGATTTGCTCCGAGTTCTACAAGAAGGGATGTATGAGTTTGGTCGAGGCTATAGGCTATTATCAGAGATCCATAAATGGGAGATTAAATGATCGATGGGGTCCGTAAGTGATTGATTATGGGAAGTGGAGGCCGTTCAAGCTTGTCGATTGGCATAAATTTACTTTTGCTTGGTGTTGTTCTGTACAGTTTGGTATGGCCTACTTTTTTCCTCTTGTTTTTTAGTACAGTCCTGATTGAAGCCATTGTGAATATGGGCTGTGGAACAATTCCAATAATGTCTTTTTTTTTAGGGTCAAATTCCAATAATGTCTTTGACAATGATAAATTATTTTACCTTGATTTTTGTTCAATTATGGATCATTTAAATTTTTGCCAAGCTTTGTTCAGTTACTTTCCCACTCCATGTGCATTTTAGAATTTGATTTTTTAGACAGTGGTTGCTTTCATTGGAAAATTTCTTATTAAAGATGTGTCTTGATATGGAAAGTAGCATATGACATTTACATTTTGGTTGCCATTCCTTGTCATTAAGGCTGAGAACAATATGTTCTATATAATGTCATTTTTTCCTGTCAAGCAAAATACATTTCTTTTCTACTTAAATATGTTATAAATAATGTCATTTTCCCCTTTCAACGGTGAAATACTATAAGATATATTTTATTTTAACAGCAATTTGGAGCCTTATGATTACATATTAACAGAGAACAATGCACAACCCGCTTTTTTTATTTTTTATTTTTTATCAGAACAATGCTATCTGGAATTCTGGTTGTAGAAGTGTACATTCTTCCCAAATTTGAAGTGCATAACAAAAATTTATTAAAAACTCACCAGTAATCTCCACAAGAGCAACTCCCACCTCTAAAATGATGAAACCTACTAGCATCTCTTACAACAATTTCTCTATTTTTAACCAAGGATACATACTTCATAGCAACATGACAATCATCACATACCCTCAAGTTCTTCATTATCCGAATCGGAAAACCTTCAGGCGTGTTCATCAGAGCAAAAGCAACAGCCATTTTCTCACTATGATGTACCAAGTTATATTCCTTTTCCTCCACATCCATATCGTGCATAACTAGTCCTATATCCGGAACATAACCGTGCAATTTCAATTCATCCATTAGTTCTTTCAAATACAAGTCGATCTTGTTAAATTCTGGATGAGATTTATTGCCCATTACAAAAAGGTGGACCTGGTTCTTCAACTCAAACCAACTCAATCCTGGTTCTTTCTTGACCATTCTTTCCCTCATTGATTTTCGAACTTTTGAAACATCTTGCCATCTTTTAGCCGAAGCTTGTGTGTTCGAAAGGAGTACATAAGAGGCTGAATCTTGAGGATCGATTTTAAGAATTTCCTCGGCTATTTTACTAGCCATGTCTGCGTTTTTATGAGTTTTACAAGCCGATAGTAAGGTTTTCCATGTGATGGTGTCGGGTTTTATAGGCATGGATCTGATGAAACGTTCGGCTTCCTCCAAACGACCTGCTCTTCCGAGAAGATCAACAACACAAGTATAGTGTTTTATTTGAGGCTCTAATTTGTATTTCTTTACCATTAAGTCGAAGAACTCGAGCCCTTTTTCTTCCAGCCCACAATGACTACACGAGTAGAGTAAGCTCAAGAAAGTGACATCGTTTGCTTGGAGTCCTTCACGCTCCATTCTACTGAATATCTCGATAGCCTCATGGCCTTTTCCATGGAATCCATAAGCAGCAATTATTGAGCTCCATAAAACATGATCATCTTTGGCTCCTTCCCTCTCATCAAAGACTCTCACGGAATCGTTTAAACAACCACAGCGTGAATACATACTAATTAAGGAACTAAGGATGGAAACGACTGACATGGCACCAGCTTTAATCACCTCGGTATGAATCTGCTGGCCTTGCCCAAGAGTCGCTAAATCAGAACACGAACTGATTACGCTCACGAAAGTGATTTTATCAGGCCTGAACCCAGCCATTTTCATTAGATTGTACTGATCTAAAGCACCCGTGGCACACCCATTCTGAACCAGACCAGCAATAAGTGTATTCCATGCGACAACGTTATGGACTGGCATCGACTGAATCACACTCTCACCTTCTCTCAGACTACCACACCTCATATACATATGTGCCATTGAACTGCCAACAACTAAATCAAACTCCAACCCCGATCTCATAACGTATCCATGAACTTGTCTCCCTTTAATCAAATCCTTCAACCCTGCACATCCTCTCAAAACACTCCCCAACGTGTACACATCAGGCAAAAACCCCTCCGTGTGCATATTCGCAAACAATCTCAAGCCCTCATCATTAAACTCCAACTTGATCATCCCCGTTATAACAGCATTCCACGAGGCTGAATTCCTCTGACCCATTTCATTAAAATTCTCAATCGCAGTACCCAATTCGCCATTCTGTATGAATCCACCAATTAAGATGTTATGTGACATGACATTTCTGTCAGGCATTTTGTCGAACACGTTCTGGGCGGTTCTCAGTTGGCCTAGTTTGGCATAAGCGTTCATCAGGTGGTTGGATATGAACTTTGTTTTTGAACAACCGGCGGTGATTGTGATTGAGTGGAGCTGCTGAACTGGGAAAAGAGAGCGGCGGTCGACGCATGATTTGAGGAGTTTGGAAATGAGATGTGTGTGTGACCAAATGCGAGATAAGTCTTGTTTGATTTGGCCTTTGGTGCATAAGGCAATCAAACTCTCTTTGGAGGTTTCCAACATGCCGTTTCCATTATTATAAATAAGCGATCTTCCATGCGAACAAGGCTTCCATCTTAACTGGGGACGAAGATTGGTCCAAGAAATTTGAATATGGCAAGTTTTTAAGGGTAAATGAATTTTAACCAACAATTCTTTTTTTTTTGTTATTTTGTATTTAAGTATTTAAACCTTTCAATTAAAATTTTTGGACCAAACCATATGCGTTTATAAAGTCTACCAACCAATCATGGATTATAATTTCTATAAATATAAATTTTTTTTTAAGGGTAAATGAATTTTAACCAACAATTTCTTTTTTGTTATTTTGTACTTAAGTATTTAAACCTTTCAATTAAAATTTTTGGACCAAACCATATGCCTTTATAAAGTCTACCAACAAATCATGGATTATAATTTATATGCCTTTGTGTCGGACTAAATATATAATTTTAATGTATACTAGGAAAGTGTGTTGTACGTGTCTAGTTAATTTCATGGGTATTTTTAATAAATTAGAGTAAAATTAATTTTATTATGACATAAAATAGAGCAAATTAACCCGTTTTTACCTATTTGATTTATTAGTTTAATTCATTTTCACCAGTTTAATATTTTTTTACTGTTTTATCTCTTTTTTTATCGGTTATAACTTATTTTCATTATTTTTACGATTTTGTCCTTTTGTTTTTTCCGTTTCAAACCATTTTTTCTACTGGTTTCACCTTATTTTATCGGTTAAACTCTTTTTTTTCACCTTATTTTATCATATTAACTCATTTTCACCTATTTCACACATTTTTTTCATTACTGATTTGACATGTTCTTTTCACCAATTTCGCCTGAATTTTCATTGATCAGACACGTTTTCATCGACTTTATTCATTTTCATCGATTCATCTGCTTTTCACCGATGTTGTCGTTTCACCGGTTTCATCCATTTTTCACGATTTTCACCCGAATTTTCATCGATTTTTCATCGATTTCATGGGCACTTTTTACAGATTTCACCCAAATTTTAACCGACTTTGGCAGTGTTCACCAATTTCACCCGAATTTTCATCGATTTCACATGTTTTCAATGATTTAATAGATTTTTTTTTTGTCGATTTCATTGTTTTTCACTAAAAGAATTCCATGAAAATTCGAGGTTATGCATGTCTTGATATTATTGAATATTCTTTATATTTTTCTATTCTAGCCAAATTAAAATTACGTAATTAGCTAAGTCATAAGTATTTTTCATTCTTTCATATTAAGATGCGATTTAAATTTTTTTTTTTTGTAATAGCATGATATTTAAGAGAATTTCATTTTAAATTTTTATATTTAGAGTGTTTATGACTTATGTTGCACTAAATCTTTAAATTAACATTTTCTTACTTAAATAAATATTGATGCTAAAATGTAATATGTAATTTTCATATATATTTTAGGGACTATTTAAAATAGTAAGAAGATTAAAATTATAAAAATTGAGAGAATTTATAAATTTTGGGAGTTTATGTAGGAGATAAATATAATAAGACTTCATGTCTAATTATAACTATTCAATTATATTTATCATTGAATTAAATATCATCTTACAATTTAAATAAAGGTATTTTAGTCCACACAAAAAAGTTAAGAAATATTCATACTTTTATAATAGTAGAGATATATGGTGTATATAAATCAAACTTAAAAAACATGAAATAAGAGACTGGATTGAAGGAGAGTCGTGCTTATAACCATAATAAAACTCCTCCAATTAAGACATTCCAATACATAGTCAAAAATAGTAAATGATGATAACTCGAATAGAAATGTTGATTGAACAAGGACTAAGGTGCACGTTTGAGAAAATCATGGCAACATTAGTTGGCGTTGTTTTTCGAGCGGATTAATGTTACCAAGATGGAAAACACACGGATGTTGGAAATGTTTAAGTATAATTTCCAATCATGTCGGATTATGCAGTCATAATCCTCTTAACAATTATCAGGCATTATTGTTCCTATCGATGTACGATCAGAAATGATCGTCGATCGTTTCAATCAAATAGTCATGATGTGTCCGACCCAACATAATATATTTTACATTTTTCTCAAAAAATAAAAAATTACATTAGCTTAAATTAAGAGATGACATAAAAATGTCTTCTTCTAATGTGGAACCGTTTATTATGGTTTATGTGGCAAAGACTATTATGGTAATTTCAAGACATGGCATGTATTTCTTTTCTGTTTCCCAATGGTATCTAAGTCCTAAACCTAACTTAATATCTTCCTAGACGTGTTGGATATATATATTACGTTTAAACCTCTTCTAACGAGAATTCAAATTAGGACATCAATATTTAAAAACACACGAGACACAAAAATGAACCAAAACCACAACCCCATCACCAACCGGTCCATGTAGAATAGGACAGTATATTCAGTAGCTAAATGACTTCACCATGCTTTCTTCTTTGATTAATTCATGTCTAGAATATAGCAAATGTTAGCAGTTTTAATCAAAGAGAGCAGCATAACTTCGTCTGAACATAAAATTGCCTATATTGAACAATGAAGCAGAACATAAGGTATACATATTATATATTGAATTCAATCCAATTTCAAAGTATATTCTGCTATATTATACAGTTACATTTGCTGCGGTGGGAGCAACTCTATTCTCGACTGGAATTTCAACAAACTCTGAAAGAATCGCCCGGAACTCATCTCCAGTCATGGTTTCTTTCTCAATAAGTACCTCTACAATCTTATCTATTAATTCACGGTTGTTTCGGATGTGGCTCAAAGCAATCTCATAGGCAGTATCTGAAATCCTCTTGATCGCGGTAAGTAAATCTAGAAAACTCTACCCAATTTACACAGACAATCTACGACTTTGAAGAAATCGAAAACTCGGAAAGCTAAATTTGTACACAAACCATGTCATGCTAAATTAAGTAACTATGCTTCCAGAAGTATTGACCGAAAGATATAACAAAAACTTGAACGCACGCACAGCATGATTGAGGATAAAAATGAAATTACAGCCAAGGATATAAATTAAATCATAAAGTTTTCAAAATAACTTTAATTTTGCTTAAACTCTTAGCTCAGCAACCAGCACAAAATTCAGCAATATTGAGGAGTTAGTTCTGCTGCACATGAAAGCCAAAGAAGAATTAATTGAAGATATTGGTAACCAAAGTTATGTTGTTAGACCATTTCACCTGCATCCACTAAAATGCCCAAAGAGCTACACATCTGCTTTGTTTCTCTCTTGATTCAAAATTAAGAAACTTTTATTTATAAGTAAAACAACCTACTCGTGGAAAATTTACGAGGATAAATCGTTCAAATGCAATCAAAACCAAAAACAAATCATGGAGGACCAGATCACGTCAATTGTGCACAAAATTTTAACTAAATATTGATTGGCCACTTAAATCCCGACATCCTCCAAATTTTCCTGCCATTTTTCTTCAATTTCCACTAATTTACTTAACTACCAAACATACCCATAAGCGAAAATATTGCCGCAAAATAATATTCCTCATATCTAGGTAGCCACAAATCAAAATACACAAATTACTGGCAGCAGATCCAAATATATATGATGTATGAGACAAAACTCATGCTACTCAAATATATTAAAAATCTCAAGTCTGATTTGATCAAAAAAATATTGATTTGATTACAGAGGAAATCATCACATTTAAATGCAATCCGAAGATAAACCATTCAGACACAGCAAATCAAATCTCATTTCTATAAACGACATTCTAACAACAAATCACAAGCAATATTATGAATTTAAATTCATAAAACACTTCAAACTAAAGATACATTTAAAATTTCGTGGGAGATCTATAAAAGCAGAGTAACCATTCAACCTAAATCTATCACTCCATCCATCCCCCTTTTTCTTTTTTGCTCCATTTGCTTTTGGCGCGGAGTTTCAGGTAAAAGTCAAAAAGGTGAAACTTATAGGTATTTTAAAGTTAGCTTTTAAAAGTAGTGGTTGGGAGTTGGTAGTGTTAGTATTTTTGATAATAAAAAAATCCATTAATAGATAGGAGTCTTGTTTCGGGACATCCCAAAGAGGAAATAGGAGTAAGAATTTAGATGAATCAAACATAAGGATGTAGAGCGAGAGGGAACGGTACCTGGTAATCAACAGGTTCATGTGGCAGAGGTACACATGACGTGTTATGCTGCGCATTATTTCTTGTAGCCAGAACTGTATTCATGTCGTTGACAGGGATAACAGGTGCAGATCCTGTGGAGCTCAAATAGAAAGAAATTAGAACAAAGCCAAATGGAACCACGTTATATTGTACAAGTCATGCAAGTCAGTGTAACTTTGCTTACCTAGGTAACTGGCCTTTTGCGGTGTTGTGCTGACAATAGCGGATCGCGCTTCATTCCACTCAGCAAGTTGTTCTTCAGTTGGCTTAGGGAGAATCCTATGTTTGGATGGGGTAATCCAAGGTTAATATCTCAAGCGCGGACATACCACTTTTATGTTTTGAATAAATTTTTATACTCCAAAAATTAAACCTCAAAGAGTTTGATCAGATAAAGGAAGAAAGAATGATTTTAGTGATCCGTGAGCTGAATGAAAGTTATAATAACTATTCAGAAACAACCTCAACAATTCCCAAAATAAAAAGGTATGAAATACGACACCATAAGAGAGCATTTAGTGAGCTTTTAGAGTCCATGTCAGTTCCAAAACACATTTCTATGTTAACTTTGTTTCAAATATACTTTATTAGGTTAATAAAGAGTTATTCTCTACCCCCTGTGAATACAAATTCTGGAGATTCCTTTGACAGGAATAGTCCAGTAACTGGGGCAGTTAGAGTAGATGTCTCATTGAATACCTTCCCTTTAGGTGTAGTTTATTATGTTTATTAACAAGGCTTTTCCGAGGAGCATCCAACTTCTGAGCGCAGCCCCCCAAGACATCAAGAAATTCAGGAAACAAGAGCCAATTCCCCTTTCGTATAATGATTCTAGAGATAGATACCTGTATATAAATTCATCAGTAGCAATAACATCCCATTCTGCTAATTAAAAGGAATGAATTTAGCTTGCTCTAATAAATAAAGAACCAGAAACAGACCTTCAGTCCTGCAGGGGCATCAACTTGAAGATCTTTGACAGGCACATATTCATATGCATACACACTCTGGACACCATCTGTCATGGACAACATGAGACACCTCCCCGTTCCTGATGGAAAATCCCGGTACATTCGATCTTTAGAAATGACCATATTATCTATGTCATTCACCTACAGAATCCTTGTGCGATAAGTTCTAGAGAAGTTGCTATTAAGGAAAGCAGATTTTAAACCTCCTCTACAATGTATGCATACTTTTAACCTTACATGATGCACCAAACCACACCCACCGGTTTCATAAAAGTTAAAACCAAATCCTACTTTAAAGAATGTACCAAGAAAAATACCTGCGCGTTGCCTATTATTAACTAGAAATTCAACAAGTAATATGATGCCAACCAACGAGCTATATGCAAGCCGATATAGAACACATAAGAATCTCAAGGGTATATACCATCCCATCAAATTATATATTAGAGTTAAATTTGCCAATATGAACCCACAATTCATATCATGCAAGTCCCCCGACTCCCTCTTATTCTCCCAGTAAAATCTCCCTCCTATCCCGGGTGTTTGTTTCCTTTCATTAATCACACCAGATTATTAAGAAACCAATTGTATTTTAATAAAAAGCTACTCACAAAAAACTGATTTGTCAATTGCACAACAATTTCTATAAAAACACACTACAAAAGTAGCATTTGTCTATTATTACCTGCAAAACAAAAGGCCCTTTAATATACACATCTTGATCAAAACCCTGCAAATCTGGTGGAAGCACCCCCGCCCCGCAAGTATTCATGTCTGACAACAAAAACTTCTTGAAGCAAAGCTTCGCCTTTGCTGAATCATCCATCGCCCGGAATCCCGGGACTGATACCTGGAGTTCTGTAAGACAAGAGTGCAGCCACTCCTCCTTCAATCTCAGCCCTAACTTTTCAAGAACCATATTCACCCCAGGAAATTCCGAAATCTTAGTTCTCTTGTTGCCACTCGCAATTATTTGTTCGTCGTCATGAGATTCGTAGGGGCGTTTGGTTTCATTTGTGTCATTAGTATTTGGAGTAGGGTTTGAGGAATCCAGTTTTTGAAGGTCGATTTCTGTCATGTATTCGATTTCAAAATGGTTAAGGAGGAGAGATGTAAGAAATTAGGGTTTTGGCGGGACACTCAGGCTCAATTAGAGTTAATAATGATTATGGAACGTTGGATTTGTTTTAATATCTTGGGGGTCTATCACTCTATTGCCTCCAATGTTATTAAAACCAGACCGGCCGGTCCGACCGGTTCGACCGCGAACCGAAGGATGGTCAGGTCCGGTTTACCCCATAAAACCACTTGTCTCAAAAACCAGAGTGAACCGGGTTGAACCGGCTTCCCGATTTTGAATTTCCTTTTTTTTTTTTTTTTTTTTGATTTTTTAAATTTTATTGATGTTAAAAATAAACTAAAAATTCTTGTAGAAGGTGAGATTTGAACACCTAACCTCTTACTTGAACATAACTTCTTTACCATTTGAGCTACATCATTTTTGTTGAATTTCTAGTACAAAAATTTATAAATTACAGAAAACTTGTAGCCAAATTTATTTATAAATTAGATTATGATAACTCAAATTAACATTTTACACATTATCAATGAAAATTAATACTCAAATAATAATTTTTATTCAAATTTATTCTATAAGATATTTCTTTCCAATATTATTTTTAGGATAAAGAGTGTCAAATTTTGAAAATCAAATCGATATATTATGCAAGTTTGATTTTCAATATTAGACTTTTATGCATAATCATATTTTAAAATTATTAATATCTTAGTAGTTGTATTTTTAACTTTCACTTTTAAATTTTTATAAAGAAATAATATTTATATGAGCTTACAAATTAGTATCATATTATAATTATGATATAAGTTATATAAATATTATGTGATTTAATTTAAATATATTCTAAGATTTTATATATTTTGAATCAATTGTAGGATAATGTTTAAATTTTATGCATATTATATATACTTTAAAATTAATTATATTTATTTTATCATTATGACGTCATCCGGTCCGACCAGCGGTCCGACCGGTTCGACCAGTAAAACCAGTGGCCAGTTGGCTCACCGGTTCACTGTCCGGTCCGGTTCTGAAACCATTGATTGCCTCTGGATATAGGGATAGATTATGGACGTTGGATTTGTTTTAATATCTTCGATCATGGGCCGTTAATAATGATGAGTAAAAATTATTTAGTGCAATCGATGTATCATATCATCAAGCACACGTGGTCCAACTGATCAATGCAATTTTCACATGTGGATTAAGAATTCATATCACTCATGTTTTGACCTATGTTTTCCTAGAATTTAGGATTTCAAAAATGGGTTAACATTGTCCAGATTATGGGTATAGAATTTTTCCCTCCACATGTAATGTTTGCATTGGTCGGTTGCATCATGTATGCCTAATGATGTGGTGCAACGGTTATACTTAGGGGTGAGCATTCGGTCCAAACCGGACCGGACTGGACCGGACCGGACGGGGAAACCGTGCTCTACAACTAGGCGTGATGTGGCAGGTGGTGTGGAGTGAGATGATGTGTGTGTGTATGGACAATTAAGCATTCGAACGGAAAATGATGTTCAAGCTTGTTTGATTTGTCTTAAGAACCGAACTCAAACAAGCTTTTATCGAACGAGCTCGAGTCGAGTATCGAATAGCTTGGTTTGATTTTCAGCCCTAGATGGAGTTCTTAAGATCATCATGTTGTTTCATCGATTTTAATTGTAAGGTCCATCAATTGCTGCTGCTAGTTCTAAAACAAAATACCTATCTAGAGGCCAATTAAGAGCACCAAAAAAAACAATGATATCAAATGCAATGAGGTCCCCGACTGCAACAGTTTTTCGTTTACAAATTCTCCGCCACACTGGATACGAAGATCCCAAAACACTATATAATAACAACACAGTCTAGTTAACCTCAAACCACATTAGGCGCAGCAACAAACACTTACTTAGTAAAACCAATTGCAATACCGAAGAACATACAATGCCATAAAGTTCTATCCAAGATAATCATTTATCAAACTAGTTTCAAATTTACACAATAAACAAGAATACACTCAAGCTTCTTCAAGAAAACTTCATGTACAATACAATATATGTATTTATACCTTTATACAACTGACAAAACACCAAAAAACCCTTCAACTTATCAACGTCACTCACAAAATGCTACCCCGGCCTCTTCTCTTCTAATTTCATTTGGAAGTACATTTAAAATTTCCTTTAAGGTGCACAACACAGTAATAATTACATACCTGCAACAAAAATCTTCAACAAAAATCGGTTGCATGTTCCATACTACTCTTCACAACACTGTCTTAACTGGATTATTCGAATGCGGTTTATTACCATCAACACTTTCTTCATTATTGCTAGCTAGTGCCATCGTTTGGAGAATTACCAACTTGCCTATCGAGACGAAGACTATTTACGGGCCTGCTCAGCTTGCCCTTCCTTGGTTCCCATACTTGTGAAACCTCACTACCCGGGTGGTGAATCCAAATTCCAGTCTTGGATTGACCTTCAATATCGATTTGCTCAAACTTATCTGTGACTTTTGGGGATTTATCAAATGATGATCTAGCCGAGAAGGAGCCTTTTTTAATCAGAATCGGCTGCGGCAAATGAGGCACTTCTGTAGTCACTATCGGGAGTATCTCTATCATTTGAAGGTTCTGCAACCTGTTTTCATATCAGTGATTTTGTAGCTATTTAAAGAAATTTTAAAATCAAATATTTAGATAAAACAAGCTTCACATTTGTTATCAACAGATGTAATCCATCAAGAGCTAGATTGAAATTCATGAAGAATACCAGAACATACTTCCTTGGCACGTTTCCGCATATACCCCGCCTTCTTTACATTACAAAGTATGATAGTTAATAACTATATATGTAGTATTAACAAATCAATAGTTTTTTTAACAATGTTTCAAACTTAGCTATGCTTTATTTCTATGCCATAGATCAAGAACGGATTCCTTAGTTTCTCGAATAAGGTAAAGTATGATAGATTGTATTCCTTACAAAAATTGGTGATAAGTTATCTTATCATTTCAGAGTGTGCATTTCATTTAAGACGAAATTAAATACATGATAATTATATCAACAGATCACTACATATATGTTTAGTCTACAAAGAATTTGTGATTATTGTAAACTAATGAATATATCATAAATTGTAAATTGAACTGAAATTATAGATGAGAGAATGATTGAAAGTAATATTCATTCAATATAAAATTCTGTGTACAAAGTACAGGCTAAAAGCCATTTAAATAGAGAATACAGAGGGGTAATTTAGGAATAACATATTAACTTATTTAACTGACTTATTAACTAATAAAATAGCCGTTTAACAATCCCCAATCTTTTTGACCTAACTTCTTTTCCTATTCTTCAATCTTCTTCGCTTTTCTTCAATTGTTGATCCTCTGTTAATACCCCCCCGCAAGATGGAGGTACGTAGATGCTGCGGACTCCCATCTTGGATAAAATGATGGAGAATTGACTTCTATGTAGCGGTTTTGTGAGGAGATCCGCTAGTTGATCAGAAGATGCAATTGGGAGGAGCTTTAAATGATTCCTGGCAATGTGCTCGCGAACAAAATGGACATCAATTTCTATGTGTTTGGTCCTGTCGTGGAAGATTGGGTTTTGAGCAAGTTGAATTGCGGAGGAGTTGTCACAGAAGACAACTGGAGGTAAATTTTGCTGAATCCTTAAGTCTTGTAATAATTGCTTTAGCCATAGAATTTCACTTGTTATTGCCGCCAAAGCTCTATATTCAGCTTCAGCTGATGATTTCGAAACCGTAGCCTGTCTCTTAGCTTTCCAAGAAATAAGGGATTTTCCAATAAATATGCAGAAGCCCGTAGTTGAACGCCTAGAGTCCAAACATGAACCCCAGTCTGAGTCACAAAAACCTGTTAAATTAAGAGAGGAAGACTTAGAGTAGTATATGCCCAGTCCTGGATTACCCTTAATGTATCTAAGTAAATAGTGGATGGCAGCCATATGGGTATTAGTAGGTTTAGACATGAACTGACTAAGTTTGTGAACAGTGTAAGCAATGTCAGGACGGGTAATGGTTAAGTAAATGAGCCTACCTATCAACCTTCTGTATGGAGAAGGATCAGATAGTAGGTCTTGATCATCAGATTTCAAATTATTTTTAGAATCCATAGGTATGATGTTAGGTTTACTAGATAAGTATCCTGTATCCTGTAGGATTTGTAATGCATAATTTCTTTGTGATACTACTAAGCCAGATTTGGAATGGGCAAATTCAAGTCCCAAAAAATATTTAAGCTTACCAAGATCTCTTAATTTAAATATTGTACTAAGTTTAGCTTTTATCTCACATATTAATTGAGTATTAGGTCCAGCTAGCAAAATGTCATCTACATAAATTAAAATAGCTAGGAAATTGGAATCAGAACCATAAGTGAAGAGAGAGTAGTCAGACCTTGATTGAGTGAAATTTAGAGAAGTTAATACCTCAGTGAGCTTGTGGTTCCATTGTCTACTTGCCTGCTTCAAACCATATATTGATTTATGTAATTTACACACTAGAGTAGAAGACATACCTGAATGTAGATTCTGAGGTGGATCATAACCTTTAGGTAAATTCATATAGATTTCTTCATCAAGTACACCATTTAAGAAAGCATTTGTTATGTCAAGCTGGTGTAAATCCCAGTTTTTAATCATTGCCAGAGCTATGATAACTCTAACTGAAACCATTTTAGCCACAGGGGAAAAGGTAGCAGTATAGTCAATGCCCTCCTGTTGAGTGAAACCCTGTGCTACAAGCCTTGCTTTATATCTTTCAATTGTGCCATCTGAATTTGTTTTTACTTTAAAAATCCATTTACAACCAATAGGAGTTTTGTTTGGAGGAAGAGGCTTAACAGACCAAGTTTGATTATTTTCCATAGCAGTTAATTCTTCTTGTATGGCTTTTATCCATTCTGGATGTTTTATTGCTTGTTTATATGTAGTTGGTTCATTAATAGTAGAAATGTTAGCTATAAATGATTGGTGAGTTTGAGAAGTAGCAGAATAATCAAGAACAGACTGTATAGGATATCTTATATGTTTATTATCATTAATGGGTGAAATGAGATTACAGTGGTAATCTTTGAGGTAGGTAGGGGGTTTATGAGATCTGGATGACTTTCTGATATGAGTAGGGGAAGTTGGGGAAGGAGGGTTTGAAATATTAAAGTGAGTATTGTCATGATCTGGGGAAGGAGGGTTTGAAATATTAAAGTGAGTATTGTCATGATCTGGAGAAGGGGAGAGGGGGGTGGATATTGGATCAAAAAAATATAAGTTTTCAGTTTGGGTAGGGGGAGATGTAGTGGGAGGACCAGTGAATTTGTTAAAGAAGTCAATGTTAGTAAAAGGAAATATATGTTCATGAAATATAACACTTCTAGAAAAAAATATAGAGTGAGTGGTGAGGTTTAATAACTTGTATCCTTTTATGCCTGGAGTGTAACCCAAAAATACAGACTTAATGGCCCTTGGATCAAATTTTGACCTATGTTCTTTGATAGTGGATGCAAATGCTAGGCAGCCAAAAGTTTTCATAAAGGAGTAATCCACAGGTTTTTGGTATAGTTTAGTGTAGGGGCTGCTGTTTTGTAAAATAGGTGTAGGTAATCTGTTTATCAAAAATACAGCTGTTAATGCACTTTCATTCCAAAATTGTAAAGGTAGATTGGATTGGAACATTAGAGCCCTTGCAACATTTAAAATGTGTTGATGCTTTCTTTCAACTTTTGCATTTTGTTGAGGAGTCTCAACACAAGAAAATTGATGTAGGATACCTAAATTTGAGAAAAGCTGAGAGAAAAGTAATTCCTTTGCATTATCACTTCTAAATATTTTGATTTTAGAATTAAATTGGGTAGAAATCATATTTATGAATTTAGGAATGATGTGATTGACATCTGATTTAAGTTTTAGTAAAAAAATCCAAGTGAATCTAGAGTAGTCATCTACAAGAGTTAAGAAGTATCTAAAACCATTATAAGATGTGACTTTAAAAGGACCCCAAATATCACAATGCACAAGATCAAAAGGTTGTAAAGAAACAGTGGTACTTAAAGGAAATGGTAAATTCTTTTGTTTAGCCAAAGGGCAAATTTCACATACATTGGACTGTTTGTTATGGACAATATGTAAATCTAAAACAGGTTGTAGTAGTAGAAGCCTATCTAAAGAGGGGTGACCCAATCTATTGTGCCAAGTAGTGACACTAATTTTATTACAATGACTTGAGGTAGGTGTGTAATCAGGATGCAATATGTAGAGGCCTTCTATTAAGTCACCCTTGCCAATCTTCCTCGAAGATATCTTGTCCTGGATGGTAAATGAAGTAGGTTCAAAGGTGATGCAATAGGTAGAAGAGGATAGGAGTGCACTAACAGATAACAGATTAAATTTAAATTGAGGAACAAATAGGACATTAATCAAAGAAAGATTATTTGATAAAGTAACAGTACCCTTAAAGAAAACAGAAATGATTGTGTTATTAGGTAGTGTAATAGTGGTATTTGATGCATGACTGATGTGAGTAAAATAATCTAGATTGGTGCAAATGTGATTAGAAGCCCCAGAGTCAATGATCCAAGAATTAGCAAGTAAAGATAGAGGTAGAGGTGGAAAACATGTACCTGATTGAACATTGACAGTGCAGGAATGAGCAGTAGGAGTGGAAGAATTGGTATTTGATTGTGATGAAGTAGTGGTTGTCTGAGGTGTAAGAAGTTGAGACAGTTGGGATATTTGTTCTGGAGTCATAGAATGAATGAAGTTCTGGAAGGTATGAGGTTGGGGGTAGGGATCAGATGAGATGTTGTTTATTTTGGTGGAGTTTTGGTTGGGAAATCTAGGATTGGGTGGTATGTATCCAGGGGGAAAGCCATGGATTTTGAAGCATGTGTTTATTGTGTGTCCAGGTCTCTGGCAGTGGGAACAGTAGGGTCTATTGGGTCTGTTTGGGATGAAGGGAGGTCTGGATGGAGGTCTAAATGAGTTTGATGGAGTGGGATTAGGTGGTCTGTAAGAATTTGGATTAAAGGGTGTGGCAGAATAGTTGTTTGAAGGTGGTCTAAGAGAGGTGTAAGAGGGTGCTGTTTTTGTAGCAAAAGCCATGGAGTTGGTTGTGTCATGAGAGGGAGTGTTTGATTGAACTGCCAATTGTGTTTCTTCCTGGGATATGAGGGAGAAGGCTTTTGTTACATCTGGGAGAGGATCCATAAGGAGGAGTTGACTGCGAGTGTGGGATAATGATTCTTGTAACCCCATTAGAAAGATGATTAGATAAAAGTTTTCAAAATATTGATCAAGTTGTCCACAGGTGCATCTTGGTCTGAAATTGCAAATTTCATCCCAGATGACCTTAAGCTTTGAAAAATATGTGTTGACAGTGAGAGATTGTTGTTGTAGTTGAAGAAGATCTCTGTGAAGTTGGAATAACCTAGGACCATTTGCTTGTTGAAACCTGACCTGTAGTTCCTTCCAAAGAGTGGATGCCAAAGTGTGATACTGAACAGTGTGATTAATATCTCTGGACAGAGAATTTAGAATCCATGAAATTACAATGGTATTGTTCCTATCCCAATAGTTAGCAAGAATAGGGTCATGAGATGGTCTAGTGAAGGAGGCATCTATAAAATTGAGTTTATTCTTGACTGTGAGTGCTCTTATCATTGCCTTAGACCAAGTTTGGTAATTCTTATCATCTAATTTCTCAGGAACTAATATTATCCCTGTGCCATCCGCAGGGTGTAAGTAAAAAGGACTGGAAGGGTCCTCAATTTCAGGCCTAGATCTGGTGGAAGAAATTGAAGTGGTGGATGACTCTGTAGTAATTCCAGGGTCTGTCATGATGAAGATTTATGAAGAATTTTGGAGATAAAATGGAATCTTGAAGAGGAGGTTGAGAAAATGAATGAAGAAAGTAAGATCAGAAGTGGAATTATATGAAGGTATGTGTTTTCTTGAATTTTCTTGAAGGAAATATGAACTGATGTATGAGAGTATGTGATTCTGGAATTTAGATGTATTTGAAAGAATATGTATAGATTTAGATTCTAATATAGTGTGTATGAAAAAAAATAAAAACCAGTAGATGAAACATACAAGAACTGAGAAAATTGAAACCAAACCAGAAGATTGTTGATTTTGTTGAAGGATTGAATACTGATGATTTGATGCGATTTATTTGTTTGGAAATGATGATCAGGAGGAATATTTGATAGAGAATGAAACTGGATGTGAAACTTGAAACTGGAAAGGATGAAATCTTGATGAGGAGATGAAGTTCTTTGATGATGATTGATGAAGATGGTGATGGTTGTGGATTCTTGGTCTGAAGAATAGATCTGGAAACTTCAAGTTTTGCAGCGGATTATTGTATATAGACTGCTGATACCATGTAAACTAATGAATATATCATAAATTGTAAATTGAACTGAAATTATAGATGAGAGAATGATTGAAAGTAATATTCATTCAATATAAAATTCTGTGTACAAAGTACAGGCTAAAAGCCATTTAAATAGAGAATACAGAGGGGTAATTTAGGAATAACATATTAACTTATTTAACTGACTTATTAACTAATAAAATAGCCGTTTAACAATCCCCAATCTTTTTGACCTAACTTCTTTTCCTATTCTTCAATCTTCTTCGCTTTTCTTCAATTGTTGATCCTCTGTTAATAATTATTGCATTTCTCATTGCGTTGAAATACTCAAAATACCCCTACCTACTTTCTTACACGAAAACTCAAATTTTGGTCAGAGGGACGATGCATTTACATTTAGGAATAGGTTAGGTATATGGGGGTCCAGTAATCCTATCTTGCTTATATAGTGAATTTTATCCAATGCAGCTATTTATCACCCCATCTAAAATTACATTGTATGAAGTAAACATCTAATAAAATCAGTTGAAAAAAAAAAAATCATTAGGGGACTAAGTTATGCCCAAAATCCATAAAACCAACCCCCCCCCCCCCCCCCCACCCCCTCCAAAAAAAAAAAACCCAACCCCCTACCCCATCCCAGGCCGGCGGCGGCCTGGGATCGTCGGTCCCAGGCAGTGCCTCCAGCAGCCTGGGATAGTTGAATCTCGATGATTTTGGAGGGTGAGATTTCAAATAAATATATATATATATATATCATCTAATGTATGAGTAATGCGAGAGTTTTGATTTCCATGCACATAGTATTCTGGATTAACTTATCGAATCGATTTTAAGTGTGGGGGAAAATACATTACAACACTCAAGTTCTAGAACTTGTGTTCTACTTCTTGTTTCTTTTTCTTGCTAAATTGATATTTTAACTTTGGCATGCATTCTTCTGATTAGAAATTCCTCTGGCAATCAGGTGTGAAGAAATGACTAGCAAGGAACACTATTCAAAGAAAAAACCACAACCTCAATTGGCCGAGTTGAACAGGGCATTCAAAGTGGTAATGGGCTCTTAAAAAACCTGAATTAACACACTTCATGTTTCCACATCACTGATAATCAATTAACAAACTTCATTTACTCTTCAGTCACTAGCATCAATTAACATCCTTGAGGTTTTTCAGCATTTGGTGTCTTTGGACAACTTCTCTACGTAATGTGCTTCTATGAGTCTTTTCTTGCCATGTGAGTTGGTGTTGTAGTATTCATAAATGGTTTCTCCGTAGCTGGAATATATGCCAATCACTTTCTGGATTTCAAAAATGACAAAAGTTATATGAATAAAGAGATTATCACTGAGTAAATAAGTTTGTTAATGGAAAAAAGTAAGGATCCAATATATTAGAGAGAAGATTTACAATAAGTTCGCCACGTGGGGCACAATCAACAAGATCATCAAACAGAACCACGTCCACGTCCATTTTTGTTGATGAAGCAGTTTCAGAGAGAGTGAGTAACCGGTACTTACGGCTTGTTGACTGCATCAACGAAAAGAATTTTGTATTAACCAAGATTTTATCTAAGTTTCAATTAATTGAACATAAGATAAGAGTGAACACCTGATCCTTGTTAAGTTTTACTGTTGGTTTTTCAAAGTTACAGAAGTAACAAGGAAATTTTTGCGCCTGCCTGTTTAGAAATTCATCCATGGTACATGGCCCTAAAGTTGAATTGCAGTTTGTACAGTCATATTTGACAAGCTTCCAATCATCTAAAAGTTTAGATTGTCGAGTCACAACTCCAGTCGTACAAACCATATTATGAAAATCCTCAAACCTGTGGACCAAATACAAAGAAAAAAAAAATTGCACAAATTGAGAGAAAAAATCATTAAGAGCAGTCAATTCCGGTTCGAATTAAAAGTACCTGAGCTCATGTAATTCTTTAATTTTACGGCTGTGGAGCAAATTAGTCAATCGCACATATATATTTCGATATACTTTTCTGTAACGTGGATTCCTCAGATTAACAAAGTAACTGACAACTTTATTCATAACATCGAGGACACGCTTGGTAGCATATTGCAGCCACAAGCCAATAGCTGGTTCAAAACCGATAAATTCTTCAAAATCAACCTCAAGGGTACACTTTTTAGCTGTAGGGAAAAGATAATCGGTTATTACAAATAAATTTTCAACATATGGTTGCTGTAAGAAAAACATTCTACACAACCTACAATATTAACAAACATATTCAAGCTTTGTCTGTTCCTTACCAGAAATCATATTTTTTATCTTCACTTTATATTCGTAATCTTGCATTTTCAGGTCAAATTTCGTAAGAAAGAACTCTTTGAATTGGTTTCCAATCAACCGAGCCACATCATGTCTAGCAACCCACTTCAGGATGCTCCCCTCCACTAAGTACAACTCAAAGTCAGATGCATCCTACAATAATAACCCATGGAATTTATAAAACCAATTTGTGTTTACAACAGATAAGAATTGGGTTAATAGTAATTAATGCTAAGGGTTGAGATGAAGATCAACTCGGAGCAAAGAAGAATCACATACATAACCATACTTGGCCTTGTTGTAATAATTTTTTACTCTTGGCCTAAAACTCCAAAAGTCGGCTGCAATCATAAATTCAAACACAAAGTTTGCAGTCTTTAATATATCATGATAATAAAACATAAGACACGTTGAAATTAACAATCATACATGTTGGCTAATTGCAGATAACTAATTTGGGTAGTAAGTTGAGCAATAGAGGAAATCCAAAGCACAGGATCCAGTTTTAACACTTCAACACCAAGTAGTTAACCTAACGGTTTTGCATTTATTACACAAATTTAAAAGCACATACACACATAGAACTTTAAGTAACGTACAGGAGTTCTATCAGAAGCTACAACACTAGCCAAATAACCCGAACTCATTGCTCAAAAATGTTTTCTTACTTGGATATATATATGGATTATAAAACGAGTACATCATGCATATCTGGAAAGTGGGAAAACGAAGGCTCTACAGTATTGACTATAGAAAAAACTTAGCTTTCAATAAGTTTCCTACCTGTTTGTAATGGTTATCATGGTGATCACGCACTAAAAAAGAAAGTGTTTAACTAAACTATATTTCATCTTTGTACTTTAAATGATAAATATCATCATTCATGGCACTTCAAAAGGTTTAAACATACTAGAGTACTGACCGTTATTCTTGTAGGTATAGACTAACATATGTTGCGGAAGATTATCACTGCAGTAACAATAAATCATAAAAAATCCAGAAGAAATTTGGCTGAAATTAATAAAAATTGACTCTATATATGGACAAAATTCTATTCATATACTCTTCTTTGTTGCTAATAGCTTCAGTCTGAATCTCCTGTGCTTGGTGTGGCTCCCCCACTCTCCGATTTTTACTGTAGAAACAATAAATCATAAAAACAATTTAAATTCAAAAGTATTTTTTGAATGAAATAAATAATATTCATGAATACTCTTTTTCATCGGGCTGGTCTTCATCTTTTTCAGATTCATATGACTTAGCTCCATCTTCTTCAGAGAATATTTCTTCTTTAAGGGATTCTTCATATCCATAGTATAATACTTCAGCATAGGGTAATTGACAGTACATTTCATACCCAGGGGATCCAGGGGATACTTTATATTCAAAAGGGTCAAGAGAAAAAGAAAAAAAGTGTTAATGAAGATAATTTTCAACAAAAAAATTAAGGGTAAAAAGTTAAAGAGGTTTCTTGCCAGAGGCCATTTCCTCGTTTCCTCCCTTGATAGTAGTGTTAAAGTGCTTGGCCCAATACTCCTCGAATTTATAATTATAATTTCTATCCTACAATTAATAATAAATGATAAATAAATTAAGCTGTATTTTTTAAATTAATTGATAATAACTAATGCCTAATGGTTGAGAAGAAGAATCAAGTCAAAGCAAAGGAGAACTCCATACATACCGGCTGCATCAAGTGGTCGCAATAAGTGACTGAATCATAAATTCAAACACATTAAGAAATAAATTGTAGTTATTATAATTTTGAAATGTTCGAAAAATAAAACAAAATAAAGAGAAGTAAAACTACCTCCATCTTCAGGGCTTTCTTTTATGGTGCTGGTGTCGGACGCAGTAATCTCGTCCAACACTGGATACTCAATTGTCGGTAATATTTCTGCCATGGATTAATTTGAGGAAGGAAGAACGGAGATCTGAAACTAGGGTTTGATTCATAAACGTCGTATCCTCTAATAAATTCTTTCTTTATATAAATGAATTATCATAGCACTATCACATTTATTTAGCAACATTAAGAGCATTAATGTCATTTTGATGTCAAATTTGGTTGTTAATGAAATATCCTCTTTAGCTCTTTAAGGATGGTGTATTTTCTGACTCTATTGGCGGCAAAGTTTTGAACTTTTATTTTTTAATTGAATTGTATTTTAACTTAGATTTATTTTAATTTAGCATTTTAATTAGTATTTGGTCTGAAATCTTATCATTTTCCAATTTATTTATTTTTAGTTTAATTTTGATTGCAACTTTAAGTATTATTTTTATTTAATTTGAAGTTAAATTAATTAAAATAAATTTAATTTAATTAATTTAAAATGAAGCTCTTTTTTTTATATCCGTTGCTAGAGTCCAAACTTTTATTTAACTCTGTAGCAGATATCAAAGAGTGACTTGATGTCATGTTTTAATGTTGATTGTTCAAAATGCTCTTAGTGTGTAAGAGGATGGGAAAAGGTTGTGATTAATGGTCGTGGATGAGGTTATTGAGGTAGAATCGATGATTTCCATTACAATTGTGGAGAAATTGCAAATCCTGTTTGGTGCTATTTATAAAAATAATCTATACATTTATCATTAGTGACCTATTTCATCTAGGATATAGTTGAAAGTCTTTAGATCACGGAGCTATGAAAGTCAGAAAGAACCATGGACCGATAAGGTTGTGATATTGAGTTGTTCGGAGTCGATGAATCATCGAGATAGGACATCGATGGATTCATATAGACTCTCATGATTGTGTACATTCAAAAGAACTGGAGGACAATTGTGATGCAAGGTGTATACCTGATTTCTGGATCCCCTTCACTCTGCCTCCAAATCCTTGCCTGAATTCCTGTTAACCTGCTTCTACAAAACAATGGTTTCAACACCGGGGTGGGGGGTTGCCGGTGGAACCACTTCCAATGCCTAAATCAGCAAATATGCTTGAAAACTTAAACCATATAAGAGTATAGCGGTGATGGCAGAAAATTGTATATTAGGTTTAGAATTATCATACCATAAGTGTATTTATACCAATAAGATGAGATCATGTACACTTGATATTTTCCTAATTTTGTGGGATCCAATTTGCATAAATGGAAACTTTTCCATAGTGGAAGTCCACATTCCTTAAAACTCGTGATATGGAGATCTTTCCCTTTTATGGGAGTATCATTTACTCGCTATGTTTGGACCTCGCTAGAAAGGTGGGTTTGAGCGACGCTCTTACTCCTTCACGAGGAAGATTACTTGATTCGTGCCCTTGCCCTCATCTTGTAGTCTGCTATACACAAATTGAGTCTCCCACCGGGTCGGATCGGGTCTGGACATGGTACAAGGCTTGGACTCATGCTACATCATTAGTCCCCCCCAAAGGTCTTCAAGTGAGACCTTCAACATGCCTCGTGGCCTGTCTTTGGGTTCGTCTCGCTTGAAGTCCTAAGCAGATGCAGAGTCCAAGCCAGGTCGTGTAAGGAAGTCTGCGAGCTTTATTAGATCGCTAATATATTGGGCGGGAAATTCCTTTTAGATCGTTTTTTTGTTGGCGTGTTAAGTAAGCTTTCATGCGACCACACGAATGATGTCGGGAAATTTCCAATCATGTCGGATTATGTAGTCATAACCCATAACTCTCTTAGCGATTATCGTGTGTTACTGTTCCTATTGACGTATGATACATCGGCCAATGATGCGGTTGATTGTTTCAATCAGATAATCGTGCTGAGTCCGACCCAACATAATATTTCACATTTTTCAAAAAAAAAAAAAAACAACATTTTACATTAGATTAAATTATGAGATGACATACAAATTTCTTCTAATGTGGATCCGTTTATTATGGTTTGTGTGGTAAAAACTATTGAGGTAATTTGAAGACATGGCATGTATTTCTTTTATGTTTCCCAATAGTATCTAAGAACTTAAATCTCTTTTTAAACGTGTTAAATACATTACATATGAATCTCTTCTAACGAGAATTCAAATTAGGGCTCACCTGTGGACTAATCATTTTGACATATCAATATTTGAAAACACAAAAATGAACCAAAACCACTACCCAATCACCAACCGGTCCATAAGTTAAATGACTTCACCATGCCTCATTGATTAATTCATGTTGGAGTTCCCAATAAGAATCATGCATTCCCTCTTCTGCCAATTTCTAAGTGAAGAATTATTTGCAAAATTTTAGGGAAACAAAATATTCAATAGCAATTTTGAAATTTGGAAACACACACACACAAGCAGCTCAAAAAATATAGCAAATGTCAGCAGTTCAATAAAAGAGAGCAGCATAACTTCATCTGAACATATAATTGCCTATACTGAACAATGAAGCAGAACAAAAGGTATACATATTATATACTGAATTTACATACAAAAAGCAAACTAGTCACCTTCTTCACTTCTACTACAAATATATGACAAATTTCGAACGAATTCCAAAGTAAGTATATTTTGCTATATTATACAGTTACAGTTGCTGCTGCGGGAGCAACTCTATTCTCGACTGGAATTTCAACAAACTCTGAAAGAATTGCCCGGAACTCATCTCCAGTCATGGTTTCTTTCTCAATAAGTACTTCTACAATCTTATCCATTGCTTCACGGTTGTTTCGGATGTGGGTCAAAGCAATCTCATAGGCAGTATCTGAAATCCTCTTGATCGCGGTATCAATATCTTCGGCAAGCCTTTCTGACATTGAATTCCGAGCCATCATTCTCATAAACACATCGCCACTTTGAGCTGCGTCCATGAGTGACCATGGACCTATGTCCGACATCCCAAAAGTGACAACCATCTACAATATAACACAGCATATTATGAATTGAACTTACCTATTCTAGAACTAGAAAAACCCCAAAAAATTATAAATTAAAGGGTACTGTATTCATTTGACCTTTAGCAAACGACATGCAATTAACAGTTAATTTCCACTAAAGTTCTTTTTTTTTCATCAAAATAAATAAAAACATACTGGTCATAATTTTTTAGCTCCATCTCTTTTTGGAATGTCCCGCAACAAGACTTTTTTTCCATAAATGATTTCTTTTTCTCCAAACTACTCTCTCATATAAAGGAAGAATTTAACACTACTGATTCATAATCACTACTTTTGAGGTCACATCACAAATGAAAGATATTTTAAAAAGTTTTTCAAATTTTTAATTACCTAATATTCCGTGCCAGAACAAAAGTGAGCAAATATGGTGGGATGAGGGAGTGTTTAGGATTGACTATGTCACAAGAAACTTAAGTGATTGGTTGTTTTATCAATAAAGAAGATTTAACCAATACTTGTGCATCTATAAAACGAAGAAAAAACAATTTTGTAAGAAGTAATTTAAATTTTTTTTTTTTTTCATGACATAGGACCCCGGTATTAAATTTCGTTCATGACCCCACAAAAAGTAGGACCGGCCTGGACAATGTCAAGCCTCAGTTTGATGCTAAATGTGTTTTGTCTATATTTGTGAAATCTCAGCATCCAATACTCACACTCAAAGAAACAAACAAACAAAGACTAAAAATAACCTCTACAATCAAGGACATTGCATTAAGCTAAATATGTGGAATCTTTATAGATGCAGGATTAAACTTCACAGTAAACACTAAATATAATGATTTATTTATTAAAAAATTTAAACGTGATATGAGAGTGTTTACCTGCTTGGCTAAACCAGTGATCTGTTGTAAATCACCGGCTGCACCGGTTGTGACCTCGGGCTCACCAAATATAATTTCCTCAGCAGCTCTTCCACCAAGACCACCAACAATTCTCGCAAAAAGTTGCTGCTTTGATATCAAGGTCGGGTCATCTGCAGGTATAAACCAGGTCAACCCACGGGCCTGACCACGAGGTACTAAGGTGACCTTTTGAACAGCATCGTGCCCTGGAGTCAGAGTTCTGCATCAAGAAGTTTTTAATTTAGTCAATTATCACCCGAAAATGTTGATGTATGCAACTCAATTATGATTCTTGAAAACTGAAATAAATGGGATGTACAAAAATGGTAAAAATGCACAAGAAACATTGTGATGATAAAATGCTAAGAGTTAGTTCAAGGCCAAAAACAACAGAATGCAAAGAAATGCAGCACAATACCGATTTAGATCTATTAAAAGATAAAGGTTGCTAGAAAATCCATAGAAGATAAACCAATTTCATTTAATAGTAAGTAATATATATTTGCACTTACCCACAGATGGCATGGCCTACTTCATGATATGCAACGAGACTTTTGCTCTTGCCATCTGTCATGACTGTTCCTTCCATTCCAGCAACTATCCTATCAATTGAGTCATCAATTTCTTTCGATGAGATTCCGGTCTTTCCACGCCTACCTGCAAGAATAGCTGCCTCGTTTAAGAGATTAGCAAGGTCTGCTCCACTAAATCCAGGTGTCCTCATGGCTACAACTTCAAGTGAGACATCTGACTCAAACTTTTTATTGCTCGCATGAACCTTTAGAATCTCTGTCCTTCCACGAACATCAGGGACATCCACTGATACCTGCGCCAAAGTACAAATCATGTCCATTTCGTTGTTAAAATATTAATTTTAAGACCATACATGCATCTTGCGTTGGGTAGGTAATTCTAACCCATACCAAGTTCGACTGAACCCGTTAATTCACGTGACAAGCTGTGTCTGAGTTAGTATTTTCTTGAGTTAATGGCAATTTACATCCCTGTGATATGCATAATGTTCAATTTACCCCCTGTGATTTGAAAAGAGCACTTTACCCCCCTGTAATCTAATAAAAGTTTCACACTGTCTCCCTAGCATTATTTAACTTGAAAAAAAAATACGAATTGACAAAACTACCCCTCTTATATACTATACTTTGGCCCAATCAACTTATGAATGTGACTCTTTACACCCCCCCCCCCGCGGTGTTATTATAAGTGCTCTTTTTCAAATCACATGGGGGTAAATTGAATAGTATGCATATCACAGGGGGTAAATTGGCATTAACCCGTATTTTCTTAGTATTTTTACCTGTCGATCAAACCTTCCCGGCCTCAACAATGCGGAGTCAAGAATATCCGCACGATTAGTTGCCGCAACTACAATAACACCCGTGTTCCCTTCAAACCCATCCATTTCCGTCAAAAGTTGGTTCAAAGTCTGCTCCCTTTCATCATTTCCTCCACCAATACCGGTTCCTCTTTGACGTCCAACTGCATCAATTTCATCAACAAATACAATACAAGGAGCATTCTCCTTGGCCTTCTTGAAGAGATCACGGACTCTCGAGGCACCAACTCCAACAAACATCTCAACAAACTCCGAACCCGAGATCGAAAAAAACGGAACCCCTGCTTCACCGGCAATCGCCTTGGCTAGTAAAGTCTTACCGGTACCCGGAGGACCCACAAGAAGAACTCCTTTAGGAATACGAGCACCCACAGCAGTAAATCTCTCAGGCTTCTTCAAGAACTCAACCACCTCTAGAAAATCTTGCTTTGCTTCATCTACACCAGCTACATCATCGAAAGTTACACCAGTGTTTGGTTCCATTTGGAACTTAGCCTTCGATTGACCAAAGTTTAACGGAAATCCAGGCCCACCTGGACCACCTCCTCCAGAGGACCGTCTAGAGAGAAGAAAAAGGCCACCGATTAAAACTAAAGGGAAGGCTATATTCCCGATTAAGTTAAATAAAGCAGAACCAGAATCCTCTTGAGCATTGTGGGCAGCAAAATCAATATTCTTCTCGCGGAACTTCTGAAGAAGCTCCTGGCTGAGTCCAGGGAGTTGGACTCTCACTCTTTGCAACCGGTTACCCAACTCCGGAGAGATAGCCTCGACAATTGCAATCGTACCGTTTTCGTATAAATCGACTCTATTCACTCTATCCTTGTCTAGATACTCTAGAAATCTAGAATAAGACATTCTTGAGTTTGAAACACTTTGCTCGTCTGCAATGGCTTTACCGTTGCCTAATAATGCAGGTGCAGCTAGTCCAGCGTTGCCAAGCAAGAATTTCAAAAAGCCTCTTCTTCCTTCATTTGTGTTTCGATCTAGTGATGCTCTTATGGTAACTACTCTAGATATACTGTCCGATGAAGGAAGACGTGAGGATTGGATTAACTGCTTTCCATAAGTTTCCTTGCTCAAACATGTTCTAGTATTAGCTGCGGCTAAACCATTTCCCACTACACATGCAGATGAAGCCGCCATTTTTATACCTCTGCAAGTTTGTGAAGATAAAATTTTCAATATTTGAGTTAAGCATCATATCAAATGATTACTATTTTGATGATTCACAATATTCTGCAGAATATGAATATTGAAAAAAATCAAATTAAATTAGTGAAGAAGTTGTGCCTGTCACTCCTTGCAAAACTTATTATATTTACATTAAATAATGTTTCAGTGAGTCATCTAGAATCTGAAATAAAATATGAACAAAAAGGCAAAAATACTCTCCACGCTTTTCCTACTTTGCAGAAAACACCCCTTTTATTTTATTAGCAAAAAATACTCCCCGTGCTTTTCCTACTTGGCAGAAACACCCTGGTTATTTTATTAGCAAAAACCCCTTTGTTCACAAGTTAGGCATTTAACCCCCCAAGACACAATGTGTTTCACTTGCTATAAGTGCGACTATTCTTCATGATTTGCAGGGGAAGTGACAATTATACCCACCCTTATATGTTATCTTTTCTTTGGAATATAATGCAAAAAACCACTGTTCATTTTAAAAGAAGTCAATATTAACTTACAAAATTAACAACCCCTGTTCTCTTAAAAATATAGCAATAACCCCCTGCATTTAACTCTTAATTTTCAGATGAGTGCAGTGAGCTAATAAAATATCAACATAACGAAATTTTTGCTAGTAAAATGTTGACACATAGCTGTTTTTGCTAATTTTTAAACCCACGGCAGTTAAGAAAAGCACAGGGGTTGTTTTTGCAGTTTACTCAGAAAATATAGATCTTGAATTTTCACATTAGCAGGGATGCAGATGGGTAAATTATTCACGATTTGTATAGTATACATGGAAAAACGGTGATAATCCATGATAATGCCCAAAGTAGCAATTATGTATCACTAATATAAGGTGGAAAAATACATAAATGAAAAAAGTAAACTCATTTAACTAATAATCAAATCAACAAAAATTACCTCAGAACCAATATTAGTACTTGTTTTTTTTTTTTCTTTCGGAAGAACCAATATTCTACTGTCATTATGATGTCAGTAAAGATCACAAAACACACAAAAACTAACTTAGCATTAAAAAGTCCATTATATCAATCTAAAATCCACGATTTTCATCAAATAACTCAAAACCCACCAATTATTTGAGGGGTTTAAATCAAACTCCATAGATTTAGCCACAAAACCAGCTAAAAAAACGACAGATGATAATAACAATCTAGACAAAACCGAGTAATTCCTGAAGATAATTAATGAAGTTGAATGAATGCTTATTAATTATGTGGTAAATAAAAGACATACCCGTTACTCTGTGAACGAAGAAGTGAGTATGGAGAATAAAAAAGAGTATTGAATAATTGTTTGGAGGATTTCGAGGGGAGGAAGTATTTAGAGGGAACGGATGTGGTTGGAAATAATTTACGTGGCCTTTTGTAAGTGAATAATAATTATATTGGTTTACCACTTCAATTTTTGTTTTTCTAAGAAGATTTTATTTTATATATAATAAGTTCAATTTCTTTTTTCTATCTTTGGATTTTTGCAGAGTATAATTGACATTTTGCAATGTGGAATTGACACTTTTTGTCATCGAACTTGAATATTTTTGGGCAAAAGAACGTGCATTTTGTAAAAGAATGTGCAATTTAACAGTGCAATGTGCCAATATCTCGATTATTGGACGCAAAGTGTAAAAAATTGTATTCATGTCACATTGTGTCAAATTTTCAATTTGATTTCGAGTTAGCTTAAGCATTAACTGTTACCTCTTACATCCTATATTGATTTCGAGTTCGATGTTGAAGAATTCCGTCGTTAGAATTGCGGCTTCGATTTTGATAATAAAAATAGTATCAATCAAATTCAAAACCAATAGCTTTTACCAAATGGGCAAGTCTTCGGAATTTTAATCCCAATAAACAATTCTGCTCCAATTACACGGCTCAACAGCACGATTCATTCTACTGCGTACCGATCAATTTACACATAATACATGAACAACTGATCACATTGCATCTGGAGGAGAATAGATGAATAAAAATGTAGATTATGATTGTTCTTGATACACCAAAGTTTCAAAATACAAATATAACTCAGGAATTCTTTTAAAGTATCAAGTACTTAAAAATAATCACAAAAGTTTGTAGCGAAGATTGGTTTACATATAAAACTGTGATGTTTGAGTCTTTGGAACGTAGAAATCATTTGCTCCGACACATATTCTTGCCTTGAATAAAACGGAAAATCAGTTTACGCCTACAAATTAGTGAAATAAGAGACTCTTCACATCACAAAGGCAAAACACAATTTTGTAATAATGTCTTCAATGAAGATTACCTGACGCTTAAACTGTCAGCATTTTAGACCATGGACAAAATCTTGCAGTAGAAGTCACCTGCTCATGGTTGAGGACAAATAAAAATTCCAAAATATAGACCCCATTGACATGAAACCAACACGAGCTTGAAGAGGGATCAACCTGTAAGTTTCAGAAAAAGGTTTTCTGTTAGACGTTGACAACTTCGGATAATCAGAGAACAAACTAAACACCAAAAGAATACAAGCAACTAGTCTCTCTCTCCCTCCTTTTTTTTTCCGTGAGGGCGGGGGTGGTAACATACCAAAAATTCAATATGCTGACTGGAATCCAGAACCGGAATCCTGTACAGAAATGTGTGTAGTTTAATAATATTAAATTCATATGAAAGCTAAATACTAATTAGAATGACAGAAAAACAAAATAGGACTTTTACCGGTAAGTAGGGTAGGGAGGGCATCCTTCTTGTATTTATGAGGAAGCTCATCGAGTTTCCCTAGCCATAGGTTATTCCATGCAAAAACTACTGCAATTACGGATGGACCTAGTACAACTTGATTTAATATAACCTGCAAAAAAAGAAAAAGGGCAGTTTAGAACTATTTCTAAGATTTGTAGTCTTATGAAAGTAGAAAGGTTTAGTTTACCTTCATCATCAGGTTCTCAACAGATTGTTTGGGCATGCAATGATCTAGGTATTGGTACCATGCATATGAACCAGGGCCGTAGAGCAAGAACCCATACGAAGTCATGCGGAGGGCTCGGATCCAGTCATGTTCACACGAGAGTGTGCTTATTATATCCTACAAGATGATTTTTGGGTATAATTAAAGCAAAGGGCTTAAGTGAAAAACTTGAAAAATACTTTAACCACAGTTTGGTGAATTAAATTCAGAAAGCTAAACAGAACCAGAATGTAACCACGATAAACCTATCATAGACCATAGAGAAGCAAACCAGTTAACTTCAACAAACGTAATGCGCCAAGTACGAGGTTATACAAGACTCATTGTTTAGATTCAACTCGTAACTTATTTTAATAGATCATCTATTTAAGACAAGGGAATTAGAGCGTCAAAACAAGATTTTGACATGTTCACTAGATACAATACTGTAGAATCTTCACTGTGTTCATATCACGGACTAATAAATTATTTTGGAAAAATCTTAAAACAAAAGAACATGCTGAATTAGAAACTACTGTATATTTTTGTTTCGATTTACTCAATAACATAAACTTTTAGGTGTGTTTGGTTAACGAAATCTTAATCCATGGTTCATTTCATATCACAAAACGAACAACTAAAATATGAAAGAAATAGTCAGCTTCATTGAACTCAAATGACAAATCAAAATCTCATATTTTAACCAAAATGTATATGTATATGTTTATGTTTAGTACTCAAAATACTTTATTAAAACTAAAAGATATATAGCTCAATATCGCAAACACACCGCCCAAATTTCCTTTAACCTAATCGAATTTCATTCATGAATACAGAGAAGCGAAACAAATCTAAACTCATATCCTTATTATTTTACCTTGAAATCATGAGAATGGGCGAGAGTATCTTTGTTTTTGACCCAATGGTGGCGGAGCTGGGCGATAGTGTCGCCAGTTAAGGCAAGGGATGCGGCGGTGGCAGCTTGCTTGAGCGGAAAACGGTTAGACGCGGCGGCGGCGTCCCCTGAGGTGGAGGGTTTAGCTTCCCTTTCGCCACCGGTGTTTCTTCTCTTCTTGTTACGCCGCCATTTGTGGATGTCGTGAAATGAGCCCATACCCCATATGCCCCCATTTCCACTCGCACCCAATGAACCCATTTCAGAAATTTCAGGCCAGATTCAAAGTGAAAAGCTTTTTCCCCAAAAAGAAAAGATTGGTTTTTCTACGATTTTTATCAGGTGACATGTAATTGTCTGTCTTTTTTCACCATATTACTAGAGTGAAATGGAAGAGGGCTAATTGTTTGGCGTTTCCCAGATTTTTTTCGTGTTTTGGAAATGTCAAACAAAAATGTTTTCTATTTTCAAAAATAAAATTTTCATCCATTAATTTTCTCAAACTACTCTTTTAAAAGCCAAACAAACAACAATTTTCTTATCTCTAAACAAAACCTATACAAACTCTACTTTGTCTCTTACACAATTTATCTCACATAACAAACATGATTTGACATGTAATTGTCTGTCTTTTTTCACCATATTAATTACTAGAGTGAAATGGAAGTGTGTTTGGCATTTTGCACTTAATAAATAAATTGTTTTGGCACTTTGTATTTTGAGATTAAATTTTTGACATTTAACATTTTCAAACTGATATTTTTTGGCAACATAGTGGGAATTTTGTATTCCTATAGGTAATAATACATAATTATAGGGTGTAAAATATCAAGATTTCAGTTTTAGGGTGCAAAATATAAAAAAAATATACTTTTAGAGTACAAATGCTAATTACACGAAGTAAACACATGAATTAATATTTAGTTTTCTTGTAATTTCAAAGATAAAAAAGGTCTCCCATAAAACAAAAAGAAAAAAAAAGTCCCTAAACCTTTTTTCTTTTTTGATAAATTAAGGTCCCTTAACTTGAATGACTTAATATGAAACTATAAATACAAATACAAAAACTACATTGGTAAAAATAAGCTAATGGCTTGACAATCAAAATAATCCCATTGACAAAATATTCATTTAAATTCCGCTTCATACAATTTCCAACACAAACATGAAAATACAAATCAAAACCCGACTAAGTTACACTCATCCAATCATAAGATAAATGCATTTGCATATGAAATGGGACAAGGTTAATCACTACAACAATGGTATTAGTATATCATAAAATGGAAACATTTGCATATGCAAAATTGCTACTACAAGCATTACATAAATGATCGCCTGTACAAAACATAAAAAAACTGAAACATACATGATTGCATACAAAACTCACTCTTTTCAACATCACCAAATTGTTGTTCTTCGTTTTCGTCCTCTGCACAAGATTCACATTCGCTTTCGCTTTCACCGTCACTCGGGAACTTTTCTCTCGCTTCAGATCCCTCATTGAGCAAAACAAGTGACTCAACATATTCACCAACATAAAACGAGTTTTTGGTCCCGAGAATCCCAAGATCCACATCTTCTTCCGTGTTCGGATTGTATAATACTAGCCCTCTATTTCGAGCTGTCAAAAGAACATCACCATTCCTTCTAAAACCAACAACCGCCCCAAGTCCTTGAAGTCTCACATTGTATTCTTTACTCCAAGAATCCACATCACCATACTTTTTCATTACATAAATCGAGCAACGACTACTAAACGTACGAACATTGTATTGAAAAACAGCTAGAGACTCTTCAAGAACCGCGACATTCAAATTAATCGGAAGATCATTCGCCAAAACATTTGGTAGCTTCATTTCATTGAAAACCTCAAGACTTATATCAAAAGCCATAATTAAGTTTTCAAATTTACATTTGTCTTCTTCTTCATAATTTCTATAAGCCACCCAATGTACATTTCCAGTAATAAACACTTGTGTCCAAAAATACTCAACAACACAATTTCTTGGAACTTGACCTTTAACTTCATGCCAATTTCTAGTACTAAGTGCATAAACCTCAACTTTAGGTGGTACTTCATATCCATAATCTCTTTGAAAATAAGATAATTTCACAACCTTGTAATCATTATTTTGAACATCAAATCCAAATCCAAGTACAAACATGTACGTTTCCATGTTATCAAAATTTGATTTGGGCGGAGGCAACCTTACTTGTCTCTTGATTACTGGATTCCAAAGTATAATCGAATTAGATAATCCAAACAAATCATCCGAGAAACAGAACACACCATTGCAAGAACCAACAATCCTGTAATAATATCGCGTATAATCGCGAAAAGGGTACTCAATTTTGATGTTTTCCTGAAGGAATTCTTGGTTGTTGTCATTGTGTATTGAATAAATTTCTGTGTTTTGGGTCTTGGAATAAAACCTGATGATGGTGTTGGATTTGGGAAGAGCTGTTTGGTACTGGGTGTGCATTGAAATGAAATAAGAGCTTGAGATTATTGAATTCCATGATTTGGAAACACATTTGAACTTGATGAGAGATTTTGGGGGTACCCTTTTCAGAATCTTGATTACAACATCTTGAGGTATATAATCAGACATTGTTTTAAAAATGAAACTTGAAAAGCTGTTTCTTTTTTCTTGAGAGTACAATTAATGGTTGGGGTGAAAGAGAAAAAAGAAATTATATTTGGTGCATTAAGAGAGAGAACAAGACATAACGGTTGGTATCGTCTGTTCTGGCAAATTTATGAGTAAGAAAATTTAAAATGTGAAAAAAGAGTGAAATGCAAAATACCCCCTATGTTGTTTTTAACGTGTACAAACTCATCTATGTTATTTTTATTACTCCGTCTGTCTCAAATTATCCGTGGTTTTACATGTTTTCATACATATTAAGATACCTAATAAATACCCTCAATTTTAGGGAAAAAATAAATTATATACCTAAAATAACTTTATTCTCTATTTATCTCAGCATTAACTTTTAGAAGAATTTTAGATGCATTAAATAAGGGCAAAATAGAAAAATATGTAATTAATATTGTATTAAAATCTTAAAACGACAATAATTTGGAATGAAAAAATTTCTCTAAAATGACAGATAATTTGGGATTGAGAAAGTAGTAAAAATCTTTTTGTGTTAATAATTCAATGGCATTTAGGGCCTGTTTGGAATGATTTTGACCCAAGAATTTCATCCACAAAACAGGCCAAACACCATCCCAATCCATGTTGGTCAAAAAAGTTTGCGAAACACCAATTTCGGTTAAGGCCCAAACACTCTTGTTTCAACACAAGTACATATGGCCAACCTAATTGATTGGTCAGACTGTCCATTTCTGCAAATATCAGGCTTGCCACTCTTGTCAAGTTACACCAACCTCAAATTTAATCTGTAAAATAATGGGCCGTTTGGTTGATTTTATGGGATTAAGGATAAATTAGAAGGTTGTTTGGTAAAATAAACTGAACCACTATTAGATTAAGTCAATTTCATGTAATTTGTTTGGTTGAGATAACTAAATCACTTAGTAGTGTTATAAAACACTAATAATAAAAAAAAATCCCTTAAACTTAAATCCAAATTACAAGTATGTAATATTTTTAGTTATTTGTTTAGTAGTGTTATTTAATATTTTTAATATTAAAATCATGTTTTCCCTAAAAAAAAATTACAATCATGTAAGCGACTGTCAAGCGAACGTTAGGCATGCATTTAACTTTATCTCTACTATTATAAAAATATGAATAAGGTTATATATTTTTAATTATATGTTTAGTAGTGTTATTTAATATTTTTAATATTACAATCATGTAAGGGAACGGTCAAACAAACGTGAATCATGTATTTAAATGTTATCTCTACTATTATAAAAGTATGAATAAAGTTATGGTCATGTTTGTTTAGTATTTGAGAGAATAGTATGTGAGAATGGTGGGAGTTTGTGAAATAATCTCAATTTATGTAATGTTGTTTGTTTGAATCTTGGGAGAGTAGTTTGGAAAATAAGGTGGGTGTAGTTTTTTTGGAAGAGTTTAAGTTGTAGGTGTAAGATGTGTACATCAAATCATGGTTGTTATGTAAGATAAGTTGTGTAATATATAGATTACTTTATGTCAAATCAAAATAGAGTTTGTGTATTTTTTTTAGATATGAAAATTGTTGTTTGTTTGGCTTTTGAGAGAATAGTTTGGAAAAATTGAAAGAAATTAAATTGATTTCAGAAAGTAGAAATATTGTTTGTCTCAATTTTTTTTGGGAGATGCCAAACAAACATGCCCTATGTGTTTCTTATTTTTTTTTACATTCATAATAATTTGCAATATGTTAAATTTTGCACAATTTCAATTTTAGTACTATGTATAATAATACGCATTCAAAGGACGAAATTTTACCAAATTTCAATTTTAGCCCTATACTAAGTTTGATTGTTTAACAAGCTGAACTCAAACGAACTTTTATCGAACGAGCTCGGCCGAGTATCAAGTAGCTTGATATTTTACATGTATATTATCAATTTTTAGTTTATCGAGCCGAGCTTCAAAAGTTATTGAACAAAAAATGATGTTCAAACTTGTTTGATTAATGTGACAAACCGAGCTCAAACTAATTTTTCATCGAATGAACTTGAGTCGAGCATAAGTTGGTTTGATTTCACCCCTATATAACGGGTCTCAATTAATTGAGGCCTCAATTGACGAGTCTTGTGACTCTTTTACACACGCTTGTTAACTTTTTCTCTCACCTTATATTAATTATTTTTTCCTCTCTCCAACTTTTTTCCCAAACTAATTATTACATTAATTATCTAAATCAATATTATTACAATCACAACCTCAATTATTAAACTATATAATATTATACTCCCTCCATCCCTTTTTATTTGCTCTCTTGAGTTTTGGCAATAATTCCCATGCTCCCTCCATCCCTTTTTATTAAACTCAATTGTTCACGTTAGGAAATTGGTAATAATTCCCATGCGGTGCTCTTTACTTACAAATGAGTGCAATGAACTAATAAAATAAAAATACGGATTTGTTTTGCTGATAAAATATTAACCCATGAGTTTTTTTTTTTTTTTTTTTTTCCTTATAAAAACAGCACATGAGATTATTTGCTGATGTAAGGTCTAAGTATGGGCCACCAACGACCTGCCAAGTAGATCCGAACCAAGGACCAATAAAATCACAATTTCGTATAAGAAGGGCCTAATAATTATAATTAGGAATTTAGGTGGGGAAAATGTAAGATATTCTACTTTGTCATTTATATTTTTTGTGGATCCACTCAAAGACTTGAATGATTAGTTTTCTATTTATTTAATTATTAATTGTTATTATTTTCCATAAGCATCGTCTTGACTTTTAAAGTTTTATTTTTTCAGAATATTGGCGCTTTTCATTTATGACTTTTGTGCACATTCTTTTTGTTTCGAATTTTTTTTTCTATAAGTTACTTTGCTCATTTTATTTTTGTATTTAAAAAATGGCTATTACAGAAATTAGTAAGTTTGATCATGTGATCTAGGGCTGTCAATGGGTCGGACTTGGAGCGGATCAGGGCCGATCCGAATCCGAGTCCGATTTCCATTTCTTCTATCCTGATCCGAAATCTGATCCGCTCGGATCTTGAATATTAGTATTCGGATCCGAATCCGGTGGATATTCCGGATCCGTTTACCACATTTAACAATTTTTTTTTTCCGTTTTCCTCCAAATCACTTGCATATTCCACCATCATGAATTAAAAATGTAACATACTAACATTTTACTTATTTCATCGAAACTATTGCATGAAAATTGTAGAAAATGGAATATGGTGGGCAAATATAAATTATACAAATTAGAACAAAGGAATAAACAAAAATATAAATAAAAATGTTATAAAATGAGACAAAGAATAAAAAAGCCCAATATTGAGAAATGGAATTAAAGGATGAATGGTTAGGGTTTTGATTTTTCTTATTAAATAACATAAATTAATATGTTGTAGGCCCAATTAGTTGTTAGACCAGTCCAACAACATCTCTCATGCATTTCTTTTAAAGATTATTTTTAATATAGTAAAAGATTTTAATGGAACGTATATAGTTTTATTTTTATTTTGGTTTAAATACAAAATATATAAACAATATATAGTAATTGATATCGGATACGGATCTGTAATGGATCGGATCAGCCTAGATCCATATTCGCTCCATATAATTCGGATTACGGATCTTCTTAATTAGATCAGGTCCATCGGATCACTAATCGGACAATTATCCTAATAAATCGGACTGGATTCGGATCGAATCCGCCCCATTGACAGCCCTAATGTGATCAAATTGACTATTCAAGCTAATTTTAGAAGAATGTTCAGTTTGTTGTCAATTATATAGCAAATTTATTGTTATTGTCTCATAATTAAATGCTTTAATTGCTATTAGAACCATCTTAAACTATAATATCCACGTCATTTCAATTAGGAAAGCATTTTGGGAGTATACAATTTTCATAGTGTCTATTAATGTATAACTGAATTGATCATATGAAAACTGAATTACCAACAAAGAGCATGATACAATCCTATATACTGTATATATATAGGGAACACATGCGGCTAATAACAAAACTAAAAGAAGGAATAGCAAATATAACCCTAAACTAATTACAAATACAAAAGGGCCCAAACTAACAACCTATATTATCTAATATCCCACGCAAATTGGACATAAAGCATTTTTAATGGCCAACATGGAAATAAACGAACCAAACAACGACTGAGATAAAGCCGAAAACAAGTGTAGAGATGAATCTTGAATAGTATGAAACCGGATATGAACCATATAAATTTCTTGAATCTTGATAGATGAATTGATGATCGGAGAAGACAAATCCGAAGAAACCGATATTGAAAATTGGATTATCATAATGATCGAAGCGCATGAACATAATTGGTGAAAAGAGATTGATATATGAAGGAATCCTTGATTAATATCAAGATATGATGTGAATTCTATACAATTTCATTTTTCGAGTTTTATGCAAAGTATTTTCTTTTCCTTTCCTTCTTCATGTTTGATCTCTGAGTTCTAGTCATCAATGGCGGTTATATCTTCTTTGCGTTTGGATTATGATGTATTCTTCCTTCTGATAAAAAAAAGTGTTTACCAATCAATTCCTTCTTGATTTTTCTTCAAGAAGCGTTCTGTCTACAAAGTGTTTATTTTTTTGTCTCAGAGAACAATCACCATCTGTTGGAAAATCAGTTTTAAGATTATCAAAATCAGAACACAAATCGAAACTAACGCAAACAAACCAATTTGAACAGTAAAATAAAATACAATCAGTTAAATAACCGAACAGATAATTTGAACAACTTATCTCACAATTCTGTATAGTAACAGAATTGATCCAACCAAATCGCAGAAATAAGTCTGCTTGCCTTGAAGAAATTATCGACCCACATTCGGTGCAAATGGGAATCACGAACACTTCTTCCAGGATAATTTGGCTATAGGAATTCCTCCACTGCACATTAGCAGAAATTCCACCTCGAAGAACACTCAGAAGCAAAAATAACCAAAAAGATATTTTTCCAGAAAGGTTTCGGAGAGAGAACAGAGAGAACTGTGATTGTGTTGGTGTGTTTCTGAAATGAAAAACCACTCCTTTATATAGCTGCTGGGGAGCCTTTGCAATTAAATTTGGCCATTAATTCTGAATAAAACGGCCCAATTAAAACCCATTAACTCTGAATAAAACGGCCCAAATTAATTTCCGTAATTGAAACGTTACACAATTAAATATGCAGCTGAATTATTCAAATTTAATTTTAATTTTATATTTTAATTCAAAATTCATCCAAAAAGATAAGTCCGAGACGAGACAATTCGCCCAAACGCCCCATACCAGATCAGATCCGAGCCGAGCCGGGCGGGCGGCGGCGGCGCGCATTGTAGACACTTAAATTTTATGCCGAAAAATAAAAATGAAGTCATATTGGAATTATATTAAATTCGCTATTTTTGGACTTTTACTAAATTAAATTCCAAAGTAAGTAGTTAATTTAATTTGATTAAATTCCACCTACATTTTATTAACCAATAAAATAGTGCCAAGTGTGAAATTGAAGTGCCTAAACCAATCAAATAATATTTTGACTCTTGGTAGAAGGAACCAATTAAATCATGCCAAGTATTCAAGATGATGTGTCACGACCAATTAAAAGAGTGCATATCTCCTACAAGTGATAAACATTTAAAAGAGTTCATATCTCTTAGACAAAAAGAAGTATGTGGGTCTTCTACTACTGAGAGCCAATCAAATTACACCATTCAACTGACTAATTCTACTTGGACTCTTCTTTCTACCACTATAAATAGGGGTTCTCTCTTAGAAGAAAAACACACATTTTTCTGAAGGAGCACAAGTTGAAGGAGCAAAATTCTCTCTACAAGACGTTCTTCAAAACCTTTTTCATTAACTCAAGACATTCTTCGAAGATCAAGAAAACTCCGGCGTTTGATTCAAGAACAAGCTAAGAAGCCCTCATTTAAACGTTATTGAAGATCTACAACGGTCCAAGGAAGATCAAATTCTTCAAAACTCAAAGTATCTACAACGAAGTTCAAGACGTTCGTTGAAGAGATTCAAATCATTTCACGTTTGATCCAAGATTAAGCAAATTTGCCCTTGGATTAACGTTATTCGAGCACAATAATCATTTTGGAGAAGATCAAATCAACATTTTCCAAGATCAACTGCAAGAAACATTTATTTTTCTTTAAGATTAGAATCAGGGGAATCATAGAGATTAGAATCAGGGGAATCATAGAGATTGTAACCACTTCATTAAATCATTAAATTTTAATTTGTACAATTATTTCTTGTTTAATATATTTTAGACTCGAAATTTTGTTGCTACAAATTTCTGGCACGCCCAGTGGGACAATCTCTACCTTTCATCTCTTTTCTTCATCAAATACAATGGTGGCTATGGCGATAAAGGCTACAACCATGAAGGAACAACTTGCGACGTTGACTAACGCCATTGACAAGCTCACGAAGCACATTCAAGAGCAAGACACGAAGCTAGATGAGCTATTGAACAAAGTGGGCAATGCCGATGCCACCCACATGGAGGAAAAGCAATTCGAGGAGCTTGAAGAAAACGATATATCTACAAAGCAACTATTGAGCAATGGAGGCCATGCCGAGACGAATCACCTGATGGAAAAACTGTCCGAGGAGTTTGATGACAATGAGACACTCATAAAGCAACAATCGAATTTAAAGAATAAATCTTCAACCAATAAGTTTCAAATCTCATCTGATGGCATGATTCAAACTGCTCAACTGAAGGAGTTCATTTTGGAAGCCATCAAAAGCAAGATGAATGGAAGCTCGGCGTCTTGCCTCACCTATTCCAAGCCATACACTCGAAGGATTGAAAATCTGGAGATGCCAATTGGCTACCAACCACCAAAATTCCAGCAATTTGATGGGAAGGGCAATCCAAAGCAACATGTGGTGCATTTTGTCGAGACGTGCAATGATGCTGGGACATATGGAGATCAACTTGTCAAACAGTTCGTACGTTCATTAAAAGACAATGCATTTGACTGGTATTCTGACTTGGGGGCAAATTCCATTGATTATTGGGACCAACTAGAGCAAGAGTTTATTAATCGCTTCTACAGCACCCGAAGGACAGTTCGACTACCCGAACTCATTAACACACGTCAGTGGAAAGAGGAGTCTGTCATTGACTACATTAACCGTTGGATAAATTTAAGTCTCAACTGCAATGATCGATTGTCTGAAGTTTCATCAATCGAGATGTGCATCCAAGGAATGCATTGGAGTCTTCGTTATATTCTTCAAGGAATAAAGCCAATAACTTTCGATGATCTGGCCACTCGAGCATACGATATGGAATTGAGCATGAGTGCAACTGAAAATGATGTTAAAGACGAATTAGAAGCCAAATAAGGGGGCAAATCTTTTGATGAAGCTCCAATTGAAGAATCCATGATATAAATGTCACGCTCCTAGATACGAGCTTAAACTATCTAAGATCTTCAAATCAAGATCTTTTGATTTACTCCTTAACACGAGTATAAACTGTTTACAAATTTCAAATCAAAGCCTTCAGTAGACGAGACGAAAAAGTCTACAAATTCAAATTAAATTTCAAATCAAAGCCTCCAGTAGACGAGACGAAAAAGTCTACAAATTCAAATTAAATTTCAAATCAAAGCCTCCAGTAGACGAGACGAAAAAGTCTACAAATTCGAATCAAAGCCTTCAGTAGACGAGACGAAAAAGTCTACAAATTCAAATTAAATTTCAAATAAAAGCCTCCAGTAGACGAGACGAAAAAGTCTACAAATTTCAAGTCAAGTTATCCTGGACATGAGTCGAAAAAGGTCTACCAAATTTCGAAATGCAAAAAGCTCAATTACGCACGAGCCTAAACTGCACGATACTCCTGCCCCTCACGAGTATAAATTGTGAACAGTCTCGGGAAAAAAAAAAAAACCTTCATTTTGAACTACGTGATGACTTGATTCCTTTGTGGATACGTAGGCAACTTAGTCATTTTCTAAGTTCAGTCATACGGAAAAAAAAAATCACATTTTGAACTACATGATTATTTGATTTCTTTTGGGATATGTAGGCAGCTTGAAGTTAATTTTGAGCTCAATCAAATTCCTTGAAAGAAAAAAAGAAATGTAGCTTTTAAACTTTGGAAAGGCGTGAAGAAAGGTCGAGACTTATCTACTCAAAGCAAAAGCATTTCATAAATAAGTCACGAGGGGGCAATTTGTAGACACTTAAATTTTATGCCGAAAAATAAAAATGAAGTCATATTGGAATTATATTAAATTCGCTATTTTTGGACTTTTACTAAATTAAATTCCAAAGTAAGTAGTTAATTTAATTTGATTAAATTCCACCTACATTTTATTAACCAATAAAATAGTGCCAAGTGTGAAATTGAAGTGCCTAAACCAATCAAATAATATTTTGACTCTTGGTAGAAGGAACCAATTAAATCATGCCAAGTATTCAAGATGATGTGTCACGACCAATTAAAAGAGTGCATATCCCCTACAAGTGATAAACATTTAAAAGAGTTCATATCTCTTAGACAAAAAGAAGTATGTGGGTCTTCTACTACTGAGAGCCAATCAAATTACACCGTTCAACTGACTAATTCTACTTGGACTCTTCTTTCTACCACTATAAATAGGGGTCCTCTCTTAGAAGAAAAACACACATTTTTCTGAAGGAGCACAAGTTGAAGGAGCAAAATTCTCTCTACGAGACGTTCTTCAAAACCTTTTTCATTAACTCAAGACATTCTTCGAAGATCAAGAAAACTCCGGCGTTTGATTCGAGAACAAGCTAAGAAGCCCTCATTTAAACGTTATTGAAGATCTACAACGGTCCAAGAAAGATCAAATTCTTCAAAACTCAAAGTATCTACAACGAAGTTCAAGACGTTCGTTGAAGAGATTCAAATCATTTCACGTTTGATCCAAGATTAAGCAAATTTGCCCTTGGATTAAGGTTATTCGAGCACAATAATCATTTTGGAGAAGATCAAATCAACATTTTCCAAGATCAACTGCAAGAAACATTTATTTTTTTCATAGAGATTGTAATCACTTCATTAAATCATTAAATTTTAATTTGTACAATTATTTCTTGTTTAATATATTTTAGACTCGAAATTTTGTTGCTACACGCATGTGGTGTATTCATATGACCCTCTTTGTAAAACTTATACCAAGTCTATACACTTAAGTTCATATATACTAGTTTACACAAATATAAAAAGTCAATGTGGGACATATGAAGAGTTTTAAACTCTTCAACTTCCTCACAAGGCTTTTATAATTTGCCAATCAGTCTTAGACCAATGTGGGCCAAACCCACATATATATTATCTATTTGGACTATCCCCACTATAATAATTTATCTATGGATTCCAACCTTTTAATTAGGTATCCATCCATATAATTACAACACCATCAGTTTCCTATATTAGAAAATTGTTCTCAAAGACAAAAACTAAACACTTTGTAGACAGAGCGCTTTGAAAAGGGGGCTTGAATATGGTATTTTGAAGGGGTGGAAAACATATTGAGCTGGAGGGGGATTGCACAGCAACTATCAATGCGATCTCTAGTCTTTTTGAGCAGTTTCGCTTTCATCCACTGGGTCAATTATTTGCTCAAATTAAGTCTTTAGCTGGTAGCTTAATTTCATTTTCTTGTTTCCACGTTTTGAGAGAGAGTAACTCTGTCGCGCACGCTCTTGCTAAACTCGCGCTTTCTATTTCTCCGGGCATTGATGTTTTGCCGGAATTTATTCTTGACCTTGTATCTCTTGATATTGATTATTAATGGCATCTTACCTTCGCGTTTTCTCAAAAAAAAAAAAAAAAAAAAGCCCGAGCAAGAGGTCTATCATACATATATTTCTCGCATATTAGCTTTATGTTTGTATTCACTCACTCTAGTTTTCAAACGGATTAAAGACAATTTATCACCACGTGATATTCATAATGTTCAATTTATCCCCTATAATTTGAAAGCAATTTATTCCCAGTGAAAATTTTAAAGAAGCAATTTACCTCCTTGAGCCGGAGAATGTAACTCATTGCCGAAATTGAGAGTGGACATGAAAAGTATTTTGTAACATAGGGGGGTAAATTGCCACATTTATCATAATACAGGGGGATAAATTGCCACATTATCATAACACAAGAGGTAAAGTGCTACATATAAATTTGTCAGGGAGATAGTGTGAAATTTTTATAAAATTACAGGGAGATAAATTGAATATTAAGAATATTATAGTGGGTGAATTGCCATTAACTCCTTTTCAAACACACAAATTGAACTGACTGCGGCTTGTACAGGAAAAAAAATATGATTCAAATTGATATTACACAATTTAGTCGTTCAAAAAGAATAAGAATAACTAACATCCTTTTTGTTTATACAAAAATACAATTTTAGTTTCATTAGGTTTCGAGTTTATTTTCTTAACAAGGGATAAACTCAAGAAACTCTCCCATAATATGCAAAATCTACACAAAAGTAACTTATAAAATATTTATTGAATATAATCCCTCTATAATTTTGAATATTCGGCACGAAACCCTCTATTGAAATGTTTATGGCATAGAAACCCTTGTACTATCAAATATTTGACATGAAACTCCCTACCTTTACAAATTTCGACAACTTAATTTGTATGTATGCTGCTAGCTATAACGATAATAATAATGATAATGATAATAACAATAATTAAGTAAAGATTGAAATCGCACAAGGTTGGGTTGTATATTTCTCCAATTCAGATTCATTTACCATTTCAAAATGATTTCATTGATTGCATGTCTCCTTTTCTTTCCGGAATTTTTCCTACCAAATGATTATGCCACAAGTTGAGACCAATCAAGCCGGAAATCCTTGTTAGCTCCCAAGGAATTTCTCCAACCATATTATTATTCGGAACATCTAAATTGACTACAAATCTTCATATTTCAACGGAGTACTGGCGCTCTTGTCTCTTGGGCACCCATTATAAGTTGCCGGTTTCATATACAATAGGTATTGTAAGTTCCCCAAACATTCTGGAATATAACCAGATAACTTGTTTTTAGAGAGATCCATAAGTAACAAATATTTCAACCCACATAATGAATCAGGTAAGGAACCATTGATGCGATTTTGGTCCAAAAACAAATAATTTAGGAACGGTAACATTTGACTAATGTTGTTTGGTATTGGTCCTTGGATATGATTGTTGGATAGATACAAAGCAGTCAAGTTTTTGGAATTGTAAAGAGATTTTGACAGAGTATCTGAAATGCTACAATTCTTCATTTCTAGGTACTCAAGTTCTTTTTGCATTTGAACCCATTGTGGAAACTGACCTCCAATATCACAAGATTTCAATACGAGCCTTCGTAGTTGAAACGGAGGCACCCAATCCAATTTCACTTTGAATTTTAACGAGCTCAGACGAAGATCAGATAACTTTGAGAGCTTAGCAAAGTGATCCTCAAACATTGTACTATCCAAGGAACTAAAAGTTAAACCAAGATACTCAAGATTTGATAATTGTCCTAAAAAAAGTGGAATTTCCCCACTTAGTCGATTAGAAGAAAGATCCAGTTCTATCAACGCTTTCAAGTCTCCAAGGGACGATGGGATTGAACCAGATAAATTATTTTGAGCAAGATTTAAGTATGTTAGGAACGAGAGATTTCCAATTTCTTTTGCTATGGTTCCTTGTAAGCCCATGTTGAAAAGATTTAACTTGGTGACTCTGAGGTGCTTTTGGCAGCACGTGATGCCAATCCAGGTACAAAAATCCGTTCCTACTGACCAGTTGGAAGCCAAAATGTTGTTCGGGTCGGAAGCAATTATGTGGGATTTGATGGCTAGAAGTGAATGCTCATCAGTTGAGCTATTAAGTGGAGATGTTGCAGCAACAGCCACCAAGATTTCAATTGAGTAGAAGCTTAAAAAAAGAAAAATAATGGCAGCTTCTTTTCCCATTTTTTGTTAGAGTAATTTGAGTAAGAGATCTAGAGAGAGATATTGAACAGATTAATAATGTTGAGAAGAGATTTTAACTACTACTTGTCCAAGTTTTATATGTTTAAAACTGGGTATTTATTCGTAGTTATTAGATTTTTCTATAAACTTTACAATTTTTTTATAATAGATTCTCTAAGATGCTCCCGAAAGAAATTGATATTGAAGCAGTTGCGGTCTTGCACCGCTCTCACACTCCCTACAAATTATTTGACTTAGGAAAACATACTTTATAGGACATTGTCTGAAAGGATATTTGATGTTTACTGTGACAAAGAATTGAAAGGATATGCATCTGATGGAATAAAGTTATTGGCTGATATTGATGAGGGGTGAGAGTGATGGTTGGAGCTTTGATGGAGAAAAAGAAAATACAAGAGAGAAAATGAGAAAATAGGAGTTTTCAATGATATTTAATTGGTGGGTTTAGTAATTTTACAATTGTCTAAAATTTGGAATGTCCGAGTGCCTTGTCATGGTCGATCAATTTTGAAAACAATGTGTGGCTCAGATTTAATTTTGATATTTTTTACTGGTTAAGAAGATGTATCTCATGTACACTATTTTTCGACTAGATTTTATTTTAGAAAGAGCCAAGTTAGTTAGGGTAATATAAGGTTTTAATTTAGCAGAATTCTATTAAAGAAAATAGAATTTTTAACTCCCACGAGTTAATTAATGATTTTAATAGTGCAGAGGTAGTTGAAGATATATAAAAGTACAGAAGATATGTTTGAAATTAAAAATTAAGGGTAAAATCGGAAGTATAGCTAGTTTTTTGACACTTCAAAAATTGCTAATGATCTTCTAACGAAAAAGTTAACGTCAAGGTGGTAAGTGATAACCAAATGTTCTAATAGTACAAGGATAGTAGGTGAAAATTTAGCAAGAGTACGATGGAGGTATGTGAAATTAATCCTATCTAATCAATTGAAGGCCTAAAAATACAACAAAAATGAGAATATTTGCAAACATCATCTTCCGAAGTAAAAAAATCAGAAGCATATATTTTGAATTTTTAGCTTATAAATATGAATTATATAAAAAAATGTTTTGAGATTTCAATTTCTCATTTATAAGAAAAGAAATATTAACAAGCTACCTATATACGGTCGTGTTTCTCCGTCATTAACCTAACGCGTTTTGATTTTTGGCTTTCATATAGAAAGCAGAGACTATGATTGTACATGTAGTTGCCAAAATTGACCAATTTACTACGTATTCTAAAATTGGGATCTCAAACAAATGAAGAACGGAAAAGTATACGGTCGTGTTTCTCCGTCATTAACCTAACTCGTTTTGATTCTTGGCTTTTATATAGAAAGCTGAGACTATGATTGTACATGTAGTTGCCAAAATTGACCAATTTACTACGGCCCCGTTCGTTTGGCCTGATTAGGGTCCAATTGCATGAATCGGCCCAGACAAAGTAGGCCAATATTGTGTTCGGATGGGCCGATAATTATCTGGGCAGCCCGTAGTTATCGGGTGAACTGGTGGGCCACCCCACTTAATTGGTCCGATGACAATCTTTGGGTTGGGCCATGTATTATATAATTGGGCCAGATATCCAAAAAATGTGATAAAAATGCCCCTAAAGTTCTCCTGAATTACGCGAAATTGCCACTAAAATTGTCTTCCAGATTAGAAAAAGTCCTACTTCTTCTTCACTTCCCACTTCCATTTTCATTTTCCCTCCATCTCCATCCTAGTGCAAGGTGAGAAATAAATCCGAAAATATATTATCTTTATAATTTTTTATTTTTTGTCTCTTTATTAATTGTTTAATCTTTTGTTAACAAGAACTAAGAATTAATTCTTGAGTACCCAAACTTTGAATGCAATATTAATTTGTTCCATTTTTTTTTGTTTAATATAGCTCAAGAACAAGTTGAAGAAGGACAAGAACTAGGGTAAGAACACATTACCCATAAGTTGTAGTATCTATATTTTGTATTTCATTTATGTTGATTGGAAGGTAAATTTTTCCCCAATTTTTTTTGTACTGCTGCTGCTGCCGTAATAATTTTTTTTTTTCATGAACTATTTTTAAGTTGTATTGTGGTACTAGGGAATGGTGTATGATGGATTACATATTTTATTAAATGCTTGTGTTTTTTTTGTTTCCTTTCTAGTTTATTTGGACATATTTGTTGTTTTTTTTTTCCAATATGTTTTGTGACAATTTTGATATATCTATATTAAAGTTCATGGCATATCAAATACAGAATACCGCTTGGGTATGGATTCGGAGTGAAACGAACAACTCCTAAATTTCTTCCGCCAATTTTTTTGGAAATGTGTTATAATAATATGTTTATGCCTCATTGCACACGAAACACACTCTATTTCCCAACCATCCAATCGAAAGAGAAAACGGTATAGCATCATACGTAAAAAATGCAAACAAGCCAAGTATTTACATCGCGTAACCACGAAGACGGATGTTAAAACTAAGGCTGTGTTAAGGTTCACTATGACTTCTTTTAGTAAGCTATGTAGTTTGTTGCATAACATTGGTGGTCTAAGGGACACTAAATATGTGCCACTCAATGAACAAGTTGCAATGTTCTTGTCCGTCCTTTCACATCACAAGAAAAATCGAATCGTGGGGTTTGATTATCATCGATCTGGGGATACAGTGAGCAAGTGTTTCCACCGTGTATTGAATTGTTTGCTTAAATGCCATTCAATTTTACTATCACAACCTATACCGATTTCAGAAAATGATGAAAGTTCCCGATGGGGTTGTTTTCCGGTACGTTTTCAATTTTACTATAACAACCTATACCGATTTCAGAAAATGATGAAAGTTCCCGATGGGGTTGTTTTCCGGTACGTACTATCACTACTTAATTTGTTCTATATTGGTTAACTTAAAACAACTTAAGTACTTTTTCATATATTTTTTGTAGGGTTGCTTAGGGGCTTTGGATGGTACTTATGTGAAGGTACTAGCACCAGCTGCCGATAAACCCCAATATAGATCAAGGAAAGGAGATGTTGCAACTAACGTGCTCGTTGGTTGCGATATAAATGGAAAATTCACGTATGCATTGACTGGATGGGAAGGTTCCGCAACAGATGGTCGGGTCCTGAAAGATGCTATTACCCGCCCCAACGGACTTCGAATTCCGGCCGGTATACAATTTGAGTATAAACCATTTATGCATCATATATTCTCGTTCATACAATTCCATAAAGTATGATTGTAACAATGTTAATTTTTTCTTTTATGAATATCATAGGAACATACTATATTTGCGATAATGAATACACGAATGGGGAAGGTTTTTTGACACCTTATAGGGGTTGCGCTACCATTTAAAGGAATGGGGTGAAGGGCAAGATGCTCCCCAAAATTATAAAGAGTACTTTAACAAGAAGCATTCCCAGGCAAGAAACGTGATCGAACGGTGTTTCGGTCAAGTTAAACGGAGGTGGGCGATACTTAAAAGTGATCCTTCCTACCCATTGAAGACTCAAAACCGAATTATCATGGCTTGTATTCTTATTCACAATTTTCAGCTTATGACAATGCCCAATGACATGTCAGATTCCGATTCGAGTAGTGAATCAGAAAGTGATGATGAGTGTGAAGGAGAGAGTCCTAATGGTGACTTCGTCGATGTTGTTGAGCCCTCACAAGCGTGGACTGATTATCGAGATACCATGGCTCGTGCTATGTATGACGAGTGGTTGTCAAGTCCTTGAGATAAACGCACTTGTTGCGTTTTGTTTCGGAAATTACTTTGTTTGATTGGATATTATGTTTGGCGTTGGTTGTGATGATTTTTTTTTATGATTGTGGTTTAATTACGATGGTACATTATTATGTACATGTGGACAATTTGTTTGTATGATTGTCGATTTTTATTTATTAATGTTTGGAACAATTCATGCATGTTATTTATGGACTTATGCTTGAAAACGGGTTAGCCCAGGTTAATCTTTATTTCGTAATGTGTTCTCAGTGTCTAAATGGAGCCAATACCAAGGTATGCAGGAACATCGCGCTCTACAAGAACTCCACAAGGACCACGTAGAATTTGGAGTACCGATGAGGAGCAAACATTGATTTCTTGTTTGTATGAGATGGTTTCGACTGGATGGAAGGCCGATAATGGGTTTAAGCCGGGATATTTACAGGCGTTAGAATCCGCAATTAGTACAAGGATACCGGGAAGCGACATTAAAGTGAGACACATAAACTCAAAGCTCACTGTTTGGAAAAAACAATACTATTTATTGCTTGGCATGTTGGGTACTAGTGGCTTTGGATGGAATGATGATGCTAAAATGATAGAGGTCAATGATGATGTTTGGGCCGAATATGCATGGGTAAATGAGAATTTGCTAACTTTTATAAATAATATGTTTGGGCTATATTTATGTTTGTGTTCTAATCTTCTTTTTATTCCTCGAAAGGCTAATCGTGAAGTTCGTGCGATGAGGATGAAGTCTTGGAGGTACTATGATGATTGGTGTGAATTGTTCGGAAAGGACAGGGCTACGGGAGATCATGCTCAAGGGTTCACTGATGTTGTGGAGGACATATTATTGAGTGAAAATCTTAACTCAAACAATATGCAAATAACCACAGAAGTAGTGGAACCGTACATTCCATCATTTGATATTCATAGCCCATATGTCGATCTAACTATGGATGCATCTGATTGGGGTGGGGATCAGATGAAAGACAAAATCAACTCTACTCCGGATACATTTGATGGTGGAAGAAAGCAAAAATCGAAGGTGAAGCAACTTGGTGTTAAGATTGGTGGGAACGAGAAGAAGAAGAAAATTAAATTGACTAGAGAAAGAAAGCTGAAAACACCCGAAACCGCAAAAAATGAGTCTATTGTGCCCGTCTTGACAAATTTCATTGAGGAGGCAAAATCTACTTTCATGAATCTTACACCAAGAATGAACAAGGAGGAAGATACGGTGGACGAAAAGGCATCGAAGGTCATTGCTGCATTGGAAAAGGTTCCGGGACTAATCGAAGAAAACATGAACTTTCTTTGTTACAAGATTATGGATGACCAAAGGCATGTGAACTTGTTTTTACGTTCTAGCGAACGTAATCGGGAAATACAAGCACACATGATGCTCGTGGGTAAGATGTCATGAGTTGTGGTTTATGATTTTTTTCGGGTGTTGACTATGTTATTGTGAATTTTTAGACATTGCTACTTTGATGTTGTGTATTTTGTGATTTGGGTAAGGGAGTATTGGAATAGTGTTATTTTTTGCCCAATGGGGTTTTTAGTAGTTGGCTTGATCTTTTGGTATTACACATGCAACATGGCTTGGGAATTCTTATGAAATGATGTGAATTTTGGAGCCATGTTTGTTCAAGTAATTATGAGTTTTTGGAATTATGAATGTTGGTTGTAATTTGATGGGGTTGAAGTTGTAATTATTTTGTAATGAATGATGCCATACTTGGTGTTAAAATTGTACAAGTTTGGATTAGTAATGTTGTTCAATTTAGATTCATAGTTTTTGGGATATATTGTGTTCAAGTAGTCTTTGTTCATTTTGTTGTGTGTTTAAGTAAAAATAAGAATCTGGGAAATGATTTTTTGGCACATATATAAATCAACTTAAGTTTGTACAAGTTTGTTGTGTGGTCATATGTACATGTAGTCTTTGTTCATTTTGTTCATATGTACAAGTTCAAGTAAATTTATACTTACAAGTTCTTTTTGGAATTTTTAAGGACAAGTTCTATTTACAATTTATTTGCAATCTGAAAACTTGTAACTTATATCTTGGAATAGACAATGATATGAATTGTTCTTTTTAGTATGTGAATAATTGAAAAATATTCTAGTTCTAGTTGTGTAAAAAATTATAGTTGAAGATTGGATTGCCTAAAAATTTGAAGTTTAATATTTTTTAGTATATAAATAACTGGAAATATGGTTATATATATTTTTAGGCATATCAAATTTCTAGTTGTGTAAAATATTATTCATTAGGCATCCCAATGAATGTTAACTTTAACTTTTATTAAAGTGTTTCAACTTTTCAGTAATATATCACCAAATAAAGTTTTGAGATTCCTGTTTTTTGAAATGGCAAATGTGCAAAAATCAGAAAAAGCATACCAACCCACAGTCCTTCTTAAATTACAAACCAACCTAAAAACTGCATAAATACATCATGGATTCACTACATCATTCAACAAAACATAAGATAAAAAACCAAACATTCTTAGGTTCTGCACTATTGCAGAACCATACAAACACCATATTATACGGTTCTTCATGCATGCAAACCAAAGAAAATGTGCATGAAGAACCGTCGAACAAACACATCAAAATACATAAACAAACATCTTCAAAACCTAAAAGCCTAAACACCACATAACCCACCACCCACATCCCCACTAATCAACGTCCGACAGCCCATTCCCTGCATCACCATTGACATCTCTAGCTGCCCCGGAATCCCCTCCATCATACAAGACAATGGCAAGTGGGTTTACCTCTTCGGTAGGGGGGGCAGCAACCTCAGGATCATTGTTTTCATCATAAACAGCAATGGGCGAGACAACTAGGGCTTCATCATCATCGGCAGAGAGGTCAATGGGATACAACGAGGAGCCAAGGAGTGATCGTGGGAAGTGCGCACATTGCTTCAACTCAAACATGTATACTAGCTTTCGGTAGTGGCGAAGCCCTTCAGTTCGGTATCTCCTATAACTCCCTGGCTCGGACTACAAAATAAACAATAAATGGTTAGTGGGAATTTATATACACCTTTTAAGAAATAATAAAATAGATTAAACACTTACATGTGGACTTATGACACGCCAATACTGATTAGAGACTGTAGTACATCATTGGTATGGGTCATACCGTATCCCTGGCTGGCCAAGAAACTCCTCAAAGTCAATGTATTCCCTCCTTATGCGCTCCAACTTCAGGCGCAGTGAAGTTAAGTGAAACATTCGCCCAAACCGATCAGTCATAATGGTACTGATCCTCTCAAGACTTGACCGTAGATCTTCAAGATCTTGAACATGATCCCTCCTAGCAGCTCGAAACATCTTTGTTATGAAGTATGCCTCTTCTTCCGGAGTCCAACCGTCATACCTCGCGTTCATGTCAGCTCTCGGTCTCCTAGTGAGTGGCATGGTTGTAACTGCAGCAAAAATATGTTAAAACACTATTAATGGAGACAGTTTCTTATTAATGGACTGAAATAATGTGCAAAATATAGAACAAAGGATGGAAGTATTTTTCAGTTTTGAGAACTCACTGTCTATAATGTAGGGAGTGATTGTATGTTCGGTTGAATTGTAACTGAGTTATATATGCACTTGCAACTTCAAGTAAGCTTAGGTAGGTGAAGATATTTGTACAATAGTAAAAAACTTAAATGAGGACAGTTGAAAAGTAAACTAGGGAAGAGGGTTGAATTTTTGGAATTAAGTACAAGCATTGAAGATGAAAAAGTTATATTACATTTCTCAAAACTAGTTATACTTGAAAACCATTGGTATACTATAATAGGGGCAGTTGGAAAAAAGTATTTGCTTTGTTTCCCTTGGTGAGGTAATAAATATTCTTACACAAAGTAATACTTGAAACCAACATTGGAAAATGCAAAAGGTAATAAATATTCTTACACAAAGTAATAATGGAAAATGCTATGAAGGATTTGATAACTCAGAAAAAGCAAAATTTGGTGTAAGGTTCATATGATCTCATACAATCTTTCCAAGACTATTCATGCAACAGAGAATATTAATTCCAAGTCTACATACAAGTGATGTTTAGACATGTGAGCTAGTGATCATGACAGATGCAATAAAACTACTCATGCAATAGAGAATATTAATTCCAAGTCTACACACAACTCATCATGACAGAAGCAATAGATTTTGAATTCATAATTAGTCCAAGAAGTCCTAAAAACAGAACACATCCAAATACCATAGCCCAAAGTTGATGCTAAAAAATACATAAAAATATCATATAGAGATGAGCCATTTATCATGTCACAACCAAGACATCATAGCAAAAAACCAAATTGAAATGAACCATTTATCATGAGTCCAAAAATTGCAAAAAACAGAACATATTCAAAATACCATAGCCCAAAGTTGATGCTAAAAAATACATAAAAATATCATATAGAGATGAACCATTTATCATGTCACAACCAAGATATCATAGCAAAAAACCAAATTGAAATGAACCATTTATCATGAGTCCAAAAATTCCAAAAAACATAACATATTCAAAATACCATAGCCCACAAGGGATGCTAAAACATGTTACAAATGCATACAAATATCATATATACATGAATCAGTTATCACAACCAATACTACAGCAACAAATAAACATACATATAAAAAAAGAACATATCAAAAAAAAAAAAATACTATAGCCCACTAGTGCACAAACATGTCACAAATGACATATTATAACCCACCACGCTCATATCACATGACCAAAGAAAGCAAATAATACACAAAAAAACAACACATCCAAACAATAAGGAGCAAGCAAGCTTAATATAGCAATCATAATCACGAAATTGTAATGAATCAACAAAATAATCCAGAAAAGAATTAATGAGCAAGCTTAATTAAGTGATGATCTGATTTCTGGAGATGATTGTATTGTTGACTCGTTGCAATAATCCAGCAATGAATGCTTCATCACACACAAACGGGTAAAATCCCTGAAAATTGTTCACAAACAAATCAGTTAAGTTGGTATAAATCAAATCAATAAACAATTTTCATAGTCCACAATTGAAAACATTAATTTACGTGAAAACCCCAAAATTTGTGGAAATGGGAAACCCTAAAACCCTAAATTCATGAAATCTGATTGAAAACCCTAAAAAATTAATTTATTGGAAAACAACAAAAAACAATAATTTAACAAAGAAATTTACTTATCGACTTCGACTAATCCGTGTCAAGATGTCTCAAATATCTTCGAAATGGTACCAAGGAAGCCACGATTATTTCGGTCAATGAATGATTCAACGAAAGAAGATTAAGCATTTCAATGGTGAATTATCTGTAAAATCCTAATTTAAAGAGAGGGGTTTTGAGAGGAAACCCGCAGACTGTAAGAAACATAATGAAAATGACTTTCTCAAACCCTAGCAACCATTCGTCTGATGGAAGTGTGATCAAGAGATAAAGATTAAAGCATTTCAATGGTGGATTTCATGTGGAACGAAGATGACGAAAGAGAGGAGAAATGAGAGGTAAACGGCGGCACATCAAAGTGATAATGGAAAAATGAATTCTCAAACCCTAGCAACCTCTTCTTGGAAGTGTGATCCAACGGCTGAGAACGAGCTTCAATTCAATGGCCAGATCTGAAAGTAGTGAGGGTAAAATAGTAATTCCACGCTAACTGGGCTAACCGAACCCAAAATTAAATAATTGAGACAAGGCCCAAATCAGATTATTTTATCTGCCGAACGGGCCACAAATTAATTCGGCCTGACTAATTATTGAGGCCAAACTAGTATTTGAACGAACGGGGCCTACGTATACTAAAATTGGGATCTCAAGCAAATGAAGAACGGAAAAGTTTCATGGAAAACCAAACAGAACAAGCAATGGAATTAATTTTGGGCATATTACCCCTAAATATACATTTAATCATTAATTTCACCCCATATGATATGAAATTGGGCATATTACCACATGTGAAAACTAGTAATGAACGTTTTACCTCCTTTATCAAGTGGATATTGAACAAGCGCTCAAATTGCGAGTAATGATGCAAAAAATAATAAATTTAACCCTCATTTAATAATATATTTTATTTACTTTACCCCATGCAAAATGCTTTATTTTATCTTCGTAATATATGGTGAGTTTGGTTTACCGATTGAAAAATATTCTAAGAGAATTAATTTTATTATCATAATTGATGATAATAAATTTTTTTTTGAAAGAATTGTTTTTGTATAATTGTTTTTGTAAAAGTAACATATTTGTTATTTTTTAAATAAGCCAATTTTTTGCTTTACAAAATTTTAAAAGAGACCATGACAATGTTGACCAAACACTACAAAAATCACAATTGAGTGATTGACTAAACAATGATTTTAACTTTGAGGGTCAAATACCTTCAAAATCACAATAAAAATCCAGAAATATTTTTAATAACTCTCAGGCCAAACTCACTCAATAGTATAAATGGGGGGTAAGTGGGACTTTATCCTCTGTGATATCATCAATTAATACATAAACATAAGAGAAAGATCGTGAGTCTTTTTTGCAAAAACATAAGGGTAGATATTGTCATATGATTCTTCACAGGGGTTTATATGCTATTACTTTTAATTATCGTCTCCTTACAAGACTACTCCTTTTGAATGTCTTTCGATGGCTAAAAACATAAGGGTTTATATATATTGTTTGTTTTGGTATTTTTCCCAAAAACATAAGGGTATATATTGTCATATGATCTTCTTCACAGAGGTTTATTTGCTTTTTCTTTTTTCTTTTTTTGCTATACAGGGGTTTATTTGCTATTACCAGGATCCACCCTAGACATTTTGGGGCCCTAGGCAAAAGTAAAATTCGGAGCCCTATATTTTAAGAAAATTGTGTAGTAAATATTATTTTCTTATTTTTTTAAAATACAAAAATATTGATTAAAATACGAGGAAAATGCACTTTTCATACCAAATTTTTGGTACATTATACGTTTCATACCATACCTTTCAAAATGACACATTTGATACCAAAATTGATAAACATTTTTCACATTTGATTTGGCCAATAATTTTTGGACGGAAGTGCGTGGCACATGTCCGTTAAGTAAACAAGGTGGGGAAATTTAATTATCTAAATTGGGTTAGGTATATTGCAATTATCCCACATTCTTCCTCCCTAAACCCTAAAAAACGTAAATCTTCAAACTATAAAAAATGCGCCTCCCCTTGTGCGGAGCTCCATCGTCGACGGCAGCTGCAATTACTACATGGGAAATGTTGCCCACGATCATAGGGTTCTATTGGTTCAAGAATTAAGCAAATTGGTTAAGTAATGAAGGAGTAATTAGTGATTGAAGATTCGGGTCTTTTGACCTACGCGATTTGAAAATTAAAACTCAAAATTCGAACAAATTACTCGACGGATTGAAGAGATCTTTACATGTACGAGTTCTCCATGACAAGAGGAACAAAAGCCCTCAAACAATTTAGATCAACGGAAGAAGAAATAAAAAATTGCAAATACACCGCCCAATTTTTAGATAACTGCATTTTCCCTCTTTTTTTTGACTTAACGGACATGTGCCATGCATGTGACATTTTCTGTCCAAAAATTAATGGTCAAACCTAATGTGATAAAGGTTGGTCAATTTTGGCATCAAATGTGTCATTTTGAAATGTATGGTATGAAATGTATAAATGTACCAAAAGTTTGGTATGAAAAATGCAATTCCCTCGTTATTTTAGATTTTATCAACTATCTTTTTCTATATAGATAAAATGACAAATAGTCTTAGTTTTTTGATATAGTTAGTCGTAAATATGTTTTTATTAGTTCTTAATTTTGAAAACCTTCTTTCTGCAAACAAATATCATAAGTGTGATAATGTAATTATAGAGTATAAGAAATGCTCATTAATATAAAATGAATTTTACTCGTCAAATCAATTAATATAGTTAAAATGTATCGGAATAATTTTTTATATTCGTATAACATTCCTACAAAATGTGGCTGATATAAACAACGTCAAAGTGGATAAACAATTCAAAATCTAATAAAATTAGACCAAATCATTTTATATTTGATTCAAGTTTGGTCAATAAAAGGTGGTTTAGACAACATTTATTATACATATCAAACATGAACTTTAACGGTCTTAGAAATATGATTCGAGATCAACTCAATAAACTAAATATAAATATATGTATAGTTACCTGGGCTTGAATGATGATAGACTCGATTAAAGTTCTTTTGAGCTTATCTTATTTAATTAAATCTCAAGCTCAATAAGAAAATTAACCATTTTGAATAATACAAAATATCGTTCAATTCTATTTTGTACACTACATTCCTAAGTCCTTATATATAATATTACCATATATGAAAAATAAATCACATTTCAATTATTAAACTACATATATATATAATTAGGGGCCCTTCTACCCTTAGGGTCCTAGGCAACCGCCTAAGGCCATCTCATATGGAGATGGTCGGGGCCTGGGTGGGCTGCGAGGTCGGAGGCGGAGCCGTCTCCAGCGGGACGGGGCGTGGGGCGGGGCGGGAACGAGGCGGAGGAAGGGCTCTGCAGAGCCTTTCAGCGAGCCTTGGGGCTCGTGTGAAGAAGAGAGAACACGCGCCCCTCTTTAATTCAGGTGGCACCACCTGATTCGTTTTCTTTCTTTTTTTTAAGATTTGTTTAGTTAATTTTTGTTGTTTTATTTAATGTATTTTATGTTAAAAAATTAATTATTTAAGGAAAAATGTAATAAAATTAAAATTGTCTCCTAAATTAAATTAAATTTGTAGAATTGAATTATTTAATAAAATTTAATTAGTATATTTGTTAGTATATTTACTAGTATTTAATAAATATATATAGCCACCAATTTTTAATTGAATTATTTAGTATACAAAAAATAATTAGAATTTTAATTTAAATATTTATTAAGAATTTCTTTTAATTGTATTTAAAATATTTGTTAGTATATTTTATTTTAATTTCTTTTATTGTAATTAAAAATATAATCATTTAATTACAATATTGGTGGTGAATATATATTTTTAAAAATATCGAATTATTTGAAATATAATTAAACACTAATACAAACAATTTAATATTTTTACTTAAATTAAGAAATATTTAAAAACATACTTAAATTAACAAGGACAAGTCCATTCATACAATTTACATTCATTCTTAACCGTATTTTGCATACACATGGGCGATTAGGTCTTTCTGAAGTCTACGGTTGGTTTCTTTGGATCGTATTGCATCATGACGAATCATATAGTTATCCAAAGTTTGTGCTCTTGGTAGTGGATTTTCCAACTTTATCCCGTCGCATGGATATATTTTAGCACGTGCCCTACGAATCATATAGTTACCCTAAAATGGGGAACGTTAATCCAATCGGTGAGAAACCCGAGAACCCTTCATGAACAGGTAGTGGATTTTCCAACTTTATCCCGTCGCATGGATATATTTTAGCACGTGCCCTACGAGATGTACTCATGCCAATATCATCGTCGTCGGAGTCATCATATTTGTATTCATCACGTTCGTCCTCCACAATCATATTGTGAAGTATTATGCAAGTTAACATGATGTTCGACAAGTCTGACGGATGCCATCCTCTGCCGGGTTGATTTACAATTGCGAACCAAGCTTGGAGAATTCCGAACACTCGTTCAACATCCTTGCAAAATGATTCTTGATACCGCGAGAATACATGTTCAGGAAGGGTTCTCAGGTTTCTCACCGATTGGATTAACGTTACCCATTTCGAATATATACCATCCGCAAGGTAGTAAAGCATGTAGTATTTTCTGCCATTCATCTCATACTCAACAGTTGGAAGATTACCGGAAGTGAGGTTGTCAAACAAAGGTGAACGACCAAGGACAGTGATGTCGTTAAATCCGCCTGGTACGCCAAAAAACGCATGCCATATCCATGTATCGTGTGATGCCACAACTTCAAGAATGATGGTGGGTTTTTTCATCCTTCCTAAAAAACTCCCCTGCCATGTAGTTGAACAATTCTTCCACTCCCAGTGCATACAGTAAATTGAGCCGATCATTACATAAAATCCACTTCTTTCCGCTTTGTCAAGAAGTCTGGCCAGATCAGCTTGCGTCGGGGCACGAAGGTACTCTTCTTGTACAATTGCAAAATGGTTTTGCAGAATCCACGAACAATCTCGCATGCGGTACTCTCCGCAACGCTGAAATTTTCGTCATTGGAATCATGAGAGAATGCATAAGCTAACGAACGCATAACAATTGTTACCTTCATTATGGGTGAAAATCCTGCTCGATTAGAGGCATCTACCTTTGTCGAAAGTATATATTTTTGCGCTCGCAATCCGCAAGAATACGGATAAAAAGGGGACGCTTCATGCGAAAACAACGTTGGAATGTTTCCCCTGAATACAATGGTCTTTCAACGAAATTGTCGTTCATGAGTTGTATGTGCTGTGCTTGGTGGTTCCTATTTAAAAATGCACGACCAGGAACAGAACCACAATATACATGCATAATTGCATTTCGTGAATCCATTGTTTCGGTGCACATTTCGTGAAATTGTGCATCCTCATTATCTTGTTCTTCCATCATGGCATTATAAGTATCATAGAATATTTTTTGGGAAGAAGATGATTCATCAGCATAATTAGAACCATAATTGTGGTTCATCTTGAGAAATGAATTTTTTTTGAAGAGTGAGTGAATATTTTTTGAAAAGAAGTGAATATTTTTTGAAAGAATATGTTGAAATACTTATAGAATTCTACAACACTTCTGCACCATACACCACTTTTGTAAAATTACAAAATAAACCCTCTTGTTCTCTATTTAAAAGGGAGGTGTGCTCACTTCTGAATCTACACCTCTCTCAATCTCTTCAGTCTATTCTCTAGTAATCTTAATATATTTCACACCTCTCTCAAAAAGAAAAGCAAACAAGTTAAGGCAATGGCGACAAAGTGGACTCAGAATGAAGATGTAGCCATGACAAAGAGGTCTCAGAGGACAGTGTGGTAGGGGCAGGACAGGAAAAATAAACATTTTGGGCGAAAATTATATTCATATCACGAATATTAACTTTTTTTTTTGTTATTTTTAACATGAATTGGCATTGCGTCTGTAACAAGGCCGAAATGAATCATCATTGGTGCTTCAAACATACATGGGAAGTTGCTAAATATTGGATCATTTTCAGGTCAGAAACTCAATCTTCTCAAATGCCGTCTGGTATGATATCTCAACCCATGGAAGATTGTTATATTTTAACACCTCCAGAAACCCAATTTGAATCGGAACCACTAGGCGACAATGATTCCGAGTCTCCCCACGTACCCCAATCGAGTCTAAGACCTATTGGTACAAAAAAAGGCCAAGAAGGGAAAATGGAAGGCTTCGAGTAATCCACAAACGATGATTGACTTGGAGCGGGAAAAAATACTAACAATGAGAGAAACCGCTCAATTGTTAGAGGCTGGACGAGAGAAGAGGCATCAGGAGATGCTTCAACGTCAAAGGGAAGACGACATGATGAAAATGGCGCAAGACGAGCGTGAAAGGCAAGAACGTCAATTGTCAAGGGAGGAACTAATTATGTCGATGGAATGCTCTGCATTCACTCCAATTACAAAGGCGTATTGGAAGAATAAAATAAAAGAAATCCAACAAAAAAGTCTTCAGCAGGACTTATTTGGAGGTTCATCGAATGAAGGGAACGAATGGTTTCCGGGCCCTAATAATTAAAATGTTATAATTCCTGTGTGTGCAGTTAATTTAATCATGTTTGTTGTATTTCCTTGTTGTTTGTTTGTTGTATTTCCTTGTTTGTTTGTTGTATTTCCAATTATGCATCAATTTTAATTTTATTAAAAACAAAAGTAAAACTATTATTATAATAGTGAGAGTGTGGAAGTAAAAAAATTGAGTGGAAAGTACACTCGGAGCCCTGCCATTGGAGACGATCAGACAGGGCTAGGGGCAGCCCCAGGGCTCCGGATCCCTGGCCTTGCCCTACCATTGGAGATGGCCTAAATTGCCTAGGGGGAGGGCCGACCCTGGCTATTACTTCTAGTTATCGCCTCCTTACAAAACTACTCCTTTTGAATGTCTTTTGATGGCTAAAAACACCAGGTTATATGTATATTGTTTGTTTTGTTTACTTATGTGAAAATTTATGAACACTTATTTTAATTCTGACAAATTTAAGACTGAAATTGCAAGTAAGGCCATCTCCAGCCGAACTGGGGAGGCAAGCAACAAACCCCCCCCCCCCCCCCGCATCCGGGGGGAGTTGCTTGCCTGCAGGCAAGCAGGCAGGCTGCTCCTGGACGCGCGCGTCCAAAGTTTTTATTTATTTATTATTATTTTTGTTTTAAAAGTTAATTAATTTAAATATGTAAAAAATATATAAATTTTTTTTAACACTTGTTAATTATGATTAAATGTTTTCTTCAAAAAAAAAAAACTTAATCATAATTTTTGAAAGATAAAATATTTCCTCCTTCATATTTATACTACTAGAAGACCACTCAAACACTAGTTTCAAATCAATATGGGATAAAAACTTAACTCTCCTTATCCGACATTGGTTTGAAGATAGTGTTGAGTGACCTTCAAGTAGTATAAATATGAGGAGAAAACATTAAATCTTTCAAAATTTTGCATGGTTAAGTTTTTGTTTTTGAAGAAAACATTAAATCATAATTAACAAAGTGTTAAAAAATTTTTATATATTTTTTACGTATTTAAATTAATTAACTTTTAAAAACAAAATTATAAAAAAAATCCTTGGACAAAAATATTTATGGTTACATAGTAATCGATGTCAATCTTTTTTTAATTTATTTATGTCTTAGTTTAAAAAAATATAGCATGAATATAAAAATATGACTTAATTATATTTATTATTATTGCAACTTAATTTAAATATAATTTGAAGATCAATTAAACAACTTAACATATGCGATTACTAAGGAACACCTAATTCGAAAATGGCACGTGTGTTTCCCACAAGTGTTCGACTCAATCTTTTTTCAATTCCAATTTTAGCCGTGATTTCTCTCCATAGGCCTATGATCCAACTTGTTGTAGTGTTTGTTGTATTGCTTTAATTATGTTTAATTGTTGGTGTTTCCCTTGAAAATTATGTTTTGTTTTAGTGTGTAATAGTTGTTGTTTTTCTTTTCACTCCAATTGTATTAAAAATAATTGTTGTTGTTTTCCATTAATTATGTTTACTTGTTTTTTATTTTTATGAATGCCTTATTATTTTTTTTTTTATAGATATTATTATTATTATTATTATTATTGTTGTTGTTGTTGTTGTTTGTTGTTGTTATTGTTAAGTGAGAGTGGGGAAAGTTTAAAATTGAAATAAATGTTTTGAATTGTTGGTTCGGTTGAAGATGACAGACTAGGCAAAACAGATAGGTAAACAAGCAGGCAGAAGGAGGTTATTGCCTGCTTCGGCTGGAGATGGCCTAAGAGGACACTTATTCTACCACATCACATCAAGGAAAATTGTTTCTCGGAATTATAGGTGTCCTAATTCAATGTCTCTTTAAAAGGACTATTATTAATTTTTTTTTTACTCTGTTGAGAAGAGACTACTATTTGTCCAAGTTGTGGAATTTTTGTTACAGATAGAGACAATTAATTTCTTTGTTTTTTGTCATTACTCGATGTTGATTTTAAAATTTGGGAGAGAGAAAATTTGCTTAGTTAAAATGTGGGAGAGAGAAAGCAAATATACATAGCATTACTTTAGATGGGAAAATTTGCTTAGTTAAAATTTTAAAATATTTTTTTACAATGATAGATTGACTAATAACTTGACCTAGGGCCGTCAATGGGTCGGATTCAGTTCGATCCGAATCCAAATCCGATAGTCATATGTTCTTCTTGAATTCGAGAGGATTCTCAAGAATAGAAACCGCATTCGGGTCCACCGGATATCCGAGATCCGATGGTAATATCCGGATTCGAATTTCATTTCATAACACAAAAGTTTTCAGTTTTCAGTTTTCACTTCCATATCCTCCACAACACATAAGATTAGATCCTCACCATTAACCAAAATACTTACAGTTCTTGCAAAATTAAAATTAAAATTTGTGGAAAACTAACTCAAGTAATCAAGGTATAATGACAGATGATAATTAGTTTTACATAATATAAATGTTGATAAAGAAAAAGACTTTGGAACAAGAAGAATGAGATGCAACCCAAGAAAAATTTTGACAAAGAGGGAGTTGAGGAAAGAAAAGGGCGGCTGTATTGTGAATAAATTAGGGCTCCTTTTCTTCATTATGTTAGTAAAGAGATTGGATTAAGTTTTACTATATTAATAAAGTTTGTAGGTACATGGCCCATATATGTTGTGTGCATATAGCCCATTAAGTCACATTGAACCAACTTATTACATTTTGATCCGGTTAAATTCGGATTTATAGTTTTCTTTAATGGAGTTAAAGTTTTAGTGATGATAAATGGTTGTTTTTTGTTTGATTCAAACACAAAATATGTAGATAATATATAAATAATCGAATTCGAATTCTTAACGGATCGGATCAGGCTATATCTATATTCGCTCCGTATAATTTGGATTGTGGATCTTTTAAATCGGATCAGGTCCATCGAATCTCTAATCGAATAAATATCCAAATAAATCAGACTGAATTCGGATCGGACTCGGATTAAAATCCACCCCATTGACAGCCCTAGCTTGACCCATTTGATCAACAAACGCCGTGTCAATGGGGTGTAACTGACTTGACGACGATACTATTAGGTATTGACTGATTATTTCGTTCTTGGAATAATTGGCATTTTACACTTTAAATATAAATTAATTTGGTATTTTCAGCTTTGAAATTAAAATTTTGGCACATTACACCATCGAATTACACATTCTTCGAAAAATGCACACTACTACTCTAGGGTGCAAAATAACTATTGCAATTCGAGGGTGCAAAATAATACAAATGTAATTTCAGGGTGAAAATATCAAATTAATATATTTTCGAAATGCAAAAATGCCAATGACTCCAGCCACCCATGACCCGCCAAGTAGATCCGAATCAAGGACCGATAAAAATCACAATTTCGTATAAGAAGGGTCTAATAATTATATTTAGGTATTTACGTAGGGAAAATGCAAGATATTGCCCTTTTTTATGTACCAAACTATCCTATGAAATGTTAATTGCATACGCAAAACATGTACGAAACTATTATGAAATGTTACATATTATATCCCTGTACAATCAAATATTTGACACAAAACGGGAGAGTGTCTTCCATTTACTCCTATTTAGGTGTAAGAATTCATTCTTTACATAATTAACAAGAAAACGAATGGTTTGTCTAATAAACAAATTTCTTCTTGTGAGCGAAGATTGCATACTAGTTTCATTTGTTCGGTGCAGTTATTCATTTACTCATTTTAGGTACGTATTTATCTCTACTCTAGTGTTTGTAATTAATTTCTCGTGAGCAGAAAATGAATATCTATTCGCGAATGCAAAAATGTTTTGCCTAACGATAAAAAAAAGCCAAAACCCGCCTTGCTTATTTCTTACTAGCAAAAAATCCCTTCCAAGCCAAAATGCCGATTATATCCCATCAAAGAATGCAAATACACCTCTCTTAACCTAAAAAATGATCAATAACCCCATGTAAACTTTGAAAATTAGCAAAACCCCCCTGTTCACTAAAAAAATTGACAAAAATTCCCTATAATTTATGAAGAAATTTCAAATGAGCTTTTTTGCTAATAAAAAAGAACACAAGGGAGTTTTTCTAATAAAATAACACGAGGGTTTTTGATAGTTAGGCAAAACACAAGGAGTGTTTTTGCATGTAGCTCGAATTTGCTACGTATCGGCATTGATATATACCTTATAGGAAAAAAAACGGCTCATGTTTAGTAGATATACAAATGCATCAAATTTGCAGGAAGTAGGCATTGTAATTAATGATACTAATCTGAGTAAAGCTTCTGTAATATTGTACAAATTATTTCCACAAAGATGAAATGTTGACTTGTAGCTCTATCAATATTCTAGTAAATGATCTTAACTTAATCTAAAGCTTGTGCAGAACCAAGTGAGCTCCGTGCTGAGGTTGAAGTGCTATTACAGTGTGAGGAGCGTGTGTGTACGATGGTGAAAGCTCGAAAGAGAATCGTTGTAAAATCATAGCAAGTGCCACTTTTGCTTCGAGCATTGCAAATGTTTGTCCAACACATATTCTAGGTCCCCACCCAAATGGAAAAAAGATACCTTGACTTTTCTGTGCCTTCGACAATCCTTCACTAAATCTCTCTGGGTTGAATTCCATTGCATCTTCACCCCAAATTTTACGATCATGATGTAATAAGATCATCGGCATTGTAATTCGCACACCGACTGGTAATATTATTTTCCCCAATCTTGTTTCTTTAGTGACTTTTCTACTAAGAGCTATTACAGGTGGATAAAGCCTCAATACCTCGTACAGAATCATCGTAACCTGTGATCATAATCACACAAGAGTTAAGCCGTAGGGGAGTTTTGCTAATTAAGCAATGCATAGGGGTATTTTTGCATTTCTCTCTTTAACTGATTAATTGAAAACTGAAAATAACTTACAATTTTCAGGTGATTTAGGCCATCAAAATGTGGTGTTTGGTTTCCAAAGGCTTTCAGAACCTCATCTCGAGCTCGTGTTTGCCATTGCGGACATCTACTCAACAGAATCAATGTCCAAACAAGAAGCACGGAAGTCGTTTCCTGCCCAGCCAAATAAAACAGCTTGCACTCTTCTACGATTTCATCAATGGTTATCCCAGCACTCTTGTTACTGTGTTGCTTGATTTCATTGAAATTGGATTCCAAAAGTATGCTCAATAAGTCTTCATTTCGTGCCTCCCCATTTTTCATGGAATTAACTCTTCTGTTTATCATTCCTCTAATTAAGGATTGAACTTCTCTTTCAATTTCCATCATTCTCTTGTTCGTTTTGGTTGGCAGACATCTATACATCAAGAACACATCAAAACAAAAGGCAGGTCATTTGAGTAAAGATACATATTTTGTGAAGAAATATATACTAAACTTGAATTACTTCATATGTTATCTAAGGGTTGATCTAGATATATGTTCTTTACGGGCCATCGACATAAATTGTTACCTCCATCCTGGTATGTATACTGACTGTGAAGCCTTGATGACATATTGAGCCTGTTCTTTTTGAAGTTCAAATATTCTTCTTCCTTCTTTATAGCTACTTCCAAAGGCGGTTCTTGATATTGCATCGCTTGATAAAGTTTGAAGAAAAGGGAACACATCCACCTCGTAAGATCCTCCAGGTGAAATACTCGTTTCCCAACTTTTCACAACTTCATCGCAACTTAAATAAAAAGCCGGTATCATGAGCTACACAAAACAAGCAACCTCATCTCAGTATGTACACATTTCATATATGTAATGAATGTTTCATGTTCTTTTATTCATAAATATGAATTTGAATAAACAAAACTATGATCAATGTAATTGATAGAAAACCTTCAATTTTTCTAGATGGAAGGCAGGGTTGATGATTTTCCTGTGTTTTGCCCATTTATCTGTCTCATAGGTCACAACTCCTTGTGCAAGCAGCCTGGTTAGCGGGTTCGGGTTTCGACTCTTCTGGTAGAGGTAATTCTTGGTCATCACTTCCTTTATGAGTTCAGGTTCTGTAATGAAAATTGTAGGTGTTGGCCCAAACCAAAATAAGGACTCATTGCCTGCAAGTTATGATTACCAAATATTAATTTCACACACATAAGAAACTCAAATTAATAACATAACTTCATACAAAAAGTGAGATTTAAACAACATAAAACATACCATATTTCTTGATTGTTTGTAGGAAAAAGGGTATAAGCCTTGGCTTGATGTCATCCTCAAGATTGATGGGCTTGGTTTTAGCTTCTTGAGTCATATTCAACATTTCTTTCAAATCTCCATATATCAATTTGTAGGAGTTTCCTTTGAAACCTTGTTGCCTCAGGCATTTTTCCAGCCTTTTAGGTCTGAACCAAGCCCAGTTCAGTACTTTCCATGTGTAAAACAATAGCATAAAGGCAGAAGAAGTAGCAATTGTGAGGTATAATATCTCCATTGGTTTATTTGTTCACTTGTTATGTCTTCTTTAATGTGATGAAGGCTTTTTATAGTATTTGCAAACCTCTTGATAATTTTATTTGGGGATTATTGCATTTTTGGTGCTACAACTATAGCCCACTGACATTTCTACCCCGTAACTTTTTGAGCTGACACATTTGGTGCCACAACTTCAACATCAGTGACAATTTTGGTGCCAATTGAGGCCTAATTTCAAAATTGGCCCGAATTCCCCCATGTGTTGGCCATGTGACCTGAAAATTGGGGATTTTGACCATTCAACGCCTTTTCCTTAAAATAAATAAATAAATAAATCCATCCACCAAGAACTAGACTACTTGGATATTTTTAACTGGGGAAGAAGAAGAAGAAGAAGGGTAAAAATTTAATTAAGGGATGTATGGTAAATTTTATAGGAAAAGTTAGGATTTTGAAATTTAGTATTTTTTTTTAAAAAATCCTCAATTTTCATGTCACAGGCTGCACAAGGGGGAATTTTGGGTCAATTTTGAAATTGGGCCTTAATTGACACCAAAATTACCACTGATGTTGAAGTTGTGGCACCAAATATGCCAGCTCGAAAAATTACGGGATAGAAATGTCAATGGGCTATAGTTATGAAAAAAAAAATACAATAATCCCATTTTATTTGCAAATATATAATCTAGCATAGTCATGACTATGCTGAAGATAGTATGACTATGCTAGATTAGTTACGCAAGTTTACCTTTATTAAACTAATGTAAAGGCAAAAACGCCCCTTCATATGAAAATGTAATGTGTTTGGTTATTAGTACACAAGATTGGACCCTCAACACTTTTGGTCCATCACATTTCAAAACAAGTTGAGATTTCTTGACCTAGGAGATAGACTTGAATAAAGAGATAGAGTAGTGATACTAGTCGTTTATGTTTAACCTTAAAGACTTTATTATTTTTAATAATTTAAATATGACCTGAAATATTACATAAAAAATCTATTGGTGTATCCTGATGTCCAATTAGTGTATCCGATACGTATTCATTTTAATTTTTATTACCGATACGCGATGTGCGTATCGAATATGTATCCCACGCGTATCCTACGAGTATCTGTATCCCCGTGTATTCGATACAGTACTTTGTCTTTTTTCGGAGTATTAGTGTATCATAGCAATTAACATTATCACAGTTATATATGAGACAATTTGTAATTTACTTGTTGCACATAAACAAGTTGTTTTACACATTGGATCAAGGTTGGGGACTTAGTTTTAATAAAAAAAGAAACAGAGATTGGAAATTTTAATGTTATATGTCGGATCATGTACTTGGTGCCGTTTTAAGTGAAACAAAAGAAAAACGACACTATATAAGATGTCGTGATGTTACCTCGTTCATGGCTCAATTTATATGAACAAGACAACGATTAGTTTCAAATTAGTGTGGGCAAGAATTTTAAATTACTAGTATATCATCAGCACGCGTTATCGCGTGCATTAAATTTTTTAAGCACATAAAATAAGAATTTTTTTATAGAAAAAATGGAAGTAAATTTTATTTCTATAAAATAAGTAAAGAATTTAAAAAGTTAAATAATTAAATTAATTAAAATATTAAGGGCAAAATTATAATATCAAAAAATTGCTACACTATGCCATGGCTTCTTTGTATAATAGTATAGATAATAATCAATTCAAAAAATGTAAAAATCTTAATTCAATTTCAGTCGCGTTATTCATATGTAAATACCACAAAATGTTCAGGGGATAAGGGACATATTCTATCTTGTATTTTTGTTGTTTAGCAAACAACTTCAATTGCAGGCCCATGATTTAGTAGTGGTAGTTATCAAAACGTCCGAAATAGGTGATCTAAGGCATGACGAGGTACAAACTACAAAACACTTAATCTCAACTTAATAGGAATTAACTTTCCTTTTATTGAAAGAATTCCCAAAAATAAAAATACTATGTTCATGCATTGGAAATATATTTTTACTTATTTATTGGGATTATTGCATTTTTGGTGCCACAACTTTAGCTTGCTGGTGTTTTTATCCCATATCTTGTCGGACTAGCACATTTGGTGCCACAACTTCAACATCAGTGACAATTTTGGTGCTAATTGAGGTCCAATTTGTGCGGGCCAATTTTCAAGTCATGTGGCCCGCACGTGGATAATTTCGGGTTAATTATGGAATTGAGTTTCAATTGACACCGAAATTGCCACTGTTGAAGTTGTGGCACCAAATATGACATCCCAAAAAGATATGGGGCAGAAATGCCAGTGAGCTATAATTGTGGCACCAAAAATGCAATAATCCCTATGTTAATTATGATGATTTTTTTTACTAGTTTATTTTTTCACATTGTATTTGATAAAAATACAACATTACTTTATTCTCGTCTAGTTGTTATTTTATCACAACATAAAAATTTATCGAGTTTGTTATTAGAAAAAATATCGCCCCCAAACTGAAACTCTCTAGTTTTTTCTGCCCTTGTCAACAATTGAGTAATCAATCTTAACAAATAACTTCAATCACACTTCATACTAAAGTAGATAAAAAAAAAATCACCCCAGCAAGAAGTAGACAAAGAAAAAGGAAAAAAATAAAGGTTAGGCGCTAGTTTGGCTCTAATTCACCAAATTAAACCAACTTCTTTCTGATATTGAAATTCGTGTCTTTATACTTCGGTGATTAATAAGATACTTTTCTTTCATTTAAATGTTCTAAGATTTTTTTCTTGCATACTATTAATTTGATTATATGGATCAAAATATACATTGATACACATTAATGTGGTCATATAGATTAAATATATGAATTATTGCATTTTTGGTGCCACAACTATAACTCGCTGGCATTTCTATCCCATATCTTTTCAGCCTGGCACATTTGGTACCACGACTTCAACATTAGTGGAAATTTTGGTGCCAATTGAGGCCCAATTCCAAAATTGGCCCAAAATCCCCACGTGCGGGCCATGTGACATGAAAATTGGCCCGAACAAGGAAGATTTCGGGCCAATTTTGGAATTCGGCCTCAATTGGCACCAAAATTACCACTGATGTTGAAGTTGTGGCACCAAATGTGCCGGCCCGAAAAGATACCGGGTAGCAACGCCATCGAACTATAGTTGTGGCACCAAAAATGAAATAATCCCTTTTTTTATTTATTCAGTCTTTATGAAAGTACAAGGACAAATCAACAACCAATACTATATTAAACTAGAGAAATATCCATGCTAGTAAGACTCGAACGCAAGACCTCTTGCTTTTGGGATCTGAACTTTTGTCACTAAGTTATATCCTCATCAGCCATTGAAAGAGAAATTTAATACATGGTTAATTCAACTTTGACATGAATCCAGTTCGAATATCCTTTTAATTCGGAGAAAAAAATATTTTTAATACCAAACTTTAGTCCAAAAAACACATTTGATACCAAGCTTTTCGAAATAAACACATTTCATAACATGATTCACACCCTCTCGACAGATTTAGTTTTCCTGATCAATTTTTGGACTGTATTCAGCACGTGCTCGTTAAGTTAACAATGGTGAGTCTTTAAAATTCGTGTATGTTTTACCTCCTGTTGTCAACTTAACGGGTACGTGAGAGGCACATACTGAATTTCGTCCTAAAATTGAAGGCCAAACTAAATGTGTTAAGAGGGTGTGAATCATGATATGAAATGTGTTTTTTCGAAAAGCTTGGTACAAATGTGTTTCTTGGACTAAAGTTTAGTATCAAAAGTGTTTTTCCCTCTTTAATTCGAGATTAATATTTTTTCATATTAAATTAAAGGAGAAATTCTTCCATCATGTCTCTTCCAAATATAATGGAGATAGTGTTTGTTTTATTTCGAAAAAAATTCTAAACAAACTCTATTGATTTGTTATCGTCATCTCACATAACAAATATAATTTGACATAAAGTAACATATCTTTTACACTATTTCCCTTCTATCCATAATATAAAAAAGTCTAATCATTTCTAAAACCTATACATACTATTCCATCTAAAAAAAACTTAATCAAACAATAATACGCAGATGAGAAATTTTCTAAAACCTTAATTTGTTTTTGAACCACTAACAGAAATGCGAACAAACATACCTGAAACGTTCATTATGCCTTTTCCAAAAGGCAAATTAACAAAATTTGAAATATAGAATTAAATGCAACTATCTTGATACTTTTAGTAGGGATGATCCCTATATATAGAGTGTTTAATGCAAAAATAAAAAACTTTAGGACGGTATATGTTTTTACAATTAATCTAGTAATTAAATAGAGTAAAAATTTTAAAACGGAGGGAGTCCGCTATAATTAACATATAAAATAAGAATTTCGAAAGCCCAATATTCCAAGCAAACGGCCTAAGGCAAATCCAACTCCAAATTCGGAAGGACATGACCTAAAAACTCCAAACAGGACTCTCTTGTATGCTCAAATTCCTTAGCTTTAAGAACATACAAGCCTAACAATGAACCAAAGCATAGGATCCATAACGAAATCGAGGCTGCCAATGGAGCTCCCTTGTATGCAAGTGTAGTCCAATGAACCAAAGCATAGGCAATTCCAATATGTAGGGCTACGCTCAGGAGCATTCCCATGCATTCAACCATCCAAATAATCTAATAATTAATGCATGAAGTTGAAGAGTTGCGAGAAAGTCAAAACAAAAACTTTTGTCAATTTCAAATGCATGTATCTCTCAATCTAGAAGGACTTAGAAAAGGAGTCTTATATGGATAGAAACCTATGGAAGTCTAGTTTCCAATGCAATAAATAGTTCTTAATTTGGAGTTTTATTGAAGAAGTTATTATAATTCTTGTTAGAGGTGGCAGAACAATACCAAGAGAAGTTCACCTACGGGTTCAATGAACTTTAGGTTGATTTTCTGAATATATCCACTAATCCTTAGTATTCCTAAAGTAATTTATAAGTATTAAGAGTCTAATAATGTATAGCAAGTTTCTAAGAAGTCTTTTAGTTTATTTAAGTCTTATTTATTGCCTAAGTTGGAGGGTTGTTCCAACTCTATAAATAGTGTCTTGTAATGTTCATGTGAAACAAGTTATATTGAGTGAAATAATATTGAAGTCTTAAGACTTTGTCTTACGTACTTAGCCCTGTATCTCTAAGGTGGATTCCTTTGACTGGTGAGCTATTTTAAGGCCCTGTATCTCTAGGTGGATTCATAATAGTAGTGAGCCTATAACTCATTCTCACTTGTGTTACCTTCCCCTATCCTCCATTCCAGCATCAGGCTAAATCATAAGTTAGAATAGGGATATTTGTCTCTCTTATCATTAACTTTTTACAGAGTGGTCCCTCTTATATTTTTTTTCCCACTTTAGTCCCTACTATGAATTATTTGTCTCAGTTTAGTCCCTTTCAAGTGATCCAAGAAGGTTCCGGTAACATGTGATATGCACATGAGGTCAATTTCATCATTTCAAGTAAACTAATAGGGATATTTTCGTCTTTCTAATTTAAAAAAAATATTTAATCTCTGCCAAACTAGGCTTTCATTCCAATCCAACTTAATCGTCCATTTCGTTCCAAACTAAAGTTTTCTCCCAAAATCTTCTTCAAACACCAAAATTGCTCACCAATTAAACAATATCTCAAATAGTCTCAATAGTGAACGGACGAAAATGCCCTAAAAATTATTCATATACATGTCACGTGTTATCGGAACCACCTGATAAGGACTAAAGTGAAATACATAATTCATAGTAGGGACTAAAGTGAAATAAATAATTCATAGTAGGGACTAAAGCGGGAAAAAAAACATAAGAGGGACCACTCTGTAAAAAGTTAATGATAAGAGGGACCAAAAGTGGTATTTACCCATGTTTAGGTCTAATAACGTACTTCCTCCGTCCCATTTTTCTTTATCCCTTTAGTACAGTTGACCAGTCAACTTGACTAAATTTATAAAAATTATAATGAATAATTTAATTAATATATTTCTCTAAAATGTTGATAATTTCAGATGACATATATTAATATTTGAAATATTTTATACACAACAAATGTGAATAATTTAACATGATAAGTCAGTTGAAATATTGAAAAGTTTGACCGAGTACTGTAGATAATGGAGTAAAAATAATGAGACGGAGGGAGTACATAAGTACAAATACTTAAAATCTTATAAAAACAAAAAAAATTGTTCATAGAGTTAATTACAAAACCCTCGATAATTTTTTGTATGATTCAAGTCAATTTTGTAATATTTTGAGCCATTGGAAAAATTAAAATTTTCTCCAAGGGATAAGTTTACAGTTTTAACCAATTTTTTTGCGGATACTAAAAATCAGTTTGAATACAAAAATATATTCAAAGTGGTACGTACACAACCATAGGCAAAGTTTTTCTTATGTTATAAGTTGGTTTTATGATATTTTGAGCCTGTTGAAAAATTGAATTTCTCGTAGGGGTAAGCTCACAGTTTTTGCCAATTTTTTACGGATACTTAAAATCTTATAAAAACAAAAAAATTGTTCATAGAGTTAAGTACAAAACCCTCGCAATTTTTCGTATGATTCAAGTCAATTTTGTAATATTTTGAACAAGTGGAAAAAGTGTAATTTTCTCCAAAGGGTAAGTTAACAGTTTTAACCAATTTTTTGCGGATACTAAAAATCTGTTTAAATACAAAAATACATTCAAAGTGGTACGTACACAGCCAAGGCAATGTTTTTCTTATGTTTTAAGTCGGTTTTTTGATATTTTGAGCTCGTGGAAAAAATAAATTCCTCGAATGGGAAAGATCACAGTTTTGACCAATTTTTTACGGATACTTAAAATATTATAAGAACAAAAAATTTGTTCATGCGGGTAAGTACAAAACCTCGATAATTTTTCGTATGATTCAAATCGGTTTTGTAATATTTTGAGCCAGTGGAAAAATTAAAAGAGGTAAGTTCACAATTTTATCCCATTTTTTGCGAATACTAAATATCAATTTAAATACAAAAATATATTCAAAGTGGTGCTTATACAACGTGGGCAATGTTTTTCTTATGTCATAAGTTGATTTTCTGATATTTTGAGCCATTGGAAAAATTGAATTCCTCGAAGGGGCAAGCTCACAGTTTTGGCCAATTTTCTACGGATACGTAAAATCTTATAAGAACAAAAAAATTGTTCATGGGGTAAGTACAAAATTCTAGACAATTTTTCGTATGATTCAAGTCAGTTTTGTAATATTTTGAGCCAGTGAAAAAATTAAAATTTCTCCAAGGGGGTTAAGTTCACAGTTTTAACTAATTTTTTGCGGATACTAAAAATCAGTTTAAATACAAAAATATATTCAAAGTGGTACTTACACAGCCTTAGGCAAAGTTTTTCTTATGTTATAAGTTGGTTTTATGATATTTTGACCCCGCCGAAAAATTGAATTCCTCGAAGGGGTAAGCTCACAGTTTTTGCCAATTTTATACGGATACTTAAAATCTTATAAAAACAAAAAAATTGTTCATAGAGTTAATTACAAAACCCTCACAACTTTTTGTATGATTCAAGTAAATTTTGTAATATTTTGAGCCAGTGGAAAAAGTATAATTTTCTCCAAGGGGTTTTAACCAATTATTTGCGGATACTAAAAATCTGTTTAAATACAAAAATATATTCAAAGTGGTACGTACACAGCCATAGGCAATGTTTTTCTTATGTTATAAGTTGGTTTTCTGATATTTTGAACTCGTGGAAAAATTAAATTTCTCGAATGGGTAAGATCACAGTTTTAACCAATTTTTTACGTATACTTAAAATATTATAAGAACAAAAAAATTTGTTCATGGGGGTAAGTACAAAACCCTCGACAATTTTTCGTATGATTCAAATCGGTTTTGTAATATTTTGAGCCAGTGGACAAATTAAAATTTTCTCCAAGAGGTAAGTTCACAATTTTATCCCATTTTTTGCAAATACTAAATATCAGTTTAAATACAAAAATGTATTCAAAGTGGTGCGTATACAAAGTGGGCAATGTTTTTCGTATGTTATAAGTTGGTTTTCTAATATTTTGAGCCTCTGGAAAAATTGAATTCCTCTAAGGGTAAGCTCACAATTTTGGCCAATTTTTTACGGATACTTAAAATCTTATAAAAACAAAAAAATTGTTCATAGGGTTAAGTACAAAGCTCTAGACAATTTTTCGTATGATTCAAGTTAGTTTTGTAATATTTTGAGCCAGTGAAAAAATTAAAATTTTCTCCAAGGGGGTAAGTTCATAGTTTTAACCAATTTTTTGCGGATACTGAAAATAAACTTAAAGACAAATTATATTCAAAGTGGTATGTACTCATATTTAGGCAAAGTTATTCTTATGTCATAAGTTGGTTTTATGATATTTTGAGCACGCTAAAAAATTGAATTCCTCCAACTGGTAATCTCACAATTTTTGCAAATTTTTTACGTATACTTAAAGTCTTATAAAAACAAATAAATTTGTTCATAGGGCTAAGTACAAAACCCTCGATAATTTTTCGTATGATTCTTTTCGTTTTTGTAATATTTTGAGCTAGTGGAAAAATTGAAATTTTCTCCAAGGTGTAAGTTCACAATTTTAACAAATCTTTTACGGATACTAACAATCAGTTTAAATACAAAAATATATTCAAAGCGGTACGTACACAGCCTTAGGCAAAGTTTTTCTTATGTTATAAGTTGGTTTTATGATATTTTGATACCGCTGAAAAATTGAATTCCTCGAAAGATTAAGCTCTCAATTTTGACAATTTTTAACGGATACTTAAAATCTTATTAAAAAAAAAAATTGTTCATTGTGCAAGTACAATGTGATCTTACCCCTTGGAGAAAATTTCAATTTTTCCCCTGGCTCAAATTATTAAAAAGCTGACTTGAATCATACGAAAAATTGCGAGGGTTTTGTACATATCTAAATGAACAATTTTTTTGTTTTTATAGGATTTTAAGTATCCGTAAAGAATTTGCAAAAACTGTGAGCTTACCCCTTCGAGTAATTCAATTTTTCAGCAATATCATAAAACCAACTTATAACATAAGAAAAACTTTACCTAACGATGTTTATGTACCACATTATTTTTGTATTTAAACTGATTTTTAATATCTGCAAAAAATTGGTTTAAACTGTGGACTTACCCCTTGGAGAACATTTCTATTTTTCCACAGGCTCAAAATATTACAAAACTGAATTGAATCATACGAAAAATTATCTAGGGTTTCGTATATACCCCTATGAACTTTTTTTTTATTTTATAATATTTTAAGTATCCGTTAAAAATTGACAAAAACTATGAGCTTACCCCATCGAGGAATTCAATTTTTCAGCGGGCTCAAAATATTATAAAACCAACTTATAATATAAGAAAGCTCAAAATATCATAAAACCAACTTATAATATAAGAAAAACTTTGCCTAAGGCTATGTACGTACCATTTTGAATATATTTTTTTAATTTAAACTGATTTTTAGTACACGCAAAAAATTTGTTAAAATGTTGAACTTATCCGGGGAATATTTCAAGTTTTACAAAGGTTCAAAATATTACAAAACTGACTTTAATCATACAAAAAATGTCTTGGTTTTGTACTTACCCCTATTAACCCTTTTTGTTGTTTTCATAGGATTTTAAGTATAAGAGAAAAATTGGCAAAAACTGTGATCTTACCCTTTCGAAGAATTCAATTTTTCAGCGGGCTCAAAATATCATAAAACCAACTTGTAACTTAAGAAATTTTTTGCCTAACGATGTGTATGTACTACTTTGAATATATTTTTGTATTTAAGCTAATTTTTAGTATCCGCAAAAAATTGGTTTAAACTGTGAACTTACACCTTGGAGAATATTTCAATTTTTCCACAGTCTCAAAATATTACAAAACTGACTTGAATCAAGGGTTTTGTACTTACCCCTATGAACAATTTTTATATTTTTATAAGTCTTTAATTATCCGTTAAAAATTGACAAAAACTGTGAGCTTACCCTTTCGAGGAATTCAATTTTTCAGCGGTCTCAAAACATCATAAAACCAACTTATAACATAAGAAAAACTTTGCCAAGGCTGTGTATGTACCACTTTGAATATATTTTTGTATTTAAAATGATTTTTCCGCAAAAAATTGGTTAAAATTGTTAACTTACCCTTTGGAGAATATTACAATTTTTCCCCCGGCTCAAAGTATTATAAAACTGACTTGAATCATACAAAAAATTGCGAGAGTTTTGTACTTACCTCTATGAACAATTTTTTTTGTTTTTATAAGATACTAAGTATCCGTAAAAAATTGGCAAAAACTGTGAGCTTACTTCGAGGAATTCAATTTTTCCAGGAGCTCAAAATATCAAAAAACCAACTTATAACATAAGAAAAATATTTCCCAGGTTGTGTATGTACCACTATGAATATATTTTTGTATTTAAACTGATTTTTAGCATTCGTAAAAAATTGGTTAAAACTGTGAACTTACCCCTTGGAGAATATTTCAATTTTTCACACGCTCAAAATATTACAAAAGTGATTTGAATCATACGAAAAATTGTCTAGGGTTTTGTACTTATCCCTATGAACAATTTTATTTTTATTTTTATAAGATTTGAAGAATCCGTTAAAAATTGGCAAAAACGGTGAGCTTACCCTTTCGAGGAATTCAATTATTCAGCTGGCTCAAAATATCATAAAACCAACTTATAACATAAGAAAAACTTCGCCTAAGGCTCTGTATGTACCACTTTGAATATATATTTTTATTTAAACTGATTTTTACTACCCGCAAAAAATTGGTTAAAATTGTGAACTTACCCCTTGGAGAATATTACAATTTTTCCCCCGGCTCAAAATATTACAAAACTTACTTGAATCATACAAAAAATTGCAAGGGTTTTGTACTTAACACTATGAATAATTTTTTTTTTTTTTGTTTTTATAAGATTTTAAGTATCCATGAAAAATTGGTCAAAACTGTGAGCTTACCCTCTTCGTGGAATTCAATTTTTCGGCAGACTCAAAATATCGTAAAACCAACTTATGACATCAGTAAAACTTTGCCTAAGGCTATGTATATATTACTTTGAATATATTTTTGTATTTGAACTGATTTTTAGTATCCGCAAAAAATTGGTTAAAATTGTCTAGTTACCCCTTGTAGAATGAGAGAATTGCAATTGTGGTACCAAACTATATACCGATTCTCACTTGTGGTACCATAAAAATCGAGGCCGACACATTTGGTACCACAATTTAAGAAATTGAATCACATTTGGTACCACCGTTAAAGATGGACGTTAACTGATGATGTGGCAGTTAAGTTTTATTGCAAAATTGATACCATTACTTATGTTGACTGACAATTATACCCCTAACTTTTCAAGTTGTCAAAATAACCCCACATCTTCAAATTTACTGACAAATTTATTGTTGCCCAATTTCAAAACTGGCTCAAATAAGACACATGCGGACAAATTTAGAGATTTTACTTATTATATTTACATATTTATTTAACTAATTTAATTTTATAAATAATATTAAAAGACCAAATAATATTTTAACATAAATTCGATAAAATATTAATTAAATTTAAAATTTTTATAGTAATATTAATATATTTAATATTTATTAAAAAATTATATAAAATAATTATAATTTAAAAAAAAAAATAAACCCATCTCCTACCCCCCAACCCCATCCCCCCTAACCACCCCCCTTCAAACAAATCCCAGGTCGCCGGCGGCCTGGGATCGTCCGTCCCAGGCCGCTGACGGCCTGGGATCTCAACAGATCCCAGGGCGCGGTGGCCTGGGTCATCCGATCCCAGGTCACCGCGGCCTGGGACCGGCGATCCCAGGCCGGCAGTGGCCTGGGACGGACGATCCCAGGCCGCCGTCGGCCTGGGATTTAGGGGGGAGGGGGAGGGAGAGGGGGGGTGGGTGGTGGTTAGGGGGGAATGGGGTTGGGGGGGTAGGAGATAGTTTTTTTTATTTTCAAATTATAATTATTTTATATAATTTTTTAATAAATATTAAATATATTAATATTATTATATAAATTTTAGATTTAATTAATATTTTATCGAATTTATGTTAAAGTATTATTTGGTATGTTAATATTATTTATAAAATTAAATTAGTTAAATAAATATGTAAATATAATAAGTAAAATCTCTAAATTGGTTCGCATGTGTCTTATTCGAGCCAATTTTGAAATTGGGCAACAATGTGGACTAAAATTGTCAGTAAATTTAAAGATGTGGGGTTATTTTGACAACTTAAAAAGTTAGGGGTATAATTGTCAGTCAACATAAGTAATGGTATCAATTTTGCAATAAAACTTAACTGCCACTTCATCAGTTAACGTCCATTTTTTACGGTGGTACCAAATGTGTCGGCCTCGATTTTTATGGTACCACAAGTGAGAATCGGTATATAGTTTGGTACCACAATTGCAATTCTCTCCTTGTAGAATATTTCAATTTTTTCACGGCTCAAAACATTACAAAACTTAATTGAATCATACAAGAAATTGTCTAGGGTTTTGTACTTACCCTATGAACAATTTTTTTTTATAAGATTTTTAGTATCCGTTAAAAATTGACAAAAACTGTGAGCATACCCTTTCGAGGAATTCAATTTTTCAGCTGGCTCAAATATCATAAAAACAACTTATAACATAAAAAAACTTTGCCTAAGGCTGTGTCTGTAACATTTTGAATATATTTTTGTATTTAAACTGATTTTTAGTTTCCGCAAAAAATTTGTTAAAATTGTGAACTTACCCCTTGGAGAAATTTTCAATTTTTCCTCTGGCTCAAAATATTACAAGCTGACTTGAATCATACGGAAAATTGCGAAGGTTTTGTACATACCTCTATGAACAATTTTTTTTTGTTTTTATAAGATTTTATGTATCCTTAAAATATTTGCAAAAACTGTGAGCTTACCCCTTCGAGGAATTGAATTTTACAGCGGGCTCAAAAATCATAAAACCAACTTATAACATAAGAAAAATTTGCCTAACGCTGTGTATGTATCACTTTGAATATATTTTTGTATTTAAAATTATTTTTAGTATTCGCAAACAATTGGTTAAAATTTTGAACTTACCCCTTGGAGAATATTTCAATTTTTCCACTGGCTAAAATATTATAAAACTGACTTGAATCATACGAAAAATTGTCTAGGGTTTTGTACTTACTCCTATGAACAATATTTTTGTTTTTATAAGATTTTAAGTATCCGTAAAAAACTTGTAAAAACTATGAGGTTACCCCTACGAGGAATTCAATTTTTCAACGGGCTCAAAATATCATAAAACTAACTTATAACATAAGAAAAACTTTGCATGACGATGTGTATATACCACTTTAAATATAATTTTTTATTTAAACTTATATTTACTATCCGCAAAAAATTGGTTAAAATTGTTAACTTAACCTTTAGAGAATATTTTAATTTTTCCACAGGCTCAAAATATTACCAAGCTGACTTGAACCATATGAAAAATTGTCCAGGGTTTTGTACTTACACCTATGATTTTTTTTTTTGTTTTTCTACGATTTTAAGTATCCGTTAAAAATTGGCAAAAATTGTGAGCTTACCCTTCAAGGAATTCAATTTTTCAGCGGGCTCAAAATATCATAAAACCAACTTATAACGTAAGAAAAACTTGGCCTAAGGTTGTGTATGTACCACTTTGTATATTTATTTTTGTATTTAACTTGATTTTTAGTATCCGCAAAAAATTGGTTAAAATTGTGAACTTACCCCTTGAAGAATATTTCAATTTTTCCACTAGCCCAAAATATTATAAAACTGACTTGAATCATATGAAAAGTTGTCTAGGGTTTTGTACTTAACTCTATGCACATTTTTTTTGTTTTTATAAGATTTTGATTATCCTTGAAAAATTGGCAAAACTGTGAGCTTACCACTACGAGGAACTAAATTTTTCAGCGGGCTCAAATATCATAAAACCAAATTATAACATAAGGAAAACATTGCCTAAGGCTATGTATGTACCACTTTGAATATATTTTTGTATTCAAACTGATTCGTTGTATCCGCAAAAGAATTTTTAAAACTGTGAACTTACCCCTTGTCCAATGGCTCAAAAACATTACAAAATCGATTCGAAGCATACGAAAAATTGTTGAGGGTTTTGTACTTGCCCATATGAATAATTTTTTTTTTTGTTTTTATAAGATTTTAAGTATCCATAAAAAATAAGCGAAAACTGTGAGCTTACCCCTTCGAGGAATTCCATTTTTCGACAGGCTCAAAATGTCATAAAATGAATTATAACATCATAAAAATTTGGCCTAAAGCTATGTATGTATCACTTTGAATATATTTTTGTATTTAGGCTGATTTTTTGCATCCACAAAAAATTGGTTAAAACTGTGAACTTACCCCTTGGAGAATATTTCAATTTTTCCAAAGGCTCAAGATATTACAAAACTGACTTGAACTATACGAAAAATTGTCCAGAATTTTGTAATTACCCCTATGAATTTTGTTTTTTGTTGTTCAAAGATTTTAAGTATACGTTAAAAATTGGGAAAAACTGTGAGCTAACCCTTTCGTGGAATTCAATTTTTCAGTGGGCTCAAAATATAATAAAACCAATTTATAACATAAGAAAAACTTTGCCTATGTACCACTTTGAATATATTTTTGTATATAAACTGATTTTTAGTACTCGCAAAATATTGGTTAAAATTGTGAACTTACCCCTTGGAGAATATTACAATTTTTCCCTGGCTCAAAATATTGTAAAACTTACTTAAATCATACGAGACATTGTGAGGGTTTTGTACTTGCCTCTATTAACAATCTTTTTGTTTATATAATATTTTAAATATCCGTAAAAAATTAACAAAAATTGTGAGCTTACCCCTACGAGGAATTTAATTTTTCAGCGGGCACAAAATATCATAAAACCAACTTATAACATAAGAAAAAACTTTTCTTAACCCTCTGTATGTACCACTTTGAATATAATTTTGTATTTAAACTTATTTTTACTATCCGCAAAAAATTAGTTAAAACTGTAAACTTAACCTTTGGAGAATATTTCATTTTTTCCAATGGCTCAAAATATTACAAAACTAATTTGAATCATACGAAAAATTGTCCACGGTTATTTACTTACACCTATGAATTTTTTTTTGTTTTTCTAATATTTTATGTATCCGTTGAAAATTGGCAAATTGTGAGCTTACCCTTTCGAGGAATTCAATTTTTCAGCGGGCTCAAAATATTGCATAAGAAAACTTTGCCAAAGGCTGTGTATGTACCACTTTGAATATATTTTTGTATTTAAACTGATTTTTAGTACCCGAAAAAAATGGGTTAAAACTGTGAACTTATCCCTTGGAGAAAATTTTAATTTTTCCAATGGCTCAAAATATTACAAAATTGACTTGAATCATACGAAAAATTGTCTAGGGTTTTGTACTTGCCTCTATGAACAATTTTTTTGTTTATATAAGATTTTAAGTATACGTAAAAAATTGGCAAAAATTCTGAGCGTAGGAAATAAATTTTACAGCGAGCTCAAAATATAATAAAACCAACTTATAACAGAAGAAAAGCTTTTCCTAAGGCTGTGTGCGGACAATTTTGGATATATTTTTTTATTTAACCTGATTTTTGGTATACGCAAAAAATTGGTTAAAACTGTGAACTTACCCTTTAGAGAAACTTTTTATTTTTCCAATGGCTCAAAATATTACAAAATTGACTTGAATCATACGAAAAATGGTCTAGGGTTTTGTACTTACCCCTATGAACAATTTTTTTTTTTTGTTTTTATAAGATTTTATGTATCCATAAAAAATTGGTCAAAATTGTGAGCTTACCCCTTCGAGGAATTCAATTTTCCGGTCTGCTCAAAATATCATAAAACCAATTTATAACATCAGAAAAACTTTGCCTAAGGCTATGTATGTATAACTTTGAATATATTTTTGTATTTGAACTTATTTTTAGTATCCGCAAAAAATTGGTTAAAACTATGAAGTTATCCCTTGAAGAATATTTCACTTTTTTCATAGCCCCAAAATATTACAAAACTGACTCGAATCATAAGAGAAATTGTCTAGGGTTTTGTACTTACCCCTAATGAACAATTTTTTTATTTTTATAAGATTTTAAGTGTCCGTTAAAAATTGACAAAAACTGTGAGCTTACCCTTCGAGGAATTCAATTTTTCAGCGTGCTCAAAATATCATAAAACCAACTTATAACATATGAAAAGCTTTGCCTAAGGCTGTGTATGTATCGCTTTGAATATATTTTTATATTTAGTACCCACAAAAAACTTGGTTAAAATTGTGAACTTACCCCTTGGAGAAAATTTAAATTTTTCCGCTGGCTCAAAATATTACAAAACTGACTTGAATCATACGAAAATTTGCGAGGGTTATGTGCATACCTCTATGAACAATTTTTTTGTTTTTATAAGATTTTAAGTATCCGTAAAAAATTTGCAAAAACTGTGAGCTTACCTTTTGGAGAAAATTTCAATTTTTCCACTGGCTTAAAATACTACAAAACTCACTTGAATCATACAAAACATTGTCTAGGGATTTGTACTTACCCCTATACACAAATTTTTTATTTTTATAAGATTTTAAGTATCCATAAAAAATTGGCCAAAGAGCTTTCCCCTTGGAGAATATTTCAATTTTTCGTCAGGCTTAAAATATCACAAAACTGACTTGAATCATACGAAAAATTATCTAGGGTTTTGTACTTACCCATGTAAATAATTTGTTTTGTTTTTATAAGATTTTAAGTATCCGTGAAAAATTTGCCAAAACTGTGAGCTTACACCTTGGAGAATATTTCAATTTTTCGACTGGATTAAAATATTACAAAACTGACATGAATCATACGAAAAATTATCTAGGGTTTTGTACTTACCCCTATACATATTTTTTTTGTTTTATAAGATTCTAAGTATCCGTAAAAAATTTGCCAAAACTGTGAGCTTACTCCTTCGAGGAATTCAATTTTTCCACGGGCTCAAAATATCAAAAATCCAACTTATAACATAAAAAAAACTTTCCCTGGCTGTGTATGTACCACTTTGAATATATATTTAAATTTAAACTGATTGTTAGTATCCGCAAAAAATTGGTTAAAATTGTGAACTTACCCTTAGGAGAAAATTTCAATTTTTCCGCGGGCTCAAAATATTACAAAACTGACTTGAATCATATGAATATTTGCGAGGGTTTTGCCCATACCTCTATGAACAATTTTTTTGTTTTTATAAGATTTTAAGTATCCGTAAAAAATTTGCAAAAGCTGTGAGCTTACCCCTTGGAGAATATTTCAATTTTTCCACTGGCATAAAATATTACAAAACTGACTTGCGAAAAATTTTCTAGGGTTTTGTACTCACCCCTATACACAATTTTTTTTGTTTTTATAAGATTTTAAGTATCCATAAAAAATTGGCCAAAACTTCGAGCTTATCCCTTGGAGAATATTTCAATATTTCGACTGGCTTAAAATATTACAAAACTGACTTGAATCATACGAAAAATTATATAGGGTTTTGTACTTACCCCTATACATAATTTTTTTTTTTATAAGATTTTAAGTATCCGTAAAAAATTTGCCAAAACTGTGAGCTTACAACTTGAAGAATATTTCAATTTTTCGACTGGCTTAAAATATTACAAACTGACTTGAATCATACGAAAAATTATCTAGGGTTTTCTACCCCTATACATAATTTTATTTTGTTTTTATAAGATTTTAAGTATCCGTAAAAAATTTGCCAAAACTATGAGTTTACCCCTTCGAGGAATTAAATTTTTCCACGGGCTCAAAATATCAACAAACCAATTTATAACATATGAAAAACATTTCCCAGGTAGTGTACGTACCACTTTGAATATATTTTTGTATTTAAACTGATTGTTAGTATCGGCAAAAATTGGTTAAAATTGTGAATTTACCCCTAGGAAAAAATTTCAATTTTTCCCCTGGCTGAAAATATTAAAAAACTGACTTGAATCGTAAGAAAAATTGCGAGGGTTTTGTACATACCTCTATGAACAATTTTTTTGTTTTTATAAGATTTTAAGTATCCTTAAAAATTTGCAAAAACTGTGAGCTTACCCCTTCGAGGAATTCAATTTATCAGAGGGCTCAAAATATTATAAAACCAACTTATAGCATAAGAAAAACTTTGCCTAAGGCTATGTATCTACCACTTTGAATATATATTTGTATTTAAACTTATTTTTTATACCCGCAAAATACTGGTTAAAATTGTGAACTTACCCAGTGGAGAATATTACAATTTTTCCATGGCTCAGAATATTACAAAACTGACTTAAATCATACGAAAAATTGTGTGGGTTTTGTACTTGCCTCTATGAACAATTTTTTTTTTTTGTTTATATAAGATTTTAAGTATCCGTAAAAAGTTGGCAAAACTGTGAGCATACCCCTACGAGGAATTTAATTTTTCAGCAGGCTCAAAATATCATAAAACCAATTTATGACCGAAGAAAAACATTGCGTAATGCTGTGTACGTACCACATTGGATATGTTTTTGTATTTAAACTGATTTTTAATATCTGCAAAAATTGTAAAAAACTGTAAACTTGGAGAAAATTTCAATTTTTCCAAAGCCTCAAAATATTTCAAAATTGACTTGAGTCATACGAAAAGTTTTTGAGTGTTTTACTAATCCCTGTGAACAATTGTTTTTATTTTTATAAGATTTTAAGTATCCATAAAAAATTTGTCAAAACTATGAGCTTGCTCCTTCGAAGAATTCAATTTTTCGACAGGCTCAAAATGTCATAAAACCAACTTATAATATTAGAAAATTTTTGCCTAAGGCTATGTATGTATTACTTTAAATATATTTTTGTATTGAAAATTATTTTTAGTATCCGCAAAAAATTGGTTAAAACTGTGAAGTTACCCATTGGAGAATGTTTCAATTTTTTCACAGGCTCAAAATATTACAAAACTAACTTGAATCATACGAAAATATGTCTAGGGTTTTGTACTTACTCCTATGAACAATTTTTCTGTTTTTATAAGATTTTAAGTATTCGTAAAAAATTTGCAAAAATTGTGAGTTTACCCCTTCGCGGAATTCAATTTTTCAGCTGGCTCAAAATATCATAAAACCAACTTATAACATAAGAAAAGGTTTTCCTAACACTGTGTATATACTTCTTTGAATATATTTTTGTATTTAAACTGATTTTTAGTATCCGCAAAAAATTGGTTTAAACTGTGAACTTACCCGTTGGAGAATATGTCAATTTTTCCATAGGCTCAAAATATTAAAAAACTAAAATTAATCTTACGAAAAATTGTCAAGGGTTTTGTACTTACCCCTATACACAATTTTTTTCCTTTTATAAGATTTGAGGTATCCGTAAAAAATAGTCCAAAACTGTTAGCTTACCCCTTCGAGGAATTAAATTATTCCAGGGGCTCAAAATAACAAAAAACAAACTTATAACATTTCCCAGGCTGTGTATGTAGCACATTGAATATATTTTTGTATTTAAACTGATTTTTAGTATCCGCAAAAAATTGGTTTAATTTGTGAACTTACACCTTGAAGAATATTTCAATTTTTCCACTGGATCAAAATATTACAAAACTGACTTGAATCATACGAAATTTTTTCTAGGATCTTGTACTAACCCCTATGAACAATTTATTTTTATTTTTGTAAAATTTTAAGTATCCGTTAAAAATTGAAAAAAACTGTTAGCTTGCCCTTACAGGAATTTAATTTTTCAGCGGGCTCAAAATATCATAAACAACTTATAACATAAGAAAAACATTTCCCAGGCTGTGTATGTACCACTTTGAATATATTTTGGTATTTAAACATATTATTTGTATCCACAAAAAAATATGTTAAAAGTGTGAACTTACCCTTTGGAGAAAATTTCATTTTTTACAATGGCTCAAAATATTACAAAATCGACTTGAAGCATACGAAAAATTGTCTGGGGTTTTGTACTTACCCCTAAGAATAATTTTTTTTGTTTTTTTAAGATTTTAAGTATCCATAAAAAATAAGTCAAAACTGTGAACTTACCCCTTCGAGAAATTCAATTTTTCGGCAGATTCAAAATATCATAAAACCGACTTATAACATCAGAAAATTTATGCCTAAGGTAATGTAAGTATAACTTTGAATATATTTTTGTATTTAAACTGATTTTTAGTATCCGCAAAAAAAATTGGTTAAAACTGTGAAGTTACCCCTTAGAGAATATTTCAATTTTAACACATGCTCAAAATATTACAAAACTGACTTGAGTCATACGAAAAATTGTGTAAGGTTTTGTACTTACTCCTATTAACAATACTTTTGTATTAATAAGATTTTATGTATCCGTAAAAAACTTTGCCTAACGCTATGTACGTACCACTTTGAATATAATTTTTTTATTTAAACTGATTTTTAGTATCCACAAAAAATTTGTTAAAACTGTGAACTTACCCGTTGAAGAATATTTCAATTTTTCCAGAGTCTCAAAATATTACAAAACAGACTTGAATCATACGAAAAATTGTCTAGCGTTTTGTACTTACCCCTATACACGTTTTTTTTTTTTTTGTAAGATTTTAAGTGTCTTTAAAAAATTGGCAAAACTGTGAGCATGCCCCTACAAGGAATTAAATTTTTCAGAGGGCCCAAAAAATATCATAAAACCAACTTATAACATAAGAGAAACATTGCCTAAAGCTGTGTACGTACCACTTTGAATATATCTTTGTATTTAAATTGATTCTTAGTATCTGCAAAAAAATTGGTTAAAACTGTGAACTTACCCCTTGGAGAATATTTCAATTTTACCACAAGCTCAAAGTATTACAAAACTAACTTGAATCATACGAAAAATTGTCTAGGGTTTTGTACTTACTCCTATGAACAATATTTTTGTTTTTATAAGATTTTAAGTATCCGAAAAAACTTTGCCTAACGTTGTGTACGTACCACTTTGAATATAATTTTGTATTTAAACTTATTTTTACTGTAAGCAAAAAATTGGTTAAAACTTTGAACTTACCCTTTGGAAAATATTTCAACTTTTCCCCCGACTAAAAATATTACCTAACTGACTTGAATCATTCGAAAAATTGTCCAGGATTTTGTCTTACCCCTATGATTTTTTTTGTTTTTCTATGATTTTAAGTATCCGTTAAAAATTGGCAAAAATTGTGAGCTTACCCTTTCGAGGAATTAAAATTTTCATCGGGCTCAAAATTTCATAAAACCAACTTATAACATAAGAAAAACTTTGCCTAAGGTTGTGTACATACCACTTTGAATATATTTTTTTATTTAAACTGATGTTTAGTATCCGCAAAAAATTGGTTAAAACTGTGAACTTACCCCTTGAAGAATATTTCAATTTTTCCAGAGTCTCAAAATATTACAAAACAGACTTAAATCATACGAAAAATTGTCTAGCGTTTTGTACTTACCCCTATACACGTTTTTTTTTTTTTTTTTTTTTTTTTTTTGTAAGATTTTATGTGTCTTTAAAAAATTGGCAAAACTGTGAGCATGCCCCTACAAGGAATTAAATTTTTCAGCGTGCCCAAAATATCATAAAACCAACTTATAACATAAGTGAACATTGCCTAAGGCTGTGTACGAACCACTTTGAATATATTTTTGTATTTAAACTGATTCTTAGTATCCACAAAAAAATTGGTTAAAACTGTGAAGTTACCTCTTGGAGAATATTTCAATTTTATCACAAGCTCAAAGTATTACAAATTTGACTTGAATCATACGAAAAATTGTCTAGGGTTTTGTACTTACTCCTATTAACAATATTTTTGTATTAATAAGATTTTATGTATCCGTAAAAAACTTTGCCTAACGCTACGTACATACCACTTTGAATATAATTTTGTATTTAAACTTATTTTTACTATTCGCAAAAAATTGGTTAAAAACTGTGAACTTACCCTTTGGAGAATATTTCAATTTTTCCACAGGCTCAAAATATTACCAAACTAACTTGAATAATACGAAAAATTGTCCAGGGTTTTGTACTTACCACTAAGATTTTTTTTGTTTTTCTATGATTTTAAGTATCCGTTAAAAATTGGCAAAAATTGTGAGCTTACCCTTTCGAGGAATTAAAATTTTCATCTGGCTCAAAATTTCATAAAACCAACTTATAACATAAGAAAAAGTTTGCCTAAGGTTGTGTACGTACCACTTTGAATACATTTTTTTTATTTAAACTGATTTTTAGTATCCGCAAAAAATTGGTTAAAACTGTGAACTTACCCCTTGAAGAATATTTCAATTTTTCAAGAGTCTCGAAATATTACAAAACAGACTTGAATCATACGAAAAATTGTCTAGCGTTCTGTACTTACCCCTATACACGTTTTTTTTTTTTGTAAGATTTTAAATGTCTTTAAAAAATTGGCAAGACTGTGAGCATGCCCCTACAAGGAATTAAATTTTTCAGCGGGCCAAAAAAATATCATAAAACCAACTTATAATATAAGAGAAACATTGCCTAAGGCTGTGTACGTACCACTTTGAATATATATTTGTATTTAAATTGATTCTTAGTATCCGCAAAAAAATTGGTTAAAACTGTGAACTTACCCCTTGGAGAATATTTCAATTTTACCACACGCTCAAAGTATTACAAAACTGACTTGAATCATACGAAAAATTGTCTAGGGTTTTGTACTTACTCCTATGAACAATATTTTGTTTTTATAAGATTTTAAGTATCCGTAAAATACTTTGCCTAACGTTGTGTACGTACCACTTTGAATATAATTTTGTATTTAAACTTATTTTTACTGTCCGCAAAAAATTGGTTAAAACTGTGAACTTACCCTTTGGAAAATATTTCAACTTTTCCCCTGACTAAAAATATTACCTAACTGACTTGAATCTTACGAAAAATTGTCCAGGGTTTTGTACTTACCCTTTTGATTTTTTTTGTTTTTCTATGATTTTAAGTATCCGTTAAAAATTGGCAAAAATTGTGAGCTTACCCTTTCGAGGAATTAAAATTTTCATCGGGCTCAAAATTTCATAAAACCAACTTATAACATAAGAAAAACTTTGCCTAAGGTTGTGTACATACCACTTTGAATATATTTTTTTATATAAACTGATTTTTAGTATCCGCAAAAAATTAGTTAAAACTGTGAACTTACCCCTTGAAGAATATTTCAATTTTTCCAGAGTCTCAAAATATTACAAAACAGACTTGAATCATACGAAAAATTGTCTAGCTTTTTGTACTTACCCCTATACATGTTTTTTTTTTTTTTTTTGTAAGATTTTAAGTGTCTTTAAAAAATTGGCAAAACTATGAGCATGCCCCTACAAGGAATTAAATTTTTCAACGGGCCCAGAAAATATCATAAAACCAACTTATAACATAAGAGAAACATTGCCTAAGGCTGTGTACGTACCACTTTGAATATATCTTTGTATTTAAATTGATTCTTAGTATCCGCAAAAAAATTGGTTAAAAATGTGAACTTACCCCTTGGAGAATATTTCAATTTTACCACAAGCTCATAGTATTACAAAACTGACTTGAATCATACGAAAAATTGTCTAGGGTTATGTACTTACTCCCATGAACAATATTTTTGTTTTTATAAGATTTTAAGTATCCGTAAAAAACTTTGCCTAACGTTGTGTACGTACAACTTTGAATATAATTTTGTATTTAAACTTATTTTTACTCTTCGCAAAAAATTGGTTAAAACTGTGAACTTACCATTTGGAAAATATTTCAACTTTTCCCCCGACTAAAAATATTACCTAACTGACTTGAATCATATTGTCCAGGGTTTTGTACTTACCCCTATGATTTTTTTTTGTTTTTCTATGATTTTATGTATCCGTTAAAAATTGGCAAAAATTGTGAGCTTACCCTTTCGAGGAATTAAAATTTTCATCGGGCTCAAAATTTCATAAAACCAACTTATAACATAAGAAAAACTTTGCCTAAGGTTGTGTACGTACCACTTTGAATATATTTTTTTATTTAAACTGATTTTTAGTATCCGCAAAAAAATGGTTAAAACTGTGAACTTTGAAAAATATTTCAATTTTCCAAAGTCTCAAAATATTACAAAACAGACTTGGATCATACGATAAATTGTCTAGCGTTTTGTATTTACCCCTATACACATTTTTTTTTATTTTTGTAAGATTTTAAGTATCTTTAAAAAATTGGCAAAACATTGTGCATACCCCTACGAGGAATTAAATTTTTCAGCGTGCCCAAAATATCATAAAACCAACTTATAACATAAGTAAACATTGTCTAAGGCTGTGTACGAACCACTTTGAATATATTTTTGTATTTAAACTGATTCTTAGTATCCACAAAAAAATTGGTTAAAACTGTGAAGTTACCCCTTGGAGAATCTTTCAATTTTATCATCAATTTTATCACAAGCTCAAAGTATTACAAATTTGACTTGAATCATACGAAAATTTGTCTAGGGTTTTGTATTTAAACTGATTTTAGTATCCGCAAAAAAATTTGCAAAAACTGTGAGCTTACCCCTTCGAGGAATTCAATTTTTCAGCGGGCTCAAAATTTATGATATTTTGAGCCCGCTGAAAAATTGAATTCCTCGAAGGGGGGCTCAAAATTTATGATATTTTGAGACCGCTGAAAAATTGAATTCCTCGAAGGGGTAAGCTCACAGTTTTTAACAGTTTTTTACGGATACTTAAAATCTTATAAAATAAAAATATTGTTCATAGGAGTAAGTACAAAACCCTACACAATTTTTCGTATGATTCAAGTCAGTTTTGTAATATTTTGAGCCTGTGATAAAACTGAAATATTCTCCCAGGGAGTAAGTTCACAGTTTTTACCAATTTTTTGCGGATACTCAAAATTAGTTTAAATACACAAATATATCCAAAGTGGTACGTACACAGCCTTAGGCAATGTTTTTCTTAACTTACAAGTCGTTTTTCTGATATTTAGATCCCGTGAAAAAATAAATTCCTCGAAGGGGTAAGCTCACATTTTTTTGCAGTTTTTTACGAATAGTTCAAATCTTATAAACACAAAAAAATTATTCTTAGAGATAAGTACAAAACCCTCAACAATATTTCGTATGATTTAAGTCAGTTTTGTAATATTTTGAGCCAGTGGAAAAACTGAAATTTTCTCCTAGAGGTAAGTTCAAAGTTTTAACCAATTTTTTGCGGATACTAAAAATCAATTTAAATACAAAAAATATATTCAAAGTAGTACGTACACATCCATGGGCCATGTTTTTCTTATGTTATAAGTCGGTTTTATGATATTTTGAGCCCGTGAAGATATTGAATTCCTCGAAGGGGTAAGCTCACATTTTTTGCCAATTTTTTACGTATAGTTAAAATCTTATAAAAACAAAAAAACAGTCCATAGGGGTAAGTACAAAACCCTCTATAATTTTTCATATGAGTCAAGTTAGTTTTTTAATATTTTGAGCCAGTGAAAAATTAAATTTTTTTCCAAAGGGTAAGTTCATGGTTTTAACCCAAATTTTGCGGATACTAAATCAGTTTAAATACAAAAATATATTCAAAGTGTTACGTACACAACCCTAGTCAATGTTTTTCTTATGTTATAAGTCGATTTTCTAATATTTTGAGCCCGTGAAAAAATTGAATTCCCCGAAGGGGGTAAGATCATAGTTTTAGCTGATTTTTTCACATATACTACAAATCTTATAAAAACAAAAAAAAAATCATAGAGGTAAGTACAAAACCCCCAACAATTTTTCGTATGATTCAAGTCAGTTTTTCAATATTTTGAGCAAGTTGAAAAATTGAAATCCTCTCCTAGGGAAGTTCACAGTTTTAGCCAATTTTTTTGCGGATATTAAAATCAGTTTAAATTCATAAATATATTCAAAGTTGTACGTACACAACTATGGGAAATGTTTCTCCTATATTATAAGTCGGTTTTCTGATTTTTTGAGACCGTGGAAAAATTGAATTCCTCGAAGGGGTAAGCTCACAATTTTGGCACTTTTTTACGAATACTTAAAATATTATAAAAATAAAAATAAATTGTTCGTAAAGATAACTACAAAACTCTCGAGAATTTTTCTTATGATTCAAGTCAGGTTTGTAATATTTTGAGCCAGTGGAAAAATTGAAATTCAATCCAAGGGGTAAGTTCACAGTTTTAACCAATTTTTTGCGAAAACTAAAAATCAGTTTAAATATAAAAAAATATATTTAAAGTAGTACGTACACAACCATGGTCAATGTTTTTCCTATGTTATAAGTCATTTTTCTGATATTCTGTACCCATGGAAAAATTGAAATACTCGAAGAGGTAAGCTCACAATTTTGGGCACTTTTTTACGGATATTTATAATCTTTTGAAAACAAAAAAAAAATGTTCTTAGGGGTAAGTACAAAACCCTCGACAATTTTTCGTATGATTCAAGTTAGTTTTGTAATATTGAGCCAGTGAAAAAATTGAAATTTTCTCCAAGTGTAAGTTCACAATTTTAATCAAATTAGTAAAAATTAGTTTAAATAAAAAAAATATATTCAGATTGGTACGCACGCAGCCCTGGGATATGTTTTTCTTTTGTTATAAGTTGGTTTTCTTTGGAAAATTTGAATTCCTCGAACGGAAGCTCACAGTTTTGGCCAATTTTTTACGGATATTTAAACTCTTATAAAATTAAAAAAATTGTTCATAGATGGTACAAAACTCTCGACAATCAGTTTTGTAATATTTTGATCAAGTGGAAAAAATTTAATTTTCTCCAAGGGTAAGTTCACAGTTTTAGCCAATTTTTGCGGATACTAAAAATTGATTTAAATACAAAAATATATTCAAAGTGGTACGTACACAACCCTGGGCAAAGTTTTTCATATGTTATAAGTTGGTTTTTTGATACTTTGAGACTGCTGAAAAATTAAATTCCTCAAAGGGGTAAGGTCACAGTTTTTGCCATTTTTTTAAGGATACTTAAAATCTTATAAAAACAAAAAAAATGTTCATAGGGGTAAGTACAAAATCCTCGCAATTTTTCGTATGATTCAAGTCAGTTTTGTAATATTTTGAGCCAATGGAAAAATTGAAATTTTCTGCAAGGGGTAAGTTCACGGTTTTAACCATTTTTTTGCAGATACTAAAAATCAATTTAAATACAAAAATATATTCAAAGTGGTACGTACACAGCCCTGGGCAATGTTTTTCTTATGTTATAAGTCGGTTTTCTGATATTTTGAGCCCGTGTAAAAATTGAATTCCTCGAAGGGGTAAGCTCACAAAATTATTTACTTTTATTTGTCGTTTTAGGAGTTCAATGCGAAATTAATTTTTTTCTAACAAATTTACCCTTCTTGTTCAGTAAATAATGCTAAATAATGCTGTAATTATTTTACTAATAGGGTATTTTGGAATTTTTTCTTTAAAAAAGTGACTATGTGTTACATTTCTTTATCCGTGTTCAATCCTCCAAAATGACAAATAAAAAATAAAAGGAAGGGAGTATTATGAAGGGTGTGTATATATATTGTCAAAAATTTAAAAGCTATACATTTTCTTGTAATATAAAAAGTTATAAAAAAAAGTTAATTTATTGAATTTTTTTAGAAGTACTTGAGTTAACTTACAAATAAAATATTATATATAATTTTCAATTTCTGAAATTATTATACAAAAAAATGAACTCATAAACAACTAAAAAGCAATAGCATATTTAACAATTAATTTTATTATACTACCTTCATCCCAAAATTTGACAACCTTGGTACATTTGACCAATCAACTTGACCAAATTTAAAAAAAAATAGAATAAATAATCTAATTAATTTATTTAAGTGATAATTTGATAATATTATATAACACCATTTATTTCTAAAATGCTACAAGTGTAAAAATATCTACTTGATAAGTCATTTAAAAAATAAATCCAAATTTCAAACTTCTTACACAGTTAAAAGGATATGAAAATAATAAAGAGCAGAAAGAATAAAAACTGAAGTTACTGACAGATTAGATAATTGACAGTATTTACAGAATATGGAAATGATATTTACCAGGAATGATGCAGGTTTCACCACAAAAGGCAGATATATTTGTCACCAAAACTCCCCACAACTGCATATTCCATCCTTAAAATGATGAAACCGAGTTGTGTCTCTAACTGATATTTCTCTCTTAACAATAATTGAAATGTACTTTAGAGAAGTATGGCAGTCCCCACAAACCCTCAAATTCTTAGTAACCAAAATAGGTTTGTTACTTTTACAGCTAATAATTCCAAAAGCAACAGCAAGCTTCTCACTGTGATAGAGAAGAATATGTTCCTTCTCCTCCTCTTCAACATCTTGGTATACAAAACCAGGCTCGGATTTGTACCCCAATTTTTTCATTTCCTTGAAAAGTTCCTCCAATTTATTGTTTATCTTATCCGATATTGGATGAGACCTATCTCCACCAACAAACGCGTGAACTTTTCCGTTTACTTCTACCCAACTACATCCTGGTCTTTTCTTAAATCCCAAATCCTTCTGCTTGATTCTAACAAGTGCAGCATCATCCCATCTTTGAGCTGTGGTGTACATATTAAACAAGAGAACAAAATTTCCCGAACTTGCAGGTCCCAAACTCTGAATCTTATCCGAGACTTCTTCTCCGAGTTCAATATTTTTATGAATCCTACAAGCCGCTAGTAATGCATTCCACAGATGAGAATCTGGTTCAAATGGCATTTTACGGATAAAATCATGAGCCTTGTCTAGAAGACCTGCTCGACCCAAAAGATCCACCATGCAAAAATAGTGATCCATCTTTGGAACAATATTAAATTCACGACTCATGGCTTGAAACCAATGCCTTCCTTCGCTAACAAGCCCTGAATGACTGCAAGCAGAGAGGAGAGCAACAAACGTTACTTCATCCGGTTTTTGACCTGCATTCTGCATTTCTTGGAAAAGCAAATTTGCTTCTTTTCCTAGCCCATGAATTCCATAACCTGCAATCATTGCATTCCACGAGACCACATCCTTTCGACTCATCTTATTAAAGACAAGCCTAGCAACATTCATTTTACTGCACTTACTGTACATGTCAATTAGAGCATTACAAATTGAGATATCGGTAGTGAATCCTCGGACTACAGAGTAGCCATGGGTACAGGCGCCGTGTTGTAGAGCAGCTAAATACGAGCAGGCAGGCAATAAGCCCATCATGGTTGCTAATTCTGGTTCGACTTTTGAAATTTGCATTTTACGGAACATTTGCAGAGCTTCCTCGGCATAACCATTTTGGACACAACCCGAGATCATAGCACTATAAGAAACAGAATCCTTCACGTGAATTTCTTCAAAGAACCTTACTGCATTGTCTATTGAACCACACTTTGCATACATTGACAAAACTGTATTACTCACCATCAAATCGAAAACCGACCCCAACTTAACTGTCAAGCAGTGTATCTGTATCCCAATATTTAAATCATTCAGCTTAGCACAACCACGAATAACAGTCGCAATTATAACAGGCGAAGGACTCTCGCGAGCCTCCTTCCTCATTTTACCAAACAACTCCAAACCTTCTCTCATAGAATTACAAATTACACATGCTCCAATCATAGCACTCCAAGTAACCTCGTTTTTTAACGCCAAATCGCCAAATATCTTCCTTGCATAAGCCAACTGCCCACATTTCCCGTACATATCCAGAATACTAGTTCCGAGCACAACATCAACGTTAAAACCCCTCATCAAGCAGACACTATGGATAGCCTTTCCTTCCTTCAACATACTTCTCTCCCCAATGACAGGAAGAATCGTCACGACAGTCGAAGAATTTGGATCAACTCTCCTTTCTTGCATCTCAGAAAATAATCCAATTGCTTCAGAAGACAACTCATGTAACGAAAACCCGGAAATCATTGCATTCCACGCCACAACATCTCTTTCAGGCATTTTGTCAAACACTTCCTTGGCCTCCTCTAAACACCCACACTTAACATAAAAATCAAGCAATGCAGTGCACACATACACATCATGATCAAGATTAAGTCTCTTCACATGCCAATGAATCGTTACGCCAGTTTCTACATCCTGCAAAGCAGAACAAGCCTTGAGAACAAAAGGGTAGGTGTATTTTGTGGGTGTAACCCCATATTCCACCATTTCATTATATAAATCAATAGCTTTTTCAAATGGCCCATACCATGCGTATGCTCTAATCATTTGGTTCCACAATATATTCTTGTTCTTCCTTTCAAGAGGTGGAATTGAGTTGAAAACGCAATGTGCTAGGTGAGGTTTCTTACATGAAATGTATAAACGAGTGAGCTTATCAAGAAGTAGCGATTGAGTGGTGAAATCCCCACCGTTGAATCTGATGAGATGTTGATGAATTAATTTGCCGCCTTTAAGTGATTTCGATTGAAAGCAAGACTCAAGAAGTTCCAAGTAATTGTTTATGTTTGGGATTCTGACATTCAGTTGGGGTTTATCAGTAATGGACCTTTTTAACAGATGAGTAATGCATGCAGAATCCAGTTTGATTTTCACTGGATGTTTCCACATTGAATTGATGTTATGAATTTTTCAGAATAAGTGCAGTAAAGAAGGAATTTTGTTAAGAGTATAATCAAGGGTTATAGGTGTAACTGGAGAGTAACGAATGTGTCAGGTTATTGAGGTTTAGTTACAATCTAAATTTGAAGGAAATAAAATTATAATCTAAATAATCTGGACCCTGGCGCTGACGAGCGGATCCCTAATTTAAATGGAACGATCTCGTTTTGCAGCCCTAATTTGGCAAAAGAGGGACACAGTTTTCATTGGGGAAATTTGGAAAATCACTCGTAAAAGTAGGACATTTGTAGCTTGTCTATTGGTTGAAGGATGATGGTATAGATTGCTAAATGGAAATGGTTCAAAAGCGGATCGAAAACATAATCGGAAGCCCTTCTGATTATTGATCCGATCGATATGGCATCATTATTATGTAATATTTATATATACAAATTATCTAAAATATAATTATAATAAATAACAAATAACAAAGTGTCATTCTTTGTAAAAAAGAATTCAAATTATTTCATGCAAAAACCATTTTTTTCAAGTGGGTAAATTTAATCCTATTACATGTCAAACAAGAATATAAAGAAATTATTAATGACAAAAAACTTCTAAATTTTTGTAAATATAAAATTACCTAAAAATTGTTGAGAGAAAATCAATTAAGGGAAGATTGAAGAAGACCACCTATGTCGGAAATATGGTTAAGATATACAATAAAAATTCTATTTCAAATCGGGTTTGAAAGTATTCATACGACAAATGCAATAAACTTTAAGTTTAATGTAAGTCCTAGAAGAGTGATGAATCACAAAATAAATATAATATATTTGCTCAGTGGATGAGTTTTGTCAAACGAAATATGGACAAAAATCCCCCCGTATATAATGTATAATCTGACCAAAATCGGGTCGTTGAAAAACAATTACAAACCACAAGTTGCTACTGATATCAATCAAAACAAAAGTATCAGTCAAATACACAGAATTTAATCAAATTACACTTTCTTTCTTTTTATAATAATCAAATTACACTTGTGCAAAACCAAAAAACAAGCATACTGAAACCAAATCAAAGTAAAAACTAAAATAACAACTCTTAAATCAAATCAAACATCGTGGCTTGGAAATATACGTAGTCCCCCAGAGTTAGAAGGCTTCGTTCAATCTCAATCCTATCTGTATCAAAAAACTCAAACCATCAGTTAGGGAATTAGCAAAAAAAAATCAAGAAAATTATACTACAATCCATAAATAAAGAATATATAATTTACCAATCGAGCATATAAGCTTTGATTCCTCCAACTATTGTTTGATTACTTCACATATTAAACAAAATTCATACTAAAAATACTTCACAAATTCCACACTTCCAGAAATGCTAAAATACAGATATTAAAGAATCAACATGTTTTCATTATTATTAATAACAAGATCACATCAATTGATACCTTAAAGCTCCATTGTATACGTGCTAGTAAGCTAAACGAAAACCCTCATTCCCGAAGCTCTGTTGTTCCTCCAATATATTCTTTGCTGAGGTAACAACCGAAGCAGTGCAACATTTTAAGGTAATTGATTTAAGGGTTGCAATCTCTCCAATGCCAGATGGGATTTCTTCCAAATTAAACATATATTTAAGATGAAGGTGCTCAAGGACTGGAAAATGGACATAGTCTGCATTCCAATATATCAAATCATAAAAATTAAACAATTTCAAGACTTTTAGGCGAAGGAATTGTCCCTCAACTAGGTTCCACTCCTCTTCTGTATGATGATAATCCAATTTCAGCTTTTCGAGATGGGGCAACAAACCAATCCTTGTGATAATATCTTTCAAAGTACATTTACCCGTGGTGATTAAAGCCAACTTCTTGAGGGAACGAGGGAACACACAATTCTTGGAAAAATCTCTTCCATTATTGGAATAGTGGGCCTCCCACGTCAAAGTTAGTGATTGGAGTTTATGTAAACGACCAATATTGTTGAGGTAGTGGAGTGACCCTGCTTATCTCCAATAACGGTTGTAATGTATTACTAATTTCTTGACATTTGGGATTCTCATAGCAACCTCTTCAGTACACTTAAGGCTTTGAATTCCTGAGAGTGTTTGTAGATTTTCCAACACCAAATCATCTATTCGTCCATGTTGAGGATCGGGAGGATCGGGAAGACAAATATTATCGGCCCCGATAATTAGATGTCTAAGGTGTGGCATCTTCCAAATTTGAAGTGTCAAAAGTTTGTCTACATCTCTATGATAGATTGTGGCATGCATGACTAATGTCTGTAGATTCCATAGTCGGTGCACTAAATGAATTGATCTTAGCCATTGCGTAGATATTCGCATTAACCGCAAGTTCAGTAGGTCGATATCAAATTCTTGTCTACGAAACCCTTTTGTTTTTTCATTATTAATTTGCGTACGAAACTCACCAAGCACGTTGAATACCCTTAGCAATTTCGAATTAGGAATGTGAGACATTTTAAATGCATGCTTACATGTCAGTGAACGAACCAATAATGTTGAATGAAAGGCATGTCGGAATGGCCAATAATATATTTTATGTTGAGTTGCGATACGATGCTCGATTATTAATTTTGATGAATCTTCATTTACCAAAAGAAACTTCTCTTTATGAGCTTCTCGCAAGCATAGATCTCTCAAGAGATCATGAATGTTGCAAGCTTTCATTGTCCCAAGAGATCCCCACTCATTAACCATAATAAGATGTCTATCAATAAGATCCTTCAAATACTCTTCCGCAACCTCTTCCAAGGTTTTGAGTTTGTTTGGTTTGAGAAAACCCTCAGCTACCCAAAGATTAATAAGTTCGGAGATAGGAATGATACTATCTTCTGGAAAAACTCCCATGTAAAGAAAACATGGTTGCAAATGAATAGGTAAGTGCTTGTAACTCAATAATAATATATCCAAGCAATCACCATCTTTTGAACTTATAATTTTATTTATATTGTCAGCGACATACTCCCAAGAATCTAGCATCATCTTAGATTTTGCAAGAAGTCCTCCAATCACAACAATTGATAGAGGAAGTCCTTGACATTGTTTTGCAATTTTCTTTCCAACTTCCTCCAGTTCAGGACGAGGGCAACCTTCTTGGCCAAATGACTTTCGACAAAGTAGGCTCCAACTTGTATTCTCATCAAGAAGATTAATCTCGTGAAGATTAGAAGAACCAACATAGTTAGCAACATCTTTTAGCCTCGTAGTTATCATAATTCGACTTCCTTTGGTATCTGGAAGGAATAAATTTAACTTATCCCACGCCTCAGTATTCCATAGATCATCTATTATAATCAAATACATCCTGCCTGACAGATGTTGGAATAAGATTTTGCCTAAATGATGATATTCACTATTTTCTTGTTTGTTTGGATCGATAGTAACTCCAATTCCGTGTAGAAGGCTTAACAAAATTTGTTCAATATTATATACTTGAGATACAGTAACCCAACCACAAATGTCAAAACGTCGTTGAATGAGTGAATTGCCATAAATTTTTCGAGCAAGTGTAGTCTTACCAATACCTCACATTCCAGTGATTGGAATGGTTTCGAGGGTTGATTGTTCCCTGGTAAGCTTATCCATGATTTGATACAAGCGGTCATCAAATCCCACCATAGTATCATGATCACCAATCATAGTAGGATGAGGTCTCACTGAATGAACACATGTTGAATTGTTGGGCCGCAGATTTTCAATCTCCATCATCTCTTTCGTGATAATATTCATTTCTTGTATTACTTTTTGTATACCTTCGGAAACATTAAGTATAGCTTTGGCACATGATTGAAACGCGGTTTCTTTTTCCTGATCAACGAAAACTTCATTGGGATTCTTTTTCTTCTTCTTCTTTGTTTTCTTCGTTTTTTTCTTTTTGGATCTTTCTTTTGAAAATGAAGCCTTGATATCATCCACAATATGTGATTCAATGATATCTGCAGCTAGCTGCATAAGAAGCATCTACAATCCGTCTCTCCAAATCTTGTGCTTCATTGCTATCTCTAAGTGAATGACCTTCTAAATAGTCGTGTATGAAGCATGCCTTTTCTTTGAGAGATTTAACTTCATCCAATTGTTTTTCCAAAAATATCGGCTCCAAATATATTGGCCGACGAGAAAGATGTATTGGTATTTGTTCATCAATGAGATGAATAAGAGAAACCACAGCAGCATATGCCGTTGCCATCTCTCACCTATATCTCTATTCTTTCTTTCTAATTAATTTCACTTGTTTGTGAAGCAACATGTTATACGTAAAGGAAATAAGTAATTAATTGTAGTTATCAAAGTTTGGCTATGTAGATATGTCAACAACTTTGATTCAAAAGAATTGGGAGAATGGACGCGGTATTTCCATGTATTACATGAAACATGCACAAAATTATCTTGTGAAATTTTTATCTTAGTATAATATTAATTAGAGATTATGATTTTTCTATAGAAAAAATAGATTAAAACTAGTAATTTTATACTATTAGAAATAATTTTTTTTTACAAATAACAAATAAGTATTGCTCGTAAATCTAAATGTGATATTTTAATCACATAGTTTATCATTAGTATAAAACATCTGAATGTTTTTGTCTCGTCCGGGTTAATTGGCTCTATTCTTTTTGGTTCAATAATTGGCTTTTCACTATTGCAGGTCTACAAAGGAAGCTTTAATTTTTTAATCTTTCACGAATGTGAGATTAGGTAGGACTTTAGGGGATTACATGATGAATTTAGATTATATAAGGTGTTAGAAATTAGGCAATTTGGCCATATACAAAGATGAGGAAGGTTAGGATTGGGACATTTATTGTTTTTTTTTTTTCCAATTTCTTTGTATATATAGAGAGAGAGACTTCGGGATTCTAGCACTCTTTATTACATAATTCAATAAATCATTGTTTATTAATTTATCTCAATTTAAAGGACTTTTACCAACAGGTGATTGGCCTAGTGGAAGGGACTAGTCACTACAAAGTAGCGGACTCAGGTTCGAATCCCTGTTGGGAGAAGTACCCACTTAATGTGCCCGACCCGCCTTGAAAGGGATTAAACCATTGGGAAACCAAAAAAAAAAAAAAAATTGAAGGACTTTTCTTTTTTGTTTTTTGGTGGGTCGAGCTTATGGAAATTAATGATACAATGAAATATATATTTATTAGGATTAATATAATTTATTAAAGTGAATTTGGTTTAGCGACTGAAGCTCATAGAGTTATTCTTTAAGGGACTCAAAACAAATTAAAAGTGATTAGGATTAATATATTTATTAGGACTAGAAAAGTGCACGTACGTTGTACGTGTCTAGTTTTAATTTCATGTTAGGTTTCACCACGTTAAGGGGTAAATGAAAGTTTTAAACTACTTTTAATAGTGTAAGAGGTAGGTGAATATATATAAGGGTACATGGGTGGATGTATGTGAAATCAACATTATGTGTAAAATTGGGAAGTAGAGTTAGTTTTTCACCACATTAGCAAATGCTATCAATCTTCTAACGGAAATGTTAACATCATGAGGGTAATTGAAGGTTTTATTAGTACAGGGGTAGTACATGAATGATTGATAAGAGTATATGGGAGGTATGTGAATTATCTCTAACTTATATTCATGTTTTTAGATAAAAGTATGCATACAAATAATTTTATAAATGAATTATTATTTAATAATTATGGCTATCAATATTGTCAGAGCAGAGAATGTTAGTGCCAGAGCAAACCTTAGTAACTCCCAATTTGTCAATTCTAATCAAGGGTGATAAATAATAAACTTTTTAATTCCCATAGTACCCATCATTAGCAAATGCTAACAGTCTTCTAACGTAAAAGTTAATGGCATGAGAATAATTGAAGGTTTTATTAGTACTTAAGTAGTAGTTGAATGATTGATAAGAGTACATGGGATGTATTTAAATGTAACCCTAACTAATATTCAAGTTTTTAGATAAAAATATGCATACAAATAATTTTATAAATAAATTATTATCTAATAATTATGGCTTGCAATATTGTCAGAGCAGAGAATGTTGGTGTCAGGGACATCTTATAGAATTTGTTCCATATAGTTTTCATGTTAACTTTATCCGTTATTCAACGATGATACATGTTTCATCCATTTCTTGAAAATTTCACCCGAACTTCATCGATTTCACGAGCATTTTTCTTACTGGTTTCACATGTTTTTTCACCAACTTCATCAGTGTTCACCAATTTCACCCAAAGATTCATAGATTCATATGTTTTCACTGTTTAATTTTTTTACCAGTTAATATATTTTTTTAGCGATTTTTTCATTTTTTATCGGTTATAACCTTTTTCATTGTTTTTCCATTTTCTTCGATTTTTTTCTTTTCCATTTAAACCATTTTCTCACTGATTTCACCTTGTTTTTGTTGGTTAAAGTTTATCTCGTTTTCACCTATTCACTGATATCACATGTTATTCACCTGAATTTTTCATTAATTGAACATGTTTTCACCGACTTTTAGCTTTTTTGACTGATTTTACCATTTTTCACTGATTTTATCCGTTTTCCATTTTCATCCGTTTATTTACAAATTTCATCCAAATTTTGATCGATTCATATATTGTCACTGTTTAATTTATTTTACCGGTTTATATTTTCTTTTCACGATTTATCCCTTTTTTATCGGTTATAACATTTTTCATTGTTTTTCCATTTTTTGTCCATTTATTTTCATGCTTAAACCATTTTTCTACCTATTTCACTTTGCTTTTGTCAATAAAATTATTGTTTAACTAATTTCACTCATTTTTACCATTTTAACCCATTTTCACATTTTTTTTTTCTGATTTTACATATTTGACTTTTCATTTCATTGATTAAATATGTTTTTACCGATTTTACCCTTTTTTCACCGGCTTTACCTCTTTACTGGATTTCACCTTTTTTTATCATTTTTCTTACAAGTTCCACTCGAATTAATTTTCATCAATTTCACATATTTTTACAAACTTTACCTTTTTTTAATCGATTTTAACCGTTTTCATCCATTTTTCACAAATTTCACCTGATTTTTTTTATTGATTTCAAATATATTTACGATTTCACATGCACTTTTTTTTTTACCGGTTTCATCCATTTTTTAACCAACTTCACCAGTGTTCACCAATTCACCCGGACTTTCATCGATTTCACATGTTTTCATTTATTTAATATATTTTTTTTATTGATTTCAACAGTTTTCATCAATTTCACCAGTTTTTTGACCAATTTCACTCATTTTTCACGAAATGAATTCCATGAAACTACGAGGTTATGCATGTCTTGATATTCTTTATATTTTGTGCTTCTCTAGCCAAATGAACAATAAGTACTTACCTAAGTCATAAGCATTTTTGGTTCATTTTAGGTAAGATACGATTGTATTTTAACTTTTTATTTATCTTCTTCTGTATTGAAGAGATATTTAATAGAATTTGATTGTATATGACTTATATTGTACTAAATCTTTCAGTGATACAAATAACATATTGTTGCTAAATTAAATTAATTTTACATGTATATTTAAGGAGGTATTTAAAATAATAATATTTTTTTCTTATGGATTTTTTATTTTATGTGTTATATGAGAAGAATGTTAAAATTAAAATTTTAGGAGATTATATATGAGATAAATATAATAAGATTCCATGTCTAATTGTACTTTTACCATAATTTTAGAAGATTCTATGTTTAATTATTCTTCTTCAATTATTTTTACATATTTACCATTAAATTAAATATCAATTTACAACTCAAATGTGGGTATATTAGTCTTCACAAAAAAAGAAAAAACTTAAACTATTCATACTTTTCTAAAATGAGATGAAATTTCATGAAAAATAGGTGTACATAAGATATCTCATCTTAATCATAAAAAAAATCAAACTTAAATCTGTACCACTAAAAGTGTCAAAATGTCCGAAGATGACAAGTCAATCGAACATTTGAATTAAGTAGGCAAATTATAAATTACAGAACTAGCCTTCCAATTAATTTTCTCGCTCCCTCACTGCTCCTCTCGTTTTCTCTCTCGGTCTGCAAATCTCCAATCCTCTTCAGCTTCGCCTCCACCTTCACAACTAACCAAAACTAATCATTTCCTTCTACAAATTAACAGAAAAAAGTGGTCACTTACAATTTAGATAATTATTTATTCCTTAGCAATTCTCTTGTTCTCACTTTTTCTCTTACACTTTCATATCTATTTTCCATTTATTCCCGAGTGAAATTTATATATTTATTTTATTTCCTGAAGATTTCAAGAACATAATTCTTTGGAAGCTCCTTCAAGTAAACAATCCTTGTCATTCATAGTGTTCTTCATTTTTGGTTCATTAATATGGATTACCATTATTTTACCTTGATTTTCTCTGTTTTATGAACTGGTTATTGCCAAAAGATTTTATTGGTAATGGGAAGTTTGATTTTTTTTTTGGTTGATTTATAACTTATAATTAATCCATTTTTGGGGCTATGTTCTTGAAGATTCTAACAATTCGAGTGCATATTATTGAATGACCAACTCATCTAAAAGCTTAAGCTGTTAGAGAGATAAATCATTTAATATATATCACTTAATACGCCCCCTCACGTGTAGGCGGTATTCATTTACTCAAGCCTAACACGTGGAATTTAGAAAATGGGTGGCGGAGGGATTCGAACACAGGGCCTCTTTGGGCCTGAGCTCTGATACCATATTGAATGACCAACTCATATAAAAGCTTAATGATTACTCTATCTAATAGCTTTAGCTTTTAGATGAGTTGGTCATTCAATACATATCTACATGTTCTTTTTATTGAAGTTTCACGAAAATATTTTAGATTTACTTACACTACATAGGGGGTCGGTGGCGTTGGGAGAAGATAGAGATGGGTTGGGGGTGGATGGAGATGGAGTAGGCCGGGTGTTGTAATGAAGAATTCAAATGAGTTGGAGAATAAATAATTTATAAATTAATAATGATTAAGATGTTATTAGTAAGTAAAATAGGGTTTATATGTCTTTCTAAATATATGTGATTAAAAAATAATACAAAATGAGACACGTGTCATTTGGTGAAGAGCTATCTTATGTGCTCTTCATTTGATGAAATCTCATTTTAGACGATCCCCACTTTTATAGATAAGTACAGATAGATATTGAATAGATATAGATTAAACAATCAGGAAAACACATTTTATATAAGTTTGTAACAATGTGATTCTCTGCCAATCCGAAGAAACAGGCTGAAAATCGGGCAGATTAGGACGAAAAACAGCATAGCTCATCAAATTTGCAGGAAGTATGCACTGTAAACAAACTAACATTAGCTTCAATACTAGTGCACAAAATTATTTCCATAAAGATGAAATTTCCACTTACAACTCCAACTTTATTCTAGTAAATGTATCTTAACTTGTTGCAATGTTGAACAATCACATTTTACAACTTGTGTAGAACCAAATGAGCACCGTGTTGAGGTTGAAGTGTTACTACCCTGTGAGGAGCATGCGTATAGGATGGTGAAAGCTCGAAAGAGAACCGTTGTAGAATCATAGACAGTGCCACTTTTGCCTCCAGCATCGCAAATGTTTGTCCAATACATATCCGAGGTCCCCAGCCAAACGGGAAAAAGATACCTTGGTTTTTCTGTGCCTTTGACAATCCTTCACTAAATCTATTTGGGTTGAATTCCATTGCATCGTCCCCCCAAATTTCACGATCATGGTGTAATAACATAATTGGCAGTGAAACTTTGACCCCTTCTGGTAATAATAGTTTTTCCCAATCTTGTTTCTTGACTAACTCTTCGATTAAGAGTAACTACGGATGGATAAAGCCTCAAAACCTCGTACAAAATCATTGTAACCTGTATGTAATGAAGATCTCACAAAAGTTAAATACTAGCATTTTATGGTGTTATGGTCACTACAACTACAAGAGTGTTAAATTTCAAATTATCACTTCTTTAGGATGGTGACTAAACCTGAATAAATAGAATGAACTCATGTTCTAAGTAAATTTAAATGTTTAAACAGAAAGTACTTACAATTTTCAGGTGATTTAACGCATCAAATTCTGGCTTTTGTTTCCCAAAGGCTTCCAAAACCTCCTCACGAGCTCTTGTTTGCCAATGTGGATATCTACTCAACAAAACCAATGTCCAGACGAGCAACGCAGAAGTGGTCTCTTGCCCAGCAAAGTAAAACAACTTGCATTCTTCTACAACTTCATCAATAGTTATCCCAAAACTCTTGTTACCATGTTGTTCGATTTCTTTGAAATTGGATTCTAGCAATATACCCAATAAGTCTTCGTTTAATGCCTCTCCAGCTTTCATGTCCTTAGTCCGTTTATTTATCATGCCTCTAATTGAAGATTGAACTTCTTTATCAATTGCCTTCATTCTCTTGTTCCTTTTCGTTGGCATAAATCTGCACATTGATAACACATCAAATAAAACCAAACCGCACATAATGAAAAAAGGAAAAAGTATTGTTGTGGAATGCTAAATTTAAATGGCTACTTCTGTATAATCTATAAGTTGTTAAAGAGCAGTCTTTTTAGAGGTATTAACATATTTTCAATGGATTATTTGCAAATAAACCCCTTTGATAATTTTATTAGCAAATACCCCCTTGTGTTGGTAAAAATGTAGCAACAAGTGCCCTCTAGGCACTAAAAGCTATGTACGAGTGATTAATCACGATGAATAATTCATTTAAACTTTTGAATGTTTATATTATGTTGTCAATATAATCTGTTTGGACATGTTCGCACGTCTTTTTTAGAACAAAAAAAAATCATATTTTTTTATTTAACAGTTAAAAAGTAGATTATGTTGTCAATATATTATGAAATATCAAAATAAATTATATATATTTAATACATATAGACGAATAATTGCATATTTCAGTTAATTTTAAGTTGCGTTAGGGGGTATATTTCTATATTTTATCACGAGTATTTGCTAACAAAAATAACACAGTGGTGTATTTGGAAGAGCTAACATAGGAATGTAATTTGCAAATAAACCTATTTTTAGTACCTCCACCCTGGAATGTATATTGATTGAGCAGTCTTGATGACATGCTCAGCCTGTTCTTTTTGAAGTTCAAATATTCTTCTTCCTTCTTTATAACTACTACCAAATGCAGTTCTTGATATTGCGTCACTAGATAAAGTTTGCAGATAAGGCCACACATCCACCTCACAAGATCCTCCAGGTGAAATACTCGTGTCCCATTTGTTCAAAACTTCATCACAACTCAAACAGAAAGCCGGTATCATGAGCTACAAAAAGACAGCAATCTTATTTCAGTACGCGTTTCTTATGATGAATTTTTCTGTTCTTTAACTATGTATGCTTTCAAGAATATGAAGTTGATATCACTTAAAAAGACATTTGTTGTGATCTTTAGAAAAAATTACGGAATTGAGTAAAAATTTAATAGCATATATATAAAACCTTCAATTTGTCTAGATGGAAGGCGGGATTGATGATTTTTCGGTGTTTGGCCCATTTATCTGTTTCGTAGCTCACAACTCCTTGTGCAAGCAACTTGGTCAATGGATTCATCATTTGCAGCTTCTGGTAAATGTAATTCTTGGCCATCACTTCTTTTATGAGTTCAGGCTCTGTGACGATAATGGTAGGTCTTGGCCCAATCCAGAAAAAGGACTCATTTCCTGCATCAAGTTTAATTGAGCTGCCTTGTTAGGAACAATATGACATGCATATAAAACATAGGTTACGAGAGAAATGAACAAATGGAAGACATCAATTCATGGTAAGTTTTTATGATTTTGAATTATCTTAACTTAGGAAATCTATCATTGTCCCCGAAGTTAGATATACAATCCTCAACTTGGTTTCTGCACTCTATAGGCTGAGTTCATATCTATGGAATCCGAGAATGAAAAGAGGGATTTTCTTTATCATCAACTAAAACAAACTAGAAGATTTATCCATACACGGTATGATCATACTCGCTCAGTATCCTAAATAATAGTATTAATCATTTAAATAGAAATTGTACTGTACTTTTTATGTGTATAAACAGAGCAAAGTCAAGCTGAATTTGAGCTAGAATTTCAGGCACATATCGCAATTTGCTCAATTGTATATATTATGATCCTACTTCAATTCTGAATCTTAATAAAGCTTTAATTTTATTTATTTGAGTAATTTGAGTAAGTATGAAAGATCATGCTGATATATATACATCTTCAAGTGTGTGCGTGTGTGTTTATTATTTCACTAATCATCACATAACACAAGATCGTCACAAAATCCACTGGCCAAGATTAATTCATACTTTTTTTTTCATGAAATTTCACACAGGACTTTCATCAAACACAAAGAACTCAAAAATTTATCACACAAACTGAGATTTGACAAAATGAAACATACCATATTTCTGGATGATTTTTAGGAGAAAGGGTAAAACTCTAGGCTTGATATCATCGTCAAGATAGATGGGTTTGGACTTAGCTTCTTTAATAATACTCAAAAATTCTTTCAATTGTCCATAAATCAATTTGTACGATTTCCCTTTCAGACCCTGCTTCCTCAGACTTTTTTCCAGCTTTTTGGGAGTGAACCAAGCCCAGTTCAGAATTCTCCATGTGTAATATAATACTAGAACAAAAGCAAAAAAAGCAGCAATCGTTGAGTAAAATATTTCCATTAAACTGAATTGTCTTCTCTATTGCGATAAAGGCTCCTTATAGTCTAGTCATATTGCTAGATTCTCTCCAAACTAAATGGACCCAATTCCAGTTATTGGAAGTTGACCACAAATGAAAAGTTAAAAATTATCCCAGATTTAGCAATAAACCTGCCACAATTTGGCCAATTGGGGAAAGCTCAACAATTGGAAATGTCCTATTCATTGGAAGTTTCGTGTGATGGATGTATTTTGAATGAGTTAATGGCCATTTATCCACCAGATATTCATATTGTTAAATTGTTACCTCATGTAATTTGTGAAATAGCAGTTTACCTCCTTATAATTTTATAAAAATTTTACACTGAAAACCGTTTACTCCCTTGTATTATAAAATGAGGCAGTTTACCTCCTGTGTTATGATAAATGTGGCAGTTTACTCCTTGTGTTATGATAAATATGGCATTACAAAAATATTTTTCATGTCCACTTTCAATTTCGACAAATGAGTTACACTCTCCGACTAAAGGAGGTAAATTGCTTATTTAAAATTATCACAGGAGGACAAAGTATTGTTCTTCAAATTACAGGGGGTAAATTGGCATTAACTTTATTTTGAATACATACTTTATTATTATTTATTAAAATAAAACAAGGTTTATGTGGATCACCTATATATAGTTTACTTGATTTTGATTTCGAAAAAATAATTTTGTAGTTTCAATGTAACATTTAAAAGACAACATGGATTACGTCTGAGTCTTGGATTTTGTTGGAATTGAAAGTGTGAGATTTTTTTTATTTTTTATTTTCTTAGAGTATTCATCTTTTAGATTTAACTTAATTCATTTTGAAGGGCGTCAGGCACATTATAATTCGAACATGAGTTCGCCGCATTAGGAAATAAGTTTCTTCCACTAGATCAATCAATCTTTTAAGAAAATGTCATATATGATTTGGATTGAATTTAATTTTGAAAGTAATGTGCTCAATGTCAAATCAATAACTTTCATATTGTATACATTTGAGGAGTTTGCGAGATATGAGAGCATTTTGCAACCTAGGTTTGAGCAGATTCTGGAGTGGGACTCGATACATATAAGTTTTACGTCAGTCACTATAGGCCTAGACCAGATCCAAATTCAATCCATACGAACCTACCCTCCTAGTTATAAAAATATCTTGCATGTATCTTTAGATTTTAAGTTAACCATAACTATCTTTAAGTTTTTTTTAAAGCTATGAAATGGTAAATAACTTACAAGATTGTTTTGAAATGTATGACGAATGAAGCTCAAATGACGTTTTATCAACCAAAGTTCGATCTAAATGTCGAAGGATTCAATAAACAAAAATAATAATCATAGACAAACGTGGATCTCCAACAATTTCAAGATTACTTAATTTTCACTTAATATTGCCAATTCAGCTGTAGAGGGTTCAGTTTATTAAGCACCTTAACTATATATAAACAATTAGTTATAAAAAGTCACAAGAGAGTAAGTCATAAAAACTCATTCTTAAAAATGGTTGGACATTCTATTTTTTTTTTTTAAATTGCAAGTTAATTACTTGATGCAAAAATCCCAGCAGCCTGCTTGAATGCATAATTTCCATGCCATAATCTGCTTTAGTATCCCCTTTTGTAAAACCATCAATATCCTTCAACTTCACTAGTTTCACACCAAACGATCTCGATATAATCTATGAACAATCAGCTCATCCATGGAACAACGCTATCCGACTCGCACAATACAGCGATATCTCAGCTGCAATAGGTAGAGCTACTTATGCTCAACCCCTTTATCTTTGGGATAAAGCTTCTGGGAATCTCACAAATTTCAATATAAGTTTCACCTTTTTGGCCAGTTCTTATTTGGGTAGTGGTGGGATTGCCTTCTTTCTTGCTCCAAACGGTTCAAGAATTCCAGAAAACACGACAACAGGCGGTAGCATGGGCCTTACATCTGATTCTAATCCATTGAACTCAACAAACAATCCTTTTGTTGCTGTAGAATTTGATGTTTTTTCAGATTATTGGGATCCACTAAATGAGCATGTTGGTATTGATATAAACTCAATGAGATCAGTTGCTAATGTTACATGGTTGAATTATGTTAGAATTCTGGAAGGTGGACTAGTTGATGTTTGGATTAGTTATGATTCTCAATCCAAAAATCTGAGTGTAGTTTACACCGGATCAGTAAATTCTACGTATCTTGGACAAACATTGTCTTATGTAGTTGATTAGAGATATCACTTGCCTGAATTTGTGACTTTTGGCTTCTCAGGTGCAGCAGGATCTATTTTATCTATGCATACTATTTATTCATGGAGTTTTAATTCGGATCTTGAAATAGAACCTGGAGTCATTTCAAGGAAAAACAAGAAGGCGGTGGTGATTGGATTGGTGGTAGGGGGGTCGGTTTCGCTTGGTTTATTGGGATTGCTTGTATATTATTGTTTGAATAATAGAAACAGAACAATGAATGAAATTGAAGATACGTTTGATGTATCTGTAGATGATGAATTTGAGCAAGGAATTGGACCGCAGAAGTTTGCTTACAAGGAGCCAATTATAGCAACCATCAGTTTTTCAGACCAAGAGAAGCTAGGTGAAGGAGGATTTGGTGGAGTTTACAAAGGATTCATTAACAGAATCGACTCCTATGTTGCTGTCAAACGAGTGTCTAGTTATTCTAGGCAAGGGATAAAGGAGTTTGCTTCTGAAGTGAAGATAATAAGTAGATTGAAGCATAGAAACTTGGTACAACTTCTTGGATGGTGCCATGAGAAGAAATTCAACTAAGAAATGGCTTGCAGGACACGTCCTTCGCCACAAAAGAGATAATAAGATATCTTTCTCTCCAAAGCTTGCAAGGGCTCGCCTTTCGCTTTTTCCAAAAGAGCTTGCTAGGAAGCTATCCTATCGCTCATCAACTGAGCTTACAAGTAACAGATACTTTCGCTCAACAACCGAGCTTGCAAGTAATAAATACTTTCGCGCAAAGATTAAGTATATTTTCTACCAAGATACAATAACTCCTTTAAGAGTAGAATTGGTAAACTAGTTCACTCCCTCAAATTCTTTTTACCTCTAAAATATCTCAAATGTTTCAAGAGCAGGGTAAAACAATTTTGGTAATCTATAGTCTATTTTAGTATAGAATGCATCAAATTTGCAGGAAAATCAAAATAGCCACAACTCAATTCCATATTGGATAATGCATCTCGTTTGCAAGTAAGCACTGTAAACTGAATACATTACATTAGCTTCCATAAGAGTGCACAAAATTATTTCCATAAATATGAAATGTCAACTTACAACTCTTTTAACTTTATTCAAGTAAACGTAATTATATTTTATGCAATATTGATCGCAATCGCATTTTACAACTTGTGCAGAACCAAGTGAGCTCCGTGTTGAGGTTGAAGTGTTACTATCGTGTGAGGAGCATGCGTGTAGGACGGTGAAAGTTCAAAAGAGAATCGTTGTAGAATCATAGACAGTGCCACTTTTGCCTCCATCATTGCGAATACTTGTCCAATACATATTCGAGGACCCCAACTAAACGGGAAAAATATACCTGGGTTCTTTAGTGCCTTTGACAACCCTTCACTAAATCTCTCTGGTTTAAATTCCATTGCATCATCCCCCCAAATTTCACGATCATGGTGTAACAAGATTATTGGTAGTGTAACTCTCACCCCTTCTGGTAATAGTAGTTTCCCCAATCTTGTTTCTTGACTGACACTTCGACCAAGAGCAATGACGGGTGGATAAAGCCTCAAAACCTCGTTCAATATCATTGTAATCTGTCATGAAGATCTCACAAGAATTAAATAATATATTCACCTCTGGTGTTTTAGTCGCTATAAGACAATGTTTTCTAGCCACAAAATGTTAAGTGGCAATGTTAAGTTTGCCTACATTAATAAGTGAGTGAGAATAATTTAAATTTACTTGATATTAGTGACCAAATTATTAATTAAATTGTTGCTATTGACAATATGTGATTCAAATTAAGTGACAAGCAAAAAAGTTCACTAAATCGCGACAAATTTGCACTTAATTATTAAGTACATCTTAAACTAACATGCAAAGAGTGATAATTTGAAAATTATATCACTCAAATATCTTGTAACTAACACAAATGCATTTTTTTGGATGGATAAAATGAACTCATGTTCCAAGGAGAATTCAAATGTTTGATTGGAAGTGTTACTTACGACTTTTAGGTGATTTAACCCATCAAAATTCGGTGTTTGTTTTCCAAAGGCTTCCAAAACTTCTTCACGAGCTTTCGTCTGCCACTGTGGATATCGACTCAATAAAACCAATGTCCACACGAGCAACACAGAAGTGGTCTCCTGCCCAGCAAAGTAAAACAACTTGCATTCTTCTACAACTTCATCAATAGTCATCCCAAAACTCTTGTTGCCGTGTTGTTCGACTTCTTTTAAATTTGATTCTAATAGTATGCCCAATAAGTCTTCATTTGGGGCATCCCCTGCTTTCATGTCCTTAATCCGCTTATTTATCATACCTCTAATCGAGGACTGGACTTCTTTTTCAATTGCCTTCATTCTCCTGTTCCTTTTTGTTGGCATAAATCTGCGCATTGATAAAACTTACATATTGACAATCAAAACGAGAGGGAAAAAAGTATTCTTATTGAATGCTAAACTGAATATAGTTACTTTATATACAATCTAAATGTTGACATATTAATTGTATTACCTCCATCCTGGAATGTATATCGACTGTGAAGTCTTGATGACATGCTCAGCCTGCTCTCTCTGAAGTTCAAATACTTTTCTTCCTTCCTCATAGCCACTTCCAAATGCAGTTCTTGATATTGCATCACTAGTTAAATTTTGCAGATAAGGCCACACATCAACCTCACATGATCCTCCCGATGAAGTACTCGTTTCCCATTTGTTGAGAACCTCATCACAACTCAAATAGAAAGCCGGTATCATGAGCTACACAAAACAATTAGCAACCTTATTTCAGCACCCTTTTCGTATAATCACTTATGCCTTCAAGAGTATGAATTTCATATCAATTAGAAAATCTTAGGAATGGTTATTAAAAAAAAAAACCTTGAGTTTGTCTAGATGGAAGGCAGGGTTGATGATTTTACGGTGTTTGACCCATTTATCGGTCTCATAGCTCACAAGTCCATGTGCAAGTAGCCTGGTTAGCGGATTCGGGTTATGCACCTTCTGGTATATGTGATACTTGGTCATCACCTCCTTCACGAGTTCAGGGTCTGTGACGAGAATGGTAGGTTTTGGCCCCATCCAAAACAATGACATGTTTCCTGCAAATATCAATTCTACAAGTCAATTTCACCATACAAACTAACATGTTAAGAACTACAATTGAAATGCATATAAAATTCAGGCCACAAGAAAAGGGTCCAAATGAAAGGCATAATGGTTTTGAATTATTGCTGAAGTTAGGCAAATTTCCTCAACATGGTTTCTGCATTCTACTAAAATAAACAAACAAGATTTTATCTGTAATCGATTTCACTACATTGATTCATTATCCTAAGAGTGTTACCTAATCATATAGAGAGGGTACTACACTTTAATTGTCAATTAACTGAGGTTGCACATGAACCAAATTAGAGCTAGAAACTCACGTGAATGATCGCGCACATAACTGTATTATAGTATATTTTTTTCTTAATGAAGAGTAACTCTGTGTTGATTCAAAGCTACTTAATTGTTGTTGATATTGTGGAAGTGCCAGTCTCGAAGGGATTGAGTCAGGTCTAAAACTTGAACCCAAGTTCAAATTCCTGTTGACAGAGGTGCCCAGGTAGACTTGAATGTCTTAGAAAGCAAAAAAGAGTCATTGACTTCTTTTTTTAACTAATTTTAGTAATTGGACTATGCTAGCATCACAGCCAATTATCACAGCCCAACATCACAGCCCATAATATAAAATTGCAAAAAAAACCCATAATTAATGATCAAACAAAAATAAACCCTATTTATAAAATAATTCATCAATTTCAAACCATATCTACGACTTTTGCCAAGAAAAACTTAAAAATATTATTTTAAAATAAAACCCTAAAACCCTAAACCCTAACCCTAAAACCCTAAACCCTAAACCTAAACCCTAAAACCCTAAACCCTAAACCCTAAACTCTAAATCAAACCCTAAATTAAACATTATGTAATAAACTCTAAATTATAGGCATTGCAAGTGCTTTTAAATTATGAGTTTATATTTTTATTGTAATTTTTAAGATATTTTATATACAAATATTGATAAATGATAAATTATCATTTGGAAAGTAATGAATTATTTTTTATATGAGTAATATTGTATAATTTATGTGCTCTTTTGTAATTTTTGAAAGTTGAGTGGGTTGTTAATAGATTAAAAGATTATTTGAAGAAAACCTGTTAAACAAGTAGTAGGTAACACATTTACCTTTAAAAATATAAAAAATGGGCTGTACAATGGGCTGTGAAGTTTAAGGCTGTGATATAATCATTTTCCTTTAGTAATTTGGTATATGAGTCATGCAACAATAATTCAGGTAACGAGTATAGAACTAAATGCAAAAATACCCCAATGTTTTGCCCTATTGGCGAGAACCCACGATGTTAGTTTTACTAGCAAAAAAAAAAAAAATCCAATTTTAAATTACTTCATAATTCAATCAAGAGATTATTGCCAATTTTGTTTATGAATCATTAAGGTTATTGCCAATTTTCAAAGTTCACAAGAGAATTTTTGTCAATTTTTAGGTGAATAGAGGTATTTTTGCATTTTATGGTAGATATATAATTATTATTTTTTCTGCAAGATATGTACTTCAGCTTGGGAGGATTTTCTTTGCTAATAAAAAATAGCATTGGAGGGTTTTGCTATAAAAATAAAACAACTTTTAATTTTTTTGTTAGATGTTAATTAGGTAAAACATGGGGTGTTTTCCCATTTCCCTCAAATGAATATATATATAAACATCAGGTATGAAAGAAACATTATAAAAACCATATAGGATTGTTTGTTTGGTATTTTCGAAAACTATTTCGTGTTTGGGAAAAGCAAACAAACATATTTTCTATTTTCTGAAATAAAATTTATCATCTCTCAATTTTTTCAAATTACTCTAACAAATAACAATTTTTTTATCTCTAAATAAAAAATCTATACATACTCAACTTTAATGTGACATAAAATAACTACCTCTTAGCCAACTTATCTTACTAACAAACATGATTTGACATAAAAGTTTTATACATACAATTTTATACATACAATTTAATTTTTCAAAAAAAATCTACGCCTACTTTATTTTCTCAAACCACTCTCTCAAAAACCAAACAAATACCATTACGCAAATTAAAATTATTTCACAAACTTCCATTACTCTCCCAAACACCAAACAAACGTGACCCATATATGTTCATCATCAAGTGTGTGTGTGTGTGTGTGTGTGTGTGTGTAATTATGTTCACTTATCCAAAGAACATAGCAAAAGATTCATACATACTTTTCAAGTTTTAACTGTCAATTTCACAGAGGACTTTCATCAAACACAAAACACCCTAAAATTTAATACACAAATTAATAGTATTTGACAAAATAAAACATACCATATTTTTGGATGACTTTTAGGTGAAAGGGCATAACTCTAGGCTTAATATCATTCTCGAGATTGATGGGTTTGGACTTAGCTTCTGTAATCATACTCACAAATTCTTTCAATTCCCCATAAATCAATTTGTAGGAATTCCCTTTGAGTCCTTGTTGCCTTAGGATTTTTTCTAGCTTTTTTGGCGTGAACCAAGCCCAATTCAGTACTTTCCATGTGTTATATAATAGCACAAAAGCAAAAGAAACAACAATTGTAAGGTATAATACGTCCATGATTGAACTTGTTTTCAGCTCTACATGCTTCTAATTACATGTGATTATATCTATATATAATTAGGCTTTTTTCCAGAAGGAGATATTCTCACACACACTCACACTGTTTAGGACCCAAATTCTAAAAGGTGGGTTTTTGTCACACTACAGCCAAGAGAAAAATGACAAATTTTACCCAAATTCTAGAAGGTGGAGTTTTACTTTTACGACTACGGCCAAGAGAAAAAGGACTAATCTCAAATTGAAAAATCGTTCCTTACGTATTGGATGACTTCACTTTCAAAACTTCGTCCAACTTTATTTATTTTTCAATATCTAATTTCTTATAGAGTTGTTTTGACTAGGCCTTCTCAAAGTTGAAATCAAGGTTCTCAGGTTAATTTGTCTAATGAAAGAGGCGGATGATTTGACGGATACCATCAAAAAAATCCAAATTGAAGTTCAAAAAGAACTAAACTGTTAAATTAATTTAATTACGGCCATGAATTTGTTTTAGTTAGGGAGAATTGTTTGAGGGAATCTAGATCTAGTCTAGAAGAATTTTAATCTCATGTCTTTCACAATCTATGATATGATATATCTTCGATAAAAGTTCGTTTGAACTCGATTCATCACACTTATCAAACAAGCTTGAATATTATTTTTTGTTCGATAATTTTTGAAGCTCGGCTCGACTCGACTCGATAAACTAAACATTGATAATATACAAGTAAAATATCAAGCTACTCGATACCCGACTCGAGCTCGTTCGATAAAAACTCGTTTGAGCTCGACTCAATTAACAATCAAACCAAGCTCAAACACAAAATTTCAAACTCGATAAAATTCAAACCAAGTTTAAACAGTGTTTCGTTTGACACTACTCAGCTCGATTATACCCTTATATTTATACCTTGAAAAATAGTAATGTCAAATCATTACTACATATAAAATAATAATTTTGAAAAAAATAATTCATTTCAAGAAATTAGGTATTATTTTGAGAGAATAGGAAGAAAATTAAAGTAATACTATATTTGTGACAATGGAGTAATGGCAAGCCCATGTCACATGGGTCTGGAGACTACTTTACGTGGTAGGCAAGATTATTGGACAACGAGATTTTGACAGGACCGGGCGAAAATTAAAATCCGTGTTCTTAATTGTAATTTTATTTTTTTTAATGTAATATTTACTTTACTTGCTTTAGTAGATGGAAAAGTATTGATTAACTCTTTATATTTTAATTTTTTTAACATATTTGTTTTTTCACTTAATCATTCTTGCAGCATAACTGATTGATAAGAGCAATAGTGTGAGCTGGGTGTAAATTGAGGGCCCATGTCGGATAAACATAGTCAGGGCGCTGCACTCAAATTGGGGCTGTGTATATAATGGCTGTAAATTTTCTTTTTTCTATATAGGCTATGTATATAATGGGTTGGGGTCCCCATTGTTGAAGATAATTGATATTATTAATTACTTTTCTGTTATTCATAAGTCCTATTAATTAGGAATCATGGTTGTTTAGTATTCCTTAAGTTTAGGTTTGTTTTGTTTAGGATTTCCAGCCCACGTTTTTGTGAGGCAGTTGTGGTGTAAGGCTATTTAAAGTCAGTTATCATTTTATTGAAAGGAATGAAATTTTTCACAAATTATCTTGCTTCGTATCAGATTTTTTGCATTTAACATCTGGTACCAGAGCCTCGAAAGGGGCCTAATTACGTAAAGCAGCAGTCTTTTGTGAACGTGTCATGGCATCTGAAGGAAATAGTAGCGGATTTGTGCAACCAGCAATTCCAAAACTTGATGGTCACTATGATCATTGGAGCATGTTGATGGAAAATTTTTTGAGATCAAAAGAATATTGGGGACTCATTGAGGAAGGAATCCCAGAAGTAAAAGAGGAACAGTTTTGACTGAGGCACAGTCAAAAGCAATCTCAGATTTGAAGTTAAAGGATCTGAAGGCAAAGAATTTTTTATTTCAAGCAATTGATAGAGTTGTTCTTGAGACCATTCTCAAGAAAGATACCGCTAAAGACATATGGGACTCCTTAAAGAAGAAATATCAAGGCACCGTTAGAGTTAAACGAGCTCAGTTGCAGGCTCTTCGTAAAGAGTTTGAAATTCTGCACATGAAAATCGGAGAATCTGTTGATGAGTACTTTGCAAGGACCCTGACTATCTCAAATCGGATGAGGATGCTTGGGGAGAAACTAGAAGATGTGGCAGTCATTGAGAAGATCCTACGCTCTATGACTTCCAAATTTGATTATGTGGTATGTTCGATCGAAGAATCTAATGACATTGATGAAATGTCAATAGATGAGCTGCAAAGTTCATTGTTGGTGCATGAACAACGCATGTCAAATCACATTGAGGAAGAACAAGCTCTCAAAGTCACTTATGCTGAACATTTCTCTGAAAGAGGCAGAGGCCGTGGAGGCTTCAGAGGAAGAGGTAGGGGATGCGGTCGTGGCTACGGCAGAGGAAATTTTGACAAGGCATCCATTGAGTGCTATACTTGTCACAAAATGGGTCATTTTCAATGGGAATGTCCTGATAAAACAGAAGGGAAGGCACATTTTGTTGAAACAGAAGAAGAAGAAGTGTTATTGATGGCTTACGTGGAGAATAAATTGGCTGGAAATGGAGAAATGTGGTATCTTGATTCTGGATGCAGCAACCACATGACAGGTAACAAAAGTCTTTTCTCTGATTTAGATGAAAATTTTCGAGAAAATGTCAAGCTTGGAAATTATACTAGCCTTAGTGTTGTGGGAAAAGGAAATGTTAAATTATTGATGAACAAGAAAATGCAGAATATAGGTGATGTGTTTTATGTACCAGAACTTAAGAGTAATTTGATCAGTTTGGGACAATTGCAAGAAACAGGTTATGCAATTATGATCCATCAGGGAATTTGTCAAATTCATGATACAGAGAATTGATAGTTGCTATTGTCAAGATGTCTGGAAATCGAATGTTTCAGCTAAAAACAGAAACTTTTGAGGATCAAACATGTCTCAAATCATCTATTCAAGACTCTTCATGGTTGTGGCACTACAGGTTTGGACATTTAAACTTCAATGGACTCAGAACTTTGCATCAAAAGGAAATGGTAACAGGACTTCCTCAAATTGAAGCTCCACTTCGCTTATGTGAAGATTGTGTAGTTGCAAAACAGCATAGAAAATCATTTCCAAAAGAGAGTACTTGGAGAGCTAGTAAAGTTCTACAATTGGTTCACTCAGACATATGTGGACCCATGAATCCAACCTCCAATAGCAACAAAAGGTATTTCCTAACTTTCACTGATGACTTTAGTAGAAAGACATGGGTGTATTTTCTCAAAGAAAAATCTGAAGCTTTTGAAGTTTTTAAAAGGTTTAAAGCACGAGTTGAGAATGAGACAAAGAAGACTATTCAATGCCTTCGAACAGACCGTGGAGGAGAATACACATCTAACAAGTTTGCAGGCATGTGTGAGAATGATGGAATCAAAAGACAATTAACTGCAGCATACACACCACATCAAAATGGTGTGTCGGAAAGGAAAAACAGAACCATTATGAATATGGTGAGATGTATGTTAGCAAACAAGAACATTCCCAAGACTTTTTGGCCTGAAGCAGTCAATTGGAGTGTCCATGTTCTCAATCGAAGTCCAACACTTGCGGTGAAAAATATAACTCCCGAAGAAGCATGGTCTGGTCGCAAACCAGCCGTTGATCACTTTAGAGTGTTTGGCTGCGTGGCTTATGCGCATATCCCTGATCCAAAGAGAAAGAAACTTGATGCTAAGGGAGAAAAATGTGTATTGCTTGGTGTGAGTGAAGAATCTAAGGCTTACCGTCTTTACAATCCTATAACAAAGAAGATTTGCATTTCTAAGGATGTGGTGTTTGATGAAAACAACAGCTGGGATTGGGAAGGAAAAGCCGAAGAAAAATCAGTGCCTATCGAACTTGAAAGTAATGAAGAAACTGAAGTTGAAGAGAATACACACGGTGATGAGGAAGAATCAAATGAATCTGAATTTGATGGTGTAAATGAGGCAGCTGAAACTTCAGCACAAAATTTGCAACGTCCAAGGAGAAAACCATTTTGGATGGCTGATTATACAAGCGGTGAAGAGCTAGATGATGAAGATACATTGGCTCATCTTGCCTTGTTTGCAGGAAGTGATCCTATTCTATTTGAAGAGGCAATTAAAAGTTCAAAATGGAGAAAAGCTATGGATGCAGAAATTGAAGCTATTGAAAAGAATGACACATGGGAATTAGTGGAGCTACCGAAAGGGGAAAAAACAGTGGGAGTAAAATGGATTTACAGAACAAAGTTGAATGAAAATGGAGAAGTTGACAAGTTCAAGGCTCGTTTAGTAGCAAAAGGGTACACCCAAAAATATGGAGTTGATTATTCTGAGGTATTTGCTCCAGTAGCAAGGCACGACACAATAAGAATGGTTATCTCATTGGCTGCCATGAATGAGTGGACCATTTTTCAGCTTGATGTAAAGTCTGCATTTTTACACGGAGAGCTTGTGGAGCAAGTATTTGTGGAACAGCCACCGGGTTATATAAAGAAGGGAAGCAAACACATGGTTTACAAATTGAAAAGAGCTCTTTATGGAATAAAACAAGCTCCACGGGCTTGGTATAGTCGGATTGACGCTTATTTTAGCAAAGATGGATTTCAAAAGTGTCCTTATGAACATACTCTCTACATCAAAACTGGAGATAAAGGTAACTTTTTGATTGTGTGCTTATATGTGGATGATTTAATATTTACTGGAAATGATGAGGCATGTTTAAGGAGTTTAAGTTGTCTATGATGCGAGAACTTGAGATGACTGACTTAGGAAAAATGAAATACTTTCTTGGCATAGAAGTGATTCAATCTGCAGGTGGCATTTTCATTTGCCAAAAGAAATACGCTCAAGAGGTCTTGGAAAGGTTTAAAATGGATGAATGTAATCCAGTTCAAGTACCTATTGTTCATGGAACTAAACTTACTCGAGATGTTGAAGGAGTAAGAATTGACAGCACTCATTACAAGCAAATAGTTGGAAGTTTAATGTATTTAACAGTGACTCGACCAGATTTAATGTATGTTGTTAGCCTCATTAGTAGGTTTATAGAAAGACCAACTGAACTTCATTACCAAGCCGCAAGAAAAACACTTCGGTACTTGAAAGGCACACTCGACTATGGTTTGTTCTATAAAAAGGGTGAAAGAAAAGAATTAGTTGGTTTTAGTGATAGTGACTATGCCGGGGATTTGGATGATTGTAAGAGCACATTCGGATATGTTTTTATCTTGAGTGGAGCTGCAATTTCTTGGTCTTCGAGGAAGCAAGCTGTTGTTACTTTATCCACAACTGAAGCAGAGTTTATAGCTGCTGCTTCATGTGCTTGTCAAGGTATTTGGCTAAGGAGAATTTTGGAAAAGGTGCAATATACACAAAAGGGTCCAATCGTATTATTTTGTGATAACAACTCAACTATCAAATTGTCAAAAAATCCGGTCCTACATGGAAGAAGCAAACACATTAATGTGAGGTTTCATTTTCTTCGTGATCTCACTAAGGAAGGAACTGTGAGGCTGATCCATTGCAGAAGTGATGAGCAAATTGCAGATATTCTAACTAAACCCCTAAAGGCTGCAACATTTATGAAGATGAGGGCATTGCTTGGCATGTGTTCCATTAAAGATGTAAACTGATTGCTCTCGAGCATTCAGTTTAAGGGAGGATGTTGAAGATAATTGATATTATTAGTTACTTTTCTGTTATTCATAAGTCCTATTAATTAGGAATCATGGTTGTTTAGTATTCCTTAAGTTTAGGTTTGTTTTGTTTAGGATTTCCAGCCCACGTTTTTGTGAGGCAGTTGTGGTGTAAGGCTATTTAAAGTCAGTTATCATTTTATTGAAAGGAATGAGATTTTTCACAAATTATCTTGCTTCGTATCAGATTTTTTGCATTTAACACCCATAAGCCTGGGGCACAAGGAAACCATGCCGGCCCTGGATTTTAACGAAATCTTGGGGCCTACTTTTATTTGATTTATAAAATTACTGGAATTTCACTAAATACTTAAATAAGATATTAAATGAATTGTTAGCCATCAATAAACAATACTTCCAACATGTATTATATAATCCTTCCGTCCACTTTTTCTTTGACTTCTTTTATTTTTGGTGCAGTTTTTTTAGATAAAAGTTGAAAATTTAATTTTTTTTTTTCCTTATAAGTAGTAGTTGAGAGTTAGTTACTTTATGTGAGAAAGTATTTTTTTAGAAGAAAAAAAATTCATTTGTGGAATGTAAATCTTATTTTGGGATACCCTAAAAAAAGAGGTAAAAATTTAGAGACAGTGAAAATATATTATAAAAACATCGTATCTAATTTTCATCAGTACATTTATTTTTAATCTTATTTTAAGTGAAAACTACCACATTTTTTTAAAATTTCATACATAAATTATTATTTCTCAAATTGTAATATTATAATTTTATTATTTTGTATATTTTAAAGACTCTTTATAGACGTTCTCATAATCAAAACTTTAAGACCTCCCGTTCCACGTCTTGCCCTTGCTCCCGCTACTACTCCTAGATGAAATATAGCCACAACTCTATTCAATACTGCGTAATGCATCACATTTGTAGGAAGTAAGCACAGTAAACTGAATATATAACATTATTTTCATAAAGATGAAATTTCCACTTACAACTCTTAACTTTATTTTAGTAAATGTATCTTAACTTGTTACATTATTGAGCAATCACATTTTAAAGCTTGTGTAGAACCAAATGAGCACCGTGTTGAGGTTGAAGTAATAATACCGCGACAGGAGCATGCGTGTAGGATGGTGAAAGCTCAAACGAGAATCGTTGTAGAATCATAGACAGTGCCACTTTTGCCTCCATCATTGCGAATACTTGTCCAATACATATTCGAGGTCCCCAGCCAAATGGGAAAAAGATACCTTGATTTTTTTGTGCCTTTGACAATCCTTCACTAAATCTATTTGGGTTGAATTCCATTGCATCATCTCCCCAAATTTCACGATCATGGTGTAATAACATAATTGGCAGTGTGACTCTCACCCCTTCTGGTAATATTAGTTTTCCCAATCTTGTTTCTTGACTGACACTTCGACCAAGAGCAACGACGGGTGGATAAAGCCTCAAAACCTCTTTCAAGATCATTGTAACCTGTCATGAAGATCTCACAAGAATTAAGTAATATGATCATCGCTGGTGTTTTGGTCACTAAAAGACAACATTTTCTAGCCACAAAATGTTAAGTGGCAATGTTAAGTTTGCCTACATTAATAACTCATGTTACTAGGAGAATTCAAATGTTTAATTACTTACGACTTTAAGGTGATTTAACCCATCAAAATTCGGTGTTTGTTTTCCAAAGGCTTCTAAAACTTCTTCACGAGCTTTCGTCTGCCACTGAGGAAATCGACTCAATAAAACCAATGTCCACACGAGCAACACGGAAGTGGTCTCCTGCCCAGCAAAGTAAAACAACTTGCATTCTTCTACAACTTCATCAATAGTCATCCCAAAACTCTTGTTACCATTTAGTTCGATTTCATTGAAATTGGATTCTAATAGTATGCCCAATAAGTCTTCGTTTGGGGCCTCCCCTGCTTTCATGTCCTTATTCCGCTTATTTATCATACCTCTAATCGAGGACTGGATTTCTTTTTCAATTGCCTTCATTCTCCTGTTCCTTTTTGTTGGCATAAATCTGCACATTGATAAAACTTATTGACAATCAAACCGAGAGGGCAAAAAGTTTTCTTATTGAATGCTATATTGAATATATAGTTACTTTAAATACAATCTAAATGTTGACACATTAATTGTATTACCTCCATCCTGGAATGTATATCGACTGTGAAGTCTTGATGACATGCTCAGCCTGTTCTCTCTGAAGTTCAAATACTTTTCTTCCTTCCTCATAGCTACTTCCAAATGCAGTTCTTGATATTGCGTCACTAGATAATTGTTGCAGATAAGGCCACACGTCCACCTCACATGATCCTCCCGATGAAATACTCGATTCCCATTTGTTGAGAACCTCATCACAACTCAAATAGAAAGCCGGTATCATGAGCTACACAAAATAGAGAACCCCATATCATTATCCTTTTCCATACAATGAATGTTACAAATAAATAATCACTTATGCATTCGAGAATATGAATTTCATATCACTTAGAAAACACTTTGATAATCTGGAGAATGATTATAAAAAAGAACCTTAAGTTTGTCTAGATGGAAGGCAGGGTTGATGATTTTACGGTGTTTGACCCATTTATCGGTCTCATAGATCACAACTCCTTGTGCAAGTAGCCTGGTTAGCGGATTCGGGCTATTCACCTTCTGGTATATGTGATACTTGGTCATCACCTCCTTTACGAGTTCAGGGTCTGTGACGAGAATGGTAGGTTTTGGCCCCATCCAAAACAATGACATGTTTCCTGCAAATATCAATTCTACAAGTCAATTTCACCATATAAACTAACATGTCAAGAACTATAATTGAAAATGGTCCAAATGAAAGACATACTGGTTTTGAATTATTGCTGAAGTTAGACAAATATTCTCAACATGGTTTTTGCATTTTATATACTAAGTTCACATCTATGGAGTACAATAATCAAAAGTGTGATCTTGTTATTAATTAAAACAAACGAGTAAGATTTTATTCGTAATCGATTTGACTACATAAGATCATTCTCCTAAGTTACCAAATTATGTAGAGAGGGTGCTACACTTTAATTGTCTATAAACTGAGGTTGCACATGAACCAAATTAGAGCTAGAATCTCACGTAAATTATAGCGCACATAGCTGATTTATAATTTCTTTTCTTAATGAAGAGTGACTCTGTGTTGATTCAAAGCTACATAATTGTTGTTGGTATTGTGGAAGGGACAGTCTTACAAGGGATTGAGTCAGGTCTAAAACTTGAATCCAGATTCAAATTCTTGTTGGCAGAGTTGCTCACTTAACGTGCACACACATTTCAACAGTGATTAAAACAGGTAGACTTGAATGTCTTCGGAAACCAAAAAGACTAATTTGAGTAATTTGGTACAGGAGACATGCAACAAAAATTCAGGTAACGAGTATAGAACTAAATGCAAAAATACCCTTGTGTTTTGCCCAATTGGCAGGCACCCCCTATATTATTTTTATTAGCAAAATTCCCCTGTGTTTTTTTTTTACTAGCAAAGAAAACCCAATTTGAAATACCTTCATAATTCAATTAGGAGATTATTTCCAATTTTTATAGGAAACATTAAGGTTATCGCCAATTTTTAAAAATAACAGGAAGATTTTTGTCAATTTTTAGGTGAATATGGGTGTTTTTGCATTTTATGGTAGACATACAATTGTCATTTTTTTATTTTTCCAACAAAATGTGTACTCTAGCTTGGGAGGATTGTCTTTGTTAATAAAAAATAGCCTTGGTGGGTTTTGCTATAAAAATAACACAAGTTGTGTAAACTTATCCAAATAACAAAGCAAGGTTCATACATACTTTCATCAAACAAAAGAGCATCATAAATTAATACACAAAATGATATTTAACTAAATAAAACATACCATATTTCTGGATGACTTTTAGGAAAAAGGGTATAACTCTAGGCTTAATATCATCCTCCAGATTGATGGGTTTGGACTTAGCTTCTTCAATAGTACTCAGAAATTCTTTTAATTCCCCATAAATCAATTTGTAGGAATTCCCTTTGAGTCCTTGTTGCCTTAGGATTTTTTCTAGCTTTATCGGCGTGAACCAAGCCCAATTCAGTACTTTCCATGAGTTATATAATAGCACAACAGCAAAAGAAACCACAATTGTAAGATATATAAATGTCTCCATGATTGAATTTGTGTTCAGCTTTAATAGCTTCTTAAATGTGATTATATCTATATATATGCAGGCTTTTTCCAGAGGAGATATTCTCACACCCAAATTCTAGAAGGTGGAGTTTTACTTTTACGACTACGGCCAAGAGAAAAAGGACTAATCTCAATTTTTTGTTTGGAGTTTTCCAAATTTTTTTTTTGTTTGGAAAATGTCAAATAAATATATTTTCAGCTTTTTGAAATAAATTTTTCATCTTTTAATTTTCTCAAACTACTTTTAAAAATGCCAAACAAACAACAATTTTTTTTATCTCTAAATAAATCTATACAAACTCTATCCTGATTTGACATGAAGTAATCTATCTCTTACACAATTAATCTCACATAATAAACATGATTTGATATAAAGTCTTGCACATCTTACACCTACAATCCAACTTTTCCAAAAAAATCATACCTTACGTATTGGATGACAGTAAAAAATGTCTGGTTGCCGAATTTGATATTCGGTTCACCCAATTAATTTTAAAGTTGATAAGTGGACCCTACCTGATTAAACCCCTTCCAAATCGCACCTCTCCCCCTGCTATAACATAATCAGGCCATTTGCATATTTTTTGGGACAAAAATATCATCAACCAATTCAAGTCAAATTACGCGTGTTACCCTTCAGTACATTACCCGTTGAATTCAGATTTCCCCTACTTCATTTTCTCTAAAACTTAAAAAACCCAATTTCTCTAAAGGACGTAGAATTTTACAGTAAAAGTGGAAAAAGTTCAATGTAAGTTAAAAGTTGTTTGTTTGATTAAGGGTAAAAATGTGATTTTTTGAGTTATTTGGACTTAATTGGACAAACCAAACACAAAAATAAGTGACTATATAATTTGGTAGATTATAAAACAACGGAACACAAAATTAACTATTGACCTCACAATCTTGTGTGCATCCATTAAATTTATATTTATCCAATTTGGTTAACCGAACATGCTGAGGGCCCATGTAAGATAAACATAGTCTGGGGTAGGGCTGTCAATGGGGTGGATTTCAATCCATATTCGTTTGAATTCGGTCTGATTTATTAGAATAATTGTTCGATTAGATATTCGATGAATTTGATCCGATTATAAAAATTCATAATCCGAAATACATATAGCGAATATGGATTTAGGTCTATTCGATCCGTTAAAGATAAAAAATAAAAAAAATGATATATATATATATAATATTTTATAAAAGTAAGTACCATTAATAATATTTCACTGTCAATTTAAGAAGATAGTAATTTATAACTAGTTTATAAATTTATTTAAACCAATATTTTCATCTAAAAGTATGAATATTAGTAAAGTATGTTTGAACGTGTGAGCTAAAATTAAATAAAATTGTAAAGTTAATAAACTTGTTTTAGAAAAAAATATTAATGTAATTTTTTAAATGAAAATTTTATTGGATCCGAAAAAGATCCGATATCCGGCAAATTTCGATCAAGATCCATTAGATTCAAAAAATCTAGTTCCGAACATAATCTGAATAAGATCCGAATCCAAAAAATCCAATCCGATATAAATAAATCAAATCTGAATAAGTCCGATCCGACAAAAATCCGACCTATTGACAGCCCTAGAATGGGGCGCTGCAGTCACAATGGGTTGTTAGTAATTTCCTTTTCTTCTATATAATAGGCTATCTGGCTATGTATATCATGGATTGGGCCCAAAAGCTTAGATCCTATGCAACTGCCCAAGTTGTCTCTTGGATTTTAACGAAATTTTAGGGTGTATATGGATGGGTTTTGGCCCGATCTCACGGATTTCGCGAGATGGAGCCAAAACTCTTCTAAATGAGTTTTCGCTAAACCCATAAAACCATCAAAAACATATTCAGAAACTTACACTCAAACTCTTCAAACCTATAAAACATTGATTTGACACCTACCACCTACTTTTTTCTCCAAATTTCACTAAAAAAGACATTGATTTGACACCTACCATCTACTATTTTCCCTAAACCCCAACATCCAAACCCAATCCAAGTGGGGTTTCAACTTATTCAAACCACAAAATTCAATAGTCAAAACCCATCCAAATGAGGTCTCAAAGGTTTTATCGAAACCACCCAAACCATTTTTTTTAAACCGAGACCCGTGAAACCGAGCCAAAACCCATCCAAATAGACCCTTAGGGCCTACTTTTATGATATACTATAAAATTACGGAATTTCACTAAATACTTTAAACAATTAAAAGAACCTTTGAAGTTGTTAGCATAGATGCACGGATACATACGGCTATACGAATTTTTAAAATTTATTGAATACGATATGACATGGATATATATAATGTAAATTTATGCATAAGCAATTAAATTTTTCAATTTAAGCTCTGGAAGAAAAGATAATCCAATTTAACATAAACAAAAGTTATATAACTACAAAATCAAATATAATTCATTCTTAACATATCGCAACAATGGAATAAATTCAAATTTGAGATTTCATGAACTAAGAAAGAGACTTGAATAAGAGAGTAAGTAGCGGTACTAGTCGTTTATGTTTAGTCCTGGAGACTTTATCATTTTATTATAATTTAAATTTGACCCATAATATTACATAAAAAGCCCCCCGGAGTGTCCTGATGTCCAACTTAGTGTATCCGATACGTATTTATTTTAATTATTATTTATTTTTATTATCGATACGCCATGTGGTGTATCGAATACGTATCTCACGCATATCTTACGCGTATCCATATCTCCCGTATATCCGATACAGTACTTTGTATTTTTTTGGAGTATCCGTGTATCATAGTTACCCATCCATAAACAATACTTTCAACATGGGTGGATCTAGGAATTTCGGACTGGCGGCTAAAGTAAATACAAAAAAATAATTTAATCAAATAGTTAAACTTAAAATTTATATTTCACTCACGAGATAATATATGATGAGAAAAAAAAATGAGGAAGTGATGTTTAACAACAATAACCTCACAAGTGACGTTAATTACATATAATATCCCCTTATAACTCCAAAAGTACTCAAAACATCTACGTACTTACATTAACAATTGACAAAGATAATTTTTTATTTTTTGAAATCAGTCCATGATAGCATCATTTGAAACATCACTAAATATGTCTCGCTCTATAAATACAACTAGGCCATCATTTAGCCATTGATCGTCCATTCGAATATGAAGTCGATTCTTCAGTATCTTAATAGACGAAAAGCTCTCCCTACTGATGCAATTGCAATAAGGAGAATAAATGTCAATGTCACAAGTTTGTAAACCTGCGATATGCCTTTTAGTTACAATCATTATCTTAGCAAGATTACCAATTCCATTCCAATTTAAAAAATCATCACTTGATCGAACATCCCTATCATAATTTTCAAGTTGATTTGGACTTTTGGGCTAATGGTGTAGGTTGGGAGTTGGGTTGGGATATGAATATTTTGGGCCTGTAATTTGGGTTGGGATGAGTAAGAGTTTAGGGGCCTGTTTGTTTGGCATTTCCCAGAATTTTTTCGTGTTTGGGAAATGCCAAACAAACATGTTTTCTATTTTCCGAAATAAATTTTTCATCCATTAATTTTCTCAAACTACTCTCTCAAAAGCCAAACAAACAACAATTTTCTTATCTCTAAACAAAATCTATACAAACTCTACTTTGATTTGACATAAAGTAACATATCTCTTACACAATTTATCTCACATAACAAACATGATTTGACATAAAGTCTTACACATCTTACACCTACAACCCAACTCTTACAAAAAAACCTACACCTATTTTATTTCTCAAACCACTCTCTCAAAACCCAAACAAACAACATTACGCAAATCGAGATTATTTCACAAACCACTACTCTCCCAAACTACTTTCCCAAATGCCAAACAAACAGGCCCTAGGATTTTGAGTGGGGTTGGGTGAAATAAATTTTAGCCTTTTTTATCAAGTATTTATAATACATTAATACTACTATAATATACACTTCTCACAAAAAAATGATGAGATTAGAAAGAAGAGATCAAAGAGAAGGAAAAAGAAAAAGCAGGAGGAGGTATCTTCCCATGGAAGAATTCAAAATATCTACAAATCTCACAAAAGTCAGAGGAAGAGAAATTACCACGAAAGAGAGAGTGGATAAAACAAACTGAGAAGTGATGTGATGCGTAGAAAAAAATCCAAAGCCTCGTGGAGATGACGTTGCCAAAGCTTAATGAGGAAGCTAAATTTAATTTTCAAATGAAAGAGAATGTCGAGTTATTTATCATATGAGTGATAAAATCCTCAATTATAACTCAACTGATGGGCCCACCATCTCTCAGCGGACCATAATTGAAACCATTATATGAAAAGGGAAATTAAATTCTACAAGGAACAATTTTCCTATTTTCCATCTGAAACGGTGCCGTTTTATGATTAAACTGAAAAATTCAGCAATCAACAAATTGGCCATAGTGTTGTAGTTTGTGAAATTACTACAGATGTTGTTTTGTTGGAGAAGAGATTGTAAAGAAGATGAAGCTTACTAAGTTTGTGAAATTAGTACAGATGTTGTTTTATTAGAGAAGCGAATGTAGAGAAGATGAAACAGACTGGTGATGGAGACAGGTTTAAGGAAATAAATAATTGAAGACATACCAAGGGGCCACATAAGAAAAGTGACCATAAATAGAAATAGGGGAAAAAAGGGAAAATAAAATCAGTCCAGCCTAACGTACAACAACTGTAAGCATAGGCAAAAGCGAAACTGCGTCGTTTCGTATTTTTTGGGGAGGAAAAAAAACTGAAATGAATAACCCAGTACTGTTTAAATGAGCTATACACCTTTATAGTTCTTAAAATATATAGTATATATATGTAATCGAGTGGGGTCTACTTTTTTTGTTTTTGGTTCACATTTTAGGTAAAAGTTGGAAATATGAAATTTTTATATATTTTTACTTTTATGCACTTATAAGTACTGGTTGAGAGTTAGATGTGTCAAATCATTAGTTTATGTTAGAGTATTTTTGAGAGAGAAAAAAAAGGCAAAATTATAAATTTCGTCCCATACTATATCTGTTTTTTAGATATAGTCCCACACTTTAGATGAGTAGCAAATTTAGTCACATAATTTAGAAAATTTTGTGAATTTCGTCCCATTGTAAGGTTTTGGATGGAAATCATCGCTTATTTGTCAACTTGACAATTACGTTTCAAATAACTTTCCAATTTTTTTTTTTTTTGATCCACTAGACTGTTTATATACAGCTCGGACCGAAGAGTGCAAAGGGTATAGGTCCTCCCCAGTGTGGTGTCTCCAGTAGGATTCGAACTTGAGTCTCGTTTCTGGGGGTCGCAAGTTACTACCACTTGGCCCAACCACCTTGGGTTGATAACTTTCCAATATGACTTGTAGGAAATTAACAAAAAAAAAATGTTGCAATTTCAATCCCATAAAATCTATTTCTTTCATTTTTCATCCCGTAATATAACACAACAAGAAATTAGTTTGTTGCAATTTTTCTTCTCTTATTTTCTCGTATTTGCACATATTTTACGAGAACTTTGCAAAAAAAAAATTCTTCATGCAAAATAATTTTGGAAAAAATAAATAGATAATAATTGTACATATATCCTCCATGCATTTCTTTTCTATGTTTCCAGAGTTCTTTGTACAAATTATTCTTTCTAAAATAAAGAAAAACTACTCAAACTTTCCCAAATTTTTAAATATTTCCCAATTTTATAGTAATCCCTCGCGTTTCCTATTTCCCACGCATGGATTGTAAAAGCTATTTAATGATAAAAGAAATGAATTATTTCTTTTACACAAAATATTGAATAAAACATTTCCACATTTTAGTAATAATTATATTTTTATAATTAAATTGCTTGTACCAAAATTATGTTCTTAATTCCTAACATTTGTGCAAATTCCCTAACATAAAATTATTAACATTTGCACAAATGATTATCTTGTTGCATGATGATTTTTTTTTTTTGGCAAATTTCTCGTAAATTCTGTGAAAATACGAGAAATAGGAAAGTAAAAATCACAACAGACTAAATTTATTGATGTGTTATAGTATGAGATTAAATAATTGAAAGAATATAATTTTGTGGTATTGATATTGGAACGATATATTTTTGCCAATTTTTCAACATAACACGTATAAATCTGCATGGAAAGTTATTTGACACGTAGTTACCGAATTGGCAATTAAATTGCGATATCTATCCAAATTATTACGACGGGATGAAATTAGCTAAAAATTTAAAATTATGGGACTACAATTGCTACTTATCTAAAGAGCTGGAAGATATGTAAAAAATAAATATAGTTTGTGACGAAATTTGCAATTTTGCCAAAAAAAAATTCCATTTATGAAAAGAGAGCCCTAATAAGAAAATAGAAGTAAAATTTACGGACAATGGAAATATATTATAAAAACATCATATCTAATTTTCATCAATACAATTATTTTAATCTTACTATAAGTAAAAACTACCTCATTTTTCTTTAAAGTTCATGACTTTATTATTATTTCTCAAATCGTAATATTATAATTTTATTATTTATTATATTACTATTTTAAAGATTCATTATAGATGCTCTCATAGTTTTAAGACCTCACGCCTCCCGCGGCTGCTCCAAGATGAAATTATGAAATATAGCCACAACCCACAACTCCATTCAATACTGCGTAATGAAATTTCCACTTACAACTCTTAACTTTATTCTAGTAAATGTATCTTAACTTTTTACAATATTGAGCAATCACATTTTAAAGCTTTTGTAGAACCAAATGAGCACCGTGTTGAGGTTGAAGTAATAATACCGTGACAGGAGCATGAGTGTAGGACGGTGAAAGCTCGAAAGAGAATCGTTGTAAAATCATAGACAGTGCCACTTTTGCCTCCATCATCGCGAATCCTTGTCCAATGCATATTCGAGGTCCCCAGCCAAACGGAAAAAAGATACCTTGATTTTTCTGTGCCTTCGACAATCCTTCACTAAATCTCTCTGGTTTAAATTCCATTGCATCATCTCCCCAAATTTCACGATCATGGTGTAATAACATAATTGGCAGTGTAACTCTCACCCCTTCTGGTAATATTAGTTTTCCCAATCTTGTTTCTTGACTGACACTTCGAACAAGAGCTACGGCGGGTGGATAGAGCCTCAAAACCTCGTTCAATATCATTGTAACCTGTTATGAAGATCTCACAAGAATTAAGTAATTGACAAGATGTGATTCAAATTAAATGACAAGCAAAAAAGTCACTACATCGCGATAGATTTACACGATCATTACTGTATAATTATTACGGACAACTTAAACTAATTTTTGTTAATGTTTTTGTCAAAACTATTATTTGACAAGAAACTTGTTTCACTAAATACATGCAAAGAGCGATTAAATTTCAAATTATATCACTTAAATTTCTTGTTACTAACACATTTTTTGGGATGGTGACTAAACTCGATTGGATAAAATGACCTCATGTTTTAAGTAGAATTCCAATGTTCAATCGAAATTACTTACAATTTTCAGGTGATTTAGCCCATCAAAATTCGGCGTTTGTTTCCCGAAGGCTTCCAAAACTTCTTCACGAGCTTTCGTCTGCCACTGAGGATATCTACTCAACAAAACCAATGTCCACACGAGCAACACGGAAGTGGTCTCTTGCCCAGCAAAGTAGAACAACTTGCATTCTTCTACAACTTCATCAATAGTCATCCCGAAACTCTTGTTACCATGTTGTTCGATTTCTTTTAAATTGGATTCTAATAGTATGCCCAATAAGTCTTCGTTTGGGGCCTCCCCTGCTTTCATGTCCTTAATCCGCTTATTTATCATACCTCTAATCAAGGACTGGACTTGTTTTTCAATTGCCTTCATTCTCATGTTCCTTTTTGTTGGCATAAATCTGCACATTGATAAACCTTACATATTGACAATTATACCGAGAGGGGAAAAACAAATTCTTATTGAATACTAAATTGGCTAGTTACTTTATATATAATCTAAATATTGTAATATTGTATTACTTCCATCCTGGAATATAAATCGACTGTGCAGCCTTGATGACATGCTCAGCCTGTTCTCTCTGAAGTTCAAATACTTTTCTTCCTTCCTCATAGCTACTTCCAAATGCAGTTCTTGATATTGCGTCACTAGTTAAATTTTGCAGATAAGGCCATACGTCCACCTCACATGATCCTCCCGATGAAATACTTGTTTCCCATTTGTTGAGAACCTCATCACAACTCAAATAGAAAGCTGGTATCATGAGCTACACAAAACAAGGAACCTTGTTTCAACACCCTTTTCAAAAACAAGAATGTGAACTTAATATCAATTAGAAAACATTTGAAAATCTTCGGAATGGTTATAAAAAAGAACCTTAAGTTTGTCTAGATGGAAGGCAGGGTTGATGATTTTACGGTGTTTGACCCATTTATCAGTCTCATAGCTCACAACTCCTTGTGCAAGTAGCCTGGTCAATGGATTCGGGTTATGCCCCTTCTGGTATATGTGATACTTGGTCATCACCTCCTTTATGAGTTCAGGGTCTGTGACGAGAATGGTAGGTTTTGGTCCAATCCAAAACAATGACATGTTTCCTGCAAATATCAATTCTACAAGTCATTTTCACCATATAAACTAACATGTCAAGAACTATAATTGAAATTCATATCAAATTCAGGCCACAAGAAAAGGTTCCAAATGAAAGACATAATAGTTTTGAATTATTGCAGAAGTTTGACAAATATACTAAGTTCATATCTATGGAGTACAATAATCAAAAGTGTGATCTTGTTTATTAACTAAAACAAACAAGAAAGATTTATATGTGATCGATTTGACTACATACGTTCATTCTCCTAAGAGTGTTACCTAATCCAAGGTTGCATACATTAACCAAATTAGAGCAAGAATCTCACGTGAATGATCGCGCACATAGCTTAATTATTCAAAGGGGCCAGCCTCGAAAGGGATTAAGTTATATCTAAAAACTTGAATGTCTTCGTAAACAAAAATAAGTCATTGACTTCTTCCTTTTTACTAGTTCGAGTAGTTTGGTACATGAATTATTCAACAAAAACTCGGGTACGAATATAGAACTAAATGCAAAAATATACCCCTTTGTTTTGCCTAATTAAAGTATGAAGAAACTTGCTCAAAAACATATATATGTCCATCATCAAGTGTGTGTGTAAGTTCACTTATCCAAGGGATAAATGCAAAATACTTCCCTGTGTTATGCTAAACCTGCAATAAACTACCTTGTGAAATTTTTATTGCGCCAAACTTCCTTGTGTTTTCAAAAACCCTGCAAAAAACACCCAATTTGTAAAAAAAATGTCGTTTTGGATCGCATATTTCAAGAAACCATTTTTAAAATACTTCAAGTTGATCCCTACAACTTCACGTGGTATATTTTTAAAATTATTTCTTGAAATATGTCGATCCAAAACGACCTATTTTTTACGAATTGGGTGTTTTTTGCAGGGTTTTTGAAAACACAAGGAAGTTTGGCGCAATAAAAATTTCACAGGGTAGTTTCTTGCAGATTTAGCATAACACAGGGGAGTATCTAGCATTTTCCCCCTTATCCAAAGCAAGATTTATACATAATCTTCACACAGGAATTTCATCAAACATGAAGAACCATAAAATTTAATACACAAATTGACAAAATAAAACTTACCATATTTCTGGATGACTTTAAGGTGAAAGGGTATAACTCTAGGCTTAATATCATCCTCGAGATTGATGGGTTTGGACTTAGCTTCTTTATTCATACTCACAAATTCTTTCAATTCTCCATAAATCCATCTGTAGGAGTTCCCTTTAATACCCTGTTGCCTTAGAATTTTTTCTAGCTTTTTTGGCTTGAACCAAGCCCAATTCAGTACTTTCCAGATGTTATATAATAGCACAAAAGCAAAAGAAACCACAATTGTAAGGTATATAAATATCTCCATGATTGAATTTGTGTTCAGCTTTCATAATTTCTTACATGTGATCATATGGCTATTTATAGTCTCATAACTTTATCCAGAGGAGATATTCTCACATTCTAGAAGGTGGAGTTTTTGGTACATTTACAGCCAAGAGAAAAATGACAAATCTCAAAATGAAAAATCGTTCCTTACGTACTTGATGACTTCACTTCCAAAATTTTAGACGGTTAATTTGACGGATACGATATAAATGATTCAAATTCGAGCTAAAATAGAATTAAATTGTCAAATTAATTTAGATACAATACAAGACATAATTGTTAGCCCAAATTTTTATAGCACTTTATAACACGAGTTTGTTTTAGTTGCGGGATTATTTTTACAATTTTCACCTTTATTTAATAAGTTAACTATTGAGTTATTATTTCTTTTTATATGACAATCTAAAAAATGTTTAACCTGTCACATCCTTTACTTTTAAAATTCATAAATTTGAATAAAAAATAAAAAATAAATTTATTTCTTCGGTTAACATTAAGAAAAACATTTATCTATAAATATTAATTACTTAAGAATTTCAAATATGTATTTATATGATTTTCATCACATGGATTGAGGTAAGTCCACTTACATTATTGGATCTAACTCAATCTCAAAAGTTAGTTTAAGAGATGAAGATTTCACAAGACGTGGATTTAATTATGATTTTCAATCCATGTGAACATTTAATCTCAATAGTATTAAGAATTAAATTAAAATTAATTAAGATAATTTAGGAATTAATTGAAAATTCAAATTGGACAAGCCTCAATCTCCACTGGGTTTTGTTGAAGGGATTTTTGCATGTCACCCCCTAGAAAGTTTCATTTTCGCACTCCCCCCCCCCCCCCCCCCTTATGATTGAAACAACATGACAGTGCCCCCTAGAAGTTGATAAGTGAGTGCATTTTGCCCCCTTATCAATATTTTGTTGGATTTCGAAGGGTAGAAATGTAAATTTGGGGTTTCGTGCAATAATTTTAATCTTTTTGGGGGGCTAAGTGCACAAAATTTTATTAATCTAAGTTATTAGAATATTAACATTTCAAAGCACATTTTTTATATAATTCATTACCTTGGTAATCACATCTTAATCTAATTTTAGTCTTGTAACAAATTTTTTATCTTATAGATTGTTTTACTTTAAAATTTCTTTGATTTGATTAAAACATTTTTAGTATAGAGATAATTAATTTGTAAATAAATAAAAAAAATAATTAGGACAAATGAAAATTTCGTTAAAAAAACTTATAAATTTGAATTTTCGTACAAAAATATAACTGAACGTTTTATTTTTATTTTTTATTATTTTTATTTTTTTAAATTGCAGGTCACATTTGAATATTTTAAAATTTTATGCACTTAACCCCCTAAAAGTTTTTTGTTATACCCTTTGAAAATTACTTAAAAATGACCAGGGGCAAAGTGCAGTAATTTGTCAACTTCTAAGTGGCACTGTTATTTTTTTCAATTATAGGGGGAAAGTGCAAAAATTTCGAGGGATGACGTGCAAAAATCCCTTCTTTAAATTCCAATATGACAGTTGGGGCGGTGACGAATGGTGATAGGGGTTGGGTTTGCGGGTGGGGATTAGAGTTAGAGTGTATTTAGATTTGATTTTGATGCATGAGAATATTTTAGATTTTGTGATTGTAAATATTTCACATCATTTATTTTTATGATTTCATATTCGAATATATTTACAATGAGAAAGTCTAATGGATTTTCCTAGATCAAATTTAGGCAAAAAAAAATCAGAATTAAGGACAGGTGTGATTAATAGTGATAGGTATAAAAATCACACTACAAGATTAAAGGGTAAATGTGTCCTTTCTGTTGGTTAATATTGGAGAAGGTTTTGAAGATGACAAAAAGGGTAATCTGGAAGTCATCAACTAAGAACTGAACAGCTTAGTGGAACCTATCTCATGGTCTGGAAGCTAAGTGACCGAATCAGCTAAGTGGGATATCAGATGGGTATTATCAGCCGAGTCAAGATAGATATGTTCATTCTTGAATCAGCCGAGAAGCCATCAGCCATCAGCCGAGTGATCAGCAAAGTGATCATCAGCAGAGTACTTCCACCAGCAGAGTGAAGACGGTCAGGAAGCTTATCAACGGGAACCAGCTGTGAGCTGAGTGCATTAAATGCGACTGACATAAAGTAGACATCCGTACAGCAGAGTGTACAGTGCAACAGTTGCAGGGAGCCGTTCATTGTGTCAGGACCAGAACTCGTGGACTGTAGATTCCTACCAACCTTCAACGGGCAGAAATTCAAAATCTGAGAGTATAAATAGAAGACATAACTGAAGATCTAAAGTGAGCTTGCATTACTCAAGATCATATCATAAGAGCGAGATCCATCAGTTGAGTCGTCTGATCGTAAGCGAAGTCATCTGTTGACGAAGCTTTTGTTGAAGAAACAGAGATCAAACGTTGTCTGTCTAAGTGACTTTCAACTGAGAATTGAAGGAGTGTATATCCATCTTTGTGAGTGATATAACTTCTTAGTATAGGATTTCTGAGTGATCTTCTGTACTGAAAATAGCGTGAGGAGTGTAGGTCCATCTTTGTGAGTGATCTAGCTTCGGAGAGTAGGATTTCTGTGTGATTTCTTACTGCGCACTTGTGGCTTTTCATTTGTTGATCAGCGCAAGCATTGTATACTTGATTACTTTGTGTTTTCTAGTATAACCCAAGATTTGTGTGACTTGGAAGAGTGGACTAAAGGATTTTTATCCATATAACCACTATAAAAATCCTGTGTGTTTGATTTACTGTTTGCTATACTTTGCATATTTATCAAAGAACTCAAACATACGATTTAACCAAAAGATTTTAAAAGGAGTTGTAAAAACTGGGGATAAAATCTTTTGAGTGAGAAAACTTAAAGAGGAACAGATTGGTTGAAAAACACTTGACAAATCCGCTGCCAACTAGTTTCTAAGAACTCTGATTTAACATCTGAAATCAGCTAAGTGAAAATCAGATGAGTGGTCAACTCTGCTGATAAAGCTTTGTGCGCATCAGCTTAGTAGTCTTACAAATCTTGAATCAGCTTAGTCTGCTGATTTGTAAAGTTAGAGAAAAAACTTTAAAGTTTTCGGAGGTCTATTCACCCCCCCCCCCCCCCCCTTTAGACTTCATTGACCACTTTTGGGACCAACAAGTGGTGTCAGAGCAGGTAGCTCTGGTATTTCAGGTTGCTCTGGTAATTTACCTGATACCATCAAGTAGCATCAGTGTAGGTGGTTTATCTTGAATCAGCTGCCTGATCAACGAGCTTGATCCAAAGTGTGTTTTTCAAATTTTTCAAAAAGAGAGCATATTTTGAAATCCAAAACTTTTTGAAAAATGGATGCCATAAACCATGTTCCTCACATTGGTCTTATGAGCTTTGAAAACTGGAAAATCAGAATGAAAATCTTTCTTGCTGCTTATAATGATGACATGTTTACATGTATTACAAAAGGACCATTCAGATTCCAGAAGACTGTGAAGGTTGCTGGTCAACCAGATCAGATAGTTGACAAAGAGCTGGATGAGCTGACACCTAAAGAAAACAAGTTAGTAAATCTTGATAAAAAGGCGAAGTTCATCATGTTCAGAGCTGTAGACGAAGAAAATTTCTAGAAGATCAAGCATCTTAAAACTGCCAAAGAGATGTGGGATAAAGTCTGCGAGCTAAGCGAAGGAAACAACGCTATCAAAGAACATAAACTCAGTGTGGCTCTTGAGGAGTTTGAAAATTTCAAAATGAAGTCTGGTGAAACGATTGATCAGATGGATACCAGATTTACCAAAGCCCTGAATGAAGTTCTAAGGTTTGGTAAAGAATTTTCGAACAAGGAGATCACAACAAAGGTTCTCAAGGCCTTGCCACCTAAATTCAACATGAAGGTGACAGCCATGGAAGAATCAAGGGATTTAGAGAAGATTTCTCTTTCCGAACTGTTCTCATCTCTCAAAGCTTATGAGTATCATATGCCAAGATTGGGATTAGAAGTGTCAACAAGTTCAGACCCTACTGCTGCTCTAATGGCGTCAGACAAGTCAAGAAAATCAGCAGACAAGTCAAAACAGAAGACTGTGCTGAGTTCAGAAAAGAGATACACTGCTGACGACGTCACCCTGCTGCTAAATAATTTCAAGAAGTTCTACAAGAAGAAAATGAAATTAAAATATAAAAATGCTACTTCATCTTCTTCTGATCATTTTCAGGAAAACAGGGATTCCTCCAAAGCAAAACTTAGAGACTACCATGAAGAGGAGTATGGGCTCTTGATCAAAGACCATCCAACCTCATCATCTGAGAAGCTTGCTGAAAAGGAAAAGCGTGCTAAAAAGGAGTGTAAGCTTAGTAAGAGCAAATCAAAGTTAGTTGATGCAGCAAAGCTAATAAACTCCCGCACATCTTATTCAGACCGCAAGTCGTCTGATAAAGAATTTGAAGAAGTACCTGAGACTATATGCTTAACTGCCATAGAATTTGATGATTCTGAAAATTTGGGGTAACTTCTACTGATTAATGTAATGCACTATTTGAATCGATTGAATAAATGCTGAATTACAAATTCAAATACTGTTTGTGCATTTGCCAAGCTTAATGAAGAGATGACTCTGCTGAAAAGAGCAAATCAGATCACTGAAACTTCAGGCTGAAAAACCTTAAGAATCAGCTGACTACCAAAAAGCTTGAGCATGAGAATGAAACTCTAAAAGCTTAGTATGCAATTTGTTTTGAAAATATAAATAAACCTGAAAGAAATAATTGCATCATTCTCTAAAAATAAATCAGAGGCTTAAGAGAACAAGTCTACTGAAGCTCAATAGGTTAGAAAACCTAGTAAGCTACCTAAGACTAATCAGACTAGTAAACTCATCAGCTGAGGCTGCTGATAGGAGTAAAATGGAAAATATTAAGTCTGCTTAATCTATGGAGAGTTATTAGAAAACTCAGGTAAGAAATTGAAGCAAAAATGAATTATCTGGCAAGAATTTGAATCACATTATGATAATTATTATGACATGCACTACGCTTATTCATATTATCATGCTGATCATGCTCACTGTGCTGATTGCCATCCTCATTTCAATATGCATGCTTATCACATATTTCATGCATCTTACCTTGCTTATGAGCTATGTTTTAATCATGACCAACAAATGTTGAAAACCAACAAGTGGTATCAAGTACCAACAAGTGGTATTATCATGATAAAACGTAAGTCACTAGATCATCACATGTTAAAGGTTACACTAACCATGCTGGACCCAATAAACAAGGGGTACCAAAAACAGTCATCTGTTTTGCAGGTGAAACACATGTGAGATGACAAAGATGAGTTGACTGCCTTGCAAATTTCACCAAGTTCAACAAGTAGTCTCACCAACATGCATGTACCAGCAAGTGGTATCAAATCAGTGGCATCAACAATTGGTATAATTCAAGAGGTAGACTCTACATTTGGAGATCTCAAGAGATTGTTGAAAAGTTGAAGATTATCAAAGATTAACAAGTGGTTTCAGAGACCAAGAGGCGTTAGAGGCCATCAACTGTTTGCAACAAGTGGTATCACCGTTCAAGTGGTATCAGTCAACCATGTGACAACAGAAATTGGTTTGTTGATTTTGGATTCATAAGTTGAGGGGGAACTTATCAGAAGACTAACCCAGAACAGCTTACTGAAATTCAACGGCTGAGTGTCTTTGAAGAGAAACTCTCATCAGACTACTTGACCACGAATTCTTGAACTTAGGGGGAACGTGTACGACTAGCGGTACTCCTAAATAAAAGATGAAGTTGTCAATAAGTCAGAATGAAGCTATCAGAAGACTGCTTCTTATCAGCTGACTGGAACTCAACAGCCAAGTAATTTTCAAGAATGTACTACACCAAGTGGTATCAGCAAGTGCTATCACACCAACAAGTGATATCAGCTGACTAACCTGATTTACACCCTTACAGAGAAAAAGGTGTTACAAGTGGTATCAGACTACAAGTAGCATCAGTCTACAAGTGGAATCAGACCACATATAGTATCAAGTGGTATAAATTCTTGAAGTTACGGGAAATTTTCTAGCTGGAGTGATAAACAGCAACGAAGACTACCTCAATCAGCCAAGTACTCACCTACCTGTCTTCAGCATACTAGCTTGCAATCTTATGAAAAAGAAGTTATCACAAACCCTAAAAAGGGGGAAAGGATAAAAGGAGAAGAAAAGATGCAACTAATATTTGGTGTTGATGACAAAAAGGGGGAAGATGGATGCAACTAAGAACCCTTTAAGCAGAAGATCAGAAAGGGAAAAAGAACCATCAAGTGGTAATTTTTTTAAGTTGTATCAGAGCAATAATTTCCATCTCAGAGTATGAAGACTAAATCAGAAACTTAGATGTGTTCTTAGTTGAAGGTTTTGTCATCATCAAAAAGGGGGAAATTGTTGGTTAATATTGGAGAAGGTTTTGAAGATGACAAAAAGGGTAATCTGGAAGTCATCAACTAAGAACTGAACAGCTTAGTGGAACCTATCTCATGGTCTGGAAGCTAAGTGACCGAATCAGCTAAGTGGGATATCAGATGGGTATTATCAGCCGAGTCAAGATAGATATGTTCATTCTTGAATCAGCCGAGAAGCCATCAGCCGAGTGATCAGCAAAGTGATCATCAGCAGAGTACTTCCACCAGCAGAGTGAAGACGGTCAGGAAGCTTATCAACGGGAACCAGCTGTGAGCTGAGTGCATTAAATGCGACTGACATAAAGTAGACATCCGTACAGCAGAGTGTACAGTGCAACAGTTGCAGGGAGCCGTTCCGCGTGTCAGGACCAGAACTCGAGGACTGTAGATTCCTGCCAACCTTCAACGGGCAGAAATTCAAAATCTGAGAGTATAAATAGAAGACATAACTGAAGATCTAAAGTGAGCTTGCATTACTCAAGATCATATCATAAGAGCGAGATCCATCAGTTGAGTCGTCTGATCGTAAGCGAAGTCATCTGTTGACGAAGCTTTTGTTGAAGAAACAGAGATCAAACGTTGTCTGTCTAAGTGACTTTCAACTGAGAATTGAAGGAGTGTATATCCATCTTTGTGAGTGATATAACTTCTTAGTATAGGATTTCTGAGTGATCTTCTGTACTGAAAATAGCGTGAGGAGTGTAGGTCCATCTTTGTGAGTGATCTAGCTTCGGAGAGTAGGATTTCTGTGTGATTTCTTACTGCGCACTTGTGGCTTTTCATTTGTTGATCAGCGCAAGCATTGTATACTTGATTACTTTGTGTTTTCTAGTATAACCCAAGATCTGTGTGACTTGGAAGAGTGGACTAAAGGATTTTTATCCATATAACCACTATAAAAATCCTGTGTGTTTGATTTACTGTTTGCTATACTTTGCATATTTATCAAAGAACTCAAACATACGATTTAATCAAAAGATTTTAAAAGGAGTTGTAAAAACTGGGGATAAAATCTTTTGAGTGAGAAAACTTAAAGAGGAACAGATTGGTTGAAAAACACTTGACAAATCAGCTACCAACTAGTTTCTAAGAACTCTGATTTAACATCTGAAATCAGCTGAGTGAAAATCAGATGAGTGGTCAACTCTGCTGATAAAGCTTTGTGCGCATCAGCTTAGTAGTCTTACAAATCTTGAATCAGCTTAGTCTGCTGATTTGTAAAGTTAGAGAAAAAGCTTTAAAGTTTTCAGAGGTCTATTCACCCCCCCCTCTCTAGACCTCATTGACCACTTTTGGGAACAACACTTTCAAAAATAAACAAGTTAAAGAAACAGATGGAATACGTGTTGGCTTAATGACTTTTGAATCCAAAAATTTCTTGTCCAAGTTTGGCTTGACCAAATTCATCTAACCACCAAGCAGTATTGCACTTGCTTTTGTTATAACAATAACTTGATTGTTTGTACAATTAGCAATTGCAAATTGCAAGAATTCAGTTACAAATTCTCTGCCAATTTCATAACCAATTTCATAAGTGATTTCTCATGCATGAATCAAAGTCATCATTTCCTTTTGCAAATTGCTGAACGGATTTGGCAGGAAGTGTTCCCTTTGAAGCCTATAAATACAATACTTCATTCAGTTCAAAGGCACACCATCAGATTCAACTTTCTTTATCAATTCTCTCAAGCTTAGTTTAGGCAGAAATTTTGAGCGCAAAATTTTATAGAGTTTCCTTAAACTGTGAGAGATATTGTGTGAAAATTGAGTTAGTAATTTTCTTTGGAGAGTCGAGAGTTGTGAGTATTTGTAAACACTGTGTAATTATCTCCCTTTATTAAAAGATCTGCAACAGCCCGTGGATGTAGCCTATTTTGGGTGAACCACGTAAATATTGTGTTCATTATTTTTGTTATTTCATTAAATCTGGTTGTGGTTTTTTCCTAACAACTGGTATCAAGAGCTCAGGAATATTTTTTTCGGGCCAACCAGATTTAAGTGGGAGTAATAGCGGCAGACGAAGGGAAAATGAAACTCGAAAAGTTTGATGGTGCGGACTTCGGATTCTGGAAGATGCAAATAGAGGACTATTTGTATCAGAAAAATTTATTCTTGCCTCTCCAAGAAGAGAAGCCAAAATCCATGAAAGATGATGAGTGGAAACTCCATGACAGACAAGCTCTCGGAGTTATCCGGTTGACGTTATCTCGCAATGTCCCTTTTAACATAGCGAAGGAGAAGACCACGGCGGGTCTTATGAAGGCACTCTCAAATATGTACGAGAAACCTTCGGCCTCAAATAAAGTGCATTTAATGAGGCGGTTATTTAATTTGCGGATGACCGAAGGGGCATCGGTGGCCCAATATCTGAATGAGCTCAGTACAATCACGACCCAGTTGAGTTCGGTCGAGATTGAGTTTGACGATGAAGTACAGGCGTTGTTACTTTTGTCCTCCCTTCCAGAAAGTTGGAATGCTACGGTCACAGCTGTGAGTAGCTCGTCGGGAAGCAATAAGTTAAAATTCAACGATGTTCGTGATCTCGTTCTAAACGAAGAGATCCGGCGGAGAGAGTCAGGCGAAACTTCGACCCCCTCTGCGTTGTCAACGGAGTCGAGAGCCCGATCGACAAATAATAATCGTGGAAGATCAAACCACCGAGGAAGATCAAAGAATGGGAGATCCAGATCGAGAAATCCCAGCAATTCCGGAAACTCAAAGACTGTTGAGTGTTGGAATTGCGGAAAGGTAGGACACTACAAAAATCAGTGCAAGAGTGCACCGAAGAATCAAACGGCGAAGATCGAAGCTAATGTTGCATCGACATCAACACAAGATGATGTGTTGATATGCTCTTTGGAGAGCAAGGAAGAGTCTTGGGTGTTAGACTCTGGAGCATCATTTCAAGTTACTTTGCAGAAAAGACACTTTGGGGAGTACGTGTCTGGAAACCTCGGTAAAGTATATCTTGGCGATGACCAACCTTGAATTATTGTTGATAAAGGAACAGTGAAAATTAAGTTGAACGGGTCTGAGTGGATGCTGAAGGATGTCAGGCATATTCCCGATCTGAGAAAAAACTTATTATCTGTGGGTCAGTTAGCCAGTGAAGGCTATACTACAATCTTCCATGGAGATGACTGGAAGATTTCAAAGGGTGCAATGGCGGTTGCACGAGGAAAGAAGAGCGGCACCCTTTACATGGCGGCAAAAGGGTGTTGTTCGATTGCAGTTGCAGCAAGCAACCAAAATCCAAACTTGTGGCACCAAAGACTTGGTCACATGAGTGAGAAAGGAATGAAGATTATGCACTCCAAAGGAAAGCTACCGAATCTACAGTCGATTGACATCGACATGTGCGAGGACTGTATACTTGGAAAGCATAAGAGAGTCAGCTTTCAGACAAGTGGCAGAACCCCAAAGAAGGAAAAGTTGGAGCTTGTCCATTCTGATGTTTGGGGTCCAATGACTGTCTCATCGATCGGTGGGAAACGCTACTTCGTGACTTTCATAGATGATCACTCTCGAAAGGTATGGGTTTACTTTTTGAGACATAAATCTGAAGTGTTTGACACATTCAGAAAATGGAAAGCCATGGTAGAAAATGAGACAGGTCTCCAAATCAAAAAGCTGAGAACCGATAATGGTGGAGAATATGAAGCCTACAAATTTAAGAAGTTCTGCTATGAGCACGGGATTAGGATGGAAAGAACCGTGCCAGGTACACCTCAACAAAATGGTATAGCAGAACGCATGAATCGAACGTTGACCGAGAGAGCCAGAACAATGCGTATGCAGTCAGGCCTACCCAAGATGTTCTGGGCAGAAGCAGTCAACACAGCAGCTTATTTGATTAATAATGGTCCATCGGTACCATTGGAGCATAAAATTCCAGAAGAGGTATGGAGTGGTAAAGATGTTAAATTATCACACCTCAAAGTTTTTGGTTGTATGGCATATGTGCATATCAGTGATCAAGGCAGGAATAAGCTTGATCCAAAATCCAAGAAGTGTACCTTTCTTGGATATGGTGATGATGAGTTCGGGTATCGCATCTGGGATGATGCAAATAGAAAGATAATCCGCAGCAGAGACGTAATCTTCAATGAAAGAGTTATGTACAAAGATAGGCACTTGGCAAATGCCACTGACCCAATTGCGATTGAGCCAGTATATGCAGAAGTGGATGACGTTCCAGTCAGTCCTGTGACAAACCAAATAATGGAAAATCCTGAGCCACATGAACGTGTTAAGCAGGAGAATGCAAATCAACCCCATTCTCCAACTCCTGTATTGAGAAGGTCTTCTAGGCCACATGTGCCTAACAGGAGATACATGGATTATGTGTTGCTGACAGATGGAGGAGAACCAGAGAGCTATGATGAGGCTTGTCAGATCAGAGATGCCGGCGAGTGGGAGCTTGCCATGAAAGACGAGATGAAATCTTTGATCTCCAACCAGACATGGGAACTTACTGAGTTACCCAGAGGGAAGAAGGCCTTACATAACAAATGGGTGTATCGTGTGAAAGAAGAGCATAATGGCTCAAAACGATACAAAGCCAGGCTAGTAGTCAAAGGATTCCAGCAAAAAGAGGGAATTGACTACACCGAGATCTTTTCTCCTGTTGTGAAACTTAATACTATCAGGACTGTATTAAGTATTGTTGCTATTGAAAATCTCTACCTAGAACAGTTGGATGTGAAGACTGCGTTTCTTCACGGAGACTTAGATGAAGAGATTTACATGCGTCAGCCGGAAGGTTTCTCAGAGAAAGAGAAAGAAAATATGGTGTGTAGACTCAAGAAGAGCTTGTATGGTTTGAAACAAGCTCCAAGACAGTGGTACAAAAAGTTTGACAACTTCATGCACAAGGAAGGTTTCCAGAAGTGCAATGCCGACCACTGTTGCTACTTCAAGAGGTATAACTCAAGTTATATTATTTTGCTACTTTATGTTGACGATATGTTAGTAGCTGGTTCAGATATGAACGAGATCAAAAGTTTGAAGCAGCAATTGTCAAAAGAGTTCGACATGAAAGATTTGGGTCCATCAAAGAATATTCTTGGGATGCAAATCACTCGAGATAAGCAAAAAGAAGTTCTGCAGTTATCTCAGGCAGAATACATCAGTCGTATTTTGCAAAGGTTCAATATGGGAAGTAGTAAGCCAGTCAACACACCATTGGCTAGTCACTTTCGGCTATCCAAAAGTCAGTCTCCTCAGACTAACGAAGAGAGAGACTTAATGGCCAAGGTTCCTTACGCCTCAGCCATTGGGAGTTTGATGTACGCAATGGTATGTACAATACCAGACATTGGCTATGCAGTGGGAGCTGTTAGCAGGTTTATGTCAAACCCGGGTAGGGTCCATTGGGAAGCAGTCAAATGGATTTTGAGGTATCTATGAAGCACTTCAGATAAGTGTTTGTACTTTGGCAGAGGAGAAGTCAAAGTTCAAGGGTACGTAGATGCAGATTTTGCCGGAGAAGTTGATCATAGAAGAAGCACCACAGGTTATTTGTTCACTGTGGGATCAACGGCAGTCAGTTGGATGTCATGGTTACAAAAGATTGTTGCATTGTCCACGACGGAGGCAGAGTATGTAGCAGTGACAAAAGCCAGTAAAGAAATTATATGGCTTCAAGGTTTGTTAGATGAACTGGGATTCAAAGACGAGAAGAATGTTCTATACAGTGATAGTCAGAGTGTAATACACTCGGCGAAGAACTCTGCATTTCACTCCAGAACAAAACACATTGGGCTTCGTTATCACTTCATCAGATCTCTGTTAGAGGATGGCGTGTTAACACTTGTGTTGGTCCCAAGTGGTCAGATGAGGTTTAGAGGGGGGGGTGAATAAACCTCTTTAAAAATTTGCCTTTTAAAACTTCTAACTTTTCTGTTCAGCAGACTAAGCTGATCGAGAACAGTAAGCAGACTAAGCTGATCTAGCACTAAGCTTTGAACAGCAGAGTTGACCACTCTTCTGATTTCACTCAGCTGATTTTATCAAAATCAGAGTTTAAAATAAACTAACTTGCAGCGGATTTATCAAGTGTTTTTCACAAGTAGTTTTCTTTAACCTTGAAATAGTTTTATCCCCAGTTTAAATAAACTCCTTTATAAAACTTTTCAGCAGTTAACCTTTTAAATGTTTTAAAACTGTTCTTTCAAATATGCAGAAAATAATGCAAGTTAAAAACACAAAGGATTTTTATAGTGGTTATATGGATGTAAATCCTTTAGTCCACTCTTCCAAGTCACTTAGATCTTGGGTTATACTATAGTCACAAAGATTACAGTACACTCTGCTTGTGCCAACCAACAGATGAACTGGCCACAAGTTCGTAGTAGGAAATCACAAAGAAATTCCTAATCTCTGAAGTAATATCGCTCACAAAGATTGATATCTACTCCTCACAACACAACCTAACAAAATCACTCAGATTTTACAAGTATTTTCTATTTTTCTCTCTATTTGCTTCGTCAACAAATGACTTAGCTGATGAGTGTTCTGTTCTTGAGTTTTGAGACTTAGAGAAGTTCTGCTTCGAATTTTAGCTCTCAAAGTGTGTTGTCTCTGTGTTGTTCTTCTCTTCAACTCATGAACTGAACTATTTATACTTGGAGATTTGAATTTCTGCCCGTTGAGAGATCGACAGCTGTTCAAATCCTCGAGTACTGGTCCTTCCTGCAGAAACGGCTACCTGCGACTGAACACTGTACACTCTGCTGTACTTGCTGTCAGATCGCATTAAATGCACCAATCTGATACGAGGTTTCTCTTCAATCATTTGTCATTAATACCCTTCCTCTTCATCATTTATTACTCCAAGTGCATTTATTACCGTTGCACTGATCTTCTGATCTACTTCCACTTGGCTGATCGAAATTACTCGTCTGATGTATACTCGGCTGATCCCAAACTTGAACTAATCTGATTTGAGTCTGCTGATCGTCCACCAGTCTGATTTCTTCCTCAGCAATAGATCAGTAGTCTTCTGGACCATATTTGACTAGTCTGATGAACTTCTTCCTTAGTCAAATATCTTAGAAGGTTTTTACTAAGCTTCTATACTTAGCTGATTCTGATGTTTTGGAAATCATCAAAACCTCCCTTCACTTTATGTCTTCCATCTTCATCTTCATCCAACAATTTCCCCCTTTTTGATGATGACAAAACTTCAGCTAAGTACCTGTTCCTAAAGCTAAAGTTTAAGTCCTCAAAAAATTTCTGAGATAGAAATGATTTGTTGGAAACTTGAACTTTTATAGATTATATCAATTGATTACAAGTTACAAGTTTAACAGATGAGATAACAGAAAGTAAAATTTTACAAGTTTAACAAAAGGATTACAAGTGACCTAGTCTAATAACTTAGTCTAGTCCTTCTTCTCTTCTTGTGTTTCTCCTTCTTCTTCATTTTCAGGGTCTTCATCTTCTTGTTCAGAACTAGAGAGATCTTGTTCAAGCATTTCAAATCTTCTTCTGAGATCCTCTATTCTTTTGTACTTGACATATGGATCTAACTGTTCAGCAGCAGAGTCCTTGGAAGCAGCAATCTCCTTATCAGATTTTACTGGTTCTTTGGGCTCTTCATCAGCATCGTTGTCTGCCTCAGTTACTTCATTGTCTGGTCTGCTTGTATTTTCATCATCAGCATCCTTTTCAGCAGAGTCCAACTTTTCAGTAACTTCAGCTGATAGGTTAGCATCAGCACCCTTCTTCTTCGTTGTAGAATCTCCATCTTCCCCCTTTTTGTCATCATCAGCAGGGTAGACAGGTTCTTCAGGCAGAACAGGAGTGATGTTAATTGCGTCACAAATCAGTCTGATGTTTTTATCCACTGTCAGAAGATGATTTTCCCTCTTCAGTTGCTGCAATGTGTTGTAGGATTCAATCTTCTTGAATGTAAGATCCACTTGATCACACAGTTGAATCTGAGAACTCAGAATTAAGTCAGCTGAAGTAGTGAATGCTTTCAGCATGCTCTCAGCTTTTACTTCATGAGCCTCCATTGCATTTGCAACAACTTCATTGATGTCCCTCCAACCAGCTGTGTTGTTTTTGACCCTTGCACCAAATGTTTCCACATCCAGTCTGATAGCTTGTACTTCATTTTTGATGTTTGCCATTTCTTCCACTATCAGAGGGCTAGGATCAGCAGCCTTTGGGACTTTTTCAGCAGCAGCAGACAGCATAGTTAAGGCTACTTCCTTAAACGTATTCATTTGTTCTCTATGTCTGTCTTCCATTTCCTTCATTGAGTTGGCAATCAGCTGATGGATGGACTCCAAAATAGCTGGTTGCAAGTCTGTTGAAGTTGATGGAGTGGCTGTGCTGGCTTGAGCAATCTCAGGAGTTTTGACAGTCTCCTTTGGTTCATCAGTCAGAGTAGTCTGCTGTTGGGGCAACTTCTCTGATGATGTTGAGAGTTCAGCACTCTTCTGTTGGACCTGTGTTGGCTCATTTATCTCTGTAACAACATCAACACCATTATCAGCAACAACAGTTTTATGTGTAAATATAAGAGCAGGTGTAAATGGTGAAGTTGTCTGTTCAGGTAAGTCTTCATATGTTTTGATAGCCGGTCCAAAGACGATCTGTTGTAAGCTTGGCATAGGTAACATTGAGCTGGGTTGACCCTTCTGATGTCTGGTCTTCTTTGCCCATACTTCCAAAGTTACAGATAATGCCAGCTTGACCATTCTGTTCTGTAGATTTTCATCTGAAGCAGGAGTTTCAGGAACAGAACTTTGTAGCAATTTGGCTTCAGACTTTGCCAACTTCCTCATTCGATAGTGAATCATATCAAAGAAGTGGTCTGAATCCAATGCTTGCCTCAGACATCCAGTTTCCAGAAATTGCAGGACCCATCTTTCCTCAGCAGCAAAATCCTTCCACTGTACTATTTGATCCTTTGTCTTGGTCAGACGATATTCTCTCCATCTGTTGTATCTTATCTTTTCCTTAACAAAGAGACTCTGACGGACCAAAACGTCGTTATACCGCTCAAGATCTGCCACAAATTGTTTGAACATCTCTGGATCATTTTGAACTATGTTCAGAGCGTATTTCAGTTCTGATCTCTTCTTCTTTGGCAGCTTGGGTGTTGGCATAACAGCCTTTGGCTTCTTGGGATCTCCAATTGTGATTCCACCACTGTACCTTGGACCTTGAGCATCCTTGGTACTGGCTTCAATAGCCAAAGCCAAATCATGAGCTTCTTTAGCAGCTTTCTCAGCTTCAGACATGTTTTTAGTCTGAGCCTCAAGCTCCTTAAGTTTGCGAGCGTTTTCTTTTTCTTTCTTTTTCTTCTCAGCTTCATCTATCTTTTTCTGCTCAGCAGCAGTAATCACTTTAACTTTTGCCTTACCAGTTCTCTTCCTTCTGGCGGCAGGTGATTCAACTACTTGTAGTGGAACAGCAGCAGTTGGTGTAGGATGAATGAGTGGGACATTCTCCTCTGCTGGTGAAGTAGTTGGCTGTTCATCAACAGCAGTCTTGTCAAGAGATTGGTCTACTGCATCCACTGGTCTTTCAGCAGCAGGGTTTTCTCTGACTTGAACAGTTGGGGCAGTTGTAAAGGTAACTCGTTGACCTCCCAGAGTTAACTTTCTTTTTGCCTTTGGCTTGGGCAAAACTTCAGGTCGTTGAGGTTCAGCAGTTCTCTTTACTGAACTTCTTGTTCTTCTTCCAACTTCTTTAATCTGAACTGGTTCGTCAGACTCAGTTCTTTCTGGAGATGTTTCAGTACTCATCTCACTGATTTCCTTAGTCACCTCAGTGACTATCTGGTTAGCAGCACCAGCAGACTCTACTGATCTGGTTTCAACAGCAGGGTTTGCTGTTTGATCAGCAGACTTCGTCTTTATGGTAACTTTGGGTTTCTTGGCAGCAGGCTTCTCTTCTTTTCCTTTTGCCTTTCTTTTAGAAGTAGCTCCAATCTTAACTGGTTCATACATCTTCACTTCCTTCAGCTTATGAACTGTCTTCCCGTTCATCAATGGACATCCCAGAGCTGAGAGTAGATGACTCATCATCACCACATGTCCATTCTTCTTTAACGCCAGAAGATAAAAGTAGTGAATTGCCCAGTTAACATCCAACCCATAGTAGATGCAAACCATTGTTTGGTACCTTCTCCTAGGTAACCCATCCAAGGAGCTCGTACAACACTCCAATATTTTGGCAATGATATCAGCAAACCTTTGAAACTCGTCTTTCAGCTGAGTTTTCATAAGGCTTCCAGTCATTGGTTCTCCATCCTTTGCACAGACAAACCAAAATTCTTCCTCCTTTTCTTGAGCCAGGGTAAATACCTCTCCTCCTTCATTTTTAAGGCCATAAATTTCATTCAAAACAGCAGGTGAAACACAGACAGTTTTACCTCCGACAGTAGCCACAGAAATCATTTTGGTTAGGTCATTTTTTCTAGATCCATAGTAGTCAGCCACATCTTCGGTGAAAACATACTCCTCATGAGCCTCCAAAACCTTCACCAATGATGCTTCTTTAATTTTGACCAAGATTTCCTTCATTAGAGGAGTTCCAGAAGAGTAGAACTTCTCGTAATTCAAATAACGTCCTTCAGCTCCGGCCATTTTGAAAAATTTGTAGTAGCTTGAGAGAAATTTAACACTTTTAAGGCAGAAAAGATGAGTTAGTAACTTCTTTTTCACTTAGAATAATTTTGGGTGCGTAAGGTTTAACCCTTCTGATCAGATCTGGATTTATAGATTTCGAAATGCTTCGGTTTCCGTGTTATACGCGGACGGTTTGATTTGATCTGTCAGTTTTTAATCGTGCGGGCGAGAATCGCGGAATTCAAAATTTATTAATTATGTCAGGCAGGCGGGAATTTGAAACGCCACTTGTCTGTTACTTATAAAAGCGTGCTTTTGATAAAACGTTTTTGCACATCACTTTAAATATAAGATGACATAAATAATAACAGATGAGTAAAGTGATACTTATCTGATAAACGACTTGTCTGATACAATATATCACTAGTGAAAGCCAATATCTAGTGATCTTCCTTTGCTGTTTGTCAATCCAGCAAGAAAAATAATCTTCGAATCTTCAAGAATTAAGAACAAATCTTCTGATTAAAACAACTTCAACTAACTGTCATTGAGGATTTCATCTTTAAAACAAGGGTACCGCTAGTCTTACACGTTCCCCCTGAATTCAAGAATTCATCAGTCAACTAGTCTGTTGAGAGTCAGCCTTCTTGAAGTGTAACGCTTGTTGATGTCAGATTAGTAAGCTGTTGAACCCAGTCTTCTGATAGGTTCCCCCTCAGCTTATGAATCCAATTTTAACAAGCCTAATTCCGCTCTTAGAGTGGAGAATCTAGCTTCATTCAGTGGTTTGGTGAAAATGTCAGCAATCTGGTTGTCTGTATGAACATACTCAATAATAACATTTCCCTTTTCAACATGGTCTCTGATGAAGTGATGTTTGATCTCAATATGTTTAGTCCTGGAATGACTAGTAGTATTCTGAGTAAGTGATATTGCACTTGTATTATCACAGTAGATAGGGATTCCACTGATCTTGAGATTATAGTCTTCAAGTTGATGCTTCAACCAAAGTATTTGTGCACAACATGCTCCAGCAGCAATGTATTCAGCTTCAGCAGTAGATATGGATACTGAAGTCTGTTTCTTACTCATCCATGAGATCAGACGACTGCCTAAAAATTGACATGTACCTGTAGTACTCTTCCTATCAATTTTGCAGCCAGCAAGGTCAGAATCTGAATATCCAACAAGTTCAAATCCTGATTCCCTTGGGTACCACAATCCCAATTCTTGAGTGCCTTTGAGATACTTTAGTATTCTTTTAGCAGCTAAGAGATGAGATTCCTTAGGATCTGATTGAAATCTTGCACAGACCCCAACAGAATACATAATATCAGGTCTGCTAGCTGTTAAGTATAACAGTGACCCAATTATGCCTCTGTATTTGGTGATGTCAACTGATTTGCCACCTTCATCCTTGTCCAGACGAAGTCCAGTAGACATAGGAACAGTAACAGATGAGCTAGTTTCCATACCAAATTTCTTAAACAGATCTTTTGTGTACTTTGCTTGATTAATAAAAATACCATCAGGCAGCTGTTTGACTTGTAAACCAAGAAAGTAATTTAATTCTCCCATCATGCTCATTTCAAACTTGTTCTGCATCAGCTTAGAGAATCTTTCACACATCTGTTTGTTAGTTGAACCAAAAATAATATCGTCTACATATATCTGTACCAACAATATATGATTATCCCATTCAATAGTAAACAAGGTTTTATCTACTTTACCTTTGTGAAATCCTTTAATTAAAAGAAAATCAGATAAAGTATCATACCATGCTCTTGGAGCCTGTTTCAGTCCATAGAGAGCTTTCTTCAGACGATATACCTTATCTCCTTGTTGATAAACTTCAAATCCAGGAGGTTGTTCAACATACACTTCTTCTTGCAATTCTCCATTGAGAAAAGCAGACTTTACATCCATCTGAAAGACAGTGAAGTTCTTGTGAGCAGCATAGGCTAGGAACAATCTGATTGCTTCAAGCCTTGCAACTGGTGCGAATGTCTCATCAAAATCAATGCCTTCTTCTTGGCAGTAACCTTTGGCAACTAGTCTTGCTTTGTTTCTGGTAACCATACCATCTTCATTCATCTTATTTCTGAAAACCCACTTAGTGCCAATTACTCTTTGATGAGTAGGTCTGGGAACTAAGTACCAGACTTCATTCCTTTCAAATTGATTCAACTCTTCTTGCATAGCTTCAATCCAGTGAGAATCACCAAGAGCTTCATCAATTAATTTAGGCTCAATTTGTGAAAGAAAACTTACAAACATTGTTTCATTTGCAGTTGACCTTCTTGTTCTAACTCTATCCAAGGGATCACCAATCACTAATTCTGGTGGATGATCTCTGAGCCATCTGAGATCAGGTTGCAAATCTGGATGTTGTCCTCTGGATTGATCTTGCAACACTACTGTTGGAGTCTCAGTAGTAGTCTGTTGAACAGTTGTGGTCTGTTGAACAGTCTCTGGTCTGTCAGCTGTTTGCAACTCCTCTGTTAGACAATCAGCAGACTGATTTTGAACAGCACTTGAGTTAACAGCTTGAGATAAGTTGGGTAGTATGATGGGTACATATTCTTCCTTTCTTTCCACATTCAATTTCTGAAAGTCAGCAGATATCTCAGGGTTTGCACTTTGATTCTTTTCAGATGATTGACTTGGTTCATCAAATACTACATGAATAGATTCTTCTACAAGCAAAGTTCTTTTGTTAAACACTCTGTAAGCTTTACTAACAGTAGAGTAACCTACAAAAACAGCTTCATCAGCCTTCTCTGCAAATGCAGTAAGGTGATTTTTCCCATTGTTTAAAACATAACATTTACAACCAAAAATCCTAAGATAATGTAAATTAGGCTTTCTGTTGTTCCATAATTCATAAGGTGTCTTGTTTTGACTTTTGTTGATCATACACCTATTCTGTGTATAACATGCTGTGTTTGTAGCTTCTGCCCAGAATCTTTGGGGCAGCTTTGCTTCAGCTATCATTGTCCTGGTAGCTTCTTTTAGAGTTCTGTTTCTCCTTTCAGCAACTCCATTTTGTTGAGGGGTTCTGGCAGCAGAGTACTCATGACTGATTCCTCTGGAATTACAGTACTCTTCAACAGTAGAGTTTGTAAACTCAGTCCCTCTATCTGATCTGATCTTTAAAATTCTTTGACTCTTCTCATTCTGGATCAGTTCCATCAGATTTGTAAGATGTTCCTTGGTTTCACTTTTCTTCTTCATGAAGATTACCCAAGTAAATCTTGAAAAATCATCCACAACAGCTAGGCAGTATTTCTTCCCACCATTGCTGATTGGATCAATAGGGCCAAACAAATCCATATGCAGTAGCTCCAAAATTCTGGTTGAAGATTGGTGCTTCTTGCTTTTGAAAGATGACTTCACTTGTTTACCCTTCTGACAGGCATCACAGAGCTTGTCTTTGCTCATGACTGTCTTTGGAATTCCTTCAACCAAATCATTCTTTATCAATCTGTTGATGGTCTTGAAATTCAAATGATTCATTCTTTTGTGCCAAAGCCAACTGATTTCACTTGGTGTAGAAGCCACTAAGCAAACATTTGAATTCTTGTCCACAGAATTCCAGTCGACTACATAGATGTTTCCTTGTCTTCTTCCAGATAAAATAACCTTCTTTGTTCCAATTTGTTCAACATAACACTTATCTGATGAAAACACCACGGAAAATCCTTTGTCACAAAATTGACTTATGCTCAGCAGATTGTACTTCAGGCCACTAACATATGAGACGTCAGATATCTCTATGTTTCCTTTGATAAGATTTCCAACAGCTACAACCTTGCCTTCTTTGCTGTCTCCAAAAGTAACTTTTGGACCATTTACAGCAACAGCATCTGCCAGTTCATGTATGTCTCCACACATGTGCCTTGAACATCCACTGTCCAAGTACCATTTCTTCGTTATTTTACTCCTACTCCTAATCCTAACCTACAAAACAAAATAAAAATGTTTTAGGTACCCTTTATTGAGAGGGTCCTGGCGGATTAGTATCACCTTTGACAACCCAAGATGTTGAAGTCTTAGGCTTCTTAGGCTTTGCAGTCTTAGCAGGAGCATGAGCAACTTCATTTACATCATAATCAGCAGGCATATTAAGGTGATAATCATTATGATGATGATAAGGCTCATAAGCAGGATATGATGCATGATAAGTAGGGTAGGCATGCATTGTTTGATGAGCAGGATATGCAGCAAAATGAGGTGGATAATGAGGTGCAGCATAATATGGTGGATAAGCAGGTTGCACATAATAAGACTCATTTCCATAGTAAGCATTTTGGTTGTAATTTCTTTGCTTCTTAGATCTGCTCTTTACTTGCTCTTTAACAGACGACTTAGCTTTACTAGTCTGATTGGTTTTACTCTTATCAGCAGACTTCTTGGGACTACTCTGCTGTTTGGTTTTACCAGTCTGTTTTTCAGTTTCAGGCTTTTTACCCTTCTTAGCCTTAGGAGTCTTTATCTCCTTTTTCTCAATCTCAGGTGAAATGGGTTTAGTAGTCTGAACATACAAGACAATATTACTATTATCAGCAGATATAAATTTTTCAGCTTTGTTCAGTTCTAAACTTTCTTTTACTACGGGAGTGCTCTGTTCAGTTGGTTTATCTATTGTCACAACAGACGACTTAGAAACAGACGACTTATTATGCAAAGATATTCTAGCTTCAAGTTCTTTAATTTGTCCCTTGTACATTTCACATTCAGCTCTCAGAGATTCACATTCATGCGAAAGCTTTTTATACATGGCTGATTCGTCAGGTTTTTCAACCTTAAGTTTCAGTTTAGCATTTTGCTTTTTCAGCAGAATCATCTCGTCCTTAAGCTTAGCAAGCTCATTAACAACATCTACTTTGTTGTTCATCATTTGCTCAAATGAGTTAAACAGTTCAAGCTCACTTTCAGAGAGCATTACCTCATTGTCAGAATCATCAGATTCCTTTGCCATGAGACACAGTAGTGCAGGTGTTTCGTCAAAAACAGAGTCATCACTTGAAGTGCCAGATTCTGAGTTTGATGAGTGGATGGCTGCCATCTTTTCAGCTTCAGCCAACAGCACCTTGCTCTTTTGGTATCTCTTCTCTCTTCTTTCTTTTCTTTGTTTCTTTTCCTCCTCTGTGTACTTCTCCGCTTTAGGATATGGGCAGTCCTTGATGAAGTGTCCCAATTTCCTGCAATTATAGCACATCATTTTGGATTTATAGTCATCCTTAATGTCATAAGTATTAGAGGTAGGTTTAGAAGTAGAAGCATTGTTATATTTGTTCTTCATTTTTCTCTTGTAGAACTTTTTGAATCCGTTCAATAACAACGCAACATCGTCAGCAGTATACTCCTTTTTGCTCAGTACTGGGGCCTCATCAGATGAGTCCACTTCTCTGCTTTTTCCAGACGATCTTCTTGTTCTTTCTGCAGCAACCAGTGCAGCAGTGGGGCCAGAAGTTGAGGTCTCTTCTATTCCCATCCTTGGTATTTTATACTCGTACGCCTTGAGTACAGAAAACAACTCTGTCAGAGAGATCTTCCCCAGATCCCTAGATTCTTCCATAGCTGTGATCTTCATGTTGAACTTGGGTGGTAGCGCCTTCAAGACTTTGAGAGTGATCTCTTTGTCTGTGAATGTCTTACCCAGCTTTAACACGTTGTTCAGCACTTTGGTAAACCTTGAACTCATCTGTTCAATGGTTTCTCCAGGCTTCATTTTGAAGTTATCAAACTTCTCCATGGCAACACTTAGATTGTGTTCCTTGATGGCTTCGTTTCCCTCACTCATATCCCTGACTTTGTCCCACATCTCTTTTGATGTTTTGCAGTGTTTGACATAGTCAAACCTTTCATTGTCCAGGGCTTTAGTCATGATGAAGATTCCAACTTTATCAAGATTTTTCAACTTGATTTCATCAGGTGACATCTCTTCTTCATCTTTATCAACAACAGTATCTACGCCATCGATTTTGATTGTCTTGGTAACCCTTATTGGACCTTTTGTTATGCATCTGTACATATTATCATTGTAAGCAGCAAGGAAAATTTCCATGCGTATTTTCCAGTCCTCAAAGCTCATACCGCCTATGTGGGGAACAAGGCTAATACAATCCATTTTTCAAAGAGTTTTGTTTTTCAAAAAAATGCTCTTTTTGAAAACCTTTGAAAAACACTTAAGGATCAAGCTCGTTGATCAGTCAGATGATTCAGATGAACCACCTGCTCTGATACCACTTGTTGGTCCCAAGTGGTCAGATGAGGTTTAGAGGGGGGGGTGAATAAACCTCTTTAAAAATTTGCCTTTTAAAACTTCTAACTTTTCTGTTCAGCAGACTAAGCTGATCGAGAACAGTAAGCAGACTAAGCTGATCTAGCACTAAGCTTTGAACAGCAGAGTTGACCACTCTTCTGATTTCACTCAGCTGATTTTATCAAAATCAGAGTTTAAAATAAACTAACTTGCAGCGGATTTATCAAGTGTTTTTCACAAGTAGTTTTCTTTAACCTTGAAATAGTTTTATCCCCAGTTTAAATAAACTCCTTTATAAAACTTTTCAGCAGTTAACCTTTTAAATGTTTTAAAACTGTTCTTTCAAATATGCAGAAAATAATGCAAGTTAAAAACACAAAGGATTTTTATAGTGGTTATATGGATGTAAATCCTTTAGTCCACTCTTCCAAGTCACTTAGATCTTGGGTTATACTATAGTCACAAAGATTACAGTACACTCTGCTTGTGCCAACCAACAGATGAACTGGCCACAAGTTCGTAGTAGGAAATCACAAAGAAATTCCTAATCTCTGAAGTAATATCGCTCACAAAGATTGATATCTACTCCTCACAACACAACCTAACAAAATCACTCAGATTTTACAAGTATTTTCTATTTTTCTCTCTATTTGCTTCGTCAACAAATGACTTAGCTGATGAGTGTTCTGTTCTTGAGTTTTGAGACTTAGAGAAGTTCTGCTTCGAATTTTAGCTCTCAAAGTGTGTTGTCTCTGTGTTGTTCTTCTCTTCAACTCATGAACTGAACTATTTATACTTGGAGATTTGAATTTCTGCCCGTTGAGAGATCGACAGCTGTTCAAATCCTCGAGTACTGGTCCTTCCTGCAGAAACGGCTACCTGCGACTGAACACTGTACACTCTGCTGTACTTGCTGTCAGATCGCATTAAATGCACCAATCTGATACGAGGTTTCTCTTCAATCATTTGTCATTAATACCCTTCCTCTTCATCATTTATTACTCCAAGTGCATTTATTACCGTTGCACTGATCTTCTGATCTACTTCCACTTGGCTGATCGAAATTACTCGTCTGATGTATACTCGGCTGATCCCAAACTTGAACTAATCTGATTTGAGTCTGCTGATCGTCCACCAGTCTGATTTCTTCCTCAGCAATAGATCAGTAGTCTTCTGGACCATATTTGACTAGTCTGATGAACTTCTTCCTTAGTCAAATATCTTAGAAGGTTTTTACTAAGCTTCTATACTTAGCTGATTCTGATGTTTTGGAAATCATCAAAACCTCCCTTCACTTTATGTCTTCCATCTTCATCTTCATCCAACAACTTGAGAAGATTCAAGGGAGTAAGAATCCAGCAGACATGCTAACAAAAGTAGTAACTGTTGATAAACTGAAGTTATGCTCAGCTTCAGTTGGACTCCGAAACTGACAAGACCGGGAAAGGCTGTTGCATTGATCAGGTGTGAAGACAGATTGAAATCAGTCTTCAAGTGGGAGATTGTTATAACAATAAGTGGGGGCCACCACTTGATTGTTTGTACAATTTGCAATTGCAAATTGCAAGAATTCAGTTACAAATTCTCTGCCAATTTCATAACCAATTTCATAAGTGATTTCTCATGCATGAATCAAAGTCATCATTTCCTTTTGCAAATTGCTGAACGGATTTGGCAGGAAGTGTTCCCTTTGAAGCCTATAAATACAATACTTCATTCAGTTCAAAGGCACACCATCAGATTCAACTTTCTTTATCAATTCTCTCAAGCTTAGTTTAGGCAGAAATTTTGAGCGCAAAATTTTATAGAGTTTCCTTAAACTGTGAGAGATATTGTGTGAAAATTAAGTTAGTAATTTTCTTTGGAGAGTCGAGAGTTGTGAGTATTTGTAAACACTGTGTAATTATCTCCCTTTATTAAAAGATCTGCAACAACCCGTGGATGTAGCCTATTTTGGGTGAACCACGTAAATATTGTGTTCATTATTTTTGTTATTTCATTAAATCTGGTTGTGGATTTTTCCTAACAGCTTTGTGATTGATTACTCTCCCTGAAAGTTACATTTGCACTTGCTTTGTGATTGATTACTCTCCTGAAAGTTACATCCAATCCTAAAGCAAATATATTGCATTTGCCATATGGGTTTATCTCGTACTTCCTTTATTCCATTTATCTTACTCCCTTCATTTTATACTCAAAATTTTAGTCAAAAGAATAATTTCATATGGGATAATTACAGAGACCTCCCTTGAGGTTAGGTGTAATTACCGTCCAATCCACTCCGACTATCATAATTACAGGGACCTCCCCTGACGTTTCAAAAGGATTACAAAACCCTAACGTGGACTAACGGACTTGGATGGAATTCGTGAATTGACCGTTATGTCTCGAATTTTTTAATTAAAAAAAAAGAATAATTACAGGGACCTCCCCTGAGATTAAGTATAATTACCGTCCAATCCCCTCCGACTATCATAATTACAGGGACCTCCCCTGACGTTTTAAAAGGATTACATCCCCCACACCCCACCCCCACGCCCACCCCACTCGTCCCTTTCTGCCGGGAGTTGGGACGCGGGTTGGGGATGGTGTGGTTGGGGCGGGGTGTGGTGGGGTGGGGGGGGGGGGGTGGGGTGTGGTTGGGGTGGGGTGGGGTGGGTTTTTAAAAAGAATATATATATTAAATTTATTTATTTATTTATGATAATTATTTTCAATATTTATGAATTTTTAATAACTATTTTATTAAATCGGATATTGAATGAGTATTTTTACTTTTTATAAAAAAATTATGAATTTTTTTAGTACGGGTTAATTATGAGTATTCTTATAATGTCTAATAATTTATGTTCAAGTTTTTAGTTAAAAATTTATTTTTATAATTCTAATATGTTCAAGTTTTTAGTTAAAAATTTACGAATTTTGTTAGTATGGGTTAATTATGAACAGTATGAGCATTTTATAATGTCTAACAATTTATTTTCATTTATCCTTGTACTTTAACTTAAATGTTTTTTTAGATTATAAAAATTATGGGTTAAATGTGAAAGTTGAAGGTATTTACATTTGTATTTATGTTCTGCAATATTTTTTTCTCATGATTAAAGTTGAATGTATTCACATTTGCATTCATTTATCCTTGTACTTCGATTTTATTTAGTAAAAACATTGAAAAAACCAATTATCTTTTACACGGAATTAGGGGAAGAATTGGAAGAGGGAACACAAGCGAACATCTCGGAAAAAAAACTCGCCACTCAATGGAATCCACCAATGAGATAAGACTAAAATCACTCAACTCGCCACTCTATATAATCCACTAAAGAGATAAGAGATGAAAATATGAAGAATCACTCTTCAAAAGGTAACTTTCTTATTTCTTTTCAATTGATCATTTAGACTAATGGGGAATGAGGTATTTATAGGATATCATGGACAACCCCCATGAGTAGGTTCATGTATGGATCCCAAATATTATACATGAATCTAATGATACATGCATGAAAACAAAGGGACATACATGTATGTTATTTATTGCTACTTAGGTAAATGCATGTAAGTTAAAACAAAGTTCATGAATTCAATTTTTGATGACGGAAATCGGTGTCAATTTTGTTTTTAAACTATTTTCCTGAATTTATACACAATAAAAATTAATTATAAGGACAAAGTTAAAATATAACATTGACACCCTTTCATAATCCTAAACATTACAATAAATCCCCTTCCCGTTTAAACAAGTGAAAAGGGTAAAATGGAAAATTCAAAAAATATTGGGTGATGACGTTAGCAAAATAGACGGAAAACTAACGAATATAATCCTTTTGAAACGTCAGGGGAGATCCCAGTAATTATGATAGTCGGAGGGGATTGAACGATAATTATACCTAACCTCAGGGGAGGTCCATGTAATTATCCCATTTCATATTTATACATTAAGAAATAGTGATGTCAGCAATAAAAAGGTTAATGGCAATTTATCCCCCTATGATTATCATAATGTTCAATATACACTCATGTTATTTGGAAAAAGAGCGATTTATCCCCCTGTGATTTGAAAAAGACCTTCCGCTCCACGTCTCGCTCTCGCTCTCGCTCTCGCTCTCGCTCTCGTGACTGCTCCTAGATGAAATATAGCCACAACTCTATTCCATATTGCGTAATGCATCACATTTCTAGGAAGTAAGCACAGTAAACTGAATATATAACATTAGCTTTAATTATTTCCATAAGGATGAAATTTCCACTTACAACCCCAACTTTATTCTAGTAAATGTATCTTAACTTGTTGCAATATTGAACAATCACATTTTACAACTTGTGTAGAACCAAATGAGCACCATGTTGAGGTTGAAGTGTTATTAACATGACAGGAGCATGCGTGTAGGATGGTGAAAGCTCAAAAGAGAATCGTTGTAGAATCATAGACAGTGCAACTTTTGCCTCCATCATCGCGAATACTTGTCCAATACATATTCGAGGTCCCCAGCCAAACGGGAAAAAGATACCTTGATTTTTCTGTGCCTTTGACAATCCTTCACTAAATCTCTCTGGTTTAAATTCCATTGCATCATCTCCCCAAATTTCACGATCATGGTGTAATAAAATAATTGGCAGTGTAACTTTCACCCCTTCTGGTAATAGTAGTTTCCCCAATCTTGTTTCTTGACTGACACTTCGACCAAGAGCAACGACGGGTGGATAAAGCCTCAAAACCTCGTTCAAGATCATTGTAACCTGTTATGAAGATCTCACAAGAATTAACTAATTGACAAGATGTGATTCAAATTAAATGACAAGCAAAAAAGTCACTACATCGCGATTGATTTACACGATCATTACTGTATAATTATTAGGGACAACTTAAACTAATTTTTGTTAATGTATTTGTCAAAACTATTATTTGACAAGAAACTTGTTTCACTAAATACATGTAAAGAGTGATTAACTTTCAAATTATATCACTTAAATTTCTTGTTACTAACACATTTTTTTGGATGGTGACTAAATTCGACTGGATAAAATGATCTCATGTTTTAAGTAGAATTCCAATGTTTAATCGAAACTACTTACGATTTTCAGGTGATTAAGCCCATCAAAATTCGGCGTTTGTTTCCCGAAGGCTTCCAAAACTTCTTCACGAGCTTTCGTCTGCCACTGAGGATACCTACTCAACAAAACCAATGTCCACATGAGCAACGCGGAAGTGGTCTCTTGCCCAGCAAAGTAGAACAACTTGCATTCTTCTACAACCTCATCAATAGTCATCCCGAAACTCTTGTTACCATGTTGTTTGATTTCTTTTAAATTGGATTCTAGCAATATACCCAATAAGTCTTCGTTTGGGGCCTCCCCAGATTTCATGTCCTTAATCCGTATATTTATCATACCTCTAATTGAGGATTGGACTTGTTTTTCAATTTCCTTCATTCTCCTGTTCCTTTTTGTTGGCATAAATCTGCACATTGATAAAACTTACATATTGACAATTAAACCGAGAGGGGAAAAAAGAATTCTTATTGAATGCTAAATTGGACATATAGTTACTTTATATACAATCTAAATATTGATATATTGTATTACCTCCATCCTGGAATATATAGCGACTGTGCAGCCTTGATTACAAGCTCAGCCTGTTCTCTCTGAAGTTCAAATACTTTTCTCCCTTCCTCGTAGCTGCTTCCAAATGAAGTTCTTGATATTGCGTCACTAGTTAAATTTTGCAGATAAGGCCACACGTCCACCTCACATGATCCTCCCGATGAAATACTTGTTTCCCATTTGTTGAGAACTTCATCACAACTCAAATAGAAAGCTGGTATCATGATCTACACAAAACAAGGAACCTTATTTCAACACCCTTTTCAAAAACAAGAATGTGAATTTAATATCAATTAGAAAACATTTGAAAATCTTCGGAATGGTTATAAAAAAGAACCTTAAGTTTGTCTAGATGGAAGGCAGGGTTGATGATTTTACGGTGTTTGACCCATTTATCGGTCTCATAGCTCAAAACTCCTTGTGCAAGTAGCCTGGTCAATGGATTCGGGTTATGCACCTTCTGGTATATGTGATACTTGGTCATCACCTCCTTTACAAGTTCAGGGTCTGTGACGAGAATGGTAGGTTTTGGCCCAATCCAAAACAATGACATGTTTCCTGCAAATATCAATTCTACAAGTCAGTTTCACCATATAAACTAACGTGTCAAGAACTATAATTGAAATGCATATAAAATTCAGGCCACAAGAAAAGGCTCCAAATGAAAGACATAATGGTTTGAATTATTGCTGAAGTTTGATATATATCCTCCACATGGTTTCTGCATTCTATATACTAAGTTCATATCTATGGAGTACAATAATCAAAAGTGTGATCTTGTTTATTAACTAAAACAAACAAGTTAGATTTATATGTAATCGATTTGACTAAATAAGTTCATTCTCCTAAGAGTGTTACCTAATCATATAGAGGGTACTACACTTTAGTTGTCTATAAACTGAGGTTGCATACATGAACCAAATTAGAGCTAGAATCTCACGTGAATGATCGCGCACACAGCTGAATTATATAGAGTATTTTTTTTTCCTTAATGAAGAGTGACTCTTTTTTTTCCTGGCAGAGGTGCTCACGTAATGTGTCCGAACATTAAGTCAGGTAGACGTGAATGTCTTCGTAAACCAAAAAAAGTCATTGACTTCTTTTTTTTTTTGCTAATTCAAATAATATGGTACATGAATTATGCTTCATCTGCCCAATTAAAGTATGAAGAAACTTGCTCAAAAACATATATATGTTCATCATCAAGTGTGTGTGTAAGTTCACTTATCCAAAGAACAGAGCAAGATTCATACATACTTTTTAACTGTCAATTTCACAGAGGACTTTCATCAAACACAAAACACCATAAAATTTAATACACAAATTGATAAAATAAAACATACCATATTTCTGGATGACTTTTAGGTAAAAGGGTATAACTCTAGTCTTAATATCATCCTCGAGATTGATGGGTTTGGACTTAGCTTCTTTAATCATACTCACAAATTCTTTCAATTCTCCATAAATCAATTTGTACGAATTCCCTTTGATACCCTGTTGCCTTAGAATATTTTCTAGCCTTTTTGGCGTGAACCAAGCCCAGTTCAGTAATTTCCATGTGTTATATAATAGCATAAAAGCAAAAGAAACAACAATTGTAAGATATATAAATATCTCCATGATTGAATTTGTGTTTAGCTTTAAATGCTTCTAATTACATGTGATCATATGGCTATTTATAGTCTCATAATTTAGGGTACATATATGCAGGCTTTTTCCAGAGGAGATATTCTCACGTTCTTAGAAGGTGGAGTTTTACGACTACGGCCAAGAGATAATGAAAAATCTTTCCTCACGTGTTGAATGACTTCACTTCCAAGAGATATTCTCAATTTCATTTTGTCTTCTGTTAACATTAATAAAAACATTTATCTACAAATATTAATTACTTAAGAATTTCAAATAGTTATTTGTAAGATTTTCATTACATAAATTGAGTTAAGTCCACTTACATGGTTTTGATCTAACTCAACCTAAAAAATTAATTTATGAGGTGAGAATTGTACAAGTTATGAATTTAATTATAATTTTCAATCCACGTGAGAATTAAATTAAAATACTTTTGGAATTAATTGAAAATTCAAATTGGACAAGCCACAATCTCCACTGGGTTTCCTTTAAATTCCAATATGATAGTTGGGGCGGTGGCGAATGGCGATAGGGGTAGGGTTTGCGGGTGGGGATTAGAGTTACAGTCAATTTAGATTTGATTTTCATCCATAAGAATTTTTTAGATTTTATGATTGATCACTCTCCTGAAAGTTACATCTATTCCAAAACAAGTATATTGCACTTATTATGTAGTTACTTTGAATTTGACAAATCGAGCTTATCTTGTACTTCCTTTATTCCATTTATCTTACTCACTTCTTTTTATACTCAAAATTTTCTTAATAATTTCATATTTATACCTGCAGAAATAGTGATGTCTGCATATAAAAGGGTTAATGGCAATTTATTCCCTATATTTATAATAATGTTCAATTTATCCTCATGGGTTTTGAAAAAGAGTGATTTAACCTCCTATTATTTTAAAAATGATTCACACTGTCTCCTTAGAAATTTAAAGCCTTAAAAAAATTGAATTGACAATAATACCCCCTTTTATGTGGATCATTTTACCCCCTCCTCCTAAAGGGTAATTTTATCTTTTTACACAATATATTTCACGTCCATTTTCATATTTGAGCGAGTGAGATACACTCTCCGACTCAGGGAGGTAAATTGCTCCTTCTAAAAAACCACAGAGGGGTAAATTGAACATTATGATTATTACAGAAAGGTAAATAGCCATTAACCAGCATATAAAATAATAATTTTGAAAAAATAATTCATTTCAAGAAATTAGGAATTATTTTAAGAAAATAGGGAAATAAAAAGTAAAATATTTTAAGAAATTATGAATTTTGTTTGTTCACGTGATGATAGGACGAGAGAAAAAAAACTTAATAAAAGATTAAAAATAAAAAAGGGTCGATTGGCATTAGTATTAGTTAGTGAGAGTGAGCTAGGTGTGAATTGAGGGCCCATGTAGGATAAACATAATTTGGGCGCTGCAATCACCATGGCCAATAAAGGGAACTTTAGTTTTAGGATTGAAAATCAAATTAAACAATTTGATACTTGACTCGAGTTCTTTCGATAAAAGCTTGTTTGAGCTCGGTTCGTCAAACAAATCAAACAATCTTGAACATGATTTCTCGTTTGATAAGTTTTGAAGCTCTGTTCGATAAGCTAAATATTGAAAAAATATATGTAAAATATCAAACTACTCGATAATCGGCTCGAGCTCGTTTGAGTTTGGTTCGTTAAGAAATCAAACCAAGCTCAAACACAAAATTTCAAGCTCGATAAAATTCAAACCAAACTTGAAGAATGTATCTTTCGCTATTCAGCTCGTTTACACCCCTACCTACTTTTATTTGATAATTCATACTTGATTTTGAGAGTATATAAAATTACTGAATTTCACTAAATATAAGAAATTAAATGAACCATTGAGGTTGTTAGCCATCCATAGAATACTTCCTACATGTATTATCTAATCCTTCCGCCCCCCTTCTTCTTTTACTTCTTTTATGGGATATTCTTAATTTATAAAGAAAATCCACTTACTACAACTCCAACTTTATTCTAGTAAATGTATATTAACTTGTTGCAATGTTGAACAATCACATTTTACAACTTGTGTAGAATCAAGTGAGCCCCGTGTTGAGGTTGAAGCGTTACTAACGTGACAGGAGCATGCGTGTAGGATGGTGAAAGCTCGAAAGAGAATCGTTGTAAAATCATAGCCAGTGCCAGTTTTGCCTCCAGCATTGCAAATGTTTGTCCAACACATATTCGAGGTCCCCAGCCAAACGGGAAAAATATACCTTGGTTTTTCTGTGCCTTTGACAATCCTTCACTAAATCTCTCTGGTTTAAATTCCATTGCATCGTCTCCCCAAATTTCACGATCATGGTGTAATAAGATAGTTGGCAGTGAAACTCTCACCCCTTCTGGTAATAATAGTTTCCCTAATCTTGTTTCTTGGTTGACTCTTCGATCAATAGCAACTAGGGGTGGATAAAACCTCAAAACCTCGTTCAAGATCATTGTTACCTGTAATTTTTGTTGTCGATAAGTTGTCACTAATAATAATCAATCGCGACAAGTCACCATATTTGTGAAAACTATTATTTGACAAAAACCATGTTTCATTAAATACATGCAAAGTGCGATTAACTTTCATATTATATCTCTTGTCACTCACGCACATTTACTAAACTTGATTGGATAAAATGAACTCATGTTTTAAGTAGAATTCAAATGTTTAATCGAAAGTTACTTACTTTTTTTAGGTGATTTAACCCATGAAAATTCGGAGTTTGTTTTCCAAAGGCTTCCAAAACCTCTTCACGAGCTTTTGTTTGCCACTGAGGATGTCTACTCAATAAAACCAATGTCCAGACGAGCAACACGGAAGTGGTCTCCTGCCCAGCCAAGTAGAACAACTTGCATTCTTCTACAACTTCATCAATTGTCATCCCGAAACTCTTGTTACCATGTTGTTCGATTTCTTTTAAATTGGATTCTAATAGTATGCCCAATAAGTCCTCGTTTGGGGCCTCCCCTGCTTTCATGTCCTTAATCCGTTTATTTATCATGCCTCTAATTAAAGATTGAACTTCTCTTTCAATTGCCTTCATTCTCATGTTCCTCTTTGTTGGCATAAATCTGCACATTGATAAAACAATAGCCAAACACAAAACTAACAAAATTGACAAGGGGTTAATCCCGTCTGTGATATGCATAGCATAATGTTCAATCTACTCCCCTATAATTTTTTAAAAAACTGCTACCCTTTGTGAAAATTTCAAAAGATCAATTGTACCTTCCAGTGATATTCATAATGTTCAATTGAATGCTAAATTGGAATTTCACTTTATATATAATTCTAAACGTGGAAACATTAATTGTATTACCTCCATCCTGGAATGTATATCGACTGAAAAGCCTTGACGACAAGCTGAGCCTGTTCTCTCTGAAGTTCAAATACTTTTCTTCCTTCCTCGTAGCTACTTCCAAATGCAGTTCTTGATATTGCGTCGCTAGTTAAATTTTGAAGATAAGGCCACACGTCCACCTCACATGATCCTCCCGATGAAATACTCGTTTCCCATTTGTTAAGAACTTCAACACAACTCAAATAGAAAGCCGGTATCATGAGCTACACAAAACAATTAGCAACCTTATTAATTTCAACACCCTTTTCGAAACAAGAATATGAATTCCATATCAATTAGAGAATCTTAGGAATGGTTATTAAAAAAAAAAACCTTGAGTTTGTCTAAATGGAAGGCCGGGTTGATGATTTTTCGGTGTTTGGCCCATTTATCGGTCTCATAGCTCACAACTCCTTGTGCGAGTAGCTTGGTCAACGGATTCGGGATCTGCACCTTCTGGTATATGTGATACTTGGCCATCACCTCTTTTATGAGTCCAGGGTCTGTGATGATGATTGTAGGCTTTTGCCCAAGCCAAAATAAGGACTCATTTCCTACAAGTTATATTAATTGCTAAAAATCAATTTCACCATAAAAGGTAACATGTTAAGAACCAATTGAAATGCATATAAAGCAAGATTTATACATAATCTTCACACAGGACTTTCATCAAATATGAAGAACCATAAATTTTAATACACAAATTGATGGTATTTGACAAAATAAAACATACCATATTTCTGGATGACTTTTAGGAAAAATGGTATAACTCTAGGCTTGATATCATCGTCGAGATTGATGGGTTTCGACTTAGCTTCTTTAATCATACTCACAAATTCTTTCATTTCTCCATAAATCAATTTGTAGGAATTCCCTTTGAAACCCTGTTGCCTTAGAATTTTTTCTAGCTTTTTTGGCGTGAACCAAGCCCAATTCATTACTTTCCATGTGTTACATAACAGCACAAAAGCAAAAGAAACAGCAAATGTAAGGTATAATATCTCCATGAATGAATTGGTGTTCAACATTAATGGCTTCTAATTGCAAGTGATCTCATATTCTGCTATATAGTATATATATATATAGGCAGGCTTTATCGAGAGAGAAGATAGTTTTTTCACATAATCACATTATGAACTCTGATTTGTAGGCCCATCTTCTAGAAGGTGGTGTTTTTGGCACACTAGAAACGGCTGACAAGAGAAAACCTTCTAGAAGGGATCATCAAATTTTAATTGAGCTTCCATTTTTGAAGGAAAAAGGATGATGAGGAAATTATAGCTGATATGGTATAGGAGTCAAATGCATTGATGATTGGTGGCTCTGAAGGGAATGTTTCAGCAAGTAAAGGGAATAAAAAAATAAAATAAAAAATAAAAAATTTCTACATTATTCTAATGCCAAAAAATGTTGATTTTGATTAATTAACCGGGATAATTATCGATATAGATTACGATTATCCTAATTATACATTACCATAATGTCAATAATATTGATTTTATTTTTCGATCAGTTGATCGAGACAATTACCGATTTTGATTATAATTAACCTAATTATACATAATCATATACTATTGATATTAATTGAAATTGAATAAATTATTGACCAAACTCAATAAGATTATATTGTATATATAGTTATATATTAGTGTGTTAAGGTTAGTTGAAATATGATTGATATTGATATTTGAATCGACAATTGATCTTAGTCAACAGTATGTTGATGATATGATTATGTTGAGAACATGTGAGATTGATTTAGTAATTGAATCGAATATTTACCTTTGTTTAATAATGTTTACTATATAATTATATATTATTGTGCTAAAATTATTAGAAATCAGATTGATAATTGAATCAATTGTTGACCATATGATCATATACTATTTTGTTAAGGTTAATTAAAATTGGATTGACAAATGAATTGACTATTCACTAGTGTCAATAATATTAACTATATGGTTAATTATATACTATTTGTTGGAATTTTAAGTTTTTAAAACATCAAATCAAATAAATTTTGTAACAGTCAAAATTGACTGTGAAATAAAGTGCAATAATTCCCCCTTAATGTGCCATTATGTGGCTCTTAATATTTTTGACCATTAAGGTCTCATGAACGCACTATAAATAGGTGTTAGGGGTCTTAGGGATTTCAAACACTCACTAGTTGCATCCACTAAAATATTTTCATACATTATTCGAGGGGCACTAGAGATAAGGTTTGGTTCTTTGTCTTCCTGTGAACGTGCTCACGGATGAGGACGCGGCGTGGCCATATGGGTTTTATCTTGGGATTGTGATTAGCCGCCAATACCTGCACGAGAGGAGGCAATCACTTTATTAGGACGAGCGTCTAGTGGCGTGACTCTCATCAGGCCAGTCGTTTTATGTTTTGTGAATTATATTCTTATTAAATTATTGATATTATGTTTCCTATTATTTGTAAGATTTTGTGATTATTAGGTTTGTATGAAAACCAAAAAATTTCACAACAACCTAGTATGTGAAATACTAATATGAAAGTTCTTTTACATGAATAAATATACATGTATTTGGAAATAAAATGGTTGATTGATATTTCAGAAGTCACTCAACGTTGTTGCCTAAAATTAAAAGTTTGGCTTTTAACAGTGGAATTGCACACTCAATTCATGTAATTGTTATCGACGCATTTTGTACATGGACACATTTTGGAAGCGAAATGTAAATGGTTGTTTTGTTTAAATTTATAACATGATAAATACTATATAGTTTTATGAAAAGAAAGCTCCATTGTCATATGAATTAAAAAAAAAATTACATAGTGCTCATTAAAGTGATTGACCATTAAACGTATTCTAATAAAAAAAATGTGATTTACCTTTAAATATCACTTATGCTGTAAAGTGCATATATTAGTGTATATATGCAATAAACGTTGTTATTTTGTATGGTTCAATTTTTGAGTAACATTTTGACAATTTCTATACGAGATAAAAGTTACTTAAAAACTAAGATCTAAAACCGTGACCAAGAGATTTGTACTTAACTTAGATTAATGTATTTTAAATCAGATTAATATTATTAAGTACTTGTATACTTATTATGTTTTGTAATCTTGCAAGGTGAAGCGTTTCAGAAAGTTTGATAGAAGGGAAAGACTTTCTAATTGTTCAAGAGGGACTTTCTGGTTGTTCAAGAGGCACATCTAATACGTTCAAGTGGTATGTGACAAAACCTAAATAGACAGGTAATTTCCTTTAAGCGGTTTATAATGTTTTCCTTTAATTATATGGTCTTACACTGTTAAGCCTTAACAATATTATTGTTTGACGACCATATCTAAAACAAATAGTTTGAAATTAGAAAGATACTTGTTACTATATGTATTTGCCAAATAGAAAATTATTAAGCATTCATTGTTGGAAAATGTGTGATGTTACAAGTATCGGAGCAATAAGAATTTAAGGTTATTTGATAAGAATGTGTTTTAATCTTTTAACGGTTATGGAATACTCTTGTTAAAAGAAAGAAAGAAAAAAACGGTGAGCATGCATTGTATCTTATTCATAAATGCATATATAATAATTTGCTTTTAAGAAAAATGTTTATTAGCTATAGAAGTGTAAGGTTAATTCTTTAAATAATTTGTTGAATACAATTACAGATTTAAGAAATGGCTATAAGTTTTAAACTGTAGCCTATCGAGAGGTATCTGAATAATTGGATAGTGTGCAAGATTAATCTTATACATTAATTAAATTCGAATAAGTTATAAGACAGAATAACTCTTTCGATTAGGGCTATTAAAGAGTTATAATATATAAATGACTATTAACCTCCAACTTTTATTATGTTTATTGCCTTCAATTTATTGTCTATTTCCTGAGCAATATATAATGCCCTTATGAATTTGATAAGGATTTCTAGTATGATTTTCAATGCTAAACTTTAGAGTATACACATAGAGGAGTCGGCTCATTTTTGACATGGAAGATGTGATGACATAAAATTTGAAGGCTTAGCAGTATATTAGTCTAAATGTAATCCTAGATTTAATCTTGAATCGTATTATCAAATGAAGATAAGAGATGATGCATTATGAATATGCAGATGGCTAATGTAATCCACTTTAATTTTATTGTGTGTTTATGATTAATGTCTATTTATTAGTCAATAGATTATCTTGTGATTGAGTATTTTAAGGTGACCACTCCAATATATAACATGGAGTAAACATATAAATAGTTGCTAGCTATTTCGACCTCTTAAATTCTAGACATTAACGTTTATTTGTTGACTTGAAAATATCTTATTATTTTAATTATGAGATTCAGAAAGGGAAATTGTTTGAAATTGAAATCATCTTAAAGTGTTTATGTTGACTTCAAAAAATGAGCGCATTAAGATGATATTTAAATGGTGATACAATCAATATCAGTCCTATTTTATGTTTTGACTGAAAGAGAAATGAGAATTGATTGGTGTGATAAACTTTGTTATTTTATCATATCATCTTTGAATATAGATGCTATTTAGCTTAATAACCTTGTGATATGTGAAAGGTTGCATTATTATTTAATTTGTAAGATGAACATATCTTGAGAAAGCATGTTAAGGCATGTCCCATGATTAATCAGGTATGAGTTTACTATTGTTTTCTTACATATATTTTGATATGAAAATTTGAGAGCTTTACGTGAGAAAGAAACACATGATAATTATAATTATTAAATTATTGATTGTTCTATCATAAGAAGGGAGTTACTAGTACCAATTAGAAATTCAATGGTTTCATGCATATGACATTTTTATAATAAAAAAGAAAAAAAAAATTATGTCTTCTAGCATAACCAAAACGAATGGTGAAGTTTAAAGTAAAACTTCTATTAGGAGACAAAATCCACAATGTCGCTATTAACAAATAGTATGACTTATAGACATTTTATTAAATTCTAAGTTGTTATTTTCATTTGTATGTGAAAGTCAATGAGAACTAATTTATTGTGATAACACAGAAATGTGGGGGTTAATTTTGATGATTTTATCAAAGATATACTTTAATCATTTATGATATTTTCCTCCTAAAGAGCTGTGAGAAAATTGGATTTTAATAATATCATTACGAAGAAAAACCATAACAGTGGTACTTGTGGAAGTTACCAAAATAAAGGAAAAAAATGGCGGAAATCTTTAATTATTGTGAAATTTATTGACCATTTTCTTTGTGGAGTAAATTTTGTAGACAGGTGCACGTGCACTAGACAATGGAATATTGAAGAAATCATATGCGACTAAGATCGCACAAGAAAAAAGAAATGTGAAAATTTAAAATTAAGAGGCAATGTATAATAATTCCACGTGGTGGAAATTTGCCTCAGGACTAACTATAAAGGTTAGATAATTTATCATCGAGGGGGATGGGCGTAAGCCCGTAAGGGAGTCACCTCCGGGAGAAACCCAACCTTTGTGATTGGAGGTCCCATGAAGAAGGTTCAATGGGTAGGAATAACCCGTACTGCGTGACTCGTTTAACACTAATTTATAGGAGTGCACCTCCTTCCCATCCCTATGGTGATAGTGCTGTATAGTGTGATATTACGGTTGGGTTTTGACCCTTAATGAGATCAAGGCAGAATTCTGAAGGGTATAGGTCGCACGTACCCTTGGAGGTTTCACCTAAGTGAGAGTAGCCATGGGGTCCTGGCTGTGGGTTTGGGCTGACCCTAGAAACTCTCATGAGAATCAAGATTCGAGCGCACGGCCGTTAACGCGCTAACCCGCGAACTAAGACCGATGTCGATACTGTGTGTGTGATGTATTGAAGTTTGGCCAAGGGACCTAATTCAAAGCGCTTGCGCCATTACGGCTTCCTCAAATGAAAATCATCAACACTAAGTGTAGGTTCAAGCCCGGAAGGCTCCTACACCCATTGCACAGTATTTTGTGCCCTTTATTTTGTAGGCTTTTGAAGTTTTAAAAACTTGTGGGGGGTTGTTGGAATTTTAAGTTTTTAAAACATCAAATCAAATAAATTTTGTAACAGTCAAAATTGACTGTGAAATAAAGTGCAATAATTCCTCCTTAATGTGCCATTATATGGCTCTTAATATTTTTGATCATTAAGGTCTCATGAACGCACTAAAAATAGGTGTTAGGGGTCTTAGGGATTTCACACACTCACTAGTTGCATCCACTAAAATATTTTCATACATTATTCGAGGGGCACTAGAGATAAGGTTTGGTTCTTTGTCTTCCTGTGAACGTGCTCAGGGATGAGGACGCGGCGTGGCCATATGGGTTTTATCTTGAGATTGTGATCAGCTGCCAATACCTGCACGAGGGGAGGCAATCACTTTCTTAGGACGAGCGTCTAGTGGCGTGACTCTCATCAGGCCAGTCGTTTTATGTTTTGTGAATTATATTCTTATTAAATTATTGATATTATGTTTCCTATTATTTATAAGATTTTGTGATTTTTAGGTTTGTATGAAAACCAAAAAATTTCACAACACTATTGTGTTAAAGATTATTGAAATCATAATTATAATATAACGTAGTATGAATTAGAGTTATTTTTATTTTTAAATTCGTGAGTCAGACTGCCATATTTATTACCTTAAATCAAATTGGTTGTACAGAACTTTAATTTTAGTATTTTTATGCAGGGATTAACAAAAGGAATTTATGATACAAGTAAAGGGAATGTCCGTCCAGGTTCACAATAGATATTACCTTAAATCATATTTTATTGAATGACCAACTTATCCATCTAAAAGCTTAAGTTGTTAAAAAGATATATCATTCAATATTTATCACTTAAGCTCGATAAAAAAAATTCAAACCAATTGTTCGACACTGCTCGACTCGCATACACCCCTGAATGTCGGTTGGGAGAAAAGCTTCAAATATGCTGGCTCATTTACTTCTTCTATTTATGTATTAGACAATTTTTCTTTATGTTAAATAATAGATAGTAAATTTCACTTGTCATATGAAGCAAAAAGTACATGCAAAATCAATTATTTTTTTTTAGAACCGCACCCTTTTTACCTATATCAAGTAGCAAAATTAAGTTACTTAGAGGAATTAGGATTTAGAAATATTTCGGAGGAACAAAGAGAAAGAAAAAAAAGAATTTAGGAGGTAAGTTTCTTGGGTCTGTCTAAAATGAGATTTTGAGGGATGGGGAGCACATGAGATATCATTTATCTTGGTGACACATGTCCCCTTAGAATTTAACTTTAAATAATTTATTTTCTTAAAGACAAATTTATCCTTTTTAATGAGTGAATTCAAAAACACCCCTTGTGCTTTGTCTAACTATAAAAAAAACCTATGTTATTTTTATTATGAACAAAACCTTGTACTTTTTTTTATTAACAAAGAAAACCCCTCTCAAGTCGAAATGACAATTTTACCCCACCAAACAATGCAAAAACATCCCTATTAGGCTATTACCTAAAAGGTTACCAATAACCCCTGGTAACTTTAAAAATTGGGAATACACCCCCTCCTCCCCATTTTCTTTTGAAAAAATTGACAAAATTCTTCATATAATTTATGAATTCCATTTCAAAAAGTTGACAAAAATCTTATCCCCCATAGTTACATAATTTGGTACTTTACCACTCATATGTAAAAAATAAACACTTTATCCCCTCAAAAATAAAATTAGTTGCACTTTACCCCCTCAAATGATTTTATGCAATTATGCAATTTTTGTTTGACAGAAAATGTACGTGTACCCCTCACATGAATTTTCAAAGGGTAAATTAGTCACATCACTTCTTACTTGTCCAAATACTTGACTCATGTCTTATGAACAAAAAATCTAAAGTTAAGTAGAAAAAAATTTATTTGTAAAGAGAGAGGGAAAAATGTGCGTCGGTGAAATATTTGGGTGAAAAATCGATGTTGGAACTTATTTACCCTTAAAATACACAAGTGAGACGCATAACTATGTTTTTTGGTAAATGGAATTGACTTAAAATCATTTGAGGGAAAAAGTGCAACTGATTTTATACGTGCTTATTTAATTTATACTTTTGGGTGGTAAAGTTCAAAATATGTAACTTTGAGAGGGGGTGTAAAGTGCATTTTTCCCTAAAAATATTTTAAATGATCTTATACTGATGGTCTTAATTGTCAATATGTATAAGAATTTGATTACTTGAGAGATTTTTTTCGTATAAAATTTTGATTACTTGAGATTTTTTTTTTGGGAAAGAGATCAAATTAATATTGCTATATTTTTCGCAATTATTGCAAATATAATATATATATATATATATATATATATATACGTTTGAGAATAATTTGCGATGAAAAGTCTTTTCTTAATACATGATCACGATTGACCGCAGTATAGTTAATAGATCATAAATAATCAAATATATTGATTAACTGTTTAAACATTACTTAATTGTGTACGTAGTAATCTTGATTGATACACTTATTTTTCATTCCCTTTTCTTGAAAAATTAGAAGAGGAGTCTTTTGTTTTCCTTTGATGTCTTGTTATTAAAAAAATATAGTAATATTAGTCTTTAGGCCCACTTAATAAAAATTCAAAAGGCCCAAAGGCTAAACTTCTAGGCCCAGTTCGAGTAAAATCTTCTTTCTCTTCCCAAATCCCACATCGGAAGAACGAAGAACTCTTTCCAGTAAATATATAGAAACTTAACTCTATTGTTTGTCCCTTCGGGGACATCCGATAAAATTGGAACGATACAGAGAAGATTAGCATGGCCCCTGCGCAAGGATGACACGCACAAATCGAGAAATGGTCCAAATTTTTTACCTATTTTTCCCTTCGGAATTCTTTTTTTTTTCTTTTCACTTACGAATCTGAGCGACAAAGGTCTAAATCTCAAAGGAATATCCCGTCGCGTATTTAAGTTGTCTGCAAACTATTCTATTCACCGCTCGATAAATGGTTTTTCCTTTCTCTTTTTTTCCTCCGTAATTCTTTTTTTTCCTCTCTTTTTTCCTCCGAAATTTTTCTAAATCCTAATTCCATAAGAAACTTGGGTCTTTCTAAAATTAGATTTTATGGAACATAGGTGTACATGAGATGCCCAATCTGAACCACTAAAAAAAATCAACAACAAATCTGAACCACAAGTTTTGGTCAAAATGTCCAATGATGACGTGGCATCGGACATGCTGAGGGCCCATGTAAGATAAACATAGTCTGGGGTAAGGTTGTCAATGGGGCGGATTTCAATCCCGATCCGTATGAATTCGGTCTGATTTATTAGAATGTTCGATTAGATATTCGATGGACTTGATCCGATTATAAAAATTCATAATTCGAAATACATGGAGCGAATATGAATTTAGGTCGATCCGATCCATTAAAGATAAAAATTAAAAAGAATTATATATATATAATATTTTATAAAATTAAGTACCATTAATAATATTTCACTGTTAATTTAAGAAGATAGTATTTTATAACTCGTTTATAAATTTATTTAAACCAATATTTTCATCTAAAAATATGAATATTAGTAAAGGATGTTTGAACGTGTGAGCTAAAATTAAATAAAATTATAAAGTTAATAAACTTGTTTTAGAAAAAAATATTAATGTAATTTTTTAAATGAAAATTTTATTGGATTCGAAAAAGATCTGATATCCGGCCAAATCCGATCAAGACCATTCATTAGATTCAAAAAATCTAGATCCGAGCATAATCTGAATAAGATCCGAATCCAAAAAATCCAATCCGATATAAATAAAGTCAAATCTGAATAAGTCTGATCCGACCAGAATCCAACATATTGACAGCCCTAGTATGGGGCGTTGCAGTCACAATGGGCTGTTAGTAATTTCCTTTTCTTCTATATAATAGGCTATGTATATCATGGATTGGGCCCAAAAGCTTAGATCCTATGCAACTGCCCAAGCTGTCTCTTGGATTTTAACGAAATCCTGGGACTACTTTTATGATATACTATAAAATTACAGAATTTCACTAAATACTTTAAACAATTAAATGAACATTTGACGTTGTTAGCATCTATGTTGCACGGATACAGATACAGCGATACGAATTTTTGAAATTTATTAAATACGATGCGACATGGATACGGATATAAAAATATAATGTAAATTTATGCATAAGCAACTAGATCTTTCAATTCAAGCTCTAGAAGAAAAGATAATCCAATTTAACATAAACAAAAGTTATATAACTACAAAATCAAACATAATTCATTCTTAACATATCGCAATAATGGAATAAATTCATATTTGAGATTTCATGACCTAGGAGAGAGACTTGAATAAGAGACTAAGTAGCGGTACTAGTCGTTTATGTTTAGTCCTGGAGACTTTATCATTTTATTAAAATTTAATTTTGACCCATAATATTACATAAAAAGCCCCCCGGAGTGTCCTGATGTCCAACTAGTGTATTCGATACGTATCTATTTTAATTTTTATTATCGATACGCCATCTGGTGTATCGAATACGTATCTCACGCATATCTTACGCGTATCCGTGTCTCCCGTATATCCGATACAGTACTTTATATTTTTTTGGAGTATCCGTGTATCATAGTTAGCCATCCATAAACAATACTTTCAACATGGGTGGATCTAGGAATTTCGAATGGGCGGCTAAACTAAATACAAAAAAATAAAATAATAAAATAGTTAAACTTAAAATTTATATTTCAATCACGAGATAATATATGATGAGATAAAAAATGAGGAAGTGAAGTTTAACAACAATAAACCTCACAAGTTACGTTAATTACATATAATATCCCCTTATGACTCCAAAAGTACTCAAAACATCTACGTACTTACATTAACAATTGACAATGATAATTTTTTATTTTTTGAAATCAGTTCATGATAACATCATTTGAAATACCACTAAATATGTCTCTCTCTATAAATACAACTATGCTATCATTTAGCCATTGATCGTCCATTCGATTATGAAGTCGATTCTTCAGTATCTTAATAGCCGAAGAACTCTCTCTACTGATGCAATTGCAATAAGGAGAATAAATGTCAATTTCACAAGTTTGTAAACCTGCGATATGCCTTTTAGTACAATCATTATCTTAGCAAGATCACCAATTCCATTCCAATTTAAAAAATCATCACTTGATCGAACATCCCTATTATAATTTTCAAGTTGATTTGGATTTTGGGCTAATGTTGGGAGTTGGGAGTTGGGTTGGTTATGAATATTTTGGGCCTGTAATTTGGGTTGGGATGAGTAAGAGTTTAGGGTTTTAAGTGGGGTTGGGTGAAATGAATTTTAGCCCTTTTTTTATCAAATATTTATAATACATGAATACTACTATAAAATATGTATGTATATATAAAATTGAGTGGGGTCTATAGACCCAGCCCCTCTCTAGATCTGCCATTGCTTTCAACACGTACTGTATACTCCCTCTGTACCCTTCTTCTTTTACTTCTTTTGTTTTTACTTCTTTTGTTTTTGGTCCATAATTTTAGGTAAAAGTTGAAAATGTGAAATTTTTATATATTTTTACTTTTATGTACTTATAAGTAGTGGTTGAGAGTTAGATGTGTCAAATCATTAGTTTATGTGAGAGGGTATTTTTGAGAGAGAAAAAGAAGGCAAAATTATAAATTTCATCCCATACTATATCTGTTTTTTAGATATAGTCCCACACTTTAGATGAGTAGCAAATTTAGTCACATAATTTAGAAAAAATTTGCCAATTTCGTCCCATTGTAAGGTTTTGGATGGAAATCACCGCTTGTTTGTCAACTCGACAATTACGTTTCAATTAACTTTCCAATACGACTTGTAGGAAATTAACAAAAAAAAAATGTTGCAATTTCAATCCCATAAAATCTATTTCTTTCATTTTTCATCCCGTAATATAACACAACAAGAAATTAGTTTGTTTTGATTTTTCTACTCTTATTTTCTCGCATTTGCACATATTTTACGAGAAATTTGCAGAATTTTTTTCTTCTTGCAAAATAATTTTGGAAAAAATAAATAGATAATAATTTTTCATAGATCCTCCATGCATTTCTTTTCTATGTTTCTAGAGTTCTTTGTACAAATTATTTTTTCTAAAATAAAAAAAAATTACTCTAACTTCCCCAAGTTTTTAAAATATTTCCCAATTTTATAGTAATCCATCACGTTTCCTATTTCCCACGCATGGATTGTAAAAGCTATTTAATGATAAAAGAAATGAATTATTTCTTTTACACAAAATATTGAATATAATATTTCCACATTTTAGTAATAATTATATTTTTATAATTAAATTGCTTGTACCAAAATTATGTTCTTAATTCCTAACATTTGTGCAAATTTCTCGTAAATTATGTGAAAAATACGAGAAATAGGAAAAAAAGAAATCGCAACAGACTAAATTTATTGATGTGTTATAGTATGAGATTAAATAAATGAAAGAATATAATTTTATGGGATTGATATTGGCACAATATCTTTTTTCCAATTTTTCAACATAACACATATAAGTCTGCGTGGAACGTTATTTGACACGTAGTTACCGAGTTGCCAATTAAGTTGGGATCTCTATCCAAAATATTACTACGGGACGAGATTCGCTAAACATTTAAAATTATGGGACTAAAATTGCTACTTATCTAAAGCGCGGGATGATATGTAAAAAACAGATAAAGTTTGTGACGAAATTTGCAATTTTGCCAAGAAAATAATTCCATTTATGAAAAGAGAGTCTTATTTTGAGACACCTTAATAAAAAAATAGAAGTAAAATTTAGGGACAATGGAAATATATTATAAAAACATCATATCTAATTTTCATCAATACAATTATTTTAATCTTATTTTAAGTAAAAACTACCTCTTTTTTCTTTAAAGTTCATAACTTTATTATTATTTCTCAAATCGTAATATTATAATTTTAATATTTATTAACATATTTTTCATATAGATGAAATTTCCACTTACAAATCCAACTTTAATCTAGTAAATGTATCTTAACTTGTTGCAATATTGAGCAATCACATTTTACAGCTTGTGTAGAACCAAATGAGCACCGTGTTGAGGTTGAAGTGTTACTAACGTGACAGGAGCATGCGTGTAGGATGGTGAAAGCTCGAAAGAGAATCGTTGTAAAATCATAGCCAGTGCCAGTTTTGCCTCTAGCATTGCAAATGTTTGTCCAATACATATTCGAGGTCCCCAACTAAACGGGAAAAATATACCTTGGTTCTTTTGTGCCTTTGACAAGCCTTCACTAAATCTCTCTGGTTTAAATTCCATTGCATCATCCCCCCAAGTTTCACGATCATGGTGTAATAAGATTATTGGCAGTGTAACTCTCACCCCTTCTGGTAATAGTAGTTTCCCCAATCTTGTTTCTTGACTGACACTTCGACCAAGAGCAATGACGGGTGGATAAAGCCTCAAAACCTCGTTCAAGATCATAGTAACCTATTATGAATCTCACAAGAATTTAGTAATTGACAAGATGTGATTCAAATTAAATGACAAGCAAAAAAGTCACTACATCGCGATAGATTTACAAGATCATTACTTTATAATTATTAAGGACAACTTAAACTAATTTTTGTTAATGTATTTGTCAAAACTATTATTTGACAAGAAACTTGTTTCACTAAATACATGCAAAGAGCGATTAACTTTCAAATTATATCACTTAAATTTCTTGTTACTAACACATTTTTTTGGATGGTGACTAAAATCGACTGGATAAAATGACCTCATGTTTTAAGTAGAATTCCAATGTTTAATCGAAACTACTTACAATTTTCAGGTGATTTAGCCCATCAAAATTCGGCGTTTCTTTCCCGAAGGCTTCCAAAACTTCTTCACGAGCTTTCGTCTGCCACTGAGGATATCTACTCAACAAAACCAATGTCCACACGAGCAACGCGGAAGTGGTCTCTTGCCCAGCAAAGTAGAACAACTTGCATTCTTCTACAACTTCATCAATAGTCATCCCGAAACTCTTGTTACCATGTTGTTCGATTTCTTTTAAATTGGATTCTAATAGTATGCCCAATAAGTCTTCGTTTGGGGCCTCCCGTGCTTTCATGTCCTTAATCCGCTTATTTATCATACCACTAATCAAGGACTGGACTTGTTTTTCAATTGCTTTCATTCTCATGTTCCTTTTTGTTGGCATAAATCTGCACATTGATAAAACTTACATGTTGACAATTAAACCGAGAGGGGAAAAAAGAATTCTTATTGAATGCTAAATTGGATAGTTACTTTATATATAATCTAAATATTGATATATATCGACAGTGCAGCCTTGATGACATGCTCAGCCTGTTCTCTCTGAAGTTCAAATACTTTTCTTCCTTCCTCATAGCTACTTCCAAATGCAGTTCTTGATATTGCGTCACTAGTTAAATTTTGCAGATAAGGCCACACGTCCACCTCACATGATCCTCCCGATGAAATACTTGTTTCCCATTTGTTGAGAACTTCATCACAACTCAAATAGAAAGCCGGTATCATGAGCTACACAAAACAAGGAACCTTATTTCAACACCTTTAAAAAACAAGAACGTGAATTCAATATCAATTAGAAAACATTTGAAAATCTTCGGAATGGTTATAAAAAAGAACCTTAAGTTTGTCTAGATGGAAGGCAGGGTTGATGATTTTACGGTGTTTGACCCATTTATCAGTCTCATAGCTCAGAACTCCTTGTGCAAGTAGCCTGGTCAATGGATTCGGGTTATGCACCTTCTGGTATATGTGATACTTGGTCATCACCTCCTTTATGAGTTCAGGGTCTGTGACGAGAATGGTAGGTTTTGGCCCAATCCAAAACAATGACATATTTCCTGCAAATATCAATTCTAGAAGTCAGTTTTACCATATAAACTAACATGTCAAGAACTATAATTGAAATGCATATAAAATTCAGGCCACAAGAAAAGGGTCCAAATGAAAGACATAATGGTTTTGAATTATTGCTGAAGTTTGACAAATATCCTCCACATGGTTTCTGCATTCTATATACTAAGTTCATATCTATGGAGTACAATAATCAAAAGTGTGATCTTGTTTATTAACTAAAACAAACAAGTAAGATTTGTGTAATCGATTTGACTAAATAAGTTCGTTCTCCTAAGAGTGTTACCTAATCATATAGAGAGGGTACTACACTTTAGTTGTCTATAAACTGAGGTTGCATACATGAACCAAATTAGAGCTACAATCTCACGTGAATGATCGCGCACATAGCTGAATTATATAGAGTATTTTTTTTCTTAATGAAGAGTAACTCTGTGTTGATTTAAAGCTACTTAATTATTGTTGCTAAAACTTGAAAGGGGCCCAAACTCGAAAAAGATTAAGTTCTGACAGAGGTGCTCAAATTTTTTCTGCCAGAGGTGCTCACGTAATGTGTCCGGACATTAAGTCAGGTAGACGTGAATGTCTTCGTAAACCAAAAAAAGTCATTGACTTCTTTTTATTTACTAATTCGAATAATATGGTACATGAATTATGCAACAAAAATTCATCAAGAACATACCCCTTTGTTCTGCCCAATTAAAGTATGAAGAAACTTGCTCAAAAACATATTTATGTTCATCATCAAGTGTGTGTGTGTGTGTGTGTGTGTGTAAGTTCACTTATCCAAAGAACAGAGCAAGATTCATACATTCACAGAGGACTTTCATCAAACACAAAACATCATAAAATTTAATACACAAATTGACAAAATAAAACATACCATATTTCTGGATGACTTTAAGGTAAAAGGGTATAACTCTAGGCTTAATATCATCCTCGAGATTGATGGGTTTGGACTTAGCTTCTTTAATCATACTCAAAAATTCTTTCAATTCCCCATAAATCAATTTGTACGAATTCCCTTTGATACCCTGTTGACTTAGAATTTTTTCCAGCTTTTTTGGCGTGAACCAAGCCCAATTCAGTAATTTCCATGAGTTATATAATAGCACAACAGCAAAAGAAACAACAATTGTAAGATATATAAATATCTCCATGATTGAATTTGTGTTCAGCTTGAAATGCTTCTAATTACGTGTGATCATATGGCTATTTTATAGTCTCATAATTTAGGGTACATCTATGCAGGCTTTTTCCAGAGGAGATCAGGAGATATTTTCACATTCTAGAAGATGGAGTTTTTGTCAAACTACTACACCCAAGAGAAAAAGGACTAATCTCATAATGAAAAATCTTTCCTCACGTGTTGGATGAAAAATCTGATTTGAGTCTTCGGAACGACGGAAAGTTAAATTCAATTAAAAAAACAAGTATATTGCACTTATCATTAAGGGTGAAATAAATTATATGAGAATTAATTTTACTAAAATGAATTTTGACAATAATTGATTATGATAAAATTCAATTAAAATAATTAATTTTGGATAATAGCTTTTATAAAAGTAACACTTTAGTAGCTTCTAAAATAAGTTGATTTTTAGGTTCTGGAGATCTCAAAAGTGACTATGATATTAGGGGCCAAATACCATTAAAATCACGATTGACTAAAAACAATTTCTATAATAAGTTGATTTTTATCTTCTGGAGATCCCAAAAGTGACTTTGATATTAGGGGTCAAACACCATTAAAATCACGATTGACTAAAAACAATTTATATAATTGAGGTCAAACACTTCAAAAATCACAATAGAGGTCTAGAAGTATTTTTAAGAGCTCCCACCGCTGGGCCAAACTCACCCTTAGTTACTTTGAGTTCGACAAATCGAACGTATTAGTCCATTTATCTTACTCCCTTCATTTTATACTCAAAATTTTAGGTAAAAGACAAAAAAAAAAAAAAAAACTCTTAATAATTTCATATTTATACCTTAAGAAATAGTGATGTCTGCATATAATAGGGTTAATGCAATTTACCCTCTCGTGTTTATCATAATGTTCAATTTACACTCATGTGATTTGAAAAAGAGCGATTTATTCCCCAGTGATTTTAAAATGATTCACACTGCCTCCCTAGAAATTTTAAGCCTTCAAAAAAATTGAATTGACAATAATACCCCCTTTTATGTGGACCATTTTACCCCCTCCCCCTAAAGGATAATTTTTTCTTTTCACACAATATATTCCACGTCCACTTTCATATTTGAGCGCATGAGATACACTTTCCGACGCAGTAAGGTAAATTGTGTTGGGATTCGGTAAGATAAACAGCCATTAACGCAGCGGAAATTAAAATTTTAGGACCTCTTACGAAATCTTGCCAGGATACTAAACTATTTGTATATATATGAATAAATAAAACGATCAGAATAATTAGATCCAAATTATACCTGACTCCTTGCAAATCCAAGTAGCTAGCAAAGTTGCGTTTCTCCCTATGAATGGGTCGATCCAAAAGCTCCTAGTAGCGCCCCACGTGTTGCGCCTCTACGGGTTGATACACCACAATATCACGAAAATTAATATATCCTAATCGGCTAGAACATAAGATATATTAAGATCTAAAACTAGAAAACAATTTTGGGAGCAAGAATCGAAAAACGAAAACTCCTCTAAAGAAAGAGAGTGTTCGGCCGATCACTAGGGAGAGAGAGGGAGAGAGTATTTTTCTTGACTTAGATTTTGGCTCTTAAGTTGTGTGTATGAGATGTGACATCAAGTCTCCTATATATAGGTATCTCATTATCCTAATCCTCCTAGGATTAGGACTCCTAAGTCTTCTAACTCTCCTACATGGGCCATGGCCCTTTTAATTGGATGACCAAGTCTTCTAATTAATTCATGGCCCATTCTTGATTTAATTAATTGGGTCTTTATTTAATTTCTCAATTAAATAGCCCAATTAATTTATTTCTCTCTTATTTAATTAAATTAGACTCTAAATCTATTTAATTAAATATTCTCATAATTAATTAAATCCAATTTAATTAATTAACTCACAAATTAAATTTCAATTTAATTTATAGTCTTGATCCAATTCCAATCGGATCGCCTTCGCTCCAATTGGGTTGACCCAGTTGACTCAGTCGACCCAGTCAATCCAGTTGACTCAGTTGTTCTCCATTTTCTCGCTTTCGCTTCATGTGTATTGTGTATGCCCCCGTAGGTTCACCACATAATTGGCCGTGGGTTATAATTAAATATTTATTTAATTACTCGAGCATTAAATACTCTAAATCAATCGAACACTCTGTCGACTGATCATTCCAAAATTAGCACCCCTGCCAATTTGGGAATTCTCCCACACTCCACGGTCGATGTCTGGCCACAAGCCCATGGAGCCCAATCACTGGTGAATTAATTCAGTGAACCTTTTAATCATTTACAATTTCCATATACGCTATAATCTCTCCATCGATCGATCTCCCAGTCAAAACTTAAGGGCATGGATTTTTCATCGGTTCCCTTTTAATTTGTTTTGACTTTATGCATTCTGATCTTGAAATAATTCTCTTTGACTTAATCTTTATGAGCTACTTTCATAAAGCCGTCAGATACCTTGGCCAAGGATTTTACCAGAATTAATTTCTCACAGAAATCCATAGGAGAATTTCCCAACCTATCAAGTCGGGTCAATGGATCCTTTGTTGATGATATGAACCTGCATACGAGTCCCTCTATACCCAACATGAATCCACAGAGACTTTCTGGCAATCTCCAGTCGATCGGAACTCACATCTAAGTATAGACGTTCTCGCACCAGATAAACCCTATCACCTCAAGTATTTAGGGATCATTCCTCGTATACTATTGTAAATTGGAATAACTTCAACTCCGATATGCGACTACCGCTTCCATGATGAGTTATTTCCTTATTGGGGTATTCAGTGCACTTGCCATCCCAGCAAGTCACCCACTTATGTGTATCGACTATCCCAGTCACGCTCGTGGACCTTAGCGTTCTCCAGTTCATCGAAGTATACACATTAGTGAAAGTCTAACCGAATCCAACGATGTCCTATCTCGATTGGATTCTACGACTCTTGAATATGTTCTAGATCACGGCCTTAGAGATCAGTCCACGGGTTGTCCCATAGCCCTGTGATCTAAGGACTTCTATCCTTATGCGTAGATAATTATTACATAAGATAAAGTTGACCATATATAATAAAAATGCATTTATTAATCTAAATTGAATAGTTCCTTTCATTTATTATAATAAATGACAGCCATACAGTTGGCTTGTCGGACACTATTTCTATCAAATTGCTCCTTTAAAAAAACTACAGGGGGGTAAATTGAACATTATGATAATTACAGGAAGATAAATTGCCATTAATCAGCATATAAAATAATAATTTTGAAAAAATAATTTATTTCAAGAAATTAGGAATTAATTTAAGAAAATAGGAAAAAAAGTAAAATATTAGTGACATATGGAGTAATGACAAGTCCATGTCACATGGGTCTGGAGACTACTAAAGGACAACGAGATTTTAAGGGCGAAAACTAAAATTGGGGTTTTATATCGTAATTTTTTTTTATGTAATATTTAGTTTTAGTAAATGCAGAAGAATTGATTAAATTCTTATATTCTAATTTTTCTAATATATCTTTGTTTACTTTATTATTCTTGCGATATAATTGATTAATGAGAGAAATATATTATACCTTCAAGAGTACTCTGACCGGATAGAAAAAAATAAAAGGACTCATACCTCGATGCTCTTGAATAGGAGATTTTGAGTCTTGAAAAATCGAAATATCAATTATGAATTTTATTTTTTCACGTGATGATAGGACGAGAGAAAAAAAAAATTTAATAAAAGATTAAAAATTAAAAATCCAATATCTAGTTAAGAAAAGTTGACAATATCTATTTACTTTTTTCTCCTTTCTTTAAAAGGGTCGATTGGCATTAGTATTAGTTAGTGAGAGTGGGCTGGGTGTGAATTGAGGGCCCATGTAGGATAAACACAATTTGGGCGCTGCAATCACCATGGCCCGTAAAGGGAACTTACTTTTAGGGTTGAAGATCAAGCTAAACAATTCGACATTCGGCTCGAGTTTGTTCGATAAAAGCTCGGTTTATCAAACAAATCAAACAATCTTGAAAATGATTTCTGGTTTGATAAGTTTTGAAGCTCGGCTCGATAAGCTAAATATTGAAAAAATACATGTAAAATACCAAACTGCTCGGTACTCGGCTCGAGCTCGTTCGATAAAAACTCGTTTGAGCTCGGTTTGTTAAAAAATCAAAACCAAACTCAAACACAAAATTTCAAACTCGATAAAATTCAAACCAAACTTAAAGAATATCAATACTATTCAACTCATTTACACCCTACCTACTTTTATTTGATACTTCATACTTCATACTTGATTTTGATATTATATAAATTTACTGAATTTCACTAAATATAAGAAATTAAATGAACCTTTGACGTTGTTAGCCATCCATAGAATGTCCCCCTTTTTCATTTACTTCTTTTATGTGATAATGTATTTTTGAGAGAAAAAAAATTCATTTATAGAATGAGATTCTTAATTTATAAAGAAAACGGAAGTATATAAACATTTAGGGACAGTGGGAACATATTATAAAAACATCATATCTAATTTTCATCTGCGCAATTATTTTTAATCTGATTTGAAGTAAAAAATACCACAATTTTCTTAAATTTCATAACTTTATTAGTATTTCTCGAACTCGAATAAGATAATTTAATTATTTATTTTATTATTTCAAAGACTCTTAACAGGCGCTCTCATAACCATGCAAAGTTTAAAGACCTTCCGCTCTACGTCTCGCTCTCGCTCTCGCCGCTGCTCCTAGATGAAATATAGCCAGAACTCTATTCCATATTGCGTAATGCATCACATTTGTAGGAAGTAATCACAGTAAACTGAATATATAACATTAGCTTTAATTATTTCCATAAGGATGAATTTTCCACTTACAACCCCAACTTTATTCTATTAAATGTATCTTAACTTGTTGCAATGATTTTACAACTTGTGTAGAACCAAATGAGCACCGTGTTGAGGTTGAAGTGTTACTAACGTGACAGGAGCATGCGTGTAGGATTGTGAAAGCTCGAAAGAGAATCGTTGTAAAATCATAGCCAGTGCCAATTTCGCCTCTAGCATTGCAAATGTTTGTCCAATACATATTCGAGGTCCCCAGCCAAACGGGAAAAATATACCTTGGTTTTTCTGTGCCTTTGACAATCCTTCACTGAATCTCTCAGGTTTAAATTCCATTGCATCGTCTCCCCAAATTTCACGATCATGGTGTAATAAGATAGTTGGCAGTGAAACTCTCACCCCTTCTGGTAATAATAGTTTTCCTAATCTTGTTTCTTGGTTGACTCTTCGATCAATAGCAACTACGGGTGGATAAAACCTCAAAACCTCGTTCAAGATCATTGTTACCTGTAATTTTTGTTGTCGATAAGGTGTCACTAATAATAATCAATCGCGACAAGTAACCATATTTGTCAAAACTATTATTTGACAAAAACCATGTTTCATTATATACATGCAAAGTGCGATTAACTTTCAAATTATATCTCTTGTCACTCACGCACATTTACTAAACTTGACTGGATAAAATGAACTAATGTTTTAGGTAGAATTCAAATGTTTAATCGAAAGTTACTTACTATATTTAGGTGATTTAACCCATGAAAATTCGGCGTTTGTTTTCCAAAGGCTTCCAAAACCTCTTCACGAGCTTTCGTCTGCCACTGAGTATATCTACTCAATAAAACCAATGTCCAGACGAGCAACACGGAAGTGGTCTCCTGCCCAGCCAAGTAGAACAACTTGCATTCTTCTACAACTTCATCAATTGTCATCCCGAAACTCTTGTTACCATGTTGTTCGATTTCTTTTAAATTGGATTCTAATAGTTTGCCCAATAAGTCCTCGTTTGGGGCCTCCCCTGCATTCATGTCCTTATTCCGTTTATTTATCATGCCTCTAATTGAAGATTGAACTTCTTTTTCAATTGCCTTCATTCTCATGTTCCTCTTTGTTGGCATAAATCTGCACATTGATAAAACAACAGCCCAACACAAAACTTTGACAAGGGGTTAATCCCGCATGTGATATGCATAATGTTCAATCTACTCCACTATAATTTAAAAAAAAAATGCTACCCTTTGTGAAAATTTCAAAATATCAATTGTACCTCCCACTGATATTCATAATGTTCAATTGAATGCTAAATTGGAATTTCACTTTATAGATAATTCTAAACGTGGAAATATTAATTGTATTACCTCCATCCTGGAATGTATATCGACTGAAAAGCCTTGACGACAAGCTCAGCCTGTTCTCTCTGAAGTTCAAATACTTTTCTTCCTTCCTCGTAGCTACTACCAAATGCAGTTCTTGATATTGCGTCGCTAGTTAAATTTTGAAGATAAGGCCACACGTCCACCTCACATGATCCTCCCGATGAAATACTCGTTTCCCATTTGTTAAGAACTTCATCACAACTCAAATAGAAAGCCGGTATCATGAGCTACACAAAACAATTAGCAACCTTATTAATTTCAACACCCTTTTCAAAACAAGAATATGAATTCCATATCAATTAGAAAATCTTAGGAATGGTTATCAAAAAAAAAAAAAAACCTTGAGTTTGTCTAAATGGAAGGCCGGGTTGATGATTTTTCGGTGTTTGGCCCATTGATCGGTCTCATAGCTCGCAACCCCTTGTGCAAGTAACTTGGTCAACGGATTAGGGATCTGCACCTTCTGATATATGTGATACTTGGCCATCACCTCCTTTATGAGTCCAGGGTCTGTGATGATGATTGTAGGCTTTTGCCCAAGCCAAAATAAGGACTCACTTCCTACAAGTTATATTAATTGCTACAAATCAATTTCACCATAAAAGCTAACATGTTAAGAACCAATTGAAATGCATATAAAGCAAGATTTATACATAATCTTCGCACAGGACTTTCATCAAACATGAAGAACCATAAATTTAAATCACAAACATATTTGACAAAATAAAACATACCATATTTCTGGATGACTTTTAGGAAAAAGGGTATAACTCTAGGCTTGATATCATCGTCGAGATTGATGGGTTTGGACTTAGCTTCTTTAATCATACTCACAAATTCTTTCATTTCTCCATAAATCAATTTGTAGTAATTCCCTTTGATACCCTGTTGCCTTAGAATTTTTTCCAGCTTCTTTGGCGTGAACCAAGCCCAATTCAGTACTTTCCATGTGTTATGTAACAGCACAAAAACACAAGAAACAGCTAATGTAAGGTATAATATCTCCATGAATGATTATGGGTAAGTCTCATATTCTGCTATATATATATATAGGCAGGCTTTATCTAGAGAGAAGATAGTATTTTCACATAATCACATTATGAACTCTGATTTGTAGGCCCAACTTCTAGAAGGTGGTGTTTTTGGCACACTAGAAACGGCTGACAAGAGGAAAACTTCTAGAAGGGATCATCAAATTTTAATAGAGCTTCCATTTTTGAAGGAAAAGGATGATGAGGAAATCATAGCTGATATAGTATAGGAGTCAAATGCATTCATGGTGGCTTTGAAGGGAATGTTTCAGCAAGTAATTAAAGGAAATGTCGGTCCATGTTCATAATCATTAAAAAAAATAAAAAAATTTACTCTTTCCGTTTTTTTTATTCGTCGCTTTGACATGATTTCAATGTAAAATTCATGTTCTTTTACCGATTTTATCCTTCTTACTAATACTTGTCATTAATGCTAATTAATGCTAAGATTATTTGATTAAAAGGATATTTTGTATTTTTTACTTAAAAAAATGACTATTTATGACATTTCTTAATTCGTGTGCAATCCTCCAAAACGACAAATAAAAAAAATATGGAGGGAGTACACATTACTCTAAGGCCAAAAAATATTGATAATGATAAATTAATCGGGACAATTATCCATATAGATTACAATTATCCTAATTATACATTAACGTAAGGTCAATAATGTTGATTTTGATTTTTGATCAATTGATCGGGAAAATTATCGATTTTAATTACAACTAACCTAATTATAATTAATCATATACTATTGATAATAATTGAAATTGAATAAATTATTGACCAAACTGATCAATAAGATTATATTGTCTATATAGTTATATATTAGTGTGTTAAGGTTAGTTAAAATATGATTGATATTTGGATCGACCATTGACCTTAGTCAACAATATGTTAGATGATCGGATTATGTTCAGATTATGTTCAAATTATGTTCAGATTATGTGAAATTAATTTAATAATTGAATCGAATACTTACCTTTATTTAATAATTTTGAATATATAATTATATATTATTGTGTTAAAATTATTAGCAATCGGATTTATAATTGAATCAGTTGTTGACAATATGATCATATACTATTTTGTTAAGGTTAATTAAAATCGGATTGACAAATGAATTGACCATTCACTAGTGTCAATAATATTAACTATATGCTTAATTGTATACTATTGTGTTAAAGATTATTGAAATCATAATTATAAGATCTATGACTATGTCCTTTGATATAACGGTAGACAAAATACATCAGACTCCATTAGATTTAGGGCACGGTAGACATTGATTACCCTTTTTCGAAGAAAAAAAGGATTGTTTGTTGAACAATTTTAAGATCTAGTAGTGCTCAAAACCAAATTAAATCAAGCTACTTGATATTCTACTCAATCTCGTTTGACGAAAGCTCATTTCAGCTCACTTGTCAATTTTATGAAATAAGATTTAATAACATTTTGCATTTGATCTTATAAAGCTCAGTACGTCAAAAAAAGACAAAATTCATTTAAAAGCTTAAGCCATTTTTATCACTCCGATTCGCTAAGTGAAAGATTAAAAAAAAAAAGCAAAGAGAAAGGAAAAAAAGGCCATTTTTGTCACTCCGATTAATTCGCTAAGTGAAAGATAAAAAAAAAAAAAGCAAAGAGAAAGGAAAAAAAAGAACTTCGGAGGAAAAAAGATGAAAAAAATTTGGACCATTTCTCGATTTGTGTGTGTCGTCCTTGTGCAGGAGCCATGTTAATCTTCTCTGTATCGTTCCAATTTTATCAGATGTCCCCAAAGGGATAAACAATAGAGTTAAGTTTCTGTATATTAACTGGGTAGATTCCTTCGATCTGCCGATGTGGGAAGAGAAATAAGATTTACTCGAACTGGGCCTAGAAGTTTAGCCTTTGGGCCTTCTGAATTTTGATTAAGTGGGACTAACATTACTTGATTTCCCCTAAAGATGATTAATTAATTACCAAAGGAAAACAAAAGACTTCCTTGAAAAGGTAACATGTCTTCTATTTTTTCAAGAAAAGAAAATGAAAATTAAGTGTATCAATCAAGATTACTACACAATTATGTAATTTGCTATTAGTTATGATCTATTAACTATACTGCGGTCAAACGTTAACTTAAATGTGATCATGTACTAAAAAAAGACTTTTCGTCGCAAATTATTCTCAAACATATATTTGCAATAATTGAGAAAAATATAGCAAGTTTATATTAACTGAAACAATAAATTAAAAATAAAAAACAAGTGCTTTGTGTTTTTAGTGGTAAAGATCAAATAAGTTTTGGATTCAAGAATATTATCAGATATGGAAATAATTTTTTTTATAATGTGAAAATTGCGGAGTAATAAATTACTATAAACTTGTTTTAGAAGTATTCTCCAAATAACTTTTTCTTTTATAAATTATACTTTCTCTGTCCCATTACTTTTACTCTTATTTTCTTTGGGATACATCAAAACAAACTCACTTTTCTTTAATGGATTTTTTTCCTCTCAAAACTACATTCTCACATAAAATTAATGATTTGATATTACTAATTTTCAACCACTATTTTACAAGTGTCCATGTTAGTTTGTCATAGATTGCAACTGACTCATGATCACATCATTTGAAACGATACCAAATACATTCTTATCTATATCTGTAAATCATGCTATTATTTAACTATTTAGTTCCCATCCTATGCCTAACGGAGTTTTAATGATTTTTAATATACTTCATAGGAGAGAGAGTGTTCTCCACAGTTTTTGTAGTCACTGGCAAAATTAGTGTTAATATACAAGAGCTTCCAATCCATAGTATATATTCCTCCTTGTCTTTGGGTATAAATTAAACTACTGTAAGAAAAAAATAAATCTATGCAATATTCCAATATTAAACAAATACATCTCACGACTAACATATATCAAATAATTCATTGGGATATATATTGATATTCTTTACTTTGTGTCTTTAATCAATTGTTAACCTTAACACTTTACTTAATATTGAACGTTAATTCATAACACAATATATATGACTAGCAAAATCAATATAAGTACATTATATTCTAACTAATAAGATTTGACTCGTTTTGCTAACTCTACTAAATATAGCATACCAATAGTAAAATCATAACCCATAGTAATACTTTATTTCGAAAAATCTAACATCACAACCATATCATGTCAAAACACAAAACACACAATAAACTATGTTCCTTCAAAACAAGGAGATCAATATCAAACTTTTAGGCCTAAAGTTTGTGCATAATTAATTGTGCACCATATTGAGGTTGAAGTGCTATTACCATATTAGGTGCATGTGCATAAGATGGAGAAAGCTCGAAAGAATATTGTTGTAAAATCATGGCTAGTGCCATTTTTGCTTCTAACATTGCAAAATTTTGTCCAATGCATATTCGTGGCCCATCTCCAAACGGGAAATACGATAGTTGTCCTCTCGTAGCCTTTGAAACTCCTTCATTAAATCTCTCAGGATTGAACTCCTTTGCATCTTCGCCCCATAAATTGGGGTCGTGTTGCAAAGAAATTATCGGCAAGAAGAGTTGTAGTTCAGCAGGTAAGGTAACATGTCCTAATGTTGTTTCTTTGTGTATTACTCGACTAAGCATGACTACAGGCGGATATAACCTTAAAACCTCGTGAAATATCATGGTTACCTACATGAAAGGATAAACAACAATTCATTCTACTATTACGACTAGTGATGCATGAAGACCATGAAGCAATTAGAAGCAACATTGTTCTTATAGGATATATACAATGAGAAAACAAAATGTTAGGTTTAACTCTTCACTAATAGAATTAAAACACATAACATACATAAAAATGACAATTTATCAACAACTTATAAGATATTTCTACAACAAATGCGATAATATAGGTGATTTGGAGAATGAGAAAACGAACATAAGTTTTTGGTAATCATAAACGGTCTTATTATAGTCATATCAGCATACTATTTTAAATAAGAGAAAATATTATGTGCAGTCGTTGCATAGAACCTATTAGGATTCAATATTTTTTAAATTTAAGAAATAGTATTAATACAAAATCCAATCACGTATCATTGTGTATTGCATGTCAACCCTTGGTTACACTTACACAAAATCATACTTTTATATCCTTATTTTTTTTAAATAATATTTTGCTTAATATTTCAACCGACACAATTATTTAATTTCAACACAATAATTAAAACTTAAAATTCACCTATTTCTTAACCGTATGAGTTTAGATTAAAAAAGAAATTATTATAACTTTTCAAAAAATTGGAAGAGTTTTAATAATGTTGCTCAAAGTAACACATTATTTTGAAAGATTTACGAGCAAAACATATGAAAAACACTTACAATTTTTAGTTGGTTTAACTCTTCGTAATCTGGTAACTTTTCACTTCCAAAAACTTGTACAACCTCTTCTCTAGCACGAGCCTGCCAATCTAAATGCTTACTCAATAGAATCATGGTCCAAACGAGCAATGACGAGGTTGTCTCTTGTCCGGCAATGTAAAAAAGTTTGCATTCTTCAATAACATCTTTCATTGTTATTCCAATTCCAAACCCATTTCCATTTTGTCTGATTTCATTGAAATTGGATTCCAATAATATACCCAATAAATCATCAGAATTTCCTTCACCTAATTCAATTGCTTGCATTTTTATATTAATGATTTCTAGTATTGATGATTCAATATCCTTGGCTATTTGTTTCATCCTTCTGTTTGTTTCTGTCGGCAGACTCGGCATAGATCTGCATAGAAGATCTCAACAAGGTCAACGAAAAGCAAAAATCAAATTTAGTAGGAAAAGCTACATTTATGTCCTTAAATAAATTTGGTCTTGTTCATGTCCCAGTCTTTCAATTTAGTCCTACGACTTTCCATCTTTTGCTGATTGAGGACAATTGAGCGTAACCAAATTAACTTAGGGTTACTAGCAATTTACCTCCCGGTCCAGTGATATTTGAAGTAGACAATTAATTTACCTCATTGTAAAAAACAAAAGGGTAAAATACCTTCCTCAACCTTTCAAACATTTTATTTTGATTTTAATATTAAATTTTCCCTATCTAATAGAATTAAATTAAAAAAATTATCACCAATACTCACCCATTTTTCTAATTTCACAAGACAATAATCAAATTTTTTTTCTGGTAGGTAAATTGCACATTAGGCATATCTACGGGAGGTAAGTTGCTAAAAAGTATGAAATATAATTGATGTTAAAATTGTCTTCTATGTTAAAAATAGAGTCTCGGTTGTATATTTACTCGCGTAAATAATCTGCACGCACTAAGGAGATCCGATTTATCCCAAACTTCTCTATGAAATTTTTCATCGAAGATTTTTTTATAAGTGAAGTTGAAGAGCTTTTGTCGGTTGTTCTCCTATATGATATGTTCAATCATACCTTTTGGACCCAAAAATAGCTAAGTAACGATTATCCAACACTGTATAAAAATATTTAGTCTTGATATCTGATTCAGGTGATGCTCTTATTCTCAACAACTAAATTGATCGAGCCGACCAAATTAATTTATGGTAATTTTTATAAGATGTAAAAAATAATTATCTATTTATATTAAAAACATTGATAAATTATTATATGTACCTCCACACAGGAATAAAAAAGGAGATGGACTGAATTGCTTGGAAGACTAGTCCAGCTTGTTCTTTTTGAAGTTGGAATATATTTCTTCCTTTTTCATAGTTACAGCTGCCAAATGCAGTGCGTGAAATTGCATCACTTGTTAAGGTTTGAAGATAAGGCCACACATCCAATTCACATGATCCTTCACTTGGTACAATATTTTCCCATTTGCTCAACATATCACAACAACTCATGTAAAATGATGGGAGCATAAGCTGCATATACATAGGAGAAGGAAAATAATTTAAATAAAGGAAAATGTATCAAACTATTTTAGATGTGAATGGATTCAATCATTGAGCGTCTTATTCGTTAAATATATTCAATCAAGTTTGAACAATACATATTATCAGTAAAAGTTGTTTTATCACGACCTGTCAAGATTCATGATATCCTATAAAAATGAACCATTATATATTATTTAAGCCATGATATAAGAAAAATTTAATGTGTCACAACCCTACAATGTAAAGGGATATATTTATATTTAGATGTATTATATTAAAGAAAAATCAAGTTCCAAATCTTTAACAAACCGGATCAATCTAAATTTCAATTATATTCTTCACGAGTTTTAGCTTATGGACTTTTTTAATCATACCAAACAAAAAAATGTACTAACAAGTTTATGTTGGGCCTGGATCATATCGGACCATGGGTTGTACCCAACTTTGCTACCACAAACTAGTAAACTTTAGAACAAGATTATAATAACATAACATAATTACCTTGAATTATATAGGCAAAAACAACATGTAAAAATAAATTACCTTCAATTTCTCTAGATGAAAAGCTGGTTTTACCAATCTTCTGTGTTTGGCCCATTTATCTGTTTCATAAGCAGCTATTCCTCCTGCTAGCAGTTTAGCTAATGTATATGTATGGGAAGGCTTTTGGAAAACATAATTTCTTGATAAAATCTCTTTTATCATTTCAGGATCTGAGATAAGAGCTGTGGGTTCCGGACCAAACCATATAAAGCAATTTTCACCTGCAAATTCAATCCTAAATTAATATGATACGTCAAACTATTCTAGCTCGACTTTTTTTTAAAAAAAATTCGAATGATTTGCTTGTTTAATATTCAAATTGAGGTAAAGTTTCAAATATAATAAGAAAATCGAACTACCTTTAAAATTAAACCCAATTAAATTGAGGGAATTGCACTTTTCATACCAAACTTTTGGTACCTTTATACATTTCATACCATACCTTTGAAAATGATATATTTGATACTATAATTGACCAACTTTTTTCACATTTGGTTTGGCCGTTAATTTTTGGACTGAAAATATCACGTGCGTGGCACATGTCCGTTAAGTCAAAAAAGGGGGAGAAATGTAATTATCGAAAACTTGGGTAGGTATATTGCAATTATTCCTCCGTCTTCCTCCCTAAAACCCTAAACTAAACCCTAAAACCTAAATCTTCAAACTCTAATTACTCCCTTAATCGAAAAAAATGCTCCTCCCAGTGGGCGGAGCTCCACCGTCCACGGCCGCTACAATTACCACATGGAAAATGTTGCCCACGATCATAGGGTTCTATTGGTTCAAGAATTAAGCAAATTGGTTGAGTAATGAATGAGTAATTAATCAATGAAGATTCACGTCTTTTGACCTACGCGATTTGAAAATTAGAACTCAAAATTCGAACAAATTACTCAACGGATTGAATATATCTTTACATGTACAAGTTCTCCACGACAAGAGGAACAAAAGCCCTCAACTAATTTTGACCAACGGCCACCGGAAGCCGGCGGCCATATGGGAGTAGGAAGAAGAAGGCGAAAATTGCAAATACCCCGCCCAAATTTTAGATAATTACATTTCCCCCCCTTTTTTGACTTAACTGACATGTGCCACGTACATGATATTTTCCGTCCAAAAATTAACGGTCAAACCAAAAGTGAAAAAGGTTGGTTAATTTTGGTATCAAATGTGTCATTTTGAAAGGTATGGTATGAAATATATAAAGGTACCAAAATTTTGGTATGAAAAGTGCAATTCCCTCCAATTAAATTACATTGTAGTATTCAGTTCGTTTGAATAAGTTATTTAATAAATTAAAGAAGTATATGTAAATAATAACCAAACTTTAGCCACACGTTTCATTGAGTTTATTAAGAGCTGAAATTAAATCAAATCAAGTTCATCTATATTTTTTAACCGATAAAAAATTAATTTAAACATCGAATTGAAAAGTGGTTATCACCGTATAGAAATACATACCATATTTATAGACAGATTCTTTAATGAAAGGCATGACTCTTGGCACAATATCATTTGAAAAATTTATGGGTTTGGACTGAGCTTCTTTATCCATTGCAACAATTTCTTTGTAGTCTCCAAATAATCTGTAGGAATTTCCATTGAATCCTTGCCGCCTTAAGATTTTTTCCATCTTTTTTGGTTTAAACCACACCGAATTCAAGAATATTGATACCCAAAAAGCACAAAAAAGTGCCACTAAGCTATGACTAATTTCCATTAATTTTGTTTCTCTCTCTTGATATTTTCTATCTCTTTTTTGCTTTGAAGTGTAAAATATAGTGTGATTTTATTTTTTAGCTAGCCATCAATTTATAGGAAACTGAGAAAAGAAGAACTTTTTTCCCAAGATATTTCCTTTGATTTTGTTAAATATAAAAATCAGAGAAAGGAGACTTAGACTGAGGAGTTGGAATATTACTAATTACTTTTTTTAAATACAATTTTAATTTGACTTTGCCAACTTATATAGGAGTAAAATTAAGTGAAATGTAAAAACTTCCCGTGAAGTTTCTAAACTTTTTATTAGGTTTTTTTAAGGGTATTCATACATTACAACTTTTAAAGTTTGTCGGACGACACGTTATGTGGGAACTTCTTTTTTCAACAAAAAATTCAAGTTAAGTTCGCCACATCGTAAAGACTAGTTCCTTGCACTAAACAAATCATTTGTTGATTGGTGTGAAGTTTTTAATTTCCAAAAGAACAAGTTGAAGTAGTTTTATTATGAGGAATTCTCATGCGTTATATTTTATTAGCTCATTAAAATAAAAGTTTTATGTGAATATTGTCATTGAATATTGCATCCAAAATGACAACAGTACTTCTTAAATGATCAAGTCTAAACTCCATAATTATATTAATAAACTTTAAAGGCAAATATACACTTTATGTTTTATACTAGTAACTAGCAAAAGTAAACAGTGTGTATCAAAGAAATTTATGGGGAAAGTTTTTGGAATGAATGATCCCTTATTTTATAACCAAATGTGTTTTTTGGATTAAAGTTTGGTATCAAAAGTGTTTTTTCATCAAAGCAATGAAATAGTTTATCTCATTTTTTAACTTAAAGCCCTTATTAGTTTCGTTTGCATGGTATGTTTTATAATTTATTGGAGAATTCTTCAAAATCTTCGAAAATCCTTTGAAAAAATTGTTAATCAAAGTAACATGTCGAAGTTGAAATTACTCTAGATTTTCGATACGATTGACTCAAAAACAGAAAGTTTTGAAAAATTTCGATAAACATTTTAATTAAGTAATATGTTGAAGTATAACGTATTTTATATTTTAATTCGGTTCCATTGCCTAAAACTAAAACAAAAATTGTTGATTAATTAAGGATTATGTATATAAGTTTGTCTTACCTACAGATTTTCTCTGAAAACTTTTGCGATAGTTAAGCTGTATTTCACTTAATTTCAAAGAGTTGATTAATTTCTTGGTAATCATGGATGACTATGACAGTAAAAACAATCAGAATTTGGATGTTTGGTTTTAAATTTAATATGGAAATGCAGGTATATTTCTAGCCAATATTTCATGCAAACTTTAAGGTAATGAAAATTATCATTTGATTAATTATGCTTTTTTTTTATTAACTTACAATATTTCCATCTCAGGAATATATATTTTTTCAGAAAAGGAAATCATATAATAATCATAATATAGTAGACATTTATTTCCATTTACCTCCTGTGATAACTGATAAGCATAATTTTTACCCCTATGACTTGAAATATATATATAACATTTTACCAATAATAAATTTTTAAATGATCAATTTATCTTCTTCCTTTGAAAAGTGTAACTCACTCGAACAAAACTGATAATGTACGTGAGAAAGTCAAAATCAAACTAAAAATTCATCCACATAAGCCCTAATGGGTCAGATCCGGAATTGTTCGGTTGAAACCATTTACCACCCTTATCTCACAAGAATATCAAAATCAAACTAAGCTTTCAGGTCCATTACCACACTGTTGGTATCTCATCCATTTCACATCGCCAAAAGGCTAAAGTCAATGGATTAATTGATCATTAACGTAATCCACATAAGATCCTATATAAAATATATTTATATATCGTTATCGTTAATTAATATATATTCAAAGCGCTCATGTTTCTCCATTAATTCTTTGTTTTGTATATAAGCTTCTAATTGCACAGTTTTGAAAAATAAAATACAAATGCCAAACTACTTTCCCAAACGCCAAACAAACAGGCCCTCTATACAGTTGAAATTTCAATGTATATATGTCATCATTAAATAATAAATTGACAAGTGCATAGAAACATCCAAACTTGCTTAAATTTGTTTTCTGTAAATTTTCATGATAGTACCCCCATGTAGCCCACACCCAACCACAATTAATTAATGGAGATATTAATAATATTGCTTAAATCGGTTGTTGTAAAAAAGCAAGTGGTAAATGTCAAACAAAGTTTTGTATGTTTCAAATGTTTGGGTGTGGTTTCTAAATAAGATTGTTATGAATTTCATGAGTTTTGTCAAACTTCACACTACAAAAAAATTAAAGTTTAGTGATAAAATTTTATGTGACAATGTTAAAGTTGTCACATTTTATATACATTAAGTGACAACAACTCAAATATTGTCACTAAAATGGTTTTCATAAACATACTAGTGACAAGAATTGTAAAAAAGTTGTCACTATTGACATTTAGCGATACCCCAAAAGTGATAACCAAAAAGTTGTCACTAAACCATAGTGACAATATTTATTGTCACTAGGTTATAACTAAAAGGGTGTCGCTAATTGTCAATAGTGACAACTTAAGTCACCATATATTTGTCATTAATAGCTATTAGTGACAACTTAAAAACATATATTGTCACTATTGCACTTGTCACCATTATTATTATGACAAAATTAATATTTTTATCACTAAATGCATACAAAGAGTGAGAACTTCCACATTATCACTTAATTTTTTGTCACTTAGCTCAATTTTCTTGTAGTGTCATTTGAAAGAGTTCTAACTCTGTTTTGCCAAATCGGATCAAAATTCATCCACATAAACCCTAATGGGTCAGATCCGGAATTGTTCGGTTGAAACCATTTACCACCCTTATCTCACAATAATATCAAAATCAAACTAAGCTTTCAGGGCCATTACCACACTGTTGGTATCTCGTCCATTTCACATCGCCAAAAGGTTAAAGTCAATGGATTAATTGATTATTAACGTAATCCACATAAGATCCTATATAAAATATATTTATATATCGTTATCGTTAATTAATATATATTCAAAGCGCGCATGTTTCTCCATTAATTCTTTGTTTTGTATATAAGCTTCTAATTGCACAGTTTTGAAAAATAAAATACAAATGCCAAACTACTTTCCCAAACGCCAAACAAACAGGCCCTCTATACAGTTGAAATTTCAATGTATATATGTCATCATTAAATAATAAATTGACAAGTGCATAGAAACATCCAAACTTGCTTAAATTTGTTTTCTATAAATTTTCATGATAGTATCCCCATGTAGCCCACACCCAACCACAATTAATTAATGGAGATATTAATAATATTGCTTAAATCGGTTGTTGTAAAAAAGTAAGTGATAAATATCAAACAAAGTTTTGTATGTTTCAAATGTTTGGGTGTGATTTCTGAATAAGATTGTGATGAGTTTCATTAGTTTTGTCAAACTTCACACTACAAAAAAATTAAAGTTTAGTGATAAAATTTTATGTGACAATGTTAAAGTTGTCACATTTTATATACATTAAGTGACAACAACTCAAATATTGTCACTAAAATGGTTTTCATAAACATACTAGTGACAAGAATTGTAAAAAAGTTGTCACTATTGACATTTAGCGATACCCCAAAAGTGATAACCAAAAAGTTGTCACTAAACCATAGTGACAATATTTATTGTCACTAGGTTATCACTAAAAGGGTGTCGCTAATTGTCAATAGTGACAACTTAAGTCACCATATATTTGTCATTAATAGCTATTGGTGACAACTTAAAAACATATATTGTCACTATTGCACTTGTCACCATTATTATTATGACAAAATTAATATTTTTATCACTAAATGCATACAAAGAGTGAGAACTTCCACATTATCACTTAATTTTTTGTCACTTAGTTCAATTTTCTTGTAGTGTCATTTGAAAGAGTTCTAACTCTGTTTTGCCAAATCGGATCAAAATTCATCCACATAAACCCTAATGGGTCAGATCCGGAATTGTTCGGTTGAAACCATTTACCACCCTTATCTCACAAGAATATCAAAATCAAACTAAGCTTTCAGGGCCATTACCACACTGTTGGTATCTCATCCATTTCACATCGCCAAAAGGCTAAAGTCAATGGATTAATTGATAATTAACGTATTCCACATAAGATCCTATATAAAATATATTTATATATCGTTATCGTTAATTAATATATATCTTTGTTTTGTATATAAGCTTCTAATTGCACAGTTTTGAAAAATAAAATACAAATGTCAACAACTCTAAGAAGTGTTATATATATATATAGATTTGTATGAACAAATCAAACTATATTTATTGCTCCTCTGTTATATATAATTTTGTCCATTTGAAGATTATATAATGGTGTTTGGTGATCTGATCTCTAGAAAATATATATCAATATATCATTTATGCCAAACTTGATATTGGATCCATTATTTTAATTTCTTGGTAGCTAGCCAGGTATGCTAAATGGATCGATATGGCAAATCTAATTAAATAAAAAAATTGATACGCTGATCAGCTCATGGAATCATAGTCTGCGGCTGCGCACAACTCTAATTAAATAAAAACTAAAAGTAGTTAAGTTGTCGTTATTAACAATTAATAATTCACAAATTGTAAAAACGAAAAAAACATATTATTACAACATTTTGTGACAATATTTAATGTGACCAGATTGTCACTAATTATGTGTCACCAGTTGTCATTAGTGATAATTTATACTCCATAACTTATCACTAATAATTATTAAAGATAATTTAAACATATTCAGTGTCACAATATATTGTATTTTTCTCACAATTAATATTGAGATATAACTAAAGTTTTGTCACTAAATACATTCAAAAGTTGATTCATTTATAGTTTTCTTGCAATGAGTAATGATATGATATTCAATGTTTTCACATAATATTACTTTGTGCGAGTTTATGCATACAAAATCTCATTTGTGAATTTTTATGCAGGGCTTAATTAAAAATAAAATAACACAGCTTCGCTCGTCTATGTCCTTTAATTACCCTTTTTTGAAGAAAAAAAGGATCGCTTGTTGAATCGCAATTTTAAGATCTAGTAGTGCAGAAAATCAAATCAAGCTACTAGATACTCGATTCGATCGCCGACGAAAGCTTATTTCAGCTCGCACGTCAATCTTATTAAAAAAGATTGAATAACATTTTGCATTTGATCTTATAAAGCTCAATAAGTCAAAAAAAGACAAAATGCATTCAAAAGAATCAAGTTACTCGATACTAGTCGGACTCAATCGTTAAGAACTCGTTCGAGCTCAGTTCGTTGATTAATCAAACAAAATTTTATTGAATGACCAACTTATCCATCTAAAAGCTTAAGTTGTTAAAGAGATGGATCATTTAATACTTATCTTTCAAGCTCGATAATAAAATTCAAACCAACCGTTCTGCACTTCTCAACTCACTTACACTCCTAAATGTCGGTCGGGAGAAAAGTTTCAAATATGCTGGCTCATTTACTTCTTCTATGTATTTTTTTTTATGATAACTAATAGACAGTATTTCACTTAATTTCAAAAAGTTAATTAATTTCTTGGTAATCATGGATGACTATGACAGAAAAAACAATCAGAATTTGGATGTTTGGTTTTAAATTTAATATGGAAATGCAGGTCTATTTCTAGCCAATATTTCATGCAAACTTTAAGGTAATGAACATTATCATTTGATTAATTATGCTTTTTTTTTTTTTTATTAACTTACAATATTTCCACCTCAGGAATATATATTTTTTCAGAAAAGGAAATCATATAATAATCATAATGTAGTAGACATTTATTTCCATTTACCTCATGTGATAACTGATAAGAATAATTTTTACCCCTATGACTTGAAATATAACATTTTACAAATTTAAAATTTTTAAATGATCAATTTATCTTCTTCCTTTGAAGAGTGTAACTCAATCGAACAAAATCGAAAGTGAACGTGAGAAAGTGTTAAGAAAAAACAAAATTTGACTTTAAGTATAAACTGGCCCACATAAAATAATATTGAAAATAAAATGCTACATATATAATAATACAAAAGATAAACGGATAAATATAATACTATAATAAAGGGGGTAAATCAAGCAAATTCAATTGAATCAAAAAGCACAATAGAGAAATAGAAACTACAATTGTAATATTGTTTCGATGAATAAGTAATTAATCATACTTATACTCATTGGCATTCTTTTACATAATTGTAGAACAATAAGCTCAAAACCAATAGGCATATCGTTACATGACTGATTTTTATTTCTTGTCAGGCCAATGAAACTCCTGAATCCAATCATTTTTAACTTGTTTAAACATCCCAATTTCATTTATAATCCAATATATATATCCAACACCACCATCTATGTTCGAATCAAGCACATTGAAATTCGCACTTAACTTACCCAATGTCACGTCACAATTAGCAATGCTTCTATGTTCATCAAACAATGGAGTTACAAATCTAAGATTGCAAGTAGGTTGAATCTTAACCGGACCATTATCACGACCGTTAATGTCTACACTATCAGCTATTAAAATTGAGTTGATTTATTGATTAAGTAAATCGCACACTCTTTCGAGGTTACAGGATAAACCAAAGAGATTAAGACATTTAGCACAAAGAGAGTTATAAGAAAATTCTATGAATTAGGGGAAGAAGAAGTCATGGCTTTTGATGTTGTGTTAGTGTTTGTGTTTGTGACAAATTAAAAGTTTGCGCATGCTATTTATAACCTACGATCCTCAATAATTAAATTTGGAATAAATTCGTATAAAATTAACGATAGAAATATCCACGAATAATAATGATAAATTACCAACGAAATTTAAAATTAATAATTATTTGTACAAATTTGTTGTTAAGTTGTCGGGAAAGACGACCCATAGTAGTGAAATCATTCCAGTGAAAAACAATACATCACTACTTCTCTTTCATAACACATAAAAGTTTAAGTGAATTTTATATCTAAGCACTATGAAACAAGAAGTGATAAATTAAATTCTCTTGAAGTAAGAGGATTTTTGGCACTTTGCACCCCCAAAACACTAGAAATAGGCACTTTACACCCCCAAAACACATATTTAACACTTAGCACCCTTGAAACATGAAAAACTAAACAACTTGCACCCTGTGGTATTTTTCTAGGGGCAAATGGGTAATTTATTTTGGGTTTTTAGCAATTTGCACCCACTAAACTCAAGAACTTGCACTCTCTCCTTTTTCCGACAGAGTTGACCATATGGGTCAAAAAAATAAAGGAGAAAAATAGGTAATTCATTTTCCTTCTTCCTTAAAATTTGGAGAATACGATTATAAATACTAGAATACTCATTTTCATCTTCATCTTGTAAATTTGGATTAAACTTTCGTGTTTTGTTATATGTTTCGGTCAAGTATATATTGAATTAACTTTCCAAAAACTTTTTTTGCCCTTTTATACTCGTTCTCGAAAAATTTCAAAATAACTCGAAAAGTTTCTGGAAAGTTAATTCAATACATACTTGACCGAACATATCACCAAAATGAAAGTCTAATCCAAGTTTACAAGATGAAAGAAGGATGAAAGAAAGATGAAGATGGAAATAAGCATTCTACTATTTATAATTGTATTCTATCTACAAATTTTAAGGAAGAAGGAAAATGAATTACCTATTTTTCCTCTCAGTTTTTTTGACCTAGATGGTCAACTCTGTTGGAAAAAACGAATGGTGCAATTTCTTGAGTTTTTCTTAATTCGAGGGTGTTAAGTGTTTATTATGTGTTTCGGGGGTGCAAAGTGTTGATTTCTCGTGTTGTAGGGTTGCAAATTGATGAGTTTTCTTACTTTGAGGGTGCTAAGTGTTAATTTATTTTACCCTTAGAAAAATACTAAAGGGTGCAAGTTACTGAGTTTTCGTGTTTTGAGGGTGCTAAGTGCTATTTCTGTATTTCAGGAGTATAAATTGCCTAATTTCTCATGTTCCGGGGGTGCAAAGCGCCAAAAATCCGAAGTAAGATAGTTTCCCCAATCCATAGATAATTATTATGTCCAACTAATCAAATTTTTAGGAACTTAGAGTAATTAAATGCAATTACACTCAATCAATTATATTGTGACTAAAATCATTAATAAATCAGTTCGGTACAGGGGTGGTAATATGGATCGATCTGCTGGATCCGATCCATATGGGATCCATTAAATTTTCAACATGATCAAATCTAGTTGAAATTTCACGAAGTTTGGAATCATACATGAAAATTGTGAAACTATATTGGATCAACTTAAAAAAGAAAATATTTGTAAATTTCAACTTTCAAATTTCAACCCCCATCAATTAACCCCACCACCACCCGCACCCCCCACCACCACCCTATCACCACCCCTATCTTCCGCCACCTCCCAACCATCCCCACACCCGGACACCAACCACCCTCCACACGGATCACCCTTATGTGATCGGGTCTAGATTCAAAAATTGGATCCAATCCGACTCACATTTTGACCAATTTTTTCATCGTTTTAACTTTTTTTTACCAATTTCACTGGTATATTCAATTTTTAATAAATCACATCGATTTACTCGTTTTTAACCAGTTTAACCCATTTTCCTTCGATTTCATCCATTTTTTTCACCAATTTCACTAGTTTAACCATTTTAACCGATTTAACTTATTTATTTTTTACCGACTTCACTGATTTTCTTCACTAATTTCACTAGGTATACTTGTTTTAACCAGTTTAACATATTTTTTCACCAATTTAACCAATTTTTATGGCTTAATCCCACTTTGAACCCAAACAAACACCAATAGACGAATTACATATCAAAATAAATTGTTGCAAATTATATCCAAATTAAGGACTACATAAGTTTACTCGACTACACCAGTGGACGAACAAAATCAAAATATTAGTCTAATGTCATCAAACATCATCAATCTAAATCTTCACACAAAGCCAAAAAAAAATGCAGTATTTGGAGTCTAATGCCTTGATACAGCAACAAAGTGCAGTATAACAACAACAAAATGTCCTTCCACTCTAAACACCCGTCGCAACATTCAGATGGCCCTGTCATTAATCATCACATGCAATATCAAATTAATATGAAAAATAACACTACAAATCCATATCATAAGCATATATGATCATACCAAATCCGATGTAGTCACGTTTCAGTTTCTTCCTTGGATTTTTTGAACTTGTTTTAATTTTGTATATAAAAGTTAAAAATTAGAATGTATGTCACGATAAATTATATAAAACCAAAACTGTATAATTTATACATACTTTAGGCTTTTTTGAAGAGGCTGCACTTGGTTCAGCTTGCAGCATTTTTTGTTATGTCCTTGTAATCCACGATTAGAACAAAAGTACTTGTAGCCATTCCTTTTCAATTTTTTTCCCATTTTCTTTCTCTTCAACCAACTCATCACTTGGATCTTTTATTCTTGCATGTTTCTTTGGTCTTCCAGCTTTTTCAGGTTTCTCAGGCCATGGCACTAATATGGTAGAAGTTCAAATTTTATATTAAATATTATTTAATTTTTATATGTTAAATATATAATCTAATTAGTTTAAGAGATTTAATAATAATATATAAAATTTATTAATAGGATTAATAATATAACTATTTTTGCAATTGGGACTGAAAAGATTCAAACTTGTAAATTGTGGGGTAAATTTGCCGGCCAGAAAATATGTGGGGCAAACTTTGCCAGCAATATTCATATATACGACAAATTTTGCAAATTTTCCATCAATTTTCCGTCCAAAATTGGAATTTCCGTAAAAATTTGACGAAAGTACCAAATGCGTCGAGCCCCTTTAACTTTTGGTACCAAATGTGTTAGCTTTGTAACTAATGGTATTGTAACCTTAATTAAAGTAACATCACTTATGGTACCAAAAGTGAAATTCTCTCTAGGAGGAACAATTCATATGGGCTAAAATGCCTTTTTAATTTTTAGTTTTTTAATCCTGAAGTGGTGATATTTATTTATTTTTTAATAGGAAAATGATTATATCACAACCTCAAACTTCACAGCCCTTTGTACAGCCCATTTTTTATTTTTTTGAAGGTAAATGTGTTACCTACTACTTGTTTAACAGGTTTTTTTCTTCAAATAATCTTTTAATCTATTAACAACACACTCAACTTTCAAAAATTACAAAAGAGCACATAAATTATACAATATTACTCATATAAAAAATAATTCATTAATTTCCAAATGATAATTTATCATTTATCAATATTTGTATATAAAATATCTTAAAAATTACAATAAAAATATAAACTCATAATTTAAAAGCACTTGCAATTGCTATAATTTAGGGTTTATTACATAATGTTTAATTTAGGGTTTGATTTAGAGTTTAGGGTTTAGGGTTTTAGGGTTTAGGGTTTAGGTTTTATTTTAAAATAATATTTTCAAGTTCTTATTGGCAAAAGTCGTAGATATGGTTTGAAATTGATGAATTATTTTATAAATAGGGTTTATTTTTGTTTGATCATTAATTATGGGTTTTTTTTGGAATTTTATATTATGAGCTGTGATGTTGGGCTGTGATAATTGGCTATGATGCTAGCATAGTCCTTTTTAATATCAAAAGAGAGGTTTTTTTTCCCCAATAGTAGTAATTAAGTAGATATGCTGCCAACATTGCATATCACAAAAGTGAATTGCTATTAACCCATAAATAAATGAACATCAAAAAAAAATTGCTTTGTTGATTTCCTAATTTCCAAGCAAAAATAATGGGAGTTTTTTAATTCATGTAAAGTGTTATTATATATTATTTTCTACAAATAAATTATAGAAAGAAAAAAAAAAAAAAAAAAAAGGAAATTGGTTAAAGTACTACCGTTCTAATCCTCGATCAATTTATCAAAGTTGCAAACACGAACCGTTTTTGCATGATGCTGGATAAAAATCGACTATTTCAAGCATAAATCAAAATCTCATTTCCACCTAAAATATCAAAAACTTTGTGCTTTTGTATTAATTGAAATGAAAATGTAGAGTATTTTACATTCAATATCCTTTTTTTTTTTTTTTTTTCATTATTACAAAGTTTTCAAAAAAATTCAAAGGATTATCGAAAAGGTTTTGATATTAAACTGACGGGTAAACACCAATTTTGGTCCTTATCATTAACTTTTTATAGAGTGGTCCCTCTTACATTTTTTTTTTTCACTTTAGTCCCTACTATGAATTATTTGTTTCACTTTAGTCATTTTCAGGTGGTCCAAGACGGTTCCGGCAACATGTGATATGCACATGAGGGCAATTTCGTCATTTCAAGTAAACTAACAGGGATATTTTCGTATTTCTAATTTAAAAAAAAAAAACTAAATATCTAATCTCTTCCAAACTAGGCTTTCATTGCAATCCAACTTAATAGTCCATTCCGTTTCAAACTAAAGTTTTCTCTCAAAATCTTCTTCAAACACCAAAATTGCTCACCTGTTAAATAATATCTCAAATAGTCTTAATAGTGAACGGACGAAAATGCCCTAAAAAATATTCTTGTGCTTGTCATGTGTTATCGGAACCACCTAATAAGGATTAAAGTGAAACACATAATTCATAGTATATAGGGACTAAAGTGAAATAAATAATTCATAGTAGGAACTAAAATGAGAAAAAAAATATAAAAGAGACCACTCTGTAAAAAAATAATAATAAGAGGAACTAAAAGTGGTATTTACCCTAAACTGACTAAACACACAATATAAAAGGTAATTCCTGTAGTTCAAGTAATGAATTTCTATCCAGACTCGTATCATTTCGATGTTTAAAAATAACTCAGTGAATTAATTTGATCTTCAAGGCCCTATTTGAAAAGGTTTTGGTTTGAGATGAGAAAGGAGCACGACTCGATTTCGTGGATCTTTGTTACAAAAAAATAGTTTGGGTGATTTCGGTGAAACTTTTAAAATCCGATTTGGTTAGATTTTGGATGTTGGATAATTTTGTGATTTATAAAAAGCTGAAACGCTACCTTGATTGAGTTTTGATGTTGGAGATTGAGGGAATAAAGTAGGTTGTAGGTGTCAATCAATGTCTTTTTAATATAATTTTGAAATGAAAAAAAGTAGGTGATAAATGTCAAATCAAAGTTTTGTAGGTTTCAAAAGTTTGGGTGTTGTATCTGAATAGAGGATTGTGATGAGTTTCATGAGTTTTGTCAAACTTCATTTGAAAGAGTTCTGACTCGATTTTGTCAAATCGGGCTAAAATTCATACACATAGGCCCTGATGGATCAGATCCGGAATTGTTCGGTTGAAACCATTTACCACCCTTATCTCACAAGAATATCAAAATCAATCTAAGCGTGCAGGAAAAAGAAAATTTGGTCCTAAAAGTCCACACGTCTCCCTCTGATCATGTCCTATCTGTTTAAGTTTGAGCTAAATGCAATGTGCTTTGCCTAAAAGACAAAAACACTATCATATTATTTTTATTAGCAAAAATTCATCTGTTTGTTTTCCTTAAATTTTTCATAGTACCCCAACCCCACACCCAACCACAATTAATGGAGATATTAGTATTGCTTAAATCGGTTGCTGGCATGGAAAATTTTGAACTGGGTTTGGTTTAGGCCAAGAAAGCTTGAGAAAATTTTAATGGAGATATTTATTACCTTAAATCAAATTGTTTATGTGCAGAACTATAATTTTTAATTTTTTATGCAGGGCTTAATTAAAAATAAAATAAAACAGCTTCGCTCGTCTATGTACTTTGATTACCCTTTTTCGAAGAAAAAAAGGATCGCTTGTTGAATCGCAATTTTAAGATCTAGTAGTGCAGAAAATCAAATCAAATCAAGTTACTTATCAATCTAAAAGCTTAAGTTGTTAAAGAGATGGATCATTCAATACTTATCTTTCAAGCTCGATAATAAAATTCAAACCAACCGTTCTGCACTACTCAACTCACTTACACTCCTGAATGTCGGTCGGGAGAAAAGCTTCAAATATGCTGGCTCATTTACTTCTTCTATGTATTAGACAATTTTTCTTTTTTATGATAAATAATAGACAATAAATTTAACTTGTCATATAGAGCAAAAAATACAAGCAAAATCAATTTTTTTTGGGAAACAATAATAACTTAATTTAAAGATTGAAAATATGACCTGGGAAAAAATCGCATTTATGGTACCGTGCATACAACTCAAACAGAAAAATCGAACTTGTTATCATTAAATAAACAAAGAAAAAAAGTCAACCATCTAATTAAATATTATAGCACCCTTTTCACCTATATCAAGAAGCAAAATTAAGTTACTTAGAGGAATTAGGATTTAGAAAAATTTCGGAGGGAAAAAGAGAAAGAAAAAAAAGGAATTTAGGAGGTAAGTTAATTACTTAAGGAATTAGGATTTAGAAAAATTTCGGAGGAAAAAAGAGAAAGGAAAAAAAAGAACTACGGAAGAAAAAGATAAAGGAAAAAATTCCCACCGAGCGGTGGGTAGAATCATTTGCAGACGACTTAAATACGCGATAAAATATTGTAAATGGCAGAGTGGTCTTGTTGCCACGATCCTTTGAAATTCAATCATTTGTCGTTCTGATTCATTAAGTGAAAGAAAAGAAAATTCAGAGGAACAATGAAGAAAAAAATTTGAAAAATTTCTCAATTTGTGCATGTAATCATTGCGCTGGGCCATGCTAATCTTCTATATATCGTTCCGATTTTATTGGGATGTCCCCAAAAGGAATGTTATTAAAGTTATAGGATCTGTATATTAACTACACCAGAAAAACCCAGCCACGACAAAATAGTTGGGCCTCCAAATATATATATGGAAGTTTAGGCCCAATAGCCGTAACATTTTATTATACTTCGTAAAAACTAAATAATCCTTCATTCTGCCGATGTGGGAAGAGAAATAAGATTTTACTCGAACTGGACCTAGAAGTTTAGCCATTGGGCCTTTTTAATTTGATTAAGTGGGCCTAAAGACTAATACTCCCTCCCATCCCATTTATTTTGTCCCATTTGCTATAGTACTCGGCATTTTTTCAATCTTTTAAGTGACTTATCATACTAAATTATTCACATTTGCGTTGTATTAAATCTTTTAAATATAAATATATATGGTGGCATATGATATTATTAACTTATTAGTGAAATATATTATTTAAATTATTTATTATAATTTTTATAAATTTAGTCAAGTTGACTGGTCAACTTTACCAAAGGATAAAAATAATTGGGACGGAGGAAGTATTACCCCTTTTTTTTTTAATAACAAGACTAACATTACTTTACTTCCCCTAAAGATAATTAATTAATTACCAAAGGAAAACAAAAGACTTCGAAAAAGTCACGTGTCTTCTATTTTTTCAAGAAAAGAAAAATGAAAAATAAGTGTATCAATCAAGATTACTACACAATTAAGCAATGTTTAAACAATTAAACAATATCTTTTATTAGTTATGATTTATTAACTATACTGCGGTCAAACGTTAACTTAATTGTGATCATGTACTAAGACAAGACTTTTCATTGCAAATTATTCTCAAACATGTATTTGCAATAATTGCGAAAATTATAGCAAGTTTATCATTCCACTATTCTGATCGAGAAAAATGCTCTTCCGAACGACCAAGTCATAATGAGATTAAAAACCGATGCTTCCTTGGCCGTGTAGAACTTAACTGAAACAATAAATAAAAAAAAAAATAGAAAAAAAAAGTACTTTGTGTATTTAGTGGTAAGATATCAAATTAGTTTTTGGAATCAAGAATATATCAGATAAGGAAATATTTTTTTTAAAATGTGAAAAATGAGGAGTAATAAATTACTATAAACTTGTTTTAGTAGTATACTACAAATAAATTTTTCTTTTATAAATATAATTTATCTGCCCCATTACTTTTGCTCTTTTTTTTTTTTTTTGGATGTTTCAAAACAAACTCCTTTTTTTTATGGATTTTTTTCCCTCTCAAAACTACATTCTCACGTAAAATTAATAATTTGACAATTAATTTTCAATCACTTCTTTACAAGTGTCCATGCCAGTTTGTCATAGAGCGCCACTGTCTCATGATCATATCATTTGAAAATATACCAAATACCTTATCTATATCTGTAAATCATGCTAATATTTAACTATTTAATTCCCATCCTATGCCTAACGGAGTTTTAATGATTTTTAATATACTTCATAGGAGAAAAAGTCTCCGCCAAAGTTTTTGTATTAACTGGCAAAATCAGTGTAAATTTACAAAACAATATACAGGGGTTCCAATAGTATATATTCCTCTTTGTCTTTGATATTAATTAAACTACTGTAAGAAAAAAGAGAAATGTATGCAAAATTCCAATATAAAACAAATACATGTCACAACTAACAAATATCAAAATTTAGTGGTATATATATTGATATTTCTTACTTTGTATCTTCAATCAATTTTTAACCTTAACACTTTACTTAATATCGAACGTTTATTCATAACCCAATATGACTAGCAAAATCAATATAAGTACATTACATTCTAACAAGCTCAGTCAAGATTGGGTTTACAAAACCTAGTTCGAGTTAACTAATAAGATTTGACTCGTTTTGCTAACTCTACTAAATATTGCATACCAATAGTAAAATCACAAACCCATAGTAATACTTATTTCAAAAAAATCTAACATCGCAACCATATCATGTCAAAACACAAAACAAACAAGAAACTATATTCCTTCAAAACAAGGAGATCAATATCAAAATTTTAGGCCTAAAGTTTGTGCAGAATTAATTGTGCACCATATTGAGGTTGAAGTGTTAATACCATATCAGGTGCATGTGCATAAGATGGAGAAAGCTCGAAAGAATATTTTTGTAAAATCATGGCTAGTGCCATTTTTGCTTCTAACATTGCAAAATTTTGTCCAATGCATATTCGTGGCCCACCTCCAAATGGGAAATACGATAGTTGTCCTCTCGTAGCCTTTGAAACTCCTTCATTAAATCTCTCAGGATTGAACTCCTTTGCATCTTCGCCCCATAATTTGGGGTCGTGTTGCAATGAAATTGTCGGCAAGAAGAGCTCTAGTTCGGCAGGTAAGGTTATATGCCCTAATGTAGTTTCTTTGTGTATTACTCGACTAAGCATGACTGCAGGTGGATATAACCTTAACACCTCGTGAAATATCATGGTTACCTACACGAAAGGATAAAAAACAGTTCATTCTACTATAACGACTAGTGATGCTTGAAGATGATGAAGCAGTTAGAAGTAACATTCTTATATGAAATGTTAGGTTCAACTTTTCCCTGCTAGAATTAAAACACATAACATACATAGAAATGACAAATTATCAATAACTTAAAAGATATTTTCTACAACAAATGCTATGATATAAGTGATTTGGAGAATGAGAAAACGAACATAAGTTTTTGGTAATCAAGAAACGGCCTTATTATAGACATATATGCATCCTATTTAAAAAAAAAATTGTACAGCCGTACGTTGTACGGACCATATAGATATAGTGCAGCAAACCCATTAGGATTCAATAGTTTCTAAATTTAAGAAATAGTACTAATGCTAATGCAAGATCCAATCGCGTATCATTGTGTTCTATTTCAACCCTTGGTTACACTTACACATATCATATATATACATCTTTATTTAATTTTTTTTAAATATATTGTGTTTTATTTCAACGACACAATTATTTAATGTCAACACACTTATTAAAATTCACCTATTTCTTAACCCTCCGAGTTTAGATTAAGAAAGAGATGGTTAAAGAGTTTTAATATTTCTAAAGTAACACATAATTTTGAAAGATTTACGAGCAAAACATATGAAAAACACTTACAATTTTGAGGTGGTTTAACTCTTCGTAATCTGGTAACTTTTCATTTCCAAAAACTTGTACAACCTCTTCTCTAGCACGAGTCTGCCAATCTAAATGCTTACTCAATAGAATCATGGTCCAAACGAGCAAGGACGAGGTTGTCTCTTGTCCGGCAATGTAAAAAAGTTTGCATTCTTCAATAACATCTTTCATTGTTATTCCAAACTCATTTCCATTTTGTCTGATTTCATTGAAATTGGATTCCAATAATATGCCCAATAAATCATCAGATTTTCCTTCACCTAATTCAATTGCTTTCATTTTTTTATTAATGATTTCTAGTATTGATGATTCAATTTCCTTGGCTATTTGTTTCATCTTTCTGTTTGTTTTTGTCGGCACAAATCTGCATAGAAGATTTCAACAAGCTGGTCAGGAAAAGCAAAAATCAAATTTATTAGGAAAAGTCACATTATTGTCCTATAATAATATAACTAGCTTTTTGACATGCAGGTAGATTGTCTAGGCATAGCGTGTGGGTGAAGAGTGGAGTCCAACATGTGAATAATGACAAATGAAGCTCATCACAAGAGAAGGTAACCCACATTAACCTACGATTCTAATACCATTTTAACACACTAAGTCCACAAAAATAAATCTGGTTTAACGATCATCTCAAAAGATAGTTCAAGAGTACAACACCTTATAAGGATCACTTAACCTCGATATTTAATAAATGTGAGACTTTTATTCACAACAAGTAAATTGAACTAAAATTATGGTAGTTGTTATAGAATGTAACAATTTATATTATGAAAAATTCAAGAATCGAAAAAAAACATTGATAAATTATTATATGTACCTCCAACCAGGAATAAAAAAGGAGATGGACTGAATTGCTTGGAAGACTAGTCCCGCTAGTTGTTTTTGAAGTTGGAATATATTTCTTCCTTCTTCATAGTTACTGCCAAATGCAGTGCGTGAAATTGCATCACTTGTTAAGGTTTGAAGATAAGGCCACACATCCAATTCACATGATCCTTCACTTGGTACAATCTTTTCCCATTTGCTCAACATATCACAACAACTCATGTAAAATGATGGGAGCATAAGCTGCATAAATATATAGGACAAGGAAAATAATATTTAAATGGAAAATCAAACTATTTTAGATGTGATTGGATTCGATCATTGAGCGTCTTATTCGTTAAATATATTCAAATAAGGTTGTAACAATATATATTATCAGTAAAGTTATTTTATCACGACCCGACAAGATTCATATCCTATAAAAATGAACCATTTTTTGTTATCGATTACGTAAAAATCAGGTTCCAATCTTTAACAAACCGGGTCTAGGTTTTAATTATATTCTTCACGAGTTTTAGCTTAAGGACTTTTTTAATCAAACCAACCAAAAAAAGTACTAACAAGTTTATGTTGGGCCTGGATCATATTTGCCCATGTGTTGTACCCAACTTTGCTACCACAAACTACTAAAATAGTCCTATAATTTATTTAGAAGAAGATTTATAACATGGTAATTATAGGAAAAAACAACTATTAATATTATAAGAAAGTCCCATGTAATTATTTTTATATGCTTATATTAAAAATAAATTACCTTCAATTTCTCCAGATGAAAAGCAGGATTTATCAATCTTCTGTGTTTGGCCCATTTATCTGTATCATAAGCAGCTATTCCTTGTGCTAGCAGTTTACCTAATGGATGAGAAAGCTTTTGGAAAACATAATGTTTTGATAAAATCTCTTTTATCATTTCAGGATCTGAGATAAGAGCTGTGGGTTTCTGACCAAACCATATAAAGCAATTTTCACCTGCAAATTCAATCCCGAATTAATATGATATGTCAAATTATTCTAGCTCGACCTTTTTTCTAAAAAAAAGTTCAAATGATTTGCTCGTTTCATATTCAAATTGAGATAAAGTTTCAAATATATTAAGAAAATCGAACTACCTTTAAAATTAAACCCAATTAAAAAAATAATTTAAACCTCGATTTGAAAAGTGGTTATCACCATATAGAAATACATACCATATTTGGTGACAGATTCTTTAATGAAAGGTATGACTCTTGGCACAATATCATTTGAAAAATTTATTGGTTTGGACAGAGCTTCTTTCCCCATTGCAACAATTTCTTTGGAGTCTCCAATAAATAATCTGTAGGAATTTCCATTGAATCCTTGCCGCCTTAAGAATTTTTCTATCTTTTTTGGCTTAAACCACACCCAATTCAAGAATTTCCATGTGTATATTGATACAAAAACAGCACAAAAAAGTGCCGCTAAGCTTTGAAAAATTTCCATTAATTTTGTTTCTCTCTCTTTTTTTTATTTGAAGTGTAAATATAGTATTTTATTTTTTAGCCATCAATTTATAGGAAATTAACAGAGGAAAGAAGAACTTTTTTCCCAAGATATTTCCTTTGATTTTCTTAAATAATATAAAAATCATAGAAAGTAGACTTAGACTAACGATTTGGAATATTACTAATTACTTTTCTTAGTTTCCCAGATTCTAGAAGGTGGAGTTTTACATTTACGACTACGGCCAAGAGAAAAAGGACTAATCCAAAACATGATTTGTTTTCCTTAAATTCATCCATATAAGCCCTAAAGGATCAAATCCGGAATTGTTCGGTTGAACCATTTACCACCCTTATCTCACAAGAATATCAAAATCAAAGTAAGCTTGCATGAATAATAAATTTGGTCCTAAAAGTCCAAACGTCTCCCTCTGATCATGTCCTGTCTGTTTAACTTTGAGCTAAATGCAATGTGCTTTCCCTAAAAGACAAAAACACGATAATATTATTTTTATTAGCAAAAATCCAAAACATGATTTGTTTTCCTTAAATTTTTCATAGTACCCTAACCCCACACCCAACCACAATTAATGGAGACATTAGTATTGCTTAAATCGGTTGCTGTAAGTTGTGTGTTATTTGTGGCATGGAAAATCTTGAACTGGGTTTGGTTTAGGCTAAGAAAGCTTGAGAAAATTTTAATAGAGATATTTATTACCTTAAATCAAATTGTTTATGTGCAGAACTTTAATTTTTAATTTTTTATGCAGGGCTTAATTAAAAATAAAATAAAACAGCTTCGCTCGGCTATGTACTTTGATTACCATTTTTTCGAAGAAAAAAAGGATTGCTTGTTGAATCGCAATTTTAAGATCATTTTCACCGAAAATACTAAAAACTTTGTAGTTTTGTATTAATTGAAACGAAAATGTAGAGTAATTTACATTCAATATGTTTTTTTCATTATTTAGAAAGTTTTAAAAATTTTGATATACAAATTAAGTAAACGAACCATGATTTCAAGAACTAGAAGGACGTGTCTTTTCCATGTAATTTCTGTGGCCGTTGGTCAAACCAATGCAGCCATTGCTTAGAGCATCTCCCATGGTACACCAAATCCTATTTTTTTCACCTAATTTAGATGTTTTTAGCCTAAATCACTAAATCACCATAGCACCAAAAAATATAGGGATTTTTTTTTAGCCTCCCATTGTGGTCAACCACCATTTCACCATTTCACCAAATCCTATTTTTACACCAAATTTTTTGGTGAAGGAATTTACATCTCCCACCATTTCACCATTAATTTTTACACCAAATCCTATATTTATTATCAAATATAGGAAAAGAAATAGGATTTGATGTAATTGTCCCTATTTGATTAATTAACATCTATTTGCATGATTAGCAACGTATTGACATGTTTATTATGATTTATATGTATTTAACTATATTTTAAATATTTTATCGGCTTTTATTAAATATATACATTAATTAACATAGTTATAAAAATTTAATACTTTTAAAAATGATTTGTAATTGGAAATAGCACTTTAAAATTGATAATATTGTATTGAAAATTTAATGAAATAAAATTATGATAAACATCAAATTTATTATTTGGTGACACATTTGGTGAAATACCATGGGAGATCAAAACAAATCATATTCTCTAAAAATGGTGAAATATTATTATTTTATAATTTTGTGTAAATTTTGATGAAAACCATGGGAGGCCAAAAACACCATTTTTTCACCAAAAATGGTGAAATGGTGTGCTAACCATGGGAGATCAACTCATCTCCATTACACCAAATATAGGATTTGGTGAAAAAAATGGTGATGACCATGGGAGATGCTCTTACACCTAAGAAATTTCTATTAAAATTTAAAACATTGTTGAAATCTCAAACTTAATTCGTGGGGCTCAAGCAATTGATTTCCTATACAGTTGAAATTTCAATGTATATATGTCATCATTAATTAATAAATTGTCAAGTGCATAGAAACATCCAAACTTGCTTAAATTTGTTTCTATAAATTTTCATGATAGCACCCCCATCTAACCCACACCCAACCACAATTAATTAATGGAGATATTAATAATATTGCTTAAATTGGTTGCTGTAAGTTATGTTTTATTTGTGGCATGGAAAATCTTGAATTGGGTTTGGTTTAGGCCAAGAAAGCTTGAGAAATCCCTCAGGGAACAGGGTTTCAATGGAAATTCTTACAAGTTTTTGTTTGGGGACTTTAAGGAAATGAGGACGATGATGCAAGAAGCCAAGTCCAAACCCATCATCAATTTCTCCAATCATATTGTGCCAAGAGTGATGCCCTCCATCCATAAAGCTCTCACCAAATATGGTAAGATTTTAATTAATACTCCTATATGGAAGAAAAAAGAAAATCTAATTTCATGTTTCCATATTTGTAAACTTATAATTACTAGGAAAGTGTACGTACGTTGTACGTGTCTAGTTAATTTCATGGATATTTTTTGTAAATTAGAGTAAAATTAATTTTAGTATGTCATAAAATAGAGCAAATTAACCTGTTTAATTCATTAGTTTAATTCATTTTTCACCGGTTTAACCTGTTTTTTAATCGATTTTATTCATTTTTACTAGTTTAATGTATTTTTATTGTTTTACTCAATTTTTATCAGTTACAACTTATTTTCACTGTTTTTACGATTTTGTCCTTTTGTTTTTTCTGTTTTAAACCAATTTTCTTCCGGTTTCACTTTATTTTGTCAGTTAAACTTTTTATTTTACTAATTTCACACGTTTTTATCATATTAACTCGTTTCGCCTATTTCGCACATTTTTTTCACTTATTTCACATATTTTTTACATCAATTTCACCTGAATTTTCATTGATTTGACACGTTTTCATCGAATTTATTCATTTTTTTTATCGATTCCACATGCTTTTCACTGATGTTGTCATTTCATCGGTTTCACCATTTTTCACGAATTTTCATCGATTTCACATGTATTTCTCAATTTAAGGGGCACTTTTTTACCGGTTTCACTCAAATTTTTACCAACTTCGCCAATTTTAATCAATTTCACCAGAATTTTCATCTATTTCACATGTTTTCAATGATTCATAATTTTTTTTATCGATTTCACCCTTTTCCACCAATTTCACCTGTTTTTCACGAAAAGAATTCAATGAAAATTCGAGGTTATGCATGTCTTGATATTATTGAATATTCTTTATATTTTTCTATTCTATCCAAATTAAAATTATGTAATTAGCTAAGTCATAAGTATTTTTTATTCTTTCATAGTAAGATGCAATTCAATTTTACTTTTATTTTATAACATAATGATATTTAAGAGAATTTCATTTTAAATTTTTATATTTAGAGTGTTTATGACTTATATTATCTTTAAATTAACATTTTCTTACTTAAATAAATATGATGCTAAATATAATAATTTTTTTATATATATTTTAGGGCTATTCAAAATAATAGTGTTTTCTTATGCTTTGTTTTTATCTATTATAAAAGAAGAAGATTAAAATTACAAAAATTGATGTATGAGAAAATTTATAAATTTTAGGAGTCTATGTAGAAGATAAATGTAATAAGACTTCATGCCTAATTATACCTCTTCAATTACTTTATGTCTTTTGTATATTTACCATTTAATTAAATATAACTTTACAATTTAAATAAGGGTATTCAAGTCTGCACAAAAAAGTTAAGAAATATTCATGTTTTTATAATAGTAGAGATAGAGAATATCCTGAATTTAAGGTTTTCTCTTTCTTGGTACCAAAGGTAAATTGTTGAGTGACGAGGTGAATATATGTTACGAAATTTATTTAATTACTAACTAATTATAAGACTAATTAACTATACCTCAGACCCCCGGAGATTTTATTGTAATTGTAGAAAGCCCCATGTGATTTCAAGAATTACAAGTAGATCCATTGTAAGATTTTTTGTAAATATTTTTCCAAATTGTAGGGATGCCTTTAAGGATTGTAGAACCTGTAAGGGGTGTTATGACGCACAAGTCTAAACCAGAGGAAGTCTTCTTGTAATTTCTCAAACGTCATGGATTTTCTTATTTGACGACTAAACTTCAAGGGGTTCAATCGTAAATCACCCAATTCTTTTTTTTACTCGAATAATTAACTAACATTAAGCTAGACTAATTACCATGTTATTCTTTATGTGGAAAAATCCGAAGCTCCATTGTGGGGTTTTAGCGATTTCAGGGAGAGATATGTTTAATGTGTAATTTATCATATTTTAAAAACAAATATGCAGATTACCCCTCATGAAATTAAAAAATGAAACAGAAAAAAAAAAAGTTAGATGTCTATAGCACACGTAGTGTTATTTACGCACATAAAAGTGAAATTCAGACCCAATTTTTATGTTTAAAAGGCAATTTTGATCCCAAATATATTCCACATTTTCTAGCAATTTAATTACCTCTTTGTGACATATTTTTATATGAGGAAAAAATACTTTTGGTCCCAAACTTTACCCCAGAAAACACATTTGGTACCATGCTTTGCAGAAAAACAGATTTCGTACCACAATTTACATACTTCTTGACACATTTAGTCATTCCGTTAAATTTTGGATGGAATTTTCGCGCGTTAAGTTCAAAATGGTCACGAATTTTGCACGTGATAAATCGGTCAGGGGGTGAAATGCAATTTGGGCAAGAGGGAAAAACACTTTTGGTCCCAAACTTTACCGCATAAAACACATTTGGTACCATGCTTCGCAGAAAAACAAATTTCGTACCACAATTTACATACTCTTGACACATTTAGTGTCTTCGTTAAATTGATAAAAATCACATATAATGAACAGACAACAGTTTCTCTAAAAGATTTGATAAAAATCACAAAATATACTTAAATTATTGAAAATATTCTTAACAAAAGTACCTTGGATACCTGACTTGGTGCACTTTGACTTGCCCTTGTATCAATTCAGCGACGGAACTTTATTTCCGTCGCTAAAATTTTTAAGTCAGCATCAATTCAGCGACGAAACTTTATTTCCGTCGCTAATATTTTTAAGTCAGCAACGGCAAATAAGTTTCCATCGCTATATTTATATCAATTCAGCGACGAAACTTTATTTCCGTAGCTAAAATTGTTAATTCAGCGACGGAACTATATTTCCGTCGCTAAAATTGTTAATTCAGTGACGGAAACATAATTCCGTCGCTGAATTAATATTTTTATTTTTTATTTTTTAATTAGACAGTTCCATAGCGAGGGATCTAGAGATTGAAAGTTTTAGCGATGGAATTTAGCGATGAATAAATGCCCCGTCGCTGTTTTGGTCCGAATTAGCGATGGAGTATTTTAGCGACGGAATATTGGAATATTGTTTCCGTCGCTATATTAGTAAAAAATAGCGACGGAATTCCTTTCCGCCACTAAATTCCGTCGCTAAAAACAGTTTTTCTAGTAGTGGTAAATTGTGGTACGAAATCTGTTTTCCTGCAAAGCATGGTACCAAATGTGTTTTATGCGGTAAAGTTTGGGACCAAAAGTGTTTTTCCCTCTTGCCCAAATTGCATTTCACCCACTGACCGATTTATCACGTGCAAAACTCGTGACCATTTTGAACTTAACGCGCGCGTGACAGTCACGCGCGAAAATTCCATCCAAAATTTAACGGAATGACTAAATGTGTCAAGAGTATGTAAATCGTGGTACAAAATCTGTTTTTCGGCAAAGCATGGTACCAAATGTGTTTTCTGGGGTAAAGGTTGGGATCAAAAGTGTTTTTCCCTCATTTTTATATAATTTATATAGGGAGATTTTAGTTTTAACATAAAAAAAAAAAAAAAAAAAAAAAAAAAAAGCTCATTTGAAAGGCTAATCGAGGTGGTGAGTCTCTTTTCAAGTATGAGTGAGATGTTTTATAGCTATTTTTTACTATAAGATAATTGTCTATTTCGAGTATCACATAGTGGTAAATTACTATATTTACCCGTTCTTTAGTGTTTCATATTGTTTTGAGATTCTGAGTACTTTGGTTTAATACATTTGAGTGCAGGTGAAAATTGCTTTATATGGTTTGGCCCCAGACCTGCATTACTTATCATGGACCCTGAAATTATAAGAGAGGTTTTGTCGAAAAGTTACATTTTTCAAAAACCTTCTGCTAATCCATTTGGAAAATTGCTAGCACGAGGTGTAGCAAATTATGAAACAAATAAATGGGCCAAGCATAGAAGATTGATCAATCCTGCTTTTCACGTAGAAAAATTAAAGGTAATTTTGAACTTGTAATTATTTATTTGTCTTTTGATTAGTTAATTTTTGAGATAATTTTCATCATAAAGTCCTCTAGTTTATGTTATTATAAAATGTTAAGGTGAAAGGTGGAATTATGTCAAAATTATTCTCATCACGAGTAAGTGTTTGCAATTTTGGTATATAGTAGTGTTTATGAGATGTTTTTTTACCACCCTTTCTACAGCATATGCTTCCATCATTCTACTTGAGTTGTGCTGAGATGTTGAGCAAATGGGAAAAGATTGTCGATAGTGAACAAGAATCGCGTGAGTTGGACGTGTGGCCTTATCTTCAAACCATGACAAGTGATGCGATTTCGCGCACTGCGTTTGGTAGTAGCTATGAAGAAGGTAGAAAGATATTCCAACTTCAAAAAGAGCAAGCCAAGTTAGTCATGAAAGCAATGGGTTCGATTTACATCCCTGGGTTAAGGTGCAATCACTTGTCCTCTTTGTTAGCAAAATTCTAGCGTTTTCTAATTAACTAAACGCAAAAATATCCCTTGTGTTTTAAATATTCCCCTAGGTTATTTTTGTTAGCAAAATCCCCATGTGTTCTTTTCTCAGTAGCAAAAACGCCAATTTGAAATTCCTTCGTTAATCATAGGGAGTTATTGTCAAATTTGTAAGTGAAGAGGGGATTTCTGCTAGTTAGACGAAGCATAGGGGCATTTCACTCGTTTTCTAATTGTGACTTGTTGTTGTATACATGTAGATTTGTGCCAACGAATAATAATAGAAGGATGATGAAAATTGTGAAGGAAGTCGAATCCTCGGTTCTTGGCATTATTGATAAACGAGTGAAGGCAATGGAAGCAGGGGAAGCTAGTAGTGATGACTTATTGGGACTATTATTGGAGTCGAATATGAAGGAAATTAAAGAAAATGGAAATAAGTTTGGAATGAGCTTGCAAGAAGTGATTGAAGAGTGCAAGCTTTTTTACTTTGCAGGTCAGGAAACAACTTCAGGGCTTCTGGTTTGGACAATGATTTTATTGGGTAAGCATCAAGATTGGCAAGTTCGTGCTAGAGACGAGGTTTTGCAAGTTTTCGGAAGAGAGAAACCCGATGATGTTAAAGAATTGAACAACCTGAAAATCGTAAGTCCACTCACATACATACAGTTGTCAGTGAGTTAGACCTGGATTAGATTGGAAAGTGCCAAAAGTTTTTGTTTTCAAGTTGCAAATTGTCAATAGTATATATTTTCAGGGTGTAGGGTGTTAAATCTATGTTTCCAGGGGGTAAAGTGCCAAAAGTATTCGAAAATGACTTTTCTACCCTACCCTCGACGAATTTTCTCATCAGAACATACAGTAGGATGCAAAGTGTCAAAAAAATTGTATTTCCAAAATGCTACATTTCCAGGGTGGAAAATGGCAAAATTACCAAAGTTTTTCTTTATAAATTCATTTGAATTCAAATTAAAAACAATCTCCTATACTCTGACTAATTGCATTATTCACATCTTCAATTTGTGCAGGTAACCATGATATTTCACGAGGTTTTAAGATTATATCCACCAGCAGTCATGCTTAATCGAACCACCGGAAAGGAAAGTACATTAGGAAAGATTACTCTACCGGCTGGCGTGCAACTTATGTTGCCGGCACTTTTATTGCACCACGACCCCAAAATATGGGGCGAAGATGCACATGAATTCAAACCGGAGAGGTTTAGTGATGGAGTTTCTAAGGCTACGAGAGGTCAGCTATCGTATTTCCCGTTTGGTTGGGGGCCTCGGATATGCATCGGACAGAGTTTTGCCATGTTAGAAGCAAAAATGGCTTTGGCTATGATTTTACAGAAATTTACATTTGAACTGTCCCCATCTTATTCACATGCTCCTCATACAATGATTACTCTTCAACCTCAATATGGTGCACACCTAGTTCTGCAGAAACTTTAGAGTTGTAACTTGGCCTTGATGTTTTTTATTTTAATTTTTCCTCGTGAAGAAAGTGTTCTTTGTAGTAAAAACAGTCCGAAAATTTCATGTGGCGTTTAAAATTGGAATTTTGATTTGGGGCAAATTGGAACACCATTCTTGGATGTTTTGTATATTTTCCGTGACATGCCAGAAACCTTGTTAATGACAACAGGGCTTTCCGAAAAAATGGTTCTTCAAACTGATGAGAATCAAGCTTAAACTCATCATCAGTGCATACCTTTTTTCTTTAACTGGTTTTATCAGTGCATACCATCCATAGACATTTTTAATTGGTTTTATAAGTACAAGAGTTTGGATATAAGTTTCTGAATATGTTTGATGCTCCATTTAGAAGAATTTTGGCTCAGTTTCGCGAGACCGAGCCAGAACCAGCCAAATAGGCCCTAGAAGACCATGTGGACTTTTCCATGGAATATGCAACGTTATTTCTGTGGTTGTGGGTCAAGTCGATGCAATCACTTCTTACACTAAGGAATACTAAATTTCATTTTTATTAAAACATTGTTGAAATTTCAAAGTTAATTCGTGTGGTTCAAGCAATGAATTCCTATCCAGACTCGTATCTATATTCAGTGTTTACTAGGTTCGAAGTAACTCTGTGAATTAATTCGATCTTTAAGGCTCTATTTAGAAAGGTTTTGACTCGATTTTTCGGGTCTCGATTTCAAAAAAATGGGTTGGATGGTATCGGTAAAATTTTTGAAATCCCATTTGGTTAGATTTTGGATGTTGGGTAATTTTGTGATTTAGAAAAAACTGAAACTCTACTTGGATTGAGTTTGGATGTTGGGGATTGGGGTAAAAAAATAGAAAATTTGAAGAAGAAAAAAGTAGGTGCTGTTTCTGAATAGGATCGTTATGAATTTCAAGAGTTTTGTCAAACTTTATTTGAAAGAGTTCTGACTCAGTTTCGCGAGACCGGACCAAAATCCATCCATATAGACCCTAAAGGATCAAATCCAGAATTGTTCGGTTGAACCATTTTCCAACCTTATCTCACAAGAATATCAAAATTTCAAACTAAGCGTGCAGGAAAAAGAAATTTTGGTCCTAAAAGTCCACACTCCTCCCTCCGATCATGTCCTGTCTGTTTAACTTTGAGCTAAAGCCTAAATGCAATGTGCTTTGCCTAAAAGACAAAAACACTATAATATTATTTTTATTAGCAAAAAATCATCTGTCTTATAAAATCCAAAACATGATTTGTTTTCCTTAAATTTTTCATAGTACTCCAATCCCACACCCAACCACAATTAATGGAGATATTAGTATTGCTTAAATCGGTTGCTGTAAGTTGTGTGTTATTTGTGGCATGGAAAATTTTGAATTGGGTTTGGTTTAGGCCAAGAAAGCTTGAGAAATCCCTCAGGGAACAGGGTTTCAATGGAAATTCTTACAAGTTTTTGTTTGGGGACTTTAAGGAAATGAGGACGATGATGCAAGAAGCCAAGTCCAAACCCATCATCAATTTCTCCAATCATATTGTGCCAAGAGTCATGCCCTCCATCCATAAAGCTCTCGCCAAATATGGTAAGGATTTTAATTAATACTCCTTATATGGAAGAAAAAAGAAAATCATGTTTGCATATATATGTTGTAAGCTTATTATTACAATTCTAAATTGAAGGTTTTTCACTTTCTTGGTACCTGATGGAGAAAATGAGTTATTGGACAATTTGGAACATAATTTTAAGTGGGATCCACCTTAGGAAAGTGACAGATCTTTGTGGAATCATATTCTACTCCTTGAGTAGTTTAAAATGATATATTGTTATGTCCAAATCGGAGTAGGGGTGAACGAGATTTTGAGACTCAAAGATCACCTTTTGAAATGGAAAAAAGAAAAAGGATAAGGTCCATACCCCACATAGGAATTTGTGTAAACAATTTTGTTGTTTATATATGGTTTCTCAACCATAAGGTGCAACTATGTGGTAGCCAAAAGGCTCTCTCTTGCGCGCGCACAAGGGAAGGGGCAGGGGCGGACCTCAAGCGGGACTGGGGGGGGCCATGGTCCCCCCAGAAAAATAAATATTTATACTATATATATGCATATGTTAACATGTTTTCATATTTGGTGAAGTGGTTAGGCACTTCATGAAGGAGCTAGGGGTCGGGAGTTCAACTCCTCTGAAGAGCTGAATATTATATTTTAACCTCTTTGTTGATATTTAATTGCATTTTTTGGCCTAGTAACTTTTTTTTTATTTAATGGAGATTTAATTTTTTTCTTCATTTTGGCCAATTTTTTTTACCTCTTTGTGGAGATTTAATTGTTTTTTTTGGCCCCGTGATTAACTTTCTTTTTATCTCTTTATGAAGATTAATTTTGTTTCTTCATTTTATGGAGATTAAATCTTTTCCTCCATCTTGGCCAAGTGGTAGATATATATATTTCTTCAGTAATTGACATTTCTCATGGATTTTGCTTTTGTGCAAGCTTCAAGTTCCTAGTAAATATAATTTTACTGAATTATGAGATTATAATTATACTATATTTACAGAAGTCGGAGTATGATTTTAACAGTATATTATACATATTAGTGGAACATTCGACATTTATATGTCTTGGTTAAACAATATTTATTTATTTTTAGGTCACCTAGATTGCATCTTAAACATCTGTTTTGAGTGTTTAAAAATCCGCATTCTTGAAATATTGAAAGTATATTTTTTCACTTGTTCTTGAATAAAATTATAGTATTACTTTATCGTAAGTTAATTTTTGTTAATTTTATCAAAACATTGAAAAAATACCAAGGTTTTGTTACCAAAAAAATCATCGGCCCCCCCAACGAAAGTCGTCTAGGTCCGCCCCTGGGAAGGGGGTTGAGCCTGAAAAGCCAGCTCGTGCGGCCCAAGTTTTGAAGCTTTGGAAAGGATAATCGAGGTGGTGAGCCTCTTTTCAAGTATAAGAGTGAGATGTTTTATAGCCATTTTTGACAATAAGATAATTGCATATTTCGAGTATCACATGCATAGTAGTAAATTACTATATTAACCCGTTCTTTAGTGGTTTCATATTGTTTTGAGATACTGAGTACTTTGGTTTAATACTTCCGAGTGCAGGTGAAAATTGCTTTTTATGGTTTGGCCCCAGACCTGCAGTTCTTATCATGGACCCTGAGATTATAAGAGAGATTTTGTCGAAAAGTTACGTTTTTCAAAAACTTTCTGCTAATCCATTTGGAAAATTGCTAGCACGAGGTGTAGCAACTTATGAAACAAATAAATGGGCCAAGCATAAAAGATTGATCAATCCTGCTTTTCACGAAGAAAAATTAAAGGTAATTTTGAACTTGTAATTATTTATTTGTCTTTTGAACTTTTAAGATAATTTTTAGCATAAAGTCCTCTAGTTTATGTTATTATAAAATGTTAAGGTGTAATGGTGGAATTGTGTCAAAATTATACTCATCACGAGTACATCCGTGTTTGCGATTTTGGTATATAGTAGTGTTTATAAAATGTTTTTTTACCACCCTTTCTACAGCATATGCTTCCATCATTCTACTTGAGTTGTGCTGAGATGTTGAGCAAATGGGAAAAGATTGTCGATAGTGAACAAGAATCGCGTGAGTTGGACGTGTGGCCTTATCTTCAAACCATGACAAGTGATGCAATTTCGCGTACTGCGTTTGGTAGTAGCTATGAAGAAGGAAGAAAGATATTCCAGCTTCAAAAAGAACAAGCCAAGTTAATCACTATTGCAATGGGTTCGATTTACATTCCCGGGTCAAGGTGCAATCACTTGTTCTCTTTGAAACTAGATTTTTTCCCTCTTATCCGAATTCTAGTGTTTTCTAGTGAACTAAATGCAAAAATATCCCTTGTGCTTTAAAAATTCCCCTGGGTTATTTTTGTTTGCAAAATCCCCATGTGTTCTTTTCTTATTAGCAAAACCGCCTATTTGAAATTTCTTCATAAATCATAGGGAGTTATTGTCAAATTTGTGAGTGAAGAGGGGGTTCTCGCCAATTTTCAAAGCTAACATGGGTATTATTATTAATTTTTTAAGTGAATAGGGGTGTCTTTGCATCTTTTGTTGGGTTTTAACTGTCATTTTGGTTTGGGAGGGGTTCTTTGCTTGGTAATAAAAATAACACGGGGGATTTTGCTAATTAGACGAAGCATAGGAGGTATTTTTGCATTTCATTCATTTCTAATTGTGACTTCTTGTTGTATACATGTAGATTTTTGCCAACGAAGAATAATAGAAGGTTGATGAAAATTGTGAGGGAAGTCGAATCCTCGGTTCTTGGCATTATTGATAAACGAGTGAAGGCAATGGAAACGGGGGAAGCTAGTAGTGATGACTTACTGGGACTATTATTGGAGTCGAACATCAAGGAAATTAAACAAAATGGAAATAAGTTTGGAATGAGCTTGCAAGAAGTGATTGAAGAGTGCAAGCTTTTTTACTTTGCAGGTCAGGAAACAACTTCAGGGCTTCTGGTTTGGACAATGATTTTATTGGGCAAGCATCAAGATTGGCAAGTTCGTGCTAGAGACGAGGTTTTGCAAGTTTTCGGAAGAGAGAAACCCGATGATATTCAAAAATTGAACAACCTGAAAATCGTAAGTCCACACATACATACAGTTGTCAGTGAGGTAGATCTGGATCACATTCGATCATATTTAATTCATATTCAAACGGATTTGGATTAGAATTGAATCATATAGGTTGTTAAAAATGTCTGACCATATTCAAATCCATCAGATCATTGGATTTCATATAAAAAGTTTGGGTCCAAAGTTTTTAAGGGTGTAAAATGCCAAAAGTTTTTATTTTCAATGTGCAAAGTGCCAATAATAAATATTTTCAGGGGGCAGGATGCCAAATCTATGTATTCAAGGGGTAAAGTGCCAAAAGTATTCGAAAATGACTTTTCTACCCTTCCCCTGACGAATTTTCTCATCAGAACACGCTAGGATTGAAAGTGTCAAATGAATTGTATTTCCAACATGTTACCAGGGTGCAAAATGCCAAAAATTCAAAATAAATTATAAATTCATTTGAATTCAAATTAAAATATGTTCCATTAAACAATCCCTTATTCTCTGATTAATTGCATGATTCACATCTTCAATTTGTGCAGGTAACCATGATATTTCACGAGGTCTTAAGATTGTATCCACCAGGAGTCATGCTTAATCGAACGACCGGAAAGGAAAGTAGGTTAGGAAAGATAACTCTACCAGCTGGCGTGCAACTTATGTTGCCGACACTTTTATTGCACCATGACCCCAAAATATGGGGCGATGATGCACAAGAATTTAAGCCGGAGAGGTTTAGTGATGGAGTTTCTAAGGCTACGAGAGGGCAATTATCGTATTTCCCGTTTGGATGGGGGCCTCGGATATGCATCGGACAGAGTTTTGCTATGTTAGAAGCAAAAATGGCTTTGGCTATGATTTTACAGAAATTTACTTTTGAACTGTCCCCATCTTATTCACATGCTCCTCATACAATTATTACTCTTCAACCTCAATATGGTGCACACCTAGTTCTGCAGAAACTGTAGAGTTGTAACTTGGCCCTGATGTTTTTATTTTTTTTGGTGCCGAAAGTGTTCTTGTACCATAGGAGTTTATATTATGGCATAATTTTATCCCTGTCAAACACCATTTTTGGATGTTTTGTATATTTTCCGTGACATGCCAGAAACATTGTTAATGACAAGCATTACAAGGTATTTGACAGGGCTTTCCGGAAAAAATGGTTCTTCAAACTGATGAGAATTAAGCTTAAACTTATTAGTGCACACCTTTTTTCTATTTTTTTGGTTTCATCAGTGCATACCATCCACAATCAGATGGGGAAATCGAGAGAATGAGCCTATGTATTGAAAATTATCTCAGGTGCACGACGTATTAAAGACCCAGGCAGTGAGGTAAGTGAATCGAGATGACATCATTTACATCGCTCTTTGCATTGCGCCTCCAAAGATTACATCAGGTTCTTATTTGCAAGACGAGAACGAGCCTCGACACAACAGAATTATGCATCAAGAGGGAGAAAATGGTATTGTTTTTGAGGAAACTTGACACCATGTATATACAAGGAAAATATATGAATATTTGGGAAATTATGAATGAATTTAATAATTATCTAGATATGTTTCCACCTCTATGATGCAAAGAGCAAGACAATCTATCATTTTTATTAGTTTTCTCTAGTAATTAGGTTTTCTCATTTTTAGTTACTTGGTTTCCTTAATTTTGGTTATTTCGTTTCCATAAGCGTCTAAGAGTTATTCAATTTATTTAAGAGTCATATTTTCTTTCAGTTACTTAAGGTTAAAGTAATCTTTATTAATACGATATATTGATTATTATGAATTTTTGAAAAAAGAAGGGATTTGTTCTCTCAAAGGTTGTGTCTATTTTTTGTGTTTTTGTAGCAAAAAAATTATCTGATGGAACTTGTCAGCAGAATAATCGCTATTTTGACCAGCTTCAATCTCCCCAATTGTATTTTCGATCTACCTCTTTCCCCAAACCATCTCCTGCAATTTTCTTCCCGTAGTTGGAATCATCGATGAGCTATATAACTTGAGCTTAGCATAAACAATCCTTGATTAATTTCATAATTAGTAAAATAAGATACCAGGACATGATACCCATCCGGTAATTTAGATATCAAAATTAAGGGGAAAATATGCTATTTTAGACATATAGCAGTAGGTTAGACAGAAAGAACCGGAGAACCTTACGAAAATTAACAAAAGACTTGACCTGAAATTTAGACTCCAAAACAGTATTCCACAACATATTTAAGAGGTACTTAATAATGACAGTACAAAAGACAAAAAAAATTGGTTCAAGAAAGTTTAATTAAATACAAGTATAACACAAAAAATATACTATCACCTGAACACGGAGCAAAATTTTGACAGAGACCTCCAAGAATTGTAAAAAGGGAATTTCATGTCAACACATTCATAAATTTGACAAATTTGTGAACATGTTTGATAATAGAACACGAACTTAAACTTCAACACTTCTCGATGAGCAGGGATAAATCAGTCATTCAATTCACTATGAGGTGATTTGACAAGTCCGCATTCAAATAAATGATGCCCTCAATGCATTCTATGGATGATACATGGCCTCCGACAAGTCTAGACATGGGATTACTGACCATGAAAGCACCTTTTATACTTCCTGTCATGACCAAAGACAAACCACTAGCCTCGTCAACATAATTCAGAGCTACCCACCTAGTCCAAAATCCTTAAGACAAAGATGCATAAGAGCTGTGTAAGAGGTTATATATATAGTGCACCATGTTCCTACAATGTGGTGAAAGGAGAGGAGTTACATAAGTAGGCCAACGAAGTTTACATCGAAACGCAGTACTAAGAACCAATTTAGAATCAGTATTTCCTTTTATGGGGTAAGTTCTTACTTTTTTGAACCGTAGAAGAAGTTGAAAATCGGTGCAAGAGAGATGCAAATAACAAACAAGAGATAATATCAATGGCCAGGGCTTAGAAACAACACAGAATTGTGAAGAAAGAACGCACCCAACTTGGGAAAACTGCATGGGACTGAACCTCAGCACTTTTACTACCGCACCTTAGAACACTTATGGTCCTACTTTTTTAAGATATTTTGCAATTCGGCCCTATGGCCTTCTTCCATGACCTAAAGTGCAGATCTGAGCAGCCCTACGGCACCAGAAGTACCAAACAGAGACTATTCCATGGGACCAAAAGTGCAAAATATCTCAAAAATATGAGACAAATTGCTGACAGTCCAATCCTGTGGGACTAAAAATGCAACTTTTACCCAAGACAGATATTCTTCTCACCCAAGATTTTCTATGAATGAGTTGGTAATCTGACAAAAATTCTACAACTAGTTAGTAGGTTACTATAGCTTCTGAACAGAAAGAAACCCAAGATTAAAGATGCCATGCTTAAACAAATCACAATGATTTATGCTTTAATTACTTAGAAGCAGAAGCAAAGATAATTCTTTAAGAAAAAGACTTAACACATATAAGAAAAGGGGAATGAAGAACATAACACAAAATGTATGACAATTAACAAATACTCTGCAGAGCAATTAATAAGAAGCTTACCCCATTTTATCAGTTCAAACGCAATTTGGCTTTTAAGGGTTGCTTTCTTCCTCTTCCATCTCATCAAGGATCACATACTTTGAAGTTGCACCTTCTGATGGTGACCCAACATTTGTGTGACCCTTATGTAACTTTTCATATCTGATAGAACAAAGAAATAAAATTTATGAAGTTCAGACTATGCAGTGTAAAAGATGGTAAGGATTGGAAATAATGCATTTTGTGCAATCACACAAGTCAAGAAACCCACTGACTGAGATGATATCTTTTACCTACCCCCCCCCCCCCCCCCCCAACCCAAGGTAGAAAATTACAGAAACCGTGTATCCACTTCTTCAAAGAGATCAAGTTAAGAGTAGTCAGAGTACAATGCTATTGTGTTAAATCCTATTACTGACTTAGAAAGTGATCATCATAGAGAACAAGGTACAGACGGTGCTGAGAATATTTGCATCTAGCGATATTTTACCAAATTTAAATCCTCAGCTTGTAGAAGAGATGCATCAATATTATTATTTTCAAGTGTTTACTAGAAACATAATTGCCACTGTGTCAAGAAAGCAAGATCTGCTGCAATCCGAATTGCAAAGGTGAGCAAAGATACTAAAAAGGGTTCTTATAGTCCCATCTTTCAGCAAGAGCCTATTTCTTCCTCACAAGAATAAACAGAAAACTCTTGTTATTAATGAGAACAAACCTAGAAGGCACACTGTTGAAAATTCAATTCATTACTCGCATTGATCACATCAAGCAAACAAGAAGAACATTCAAATCTAAAAAGAATTAGGAAATCATTACTAACATAACCTTTACTTCCTTGAATAAGAAAAGGAACAATCCTGAGGTAAGTTTCACTCAATGGCATGCATTTTGATCACTTACTTGTACCAATTAAATAAGCTGACACCAATCATTATCGTTACAAGGCCAGCCCCTTTCAGCCAGGTGAACTCATCATGGAAATAGAACACAGCCACCTGAAAGAAATTTGGATGGTTAACTAACCAGTAAGAGAAAAGGGCTTACTAATCACGGAACTTCTAAGACATAAAGAGAACAGTCCAATATAGCTGTCTAAATTCCAAGATATAAAAAAGGGGTGATTAATACAGCTGTTTTCCAGGAGATGTTTGCAATCAATATCGCACAACTGCACCCTGTAGCTTTATAATATGACCAAGCCAATAGAAAGCTTTATTTGAGTTGGAATATAAATATATATAACAGAACATGTAATGGTCTTCTCTTAACCCTATATCTATTTTTATTCTTTCCTTCAAAATAACCATTTTCCTTTTCTTCTTCTTTTGATGGGATCTGCAGGAGAAGATTGTGCGCGTGATTTGTCTTTGAAAAATCCCTCATCACGAAGAACGGTAATGCAATTACATTTGATGCCATCAGACTAAAGATCTCCAAGTTGTCTGAGATGGCCAATGTAGGAAGTTTGACTCCCACTTACATTCCTTAGAAAAGGTAGTATTAGTACAGTTTATTAAAATTTTGTCATATTTGAAGAAAAAGGCCACTTTAAGCCAGGGGAGTAACAAGTCAAAATCAAGACATAGAACCATCTATTTTTGAGTTTGAGAACTTTGCACAATGAGAATTGAAGGTACTAATACAAATGTAGAACTGCTTCAACAAGATTTTGAAATAAAATGGAATGTATTGGATATCCATCATCTCTGCAAATCCATGTACAAAATACTGTCTATGCACGGCAGTAGTTTTACATATGCTGGGTAATTAAAAAAAAAGTATCAAACTGATAATTTAAAAAAAAAAAAATAATATCGAACTAACAATTATCAGCCAACTTGAGCATATTCATATATTTAATGGAAATGTAAGTCTAACATATCTACTTTCATACCAAAATAGTTACAGCTTCCTTCACAACCCCAGCTATTGTTACTGTTACTGCACTAGTCACTGACAGGAGAATATATTCAGTTAATACCTGCAATGAGACCAAAATGTAAATCTTTTTCAGTAATCTATGAAACTCAGAGCTAGGAAACTAGTAAGTGTAAGCTATTTAAAATACAAGAATTGATTTCAATTATTTCTCCGTATTAACTAAATGGAACAACATTGAAAAGAATATACTAATAGCCAATCACAAACAAATATGAAAAAAAATCTTGTTGACTTGTTCACTGTTTCAAAATTCAAGTGATTGATTGGAGTACTAGATACCAGTGTTTCCAGTTATACGGAGTAAAACCAAAAAATACCAAAAAGCCAAGTATCACATGGCACAAATTCAAAATCTTCAATTGTTAAAATCATTTACCATGAAGAAAGCCAGAGTTCCACCAAACAACATCAGCAAACAACTTCTCACAATATGCCATGAGCTGTCAAAGTAGTCATTAGTTCTGAACTCATGCCATGGATCGAAGATCAACGAAAGTAGGGCAGTTGCAATTGCCATAACCGGGGAAACGTAGCTCATCAAAGTAAGTGGATTTTTAAGACCTTAAAGTAGAGGAAGGGAACTGTCATCAATTAGACATCACGGAAATATACCCAAGTCAACATAAAGATGTACATACACGAATTTATGATACTGCTGGAATTTTCAAGTTAAAACATGTAGCTTTTGGTAAGACTTACCATAGACTTCTTTCTTTAGGCCAGGATTTTATATCAGTAAGAGCCAATCAGTGAAAGACAAAAGCCATTTACAAAGATTAGTGAGTATATATGACAATAGTTTGAAAATAATAACAAAGTTATAGTTCAGAAATGTAACATATGTACCACGCAGCTCATACCTGGAGAAGCATTTGTGACATAGTCCAACGGAACCCAGACATGACAGCAGCAAGCATAACAAATATGAAACCCCAAAACTCAAATTCAGTCTCCTTCGCAACTGCATTATAAACCAAAAAGGTTAGATTTTAAACTGACGCAGCAACTGATTTGGACTGAGATTTCCCAATTTAAATGCCTTCTTATCATTGTTTTCATCTTAGCATAGAAATCAGCAGTGTGCCATATTAGCAGTTATTTTGAAGGTATTTCTGTTTAAGTAACTTCATTTGAGTGGGTCAGACCAACTTCAGTCACAAGCTTCATGAATATATAAATTCAAGCTAGCTCAGCCTTAATAAGGCAAGTGGACCGCTCAAGGGTCAACAAACTTAAATACATGCATTAAGATATGAAAGCTTCTATATAGGTGTGGGCTTACAGGGCTAGGGCTCAATAATTCGTGGTAATTGTATGAGTTATGAAAGGTTTCACAATAATTAGCAGGTAAAAATATAATGCAATTTAAACTGATAAACAAGAAACAGCAAAATCAAAATTTTGGTTAAGTTGATACACAAGATATGTTGCCTTGAACAGAAAATGAAATTTAATGCACAATTATTGCCCAAAATGACAAGATTACGGCACAGTGTTTCTGGTGGGAAAAGTAGATGTAAGTAAATCACGGCTCATATCACAACATTGTAAGGGATGATAAAAGCCAATACTGTAGATATATATAGTAAGTTTCTTAAAACCAGATACGCTGACATCTTAAACTTGTGATCTCCATGAACATGGTGGAATACAGCAGGAAAAGAAATGCTATGTTCCCAAAAGTGTACGAAATATTACTATTATAATTAAGTGAGATGTGAAACATGCAAGTGTCACCATACATTCTGGAAAGTATTACCCAAACCGACACAACCTTCACAAAAAGACACCAATTCAATAACAATAAGGACTAACATGGCAAACTCCCATTACCTGTTAATAGTACACCGACTGAAATGACCAACATAATTCCAAGCAGCTTAACACTTGGTGACTCCAATCTTCAGGGGAAAAAAGAAAATTGGGTCAAGAGATAAAGATATGCACAAAGCACAGCTAAACAATGACAAAAATGCATTAGCACAAAAAATACAAAAAGATGAAATTTTACATTCTTTTATAATTGAAATTTTACGCTTCCTTATATATTGGACATCTGGAAAAGCTATCATTATAAGCATTTCATAACTTCAAACCCTCACCCATATATGTGAATTGAAATTGATGAGTCTCCTTAGAAATGCATAAGCAACCTCATGTCTGTCTTTTTATACCCACAAGATTTTATGTTGCTTTACTAAATCGACTATGACAGATTAGGTCTACTTTATTCCTGAGCAACTAATATAGTTACTATAGACCTTTTTTTACTGCAAAGCTCAAAGATCTTTACAGATTTCACCTACAATTCCAACATATACATGTCCCTCATTCTCCCGTCGTTCTCCATCCAAATTCCACTTTAGTTTATAAAATCAATTCAGGAGTGTTATAGCTTAGACTGTCAAAATTTCTTTTTTACGCACATTACTACAAAATCTCACTACTGCATAACTACCACGTGTAATTGTTTATGCTGTGAGAGATGGGATATTTGATATTTGTTGTCTCTACATGCCGCCTCGAAATTGTAGGCTATACTTCAAGAAACTTGCTTTAACTCTTTCTCGTAAATGGGTGGCGGTGAGAATAAAGTCTCACATGGTTATGAATCTCAATGCCATCCAAACATAAAAAAGAATTTTAAGTGCTAGTTCTCAGAAAAAGCATATCGCATGTAAGTGAAAGGATTTAAAGACATTATAAGATATTATATGTATCTCCAGTCTACCAACTCATGCATTAAGATGAACTAGACATTCACTGTAAAGTCCCTGATTCACTTCTGGTCCTGTCCGCTAACCCAAAATGCTTAAGCCCATGTTGACAAGAAGGAGTGGACCAAGTCTTTATAAACTATTCAAATAATTCACCCACAATCAATGTGGGATTGGGGTGTTACAATCACCAAACAGATATTTTAAATGCTAATGTAGACATCATTATAGGTGAGTAGCATCGCAATAGAGTGTGATTTACTGCAATAAAACAATATTCAAATTTTAATAAAGTTTCGAGGCTATGTGATTGGTAACAATAATGCAAACTGGATTTTCCATTTCCAGACAAGGATCAGACAAAATAAATTGGAAATCCCAGTAATCTGTTATACAAATACACTAGTCAATAAATCAAAGTATGGTCTCGTTACGAGTCAAGAATAACTAACTCTTAGTCAGATATTTGGCAAATACATAATCATATGGAAAATAATCATCTTTTAAATGAGTTTTCAGTTAGTACTCTTGCATAAAATTTCACGAATGACTTATAAAATGTTCAATCCATCTCACGAGGTTATGGTCGCACAAACATTAATTTTCTAAAGAGTCTATGTAGTGCACAAGAAGGTAAGTAAGACCAATTTCAGCACCGTTAATGATTATATAGCTAGCTGCTGGGAGGGAATTTATAGAGAAACTAGGCCAATTGAGAGTGAAATACCTGAAAGCAAAGGCAAAAAGTAGGAGAAATATTGGTGACGCCGATTTACACTGCAAATAAAAAGAGAGTGACTTACACTTCTTATGACATAAAGTAAAGGATCGTGAAAGAACCAAGTTGCTTCAGACAAATAAGTCAGAAAATGAGCTAAACAGTGTTGTGTATTTCTGACTGCACCATTTACTTACAAAACAAACTTGAACTAGAGGGAGCCTACATGGACTTCATGCAGCAAGTGGTGTGCATGAAGAAAATGGCGAACATAGATGACAAATAGTAGTAAAACAAGCAGATACTATCAAACATCTGAAAATCTGTTAAATTTGGTGGGGCCACCAGATATGACTTTACTTTCCTCTAATTGATTATTGAACATCTGCATTAGTAGCTCTCTCTCGTTTACCTAGTCTTTTGTTTAGTTTTATGTTCTGTTTCTATAGACATGTTTAAGGGATGTGCATAACTGCATACTAAAGATTTTGTGGTCTTCTTTTACCTTGCAGCAATTAGATCTGGGATTCTATTTTCTTACTTTAGTTTATGAATAGTTTTAGCATTAACCAGAAAAAAAATTAGGTTGGTTCTCTTCAACTTGGAATTTACTTCTTAACAATTGTTAGCTTCAGTTCTTTGTTGCCCTCTCTTTTAAACACTTGTTTATTGCTAAATGTGGTAGACTGCACATGAAGAAGTTTTAAAGGAAAGCTCAAACACCATCCACCAAATTCATAAAGCTAACAACTTGGAGTAACTTAATCCAACACTTGAAGCATAAAATATAAATCATAATTTGATATAATGGAACAAAAGTTACCATGGTGGCAAATGTAACAGAAATGAAAACCAGGGATGCATTGCTTAGATTAATATCCATGGCAGTGCTCAGGGCCGTTGGTACAACTGTGAAAGGAAAAAGCAACCTGAAGCCTTAGTTGTTAGAGAAGTTAATTATACTAGCAAATCATATTAAGAAAAAGAGAATGAAAAAAAAAATAGTATAACACAGGAATGTAATGAGCCGTCACATTGATATAGGCAATTAAAATACAGGAAAAAATGTGTCTGGCACAATTCTGATGAAAAATGGTCCCGGTTTAATTACTATGCCTATGTGGACCAATTTATGATCATATCACCAGCTACCAGAAGTTGGAGGATTCAGGGAAAACAAAAAAAGGTTCCAACAAAATGGAATAAGGTAAAACAGTATTTAGGCATTTGCTGTCTAATAGAACAGGGTGAAAAAATAGATGTTAGAGCTAGTTGCAAATTAAACAAAAGGGATTATGGGACTAGGATTTGCCAATTTACTTGGGTGAACTCCTAAAAGACCACTTGAAAAGTATACATCATTTTTCATTCAGAGGAATAGCTAAATGCTTATACATAGCTCTATTTCAGCTATTAGGAACTCGTTCAACAATTTTAAAGATGGATTAATGACACATACATTAGGAACCAAGCTTCAAGTGGTAGTGTGGTACAAATTCCATTTTCAAAGTATTTGAAACTGAACTGCACCTAGTCACTAAACAGATATGACCGTACAACACCAATGTAGAAAAACATATAATAGATACAGCAACAAATACAACCATCAGCTTCTTAAGAAAAATTACAACCAAACATATTTCAAAAGTCACACGTGCTTCAATTTGATTCAGATACCGAAACCAAGTTCCTAATGGTTAATGGAACTAAAAACTCGTAAACAAATAACTTCTCTAAACGAATATGACTGATCTAAAGGTTTATAGATAAGGTAATCAGTAATTCACATCATAGCTGACTATTTAGAAATCTAAAACCATTAAAAATAAAGAAAATTTTAGGAAAGCTGAACAGAAAGTATAAGTTCATTGATGCATTCTAATCACTTACAGGAACAACTAAAACTAAAAATCTAATACTACGACAACTTTGCACGGAACTGCCTAAGTATTAATGAGACTTATCATTCACTAGACCAGAGTTACTGTATGTACATAAGAAACTAACCATAAACTCCTTGTATTCTATATTTTTCGTTTTTGTCATAAATGGTTCCCAAGACTTGCAGATTAAAATGCCATCAAACGGTGAAACGTCTTAATTTTAAATACAAGTGAAAATATCAACTTTTTAAAGTAAATCAGTTCAATATATTAAAGAAAAAAACTCATGTTACTGACAAATTATTGAAAATATGGAGAAAAATATATGCTAGCTTTTAGAATTTGATCCTTGACTCATAACACAAGAAAGAAATATTTATGCTACCTCTCACAAAGTAATCCTTCCATGACATAACAGAGGAATGAGATCTGTCAGACCAATACCATGTAATAGCCTTTGACAAAGCAGCTTGCATGGCAAAGTGGACAGTGTTCATCAATAACGGTGCAGGGAATTTCCCCAAATGATCACCTAATAATGTTTTATTATACCTGCTCTAAGCAAAAAGAAGTAACAAACTTAATCTTGAGAAGCACCAAAATACTAGAATCCATGAATTAACAACACCAAGCTAATAAAGTAACTTACAGTGTAAGGAATGTACTGAATGTGTACCAAACTAGTATGAAAAACAACGTTTTCAACACATCAGCAACAAAAATAGGGTTCTCAGCTTTTGGCTTAGACGTGCCAATGTAATCCGTATAATTGAGGTCATTACTGTATCTCCCATCAACTACTTGATTATCTTCAATGTCAAATGGCACGTAACTCTCATCCTGATTTTGCAAACCATTAACGGTAGCATCATCAATGTTTTCACCGCGATCCATTTTCTGCCAAGAGTCACTCAGATGGAATCTTTGTCGGTCTAAAACTCTATTTTCCGACCCATGCTTCTGAACCAAAGGCAACTTAAAATCAAAATCTAGTTCATTTATTTCCTCATTTTCTAATCGAGTTTCGTGTAAGATTCCATCCTCATCAAACCAGCCCGAGAATGAAGGATCCCGCTTAATTCCCACTTCCTTATTATCTGTACTCGCTAAATCATCAACACCTTCAGTTTCCAATTCTTTCGGAGACATGTAATTCCTAAACTCTACACAATATCATGTCTTGGTCTAAACTTATTAAACCTCAGAATTATCAAAACACCCAATCCAAAATCAAATCAATGCTTAATTATAGCTGAAAAAATTCAAACATTAGAAAGCAAATTAATCATAAATATCAAATGAAATCGATGCCAGTAACAAACAAATTCAAAAATTATTACTAGAGTTAAGAATGAGAGATCGAAACTGACCTGTACAGCAATTTAATTTTATGGATTAATCTTTTTGCAAATTTGTTATCACTGGAGAAAATAAATGTGGATCGAGGTTTGATTGGATCGGTGTCTTTAATAATTAGGACTTGATTAAAGTGAGGCGTGTGAGTGAATTGTTGTTGTTGTTAGTTGTTAAAATGTTAAATGTTTTCTGGTGACATGTTTGATTCAAATCTAAGAATCGTTTTTTATTGCGGTTTTGTTTTACAACACGTTTATCAAATTTAATTTGAGTTGAATTTTCGCAAAATTCTCGATGTGTTTTTTCTAATGGGTAGAAAATCTCTTTTTGGTTTTTCAGTTTAATCCATTTCGAGGTGCGTCAGATATATTATGCAGTAACATCTCTCAATAAGGAAAATTCTTGTTCAAGCCTGGTTTGGTAAAACCCATTCAACAACTAAGCAAGTGTATTGCACTTGCCTTGTAGTGACTTTGAGTTCGGCCAAATCCGGTGCGTGTAAGAATTTTCCTCTCAATAATTATTTAAATTGGGGTCGCCACTTTGGGTATTAGTTATTTCGTTAGATCAATCACATGTTGATATTGATAGAAAATCATGTGTCGTTTAATTTAGCAAAACCTTCACTGTATTTACAAGTCAAAGATATTTATGCCTTTTTCAAACCGTAATGTAATTCACTTGCTATAAGTGCAGTATTTCATGATTTGCAGTAAAAGTAACAAAAATATTCCTAAATATTATGCTTTCTTTGAAATAAAATGTAATTACACCACTTTTTAATTAAAAAAAATTAACAATAACTTCTTTATTAACTTGACAAATTGACAATAATCTACTTATTCTCTTAAAAATATCACAATAACCCCATGTGGACCGCGGTCAACTCTTAAATTTTGAATGGGCACAATGATTTAATAAAATATTAACGTATGGATTTTTCATGTAAAATATTAATACGGTGGTTATTAATAAAATAATACAGGAGGCTTTCTGCCAATCAGAAAAACGTACATTGGGTATTTTTTGCTTTATCTTTTACTAAAATACATTAATACGAGGTAGGTTGTGATCTTGAATTAAAACTATTCTTTAGATTTAGGGAGTGACATAATTTCTTCAGTGTGTGGATATATATATTCCTCAATTAGACGCTCACAATAAGATTTTTAGTGATAAAGAAAAATGATTTTTAGTGAAAATAAATTCTATGAAACAACCACTATTTGATCCTCTTGACATGTCGACCTGGGAGTTGATCTTATATCTGATGATGACTATCTAGATCCCGACTTATTGTTGTGCGAGTTACTACATAGCTAAGTCACATCCAACCCTGTTTGGGGTAGACGGGCTAGTAGATCTTCGACTTGGATAAACTTCCTTGGCGTGCCTCTTAAGCAAGGTGGACGCCCTCGGGTTCCTGAAATATACTAATTCACAAATACCTCACTTGGGTCATGCCCGGATCCAGGCATGGGTTTCCCATCATCGAAAGTTGGTCGACAAAGAATCTCTATGGCTACTAGAATCGTTAGAAAGTCTTCTGCAGAAACATACAAACACAGAATCCTTCTTGAAAGTAACTAAGAACATGAAATGTTGGAGAGAATATATATACTCAGCAAACACAGTTAGATCTTAAAAGATCAGGTTGCATCCAACACAGTACTTAAATCAAGTCGTCGAGAAAAAAATAGAACTCGGAGTGAGTAGCCAGTATACCGGAGTAAAAACTTATGCCAAATGTTGAGACATATATCTAAATTAATTGGCTTATATGAAAGGTGATCAATATTTACAGAAAGATGATACATCTATATCCAATAATGCACAAACAAAACTGTAATCTGCTATATCATAACAAAAATGATACAAAACTAACCAAAACAAGTAAAACCAGAACAGGCAAGATTAAAAAAAGAGAAAAAAGTTAAAGTATCTAATATATACCATGACAACATCCTCAGTCCTCTCAACTCCACAAAGGTCTACCACTTGTGTTCATCTAACTCTCTTCTTTAAGACTGTATTCTTTCCTGCTGTGTCATAGAGGAACCAGGTGCCTCTGTCAGAAACTGTTGCCAAAAGACGTCATTACCCCCAGATGGTACAGAAGGAACCGTGCCATCTTGCCCTCGATCTTTTGATATTTCCATATCGGAAACCTTATTGGTTGGGCTCACATTCACGTCAATTTCTGATAATACTGGTTCAGGAGAGGAATGACCATCTTGCGACATATGGCACTCGGGTGTGCAAGGTGGGACGCTCAAGTCAGAATCTGCGGATAACGAGGGCATTTCTGTAATTTCTACTGGTCCAGGCAGTAGGGGGGCATTAAAATCAAGCAACTCGTTCGATGAAGTTTGGTCAATCCCATGTAGAAACTTTTCCCAAAATATTAGAGATGAGTCCAATTTTTCGACCATTTCCATATTTAATAATGGAAAAGATGAAGGGTTTAAGTTTTCTTGAAATGACATAATTTGATTCTCCCCTAAGTGATGCAAAGCTAACAACCTTCTTTTCTTGTTATGAGATTCGGAATTCTCAGGTTTCTGCAATACTTCAGACAAGGTAGCCACCAAATGCCGTTGCCTAAGATCAATAGTTTGCAAAGTCTGCCCCAATGATCGGAGTTGATATTCATATCCTCGATTTTCTTGTTGATGTTTCTCTAACTCCGACTGAAGTGAAAGCTTTTCTTGTTTTAGCTTTTCAATCTCCTTTTCAAGCTCCTCTCTCTCGGAGTCGTTTAATGGTACTGCATTTCCTTGACCAGAATGGCTATGGATTGGTTTTCGCCTGTGTATGTTCTTTAAAAGATGACTTTTTCCTCGAATAAACTCCTCATTTGCAAATTCCCACTGATCAGGGTCAACTTTTCTGAATCCCTACATCATATTGTAAGAAAACGTTGAACGAAATTATCTCTAAACAAATGCTTAACAAAAATCCAATTAGACACAATTAATCCATCAAGTTCCCATCTATATCTATTCTTCAAGATCTAATTAATTCCATTTATTCAGACAGCTACTTAGACACTAGAGAGCATCTATACTCAGTTTGGCTGGCGATATTGCCAAAGCATATAGTGTTGCTTCCAGCGCCGATTTAATGAAATACCTAAAATGCCTCTAGAACTAATGACTATAAATGGTAACTTAGGATTTGTGTAATAACATTAACTTAATTAACTCTTCTTTCACCGCAAAAGATATAAACAGGAGATATCTGTCATTAATTAAGTAAACAGAGTTAATTAAGTTAAAAACATAACCGTAATTCCTAAGTACCGTTTCATTGACTCTGGAAGCAACATTATTTGTTCCAGCAATATCGCTACCACTCTGTTTCATTCATCGATACTTGATTGACATTCTTAGACAGTTCATAAGCTAATAATTCAAGAGATATGCAAGTGAAAAAACTCACTCAAAGGGTTCTAGGTAACCAAAAGCAAAGTCCATCCTATCACATAGATATCACACATACATACATACAAAGACACTAAGCAAGAAAAATACTTATTAGTTCCATGAATTGAAAGTTAAAATTAAGATCGAGAAGTTGAAAGTGGCTTACATATGTATTGAGTTGCCTAATGAAGCTAGAGAAGTTATTGTGTTTGAAGTACTTTGGCAACAAATCTCGAGCAAATTCAGGCGGATTCCAAACCACAAAACTTAGCCCCGTGTGACTCCAAGAAACAACAGAACTGGTCAAAGGATCATCCACCATTTCATAGGTCTTCAATAGAAAAGGTGCAGGTGAACTAGAGCTACCATTTGATCCATCCATAACCAATTATCAAAATTTGTATGTATATTAATTTATATATATAGTTGACTTCAAACACCCAAAATCCCAAAATCTGCTTGATATTTCCCTCAATTGAAATCAAGTACACTAAACCCAAAAATCACATAACAAAATGAACCCAATTTTGAATACAATACAAGAAACTAATATTTCAACCTTTATGAACAAGAAGACCTAAAAATCGAATAACAAAATGAACCCAATTCTGAAACGATCCAAGAAACTAAAATCCCACTACCCAAATGGAGAATTAATCAATAACTAAAAACCCCAAGAAATTAACTTCTATAAAGAAATAAATATTTTTTGATTGGCACTTATGAATACTAGAACAGACAGAATAAATAGGGATCTTGGAAAATGAGCAATTCTTGGAGAAAAAGAAACCATATCCGAAGAGGGAAATATATTATATAGGGAAGAAAAGAAAAACATTAGCAAAATCGTCAAAAACTCGGGCCTTTGACGATTGGGTATCAATTAATTAATCCCAAAGAAAAGTAGACTTGACTTTCAACACTCATGGACAATAATTTGTTTGCGAGTGTTTGAGGGAACAATTACACAGTGTTTTTTAATTGTAAGAAAATATTATTTTCTGTTTTTTCTTTTAAGAAAAAAAGAAAGGAATTTGTGGGACTGGTGCGTTGAATTTTCAAAGATGTTGAATTGAAATTCATATGATTTTATTAACTTTGACTGAGGGTAAACGGAGACGCAGTCGTGGGGATTTGTCTCTTTTTGTAATAGCTAATAGGGTTTATTAAATGGAAATTGGAGAAACAAAAAGGAAATTTGATATTTTAGGAGTTTTTTTTTAGGGAAGTAAAAACGAAAATGGCTGTCATGGATTGTTATGGCGAAAGTTCCGCCCCCATTATGGCTGTTGGCCAGAGTATATTTCCTAGTAATACATAGCAATATTCAACTTTACCGGTTTACCCTCTACAAATTAATAACCTTTCCATAATTTGACAAGAAACTTCTTTCTTATTTATGGGATGTTTTATCTTTTTTCTCTCTCGTATGAATAAAAATGTAAAATCATGATTTTTTTTCTAAAATATATAAATCATTTCATTTATAGATTTTCCTTAAGAGAATTGAATTGAAATCTGTATTTTGAGAAATTAAAAATAAAATTGACATAAACACCTTAAGTGTTTTCAAAAGCGATCCGAACACAGAATTGAAAGCCCTATTGATTACTGGATCGATTGATATGATGTTATTATTATGTATGGAAGAGATTAGTATTGGTATACATTGTAGTTTTTCCAACATAAAGAATATTAGCTTTTTTTTTTTAATGAGAATTTGGGATAAATTTTAAGATTTTCAGTAGTTCTTTTTTTTCCCCTTTCTTTTTGGAGGGAATGTTGGCTGGTAATAAAAGTGAATGGACATAAATATCATCATTCCGACGAATTAAATGATCAGAAAACACCCCGAGTGCAAACTGAACAATCGAGAAAACTGTTTCGAGAGTGCAAGGTGGGATTATTATTTTTACAAAGTGCAAAATGAAAAAAAAAAAAAGCTTATGCCAGTGTACAAAGTGAGATTAAACCCAATTGAAGGGCACATATTTCCATCATCAGCATCACCAAAGCTAAGGGGTCAAACATGATACACCCTCCATTTAAACAACGCACTCTTCGCACTCTCTTTTTCTATATCCGGCAACATATACATGGACTGAAAATCAAACCAAGCTACTTGATATTCGATTCGAGCTCGTTTGAGCTCGGTTCATCACACAGATCAAATAAGCTTGAACATCATTTTTTAATCGATAATTTTTAAGCTTGACTAAAAAAGCTAAAAAGAAAAAAAAAATATCAAGCTACTCGATACTCGACTTGAGCTCGTTTAACAACCAAATTAAACTTAAACACAAAATTTCAAGCTCAATAAAATTTAAATTAAACTTGAAGTTTAACAACCAAATCAAACTTAAACACAAAATTTCAAGCTCAATTAAATTCAAATTAAACTTAAACAGTGCGTGGCTTGGCTGGATTACACCCCTACATATACATACATACTTGCAGAAATAGCCAAAAAACACTTAAAAGGGGTTTTTGCAAGGGCTTTTAAAAAGTTTTTTTTGTTTTTTTTGTGCTTAATAGTGTTTGCAAATAGGTGCTTCTGCTATTGCTTCTTCAACTGAAAAGCAGGTAAAAGGAGGTTGGCAAGAAGCAGCTAAGGAGATACTTTTTCTATTGCTTCTTCTAGGTGGCATTTTTGTAATAATTAAAACTGCTTTTTGCTTTTAAATAAAAGTACTTATTTTTTATTTTTGCTTTAAGCAACTGCTTTTAAATTTCCTAAAGCATTCGCAAACATCCCTTTAATATGCAACTAGTGGCGGAGCTAGACGTATTTCTTTGGGGGGGCGAGATTTTTTTGTGTAATACAATTAATATTTTATAGGTATTTTGATTTAATGACAAATATACATATAATATTCTTTTATAGTTTTATATATTCCGCTATGATGCATGGATACTTCAAAGAATTATAAAATGCCGTGTCGGATACTTCTCGGATACTCGTGGGATACGTATTCGACACTCCACGTGGCGTGTCGGTAAATATAATTAAAAAGAGAAAATGGACACACGTATCGGATACTTATTTAAAAGTATCCAACATATTTCATATTCTAAATTTTGCTAAGTCACCACAATTTGGCAAGAACAATGTAAAACGTCAAACCACATTTTGTTTTATATACAACTGCAATACAAGATATTTTGTCTATAACGGGACATGTTTTATATAACATAATAAAACAATGAACATGATGTATAATTAATAGTATTAAATTACTAAACTTTTTTTTTTCTTCTAAAAGTTATGCAATTTAGTACTTATGAAACTTAACTTGATCTATTTCAATATGTAAAAACATATAAATATATTATTATACTTTTTTCAATATGCATAAACATATAATAGATATTTTTCAGATCCGTATCCAAGTCGTATCGTATCCAGTAAATTTTTAAAAATCCGTGTCGTCGTATCCGTATCGTGTCGTATTCATATCGCCGTATCCATATCCGTGCAACATAGATATTCCGCCATTAATACATGGAATAAACATGAAAACGGAAGAAAGTGCAGTAAATAAAAAATGAAAAGTAAAAGCCTCACTAGCTTTGGAAACTGGGAGAAAACTGAACAAAGTGCAGTTAATAAAAATGAAAGGTGAAAGCCTCCACCAGGACTCGAAACTGGGTCGCCAAAGAAATTGGTACTTTATCAGGTACACCAATGAAAATGTTGTGAAAATAATTGCAAATAATACTATTAATATACAAATAACATATTTTCTTGGGGGGGCGACCGCCCCCCTGCTTCGCTCCGCCACTGACTGCAACTCCCCTGAATTGGGAATTTAAAACCCTAACTTCCTCAGAAATTTCTTTTTCCTGACACTCGAATCTCAATCTTCCTCTTTCAGTCATCAGTTTGTTTTTCTCCAGTTATTGGTTCGAGTTCCCCTGTGAAAAATCTAGCTTTTAAATCTTGCACTGCTGAAACGTCACAATCGCAACCATTGCCAGTAGGGATTCGGGATTTTTGTGTTTATTTATCAGGTATGCATTTGATTTTTCAATTCTTTTGCTTGCTCGAGAATCAAATTAGTTTACTGGTAGATACTGTATAAGATTAACTTTTTATTAGCTCCTTTGCATTCCTGGGATAGTTTAGATTAGAGTAAAAAATTCCTAGGATGTTAGGCCATCTCCATTATCTCCAATGGAGATGGCCGGGCTGGGGGCGGGGTGGGCTGCGGGAAGGGAGGCGTCTCCAGTGGGGGCTGGGCTCGGGGCGGGGCGGCAGGCGGGGCGGAACGGGCTGGGCGCAGGGCTCGGCGGAGCCCTGCGCCCAGCCCCGGGGTCGCGTGGGCGACCTGGAGAAGAAGAGGGGCGCGTGTAACTTTAAGTCCGGTGCCGCCAAGTGGCGGCACCTGACTGGTTGGTTTTTTTTTTTTTCTTTTAATTGTTTAATTAATTTTTGTTTTATATATATATAATTTGTTATTTAAAGTAATTTTTAATAAAATTAAAATTTCCTGGCGGCACCTGACTGGTTGGTTTTTTTTTTTTTTTTTCTTTTAATTGTTTAATTAATTTTTGTTTTATATATATATAATTTGTTATTTAAAGTAATTTTTAATAAAATTAAAATTTCCCTCTAATTAAATTAGATTTGTAGAATTGAATTATTTAATAAAATGTGTTATGATATTTTTTTGTATATATTTAATAAATATACGTAGTCACCAATTTTTAATTTGATTATTTAATATAATAAAATTAATTTTTTTTAAAATTTATTAGAATTGCAATTAATTTAAATTTGTTAGTATAGATAATTTTTTTTTTTTTGCATTTAATAAGTTCTAAATAATAAAAATTGGGCTTGTCCAAAAGCTAGAGAATTGGACTGCATTCGTGTCCGCAGGTCGCGGGCTCGCACAAGTCTTGAAGAGACGAAGTGAATTTGGATCCATGATTTGCAACCCCCCCCCCCCTCCTGCGCGCGAGGGAAGAGACTTCTTGTAGCTAAGTAGTTACACAACTATATTGACAAATCATATATAAACCTCAAGTTTTTTCACTCCACTTCCAATGTGGGATAAATGCCAATTGCATTTCTTTTCTTCCATTTCAAGAGGTGATTTTTGAGTGTCAATTTCTCATTCACCCGAACTCCGATTTGGACACACGATATACCGTTTTAATCTACTCACGGAGTAGAATCTAATTCCAGAAAAATCCGAATGAATTTTATATTTATCAAATTTTATTTTAATTATAGATGATAGTGGGCAAGGAAAGAAAATGGAATTAATTTCTCATTCACCCGAACTCTCTTTAATTTTAATATTTTAATATAATTAATAATTTAATTACAAGATGTAAATAATTATTAGTATTATTAATATTAATATTAAAAATAAAATTTAAACTATAATATTAATAGGTGAGAGTGGGCAAAGAAAAAAAATGGAATTAATTCCATTCCGGAGCCCTACCATTGGAGACGACAAGGCAGGGCTCGGGGGGGGGGGGGGGGGGGGGGGGGCAGGGCTGGCTCGGGGCTCCGGAGCCCCGGGGCTAGCCCTCTCCATTGGAGATGGCCTTAGTTTCAGCTGACATTGTGGTAGTGCAAATACATTTGTTTAAGAATTTACAGATATTCAAAGTGATATTTCACTTGTGAACTTTGAGTTTTTTTTTAATAACAAAAAACTTCATAAAATTAAGACGAAAAGTTTAACCAGTTTACAAGGGGTTACCCCATCACAAAAAACAGTAGTTGAAATATTATAAGGACTAAAAATGTGTACTTTGAGTTTGAGGTCTTTGAATCTCGACGATTTTGGAGGGTGAGATTTCAAATAAAAAGCACTTCAAATATGATCTAATGTATGAGTAATGCGAGAGTTTTGATTTTAAAGCACGGAGTATTCTGGATTAACTTATCGAATCAATTTTAAGTTAGGGGGAAAATACATTACAACACTCAAGTTCTAGAGCATATGCATTTGACCAGTTGTAACTTGTGTTCTACTTCTTGTTTCTTTTTCTTGCTAAATTGATATTTTAACTTTGGGATGCAGTCTTCTGATTAGAAATTCCTCTGGCAATCAGTTGTGAAGAAATGACTAGTAAGGAGGAGGATTCAAAGAAAAAACCACAACCTCAATTGGTCAAGTTGAACAGGGCATTCAAAGTGGTAATGGGCTTTTAAAATGTTTAATAAATTGCTGCTGCCATATTTTAAGTTTCTGTTCTTTAGATGTGGGACTTTATACAAGATAGTTTTAGGAAATAAAGACTAGCTTATTTGTATTTGCATTAGCAAAGTCATTTGTACATAAATCTTACACAAGATATGTTACATTGTCATTTAGTTCTTCATTCAAAAGAGACAAAAAGTAATGCATATTTTATACGACATGTGTTTCTGAAACACTTGTACTTGTGGTAGATACATTTATCTTATCACCTTCTTTGAGAAATCTCTAGTGTTTATGTTGAACATTTCCTACGAATATAAATGATCAAATATATTTTTTAGTACAGGCCGAACAGCGGGTTAATAACATGAGTAATTCTTCGGTGATTGATAAATCCACTCCAGTAGATTTGGAAGGCTGCCCATCTAGGTCAGTACATATTCACGGTCAACTTTGCAGAATGATGCAACTATGAGAGTATATTTCATTTTCTTGGAGGTTTTGTAGGCTTGGTATTGGTGCAATAGTTCAAAAACAGTCCAGTTTTGCACTTTCAAATGATCCCGTTGAAAGAAATTTACTTGCTAAGTTACAATCTCACAAAAGAAACATCATAAAGAAAGCAAAATATGGAGATATTGATGAAGATAGTGAAGAAGAGGAGTCGGAAAGTAAAGCCAAGGCTTTTGCCAAGAAGAGACCTCCGAGTGTGAATTTGTTTGTACATGCAAAAAAGAAGGTCAAATAATAAACATATTATGCAGTGGAGTGAACGTTGATACATCGATGTGCCAGAGAAGTTAAGCGACAGAGGCATGGCAATATTGAGCTCACAATTTTGTTATGTATAAGATTTCCGTGCACCATAACTTTTCAATTTTGTGGAGGATATTGGCCTAACAACTGTAGCAAAATTCCATTATGTAATTTCTTCTTTAATTATGGTGGAACGAATCTATTTAATGACCACTTCTTCTAAGAGTTAAGTTAGAGTGCACATCAACCAGAAGGGTTGATTTTCCGCGTGGAAGGGGTGGGTGATTTGGCGAACACTGGGGAAATAAACCCCAATTCAGGTCAAAATATGACTAAATTGCCAAATTAACTTAGTTACGGGACTTAATTGTCAATCCAAATTTTGAAGGACTCTTTTGCTGACGAACTTTAGTTACGAGATCATTTTTGCAATTTATCCATTTATCCTTAAGCTAGAGTTCACATTAGCAAGAGAGTGGGTGATTTGACAGACACGGTGGAAAAAAAACCTGATTCAGATCGTAATAAGACTAAATTGTCGAATTAAATTAGTTATAAGATTTATCTGTCAGTCTTGAAATAATTTTTTTGCTGTAAATTTTAGTTACGGGTCATTTTTGCAATTCTCCCTAAACAGAACTCCAAAAATATCATTATCATTATGACTATTGTGTAGATATTTGTTCCAAAAAACAAAAAAACAAAGTTGTCTGGATACCTCTATCTTGTTCGTTTTTGTCTGGAAATATCATTGGTAACTTGGCATCATAATAATCACTATTTCTTGGAATGCAATACACTCCACAATTAAAATTTTAAAAAATTCGATCCCTCTTAAAATAGATTTAGAACTCCAAGAAAAAGCAACCCTTTTTTTTTTTCAAGTTTTTTTGGGGTGTGGTTTATTTAACAAATTAAAGTACTGATAATGGAGAGTGAAGTGATGAGAAGAAGAGCAAATGTTATTGCATCCCATTTGGCTAATAATTCCAATGAAGATATTTCTGCCACTGCAACCCACGTTTTCCCCATGGTAATTAATTCGTTTAGTTGATAATTTAAATTTCATGCATATGAATATGATTAATTAATTAATTCTCAGTTTATTAGTAATATTCAGGAATAAGAATTACTAGCTCCTACAAATTCAAGTATTTGAAAGATAATGGAGAAAGTTTTGAAATTTTGTACTACATATTTAAGGATTTGTTGGGGATTTTATTTATTGCTTGTTCTTTAAGTATTAATTTGTGTTTTAGCCCTGCTTCTTCAAGCAATTCTTTAGACATTTTTCCTGTCATAATTGATTTGATCTTTATACACAAAGGTTATGTTTGGTTCTCGAATTTCAATATTAATTTCTTGGCGTTTTACTCACTAAAATCTAAGCATCAAACATGTCGAATAATTATGTCCAGTTTCTTTTTGTGTTCCTTGGTTACTAATCTTATTTCTTGATGATGTTAGAGCTGTAGCAACAGCAGTCTGAATACTGTTATTCGGAGGAGGTTAGACAACAGAACATACTTTGCGCGTCAAGCCTCTAACTCGCAAGGTTTCTTCATGAGACAAGCAGCTTCAAACGAACAACAGGTATAATTATATTAAGAAAGAATAAAAATATCGATGATATGATCTCTAATCTCATATTATTTCTTTATAGAATAATTCACAGCTGGGAAAGTACTATATGATGCAACCAACTAATTCTGATGAAAACAAGTTGTTGAATGCTAGTTTTGAATTAGCACCCATGTTTTCTAAACCGGCTAAAGAAGTCGAGTCGATGTTTTCTGATCCTCCTGCATTTGCGAGGCCAAACAACCGGGAACGGGAGCACGATCCCCAGTCTCAATCTCAATCTCAACCTCAATCTCCTAAGAAGACTTATGATGATTTTGCATCAAATGGTAAAGTGGAGAGTTTTTCTTTATTGTGTCTTATAGGGAGAATTGCACTTTGCCCCTTACCTCAAAGTAACCGGTTTTTTTTTTTTTTGCATTTGCCCCCTTAATTTTTTTTTCAAAATTGTTGCAAATCGCAACCTTTGACAGTTCAGCGGTAGGTACATATTTCTCTAATATTTGAACAATAACTATGTAACAGAAAACCGCAAACATAAGGGACAATGTGCAATTTCCATGAATTCTACCATTTCTTCAACCAAAAAAAAAAAGAAGAAACATTCTTTTGTTCATTTTTTCTTTTAATCATATATGGTACAGAACTTAAGTGGTCACCAAGAATGGATGTTGCAGAATCTGGATTCAATTATTTTGTTACATTAGAAATTCCAGGAGTCAGTATTGACAACATAAAAGTGGAGGTCAACAACGAAAGGTACTTGCTAAAACATTTTGATCACTTCGTAATCTAATTTCATTTCAGATATACTTGCATATGATCTATAGACATATTAATTCTTAATTATACAATAAATAAATGAAAAAATATAGATACATCCTTGCATTGAATTTGTGATGGGATTTAATAATATTTAAGCCTAATATATCTATGATCTATATTCTCATCTCATCTGTGACATGCAGTTTGATTGTAACCGGTAACCGGTCAAGCAGCTGGTCTTGTAGATCATCAGTTTGTTCAAATAACTCGTCGGCATCTTCATATCATAAAAAGGAAATTTTACAGGGACCTTTTCGATTTGCGTGGCCACTTCCGACTAATGCAAACAAGGATAATGTTTCAGCCGAGATTCAGTAAGTTTATCTTTTTTAATGCTTGGGACAGGTGAAACTAGATTATTTAAGGAGCTAAATAAAAAAACACCCTTTCGACAAAGTCCCGCCTTTGTTCTTTTTTTATTAGCAAAAAAAACCATTTGAAATTCCTTCGTAAATCATCAGTTTGTCAAGTTAACAAGGGGGGTTTTGCTAATAAAAATAACAAGGGGTGTTTTTGCATTTCACTCTCATTTAAGCCTATAAGAACAGGCCGAAAGGTGTAATCCATAGACGACAGGTGAATATTACTGTAATACCCTTGGTGGTTTCAAAATTGTCACCTAGCACGAAGCGTAACAAGAAATGCTCCATAAATTCTTAATCTATATGAATTCTCAATGTTGCTAGCTATCAAAGTATAACCATATCTTTGCGTTTTATCGTTCTCGATAGTCAGAATTGTGCCCTCTCGATCGGCAACAAATTAAATATTTTGAAGTTAATAATTTTCTTGTGCATGGTAAAATATTATATATAATGACTTAATTATATGTGTATTTGTGGTGTAGGGATGGGCTTCTTCAGATTACAATACCCAAACTTTCAGGACTAAGGTGGTTGAGGAAGGCAAACATGTAGGTTTGTTTCTTTACATATTATCAATAAATAAATAAATAATAGTATGTATAAACCAAACGACGACATATAAGTTAAAACACGACTATTTTGTACAATGATTGTAACCAGATGCCGTTATATTTGATGAGTTTTGTACACAAAAAACTATCCTCTTACATATCATGTGTTAGTCTTACCGTTTATATTCGTGTTGTGGCATTTTAATCAATCTTTACATGACATTGGAATTGAAAGTATATTTAGTTTTTTAGGTAAAGTAAGATGATTTAAGCTAAAGTATGATTAGTGATTTTATGGGAGGTATACGATATATTAAAGGAAAAATGATAATGGTGCTTGTTTGTTTTTCTTTTTTGTTTCTTTTAGTTTTTGGGCCACAAAGATAACCATTTGTTTTGTTTTCATCATAAAACGAACGAAAAAAAATCAATTACTTTTGGTTGAAATATTATAAATAATATTGTTTCATTTGACATAACTTTTTTTTTTTTTCATTTGATAATTATACTAAAATCTATTTATATTATTTATTTGAAATTACTAATAATTAAGGATAGTACAACACCATCTTTCCAAGTAGAAATAACAAAAACTAGAACAATAATAATACTTTCAAATTTTAAATTTCAATTACCCTTTAATTAATTATATTATATAACACACAACTTAATAATAGTTGAATTTTTTTACTCATAATTCGTTCTAATTTTTCGAACCTCCAAACCGAACCAAAGCATTCCAAATGACAAATGTATCATATTTTCACCGGTCTATAACACAATCCAATTCAATCTGGTTCTATTATTTTGACATGTTATCAGATTAACTTCGATTCTAGTAAAAGTTTTGGTCCGTTCTTTCGGAATTTAGGAAGCTAGTGTTTTCTTAATTTTAAAATCTAAAACAAACAATATTTTTTATTTTTGATAAGGCAAAATTGCAGAAAATGTCCCAAATTAATCAGTGATTTTGGATTTTCGTCCCAAGCTATATTACTTAGCCAATTCGTCCCGTAATTTTATGGAATATCGTCCCACTTGCCACATGACTGCTTACGTGTCACGGCGTGGCAAATTTTAGCATAAACAATTATACAAGATTGCAGAATTCGTCCCAAACTATATTAACTCGCCGAATTTCTTCTCACAATATTTTGCATGAATTTAGTTCATTATTAAAATTTTAATTTAATGAAAATGACGGTTCATCTTTTACTTTTTTAAGGGACTAATGGCAATTTATCCCCTGTAATATTAATAATATTCAATTTACCCCTGTATTTTGAAAAAGAGCAATTTACCCCCCCTGTGAGAATTTAAAAAAATATTTTATCCCTTTGAACCGGAGAGTGTAACTCAATTGCATAAACTGAGAGTGGACATGCAAAGTGTTTTATAAAAAGGGGGTAAATTGCTACATTTATTATAATACAGGAGGTGAATTGCCACATTTATCACAACACATGGGGGGTAAACTGTCACATTATCATAACACAGAGAGGTAAATTGAACATTATGAATATCACATGGAATTAAATTGCCATTAACTTTTTTTTAAGAGAAAAATAGTATGGATTTTCGAAATTCCCGTGCGCTTTTGAGAAAAAAAATCCTATCTCAGTTCATTAGGAAAAATTTGTGCATTTTTTTTGTATTGATAAAAATAAATATTCATAATTAGTTTGAAACGAATTCTTTTTTTCCATGTCATTTCAATTACGGGACGGAAGTCGGCGAGTTAATATAGTTTGAGATGAAAAATCAAAATTTGTAATTAGTTTGGGACAAATTCTGCAATTTTGTATAATTATTTATGCTAAAATTTGCCACGCCGTGACACGTAAGCATCCATGTGGCAAGTGGGACGATATTCCAAAAAAAATATAAAATTACGGGACGAATTTAACTAAATAATATAGCTTGGGATAAAAATTCAAAATCACTGATTAATTTAGGACATTTTCTGCAATTTTGCCTTTTGATAATTGCGTCACCTATTGAAATTAGTATCGCTTTCACATTGTATTGAGAAATTTACAATATATTGGTGTATGTATTGAATTGTGATACCAATGAATGTATTTGTCTTATATTTGATGGCAACGGGAATATTAATTTTGGTGTGCTGCTGTTCATTAAAAACAAAATTAAATATAGACCACTAGCAATAAAGCATTCGGGTCTCTATCAAGTAACAATAATAGCTGATTACGGGTTCCACCTTTTGAAGAACGAAGTGTATTAATTATTAAAAGCATAAAGAATGAAAACTTGAAGCAAATTATTTTCATTTATATTTAATCTTCGACTTATCTTCCATTTCAGCCATGACCCCCTTCTGATTTAATATGGTTTAAGAGATTAAAGTCTTAAAAGTGTCTAGTGTTCAAAAGGGGCTAATGGCAGTTTATGTGATTATCATAATATTTATATCTCCCTGTGATTTAAAAAATAGCAATTTACTCTTCAGTAATTTTTTAAAGGAGCAATTTATATTCCTGAGTAGGTGAGTGTATCTCACTCGCCAAATATGAAAGTGGACGTGAAATGTATTGTGTAAAAAGATGACATTATCTTTTTTGGGGGTAAAATGGTCCAAATAAAATTACACAGGGGTAAAATGCCACATTTATAATAACACATGGAGGTAAATTGCCACATTTATAATAATACATGGAGGTAAATTGTCACATTTTTTTAAATTCAATTTTATAGAAGGCTTGGGGGGGAGGGGGGGAGGTATTATATTGTCAATTCAATTTTTTTCTGAAGACTTAAAATATCTAGAGAGACTGTGTGAATCATTTTTAAAATTACAGGGGATAAATTGAATATTGTGATAATTACAGGGGAGTAAATTACCATTAACCTGTACGAAAAGTATCGATAATATAAAAAAAAATCCAATTTTAAGGAAATATCTTGTACCTGATGCTTGAGGTTTTGCCGATTGAAAAATATTTATATGATTGGGTCGTAGCTAGTTTCTAAAATATATTAAGGGGAATGTGGGCTTGCCCGCGAAAAAGGATTATATAGATCTTATACCCACCTAATCTCAGGCAAAACGAGTTAGGAAACATAGCTCACTGTTAAAGCGATGTTGCTTAAAATTTCTTGTATTTTTATTTCATTGTTTTGCTATTTTTACAGATTTGGCGTTAGTATTGAGACTAAATGTTCCACATTGGTTGAAAGTAATAGTTAAGTCCACCTTATAAGGTCTTGGACAATCCTCACCTTACAAGCTAACTTTTGAGGTTGAGTTAGGCCCAAGCCATGTAAGTGGACTTAGCCTAATCCATGTGGTGAATTCTAATATTTAGAGTTAAACTATTAAAATATATATAGTAAGCCTAAGTGCTTCGACACTCCTTTATTTATGCTTTCTGAGCAACATTTTCTCTATTTTGAGAGTGAACTTTTAGCTTTGAAGTTTGTCTGGCTAATTTGTATTTTTGTTCTGTGTCAGAAATTTATGATTTGTGTTGTTACTTCAACTTTTTTATAAATTAAAACTGTAAAAATATATATTAAAAAAATATTAATAGTTGAAAATTGGAACTCATGTGGGATTATATGATTTTTTTTTTTTAAAAAAAGAAAAAGAGTTTAGAGCAAAACTTAAAATTCCAAACACAATATCAATACACCAAAATGAAAGGAAATGGGAATCCCGTCTCATGCAATGGTGAGATGGGCATATTATAAACCATGTACAAAAATTATAAACCATGTACAAAAATATTCCATATCATTGTAAGAAAGCATAAGAAAAACAACTTTTACTGTTGAACATGCACGTCGATATCTTCTCTTATTGCTTTATTTATAGGGAGGGTAATAATTTGGTTAGAAACGCGTGAAAACAAATAGGATTAAAATAAGGTGCATTAGATAGTAATAGTATGCTCGAATATTTTGTCCTTCCCTATATTTGGTTGACTATATTACTACATAAAATAAATAAAAAATTGCAGTTGTCGGTGTCCTTGTATTTATTGCATAATTTATTGCATAGTGTACTTCAATTTAGGTATAATTTAATTTTTTTCAAGACGCATCAAACAAATTATGTGGGAACTATTTCTAATTGAAACTGGAACTGATCATGTCTTCACATTGTGGAGATAATCAAGAAAAAAACTTCAGTTGAATTCAGATGCGGGTATTAGGAGAAAAAGATATATAATTCCTCCATAGTAAAAGTTGGAGAGCCTGCAAATTTATCATTTTTATTATGAGATGATACTTTTATTCTAAATTTTTGGATATTTTACTTTTAAATATTGGTGAATGATGAATTTGATTTGAAAAGTAATTAATTATTTTTTATATGGGTAATATCTCAAAATTTAGGCGTCTCTTTTGCAATTTTTGAAAATTGAATGGGTTGTTAATAGATTAAAAATATTATTTGAAATAAAATTATGTTATACAGGTAGCAGGTGACCCAATTAACTTTCAAGACATTACAAATGGATTGTATATATATAGCTTTGTCATATAATCATTTTCCTAATATTTTTTAAAATATTTTTCTTCCTTTAGCTTATCGTGTCAAACTCGATTCAAACTCTGAATGTGAACAAATAATAAATAGTATTATTTAATTTTACCACCTATTATATATAATAATGAGATTAAACCAATTTTTATCTGTAGTATTAGATCCAAATCTCATACAATTTGGTAATTAATATTTATTTACAAGTAGTTGGAAAGAGTCAAACTAGCTTGCTAGAAGATTCTTTAAAGAAATTCTAAAATTTTGGCTTGTTGATCAAAATGAAAGTTCCGATTTTTTCCATATAGAACTAAATCCAATTCCATCGCTCAAAACCTCGTCGCTTAGGATTGAGGTTCGAATTAGGTAAACCATTTTTGTTGTATTTCTAATTCATTGAGGTGTTTTATGATAGGAGTTTCGTTTACCTTTGATTTGGTAATATTTTCATTTTATGAATGAATGAATTATAGGAGTGTATAGTGATTTTTTTTAGATGATGAGTGTATAGTGATTTAGCCTATATGAAAACATGGTTTCATCGAAAGACTCGCCATTGAGTACACAAATGCATTTAGTCAAAGACTCAAACCTATAACTATAATATTAAGGGCCTGTTTGTTTGGCGTTTCCCAGATTTTTTTCGTGTTTGGGAAATGCCAAACAAACATAGTTTTTGTTTTTCGAAATAAATTTTTCATCCATTAATTTTCTCAAACTACTCTCTCAAAAGCCAAACAAACAACAATTTTCTTATCTCTAAACAAAACCTATACAAACTCTACTTTGATTTGACATAAAGTAACCTATTTCTTACACAATTTATCTCACATAACAAACATGATTTGACATAAAGTCTTACACATCTTACACCTACAACTCAATTCTTCCAAAAAAACCTACACCTACTTTATTTCTCAAACCACTCTCTCAAAACCCAAACAAACAACATTACGCAAATCGAGATTATTTCACAAACCTTCACTACTCTCCCAAACTACTTTCCCAAATGCCAAACAAACAGGCCCTAAATGTTTCTACACTACTCATCATATTATTTATACGTATGAAAGTCAATCATGCTTTCAATTTAATTTTGGTCTTGGATCAAGTAGCCAATCGCTTGGACTTTTATTATTTCCATATAATTTATAAAGAAAATTAATGGATTTTAAATTTCTAGTAGATATAACTTTTTAAGTATTTCAAATATTATGTTGCAAATTCATTAAGAAGCGCTAGCTCCAATAGTTCAAGTTCTAGTAATTTAGGCCATTAATCAACCAAAGAATTAAATTCATACTTGACGTACAATTCTTATTCAAGGAGATTGCAATATCCATCTTAAGATTATACATGTCATTTGAGTTCTGAAGCTCAATTTGCATTATTCATATGCACTAAAATAATAATATAAAATGGAAAACTAAATTTGCAATTTAACTATTATTTTTTTGGCTGAAATTGATGTTGTAGCATGTACTTTTTTTTTTAATCTACTAGACTGTGTATTTACAGCTCGGACCGAAGAGTGCAAATGGTATAGGTCCTCCCCAGTGTGATGTCTCCAGTAGGATTCGAACTTGAGTCTCGCCTCTGGGGGTCGCAAGTCACTACCACTTGGCCCAACCACATTGGGTGTTATAGCATGTACTGCTGTGTACATAAGCGTGGACTTGGGATTTGCGGGAACGAGACTAATGTAAAAAATTATAATCATTTTAAACTGAGACAATACTGAAATTAATTCTATGAGTGCAAAAATACTTTATTAACCTCTTACACTAATGCCACCTTTTGTACAACACTAAAATGCAACTTTAGTATATTTATAATCGAAGTAGAAAAGTGCATTTATGATGTATGTATCTAGTTGATTAAACTTTATTGTGTCATAAAATAGTATAGATTAATGACATATGCTCAATTTTTTTTTTTTTTTATGACATTTATTATTACTAAAATATTGTTTTATCAAAAAATGATAGCTTTAAATTGTTGTAATAAAATATAAAATGATAACATGATTTAGTTATGAGATCGTGTAAAATTTGTTCTAAAATAAGAAAATAAGAACATTATTTAGTTCATTCCATATTTTTCATGTTCAGTTTACCCGTTATTCACTGATAACACCTCACCCAAATTTAGTTTTGATTGATTTCATGACCATTTTTTCTTACTGTTACCCGTTTTTTCACCAACTTCACAAGTGTTCTTTAAATTCACCCGAATTTTCATCAATTCATATGTTTTCACTTTTTTAATATTTTTTTATCGCTCAATATACAATTTACTTTTTCATGGTTTTCCCATTTTATGTCGATTTCTTTTATTTTTTTCTAGTTTAAACCAATTTTCTAACGATTTCATCCGTTTTAACTTATTTCACATGTTTTTTCATTGATTTCACATGTTATTCACCTATATTTTTATTTATTAAATATGTTTTCACCTACTTTACGCTTTTTGACCGATATTACCCATTTTACCCATCTTTCACTTGATTTCACCGATTTCATCCTTTTTTTTTTTTTTTACAACTTTGACTCGAATTTTCATCGATTTCACATGTCTTCACCAACTTTACCTTTTTTTCACTGGTAAAAACAAACAGAATTAGTTAAAAAAAGAGTTCTTTATTTATTAAACATGTTTTCACCGAATTTAACCTTTTTCACTGATTTTACTCATCTTTCACTGGATTTCACCGGTTTCACCCATCTTTTTTTTTTTACAAATCTCACTCGAATCTTCATCGATTCCACATGTCTTCACCGACTTTACCTTTTTTCACTGACTTTACCCTTTTTTCACCAATTTTACCTTTTTTCACCATTGTCACCCGTTTTTAAACCGATTTCACATGCAAATTTTTTAAATGATTTTATCTATTTTTCCACCAGCTTCGTCAATTTTCATCAATTCACCCAAATTTTCATCGATTACACATATTTTCATTGATTTCATAGATTTTTTTTTCATATTCTTTATATTTTGCCTCTCTAGCCAACAAGAGAAATTAAATACTTTACTAAGTTATAAGCATTTTTTGTTCATTTATAGGTAAGATGTAATTCTATGTTAAGTTTTTTTTTTCCCTGTATAGCAGAATGATATTAAGATAATTTGATTTTAATATTATTTTTAGAGGATTGTTTATGAATTATATTGTACTAAATCTTTCAATGATATAACTAACATATTTTTACTAAAAAACATATTGTTGCTAAATTCTAATAATTTTACAAATATGTTTAGGAGCTATTTAAAATAACGATGTTTTTATTATTATAATTTTTTTTCTTATGTGTTATATGAGAATAATATTGAAATTATCAAAGTTTATGTCAAAGATAATTTTTAAATTTTAGGAGTTAATGTGAGATAAATATAATAATATTCCATTTCTAAATATACCTCTTCAGCTACTTTTGCATGTTTACCATAGATATTATAATCCATTTTTAATTATACCTATTCAATTATTTTCCATGTTTATCACTGAATTAAATATCGCTTAACAACTCAAATAAGGGTATATTAGTCATCACAAAAAAGAAAAAAACTTATTTTATTCACACTTTTAGATATAGCATATCTAAATATACCTCTTCAACTACTTTTACATGTTTACCATAGATTTTATAATCCATTTTTAATAATACCTATTCAATTATTTTTCATGTTTATCATTGAATTAAATATCGCTTAACAACTCAAATAAGGGTATATTAGTCATCACAAAAAAGAAAAAAAACTTATATTATTCACACTTTTAGATATAGTATAAATAAGAATAAGTATAGATAAGGTACTAATAGGTGATTGGTTTAGTGGAAGGGACTAGGCACTACAAAGTAGCGAACCCTAGCGAACCCAAGTTCAAATACCTGTTGGAAGAGATTTTCACTTAATATGTCCGACACGCCAGATTAAACCCTTAAAAGAAAATAGATAAGGTGATAAATAATACTAATATTAAAATTGTGTCAACTTTTTATAAATGCTTATCAGCATACTTTGGACTTTGTAGCTTCACCTCTTACATCTCTAACTAATAATGTATATTGAAATGCAATAAATTAATAATACTAGCATTGGACAAAATTTGTTTAGAAGTTTTTTTTTTTTTGATAGAATGAAGGAAGGTTGTGTTTTGCAAGTGACTTTCAAGAACAAGGTTGTATATGTCATTTAATAGGAAACGATAAATTATCAATTGCGCGTGGAAAGCACTAATTGAACGAAGGACTTTTTTGTTATATCTATAAGAACAAACACCCGTATTATTTTTATTAGCAAAAGTAGAAGGGTTATTGTCATATTTTATTGTGGGGTTATTATTGTCACTTACCCTCTCGTACTTACAATAAGTATAATACATCGCAATACTAACAATTAATTGGTATAGAGAAAGGGACTAATTTCTCAAAATATTTAATCATGTTCGAATCCCATTTGCGAGAAATTTTACATATTATATGTTTGACCTGAAAAAAAAAAGAAAAATCCTTCAAAAAAGAAAGTTAGTACGCTGCAATATGGGACTGGGAAGAGGCGTAATAAGAAAAGGAGCACATATCATTTTTTGCTAATAAAATAATATAGGAGACTTTTGAGCAATTAGACAAAATATGGGGAATATTTTTGCATTTATATACACTATTACAAAAACTCTTGAAAACAAATATAGGAAAGAGTAGTAAGCATTGAAATTTCTACTATAAAAATCCATCTAACTTAGTGCTGTCAGTCCTGTCCATTTCCCGTAATATATCCACGTCTGCTCCTCGTTGTGGAAAATTTAATTTAATTTTATCAACATTATATTTCTTACCAAAATCCTGCTTCCATCACTTGTTAATGCCACGAGTGACTAAATGATTCTCTATGCAAAATATTGGATTATGAAAAAGTTCATAATTTTGTGTTTCATCTCTTCTCTTCACTTCAATTTTTTCTCACTTTATGTTTCAACAGCTACTCTGCCAAAACAACAACTTCACCGAGATGAAGGTAAATTCTTGATTTTAGTGTTATTATCAATTTTATTTGGTTTTTAGTTCAAATTCTTGATTTTTTTGTGGAATCCCAAAAGAGAAAATGTTTGATTTTGATTTTTTTTTAATTACATGATAGTGAGAGCTTTGAGAGATCTTGGAAGAAGATTGGGGAAAAAAGATTGGGACTTTAGCAAAGATCCTTGCAGTGGAGAAGGAAATTGGAGTGTACCCATTACAAGAAAAGGCTTTGAGAGCTCTGTCACTTGTGATTGCTCTTTTTATCAGAATTCTACTTGCCATGTTGTTACCATGTATGTATATATAATCATTCTTCACCTACCCCTACCCATACCCACCCCAACCCCCACCCCAGAAATCAAGAACTAGTGCCAATTTATGTTTTTTGTTTTTGTTTTTTATGTCTACCTCTTTTAGCTAAATGCCTCTTTACCCACATTTTATTAGCTTACCACATTGATTTGAAATATCTTTATAAGACAATAAGGTGTTATTGTGCTTTTTTAAGTGAACATGGTGTTGTTCCCAATTTTCAAAGTTAATAGGAGATTTATTGTCAATTTTAAGATGAATATGGGGTTTTTTGCATTTTTTTATGGTGGGGTATAGTTGTCATTTTTCCTACAAAATATGTTCTTCAGCTTGTAGGGAGTTTATTTTGCTAATACAAATAACACATGGGTTCTTTTGCTAATGAATTTAACACGGAGATTTTTGTCAATTAGGCAAAGCAAAGGGGTATCTTTGCATTCCACTCACTTTTTTTCCACCCAAAGTTAGTTCCTTTGAGTTACAAGCGGACACATTACATAGACCTCTTAATTTATCTTCAGTTACTATCAGACACATTACGTGAATATCTTTACCGACGAAGATTCATACTTGGTTTTATGTAGTAAAATTTGGGAAATTTGGGTTTGTGGTTGTTTTAGGTATGGTGGTTGTGGGCTTAGAAGAAGGAGTTGACTGATCAGTCAGTCAATGGTCAATGAGTCATTCGTTGACTTTCTTACTGTTCACTCAATCATCCAGCTGTTCATGGAGGCTGAGGGACCATATTTGTCCCCATGGCCCTCACCTTTACTATTTTACTCTTTATGTTAGAAATACTATTTCTTCTTTATGGGATGTAGTGAGTAAAAATGATTTTGGTTAAATCGAACAATACATTGTATATATGTGTAGCTTGTATTTGGACTTGATTTGATTCTTGAACAAAATGAGTTCTAACGAGCTCTAATCGAGCTGAACATTAGTTGAACTCGAGTTATAAATATTTAATTCTTGCAATATTTAAAACTAATATTCTTGCAGCACTTCCTTTTTATAGTAACTTAGATTTATGAAATTATGAAAGTAGAATATTTCATTTTTCTTACTTCTTAGTTTATCAATTAGTGTTGCTCCTATTAACCGAGTTGTAGCAAATGCACATTCGTTTGGTCCCATCTTCCTCCGCATGGAATTGCATCATGTGAAATTAGACTTTAAGGAAGTTATTTACACAAGAGTTTCTAACTTTGCTACCTTAAATTTATTGCAGAAATTTGAAAGCCCAAAACTTTACAGGAATCGTCCCTCCGGAATTTGCTAGATTTCGTCAACTTAGAAATTTGTGAGTCATTATCAGTTATCACGAAGATCATTCCAATTTTATATTCAAGAAGCTCGATTCCAACTTTTCATTTCTTGTGATTTTGCAGGGATCTTAGTCGCAATTGCTTTAATGGTTCTATCCCTCTTCAATGGGCTCAAATGAGATTAACTGATGTGTAATTTAGACCTCCACAAACTTTCATTTCATTGCTTTATTTTCTTGATAGATAATATTGCATTGACTTATGCAGTGTTTTATTATTGAACTTGTGCAGGTCTTTTATGGGAAATAAATTATCCGGTCCATTTCCATTGGCGATTACAAGAATTACCACCCTTGTTAACATGTATGATGCAATTTTTTCCAATTTTCTGCAATCTAATTATATTGTTTTTTTGACATATAGTTTTAGATTAATTGTCTTTTTAATTTACCTTTATATATTATATGCAGGAGTCTTGAGGGGAACCAATTTTCTGGACCGATTCCTTCAGAGATTGGACGTTTAGTCAATTTACAAAAACTGTAAATTTTTCAAAACTTATTATCCATAGATTTTGTTTCTTGATATTTGCTTACTACATTATTAGAAATTATTCTCATAAATTGTTTATTTCTATCAGTGTTTTGTCATCAAATGCATTCACAGGAGATTTGCCAGTGGCATTTTCCAAACTGACATCCTTAACCGATTTGTGAGTACTATATATTTGTCAATTTTGAGTCCCTTTTGCAATATAAGCCAAGTAATTAGGCTTGTGTATAACATTAATTGTCACGTTTCTAATAACTTTTACCTGAATAATTTAATTTTTTTAGGAGAATAAGTGACAACAACTTCACAGGAAAGATACCGGATTTTATTAGCAGTTGGACAAAGATCGAAAAACTGTAAGCTTCTTCATTTTTTTGTTTTGTTTTTTGTTTGAGTTGAATTAAAAACTATTTAAGTTCGCAAATTACGTGAAATTATCAAATTTGTGCTAATGTCACAGGCACATGCAAGGTTGCTCGCTTAAAGGTCCGATCCCTTCTTCTATCTCGGCCCTGACAAGCCTAAATGATTTGTATGTAAAAAAAATTAAAATAATTTCTCTTAATCTAGCTTATGTAATTTATTAATTCTTATTCGGTTTTTTCTTTTTCAATTCAGGAGGATCAGTGATTTAACAGGCGGAGGATCTACATTTCCTCCGCTAAGCAGTATGAAGTCTATGAAAGTGCTGTGAGTTTTGCAATTTTTTTCTTCATTTTGAATTCATTCAAAACATGGCTATTATTAAAGTCGACTATTCTATGAAGGATACTGAGGAGTAGCTTAATACACGGTGAAATCCCTGAATATATTGGAAACATGAAAAAATTGAAAAATTTGTAAGTATTTTAGATTTGTAAATTTATTTTTTTGGGCTTTATTTAGTTATGGTAGAAAACAAAAAGTTGCATTGACTAGTGACATTTTATATTTTTACTGAATATATGTATAAACTGATATTATACTATATGTTATGATAATTAAATTTAAGGAGTTGTGCTTTCTATGCAAATGTAGGGATCTTAGTTTCAATAATTTGACTGGTGACATTCCAGCTTCTTTTACCAATCTTGCAAAAGTTTATTTTGTGTAAGTACTTGTTCATTTCAACTTCTTACACATTTCTTTAGTCCAAAAGCGTTTAGATGATAATCGAACAACTATTTTTCGATTCAAAGGTATTTGACAGGAAATAGACTTACTGGAATAATTCCAGAATGGGTTTTCGTAAGAAACAAAAACGTGTAAGGATCTTTCTTTAAATAGCTAGTGTCTTGTTGATTTTTTTTTTTTTTTACATATGTTTGTATACTCATTTAATATTTCATGAACAGAGATATCTCTTATAACAATTTTACATCAGAAAGATCATCACAAAACGATTGCCCACAAGGGAATGTGTAAGTATAATATAAGTTTTGTCGGTTTTCTAAATTTTCTTGTAACGTAATTTTTTTTTGGTTTTATTTGCTTAGAAACCTCGTGGAGAGCTACTCATCAGCAGCTAATTCGATGTAAGATTATGTGTATTTTAATTCATTTCTTCGCTTGATTATTTGTGACGTTTGGGATTTCAAGATTCTAGCATTTGGAGCCATACCAATATTCTCTATATTCCTTTGGTGCAGAGGTAGAATTCATCCATGTTTGCAGCAAGAGTTTCCATGTCTCAATCCAAAAACTAAACGTGAGCATATTGTTTATTTCAGTCCTTTAACTTCTGGATGTGCTGTGATGTGTGGATTTAATCAATGATCAATGATTTGGTTAGAATAAGGAATAGGAGTAAAATGCAAAAATACCCCCTATGTCTTTTATTGGCAAAAAACCATCTCCCATGCTGGAATACATATTTTGCAAAAAATGAAAATTATAAGCCCACAAAAAAGCGAAACATCCCTCTTAACCTAAAAAATTATCAAAAATCCTCCTGTTAACTTTGAAAATTGGCAACAACCTCCCTATTCAAGTAAAAAAATTAACATTAACCTCCCTATTGACTTAAGAAGAATTTTCAAATGGGGTGTTTAATTTGCTAATAAAATAAGAACACTGGGGTATTTTGCCAATTAGGCAAGTACAGGGAATATTTTTGCATTTAGCTCATGTATTAGTGCAAACAGAGAATTCTGTTATATTAATGTTAACATCACTAAAATTGCTTATTCTTTGATGTTTTAATCAGAATATTACTCATTGTACATCAATTGTGGTGGCAAGGAAGTAAAAATCAATAACACTATTTCGTACGGGGCCGATTTAGAAGCCAGAGGTGCTTCAATGTTTTATAACGCAAGACAAAACTGGGCATTTAGCAGCACCGGGAACTTTTTAGACAACGATCTCGATTCTGATAATTACATCAATACCAATGTTTCTTCTCTGCAAAATGTTACTTTCCCATTATCCGAACTTTACAGAACTGCGCGTGTATCTCCCATCTCTCTCACTTACTACGGTCTCTGTCTCATAAACGGAAACTACACTGTGAAACTTCACTTTGCGGAAATTGTGTTTACAAATGATAGTTCATTCAACAGCCTTGGTAGACGAGTATTCGATGTCTATTTGCAGGTAAATTTACATGAATGTGGAAATATAGGTATCATTGCAGTTTTAGTCCCCCAGGTGACATGACTAGTTCCTTTGCACTTTTGGACCCGTGTCTTACAAAAAATTGCATTTTTGTTCTAATATTTAAAATATTTTGCACTTCTGTTCCTATCACCCCTTTTTCATTCGATTTGGGACCGAATGTGTAAAATTGAGATGATTGCATGAGTGCAAAACATGACTATTCTATTGGACCAATGCAAAGTTATATGAACATGGAAAGATAGGTAAAATTTCATTTTTAGTCCCATATGATTGGTCACTTAGCACTTTGGGTCCCGCACTTTACAAAATTGCAGTTTTAAATTTTAGAGTATTTTGCACTTTTGGTCCTACCACCCCCTTGTCATCCAATTTGGGGCAAAATGTGCTGAACTGAGATGGTCCTATGGGTGCAACAACGCAAAACAAGACTACTATGTGGGGAAAAGAATGCAAAAATTGATGGAAAAGGTGGTATTAGGATCAAAAGTGCAAAATATTTGTAAAAATTGTGATCGAAAGTGCAATTTTATGAAGTATGGGACCAAAAGCGCAAAGGTCCAATCACGTGGGACTAAAAAAAAATTCTGAAAGTTATTTGGGTCGCTAATCATATGATTTTGAATGCAGGGAAAGTTGGTACTAAAGGAATATGATATTGCAGCAAAAGCTGGTGGGCCGGGTAAGCCCATAATCGAGACGTTTAATGTAGCAGTCACGAGACATACCTTAAAGATCCATCTTTATTGGGCTGGAAGAGGGACCACTGGGATACCAGAGAGAGGAACTTATGGTCCTATGATATCAGCTATATCAGTAGATCCTAGTAAGTCATCAGTTCTTTACTCTTTCACTATCGTATTTCTTGATAAATTAATGATTAGTTGCACTTTAGGAAGGCCTACATTTCAAAATCATGTATGCCATGCTCAAAATTTGTATGTCGCAATTTGAATCCAAGGAGTTATATTTATTGTCATGGAGAAAGTTTTAAAGCTAAACTTCATATTTATAATAAAAATTTGCATTTTATAGCAAGTTAAAGTTAAACAGACCTCAAACTCTCGTTTTGCACAGATTTTGATCCTCCGGTCCATCACAAGATAATAAGAACTTCCATGGTTGTTGGAACAATAGCCGGAGCTTCTTGTCTTATACTTTTTATTCTAATCATCTTGCGTAAAAAGGGTTGTCTTGGCGGCAAAAATTCAGCAGATAAAGGTACAAATCTTTCTTAAAAGTCTATATTTGCTCAAGTCTCAGTACGGCTATTTCCAAGTGTAACTTAAGCCTTAAAGTTTTCGTTTGCTTGTTTAAAGATTCATGATAATGGGTCGAACAATGAGGAGGAGATAAAAAACTGCTACTTTGATTATCTGATGATTTATTTATTTGTTTATTTATTTGTTCTATGAACAGAGCTTAGAGGTCTTGATCTACAAACAGGTCTATTCACATTAAGACAGATCAAAGCTGCAACCAAGAACTTCGATCCTGCAAACAAGATTGGTGAGGGTGGTTTTGGTTCAGTTTACAAGGTACTCAGATATTTGTTCAACTATTACATAGAGTAATCAATTTTTTTTTCAATGTTCCTTCATTTTTGAGATAAATGCAAAAATACCCCTTGTACTTTGCCAAATTGGCACCCCCGTTCTTTTTTAATTAGCAAAAAAATCCATTTGAAATTTCTTCATAAGACAACAGGTCGTTATTTCCAATTTTTTAAGTGAACAAGGGGGTTGCCATTTTTCAAAGTTAATAGAAGGTTTAGGTTTAGAGTGGTGTTTTTGAATTTTTTTAGGGGGTATAATTGCCATTTTTCTTGCAAATATGCATTCCGGCATGGATGCTAGGGGACTTTTTGCCAATGCAAAAATAAAACAGGGTTTTTTTACTAATAAGAATAGCACAAGAGTGGGGTTATTAATTAGGATAAACATAGGGGGTATTTTTGCATTTCACTCTTCTTATTTAAATGTGAATTTACTCCTTTTTTTCATTATGCAGGGTCTACTATCCGATGGAACCATAATAGCAGTGAAGCAACTTTCCTCGAAATCTAAACAAGGAACGCATGAATTTGTTAATGAAATCGGAATGATATCTGCTCTCCAACACCCGAATCTAGTAAAGCTTTATGGATGTTGTGTTGAAGGAAACCAGTTAATTTTAGTCTACGAGTACATGGAAAATAATTGTGTAGCGCGAAGCCTTTTCGGTGAGGATCAAAGCATATTATTACAAAGTGATTACTTGCATTGCAAGCTTTATGATATTATGTGTTTTATTTCTCGCAGGAAGAGACGCGACCCAAAAACTTAAGTTGGATTGGCCTACAAGGAGGAAAATTTGCCTTGGGATAGCTAGAGGTTTAGCTTACCTTCATGAAGAATCGAGACTGAAAATCGTCCATCGGGATATCAAGACTAGCAATATTTTGCTAGACAAAGATCTCAACGCAAAAATTTCTGATTTTGGCCTTGCAAAGCTTCACGATGATGGCAATACACATATTAGTACTCGGATCGCAGGAACAATGTAAGTTTCTTTCAAGTCTCCTCTCTAAAAAATTACAACACCTGAATTTCTTGACATACCTCTATAGACCTCGTAATATACGAATTACACTTGTGTTGAACCCTTGTATTGCTTGACAATGAAGCATCAAACATTTACTAGAGCATCACTTGTAATTTGGTATGCAGAGGTTATATGGCTCCGGAATATGCAATGCGTGGTTATCTAACTTATAAAGCAGACGTATACAGTTTTGGGGTAGTAGCTCTCGAAATAGCCAGTGGCAAAAGCAACACAAACCATATGCCAAAAGAAGACTTTGTGTATCTTCTTGATTGGGTAATCTCATAATAACTCAACTCTTTTCTGGGGTAAATACAAAATACTCCCCTGTGTTATGCTAAACCTGCAAGAAACTACCCTGTGAAATTTTTATTGCGTTAAACTTCCTTCTGTTTTCAAAAACCCTGCAAAAAACACTCAATTTGTGAAAAATAGGTCATTTTGTATCGACATATTTCAAGAAATCATTTCTAAAATACTTCAAGTTGGTCCCTACAACTTCACATGATAGATTTTAAAAATTATTTCTTGAAATTTGTCGATCCAAAACGACCTATTTTTTTACAAATTGGGTGTTTTTTGCAGGTTTTTGAAAACACAATGAAGTTTGGCGAAATAAAAATTTCACAGGGTAGTTTCTTGCAGGTTTAGAATAACACAGGGGAGTAACTTGCATTTTCCCCCTCTTTTCTTCTAAAATTTTCTACAACAAAATTGTTTATTTAGTCCCACAAGATTGGACCCTAAGCGCTTCTGGTTCTTGTACTGTGCGCTTTAGTCCTAGTTTTTAAAATTATTTTGAGCTTTATCCCACAATTTGCACTTTTGTCTCATTTCTTAAATACTTTGCACTTTTGGTCCCATAGAATAGTGTAAGTTTAGCAAATTATCTTTCACTGGACCAATTAGCCCAAGGACGACGATGATCATATAAAATCATCTCAGCTTTGCACTTTTGGTCACAAAAGTGCAAAACACTTTTAAAAATTGGGACTAGAAGTGCAATTTTGTAAAGTACAGGACCAAAAATGATTTTGTACTGTTGGACTAAAAGTGCAACTTTCCCGGTTTCCAACATTGAAATGTTCAATATTTTTTACCTTTTTTTTATGCTTTCACCAGGCCTATGTTTTGCAAGAAAGAGGTAGTCTACTTGAGTTAGTCGATCCAGACTTGGGATCTTTGTACTCTTCGGAAGAGGCGATGGTAATGCTAAATGTGGCCCTACTATGCACGAATGCATCGCCAACTCTAAGGCCAATAATGTCCCAAGTAGTGAGCATGCTTGAAGGAAGAACTGATATTCAGGACTTACTTTCTGATCCCGGTTTTTCGACTACTGATTCAAAATTTAAGGCTATAAGGAACCATTTTTGGCAGAGTAACAGTGTGAGTCATAGTATTAGTATGTCAACTAATGGTCTATATCCGGATTCATCCCACTCAAATGTAGGTAGGGAAGGAAATGGCATTGTTCAAAGAAGTGATCAAGATGTATCTATATAATATTACATCGCAAGCAATTGAATATAGTTTTTGTTTTTTTTTTATTGAATGAATATAATTGGAATATGAATTGTGCAAACAATTTAATGTGTGTTTAAAATAGATTGCAAAATGAAAAACCTTGTGTTGATAAAAGTAGGCGATAGATTATCTATAATTATTAAGTTTATAGTTTAATCTTCTAGGAAAATTGATATGCTACTAAAAAATGCACATAAATTGGATGTGACTAAATAATTTCAAATGTTAATAGTATTATATAATAAAAGAATTATTAATTTTGTTAGAGTTACATTTTATCATAAACATCTTAAAAAACAACATTAATAATATATTTAATAATTTTTTTTATTATATAATGCAATTACCATATGAATTAGAGTTACATTTTATCATAAACATCTTAAAAAACAACATTAATAATATATTTAATAATTTTTTTATTATATAATGCAATTACCATATGAATTAGAGTTACATTTTATCATAAACATCTTAAAAAACAACATTAATAATATATTTAATAATTTTTTTATTATATAATGCAATTACCATATGAATTAGATAGTTATGTGAGATGCACTTTCACTTTTCTAATCAAAAGAAAAATAAAACTTCTATGATTGCTAGGACAATAGCCGGAGCTTCTTGTCTTATATTGACTCTATCATCTTGCGTAAAAATGGTTGTCTTGGTGGCAAAAATTCAACAAATAAAAGGTACAAATCTTGCCTAAAAGTCGATATTTGCTCAAGTTTTAATATAGTTATTTCAAAGTGTAATGTCTCATTCTCGAACAATATTTTATGACTCTAATCTAACTACAATTCTTTTCTTAAGTTTATTTTTAATCAACTATTTTATCAGTTTATACATTGTCAAATATAAAAAATTAAACTTGTATAAGTGATTAGAGTTCATTTCCTTTAATTTAGGCACAAAATAAAAGGTGTTATATTAGGAAGCTAGCACACCCTTACAAAAAGTTACTGAGGAATTACATCCTTACATGTACATGACATATTTATCTAGTTATATTTTTTGGACATTATATAGTGAAGCATTATTATTTAATGGAGTAATAAAGTTAAGTAGTACAAAAGTATTAATTACGTTTACACTTTCTCTTCTTCGTTAATATAATTGGTCTAGGCTACGAAGCATGTCATATTGGCATTGCCACATGGATAACTACCGAAAAAAAAAAAGGCAAGTCGTGTTATTGCAAATTAAAGTTGTGTCTTTAATTAATTGTCATTTCAAATTGAATGAACTTAATTAAACCAATTTTACTTACTATTGTTTCCCAAGTGTATCAGAGAATCATCCTGCTGGCTTTTTTAGTTGCTGATTCGACTTTGTATGTTGTCATGGGCCGGCATGCTGAGAAGACATAATAATATAATTGGGCCTATTATATTTGGACCTATTGCGGTTGTATCTGGAATTATGATTCCTCTATTTGTCATTGTAAGTATTTAATTTAATCTTATATCATTTCGATTAATGTTTTTACCTTCGATTATATTTTATTATTTTAATTTGATGTATTAACTGAAAATTTCCATTATTAGAGAGATGCATACAAGACAAAGAGTGTTGGATATTTGTCATTTCGATTTTGTATAGCTTCTTTCCTCAATGGAATTGTATGATTTATATTTGCTTTTCTCCCAACCATTGACCTCTATCTTGTTGTAAGTTCATTATATTTATATTGATTATCATGTTATGACATTATAATATATATATATAATTTTTTTTTTTCATTCTTTAGTTTTAACAATGAATTTCTTTTCCATGATCCTTGCAGATTGCAAATGGAATTGGAATACTATTGGGAATAGTTCAACTCGGACTTATGCAAGTTCGCGAGAAACCTCAAGTTTCCGCTGTACAACTTGAAGATGTGGAAATCGTCTAAATTTAAAAAGTGGTGTGATTGTTCTTTTTTCTTTTAATAAAACACAAGTTAAATTTTTTTAGGTTTGTAGTTAGATTATCATGTTAAGCAAGCAACTGATGATTAAATAATATCGTAATTTTTTATTTTTGAGGAAAAATAATATCGTAAATGATTTAATGGAATTAGCAATTTGTTATTAAAAAGAAAGAAAGAAAACACAAAATTCTCCGATGATCTTTTTTTTTTTTATCACGGAGATATCGTTCTATATGAGCCGCTTAATTTTATTTATTAAAATAAACTAATTATTGTGGCGTTTGGAATTTCAAGTATACATACCCGATATTCTCTATATTCCTTTGGTGCAGAGGTAGAATTCATCCAGGCTTTGGACTGATTGGCGGCCCAGTTCGGTTCAGCAGATTGGTTTTGGACTGAGTTTTTTAAATTATCAATTTAAACTATATGGGCCATATTGTATAAAATATGGGCTACCCAAGGTATTGCAATTGGATAGATTAGGGGGTATGGCCCAAGATTGGGCGGGCAGCCCGCCTTTTTCTCGGTCCATTTGAACGCCACTAAAGGGCCGAATAATTAATGAATCAGACCCTATCTGTCAACATACATGATGCATCTCTGTTTTATTGGCTAGAGATTTAAAGTCCACTTGCTACCTGTTAAACAGGTCTAATTTCAAAAACTTTCTTAAACTACTTAACAACCCATTCAATTTTGAAAAATTGCAAAAGTGACACACTTAACATTGTGATCTTTTTTTAAATTACATTGAAGAACCTACATGTAATACACATAAGTGGGTTTCTCCAAACAATGCCACTAATTGACGATCTTCCTACAAATATTAATAGGGAATTATATGTTATTTTACGACTATGTCACAAGAAAAAAATTAAGCCAATAACTGATCATTGAATTTATCGTTTAGGCCTGGACCCGACCTGGACCATTTCGTTTGAGTAAATAAGGTCGGGTCGGGTCTGAGTTTGGACCGGGTTATTGATATTAACATCGGGTTTAGGTCTGGGTCTGGACCAGAACTTTTACAGGCCTAGGACTACGAGATTGCATAAAATTGAAAGAAATTGTATCATACATGTTAACAGGGGTGGTAATTCTTATAATCGCAATTGAAAATGGACCAGATAATTTATTTCCCATAAAAGACCTGCACAAAATCAATAAAAAAAAACATTGCATAAACTAATGCAACAACATTTATCAAGAAAATAAAGGAATTAAATGAAAGTTTGTGGAGGTCTAAACTACACATCAGTTAAACTCATTTTAGCCCATTGAAGTGGAATCGAACCATTAAAGCAATTGCGACTAAGATCCCTGCAAAATCAAAAGAAACAAAAAGTGGGAATCGAGCTTCTTGAATATAATTATTTTTTCTTAAATATAAAATTGATATTAACATTTTGAAACACAACAAGAGACTCAAAATGCAATTTTCGGACACGATGATAATGACTCACACAAATGTCTAAGTTGACAAAATCTAGCAAATTTTGGAGGGATGATTCCTGTAAAATTTTGTGATTTCAAATTTCTGCAATAAATTTTGTGTTAGAAACTCTTAAGTAAATAATATACTAAAATCTAATATCAAGCTACTCGAGTTCACCTTGATTTCAACTCGTTATATCAAGTCCAAATATAAAATTCAAACTTATATAATGTATTGTTCAATTTAACCCCGATTCATTATTCATTTACAATCACTAGTAAAATTCTGATAAAAAGAGCAATCACAAGTGACAGAGCTCTCAAAGCTTTTTCTTGTAATGGGTACTCCAATTTCTTCCTCAACTGCAGGGATCTTTGCCAAAGTCCCAATTTCATCATCCAATTTGCATAGAAACTCATTTCAGTCACTCGTGGAATTTGCAAATGAAGAAAGTGAAAAATAAATTCGAATGATGGAAGCAGGATTTTGGTAAGAAATACTAATGCTGATAAAATTAATTTCACCAAACTCTCGAACATGAGGTTAAGTTAAAATAAAACTATCTTCAATCTTCTAGGGAAATTGATATGCTTATTTAAGATATTAGAAAAATGCACGTGACTAAATAATTTCATAAGTTAATTGCATTATATGATAAAATAATTGTTAATTATGTTATAGATTATATGTTCATTGCATTATATCATGAACAACTCAAAAAACAAAACATTCATAATATATTTAACAATTCTTTTATTACATGATGCAATTAACATATGAAATTAGTTAGTTATATGCAACGATGTGCATTTTTCGTGCATTCTTATTAGAAAAATGCACGTATATTGTACGTGATTAATTAGTTTCATATGTTAATTGCACTATATAATAAAATAATTGTTAACTACATTATGAAGTATATTTTAATTGTATTATATATATAAAAAAACAAAAAAAAAACTCAAAAAACAACGTTCATAACATATTTAATAATTCTTTTATGAAATGATGGATCTTTGTACTGATCAGAAGAGGCGATGGTTATGCTGGCCTTTCTCTACACAAATGCATTACCAACTCTAAGGCCGATAATGTCCCAATATAGTAAGTAATATGTAGTCATCAATCATTGATGACGTCATGTATCAAATTGGATCAAAAGTGCAAAATAAAGATTATCCTAGGGCTACGGGACCAAGATAGATATATAATATGGTCCCATGCCATTCTGTCTCATAACCTTGACGATGTTATTTGCATTTGTTAGAATGGAAAACGTAAAAATATATGGGTGAAGCATTGGGTTGGATTTCTAATTTTTAATCTAGTGCTAACATTTATGTATGATTACTAAAATTGCTTACTGTTTGATGTTTTGACCAGAACATTACTCCTTGTACATCAATTGTGGTGGCAAGGAAGTAACAACAATTGATAACCGCATCACATACGAGGTCGATTTAGAAGCCAGAGGTGCTTCGATGTTTTATGCAAGACCAAACTGGGCAATTAGCAGCACAGGCAACTTCTTAGACGACGGTTTGGAATCTGATAACTACATCCACACGAATGTTTCTTCTCTGCAAAATGCATCCGAACTTTACAAAACTGCGCGTGCATCTCCCATGTCGCTCACTTACTACGACCTCTGTCTCATCAACGGGAAGTACACCGTGAAGCTTCATTTGGTAGAAGTTGTGTTTGCAAATGATGGTACATTCAACAGCCTTGGTCGACGATTGTTCGATGTCTATTTGCAGGTAAATATTGCAAAATTTATATGAACATGGAAATATAGGTAAAATTACAATTTTAGTCCCACATGATTATTCTCTTAGCACTTTTGGCTATGCACTTTACAAAATGACACTTTGGTTTTAAATTTTAGAATAAATTGCACTTTTGTTCCTATCACCTTCAATTTGGGATCAAATTTGCAAAATTGAGATGGTCGTACGGGACAACAGTGCAAAACATGACTATTTTATTGGACCATAAAAGCAAAAAAATAATGGAAAATGTGGTATTATGATCAAATTAAAGCGCAAAAATATGTTTAAAATTGTGATCAAAAGTTCAATTATGTAAAGTACGGATCAAAAGTGCCAAGGTCTAATCCTATAGGACCAAAAATGCAATTTTTCCGAAATTATATTTGGATCACTAAATAAACTATATAATGGTGCATGCAGGGAAAGTTTGTATTGAAGGATTATGATATTGCAGCTAAAGCTGGTGGGCCCGGTAAACCGATTATAGAGACTTTTACGGTAGTTGTAACGAGGGGTACCTTAAATATCCATCTTTACTGGGCTGGAAGAGGGACCACTGGGATCCTTGTAAGAGGAACTTACGGTCCTTTGATATCAGCTATATTAGTAGATCCTAGTAAGTCATTCTTTCCAATTTTGAGAGAACGAGTTTGTGATTCATTTTAGCCTTTTATTATTGTGTTTGTAGATAAAAGCTCCTATTTGCATTAATAATGGTTATTTCTACATTGATTTCTTGCTTTCTTAATATGATTACTCACACTTTAGGATGGCCTATATTTCAAATACATCGAATGGAATAGTCTAAAGTTGTATGCAAATAAGAAGTTATAATTATTGTTGTGGAACGAGTTTTGATTTTAAATTTCACAACACGAATTCGTATCTATGTTGCAAGTAAAAGTTAAATTCTTGAAAATGATGGACCTCAACTCAACTCTCGTTTTGGAGCAGATTTCAAGCCTCCGGCCCATCACAAAAAAATTAGGACTTCTATGATTGTTGGGACAATAGCCGGAGCTTTATGTCTAATTCTTTTGATTCTGGGCATCTTGCATAAAAAGGGTTGTCTTCACGGCAAAAGTTCAGCAGATAAAGGTATGATTATTGCTTAAAAGTCAATATTTGCTCAAGTTTCAGTATGTTTTTTTCAAAGTAAAGTAATCGCATTCTTGTTCAACAATTCTGGATAAAGGGTCTAACGATGATTTCTGTTGACTTATTTATTTGCTCTATCAACAGAGCTTGGAGGCCTTGATCTACAAACTGGTTTATTCACATTAAGACAGATCAGAGCTGCAACCAATAACTTTGATCCTGCAAACAAGATTGGTGAGGGTGTTTTCGGTTCAGTTTACAAGGTACTCAAATCCTTGTTTAACTATTACGTAGACTCATAATATTTTTTTCTCAAAATTTCTTTATATTTTGGTGTTACTTTACTCGTTTTCTCCATTATGCAGGGTCTACTAACTGATGGAACAATAATAGCAATGAAGCAGCTTTCTTCAAAATCTAGACAAGGAACACGCGAATTCGTTAATAAAGTCAGGATGATATCTGGTCTTCAACACCCGAATTTAGTAAAGCTTTACGAGTGTTGTGTTGAAGGAAACCAATTAATTTTGGTTTACGAGTACATGGAGAATAACTGCGTAGCACGAATCCTTTTCGGTGAGGATCAAAGTTTATAATTACAAAGCGAGTACTTGCAGTGCGAGCATATTATATATATATATATATATATATATATATATATATATATATATATATATTTTTTTTTTTGTAGGAACGGACGCGACCCAAAACTGAAGATGGATTGGCCTAGAAGGAGGAAATTTTGTCTTGGGTTAGATAGAGGGTTAGCTTACCTCCATGAAGAATCAATACTGAAAATTGTCCATCGCGATATCAAAGCTAGCAATGTTTTTGCTAGACAAAAATTTTAATGTGAAGATATCTGATTTTGGCCTTGCAAAGCTTCCCGAGGATGGTAAAACACATATTAGAACCCGGGTTGCAGGAACAATGTAAGTTTCTTCTCTTAAAACTTATTTTTAGATCTTAAATAGATCTCGTATTATACACATTACATGTATTGCTTGACGAAGCTTCGGAAATTGACTAAAGAGTTACTTGTAATTTGGTATGCAGAGGTTATATTATTAAACAATATTTCCATAAACCATGCTTGAATTTGTAAATATGAATACTTGAGTGATGTATTTGAGATTGAGAGAAGAAGAAAAGAATAATTGTGCATTAGAAATAAAACTTGAATTGTTTATCTAATCTGTACAAAACTGAAGAAAAAGTAAAAACTGAACTAACTATTTATAACTACTACTAAGAGGCGGCAAAAAGAAGCGTGTGGTTAAAACAAAGAAAACACGCTTTTATTATTAAAATACAATTTTAACATATCAAATCCCTAAATCAGAACCTGTGAAATGAAATTGGGAAATTTCATTTTATCTTCAAAGTTTCTTCTTCTTTGTGCGGCAAACGTATATTTGCAGCATTGTCTTCTTCAATTCTTTCATCTGATAGCCCCCCACAAGATGGAGTGTATATATCTACTACACCCATCTTGGAAAGAATATAAGGAAATGGCTGTCGATGGAGAGCTTTAGTAATCCACCAGTTGAAGACTGGAACGAATTGGGAAAAGTTTAAGATTCCGGCGTACAACGTATTGTCGAACAAAATGAAGGTCAATCTCGACATGCTTCGTACGTTCATGGAACACTGGGTTTGAAGCAAGATGTAAGGCATAATTGCTATCGCAATACAGAGCTGGAGCGGAAGGTGGATTGATGTTGAAATCACGAAGCAATTGGGACAACCACAAAAGTTCACTTGTAGCAGCTACCAGAGATCTGTACTCAGCTTCGGCAGAGGACCGAGATAAGGTATGTTGTCTTTTAGATTTCCATGAAACTAATGAAGCACCAATGAACACACAAAAACCTGTTGTGGATCGTCTAGTATCTAGGCAGGAGCCCCAATCTGCATCACAAAATGCAGAAAAGGGCAAGATTAGATGTAGAGGAATAAAACAGCCCCTGTCCAGGTGATTTCTTGAGATAACGTAATAAATGATGAGCAGCAGTAAGGTGACAAGTTGCAAGTTTAGACAAAAATTGGCTAAGCTTGTGGACTGTAAAACTTATATCTGGCCTAGTTAGAGTAAGATAGATGAGCCTACCTATCAATCTTCTGTAAGAAGATGGATCAGATAACAAATTATTAGGATCATTAGCTAGATTTATTGTAGGATCCATTGGTAAAATTGCTGGCTTGCTAGCTAAGTACCCTGTGTCCTCCAAAAGTTGTAAAGTATACTGGCGTTGTGAAATAAAAAGACCAGACTTAGAGTGTGCTAGTTCAATACCAAGGAAATATTTAAGTTGACCTAGATCTCTTAATTTGAAAACCTTACTCAACTGAACTTTGGTTTGAGACAATAAATCAAGATTAGGTCCAGCTAATAAAATATCATCAACATATACTAATAAGGCAATGAAAGAAGGACCTAAACCCTTAGTGAATAAGGAATAATCAGCTAAAGATTGAGCGAAACCCATAGATAACAAAACCTCAGTCAATTTTTGGTTCCATTGTCTGCTGGCCTGTTTAAGACCATAGATAGACTTGAGCAATTTACATAACTGTTTTCCAGAAGTAGAAAGAGTGGGAGGAGAATACCCATGTGGAAGGTCCATGTAGACCTCTTCATGTAAATCTCCATTCAAAAAGGCATTGTTGATGTCTAATTGATGTAGAAACCACTGTTGAGCAACTGAAATAGACAATAGGACTCTAACAGTAACAAGTTTAGCAACTGGGGAAAAAGTGTCAATATAATCAATACCCTCAGTTTGAGTAAAACCTTTGGCCACAAATCTGGCCTTGTACCTATCAATGGTACCATTTGATTTTCTTTTAGCTTTAAACACCTATTTACACCCAATTGGTGTTTTTGAAGGGGGTAGTGTAGTGACTGTCCATGTATTATTTAATTTCATAGCATGTAATTCATCATTTATAGCATGAACCCATTCTGCGTATTTGATGGCTTGTTTATATGTAGTAGGTTATGAGATTATGGTAATGTTAGCAATGAATGTTTTGAAGGAGTTAGATAATTTTTTGTAGTTTAGGACAGAGGAGATAGGATACTTGGCAGTGGAGTGACCAATGTTATTGCAGTGAAAGTCTTTTAGAAAGGAGGGTGGTTTAGATGGCCTAGAAGACTTTCTCAAATTGGGTGAATGGGTTGGTAGTAAAGAAGTAGGATGTATGGTTGTAGATTGAGGAGAATCAGTGAGGGGAGTATCCAAACAGGGAGGAGAAGTAGGTTGTATGGTGTGAGAAGGTGAAGGACCAGTAGGTAAAACAGTGGATGGTGCAAGAGTGGTTGTAGGTATAGGTGGGGTGGTGGAGTGAAAGGGAAATGAATCCTCATGAAAGACCACATCTCTTGACATAAAAATTTATGTTGTTAGGTTGTCTAGTAACTTATAGCCCTTGATGCCAGGAGCATAACCAATGAAGGTACAAGCCTGGCTCTTGGCTGGAATTTCTTCCTATGTTCATGTAAAGTTGAAGCATAAACTAAACATCCAAAAGTTCTTAAAAAAGAATAGTCAACATTTTTCTTATATAATTTTGAATAACGACAGGAGTTATTAAGTAAAGGGGAAGGAGTTCTATTCATGAGAAAAACAGATGTAAGCACACATTCAGACCAAAAAGAAATAGGTAATCTGGATTGAAAAAGTAGAGATCTAGCTATATTGAGAATATGTTGGTGTTTTCTATCCACAACAGAGTTCTGTTGTGGAGTTTGTACATTCGAAAATTGATGGATAATGCGCAATTCAGAAAAAAGGTTAGAAAAAAGAAGTTCTTTTGCATTGTCAGATCTAAATATTTTGATGGTAGATTGAAACTGATTGGAAATCATTTTTAGAAATCTAGGTATGATAATTGCAGCTTCTGATTTATTTTTGATAAGATATATCCATGTAAACTTGCTAAAATCATCAACTAAAGTAATAAAATACTTGAAACCACTATGTGAAGGAATATGATAGGGGCCCCAAATATCACAATGCACAATTTTAAAAACAACAGAAGACATGTTATTCATAGAAGGAAATGGCAAACGCCTTTGTTTAGCAATAGGACAAATTGTACAATGCTGAGAACTAGAATTATCAGAAATAGAAATGGGAAGAACATCCTTCAAAGGAACTAAGGCATGATGAGAAGGGTGACCTAATCAAGCATGCCAAGTCTCAGCTGAGACAAGTTTATTACAATAAGAGTAAGCAGAACACTGGGAAATGGGGGCCTCTAATATATATAAACCATGGAATTGTCTACCCTGACCAATCATCTTCAGTGTGTTGGTGTCCTGTATATAAAAAATGTCATGTTTAAACAAAATAGAGTGTAATGTGTTATTTAAAAGAGAACTAACAGATAATAAGTTGAACTTGAATGTAGGAGCAAATAAAACATTATGTAACATGAGATCAGGTGAAAGTGATATTGTGCCAGTAAAATGAACATGAATGATAGAGTTATCAGGTAAAATGATGCTGGTGTTGCTGACAGGGGTAATGTAATGAAAGAGATTTATGTTAATGCAAATATGATTAGATTCCCCTGAATCAAGTATCCAATTTTTTTTGGGAAAAATGATATTAGAAGAGGCAGTAGAAGAACAACTACCTGTATTGGTGACTATATTGAAGGCATTGACAGTGGATTCACAAGGTGTTTGCGGTGAATTCTGAGATGTTGTCTGGGCAGAAAATAAATTTGTCAAGTGAGTATATTGTTCTGGAGTGAGTGTTTGAACAAAGGATTGAAGATCAGGTTGATTGGTAGTGGATGATGTGATATTGTTGGCAGTAGAAGAAGGATTTGGTGCCCTGTAATTGTTGGATCTATATCCTGGTGGAAAACCATGGAGTTCAAAATAAGTTTCAATTGTATGTCCAGACATATTGCAATGAGTGCAAAATGGCCTGTTTTTGCCTTTAAAAGTATTGGGAGGGGGTCTGGATGATTGAGTGAAAGGAGGCCTTGGGTTAGATGTGCAAGGTGGTCTATAGGGGGTAGGATTGTAGGGTGGTCTAGGCCCTGTAGGAGGATGATATGGCTTTATGGCAAAGGCCATAGAGTTCTTGGGGTCCAAACTTGGGATGGGTTTTTGTAATGAAATCTGTTTTTCCTCCTGGATGATCAAGGCCAGAGCCTTATTAACTGTAGGTAAATGGTCCATTAACAAGATTTGACTCCTTGTGTGTGACAGAGAGTCATCAAGTCCCATAAGAAATATGAAAAGATACTCATTCTGAAAGTATTCTTCTAGTTTTCCACATGTACATGCTGGTATGGAATTAAGTATTTCATCCCAGAAAACTTTGAACTTTGTGTAGTAAGTATTAGCAGAGTTGTGTTCTTGTGTTAACTTGAGTAAATCCTTATTAAGTTGATATAATCTGGGACCATTCCCTTGTTTGAAACGTTCTCTGAGTTCATTCCAGAGATCACTAGCAACAGTGTGATATTGGATGCTGGATTCTATGTCTAATGAAACAGCATTCATGATCCAAGAAAGCACAATGGTGTTGTTTCTTTCCCAGTAATTCATTAAAACTGGATCTGCAGAAGGTTTAGGAATAGAACCATCAACAAATCCAAGCTTGTTTTTAACTGTGAGACTCATTGTCATAGCCCTACTCCCGGATTGGAAATTGTCTTCAGTCAATGATTTGTTCACAAGGTTTAAACCTGGGCCATCAGCTGGGTGAATGTAGTATGGACTTGAAGGATCCTCAACTGGTGGTCTGTTTCTAGATGTGGGAGGATCAGAAGTGGAAGTGTTTGAAGTATCAGACATGATGTGAGGGAAGAACTGAAGAAGAAGAATGAAAAAATCAGAAACGGAAAAATAAGAAAGGATCAAGAAAGTGAATCTTGATAAGAGAGAATGAATGTGAATGTGAAAGGGAAGGGTTTGTAACAGAATTTGAATGAATCAATGAAAAGAAGGATAAGAGAACACCTGATCTTGTGTAATATCTATGAATATGTAGAAAGTAATGATCTGAAATTTAATTCTGTTTGTGGAAAACTTGATGAAATCTTGATTGTATGTGCAGGGAGATGGATGAAGATGGATGGCGTTGAAGAAGCATAGTTGGCTGAATGATCCTAAAGGGAGGAAATCTGGACACTATGGACTTGAAGGATAACCCCGAAGAAGATGATTTGAGAAGAATTAGGAGATTGAATCAGAATCCAAAAATTTACACAGAAAGAAATTTTGTGTCTACTGATACCATATTAAACAATATTTCCATAAACCATGCTTGAATTTGTAAATATGAATACTTGAGTGATGTATTTGAGATTGAGAGAAGAAGAAAAGAATAATTGTGCATTAGAAATAAAACTTGAATTGTTTCTCTAATCTGTACAAAACTGAAGAAAAAGTAAGAACTGAACTGACTATTTATAACTACTACTAAGAGGCGGCAAAAAGAAGCGTGTGGTTAAAACAAAGAAAACACGCTTTTATTATTAAAATACAATTTTAACATATCAAATCCCTAAATCAGAATCTGTGAAATGAAATTGGGAAATTTCATTTTATCTTCAAAGTTTCTTCTTCTTTGTGCGGCAAACGTATATTTGCAGCATTGTCTTCTTCAATTCTTTCATCTGATATATATTGCTCCGGAATAGGCAATGCGGGGTTATCTAACTCATAAAGCAGATGTGTATAGTTTTGGGGTAGTCTCTCTCGAGATAATCAGTGGAAAAAGCAACACAACCCATATTTTTTACCTTCTTTTATTATATGATGCAATTAACAAATGAAATTAGTTAGTTATATGCGACGATGTGCACTTTTCGTGCATTTTTCTTTCATTCTTATTAGAAAAATGCACGTGTATTGTACATGATTAATTAGTTTCATATGTTAATTGCACTACATAATAAATGTTGTAAAACAATGTATTTTGGATGCCATTAGAATACATGCACAAGGCACATTCATATTTACTTTAGTTTATCTAACTTTTCACTTAGATACATGTACCATTTGTAATTAATAGATGCATGTTATCTTTGATTTTATCTCCTCTATTATGTATCTACTTAGCCTATAAATAGAGAAGGTCATTGTTTGTACAAGTACACCAAGAAAAGGAATAAGAAGTTTACTAAAATATTGTCTATCTTGTGCTCTCTTGTTCTTCAATTTTATATTGTTTCACAACACGTTATCAGCACGATAGTCTCCGTATCATTTATTTTGTGGTGAAGAAATCCATAGATCCAACACATAGAAGGTGGTTTAATTTCACTGGTGAGTTGTATATCTCGCTAATATATATCCTATATTTATTGCTAATAAACCGATTATAGAGACTTTTACGGTAGTTGTGACGAGGGGTACCTTAAAGATCCATCTTTACTGGGCTGGAAGAGGGACCACTGGGATCCCTGTAAGAGGAACTTACGGTCCTTTGATATCAGCTATATCAGTAGATCCTAGTAAGTCATTCTTCCAATTTTGAGAGAACGAGTTTGTGATTCATTTTAGCCTTTTATTATTGTGTTTGTAGATAAAAGCTCCTATTTGCATTAATAATTGTTATTTCAACATTGATTTCTTGCTTTCTTAATATGATTACTCACACTTTAGGATGGCCTATATTTCAAATACATTGAATGGCATAGTCTAAAGTTGTATGCAAATAAGAAGTTATAATTATTGTTGCGGAACGAGTTTTGATTTTAAATTTCACAATACGAATTCGTAGCTATGTTGCAAGTAAAAGTTAAATTCTTGAAAATGACGGACCTCAACTCAACTCTCGTTTTGGAGCAGATTTCAAGCCTCCGGCCCATCACAAAAAAATTAGGACTTCTATGATTGTTGGGACAATAGCCAGAGCTTTATGTCTAATTCTTTTGATTCTGGGCATCTTGCATAAAAAGGGTTGTCTTCGCGGCAAAAGTTCAGCAGATAAAGGTATGATTATTGCTTAAAAGTCAATATTTGCTCAAGTTTCAGTATTTCAAAGTAAAGTAATCGCATTCTTGTTCAACAATTCTGGATAAAGGGTCTAACGATGATTTCTGTTGACTTATTTATTTGCTCTATCAACAGAGCTTGGAGGCCTTGATCTACAAACTGGTTTATTCACATTAAGACAGATCAGAGCTGCAACCAATAACTTTGATCCTGCAAACAAGATTGGTGAGGGTGTTTTCGGTTCAGTTTACAAGGTACTCAGATCCTTGTTTAACTATTACGTAGACTCATAATATTTTTTTCTCAAAATTTCTTATATTTTGGTGTTACTTTACTCGTTTTCTCCATTATGCACGGTCTACTAACTGATGGAACAATAATAGCAGTGAAGCAGCTTTCCTCAAAATCTAGACAATGAACACGCGAATTCGTTAATAAAGTCGGGATGATATCTGATCTTTAACACTCGAATTTAGTAAAGCTTTACGAGTGTTGTGTTGAAGGAACCAATTAATTTTGGTTTACGAGTACATGGAGAATAACTGCGTAGCACGAATCCTTTTCGGTGAGGATCAAAGTTTATAAATTACAAAGCGAGCATATTATATATATATATATATATATATATTATATATTTATATTTATATACATATATATATATATATATATATATATATATATATATATATATATATATATATATATATTTTTTTTTTTTTTTGTAGGAACGGACGTGACTCAAAACTGAAGATGGATTGGCCTACAAGGAGGGAAAATTGTCTTGGGTTAGATAGAGGGTTAGCTTACCTCCATGAAGAATCAATACTGAAAATTGTCCATCGCGATATCAAATCTAGCAATGTTTTTGCTAGACAAAGATTTTAATGCGAAGATATCTGATTTTGGCCTTGCAAAGCTTCCCGAGGATGGTAAAACACATATTAGTACCCGGGTTGCAGGAACAATGTAAGTTTCTTCTCTTAAAACTTATTTTCAGATCTTAAATAGATCTCGTATTATACACATTACATGTATTACTTGACGAAGCTTCGGAAATTGACTAAAGAGTTACTTGTAATTTGGTATGCAGAGGTTATATTGCTCCGGAATATGCAATGCGGGGTTATCTAACTCATAAAGCAGACGTGTATAGTTTTGGGGTAGTCTCTCTCGAGATAATCAGTGGAAAAAGCAACACAACCCATATTTTTTACCTTCTTTTATTATATGATGTAATTATCATATGAAATTAGTTAGTTATATGCGACGATGTGCACTTTTCGTGCATTTTTCTTGCATTCTTATTAGAAAAATGCACGTGTATTGTACATGATTAATTAGTTTCATATGTTAATTGCACTATATAATAAAATAATTGTTAACTCTATTATGAAGTATATTTTAATGGTATTATATATATAAAAAACAAATAAAACTCAAAAAACAACGTTCATAACATATTTAATAATTCTTTTATGAAATGATGGATCTTTGTACTGATCAGAAGAGGCGATGGTAATGCTAAACGTGGCCTTTCTCTACACCAATGCATCACCAACTCTAAGGCTAATAATGTCCCAAGATAGTAAGTAATATGTAGTCATCAATCATTGATGACGTCATGTATCAAATTGGATTAAAAGTGCAAAATAAAGACTATCCTAGGGCTACGAGACCAAGATATGGTCCCATGCCATTGTGTCTCATAACCTTGACTTGATGTTGATTTCTGATTAAATGTGTTGTTGAAATATATTGACAGGGCATACTATCGATGCACTCATCGCAATACACAAGGATGTTTGGCTACTAAACAAGTTCAACAAGCGGATGAAGACCCTCTAATCTTTGAGGTCATTTACAAAGGACATCGTACTTGTTTTCAAGAAAGGCTCAAACGTAACAAAGAGAATCACTACGACATCATACAAAAGAAAGCAGACAACATGATCAGCAATGAACCAGAACATGAAGCTCTTGTAAATCAAGTTTCTAAAGATGAAAGTATTTCTTCATTTTCCTTTCTTCCACTGCAACTATGGAAGAATTTTCAAAGCCCGGAACAAATTATTCACCTCTATTTTCAACACCCGAGTCCTATTTCTCACTATCACCATGCCAGGCAAACGAGTTTGAATTAGCTCAAAGTTTTCATAGTTCAGACTCTAATTTTGCTGAGATAATCAGAAGAGACGATGGTAATGCTAAACGTGGCCTTTCTCTACACAAATGCATCACCAACTCTAAGGCTGATATTGTCCCAAGTAGTAATATGAACAGTTATTCATATTCAGGACTTAATCTCTTATCCTAGTTTTTCGACTAATGGTTCAAAGTTTAAGGCTATAAGAAACCATTTATGGCAGAGTAATAGTGTGAGTCATAGTATATGTCAACAAATGGTTTATATTCGAATTCATCCCGCTCAAATATAGGTAAGGAAGAAAATGGCATTGTACAAAAAAGAGATCAAGATGTATATCTATATAACACTGTTGCAAGAAATTGAATATTGGATGATTTGTTCTTCATCATAGTTTACTAATGTCCAAGGTTAATGAGGCCATGCACCCGTTTTGGTTCTGTTTCAACGTTTCAAAAATTTTTGATGGTTTATTTTTTATTTTTTTGTTACAAGTTTGGATGGCTTTGGTGAAACATTTGAAACACAATTTGAACTGATTTAGGTTGGAATATTGAGATGTTAAATATTAGTAAAATAATTGATAGCGAGTTTTGAAAAATTGAGATATGGTTTGGAATGGTTTTGAATGTTGGTATTTGGGGTGAGAAGTTTATGACAAATGTCAAATCAAAGACTGTATAGAATTAGGATATAATATTGTACAGTGTAATATTTGAGGTTGTGATTATAATAATATTGTTGTAATATTGATTTAGATAATTAATAAAATAATTAGTAAGGGAAGAAAGTTGGAAGAGAAAAAAATAATTAGTGGAATGTTAGAGAAAAAAGTAACAGACGTGGGTGAGAGAGTCACAAGACTCATCAATAGTGGTCTCAATTAATTGAGACTCGAGTTGAAAATCAAATCAATCTATTTGACACTTGACACGAGCTAGTTCGATGAAAGTTCAATTGAGTTCGGTTCGTCAAATTAATTTAACAAGCTTGAACATCATTTTACGTTCGATAATTTTTGAAGCTTAGGTCGATAAACTAAAAATTGATAACATATATGTAAAATATCAAGTTACTCGATACTCGGCTCGAACTCGATAAAAGCTTATTTGAGCTCGGCTTGTTGGAAAATCAAACACAAAATTTCAATACAAATATTGAAACATTGAAAATTAGATGACGAAATTAATTATGCATATGACTAAAATTGAAATAGGGTGAAACTTAAAAGATTAAATATGTGTTTAGTATAGGGCTAAAATTAAAATTTGATGAGATTTTCGTCCTTTGAATGTGTATTATTATGCATAGGACTAAAATTAAAATTGTGTGAAATTTAACATATTACAAATTATTATGAATGTAAAAGAAAAATAAGAAACACAACCTTATTCATACTTTTTATAATAGTAGATAAATTAATAGTTAAATAGCGACTAACGTTTGCTTTAACGTTCGCTTGACCGTTCGCTTTACATGATTGTAATATAAAAAATACTTCATTAAATAACACTACTATACATATAATTAAAAGGGTGAAATACAGTTATCCCCTTAAAGTATGGGGTGATATCAATTACCCCATAAAGTATCACTTGTAAGTTGTAACACATACCCCTCTGTTATAGTATTGAATATTTTATTTCATAACTAAACCTCCCTCCCCCCCTCCCCCTCTTTTATAACAAATAAATAGTTTGTTTATTAATTTGTAAAAACAAAACTTTATTAATTATGAATTCATCCATCCACCAAACAATAATATGTTTTAATTTCTTCATGTCTTTTGTTTCCGTTTATTTTTTCTTTTATTTCCGTTTCAAATTTTTTTCTTTATTTATATCTCGATTTTTTCTTTACAATTTGTCTCAAATTTTATTTGGTGATAATTATCTCCTTTGTTTTTGTTACAAATTATAATTCAAAATTTTGAGTAATTCTCCTTCAAGATTTTACTCAAAAAATTTGTACCGAAAATAAATGAGATAATTATCACCTAATAAAATCTGAGAAAATATAAAGAAAAAAATTGAGATAGAAATAAAAAAACTGAAATAGAAAATAATGAAAACAAATTGAAACATAAAAATAAGGGAAAAATTTGAGATAAAAAATCGGAAGGGATGAAAGAAATGAAGAGATTGAAACATAATGTTTTTTGGTGGATGGATGGATTCATAATTAATAAAGAGACAATTTCTTGTTGATAAATTAATAAGAAAATTTATTATTTATAAAATGGGCAGGGGTATTTTTGGAATAAAAATACTAAAACTATAACAGATGGGGGTAAGTGTTACAAATGATACTGTAGAGGGGTAATTGATACCACCCCATACTTTAAGGTGGGAAACTGTATTTTACCCTAATTAAAAATACATAACCTTATTCTTACTTTTATAATAGTGCAGATAACAGTCAAATATCGGGACGGATTTCCTATTATTAGTGTCACACATTTGTGTCACACCAATGCGTTATTGACATGTGTCCATCTCTAAAAATTAATTGTGTATAAGATAATATGTTAGCCGAATGATTAATGATTAACAAACAATTTGATATTTGAGCTTGTTTCTTGAGTTTATCTTAGCAGGAATTATTGAGAAGCTCATTAATTGAAGAAAGACTCGTTTACGAGAAATTGATCAATCAAAGATAAAAGGCTCAAGCAAGATTAACTCATTCTTTGATGAGTAGTCGAAAGCCCAATAATGAAGGAAGACCAATTCTGAAGAAAAGGCTTGTACGAAATTGGAAGTTAGTTCATGAGAAGCCCAATTGGAAAAGTAGGTTCGTTATGATTGAAGATCAAGATCGAAGCCCCTACACCCTTGAAGGGCCTAATTTTCGATTCAAGAAAATTATGGTCAACCTAGTAAGTAATTTTATTTGATTAAAAGAGCAAGAAAATCATTAGCCCAAACAATTTTTTAAAATGTTTTTGGCCCAAGCCTTCGGCCCCTTTTCCTAAGTCCTTTGAACTAAATCATCTTTCTTCCTTTATCAAAATGAGCCGTGAATAGTTTTTTTTAATTAAGCCGAGAATTGATTTTTAATTAAGCCTAATGACTTCTTAAAATTTAATTAAATTTTGCCTATTAAAAATTGTATTCTCTTACAAGTCAACTTTTAAGGAAAGATTTTCTCAAATGATTTGACTTAGCTAGCAAGTAAATTTGTCTCTAGCTAAAATCTTACATTTTCACTTGATCTTTTGAAAATATTCTCCAAATCATTTTTATAGGAAATATTTTGTCTTCATCTACTATTAAACCATGTCTACATTCATTTTTAGATTTGAAGACTTTGTCACATGTTTTAATCTTGCAAAATCATTTAAAAGTGACAAAATATTTTTGAGTATCAAAAATCTTTCCCTATTGAACAAACACTACTCACCTATAAATAGTGAGCCTTCTTCGTTTATTTTGAAATAAGCATACATTCTGAAAATTCACTTTGTCAAATCATTTCTCTAAAGCAAAAGTTTTTGAGTGCCCTTTAATCTTGCAAAAATTATTTTTGTCAAAAACTTTCAAAAACATTGTTTTCTTCTTGCTCTTTAAATCTTGAAAATACTCTAAGTGATAGAAGAAAAAGAAGAGTGTTTAATCTATTGCAAAATCAGCTCACTTTCATTAGTTTGTAATCAAATTTTCATAATTGTTTTTGAGCGAAAGTTGTATACTTGCAGGCTCGTTAGTGCGATAGGACTGAGTGTTCTAGCAAGCACGGTTTTGTGCGATAGGTAGTGACCTAGCAAGCACGTTGTTGGAGCGATAGGTTAGTCCTAGCAAGCTCGGATTAAATCGAGATAAAGTTGTAACTTGTAATCTCGTGTGGCAAAGGTTCGTCCTGCAAGCCACGTCTTTAGTGAATTTCCCAGGGGTGCTGGAAGAGTGGAAGTAGGCCATTTGGGCGCGAACCACTATAAATCGGTGACTGTGTTTATTTACTTTTTCGCTCTTAATTTTTGTCTGAAACATTGTTCTTAAGCTTCTGGAATGTAAAATTGTTTTCACTGGAACATATAACTAATTTCTTTTGGAACGAAACTGAACAAATAAACTTTGAAAAAGTTTTATAAACCTAATTCACCCCCCCCCCCCCCCCTCTTAGGTAGATATTGAGTATCATAATATCACAATTAAAGATTTTAAAACTGATGCTATTTAAATAAGGAAATGACTACTAAATAACATAAAAAGAGAGAGAATTATGAAAGAAATTTTATATGTATGGTAGAAGTTGTGGTTCTTTCTCTTTCATTCATCTTCTCGAAAATATATGCCTCCTTTACATTCTTATTACCATAGTTCAAATATATGCATGCTTCAATGTTTTTTAAAACAAATATTTTAATTAGAAGATATGTATGTGCTGTTATGCGGTTGAGTCGGGTTGACTAATTTAGTTTGGTGCTCGACTATTAAATTTAGAATTATTGTCACGACTCATACTGAGAATTGGGGAGATATGAGAAAGTACAGTAAATTAGACTCTTGACATAACAATCTCGATCAAAGGCAAGTAAAAAAAATTTAAAAATTGCTATTTTAGTTTATGTTTGAGTTTAAACGTAGAATTCCTTTTAATTCGATTTTTTAATATATTAAATTAAATTTGAGTAATTATCTTTTGATATTTTTGGAGTTCAATTTTAGGTCGATTAGAAAGCTAATTGGAGTGAAAAGAAGTGTACATCTACTTGATCCTGAATTGTGTTTCGTGCGACTCCATTAATATTCATTTGTGCTTGGTTAGTTAAAGGTGTTGATGATCTTCAATAACCCATTAATGGTATTTTAGCCTCTTGAAATACATAGAAAATGCATTTATGAAAACTCGTCGAAAAAATGCATATGCAAATCAAAGCCAAAGGATGACGAAAATTATCAGTCAATGACAATTTGGTTGAGATTTTGAGAAGAAAGGTGAAGAAGCCATGGTTTCTGCCATAAAAATGCAAAGATTATGTTTCCTTATTTTTCTTTCTTGTCTTTCCTTGTTTATTCAACAATCCTTTCTTTATTTAAATAATAACATAGATTTCATATTTATTAAGTATGATGCTATGATACATAATTCATTTTAAGAGGAAGACACGTGTCAATTATATATTGGTGTGACACAAATGTGTGACATTAATATGTGATAGGAAATCCATTCCGATTAAATATATGCCTAACATTCGCTTGACCATTCACTTCATGAATGTAATATTTTTTTTTTGAGAAAAAATGATTGTAAAATTAAAAATATTAAACAACACTACTAAACATATAATTAAAAATATTATTTAACTGAGTTTAAGAGAAATTTTGATTTTTAGTGTTTTAGGCCATCTCCAACCGAACCCCATGCCCAATTGCCCAATTGCCTCTTTGACCCCTTTTTTGCCCAATTGCCCTTGCCCTCTTGCCCTTGCCCTCATGCCCTTTCGACCTACCTAGAAACCCATCTCCAACCGAAGGACAATTAACCTTCATTTAATTCAATTTCGTAACTTTCCCCACTCTCACTTTCCCCACTCTCACTTTCCCCACTCTCCCCACTCTCACTTATTTTTTATTTAAGTTGTATTGTGTATTTTTAATTAAGTCTTTTTGTTCAACAAATCTACTTGTCGTATTTTTCGTTATTATAATATAATATTTTTTATTTTTAAAATTTAGGATATAAATATAAAAACTAACCAAAAATTGGTCTAGTTTATTTAATTTTTTTTATTTGTTTGAATTTTAGAAATACCTAAATTGTAAATTTCACAATTAAACTTATCACTTTATTAAATCTAACACAAATAAAACTAATTACAATTTATTTATTAAAAATAAATAAAAGTTAAAATTTAACTAAAAACAAAAAAATAAACAATATAAAAAAAACAAAGCAATGGGTGGCTGCCAAGTGGCAGCCACCCATCTTCAATTTGCCTCCAGGTGCGTATGCCTGGAGGCAACTGGGCGGTCATTCCTTGACCGCCCAGTCCCCCTCCTGCCTGCCCGAATCCCCTGCCCGCCCTGCCCGTCCAATCTCCCGCGAAGAATTTTGTCATCTCCAATCGAGCACCGCCGGCAATCCCCCCTCATGCCCGATTGCCGGCTCGGTTGGAGATGGCCTTATAACACTGCTAAAATACTAATGTGTGGTTGGTCACTTTGGTGTAACCTGACAAGAGTGGCAGGCCTGAAATTTGCAGAATGAACAGTCTGATCAATCAATCTTTTTTTGTTTTCCATTTTTTTTTTTTTAGTCTGACCATTCAACTAGGCTGGCCTTATGTACGTACTTGTGTTGAAACAAGTGTGTTTGGGCCTCAGCCGACATTGGTGTTTCGCAGACGATGGGTGTTTGGCCCGTTTCGCGGACGGAATTTTTGGGCCAAAATTGTTCCAAACTGGCCCTTAGCGTCCAGTGCCAAGCGAAAAAATGCTAATTTATATTTAAAGGACTGATTTTTAAAATGTTGTTATAGGGGGTAAAGTGTATTTTTCTCGTTGTTTTTCTTTTTGATACAATAAAATATACGAATGTTCATAAATTTCATTTTCAATTAATAAAACGAAACAAAAACAAGTTGCAAGTACTAATGACTTTTTTGGAGATTCCGAAGGGTTTAGACTTCAATAAAGAAAGATCTCCACACCAACAACAAACTACAGATCTTACGCAAACTTGATTTAAATTCACTTTCCTTTTCTTCATTTCGAAGATTTCTAATTTTCCAATTACTTGATTGAAAGAAATCTCTATCTTTCAATCAGAAATTTTATGGCGGCACTTTCCGTTCATCAGTTCGCTCAGTGTATTACTTGTCATGCTTGGAGCTCCGACCACTCCAGTACTCTCTTTCTTTCTCTAAATTTTAATGTTTTGATGATTCTACGTGAATTTGAATTGGTATAATTATTTTGAATTGCAGTGGTAGCATTTTGTCCGAATAATAATGAAGTACACATTTATAAACTGTTGGAGGAAAAGTGGGAGAAGATCCATGTTCTTCAGAAGGTAAATTTCTGTTTGATAATGTTCAGCTGTGGTTTTGTTTCAATGTTGACTATTTTGACTCATAATTAAATAATTGATATTTGGCATTAGGGTTCTAGGCCTTCTGAAAATTTCTCAATCTGTTTAATAAAAATCAATTTTTGGAGTGGCTGCATCTATAATTTGTAGAATTTGTTTCTTGCTTTAGTTGGATTATACATTTTCAGGGTTTGAATTTTGAATTAATTGGGCACGGCTAGATCTGATGGATGACATTCTTTTAAAAATTGCTGGTAATGAAGAAATAAAATGTGTAATTATGTCCCCTCATCAGTAGGAAAAGCAAAACATGACTGCATTTACATGTCCTCAGAGTTGTATACCCTGTGGAGTTGTTGTGATAAATGGAAAGATTCTGTATTGCATTATTCTGCCATACGACCTTAAAACTTACCTCTTCAAACTTTTCCTATGTTTTAAGTTCTTAATATAATTATGTTAATGTTTTTCATCCATCTTATTGCTCACATTACCCTGTCGGGGTAAAATTGCTGGTCATTTCTTTTATTCTCATTTTTTTTTCTTGTCGCAGCACGACCAAATTGTTTCAGGAATAGATTGGAGCATAAGGTCCAACAAAATAGTCACTGTTTCTCATGATCGGAATTCGTAAGTGATCGTAACTTCAAGTATTGATAATGCATTTTTCTGTGTGATCCTGTGCACCTAATTTTCTTTATTTTCCATTATTGTTGGTTACAGATTATAAGTGTAGTTGTTTGTAACTCTTGCAATTTTTAGTTTCTTGATTTCCTCAAGTTTATGACAGACCTAACCGAATTTCCTTTATAGATATGTTTGGTCCAAAGAAACGACAGAGTGGGTGCCAACCCTGGTCATCCTTAGGTTGAACCGTGCGGCGCTTTGTGTACAATGGAGTCCAAAAGGTGTGGAAGCCTATTACTAACTTTTGTGTATGTTTTATATGTATTCACTACTCAACTCATGTACATATCCTGGTTCTTATCTAAATGCTTTGTCTATAAAACTAGCAAGTGCATTTATTCACGAGTCACTTAACAGTAACTTTATTCAACAGATTTCATGAATTCTTGGTTCCAAAGTTCATTTAGGAAAATTAGGCTGCAATTCTGATTACTCATTGCTGTACAGTACAGGACAGGCTATTGCAATAAATTCAACAATATAAAGTTATTTACTTGAAAATTTGAATGTGTGTATACAAGCCAGGCTATTGCAGTAAACTCAACAAGCAAAAATGATTTACTTACTTGAATTTGTGTGTATATTTTGGAGGGAGACTATTTTATTTTACTAAAACACTTTTTGTTTAATTTGGTGTATGGATTTGACTAAAATTATGTGAAATCTTAATCAGTTTGCCAACAAACCATACAAATGAACTTGCTGTGGTCGAATTGGTGTTTTTACTTCAGCCATTTTATAATTTCATTGTTTATTTTTCAGAAAACAAGTTTGCTGTTGGAAGTGGGGCTAAAACAGTTTGTATATGCTATTATGAGCAAGAGAACAATTGGTAAGATCTCCTATGTGTTGTTTCTTTCACATCTTCAGCTGCATGAAAAATTATGTAGTTTAACAACGTTCAGGGCCCACCTAATCCTTCTTAAGTTCTCTTTGGTTTGTTAATAAAAGAGGTATGTTAGGCTATTTGACTGGCATCTGCCTTTTAATTGTTAACAATATATGCATAAGAAAACTAGAGCTCAACTCATTTGATGCACGAATGCATACACATGCACATACACATAGTGATTATATGTATTGCTCTAGATGTGGGATTCTGTGTCTGCACTTACAAGTTTCCCTCTAGTTATATGATAGCCCTTGAAAAGTTTGAACAGGTCAATCATAGCTGGCTGTCATATTTTAATATGCAACCTAATACTAAAAAACAATAAGGGTTTGATATTCTCTATTACATTTTCTAATCTTGAATGGAACTGGGGGAATCCAGTATAACATAACAAGCATTTTATTTCAAAATTTAAATGCATTAGACTTTGATGTTAGAAAAACATTCTGAATGTTTGACAAAGGCAAGATGGCCATAAAGAAATGTTTAGAAATTCTCCCTTTGCTTCATGTAGGATTTTATTCTGCTATATAAACTGAATAAATTTTGCATTTAGAGAATTAGTCAAAACTTGTACTCGATTGATATGCTGCTAGTATTGATAACAAATAATAATTAGAAGAAATTGAAAATTGTTACAATTAAAGAGGTATTAGCAATCCAATATCAATATGGCAATAGCCATCATGAGTGAGTTTAGTTTAGGCCCCTGTTGGAGCGGTTGAGGATCAACCACAGCATTTTCTGGGGGCTTCAGTCAATCAATTGCCGAAACCCTACCCAATATTCTAGTCTAGTACTGGTTTTTGCTGAGCAATAACATATAACTGGGGAATTTTTTGTTCGAGATGATTCTTTTTCTTAACATAATTTCACCAATTTAGATGGCTGAATCCATGTCATCAAGACTGATCATCTGATTAGGATATTTTTGATACTTTATAACATTTCGTTTTTACAAAATCAAAATGTGCCCTAATTTTTCAGGCATTACATATCTTTCTGCAAATATTTATATTTGTCTATGTAGATGTCTCAGTATACCTCTTACACATTTCCAGGTGGGTAAGTAAACTTATCAGAAAGCGGCATGATTCATCTGTGACAAGTGTTGCTTGGCATCCAAATAATGTGAGTGTCTCTAAATTTTATTTACATTTGGTATATGGGTGCTCAGTGTTACAGTTATTTATGGGGGAAAATACACATTAGTAATATTACTTGCTTCAAAATAAGAGAGGGATGTGCTGTATGCCTGTATCAGTATACATTTTTCTAAGAGGAACAGGATGCACTTGTGTAGAGCTTGGTATGCACGTAAGAGTCGAGCTTATTTAGCTTTTGAGAAGTCCTGATATATATATATATATATATATATATATATATATATATGAAAATCATGGGAATGCAAGAGGTCAAAATTGTCCTTTTTGCATACAATGTGTCCTGATAATTTGTGAATGAATAAGTTGGAAATTTATGCAAGTTAAATATATTTAGAACCCCCAAGCTTTATTCATCCATTACTTGCGTACATTTGCATTGTTGTCAAGTAGGATATTGTTTCAAAAGAAAAATTAAACAAATCAAGGTTGACTTCGTGCATTAATAAATATACATTAGTTTTTTCTCCTTGAACGAGTTAACTGATTGCTGTTTTCTTCATGCAGATATTCCTGGCAACCACTTCAACGGATGGGAAATGCCGAGTTTTCTCTACTTTCATCAAAGGTGTGGACACAAGGTGTGTTTCCTTTTTACGCTTTCACAGTCCAACATTCCCTGAGTTTCTGACTCTCTTCACGTTTGCTGGTGCTGTTAAACAGGGACTCCACAGGTTCTTCTTCCGATTCAAAATTTGGAGAGGTTAGAATTTATGCTTCACTGCTCTTGACCTCTTGTATTATGTAATAACCTAGTGGTGCTTGAAGTGTTGGAAAATATATCACTTGATTAAGGGTTTAGGAAGGTAATGATAATAGAAGACCTCGAACAAATTGACTTGTCCTTTTTATGTTAGATGCAGTGTCTCTGCCTTGCAGGCCAACAACCACCAGCACTGAAACTCCATCACTTTAATTAAATGTATTAGGCATTAGTTAAAGTTTTTTTTATATTTTGAGATTGATTAGTTGACTATCAATATGAAATAATCTGTTTGAGATTGTTTGATGCTAATGTATGAGATTTTTTTAAGTGTCATAATCTGCACTGTCCAAAGTTCTGCCATCAGTAATTCATCTGAAAAATTCATGAAATTTGCTTATTACATGTTGGCATTTAGTGTTAGAAAGGAACTCTTTACTAATACCACTCAATATATGAAAACCTGATATTTGATTATTGACAATATTGCAATTGTGTAAGTGTTCAACTTGTTCATCCATAACAATAACTGAGTTCTGGTCATCCTATTCATGATGTACTCGTGTTTCCCGAAGTGGCCATTAACTTCAAATTTGAGTACTTCTGACGAAAAAATCTTTTGCAATCTTTCTTACAGTATGCATAGTTTGCGTAAGATCATTACATGGGCTTAGGAGTCCGCTATCTTGATAGTTATGACTTTTCAACTTCTAAATAGTAGCGCTTAACCATGGTAGCTCATTGTTGGTCTCTTACTTGGTAGCTCATTGCATGGGCTTAGGAGTTCACAATCTTAATAGTTATTATACTGTTTCTTGTATGTCGCAAATCTTGTGTTATGGACACGGGTTTGATAGATATGCACGTGATCTATACACCTTTTTTTTTTCTTTTCAAAAAGTAGTTGTTTTTCAACAGATCTACATATGGAATCCATTCAGCCACATGGTCATTTTAATTAGCATGGTAGACTTGATCATCACTCTAATATGTATTTTCTTTTATTGTTTGGAGCAGCAAATCATGCAGCTTGATCTCTCACTTAGTTGGGCATTTGGTATGAAGTGGTCCCCAAGTGGCAATACCTTAGCCTATGTAGGTCGGATATTCATCACTCTACTTTTTTTCTTTGAGAAACTCTTGCTTGAAACTTTTTGTTTGCTGAATCCGTTTTGCATCTGTCAGAATGATTACCAAATTCGTTATTAATGATTTTGTTTCCTAAAGGTTGTTGCAATCGTAGTTTTGAGTTGACATGTGAATTACTTAAAAATCAATTTCGCGTGATGTTTGGATTTTCTTTTTAAGTCCATCCTATTCTTGAAAAATAATACTGATCCTGGTATTAGAACCCAATTGTCAACACTTGTATTTTTTCTTTTCATGTTTTTGCTTATTGGGATAAAACCGCAGGTCACAATTCAATGATCTACTTTGTTGACGATGTTGGTCCTTCTCCATCAGCTCAGAATGTATCATTCCGTGATTTGCCCCTTCGTGATGTGGGTCAGCATCCACTCTCAACAATTTACATTGTTTCTTGTGATTTTCTTTATGATGATGATATTAATGATTTATACATTTGGTTTAGGTTTTGTTCATCTCTGAGAGAATGCTTATCGGTGTGGGATTTGATTGCAATCCAATGATATTCATAGCAGACGAAATAGGATTATGGTGAGTTAAGCTTCTGAAATAAACTATTCGTATTATCTGATTGGATAAAACTAGCTTTGCTTTATCTTTTACAAATGTTTTTAAACATGCATATGATTTTCTCATTTGGGTTCTCCAATTACCATTGCTTAACAATGAACATTTCACACATTTACCGTAGGAAAGTTTGATGATAAAAAATCCATGTAGCCATAAATTTGTATCATAATCCCTGTTCCTTGTCGGCTTTGTGCCCGCTCATCCACCTAACTTGCAGATCTGTTCATTAATTAGAGATCTTCCATTACTACCTGTTTGTCTTTATTTTTTAGCGTTGTATAGTAGCCTTGCCGTAGAATTTCTGAGAATGGCATTTTCCTTTGAACTATATTTAATATAGTTTATTAGTAACATGATTTTTTCTAATGATATACTATATTTACTATTTTTTGTGACTCCTTTGAACTCTTTCGCCTTTACCCACCCCCTTTTGCAAAACATAGAAAACAATATCAAAATTGTATACCAGGCTGTAAATGATTTTATCGATCTGCATGTAATTGCCGTTGGTCTGTTGTTACATTTAGACAATGTTCAAGAGATTGAACTGAAGAGTGGCAAAGTAATTAGATTTATTTTTATTCTTTAGGAGTTTCTTGAGGTTTCTTGATGAGAGGAAGACAGCGTCTGCAAGTGCAAAATATGGCTCCCAGGTATGTACTCTTTATATTAATATCTCATTACTTATATAAAATAATGCAAAACCATTGCATTGATTATTAACAAATTAGAATATACAAGAGAAGGTGACACCAACAAAAGTCTCCAAACGAACTTTTCTTCTGCATTTCTCATCTTATAAAGCTTTCCATTAGTTTATACAATACACCATTAATATTGTGTTATAGAAGCATTACACGAGATACATTAGAGGGGAGTCGCAAATGTCATATTCTGATTATTGACTGGTGTTGCATTTCCCTTTTCCTTTTTCCAGTTTTCAGAAACGTTCGGAAAATTTTACGGTCAATCAAAGTATGGAACAAGCAATGACACCCTTGAAACTTCAAGGACACGTGGGGGCGCTCATGAAAACTGTATCACGTATGACACACTGTGATTTACTTAACCAATTCGACTATATATATATGTATATATTGTCTTTTAGTTAAAAAAACAGAAGCAATAAGCATAATTTCGACCCTGACATTTCCGTTTTCCTGCTCCCAAATTCCAGATCTATTGTATCACTCAAGAAAGTAGGGGATACCTCAGCTACTTCTTTCAGCACATCAGGTTGGAATAACCAGACTTTAACCTGTATCTAGGAAAATTGCAGTTTTAGTCCCATGTGATTGGATCCGCAATACCTTTGGTCCTGTGGTTTACAAAATTACACTTCTGGTCCTATTTTCTAAAATGTTTTGCACTTTTGGTCGTATATGTTGTTCTTTTGGTCCCAAATTAGGAAATGGGTCGATTGGACCAGACGTGCAAAACAATTTTCAAATTAGGACCAAAATTATAATTTTGTAAAACATTGGACCAAAAGAACTGAGGGTCCAATCACGTGGGACTAAAATGCCATTTTTCTTTGTATCTATTATTCTTAAAAGAATTGGTTGTTTACTTATCATTTGTTACATTCATGACAGGATTGGATGGCAAGATTGTCATATGGGATTTGCAAAAACAGCAAGATCTTGAAGAATTCCTGTGAGGATGTAATGACTTCCGACATTCAGATGAAGGGTTTTTCCGAAAAATCGACGTTTGTTAATCTGTTGTTGCTATATTTTTTATACAGGTTGATTGAATTATTAGAGTTTAGAAATAATGAATTTGAGTTTCCTTGTAGTGCTAATAGTGTTCTGCGTAATGTATCTTTTCTTTGTATCTATCTATGTCCTTGTAATGGTTGGAAAACAAAATAAATTGGTTGAGTATTTGATATTTGCCTGCCTAAATTTTGCAGATTTTTGTAATACTTATACACAAATGAAACAGCAGAAATCAGTTCTATTGCTATTCTGAGTCTGGATATGTGTTGATTAAAACTTGGCCCAGACACACGTTACAAGTTTCCAATCAACCCAATGCAGCTAGGCGTTTGCTTTAGCGGTGAGAGTTTTCAAAAGTACTTTAAGAAATCTATTACAATTTGAATGCCTTTTTAGAGAAATGTTGTGATATAAAAGTATTTGAACCCGTCAGTGATTGGTTAATTGTATTTTTTTTGTGATATCGTAAAGTGCTATAATCGTTTTTGAGATCTCCAAATATATTAAAAAGAAAAAAAACTAAACCTAAAAGTCTCAAAATGTAACTTTGGCATAAGCAATTCTGTAAAGGTAATTTTTTCGTATAATTGATGTTTATTATAATCAATTATTTTAAAAATCGGTTTTAGTAAGATCACTTCTAAGTTTTTCAGAATTGTTAGGTCAAACTTCACTAAAGTCCTTCCTTTCCCTTTCATGCTAGGATTGAAAATGTTGTATTTTTCCTATATATACGATTGAGCCCTTGAATTATCGAAAGAGTGTGAAAAGAAGTGCTTCAAAGTATTGCCACTTGACTCGAACTTGTGCTAAAAATGTTTTTGGTATTTCGAATGGTTATTTGATTTGTATAAGATCCAAAATCAATAAAAATAAAGTAAGAGCATATACTTAATTTGTTATTATAGTTTTGTAATATTTTGAGCCAGTAAAAAAATTGAAATTTTCTTCAAGCTGAAGTTTACATTTTTAACTAATTTTTTGCGGATACTTAAAATCAATTTAAATACAAAAATATATTCAGAGTGGTACGTACACAACTTTGGACAATGTTTTTCTTATGTTATAATTCGATTTTCTTATATCTTGAGGCCGTCGAAAAGTTAAATTCCTCGAAAGGGTGGGTAAGTTCACAGTTTTGACCAATTTTTTACAGATTCTTAAAATCTAATAAAAGCAAAAATATTGTTCATAGGGGTAAATACAAAACCCTCAACAAATTTTTGGAAGATTCAAGTCAGTTTTGTAATATTTTGAGCTAGTGAAAAAATTGAAATTTTCTCCAAGGGGTAAGTTTACAGTTTTAACCAATTTTTCGCGGATACTAAAAATCTGTACAAATACAAAAATATATTCAAAGTGGTACGTACACAGCCCTGGGCAATGTTTTTCTTACCTTATAAGTCGGTTTTATGATATTTTGAGTCCGTGGAAAAATTGAATACCTCGAAGGGGTAAGTTCACAGTTTTGGCTAATTTTTTACTTGTATTTAAAATCTTATAAAAACAAAAAACAATTGTTCGTAGGGGTATGATTCAAGTCAGTTTTCTAATATTTTGAGCGAGTGGAAAAATTGAAATTTTCTCCAAGGGTTCACAGTTTTAACAAATTTTTGGGATACTAAAAATCAATTTAAATGCAAAAATATATTCAAAATGGTACGTACACAGCCCTGGGCAATATTTTTCTTTTCTGATATCTTAAGCCCATGGAAAAATTGAATTCCTCGAAGGGGTAAGCTCACAGTTTTGGCCAATTTTTTACGAACACTTAAAATCTTATAAAAACAATATTTTTCATAGGGGTAAGTACAAACCTTCGACAATTTTTCGTATGATAATATTTTGAGCCAGTGGAAAAATTAAAATTTTCTCCAAGGGATAAGTTCACAGTTTTAACCAATTTTTTTCGAATACTAAAAATCAATTTAAACACAAAAATATATTCAAAGTGGTACGTACACAGCCCTGGACAATGTTTTTCTTATGTTATAGGTCGGTATTCTGATATTTTAGCCCGTGGAAAAATTGAATTCCCCGAAAGGGTAAGCTCACAGTTTTGGCCAAATTTTTATTGATACTTAAAATCTTATAAAAACAATTTTTTTTCATAGGAGTAAGTACAAAACCCTCGACAATTTTTCGTATGATTCAAGTCAGTTTTCTAATATTTTTAGGCAGAGGAAAAATTAATTTTTTTTCCAAGAGGTAAGTTCACAGATTTAACCAATTTTTTGGGGGATAATAAAAATCAATTTAAATACAAAAATATATTGAAATTGGTACATACAAAGTCCTAGGCAATGCTTTTCTTATGTTATAATTCGGTTTATGATATTTGAGCCTGCGAGAAAATTGAATTCCTCGAAGGGTAACTCACGATTTTGGCCAATTTTTATGGATCGTCAAATCTTTTAAAAATAAAAATATTGTTGATAGGGCTAAGTACAAAACCCTCGACAATTTTTTGTATGATAATATTTTGAGCAAGTGGAAAAATTGAGGTTTTCTCCAAGGGATAAATTCACAGTTTTAACCAATTTTTTGCGGATACTAAAAATCAATTTAAATACAAAAATATATTCAAAGTGGTACGTATACAACCCTGAGCAATGTTTTTCTTATGTTCTAAGTCGGTTTTCTTATACTTTGAGCCCGTTGAAAAATTGAATTCCTCGAAGAGTTAAGCTCATAGTTTTTGCCAATTTTTTACGGATAGTTATAATCTTATTAAAACCAAAATATTGTTCATAGGTGTAAGTACAAAACCCTCGACAATTTTTTGTATGATTCAAGTAAGTTTTGTAATATTTTGAGCCAATGAACAAATTGAAATTTTCTCGAAGGGGTAAGTTCACAGTTTTAACCAAGTTTTTACGGATACTAAAAATCAATGAAAATACAAAACTATATTCAATGTGGCATATACACAACTCTGAGCAATGTTTTTCTTTTGTTATAATTCAGTTTTCTGATATCTTGCGCCTGTGGAAAAATTTACTTCCTCGAAGGTGTATGCTCACAGTTTTGGCCAATTTTTTAAGGATACTTAAAATCTAATAAAAACAAAAATATTGTTCATATGGGTAAATACGAAACCCTCGACACTTTTTTTCGTATGATGCAAGTCAGTTTCGTAGTATTTTGAGCCAGTGAAAAAATTGAATTTTTCTCCAAGGGGTAAGTTCAAAGTTTTTACAGATTTTTTGCTGATACTAAAAATCAGTTTAAATACAAAAATATATTCAAAGAGGTACGTACACAACCTTGGGCAGTGTTTTTCTTATGTTATAAGTCAATTTTATGATATTTTAAGTCCATAGAAAAATTGAATTCATTGAAGTGGTAAGCTCACAGTTTTGGCCATATCTTTTGAGCCAGCAGAAAAGTTGAAATTTTATCCAAGGGTTAAGTCCAAAGTTTTTACCAAATTTTGCAGATACTAAAAATCAGTTTAAATGCAAAAATATATTCAAAGTGGTATGTACATAGTCATGGGCAATATTTTTCTTATGTTATAAGTCGGTTTTCTGATAATTTGAGCCCGTGGAAAAATTGAATTCCTCGAAGGAGTAAGCTCACAACTTTGGCCATTTTTTTACGGATACATAAAATCTAATAAAAACAATAATTTTGTTCATAAGGGTAAGTACTAAACCCCTCGACAATTTTTCGTATGATTCAAGTCAAATTTGTAATATTTTGAGCCAGTGAAAAAATTGAAATTTTCTCGAAGGGGTAAGTTCACAGTTTTAACCAATTTTTGCGGATACTAAAAATCAGTTTAAATACAAAATTATATTCAAAGTGGTACGTACATAATCTTGTGCAATATTTTTCTTATGTTATAAGTCAGTTTTCTGATAATTTGAGCCCGTGAAAAAATTAAATTCCTCGAAGGTGTAAGTTCATAGTTTTGGCAGAGTTTTTACGGATACTTAAATTCTTATAAAAACCAAAAAAATTGTTCATAGGAGTAAATACAAAACCTTCGACGATTTTTCGAATAATTCAAGTCAGTTTTCTAATATTTTGCGCCAATGGAAAAATTGAAATTTTCTCCAAGGGGTAGTTAACAGTTATAGCCAATTTTTTGAGGATACTAAAAATCAATTTAAATACAAAAATATAGTCAAAGTGGTTCGTACACAGGCCTGGGCAATATTTTTCTTATGTTATAAGTCGATTTTTTGATATTTTGAGCCCGTGGAAAAATTGAATTACTCAAAGGAGAAAGCTCACAATTTTGGCAAGTTTTTTTACTTATACTTAAAATCTTATAAAAACAAAACAAATTGTTCATATGGGTATGTACAAAACCCTAGACAATTTTTGTATGATAATATTTTGAGCCAGTGGAAAAATTGAGGATTTCTCCAAGGGGTAAGTTTACAGTTTTAACCAATTTTTTTGCGGATACTAAAAATCAATTTAAATACAAAAATATATTCAAAGTAGTACGTCCACAACCCTGGGCAATACTTTTCTTATGTTAGAATTCGGATTCTGATATTTCGAGCCTGTTGAAATATTGAATTTCTTCGAAGGGTAAGCTTACAATTTTGGCCAATTTTTTACTGATACTTAAAATCCTATAAAAACAAAAAAAAAAAAATTGTTCATAGGGTTAAGTACAAAACCCTTGACAATTTTTCTTATGATTCAAGTCAGTTTTGTAACTTTTTGAGCCAGTGGAAAAATTGAAATTTTCTACAAGGGGTAAGTTCACAGTTTTAAACAATTTTTTGTGGATACTAAAACTCTGTATAAATACAAAAATATATTCAAAGTGGTACGTACACAGCCCTGGGCAATATTTTTCTTATTTTATAAGTCGGTTTTCTGATATTTTGATCCCGTGGAAAAATTGAATTCCTCGAAGGGGTAAGCTCAAAGTTTTGGGCAATTTTTAACGGATACATAAAATCTTATAAAAACAATAATATTTTCCTTAGGGATAAGTACAAACCCTCGAAAATTTTTAGTATGATTCAAGTCAGTTTTATAGTATTTGAGTATAAGGAAAAATTGAAATTTTCTTCAAGGGGTTCACAGTTTAACCAATTTTTCTGCGGATAGTAAGAATCTATTTTAATACAAAAATATATTCAAAGTGGTACGTACACATCCCTTGGCAATGTTTTTCTTGTGTTATAAGTCGGTTTTCTAATATTTTGAGCCTTTGGAAAAATTGAATTCCTCGAATAGGTAAGGTCACAATTTTGGCCAATTTTTTTAGGATACTTAAAATCTTATAAAAATAAAAATATTTTTCATAGGGTGAAGTACATAACCCTCGACAATTTTTCGTATGATTCAAGTCAGTTTTGTAATATTTTGAGCTAGTGGAAAATTTAAATTTTCTCCATGGGGTAAGTTCACAGTTTTAACCATTTTTTTGCGGATACTAAATATCAGTTTAAATACAAAAATATATTCAAAGTGGTGCATACATAGCCCTGTGCAATGTTTTTCTTATGTTATAAGTCGGTTTTCTGATATTTTGAGCCTGTGGAAAAATTGAATTACTCAAAGGAGTAAGCTCACAATTTTGTCTAGTTTTTTACGTATACTTCAAATCTTATAAAAACAAAACAAATTGTTCATATGGGTAAGTACAAAACCCTCGACAATTTTTTGTATGATAATATTTTGAGCTAGTGGAAAAATTGAGGTTTTCTCCAAGGGGTAAAGTTCACAGTTTTAACCAATTTTTTGAGGATACTAAAATTCAATTTAAATACAAAAATATATTCCAAGTGGTAAGTATACATCCCTGGGCAATGTTACTCTTATGTTATAAGTCGGTTTTCTTATACTTTGAACACGTTGAAAAATTTAATTACCCGAAGAGGTTTGCTCGCAATTTTGGCCAATTTTTTACAAATAGTTATAATCTTATTAAAACAAAAATATTGTTAATTGGGGTAAGTACAAAACCCTCGACAATTTTTCGTATGATTCAAGTCAATTTTGTAATATTTTAAGCCAATGAACAAATTGAAATTTTCTCGAAGGGGTAAGTTCACAGTTTTAACTAAATTTTTCGGATACTAAAAATCAGTTTAAATACAAAATATATTCAAAGTAGTACGTACACAAGCCTAGGCAATATTTTTCTTATGTCAGAATTCGGTTTTTGCAAATTTTTCACGGATACTTAGAAATCTTATCAAAATAATAATATTTTCCATAAGGATAAATACAAAACCTTCGACAATTTTTCCTATGATTCTAGTCAGTTTTGTACTATTTTGAGCATGTGGAAAAATTGAAATTTTCTCCAAGCACAGTTTTAACAATTTTTTTCGCCGATACTAAAAATCAGTTTAAATACAAAAATATATTCAAAGTGGTGCGTACATAGTCCTGGGCAATGTTTTTCTTATCTTATATTCTGATATTTTGAGTCCGTGGAAAAATTGAATTCCTCAAAGTAAGCTCACAATTTTGGCAATTTTTTCACGGATACTTAAAATCTTATAAAAACAATAATATTTTAAATAGGGATAAGTACAAAACCCTCGACAATTTTTCGTATGATTCAAGTCAATTTTGTAGTATTTTTATAAAAATTGAAATTTTCTCCAAGGGGTTCACAATTTTAACAAATTTTTTGCGGATAGTAAAAATCAATTCAAATACAAAAATATACTCAAAGTGGTACGTACACATCCCTTGGCAATGTTTTTCTGATATTTTGTGCCTGTGGAAAAATTGAATTCCTCGAAGGGCTAAGCTCACAGTTTTGGCCAATTTTTTACAGATACTTAAAATCTTATAAAAAAATATTTTTCATAGGGTTAAGTACATAAACCTCGACAATTTTGCGTATAATTCAAGTCAGTTTTGTAATATTTTGAGCTAGTGAAAAATTTAAATTTTCTCCAAGGGGTAAGTTCACAGTTTTAACAATTTTTTCGCCGATACTAAAAATTAGTTTAAATACAAAAATATATTCAAAGTGGTTCGTACACAGCCCTGGGCAATGCTTTTCTTATGTTATAAGTCGGTTTTCTGATATTTTGAGCCCGTGGAAAAATTGAATTATTCAAAGGAGTAAGCTCACAATTTTTTTCCAATTTTTAAGGAAAACTTAAAATCTTTTAAAAACAAAACAAATTGTTCATATGGGTATGTACTAAACCTTAGACAATTTTTTGTATGATAATATTTTGAGCCAGTGGTAAAATTGAGGATTTCTCCAAGGGGTAAGTTTACAGTTTTAACCAATTTTTTGCGGATACTAAAAATCAATTTAAAAACAAAAATATATTCCAAGTGGTATGTATACAACCCTGGGCAATGTTTTTCTTATGTTATAAGTCGGTTTTCTTATACTTTGAGTCCACAGTTTTTGCAATTTTTTTATGAATAGTTATAATCTTAGTAAAACAAAAATATTGTTCATTGGGGTAAGTTCAAAACCCTCGACAATTTTTTATATGATTGTATTTTGCACAAGTGGAAAAATTGAGGTTTCCTCCAAGGGGTATATTCACAGTTTTAACCAATTATTTTCGGATACTAAAAATAAGTTTAAATACAAAAATATAGTCAAAGTAGTACGTACACAGCCCTGGGCAATTTTTCTTATGTCAGAATTTGGTTTTCTGATATTTTGAGCCCCTTGAAAAATTGAATTTCTTCGAAGGAGTAAGCTCACGATTTTGGCCAATTTTTTACTGATACATAAAATCTTATAAAAACAAAAATTGTTCATAGGGGTAAGTACTAAGTACAAAACCCTCGACAATTTTTCATATGATTCAAGTTAGTTTTGTAACTTTTTGAGCCAGTGGAAAAATTGAAATTTTTTAGAAGGGGTAAGTTCACAGTTTTACATAATTTTCGTGGATACTAAAACACTGTGTAAATACAAAAATATATTCAAAGTGGTACGTACACAACCCTGGGCAATGTTTTTCTTATCTTATAAATCGGATTTGTAATATTTTGGGCCCATGGAAAAATTGAATTTCTCGAAGGGTTAGCTCACAGTTTTGGGAAATTTTTCGCGGATACTTGAAATCTTATAAAAACAATAATATTTTCCATAGGGATAAGTAATAAACCCTCGACAATTTTTCGTAAGATTCATGTCAGTTTTGTAAAATTTTGAGATAGTGGAGAATTGAAATTTTCTCCAATGGGGTAGTTCACAGTTTTAACCATTTTTTTGCAGATACTAAAAATCAGTTTAAGTACAAAAATATATTCAAAGTGGTACGTACACAGCCCTGGACAATGATTTTCTTATGTTATAGGTCGGTTTTCTGATATTTTGAGCCCGTTGAAAAATTAAATTTCTTCGAAGGCGTTTGCTCACAATTTTGGCCAATTTTTTACTTATACATAAAATCTTATAAAAACAAAAAAAATTGTTCATAGGGGTAAGTACAAAAACCCTCGAATTTTTTTCTTATGATTCAAGTCAGTTTTGTAACTTTTTGAGCTAGTGGAAAAATTGAAATTTTTTACAAGGGGTAAGTTCACAGCTTTAAATTTTCGTGGATACTAAAACACTGTATAAATACAAAAGTATATTCAAAGTAGTACGTACACAGCCTTGGGCAATGTTTTTCTTATCTTATAAGTCGGTTTTGTAATATTTTGAGCCCGTGGAAAAATTGAATTCCTCGAAAGGCAAAGTTCACAATTTTGGGCAATTTTTCACGGATACTTAAAATCTTATAAAAACAATAATATTTTCCATAGGGATAAGTACAAATACCTCGACAATTTTTCGTATGATTCATGTCAGTTTTGTAATATTTGGAGATAGTGAAAAATTGAAATTTTCTCTAGGGGGTAAGTTCACAGTTTTAACCATTTTTTCGCCGATACTAAAAATCAGTTTAAATACAAAAATATATACAAAGTGGTACGTACACAACCCTGGACAATGTTTTTCTTATGTTATAGGTCGGTTTTCTAATATTTTGAGCCCGTGAAAAAATTGAATTACTCAAAGGAGTAAGCTCACAATTTTGGCCAGTTTTTTACGTGTACTTAAAATCTTATAAAAATAAAAAAAAATTGTTCATATGGGTAAGTACAAAACCCTCTACAATTTTTTGTTCGATAATATTTTGAGCGAGTGGAAAAATTGTGGTTTTCTCCAAGGGGTAAGTTCACAGTTTTAACCAATTACTAAAAATCAATTTAAATAGAAAAATATATTCCAAGTGGTACGTATATAACCCTGGGCAATGTTTCTTATGTTATAAGTCGGTTTTCTTGTACTTTGAGTCCACTGAAAAATTGAATTCCTCGAAAAGGTAAGCTCACAGTTTTTGCAAATTTTTTACGAATAGTTATCATCTTAGTAAAACAAAAAAATTGTTCAGGGGTAAGTACAAAACCCTCGACTATTATTTGTATGATAATATTTTGCGCAAGTGGAAAAATCGAGGTTTTCTCCAAGGGGTAAATTAATAGTTTTAACCAATTTTTTTCGCAGACTAAAAAGAAGTTTAAATACAAAAATAAATTCAAAGTAGTACGTACAAAGCCCTGGGCAATTTTTTTCATGTCAGAATTCAGTTTTCTGATATTTTGATCCCGTTGAAAAATTGAATTTCTTCGAAGGGGTAAGCTCACAATTTTGGTCAATTTTTTACTGATACATTAAATCTTATAAAATCAAAAAATATTATTCAAAGTGGTACGTACACATCCCTTGGAAATGTTTTTCTGGTGTTATAAGTCGGTTTTCTGATATTTTATGACTGTGGAAAAATTGAATTCCTCGAAGGGGTAGCTCATAGTTTTAGCCAAATTTTTTAGGATACTTAAAATCTTATAAAAAAAAAATTGTTTATAGGGGTAAGTAAATAACCCTCGACAATTTTTCGAATGATTCAAGTCAGTTTTGTAACTTTTTGAGCTAGTGTAAAAATTTAAATTTTCTACAAGGGGTAGGTTAACAGTTTTAAATAATTTTTCGTGGATACTAAAACTCTGTATAAATACAAAAATATATTCAAAGTGATACGTACACAGCCCTGGGCAATGTTTTTCTTATCTTATAAATTGTTTTTCACGGATACCTAAAATCTTATAAAAACAATAATATTTTCAATAGGGATAAGTAATAAACCATCGACAATTTTTCGTATGATTCATGTCAGTTTTGTAATATTTTGAGATAGTGGAAAATTGAAATTTTCTCAAAGGGGTAGTTTGACAGTTTTACCATTTTTTCGCCGATACTAAAAATCAGTTTAAATACAAAAATATATTCAAAGTGGTACGTACACAGCCCTGGACAATGTTTTTCTTATGTTATAGGTCGGTTTTCTGATATTTTGAGCCCGTTGAAAAATTAAATTTCTTCGAAGGCGTATGCTCACAATTTTGGCCAATTTTTTTACTTACACATAAAATCTTATAAAAACAAAAAAAATTGTTCATAGGGTTAAGTGCAAAAACCCTCGAATTTTTTTCTTATGATTCAAGTCAGTTTTGTAACTTTTTGAGCTAGTGGAAAAATTGAAATTTTCTACAAGGGGTATGTTCACAATTTTAAATAATTATCCCTGGTTACTAAAACACTGTATAAATACAAAAGTATATTCAAAGTGGTACGTACACAACCATGGGCAATGTTTTTCTTATCTTATAAGTCGATTCTGTAATATTTTGAGCCCATGGAAAAATTGAATTCCTCGAAGGGGCATAGTCTTGGGCAATTTTTCACGGATACGAATCCCTCGACAATTTTTCGTATGATTCATGTCTGTTTTGTAATATTTTGAGATAGTGGAAAATTGAAATTTTCTCCAACGGGTAAGTTCACAGTTTTAACCATTTTCTTGCCGATACTAAAAATTAGTTTAAATACAAAAATATATTCAAAGTGGTATGTGCCCTGGACAATGTTTTCTTATGTTATAGGTCGGTTTTCTGATATTTGGAGCTCGTGGAAAAATTGAATTACTCAAAGGAGTAAGCACACAAATTTGGCCAGTTTTTTACGTATACTTAAAATCTTATAAAAGTAAAAAAAATTTATCATATGGGTAAGTACAAAACCCTCGACAATTTGTTTTACAATAATATTTTGAGCAAGTGAAAAAATTGAGGATTTCTCCAAGGGGTAAGTTCACAGTTTTAACCAATTACTAAAAATCAATTTAAATACAAAAATATATTCCAAGTGGTACGTATACAGCCCTGGGCAATGTTTTTTCTGATGTTATAAGTCGGTTTTCTTGTACTTTGATTCCACTGAAAAATTGAATTCCTCGAAAAGGTAAGCTCATAGTTTTTGCAAATTTTTTAAGAATAGTTATAATCTTAGTAAAACAAAAATATTGTTCATAGGGTTAAGTACAAAACCCTCGACAGTTTTTTGTATGATAATATTTTGCGCAAGTGGAAAAGTTGAGGTTTTCTCCAAGGGGTAAATTCACAGTTTTAACCAATTTTTTTCGGATACTAAAAATAAGTTTAAATACAAAATTATATTCAAAGTAGTACGTACACAGCCATGGGCAATTTTTTTCATATGTCAGAATTCGGTTTTCTGATATTTTGATCCCGTTGAAAAATTGAATTTCTTCGAAGGGGTAAGCTCACAATTTTGGCCAATATTTTACTGATACATAAAATCTTATAAAAACAAAAAAAAATTGTTCATAGGGGTAAGTACAAAACCCTCGACAATTTTTCGTATGATTCAAGTCAGTTTTGTAACTTTTTGAGCCAGTGTAAAAATTGAAATTTTCTACAAGGGGTAAGTTCCCAGTTTTAAATAATTTTTCGTGGATACTAAAACTCTGTATAAATACAAAAATATATTCAAAGTGGTACGTACACAGCCCTGGACAATGTTTTTCTTATCTTATAAGTCGGTTTTGTAATATTTTGGGCCCATGGAAAAATTGAATTTCTCGAAGGGGTAAGCTCACAGTTTTTAAATTTTTCACGGATACTTAAAATCTTATAAAAAACAATAATATTTTCCATAGGGATAAGTAATAAGCCCTCGACAATTTTTCGTATGATTCAAGTAAGTTTTGTAATAATTTGATCTGGTGGAAAATTGAAATTTTCTCAAGGGGTAAGTTCACACTTTTAACCATTTTTACGTCGATACTAAAAATCAGTTTAAATACAAATATATATTCAAAGTTGTTCGTACACAGCTCTGGGAAATGTTTTTCTTATGTTATAAGTCGGTTTTCTGATATTTTGAGCCCGTGGAAAAATATAATTACTTAAAGGAGTAAGCTCACAATTTTGGCCAGTTTTTTATGTATACTTAAAATCTTATAAAAACAAAATAAATTGTTCATATGATTAAGTACAAAACCCTCGACAGTTGTATGATAATATTTTGATCAAGTGGAAAAATTCAGGTTTTCTCCAAAGGGTAATTTCACAGTTTTAACCAATTTTTTGCGGATACTAAACATTAATTTAAATACAAAAATATATTCCAAGTGGTACGTATTCAACCCTGGGCAATGTTTTTCTGATGTTATAAGTCGGTTTTATTATACTTTGAACCCGTTGAAAATTTGAATTCCTCGAAGAGTTCAGCTCACAGTTTTGGACAATTTTTTACGAATTGTTGTAATCTAATTAAAACAAAGATATTGCTCATAGGGTTAAGTACAAAACCCTCGAAATTTTTTTGTATGATTCAATTCAGTTTTATAATATTTTGAGCCAATGAACAAATTCAAATTTTCTCGATGGGTTAAGTTCACAGTTTTAAATAATTTTGTTCGGATATTAAAAATCAAAGGGATAAACTCACAATTTTTCATAGGGGTAAGTACAAAACCCTCGACAATTTTTCGTATGATTCAAGTCAGTTTTGTAAGATTTTGAGCCAGTGGAAAAATTGAAATTTTCTCCATGGGTAAGTTCACAGTTTTAACCATTTTTTTGCGGATACTAAAGGTCAATTTAAATACAAAAATATATTGAAAGTGGTACGTACAAAGCCCTGAGCAATGTTTTTCTTATGTCATAATTCGGTTTTCTGATATTTTTAGCTTGTGGAAAAATTGAATTCCTCGAAAGGGTAAGCTCACGGTTTTGGTCATTTTTTTACGGATACTTAAAATCTTACAATTTTGGCCATTTTTTTACGGATACTTAAAATCTTACAATTTTGGCCATTTTTTTACGGATACTTAAAATCTTACAAAAACAAATACAATGTTCATAAGGGGTAAGTAGAAAACCCTCAACAATTTTTTATATGATTCAAGTCAGTTTTCTAATATTTTGAGCCAGTCGAAAAATTTAAATTTTCTCCAAAAGGTAAGTTCACAGTTTTAACCAAGTTTTTGGGGATACTAAAAATCAATTTAAATACAAAAATATATTGAAAGTGGTACGTACACAGCCCTAAGCAATGTTTTTCTTATTTTATAATTTGGTTTTCTGATATTTTGAGCTTGTGGAAAAATTGAATTCCTCGAAGGGGTAAGCTCACGATTTTTGTCAATTTTTTACGGATACTTAAAATCTTATAAAAACAAAAATATTGTTCATAGGGGTAAGTGCAAACACTCTACAATTTTTCGTATGATTCAAGTCAGTTTCTAATATTTTGAGCAAGTGGAAAAATTGAAATTTTCTCCATAGGGTAAGTTCACAGTTTTAACTAATGTTTTGCGGATATTAAAAGTTAATTTAAATATAAAAATATATTGAAAGTGGTACGTACACAGCCCTGGGCAATGTTTTTCTTATGTTATAATTTGGTTTTCTGATATTTTGAGCTTGTGGAAAAATTGAATTTCTCGAAGAGGTAAGCTCACTGTTTTGGCCATATTTATACAGATACTTAAAATCTTATAAAAACAAAAACAATTGTTCATAAGGGGTAAGAAGAAGCCCTCGACAATTTTTTGTATGATTCAATCAGTTTTCTAATATTTTGAGCTAGTAGAAAATTTTAAATTTTCTCCAAGGGGTAAGTTCACAGTTTAAACCAATTTTTGGCAGATACTAAAAATCAATTAAAATAGAAGACGTATATTGAAAGTGGTACTTACACATCCCTAGGAAATGCTTTTCTTATGTTATAAGTCAATATTCTGATATTTTGAGCCCGTGGAAAAATTGAATTCCTCGAAGAGGTAAGCTCAGGGATTTGGCGAATTTTTTACAGATACTAAAAATCTTAAAAAAACAAAAAATAATTTTCATAAGGGTAAGTACAAAACCCTCGATAATTATACAGTTTTCAAAGTGGTACGTATACACCCAAAGCAATGTTTTCTATTGTTATAAGTCGGTTTTATGATATTTTGAACCCGTGGAAAAATTGAATTCCTCGAAGGGATAAGTTCACAGTTTTGGCTAATTTTTTACGGATACTTAAAATCTTATAAATATAAAAATATTTTCATAGGGTTAAGTACATAACCCTCGACAATTTTTTGTACGTGCTAGTGGAAAATTGAAATTTTCTCCAAGAAGTAAGTTCACGGTTTTAATCAATTTTTTGCAGATACTAAAAATTAATTTAAATACAAAAATATATTCAAAGTGGTACGTACACAGCCCTGGGCAGTTTTGTAATATTTTGAGCTTGTGGAAAATTGAAATTTTCTCCAAGGGATAAGTTCACAATTTTAACCAATTTTTTTGCGGATACTAAAAATCGGTTTAAATACAAAAATATATTCAAAGAGGTACGTACATAGCCCTGGGCAATGTTTTTCTTATGTTATAAGTCGTTTTCTGATATTTTGAGCCCGTGGAAAAATTGAATTACTCGAATTAGTAAGCTCACAATTTTGACCAGTAGTTTACGTATACTTAAAATCTTATAAAAACAAAACAAATTGTTCATAGGGGTAAGTACAAAGCCCTCGTCAATTTTTTGTATGATAAGATTTTGAGCCAATGGAAAAATTGAGATTTTCTTCAAGGGGTAAGTTCACAGTTTTAACTAATTTTTTTCGGATACTAAAAATCAAATTAAATACAATAATATAATCAAAGTGGTACGTACACAGCCCTGGGCAATGTTTTTCTTATCTTATAAGTCAGTTTTCTGATATTTTGAGCCCATGGAAAAATTGAATTCCTCGAAGAGTTTAGCCCATAGTTTTGGCCAATTTTTTACGGATACTTTTAATCTTATAAAAACAAAAATATTGTTCATAGGGGTAAGTACAAAACCCTCGACAATTTTTCTTATGATTCAAGTCAGTTTTATAATATTTTGAGTCAGTGCTAAACTTGAAATTTTCTCGAAGAGGTAAGGTCACAGTTTTAACCAATTTTTTACGATTACTAAAAATTAGTTTAAATACAAAAATATGTTGAAAGTGGTATGTACACAGCCCTGGGCAATGTTTTTCTTATGTTATAAATTGTTTTTCTTATATTTTTGAGCCTGTGGAAAAATTGAATTCCTCGAAGGGTTAGCTCACAGTTTTGGCTAATTTTTTTTCTGATACTTAAAATCTTATAAACACAAAAAAAAATTGTTCATAGGGATAAATGCAAAACCCTTGACAATTTTTCGTATGATTCAAGTCAGTTTTCTAATATTTTAAGCTAGTGAAAAAATTGAAATCTTCTTCAAAGGGTAAGTTATCAGTTCTAACCAATTTTTTGCGGATACATAAAATTAATTTAAATACAAAAATATACTCAAAATGGTATGTACACTGCTCTGGGCAATGTTTTTCTTTTGTTATAATTCGATTTTCTGATATCTTGCGCCCGAGGAAAAATTGAATTCCTCGAAGGTGTAAGCTCACAGTTTTGGCCAATTTTTTACGAATACTTAAAATATAATAAAAACAAAAAAATTGTTCATAAGGGTAAGTACAAAACCCTAGACAATTTTTCGTATGATTCAAGTCAGTTTTCTAATATTTTGAGCGAGTGAAAAAATTGAAATTTTCTCCAAGAGGTAAGTTCACAGTTTTAACCAATTTGTGCGGATACTAAAATTCAATTTAAATACAAAAATATTCAAAGTGGTACGTACACAGTCTTAGGCAATATTTTTCTTATGTTATAATTCGGTTTTCTGATATTTTGAGCCCATGGAAAAATTGAATTCCTCGAAGGGTTAATCTGACAATTTTTTACGGATACTTAAAATATTATAAAAACAAAAAAAGTTGTTCATAGGGATAAGTAAAAAACCCTCGACAATTTTTCCTATGATAATATTTTGAGCCAGTGGAAAAATTGACATTTTCTCCAAGGGGTAAGTTCATAGTTTTAACCAATTTTTGCGGATATTAAAAATCAATTTAAATACACAAATACGTGTACACAGCCCTGGGCAATAGTTTTCTTATGTTAAAAGTGGCTTTTCTGATATTTTGAATCCGTGGAAAACTTGAATTCCTCGAAGGGGTAAAGGTTACAGTTTTGGCCTTTTTTTTATTATAAAAACAAAGGGGTAAGTACAAAACCCTAGACAATTTTTCGTATTATTCAGGTCTGTTTTGTAATATTTTGAGCCAGTGAAAAATTTGAAATTTTCTCCAAGGGGTAAGTTCAAAGTTTTAACCATTTTTTTGCGGATACTAAAAATCAATTAATTACAAAATTATATTCAAAGTGGTGCGTATACTGCCTTGGGCAATATATTTCTTATGTTATAATTCGGATTTCTGATATTTTGAGCCCATGGAAAAATTAATTCCTCGAAGGGGTAAGCTCACAGTTTTTGCCAATTTTTTACTGATACTTAAAATCTTATAAAAACAAAAAAAAAATGTTCATAGGGGTAAGTACAAAACCCTCGACAATTTTTCATATGATTCAAGTCAGTTTTGTAACTTTTTTAGCCAGTGGAAAAATTAAATTTTCTCCAAGGGGTAAGTTCACAGTTTTAACCAATTTTTCACGGATACTAAAAATTTGTATAAATACAAAAATATATTCAAAGTGGTACATACACAGCCCTGGGCAATGTTTTTCTTATCTTATAAGTCGGTTTTTTGATATTTTGAACCCGTGAAACAATTGGCCAATTTTTTACGTATACTTAAAATCTTATAAAATCAAAAAAAATTCATAGGAATAAGTAAAAAACCCTCGACAATTTTTCGCACTAGTTCACTAAAAGAACCCTTTGAGACAATGTCAAATTAATCATAAAAAGGTTATTTACAACCAGACCCCCTGAGGTTTAGTCGTTTTACAAGAAATTCTTGATGTTTCAGAAATTACATAGAGACCCCCTCTAGTTTATCTTACTTGCCTCAACACCCCTTGCGAAGTTAAAATTAGGCAGCGCTTGATGATGTCATCATAATTTTGTTTTGTTTTCAAAATTTACCCTCAGACACTGTTTTTTTTTTAAAAAGAACAAAATGATACAATTAGAAGCCACCGCTATTGACGAAGCTTCAAACTTTGCGTATTCAAAAGAACCATCTAACACTGGGAAGTCGATGGTTAAACGGAGGGACGGTGGGTCGATCCCCACCGTCGGTCGGCGGCTGAGCGAAGAGTAAAAACACAGAAATTTTGGAACTGTGAAATTGCCTACGGGATGAGTGAATTCGACATGAAATTAACCGTAGTATGAAAGTTGAGGTTGAGACGAGTATGTAGGTAGGAGTAATGTCAAAATAGACGCCGACAACCACCCTAATCAACAGAGCGCCAAGCACACGCACCATGTGTTTTTCGTTCTAAAATTAGAACAACAATAACTCCAAAAATAAAACACCAAACTAGAAATTGAAGCTATGGTTGAGTTCCCCGTGATGAGGAGAACAAGGTGTGTCTTTTACATGGTGGTGGAAGTTAGAAGGTAGGGACATAGGAAGTAAATTTTTTAGAGGTCATTTTAGACATTTTATAACTTTCGTTACGATTGACTAACAACCATCAGGTCATGGAGGTCATCCTGTAATTTCTAAAACATCGGGGATTTCTTATAATATCATTAAGCCTAAGGGGTCTGGGTGTAAATACCCAAGATAAAAAATTACCTTCTAAAACCCCCGTCTAAAAATTCCACTCTCAAATTCTCTCACCGCAACAAAAAAGGAAAATAAAAAAGGAAAATGTTATCTTCAGCTCAAACAACCCCACGCCTCCTTCGTTCCCCCACTACCACCGCCGCCGCCGCTGCCGCCACCCTGAAATGCTCCTCCCAAATACTAACCACCCGCAAATCCCTAATCTCCCGTCAAACCTCCGCCGTGGACCTCGCCAAGTCCTTCCTCCACCGCCTCCGCCGCACCGAGCCCCAACTCAACAGCTTCCTCTACGTCCCTCCGGACGAAGTAGTTTTGAAGCAAGCCGAGGATTTAGACAAAAAAATTAAGAACAATGAGGAATTGGGGCCATTGGCTGGTGTGTTGGTTGGAATTAAGGATAACATTTGTACCTACGATATGCCGTCGACGGCGGGGTCGAAACTATTGGAGAATTATCGGCCTCCGTTCGATGCGACGGCCGTGAGGAAGTTGAGGGAATGTGGAGCTATTGTTGTTGGGAAGACTAATTTGGATGAATTTGGTATGGGGAGTACAACTGAAGCCTCTGCTTATCAAGTTAGTAATTACAGTTATTATTATTTAATTTTTAAAGTAATTTTTATGTAATGTGGTAATTCGGTTGTTCTGGAGGTGCTATTGTTGAATTCTGTGTGTTAAGAGTTTTGATAGTGTTTGTAGAAAGTTTTAATCTTTTGACTTTCTTTTGTGAGATGAGTACTATACTTCTAGTTGAGTTATCAAATTGTTGAAGACATTAGGATGGTGTAATTTTCCTTGAAAACAAATGCTACTGAAAGTATCTGCATTCGCTTTACCTTATATGTTAAATTGATATAGTGAAAATTTGAATTGGAGCTTGGTAATTGGGACAAATTAGAATAATGGCATTGATGCAATTTAGCAATTTTTATGTAATTTGGCTATTTAGTTGTTCTGTATGTGCAATCTCTTTTTCTTTCTAAGAGTTGAATTTTGATGGTCTTTGTAGAAAGTTGCGATATTTGTACTTTCTTCCGTGAGATGATTAATATACTTCCAGTTGCGTAAGCAGTGACTGAAAAATATTAGGATTGTGAAATGTCCTTGAATAAAATGCTACTTAAGGCATCTGCATTCTCTGTATAAGCTTTACTCTGTATGTTATAGTAATATAGTTAAAAAAATTGAATTGGAGTTTGGTTATTTGGAGAAATTAGAATCATGGGACCGAGTCGCTGTCATTGAAGATTTGGTCCATATTGTGTTTATTGTTCCAGTGATAGATTGCAAATTTTGTATGAAGTTGCACTACTATGATGTTGAAGGTATCATATCATGTGCACGGGTGATGGCACCATGAAAATGGTACTCTTGATATCGTGGAGCTTGTTTACCTTGCCATCACTTTTATATTTTCTATTTTTTTTATATAATAATGCATATTAAAAGAGGTCAAGAATTAGCCGAACTTTACAACATGTAACTGGACATGGTTTACTCAGGTGACGCATCTTCATATTCGTTAGGTGACGGCTAATCCTTGGGATCTTTCTCGGGTACCAGGAGGGTCATCAGGAGGCTCAGCTGCAGCTGTTTCTGCTAGACAGTGCATGGTATCATTGGGAAGTGATACCGGTGGAAGTGTTAGGCAACCTGCATCTTTCTGTGGTGTTGTTGGTTTGAAGCCAACGTACGGTCGTGTCTCGAGATACGGACTTGTAGCTTATGCATCCTCCTTGGACGTTATTGGATGCTTTGGTTCCTCAGTTGCTGATGCAGGAATTCTCCTAAACTCGATATCGGGTCATGATAAGAATGATGCAACTAGTAGCTCACGAGTAAATTTCTAAACCCTGAAATTTTCCAATAATTAACGAATAATACTTCAATCTTTATACTCTAATTCAGAAGATGCCTACGAGTCCATAGATTACCAAAGAGTGAAATGCAAAAATACCCCCCTATGCTTTGCCTAACTAGCAAAAGAAAAAAGAAAAAGTCGTTTTATTTTTACTAGCAAAACCCCCGTGCTATTTTTTAATTGGCAAAAAATACTCTCCCATGCCGGAATACATATTTTGCAGGAAAATGACAATTAAACCTCCAAAAAAAATGCCATAACACCCCTCTTAACCTAAAAAATCATCAATAATCCCCCTTTTAGCTTTGAAAATTGACAATAACCTCCCTGTTCACTTAAAAAATTGACAATAACCTCCCTATTGACTTATGAAGGAATTTCAAATTGTGTTTTTGGCTAATATAAAAATAACACAGGTTTTTTTTGCTAATTAGGCAAAGCACAGGGGGTATTTTTGCATTTATACCATTCTGGGGATTAACATGAATAGGAGGATTGTTAAATATAGTATTTAATGCAAGAAGACAACCTTTAGTTCATTGCATATAAGGATATATCTAAATCACATATCTAGATTTTCACTTGGCAAGAACTTTGTGGCTGGTGGTTTGTAGTCTATAGAGGCATTTTGTAGTATTATAGTACTTATCAAATACATTTGATCTTAAGTGACTTCACCTATAGGATCATGTTTTGATCTTGTTAGAAGCTTCAATTTTCAGGAAGTTCCCGACTATGCATCTCAGTTTCTAGAAATAGATGACTTGGAATCTAAACCCTTGAAAGGGCTGAGAGTTGGTGTGATACGTGAAACACTTGAAGATGGAGTTGACTTGGAAGTAATCTCTTCAGTTCGTGATGCTGTTTCACATTTGGAAGAACTAGGATGCATTGTGACCGAGGTATCTTTTTCTTGGGTTTCATTGGTATTCCTTTAGATCATTTTATCAATCCTATAAGACGATAGATTTCATCTTACCACATTGTTTTCGCATAACTCAAATTCAGGTATCATTGCCGTCATTTACCCTTGGATTATCAGCGTACTACATCCTTGCTTCATCTGAATCATCATCGAATTTGTCTCGTTATGATGGTGTCAGATATGGAAACCAAGTTTTTGGAGATGAGCTTAATTCTCTTTATGGGGATTCCCGTGCTCAAGGGTTTGGTTCTGAGGTATGAATCTTTAAAATTTTCATGGCTTCATTAATCAAAGTCATGATTGTTGAAAAAAAATATTTCTTAGTAATCCCTACACTTATTTTGTATAGACTCCAATTATCGAACTCACAAAATTTATTTCACTATTGCAGGTCAAAATGAGAATACTAATGGGTACATATGCCCTTTCAGCTGGTTATTATGACGCGTATTATAAGCGTGCCCAGCAGGTTTGACAATAGAAGCTCTTCTTTTCTTGTAATGATACTTAAGAAAACTGGCATAAAGAAAGACGTATTCCATGAAAATTGAAATATAAGTATTGGACTAGAAGATGCATTTGTATTATGAGAGAAACTTCATGATCATGCTAATTTTTCAGGTTAGGACGATAATTCGGAATAGCTTCAAGGAAGCTTTGGACAAAAATGATATACTGATATCTCCTGCTGCCCCCTCTGTTGCTTATAAGATTGGTATGGCTCCTGCCTCTTTCGCCTTTTTATTGTGTTATTTCTCCCTTTTGCTTTATGAACCCATTTTTGTTATTTATTATATTTTTAAATTAGAAAATATATTTATGCGTAATACATCCAGGTGAGAAGAAAAATGACCCATTGGCCATGTACGCGGGAGACGTAATGACTGTGAGTCTCTACACGCCTTTCTCGATTTTGCGTAGCGCTTATCCATCTTTTTCTAGATAGTCTCACCATACATGAAAGGATGGTGTATAATTATCTTTTTCTCCTTCAATTATATTTGTTTGCTAGGCCACTACTTCTCCAAACTCTTTAAAACGCATAAATGTTTTAATTTACCGGTTCCTGAGAGAAATTCGTTCTGTACATAGGTCAACGTTAATTTGGCTGGTCTACCTGCATTGGTTTTACCGTGTGGATTTGTTGAAGGGGAGTCTAAAGGTCTTCCAGTTGGAATTCAAATGATAGGAGCAGCATTCGATGAGGTACAGAAAATTACTCAATCGAGTGAAGAATGTTCATTCTGCTTTTATCTTGGACATTACCTCTTCTGTTTGCTATACTATCCTCGGCATAGAAATATTTTGATCAATCTCTCGACTCATTCGATTTTTCGTTTCCTACTCGTGTTTGATAAAATATGTTCCTAAACTATATTGCAGGAAAAATTGTTAAAGATAGGTCATATCTTTGAGCAGACTCTTCAGGGTTGTTCTTTTGTTCCTCCAATTGTAGCTGATGAATGGACTCCCTAATCACCATTAAGAATTTCAGATTAGCAAGCAAAAAACTTTGTAAGGTTTGGCTTGAATTATTATGGCATATTTTATATTCATTAAGGTGAGGATTACATTCTTTTTGTTTAGGCCATTGAATTAATTTCTAGTGGAGACAAGGAATGTAATTTATTATGGAGTTTTATCTTTCTAACAAGAAGAGATTCAGTAAGGAAGACTGTAATTTTCTAGATTTTGAGTATGCCAATAATAATAATAACAATAAAGAGGGTAAAAGTTTTGACTTTTTTTTATTGTGACTAATGGTTTTTTTATTTTTTGAGTTCAATATGTTTGGTCCTATTTTTTTCAAATAATTTTTTGCTACGTCCTTTTCCACTAGTCTTTCTTTCTTACTTTTTTTTCTTTTCTTTTCAAATTAAATAGGTAGAATACTAAAATTGACGACTACAAGACAAATGTATCAGATTCAGAAAATAAAAGATTAGATGTATGAAGCTCAATAAATGAATGATTAGATTTTTAAAAATTTATACTTAAATGAGTCGAATTTTACAATAAAAAGTTTTATTATTGCCATGAATTGAAAATTAGTGAACTAAATATGTAAATATCCGAGGATAAAGATATACTACATGGAGAGATAACCGGGCTATCTCCGTATTGGTTCGATGCAGCTCAAGGTGGTGCCGTAAGAAACAATGTGGATATGAAGACACTGTATCTCTTGGCAAGTCCAAATGGGGGCCGGAAATCAAGTCGCCGCTTTACTTGGTATATGTGGATTCATGCCCACATAGAAATTGATAGACGGGATATGCAGAGAGAGCTTTGCATTTGAAACGGCTAAAAGGGAAAAGTTCCGGAAGCATTAATTCAAACAGCAGAGGAGTTTTCGGTTTATGCACAAGATTCGTTTATGAGTCGAAATTAGGCAACCTCAATTCTCAGAAAGTAGTTCGTAAATCTAGTAAAGTTGCTGATACACAAAGTCGAGGGGAAACTTTGTACAATGAAGTGGAGAACGCCGTGATTAGTATATGCGAGAAAAGAATGTATAATTTTTACAAGAAGAACGATGAAGCATAAAGCAATGCGATGTGTTCTTGTTGGTGCTAAGGAACAACCGCCTACTATCGGTGCTTCGAGTGTTTATGTCATGATTAGACCCAACATAAAACTTTATATTGGAGAGATTGACCTAGAGGGCCGGATCTGCACCCAGCGATCGAAGGAAGGAATGCAGAATGCTTTGTTCGTCTACTTGTTGGTGCACAGGAAGAGCATGGCTTGCCAAATTGGAATTCATCTTATAAACTAGGTCTCAACTCGATGTTTTCACTTAACTAATCTAGCTGATGGAAAGCACATAAATTTCGGTACATCTGATCTCTTAGAAAAAGAAATGCCAGCTAGATAAATTTGATGATGTAAACTAGTTGTAAATCATTAGTAAAAGATGGTTTTTTGGTAGTTTTGCATTGGAAAATGCAGTGGTTGCAACAATTTTTGTTGTATCTAAGCTGCTTCATTCAAGCAAGCTTTTTGTTACTATTGTCCACACTGCCTAAAAAATAATCGAATCCAATTATCAAATTTAAATATGTATAATTGGGCCAAAAGACTTTTGAAATATCATATATGTCAAAAATATTAGTAAGGGTATAATAGTCAATTCATGTTAATCGGGCGAACCTAACTGCATATGAAGTAATTCGGCCAAAACCCAATAACCCTATGATTAACTAATGTACAACCTATAGAAAAGTTGGGTCCAATGAAATAATTACACCAAATTATATATTGAGCGAACTAGAATTGTGGCAACCGAACATAGCCTAGCATTATTAATTAGTCATTAGTGTCCCCTCCTTAAAGGAATCTGATCCCCAGACTCCCATTACGTTTTACGAAGAGCCCGATATAACGTGTATGTCATTCATCCCCATTCTTCGATGTCCCTTCCTTAATCTTATAATGCTTCCACAAGACTTGGATTGGCGATATACTCCCACTTCGCAAGGAATGGGTCTTGTAGTTGTGGGCGCGAAGTAGTCTCTTTACAAGTAATAGTTCACTTCTAGTTTGTCGTCCCATCTCTTGGTCCAATGATCTTTGTCGTTTGGTAAGTCGAATTGGAGCCCAATTGGTTAGTTCGATCTTAGTGAATCTCCATCACGAAATAGTCGAAGAAATCACTATGGTCAATTGGTTGTTTGAGAGGCTCATTGATCGTCATTAAGTTATACGAATCTGCCAAACAGGGGATAGGAATTCAATATAACTTTTAGAGGCTCTGTTCACAACTCTGGAGTCAGAATTTGGAGTTGATGTCTTCGTCATCGTCTATAGCTTTGAGGTGGGGCAACTTTTGACTCGATTGTAGTTTTTTGGATTACTCATTAGAACAACCAGCGGCAACGGGTAGCATGGTAATCTTCTTTTGAACCCTTGGCTATTGTTATACTTAGACATACTTAGTGGTTACTTATGATATTGAAATAAGTAAGATTAAATATAAGAGTGTATATTAAATGGTGTATAATTGAAAAATCATGTTTATTTATGTAACGATAAAGAGAATAATCTCATCATCAATATAAGTATTAGTAAAATCGAAATAGTTAGTGAATAGGATATAAAGAAGACTTCAACAATTATCATGAGTCGCATGGTTACTGATAGTTAGATTAAAGTGTAAGAGTATCTCATTAAGTATTAAGGGCTTGTATGGATGTTGAATGTATTGATGCTCACATCATGAATAAAGCTGGAAGTTGCAATGTATAGCTTCATCGGACGCCAGGTAAGGGATTCTATCCTTCCTTTCATATTGTTTTGGCACAACGCCTTAAAATTAACTTGATTGTTTGTTATCTTCTATAGTTACTTTGTTGCAAAGTGATCAACTTGTCTTTATTATTCTCATCATTTGGATATTTTCTTTCATGATTGTTCTTAAAGTTTGTCATTCGATCATTATTAAGTATTCATTTCAATCGGCTACATGAAACGACAACTCCTCTTCAATCGAATGTAGACATAACTTCTCTTTGAGCACCAAAGTCACTCTATGTTCATTTGAGTTTTATTCAAATTCTCCTTAACTTCTCGTTGAACTCTAGAATTACTCTATGTTCATTTGGATTCATCATTTTCAATTGTGTGTTATTCATTGGTCTGGAATGAAATGTTATTACTTTTTCTTCCCCCGATTTTATTGTGATTTGGACAAAACTCTTAAACTCGAAGGCAAATTAGTTAACAACTATATATGTCTGCAAAATCGTAACTGTTCTCCTAGCAAATGCCTAAAAGGTATGCAAGTTTTAAAGTTTCCCAAACTATCAACCAATTAATATTACAAAAGGAGCAAAGACTGCTTGTTCAATAACAAATTTAAAAGCGTACAGTTTTTCCTAATTAGGAGAGGCAGGAAACAAGACATAAGTGGGCCTGTTTGTTTGGTGTTTCTCAGAATTTTTTTGTATTTGGGAAATACCAAACAAACATGTTATCTATTTTCCGAAATAAATTTTTCATCCATTAATTTCCTCAAACTACTCCCTCAAAAGCCAAACAAACAACAATTTTATTATCTCTAAACAAAACCTATACAAACTCTACTTTGATTTCACATAAAGTAACCTATCTCTTACACAATTTATCTCACATAACAAACATGATTTGACACAAAGTTTTACACATCTTACACCTACAACCCAACTCTTCCAAAAAAACCTACACCTACTTTATTTCTCAAACCACTCTCTCAAAATCCAAACAAACAATATTACGCAAATTGAGATTATTTTACAAACCTCCACTACTCTCCCAAATTACTTTCTCAAATGCCAAACAAACAGGCCTCTTAGTGCCAGTAGAACACTACAAATAGATATTTCCTAAGTTCAAGAGATGATGTTATAAAAAATAAAAAATAAAAGGTTCAAAAGATGCATTTGTGTGCTGTTAAAGTCAAAAAAATTCCTTATCCTCACCTGTTACATAAAGTTTATTTAGATTTCATCGAACTGTAACTGCAATTCCAATCGTGTTAATTACAAAACACTTATCCAAAAAAAATATAATAGCATCCCTTAACACCAGTACTTATTATAAAATTGCTAATATTAAATAAAATACATATTAATCCCTAACTAAATTTCATAAAATACAATTAGAAGTATGGTTAAGTGGAAGTGAAGCATAACGAATAATATATTGATATATAAAAACATGGGTGTATTTATAATTTCTGAAAATTGAGGGAAAATTTGTGTAATTACAAAAACCTCAGAGGATAAGTTGTAATTTACCCACCATAGCCTTCCTGATGGAATATCACATCCTCTATTATTCATCTTCTTTTGCAGTCATAAATTTTTTTATATGATATACATCAATTCATCTATACATTGATCGGATACAGTTGACGTTATCATCTCCGTTTCCGATCCAATCCGGTATACTCTTTCGCCGTTCTATTTATAGATTTATTTTGTATTTTTTTATTCAAAATAATTTAATTTATGTAAGTTATTCGTTAATTGTTCCTGCGAATCGGACAATTTGGTTCTTAAAATTACGATTAATTTTAACCCTATTTCATGACATATATGTATGTTTATAATCAATAAATAATTAGCTAGGTTTGACGATTGAGATAAATCAGGTATCTCCGATGATGTGTTAGGGATGAATGTGCAATTATAAAATGGAGTAATATGCCTTTAATTGGTTAAGGCTTGAAAAGTTTAACGATCCATTAATTGACTATTCGAAAGGACAATTATTCCTTTCCTAATTCTACTATTAATTTTAGTTTTGGTTTCCTGAGTTTTAATAGCATTTAGGAATCAGTTTCTTTTTTTTAAGTAGAACTCAAGTTAATAGCTAAATATATCAATAAAGCTCTTTTTCCGTGGATTATTTTTCTTGAAATTTTCCTAGGCCTAAGTGTAAGTGTTCTTTTCAGCTTAAGTTCTGCAGCAAGCTTGCTGCAGATTCTTAAGTATTCCAGTCTTTTACCTAACAATATGCGCATACATCAGCTGGGAAATATGTAATTGTGCTGCTATATGCATTATTTTTCATAAGTGGTTTGTTAGTTTGGTAGGCATTGCATATTATGATTGAAATATGTGTATGAATCGTGATGCTGAACAAACTGGTGGCAAAACTTTATGAATATGACCTAATCATGTCTCGGTGTCATAGATTTGTAAATTTGTTATTTTTCTCTCTTTTAACTTGAAAATGTTCTTTTTGCTGGATGCAGGGTATAAGTATATATTGAATCTCTGAAGATTTTCAAGGATGATGCGTAAAGTACCGTCGTTAGTTGATTTATGTGTTCGGGTAGCAGTAGATAATGTTAGGTATATAGGGAATGTTGGAGAAACAGAGAATCATCTCTTAGAGCGCATTTTGCCTCATTGTACACTTGATCAGTTGACGCACATTGAAGATAGTACAGAAGTAAGTCTTTGTTGCTGTCATTTTCGTAAAATTCAAAATACTTGTTGATTTCTACAGTTTTATGTTGTTCTATGGTGCCATTGCAGAATAGGGATCTTAGCCCCATAACTGATAAATTATGGAAAGAGTTTTACAAGCGGCAGTTTGGTGATGATAGCACCAATATTTTGGTTGAGAGGATGAGACAGAAGGAAGTAATGTACAAATGGAAACAACTGTATGAGGTGATTGTGAATTGATTCTCTTTTTCCTCATTTGTCTATTCCCATTTGCCATGTTATCTTATATCAATGTTGTCTTACTGCAGGCGAAGCTTAAAGAGAGGGAAAAGGCAACACAAGAATCATGTGACCGATTAAGAAAACGATATCTAGAAGTAAATGCTAGTAAGTGGTTTTTTGTTTATATTAATATTTGTTGACATTCCAAAGCTTGGTTTCCATGCTTGTTACCACTGTGTTTTTCCTTCAGAATATTAGGTTGCTATCGAGTTAATTTTTGTTTCTAAAGATTTTGATTGACATCCCAAAGCATTAATCAAGACTATATGGTTCTTTGGAAAAAATAAAGGGCTTTCTTGTTTGGGTTTTCTGAGGGCTTTCTTCTTAGAGAAATTCTTTGTTGCCTCTAAAAAACACTAAACAATCCTACTTTATTTTTACATAAAGTATCCTATCTCCTACCCAACTTCCCTTTTTCTCATAGTCTCTGCCCTGAAAAACTCACATAACAACTTTAATTTGATGTAAAGTAACATATCTCTTATCCTAATTCTCTTATTTTTGTAATCTCGTGAAAGTCCAATCCATTTTCTAGAACCGAAACCAATTGTTCATTTTCATCTCTAGAAACCTAACCAAACACTCCTTTCCAATTTCACAAAAACCAAGGACATCTCTAAAAATCCGTCAAATTTCAATAATCTCCCTCGGAACACCCCAACCAAACAGGCCCGAAGGGACTTCGCCTTGTTTATCTGAAGATTCTTCTCATATCTGTAGTGAAAAATCTTGTTTGTGTATAGTAAAATCATTGTACTTGTTTAAACTAGAGACAATTGGAAATATAAAGGTCTCTGTTAATATTTCCTTGTTTATTGTTGCTAATAGGCATGACCTTATGATGGTAGTTTTGCTTTTGTGCTTTATCGCTATATTGACTTCTTAGCCTTGCAGAGAAACAAAGTCGACAAGTACAGCTGTGCACAAAGGTTCCATCTTCTAGTGCTAAAAGAAGCTATTCTGGAGGTACTTCAGTTCCTTGAGTTAGTTATGCTATTAATGATTCCATTTTATAGGTTAAGAACTGCTTAATACATTCTAAGATACACAAACATGTGATGATTACTAAATCATTGTTAGGTGTCATTGCTAACAACATTTACAACACGAAAAGTGGCTTGATGAAAAAGGCAAAGATAGAATTCGTCAACAGGTAACTTGTCTAACTTCAAGATTCATGTGAAAAAAAAAATAGTAGCTTATAGAATTGTAGTAAATATATCTTTCCACTAACAAATCGGAGCCATGTTCATCTGTATCATATTTTTTCTTTCTTAACAGCCGCGAAGTGAAAAATATAGCAGCGATGAAGAACAAGGCGGTGCAGAGGAGTCATAGGTAATTTTTTTGATAAAGCACAATTAATAATTTATCTAAATAATTACAATTTCTAATCTGGTCATTTTTTGTTGGTTCTAAAGTGTTTCTTCCGCGGTGAAGCGAGTTGCTAATTCTGGACCTTCTGGTTTAGCTTCTTCATCATCATCATCAAAACTGACGAAGCCAATCCAGAGAAGATTTTGAGAAAGATTTCGGGGTCATTCTTGCAAAAAGAAAAATGATATAGTATATTGCATGAAATTTATTTGCGCAAGCAATCAAACTTGATGTTGTGTTCGAATTAGTCCTCTGCTTGTAAAGAATCTATACTCTCAACCTTCTTATACCAACTAATGTTTTGTATGTTGAAAATGTAGAAGATACTTTTAGATGTCTTTTTAATGTTGGGTTTTGGGTAATACATGGGCTATTGGATTTTTTTAGATTTTAAAAGTGTGAAAAATGTGTTGAATTTAATGTTGGGTTTTGGGTAATACATGTCATTTGGTGCCTGGAGACATGTTTTTAATTTTTCAATTTCAACGGTTAGTTTTTGAGGTACTTGTTTATGTTCGGATTACATATCTTTTTGAAAAAGGTATATGCGAACTAAATACTGTAGTTGACTATTAAAGCTTATTTAAATTTTGTTCAGTAAATGAATCCAATAGAGTGTTGATGGGCATGACAAAATTTGCTTCGTATAAGAGATGAAGTGAGACTTTGTTGTTGGAAATGACACGAACACTTTGATCCCCTCAACTTGAGGTATGATATATCTACTATTCAATCTCTTTATGGTAGGTATTCTAAGGTTTCCGAGGTTATTGTGAATGACTCTTGGTAATGGAATGAGGTTATTTCATCCACTTATCCCAATATTTTGTTTAATATGTATGTGAACAATCTTTCTCCTTTGAAAGATGGCAATGTTTTAGGTTGCTGTAAAACATGTTTGGGAATTTTTTAGATCCTCTTGTCTAGTTGTGCAAAGGAGGCATGTAGTGTGGCCTAAAGAAGCGATTCTTAGGCATTCTTTTATCTTATGGTTAGCTTTCTTGAAAAGATTACCTACCCGGAATAGATTATTTGAATTTGGTACTATTGTTGCTATATCATGTGTTTCTTGTCGACTTCGTGTGAAGAGCCATGATCATTTTTTTTCGAGTGTCATTTTACAAGCGGGATTTGGTGTTATCTTTTCTGTAAGAGTGACATACAATGTTATGGAGATAATTGGCAACAAACGAAAATGTGGGTTGTGCATTAAAGGTAAAAGTCTTTGTAGTATCTTACTTCGGTTATTCCTATGAGTTGTTCATTACATATAGAAAGAAAGAGAGCCTTCATAAATCAATATTTTGATGTGGTACCCGTACCTCTACAATATCGGATTTGTTGTACTATTAATGAGCAAAGTTAGTTGAAGACATTTTCAACTTCTATGACTAACAGGTGGCTTGTAAGGAAATGGAACATACCCCCGGATGTTTTGCATTCTACATATGAATTTGTGTCTTTATATACCCACTAACATATTTTTTGGGTCATCGTCTCCTTCGGAATTTTAGTGCGTTGTGAATTTGGATGATTTGTTTTAGAATACATCATTCCAATAACTATCAAATTACAACGAATAACCAATTACATAAACTAGTAATAAACGTATTCATTTTGATTTGATTGGTGACTTTTCTCAAAAAGAAAAAAAGTTTTTGATTTTGTTGTAAATTGTCGTTTGTACTTTACCTGTTTAGAATTGAACTTTCCAAAAAAAAAAAGGAAAAACTCAAGTTTGATAATTTTAAATTGAACAAAATATACATTAAATATGAAATTACTCAAGCTCGCCTTTAATTTAACTTATCATTCAAGTCAAGATTAATAACAAACTTGTTATAAATTAAACCAAATTTAAATAATATGTGGTTCAACTTGGTTGATCCTTTTACTCATCTAACTGTTACACTTCATGCTGAGCATCACATATAAAAATCAGTCTAAGATGCCTAGCAAGAACATGCAAATCCATCTTAACCCGATAAAAGTTTTTCTTATTCATCTGATCATTCTTATAGAAGGAGACAGTTTAAGAACTTAGGCCCCAGATCCAGCCAACCTCCTCCTGGTCGCATTCGAGACCGATACTTGCCCGAGTTTATCCACTTCTTTTGTTGTCATCCTTTCTTGTAATGGCATGTAATGCCGCAGCCATACACCAGTATAAACCTGTAATAAAACCCGAGATTTAACCAGAATGAAATGATAAAAAGAACGATTAAAAAATGAAGCACAACAAATATTTCATTGTTTTCTGCCTTAGAAATTTCATGGCAAAGTGTTAATTTAACCTTATAAGAGAGCGAAATTACCGTACAGATGCCAAAAAAGAAATAAACAAAAGAAACATACAAGGTAAGAGATTACCTGTGCTGGTCTTATTATCTTTGTATCAGGATCATCAAGAGATTCTCGCCAGTGTGATAAATAGCCAGCCATTCGAGGAATTGCAAACAAAACGGGAAAGAACTCTGTCGGAAAACCCATTGCCCTGATAACAACAAATCTCCTCAATAAAAGAACCATACAAACGATCAATGAAAATTAAGGCAAAGGCAGTTGATGTTGTACGACATACCTATAAATTAACCCGGAATAGAAGTCAACATTAGGATACAACTTCCTCTTCACGAAATACTCATCTGATAATGCAGCTTTCTCCAAAGCTATAGCCACCTGCAAATGGCATGAAAGTGTTGTATCAGTGTCAATTGCCAAGTAAAAGCATATTGAAATATATTCTGGCAAAAGCTGGTTTGAGATTTTGGTCATGGTCAAAAAACTTTAGTTATTACAGCAGGGGTAAAAGAAACATATGTAGATGTGCATGTTATGCTACGTATAATATTACCATCGAGTTTATATTCATATCACTGCACAACATATTATCCATGGTCACAAAACTGAGATTTGTATAAATTGTAGTACACCAATTTATTGTCTCTGTCAACCTCAATGCTTAGACATTTCATAGTGTTCATGATAAATGGATTTCAATCTCCTTTTTAGAACAAGGTAAAACTTGGTTTCCACAAAGTTAACTTTCATTTTCTCTATCGAGTTTGTACTTATTTAAGATTTGTTCAAATAAAATTATAATGTTTTTCATTTATTTTAATGCAACATGTTTGACTGGTTTCGAGGCTCAATTACTTTTTCCATATCTCATAATTTATAATCCATTATTCATCTATCATTTAAAATATGAACAAACTCACCTCTATGAGAGGATCCCTCCCAACAATGGAAAACACTTCTTCCGCAAGTTTTTTGATGACCTTTGCTCTGGGATCGTAGTTTTTGTAGACACGGTGCCCAAAGCCAGACATCTTACGCTTCCTGAACATTATTGAAGATAAGAAGACTTCAAAGAGTTAGACCATGCATAGGAGGGCTTTTGCAAGCTACATAAAGATGTCTGCCATACAAAGATGCTAACTAACCTGTTCTTTACCCCTTCAATGAACTCTGGTATGTTGTCAATAGTTCCAATCTCACTCAACATCTTAAGTACGGCCTATGAAGTACACAGAAAAAATAAATTTCAGAATGAAAGTGGATCGAATAAATAATAAGCATGGAACCTACTATATGTCAATATTAACAAACGTCTTAGCCAATTTATTGAAACACTACAAATTTCCTGAAAGCAGCTTCATATGAACTAAAATCTTGTGTACCTCGTTTGCTCCACCATGAAGAGGACCATACAAGGCTCCAACTGCTCCAGCAAGGGCTGTATAGACATCAACCCCACTGGAAATGCAAATTCACGTAAGTCAAATTAAAGATGATTATGTCAATATTTACAAAAATAATAAAATACAACCTTGAAGCAAGGTGCCTTGCTGCTGCAGTGGAACAATTCATTTCATGTTCTGCATGTAATATGAAAAGAATGTCCAGAACACGAGCAAGTCGAGGATTTGGTTTATAAGACCTATCGCCCCTGTTTGTTCCATCACGAAAACACTTTGTTAGAAAGCAGCTCAAAGTCAAAAGATTATATTTGCTTGCTAAAATATGTTTATGCAGCGGTGACTAAACACAAGCATCCTTAACTTGAAAATAGAAGCAAATATAGAAAGTTAATGCAATTAAAAGAACCAGGAAATTATCAAATTCTATCCTATACAATGAAAAGGTTCAGAAGAAAATAACGAAATAGGACATACAATGAATCAAGCATATATAAGAAGTTCTCCGAGTATGACAGGTTGCTGGATGGAAGAACAGGCGGCCTCCCCGCCATCCTCAAATAAGCAGCTGCAGCAATTGTCGGAGCCTGCGAAGATAATAGGCAAGTGCTTATTCCATGATATGTAGAATAATATCACAAAGGATGCAGAAGCAATACACTATCATAAGCATGCACAAGATTCTATGAAAAAAAAGCCTAGCAAAACTATCAATATGCAAGGAAGAAAAAAATATCACCTTTCCAAGTATGCGCACAATCTGTTTGTCTCTCACTTGTTTAGACTTGTAAATGTCTTGTCCCTATATGAAATGAAACGAAGGATCAGAATTGTTATGTATCTGCATATATTGATGATGATTGCAAATAAGAAAGATGCCAAAGCAACATGATGATTATTTCTAAAAGTCCGGGCATCACACAAAGGTGCCCATCTTTCTGAAGGAATACCAGCTTCTTTAAGAGGCAATATAGAAAAAGATTAGAATCTTTATGGACCAGCATTCTCTTGGTTGAATGGCCCAAAAAATTTACAGATGCGAAGTTCAGCATCTTTGAAAACCTCTTTATATTGAATGGAAGCATGAACTACAACTAACACAACCAGGTAGCCAACAACAAATATGGACTCAAGGAGGAAGAGAGCTGAACGAATTTTTAATTATTAAACAAATTTTAGCTTACTCTTAAAGCTGGATTAGCATCCGGATGAAACACGGAAAGAGCACTCATTGCACTGACAAGAACACCCATTGGGTGAGCATCATGAGGCATTGCTTGTATGATATCCTGCAAACATTATCAAAAAGCATTCAGGAAATATAGCTTAAATTGATAACAGGCGGTGGATTAAGGCTTCATAAACCAATAGAGCAATATCAAAAGCAAGGAAACAAAAAGACTCGTGCATGATAAAGAAGACAAGCATACCAATAATCCTTGTGGAACAGCTGAATGCTGTGAAACAGCAAATTCCCAATCTGCTAACTGAGCTTCAGATGGTAAATTCCCGTACACTAAAAGGAAAAAGAAATTAATCAAAAACTTGAAGTGTAAAAACTCAAAAACCAATTATTTCATAAAACTGAGTTGACTGACATAATTCAGCATGGAAGTACAGCAAGATTTATAAGTTACCATTTCCCATAAAAAATTATTTCAAGGTCATATTTGAGATAGACGTACACATAGCATGCATGTATATATGTACACTATGTCAACCAAAAGTACATGAAAAATAAGTGAGGGATGCCTCAAAACGTAAGATCTGGAATGGTAAATCGATAAGGAAAGCAGGAAAAAACCAAGCATGGGCGGATGCACTAAGGGACAAGGGGGGGCTACTCAATTTTTATTTTTTATTTTTTATGTAGTAGTAGTTATTATTTTTAAAAAAAAAAAAATTAAATAAAGCCTAATAAATTGGCCTAATCCCAACCCAAATTATAAAATTTTAGTCCAATTAATAACACAATTCACTCTAATAATACATCACTCTACCCAACTCTTCAGCCCAAATTAGCTATACAAATAAAAGATGAAGATATAGTAAATGTTATGAAATTAGTCAAATTAGCTAAGGATTGTCTTCAAGAGACAAGAGATGATGGATGGGGACCTTTGTTGGAGGAAGTTACTCCTTTTTTATTCTAAGAATGAAATTGAAATTCATTCAATGAGTAATATCTATGTTCCATATGGGAGGCCAATGCGAGGATTGAAGAAGTGACTATCGAGCATTATTACAAAGTTGAGAGATTCAATTCGGTGATAGATAGACAATTGCCAGAGTTGAACAACCGTTTCAATGAAGTAAACACAGAGTTGCTTTTTTTTTTTGTTGCATGCTTAAACTCATCCAATCGATTTGAGGCTTTTGACAAAGAAAAACTTTTCCGCTTTGCCGAACTTTATCCAAATGACATCTCTTTTCTTGAGCTCTCGGTCCTTCCCAATCAACATGAAAATTATATTAAAGATGTTCGATCAAGTGATGATTTTTCTAGCTTGAAAGGGATTGGTGATCTTACTAAAAAGATGGTTGCAACTAAAAAGCATGTCGCATTCTCGATGGTTTACAAACTTGTGACATTGACGCATATTCTACCCGTTGCAACTGCATCAGTTGAGAGAACTTTTTCTGTTATGAAGATAATAAAGAATCAACTTCGTAACCGAATAGACGATCAATGGTTAAATGATAGTTTAGTTGTCTTTATAGAGAGAGACATATTTAGTAGTATTTCAAACGATGCTATCATGGACCGATTTCAAAAGATGAAAAATCCTCTTAGTCAATTATTAAAATAAATACGTAGATATTTTGGGTTCTTTTCGGACTATAACGAGGAATCATATGTAATTAAAGTATCTCTTGAAGTTTATTTTTGTCAAACTCCACCTCTCCGTTTTTGTATTGCGTTATATATTTTTTCGTGAATAATATAAACTTTAAGTTCAACAGTTTGATTGGATTTTTTTTGTTGTTTAAGTTTAGCCCCTCCTAACCAAAAATCCTGGATCCGCCCCTGAAACCAAGTACGGAATTTCGAAGGTACGTTATCCACTACAAAGGAGACAGTTTGAGAACTGAACATGAAGCAAATGTACATACAAGAGAGACACACAACAAACCAATTAGGAAGACTCACTCAATAGATAAGCCACTTCCAGATAGGAACTCCCCTCGGAAAGCTCCTCAATCGGATATCCCCTGTATCTAAGAATGCCTTCATCCCCATCAATGTAGCAAATTGACGATCGCACTGGAGCCGTGTTAAGGTATCCAGGATCATAAAACTTGAGCCCCTTATCATCCTTTCCTGTTGTTATCTGTAAAACTCACTTGAATCATAAATCTTCAACAAAATTATGCAAATAGCCAAATAGCATACCAGAGAAAAGTACTTCAATTAACCACTCTAGTGATCCTCAACTTACATAATTATAGTTCCACAGGGGAGTGTTATATAAATCCACTAAAGTGATTTAGTTTCGTTCCCTCAATAGGGAACCCCTTGTATAAATGCAAAAAGTAACAATTATAGTGGATATATATAACAGATCCACTAAATCCACTTTTTAGTTCCAATGCACAATATCAATTTGATCAAAACTAACCAATGGCATAGCTGAGTGTACAAAACTTGTTTAATAGTTTTTTGTAAATTATAATCACGTGGCAGAGTTCTCATACATTTACCAAGTCCTTTAAGCACTTTTTTTAAGATACCTTTTTGAAGTCGGTGGCTTTGACAGTGCCTTCTTCGGAGACCTGAATCTGGTACCTCTTACCGGTGCGCTCATCGACGATTGACAATAAGCCCTTCAGGTACGGCGGTGGAGCCACGGCGGCGGAACAGCTGGAAGATTCAATAATTCCGGCGCCGGATTGATCAATTGGAGCAGAGAGATGAGCTGAGAGCACGGCTAACCGAGCTCGAGCCACTGTTGAATGATCAAAATTCTCCATTTTCCCTTTAAATGTTAATGAATTAGCTTTCTTTTGGATCGGTTTTCTTGATGATTGAAAAGAAGAATTTCCAGTTATCTTTCTGTGAAATTTGTGCGTGTGATAGTTTATACGTCTATATATAGAGTCGAATTTCTTTTACCTTTTTAAACAATAAATAATATAGATGGAGTTTATCGATATGAATAGATACATACGTGTAACATTTATTTTTGTTCCTTTATAAAAATAAAAATAATAAAAATAAAAACCATTTATTTTTACTCATTTGTTAATAAGTGCATTATGTAAGACATTAAATTGTGACATAAATGGAAATAGAAAGTTCACTCTGATTTGATAAGGGTGAGAATTTTGTTGTTTTCCTCTTCATTTTTTTCTATAAATAATATGTGGGTTTTCCTAATTTCAAAATGGTCATATGATCTATTTTAGCAAATCAATAATATTCACATTTTTTTATATTTGTTTTTAAAGAATATATCCATTTTTCATATTTCAGCTTGCAGTTACACCTAAAGTATACACTTATTATAAAATAGTCCAGATAATGTTTGACTTTTTTTTTTTTTTTTTTTACTTAAAACGTACCATTTGTATGTGAAATTAAATATTTAATGTTAGTTATCAATACGTAATATGAATCTATATCTTTTTTTATTATATAGATGTACAAAAATTGGATAATAAATTAAGAATATCCGTTGTATTCTGAGTACCAACATCACTTTAGCATGACTAGAACAGAACTACTTTTATTTTATTTTTCCTTTAAGAGGAAAAAACAAAAACATCCCCTATGCTTTGTCTAACTCTAAAAAATCTCTTTGTGTTATTTTAACTCTCAAAACCTCTCTGTGTTTGGTTTTAAATACCACATTCGACCCAAGTATAATTATACCTTTGATTTTTGGTGGAATAACAAGATTACCCCTATGTGTTTGTTTTTTTTTAAATTTATTTATTCTTTTTTAAAAATTAACTATATACTACTTGGGTTGAGTGTGGTATTTAAAACCAAACACACGGGGGTTTGGGGATTTAAAATGATACATGGGGTTTTTTTGGGAGTTATACAAAGCATAGGGGGTGTTTTTCTCTTTCGATATCAGGGGTAAAATTATCATATCAAAAGCAAAATGTGAACAAATACTTGTAAATTTGGCGATTGAAACACACTCTCTTTTTTTCGGGTGTATTTGGCACTTTCTAGAAATCACAGGAAAAATTTTGGGAGTTAAAATAACACAAGGAAATTTTTAAGAATTAGACAAAGCATGGAGGGTGTTTTTGTCTTTCGCTCTTTTCTTTAATAAACAAGTTATAGAGTAATTGAAAAATTGAAATAATGGGAAGATAAACATTTAAGTTTATTGAATATGGAAAGTCGTTTTAAAACGCAAAAAGAGGAGCTGGCTGATTACATTGGGATGCACAATAAATTATCCTGAAATAATTGAATAACTTGCAGGTTCATTTCTAGAAACTTCTTTACTTGTAATTTTGGTAGATTTTTTTATTTTTTTTCCAATTTGGTAGATATTTATCTTAAAATGTTAGTAAGTGAGAGGAAAAAATGCACTTCACTACTTAAATTTACACGTTTGATACTTCACCCCCTCAAAGTGTTAAGTGAGCATGGTCAGCCCGACATATTAGGGTTTCCTAGGCGAAATGTAAAATCGGAGTCCTATTCTATAAAAAAAAAATATCACTATAAAAATTTATTTTTTTACTTTTAAAATTGTAAAAGTATTATTAAGTATTTACATGGTCTTTCTCTAACATATTTATTATAGAATAGATAAAATAACATATCAAATAAACTTTTAATATAAAACCATTCTTTCAGAAAAATCAAATATTATAAGTAATGTTCGTTAATAGAGTTAACTTTACTTATCAAAATAAAAAAATAGATAGAGCATAAAGGTATAATATTTTTGTTTCGGCAACTATGTTACAAAAATAGCTCTTCTGTAAAATCAAACCGTATCAATTTTTGTTATTAAGATGGGTTCGCTAATTTCAAATTTGTACCGAATGCAAAACCAAATACTTCGGTTCAATTTGGTACCAAAAAAATGAAAAGTGTGATTTTGGGTCTTTTTTGTAAATTTCATGTAAATTAATTTTTGAAATTTGTAGTTTGGCCCAAACTCATTGAATCAAGTCACATATTTTTTAAGTTGATCCTAAATACCAGAATAAGAAAAACAAGGAAAAAAAATTGGCATCCCCATATAACTTTGGCGCCTCCAAATCTTAAATTTAATATATTGGTGCAAAATTACTGTATCATGAAAAGTTTTACCAAATTCTACCAAACAATAAAATTGAAACTATGATACTATCAATTATAGTAGTAATTTCTAGATAGATCAATAAAAAATATTTAATAAAAATCTATAGATTATCATATTTAGTCATTAGATCAAGTTGATCTTCACCGTCATTTCGAGAAGGTGGTTATATAAATAGGGCAAAATTTCATTTGTAAAATATTCAAGTTTCGATAAGTGTTATTGCAATATTCTTACTTTATTTCACAATTCACATTCCTACTTCTTTTAAATTTTGGAGGCCATAGGCGCCGGCCCAAGTTATCTAGCACTTGGGCCGGCACTGGTTGTAATAAGTGGACAATTTGTGGCAAAATTGAATAAAACAGGTGTGAAAATGATGTTAATTTGAGCAAAATCCTGAAACTGTTGATTTGTATGGAAAAAAAATTGGGGTGGTGGAATGCAGTCGTTTTCAGGTCTGCAATGTAATTAAATGAGAATTAATAATGTTCTGTTTAAGTAAAAAACCCACGCTGAGCTTGAAAATGTAGATGTCATAGGAATTGTTACTTCGGTTGCTAGTGAAATGATTGCCACATCAAGTGGTAATATCAAATTAACTGTGAAGCTAGAGGACACATCTAAAAAAATCGTGGATTTACATTTGTTGGGAGACGAAATATGCATGGAAGAGGGTCGGATATTACTAAAGTTGTTTGGTTCTGATCGCGTAACCGTTTTGTTAGTCACTAATTGTAGTCGGATACGTGAAAGAGGGATATCATTGACTACCACAACTGTTAGATTGTTGTTTATAGATCCTATAATTGATGAAACAGATTAGCTAAAAGAGTTTTATTTAATAGTGGGACTAAATTCATGCAAAATGGTAAATTATGGGACATAATTCGGCGAGTTGATATAGTTTGGGACGAAAACCAAAATTTATAATTAGCTTAGGATGAATTCTGCAATTTTGTATAATTATTTCATGCTAAATTTTGTCACGTCATGACACGTAAGTAACCAAATTACCATTTAACAGACACGTGCGCAATTTCCGTCTCATAATTAATAGTGAGACGATATTCCAATAAAATATTAAATTACGAGACGAAATTCGGTAATGTGATATAGTTTGGAACGAAATCCTATAATTGCTAATTAGTTTGTAACGTTTTCTGCAATTTTGCCTTGAATTAATTATGATTTCATTATAAAAGAAATATAAATATAAATATAAAATAAAAGGATTTTGGAAAATTGTTAGGCCTGTTTGGAATGATTTTCCCTAGTTTTCATCCAAGGAATTGGCCCAGCAAAACAGGCAGATCACGATCAATATTGGGTTTGGCCCAACAACCTGAGCGAGACTATATCTCGGGATAACATTGAAACACATTGATAATTGGGCTACAGCAGTCACCTGGACATGGCAGTGCCTGCAAATCCCTTCACACATTATAAGTATATGTCTACATCACCTACATGTAATTTAACAGTTTAACACCCACTCCCACACCCACACCCACACCCACAATACTTATTTTCATTATATAAACTATACACATTTGTATGGACATAGTAACGTACACTATATAGCACCCATATTTTCTTTATACTAACATTTTAACACCCATATTTATAATAATGGTATGATCATTATTAATTATATGCAAATTAAAATAATTTTAACTAAATCTTTTTAAAAAATTGTAAATTATGAAATAAAAAATATTCATTGAATCATTAATTTACATATATTATATTATCATTACTTATCTAATTATTACCACTATTATAAAAGTATTATTACGATTTTCATCTCATTACACTATATAACATTATATATCAACTACATAAAGTCATTGATGAGACATACGGCATCAACTTTTCTCCCTTAAATCCCAACATCCAAAACCAATTCAAATCATATTTCAAATTATCAAAAACCACTATTTATTATTTTATTAATATTTTTTCATCTCAATATTCCAACCAAACCAATCCAAATCATGTTTCAAATGTTCCGTCGAAACCACCAAAACTAATTTTGAAACACCGAAACATTGCGAAACTGAGCCAAAATCAATCCAAAAGGGCCCTTAATGTTTGACAAAAAGTCATTTTTTCAAAAAGGTTTTAGGTATGTTAGTATTGGATGTTCTCGATTAGAGTAACATTGTTTGTTTGAATTTTGGAGAATACTTTTTTTTTATTTTTTTACTTTGAAAATTATCAAAATTTCATTCATTAGTAGAATCAGTTATTACAATGTCTCTAGTCAAAGATGATAAATCATACCCAACAAAATATAATCTACTAGGGAGTTTAGAAATCTCATGAGCAGCTTTATTTCTTTCCCTAAGGGTTAGGGTTGAAAATCAAATCAAGTTATTCGATATTCAGCTCGAGGACGTTCGATAAAAGCTCGTTTAAGCTCGATTTGTCATACACATTAAACAAGCTTGAACATGATTTCTCGTTTGATAACTTTTAGAACTCGGTTCGAGCTCTACTCAATAAGTTAAAAACTGGAGAGGAAAAAAAACACAGACACACAATTTAGAATATCAAGCTACTTCATACTCAACTTGAGTTCATTCGATGAAAAAATTGTTTGAACTCGATTCGATACAAAATTCAAACCAAGTTTAAACAATATGTCGTTCTATACTACTCGTCTGAATTACACCCCTACTAAGGATATGTCAAGCAGTAAATTCTCCAATGATCCGACAAGGAATTTGGTGTCATATATAATAGCTCCATACTATGCCCTTGAATTTCGATTGCCATTGATTGCTCCAATAATAAGGTTGGTAGTTGTTGGTGTAATAAGTGTAAAAAAAATTGTCAAATAATGTTTGTTATGTAAGAAAAGTTTGTGTAAGAAATATATTACTTTATGTTAAATCAAAGTAAAATTTGTATATTCTTTCTTTTTAGAGAAAAGTGAATTGCTTGGGTTTTGAAAGAATTTGATAAAACTGATAGATGATAAATTTATTTCAGTAATAAAACATGTTTGCCTCTCTTTTCCCAAACATAAAATTATTTTGGGAAAATAAGAGACAAACTTGCCCAATGTTTTTCGCAAAATTTTCCGGAAACAAAAAAATAAATATGAAAAGAAATTGAATAAAAAAGAATGAAGAAGTAATAAATAACAAACATTTACTAATGTAATTATTCTACATTTTAGTTAAATTCAAGATTACAACAGTAAAGTTAGTATCTATATTGAGATTAAAATTTACTAAATTTCAATTATAATTTATAAGTTCTCAAAAAATTCATTCATATTATCCAACAAGCAAATAAGAATTTGGTCACTGTTATATTTTGATGTATATCTCCTAAAATCACCATATATCAATTGGGTGAATTACATCCACCTTCCCCAAATTTAGAATTATTGGTATCCACATCCTTCGTTCTTCATCAAATATACAAAGACCAAGGGAAATGGATGCCAATAATCAAAAGTTCGGGGGATGTGAATGTAATTCACCATTTATCAATGAAATTGTATATTAGTCGGTTAAATAATATTAAAGGTTGGGTAGTATCACTTTGGTTCGATAATCAATGCATATTTATGTTGAATCATTATTCGATTCAATATATACATTCGCTTTATTCAAAATACATGCCCAACATAATTGTTTTTATAGTTTAGTTTAGTTTTGTTTATTATTTTTCGTTTTGGTTACACGATTATTGTTAGTGGGAAGAGTCTGATTAAAAACTATAATCAAGAATTCAAGACTCTCAAACCAACGTGTTCACTTATAGTATCTTTTGAAGGGAAATGACATTAAAACAATTGATGATGATTGACTTCTATATTCTATTTATCTTTAATCACGAGATTGATCTGAAGAAGGCCTTCGATAGGGGGAGGGGCTCGATAATTCGGCAAATGGTTGATTGTGCTTAATTCGATTGAGGATAATACCAATCTTACAATCTAAACTTAGCCGGATTGGCAACACCAAATTGGAACCAGATTTAGGTCGCATCATTAGGTCGATAACATTAAAAGCATCGACAAGATTTAGGTCGCAACAGTCAAGACATCAACAAAAAATACTATTAATAAGTGTTCAAGAAGTCTTAGGTCGACATCGTTCAAAGTATCAACCAAAATTAGGTTGGCAACATTCAGAACATTGACAAAAAACACCATTAATAAGTGTTGTAGAAATTCTAGGTAGACAACATTTTTAGCATTGACCAAAACATTTAATGCAAATAGAGTAGTTGTTATCAGGGTCTGCCCCAACATATTAAGGGGACCTAGGCGAAATGTAAAATCGAAGTCCTATTCTACAAAAGAAAAATATCACTATAAAAAATTATTTTCTTAATTTTAAAATTGTAAAAGTATATATTAAGTATTTACATGGTCTTTCTCGAACATATTTGTTATAGAATAGATAAAATGACATATCAAATGAACTTTAAAAAAAAATCAATGGTAATATATTTTTATAACCTTTAATATATAAACCTTCTTTAAAAAAACATATACTATAAAAGTATTGTGAATATAATTATATAAGTAATATTCATTAATAGAGTTAACTTTACTTATAAAAATCAATAAATAGATAGAAAATAACGGTAGAATATTTATGTTTTCGCAACTATGTTACAAAAAGGGCTATTCAGTAAAATCAAACCGTATCAATTTTTGTTATCAAGATGGGTTCGCTAATTTCAAAATTTGTGTTTAATGTAAAACTAAACAATTCGGTTCAATTTGGTACCAAAAAAACGAAAAGTATAACAACAATAACCAGTTATGTTATAATTCATGTGTCACACTAATTTCTGGAACTCAACCGGCCAAAAAAGTTGTATTTGAGGAAGGTAAATGTCATTGTAAGAAATGTAACTCTTTTTTGGATGCATGCATCGTTAACTATAACCTTCGCATTACAATCAGGGATGCTACCGGAGTGACAACAATAACTGGTTTAAACGAGTTTGGACATCAGTTAATAGTTGGTACACAAACAAATGTGATGCAGGATGATATTCTTCGATTTCATACTAGAGATCAAAAAGTAATTGTCCATAATTTATGTTGAGTGAGTAGCATTCTTCGTCCCCCTTATGGTCCGATTTTTTTACTTTCGTCCCTTTCAAATCTTTCGGAGGGGAGGGTGGGGGGAGGGGCTCGATAATTCGGCAAATAGTTAATTGTGCTTAATTCGATTGAGGATAATACCAATCTTACATTCTAAACTTACTCAAATTGACAACCCCAAATTGGAAACAGATTTAGGTCGCATCATTAGGTCGATAACATTAAAAGCATCGACCAGATTTAGGTCGCAACAATCAAGACATCGTCGAAAAATACTATTAATAAGTGTTCAAGAAGTCCTAGGTCGACATCATTCAAAGTATCGACCAAAATAAGATTGACAACATTCATAACATTGACCAAAAACACTATTAATAAGTGTTGTATAAATTCTAGGTAGACAACATTTTTAGCATTGACCAAAACATTTAATGCAAATAGAATAGATGTTATCAGGGTCGGCCCCAACATATTAGGGGCCCTAGGCTAAATGTAAAATCGGAGTCCTATTCTACAAAAGAAAAATATCACGATAAAAATTCGGTATCATAAAAAATTTGTATTACTTAAGGATCCCGACGGCGGGGATCAGACATGGATAATTGGGTTGCTCGCGCCAATGAGAATCGAAAACTCTCCATTGCTGATGATCGGAACAATAATAAGGTTGAATAAAGACAACTTTAATAACCATGTTCGGGAAGATCGCACGTAAGTTTAATAACAATGTTATCATTATGATTTTTGTTTTTGTTTTGAGGCTTATAAATTTTATTTATGTATGTTGGTGGTTGATGGTGTATTAATGTTAGTCACTTGTATGTTCTTATGTTAAGCTTTTTAATTTTTTAATTTTTATAATTAACATGTCTATTTACATCTACAAATTACAGATGGTATCCCAGCTTCTCACCATCGTTGATCTCTTAAATAGGGGATTAAACACCTTTGGTGATTATAAGAAAGGGTATCCAACTTTTGTAAGCTTGTTGATAATGCATGATTTAGCTTCTTTGTTTATGATATTTCATCTCTAATTATAGTAATATGCTTAAAAAATGTTGTTATAAAGTTTAGAATTAAGCATTATAAAGGTTGGTAATTTTTTTAAAATTACAATGGATCAAGTGCAACCCAAATTTAAATATATTGATTCACCCCATAATTTTGAAATTATCCTTGAGAAGGATATCATTAACTACCACAACTGTTAGTTTGTTATTTATAGATCCTATAGTTGATGAAACATATCAGATAAAAGAGTTTTATTCAACCAGGGGAGTTCGCCCCCTTTCTGAATCTATATCTAACACGGATTAACACATATGTTAGTCAGATTGCACATTTAGGAGATCTTGCTACTCCAATTTTCATTTAGGTCATTTCCAAGGTTGAGTACATCAATAACCAGTTATGTTATAATTCATGTGTCACACTAATTTCTGGAACTCAACGGGCCAAAAAAGTTGTATTTGAGGAAGGTAAATGTCATTGTAAGAAATGTAACTCTTTTTTGGATGCATGCATCGTTAACTATAACCTTCGCATTACAATCAGGGATGCTACCGGAGTGACAACAATAACTGGTTTAAACGAGTTTGGACATCAGTTAATAGCTGGTACACAAACAAATGTGATGCAGGATGATCTTCTTCGATTTCATACTAGAGATCAAAAAGTAATTGTCAATAATTTATGTTGAGTGAGTAGCATTCTTCGTCCCCCTTATGGTCCGATTTTTTTACTTTCGTCCCTTTTAAATCTTTCGGAGGGGAGGGGAGGGGAGGGGAGGGTGGGGGTGGGGGGGAGGGGCTCGATAATTCGGCAAATGGTTAATTGTGCTTAATTCGATTGAGGATAATACCAATCTTACATTCTAAACTTACTCAAATTGACAACCCCAAATTGGAAACAGATTTAGGTCGCATCATTAGGTCGATAACATTAAAAGCATCGACCAGATTTAGGTCGCAACAATCAAGACATCGTCGAAAAATACTATTAATAAGTGTTCAAAAAGTCCTAGGTCGACATCATTCAAAGTATCGACCAAAATAAGATTGACAACATTCATAACATTGACCAAAAACACTATTAATAAGTGTTGTATAAATTCTAGGTAGACAACATTTTTAGCATTGACCAAAACATTTAATGCAAATAGAATAGATGTTATCAGGGTCGGCCCCAACATATTAGGGGCCCTAGGCTAAATGTAAAATCGGAGTCCTATTCTACAAAAGAAAAATATCACGATAAAAATTCAGTATCATAAAAAATTTGTATTACTTAAGGATCCCGACGGCGGGGATAAGACATGGATAATTGGGTTGCTCGCGCCAATGAGAATCGAAAACTCTCCATTGCTGATGATCGGAACAATAATAAGGTTGAATAAAGACAACTTCCATGTTCGGGAAGATCGCACGTAAGTTTAATAACAATGTTATCATTATGATTTTTGTTTTTGTTTTGAGGCTTATAAATTTTATTTATGTATGTTGGTGGTTGATGGTGTATTAATGTTAGTCACTTGTATGTTCTTATGTTAAGCTTTTTTATTTTTTTATTTTTATAATTAACATGTCTATTTACATCTACAAATTACAGATGGTATCCCAGCTTCTCACCATCGTTGATCTCTTAAATAGGGGATCAAACACCTTTGGTGATTATAGGAAAGGGTATCCAACTTTTGTAAGCTTCGTGATAATGCATGATTTAGCTTCTTTGTTTATGATATTTCATCTCTAATTATAGTACTATGCTTCAAAAATGTTGTTATAAAGTTTAGAATTAAGCATTATAAAGGTTGGTAATATTTTTAAAATTACAATGGATCAAGTTCAACCCAAATTTAAATATATTGATTCACCCCATAATTTTGAAATTATCCTTGATAAGGATATCATTAACTACCACAACTGTTAGTTTGTTATTTATAGATCCTATAGTTTATGAAACATATCAGCTAAAAGAGTTTTATTCAACCAACGGAGCTCTCCCCTTTCTGAATCTATATCTAACACGGATTAACACATATGTTAGTCAGATTGCACATTTAGGAGATCCTGCTACTCCAATTTTCATTTAGGTCATTTTCAAGGTTGAGTACATCAATAACCAGTTATGTTATAATTCATGTGTCACACTAATTTCTGGAACTCAACGGGCAAAAAAAGTTGTATTTTAGGAAGGTAAATGGCATTGTAAGAAATGTAACTCTTGTTTGGATGCATGCATCGTTAACTATAACCTTCGCATTACAATCAGGTATGCTACCGGAGTGACAACAATAACTGGTTTAAACGAGTTTGGACATCAGTTAATAGCTGGTACACAAACAAATGTGTTGCAGGATGATCTTCTTCGATTTCATACTAGAGTTCAAAAAGTAATTGTCAATAATTTATGTTGAGTGAATAGCATTCTTCGTCCCCCTTATGATCCGATTTTTTTACTTTCGTCCCTTTTAAATTTTTCGTAGTAGATGAATCCCTCTTATCAATGTAGTGTATCAGATTAGTCCCTCTTAAATTTTCCGACCATAACATTGCGGAGAAGGCCACACGTGTTTTGCACGTGCAATAATCGGAGGGCATTTTCGTCCATTCGAGAAAATTCCTACATCATATAACACTACGTGTTGTTTCACTTTAGCCCCTTTTAAACATAAATTTTTGCTGCAATAGTCCCTATAAAATAATACATATTTTATCATTTATTTCCCCATATTAATTCTGCTTTTAAAAATGAGTATTCTTTAGCCATTTTTGGACCAAAATTTTCATATATGAGTTTGGTTGTTATTAATGTTACTTTTATAAAGGTAATGAACTAATTAACCCATAGTACAAGAGTTTCATTATTGAATTAACATCATCGTCACATTCAAAGCCAAAACACATCCAACTAAATAATATTCACCCTAAAAATTTCCAAATTTTCAAATTAGTCCAAAATACATTATCAATACACATCCACCTAAAAATTTCAAACATAGTTACATCCTCCAAATTGAACCCAAAATACATAAAACATATTTAAAACCACCAAATTAAACCCAAAATACATAAAACACACTTACAATGTACAAAATAAATCCAAAACGCATCCACCACGATATTTCTAAGTACAGTAAGCAATACTTAAAGGTATTTCAATGCTAAAAAGCACAAATAAATCAAAAGCCAAAAAGTAGAAAAATCTCACTGTAAGTGGGTTCATCATTTTTCACATCTCCGCGTATAAACATCTCAATGGGGGTTGGGTTCTTCGTTTTTTTGGTCTTCTACAGAGACATCCATCTCAAACAATGACAATATAAGGTTTTTGTTTAATTCTAGCAAGAATTAAGGATTAAAAGTCTATATTTTCAAAACCATATTTTAACTCAAAATGTTTTTGTCGTTTGATATGAGAGAGAATATAAAGAAATTAGGGACAAAAATGATAAAATATGTATTATTGTATAAGGACTATGGCTGCAAAAATATATGTTTAAAAGGGACTAAAGTGAGACAACATATAGTGTTAATATTAATTGAATGGACGAAAATGCCCTACGATTATTGCACGTGCAAAACACGTGTAGCAGTCTTAGTCGGGTTATGGCCGAAAAATTTAAGAGGGACTAATTTGATACACTACATTGATAAGAGGGACTCATCTGCTACGAAAAATTTAAGAGGGACGATAGTGAAAAAGCCATACTATAAGAGAGACGAAAAGTGATATTCACTCAATTTATTTTCTACCTTAATGTGCAAAGCAACATCGAAGAACTAACAAAAGCAACATGGCCAGTAAATTATATTGTTAAATAATTTGAAGGGAAGCGTAAACAATGCCATGGAACCCTCCCAGTTGCATACCGTCATGTTCTTCGTCGTAATTTGAACATGGTTCATCAGCTTAACACAAGCGGTTCTTGATCAATGTATCTCCTTAGTTTAAAAAAAAAATATTAGACGTCTCTTAGACATCGACCTAGAAAGTGTGGGTACTATATTTTGCTAATTGCTTATTTTGTTTGGTATGCTATTTTGTACACATCAGTCTCTTAACATTGACTTAGAAAAGTGTGGATACTATATTTTGCTAATTGCTTATTTTGTTTGGCATGCTATTTTGTATTCATCACTCTCTTAGACATTGACCTAGAAAGTGTGGATACTATATTTTGCCAATTGCTTATTTTGTTTGGTATGCTATTTTGTACTCCTGCGTCTTTTAGACCTAATTTGCATATGTCTAGAATACAAACTCAATGGTGGGTGATTATTTTCACGATCATAAGCATATGCTTCCTTTAGTAGACTATTATTTGTGGATTGTGTTTATGTTTATGAATTGTATTTGTGGATTGTGTTTATGGAAATGAAAATGTGTTTATGGATTGTGTTTATGGAAATGGAAATGAAAAATAATTGTTTGTGGATTGCACTGGAATCAATTTCACTTTATTAGGGTTTAAATTGTAAAAAATGAAAAATAAAAACTGGCGAAAACCGATTCTGGGTGGTTGGATGTTCGGTTGGAATTTTGCAACTTATTTTGCAACCGAAAAAGTCAGTTGAAATGTTTTCCAACCGAAACTAATCCGTTGGAAAATCGGTTGAAAATACTGCAACTGATTTTCTGTTGGAAATAATTCCAACCGATTTTGAAATCGGTTGGAAATTCGGTTGCAAAAGTTTTCGGTTGCTTCCAATTCCAACGACACTTTTTCCAACCTATATTTTTGGTTGGAAAATCATCGACCATTTTCAACCGATTTTGGGCAATTTTCAGTTGGAATTTCATTTTTTTTCTTGTATCGGTCTTCCCCCTCCAATCATTTGATGAACCTCTACACAAGCATCTATTAAACGGATTCCCATGGATTTGAGGACCCTAGCAGCAATTCATGTGCCCTCACGGATTAGTCCCAAGAGGATGAACTCAGTCACAACGGAACTATGGCCAAACAATCTTGCTTCCTCTTTTGCAAGCTTGATTACTTCTTTGGCTTTTTCTGTAAAGGCTCATACATGGCTCGGGTTTCGTTCGTGATTTTCCTTTAAGCTTAACTAATGTGGATGCTGTTACCTTTGATTGTAGCATTTGTTTAGAAGAAATAGGTCACCTCAATGCAGAATGAGTGATTTTTTTGGCGACAAGAAACAAGCTAAATAGTGGGGGTTTAATGAAATGCGAGAAAAATTATACAAAATAAAATTTCCTGACATTCCAATGTACATCATTTGCTCCACATAAACTCCTAATCCTTAGAGGAGAAATTCGTATCGGAGGTGATGTTCTAATTGTTTTAATATAACCAACATAAGAAGAGAAACTTGTTGATGCCATGGTGCCTGCAAATTTTTATTTTTTTTTAAACAAAACATCACTTGTGTTAAAATAGTTGTAATACAAGGGAAAGTGCAAAGAATGAACTTAAAAGCATGAAAAAAGGTATAGGTATATGAAAGAAATGAAAAGAATACAAACAAGGCAAGCGAAATAACTACACAACCATCCAATATGCAAATAATAAGAAAAATGAAATGCATCTAAATGATTTAGAATCGAACAACTACATAGTTGTCCAATATTTGATCAATTATGCCTCTAAATGCCTTGTTGCCTGCAATTATGTTAACATAATTAAAGAACAACCATTTTCACTGTAGAGTAACAGATTCTCACCATTATTGCATTTTATGAATAATTATTGACTGAAAAATCCATTCTCGAGAGAGCCTCTACTCAGTTTCTCAAATTCGTGCTCAAAACTTTCAATAACCAGAATTAGGTCGATAGCATTCAAAGCATCGACCATAATTAGGTCAATAACTTTCAAAACATCGACCAGAATTAGGTGGACAACAATCAAATCATCGACCAAAAACACTATTAATAAGTGTTATAGATATTCTAGGTCGACAACATTCAAAGTATCGACCTAGAACACTATAAAAGTGATCATAAAGGCTGGTCGACATCATTTAAAGTATTGACTAGAAAATAAGGAAAACATCAATACGTGGCATCATTGACGTTGACAAGGTCCTTAGACGAAAATCTCCCTCATCATAACCGTTTACATCGTTTCAATTAGAAATTCAAAAAACTAAACTACAGTAAATAATTCTTACTTGGCCAAGGAAGAATACACCACGGTAAAAAAATCTTCATTAAGTCATGTATTTTCATAGGGAATTAGAAGTTGTCCGTATCTGCAAAATTACATAAACAATTTCAAGAAACGAATTGTCATGCAAGAAAAAAAATTAATATTTTAATCACTTACCAAATCTGTCTTTTCTCTGTCTTTTGAGACTTCTTCACCCATGAAAATTTAAGAAGCCATTTAGTGTCGAAGGGAATAACCCTTCAACGACATCTTTTTGAAATTAAATACAAATTCAAGAACCAAAATTAAATGCAAATTCTTTTATATTTTTGAGGAAAAAACTTAAATACAAATTCAAGAATCGAATTGTAGAAAAATGCAAAAAATAGTTTATTTCATCACTTACAAAATACGTCTTTTCTTGTGATTTTGGAGTCTTTTCTCGTGATTTTGGATTTTTGATCTTTGGCACTCTCTCGAGCTAGCTTGGTCAAATTGGTATTGTACTCATCCAGTTTAGACATCTTGTTGCTTGATCTTCAACCTCCAACACATGCACCAACTTCCTCTCGACCTACCATTTTTGTTACCTACTCACCAAAATGAATTGTTCCTTGGTAATTTCAATCGCAAAATAATTGAACAATAGAAAAAGAATATGAGGAACTTGTTTGAGTTTAAATTTTACTAGGATCGACCCGCTAAGTTCTTAAGGATTTTGGTTGCCATTACAAAAAAAAAAAAAAAAAAAAGATCTCCTTCACTCTCTCCACCGGCGGCTTCAAATCCTTCTCCACCGATGCACCCCGCACACACCACCACCGTGTACCTAGCACCACCACCACAACAACCGTGCAACACCCCACTGCCGCACCACCACCACCACCACCGTGCACACTTCGTGGCAGCACCACCACCCCGCGACCTTCTACACATTTAGAGGTATGTATTAGGAATTTGTTAATTAATTTAGGGTTTAATTAAAGGGCTTAATTTTTTAGGGTTTGATTAGGGCTTAACTGATTTAAGGTTTAATTGCTTTAAGTTAGCATTGTATTTGATTCATATGGAAATCATTTCAACAAAGGGCTATTTGTGCAATTTTTTCGCCCCTGCTAGTGAAAATGTGGACAACAAAATTACGATAGATAGTGTATATACGATACCAAAGGGATAGCAAATTTAATGTTTATTTAATAAGTTCTAGTGAGGAAAAGAATGGGGAAAGGGATTGGAAACCGAGCTTTAGCTAAGAACATCGTTGCAATTTTCCTTTTGTGGTTTTTGGCTTTATGTTGGCTTAGTTTATGTTGAAGATATACAATTTAAAAAATCAACAAGAGTAAAAGATAGTGCAGGTGTCATTGTTTTCGTTTTCTTCATTTCATTGTTTGAAAATTTACACTTTTTCTTCTCTCAAAATGCACAGTGTTCTCAAAATGACTAGATATAAAAAGTGCTAATAACATATAGGGTAAATCACTATATTGCTTTATTTTGGTTCCACGAGTTATTTTAAGTTTAGGTATATATAATAATCGGCATGTCTACTTATTGACACTCATGTTTATTTGTTTGTTGAGGGGCTAAGTTATATCTTATACATGAACAATATCATTGCATAATATCATAGATTAAGCGGTACTTTCATCATGATGTATTTGTCAAAATTATCATATAGTAAAAAATAAAAATAAATTTTAAAAGTGCCAAACTTTTATATTATCACTAATGGCAAAAAGGGCTAGTTTTGAAGATTGAATTGTATTATAATTTGCCAATCTAGATCAAACTAGGCCCCCGCAACATCCAAATCGTGAATCGTCTCAAGAGAATCAATCAGAGCATCAAAATGATGATTGAATTGTATTCAAGTACTTAGGTGTTTAAATTTATTGTTGTAGTTTTTGGATTATGGATTGTGGATTATTCTACTGTTGTTTGTGGATTGAGAATGGTTTAGTGGTGTAGTTTTTGGATTATGGATTATTAGACTATTATTTGTGGATTGTGTTTATGTTTATGATTGTATTTGTGGATTGTGTTTATGGAAATGAAAATTTGTTTATGGATTTTGGATTATGGATTATGTTTATTGATTGTGTTTATGGAAATGAAAATGAAAAATAATTGTTTAGGATTGCATTGAAATCAATTTCAATATATTAGGGTTTAAATTGTAAAAGATGAATGGAAAAAAAAACTAGAGAAATTCCAACCAATTCTGGGTGGTTGGATTTTCGGTTGGAATTTTGCAACTAATTTTACAACCGAAAAAGTCAGTTGAAATGTTTTCCACCGAAATTAATCTGTTGAAAAATCGGTGTGAAAAATTCCAACCGAAAATAATCGGTTAAAAAAAAGGCAAAGTTTTAAATATTATTTGCCTTTCACTCAAATTAAAACTAAGTTATGATTATATTCATATGATCAGTCTTCTTTTTCTTTTCTCTTCAATGTGTGAATCTTCATAGGAATGGTATATAGGTGTTTGGATCTATGATTATTACTCAATTTCAATTAACTGTCAATCAAACGGACAAAATTCAAACATTCGAAAAACGAACAAAAACCAAAGTAATAAACATGAAAAAATTGTATTTTTAGTCTCACGAATAATGAACTTTCAATACTTATGGTTATACAATTTACAAAATTGTACTTTTGATCCAAATTTCTTTTAAATATTTGAGCTTTAAGTCCAGTTAGGTACAGGACCAAAGGTGCAAAACTAATGCAACTGTAGATGACCAAATTAAAAACGATGATTGGAAACTATTCCATGGGACCATATGTACGAACTATTTTAAAACAATGGGATCAAATACACAATTTTTCAAAGTGTGAGACCGAATTAAATAATATTAACTATAACTTTATTACTTCATCATGTATAAAGACGTAGTATTTTAGTACTCTATTATGTATGAAGTAGTATGTTGTTACTTCTAGCTACTAGTTTATTGAATTGGTTCAAGTCAAACCTAAACACACATATACATGTTATACTAATAATATAAATCAATTTCAATCAACATGAAGAAACTCATACATGCATCTAAGAGACAAAAATTATTTATCAAAAAAAAAAAAATCTAAGAGACAAAAGTATACTAAGTATATGTAGAACTTTTCTTTGCATGTTGTACTTGATTTTTTTTTCTTTTTTCTGTTTGATAAAATTCAACAAACGTGCCTCTGCTATAGCATACATGCAATTCCTTACTGATTTGATGTGCATACCATAAACTATTTATCAAAATTTATTATTGTAATGGCCAGCTATGCCAATAATATTCCGTATATATCATTTTTTTTTACATCTATTTCCTTTATGAAATGTCCGAATTCAAAATTAATTTTCCAAAAATAATTTTTTTTTCCAATCTACTTTTTTACTTAAATTATTGATTTGACACTACTTATTCTCAACTATTACTTTTAAGTATGGGCATGAGCAAATCGAATAGTTTTAAACGACACCTTGTTCAAACTTGATTTGAGTTTCTATCGAGCTTGAATATGTGTTTGAGTGTGGTTTGATCATTAATCAAAATAAGCTCGAATAAGTTCGAGCTGAGTATCGAGTAGTTTTGTATTTTCACATGTGTTTTTGTCAATTTTAGCTTAGTTGAGTTCGAGCCGAGCTTCAAAAGTTAGCTTGTTTGATTTACAAGGTTGAGCTCGAGCCAAGCTTCAAAAGTTAGCTTGTTTGAGCCAACACGTCTTAAATTTCTGTAACAAAACTAAACGAAACCGAGCCAACCAAGCCAAATAGAGCCAAGACGTCTTAGATTTTTTTGCCGCAAGTTGAAAACAAAGGTAAATGAAATCAAGTGAAAAAAATTTCTTTTTTATTGCTGCTACTTTAGTTAGCAACAGACAAACACTGGTATCAATTTGACTATACCGAAAAGTATAAGTGCTAGGTTGGAATTTGAAACCCTCTCACCTACTTATTTCTATTAAAAGAAAGTTGATCTTGCCTCCCGGGGCACAGCTCAGTTGGTAAAGGAGGTGAACTGCGGGGCTCACTCCCCCAGGGTGGGGAGTTCGAATCCTGGGAGGAGCAGCCAAGTGTTGTAAAATCTTTGAGGGAGGATGGAGCAGCTTGGTGTTGTAAGTTCCATGGTAGTAGGCTCCCTTGGGGGCCAGGAGTATAAAGAGTGAACAAACCCTGACCAACTCAGGCACATCCCGCGATTTACTTCCGCACATTGCTGAGAGGCAAGTGATGGGTGGTCCAGGACTAAAACCTGGGTTAACAAAAAAAAAAAAAAAAAAAAAAAAAAAAAAGGAAAGTTGATCTTAAAAAATCTTCTGTACAACTCACACAGAAGTGACAGCACTTCAATTCCATACTATTATAAAGAAATATCAAACTTTATAGTCTTTTATGCATTTTATATTTTAGAATTTGAAAGTTAATTGTATTATCTACTACTTATTTAACAGGTTTAGGGTTTAAAATTTCAAGGTTATGATTTAATATTTATAAATAGAATTTATATTTTTTTGATAATTATTTATGTGTCATATAATTAATTTTATTTTTTAACAGGCGGTTGAAGGCTGTAGCACTACTCTCTATCAATATTCCTTTTTTTTTTGTTACACTCTATCTATATTCTTGCCTTTAACTGACGCCTATATTTTCGCTCTAAATTTTCTCCTTTTCTTTTCACACTAACAAAATAAAACTAAAATGGACTCCTCAAAACCACCGCGTTTCACATTAGGCAGACAGTCCTCCGGCGCCGCCAGAAAGAACGTCGCTCCCGACTCCTCCTCCGCAGCCGATGACCTCGATGAATCCATAGATTCCGGCGTTCGATTAATGTACTCTGCTAATGAGGGAGATTTGGAGGGGATTGAGGAGCTCCTTGATTCAACCACCACCACCGTCAATTTCAAAGACATCGACGGTCGCACCGCCTTACACGTTGCGGCATGTCAGGGACGCACTGACGTAATCGATTTACTCCTCCGCCGCGGTGCCGACGTCCACGTCGAGGACCGCTGGGGAAGTACGGTGCGTACATGTGCTCTCAGATCTTGTTAATTAATATAAATTATGCCTTTTAATTTGATATTTTAGGTGTCTATTTTCTCATTTGAGCTAGCAATTGTTAACGTAATGACAAAGTTTAATTAAATAGCCTATTGCAGATGCAATTTACTACAAAAACAATGACGTAATTAAGATTTTGGAGGCACACGGAGCAAAACCTCCGGTAAGTGTGAAGTGCTTTGCTAGCTACTTGATGTTCCTTCTTTAAGTTTGCTTTTTTATTTGTACTTGTGTATGTGTAAGCGCCTATTTTTTTTTTTTTTTGTATGCTGTGTTAGATGGCTCCTATGCATGTGGAAAATGCTCGTGAAGTTCCCGAGTATGAAATTGATCCTAAAGAGCTAGATTTTACTAAAAGCATGGACATAACTAAGGTAACATCTTCAATTTGTATATACCTCGATAACATCTTTACTTTTGATTGTTTGAACAGAGCAGCCACAATGCTAAGCCTTCTCTATAAGATCAATTCGACATTTTATAAAAGTTTTGTTCCTGCCTATAATATATATTCAGTTTCATAATTCTAGCATGTTATGGTTATGGGAATAGAACTCTGATTAGTTTTCTATCAAGAAGACATGTCAGATCACTAATATGAAGTCTATGGGAAAGTTAAAATGCTACTGAGAAGGTGGGATCAAAGTGGAAAGTGGTGCTAACAGCAATTTGTTATGTGCTTTCTTATTCTATTTTTTTCCACATTTGGCACAGGGAACATTTTGCAGTGCCTCATGGCGTGGGATTCAGGTTGCTGTTAAGAAACTTGGTGAGGAATTGTTCTCAGACGAAGAGAAAGTGTGGGTTGGTCTTATATTGCGGATTTTTTTTTTAATGTCATTTTTTCATCTTTTGCATTTCTTTGTACTACTGATGCTGATTATGTTTGGTTTACTGGGCCGTGTGCTGATTTTCAGACAGGCATTCAGGGATGAGCTTGCTTTACTTCAGAAGATACGCCACCCAAATGTTGTCCAATTTCTTGGTGCTGTGACTCAAAGTACTCCAATGATGATTGTCACTGAATATCTACCAAAGGTATCTTTCAGCTTTGCTCTGAACTTCTAATGTTAACTTTATATCGTTATGGTTACAATTTCCTTTATAAATAAATTTTAGTTTTTAACTTGGTTATGTAGGGGGTTGCTTTTCTGAGACCATTAAGTTTTAGATCATTCTTACAAGAGTAGGGTCACCCTGTCATCAACATGGTTGACATGACCTCTTGGAAAAATATAAAAACCAAAAGAGAAATTTCATTACAGAAAGTTGTATCGATTAATGAATTTGCTTCAATATGTGTACTACACTTTTAGTTTCGTAAAATTTGATTGATTAAAATCCCCGCTTCTTGTGGTTTACAAGTTAGTTTTTCTTGTTAATCTTGCAGTAATAAAATGAATGAAAAAATCTCATAAAATCATTTATGAGCAATTTAAGGATCATGGGATCCACATCCAAGCTATAATGTTCAGGGAACTAGTATTAGTATGTAAAAAGCTCCACTTAACCGAGCAAGTATGCAATAAAAGAAGCGAGATAGATCCCTAGGGAAGAAGCTTGGCACCTATTTTCTTGCCCGTGGGGATTTCCTTTCTACCAACACGAGTCAGATGGACCGGTATTTTTTTTCCCCGACCAATATCTAGTCAATCCTTTGAATTCATAATTCATATGGTTGAAAGTTGCCGAAAATGGGTTAGGGCAGGGAACATAAGAACAACGAACTGACTTAAGTTCTCAGCTCCGGCTCTTTGCCTTGGACTATTGAAAGAGGTTTGCATATACCTTAAAATGATCCATTTTATATGCAGGGAGACTTTTGTGCGTACTTGAAAAGAAGAGGTGCTATAAAGCCGACAACGGCTATCAAGTTCGCCCTGGATATTGCTAGGTTAGGTTTCAAGTTGATATTATTTCTTAAATTTTTTTCTAAATTTATAAAAGTCTGGACATAGTTCAATGTTGCATTCTGTATTTCTTCACCACTATACTGAGTCATGTATAGCCACTGATTTAAGAATCAGATAAAACACTTGAAGGAAAAGGAGCTCATACAGTTGATGTGGAGCTAAAACCTGTGTGGAAAATGTTTAGACCAATTTTACCTTTTGTGTAATATAGTAAGTCGAAAGGGTATCTTATTTTTGTATTTAGTCTCATCCTTCATGTTTTGTATTGGTACTGCAGGGGAATGAATTACTTGCATGAGCATAAGCCTGAAGCAATAATTCATCGAGATCTGGAACCTTCGTATGTACTCTCTCATTCCACTTTTCTGCATTGGTTTGATTAGTTCTTAGTCAAGTCAGTCTACTTTTATGCTAAAGATAGTCTGAAGAATATATGAAAATGGTTTAATAGAATGAGAGTGATGACAGGAACATATTGCGGGATGATTCTGGTCATCTCAAGGTTGCAGACTTTGGGCTAAGCAAGCTGATGAAAGTTGCCAAGACAATAAAAGAAGACAAACCTATGTCTTGCCAACAGACTTCTTGTAAGTATTCAGTTGGTCGGGATCTGTAATTTAGAATCTCGGTTGAAGAGAAATCTATTCTGGCTACATGATGCAACTTTTAGTACATTATAATTTTGATGATGCTCCACATACTTCATTTTGACCAAATTAAAATTGTTCATCTTTAGAAAAGGTTCATCTTGTCCATGGATATGCAAAATAATACCGAATTACTCGTCAATTGCTATGCTTCTTTTGAAATGTTATTAGGTCCTGATGAATTCTTAGACTTCTTGAATACATGATATATTGTATTCTGACTATTCTCCTTGAGTGCTACAGTATATTGGAAATTTATGAATGCTCTTTATTTTGAAATTCAGGGCGTTATGTAGCCCCCGAAGTTTTTAAAAATGAGGAGTATGATACTAAGGTGGACGTGTTTTCATTTGCGTTGATATTACAGGAGGTAAATAATTCTCTTCAACCTTCGTTCTATATTGTTTTTAGATGCTGCCATATTGTTGCTAGTAGATCTTAACCTGCATTTCCAGACGTATAGTTTGATTTAATTTGTTATTACTTACGTGAAGCATTCTGAAACTCTCAACTGCTGCACCCCCACAAAAGTAATCTAACTTACCAGACACCGTTTCTCGTGAAAAACCATATGTGACGAGTTGCTCACAAATCTAAAAATGTTATAGGTTGGCAGTTTATGGCTTTCACTCAGTGATGCTCCATGTGAATTTGTATATTAAGATATTAAGCTCTATATCATTACAATGATGATTGAAATTTTGAGTGAAGAAAATAGTTTTCAGAATGTTGGTTTACTGTTTTCAACTTTCCCTTATTTTTACGTTAAGTTCCATTGTGCTTCATATGTATGTGTAAGAAAATTGCCAAAGTATTTCTGGAAATAAAATTAAAGAAAAAGGGGAATAAATGTAATTTTCCCATTTATATTTGGCTGTCAAGAAAGTCAAATTCCTTTTCATGTTTGATTAACAAAAAATGAAAAAAACTAATAAAGAGCATTATCTAATTAGAATATATTATAAACACATATGTGTTGTTTACATCTTTCTTTTTTAATCAATTGGCCAACACTAGAAATAGTAATAAATTTTTCTTTTTTTATAGGATTAAATATAAAAGTGATATTGTGTGTTTGTCCGGCCGCGGGCACATATGAGAATCAAAATTTGTTGTTAATTATGATTTTTTTTAATTTTGCATATGTTATAAGATTATCATAACAATTTTTTTAACACTATAATAGGATCATTTGTATGCACTGTGTTACTGTTTAGAATTTTTTCGAAATTAAATTTATTGTATTTCATACAATTATTTATCGTGAGTTTATAAAAGCTATTCTGTTTGTTAGTTAGAAGTTTATAATTTACTATTGTTGATGAATTTAAAATAATTGTATAACATAAAGATTGATTTTCATATTAATTTTAACTTCTACAAGCTTTCATTTTTGTGCTTTAAGTATGTATAGGTTGTCAGCATTTAATTTTGAATAGTTATGAATATTCTTAAAAAGATAAAACTAAAGGAGAAACATGTAAATGAACATATTTTATGATAATTTCTGTATGATTGATGAAGTTTGCTGAAAGTTGATAATTGGGAAAACTCTAAGAAATTAGACCAACTTCCCTACAAATAAATTCTAGAAAAGGGAAGATATAAAAGCCAACTTTCCTCCATATATTTTCCCGCAACCAAACAGGATCTTCGGTATAATGTTATGTCCAATAGTGTGGAGTAATGTTTACCTGAAGAAAAATTTATTAACTGAAAAATCATTAAGAGCTTCATCGAGTAATAAACTTTTGCATAAGTGGTAATAAACATTTGAAGGGTTATTACCAACATTTTAATTTGTCAAAATTCCCAACTTAAAAATTATATGATGTGCACATGAACTGTAGAAAGAAGAGTAATACAAAAAAATGGGTATTATGTGGGTAAGGCAGCACAGACTTATATCATTCTGACAACAATTGCTTCACGAAATATTGATTCAGTACCTTAACATTCCCTGTCCCTATGGCTCTGAGCAGTTTTGGCATGACTCATATTTTATATTTCTACATGTTCATAGATGATTGAAGGTTGTCCACCATTTCCTAAAAGGCAAGAAATTGATGTTGCTAAAGCATATGTTGCCAAAGAGCGCCCGCCTTTTCAAGCACCAGTTAAGAATTATGCTTATGGACTGCGAGAGTAAGCCCCCCAACTTCTCTCAGTTTTCACTTATAGCATGTCTTTTCATTCATCAAGAAATTCTTTATTTCTATCAACATAGCAATGCCTATGTATGCACGTGTTTGGTATTTGCATGAATGAATTACTGACCCAATCTTAACAATTTGCATTCCTGGAGAGAATCTAACTGCAGTTTGATTCATCACAGATCTGTATCTCTTTTAATCTTTTTGTTTTATTGACTCAATAAGATTCTGATTTATGCTCCGAATCCAAATAATCTCTATGAAGAAAATATCAACGTTCTTTTCTTGTATATTTCATCATTTCAATGTTATATTTTCTTCTTCCCTAAATATCTAACAATTCTGCTCTCGTTTCGAATATACTCCAAAGGGCCCTTAAATCTCCTTGTAATGAAAATCAGAAGTACGTATATCTCCATTAACTTTTTTTCAAAAAAAAAAAATTATAAATCTCCATTTTGTTGCCAACCTATGCTATTTGTGCCGATTATACATACCTTCAGATATGCAAAATTAGAAAAATAGGAGCTGAGGCTTCGGAACTTCCATATGCTTACCAACATATTAAATGTCTCATACATTTTCTAATATCCTAAAATATGTCTGAATAATTTTCACTAGTCCCTATAGCTCTATGAACACCTTAAATCCCTCTTCAGCTCGAACAAACTATTAATTTCTCTTACCAATGGATACTTATAGCGTACAATAAACATGTATTCCTTTCATTTCCTTATGCAGCTGGATAATAAACAGGTTTGATGTCTTCTAAACAGGTTAATAGAAGATTGTTGGAACGAGAAGCCCTCAAAGAGACCTACTTTTGGGGAAATAATTTTGAAGTTGGATAAAATAAACAAGCATCTTGTTAGTAAAAGACGATGGAAGGTATATAATCTCTCACTCTCTCTTAAATCTTGGACATGAACGGGAACATATTAAGGACAAATATGCTGAATTAAAGTACATAATATATAATACCATCTCTAGTTTTAGATTGTAATATCTGCAGCACCATAAATATGTGAGGTTGTATAAACAAGGGAACAAGTAGAGATTCCCCCCTCCCCTCTTATTCATAATTGCATTGCCAGGATTATAAACTCATTAGAACATTTCATAACGTGTGAGCCTCTTCCTCAATGAACACATAATTTAAAAACCATTAGAACATTTCATAATTGCATTGCCAGGATTATAAACTCATTAGAACATTTCATAACGTGTGAGCCTCTTCCGCAATGAACACATACTTTAAAAACCATTTTTTGCAGGCAAGCGCACTTAAATATCTTCAGAAGTTACATTTCATAATTGCATTGCCAGGATTATAAACTCATTAGAACATTTCATAATGTGTGAGCCTCTTCCTCGATGAACACATAAAAACCATTTTTTGCAGGCAAGCGCACTTAAATATCTTCAGAAGTTTGGGTGGATATTGAAGTTAGATCGTTCTGTTTCAAGGAGTAATTCATCTCGCTCAACTATTAGATAAGTGATATTTCTTAGAACAGAGCCATCAGTTCACTTCAGCCAGTTGATCTGGGCATAATCTTTCACCATTTGTATAAAGAAACAGAAGGCGATTTTTTGTGCAATACCAGGCCTTTTAAATTTTTTGTTGGATTAGCATGATGTTTGTTCTCGAATGTTGCTTCTACTTGATTTGTTAAATGATTATTTCAATTTATTAAAAGTTTCAAGAAAGATATTCCATTACTAACATGGATTCTCCTTGAACTTTTTAGTGTGATATATGGTCTTGACGATTTGAGCGACTCCATTGGTTTCATGCTAATTTTTCAATATGAATAATCTGTGGACAAGGTGTTGTGAATGGGACTGTTTAGGGCCCGTTTATTTTGCTTTTTAAAATGCATTTTGGTGATCTTTGAAATCTAAATAATTTTTTTTTTTGGGGGTTTTCTGGAGGAAGTTTGTCACACAAGTCTTTTTCTCAACTTTAATAAACAATTTTCAATTAATCTAAACAAAGTCTATTAAAATTTTACTTGGATTTTGATAGAAAGTTGATTTTTTTTTTAAAATTATTATTAAAAATCAAACATACTATTCATTTTATCTCTAAAATTGCAAGCAAACATCTTTTTTTCAAGCACACAAAAATCGAGAATATTCCAATAATTCTTCAAATCCCTAAAAATCAAAACAGACAGACCCTAATTTTCAGTCACAGAAACAAATTTGATCCAAGTGTAAGGCTCCTCAGGCTTTGTTTGGATTTGTTCGTTGTTCCGGCTTCATTATCCTAGTGTAAGGTTTCTTTTTTGACTCACATAATTTAAATACCAATTTTTGCAGGCAAACGCACTTAAATATATTCACAAGTTTGGGTTGATATTGAAGTTAGATCGTTCTGTTTCTTAGTAGGGCTGGGCGCGGGTCGGATTTTTTGGGTTTTGGGTATTTCGGATCGGGTACCCGACCTGGCGGGTATTGAATTTTCACACCCGAAACCCGACCCGATTCGGGTACCCAAAATTTTCGGGTATTTCGGGTTTCGGGTACCCGAAATTTCACATGATTTTTTTTTTTTATATGTATAAATGTACAAGAAATCTTATTTTTTAACATATATGTATGTAAAATTGTAAAATAAATGAATTCAAACATTAAATCGTACGCAATATTAAAAACAAATACAACACAAACGTCTCAAGTCTTTAACAATATTACAATCAAAGACTCCTAAACAAAACACAAGATACAACCCATACAAGTCTTCAACATTTCAATTCAAGATCTATGCCCCCAACACTAATTGCCAAAAAAAAAAAAAAAAATTCAATACCCGAACGGGTATTTCGGAACCTGTTCGGGTAAATGCAATACCCAAAACCCAATCCAAAAATGTACCCGAACCCGAAATGTCAAAAAACCCGATTTTTCGTCCCAAACGGGAAATACCCGATTGGGACGGGTCGGGTCCCAAATTACCAGACCCAAACGCCCAGCCCTATTTCTTAGAAGGCAGCCATCATTTCACTTCAGCCAGATGATCTGGGTATAATTTGAAACAGAAGGCGAATTTTTGTGCAGTACTGGGCATTTTTTTTTTGTTGAATTAGTATGATTTTATTTGTTTTAAATGTTTGAAAAATGAAGAGGAATTTTGGAAACAAAAAGCTAATTGTAGGTGGACTTTAGAAGGTGATAGAAATACTAAGATCTTTCATAGGTTGTTTAAGAAAAAAAGAGTCAGGTCCATTATTCATAAAATTCAGATAGGTAATAGGGTAGTAGAGGATCATGAAGAAATAAGAGATTCATGTGTTAATCATTTTAAAAATTTGCTTGCTGGTGAGCAAACTGACTGGCAGGGGGATATCCCTGATGACATTATTCCTGAACTTGTCACTATAGCTGATAATAATAAGTTGTGTTTGTGTCCTGACATGAATGAATTAAAAGAGTGTGTTTTTTCTTTGGATCCTAATAGTGTGGCTGGCCCTGATGGGTTTACTGCTTTGTTCTTTCAAGTTTGTTGGGATTTTATACAAAATGATGTGCTGAGTGCTGTGAATGAGTTTTTTATGGGGGTCCCTATGCCTAAGTCTTTTACTGCCACCACTGTGATCCTTATACCTAAAATTGATCAACCTGTTTCTTGGGGGGATTTTAGGCCTATTAGTTTGAGTAACATCACTAATAAAATATGTTCTAAGCTGCTTAATAACAGATTGTCTCTCATTTTACCTAAGCTCATCTCTTCTTCACAAAGTGGTTTTGTTAAAGGGAGACTTATAAGTGATAATATTCTTTTAGCCCAGGAGATGACTCATTGTATTAATGCTAAAACAAGAAGTGGTAACATGATAATCAAGTTAGATATGGCTAAGGCCTATGATAGAGTCAACTGGAACTTCTTGAATAAAATTTTAAAAAAATTTGGGTTTAGCCCTCATTGGATTAATTTGGTTAATAATTGTGTTGAGAACTGTTGGTTTTCTATGTTAGTTAATGGTAGTTCTGCTGGTTTCTTCAAGTCCACACAAGGACTTAAGCAAGGGGACCCCCTGTCCCCAGCTCTGTTCATATTATGTTCTGAATACATGTCTAGGGGCCTGGACAATTTATTTGCCAAGTATCCTAGTATGTATTTTGACTCTCAAGGTGGTGTCCCTATTAGTCACTTGGCTTATGCTGATGATTGTATGATTTTTACTAAAGCTAATAAATGTGCTTTGACTAGATTGATGGATTTTCTGCATGTTTATGAGACTGTGTCTGGCCAAAGTATTAATAAAAATAAGAGTAATTTTGTGGTAGGTAAAAATACGAGTCCTGTTAAGAGTATGATTATTAATAGAATTACTGGCTTCACTGAAACTAAGTTGCCTATTTCTTATTTAGGTGCCCCTTTACGTAAAGGTCCTAGAAAAATATTTCTTTTTGACAAGCTGATTGCTAAGATTAGAGATTTGATTTCTGGTTGGGAACCTAGGATTATCTCTCAGGCTGGTAGGATGACCTTGATTAAGAGTATTTTAAATTCTCTTCCTATTTACCTTATCCAGGTCCTTTTACCTCCTGTGAGTGTCATCCAACATTTACATAGACTGTTTAATAGATTTTTTTGGGGTTCAAGTCCTATGGGGAAGAAAATCCATTGGTCCAGTTGGGAAAAAATGTGTTGTCCTTATGAAGAAGGAGGTTTGAATTTTAAGAGCCTTTATGAGACTTCTAAAGTGTTTTCTGTTAAGCTTTGGTGGAGATTTAGAATGGGGGAGTCTCTGTGGGCCAAGTTCTTAAAGGTTAAATACTGTAGAAGTAAGCATGTTAGAGATCTGACTGTAACTGCAAAGGACTCAACTGTGTGGAGAAGGATGTTGAAGATTAGTGAGCTTGCTGAAAGTATGTTGTCTTGGGATGTAGGACCTGGCTTGATATCTTTCTGGAATGACAGATGGGTTAAGAATGGGATTCTAAGAGAATTGGTCCCTAGGTCTGAGTACCCTGATGAATTGGTTTGTGAGTACTGGAGGGAGAACAATTGGGACTATGGAAAATTAAGAGATGTTTTGCCTATGAATGTCATTGATAATCTGCATGGTGATGTGTTGGGATTGATGGAAAAAGATAGGCCTATTTGGACCATTAGTAAAGATGGGAATTTTTCTTGTAAGGATACTTTGGGAAAAATAAGAGATATAGGCATATATGATGTGTGTTATAAGGTATTGTGGAATAATCTGATTCCATTAAAGATCTCTATTTTCTGGTGGAAACTTTTGAAGAACTTTATCCCTGTAGATATTAGAATGAAGGAGAAAGGATTTACAACTGTGTCTAAATGCCAGTGTTGCATGGCTGAAGAGACCATTGAGCATGTTTTTTGGACTGGTCAGATTGCAAATAAGGTTTAGGATTATTTTTCTAAAATGTTTAGTGTCAAAATGCCTGATAGAGCTGAGATGAAAGTAATTTTGAAATATTGGATTCAATCAAAAAGGGTTATTGAAAACAATAAAAAGGGGCATATTAGAGTTCTGATTCCCATGCTCATAGGCTGGTTTTTGTGGTTGGAAAGAAACAATGCAAAGCACAAGGAGACTAAAATGGATCATGAGAGAGTGATTAATAGGATCATGCAGATGTTAAGAGACTTACATAAGGCTGCTAAGGTTGATAGGGAATTCTGGAAAGGGGACTGTTTTATAGCTAGAGATATGGGATTACAGGTTTTAAAGAAGCCTACTAAGGTCCCTATAAAAGTTTTATGGAAACCTCCTCCAGTTGGAATTTTTAAACTGAATTGTGATGGATGTTCAAGGGGGAATCCAGGCAAAGCCGCAGCTGGTGGTTTGATAAGAGATTGGACTGGGAATGTTTTGGTGGCTTTTCATGTCTTTCTAGGAATAACTGATAATATTGATGGAGAGTTAAATGGAGTTCTTAGAGGACTTCAAATTTGTGTTGATAATGCGTATCAGGAGGTAATAGTGGAAGTTGATGCTAGGGTGATTATTAACATGATTGAAAAAAGTGACAGTGGTGCTTGGAAGTATAGGGCTCTCATTAGAAAAATCAGGAGCTTGATGAGTAGTTTGCATGTGTCTTTTTGTCATATTTTCAGGGAAGGAAATGGTCCTGCTGACTTACTTGCAAATGAAGCGTGTGACTATGAGGAAAATAGATTGCTTTTACCTAACGAATGTTCTAGAAAGTTGCTTGCCAAAGTCAAACTGGAGCAAATAGGATTGGAGTATATTAGATGGAGAGATTAAACTGGAAATCAGACAACCAATTTCAGATGCAGAATGAGGAACTGAGGGGGCAAATGATTGTTCAAAGCTTTTGGGGGCTGGATCTGCAACTCCAAAACTCCCATCTTGGAAGTGTGGAAGATTTCAATAATTATCAGGGGAGTTTCTTTCCTTGCCTTTTTGTTAATTTTGCTTCTGCTGCTTATTTTAAGTTTGCCTCTTATTCTGATTTTCTTATTTGGATTAGCTGGTTAAGAATGTTCTGCCTGAGGTTAATTTTGGATGGTAATGGAGGGATGATAGAGAGTTGGATCATGGTTTTAAGCACACGTGCACTCAGTGTTTTAATTTTCACATTTGATAAAATATCACTTGCACACAAGCACATACATATCTTGCTGGATTTTTTTGAAGCTAACTTTGAAGAGATGATCATAAAGTTTCATTACCTTAATTCTGGATGGAGTGATCCGTATGGAAATGGAAAACATATAGTGGATGGGGACCTATATTCTGGACTGAAGATTTTATATAGGAATGAGGTTGCTGAAAGTTGTTGGGTAAACCAAATTGCTGAAGTGGAAAATGTTCTGCAAATTGTATATGGATTAGACCTTTGTGTTTTGAATTTACAAATTATGAGTATCATGGTTGTAATTGATAGCAATTAGCTGGACTTTTAAATGTCCTTGTAAGATTGTACATTTGATTCAATAAAATTTCTTTGCATTAAAAAAAAAAAAATTTGTTTTAAATGTTGGCCTTTTTGTGGATATGTTGTTGAATGATTATTTCAGTTTATTATATTTTTTAACATGAACTTCCTGGGTTCATGCTATATTTTTTTAATATGCATAACATGTCGACGAGATATTGACACTTATTACCTATTTTTCTCCTAAACTCAAACATCCAAACTCATTTCAAACTATATCTTAAATTCTGAAAGCCCACAAAGCGTAACTTCCCAAACCGATTCTATTCTTGTTCCAAAGATTTCAAAGTTACCACTTAAACTATTTTTTCGAAACTAAAATCAAGTAAAACCAGACTAACCGACCTATATGAATCCTAAATGTCTGCATTTCTACATGATTTTGGTGGCCAAGAGTTCTAACCTTGATCCATAGGCAGCTAGGAGCATCAAACAAGGTGAAGAAAAGGGTCCAAAAAAGTCTTTACAGTACATGAAGGAAAGGTAGTTCACACACTTATCAGCATAAATAGATATCTAGAATTTGCAACAAAGCTGCGGAAACACACTAATTAGAATGAAATGATTATTCTATCACATTTTGGTGTCACATTATATAAGTGTTTCAATTTAGATTTTTGGTGTCACGTTATAAAAGTGTTTCAATTTAAATATAAAAGTTCACCAATTAATTATATAACGAGAATCATTCAATGATATAATGGTAATAGTTATATACTAGAACAAAGGCCAAAAGATGTCAGTTGAATGCAACTAAATCAATGCATTCATTTCATATCAGAGTCTGCAATCTACATTCCATTATCATGCAAAGGATTGGAAGAAACCAAAGAAAAACTTAAACAATTCACTACAAAATAACCATTTTTTATCAACTAAACTATTGGTACTCTTTTCCCTTTTGCGTGTTCAAGATAAATCATGTAATCACAACAATCTGGAAGAATTCTTTCAAGAAATTATTGGAATTTTTGATAAAATCGGAGAAAGGATTCACCAGTCAATCATGAAATCGAAGCTTGAAGTTGACTTCAACATAGTGGCAACATTTACCCTCTCCAAGAAAGCTTCATTTTAGATGCATGTTAATCAATGCACCCACTAACCTTATTACTCCCATCGATTTCACTCTTTATAGAAATTAAAAACTTCTTGTTGTCTTCCTGCTAATCTTTAAACTATTTGTTGAATTCTGAAGCCTTATTACCTCCATCAGTTTCACTCTTCTTAATCATAAAAACCTTCTTCTTGTCAACTTGTTCACTCTTTAAATCATTGCAGGATTCCAAAGCCTTATTACCGCCATAGATTTCACTCTTCTTAGCAATTAAAATCCTCTTCTTGTCATCCTGATCACTTTCAATTTTTTTGTAGAAATCCAAAACCTTTGGATGAGCCTTGATTTTCGATGCATCCAGACCAGACAAATATAGTCCTGCTAAGCTTTTCACGCGTGAAAGCGCAACATAGACCATTCCATAGTCAAAAACTCGGGATAAATCTGTATGAAGCTTGTCAAGAGTCATACCCTGACATTTGTGAATGCTTAAAGCCCATGCAAGTACGAGAGGAATTTGTCTTCTCACAGCAACAACTTTGTCTCCATCCATAACCGTCCATATTTCCGGTTCAACCACCAACTCAAGACCCGAGTCAAATTTAACCACTGGCAATACACAGCCATGACTACAGGAAAACTCATTTTGCTTATCAGAAACTTTGCAAAACTCCAACACTGTACCAGTGGATCCATTGACAAGTTTACGTAAAGGGTTTATATTTTTGGTTAGCATCACACGAGCACCTACACAAAGTTCAAGCTCATCAGGTGCAATCCCACTTTTAAGTTGCCTCATCCATGGTTCTTCACCTGAATCTTTAGCACTGTAAACATGAATTTCCTCATTTAAGCTCTCCATTTTTTCCTTGTTCACTTTGTTCACATCCGCAATTCTTGGGAAGAGACGTACGGCTGAAGGATCTGGTTCAAATCCCGAACAACAACCTTCTAGAAGCTTCAAATCATCGAGATCAATCTCCCCTTTCCTTATCTTCTGAAGCAATTGGATGAGAAGAGCATCCGATTGCCTAAAAACGGTGTTAAGTTCAATTTGAAGATCAAAACTTGCATGCCAACATTTAGATTCAAAAGCATATTCAACTTTCTTCCCTCTCTTGGCAACCGGTGGCAACTGAAAGAAGTCTCCACTCACTATGAGTTGTATCCCACCCCAAATCCTGTCTCCGTCATCTCGTATCCTACGAGCAACATACTCAAGACTTCCAAAAAGGTCTGCATCAATCATGCTTATTTCATCGATAACCAATACCTTAGCCTTTCTCCACCTAGAGCAAGCCCTCCCGTCCAAAAGAACCCTTTCTACCAAACTCTCGGGATCCTCATCACCAATACCAATACCAGCAAAACAATGAAGAGTTGTTCCATTAAGGCCACAAGCTGAGGTCCCAGAGGAGGCAGTCACGTAAACCATTTTACTGCCATAGATTTTCTTCAGTTCCTTAATAGCACGATGGAGGAAAAGAGTTTTCCCAGTGCCAGCAGAACCAGTAAGGAAAACAGATTGCCCACTGGAAATAGCATCCAAAACTTCCTTTTGTTCATCTGTCAGCTTGATTTTAGGCTTTTTAGGGGTTTTCGAAACAATACCACTTTGCTTCATCTTGTTCTTTAAAGAATAAGACTTGCCCCATTCCTTTTTATTGAAAGTAGGAGCTTGAGAACTAAAGTGTCTACACACAGCTGTGGCTAGTGACAACAACTTCATATTTTTCTATTTTTTTTCCCCACAAAACCTCAGAAAAAACACATTCCACCTTTTTAGGTTTGTTCCAAAATTAGGGTTTTGTAAATTAGTCAAGATGTGAAATTTACTACCAACACGAAATCATTCTTCTTCTTCTTCTTCTTCTTCAACACCATTACATAACACAAAATCAATTATCCATGAAGAAACTATCGCAGAAGTTGAATAGAAGTTAGAGTAGAAGGAAATGACGCAGATACAACAATATTAAATAGATTCATACAGAAAATAGAAGCGAAAGAATCGGCTCACCAGCAGTGTTGCTTTTGTTCTTCAGATTTTTTTGGGGTAAATAATTTAATTTAGTAGAATGGAGTCCATTTTACGAGAGGAGGGTAAGTTTTGTTTGGGCTGTGTACTCTTTGTGACCCATATTTGATATTGGGCTTCGGCATAAAGAATATCTTTGAATCGAAAGATATATTAATAGTGTACGCGTAATATTAACGTGGCTAAATTACACACATGGTCCCCGAATATAATGTTATTTATGCTTTTGTTTCTGATGTAAGAAAAATTTGAGCAAAACATAAAAACATCCTCTAATCTTTGTGTTACTCCCAAAAAAATTCTCAGTGTTATTTTAACTCTTAAAAACTCCATGTACTCTCAAGTCAGCACCAAATACACCCTTTAAAAAAGAGAGTGTGATTCAAACGCAGAAATTAAAAATATTTGTTCACATTTTACTTTTAATACGATAATTTTATGGGATTATTGCATTTTTGGTGCCACAACTATAGCTCACTGGCGTTTCTATACCGTAACTTTTTGGGCTGGCACATTTGGTGCCACAATTTCAATATTAGTGGCAATTTTGGTGCCAATTGAAATCCAATTTCAAAATGGCCTGAAATTCCCCCATGTGCGGGCCATGTGACATGAAAATAAAGGATTTTGACCGTTCAACGCCTTTTTCATTAAGAAAAAAAAATATTTCCATCCACCAAGAACTAGGCTACTTTGATGTTTTTATTTGGGAAAGAAGAAGAAGACGGGTAACAATTTAATTAAGGAATTCTTGTTGAATTTTATAGGAAAAGTTAGGATTTTGAATTTTGATAATCTTTTAAAGAAAAAAAAGTTGAATGGTCAAAATCCCTATTTTTCATGTCACGTGCCAGCACATGGGGGAATTTCAAGCCAATTTTAAAATTGGGCCTCAATTGGCACCAAAATTGCCACTTTTGTTGAAGTTGTGGCACCAAATGTGCCAGCCCGAAAAGTTACTGGATAGAAACGCCATTGAGCTATAGTTGTGGCACAAAAAATGCACCAAAAGTCTAACTCAAACGCGGAAATTGAAAGTATTTGTTCACATTTTGCTTTTGATATGATAATTTTACCCCTGACATTTTGTTTTATGAGCAAACGATAAAACACCCCCTATGCTTTGTCTAACTCTCAAAAAACTCATGTGTTATTTTAAATCCCAAAATCTCTCTGTGTTTGATTTTAATTACCACACTCGAACCAAGTAGTATATACTTGGGTTTTCAAAAGGAATAAATAAATAAATAAATAAAAAGACTAATACATAGAGGTAATTTTGTCATTCCGCCAAAAGTCAAAAGTCTAATTCTCCTTGAGTCGAGTTTGGTCGAATGTGGTAATTAAACAAAACACACAGGGGTTTTGAGAATTAAAATAACACAGGTGTTTTTTTAGGAGTTAGACAAAGCATAAAGGGTGTTTTTGTCTTTCGCTCCAAAAAATTATACTTATGCTTCTCTTGTATAATATGTGTTACGCCAATCAGTTTTTTGATTAATGACATGTAGAAAATTTCACGAGTTTTGACATGGTTATTTGAGGTATTATGTGGATTGTGAAAGTATAAAATCAAACCCGATTGTAATTTACTGTCTTTTTCCCAAAAAGCTTAAGATCAAGATATTAAATCTTCAACCCGTGAGTTGCAGTCAATTTGGATTGGACCGATCGGTTGGGACGAATTGATGATTTCCTTAAACACCCGTATTGGCTAAATAGCAAAGAGCATGGACGGATCCTGCATGGTCTTAATTTGAAAATATTATTTAGTACGAATATCTTATAGTTCACATTAATCCTCATATCTTTTCATGTTAAATTGTTAATTATATCTTAGACATGATATAAAAAAAAAGATTATCCATAATTAGTGAGCTATGTTATTGATGGAAGAGTACAAATAAGTATATGGTGTAACCTTTACTTGATCTTTTGATTAGCTTGATATTAAATTTTCATTTTACCACTGCAATAACTGAGTGACCGAAAATAAAGTTGGTAAAAAATAGAGTTATAAACAAAATGAAAGATCAATACTAGCTTGTGGATTGTTGGATTATTTACATTGGAATGAAAATTGTTGAGAATTTTGATACTAATTCTATCATAGATTAATTTTATGACATAAGAGAACGTTGTGTACAACTTCAATAATTTCTTCATTAAATTATTTTAGCATTTTGATTCAATATTCTTTTTAATAATATTCTACTCTTAAGCAAATAAAATATATTAAATATTATTGTCAACTAATTTCAGCTATGGTTAAACTTGCATCCCCCGACTCTTCCATCTTGGATTTGTTCTTGGCAAAGAGAGTCAATATTATAATTAATATGCATGTGAAGTAATTATTTCTTATAAAAAAAGTAGTTATCAAAAGTAACTATTACGAATTAATAATGATAGCATAGACTAATTGATATGCTAAAGTTTCAGAAGTACCATAGTCTAGTCGAACCTCGACCCTAACACCCACAAAACCCACACACAAGCATTTACTTGTACCTTTTACCATAACTACATGTGCCATTCCATAAAGTAATATTTATATATTTAAGAGTAAATAGCACTTTTAATCCTTTTTATGGGCTAATTTTTGCACTCTCTTAATTTTTTTGTAGCAGATTCGTCTCTCTTATCAATATAATGTAACACATTTATCCCTCTTATCAATCTAGTGTAACACATTTGTCTCTCTTAAATTTTTTATTGCAGATTCGTCCCTCTTGTCAATGTAGTGTAACACATTCTTCTTAATCCAAAATACATTACTTAAATTCAAAATATATCCGAAAATTGATGTATTTTGGATTTAAGAGGGATGAATGTGTTAAACTACATTGATAAGATGGATGAATCTGCTGAAAAATTTAAGAGGAACGAATGTGTTACACTACATTGATAAGAGGGACGAGGTGCAAAATTTAGCCCATAAGGAGGACCAAAAATGCTATTCACTTTATATTTAAATTCAAAAATTCACTAAAATGGCTAAAATAACTTAAGAAATACTACGTAGCATCAACTAATTTGAGCAATTTGCTCAAAAGAAACTTGTACGTCATAAGAAATTATAAAAACTTGGTATGCTCTAGATTTATTAATCATTAGTTCTAATAAAGCCAACTATATACACCATATAAATATGGTTGTTGATATAGAGCAATAATTTCCTATTTTCTATTCTACCCCTCCTAATATATTTTAAGTCCCTTATCTTTACCTAAAATCAACCATCTGTTTCTTTATTTATTATTAAGTCAAATGTTCTTTTTCTCTCTCCTAGCTAGAGTCCCACTGAACAAAGCAATTTCTCTGCAAATTTATGATTGAGCAATTTTTGAACAAAACTTCCTGACATTTTATATGATAAATATAAGAAATCCAAAAGTTGTTGATTACTTTTTATATGTACTTCACACAATTGTCTTTGGATTTCAGGCAATTGCAATATCGGTAAAATATTTCATTTTATTGTGAAAACAAAATAAACAATTATAACCGGATGTCATTTCTTAATTCTTAGTGAATAAGAATGAACTGATTATAAGTAGAAAGTGAGATAATCTAGGATTCCACTAAAAAGAGAGAGAATGATTTATCTAATTTAGGTAAATGATAATTGATGAATTTAATTTTTTTTAAGAGAGGTTCATTGGAGATTATGAAAGTATTGCTCTAGCATTATGTTTTATGCTGTCTATATCATGAAGTATTAGTAATTACCGAAGGTTTAATTTGCTATTAACTCTATTATAATTATCTACCAATTAAGGGATCTTTTAAGTTAATTATTAATTTTTGGATACCAAATTAATACAAGTGCGTGAACACACATTTCACACAATGTATTATTATCGACCTGGCCTACCAATTACCATGCAAGATATATATACGATTAAACTCGATTAGGAGATAAATACAATTTAAACATTTCCAGCAATAATTATTCATTTGGAGGAAAAGACAAGAATAAATGTCAAAAATTAATTTTGACACCATAAGAACTTAGAAGCAGTGCTGCTGTTTTTGTAAATTACAATACATGTTTAATACCATAATTCAACAAAACTTAAAAGTCTACATTTTTCGTATGGGAAAGACCACATCACAAAGGATCACGCTCGATTTCAAACTCGAGATTTTAATGGTTATTTAATTTGAGCATTTTTCTGTATACAAATTAATAAAAATAATGAACTTGCATTGCATGAAACCCTGAAGTTACTTCTGGGATTTAAGTGTTAATTTTGAAGAAAAGAATATTAATTTCCTCCAATCCAAATTTCCGGCCTTTTTCTTTTCCAAAAACAGTGAATATACTTTTCCGATATTGTGTTTATTAATACTATCTTCAAATACAGTAAATATAATTCGAAAAAATTGATAACCATTTTCTTTGATAAAGAGTAAAAATGATCTGTAAAAATAATCTTTTATCTAGTACTCTCTCTGTTCCAATATTTTTTACTTCTATTTCATTTTTAGGATGTCTCAATACAGGACTTTATTTTGTGAACTAGGATTAATTCTTTTTTTTTTTTTTTTCAAAACTATACTCTTACATAAACTAATGATTTTAATACTATTAGTTCTTAACCATTAATTTTAATTGCATAAATATAATTAAAGTTATCTAATTTTTTTACCTTTTTTTTTTAATTTTATCTAAAATTGAGCGAAAAAATTATAAGAAGCAAGACAATTAATGAGGCTAAGAGGTATGATTTAACTTTTTTTTCACTTAAAATGCAAACACCGCCTGCTTTTAAAAGATTATTATCTTAAAATGTAAACACTACCTACTTTTATGAAAAGTTTTACAAGTAAATGTTTAAGCATTTCAAAACACCACATAATTAATTTCGTTTTGTGGTATACTTCGTTTAGATAATATTATAAAAATTCGGATGCTTTTTAATTTTCTTTTGAGACATGTAGAAAAATGGTATATTAAATCAACATGTTGAACTATAATTAAGCTAGTTTATATATTCGTTTCGACTGACTTAAAAATATAATGCTTCTTTATTCTCGATGAAAATGTATCAAAATTTTGTTCTATAACATTTATGGACAAGCCTTTCTTAAGAATAGGTACGACATATATAATGAATATTGATGAATGATGACATACACATTAAAATGGTGCCTCCTGAAATAGGTATAATAAGCAGCGGTCACATTCAATGCTTTCATCTATAGTATGTAACGCTAATCCTCATGTACCGGTATAGAGACGAGTCAATTTCAGTCATTCAATGATGAAAATGATTTTCGTAAAACATTATTATATCTTTTCTTTTTCTTTTGGGGGATAAAATTCGGTTTAGTCCATCAAATCAAATAAAGTGCTTCAAATGCTTTACCCATTCAATGCTTTTGTGACCATTTTTTCCTTTTCCCCTTAGGTATGGTTAAATATCCATTTTAATGCATTTTGTGTAAAGTAATAGTACTAAAACTAAAAGAATAAGAAGGATCACAAGATCTAAGAGATGATTTAAATTTTTATTCTTTTTATTTGTGTGTTCATACAAGCAAAAACCTCCTCTTTTTATAGACTAGGTAGATACAAAGAGTACATGTTTCTAATTGATATTTATTTAATAAGTTTAATCTATATTTATTTTTTTAGATTTTATATATAACTTATTATATATATATATATATATATTATATGTAAAATTTAATTAGTTTAAAATATTTTTTTTCAAAATTTATAAAATTTAATAAGTTTAATTGATATTTATTTTTTCTGATTTTATATAAAATATTATTTAATTTATAGAGAAACCGCATTTTTCGTCGTCCTTATGGGTCAACTTTTGCACATTCGTCCCTCTTATGGGTCGACTTTTGCACATTCGTCCCTCTTAAATTTTTCGTAGCAGATGCGTCCCTCTTATCAATATAGTATAACACATTCGTCCCTCTTAAATTTTTACGGCTATTACACGGCGGGGACGACCTCAAGTGAAAAACACGTGCATTATTTTGAGGGAAATTTCGTCCTTTTGCCTAATTAAATTAAAAAATACATAAAACATACTTAAAACCTCCAAATTAAATCCAAAATACATCCAAACCAAAATATATAGAACACACTTAGAACATTTACATTTGACTAAAATGGACGAAAATATATGTATTTTGGATTTAATTAGGTGAATGAACGAAAATGCCCTCCAAGTAATGCACGTGGTGCCGTCTACGTCGTGTACTAGATACAAAAATTTAAGAAGGACGAATGTGTTACACTACATTGATAAGAAGGACGAATGGGCAAAAATCGACCCATAAGAAAGACGAAAAGTGCGATTCACTCAATTATAGAAACCTTTATTAAAGTTTTAATAGTTACAAATAACTTGTCCGGTGATAGTTTATGTTAAAATAAATAAACAAAATGTATACAATATCTGTCTAGTCCCCAAAAAATTCTTAACTAGACATTGTGGTTGTAAATGCACAATACCATTATGTATAATTTTTCTTAAAACTGTAAAATTTGTTAAAATATAAGTATAATATAACCTCAAAATGAATCAGCCAAATAAAATGGGTTGATCCTTCTTATGATAGCTCGAACAATTCAAATCATTAATTTTTAAAATTAAATTCAAAATAATAAAAATAAAGTTTGATACTAATATTCTTGAATTTAAATAACAAATAAAAAGTGAGTTTATTTATTATTATATCATTCCTATCTTTATTATCCCTAAAGCATGACCAATATTCGATTCATCTCAAAGACTAAACAGGCGTCTAACATCACGCACAGAGCCGCGCGTACTCATTATGTCTCTACACTATGTGCAGAATCTCTGTACAGTCTCGTGCACACTTGTCCCAGTAATTATTAGTTTCTGTATGTAAGTGTGTATTAAATTTAAAGTGCAAACCACAAACAATGGGTCAAAAATATATCCACCCGATAAGGCTAAAATATATACATACACCATATGTACAGAATTACAAAGCAAAATGGCATGGGATGGCCTTAGTAATATTGATCATCTATGTTAATTTGGGACCTAGAAGGTTTACTTATTCACATAAATTAATTTGTAATTTAGAATGTTTTTAATGTTATCAAAATATTGTAGTAACTAATTAAGTTCCAAATATAGAGTATCACATGCAATACTTTCAAGTTATGATACATTAGTAAAAAGACACAATTAACCTTTATATAATTTTCTAGAGAAAACATTGTTAATATATTACTAATAATATCATGTGCTGGAAACCGTCACTAAAGTCCGAGTTTTTGGTTAACTCATGACAATAGGTCGGAAACCCGGTTATCCCACCCGGCGACAAATCCGTTTATTAAACTCAATTTTGATGTGGCTATGGCAGTAGATCGAACTGGTGTAGGGATTGAAGTCATCAATATAAATGCTATGGATAATTGCATGGGATGGAGAACAAAATTCATCGACCTTGATTTGATCAGGAGGCCAACGACCTTGCTTTGATCAGGAGGCCGGCCACATAAGCTTTAGCATCAAATGAGGTCGTTATATTTGGATAAGAAAAATGATGGCTTAATGTCATTCTTGAAGGTGATTGTAAAGTCAATAATCGATGGAATTTCAAGTCCATCGAAATCACTTAGGTATGTGAATCTCATGTTTGATTGAAGATATTCGATTTATTGCCTCTTTCCTCACATGTTTTGTTGCGATTCATACGTTAAGAAAGGCTAAGTAGAGGCTCATTCATAGGCATATTAAGTGGAGTGCAAATCATTTAGTAGATATAGATGAACATCCTAGTAGTATATTTTGTATTGTTAATTCAAACATAATTTAAAATGAAATTTCTTCTGACCCTAAAATAAAATAAAATACTACTAAGTACTAATAATATAGGTGACAAATTCGTAGTAATTGGGTTGTCACAACTAATAACCTTTTTTTTTTGGTTTCCCAAAATTATTCAGATATTAGACATAATTTAATCCATTTTGAGACGCGTCGAACATATTAAATAGGTTTTTCTAACTGAGATTCGAACCTAGACTCATCCCATTGTGATGATTATTAATTCTTTTCACTAGACGGGCTGTCACAATTACTAACACTGATATGATATATATTAATGACAAATTGACAATTAATATAGTCGTATATAACCAGGAGTGCTTGTCTTTTATGAACTACTACTGACGTAAAATAAGATTCCTAATCCTTTATGAAAAAAATTAGTGAGACAATTTATATTATTGGTACTTAATTATATAGGAAATGGTTGACAAGTTTAATATTGTCTCTAGAAAATTATTTTCTTGTAGTGACGAAGGTGTTTGACTTGGTAGGATCAATTTATGTTTCACTGAGATTGCAGTAATTTTTGTTATATCAACTTAACATTAGATGTTTATGTCTAATTATTTTTCCACTATATCAAATACATATACTTAAGTATGAAAGATATTTAACAATATATTTAAACATTATCAAGTACATAATATTTAATTATAAGCAGTATTTTGTAACTGATCTTATATAATGTATACATACATAAAACATGAACAATATATATATATATATATATATGAAATATAGAATAACATTTTTTCTAGATTTTCATTCCGTTAAATAAATACTAGTTAATCAAAAATTACCAATAATATAATAGTATCTAATTAGATATTTAATAATATATATATATAATTATAATTTAAAATTTTAATAATAAAAAAATTCTTTATATTTGAAGTTGGTTTCTCAAATTTAACAAAACGTCAAAAACAATTAATTTATCAATATAACATATTTGTTAAAATTTGACACACATGTCAAAATATGACATGTAACAATTGTAATAAACACCATTTGAGATGTTTTAACATTGAAGTAAATTGTTAAGTATACTAAATATAAATGGATAAAAAAGAAAAAAAGTAATCTACACTGAAGCCCCTCAAGGTTTAGATTACAAAAAGACACTTATATTTAGTCAAATTACTTAGACACCTCTTAAACTAACAACTTTTAATCAATTTTAACACCACCCACCCCCCTAGCTAGTGTTTGCTTGTGGTTGACCATGTAGAGGCCAACGTTCCGAGAAATTTTGTAGTACAACCGTTGCACCACGTCATCCATGACACGTGGTGCAACAACCTAGTTATATATTTATACATGTGGTCAACATTCCACAACAGCCATGTTCTAGCTCATGTTTGGAGACAGTCTTAAAAATCTATATTTAACGGCTGACGTGTATTCATAGTCCACATGTATAAATTCAATTGGGTTGTTGCACCTATATGTCCTTGATGACGTGGTGCAACGTTTGCACTATATAATTTATCTAGCGTTGTGCGTTGTCTATCCTTAGTGGCAATATTGATCGTGGGGCGCAAACCTCTCTGATCGATTTGGCCATGGAGGATGGCGCCATGCTATGCTGTCCTCTCCATGGTCAGCCTCTCGCTCCAACAATATAAGTGTTTTATTTATGTAGTAAAACTTAAGAGGGACGAATGTATTATACTATATTCATAAGGGGGACGAATCTGCTACGAAAACTTTAATTAATTGTGACGAATGTACAAAAAATTGTTCATAAGAAGTACGAAAAGTGCAATTTACTCTTAAACAAATACAGAAGTTCTTTTGTAATTAACCCTTTCCTGAGGTATCAATATCAATGTAAATTATCCAACCAAAAAATATCTAGTAATACAATATTTATATGGAAATAAACTAGTGATTTTTTTTAGTAGAACATAAAATATAATTTGAGAATAATAATAATATTTGTACATGGGATGGGGTCTCATAGGTCGCTTTCAAGTCATAAATAGAGGAAGAGCTGAAAATGGGGATTGACACCACCACATCACACAAACACATGCCTCCCTTTACACTTTTCGAGCGGGAAAAATGCATAAAATAAGTAATTAATTCCTCCATGCCATTTTTGCCTTTCCCTTTCCCCACACCCTACTTTCTCTCTCTCCCCCCTCTCTATCTGTCATTTCCATCTCTAATTGTATCCTTATTTCTTTTTGTGGGTTACACACACTTGTATTTGTGCCAACTTCCGTACGGTTTTTCTTCTTCTTGTTGATTGCTTGAGTCCTTATTTATTATTTCTTCCTTTTTTTGTAGAATCTGTTCAGTGTTCTTACATCTCTCTCTCTCTGAATTATTTCTATTTCTCTCTCTAGGTGAAGCAAAGTGATACTATTATCCAAGGAAATGGAAGGGTTTTGTATAAGGTGAGCTTGTTGAAGAATAATTCTTAGTTAATTTCGAGTTTTATGATGTGGGTTTTCAGTAAAGGGTTTGTTTTGTGATGGGTTTGTTTTATTTTTGGTTTGTTTGTTCAATTTGTAGAGAATTTGCATCGAGGATGAGAAGTGTTGACGTGGTGAGATGCTGGCCGTTCGATGAGACCACCAACGAAGAATCCGTGAAATCCTTGCTCCCTCCTATTGTCATCAAGAAATTCACATGGTGGGTTGATGAGCTTGATTATTTGAACTCAAAATCAGCTCAAAACACTGAAAATTCAGCTGAAAAGAAGAAGAAGAAGAAAAAAATGGGTCAAGAAAAGGGAATTAAAAACAAAGCTCCTCCTAAGAAGAGATCAATTGTTGAGATATTCGCGGTGGCGCCGCAAGTCGAGAGAGTAATTAGTAGTGATGATGAAGATGGAGTTCAAGAAGAAATTAATTGGGGTGTCAAAGGGAAGAGGAATGAGAAGAAAAAGAATAAAGAAATTATCTTAAACAAGTTGAAGAAGGCAAAACAAGTGATTAAGAAAACCAAGAAGAAAGAGAAAGTGGGTCTATCATTTGTTCCAAATAAGGTAAGTGATTTTGATAATTGCAAAGGTATTTGATTAAGTAGCATGAAATATAGATGAAATCTTGGTACATCTTTTAAATTATAGAGTTATATAACAATTTTACAATTGATTCAACCTCATAATTGATGTAGCTAGATGTGTTTACTTTGAACATAAAATATAGGTACAAATACTAGAGACTATACTAGATTTTCTGGTTTCTTTGACGACTTTGTGCATACAATTTTTGCTGAAAAAGCTGATTGGGGACTGTAATGTGTGTATACCTATGATATGAAGAGGAAAGCAATTTTGTTTTGATACTGTACTTGATTGAGTGGCAATGAGATTTTATTTCAGTATTCAAAGATACAAATTGAAAAGAAAAAAACAAGAGATTAGGGAAGAGGGCAAAGTTTTCCAGCTGTCTAGTGTACGATTTAGGCAGAAATTTTTCTGAGGTTGAAAACCTTTTTGTTACTGTTTGCATATGTTTATTCTCTAGAGCAATCATTGCCATAGCATTTAGGGGCATTTTACTATGGGCCTAATACCTATATAATTTGGGCATTTGAATTGATGGTATTGTATTGTAGTGTAGACTCTTTTTTGCAACTAGGTTTACTTAAATCTTGAGAATAGGTTGAGGGTTTTTGGATGTGAAAATGGGTTTTATAATGGTGGAAATTCATTGCTAAGTTATGAAATGAATTGCGGTTGTGACATGTGAACGATGTTGGACGAGTTCCATACTGTATCGAAGAGTCGTTCAATTGCAAAACTCGTCACTTATAATTATAGTGCTTGATGCAACAAGTGTTGAGAAGAAAGTATGGTGCCTAAATTTTTTGTTGTGCCTATTGAATGCTTTATTATCTTGGTCTAGTAGGAATCAAGTGAAAAAATGATGTTTGCTTACTATTGGCATGGTGGTGTCATCAGATCTCGAATCGTGGTCAAAATTATACATAAAATAATAGGCTTTGACACTCTAAACATATATATATTTATCAGGTCTTGCTCTAATGGTGGGGTGGGGGTGTTGAATCCTTCTGTGTTTACAAGGTTGATAAGGCCCAGTATAGCTGTATCAGTCGATACTTTCAAAACTCGAAAGCAAGCCTACAATAGAGTCCCGAGGGTGGGGTGGGGTTCTGAGCTTTGGGAACAAATGAAGTTACACATGCTATAAATGAGAGTAACCCTTTCAGCGTAATTTCAATGTGGTATCTGTTAATATAATTTGTTGCAGTGTGTAATCTCATTTAGTATTTGAAGACAATCTATTTTATTTTGATCAGCAACAAGTACTTATTTTATTCTCTCGTAATGAAAGCAAGATTGCCAACATTTTGATTTCTTCTCTATCCATTTTTTACGATTATCTTGTATACCTTTCATTGTAGTGCATTAATCTCATCTGCAAATTTTGTGTAAATCTCAATGGATATCGTAGAAATATCATAACTACTCGGGCAGATACAAGTAGCTTGAACAGGTTACATTTCTTTTGCTTGATATGCATATTCCTTGTCGTTCTCTTGATAATCATAGCAATACCTTTTAGATGTTCTCTTTATTGGTTGATTATCTTGACTTAACAAACTTTTTCGGTTATAATATATAGTACCCCATCTACTCATATATTTCTCTATGCTTTGTCAGGTAAACCAAGTTAGTTCCAAGATGCAAACTGAAGACAAAGGCATAGAAACCGGAAATTCATCATCTACTAGTACGGAGTCAGAAAATGATATCAATGATCGTCTGTCGATCCACAAGAGAAAGCCAAGTATGCAACGTTTGGATGCAGATAAGAAGACGATGACTTGTGAAGCTTTTATCTCAGAAAACGATAATCCATTGCCTCTTGGCCGGGGAATTTTAAAGAATCACTCAAAATCATATCAAGAGTCATCTATTCCGGTGAATCATTTTGGAAAGCAAAAGGCACACAAACATGTCACTTTCACTGGGAATGACGAGCCTTCAGTCTCTATAGAAACACATAACGAGCCTCCATTCTCTCATCTATCTAATATAGAAGAGACCGCAAATAGAAAACTTGAAGCTTCCTCACAAAGCACTGCAATGAATATATCCAATTCTTTCCATAGTCAAACATCTCCTTATCTTTCTCGCGAGGAAATCCTGCATACTTTATGCTCCTTACCACATATGAACCAGACAGGAGGCATAGACAAAGATTTTGTTGGTTTGCCTCTCAATTCACAAGGAGAGCTGATCCCATTTAATTCAAATGCTACTTTAAAAAGATTTGGTAATCATTCAGATTTTGGAAGTTGGAATTCTAGAACATTCACAGAGGACATGTCGAACCGTTTCCCTGTCGAGAAAGAGAATCCAGTTTTTGTTATGCCGTCAAGATCAGATATTACTGAATCGCAAACTAATGGGATTACGAGTCTTGACTTTGATTTGCTTCAAATCAATGATGATTCATTCTCCATTGGCAAAGAAGGTAGAAAGTTCCATCAAAGTCCTGAAAATGAGAAGATTCAATCAACAATGCGTCTGATGGGTCAAGATTTCAAAGTCGCTAGAAACGGTTCCCAAGAATTTGAAGATGGACTTATTTGGAAGGACCAACAGATTACAAATGAGCTTCATTTTGTCAATAATAAATCCATAAGCAACGTAATGATACATGATCGAAATGAAACATCTTTAGGGAAATTAGAAGAAATTGTGTTTTGTCCATCAGAAACTACAATGAGTCACAGACCAGAGATGAATTTGCTGCACCAAAATGCTTTTGTTGCAAGAACTGTCAATCCTCTTCAGAGTACTTTAACCGAAGTTTATAACAGGGAGTCTTTATTCCCAGAGCCCTTCATAAGTGGATATGAGCATCTTAAGAAGAATCAACATTGTGCTCCAAGATCCATGATTAGATTTCCTTTCATGCATCCCGATTTCGAAGGGCCTGTCCAATCTTCTTGGAGTCGAAACTCTTCTATGAACAGGCCCCCGTTATTTTTTGATGCATCTGAAAAGGGAACAACAACGAGCGATTTTCAAACATATCGTAATTTTAGTACTAGTCATCATCCAAGTGTGGCGACTGGAACTAATCAATGGACTAAATCTCCGGTTTCTCTAAATCCTGATGTTCTTTATACACATGATCCTTATCCTGGGATTGTACCGATTTCTGCTGTGCAAAGAAGAAATGGAAATCAAAAGAAAATCAGAGAACCAATCAACTCTAAAGTCGGCATCAAAGGTCTTGATCATGGCAAGAAAGCCAAAAGGCAACATTCAACTTCATCAAATGTTCCTTTTAAGCAGTTTGAAAATCCTAGCTTAGGATTTCAAGAAGGTTTCCAGTGTGTTATAAACAGATCGAAAAATGCAATGGGGGACGAATATGTAATATATCCTTCAATGGATTCTTACAGCTCGATTGAAAGGGCGGGTTCAATCAAGCTGGCTTCTGGAGCTAAGCACATACTTAAGGCCAGTCAACAAAATGATCACAATAGCTTCAGGACTATTGATCCCGACATTCCTCTTGTTGCATTAACCACAGATTTTCCAGTCTTTAGAATCTGAGAATTCGAAAAGGATTTTCAGGTTTTAAAAGTAAGTATCTTCATTTCATATTACTAAAAAGTTTTAAATTTATTCATTGTAATCTGCAATCTTGAATGAATCTTTGTAATTTAACAGGAAATAGGGATCCCATATTCAAGTTGCGGTTCATGATTATCTGCTTCGTAGAAAAGGTATGTATTAAATTCCAATGGATCTTGTCCCTGTGATGGTGTACTTTAGGCCATTTTATTTTGTATATTTATCCTCTCTTTGCCAGAACTGCTAATATTATGTTTCTTAATCTTAAAAGCGCGGTTACCGTTGCTAATAATTATGTGAAAGAAGGTCTTTACTATAAGAATCAATGCCTTTTTGTGTCTGCTGTTAGACTCAAGGAACAAGAGTAGCATTTCAATCTTATGTTGTCAAATAAATTTTGCAGCACATGTTTATGTAAAATTAATTTTCTCCAGAGAACCAAGGAAACCAGTACATTTCTCAGAAACATTACTAAATTAAATTTCTTTATGAAATTTACAAATACTATGTTGTATTATATAATCAGTATTTTGATGCTATTCTTGCTTTCACATATGAGAACTTCATGGATTTTCCTTGTACTCAGTGTCTCCTTGCTTCTTTCTCAGCCTGCAGAAATAATTTATCAGCAAATGTTCTGTTCATGCATTTATCAGAAATGTTTGAAAAAAAAAAAAAAAACTCGGTTTCAATATGATCCATAAAATTTTGTGTGAATTTAATTTGAAATGCAAACAATAGAAAGAACTAGTGTGATTTTATTTTTTGAGGGCTGGGCTAGGGCTGGAAATCAACTCAAATTTACCGAAATTTTATTCGAGTTGGATCAATAAAATCTCATTTAATAAACATTACTACCTCCGTTTTTTTTTTTTAATTTGTCGTTTTGAAAAATTGCACACGGATTAAGAAATGTAATAAACTGTCACTTTTTACAAATATTAATAAGAAGGGTAAAATTGGTAGAAAAAAAATCATTTTTACATTGAAATCCTAAAACGACAAATAAAAGTATACAAATTTTTTTTGCCGTAGCGACAAATAAAAAAAAACGAAGAGAGTATTTATTATTTGATAAATCTCGATTAAAGTTCTACCAACTCAATTCTAAAAAATGACAAAATTTATGTAAGAGCTACTCGAGCGTGACTCATTTTTAGCTCAGTTAAAGCTCTTTCAACTCGGTTCGTTTAAGAAATACTATATTAAACTCAAATACAATTTCAAACTTTGTAAAGAATCAAACCAAATTTAAAAAAATATATTATATGTATTCGAATAAACTCGACTCGTATATAAAGATAAGCATTCTCTTACCGCTTTGACTACTCTATCAAAGGCTTCAGGACCATATTTATCAATGTAAGTCTCAACTGATTTTCTTGCATCAAGACTCAACATCTGAAGAACTCTCCTTTGTCCTTCTGGACGATTTGAATTCACATAACTCCCAATTTTTACATATTTCCTCACAATATTCTCATAAATATAAGCTGCTCCATTGAAAAGTGGTAGCACCAGCCACAAACAGAACAATAGCTTGAGGTATGGCCAAAATGGAAGCCTATGAACATTCATTTTACACGACCAAAAAAAAAAAAATTATAAATATATAAAGAATACTGACTGACAATATCAGAAAATATATTCGAATTACCATTGAAGAATCTTCCAGAAAGAAAGCTCGAATAACGTTATAAACGAGTATAGAACCCAATATGTTAACCATTGTTGATCATCTAGCGTTGAAGGGCTCTCAATTGCTCTCATAGATGCATATCTATTTGTTCATTATATAAATTCTAATTAAAAACCAAATATTCAAAATGTTTAATCATAGGCTCATCAGTTGAATAAAAATAAAAACTTGATTGATTTGATCTTACAGGGGAAATAGAAGCATCACTCCTGGTCTGTATAACAATAAAAAAAAAAAAAAAAATAGTTAGGTAATTTTCCGAAATATATAGATAAATACATATTCGAAATGATGATGAGGCACGGAATTATAATAAAAATCGCGATTAATTTACTAATGAAAATGAAAAAGTACCCGACGAGTGCATCCAAATGTCTAGCTATGGCTCCAAGAACACCCATTATAAGAAAATTATCTTTGACAATAAACAATTTTTTTCTCTCTAAATATAACTTTGATGAGGTTATTTGATAAAAGTCTTTCATATATATAGCTTTTGTCTTGGCTTTTAACTAAGCATGGAAGCGAAGTATATTTTAGAAGGAGCCAATTAGCCAAAGGCTTCTTTTCCTCCAACATGAAGAAAAGATAAAACGTGCAAGAGAATTTGACGGCAAGTAAGGAAGGCATTTAAATTTATTTTTATTTATTTATTGATACATGTATTATTTTGAAGCATAAGATGTCAAATTATTTATTTAATAGAAGGATATATTTTAGATAGACAAATATACTTTTCTTTAGAGTGATTGTAGCTTTGGTATCAATTTATATCAAATTATAAATTCGTACCATAATTTAAAATTTCATCATAAATTATTTAGACGGAATACCAATAAGGCCGTAAACTAATGACAAAGCTGAGACCCACAATTAAGAGATTCTGGTTTCAATTTTGATAAGTATGAGTTTTATTTTAATTTATTACTAATACTGGTTCAGTCTGGGTGTTATTCATTGTACTCTGACCGCGTAAAATATTTGAATAGAATTAACCAAGTGCATCACACATGTTCGTTAACTCATACATTTTGAAGGAAAAACTCATTTTATCATGAACCTGAAAAACATCCAAGCATAATTCATTTTTCCAAATTATAAATTATTTGGACGAAATGTCTATAAGATCATAGCTTAGTGGCAAAACTGAAGCTCCAGAACCAACAAATTCCGGTTTCAATTCATGTAAGTGTGGCCATGAGGCTTTTATAATATTCTAATTTTTTTTTTATAGCTAATACATTAATACATCAATTATTATATTAGAATCTTTCCAATTATTAATAAAATATAAATATCAACTAATTACAATCACTAGTAATAAATTAGAAAAATAAACTGTATTTGTCTTTAATTCTTCATTATATTTATTTGGACCTAATTAAACAAGTGCATCACACATTTTTGTTAAAAGGAAAGGAAAACTCATTTTATTGTGAACCTATAAAACCACCTAAGCATAACCCATTTTTCCAATGTCTAAAGATTCGGCCCAAAACAACCACCTCTAAAAGCCCAATATGAGCCCATTAAGTTTCCCTCTTTACCGGGTTGGCTCCTTCGTTGAAAATTAGCTCCATTTTCACCATAGCTCCTTCAATCTCTACACAGAATTCTCCCTCACACACAACACGCACTAGACAAACACCTTGCTTTCTCCAATAGCTGTGTTAAAAAAACCCTAATTTGCACCGATTTTAGCTTCCATTTTGTGTTTTCTGTAAGTCACTCTCTCTATCTCTTTGATTTTGAGTAATGAATCATATATGTTTATATAGCCGAAGTCCGAGATGGTTAGCGGGTCAGGCACCGATCCGATGTCTGGGTTTATTTAAACTATTTGTAATTTGACCCGACTTGTCATGAAGTTATCGGGGTTTTAATCATACATTTTGCCTCCAAAAGTTTGTTTGCTTTATACTTTAAAGGATCGTTTGGAATTTTTTGCGATGTACATTTCACTTAGGGTTTTGGTTAGCTAGTAGGAGTGATCTTTATGTCTCTCTTCTGCAAAATATAAATTAAATTGGACCATAAGAATATAGAGGAAGTTTTTTTCTTAAATTTAGTTTGCTGCGATTTCTTGTAAGAAGTTAATTTGATGGCTTGTTTATCAGGTTTTGGTCAGATTTACATTTTGAGGTGATGGAGATGTCAGAAGAAGCAGTGATTGTCGATACGAGTAGATTGGAATCTGTTGTGTGGAATAGTTTTGATAGAGTTAAAAAAGGTGAAACATGTGTGGCAATATGTCGGCACTGTAAAAGAGTTCTTAGCGGTTCAAGTAGGAGTGGAACTTCTCATTTGAGAAATCATTTGATCAGGTGTCGTAGAAGATCAAATCATGACGTAACTCAATTGTTAACTAGGGGAAAGAGTAAGCAGAGCACCATTTCCCTTACCAATTTTTTGTTATAATCAAGTTCCAAAAAAAAAAACGAGATAGTCACTGTTGCAAGTATGGGTTTGGAACATGGGGTGAGAGTTGGAAAAGTAAATGCAGGAAGTTTCGATTTTGATCACAGGCGGAGCCAGCTAGATCTCGCACGTATGATTATAATCCATGGTTATCCTCTGGATATAGTTGAGGATATTTGGTTCAAGAAGCTTGTTCGAAATATTCAGCCCTTGTTTGATCTATCTACAGTTAGTGGAGTTGAGGTTGACTGTATGGATATCTATAGAAAAGAAAAACAAATGGTGTATAAGGAGTTGGATAAATTGCCTGGTATGGTTAGCCTTAGTGCTGATAGATGGGCTAATTATAATGGACACGCAAATTATTTGTGTTGGTGGCACATTACATTGATGGTTCTTGGGAACCAAAGACGAAAATTTTGAACTTTTTGCCAATCAATAATACTCGAGCTGAAGACTTGCTTTCAGAAATAATTATGACAAGTCTTAGGAACTGGGATATTGATCGAAAGTTGTTTTCATTGACACTTGATAATGGATCCACCTATGATAAAATTATCAGTAGAATCAGAGACCAGCTCTGCCAGCAAAGATCCTTATGTGTGAAGGCCTATCATTTGACGTACGATGTGCAGCAAGTACCGTGCAATATGTAAAAAGTTATTAGTCTTAGATGTCTTAGGAACATCACTTGGGATAACCAATAAAGTTCGGGAAACCATACAATATGTAAAAAGTTCTCAGTCAACACACGAAAAAATTGACGAGATAGTTCAGTTAGTTGGTATTAATTGTCCAAAATGGTTATCCCTTGATAATCCACTTCAGTGGAACTCAACATTTATGATGCTCAAATCTGCTTTAGAGTACAGAGAAGCCTTTCATCAACTTCAAGCAAATGACCCTGATTTCTTAATGTACCCCTCTGATTTAGATTGGGACAGATTGTGTGCCATTACAAGCATCTTGAAGTTCTTTCATGAAGTTTCGAATGTTTTTGTAAGTAACAAGCATATTACTGCGAATTCCTATTTTGCTGAGATTTGCGATATTCATTTACACTTGATTGAGTGGTGCTAGAAGTCGGATGATTTTATTAGCTCTTTGGCATTGAAATTGAAATAAAAAATTTGATGAATATTGGAAGAAATGCAGCTTGATTCACAGTCATCTTAGATCCACGATTCAAGATGAAACTGGTGGACTATAACTATCCACAAATTTATGGGAATAATGCTCCAGATTGCATAAACACTGTCTCAAATTGTATGAAAGCTCTTTACGATGGTCATAATATATATTCACCATTAGCTGCTAATGGTTCAGCTTCTGAAAGTAGTGGTGGTGTTGGGAAGGATAGACTAACTGGTTATGAGAGATTCTTCCATGAAAAGTAGTGAATTTGGGTATGCTTTCTGGTTTCACCTGCACCATCTATGTATTTAGTTTGCATTTGTTTTAGATATCCTATGGTTTATCTCATTTTTATTTTTTCCAATATATTTCTAGTAAACCTTTGTGATAGTTTCTTTATTAGAGTAAAATAGAATAAATTCAAATTTTATTAAGTTTTGATACGATAATAGGCATTCCCGTACTTCTTCCTTGTATTATACTAAAGTACATTCCTTTTGGAGGATTGGTTTAGAATTGGGAGACTCAAACTTAATTCCTTGAGCTCTTGCACTACTACTCATATGAAGACGCAGTGAAAAGCTAGCTTTGAGATAAAGTGCATCATCTATTTGAGATAAGTTTGGAGGCAATGGCGTTAATTTGTCTGCCTTTCTGGTCCGAGAGAACAAAAGATAAGAAAAAGCTGAGAAGGAAAATTTCCTCCATGGCACAATTAATGAAATTTTGGTTTGAGTTCCTAGGTCCTAGTGAAACGAATCTGATGTGTGAATCCTTGAAATATATAGGAGTATATAGGAGTATAAATTAATCGATTTCAGCCTTGTACTTTGATCAATAAACAGGATAAGATGAGATAAGGTGGATAGGGATAGTTGCGAAGTTTTGTAAATCTAGGCAATAAGCAAATCCATTCTTGCAGTGAAATTTGATTTTTAACAGTCATTTTAGGATACATTGGACCAAGATATTGCATTTCATTATCCTTGTCAAATTGGGTGTCTAACCTTATTGTTAAAAGTATAATTTAAATTAAAGTTCGTTCATTTTTATATTTTAAGCTACGTGAATTGCACTCGAGCTTTTTTTGTGGGAAATATGTCACATTGACTTGATAATAATTAATTTGTTCTAGAAAATCAATAGAAGGGTTATGATTTGTTGCCTGTAGTCTCTAAACTATAATGCAATAAGCATCATGATTTTTAAAAAAAATCTGGCTTCGTGTCTTTACTTGTGGTGTATGAACTGGATAGGTTGTTTGGATTTTAATATGTACATATATGTTTGGTTCATCTTCTATTGGAAACATCCATCATAGCTAGTATACATTTGAAGAGTTGAGGTGAAATTATATTCCTGGTTTGGGAAAAGCCCTTCACTGGAAAGCTTATCCACAACTCCGTCATAAGACTTACGAACATTATATCAAGTTTGGTTTCAGGTAGCATTAAGGAGTTGGTCCCAAGATCGTAATTGCGACAGTGTTTTGTCAAGAAAGGAATAAATACAATTGCTTCTCTGGAAAAATTAGTCAACTTTCCTTATGATTTTTTATTTTGAGATTGAATAATTCATTGCAGATTTTTATTCAGCTGGACCAGTTAAATTGGAGAATAGTTTGGTGAAGAAATAGGTAAATGTATTTATCCTCTACTGACTAAACACAATCTTGATTGTTCGAGCATTATTGAAACTGAATATATGGACTAAACTGAGGTAATGGGACCATTTATATTGCCTTCACTTATGATGTCTGTTCTGATTAAATTGCTTATGAATTCATTGCTTATTTGCTTACAATTATCTACTCATACTATGATTTTCGATTGTTCGGATGGAGACCACTCTTATGCAGAATCTCTTTTTTTAGGTGCGTGTAATTTCTGGGGATTTTATGTTCTTATTTATGTTCCAAGAAATATGAATTGAATAAAGGAATAGTGTTAGTTATTAGTTGTAACGAGAAAGAAAACTTTTGTGTAGAATTTTGGATTTTTGTTAATCGAGTACCAAGTAAGAAGAATTTTTGTTTTAGTTAGTTTTAGTTTTGTTCTCTGACTAAAATCCAAATTTCGAATTTGAAGTTATCTTTTTATTATTGTTTGAGTTCCCTGTCAATTTCCTGGACACATATCATGTTTTTGCCCATACCATTGTTGGTACATGTCAACAATCATACCTTCTATAAGAATCTAGAACCACATAAATTGGGGGTTTTTTCTTTGATTATTGGGCATTTTTGCATCTAAGAAATACATTATTTTGACATTTTGCATTATGAAATTAAAATATTGAAACAATTTGCACTCTATACTTGTATATTCTTTGACAAATATGCACTCTCCTACTTTTCTCCTTCTAACTCAAATTTATAAGATCATAAAACTCAATCTAAATCGGGCATTTAAATTTTTTGTTGAAACCACTTAAATTAATCCTTCGAAATCAAAATAAAACAAAATTGTGTCAACACTATACATACGAACCCTATGGGCCTGTTTGTTTGGCGTTTCCCAGAATTTTTTCGTGTTTGAAAAATGTCAAACAAACATGTTTTCTATTTTCCGAAATAAATTTTTCATCCATTAATTTTCTCAAACTATTTTCTCAAAAGCCAAACAAACAACAATTTCTTTATCTCTAAACAAAATCTATACAAACTCTACTTTGATTTGACATAAAGTAACCTATCTCTTACACAATTTATCACATAACAAACATGATTTAATATAAAGTCTTACACATCTTACACCTACAACTCAACTCTTCCAAAAAAACATACACTTACTTTATTTCTCAAACCACTCTCTCAAAACCCAAATAAACAACATTACGTAAATCGAGATTATTTCACAAACCTTCACTACTCTCCCAAACTACTTTCCCAAACGCCAAACAAACAGGCCATATATGTTTCACAAAAGAGCACCCAAAATTATCTTCCGATACGTAATGTAAATTTGAAGCTGATTGACAGCCTAAACTAAAATAAAACTAAATGAAGTCTAGTGTGATTGACAACCAGGGACGAAATCATCATGGAGAGGGCGAGCATTTTGGGGGAACACAATCATCCATGAAAATAGTATTTAGCCGAAAATAGTAAGTCAGTTCATTTACAACTTTGGATCCATTTTTCAAAATATTTTTAGCTAAATGTCAAATACCATTTTAAACTCAACAAGAAATTCCAGTTGCGTTTAATAATATGTTGTTTGACTCTATTCAAGTCGTGTATACCCTTAATCAGGAATTTCATCGCACGACATAGCATATATATATATATATATATATATATATGAGTAAATCGTACTTTTCGTCTTTCTTATAAACAAATTTTTTGTATATTCGTCCCTTTTAAATTCTTCGCAGCAGATTCGTCCCTCTTATCAATTTAGTGTAACACATTCATCCCTCTTGAAATTTTTGTAGCATATTCGTCCCTCTTAAATTCAAAATACATCCTAAAATTAACCGAAATTGATGTATATTTGAATTTAAGAGGGACAATATGAGGGACACATCTGTTACAAAAAATTTAAGAGGAATGAATGTGTTACACTACATTGATAAGAGGGACGAATATACTACGGAAAATTTAAGATAGACGAATGTGCAAAAGTTGATCCACAAGAGGACGAAAAGTGCAATTCACTCTATAAATATCTATATGGATATGCTATGCAAGTTTGTCTCAAATTTCAAATTTCATGAACGAATTACATGTTAAAATTCTCATTTCTAAAAACGGTGGTATTAGGGAGAAAAAGTTGTGGCATATATGACATTTTTTTCTTTCTCAAATGTTCTAAACTCAACTAGTCAGTGTCCGAAATTCAAACGGGAAAAGACAATTTGAGCAAAAAACATTGTGGAAGATTGAGAAAAAAATAGTTGAATGGAATAGCGAAAAACTACTTATTATTGTTAGGGTTGTCAATGGGTCGGATTCTGGTCGGATCAAGTACGTCCAGATCCAGCTCCAATTATATTGGATCAGGTCATATCGGTTTCAAATCTCATTTGGATTGTGCTCGGATCTCGATTTTTTGAATCCAATGGATCTTGGTCGGATTTGACCGGATATCGGATCCTTTTCGGATCCTATAAAATTTTCATTTAAAAAATTACATTAATATTTTTTCCTAAAATAAGTTCATTAACTTTACAATTTTATTTAATTTTAGCTCACATTTCAAACATCCTTTACTAATATTCATAGTTTTAGATGAAAATATTGGTTTAAATAAATTTATAAATGAATTATAAATTACTATCTTCTTAAATTGACAGTTATATATTATTAATGGTACTTACTTTTATAAAACATTATATATATATATATATATATATATATCATTCTTTTTATTTTTTATTGGATACGGATCTTTAACGGATCAGATCGACCTAAATCCATATTCGTTCCATGTGTTTCGGATTACGGATCTTTATAATCGGACATGTCCATCGAATCTCTAATCGGACAATTATCCTAATAAATCGAACCGTCGGATGGATCCGGATTGAAATCCGCCCCATTTACAACCCTAATTATTGTATTAGTTTCAATTTTTTTTTTCGAACTTGAAAATATCTGAGTTTGATTTCATCGTTATCAAGCTTCGAAATTATGAAATAAAAAATATTGTTCAAATCTATTTGATATTTACAATGAACCGAGCTTAATCCAATCTTTTAGTTAATCATATTGTTTATTTTCGGCCCTAGTTACGAACCTGCGCCCCTCCAATTTTCATATGATAAATACGCTAATGTCTCCATTCCAAAATATGACTACTTAGTTTACATTAGACTAGATGATTTTTTTTTTAAACATGTTTAGTACTTTCAAATAAATTTCTCCAATTATGCAATGTAAGTTTGTTGTTTGGTCTAAAGATAAGCTCATATAGTATATTTGGTTGACTTTAACTGCACAAGATTGCGTTTGGAATTTGAGTCTTTTTTTCTATGTCGTGTGTTTGATTTTCGTCGATCTTCTAATTTCGTGATTACTTGGACTTGACTATTGTATGTGAAAAAGTAGAAAGAGTCTCAACAATTTTTAGACTGATTATATTTTGACATGCTATTTATATATTTTAATTGAAAAGACAATTTTAACAAAAATATTCTTAGAAACCGATATTTAGAATGACGTGTTCTTTTTAAATATTAATATATGTAGTATAATGTTATCATTTATTATTAAAATAACTAAATTAAAACTGTATCAAATGATAAGAAATTGTGGAACTGAATGAATTCTTTTTAGCTTTTCTTTACTTGGGTATTAATTGAAATTGATTAAAGGAAAAAAAAATCAAGAAATGCAACTTAATTAATTGAGAGAATTGCACCTTTGGTATCGCGTGCCCTTCAGGTCAATTATCATTTTTGGTACACCGGTTGTTTGTGTCCGACAGATTTGGTACACCGTTTTAACAAATTGTGACATATTTGGTACTGCCGTTAAAAATCACCGTTAAGTGGTGACGTTGCAGATAAGTTTGATTGCAAAGTTGATGTCATTACTTATATTGATTAATCATTTTACCCCATAAAATTTCAGGCTATCAAAACAGCCCCACATCTCCAAAATTATTGATGATTTTAGTCAACATAGTTGACAAATTTCAAAATTGACTCGAATAAGACCACGTCCGAACCCATTGTATCACAAGGCATTGAACACTTTTGACATCATGTTTTATTAAAAATGCACATTTAATACCATAATTTCAAGTTGCTCAACATATTTGGTATATTCGTTTCAATCGAATTGGCTACTTGTGATGCAAGTGCCGTTATCTCCTACCTAGATTATACTTTAAGTGATATACGTTTTGCTATTGCATTTTCAACATTAAGTCTAAAACTCATTTTATCAAAACTTGCTCCTATTTAAAGAATCATGTATCTGCTCGATAGTAATTATTTTGTCATATTTAAGAGCTTTCGACCCAAAATGTCTTCTTACACTCTAAATTTTCTTTTACTGATTAAAAAAAAAACACTCTAAAATTTTCTTCTCACAATTATTTCGGTACAATTTAAAAATAATAAGAAGCAAAAGTAATTTTTTAAATTGAGCATAATATATGAAAGAAGTGGGGAGCTATGATGGAATTGGGCACAGCCTTATAGAAGAAGAGCCGAATAGTGGATTTTCTTTTTTTTTTTTCTACTATTGATCAAAAAACAAATATAATAATTCATAAAATCACAAAGTTAATACTCCATACATCATTCAATCTTCTTTCTTTTGTTTTCTTCTTGGCTCCGTATCTCTTAAGTCTTGAGTGCAATTTCACCAAAGTCTCATTCCTTACCATTATTAGTCATTTTCCAAAAGAACCTCTCATCACCTCTCTCCCTTTATCCCATACTTGAGAAAATGGATGGTTAATGGACTTTGAAAGTGGACAAGAATATCCTCTTTTTCGCCCGAGTAAATCAAACAACACATGCATTATTAAAATTTGATATGATATCAACAGATGATTGTTCTAGTGGTAGGGACTAGTCATACAAAGTAACGAACTCAAGTTCGAATCTCTGTTGAGAGAGGTTCCCACTTAATGTGTCTGACGTGCCTCAAAATGGATTAAACCCTTGAAAAACTATAAAAAAAATTGATCTGATCGTTTTTATCTAGATTGAGATCAAATTTGGTTTGTATATTAAACTAAATAAGCTCAGGATAACTCTCATCGAGCCGAACATAAGTCGAGGTTAACTAATTTTCAATTTTTAGATATAATATTTTATCATTGTCAAGCTTATCAAGTCAAGTTGAAACCGCGTTCAAAATTTACTATAACAGTAATTATTGTTCACCATATGATATGCTATATAACAGTCCCTCTCCAACTAACTTTACCCATTGAACTCAAAATTAATTCGATTTAACGTCCACCCTACCTATGCATAATATCTACCGATATTACAAAAAATAAGTTACATATATATTTCATAAAGCCAATTTTATAGGGTGTAGTTGTAAAGTCTATTTTTTAGCTATAAATACATACCCTACTGAAACAACTCAATTCCATTTTCTGCAACTCTTCTATTCACAAGTATGGTATAGCATAGATTAAATTTGACAAGGAGAAAATCAATTCTTGTTTCACTCTAGATCTCTTCCTTTCACCTTCACTTCCATTTTCCATACAAGGTTAGTGATTAAACTAACTGCAAAAATATGTGACAAAAATTCTTGTTTAGCTTAATTTGGATGGTTCTAAATTTAATTTGTTTTTCCAAATCAGCCCATAATCTTAATTTATTTTTTTATAAAAAACCACTCTTGGGTTTTCTTATTTCAGGATTTTTGATGGATTTTCCAAATCAAGAATCCGAGTCATCAAATTCATTGAGGAAAAACGGAAGGGGTAAAATTGAGATCAAAAGAATTGAGAACACTACAAATAGGCAAGTTACATTCTGCAAACGCAGAAATGGTTTACTTAAGAAGGCTTACGAGTTGTCGGTGTTGTGTGATGCCGAAGTTGCCCTTATTGTCTTCTCAACTCGTGGAAGGCTCTATGAATATGCAAACAACAGGTGAAATTTATTTTGATCATAAACATAAATATTATTTTAAATGCTTTTTTTTTTCTTTTCCCCAAGATCTCTGCTTTCATCTTGGATTTTCAAGTTCCATATAAAGATTAAAACTTTAATTTATCATATAATATTTCATTTATGTTTTCTGGAGTTTTTTTAGGTAGAAAATGTTCAAATAATCCTTTTTTTTCTTGGATCTATTTTGGAAAGTTGGATTTTATGATAACATGAAAATTGCTTAAATCCAAGCTTCTGTCATTAAAATTAATTTAAGGGACTGTTTGGCATAAGTTACACTAATGATTCTATGCAGTAAGATTGAGTTCTTTTTCTCACAAATCTAGATTTCCTTATGTTTCTTGCTTCTTTTTGTTGTCTTTCCTTTAAGAGCTCTGTTGTGTATTTTCTTTCTTTTTTATGTTTCTTCTTAGTTCCTTTCTTTGATATACATCCAAGATCTGTTACAATAGATGGCGAAATAGAACTGATGTAGTTAACAGTTCAAGAACTAGTTTGGTTAAGATCAAATACATGAAAACCATGATATTTGAATAATATTGTGTATCTATATATTGTCCTCTCTCTCTATGTGTTTCTCTCTCCACATGTCATCTGTCAGCCCAAGAAACTCTACTGTAAAGCTGTCAAGTTCCTATTTGCCCATTTCCATTGTTCTTCATTGACTGTTCTCTCTAACATCATGTCAGTTGAACAAATCAAAGAGTCATATAGCCTAAATATTAGCTAATTAGGGTTTCAAATCTGAAAATGGGCATGACTAGAAACATATCAAGATTCCATTTTGAGTTGTTTAAGACCAAATTATGTCAATTTGATAAGATGGGTATCCTTTATTTTTACCATTTTACCCTTCAAAAGAATCTTAATTAGGGTTTCAAATCTGAAAATGGGCATGACTAAAAACTTATCAAGACTCAATTTTGAGTTGTTAAAACCCATATTATGTCAATTTTGAATGATGGGTACCCTTTATTTTTACCGATTTACCCTTCTGCAGACTTGAGTCTAGTGATTTAATATTAACCAGGGATTCAAATCTGTAAATGGGCAAGACTAAAAACTTATCAAGATTCCATTTTGAGCTGTTAAGACCCAAATTATGTCAATTTCACAAGATGATAGCCTTTAAGTTTACAATTTTACCCTTCTGCAGACTGGAGTGTACTGGTCTAACACTAATTAGGTCATGGGACTATGGTTAGGGTTTGAAATGAGTTGTACATGTCCATAAAGTCATCTTTTTAACCATGGAATCTTTGGTCATGTCAGAACATTAAAATTTTATTTTTATCTTACATTTAAAGACAAGGAAAAGGGTTTGTCCTATTGTTTTCTCTTCCGTCATCTCTAGCCCAAAGTCTTTTTTTAACTGTAAAGGTGAAAATATATTATCATTTCTACAGACTCTAGATATTTCGTAAGTTTGGGACTCAAAATCAAATCAATGTAGTACTTCATATTGTATGAATTTGAGCTCTTTTAATAAAAGTTTATTTCGACTTAATAAACTATAAATTGATAAAATATATGTGAATGTATTAAGTTTATACTTGACTCGAGGTTGTTCAATCGCGATTCATTTAATAATCAAATTAAACTCAAATACAATTTCAAACTCGATCCAAAATTTATATGAAGTATGAACAATATGTTAATATTACTCAGACTGTTTACACCACTAAAATTTCATTTCCTCTCCCTCTCAGTCTCTAATTATTTCGAGGAAAAAAATATATAAATTAAGACATTCAAATTGAGAAGGATAACATTTAAAAATATCAACATTTTTTTTTATCAATTTTACATATAAAGACAAATGAAGAAATGGGATCAATTTCTTCACTTTTGTTAACTATATATGTATATGTAATAAGCTCTTAATTTATTGCATGAAAACGGCTGCTCACTAATGAACATGAGACAGCTTCACTGATGCACTCAACAATCCTACACAGACAAACAAGACTTACTATATACATACATACATAAATTTCTGTCCAAAATAAAATGTCTAAAAAAATGAGTTTTTATGTGTTTAAATTCAGAAAAAAAAGATATACTGCAAGATATATAAGAGAGAGAGCAATATCGGGATTTTGAATAAATCGAGGTGGGTAAAAGGATAAATTACATGTAAGGTATTAACCTGGGTACAAATCAATGGGGTTGGGGTGACACGTGGCGAGATCCTGAGGGTAGGATGATAGGAGCCAATCATATTGTGGGATCTTGTGCCAGCGTGGCAGGGGGCAGCCAATCAGTGGGTCGACGAAATTAAGGTTACAGATTTTATATGCTGACTGAAACTGAATTGAATTGAATTGAATGTATGTGTTTTCTCATTTCTGTGATGTTTCTGCAAACTGATTATTTTATATTTATTTCTTTTCTCTATGTTTTGTGAAGTGATAAGTGGAGGTAGCTTTTTTGAGTGGCAAAAAACCCTAGCTACTGTACCCACCTATGACCAGTATATTTATAATACATCTTGAATATTCTTGATGAAGTGAAAAGATGCATAGTTAATGAAAAGACTTACAAATAAAAAAATAGTGAATTAAAAATGGGTAAAATCTATATCTATATATGTTTTGATTTCTTTTTTAATTATTTCGTGTTTTTCAAAGTAAAACAATATAAAAAATTATTTTGACCTTATTTTCAAATCTTATTTTATATTTATTTATTTTGTTCCCAATGGTAATTAGGTTTCGATCTTACTTAATTCCTTCGATTACGTGTCAGCCATATTAATCTTAAATTCTATTGATTTCATATAACTACCCATATTTTCTTTTTTCGAAAACTATGTACTAAAACACATTTTAAAGAAAATCATCAACCTAACATCTTAAATACTTGTCGCGCATTTTACATTTTTTTTGTTTAGTTTCACTACAATAAAATGTGTTTTTAGCTACAAAATATTAAGTGATTAATTAAACTTGGCACTATTCAATATTCACACATATTAGGTGACATGGATTTAAAAATTGTTACTAAAATTTATTTTCATAAACATATTAGTGACAAGATTTGTAGAATTATTATCACTATTGACGTTTTGTGATATACCAAAAATGATAATAAACTGAAAAAGTTGTTCCTAAAATGTATTTCTATGCTCAATAGTGACAATTTAAGTTACTATATATGAAAAGCATTTGTTACTAACAATCATTAATAGTGACAATCTAGACATTTTTTTTTTTTTTTATCACTAATGCATTTGACACAATTATTAATGTAACAAAACTAATATTCTTATCACCAAAATCATACAAAGAGTAATCATTTTTATATCTTCGCTTAATATTTTATCACCAAATGCATGATTTCTTGTAGTGCTTGTTGTGGAATTAATTAAAGACTTTCAATTCTAGTATAGATATATTTTCATTATTAATACTTATCAATAGTTCTTATAAACATTCAAATTTGAAACAAAACTAGTGATTTCTTTTGTGATACATTTTGTATTTTCTTTTTAATTTCTTCAAATAATTATCTATTTTAATCCTTCATGTGCCTATATTTGAATTTCCCCATTATTATTGTACAATGCCATATGGAGTTTCTCTTGAATTCTCTTGAACTTAAGGTTTGCAGATCTTCAATGGCTAATCAGAGTGCCATGATTGATTTTGACTTGAGATTGTCAGAAGCGCGCACACACACATACATACATTAATTTACATACGAATTGAATAATCACCTCATCTTAAAGCTTAAACTATTAAGACATAGAAACATTAAGTATTTATAATTTCTTCGTGCCCACAAGTGTATGCTATATTCTATAAAACTAACACATATAATCATTCAAAAAAATAAATAAATGAATTAGTGTTAGAGAGATTCGAAATCAAGTTCAATTTTTAGTCTAACACCAGCTATATTGAATGATCGACTCTTCTTAAAGTTTAGACTATTAAAGAGGAAATCCGTTTAATATATTTTATTTTATCTAACATAAGATTGATAATTTCTGACATACAATAAATTTGATGGTGTTCAAAAACTAGTTTTTGCAAATAGAATCCCACTGGTCATTTTGAATCTAGTCCACTTTTTCTTTCCCAATAATTAATGGGGAGAAGAACCTACAAATATACTACAGTAAATAAAATTTCATCACATAAGTTTATATACTAATTAATTTGAAGCTTTGTGGTTGCAGTGTTAGGGCAACTATTGACAGATACAAGAAAGCAACTGCTGATTCCTCAAACTCTGTCTCCACATCTGAAGCCAATACCCAAGTAAGTTTGAACCACTTACTTTTCTGCTGACAAAATATAAATCTTTAATATAGCTTGGATTACCATTTCTAATATGTATTCCACCAGTTACATATTTGATTTCCAAGTTCTAATTTGGGATTTCATATTAAAAAAGGGTTATAATTAATAGGAAACTATGTATTTGCTCCAAACAAGTAATTCACAGAGATCCTTTTTCCATTCAATTCTTACTTTTTAAGTTTTAGGCAAGCATTTTTAATTTTTTTTAACATCTTCTTGATAAAAATTACATAATTGTATTTTCTTGTTTATTTCTCAGTTTTACCAACAAGAAGCCAACAAACTGCGGAGACAAATACGAGAGATACAAACTTCAAACAGGTCAGTTCTATAAGATTAAGTAGTTGTTCGTGTTTCAACTACTCGATCAATATTTACTTTCTTTGGCATTTTATAGACAAATACTTGGAGAGGGTGTTAGCAATATGGCGTTGAAGGATCTAAGGAGTTTGGAAGGGAAAGTGGAGAGAGCCATTAGTAGAATCCGTTCCAAAAAGGTTAAGATCGAATAACTCATTTTTTTCGCTCAATACAGATATTCTATCGTATTTTGGTGTCACATCTGATTTGCAATATGTGTTGCATTTGTTAACAAGTGTCACGATTTTAAATTTTGTGGGGTCATGTAAACACTTATATATTATGCATGTTTAATACAAGTTTCATAAAAATGTGATACCAAATGAGATAGATGATCTTTTGTGCTGTTTCAACTTCAATTTTCCTTTTCATGAAACTATATAAAAATGGTGGTTTTCTCCATTGATTATTGACTAATACTTCTTAAATTTTTTTATACCAAATGAGATAGATGATCTTTTGTGCTGTTTCAACTTCAATTTTCCTTTTCATGAAACTATATAAAAATGGTGGTTTTCTCCATTGATTATTGACTAATACTTCTTAAATTTTTTGTAGAATGAGTTGTTGTTTGCAGAGATTGAGCTCATGCAGAAGAGGGTAAGTATTAATATACTAATTAAATATCCTTTCTTTCTTATTTGTGTTCCTTTTCCATTTGGTTGCAATTATTCTGCCTAAAATGCTAATAGTAAAGATTAAAGAACAATTCACATTCTTTTAATTTGTATAGTTCATAAATTAAAAAGTTCACCCTGTCCCTTTAATTTCATTGTTTTGGGTATAATTTTAATTTTCACATAAGCTGAAACATAATGCAAAGATAACAATAAGCAAAACTCAATTTCTAATTTATCGCAGCTAGCAATGATCTACATGATCTAAAATAATTATGGTTAATTTTTGATGTTATTTCAGGAACTTGAACTGCACAATGCTAACATGTATTTACGCGCAAAGGTCATTAATAAATCTTCTCTATGTATACAAACATATCACATGACACAAAAAAAATTGTTGTAGTTTAGCAACTAAAAAGATGTCCAAATTTCGATTTATGTATGGTGCAGATAGCTGAGGGTGAGAGAGCACAAGAGCAAATGAACTTGATGCCTGCAGGACCACCCGAGTACGTACAATCTCAATCGTACGATATTGTTCGGAACTTCCTTCCACTGAACCTAATGGATCCAGATCACGATCAACACTACTCTCGCCAGGATCAAACCGCTCTCCAACTTGTGTATGTTCGATCATATGCTTTCTAATCTTTATTCTATTTACCATTATATGATCAATATTTGAGGTTCTCCATTCTAGTGTTTTTGATAACATATCCTCGTATTAGCTTTTAGATGAAATGGTCAGTTAACATGGTACATGTAATAGTTAGAAAATAGTGGTTTTGGTTTGAATCATTTTGCAACTAATTTATGGAAAATCATTTAAATGTTCGATTTTTAAGAAGAATATTGTGAGAAGACGACGTGTTAAACACGGAAAATATTTAATGTCGTTCATCTCTATCAGTTTAAGCTTTTACATATATTACTACATTATAATATAATATGATTTATTTTCTAAATTGAGGACTTGCTATATTATATTTTCGAGTTAGTCAAATTTTGATCTAATATTCTGTAGTATTGTTTTTGAGATTCTGATTTATTATGCAATGTTGTTTCTTGCAGTTAACTACTTGAAGATCATGGCCAGAGATGTTGATCGAAGACCAAAATATATGTTGTTTCTTAAACTTTTATGAAACTCAGCTCAATGTAAGTTAATTAGTTGTCTGAACCAATGTAAGAAAACTAACTACTTTGATTTTGGGGCAACTCTTTCTTATTTTATGAACCCTTTTCAAAACAATTCTTAATATTTGAAATATATTATTATGCCCATAAAATTCCAAACAATGGAAAAATTGATTATTTGATACTATACAATAAGACACTTTACAATATTAGTACTTATTGATATGCAAATGCACATTTATACCATAATGTAAATATTTGTTGCAATTACCACTATCAAATAATTGGACTGAGATGGACGGAATTGGTCACGTGCAACGCACACGGCTGTTATCTAGTCTTTTGGAGTGAAAATTATAACATGATAATATGATAACCTGAAAGAAATGCATGTTATCATTCTACAAGCTTCCTTTTTTTCCAATTTCATTTTACATATTCGGAAAATAAAGTATTTTATGTATATGTAATTGAACAGAATATATAAAATAAAGAAGAATCTAAAATGAAAGAATTTATGTTGCTGAAACTCAACGTCTCTGTAATCATGTGATATTAGTTGGTACTAACTCAATAATTATCTAACACATCTATGTGCTGTAAAAAATGTGAACTGTTGTTCATAGAAGAAGTACTTTAACTTGGATGAAAATATTTATTATGAATAAAATATGTATAGCAACAACATTTTAGGATATCCAAGATTTGTTAACTTTTACTGATAATTGATAAAGAAGAAGATGAACTCATAATTGGCAGAAATAATTGAAAGAGAATTCATATGTTTCATGAAGAAGAAATGGATGATATGTGGGGTCCATTTATTTTGTTTTCAATCGTTTATGTCAAGATTTTTAATGAAGCTTTATAGCAATGTTATTGATGACAAAAATATTATTTAAATAAATCATACTATTGAAAAACATATTATTTATATTGCAAAATTTTGTAACTAAACTTTTAAATATCAATCAACTTCAATTCAAATGAATGCATTATACTCATGTTTTCAGAACCGGACCGGACAGTAAATCGGTGAGCCAACTGGACACTGGTTTTACTGGTCGAACCGGTCGGACCGCTGATCGGACCGGATGACGTCATAATGATATAATGAATATATTTAATTTTAAAGTATATATAATATGCATAAAATTTAAACATTATCCTACAATTGATTAAAAATATATAAAATCTTAGAATATATTTAAATTAAATCACATAATATTTATATAACTTATATCAAAATTGTAATATGATACTAATTTGTAAGCTCATATAAATATAATATGACTATATTTCTTTATAAAAATTTAAAAGTGTAAGTTAAAAATACAACTAACTAAGAGATTAATAATTTTAAAATATGATTATGCATAAAAGTCTAATATTCAAAATCAAACTTGCATTATATATCGATTTGATTTTCAAAATTTGACACTCCTTATCCTAAAAATAATATTGGAAAGAAATATCTTATAGAACAAATTTTAATAAAAAATTATTATTTGAGTATTAATTTTCATTGATATATAATATGTAAAATGTTAGTTTGAGTTATAATAATCTAATTTATAAATAAATTTGGCTACAAGTTTTCTGTAATTTATAAAAAATTTTTGTACTAGAAATTTAACAAAAATGATGTAGCTCAAATAGTAAGGAAGTTATGTTCAAGCAAGAGGTTAGGTGTTCAAATCCCACCTTCTACAAGAATTTTTAGTTTATTTTTAACATTAATAAAATTTAAAAAATCGAAAAAAAAAAAGGAAATTCAGAATCGGGTTAAACCTGCCCAAACCGGTTCGTCGGTTCACCGGTTTTGGACCGGTTCAACCCGGTTCAATCTGGTTTTTGAGTCAAGTGATTTTAGGGGATAAACCGGACCGAACCATCCTCCGGTTCGCTGTCGAACCGGTCGGACCGGCCGGTCCGCCGGTTTTAATAACATTGAATTAATACTACAAAATATGTAAGTGGAATTGAAAAAATAAATCTTGGGGGGGTGGGGGGGGGGGGGGTGTTCCCCTCTGTTCCTATAGACCATAGTCGATAACTAATCATAGGTATTACTTCAAGACGAAATAAGAGTTTGATCCAATGGTTTAATTCTGTCCTAGACTGTGTAAAAGGTATTTCAGCTGACTTTTTTTTATCTATAATGGTGCTTATCAACAAAGGAACATTGCCTTATTAAGAAGAGACGGAAGGCTAAACCTTCTTCCCTCTCCTCAAACAATACTTACATTGTAAAGCTTCAGACCGAATTAAATACCTCAACAATAGCATGGAGATTTAAATAGGTAAAACTACATTTTTGGTCCAAACCCTCAACACCTACTTTGATCTCAATTTCTTAAAATATTTTACATCATTAATTCTATAACCCATTTCCAATCTAATTTTTACGCGTTTGATTGCATAGAGTAGTCTACTTTTTGGTGTCATACGACTATCTCAATTTTTTTGACTTTGGTATTAATATGGATGGAAATGGCCTGGACAATGAGATCAAAAATGCAAAATATTTTATAAATTTAGGACCAAAAGTGCAAGTTCATGAGTGGAGCGAAAAATGTTGAGTGTCTACTCCCGTGGGACTTAAAATTTAAGTTTGCTAGACTATATGTATATGTGAATGTGTTTCGCAATTGCTTACCCTCTAGGATCGAGAGAAGGACGACTCGGGAATGAGGTTGCGGATATGCTCAAATTATGGGGTAAGAATGTACCTGAGGTATTTTATAGACTTATATGTACTTTAGATTATGATTTTAACTTGATTGAGTTTATTGAATGAATTTGAGAAGGCACAAGAGGTGTTTTTTTTTTTTTTTTTTTTTGTTTGATGGTGGGAAATCACATTTGGGGGAAAAATTATGCATTTAATTGCCGGGAGATGGAGAGAAATAATGAGAGTTGATAATTGCGGGGAAGAAATGAAAATACCCTTCGAGCGACGACTGTTTTGGCCAAAAAGGGTGCAGAGTGAAGCAAGAAAACATATTTCCAATGTACAAACTGCCATTAAATTTTTACCCGCGTGCAAAATGTCTAACCATCCTATTTTGCGGGTGTAAAGTATAAATAAGCTGAAAGCCTGAAATAAGTACAAAACATTCAGTAAGTTGGAACACCCTAAAAAGTAAAAACCAATGCGATTGACCCGGCCCAAATATAAACTGGGCCTTTCGAGACCAATGGTTAGACCCAACCAGTTCAAACCCACAGATTTGATGTGCACCCCATAAGTTCAAAATTTGTCTAACTGCGGTGAGAGTCCAAACGTCGTTTTTAGCGGTGGCCAAACGGGGATTCAGAGATTTAAAATCAGGAAAAAAAAATCGATCGACTTATGCATCCAGGTAATTGTAATATCAATTCATGTTTTTGTAATTTATATTATAGCGGTCGAAGATTGCATTTTTATTAATAAGATATGAAATATTTTATTTCGTAAATTTCAGTGTGAATAGCTGAATGAAGTTAGATGAAAAAAATATTTTATGTTGTACATAATGAAGAATCATATATATATATATGTACTGGGATTGGGAGGAAATGATTGTAATGCTCTAATGCTAAGGCGTGGAAACAGAGTAGAGTAATGACCACAGGGAGTTATTGTTAATTTCTTAAGTTTATGGGGGTTTATTGTCAATTTTTTTAAGTGAATAACTCTTTACATTTTATACCTTAGACATATAGGGTATATTTGTCCATTTTCCCGTAAATTATGAAGAACACTCGTACTTAGAGCAAGTAAAACACAACTCAGCTTCGGAACACTACACTTAGAGCGAGTAAAACACAAATCGTCTTCAGAGAGGGTAAATGTCTTTGACTTGTTAACACAAGATTATTTTTCTAATAAAAATAACATAAAAGAATAAAACAGGGCATTCCATTTCATATTAATTTGTTAATTTATACATAAAAACATGATTAAAATATCTGTTAATCTGGCTAGCATTTAGTAATCACTTTGTAGAGAAGTGATTTATTTTTATAAATACATATAAGTTACATAATTAACTTCATTAATTCAATCAAAATCTCAATGAAGCTGGAATTTGAGTTGTTGACTTCAGGACCTGGTGGGAAAAATGAAAAGTGACACTTTATATTCCTATATATTTCTTACATCTTACCTATATATATATGGTTATTATAATTTGGAGGGAAAAAAGCATGAGACTATATTTGAAAGTTGAACCTCAGGTAATCAATTTATGTCATATATATTTTGTAGGGACACATGGTTCATACAGTACCTTGACTATAATAATTATTTAAAAAGTTGGCTTGGAAATTTCATTTAATCAATTTATTTCATATTTGTTTTGTACCGACAAAATGTTTAGCAAATAAAGAATCCGTGACATTGGACAGATTGTCCGTGTGTGCTAGATTTATCATCTTATATAGGAAATCTGTGTGCTTTTTCCAAAAAAATTCACTTGTGGAAACATATACTATATTAGAAATTACTCTACGTACGTATATAACATTTAAGAACGTTACATTGAATAGTATTAGACGTAAAAATATTATTTATAGAGCATTATTTCTCTCTGTTTTAATTTTTTTTTTTTGAAATATCTAAGTAATGATATTAAGATCGATAATTGTTTTGTGGGGCGTCCTAAAACAAAGCTCGATCCATTCTCTAAGATAATTTTTTTCCCCTCAAAACTATCTATGTTATTCATAATGTGATACCATTACTTTTCACATTTCTCGACAAAAATATAAAAACATCTCCATCTCTAAGTTCTAATTCAACAATCCATACAAGTACTCCTCGAAAATGTTGACAAAAATCCCGCTTAAGGGGTCCTTGTAATTTTTAAAACCACAGGAGATTTTCTGTATTTACAATAAACTTCAGGAGGTCCGAATGTAAATTACCCAAAGATTCAAGCCAAACCAAAAGAGTAAATAAATGGGATATTGGGACTTTATATATGTTGGGCAACATTGACATCTAACTGGAGGGTAAGTGGGGAAATTAATTACTCCTTCATTTTCAATAAATAAATTATCTGCTTGCCCATAAATGGTCTGAGTTTTTAACTTTATGTGGACAGATCTTATTAATTGTGACATTCATTCATCATGGTTCTGTATGTATGTAGTCCATACTTTAATGCTCTTGAACAATAAATTTGTAGTATGTATGTATTATATTGTATTTTTATCTCAATTTTGCCCATTCTTAATTTACATTTTTTATGCTTGCACAAGCTAATAAACAATCTGAGACAAATTAACAAAGAGATACAATGCAGTAATATTTTAATGTGCATCACAAACAATCCACTAATATTACTTAAAATGACAAATCATAATAAGTAGGCCAGTATCCATCTTGATTTTGTAACATTACAACTTAAAATGCCCTAATTAATTAAAGAACCTCACACATGCAAAGTAATTAAACGCAATGCAGCATAATTAATTAAACCAAAGGTACTTAATATAAGACACTTAACATGAATCTTATAATATAAAGAATTTCACTAATTAATTCTTCTTCCTGCCCTCATTAGCCAGCTTGAAGAGCCTCGCCTGAGTCGAAGCAGCCTTGTTCGATCCCATCGATGCAACGAAACTGTCCCTTACCTGACTAGTTGTGTAAGGGAAGCCTCGGTGCACCATGGAGTTAAGCAAAGCTGCTGTGCCTTCCCTGTATAATTCTCCGAGGCCATCAGTACGTGTGTTCGATAAAGCATGTAGCAAGTTCGCGCTGGCTCCGATTCCAGGCAAGCTCGTTACGCCAAATGCGCTGCCGATTGTTGTTCCCCAAATGCCAAACAAGCCCCATATCAATGTTGGGTGATTCCTCCAGTAACTGCAGTTTATAAGTGAGAAAACTATTAGTGTATTTCCTTTTATAAGTTTTTTGCACCATTGGTCCCTTACTTTTTGAAATTGCGCTTTTGATGACTTCCGATTCTTTAAAATATTTTGCACTTTGGTCCCATTTAATAATAATCTCTCTTGCATTTTTGGTTCCATAGTGATTGTCTTAGTTTTGCACTTTTGGTCCAACAGGACGCAATGGGTGCGAAATATTATTAAAAGTTGGGACTAAAAGTTTATATAAAAATATGGGACCAATACTGAAATATTAAAAAAAATGGACCAAAAGTCTAATATTTAAAAAATTGGACCAAAAGTGTAATATTAAAAAAAATGGGTCCAACAGTGACGAGTGTCCAATTTTTTGGGACTGAAATGCATTTTTTTGGATGCAATTTTAGTCTGCTACTTTTATCTCATTTTGGTGTCAAGCATATAAGTCATACAGGGCTATTTCAGCCAATCTGAAGCTTAAAAATGATTTTTTATGCAACAAAAATAAATGAATCTTGTTTTATTAAATAAAAAGACATAAGTAGAATTAAAAGTGGTGCCTAGATTATTAAGTTGATTAAAACTGTTAAAAATTCTATATAACTAGATGTACATTTCTGCATTTTTTAATATGAGTAGTATTGTATACTTACGTGCAAGTAAAAGGTGGAGAGTTTGGATCAAACGCAAATGGAGGTGATGGTATTGTGATGCCGGGAATTGTTGGAGTTCCTGGGTCAATCGGAGTGCTTGGTGGAGTCAAAATTACCGGCGGAGTTGGCGGAGGTAGAATGGTTGGTGTCGGAGTTGTCGGTGTAGTTGGGGTTGCGGTTGGAGGAGAATGATAGTATCCACCACCACTCGGAGGTGGAATGATTGGTGTCGGAATTGTCGGCGTAGTTGGAGGAGAATGATAGTATCCACCACCGCCACCGTGTGGAGGAGATGGAGTTGTGTGGTGGTGGCCACCACCTCCACTTGGTGGGTTACCGCAGTTTACCGGTGGCGTACCTCCGTAAGAAGGTGGTGTTCCATGCGACGGTGTTGGTGTTGCATGGCCACCTCCCGAGCCATGTGATGGAGGAATATGAGGAACTGCGACAAGAAAAAACAAATATGGTATCATAATCAGTTTCAAGAAAAAGTCTCTATGTCACTCATTTTTAAATTTCACGTGTGCGTGTTAAACAATAACATTAAATGTCACTCCACTCTAACAGCGTAAACTTTTAGATACGTTGAACATTCAAAAAAAAAAAAAAAAAAACAACCTGAGGGAGGAGTTCCTGCATTTGGGTCCGGAGTGTAGTAGTTCTTCTGGCCGTCAAAGTTGGCAGCGGAGGAGACGACTACAACGACCAAATTTTGGGAAAGCAGTGCAGCTATAGCAGCCCACAGGAAAATGGATGTTTTCTTACTTCTATTTTTCTCCATTTTTTGTAACTTTTCAAGAAAAAAATAGAAAGAAAATTTAAAGTAGAAGGAAGAAGTGTTCAGAGAATGAGGATGATATATTCAAGATGGAGCTGTGTATATAAAGAGTTTATCAGAGACTGAAGTAAATATATGCAGGTGAAGAAGTATGTGGTTAGTTGTATGTGCATTTAAATCTCACATTACATAATATTATTTTTTTGTTAAATAGTATTGTCAATTAATTGTGTTGTATGGTTTTAACCTTCTCATTTTTGTTTTTGGTGTTGCAAATTGAATTTTTTTTTGGAGAGTACTTTTGACTTGTTTAAACATTTTTAGCCAACAACCTAACTCCCTTTCTACCTTTACTACACGATTGCCTGTTTCTTTGTTTCTTTGAGTGGTACATGGAATTGAGATAAGAAGCTATGTATTAAAGTGATAAAATTTGCTTGATTAGGAGTTTTTTCCTCTATAATTTTAACGGTGCGAAACAATATGATTTTCTTATCAAGCTTGACAGTTTGTTTGAATTTTTTTATTTTCAAATGATCTAAGGTTGAACGAGCTTTAACTAAACTGAACATGAGTCCAACTATCTTTTTTTTTTTTTAATGTATTAAGTGATTTTTTAGTTTTTCTAGTCGAGTTTGACTTAATTTTCAAAAGTTATATATCAAATGGTAAATGATGTTCAAGTCTGATTAGATATATTTATTAAATTGAGTTCAAACGAATTATTTTCGTCACGCGACCGAACTCGAGTGAGTTTTGATTAGTTTAGTTTTATTTTTTGTCTTAACTTGGACCTAAATTTTAAGAAATTTTTTGACCATAAATAATTTATACTGATCAAGTTTGAAATGTTATCATAGTTACTCCTAGAAATTTTTTTTTCTTAGAATCTGCAGAAGAGAAACAAATGAGTTTGAAGTCATGTGGACTTATTTGAGACCATATATTTGCCTTTCAATTTCTCTTTTTAGAAAAGCATACTATATATAATTATTGGGCACAGGTAATGATGTGGTTGGATTGGAGTACTTCCTAATTTGTCCTTTTGTAAAAAAAATTGTAACCAGATAATTAATCCGAGAGACATGTGGTCCTTTTACTAACTATTTAGCATATATGTTAATTAGATAAGATGTGAAATAAATAATTGAGACTTTAAAAAATTACATATATAGTGAAATGAAGACATATATATAATAGAAACTACACACGCAGTTTTTGAATTTAATCTCACTTATGGCCCTGGCAGAAAGTAGTTGAAGATGCACAAAATTGCTATGTTGTCACATTCAATTCTTGTAGTAAATGATACCACCAGCAAACCAATTTTCAAGTCCTTGTTTGGATTCTGGGCTTTATTTTCTGTCAATGTGACCCTCTCGATCTTTTGACTACTGTTATTAGTATAATTTAAAGAGATAATTGCATTCACCCCCCTCAGGTTTGCTGAAATTATAGGCACCTACGTACTTTAAGCTTTCAATAATTACAAACACCTCACCTCCCATGTTGTTAGTTTTTATTAAAATAAATAAACATAATGTGTAATGTCTATGCCCTTAGTAATAATTTGAGGGAAAAACACTTTTGATACCAAACTTTAGTCCAAAAAACACATTTGGTACTAAGCTTTTTCAAAAAATACATTACATACCATGATTCATACAATCTTGACACATTTAGTTTTGCCGTCAATTTTCAGACAAAATTTAGCACGTGTCATTCATGTGTGGGTCTTTAAAACCCGTGCATCCCATTGTCAATTTAACGGGCACATAAGCGGCACGTGCTGAATTTCGTCCGAAAATTAACTGCAAAACTAAATGTGTCAAGATTTTGTGAATCATGGTATGAAATGTACTTTTTGAAAAAGCTTGGTACCAAATGTGTTCTTTGGAATAAAGTTTGATATCAAAAGTGTTTTTCCCTCGTAATAATTTACTTAAAATACAGCAATAATATAGCCTCAAAATGTATCAACCCAAATAAAATGGGTAGATTCTAATTATAACAAGTCAAATAATTCAACCATTTATCTTTTTTTTTAAAGTTACCTTAAAATTTAATGATATTGATGAATTAAAAAAACAAATTATGAATTGAGTTTATTTATGAATTAATTACATCAATTTTTTATTATCAAATATATTTAAATTATTAATTTCAACTATTTATGATATTAAAAAAAGTATAGAATCAGTGCTAGCACTTGGGCCGGCGTCTAGGGCCCCCGATGTGGAGGGGCCCCAAAATTACGTGTTATTAGTGGCCCGCCATATAATTATTATTTATACATAAGTAATGTTATTTTATTACCAAAGTTCAAGCTAGCACACTTGATAGGTATTGTGTTGTTTTAGGCTTTAAGCCTTATGTCACGGGTTCGAAACTCCACTCAGACATCTCATTTTTTTATTATATCTTTTTTTTCTTTCTCATTGAGAAGATGATTAATACATTTTAATCTATAAACTATTGACGTAATTTATCCAAAAAAAAAAACTATATAGATGATTATACATATATTAACGTTTAATATATATTAATAAGCATTTTTTCTCAGTTATTTTATGCTTTTTTTAACAAATTCTTTCTCCTGGTTTCAAGGATTTTTTTACAAAACAAACATTTTATGTTATGATTTTCACTAAAAACAAATTTTATAACATAATCGAAAACGAATTTTTATTTAGATTACAAGCTTTTATTTATTTTAAAAAAAATAATTGTTGATTCTTTTAGCACGGGCTCGCTCATAGACCATTTGTACTGATCAACAAATCATTGTCGATATAATTTAAATGATACTATTTCTTTAAGATATTTATATTTTATCGTTTGTAGAACAATTATTACTTTATTATGACTTTTGCTGTCATTTATTATTACTTGTTATATATAACTAATAACTTATCTTAATGAGGAAAAATTTAAAATTTAACGAAGTACACTCGTTGTGGAATTATATTTAATTAGTACATATACTTGTAAAAATTCTTTTGCTAAAAGAGTATTTTTAAAATTTAAAATTATAAAAATATATTCACGAGTAATTCAATGAAAAAGTTTAAGTGGGTTTGTCATTTAATTTTGTACCTGGAATAATGTCAATAATTAGTAAGTATTTTTGCATTTTAAAAAAAATTAAGTATATTTTTTTATAACATAGGGCCCCGATTTTATAATTTCGCCTAGGGCCCCGAATATTTAGGACCGGCCCTGTATAGAATAATATATAAACTTATCTATTTGTCATAAAATTGATCAAGCTTAAGGTCATTTTTATTTTTTTGATAAATCAATATTTCATTACTTCAAAAGAGCACATAATCATACAAAATGTTCAACAAGATCAAAGATGGGGAAATCACCATCATAAAAAACACTACAAGGAATAAGTATACACAAAGTTATGAACGGCGATGTTAGTACATCTAGGACAAAAACGAAATATCCACTTAGGCCAAAAAGTCCAAAACTTTTGAATTTTCAAGATAAGATCACGAGACTCACAATTCAGATCCTTTATTCGACTGTTCATATCACAAAACTACGTTTGTGCAGTCACTTTCAAAAATCACCTTATCATACTTAAATCGGTCCAAAATAGATAGAGTAAAATTAACATTTTATTAATATTTTGATGACATCATCATGTTTTCATACAGAAATCTAATTATTGAAATTTCAGGGCAGACTTTTGTAATTTCACCTAACATCAGGGGAGGTGAAAGTAATTACCCCTAATTTGAAACACAACACTGCAGCCGATATTTATGAATGATCTGCTGAAAGAGAAAGTGAGTGAATTAAGAGAATCATTATTCATTCATCTGACCCCATTTTCTATTCTATTGAGCTGTCTGTTCAATCAAGACCAATATAATATAATATAATAGAGAAAGAAATTAAGTTGGTTGTATCTATATGCTTTTACTTTTGCTGCTGACACTGGTTGAAATTGAATTGAAGTAATTTTATGAACTTGCAGTTGTGAAAATAAATTGCATTCCAAATCTTGCCCACCACATGTTCGACAAAATGTCGAACTGAATATCTGTACCGGACCAAAAGTCCTCTTCACCTTCTTTGAATTGGGCTTGTGAGGTTTCAATAGAGAAGGTAGAATCTTTGAAAGACTTGTTTTCTTTCTTGATCTGGGTATGGGTTGTCTTGCGGCCTAGTGATATATATTCACCTATTCTCGTGTCTCACAGAGCCCAAAATGTGTATATTTAGAGCCCATAAACTAGATCTTTAGAGCCCAAATAGTTAAAGCTTATACAATATCATCACACATAATTATGTACAACTTGTGCGTTGTATTTCAACAAGTGTTGAAGCCAAAAAGAGATATGGAATTTAAATTGCAGGTACACACTAACCTAAACTAGTGATGAAAAAATTATGGTGAAAATTTTAATTAGGGTACATATTTGGGGTTTCCTCCAAATAAGAAAGCCGGATAACGTCTATTTTCCGGTGAGTAATTGAGTCCAGTGCGCCTGAGGACTAAATCTGGTGAATTAAGGTAAGTTATAGGACTAAATATGGTGACCCAATACACGCAGGACTAAATGTGGATAAGTAGCAAAGATGGGGAACTAAAAAAGGAATTTTTCCTAAAATAATTATGAGATTTGAAATTGGGATATTTGTTTGCTTATGCCTAGTAAATATGGCCCTCTGAAGTACCATTAGGTATCATCTATAGATGCAAGAAAAATGTGAGTTTTTGTATGAGAAAATTGCATTTTTGTATGACACATAAAGAGGGAACTGACTTAAAGCGCAGTATCAAAAGTACAATTCTTTCGTTTTTGTATGACTACCGGCTTAATTAATCTCTTTCGATTTAGGAATCTCTTAACGTGGGGTGAAAGAGACTTCTGGAATGAAACGGAGGAACTTCTATGTATGGAATAAAAAATGAAAAGATTATGCTTGCATTTTCTAGTATTAGTTTGACCATTTCTATGTTTTTTGTGTCGCTTGGTTTTGGTTTTGGTCTAGAATATTGCATATCCAGGGTCGACCCTACACTTTTTAAGGTCGTAGGCAAAATCCAAATTCGGAGCCCCAGAAAGTCGCTTTTTTTTTAATATGTGAACAATAATTTCGGTTTCTTGGTTGTAAGCCAAAATATAACTTTTGTTAGTGTGAGTCTTAGAAAATTGTTCTAGTACAGACGTATTCACCAAATTTAATGTTCAATTTTTATATGCGTAGTAAATCAACAAATCAAATGAAGATATAAATCAACTAAAGAAAACAATGGAACATAAGAAATCAACAGATCAAAACAATGGAAAAAATCAATCAATGAAAAAAGCTGTGCCCGATGCATAATCCTCTCTTAGAACCTTGGGAGTCTGCATTCCTTTGGGAACCCACGTGGAAACCTTGGAACATCAGTGCAGTAGTTATAGATCATGTAGTTCGTCTGCACCCACCGGATTCTGTTTCGACCGTTGGCATCCAATCCCTGTGTTTGCCATGCCTGGCTGCTCACTGTTCCGTTGTTGCATGAATTTCCGGTTGTGCTCACGATGCACGCATTGGCGTTGTAATTTCTGTAAGACGCGGTGAAAGGAGCCTTCGTCCAGTCAGTTTTCACCCGCCCGCCTTGCGTTGCCCAGTCGTCAGCATTCCATAGACTAGCATAGACTTTCATTGGTTGGTTAGTTGGGAAGGGAATTCCATTTGATTCGTAGTTGACGAAAACTCTAATTGGAATGTTGTCGATCAACCAACTGCATGGACCGTGAAAATTAATTTCGAGAAATTATTTCGTGCAATAATTTTTTTTTTAAATATACGGAATAATAGTATTGAATTGAAACGAGATTCGATTGAAGAGAAATACATGATGCGTTGTGAGTTCCAGACTATGGTATAAGTATGGAACGCTGCGGTGGGATCGAACCAAAGCCGAAATTGTTGTTCTTTACAACAATAATATAGCCTCAAAATGTATCAACCCAAATAAAATGGGTAGATTCTAATTATAATAAGTCAAATCATTCAACCATTTATCTTTTTTTTTTTTTAAATTACCTTGAAGCATAAAATTTAATGATATTATTGAATTTAAAAAACAATAAAAAAAATGAGTTTATTTATGATTAATTACATCAAATTTTTTATTTTCAAATATTTATATTTGATGTTATTAAAAAAAATATAGAGTATAAACATATCTATTTATCATAAAATTGATCAAGCTTAAGGTCACTTTTAATTTTTTGATAAATAAATATTTCATTACTTCGAAAGAGCACATAGTTATACAAAATGTTCAACAAGATCAAAGATGGGGAAACCACCATCACAAAAAATAATACAAGGAATAAGTTATAGGCAAAGTTATGAGCGGTGATGTTAACACATCTAGGAGAAAAACGAAATATCCACTTAGGCCAACAAGCTCAAAACTTTTGAATTTTCAAGATAAGACCACGAGACTCCCAATTCAGATCCTTTATTCGACTGTTCATATCACAAAACTATGTTTGTGCAATCACTTTCAAAAATCACTTATCATACTTAAACCGGTCCAAAATAGATGGAGTAAAATTAACAATTTATTAATATTTTGATGACAACATCATGTTTTCATACAGAAATCTAATTATTGAAATTTCAGGGCAGACTTATGTAATTTCACCTATCATTAGGGGAGGTGAAAGTAATTACCCCTAATTTGAAACACAACACTGCAGCCAATATTTATGAATGATCTGCTGAAAGAGAAAGTGAGTGAATTAGGAGAATCATTATTCATACATCTGACCCCATTTTCTATTCTATTGAGCTGTCTATTCAATCAAGACCAATATAATATAATAGAGAAAGAAATTAAGTTGGTTGTATCTATATGCTTTTACTTTTGCTGCTGACACTGGTTGAAATTGAATTGAAGTAATTTTATGAACTTGCAGTTGTGAAAATAAATTGCATTCCAAATCTTGCCCACCACATGTTCGACAAAATGTCGAACTGAATATCTGTACCGGACCAAAATTCCTCTTCACCTTCTTTGAATTGGGCTTGTGAGGTTTCAATAGAGAAGGTAGAATCTTTAAAAGACTTATTTTCTTTCTTGATATGGGTATGGGTTGTCTTGCGGCCTATATTCACCCATTCTCGTGTTTCACAGAGCCCAAAAAGTGTATATTTAGAGCCCATAAACTAGATCTTTAGAGACCATAACAGTTAAAGCTTATATAATATCATCACACATAATTATGTACAACTTGTGCGTTGTATTTCAACAAGTGTTTGAAGCCAAAAAGAGATTTGGAATTTAAATTGCAGGTACACACTAACCTAAAGTGAGATGGAAGAATTATGGTGAAAATTTTAATTAGGGTACATATTTGGGCGTTCCCTCCAAATAAGAAAGCCGGATAACGTCTATTTTCCGGTGAGTAATTGAGTCCAGTGCGCCTGAGGACTAAATCTGGTGAATTAAGGTAAGTTATAGGACTAAATATGGTGACCCAATACATGCAGGACTAAATGTGGATAAGTAGCAAAGACGGGGGACTAAAAAAGGAATTTTGCCTAAAATAAGTATGAGATTTGAAATTGGGATATTTGTTTGCTTATGCCTAGTAAATATGGCACTCTGAGGTACCATTAGGTATCATCAATAGATGCAAGAAAAATTGCATTTTTGTATGAAACATAAAACGGTGTATCAAAAGTGGAAACAGATCTAAAGCGTAGTATCAAAAGTGCAATTCTTTCGTTTTTTTATGACTACCGGCTTAATTAATCTCTTTCGATTCAGAATTCGCTTAACGTGGGGTGAAAGAGACTTCTGGAATGAAACGGAGGAACTTCCATGTATGGAATAAAAAATGAAAAGATTATTCTTGCATTTTCTAGTACTAGAAAAGTGCACGTACGTTGTACGTGTCTAATTTTAATTTCATGGATATTTTTCGTAAATTAGAATAAAATTAGCCATTTTTATGTCATAGAATATCATATTTTTATGACTGATCAATTTATTTTTTATGAAATTTATTTTTATTAATTATTATTGGTTTATAAAAAAAATGATGGCTTTGAATAGTTGTAATAAAATATAAAATGATGACTGATTTAGTCATTACATCTTATAAAATTGGTTCTAAAATAAGATCATAAGAACATTATTTAGTTCATTCCATCATAGTAGTTTTCATGTCAAGTTTATCCGTTAATTCACCGATGACACGGGTTTCATCCGTTTCTTCATAAATTTCACCCGAACTTTCATCGATATCACGAGCATTTTTTTTTACTGGTTTCACCAGTTTTTTCACCAACTTCACCAGTGTTTACCAATTTCACCCGAAGTTTCATCGATTCATATGTTTTCACTGTTTAATTTTTTTATCAATTTTTCCGTTTTTTTATCGATTATAACATTTTTCATTGTTTTTCCATTTGTTAAACCTTGTTTTTGTCGATTAAAGTTTAACTCGTTTTCACCTATTTCACTGATTTCACATGTTATTCACCCAAGTTTTTCATTGATTAAACATGTTTTCACCGACTTCAAGCTTTTTTGACTGATTTTATCCGTTTCTTTACAAATTTCACTCAAACTTTCATCGATTCATATGTTCTCACTGTTTAATTTTTTTTACCGGTTTATTTTTTTTAGCGATTTATCCCTTTATTTTAATCGGTTATAACATTTTTCATTGTATTTTCATTTTTGGTCGATTTCTTTAATTTTTTTCTTCAGTTTAAACCGTTTTTGTACCGATTACTCCAGTTAAACTCTTTTTTTAACTGATTTCACTCGTTTTTACCATTTTAACCCGTTTTTACCTATTTTTTATGTTTTTTTCACTAATTTCACATGTTATTCACCTGAATTTTTCATTGATTAAATATGTTCTTACCAAATATACGTTTTTTGACCGATTTTACCCTTTTTTCACAGGCTCTACCCAATTTTACTGGATTTCACATGTTTCATCATTTTTCATAGAAATTCCATTCGAAATAATTTTCAACGATTTCACATACTTTCACCAACTTTACCTTTATTTTAATCGATTTTACCCGTTTTCATCCATTTTTCACAAATTTTACCCGATTTTTTTATTGATTTCAAATGTATTTACCATTTCACATTCATTTTTTTCACCGGTTTAAAGTGCACATACGTTGTACGTGTGTAATTAATTTCAGTGGTATTTTGTTGTAAATCAAAGTAAAATTAACTTCATTATGTCATAAAATAGCACATATTAATGACTGCTATTCATTTTATTAACTTCATCATGGGTATTTTCATCGATTTCTTTAGTTTTTTTCGGTTTAAACCATTTTTCTAATGGTTTGACTTTGTTTTTGTTGGTTGAACTTTTTTCATTTTATTGATTTCACTCATTTTTACCAGTTTAACCAATTTTCACATGTTTTCACCGATTTTACCCTTTTTCACACATTTCATCATTTTTTATGTAATTTCAGTTGAATTTTCATCGATTTCACATGTATTTACCGAATTTTCAGCTCAAATAATTATACATCTTCAATTACTTTCAAGGATATCTTTAATTATTTCAATTACCTTATCATTTGAAAGATATTTCTTTACCGATCTTAGCCGTTTCACTTATTATATTAATTAATTAAATTCAATTTTCATTGATTTTGACTGGTTTTTTTTTTTTTTACTGATTTACTCGTTCTTGATCAATTATAACCTATTGTCCATTGTTTTTCCTATGTTTCATCGATTTCTTTTGTTTTCTCCTATTCAAACGGAAAAAATTTCTACTGGTTTAGTTCATACTGTTTTTGCTAGTTAATTTTTTTTTTACTAATTCATGCATCTCTGAGCATGCGGGATCGTAGAAATTTGACCCTAAAAGGATAATGATATATTTTAAATCATGAAAAATGAAATATGAACGCTTTTGAATATTAAAATTTATTTGGAAGAAAATATTATGAAGTACTAACCATTTGATTCATGTGGAGTCATTTGAGCTCTAAGAAACCACCCTCTTGATGAACGTTGTTTTTTCACATTATTGACATGTTGAATGTATTTTTGTTTTTCTTCCATATTCAATTTTTGGTAATGGTTATATTTTTCCTCTGACGGTGGCTTGGTTGAGTCTCTCATTTTCTTATATCTTTTAACTTTTTCTATATATTCATGTCTCTGTGTAGCACTTTGGTTATTGTACTTTCTTTTAACTCGATCAAGATTGCGTTGTCGCAATACATCTGTCATATACATCAAAAGTAACTTTTCAAAAAAATTGGAGAAATAATAAACATAATATTCTAAAAACTAACCAATAGATTTTTCAAAAAGAAATTTATAAATATGTACCCTAAATAATTTAATAAAGTCTAGACAAATAAGTATTTCAAAAGCATCATATCACATCTATTAAAATTTTAATCGGACTTGGTTTCAGTAATCTAATTCAGATTTTCAATAATAAGACAAATATAATTTACCTGATTTTGTATTCAATATTTGATGCATAACCATTTTAAAATTATTCCAATATCCAAACGAAAACTCCATCTCTAACAAAATAAAATTGAATCAATTCAAAATTTAGTCTCAACTTGATCGATAAAACTTCAAAATCGAATAATAACTTTACAGTACCCCTCGTTGTAGTACTTCTTGTTGTATTAAATTTGAATAAAGATTGAACTTTTAAAATTTCTTGTCATTAATAAACGAAAGTAGTGATGGATTTAGGGCTAATGAATAGAGATTGAACTTTTAAAATTTCTTGTCATTAATAAACAACGAAAGTAGTGATGGATTTAGCATATTTTAAATTTAGACATTTTCCTTATTTTTGTAGTCTAGAAAATATTTTCCTACCAATTTGATATAAAATTAATGTCTAATTATATTTATCAATTTGATGGGAAGAGGGCATATTTGTCTTCACAAAAAAAGAAAAAAACTTAAATCATTCACACTTTTAGTAGTAGTATAGATTAATTTGACCATTTCTGTGTTTTTTGTATCGCATTGTTTTGGTTTTGGTCTAGAATATTGCATATCCAGGGTCGACCCTACACTTTTTAAGCCTGTAGGCAAAATCCAAATTCGGAGCCCCAGAAAGTAACTTTTTTTTTAATATGTGAACAATAATTTCGGTTTCTTGGTTGTAAGCCAATATATAACTTTTGTTAGCGTGTGTCTTAGAAAATTGTTCTAGTACAGACGTATTCACCAAATTTAATGTTCAATTTTTATATCCTCGACCTCGATGATAAACAAATCAAATGAAGATATAAATCAACTAAAGAAAACAATGGAACATAAGAAATCAACAGATCAAAACAATGGAAAAAATCAATCAATGAAAAAAACTGTGCCCGATGCATAATCCTCTCTTAGAACCTTGGGAGTCTGCATTCCTTTGGGAACCCACGAGGAAACCTTGGAACATCAGTGCAGTAGTTATAGATCATGTAGTTTGTCTGCACCCATCGGATTCTGTTTCGACCGTTGGCGTCCAATCCCTGTGTTTGCCATGCCTGGCTGCTCACTGTTCCGTTGTTGCATGAATTTCCGGTTGTGCTCACGACGCACGTATTCGCGTTGTAATTTCTGTAAGACGCGGTGAAAGGAGCCTTCGTCCAGTCAGTTTTCACCCGCCCCCCTTGCGTTGCCCAGTCGTCAGCATTCCATAGACTAGCATAGACTTTCATTGGTTGGTTAGTTGGGAAGGGAATTCCATTTGATTCGTAGTTGATGAAAACTCTAATTGGAATGTTGTCGATCAACCAACTGCATGCACCGTGAAAATTAATTTCGAGAATTATTTTGTGTAACAATTTTTTTTCAATATACGGAATAATAGTATTGAATTGAAACGAGATTTGATTGAAGAGAAATACATGATGCGTTGTGAGTTCCAAACTATGGTATAAGTATGGAACGCTGTGGTGGGATCGAACCAAAGCCGAAATTGTTGTTCTTTGTTGCCTACTCCTTTTGCGAAGACATTTGTATGAATTGTATATGGTTGTCCCGAAGAATTTCCTAGAAACTCAAAATCGATCTCATCGTGTGCTGATCCTAGAGACGATAGCTGCAACGAAATATTCATCATTAACTAAGTCCACGTCCAAGAAATAAAATTGAATCTTTTGAACAATATAACAACAATTTCTAACTGAGTTCGATCAGTGACATGAAGTTCAATTTGTTATACATGTCAAATAAGTACTTGGAAATGCATCCCAAACATTGTCTTCTTCATTTGTTTGGATATGACGTATTTTCTTAATTGTTTTCATAACAATTTTTTACTTACTTTAGACATTTGTTACCAAATCTTAAAAAAAGACACATTTAATATCAAAATTGAAGGACTTTTTTCACATTCCCTTTCTCCGTCGACTTTTGGGGGCCAAATTTTGTGCTCTTTATATGGCTGGAAAGCGAGAGCTTTCTAATGGTACAAGTTTCAGTTCATAAAACACAATAAAATAATTCGTAGAAAATTAACAAAGTTTCGGGGAATTAATCAAAATTAAATCATATCTCATAATTTACAAGGAACCATGCCACATTAATTTCCAGATAATCATAAGCATATCAAAAATCATTATTAAAGTTCAAGCAAATATGAAAAAATTCTTCAATTTTGGTATTAAATGTATCTTTTTTGAAGATTTGGTACCAAATGTCTAAAGTATATAAAAATTTATTATGAAAAATACAATTTCCTCATTTTTTTTAATATCAAGTTACTCCGTTCGACTTGTTTTTTATTCAACTAGAAAAGTACACATGCGTTGCATGTGATAACTAATATCCAAAGTTAGTTGAATCATATAATAATTTTTCATCATATTATGGTCTTAATGACATACTACATAAATTTTTTGTCTAAATCACTATATATTATTAATATATTGTTACCAAGAATTTAAAGTTGTTATCATGAATACCAAAAATCAAAACTTGAAAATAAAAAACGATAATTATTAAGTATTTCTAACCTAAAACTACATGTCTACATAACTGTAATTCTAAAACTAACATTTGAACAAATGGACAATATTAATTTTTTTCTTCCTTAACATTGATATTTTCATCTAAACATTTTCTTCCATCTAAACAAGTTTTCACATGTTTAATCCATTTTTTTAAAACGATTTCACCAAGTTTGTTGGTTATACCTGTTCTTTTTTTTAACTGAGTTCTCCATTTTTAGTTATTTGCCTAATACATTTTTTTACCAATTTAACTCATTTTTATTAATTTTCCTCAGTTTTGTCGATTAACCCGCTTCTGTACTAAGTTTACCATATTTTTTGTTATTTTAACATGTTCTTTCATCGATTTCATCCGCTTTTACATTGAGTTTGCCATTTCTTTTTATGTTATTTAACCCGTTCTTTCATATATTTCACCCATTTCTTGTGGTTTATCCCATTTGTTAATCAATTCACTCATTCTCTCCAGTTTAACCCAATTTTTGATTGATTTTGCTTATTTTTTTATGATTTAACCTATTTTAACGACTATTTCACATTTTTTTCAATTTAACTCAGTTTTTGTTGTTGTTGTTCTTTTATCGATTTGATCCATTTTTTATTATCACGTGTTTAGCTGCTATCATTCATTTTTACCGGGTTAACCGTGTTTTGCCGGTTTTATCCCATTGTTTTATCGATTTTACCATTTTTTGTTGCTTTAACTCGTTGTTCTTCGATCTAACCCATTTTTCCATTTTTTTTCTTTTTATATTTATCATCTATTTTTTAAATCAAATTTTACTTGTTTTCACCAGTTTTAACCATTTATATGTTTTGACTTAAGCAAATTATAAGTTTTTCAGCTAACTAAATAGTACTTTATTTTATTCATACAACACAAATGTGGCTTTTTTTTCGAGATTCTTTAATGGTTTATAGGTTATTTGATAATTGATAATTTCTTAAGAATTGTACAAAGAAGTATCGATTGCACTTTTTTGTTATTTGAACCCGTTCTTTGATCGATTTCACCCCTTTTTGTGTTTAATCTTATTTGTTAATCAATTCACTTATTCTCTCCGGTTTTACCTAATTTTAGTTGATTTTACCTATTCTTTTGCTAATTTAACTTATTTTCTCACACATTTCACCTTCATTTTGTTTTATCAATTTAACTCATTTGTGTTCTTGTTCTTTTATTGATTTGATCCCCGTACTTTTTTTTTTTGTGTTTTCTTGTTCTCAAGTTTAGCCTATATCATTTATTTTTTTTACCAGTTACCCATTTTCTGCCGGTCACCATTTTTTTTCTTTAACTCGTTTCTATTCTATTTAACCTATATTCCCATTTATTTTACCATTTTTTATCATATATTTTTTAATCGACTTTTACCCTTTTTAACCTATTTTAATCCTTCTATGTTTTTGGCTTATTTTGGCTTAAGCCAATTATAAGTTTTCCAGTTACTAAATAGTACTTTTTTATTTAACTAACCCAAATGTGGCATTTTGTTTTTAGGTTCTTTAATTTTTTTGAGATACTTTGATAAGTGATAATTTCTTAAGACTTTTTCAAAGAAATATCGATTTTACTTGCTTTTACACAAGTTTATCATTTATTTTTTGTTATTTTAACCCGCTCTTTCACTGATTTCACTCGTTTTTTGTGGTTCATCACATTTCTTAATCAATCCATCCATTCTCTCTAGTTTAACCCAATTTTAGTCCATTTTTATCACATTTGTTAATCAATTCACTCATTCTCTCTGTTTTAACCCAATTTTAGTCTGAATATACTTATTTTTTGCTGATTTAACCTATTTTATCACATATTCCGCCTTTTTGCCAATTTACTCATTTTTTTTGTTCTTGTTCTTTTATCGATTTGTTCCTTTTTGTTATCCCGTGTTTAGCCGATGTCATTCATTTTTTTAACGTTTTTGTCGATTTACCTTGTTGTTTTATCAATTGCCCCATTTTTTCTGCTTTAACTCGCATTTTTTTTCTATCTAACCCATTTTTTCATTGATTTATCAATTGCACTATTTTTTTTGCTTTGACTCGCATTTTTTCTTCTATCTAACCATTTTAATACTACACAGAGCCAACCACAATAAAGCTATCTGCATGCATGCAATCAAGAGAGTCATTCAATATGCAACCAACCTTGCTACGGCCAATTTTAATGAAAAGATACGTACATAGATAGAGGTTTGTTTTCTTAGATATACCTTGCATTAATCCACTTTCAATTTCTCAACCTGACCACCTGCCATAACCATGGAAGAAAAACATATATAAATTCCAAAACAAAATAAAAAATCGCATTTACAAAGTTTATATATTATCATACAACCTTGAATCATTTTCTGAATAGTTTCATAATTTTTCTGATTTTGCTGATCAATTGACTCTTTCTCGTTTATGGTAACCCTTGACCTTTTAACTTTATCAATGTATTCTTGTTTTTGTGTAGTACTTTGGCTAGCATATTTTCTTTTCATTCTATCTAACTTTCTTTGTCGTAATACATCTGTCATACACAAAATAAACCAGTTATAAAAATAAATATTTAATAAATTATGAATTTTAGAGTGCATTAGTTTAACTATAAAGTCCAATAAGTACTTGAGTTTCATTGCTGAATCTAGCTCTATTTAGTATCATCAACACTGTTTCATTACTGTCATGCAAGTACCTCAGAACATATATACATATACAAATATATACAATATGGACATAAATTATATTGTGTAGCAACTGCAAGTAATTAAGAGAAGTTTTATCTCATCTCCAGACATGAACAATTAAAAACACATTCAACATAAAATTTATCTCATCTCCAGACATGAACAATTAAAAGCACGTTCAACATAAAATTTCATCAAAATTTTGTTGATTTATTGGATTTTCAAGTATTTGAACCAAAATAACTATAACAACGGACCAAAAAGTAAAGATGAAGAAAAAATAATCTCAAAAAGTTCATACCTGGTTTTGTATTCAGTAATTGATGCATCACCATATTGTTTTCTTGATTTTGTTAGGATGATTCGGAAAGAAATTTCATTTAATTCTATTTAAACCTCTCTTATTATATATATATATACAATATATATATATATATGTATATATATATATATATATATATTGCTCCAATAGTGCAACTCCAACGTATTTTTAATTAAGGTGGATTTTTGATTAAGTTAATATAAGAAGATGAGCTTAATCATAATGTTTATATAAAAGTAGACTTCTTTTTTATGTATAATTCATTGTATTTATTCAACAATGTTTATATTAAAGTAGACTTCTTTTTATATATCATTTAAGTAGGGGTATATTAGTCTTCATAAAAAAGGGAAGAAATTTCCTTGGCTAACCCGTACTTTTGTATAATTCATTGTATTTATTCAACAATGTTTATATTAAAGTAGACTTCTTTTTATATATCATTTAAGTAGGGGTATATTAGTCTTCACAAAAAAGGGAAGAAATTCCTTGGCTAACCCGTACTTTTATATGTATATAGATTATAACTCATTAAAATCCAGTTAATAAGATCTCATAACACAATATATAATTAAAATCAAACCAAGCGTGAAAATTATATTATGCATTGAACAATGAAATCTTACGAAAAATGTGGTGACAGTCCCGGCTGAGTTTCCTGGTATAAGCTTGAGTTGCACATCAATCCTACCATACATAAATTGATTCCTCGACTCAAAACCAGAGCCCGATGAATTATCGAGCGACAACGTAAGAACTTGGCCGCCGTTTAGAATCTGAGCCCGCGGGCCTCCCCATGTTATATTCACATCTTGACTGAAATTTCCGGCAGATGAGGAAGCCAATAGGAACGCTATCACTACAAAAAGCCTAAGCATTTCTTTAGCCTTGAGTGAACCCATTTTAATTTGCGAATTGAACTGAGATTTGGAGATTTTTATTGTTGATTATAAAGAGAGAAATGATGGGATATTTGAAGATTGTTGTGAGAACAGGTTTATATTTATAGAGATCATAAGTTGACATTTTTCTAATTAAGGAAATATTCAAAAGGGGACTAAATGGTTTATTGAAACCACTTATAGCCATTTTCACGATATATTCAAATTTAGGCATATTTGTTTGGAGTCAATGGCAAATTACCCCCTTTGTGAGTTTATAATGTTTAATTTACTCCATCAGTATAGAACAATAAACATGCATTTTACCTCACTATGTTTTCATAAAAAGACTTCAATTTCTCCGTTGTCATTATAAACCTTCAAAAAATATGTAATGTCAAATTTGTCCTTGTTTATATAATATTGACTTAGAACAAGTTGTCCCCTGTATTATTTTATATGAAACAGTTTATTTCCTTGTGTTATTTTATGTGGATCAATTTATCGATCTCCTTGTTTTTATATGTGTAGAGAGGAGTTTTGTCTTACTACACAATTATTTTCACCTCACATTCAATATTGGACTAAATTAAATTGGACATATTATGCTTTTAACATAAGACAAGCATTAACCATATTTGTTATCTGCGTGGGTGCATGTCTTCAAATTTTGTATTGAATTTGTGTAGTATTATTATTGCTATAATTTTTTTTTAGAGTATATAGCTATATGTAATTATGTATTTACATTTATTATATTCCCAAGTGGGTGTATATTTATTTTTTAAAAGACCTGGGTCGTTGACATCTCCCGTTACCGCGTTTTCTTACTAATTCTGGAAATTATTCCTTACACTTTATTGCGTCCTATGTTTAAATTAGGTGATGAACAAATTGGTTTACAGTTGTTAACAGGGAATATAGGTCATACACATAATAGTATTTATATACTCGTATAACCTTAGTGGTTATACTCATATCGCTATATGGGGTGAGTGCTCTTGCACCCATTTAATTTGGACTTAAAATTCATCTGAAGACAATTTATATCAAGGGAATATAGGTCATACATAGTTCACGATTCATGTTAGATGAAGAAATCCACACATATGGTTGATTGTCGCCGGAGATATGATCGGAAAAGTTCGTTATGAAACGAGAGAAAATATAACAGAAAATTAAATCCTTTATTGACTGAAAAATTAATAATGAGCTTTCCTCCTAAACTGAATTCTAATCTAACCATAACGAAAAAAGAAAAAACACGACTCAATGTCAAAAACAATGAAAATTACAGAATTAACCCCTATACTAAATATAAAAGACAAAACCCAAAATAGTATCCTCATAATTCATACTATTTATGATTTTAAACAAGTGAATATATGAAATTAATCTTCTCATAAGCTACTACATATTCCAATTTTGTCGTAATTTCACAAAATTATTTATTATTAAAATTAACTTAACTAGTTAATTAAATTTGACATTTAATTATGATGGTTTATAACCATGAAAATCCAACAAAACTATGCAGGGCGGACACAGGTAGGGAAAATTATTGTTCAAGTCTGACTTGATCAAACTCATTCAACCAGTATTGCACTTGCCTTGTGATTGATTACTCCCCTAGAAGTTCTATGCAATCACAATGCAAGTGTACTACACTTACTATGTAGTTACTTTGGGTTCGACCAACCCGGATCTAGGTAAAAAATTTCTCGCAGGTAAGAGCTAGTGGGGTGTGTAGACCCCACTCAATCATTTTATTTTTATTATTTTTATTATAGTAGTATTATTTATGTACCATAGGTATGAATATGATAATGTAAAAGTTTAAGTGATTGTTGGTAAGTTACCTTAACTTTCTCCATAACGTCTTGAGTTCGAAGTTCTAGTGCACTAAAGTCTCGTGTTTTAAGGAAATAAATATTCCTTCGGTTTTGTCCTTTATGATTTTTTTTTTATCTACTATATTAAATATTTACAGCTCGGATCGAATAGTGTATTTGGTATATGTCCTCCCCTGTGTGGTGAATATTTTATCCCTTTAGTATTGTCCTAATATGTTTATATGATATGTTTTATCTTTCACTTTGGCCATATTATATAATAATTTTTTTTTTGTATTTTTTCTATGAAAATTCGATTAATATAAATTGATGTGTTGACAACATATTTCTTTTTTTCAATTCACCTTTAAGTTCATGCACCTCTTTCTTTTTATAGTATATTTACCAATCAATGTTTCTCATTAAATTTACGTTTTTGCAAGCTTTCATTTTGTTATCCTATTAACCTCTAGTAGATACATATATTAGTGGCAGATTTGTTTGATTAATGTTCAATTGGATTGCATTTTGAACATTTGTATTGAGTGTTAAAATAAATTGCTAGTATATTTTTTGCACTTTTCGTTGGAAAAATTATAGTGTTATTTTTATAACATAGAGAAAATATCGGGTTCGTTACCAAACTCCACCCCCACCCCCAACCCAAAAAAAAAAAATGCGTAACTCCGTATTTGTCTATGTTATAAATTTAGCCTCCACTATTGGAGATGGTCTTAACTATCCTTATCTCAAAACCCGTATCCATCCCAATCCCAATTACTAGCCTGAAATCTAATTTCCATCATCTCCCAATTCCCAACCAAAATTCTAATTGTCTATATAGAGAAATATATATTTAGATATATTTCAAATGATATTATCATAGATCGATTTCAGAAAATAAAAAATATTGTGGTTACTTATTGATGTAAATACGTAGATATTTTGGGTTCTTTTAGAGACATAACCGGGTATCATATGTAATTAAAGTAACATGTGATGTTATTTTTATCAAATTTCTACTCTTTGTTTTTATATCTCGTCATATATTTTCTCGTGAATAAAATTTAATTTTTAAGCTAAATTGTTTAATTGGAGATTTTTTCTTTTTGTATTTACTTTAACCCCACATAAAATCCCTGGATTCGCACCTATAACTAACTGTTGCGAATTTCAAGATCAATAAGGTAAGGAATTAAAACGCGGTTAAGGGAGAAGTCAACCGTGACTTTTTTTTTTGATAAAAAAAAAATGAATACACCCACTTGGCAAAGACATGTACACGCAAAATTATATAGCTAGACTGCACAAATTCAATACAAATTAAATTTGAAGACATGCAACCACGCAGAAAAATAAATAACTAATTAAATCACAATACATTCAATTCAATAAACACTTTCATTCCCTCAAATGAACCTTTTGAAACTATCAAACCTTAACAGCCCATGATTTCTATATAAACCTGTTCTCACAATAATCTTCAAATATCCCAACATTTCTCTTTGTATTGTAATCACCAAAAGAAAAGCTCAGTTCAATTCGCAAATTAAAATGGGTTATTTTAGGGCTAAAGAAATGCTTAGGTTTTTTGTAGTGATAGCATTCCTATTGGTTGCCTCATCTGCTGGAAATTTCAATGATGATGTGAATATAACATGGGGCGGGTCGCGTGCTCAGATACAAAACGCCGGCCAAGTTCTTTCGTTGTCTCTCGATAATTCGTCGGGCTCTGGTTTTGAGTCGAGGAATCAATTTATTTATGGTAGGATTGATGTGCAACTCAAGCTTATACCGGGAAACTCAGCCGGGACCGTCACCACGTTTTTCGTAAGAAAGATTTCATAGTTTCATTGCAAATATATAGAGGTGTTAAAGAGTTGTGTCAAACAATAGCTAGAGATGTTGTTTTCAAGCTTGTTTTAATTTTATTTATTGATTTTTGAGATTTTATTTAAATTAATTGAGCTTTAACGAGCTTTAGTGGAATCAAACATGAGTCCATCTCGAGTTTAATACTATTTTTAAAAAATTAGTCATTTTTAAGTTTATCAAGTCCACAATTTCTAATTAAATTTCAAAGTAATCAAACAATATAATATATGAATGAAAATTTACTAATCCAACTCAAGTAGAACATCGAGTAACTATAATAAGTTTATTCAATTATTTTGCGTTGGGTATGAATTTTTAATATAATTGTGAATATTTCGTTGCAGCTATCGTCTCTAGGATCTGCACACGATGAGATTGATTTTGAGTTTCTAGGAAATTCTTCGGGACAACCATATACAATTCATACCAATGTCTTCGCCAAAGGAGTAGGCAACAAAGAACAACAATTTCGCCTCTGGTTTGATCCCACCACATCGTTCCATACTTACACTATTGTTTGGAACTCATTACGCATCATGTAAGCCTTGTGCATCTCTTCAATCAAATATCATATCAACATAATATTATTATTAATTAAGTATATATATTGGAAAAAAAAATTAAATTGTTACACCATTTGTTTCACTTGTTAAAATTTTAATTGTGCAGTTGGTTGATCGACAACATTCCAATTAGGGTTTTCATCAACTACGAATCAAATGGAATTCCCTTCCCAACTAACCAACCAATGAAAGTTTATGCTAGTCTATGGAATGCTGACGACTGGGCAACGCAAGGCGGGCGGGTGAAAACTGACTGGACAAAGGCTCCTTTCACTGCAATTTACAGGAACTATAACGCCAATGCATGCGTTGTGAGCACAACCGGAAATTCATGCAACAACGGAACAGTGAGCAGCCAGGCATGGCAAACACTGGGATTGGACGCCAATGGTCGAAACAGAATCCGATGGGTGCAGACGAACTACATGATCTATAACTACTGCACTGATGTTAAAAGGTTTCCTAGTGGGTTACCTAAGGAATGTGGACTCCCAAGGTTCTAGCGATGGAATACCGGCCGTCGATTTTTTCAATCTATTGATCGATCATCTATATTGGACAAGTTTATTTAGCATTGTTTTAATTTCATCTATTGATTGATTTCTTCATTTGTGTTGTTGCTTGTTTGGACAACTCAATTGTATTTGCTTTTCCTTGTTTGGTGTTTTCTCTTATATATTCTTCTTATTTTTCCCCTATTTATGTTTAAAAATTGGGTTTTTGGTAAGTTAACGTCATGTGATATATCTATAGGGCAATTTACCTCCTGTAATATGAAAATATGAAATTTGCACTGATATGAAATAATGAGCAATTTATCTCTTTCCTTGTGGAGGTTTTGCATACGCTCTCTATAAAGAGACTGTACGTTATTTTCATGTGAATAATGACAAATTTAACCCTACCTTGACAATATATTTAACCCCATGCATTAACATTATATCCCTACATAAAACCACACGTAGAATAGTTTAACACCATTCTTTAAAGTACCTAAAAAGTGGAGTACGTACACTTTTGTCTTTTGGATCGATTATCGACCAGTTTATAGCTTTTATTGCTCATGAGAATTTTTTAAGGAAAATATATTGTAGTTGTGGAGATCAAGTAGCCATGATAGTCTTGTGGCCGGCCAAATGTAAAACCTTCAAAGTCATAACTCATTATAATTAAATACTAAAATTGTAATGTCAAATTAAATAAAATGTCTTGTGCCTAAAAGATTTAGCTAGATGCTAGACTACAATTTTTTTGGGGAATCAAATTAGTTGAATTTTTTAATTTTCAAAACGCTATGGCGCGCGTGTTACTAGAGTTACAAAATGTAATTTTAGCAATTGCTTCTCTGTAGTTATAAATTTAGATATATATTTTAACTAATTTTCTGTAATATGTTATAATTTAATTGAGGAATACATTTATTTTTTATAGTATTTTTTAAGGATATTCAGATTTTAGACACGACTTCATTCATTTTAAACTGCATCGCACACATTAAATATTAAATTATCTCACATACAAAACATTCTTACAAAGTCATCCATTGGTATAGTTAATTAAGAATGCTTAAGAAACTAACTATATTTATTTGTTGTATTTTCCATGCCGTAAACGACACATTGCTACTTTTTATTTGGAATTAAAATGTGAGTGCAATATACTTTGGACCCTTAATATTGGTCAGGACCTATTGGGCCATCGAATTATAAAAGGGCTTTATCCAACTCCCATAACCTTTTTTTTTTCTTGAGAAATAAATAGTGGTTTTTATGTATTAATCCGTTAAAAATAAAAAAAATAAAAAAAATAAAAATTGGGCTGTTATGTACCTCTGTAGTATTTATGTTTTAGTTTTATATATATGATCAATTTTTGGGATCCGAGAAATTAATATTTTTGCAAATTCAAATTTAATTCTTTTATTAAAAATTAATGTGAAAGTTGATTTATTAAAGTCAGATATGCAATATTTCATTAATAATAATAAAATACAGACTAGTCCATATGTCAAATGTTCTAATTTCAAAGAAAAAGAAGCAGAGCTAGCTGTAAGCATAGCGTAATGAATAAACTATTAATTAGCTAAATATGATAGCTCATTGTTTTTGGCACCAAGAACGAGTTTACAAGGTATAAGCGTAACAAGCCCACTACATATTTTAGCTTATAGGTATCAAATAAATTATTTTTATAGATAAGTGAATATAATAGTCTTGTAATCAGATTGACTGAGTAAAAACCACCGAGTTCCCTTTTTATTTTCTTTTTTTTAATGAGAAAAATCAAACAACCTCACGGCCTTAGAGATATCTTTTTTTTTTTTTTTTTTCCAGATGGTGAATACATTATTACGTCTAATAGTACATGAAATTTTACAGATGGTAAATATTGTACAAATAATATATTCATATTTATTTCAATTACTACAAAAGTACACATATAGATTAACTAATACTAGCACTATAATAAAAAAATACATTAGTGAAAATCAAACCCATGACCTATTGATATGAGGCGTCAGTTTTGCCATTAGGCTAGACCTCACGACATCAGAGTCTTGGACATGGATTAAATTCGATCTCGTTTCTATTTCAATTAACTAAATATATAAAAAATCAGAAATATCTCGAAAATAATTTAAAAATTGTGAAGAAATTATTAAAGTATGAAAATTGAAAAAAAAAATCAAAACACAAAGAATGTTTCGAATCTATAACTTATTTTTTATTATGTACGTAGATCCAAATTTGAATCTTTTCTTTATTATAAAGGGAAATGATGAAATTTTGGATCCATGTTTATGGAAATTACTAATGTCGGATTGCCATATGGACACAGATTCAACTAGGCTATGCAAGTTATTATTATTATTAAGTGAAATACCCAAGTAACCCCTATGCTTGGCTTAATTGGCAAAACAAATCATGTTTTATTCTTTTTATTAGCAAAACAATCTCTTTTAAGTTGGAGTACATATTTTGCCCGAAAAATGACAATTTCACTAACGTTCACCTAAAAAATTGTCAACAATTTTCCCGTTAAATTTGAAATTTGACAATTGAAAATAACCTCTGTCAACTTTGAAAATTAGCAATAATAACCCTACTTACTTCGAAATTTGACATAAAATCTTTACTAACTTTTAAAGAATTTTGAAATGGGATTTTGATAACAAAAGAGAATACAAAAGCAGTTTTGTCAATTAAATAAAGCACATATGATATTTTTGCATTTAGCTCTGGTATTTTGGGGATAAAATATAATGATAACAAACCCATTTCTACGCGTGAAAGGCAGAAACCAGCATTTTCCAACGGCTAGCCAATTAAATCCAGCTCATTTATTCCCACTATGTATTCCTAACTCGCTTTCATTTTCTCACGAGTTCACAAGGATACTTCGCCTCATCCTTCCTTTCCAGCTGGCCCCTTATATATATAAGGGTGTCTTAATTCATTCTCATTCATCAACATAAGACATCACAATTTTTTTTAATAATATTCCTACATTTGCTCTGTTATACATAACTTTCAAGAAAGGGAAAAAAATGGCAATGTTTTCTGATTCTATGACCCGATTGAATTTCTCAATGCTTTTACTTACCATTCTGATGTCTTCTTTGGCTACTACCACTTGGGCTGATTTCAACACAGACGCTGAGATTACTTGGGGCGACGGCCGAGCCAAGATACTCGATGCGGGCCGCGCCCTCGACTTATCTTTGGACCAATATTCCGGTTCCGGATTTCAATCCAAAAATGAGCATTTATTCGGAAGATTCGATATGCAACTCAAACTTGTTCCTGGAAATTCTGCTGGAACCGTAACCACATTCTTTGTAAGTCTCGACTTCACTGTCTCTTGAGTAAACTAGCTCTCAATTTTCTATTTTTTTTTAAAAAAGATTGAACGATTTTTCCTTGTGACATAACAGTTATCGTCTCAAGGAGCTGGGCACGATGAAATCGACTTCGAGTTTCTTGGCAACGCGACTGGTGAGCCATACACGGTTCACACTAATGTTTATGCCCAAGGAAAGGGAAACAAAGAACAACAATTTCAACTTTGGTTCGATCCAACTGCAACATTCCACACTTACTCAATTGTCTGGAATCAACAACGAATCATGTAATTAATTTTATAAATGCTCCCTCTATCCCTTTTTCTGTTTTAATTTATTCTGGCATGAAGTTTTAGATAAGAGTTCAAAAAGTGAAAGAAAAAATACTAAACAAATTTTAAAATTTGGAATTGTTTCAGATTCATGGTGGATAACATTCCAATCAGAGTATTCAATAACTACGAATCAATTGGAATTCCATTCCCTAAGAACCAACCAATGAGAGTGTACTGCAGTCTTTGGAACGCAGATGACTGGGCAACACAAGGCGGGCGGGTCAAGACCGATTGGACGAATGCTCCATTTGTCGCCTCGTACAGGAATTTCAACATCAATGGATGTGTATCCGGGTCAACTTGCGGGTCTCAATCGACGGATTCTTTCAATACACAAGCATGGCAAACTCAAGGACTTGATGCAAATGGAAGAAACAGGTTGAGATGGGTTCAACAAAAACATATGGTCTACAATTACTGCAATGATAGGCCCAGGTTTCCCCAAGGATTCTCAGAGGAATGCAAGCGGTCCAAATTTTGATTATGGGATTTTATTTTAGATTTCAATTCTTTATTATTTCATTCTTTGATTCAATATGTATTATTTAATGAAAGACAGAGATTGATAATAATTATATACATGCATCATCATAAGTTTAGGGGGAAGCATACTATAGCATTTTGGGAATTCCCATAATGTGATTCATGTGAAACTAAGTTCCAATTTTGGAGTTTTTGGCTGTTATTTATATCAAATTGGTTGAACTTTTCATTCATTTATTACACTCCCTAAAATTCTTGATTTTCATATGCATCAAGCTTGATTGGCCTAGATATAAGGCCATATCCAATGAATTGAAGATGGTCGGGGTCGGGGTCGGGCTGGGGTCAGGGGTGGGGAGGGAAGTCATCTCTAGCGGCTGGGGGTCGGGGGCGGGGTGGGGAACGGGGTGGGAACGGGCTGGGCGCACGCGCGGGAGAATTGGGGAAGAAGAGGCACGCGCCCCTCTTTAAGTCAGGTGCCGCCAAGTGGCGGCACCTGACTGGTTCCTCTTTTATTTTTTATTTTTTTGTTATTTAAGGTTTTTATATATGTAAAATTAATTATTTAAAGTAATTTTTAATAAAATTAAAATTTCCTCCTAAATAAATTAAATTTATAGAATTGCATTATTTAATAAAATATTTTAGTATTATATTTACTAGTATTTAATAAATATAAGTAGTCACCAATTTTTAATTGAATTATTTAATATAATAAAATTTAAATTTTTCTAAATTAAAATCATTAATAATTTATTAGAATTATAATTAAATTTATTTATGGACAAATTATTAATAATTAAATTCAACATTTTATTTTAATTTCTTTTATTATAATTAAATTTTTAATCATTTAATTACAATATTGGAAGAATAAAAGAAGGAAAATACAACAAAAAAAGATTCTTCCTCGGGACTTATTTGGAGCTTCATCGAATCAAGGAACCGATTGGTTTCAGGGGGAAAATCCGTAAAATATTTTATTTCCGTGTGTAAGCCGTTTATTTAATCCTCTTTTTTGTATTTCCTTTCTTGTTTGTTGTATTTCCTATTATGTATCAATTTTAATTTTATGATTATTTACTCTCATTAATTTTAATATTTTAATATTTAAATATGATTAATAATTAAATTTTATTATTAAAATAGTTATTAGTATTATTAATATTAAAAATAAAATTAAAACTAGAATTATAGGTGAGAGTGGACAAGTCATCAAAATGGAATTAATTCCATTTCGGAGCCCTGCCATTGGAGACGACCAGACAGGGCTCGCGATGGGGGGCAGGGGCAGGGAGATGCCCTAACAAGTGAACTTGTGCTAGAATTGACTTAGCGAAATTAAAATAAAGCTCCTACGTGATAACTTTTTATATGATATGTAAAATTTGTCTTTTGGGTTTCCTAGACACAAAATTATTAATTTAATATTCATTTTCTAGATTTTTTAACATATATTTTTTTTCTATATAAAAAACTACTAGTTCGATTGCTTATGATATAGTCAAACATTAATATGTTTAATTTATTTTAGTTTTAAAAACTTCTTTCATCAAAAATAATTGTTATAATGTTATGAATATGTTATATTAAATACATGGGATAATAATCAACCAATTTTATTAAAATATCAATCGACTTATCTATTTGAGTAGATATAAATCTTGATTACACATTAATATAATGGAACCATCGATGTCTGTTATTAAGTTAAGTTTTAAGGAATCTTAAATTAAGAAACGAAAGTTGAACTGTTGGAGCTTAGAGACTTCGTCTTGAAAATCGGAGCGGAATAATGCTTTATTACCTTTTTTTTTGTTCCCAATGGTTTAATTCTTTTCGAGGCGCATCAAACACATTAAGTGAGAATCTTTCCTAATAGAAATTTGAACATGTGTTCGCTATTTTGTAGTGACTAGTCATTTTCACTAGATCAATCACGTGATGGTCTTTATTTCCCTTTTACTTTTTCTTAATAGTTGATTTCTAAATAGGAGTGGTATAAGTGGGCTGGATAGATGGGGATAGGGGCCCCTATGTTTTGGGGGTTTGCCTAGGGCCTGGCCGGACTTGGTTAGGTTTGAGCAAGATTTTTTCATTTATTATCTTTTTACTGTTAAATTTGAAATTTGACAATTTCCTTTATTAACTTTGAAAATTAGCAATAATACCCTTACTTACTTCGAAATTTGACATAACATCTTTACTAACTTTTAAAGGATTTTGAAATGCGATTTTGATAACAAAAGAGAATACAAAAGCAGTTTTGTCAATTAAATAAAGCACATATGATATTTTTGCATTTAGCTCTGGTATTTTGGGGATAAAATATAATGATAACAAACCCATTTATACGCGTGAAAGGCAGAAACCAGCATTTGCCAACGGCTAGCCAATTAAATCCAGCTCATTTATTCCCACTATGTATTCCTAACTCGCTTTCATTTTCTCACGAGTTCACAAGGATACTTCGCCTCATCCTTCCTTTCCAGCTGGCCCCTTACATATATATATATATATAAGGGTGTCTTAATTCATTCTCATTCATCAACACAAAACATAACAAAATCTTTTAATAATATTCCTACATTTGCTCTGTTCTACATAGCTTTCAAGAAAGGGAAAAAAATGGCAATGTTTTCTGATTCCATGACCCTATTGAATTTCTCAATGCTTTTACTTACCATTCTGATGTCTTCTTTGGCTACTACCACTTGGGCTGATTTCAACACAGACGCTGAGATTACTTGGGGCGACGGCCGAGCCAAGATACTCGATGCGGGCCGCGCCCTCGACTTATCTTTGGACCAATATTCCGGTTCCGGATTTCAATCCAAAAATGAGCATTTATTCGGAAGATTTGATATGCAACTCAAACTTGTTCCTGGAAATTCTGCTGGAACCGTAACCACATTCTTCGTAAGTCTAGACTTTTAGTTTTGTCACTTAGTTAACTAGCACTCAACTTTTCTTTTTTGAAATTGAACGATTTATGTGTAACAAAAAAACAGTTATCGTCTCAAGGAGCCGGACACGATGAGATCGATTTCGAGTTTCTTGGCAACGCGACTGGTGAGCCATACACGGTTCACACTAATGTTTATGCCCAAGGAAAAGGAAACAAAGAACAACAATTTCAACTTTGGTTCGATCCAACTGCAGCATTCCACACGTACTCAATTGTCTGGAATCAACAACGAATCATGTAATTAATTTTATAAATGCTCCCTCTATCCCTTTTTCTGTTTTAATTTATTCTGGCATGAAGTTTTAGATAAGAGTTCAAAAAGTGAAACGAAAAAGTACTAAACAAATTTTAAAATTTGGAATTGTTTCAGATTCATGGTGGATAACATTCCAATCAGAGTATTCAATAACTACGAATCAATTGGAATTCCATTCCCTAAGAACCAACCAATGAGAGTGTACTGCAGTCTTTGGAACGCAGATGACTGGGCAACACAAGGTGGGCGGGTCAAGACCGATTGGACGAAAGCTCCATTTGTCGCCTCGTACAGGAATTTCAACATCAATGGATGTGTATCCGGGTCAACTTGCGGGTCTCAATCGACGGATTCTTTCAATACACAAGCATGGCAAACTCAAGGACTTGATGCAAATGGGAGAAACAGGTTGAGATGGGTTCAACAAAAACATATGGTTTACAATTACTGCAATGATAGTGCCAGGTTTCCCCATGGATTTTCAGAGGAATGCAAGCGGTCCAGATTTTAAGACCCGGGTCCGTTTTATTCCGGGTTATTGAATTCTTTTATTCGTTATTTGATTTTCAAAATTAAAATTCTTTATCATTTGATTGTTTTATTCAATTGTAATTTTGTAACCATATGGTTGATATATAATAATCAAGTTATTCATAAATTACTTCTTTGTGATCAATTTATTAGATGACTTGTACAAGAAAGAAAACGAGTATGTTTTAGTGATTATATATAAATGATAATGTTAAATATGTCACTGTTTACTTGTATTAAATTGTCATGTTTCAAAATTTTAAAATAAAACTTATACAAATTGTACTCTGATTTGATATAAAGTAATATGATAATCTAACTACAAACCTAAAAATATGATTTGACAAAAAGTTTTAAACATCTTACACTTACAATCTGACTTCTCCCAAAAAAAAAAGCATACACATACTTTATTTCTCAAACCACTATTTCAAAATACAAACAAACAATATTACGCAAATCGATATTATTTTATAAACCTCCAGTACTCTCCCAAACTACTTTCCCAAACACCAAACAAACAATCTCTAAGTTTTTTCCTTTTTTTTTTTAAATATATATATTCTAGAATGAGTTGATTGAGTTGAGTCAATAATTATTAAATAATAATGACTTCATCCCATTGTTGCGTTCCAAATACTAATACGCAAACTACGCAAGTATACGGTCGTTACAAGTAATATAAAACGATAAGTACATACCGAGTATCGAATCCCCACGAATGGGTAAAAGGTGGGAATAAACGAATCAATCGACGGCTTATTTCATCTAAGAACGCTTGATACAAAAATGATCAAACCCAAATGTATGATAAGGGTGATTTTATTTAACTACGAGCGGTAAAGTAAATCTAACTACGAAAGCAAGTAAATTGGGGAGTTAATTATGTGGTAAGGAGGATTCATAAGCAATCAATTAAAGCGGATAAATCATGTGGTTGTTAGGTTAGCTATGCAAACAATCATAAGTTTAGTTGTTGTTTGTGAGTTCTAATTTAGTTAAGTCTCCCTGTCGGTTTCACTTAACTCTACCAATCTACCCAAACTCTCCATCTCCGGATCAATCACAAACATCGTTGTCATTCGATGCTCTCAGAGGGCTCAAAGGCGTACCGTTGTCACCCGGGACCTAAGACTAACCCAAATCCCCGAATAAAGAGAATCTAAGTTATTTGATGCATTCACGAACGAACCCATTATACAAACACGGACCACACTAGGTATATGCCTATCCTAGGTCGAAATCCACAAATAGTCACTCGCCTAACCTTCAAAGTCCTATGTCTAGGATGCATTCAAGGTAGAATTAAACCCGATTATATGATTACGACAAATCAATGTACTTAAACAATAATCTACTACAATCATTGGCCAAAAGTGCGATAAAACAATAAACCCAACAAATCAAATATAACCCAACATCAAAACATAACTAATCAAACGATAACAATGACTCGACAATTAATATATTATGCTCGTGTTGCTACTCAAGGATTCAAGGACGTTCGTATGTATCTTCCGAGTTGCATACAAACCTATCGAGTTAAACTAATCCAATTTATGTCTAAATGGATTAAAATCTAATCGATGCATTAAACTCAAACCTTAAACGAATATGAAACCACATAGGTATATATCTATCCTAAAATCGAATCACAATCCAAATTCATAATCAAATCCTCAAAATCACTATGTCTAGCAATCAAGAATCAATAACTCTCATCTCAAAGGTTGTCAAACCATAAGATGAACCATAAGCATGGAATCGGATTAACGAACACATATAAGCATCATATCAATCATCAACTCATAATTAATCAAACAATAACATAAATACATATAAACGGAGAATTCAAATCCACAATCATTGTTCCAAAAAGAAAATAACAACATACTTCTCCTAATCATAGACAACTAGAAAATAGAAAGATATCACCTAATCGGAATGAGATCGAGAGATGGATTCTCCTCCCCTTAATCACCACCTAATCACTCCCCAAGGGTGGTGATTAACTCACCCCCTTGGTGGAGTCTTCAATACAAGAAAAAAAAGGAAAAGTAAAGAGAGAAAGGTTGAGGGAGGCAAAGAGAGAAAGGGAGGCAAAGAAAGAGGGAAAGATTGTGAGCTCTCCCCTCAAGTTGTGTCCTCTTGAGCCTCTTAACCTAAGGAAACAAGACCAAAAAGCCCCCTAAAAGGTTATGAAATACAAGTGGGGGAAAAGGGGGAAGATACAAAAAGCCCCCTGTTTTTCCCGCAGAAAATATCTGCTGGAACAGGGGTCTCGCGGCCGCGAGACTCAAACTCACGGCCACGAGAAACAGGCCGTAAGGTTTCGTGCACTGCCACACTTCCTTCCGAGCAGCATATCTTTTGATTCCGAACTCCGATTGCGGATCCGTAAAGTCTGTAGCGTAGCTAACTCACTCATCTATGACATATCCAAAATTAAGTTCATTTGGATTATCCATGAAAAGTTGTGCATGTTCTAGTGAGCAGCTATCTATATTCTTGAACGACTTGCTTCGGGTTCTCTTTTCTTTGAAGCTCTTTCTGCGCAAAGGCTTGCATTTACGGCCACCGAGTCTTGATTTGATGGAATTGCACTGAATCATAACCTCTCGGACTTCTCTTTAGCCTTGCAAAATTCTCAAACCTACAAACAGAACAAAAACACGACAAAAACAAAAGAAAACACACAAAATCCCAACAAGGGACCAAAAACGCAAAAGAACGCAAAAACAAGCAAAAGCACACAAAACTCGAATCATAGCAAGATATTTTGGGCTTAAAGAGATAGGTAATAACGACGTTTTCACGGCGTTATCACCCATTTGGACCTGTTATGACCGGCAGGATCAATAAAATCAATAACCAAATAGGCCTGTCGATTTTAAGTCCGGTTTGATTTTAAAAACATTGACTGAAGCACGTGACCGGGGGGAGGGGGAACATAGATGACTTTCTAACACAATTGCATTTTTAAGAATATCAATAACTGTTGGGCATTTTTATAACTAAACAAAATAGAGAGAATGTTATGCATTTCACTTTGAGGTTCTTACAAAGTAGGGGGTTTCTTTGATTAGTACCACTTGTGTTGGGTATGTATTAGGTCTACCCTCAATTATCGTTAAATTATTTTTATTTTATCATCTACCGTTCATTTTCTTTAAGGGTGACTTGTGCTTCCAGTCATTGCATCCACCAATATAATATTTTTTTTAAAGTTTAGTACTTAATTTTCCTAAAAAGTCCTGATCTTTTTAGTTTTTCTCAAATTAAAATTAAATGAAAACTGGGGTCTTCACTCGTCTTCTTCCCTCCATTACCTCTTCACCATTTTCTTTCCCTTTGTCATCTTCTTCAATCATTAACCTTAAATCTGATAAACCTCTTCCCTCTTGAATTTTCTAGAACCTCAATTGGACTTAGAACTCTTCCGCCACTTGTTATTTTCCTTGATTTAAAACCTTATGTTTAACTTCAAATAAGAATTTGTTACTTTTTATGGTTGGTAAACCCACCCCCTCAAATCTGAATTTTATAATTTTTGTGTTCTTTGTTCATTGGTCATTCACTGTAAGTTTCTAACTCACCCCTGTTGCTCAATTCTTTTTTTTTTTTAAATGAGTAATTCAATCTTGGAGAATTACTCCATAATTCCCGTCAATCCAATCTCTACAGTTCTTTACACTCAGGACATTCTTCACATTCCTCTGCTCTTCAAACTTACATAAGTAAATGATAGGATAATGCCCAGCAAGTCATCACCTATAACTTGTATTAGGCCAATTCCTGTAAAACATACTTTGATCATTAATGAATACGACAAGTTTATTTATATTGTATAGAATAAATAAATGGCCAAACTTCATCTTTCGCAAATACATTTAAGCGATTGGTTGAAATCCTTAGATCACAAATTACTATGGGGCGATTGACTGCGAGCAATCACGAAACAGTCTCTAAGGTCGTGATCTTAAAAAACTGTTCCAAGTCATAGATTCTGTACGAGATGGGATATCGAAGGAATCGCTAAGACTTGTACATATGCATGATTCAAATAGTTTGAATTTGTGGAGTTTCGTGAACAAGGTATATGATACCGATGCATATGAGTAGGTGGTTCGATAGGAGATCGAACGCATCGAACGACCCAAACTGAGAAACCCTTCGTGGAAGCGCATGTCGGATATCGGTGATGGGATATTTCTCAAGCTTAATATAGTGTATGATTTAGTCCTTAGACTTGAGATGCTAGGGCGAATTCGGTGCACAGGTGTATGTACTTTGATATAGGTACCGATCACACAGAGGGTCTTTGTGCACCTATGTTGGGTGCGTATAGTCATGCACGTGGATGGTTAGTATCAACAGAGGATCTAATGACCCATCATAATGGATGGGAGAATTTCCTGTACGTTCTTAAATAATATATTCCGAGAAACCCATGGCCATGGTCGGTGACGGGTTTGGAAAGGTGTTTCCATATTTAGCGGGCACACTGGAATTATTATCCTGAATTAGAAAGTACATGATCAAGATATTTAGGGTGCCGATCAATTCACACGCCCTTAGTCTCAATCGGGAAATTAGTCGGCAGAGGGACCTTATGTACATGGCACTCGAAAGAGGAAATGTTCACTTACATTAATTCACCTGAAATTAGGCCTCATGGGCTTGTGGCTAGACATCGACCATGAGGTGTAGGTACTCCTGAATTAATAGGGAGATTAATTCACGAGTGATCAATTAAATGAGTTTAATTGATCGGAGCATTTGATTGCTCGTATATTAAATCACGAAGAGTTCGTGGGCCTGCGGCCAATTAATGGTGAACCTAAGGGGTCACACACAATACAGTGGGACTGCAACAATCGATCTTGATCGAATTGGATTGAATTGATTTAAGAAAGTTAAATCAATTAAATAATTAAATTAAAGAGTTAATTTAATTAAATGGAAGAATGAATTAATTAGAAATTCTAATTAATATTTAATTAAGGAGTTAATTAAATTAAAGGAGATAATTAATTAATTAATTAGAGTGTCTAATTAATTATTTAGGATTTAAATTAAAAAAGGGGAATTTGATTAAATAAGATTTAATCAAATAAGGTGCAAGATTAGGCCATTTAAGTAAATGGGCTCTAGTCTTGCAAAGTGGCCTATGAATGTGCAAGTATAAAGTGGACTCTTGCACATCAAATACGTAAGAGGAGACACAGCAAGAAACCCTGGCCGATTTTTACAGCAAGCCACGCCCCACCCCTGTCTTCTTCTTCTGGTTTTTGTCTTCCATATCCAAAATTCGTCCGGAGTTCAGTTCTAAGCCTAGAACCCGAAGGAAGTTGCAATAGTTCTGCTGGTGTGGATCAACCTTAGAGGCACGACACGTGGAGTGATAAAGATGCTTAATTGACCTTGATTGTGCCTAAACTTTGGAGATTAATTGTATGAGATCAGTTATAGATATTAGACTGATTATAGGAAATCATTTAGATAATAGAATAATCCTGGTGCATGATTGTAGGAAACTAATTGTATATTATGTTGTATAAATAGCCCTTGTAATTTAATAGAAAATGTATAAAAGAATTCCTACATTTCTACATGGTATACAGAGCCATATTCCTATCCTTTTCTTCTCTTCTCACGACTGCACTTTGAAACATCTCTATCCCCAATTTTTTTTTTTTCCTCTTTTCCTTGGCAAACTATGGCCACTGACAACAATCAAATACTCATATCCAACACTCAAGAACCCACCAAACCCCTCATTGCTATACATATACACAACTCCGTAAAACTCACATCCACCAATTATCTCTCTTGGAAGCTACAAGTTGAATCCATTCTTATTGGCTATGACCTACAACAATTCATTGATGGATCAATCTCGGCACCACCAGCCACGATCACCGATGACAAAGGTACCACTCCCAATCCAAAATACCTAACCTGGCTACGTCAAGACAAATTAATCTTTGGAGCACTAGTAGGCTCTATTTCTCAAAGTATTATTCCTCTTATCACTCAATGCAAAACATCACGTGAGGCATGGACAGTCCTTGCCAACACTTATGCAAAACCATCTCGTGGTCACATCAAGCTAATAAAGGAACAAATCAAACAAGCAACTAAAGGGTCTCAAACAATCTCCGAATACATGCAATTCATCAAGACTCGGACTGAAGAACTTGCTCTCCTTGGCAAGCCTATGGACAACGAAAACATCATTGAGAAAATTCTTGATGGACTTGAAGATGACTACAAACCAATTGTAGACATTATCAATGCTCGAGAAACCACAATATCATTTGATGAACTTCATGAAAAGTTGATTAACAAAGAGTTATCTCTTCGATCTCATTTTTCCAATACAACTCCGCTTCCGATCTCAACAAATCCTACTTCAACTCGAGCCAACTATCGACCAACTGGTTCGGGAAATCAACGACCATGGACAAACACACCAATCAACACCAATAAGAGAATTGATCGTCCATCCCCTCGGCCGTATCTAGGAAAATGTCAAGGGTGCCGTGCTCAAGGACATACTGTTCAACAGTGTTCTCTCTTTCGCTTAACACCAATGAATCCAGAGTCCGATCCACGACCATCTCGTCAATGGCAATCCCGACCTCCAGCTCCATGGCAGCCCCGTGCTAATGTTGCAATAACCGACAGCTCCAATGAGTCCAATTGGCTTATTGACAGTGGTGCATCTCATCATGTTACCACCGACTTGAGTAACCTCTCAATTCATGCTCCTTATACAGGGCCTGACGATGTTGTGATTGGCGATGGCACGGGTCTTCCTATCTCACAAACTGGTTCTGCCACTTTAAAAACTCCATCACAAACATTTTTACTTAATAATGTCCTTTGTGTTCCTACTATGCATAAAAACCTTATTTCAATTTCTCAATTTTGTAAATCTAACAATACTTCAATTGAATTCTTACCTCACTCATTTCTTGTGAAGGATCTTCGCACGGGGGCAACGCTTTTACAGGGTCAAACTAAGGATGGTGTGTATGAATGGCCAGCTCGCTCTTTCAAGTCTTCTCCATTGGTAGCTTTCTCTAGTGTTAAGACCACTTCGTCCGAGTGGCATCACCGCTTAGGTCATCCGTCATCGTCAATTCTTCGACATATTGTATCTACTTTTCAATTAGAAGTCACAAGCCCATTATCTCATAATTTCAATTGTAACGCGTGTCAATGCAATAAAAGTCACAAGTTACCTTTCTCCACTTCCACTCTCACCTCAACTTCACCACTTGAAATAATATTCTCCGATGTGTGGACATCTCCCCTATACTCCATTGACAATTTCAAATATTATGTCATTTTTGTCGATCATTTTACTAAATACATATGGCTTTATCCTCTCAAAAGAAAACCTGATGTCTATGGTGTATTTGTTCGCTTTAAATCATTGGTGGAAAAATACTTTAATCAAAAAATTATCACGTTGTATTCTGACAATGGGGGGGAATATAAAGCACTCTCGTCTTATCTCAGTTCTAATGGGATAACTCATTTAACAACACCTCCACATACACCTGAACACAATGGGTATTCCGAACGCCGTCATCGTCACATTGTTGAAACGGGCTTATCACTTCTCTCACATGCTTCCATGCCCTTGTCATATTGGTCACATGCCTTCAACACAGCTGTTTATCTCATTAACCGTCTACCCACTCCCACCCTCCAACTTCTATCACCATATGAAAAACTCTTTGGCACACCTCCTAACTATTCCAAACTTCGAAGTTTTGGTTGTCTATGCTATCCTTGGTTGCGACCATATTCGTCTCACAAACTATCTCCACGCTCTACTCCTTGTGTATTTCTAGGTTATTCTTCCACCCAGAGTGCTTATCTTTGTCTGGATACCGTTAAGTCACGTCTCTACACATCTCGTCATGTTAGATTCATTGAGTCGATAATGCCCTTCCAAAATATTAAAACTCACCTCCCTCGTCCTCCTTCATCCATACCTCACTTATGGCTTCCTTCCGAGTCACAGTCCTCGGCCACCGTCACACCATCTGTTGCCCTCGACCTTGTTCCCCAAGAGGATCTCATTCAAGAGACCACCTACGTACCCACATCAATTACTCTTCCACCAACAAACACCCCATCCCTACATAATCCAAGAACCGACACCATGGTTACACCTTCACCATATCAACATCCACCACCACCTCCAACTCCACTATCACTATCTACCTCACCTTCAGCCCAATCACCACAACCACCTACACCTTCACATCCTCCGCATCCACCTCCACCTCCACCTCCACCTCAAGGTATAGTTACTCGTTCCAAAAATAATATCCACAAACCAATCCAGAAACTCAACCTCACTGCACAACTTTCCTCCAACCCTGACCTTGAACCCTCTACAGTGACCCATGCCATCAAAGATCCCAAGTGGCGTCAGGCCATGTCTGAGGAGTATGATGCTCTTGTTCGGAATGGGACATGGGATCTTGTTCCACCCCATCCGTCCCAAAATGTAGTTGGTTGCAAATGGATTTTTCGAACTAAACGTCTCTCTGATGGTTCTATTGACAGGTACAAAGCACGTTTAGTTGCCAAGGGGTTCCACCAACGTCCCGGTATCGACTATCATGACACCTTCAGTCCAGTTGTCAAACCAACAACGATACGACTTGTTCTTTCTCTTGCTGTTACTCGTGGCTGGTCACTACGACAACTTGATGTCAATAATGCCTTTCTCCAAGGCTCTCTTTCCGAAGTTGTCTTCATGGCACAACCACAGGGATTCATTGATAAAGACCAGCCTCAACATGTCTGTAAATTACGCAAAGCAATATACGGTCTCAAGCAAGCTCCTCGTGCATGGTACCATGAGTTACGTCAATTCTTAATCACCTCTGACTTCACTAATTCTCATGCCGACACATCGCTATTTGTCTACAATGCTTCAGACATCACGATATATCTCTTGGTATATGTTGATGACATAATCATCACAGGAAACAACAATGCAGCAGTACAAAAATTCATTAATCTTCTCTCCAATAGATTTTCCCTCAAGAATCTTGGTCCACTCTCATATTTTCTTGGAGTTGAAGTCCTCCCTCATCAGCATGGCATATTTCTTTCTCAGCGGCGATATATACATGATATACTTACTCGCACTCACATGTCTGATGCCAAACCCGTGTCTACACCCCTTGCCACTACTCCTACACTGACTCTTCATTCCGGATCGTCCTTATCTGATCCAACTGAATATAGAGCTCTTGTTGGCAGTCTCCAATATTTATCCCTAACACGCCCAGACATTGCCTACACCGTCAACAGGTTATCTCAGTTTATGCACTGCCCTAAAACTGATCATTGGAGTGCAGCAAAACGCCTACTACGGTATCTTAGTGGTACTATTAATCATGGTATCATTTTCTATCGTAACTCACCGCTATCACTTCATGCTTTTTCGGATGCCGACTGGGCAGGAAATAAGGACGACTATACCTCCACAAGCGCCTATCTCGTCTACCTTGGTCGCAATCCAATCTCATGGTGTTCTAAGAAACAGAGAACAGTGGCACGCTCATCAACCGAGGCCGAGTATCGTGCGGTTGCTACCGCAGCTGCTGAAATTAAATGGGTTTGTTCACTCCTCACCGAGCTCCATGTTTCTCTACCTCAACAGCCAGTCATCTAGTGTGACAACGTTGGTGCAACAAATCTCTGCTCAAATCCGGTTTTTCACTCTCGCATGAAACATGTTGCTCTTGACTATCATTTCATTAGAGAACAAGTTCAAGGGGGCTCTCTTCGAGTTGCTCATGTTTCTTCTTCTGATCAACTAGCTGATGCGCTCACCAAACCTCTTTCCCGCTCGCGCTTCATTCAATTAGCAAACAAGATTGGAATCACCTCATGATTCTCCATCTTGCGGGGGCATGATAAAGATGCTTAATTGACCTTGATTGTGCCTAAACTTTGGAGATTAATTGTATGAGATCAGTTATAGATATTAGACTGATTATAGGAAATCATTTAGATAATAGAATAATCCTGGTGCATGATTGTAGGAAACTAATTGTATATTATGTTGTATAAATAGCCCTTGTAATTTAATAGAAAATGTATAAAAGAATTCCTACATTTCTACATGGAGTGCTTCCAGAATCTTCCTACCGTCAGAATATTAAAGACCAGTGTTTTTCCACTACCGAACCTGTAGTGCGGTAAAAAATACTATACAATGTTATATAAAGATATAATCAATATTTTTGTATCACCACCATGGATAGAATCCTGAAAAGATAGTCGATAATTTTTTAATATTCCGCACTTTAACTGTTGTTTGACAATCGGCTATCCCAACAGTAAAATCTGCAATTAAAGGAGTTCACAATCCGGAACCTCGACTCATTCTCACCGCATTACATCGATTTTGAGGATTTGTTGAACTGTGAAATTTATGGAATTGATAGAGAAATTGTTGTTGTTCTTCACTTATTTTAAATTTCGGAACACGTCTCTATTTTTTTTCTAAGAACGAATATGGAAAAGGGATTTTGAAAATGATAAGTTAATACGTTTTTGTCAAATAAGTTGGGTTTATTTTAAGTAATAACAACATACTTCATAGTTTTAGTCATGCGATTGTGGCACATGGGGCAAACTGCACTCTTATCATCAGTATAGTTATAACCAGAACAGTTACCAATATTGCACCTATATAGAACCAACTTTTTGGTTGAATATAGTTGAGATTTCCGATGCTCTCGTATAGATTGCCTAAGGACCCCACCATTCCTTGACGTTCTCGTAGAAGCTCAATCACTGAAGATAAGATTTGAAACAGGAAATCAACACAATCTTTGTTAGCCTCAGCGAATAAAACTTTTTTGGTTCGAGAATTGATCAAAAGTTTCATTTCAACTACTACTTTGGAGGAGGAGGAGGAGGAGTAGGACGCCATTATTAATTAATTCTTGTTTGGTTTTTTCTTGTTTTCTTGTTGGGGGCCGGGAGAATATATATATGGGATTATTGCATTTATGGTGCCACAACTATAGCCCACTGGCGTTTCTACCCTATAACTTTTCGGGTTGGCACATTTGGTGCCACAACTTCAACATCAGTGGAAGTTTTGGTGCCAATTGAACCCCAATTTTAAAATTGGCCCGAATTTTCCCCATGTGCGGCCCGTGTGACATGAAAGTTGGAGATTTTGACCATTCAACGCATTTTTCATTAAAAAAAATGGTTGCGTCGTGAGCACAACAGGAAATTCATGACAGTGAGCAGCCAGGCATGGCAAACACAGGAATTGGACGCCAACGGTCGAAACAGAATCCGATGGGTGCAGACGAGCTACATGATCTATAACTACTGCACTGATGTTAAAAGGTTTCCTCGAGGCTTTCCTAAGGAATGTAGACTCCCAAGGTTCTAGAAATCGAATCAACGGCTCCCTTTTTTTTATCGACTATAGGTCGATCAGCATTGAACAAGTTTATTTTCCATTGTTTTTGTTTTCATCCATTGATTAATTTCTTCATTTGTGTTGTTGTTTCCATTAATTTTTTTGTTTTGAATATCATATGAAAACAACTCAGTTGTATTTGTTTTGCCTTGTTAATTTGTGTTTTCTCTTCTTATTTCTTTCCCCTTACTCCTATTTGAAAATTTTATCAATCTTTTCACATTGAGTATTATGATGTATTGGTTAGATGTTATTAATTGGACTAGGAATATAGTAATAAAAAAACATACCTAAAAACTACATAGAACAAAAATTAAATACCTACATAGGACAAAATAAAAAAGCACAAATTCTAAAATTTTAGAAAAAAATTGATTGGTAATCCAAATCATAACTCTGAATTTCTTCGAAAAAGTATGTATTTTTCCAATTAGCATAATTTTTTTAATTTTCATATCAAAATGGAGTTTTAATAAGAGATAAATCCGAAAGTACAATGCTCAAAGTAGCTTCGGGAACTACATTGTAGTTCAAAGACAACGTTGACAAAGCTAATCAAGGCAAAGAGTGAGCAACTTCATATGAACACTCCAATGTTTCTGAAGCAATTCGTTGGATCGTTCATATGATCAACGATCTCATCTGTCACATATTGATGTGATATATATTTACATTTTAAAAGTTATATTAGTTTAAAGTTGGGAAAAGATAAAATTGGTTCTATAACTTAATTATGGTCGCTGACAAGTTTGCCTATAAGTTTTATATCTGACAATTTTAGCCCATAAGTCATAAAGATGAAGCAAATGTGGAAAATTTTTGGCCAAATATATAGAGTGGGCTTCGGTCTCAGGATCATGAAGGTGAGTTGAAGAAATTGAGCTTGTTTTTTTGAAAAAAGAAACGAAAAGAAAAATTAATATAGATCATGTGTTGCGGATATAACTCATGCAAAATCTGATTTAGACTTTTAATAGGGCTCCAATAGCCATTTTGAGGAAAAAATGTAGTACTTTTTTCTTGCTCTTCCAATTGCGATTTGGGATTTTTTTTTTATGTTATTCGTAATAGCGATTTTGGAACAAAAATTAAAAGAATATTTTTTTTTCAAAATCGTAGTTGCGATTTTGGAAATGCTTTTCTTAATCACGTATTTGGGACACATTTTTTTTCTATTCTTCCTAATTGCAATTTTGGAACAAAAATTGAAAAAACAAATTAGATTTTGCATGGATTATGTGTGCGACACATGATATATTAATTTTCTTTTTCATTAAATCATGGTAAAAAAAATTTAAGATCAAATACAATTTATAAGCCCGAGAGTGAAGCTGACTCTCTCAATTGGGCTGAAAATTTCCCAAATTTACTTAAGCTTTGTGATTTATGGTATAAAATTGTCAGCCCGAAAACTTATAGGACAAACTTGTCAGAGGCCACAAGTTATGGGACAGATTTGCCATTTTCTCATTTAAAATTCATGTGCATAAATAGGGCTAAGGCTGCTAAAAACAGATTCGACCCAATTACGAACTTGGTTTCATTATGCCGGTCGAATCATTACAGTATTCTAGGATACCAAAATTTTTTTAAGAGTACATTCCGTAGGAAACAAACTTGTTTAATCATTTCAATAATTGTTTAATCGCAAAGAATTGTGAATAAATAAATCACTATCAAATATTAATTAATATTAAATTAGAGAAAAAAATCACGGGAATTGAACACAGGACCTCTTGATCCTACCAACTAGAGAAAAACCCAATTATACTTTTTTGCTTATAAGAAAAAAAATTAAATTATCATAACCATTCGGCCACATATGAAAATTTAACTTTAAATTGATATTAATATGTTAATGGTAGTCATAAAAATAAAATATTATGTGTATATACAATTTTCTTTTTTATTATTGGACTAGAATTTTAAACTGATTGGACCAAGATTCATAGTTATTCCATGAAATTTTAAATACATGTATTTTAAAATATTGGACCTAGCTAGCAAGATTTATAATTAATCCATGTGTTTTTAAATACGGATCTTTTAATCATATCAGATCTATAGCTAATCAAATAAGAATCATAATAAAAAAAAGTTCAAAGTAAATTACGCTCCATTACCAACCCTATAAACCCACACATGATATATAGTCTGTGGCCGGCCAAATGTAAAACCTTCAAAGTTATAGCTTATAATAACTAAAATGGTAATGTCAAATTAAATAAATATCAAGTACGTGCCTAAAAGATGTAGTTAGCTGCTAGACTACAAATTTTCTCGGAATCAAATTAGTTGAGTTTTTTAATTTTTAAAATGGTATGGCGTGTTATTACTAGAATTACTAAATGTAGTTTTTGCAATTGAATACAAAAATATATTAAAAGTGGTACGTAAACAACCCTGAACAATGTTTTTCTTATGTTATAAGTGGGTTTTTTTGATATTTTGAGCCCGGAAAAAATTGAATTCCTCGAAGGGGTAAGCTCACAGTTTTGCCAATTTTTTTTACAGTTATAAAAAATCTTATAAAAACAAAAAAATTGTTCATAGGGATGAGGACAAAACCCTCGACGAATTTTCATATGTTTCAAGTCAGTTTTATAATATTATGAGCAAGTGGAAAAATTAAAATTTTCTCCAAAGGGGAAGCCACAGTTTTGACCAATTTTTTGTGGATACTAAAAATCAGTTTAAATACAAAAATATATATACGTACACATCTCTGGACAATCTTTTTCTTATTTTATAATTCGATTTTCGCATATTTTGAGCCCGGGGAATAATTGAATTCCTCAAAGGGGTAAACTCACAATTTTGACCAATATTTTATGGATACTTAAAATCTTATAAAAAGAAAAAATTGTTCGTAGGGGTAAGTACAAAACCCCCGAATTTCTCGTATAATTCAAGTCGGTTTTATAAAATTTTGAGCAAGTGGAAAAATTGAAATTTTCTCCAAGGGGGGTATGTTCACAGTTTTGACCAATTTTTTGATGAGACTAAAAATCAATTTAAACAAAAAAATATATTAAAAGTGGTACGTACACACAACCATGGGCTTATGTCATAAGTCGGTTTTCTGATATTTTGAGCCTGTGAAAAAATTGAATTCCTCAAAGGGGTAAGCTCACAGTTTTGGTCAATTTTTTACGGATACTTAAAATCTTATAAAAACCAAAAAATTGTTCATAGGGTTAAGTACAAAACCATCGACAATTTTTCGTATGATTTAACTCAGTTTTATAATATTTTGAGACAGTGGAAAAATTGAAATTTTCTCCAAGGGAGGTAAGTTTATAGTTTTAATCAATATTTTGCGGATACTAGAAATAAGTTGAAATAACAAAAAATTATTCAAAGTGGTAAGTATACAGCCCTGGGCAATATTTTTCTTATGTAATAAGTCGGTTTCTGATATTTTGAGCCCATTGAAAAATTGATTTTCTCGAAGGGGGTAAGCTCACAGTTTTGGCCAATTTTTTTTGGATACTTTAAATCTTATAAAAATAAAAAAAATTGTTCATAAAGGTAATTACAAAACCCTCGATAATTTTTCGTATGATTCAAGTCAGTTTTGTAATATTTTGAGCCAGTGGAAAAATTGAAATTTTCTCCAAGGGAGGTAAGTTCACAGTTTTAACCAATTTTTTGCGGAAACCAAAAATCAGTTTAAATACAAAAATTTACTCGAAGTGGTCCGTACACAACCCTGAGCAATGTTTTTCTTATGTTATAAGTCGGTTTTATGAGCCGGTTGAAAAATTTAATTCCTCGAAGGGGGCAGTTTAAGCCAATTTTTTACGGATACTTAGTAAGATTTGTAATATTTTGAGCTAGTGGAAAATTTTAAATTTTCTCTAAGGGGAGTAAGTTCATAGTTTTAACTCAGTTTAAATACAAAAATATATTCAAAGTGGTACGTACACAGACCCGAGCAATGTTTTCTTATGTTATAGGTTGGTTTTCTGGTATTTTGAGCTCGTGGTAAAATTGAATTCCTCGAAGGGGTAAGCTCACAATTTTCGCCAATTTCTTTTGGATAATTAAAGTCTTATAAAAACAAAAAATTTGTTCAAAGGAGTAAGTACAAAATCCTCGACATTTTTTCGTATGATTTAATTCAGTTTTATAATATTTTTAACTAGTGAAAAAATTAAAATTTTCTCCAAGGGGTAAGTTCACAGGTTTAAACAATTTTTTATGCATACTAAAAATCAGTTTAAATACATAAATATATTAAAAGTGGTAAGTACTCAACCCTAGACAATGTTTATTTTTATCTTATAAGTCGTCTTTCAGATATTTTGAGCCTATGGAAAAATTGAATTCCTCAAAGGGTTAATTTCACAGTTTTAGCCAATTTTTTTTGGATACTTAAAATCTTATAAAACAAATAAATTGTTCATAGGGGTAAGTACAAAACCCTTGACAATTTTTCGTATGATTCAAGTCAGTTAGTATTTTGATCTTGTTGAAAAATTGAAATTTTCTATAACGTGGGTAAGTTCACAATTTTTATCAATTTTTTGCACATACTAAAAATCAGTTTAAATATAAAAATTTACTCAAAGTGGTACGTGCATAACCCTGAGCAATGTTTTTCTTATGTTATAAGTCGATTTTATGATATTTTGAGCCCGTGGAAAAATTAAATTCCTCGAAGGGGTAAGCTCACAGTTTTGGCTATTTTTTTTTGGATACTTAAAATATTACAAAAACAAAAAAAATTGTTCATAGGGTAAGTACAAAACCCTCGACAATTTTTAGTATGATTCAAGTCAGTTTTTTAATATTTTGAGCCAGTGAAAAAATTGAAATTTTCTCCAATGGGTGATTTCACAGTTTTAACCAATTTTTCGCATATACTAAAAATCAGTTTAAATACAAAAATATATTCAAAGTGGTACGAGCACAGCCCTGGATAATGTTTTTCTTATGTTATAAATCAAATTTCTGATATATTGAGCCCATGGAAAAATTAAATTCCTTCGTAATCTCATAGTTTTGGCCAATTTTTTTGGGATCTTAAAATCTTATAAAAATTAAAAAAAAACAATTGTTCATAGGGTAAGTACAAAACCCTCGATAATTTTTCGTATGATTCAAATCTATTTTGTAATATTTTGAGATAGTGGAAAAATTAAAATTTTCTATAATGGGGGTAAGTTCACAATTTTTACCAATTTTTTGCACATACTAAAAATTAGTTTAAATACAAAAATTTATTCAAAGTGGTACGTGCATAACCCTGAGCAATGTTTTTCTTATGTTATAAATCGGTTTTCTGATATTTTGAGCCCGTGGGAAAATTAAATTCCTCGAAGGGGTAAGTTCACAGTTTTGGATAATTTTTTTTTATACTTAAAATCTTATAAAAACAATAAATTGTTGATAGGGGTAAGTACAAAACCCTTGACAATTTTTCGTATGATTCAAGTCAGTTATGTAATATTTTGATCCAGTTGAAAAATTGAAATTTTCTATAATAGTGGTAAATTCATAGTTTTAATCAATTTTTTGCGCATAATTAAAATCAATTTAAATACAAAAATATATTTAAAGTGGTACGTACACGGCCCTGGACAATGTTTTTCTTATGTTATAAGTTGGTTTTTTGATATTTTGAGCTCGTGAAAAAATTGAATTCCTCGAAAGGGTAAGCTCGTTTTAATCAATTTTTTTTATACTTAAAATCTTTTAAAAATAAAAAAATTGTTCATAGGGTAAGTACAAAACCCTCGAAATTTTTTCATATGATTGAAGTCAGTTTTGCAATATTTAGAGAAAGTGCAAAAAATTAAATTTTCTCTAAGGGGGTAAGTTCACAATTTTTACCAATGTTTTGCTCACACTAAAAATAAATTTAAATACAAAAATTTATTCAATGTGGTACGTGCATATCCTGGACAATGTTTTTCTTATGTTACAAGTTGATTTTCTGATATTTTGAGCCCGCGGAAAAATTAAATTCCTCGAAGGAATAAACTCACAGTTTTGTCTTTTTTTTTTTGATATTTAAAATTTTATAAAAACAAAAAAAAAAAATGTTCATAGGGTAAGTACAAAACCCTCAACAATTTTTAGTATGATTCAAGTCAGTTTTTTAATATTCTGAGCTAGTGAAAAAATTGAAATTTTCTCCAAGGGGTGATTTCACAGTTTTGGCCAATTTTTCGCACATACTAAAAATCAGTTTAAATACAAAAATGTATTCAAAGTGGTACGTGCACTGCTCTGGGCAATGTTTTTCCTATGTTATAAGTAAATTTTCTGATATATTGAGCCCATGGAAAAATTAAATTTCTCGAAGGGGTAAGCTCACAGTTTTGGCCAATTTTTTTGGAATACTTAAAATCTTATAAAAATAAAAATAAAATTGTTCATAGGGTAAGTATACAACCCTCGATAATTTTTCGTATGATTCAAGTCTGTTTTGTAATATTTTGAGACAGTGGAAAAATTAAAATTTTCTCTAAAGGGTAAGTTCTCAGTTTTAACCAATTTTTTTGAACGGGCAATCATATTCATATCTAGCAAAAAATGCTTTAATTTCTTCCAGCACTACAGGAAAATCTACTGGGCACCTTCCAATATTGCCGAGAGAATTGAATTTTTAATACCAAATGTTATATGGATTTTCACTTATGGTACTATAAAAATTCAAGCCAACACATTTGGTACCATAATTTAACAAATTCACTCACATTTAGTACCACCGTTAAAAGTAACCGTTAAGTGGGTGATGTGCCAGTTAAGTCAATTTGAATTATTATAAAATTGATGACATTACTTATGCTTACTGATAATTCTACTCCATAACATTTCGATCTGACAAAATATCCCCCCATCTTCAAATTTGTTAACGATTTTAATCCACATTATTACTCAATTTCAAAATTGGCTCAAATTAAACCATGTGCGGACCAATTTGAAGATTTTACTTATTATATTTACATATCTATTTAACTAATTTGATTTTATAAACAATATTAATAAATATAATAATACTATAATATAAATAAAATTTTTTTTTTTTAAAATCTAAAATTTATACAAATTATTAATTTATTTAATATTTATTATAATAATAAAGTTATGCTATATTATTAATAAATTGTTATAATTTAAAAAAAAAAAACACTAAACCCCACCTACACACCCGATACCACATACCACCACTCTCCGATCGCAGTTGCCGGAGAAAGTTTGGGGGTTTTATACGTCTCGTTGTTGCGAATTCACGAGTATAAACAATTTTTGTTTTCATTCATTAAATCTCACGAATTGCTCTTAGAAAATCCAAATCGCGCAACTCCCGTTCTTCTATAATTTCAATTTGTGATTCCGGATTCGTCACTCCACCAAATCAAGAAATTCTAGCGCCATTGGAACCCCCTAGACCTAGGCTACAATCCCATGAATTGATTTCATTTGTCGCAGCCGCCTGAGCTCCGCCCATAGGGGCATCACAATTTTGCATAAATCCTAGTTTTTTAGATTTTTTTTTGTTGTTCTTGTTGTTTTAAAGGTGTTTGCTGCTTAATTCGAGCTCATTGGCACTCAATTTTACTACAAGTATCATTAATTTCAAGGGTACCAAGTTTAATTTTGTTGAATTGAAGATTATTGTTTACGCCAAACTCACCTTCAATGGCGACCAATGGCTGGCCCAACCATTTTTTTTCTGTGGGTGGTTTGGACTAAACTTACAAGTAAATTTGAGGATGTGAGTTTATTTTAACGAAATGTTATGGAGTATAGAATTGTTAGTCAGTAAAAGTAATAACATAAATTTTGCAATAATTTAAATTAATTTAATTGTCATGTCATTCACAACCGTGATTTTTTACGATACCAAATGTGAGTGTATTTTTTAAATTATTGAACCAAGTGTGTCGACCTGAATTTTTATGGTATCTTAAGTGAAAATGAATATAATGTTTGCTACCAAAATTACAATTCTCTCCAATATTGCTCTATCAGAATGGAAATTATATTTGGATTTGGTGGAGGTGATTACTTTCAAATTTCAATGTTTTGTTAGTGAAAGAACCAATTCCAATGGATCATCAAATTTCTTCTTGACTTTTTGAATGAGGATGGTGAAAGGGAAGAAGCTACAAATGGAACACCTGTGGGGTATAAATGAGATCGGTTACTTAGATCCTATATATGCCATTAGATTTAATGTCATGAAGTTATTTCATGCACCCGTATGGTTAATTTTCTTGTTGTTGGGTGTGTATTATCTTGCTTTCTTAGTGGTTTTTTGCACCCACCTAAATTGTGTATGTTCTCATCCATTTAAAATGACTAGAAAAGTGTACACGTTAATTAATCTCATGGATAAATTTTATGAAACTTTATTATGTCATTAAATAGCATGGATTATTGACTGATATTTCATTTATATTTTAAAATTTTATTTTAAAAAAATCACAATCGATAAGAAATTTTTAAATTAATTATACGGACACACAAAACAAAAGACAATTTTTTCCGATTCAAGATTAATTGTTAGTGATAAAGCCACGTTTCCCATTTGAGGTTGGTTGATGATTTCTTAACTAAGAAGAATTACTTCTTAGTTAAGGAAATTAACAAGAAGAAGAAAAGTTTATTTTGGTTGCTTCACGACCCGTCCCGTTTTCTAAAAACGCGAATGGGACGGATATCTTTGGGTTTGGGTACCTGCACTTAAAAAACCCGTATTTTATTAACAAAATATGGGGCGGATTTGGGATTGGTCTCTCCAACCCCGAATACCCGAACCCGCCTAATCTTTTTAATATCATACACTACTAGAAAAATCAAAAATTCCGACCGATTTTGTGCGAAATCGGTTGGAAATTCAAGATTCCGATCGATTTTCCGACTGCCGATGTCGGTTGGAAAAACTCGCGTCGAAATGGAATTCCGACCGAAATTCCAACCGACATTAAATTCCGACCGATTTGAATTTCCAACCGATTTTGAATCGGTTGGAATTTTCGAAAAAAAAATTAAAAAAAAATAATTTTTATTCAATCCGATATTTTTCCACTAAAAATCCTAAATTATAATTCAATCCCACATTAATGCCCTAATTCAATTTTCAAACACACTTAACAATTTCAAACACACTATAATTAATAATAAAATCTAACAATTTCAAACAAACTATAATAACCAAAATTAAAAATTTCTACTAACAATTTCTACAACCAAAATCTAACAATTTATATTAATTTCAAACACACCATACTAACAATATCTACTAACAATTTCTACAACCAATTTCTAACATTTTATACTAACAATTTCTACAACCAAAATCTAACAATTTCTACTAAATTAATTTCAAACACACCATAATAACAAATTAAATCAAAATAGTGTGTGTATATATATATATATATATACACACACACACATACCTTCAAGAAGAGAGAAGAAGAAGGGAGAGATGAGGTGGTGGTCGGCCAGAAGAGCTGCGACGGTGGTGGTGGTCGGCCGGAAGTGTTGCAGCGACGGTGGTGTGATTGGTCGGAAGATTGAAACTGTGGTTATCGCCGGAAGAAGATTGAAGGGAGTTTTGTGCCAGAGTTTTTTTTTTTTTTTTTTTCTGTACTAGGGGCTGCTGAAATGAGCAGCCCCAACATTTTTTTATATAGAAGTTTATTCCGACCGATTTTTAAATCGGTCGGAATTTTTGAATTCAAATTATATATTTAGACGCGGCTTTTTAAAAAAAATAAAAATTATTCCGACCGATTTTAAAATCGGTCGGTATTATTTTCGTTATATTTTTTTTAAAAAAAAGAACATAGTATAAAATTCCAACCGATTTCGAAATCGGTTGGAATATAGTATAAAATTCCAACCGATTTTGAAATCGGTTGGAATACTTTTTTAAATTCCAACCGATTTTAAAATCGGTTGGAATTGTTTTCGTTTCTTTTTTTATTTTTAAAAGAAAAATTTAAGAAACGGTGTAAAATTCCAACCGATTTTGAAATCGGTTGGAATATTTTTTAAAATTCCAACCGATTTTAAAATCGGTCGGAATTTTTTTCTTTCTTTTTTTTAAAAAAAAACGTAGTATAAATTCCAACCGATTTCAAAATCGGTTGGAATATTTTTTAAAATTCCAACCCATTTTGAAATCGGTCGGAATATTTTTTAATATTCCGACCGATTTAAAATCGGTTGGAATTAATTACGACCGTATTTTTTTCGACCGGAAGTCAATGAAATTTCAACCGATTTTTGTTCGGTCGGAATTTTTCGGTTGGAATTCTTCGTTTTTCTAGTAGTGATATAACCTATACAATTTGCTTAACTACAATTACAAGGTAATCTATTTAAGTAATTAACACCATTTAATAAAAAAAATTGTTTACTTAAACATAATATTTATTTTCTATATCCTACCTCTCTAGTACATACATGATACATTACGGCTCTAGATAAATATTTGGTTGATGTAGATAGTATGGATTGGAGTTTTTATTGCAACATGCTTTAGATCGTATTTTGATATTTGTTCATTGTAAGTTTTAGATCGTATTTGGATATATTTGAAATGATTGATAATTTGTTATGTTGATATGTTTTATGTACATAATAGATTAAAAAAATTGATTCATTTTAGCAAAAGAAGAAATATGAGAAATTAATTAGTATCTAATTTACTCTTGATAAGTCCGTGGAGAATTTATGTTTAAAATAATTTGAAACTCGCAATCACGACCCGTTCCATCCAGCAATAATTCGGGTACCCGAACTATTACGGGACGGGTTTGGGATTGAAAGTATCAATCCTGAAATTTACTATAATCACCTCTATAGTCCCGAACCCGCCCCGTGCCCACCCCTACTTCACATTGAAGCAAACCATAACAGCCTAGTTTGATGTGGTATGGCGGTGGACAAAGAAAATGAATACAAAACTCACTGCCTTATTACATCTATATATATGCAATGTTATTAAAATTGGACCGAACCGGTTTACCCCCTAAAACCGTTTTACTAAAAAACCGGATTGAACCGGTCCAAAACCGGTGAACCGGTAAACCGGTTTGGACCGGTTCAACCCGATTCTGAATTTCCCCTCTTTTTTTTTTTTTTTAAATTTTTTTAGTGTTAAAAATAAACTAAAAATTCTTGTAGAAGATGGAATTTGAACACTTATATATCCTCGTACATGAAACATAACTTTCTTACCATTTGAGCTACATCATTTTTACTAAACTATTAGTACAAAAATTTATAAATTATAGAAAACTTGTAGCCAAATTTATTTATAAATTAGATTATGATAATTAACTCAAATTAATATTTTACAAATTATTAATAAAAATTAATACTCAAATAATATTTTTTTATTAAAATTTGTTCTATAAGATATTTCTTTCCAATATTATTTTTAGGATAAAGAGTGTCAAATTTTGAAAGTCAAATCGATATATTATGCAAGTTTAATTTTGAATATTAGACTTTTATACATAATCATATTTTAAATTTTATTAATCTCTTAGTTTGTTGTATTTTTAACATACACTTTTAAATTTTTATAAAGAAATATAGTCATATTATATTTATATGAGCTTACAAATTAGTATCATATTACCGTTATGATATAAGTTAGATAAATATTATATGATTTAATTTAAATATATTCTAAGATTTTGTATATTTGTAACTAATTATAGGATAATGTTTAAATTTTATGCATATTACATATACTTTAAAATTAAATATATTTATTATAACATTATGACGTCATTCGGTCCGACCAACGGTCTGACCGGTCCGATCAGTAAAATCAGTGGCCAGTCGGCTCATCGGTTCACTGTCCGGTCCGGTTATGAAAACATTGCATATATGTTACATGACTTGTAACATTAGAAGAGTGGATGAACAATTAATTGAATCTTATTTTGAGAGTAAATAGGAATTGATTTCGACTTGAGAAAATAACATCAAGAGAATATAAAAAAAATATAAAGAGAATAAAAGTGAGGTTTTCTCCTAATATTTTGTGTATTTCCTTTGTTATAGAAAGTGTTGTAATCCTTTTGCTATAATAAAATCTTTCTACGGTTTGCTCGACTCCAATTGTTTTATATCATTTCTACAAGTTTTCTCATTTCTACTTTAGTTGTATTTGAGCGTCGGTACCACAACTTCCAAACATGAATTACCTCGACAAACAAAACAAAACAAAATACAATCACTATCAAGTAAAGTTAAAAAAAAACACACACACACAAACACACAAATCAAATTAAAACAAATGACAATTATTTTATTTCAATTATCTTCATGTCATCTTCAAGCATATTAATACATGCCTCAATTCCGTCCCCAGAAGGAGTACTAATCAAAATCACCAGATTCTTCAATGGAATGGGCGTAGTGCAAACCCATAGCGGCTTTCCCCATCCGTAATCCACCTCGTAAAATGGCAGTCTACACCAACTTGTGAAACTACACAATCCCACTTTACCCTTTAAAACTGGATCCAATCGCTGAAATAAATTTGTAAAATAACGTTCTCCCTCAATCTGGACTTGTTTGATGTAATCCCCGTCGATTTTCTTGATTGCCTTTCTCAACATATAGGCCAAATGATGTATTTCTTGCTGCTGATCATTATGATTCATGATTTCCGTCGCGGTAATCAAAAAACAGTTGCCAAAAACGTTATTAGCTTCTGGAAGCATTCTTGTTCTCACATCCACAAAGTGATGGGCCATAAACGCATTCTCAACAACATTTGGTTGTAGTTTGATTTGTCGACGTTTTTGAGCTGCTGAGTCAATTATATAATGTTTCCAAATAAATGCTGATGCAGCTTCGACTCGAGTCGGGTCCTTGAGTTGTGATCCAGGAGCCGATACAATTGCTTCCTTCAAGTCCGTCAATTTTTTCCCGTCGAGAATCAACCTTTTTGTGATGAACTTTTCACTGAGATTGGTGCTGGATGGGAGTGAAGTCGTCCTTAAAAATTCAACGGGCGGAAAAAGGGACGCCAAACTGAAATTATTCATGAATTGATCGTCACATCTACATTTACATTTACATTTATATTTATTGGCATTGGCCCATGCAGTCATGAATTCCCCCATGGATTTCCCGTCGCCTACTTTATGCAAAAAAGAAACACCAACTGCAATTCCTCCGCAGTCGAAGAAACTTACTTGCAACAACAAAACGATATTATTTTCAACAACAAAATGTTCCGTTGGCAAAAAATGCTTGAGTTCCTCCAAGTTGGGTTCTTCTATCATGTCTGAGAGCTGTCGACCGTCAAGTACTTTAGCTTCCACGAATGCGACTCCGTTTTCATTGCAATTAATAGAGGAGTTTCCTTCAAGTACTACTTGACCTGCTAATGGATAGAACACAGTTAAAATTTCTGACAAGGATTGTTTCAACGCTTGGGATTTATAGCCATTTTCATCAGCAGCATCAGCTTGATAGAAGAAAATGAGGTTAGTATAATAAAAAGGACCTACGACTTGATCTAGACAAGACAATTTTAACTCCCTTAGGTGGTCTGGAGTTGGAGATGATGGTTTTATCATTTCCTTAGAGATTATCTCTAAAAGGGCCACCATCCTTAAATAAATAAATTATATATTATTTTTACCAAGATAAATTTCTGACCAGGCCCAGGCCACAAGATCATGAAACGAAATTTGAATGTTCTCCATTTATACTAGCTAGATAGATAGCTAAAAATAATATTATAGTAACTCGTGAAAATTGATGCTCAATTTTTTATTAATGCAATGCCAGTGCAGTCAATACACGCAATGCCAGTGCAGTCAATCTCGGTTACTAGTTGGGTAGCAGTTTGACATTGTGGGAACACCTGCACCTAAGATTCAAGATTGGAAGAATTATGTACTACTTAATTCATAAATATAATACTAACAAAAATATTGTAAAATCAAATTTACAAGAAGAAAAGAAAGACGAAGATGAAGATGAAAATGAATGTTCTAATATTCATAATCGTCTTCTGTAAATTATCTATATTTTACATATAAAAGTACGAGTTCAGAATATAGAATTTCTTGAATTTTTTGTGAAGACTAATATACCCTTATTTAAATTTTATTATAAATGGCAAAATAGTAAAAAACTTGAAGCATTTTTCTACATAAACACTACCACTTGAAAATTATATATTAGTGATCCTTTCCCTATCGAAATTCCAAAAGTCCATATCCAACCACATAAAAGCTAATTCCATGTAAATGCATAGGCTGATCAACACTTGCCACCACACCATGGCATTAGAATAAGGAATATTAGTATAGTGAATTAGTGAAGATTATAGAAAATAAATCTGAAAAAAATATTTGTGATGTGAAAAATGGATGAAATTGATGATACTCGAATTTTCATGGAGTTCTTTTCATGGAATACGGGATTGGTTAATGAAAATTGTTAAAATCGAGAAAAGTCGGTTAAAACATGTGAAAATGATAAAATTTGAGTGAAATTAGTGAACACTTGTAAAGTTGGTAAAAAACGAGTGAAGCCAGTAAAAAGGCGCCCATGAAATCGATAAATACATACGAAATCGTATAACTTTGGATAAATTCGTGAATATCGGATAAGACCGGTGAAATTAGTGAAAAACCGATGAAATCGTTAAAAATGGGTGAAAACAGTGAATCGAGGAACAAATGTAAAGTCGATGAAAACATGTGAAATCAATGAAATATGAGGTGAAATTGATGAAAAAACATGTAAGTCAATGGGAAAACGTGTGAAATAGGTAAAAACGAGTGAAATCTATAAAAAGAAATTATAGTTTAACTGACAAAAACAGGGTGAAACCGGAAAAACAAAAGAAATCGATGAAAAATGGGGAAAATAATTAATGTGGGTTAAAGCGATAAAACAACGGGTAAATTGAATAAAAATATATATTAAAACGATGCAAAATGAATGAAATCGGTAAAAAGATGTGTTAAACCCGTGAAAAATAGATTAAATATGTGAAAACTGACTTAGGTATGTAAACAAATGCATTTCAAATGACATGATATTATTTCAAATTATAACAAATAAATAGTGCTTTTTAAATGAAAACTACTATAATGGAATGAACTCAATAATTTTGTTATGATCTTATTTTAAAAAAGAATTTACAAGATCTTAAGAACAAATCAATCATCATTTTATATTTGATTACAATAATTTAAAGTCATCATTTTTTGATGAAATAATAATTTTAATAATAATTAAATTGAATATTAGTCATTAATTTATGCTATTTTGTGACATGACAAAGTTAATTTTAAATTTTCTTATAATTAATATTTTTAAATGCATTGAATGTGTTCAATTAATTAATATTTGAATTTTCTTATAATTAATATATGATACACACATCACTCTTTGGTCAAAGCCACGAATAAAAAAAAACTGATCGGGGAGTAATCTTCTACCTTTAAAAGTCTTATTTTGTGAGGAAATTGTCCTTTAAACAACGGAGGGAATAATCTTCTACCTTTAAATTTTTAAACCCCTGTGTTATGTTAAACTTGCAAAAAACTATCTTGTGAAATTTTTAAATTTTCTTGTGTTTTTAAAAACACTGCAAAAAACACCCAATTTGTAAAAATTAGGTCGTTTTGAATCGATATATTTCAAGAAATAATTTTAAAAATATATTACTTGAAGTTATAGGGACCAACTTGAAGTATTTTAAAAATGGTTTCTTGAAATATATCGATTCAAAACGACCTATTTTTGATAAATTGGGTGGTTTTTTGCAGGATTTTGAAAACACAAGGAAGTTTGACGCAATAAAAAATTCACAATATAGTTTCTTGCAGGTTTAACATAACACAGGGGAGTATTTTGCATTTACCCCTATTTTGTGTGGAAATTGTCCATTAAAAAACGGAGGGAGTAATCTTCTACCGAAGAATTAACCTGCAAAGTCGTGTTGATTATATTTTAAAATTCTTTTTAAATTGCAGTAGTAAATAAAGATGGCCACACTCTGTTGACTTGTCGCGATAAATTAACCTAGCTTGCATGTGAAACTACATTGAATGCATTTTATAGACAATAATTAATAAAAGAGTTATTGAAGAAGCTGTTGGCAACATATATATAGACATGTTGAGTTTCCAGCAAAACCAAATCCCTGAATTTCTGTTGCATCCATTTCTTCTTTCTCTTCTCAGTTTATTCTCAATATATATTCTCACAAAATTTATAATATTCAAGTCTTGTAGTAAAATTAAAAGACTAATACCACCATCACCACCAAAGCTACCAATATTGGGAAATCTTCACCAATTGAGACCATTGACTCACCGTTCATTCCAGTCCTTGGGTAGAAAATATGGGCCCGTCATGCTTCTTCACTTCGGAAGCAAGCCGGTGATCATTGTCCAATCCGCCGAGGCAGCCATTGAGATCATGAAAACACATGGCCTTTGCAAATAGGCCCAACATGAATGCTGCTAGACGACTTACTTACAACGGAAAGGATATATCAATGGCCCTGTAGATACATAAAATTTACGCTCAATTAAATAATGACACTTGTAAAATAATTTATGAGTTATTAATTAAGTTTCCATTTTGAGATTTTACTAAATTAAATTCAAAAGTAAATAGTTAATTTAATTGGTTACTAATAATCATTTATTAGCCAATTATGTTACGCCATGTGTCAAAAGTGATGTATTTAAAGTCAATCAAATCATATTTTGGCCTTTTAAATAAGTGACCTCTCAAAATGAGCCACATGTCAAGATGAGGTATTTTTGTCAATCAAATGAAGTCTTCCCTTCCAAGTAAGTAAAGACCAATTAAATCATGTCACGTCATCAAGCTGTTGTGAATAAGGTATATTTGGTAGATACATAAATAGATACCTCAGACATATATATATATACAAACACACATATACCCTCATATTCTCATAAAACTTTGAAGCTCTGCCAAGTTCGACAAGTTTAAGTCTTCGACTTTTAAATATGTGACTCCATCCACAAATCTTGGAGAAGGTCATGCCAAGCGATTCAAGAATACGCTCAAAGTCCTTGAATCCATACATCTACCAAATAGAAGAATCAGAGAATTTATATATAGAGATTGTAACTACTTTTAATTATATCAAATATACTGTTATTTTGTTACACTTATTTTATTGTCTATTTAAGTTTTTTGCAGTCATTTAAAATTTGTTGTAAACAAATTTCTGGCACGCCCAGTGGGACCTCTCTACCTCTCATCTCATATGTTCAAGGAAAAATCAATGGCTCTTCCAAGAAAGTATTGACCTTTGACTAACTTGATGGAGGATCCAAACACCAAGGTCGTCGAAAAGGAAGCGCAAGATGATTTTCAAAACGATGAATCTTCACCCCATCCTCATTGTTCAATCACGGTGCATGTTATAACGACAAGTACTATGACTATGGAAGAGAACTTATGACGTTGACCAAGGAAATAGAGCGGCTTACTAAGCATGCACAAGAACAAGATGCAAAGATTGAAAAACTGTTGAACCAAGGCAAGTCGCTAGATGGAAAAACGACCTATGGAGTTCGAAGAAGATGAGATATCAACAAAATGATACTCAATGGCGAACGAGGACCAACCCGAGGATTTTGAGGAGGACGACATGCTCTTAGGGCGAAAATCAAGTGAGAAGTCTAAGGGCCTTCAAGTCTCATCCGACGGCATGATTCATGTGGATCGACTAGAGGACTTCATCACTGGGACCATCAAGTGCAAGTTGGAGGGATGTTCGAAATCTTCCCTTCACTTACGTGAGGCCCTACACTCATTGAATTGACATGATGAAAATACCTACTTGATACCAATAACGCTGGAACTACTGGAGATCTCCTCGTGAAACAATTCATTCGCTCGTTTCAAGGAAATGCTTTTGACTGGTACACCGACTTGGAACCTGGAACCATCAACAGTTGGGAACAACTTGAACAAAAATTCCTCTACCTATTTTACAGCACAAGAAGGATCATCAGTGTTATCTAACTTACAAGCACTCGCCAATGGAATGAAGAGAAAGTGATCGATTACATCAATCGATGGAGAAATCTGAGTTTGAAATGCAAGGGTCGCTTATGTAAAACTTCTGCAATAGAAATGTATATCCAAGGGATGCAATGGGTCTTACGATATATTCCCCAAGGCATAAAACCGAGAACCTTTGAAGAACTGGCCACACGTGCGCACGACATGGAACTGAGCCTTGCTTCAAGTGAAGGCCAAAACTTCTTCCCAATTCATGAATCAAAGAAAGGAAAAGTTGGACATTACATCAAGAAAAGAGGGCAAGCTTTTTCCCCAAGTTGAAAGCGAAGAATCCATGACCGTCAATGTCTCTCGATCCAAGTCAAGGAAGAATGATGAAATAAAAAACGATTCATCCCAACGAAGTTTTGAATAGAAGCTGACTTGGAAGGATATGTAAAAGAAAGAATACCCATTCCTTGATTCTGACATTGCTCCATTTGTTGATGATTTGCTCGAAGCCAAACTCATTGAGTTGCCCGAAATGAAGCGACCTGAAGAGGCTAGAAGAACAAATGACCGCAATTACTAGAAATCAACTTAACTAAAAATATATTTAATGTGGTAAGTACAAAACCCTCGACAATTTTTCATATGATTCAAGTCAGTTTTGTAATATTTTGAGCCAGTGAAAAAACTGAAATTTTCTCCAAAGGGTAAGTTCACAGTTTTAACCAATTTTTGCAGATACTAAAAATCAGTTTAAATACAAAAATATATTCAAAGTGGTACGTACACAACCCTGAGTAATTTTTTTCTTATGTTATAAGTCAGTTTTATGATAATTTGAGCACATTGAAAAATTGAATTCCTCGAAGGGGTAAGCCTACAATTTTGACTAATTTTTTACGGATACTTAATATCTTATAAAAACAAAAAAAAAAATTCATAATGGTAAGCACAAAACCCTCGACAATTTTTCGTACGATTCAAGTCAGTTTTGTAATATTTTGAGACAGTGGAAAAATTGAAATTTTCTCCAATAAGGGTAAGTTCACAGTTTTAACCAATTATTTGGGTATACTAAAAATTAGTTTAAATACAAAAAAATATATTCAAAGTGCTACGAATACAGCCCAGAGCAATGTTTTTCTTATGTTATAAATTGGTTTTATGATATTCTGAGCCCGTGGAAAAATTGAATTCCTCGAATGGGTAAGCACACATTTTTGGCCAATTTTTTACGGATACTTAAAATCTTATAAAAATTAAAAAATTATTCATAGGGGTAAGTACAAAATCCTCAACAATTTTTCTTATGATTCAAGTCAATTTTGTAATATTTTGATCCTGTGAAAAAATTGAAATTTTCCCCAAGGGGTAAGTTAACAGTTTTAACCAATATTTTTGGGATACTAAAAATCTGTTTAAAAACATATATATATATTCAATTTGGCAAGTAAAAAATCCTCTACAATTTTTCGTATGATTCAAGTAAGATTTGTATTTTTTTGAGCTAGTGGAAAAATTGAAATTTTCTCCAAGGGGTAAGTTCACAGTTTTAACAAATTGTTTGCGCATACTTAAAATCAGTTTAAATGCAAAAATATATTCAAAGTGGTACGTACACATACTCGAGCAATGTTTTTCTTATGTTATAAGTTGGTTTTCTGGTATTTTGAGTCCGTGGTAAAATTTAATTACTCGAAGGGTTAGGCTCACAGTTTTGGCCAATTTTTTTTTGGATACTTAAAATCTTATAAAAACAAAAAAATTTGTTCATAGGGCTAAGTACGAAACCAGGATAATTTTTTGTATGATTCAAGTTAGTTTTGTAATATTTTGAGCCTATAAAATTTTCTCCGGGGGTATGTTCACAGTTTTAACCAATTTTTTGCGGATACAAAAAATCAGTTTAAACACAAAAATATATTTAATGTTGTACTTACACAGCCCTGGACAATGTTTTTCTTATGTTATATGTCGATTCTCTTATATTTTGATCCCGAGAAAAAATTGAATTACCCGAAGCGGTAAGCTCACAGTTTTGGCCAATATTTTTTGTATACTTAAAATCTTATAAAAACAAAAAAAAAATCTTGATAGGGAAAGTACAAAACCCTCGAAATTTTTTCGTATGATTCAAGTCAGTTTTGTAATATTTTGAGTCATTGGAAAAATTGAAATTTTCTCCAAGGGGTAAGTTCACAGTTTTAACCAATTTTTTTGGGATACTAAAAATCAGCTCAACTACAAAAATATATTCAATGTGGTAAGTATAAAACCCTCGACAATTTTTCATATGACTCAAGTCAGTTTTGTAATATTTTGAGTCAGTGGAAAAATTGAAATTTTCTCCAAATGGTTTTAACCAATTTTTTTGGGATACTAAATATCAATTTAACTACAAAAATATATTCAATGTGATAAGTACGAAACCTCAATAATTTTTCGTATGATTCAGGTCAGTTTTGTAATATTTTGAGCCAGAGAAAAAATTGAAATTTTCTCCAAGGGGTATGTTCACAGTTCTAATAATTTTTTTGCATATATTAAAAATATGTTTAGAGTGGTACTTACACGGCCCTGGACAATATTTTTCTTATGTTATAAGTCGCTTTTTTTATATTTTGAACCCGTGAAAAAATAGAATTTCTGGAAGGGGTAAGCTCACAATTTTTGCTAATTCTTTACGGATACTTAAAATCATATAAAAACAAAAAAATTGTTAATAGGTTTAAGTACAAAACCCTCGATAATATTTCTTATGATTCTAGTCAATTTTGTAATATTTTGAGCTAGTGGAAAAATTGAAATTTCCTCCAAAGGGTAAGTTAACAGTTTTTACCAATTTTTTTGGGATACGGAAAATCTGTTTAAAAACAAAAATATATTCGATGTGGTAAGTACAAAACCGTCGACAATTTTTCGTATAATTCAAGTCATATTTTTAATATTTTAAGCCAGTTGAAAAATTAAATTTTTTTCCTATGGAGGTCAGTTCATAGTTTCAACAATTTTTTTGCGGAAACTAAAAATAAGTTTAAATACAATCAAAGTGGTACGTACACAACCCTGGGCAATGTTTTTCTTATGTTATAAGTCGGTTTTATGATATTTTGAGCCCGTGGAAAAATTTAATTCTTCGATACGCTCACAGTTTTGTCTAATTTTTTACGGATACTTAAAATCTTATACAAATAAAAAAATTGTTCATAGGGGTAAGAACAAAACCCTATACAATTTTTTGTATGATTCAAGTAGGATTTGTAATATTTTGAGCCAATGGAAAAATTGAATTTTCTCCAAGGGGTAAGTTCACAGTTTTAACAAATTTTTTGCAAAAACTAAAAATCAGTTTAGATACAAAAAAAATTATTCAAAGTGGTACGTACGTAGCCCCGGGCAATATTTTTCTTATGTAATAAGTCGGTTTTCTGATATTTTGAGCCCGTGGAAAAATTTACTTTCTCGAAGGGGTATGCTCACAGTTTCAGATAATTTTTTGTGGATACTTTAAATTTTTAAAAAACAAAAACAATGTTCATAAAGGTATGTACAAAACCCTTGACAACTTTTCGTATGATTCCAGTCAGTTTTGTAATATTTTGAGCCAGTTGAAAAATTGAAATTTTCTCTAATGGGGGGTAAGTTCATTGTTTTAATAAAATTTTTGGGCATATTTAAAATCATATTAAATACATAAATATACAGCTCTGGGCAATATTTTTGTTATGTTATAAGTTGGGTTTCTGATATTTTGAGCCCGTTGAAAAATTTCCTCGAAGGGGTAAGCTCACAGTTTTGGCTAATTTCTTTTGGATATTTAAAATCTTATAAAATTAAAAATAAAAAACTGTTGTTAGGGTAACTACAAAAGCCCCGACAATTTTTCGTATGATTCAAGTCTGTTTTGTAATAGTTTGAGCCAGTGGTAAAATTGAAATTTTATCCAAAGGGCAAGTTCACAGTTTTAACCAATTTTTAGCACATATTAAAAATCAGTTTAAAGACAAAAATGTATTCAAAGTGGTACATGCACAGCCCTGGGCAATGTTTTTCTTATGTTATAAATCGGTTTTCTGATATTTTGAGCCCGTGGAAAAATTAAATTCCTCGAAGGAGTAGGCTTATAGTTTTGGCCAATTTTTTTGGGTACTTAAATCCTTATAAATAAAATAAAATTGTTCATAGGGTAAGTAAAAAGCCCTCTAAGTTTTTTTGTATGATTCCAGTCTGTTTTGTAATATTTTGAGCCATTGAAAAAATTGAAATTTTCTCCAAGGGGTAAGTTCACAGTTTTAACCAATTTTTCGCACATACTTAAAATCAGTTTAAATACAAAAATATAATCAAAGTGATACATGCACAGCCCTGGGCAATGTTTTTCTTATGTTATAAGTCGTTTTTCTAATATTTTTAGCCCATGAAAAAATCAAATTCCTCGAAGGGGTTAGCTCACAGTTTTGGCCAATTTTTTTTTGTACTTAAAATCTCATAAAAACGAAAACAAATATGTTCACAGGGTAAGCACAAAACCTTCTAAATTTTTTCGTATGATTCATGTCGGTTTTGTAATATTTTGAGCCAGTGGAAAAACTTAAATTTTCTCCAAGAGATAAGTTCACAGTTTTAACCAATTTTTCGCATATACTAAAAATCAGCTTAACTACAAAAATATATTCAATGTGGTAAGTACAAAACCCTCGACACGTTTTCATAGGATTCAAGTCAGATTTGTAATATTTTGAGCAAGTGGAGAAATTGAAATTTTCTCCAAAGAGTAAGTTCACAGTTTTAACCAATTTTTTGTGTATACTAAAAATCAGTTTAAATAAAAAAAAAAAAAAAGTGGTACTTACACAACCCTGGGTAATGTTTTTCTTATGTTATAGGTCAGTTTTATAATATTTTGAGCCCATTGGAAAATTGAATTCTTCAAAAGGGTAAGATCACAATTTTGGCTAATATTTTACGTATACTTAAAATCTTATAAAAATAAAAAAATTGTTCATAAATGTAAGTACAAAACTCTCGACAATTTTTCGTATTATTCAAGTCAGTTTTTTAATATTTTGAGCCAGTGGAAGAATATAAACTTTCTCCAATAAGGGTAAGTTCACAGTTTTAACCAATTTTTGGGCATACTAAAAATTAGTTTAAATACAAAACTATATTCAAAGTGGCACGAATACACTTATAGGTCAGTTTTATAATATTTTGAGCCCATTGGAAAATTGAATTCTTCAAAAGGGTAAGATCACAATTTTGGCTAATATTTTACGTATACTTAAAATCTTATAAAAATAAAAAAATTGTTCATAAATGTAAGTACAAAACTCTCGACAATTTTTCGTATTATTCAAGTCAGTTTTTTAATATTTTGAGCCAGTGGAAGAATATAAACTTTCTCCAATAAGGGTAAGTTCACAGTTTTAACCAATTTTTGGGCATACTAAAAATTAGTTTAAATACAAAACTATATTCAAAGTGGCACGAATACAGCCCTGGGCAATGTTTTTCTTATCTTATAAATCGATTTTCTGATATTTGATCCAGTGGAAAAATTGAATTCCTCAAAGAGATAAGCTCACAGTTTTGGCCATTTTTTTACGGATAATTAAAATCTTATAAAAACAAAAAAATTGTTCATAGGGGTAAGTACAAAACCCTTGACAATTTTTCGTATGATTTAATTCAGTTATGTGATATTTTGAGCAAGTGAAAAAATTGAAATTTTCTTCAAGGGAGGTAAGTTTACAGTTTTAACCAATTTTTTACCAAAACTAAAAATCAGTTTAAATACAAAAAAATTATTCAAAGTGGTACGTACGTAGCCCCGGGCAATATTTTTCTTATGTAATAAGTCGGTTTTCTGATATTTTGAGCCGGTGGAAAAATTTAGTTTCTCGAAGGGGTATGCTCACAGTTTTAGATAAAGTTTTTTGGATAATTTAAATCTTATAAAAACAAAAACAGTGTTCATAAAGGTAAGTACAAAACCCTTGACAACTTTTCGAATGATTCCATTCAGTTTTTTAATATTTTGAGCCAGTTGAAAAATTAAAATTTTCTCTAACGGGGGTAAGTTCACAGTTTTAAACAATTTTTTGCGCATATTTAAATCATATTAAATACAAAAATATATTCAAATTGGTACGTACACAGCTCTAGGCAATATTTTTGTTATGTTATAAGTCGGTTTTTTGATATTTTGAGCATGTGGAAAAATTTAATTCCTCGAAGGGGTAAGCTCACAGTTTTGGCTAATTTCTTTTGGATATTTAAAATCTTATAAAAATAAAAATAAAAAACTGTCGTTAGGGTAACTACAAAACCCCCGACAATTTTTTGTATGATTCAAGTCTGTTTTATAATATTTTGATCCAGTGGAAAAATTGAAATTTTATCCAAAGGGTAAGTTTACAGTTTTAACCAATTTTTAGCACGTATTAAAAATCAATTTAAATACAAAAATATATTCAAAGTGGGACGTGCACAGCCCTGGGCAATGTTTTTCTTATGTTATAAGTCATTTTTCTATTATTTTGAGCCTGTGGAAAAAATTAAATTCCTCGAAGAAGTTAGCTCACAGTTTTGGCCAATTTTTTTTGGTACTTAAAATCTTAAAAAAACAAAAATAAAATATGTTCATAGGGTAAGTACAAAACCCTCGAAATTTATTCGTATAATTCATTTCAGTTTTGTAATATTTTGAGCGAGTGGAAAAATTGAAATTTTCTCCAAGATGTAAGTTCACAGTTTTAACCAATTTTTCGCACATACTTAAAATCAGTTTTAATGCAAAAGTATATTTAAAGTGGTACGTGCATAGCCCTAGGCAATTTTTTTCTTATGTTATAAGTTGGTTTTTTAATACTTAGAGCCCATGGAAAAATTAAATACCTCGAAGGGGTTAGCTCACAGTTCTGGCCAATTTTTTTTGGTACATAAAATCTTATGAAAACAAAAAAAAAAATATGTTCATAGGGTAAGTACAAAACCCTCAAAAATTTTCCTTATGATTCATATCAGTTTTGTAATATTTTGAGCTAGTGGAAAAATTGAAATTTTCTCCAAGAGGTAAGTTCGCAGTTTTAACCAATTTTTCGCACATACTAAAAATCAACTTAACTAAAAAAATATATTCAATGTGGTAAGTAAAACCCTCGACAATTTTCCATACGATTCAAGTCAGATTTGTAATATTTTGAGCTAGTGGAAAAATTGAAATTTTTTCCAAAGGGTGAGTTCACAGTTTTAACTGATTTTTAGAATACAATTTTTTGTGTATTCTAAAAATCAGTTTAAATACAAAAAAAAATTCAAAGTGTACACAACCCTGGGTAATGATTTTCTTATGTTATAGGTCAATTTTATAAAATTTTTAGCCCATTGGAAAATTGAATTCCTCAAAGGGGTAAAATCACAATTTTGGCTAATGTTTTATGTATACTTAAAATCTTATAAAAACAAAAAAAAAAAATTATAATGGTAAGTACAAAACCCTCGACAATTTTTTGTATGATTCAAGTCAGTTTTTTAATAGTTTGAGCCAGTGGAAAAATATAAATTTTCTCTAATAAGGGTAAGTTCACAGTTTTAACTAATTTTTTGGGCATACTAAATATTAGTATAAATACAAAACTATATTCAAAGTGGCACGAATACGGCCCTGGGCAATGTTTTTCTTATGTTATAAATCGGTTTTCTGATATTTGAGCCAGTGGAAAAATTAAATTCTTCGAAGTGGTAAGCTCACAGTTTTGGCTAATTCTTTACGTATATTTAAAATCTTATAAAACAAAAAAATTGTTCATAGGGGTAAGTACTATACCCTCGACAATCGTATGATTTAATTCAGTTATGTTATATTTTGAGCATGTGGAAAAATTAAAATTTTCTCCAAGAGAGGTAAATTTACAGTTTTAACCAATTTTTTGCGAAAACTAAAAATCAGTTTAAATACCATATATTTATTCAAAGTGGTACGTACATAGCCCCGGGCAATATTTTTCTTATGTAATAAGTCAATTTTCTGATATTTTGAGCCCGTGGAAAAATTTACTTTCTCGGAGGGGCATACTCACAGTTTTGGCCAATTTTTTTTGGATACTTTAAATCTTATAAAAACAAAAAAAAAATGTTCATAAAGGTAATTACAAAACCCTTGAAATTTTTTCATATGATTCAAGTCAGTTTTGTAATATTTTGAGCCAGTTGAAAATTTTTAATTTTCTCTAATAGGGGTAAGTTCACAGTTTTAAACAATTTTTTGCGCAAACTTAAAATAATATTAAATACAAAAATATATTCAAAGTGGTACGTGCATAGCCCTGGGCAATGTTTTTCTTATGTTATAAGTCGGTTTTCTGATATTTTGAGCCCTTGAAAAATTTAATTCCTCGACGGGGTAAGCTCACAATTTTGGCTAATTTTTTTAGGATACTTAAAATCTTTTAAAAATAAAAATAAGAATACTGTTCATAGTGTAAGTACAAAGCCCCCGATAATTTTTCGTATGATTCAAGTCTGTTTTGTAATATTTTGATCCAGTGGAAAAAAGTGAAATTTTATCCAAAGGGTAAGTTTACAGTTTTAACCAATTTTTAGCATATATTAAAAATCAATTTAAATACAAAAATATATTCAAAGTGGGACGTGCACAGCCCTGGGCAATGTTTTTCTTATGTTATAAGTAATTTTTCTATTATTTTGAGCCTGTGGAAAAATTAAATTCCTCGAAGGGGTTAGCTCACAGTTTTGGCCAATTTTTTTTTGGTACTTAAAATCTTAAAAAAACAAACACAAAATATGTTCATGGGGTAAGTACAAAACCCTCAAAAAATTTTCGTATAATTCATTTCAGTTTTGTAATATTTTGAGCCAGTGGAAGAATAGAAATTTTCTCCAATAAGGGTAAGTTCTCAGTTCTAACCAATTTTTTGGGCATACTAAAAATTAGTTTAAATACAAAACTATATTCAAAGTGGCACGAATACAGCCTGGACAATGTTTTTCTTGTGTTATAAATCAGTTTTCTGATATTTGAGCCAGTGGAAAAATTGAATTCCTCGAAGAGGTAACCTCACAGTTTTGGCCAATTTTTTACGGATGCTTAAAATCTTATAAAAACAAAAAAATTGTTCATAGGTGTAAGTAAAAAACCCTCGACAATTTTTCGTATAATTTAATTCAGTTATGTAATATTTTGAGCTAGTGGAAAAATTAAAATTTTCTCCGAGGGGGATAAGTTTACAGTTTTAACCAATTTTTTTGCGAAAACTAAAAATCAGTTTAATACAAAAATTTATTCAAAGTGGTACATACATTGCCCCGGGCAATATTTTTCTTATGTAATAAGTCGGTTTTCTGATATCTTGAGCCCGCGAAAGATTTACTTTCTCGAAGGTGTAAGTTCACAGTATTGGCCAATTTTTTTTGGATACTTTAAACCTTATAAAAACAAAAAAATTGTTCATAATGGTATGTAAAAACCCTTTACAAATTTTCGGTTGATTCCATTCAGTTTTGTAATATTTTGAGCCAGTTGAAAAATTAAAATTTTCTCTAATGGGGGTAAGTTAATAGTTTTAAACAATTTTTTGCGCATACTTAAAATCATATTAAAAACAAAAATATATTCAAAGTGGTACGTACATAGCCCTGGGCAATGTTTTTCTTATGTTATAAGTCGGTTTTCATATATTTTGAGCCCGTGGAAAAATTTAATTCCTCGACGGGGTAAGCTCACAGTTTTGGCTAATTTTTTTAGGATACTTAAAATCTTATAAAAATAAAAATAAAAAAAACTGTTCATAGGTAAGTACAAAACCCCCGAATTTAATTCCTATGATTCAGGTCTGTTTTGTAATATTTTGAGCCAGTGGAAAAAAGTGAAATTTTATCCAAAGGGTAAGTTTACAGTTTTAACCAATTTTTAGCACATATTAAAAATCAATTTAAATACAAAAATATATTCAAAGTGGGACGTGCACAGCCCTGGGTAATGTTTTTCTTATGTTATAAGTCATTTTTCTATTATTTTGAGCCTGTGGAAAAATTAAATTCCTCGAAGGGGTTAGCTCACAGTTTTGGCCAATTTTTTTTTTGGTACTTAAAATCTTAAAAAAACAAAAACAAAATATGTTCATAGGGTAAGTACAAAACCCTCAAAAAAATTTCGTATAATTCATTTCAGTTTTGTAATATTTTGAGCCAGTGGAAGAATAGAAATTTTCTCCAATAAGGGTAAGTTCTCAGTTCTAACCAATTTTTTGGGCATACTAAAAATTAGTTTAAATACAAAACTATATTCAAAGTGGCTCGAATACAGCCTGGACAATGTTTTTCTTATGTTATAAATCAGTTTTCTGATATTTGAGCCAGTGGAAAAATTGAATTCCTCGAAGAGGTAACCTCACAGTTTTGGCCAATTTTTTACGGATACTTAAAATCTTATAAAAACAAAACAATTGTTCATAGGTGTAAGTAAAAAACCCTCGACAATTTTTCGTATAATTTAATTCAGTTATGTAATATTTTGAGCTAGTGGAAAAATTAAAATTTTCTCCGAGGGGGATAAGTTTACAGTTTTAACCAATTTTTTTGCGAAAACTAAAAATCAGTTTAATACAAAAATTTATTCAAAGTGGCACATACATTGCCCCGGGCAATATTTTTCTTATGTAATAAGTCGGTTTTCTGATATTTTGAGCCCGTGAAAGATTTACTTTCTCGAAAGTGTAAGTTCACAGTATTGGCCAATTTTTTTTGGATACTTTAAACCTTATAAAATCAAAAAAAATTTCATAAAGGTATGTAAAAACCCTTTACAAATTTTCGTTTGATTCCATTCAGTTTTGTAATATTTTGAGCCAGTTGAAAATTTAAAATATTCTCTAAAGGGGGTAAGTTAACAGTTTTAAACAAGTTTTTGCGAATACTTAAAATCATATTAAATACAAAAATATATTCAAAGTGGTACGTACATAGCCCTGGGCAATGTTTTTCTTATGTTATAAATCGGTTTTCTGATATTTTGAGCCCGTGGAAAAATTTAATTCCTCGACGGGTTAAGCTCACAGTTTTGGCTAATTTTTTTAGGATACTTAAAATCTTATAAAAATAAAAATAAAAAAACTGTTCATAGGTAAGTACAAAACCCCCGAAATTTTTTCCTATGATTCAAGTCTGTTTTGTAATATTTTGAGCCAGTGGAAAAATTAAATTTTTCTCCAAGGGGTTAGTTCACAGTTTTTACAAATTTTTAGAACATTTTAAAATCAATTTAAATAAAAAAAATATATTCAAAGTGGTACGTGCATAGCCCTGGGGAATGTTTTTCTTATGTTATAAGTCAGTTTTCTGATATTTTGAGCCCGTGGAAAAATTAAATTCCTCGAAGGAGTAAGCTCACAGTTTTGGCCAATTTTTTTTTGTGCTTAAAATCTTATAAAAACAAAAAAAAAAAATGTTCAAAGGGTAAATACAAAACCTTCGAAATTTTTTCGTATGATTCTTGTAAGTTTTGTAATATTTTGAGTCAGTGGAAAAATTGAAATTTTCTCCAAGCGGTAAATCACAATTTTAACCAATTTTTCGTACATATTAAAAATCAGCTTAACTACAAAAATATATTCAATGTGGTAAGTACCAAACCCTCAACAATTTTTCATAGGATTCAAGTCAGATTTGTAATATTTTGAGCCAGTGGAAAAATTGAAACTTTCTCCAAAGGGTAACTTCCCGGTTTTAACCAATTTTTTGTGTTTACTAAAAATTAATTTAAATAAAAAAAAAATTCAAAGTGGCACGTACACAACCCCGGGTAATGTTTTTCTTATGTTATAAGTCAGTTTTATGATATTTTGAGCCCATTGAAAAATTGAATTCCTCAAAGGGGTAAGATCACAATTTTGGCTAATGTTTTACGTATACTTAAAATCTTATAAAAACAAAAAAAAATTGTTCATAATGGTGAGTACAAAACCCTCGACAATTTTTCATCTGATTCAAGTCAGTTTTTTAAATATTTTGAGCCAGTGGAAGAATATAAATGTTCTGCAATAAGGTTAAGTTCATAGTTTTAACCAATTTTTTGGGCATACTTAAAATTAGTTTAAATACAAAACTATATTCAAAGTGGCACAAATACAGCCCTGGACAATGTTTTTCTTATGTTATAAATCAGTTTTTCGATATTTGGGCCAGTGGAAAAATTGAATTCATCGAAGAGGTAAGCTCATAGTTTTGGCCAATTTTTTATGGATACTTAAAATCTTATAAAAACAAAAAAATTGTTCATATGGGTAAGTAAAAAACCCTCGACAATTTTTTATATAATTTAATTCAGTTATGTAATATTTTTAGCCAGTGGAAAAATTGAAATTTTCTCCTTAGAGGGTAAGTTTACAGTTTTAACCAATTTTTTGCGAAGACTAAAAATCAGTTTAAATACAAAAATTTATTCAAAGTGGTACATACATTGCCCCGGCAATATTCTTCATATGTAATAAATCGGATTTCTGATATTTTGAGCCCGTGAAAAATTTACTTTCTCGAAGGTGTAAGCTCACAGTTTTGGCCAATTTTTTTGGGTACTTCAAATTTTATAAAGACAAAAAAAAATTGGTCACAGGGTAAGTACAAAACCCTGTAAATTTTTTCGTATGATTCAAGTCTGTTTTGTAATAATTTGAGCCATTGAAAAAATTTAAATTTTCTCCAATGGGTAAGTTCAAAGTTTTAACCATTCGCACATACTTAAAATCAGTTTAAATACCAAAATATATTCAATGTGATACGTGCACAGCCCTGGGCAATTCTTATGTTATAAGTTGGTTTTCTAATATTTTGAGCCCGTGGAAAAATTAAATTCCTCGAAGGTGTTAGCTCCCAGTTTTGGCCAATTTTTTTTTGGTACTTAAAATCTTATAAAGAAAATATATGTTAATAGGGTAAGTACAAAACCCTTGAAATTTTATCATATGATTCAGGTCAGTTTTGTAATATTTTGAGCCACTGAAAAAATTGAAATTTTCTCCATGTTGTAAGTTCACACCTTTAACCAATTTTTCGCATATACTAAAAATTAGCTTAACAACGAAAATATATTCAATGTGGTAAGTACAAAACCCTCGACAATTTTTCATAGGATTCTAGTCAGATTTGTAATATTTTGAGCTAGTGAAAAAATTGAAATTTTCTCCAAAGGGTAACTTCAGGGTTTTAACCAATTTTTTGTGTATACTAAAAATTAGTTTAAATACAAAAAAAATTCAAAGTGGTGCTTACACTAACCTGGGTAATGTTTTTCTTATGTTATAAGTCTGTTTTATGATATTTTGAGCCCATTGAAAAAAATTGAATTCCTCAAAGTGGTAAGATCACAATTTTGGCTAATATTTTACGTATACTTAAAATCTTATAAAAACAAAAAAATTGGTCAAAATTGTGAGTACAAAACCCTCGACAATTTTTCGTCTAATTCAAGTCAGTTTTTTAATATTTTGAGCCACTGGACAATTGATGATAATGGGTAAAATTCCATTTAATTCAAAATCATATTCAAAGTGGCACGTACACAGCCCTGGACAATGTTTTTCATATGTTATAAGTTGGTTTTCTGAAATTTTTAGGCTGTGGAAAATTGAATTCCTCGAAGGGGTAAGCCCACAGTTTTGGCCAATTTTTTTAAGGATACTTAAAATCTTATAAAAACCAAAAATTGTTATTAGGGGTAAGTACAAAACTCTCGACAAATTTTCGTAAGAATCAAGTAAGTTTTGTAAAACTTTGAGCAAGTGGAAAAATTAAATTTTTATCAAAGATGTAAGTTTACAGTTTTAACCAATTTTTTCTGGATATTAAAAATCAATTTTAAGTCATGGACAATCAATTTTAACCAATTTTTTCTGGATACTCAAAATCAAAGTGGTACGTACACATCCATGGACAATCTTTTTCTTATGTTTTAAGTCAGTTTTCTAATAATGAACTCCTCGAAGGGGTAAGCTCACAGTTTTGGTCATTTTTTTACGGATAATTAAAATTTATAAAAACAGAAAAAAAAATCATAGGGGTTTGTACAAAACCCCCAACAATTTTCGTATGATTCAAATAAGTTTTGTAATATTTTGAACCAGTGGAAAAATTGAAATTTTCTCCAAGAGGTATAGTCATAGTTTTAACCAATTTTTTGAGGATACTAAAAATCAGTTTAAATAAAAATATATGTATAAAGTGGTTCGTAAACAGCCCAGCGCAATGTTTTTCTTATGTTATAAATCAGTTTTCTGATATTTTGAGCCCGTGGAAAAATTGAATTCATCGAAGGGATAAGCTCATAGTTTTGGCCAATTTTTTGCGGATACCTAAAATCTAGTAAAAACAAAAAAACTGTTCATAATTGTAAGTACAAAACCCTCGAAAATTATTCGTATGATTTAAGTCAGTTTTGTAATATTTTGAGGCAGTGGAAAAATTGAAATTTTCTACAAGGTGTAAGTTCACAGTTTTAACCAATTTTTTGTATCTACACAGCCCTGGGAAATGTTTTTCTTATGTTATAAGTCATTTTTCAGATATTTTAATCCTGTGGAAAAATTGTATTCCTCGAAGGGGTAATATCAAAGTTTAGGCCAATTTTTTTATGGATATGTAAAATCTTATAAAAACAAAAACATTGTTCATAATGGTAAGTACGAAACCCTCAACAATTTTCCGCATGATTAAAGTAAGTTTTGTAATATTTTGAGCCGGTGGAAAAATTAAAATTTTCTCCAAGGGGTAAGTTAACAGTTTTACTCAATTTTTTGCGGAAACTAATAATCAGTTTAAATACAAAAATAAATTCAAAGTGGTAAATAAACAGCCCCGAACAATCTTTTTCTTATGTTATAAGTAGATTTTCGCATATTTTGAGTCCGTGGAAAAATTGAACTCCTCGAAGGGAGCTCACAGTTTTGGTAAATTTTTTACGGGTACTTAAAATTTTTTTAAAACAAAAAAAAATTATTCATAGGGGTAAGTACAAAACCCTCGACAATTTTTCGTATGATTAAAGCCAGTTTTCATAGTTTTAACCATTTTTTGGCGGATACTAAAAATCTGTTTAAATACAAAAATATATTCAAAGTGATACGTACATGGATATGGGCAATGTTTTTCTTATGTTATGTCGGTTTTCTGAAATTTTGAGCCCGTGGAAATGTTGAATTTCTCGAAGGGGTAAGCTCACTATTTTGGCCAATTTTTTACAGATACATAAGATCTTATAAAAATAAAAAAATTGTTCATAATGGTAAGTACAAAATCCTTGAAACAAATTCGTATGATTCATGTCAGTTTTGTAATATTTTGAGCAAGTGGATAAATTGAAATTTTCTCCAAGGGGTAAGTTCAGAGTTTTAACAAATTTTTTGTTGATACTAAAAAAACATTTTAAAAAAGAATATTCAAAGTGGTACGTACACGGCCCTGGGCAATGTTTTTCTTATGTTATAAGTTGGTTTTCTGATATTTTGAGCCCATGGAAAAATTGAATTCCTCGGAGGGGTAAGCTCACAGTTTTGGCCAATTTTTTACAGATACTTAAAAATCTTATAAAAATAAAAATATTGTTCATAAGGGTAAGTACAAAACCCTCGACAATTTTTGTATGATTCAAATTAGTTTTGTAATATTTTGAGCCAGTTGAAAATTTGAAATTTTCTACGACGGGCATATTCACAGTTTTAACCAAATTTTTTGTGGATATTTAAATTCAATTTAAATACAAAAATATATCTGAAGTGCTACGTACACAACCATGTGCAATGTTTTTCTTATGTTATAAGTCGATTTTCAGATATTTGAGCCCGTAGAAAAATTGAATTATTCGAAGTTGTAAGCTCATAGTTTTGGCCAATTTTTTCGGATCTTTAAATATTAGAAAAAAAAAATATATATATATAGGGTAAGTACAAAAACCTTTACAATTTTACGTATGATTTAAGTCAATTTTATAATATTTTTAGCTAGTTGAAAAATTGAAATTTTCTCCAAAGGGGGTAAGTTCACAGTTTTAACCAATTTTTTGCGAAAACTAAAATTCAATTTAATAATATATTCAAAGTTCTACGTACACAGCCCTGGACAATATTTTTCTTATGTTATAAGTTGATATTCTGATATGTTGAGCCTGTGGAAAAATTGAATTCCTCGAAGGCGTAAGCTCACAGTTTTGGCCAATATTTTACGGATACTTGAAATCTTATAAAAACTACAAAATTGTTTATATGGGTAAGTGCAAAACCCTCGACTATTTTTAGCATGATTGAAGCCAGTTTTGCAATATTCTGAGGCAGTTGTATAATTGAAATTTTCTCCAAGAGGTAAGTTCACAGTTTTGACCAATTTTTTGCGGATACTAAAAATTAGTTTAAACACAAAAATATATTCAAAGTTGTATGTACCCAGCCCTGGGCAATGTTTTCTTATGTTATAAGTCAGTTTTCTGATATCTTGAGCCCGTTGAAAAATTGAATTTCTCGAAGGGAAAAGCTCACAGTTTTGGCCAATTTTTTACGGATAATTAAAATCTTATAAAAACGAAAAAAATGTTCATAGGGGTAAGTACAAAACCCTATACATTTTTTCGTATAATTCAAGTCAATTTTTTAATATTTTGAGCCTGTGAAAAAATTAAAATTTTCTCCAAGATGTATGTTCATAGTTTTAACCAATTTTTTGCGGATACTAAAAATAATTTTAATTACAAAAATATATTCAAAGTTGTATGTACATAGCCCTGGGCAATTATTTCTTATGTTCGGTTTTCTGATATTTTGTACCCGTGAAAAATTGAATTCCTCGAAAGGGTAACTCACAGTTTTGGCAAAATTTTTTTGGATACATAAAAATCTTGTAAAAAAAAAATTGTTACTAGGGGTAAGTACAAAACCTTCGACAATTTTTAGTATGATTCAAACCAATTTTGTAATATATTGAATCAGTTGAAAAATTGAAATTTTCTCCAATAGGGGTAAGTTCACAGTTTAACCAATTTTTTTCGGATACTAAAAATTAGTTTAAATATAAAAATATATTCAAAGTGGTATTTAGACAGCCCTGAGCAATGTCTTTCTTATGTTATAAGTCGGTTTTCTGATATTTTGGGCTAGTGGAAAAATTGAATTCCTCGAAAGGGTAAGCTCATAGTTTTGGCCAATTTTTTTTGGATACTTAAAATCTAATAAAAATAAAAATAAAAAATTGTTCATAGGGGTAATTACAAAACCCTCGACAAATTTTCATATAATTCAAATCAGGTTTGTAATATTTTTAGCCAGGAGAAAAATTGAAATTTTCTCCAATGAGGGTAAGTTCACAGTTTTAAACAATTTTTTGTGCATACTAAAAATTAGTTTAAATATAAAATATATTCAAAGTGGCACGTACACAACCCTGGACAATTTTTTTCTCATGTTATAAGTTTGTTTTCTGATATCTTGAGCCAGTGAAAAAATTAAATTTCTCGAAGGGGTAAGCTCACAGTTTTGGCAATTTTTTACAGATAATTAAAATCTTATAAAAAAATTGTTAATAGGGGTAAGTAGAAAATCCTTGACAAATTTTCGTATGATTCAAGTCAGTTTTGTAATATTTTGACCATATGGAAAAATTAAAATTTTCTCAAAGAGGTAAGTTCATAGTTTTAACCAATTTTTTGCATATATTAAAAATCAGTTTAAATACAAAAATATATTCAAAGTGGCACGTACACAACCATGGACAATCTTTTTCTTATATTATAAGTCGGTTTTCGCATATTTTAAGCCCGTGGAAAAATTGAACTCCTCGAAGGGGTAAGCTCAAAGTTTTGGTCCATTTTTTATGGATACTTAAAATCTTATAAATACAAAAAAACAAAATTCATAGGGGTATGTAAAAAACCCTCAACAATTTTTCGTATGATTAATATAAGGTTTGTAATATTTTGAGCCAGTGGGAAAATTGAAATTTAATCCAAGAGGTATAGTCATAGTTTTAACCAATTTTTTGTGGATACTAAAAATCAGTTTAAATACAAATATATATATATATATATATATATATAAATTGGTACGTACACAGTCCTGGGCAATGTTTTTCTTATGTTATAAGTCATTTTTCTGATATTTTGAGCCTGTGAAAAAATTGAATTCCTCGAAAGGATAAGCTCACAGTTTTGGCCAATTTTTTACGGATAACTAAAATCTTATAAAAACAAAAAAATAATTGCTCGCAATGGTAAGTACAAAACCCTCGAAAATTATTCATATGAATCAAGTTAGTTTTGTAACATTTTGAGTCAGTGGAAAAATAGAAATTTCCTACAAGGGGTAAGTTCGTAGTTTTAAACAATTTTTCGTATGTACACAACCCTGGGCAATGTTATTCTTATGTTATAAGTTTGTTTTCTGATATTTTGAGCCCGTGGAAAAATTGTATTCCTCGAAGAGGTACGATCACAGTTTTGGCCAATTTTTTTACGGATACTTAAAATCTTATGAAAACAAAAAATAAGTTGTTCATAATGGTAAGTATAAAACCCTCGACATTTTTTGTATGATTCAAGTCAGTTTTGTAATATTTTGAGCCAGTGGAAAATTAAAATTTTCTCCAAGGGGTAAGTTCACAGTTTTAACCAATTTTTTTCGGATACTAAAAATCAGTTTAAATACAAAAATATATTCAAAATGGTACGTACACAACCCTGGGCAATCTTTTTCTTATGTTAAAAGTTGATTTTGGTAAGTTGAACTCCTCGTAGGGGTAAGCTCACACTTTTGGTAAATTTTTTACGGATACTTAAAATCTTAGAAAAACAAAAAACAAATTGTTCATAGGGGTAAGTACAAAACGCTCGACAATTTTTCGTATGATTAAAGCAAGTATTGTAATATTTTGAGGCAGCTGAAAAATTGAAATTTTCTCAAAGGGTAGTCAGTTCACAGTTTTAACCAATTTTTTGCGGATACTAAAAATCAATTTAAAATTATAGTCAAAATGTTTTTTATGTTATAAGTTGGTTTTCTATAATTTTGAGACTGTGAAAAAATTGAATTCCTTTAATGGGTAAGCTCATAGTTTTGGCTAATTTTTTACGGAAACATGAAATCTTATAAAAACAAAAAAATTCTTCATAGGGTTAAGTACAAAACCCTCGAATATGTTTCGTATGATTCAAGCTCGTTTTTTAATATTTTGAGCAACACGAAAAATTGAAATTTTCTCCAAGTGGTAAGTTCATAGTTTTAACCATTTTATTGTTGATACAAAAAAAAATTTAAATACAAAAATATATTCAAAGTGGTACGTACACAGCCCTATATGTTATAAGTTGATTTTTTGATATTTTGAGCCAGTGGAAAAATTGAACCGGTTGAAAAATTGAAATATTCTCCAAGGGGAAAGTTCACAGTTTTATCTATTTTTTTTGCGGATACTAAAAATCAGTTTAAATTTAAAAATATATTCAAAGTGGTACATACATAATCCTGGGCAATGTTTGTATTATGTTATAAGTCGGTTTTCTGATATTTGAGCTCGTGGAAAAATTGAATTACTATTTTTATCATATATTTTTTTAATCGAATTTACCTGTTATCAGCAGTTATAACCATTTATATGTTTTGACTTTTTTTTAACTTATGCCAATTATAAGTTTCTCAATTAACTAAACATTACTTTGTTTTAATTTATTCATATAGCACAAATGTGGTTTTTTTTTTCAGGTTCTTTAATAATTGATCATTTCTTAAGAATTGTCCAACGAAATATCAATTGCACCCGCTTTAACACCGAGTTTACTATTTCTTTTCTTTGATCGATTTCACCCGTTTTTGTGTTTTATTCCATTTGTTATCAATTCACCAATTATCTCACCTTTAATCAAATTTTAGTCGATTAACATATTCTTATTCTTATTCTCTGACATTTTTTTTGCCAATTTAACTATTTTTTTTTTTATTTTTGTTCTTTTATCGATTTGAACACCCCCCCACCCCCACCCCCCTTTCGTTATCTCATGTTTAGCCAATATCATTTATTTTTTACCAGTTACCTTTTTTTGTTGACTTACCCCGTTGTTTTATCAATTGTACCATTTTTTTTTGCTTTAACTCGTTTTTCTTCTATCTAACCCATTTTTCATTTACCATATTTTATCATATTTATTTTTAATAGAATTTTACGCGTTTCACCAATTTTAACCAATCTATGGTTTTACTTATTTTGGCTTAAGACAATTATAAGATTTTCAGTTAACTAAATAGTATTTTTTTTTCATATTGCCTGAAGGTGACCTTTTGTTTTTAGGTTCTTTAATAAGTGATAACTTTTTAAGAACTCTCGAAAGAAATATCGATTTTACCTGCTTTTACACTACGTTTATCATTTGATTTTATTATTTTAACATGTTCTTTCACCGATTTCACCCCTTTTTTTTGTGGTTTATCTCATTTGTTAATTAATCCATCCGTTCTCTCTAGTTTAACACAATTTTAGTCGATTTTTACATTTGTTAATCAATTCACTTATTCTCTCCGGCTAAACCTAATTTTAGTATGATTTTACTTATTTAACCTATTTCCTCACACATTTCAACTTTTTTTTTGCCAATTAACTAATTTTTTTCTTGTTATTTTATCGATTTTATCCTTTTTTTTCTGCTATCCCGTGTTTAGCAGATGTCATTCATTTTTTTTATTGGTTTTACCATTTTGTTGCTGGTTAACCTTGTTGTTTTTTCAATTGCACCATTTTTTTTGCTTTAACTCGTTTTTCTTTCTATTTAACCCATTTTCCCATTGATTTTGCCATTTTTTATTATATATTTTTAATCGAATTTTACTTGTTTTTTTCGGTTTTAACAATTTCTATGTTTAGACTTTTTTTGGCTTAAGCCAATTATACATTTTTTAGTTAACTAAATAGTATCTTTTTTTATTCATGTAGCACGAATGTGGCATAATTTTTTCTGAGGTTCTTTAATAATTGATACTTTCTTAAAAACTTTCCAAAGAAATTTTTGGAGAAATATAGAGTAATAATTTTTTTAATTTTTTTTTACCATTAATATTTTGATAAGTCGTAAAACTTTAAAAGATAATTATAAGGTTGATGTATGATAGACTTCTTGTTTAATTATACTTCTAGGATTCTTTTCTTTTACCTTTTTGCCATAGAATTAAATATCACTATATAATTTAAATAGGGGTATATTAGTCTTCACAAAAAAGGGAAGAAATTTCCTTGGCCAACTCGTACTTTTATATTTACTTTTATTTTATATGTATATAGATGGGTCGCTGGCTTGTGAGTATTTAAATGGCGAGTATATAGCAGCCTAAATCAAATATGAATGTTTACTAATATACAAAATAAAAATAATAGTTAAATGATCATTAAGGCGCTAAGAACATAATAATGGAAACTGGAATGGGCCACAAGAGACGAAGGCCACCCAAACTTGATTAAAGCCAAAACCAGTTTAATTAAACTAATTCAAGTTAACTAAAAGAAATAGAGCCAAAAATGGCTGGGTCTAATTGAGCTAACCACATGCACTAGGTTAGTAGACTAGATTAATTAGTTAATTGAACTCAACAAATTAAGTGACCTGAACATACAAAGCAAATCGGTCATAACAGATTACCATGTATAATTTAAGATCCAAATCATGAATGGGTTGGGCTGCGTCCGAGAGCTCCAGCTCTAGCACATTAACGGTCGTTTGGGCCCAATCAGTTAACTTTAAATATACCAAAATACATTTAGGCATTTAGCTTAACCAACCCAACCTAACCTAATGGTCCTATTATCAACCAGACATTAAAATCGAAATTGTATTATTCCAATAGATTTTATTTTTATTTTGATAATATTCCAATAGAAAATTGTACTGGCCCAAATAAATATAGGCCCAACAGAAAAATTGTGTGCTCTTTTCCGTAAATTAAATAAAAGAAGGATAATTTCGATATTCAACAATTAATGTAACAAGTTGCTGCTTTTTTGTGGTTACAAGATTAACGGTTGGGATCAAAAGAGAATATTATTAACAACTGGATCAGACTCCCGCATGTCTGGGCAAAATCCAATAGCCCGCAGACTAGAAAAATCTTGGTAATCTAACTATAAACCTACAAAATTCTAACTTGTTTTTTATTAAACGAAAAAAGAACCATCACACCACTTTTTAACCTTAGCCGATTTCCATATCTTCAAGTTGTGCTTCGTAAACTTGAGGTTTCTCGCGAAACTTGCAAAGAAGTCCTAGTTGAACTATTCCTAATAATATTCCAATTCCATTTGCAATCTACAGGATCATGGAAAATAAATTCATTGTTAAAACTAAAAAAAACAATATATAATGTCATAACATGATAATCAATATATATATATATATATATAATGAACTTACAGCAAGATAGAGGTGAATGGTTGGGAGAAAAGCAAATATGAACCATACAATTCCATTAAGGAATGAAGCTAGACAGAACAAAAATGACAAACATCCAATACTCTTTGTCTTGTTTACATTTATCTGATAATGAAAATTTTCAATTAATACATAAAATAAAATTGAAGGTAAAAACGTTAATCGAAATGATATAGAATTAAATTAAATAAAGATAGTCTTAATTACTTACAGTGACAAATAGAGGTGTAGCGTGCATCATAATTCCAAATACAACCGCAATAGGCCCAAACTAATAAAGAAGGAAATATTACCCTTATTTCCCACAAAACCTAAATTTCAGTTAAAGACATGAATTGAAAGTGAGAAAAGAAATTGGAGGTTATCTCAATTTCTTCTCCATTTATTGAAATTGAGTGACATGAACAATTTTCTCAATTTCTCAATAAATGGAGAAAATAATTTGTAAAATTGTTCATGATTCACTCAATCTATATCTATATCTATATCTATACTTACTACTACTAAAAGTGTGAATGATTTAAGTTTTTTTCTTTTTTTGTGAAGACAAATATGCCCTCTTCCCATCAAATTAATAAATATAATTAGACATTAATTTTATATCAAATTGGTAGGAAAATATTTTCTAGACTACAAAAATAAGGAAAATGTCTAAATTTAAAATATTTTTTTGTGACGGAAATACCCTTGCTTTTTGGCTTGAAAATCATCTAGGGTGCAAAGTAAAATGCAATATATGTTTTGAGGGTGTAAAGTGGGATTGATTTTTTTTGAGGGTGCAAAGTGCCAAATTGATATATTTATAGGTTGAAAAGTGGGATTAAGCCGATGTATGATAGACTTCTTGTTTAATTATACTTCTAGGATTCTTTTTTTAAGGATTCTTTTCTTTTACTTTTTTGCCATAGAATTAAATATCACTATATAATTTAAATAGGGGTATAATAGTCTTCACAAAAAAGGAAAGAAATTTTCTTGGGCAACTCGTACTTTTATATTTAATTTTATTTTATATGTATATAGATGGGTCGCTGGCTTGTGAGTATTTAAATGGCAAGTCATATAGCAGCCTAAATCAAATATGAATGTTTACTAATATACAAAATAAAAATAATAGTTAAATGATCATTAAGGCGCTAAGAACATAATAATTAAAAATGGAATGAGCCACAAGAGACGAAGGCCACCCAAACTTGATTAAAGCCAAAACCAGTTTAATTAAACTAATTCAAGTTAACTAAAAGAAATAGAGCCAAAAATGGCTTGGTCAAATTGAGCTAACCACATGCACTAGGTTAGTAGACTAGATTAATTAGTTAATTGAACTCAACAAATTAAGTGACCTGAACATACAAAGCAAATCGGTCATAACAGATTACCATGTATAATTTAAGATCCAAATCATGAATGGGTTGGGCTGAGTCCGAGAGCTCCAGCTCTAGCACATTAACGGTCTTTTCGGCCCAATCAGTTAACTTTAAATATACCAAAATACATTTAGGCATTTAGCTTAACCAACCCAACCTAACCTAATGGTCCTATTATCAACCAGACATTAAAATCGAAATTGTATTATTCCGATAGATTTTATTTTTATTTTGATAATATTCCAATAGAAAATTGTACTGGCCCAAATAAATATAGGTCCAACAGAAAAATTGTGTGCTCTTTTCCGTAAATTAAATAAAAGAAGGATAATTTCGACATTCAACAATTAATGTAACAGGTTGCTGCTTTTTTGTGGTTACAAGATTAACGGTTGGGATCAAAAGAGAATATTATTAACAGCTGGATCAGACTCCTGCATGTCTGGGCAAAATCCAATAGCCCGCAGACTAGAAAAATCTTGGTAATCTAACTATAAACCTACAAAATTCTAACTTGTTTTTTATTAAACGAAAAAAGAACCATCACACCACTTTTTAACCTTAGCCGATTTCCACATCTTCAAGTTGTGCTTCGTAAACTTGAAGCTTCTCACGAAACTTGCAAAGAAGTCCGAGTTGAACTATTCCCAATAATATTCCAATTCCATTTGCAATCTGCAGGATCATGGAAAATAAATTCATTGTTAAAACTAAAAAAAACAATATATAATGTCATAACATGATAATCAATATATATACATAATGAACTTACAGCAAGATAGAGGTGAATGGTTGGGAGAAAAGCAAATATGAACCATACAATTCCATTAAGGAATGAAGCTAGACAGAACAAAAATGACAAACATCCAATACTCTTTGTCTTGTATACATTTATCTGATAATGAAAATTTTCAATTAATACATAAAATAAAATTGAAGGTAAAAACGTTAATCGAAATGATATAGAATTAAATTAAATAAAGATAGTCTTAATTACTTACAATGACAAATAGAGGTGTAGCGTGCATCATAATTCCAAATACAACCGCAATAGGCCCAAATATAATAGGCCCAAACTTATTATATCTTCTCAGCATGATATTGGCAATATACAACGCCATATCAGCACATAAAAAAACCAGCATGATGATTCTCTGATACACATGGGAAACAATAGTAAGTAAAATTGGTTTAATTAAGTTCATTTAATTTAAATGACAAATAAAGGCAACTTTAATTTGCAACAACACGACTTGCCTTTTTAATTTCGGTAGTCCTCGTTATGCAAATGCAAATATGACATATTTCGTAGATTACACCAATTTGATTGACGAAGTAGAGAAAGCATAAACGTAATACTTCTGTACTAATTAACTTTGTTTTTGTTACTCCATTATATAATAATGCTTCACTATATAATGTCCAAAAAATATAACTAGATAAATATGTCATGAACATGTAAGGATGTAATTCTTCAATAGTTTTTTGTCTGCGAATTCTCTGAAAAGCATTTCTGCAATAACAAGTATTAATTGAGTCAGTTGCAAATTGATCAAATTATATATAAAGTGGACTAATCCAAACTAAACATAACATTTTAAGGACTAAAAAAAAAAGTACTTACTGTCGTGAAATGACCAATCCAAGTGATGTAACACTTGCTATAAGAAAACATCAACATCATAAAGATCAATATTAATAATAATAATAAAAGAAAAATGGAGCAAAATAAAGAGGAGAATGGAATTACAAACCAATAATGCCCACAACTAAAGTAGCGGCATAGTGCGCCATCTTCAAAATTGAAGAAGAAGAGGAGCAAGTGAGAAACAACCAAATTAAATATGATTTCTTTAACTCAGTTGATTGATTTATATATAATAGAAAAGATAAATGCATGCTTATCCTTTATAATATATTCAATAGATCCCGTTTAAATAGAACTAACTCTTAATGTTTATCCCTTTTTAAAAATATCTAGTAGTTGATAACATCAAGATTAGGACTCTAAGAAAAAGTTATTAAACGTTTTTTTTTTCTTCCCCAACCTAATAAATTAAAGAAGCGTGTTTAACATAACTTCGATCCAATCAAACAATTAGTGGTGTACTAGCTTCTTAATATAACACCTTTTATTTTGTGCCTGAATTAAAGGAAATGAACTGTAATCACTACATACAAGTTTAATCGGTCTTTGGAAGTCTAGTTTTAAAAAAAAAATGGTTTACAAAAAGAAGGTCTGTGGACAAAGTTATGGGCATTTTACTAGAGACTGTCAGACTGCACTCGGGGAATAACACTCCTTATTTTGGTATTTCTAAGAGGCTTACATGGTTAATTAGTCTATTTTCAAAATATTATAATTGTTATCATCAGTGGCGGAGCCAGAATTCTTTTCATCAGGGTCCACTATAAAATTAATGAATATGATTTAAAATATTAATAATAAAAAGGGATTTTTGCACGTCATCCCCCAGTTTTTTTTCAATTTTTGCACATTCCTCCCCAAAACGACTTAAATGTGATCGTGCCCCCTGGTTTTATGTATGTTTGTGCACTTACCTCCCAGACCAAATTCCGGCCAGATTTTCCACTAGAACTAAAGCATGTGCAAAGCACACAAAATTTAAGAGGGCAAAAAGGTAATATTACCCTTATTTCCCACAAAACCTAAATTTCAGTTAAAGACATGAATTGAAAGTGAGAAAAGAAATTGGAGGTTATCTCAATTTCTTCTCCATTTATTGAAATTGAGTGACATGAACAATTTTCTCAATTTCTCAATAAATGGAGAAAATAATTTGTAAAATTGTTCATGATTCACTCAATCTATATCTATATCTATATCTATACTACTACTAAAAGTGTGAATGATTTAAGTTTTTTTCTTTTTTTGTGAAGACAAATATGCCCTCTTCCCATCAAATTAATAAATATAATTAGACATTAATTTTATATCAAATTGGTAGGAAAATATTTTCTAGACTACAAAAATAAGGAAAATGTCTAAATTTAAAATATGCTAAATCCATCACTACTATCGTTGTTTATTAATGACAAGAAATTTTAAAAGTTCAATCTCTATTCATTAGCCCTAAATCCATCACTACTTTCGTTTATTAAAGACAAGAAATTTTAAAAGTTCAATCTTTATTCAAATTTAATACAACAAGAAGTACTACCACGAGGGGTACTGTAAAAGTTATTATTCGATTTTGAAGTTTTATCGATCAAGTTGAGACTAAATTTTGAATTGATTCAATTTTATTTTGTTAGAGATGGAGTTTTAGTTTGGATATTGGAATAATTCTAAAATGGTTATGCATCAAATATTGAATACAAAATCAGGTAAATTATATTTGTCTTATTATTGGAAATCTGAATTAGATTACTGAAACCAAGTCCGATTAAAATTTTAATAGATGTGATATGATGCTTTTGAAATACTTATTTGTCTAGACTTTAATAAATTATTTAGGGTACATATTTATAAATTTCTTTTTGAAAAATCTAATGGTTAGTTTTTAGAATATTATGTTTCTTATTTCTCCAATTTTTTTGAAAAGTTAGTACTTTTGATGTATATGACAGATGTATCGCGACAACGCAATCTTGATCGAGTTAAAATAAAGTACAATAACCAAAGTGCTACACAGAGACATGAATATATAGAAAAAGTTAAAAGATCTAAGAAAATGAGAGACTCAACCAAGCCACCGTCAGAGGAAAAATATAACCATTACCAAAAATTGAATATGGAAGAAAAACAAAAATACATTCAACATGTCAAAAATGTGAAAAAACAACGTTCATCAAGAGGGTGGTTTCTTAGAGCTCAAATGACTCCACATGAATCAAATGGTTAGTACTTCATAATATTTTCTTCCAAATAAATTATAATATTCAAAAGCGTTCATATTTCATTTTTCATGATTTAAAATATATCATTATCCTTTTAGGGTCAAATTTCTACGATCCCGCATGCTCAGAGATGCATGAATTAGTAAAAAAAAAAAATTAACTAGCAAAAACAGTATGAACTAAACCAGTAGAAATTTTTTTTTTCGTTTGAATAGGAGAAAACAAAAGAAATCGATGAAACATAGGAAAAACAATGGACAATAGGTTATAATTGATCAAGAACGAGTAAATCAGTAAAAAAAAAATAAAACCAGTAAAAATCAATGAAAATTGAATATAATTAATTAATATAATAAGTGAAATGGCTTAGATCGGTAAAGAAATATCTTTCCAATGAGAAGGTAATTGAAATAATTAAAGATATACTTAAAAGTAATTGAAGATGTATAATTATTTGAGTTGAAAATTCGGTAAATACATGTGAAATCGATGAAAATTCAACTGAAATTACATAAAAAATGATGAAATGTGTGAAAAAGGGTAAAATCGGTGAAAACATGTGAAAATTGGTTAAACTGGTAAAAATGAGTGAAATCAATAAAATGAAAAAAGTTCAACCAACAAAAACAAAGTCAAACCATTAGAAAAATGGTTTAAACCGAAAAAAACTAAAGAAATCGATGAAAATACCCATGATGAAGTTAATAAAATGAATAGCAGTCATTAATATGTGCTATTTTATGACATAATGAAGTTAATTTTACTTTGGTTTACAACAAAATACCATTGAAATTAATTAGACACGTACAAAGTATGTGCACTTTAGACCGGTGAAAAAAATGAATGTGAAATGGTAAATACATTTGAAATCAATAAAAAAATCAGGTAAAATTTGTGAAAAATGGATGAAAACGGGTAAAATCGGTTAAAATAAAGGTAAAGTTGGTGAAAATATGTGAAATCGTTGAAAATTATTTCGAATGGAATTTCTATGAAAAATGATTAAACCAGTGAAATCCAGTAAAATTGGGAGAGCCTGTGAAAAAAGGGTAAAATCGGTCAAAAAACGTATATTTGGTAAGAACATATTTAATCAATGAAAAATTCAGGTGAATAACATGTGAAATTAGTGAAAAAACATGAAAAATAGGTAAAAACGGGTTAAAATGGTAAAAACCGAGTGAAATCAGTTAAAAAAAGAGTTTAACTGGAGTAATCGGTAGAAAAATGGTTTAAACTGAAGAAAAAAATAAAAGAAATCGACCAAAAATGAAAAAACAATGAAAAATGTTATAACCGATAAAAAAAAGGGAAATCGCTAAAAAAAATAAACCGGTAAAAAAAATTAAATAGTGAGAACATATGAATCGATGAAAGTTTGAGTGAAATTTGTAAAGAAACGGATAAAATCAGTCAAAAAAGCTTGAAGTCGGTGATAACATGTTTAATCAATGAAAAACTTGGGTGAATAACATGTGAAATCAGTGAAATAGTTGAAAACGAGTTAAACTTTAATCGACAAAAACAAGGTTTAAAAAAGGGGAAAACAATGAAAAATGTTATAATCGATATAAAAAGGGAAAAATTGATAAAAAATTAAACAGTGAAAACATATGAATCGATGAAACTTCGGGTGAAATTGGTAAACACTGGTGAAGTTGGTGAAAAAACTGGTGAAACCAGTAAGAAAAAATGCTCGTGATATCGATGAAAGTTCGGGTGAAATTTATGAAGAAACGGATGAAACCTGTGTCATCGGTGAATAACGGATAAACTTGACATGAAAACTACTATGATGGAATGAACTAAATAATGTTCTTATGATCTTATTTTAGAACCAATTTTATAAGATGTAATGACTAAATCAGTCATCATTTTATATTTTATTACAACTATTCAAAGGCATCATTTTTTTTATAAACCAATAATAATTAATAAAAATAAATTTCATAAAAAATAAATTGATCAGTCATAAATATATGATATTCTATGACATAAAAATGGCTAATTTTATTCTAATTTACGAAAAATACCCATGAAATTAAAATTAGACACGTACAACGTACGTGCACTTTTCTAGTTTCAACAAATGGAGAAGAAATTGAGATAACCTAACTGAGATAACCCCCAATTTCTTTTCTCATTTTCAATTCACGTTTTTAACTGAAGTTAGGTTTTGTGGAAATAAGGGTAATATTACCTTTTTGTCCTCTTAAATTCAGTGGCGGAGCTAGAATTCTTTTTCACCGGGGTCCACTATAAAATTAATGACTATAATTTAAAATATTAATAATAAAAAAATCATCAACAACAATGAAACTTCGACGAAATTAATTCAAGATCAAGATCAAAATCAATTTGATAGAATGAGATTTTTTTTTTACAAATGTCGACGGAAATCGTTTCATGATCTATTTATTACAACTAACAAGTATTAATTTAGTACTATAAATATACATATTTAATTCATATGTCTCCCTCAAGAATCATTTTTTTTTTATAATTAAAATGATTTGGGAGTAAATAGTGTTATTATTATAGGTACAATTAAATCTGTGAATGGGATAGACTGTTTTTCTGTTTTCTTTTTTTGGTGCTAAATAGATTGGTTTTTAACTCTAAACGACTCATGACATTTTATCATTGTAGAAAAATGAAGTAAACGATTTACAAATTTCACATAACTCAACCAAGTTGAATAGTATTGGTTGCAATAAGGGATAATCTTACATAGAGTAATAATATAGAACTATATATGTAAATATTTTTCACAAGTTGAATTCATTTAAGATACTAGCTAGTGCCTTTATTGAAAAAGATGAATTACAACTGGAGTGGTTTCAATAAGGCATAATCTTCCAGAAATTTTCCTTCCGACTGCGTGTCATCTTCCGTCTTGAGGAGTCCACAAAACCTCAACTGCCCGCGAACAAACCTTAAGACGTACGTGCATCTTCAAAACAGACTAATGGATCGAAGGGATAATTAATCTTACCAAAATCGTACTTGAAGGGATGGTTGCAAGCTTCACTAAAGCTTCTTTCAAGTCTTTATTGTATTTGATACAAGGCAGATTATAGTGTACTCCTTTAGCAACCATCAAGATTGTGACCTGAATTTTATCTAAAATATTTAGGACATGTATAATTAATTTCATAAATAATAAAATCAATTTACTACAATGTATTCATTGCTAATCCCAGTAGTATTTGTTCTCAGTTTTGTATCTTTTCCCCACTTTGTCCGTGCTCACTCTTTCACGAACCTGTAGTGTTGTATGGCGTCAATATTTTCAATGAAATTGCACTACATAATCAACCCGAAACAACAACATATCATATAAAAGGAAGGGGAGAAAACAATTTAAAAAAAAAAAAAACTTACACATGAAGACTCCGTAACAAAATTAGAATGCCGAAGCATAGCAAGCGTTGTCTCTGTAACAAAATTAAACTGTTTAGTCATAGCAATTACAACAAGATAAGATATTTCAGATATTTATTTGACTAATCAGTTGTAATACATGATAAACATTGGCATCATGAAAAGACAGTTGCATTGCATCCTTTTATAAAAGAAAAAATGCCGGTCATGCCTTATATCCTCCACATTAGACTAGCTAAGCTAATATTAAGGAGTTAGAACGAATATATTGAACATGAATTAATAATTTAAAGGGACATAAATATACATGTTACCTGTCAATACATATTGTAGACCCTCTGAGGTGGATGTATCTGCAGTTTCAGCAATACAGTTGAGATCTTTTTTAAGTGAACAACTCTTCAAGTCCAACACCCCAACCTTGAACAACAAGAAATCAAGAAATCAAGAAAAAAGAAAAGAAAAAAGAAAAGAAAAGAAAAAAAAAAAGAAAAAAAAAAGGGAACTGATTGTATAAAACTAAAATTCCAAGAACAAGTTTTCTCCAAGTAACTCAAGGAGAATTATTCCACCAAAATAATTTGAATAAAAGGATAGTTAAAGTTACTACTAGTAACTCAATCTTTGGCTATATATATATATATCCTATATTTAATATCAATTTGGGATGCAGGAGCATCCAAGAAAATCTATCTTTTTTGTTAGTTTTTCTTGTTAATTAGGTTTCTTATTTTTAGTTATTTAGTTTCCTTACATTTTGGTGATTTTGTTTCTATAAGAGTCTAGAGTTATTCAGTTTACTTAAGAGTTTTATTTCCTTTCAGTTAGCTAGGATTAGAGTCTTATAAAATGAGTTGTAATCTTCATTATTATGGAATATTGATTTGAATATTTTTTGTATATAAACTGATTTTTAGTGTTCGCAAAAAATTGGTTAAAACTGTGAACTTATCCCTTGGAGAAATTTTCAATTTTTCACTAGCTCAAAATATTACAAAAATGACTTGAATCATACGAAATATTGTCGAGTGTTTTGTACTTACCATATGAAGATTTTTTTTGTTTTTATAAGATTTGAAGTATCCGTAAAAAATTGCCCAAAACTGTAAGCTTACCCCTTCGAAGAATTTAATTTTTCCACGAGCTCAAAATATAAGAAAATCGACTTATAACATAAGAAAAACATTGCCCAGGGCTGTGTACGTACCACTTTGAATATATTTTTCTATTTAAACTGATTTTTAGTATTTGGACAAAATTTTAATTTTTTCACTAGCTCAAAATACTACAAAACTGACTTGAATCATACAAAAAATTGTCGAGTGTTTTGTACTTATCCTTATGAACAATTTATTTTGTTTTTATAAGATTTCAAGTATTCGTCAAAAAAGGACCAAAATTGTGAGCTTACCCCTTCGAGGAATTGAATTTTTCCATGGGCTCAAAATATCAGAAAACCGACTTATAATATAAGAAAAACATAGCGCAAGTCTGTGTACATACCACTTGGAGAAAATATTGTATTTAAACTTATTTTTAGTATCCGCAAAAAATTGGTTAAAATTTTGAACTTACCCCTTGGAGAAAATTAAATTTTTTTCCACTAGCTCAAAATATTAGAAACTGACTTGATTCATACGAAAAATTGTCGAGGGTTTTTTACTTGCCCCTATGAACAATTTTTTTTATATGATTTTAAGTATCCGTTAAAAATTGGCCAAAACCGTGAGCTTACCCCTTCGAGGAATTCAATTTTTTCACTGCCTCAAAATATCAGAAAACCGACTTATAACATAAGAAAAACATTGACCAGGGTTGTGTACGTAACGCATTGAATATATTTTTGTATTTAACCTGATTTTTAATATATGCAAAATATTGGTTATAACAGTGAACTTACCCCTTGGAGAAAATTTGAATTTTTTCACTAACTCAAAATATTAGAAAACTGACTTGAATCATACGAAGTATTGTCTAGGATTTTGTACTTAACCATATGAATAATTTTTTTTTTAGATTTAAAGTATACGCAAAAATTTGCCAAAACTTTGAGCTTACCCCTTCGAAGAATTCAATTTTTCCACGGGCTCAAAATATAAGAAAACCGACTTATAACATAAGAAAAACATTGCCCAGGACTGTGTACGTACCACTTTGAATCTATTTTTCTACTTAAACTTATTTTTAGTATAGAATTTTATTTTTTCTACTGGCTCAAATATTACAAAACTGATTTTCATCATGCAAAAAATTGTCGAGTGTTTTGTACTTAACCCTATGAACATTTTTTTGTAATTATTGGAATTTAAGTATCCGTAAAAAGTTGGCAAAACTGGAAGTTTACTCCTTCGAGGAATTCAAGTTTTCCATAGGTCCAAAATATCAAAAAGCCAACTTATTACATAAAAAAAACATTGCCCAGGGCTGTGTACGTACCACTTTGAATATATTTTTCTATTTAAACTGATTTTTAGTATATGCGAAAAATTGGTTAAAACTGTGAACTTACCTCTTGGAGAAAATTAAAATATTTTTACTGGCTCAAAATATTAAAAAATTGACTTGAATCATATGAAAAATTGTGAAGGGTTTTGTACTTACCCCTATGAACAATTTTTTTGTGTTTATAAGATTTTAAGTAACCGTAAAAAATTGGCTAAAACTGTGATCTTAACATTCTAGGAATTCAATTTTTTCACGGGCTCAAAATATCAAAAAACCGACTTATATCTTAAGAAAAACATTGCCCAAGGCTGTGTACATATCACTTGCAGAAAATTTTGTATTTAAACTAATTTTAGTAAGCATAAAAAATTGGCTAAAACTCTGAACTTACCCTTTGGAGAAAATTTCAATTTTTCCACTGGCTAAAAATATTACAAAACTGACTTAAATCATACGAAAAATTGTCGAGGGTTTTTTACTTACCCCTATGAACACTTTTTTTTTTTGTTTTTACAAGATTTTAAGTATCCGTAAAAAATTGGCCATAACTGTGAGCTTACCCCTTCGAGGAATTCAATTTTTTCACGGGCTCAAAAATATCAGAAAACCGACTTATAACATAAGAAAAACATTGACCAGGGTTGTGTACGTACCACTTTGAATATATTTTTGTATTTAAACTTATTTTTAGTATCTGCAAAAAATTTGTTAAAACTGTTAACTTACTCATTGGAGAAAATTTAAATTTTTCAACTAGCTCAAAATATTACAAACCTGACTGGAATCATACAAAAAAATTGTGGAGGGTTTTGTACTTACCCCTATGAACAATTTTTTTGTTTTTATAAGATTTTAAGTATAAGTAAAAAAAATTCCAAAACCGTGAGCTTACCCCTTCGAGGAATTCAATATTTTCCACGGGCTCAAAATATAAATAAACTGGCTTATAACATAAGAAAAGCATTGCTCAGGGTTGTGTACATACTTTTTTAATATTTTTTGTATATAAACTAATTTTTAGTATCCGAAAAAAATTGGTTAAAACTGTGAACTTACCCCTTGAAGAATATTTCAATTTTTTCACTAGCTAAAAATATTACAAAACTGACTTGAATCATATGAAATATTGTCGAGTGTTTTGTACTTACCATATGAATAAATTTTTTTTTTATAATATTCAAACTATTCGTAAAAAATTGCCCAAAATTGTGAGCTTACCCTTTCTCAAAATATAAGAAAATCGACTTATAACATAAGAAAAACATTGCCCAGGGTTGTGTACATACCACTTTGAATATATTTTTCAATTTAAACTATTTTTTAGTAATTGGAGAAAATTTTAATTTTTCCACTAGCTCAAAATATTACAAAACTGAATTTTTCCATGGGCTCAAAATATCATAAAATTGACTTATAACATAAGAAAAACATTGAACATAAGAAATATCGACGAGGGTTCTGTACTTACCCATATAAATAGATATTTTTGTTTTTATAAGATTTTAAGTATTCGTAAAATTTAGGTGAGCTTACCCCTTCAAGGAAATCAATTTTTCCACGTGCTCATAATATCAGAAAATCGACTTATAACATAAGAAAAACATTGCCCAGGGGTGTGTATGTACCACTTTAAATATATTTTTCTATTTAAACTTATTTTTAGTATTTGGAGAAAATTTAAATTTTTCCACTGGTTCAAATTATTACAAAATTGACTTGAATCATACAAAAAATTGTCATAAGTTTTGTACTTACCTCTATGAACAATTTTTTTTATAGTATTTTAAGTATCCGTAAAAAATTGACCAAAACTATGAGCTTACCCCTTCGAGGAATTCAATTTTTCCACGCGCTCAAAATATCATAAAACCGACTTATAACATAAAAAAAACATTACTCACGGCTATGTACGTACAACTTTGAATATATTTTTATATTTAAACTGTGAACTTATCCCTTGGCAAAAATTTCAATTTTTACACTGGCTCAAAATATTATAATACGAAAATATTCGAGTGTTTTGTATTTGCCACTATGAAAAATATTTTTGTTCTCATAAGATTTTAAGTAATTGTATAAACTTGGCCAAAACTGTGAGCTTACCCCTTCGAGGAATTCAAATTTTCTAAGGGCTCAAAATATCAAAAAATCGACATTTAATATAAGAAAAACATTGACCAGGGTTGTGTACGTACCACTTTGAATATATTTTTTATATTTAAATTGATTTTTAGTATCTGCAAAAAAATTTGTTAAAACTGTGAACTTACCCACCCTTGGAGAAAATTTCAATTTTTCCACTGGATCAAAATATTAGAAAACGGACTTGAATCATACGAAAAATTCTCGAGGGTTTTGTACTTACCCCTATGATCAATTTTTTTTATAATATTTTATGTATCAGTAAAAAATTGGCCAAAACTGTGAGCTTACCACTTCGAAGAATTCATTTTTTCCACGGGCTCAAAATATCAGAAAATCAAATTATATGATAAGAAAAACATTTCACAGGGCTGTGTACGTACCACTTTCAATATATTTTTGTATTTAAATTTATTTTTAGTATCCGCAAAAAATTGGTTAAAACTGTGAACTTTCCCCTTGGAGAAAATTTCAATTTTTCCAGTTGCTTAAAATATAACAAAGCTGACTTGAATCATAGGAAAAATTGTCGAGGGTTTTGTACTTACCTCTATGAAAAATATTTTAGTTTTTATTAGATAATAAGTATCCATAAAAAATTGGCCAAAACTTTGAGGTTACCCCTTCGAGGAATTCAATTTTTCCACGGTTTCAAGATATTAGAAAACCGAATTATAAAATAAGAAAACATTGCACAGGGCTGTGTATGTATCACTTTGAATATATTTTTTTATTTAAATTGATTATTAGTATCCGCAAAAAAATGGGTAAAACTGTGAAATTACCCTCCCTTGGAGAAAATTTCAATTTTTCCACTGGCTCAAAATATTAGAAAACTTACTTGAATCATACTAAAAAAAATATTCGAGGGTTTCGTACTTACCCCTATGAACAATTTTTTTTTTATAATATTTTATATATCATTAAAAAATTGGTCAAATCTGTGAGCTTACCCCTTCGAGGAATTCAATATTTCCATAGGCTCAAAATATCAGAAAACTGAAATATAACATAAGAAAAACATTGCACAGGTCTATGTACGTACCACTTTTAATATATTTTTTTATTTAAATTGATTTTTAGTATCGGCAAAAAATTCTTTAAAACTGTGAACTTACCCCTTGGAGAAAATTTAAATTTTTCCACTTGCTCAAAATATAATAAAACTGGCCTGAATCATAGGATAAATTGTCGAGGGTTTTGTACTTACCTCTATGAAAGATATTTTTGTTTTTATTAGATATTAAGTATCCGTAAAAAGTTGGCCAAAATTGTGAGCTCACCCCTTCGAGGAATTCAATTTTTCCACGGGCTCCATATATTAGAAAACCTAATTATAATATAAGAAAAACATTGCATAGGGCAGTGTACGTACCACTTTCAATATATTTTTGTATTTAAATTGATTTTTAGTATCCGCAAAAAATTGGTTAAAAATGTGAACATACCCTTTGGAGAAAGTTTCATTTTTTTCAACTGGATCAAAATATTACAAAACTGACTTGAATCATACAAAATATTGTCGAGGGTTTTTTACTTACCCATATGAACAATTTTTTTTTATAAGATTTTAACTATCCGTAAAAAATTGTCCAAAACTGTGAGCTTACCCATTCGAGGAATTCAATTTTTTCCACTGGCTCAAAATATCATAAAACCGACTTATAACATAAGAAAAATATTGCCTAGGGATGTGTACGTGCCACTTTTAATATATTTTTGTATTTAAACTGATTTTTATTATTTGGAGAAAATTTTAATTTTTTCACTAGCTCAAAATATTACGAAACTGACTTGAATCATTCAAAAAATTGTCGAGTGTTTTGTACTTGCCCATATGAACAATTTTTTTTATTTTTTTTTATAAGATATTAATTATCCGTAAAAAATTGGCCAAAACTTTCAGTTTAGTCATTCGAGGAATTTAATTTCACGAGCTCGACAATTATCCGTAAAAAATTTTTTGCGCATACCAAAAATTAGTTCAAATACAAAATTTCTCCAAGTGGTACGTACACAGCCTTTCGCAATGTTTTTCTTATGTTGTAAGTCGGTTTTCTGATATTTCGAGCTCGTGAAATTAAATTCCTCGAATGACTAAACTGAAAGTTTTGGCCAATTTTTTACGGATAACTAATATCTTATAAAAAAAAAAAAAAATTTGTTCATATGGGCAAGTACAAAACACTCGACAATTTTTTGAATGATTCAAGTCAGTTTTGTAATATTTTGAGCTAGTGAAAAAATTAAAATTTTCTCCAAATAATAAAAATCAGTTTAAATACAAAAATATATTAAAAGTGGCACGTACACATCCCTAGGCAATGTTGTTCTTATGTTATAAGTTGGTTTAATGATATTTTGAGCCCGTGGAAAAATTGAATTCTTCGAAGGGTTAAGCTCAAAGTTTTGGCGAATTTTTTAGGGATGCTTAAAAACTTATAAAAAGAAAAAAAATTCATATAGGTCAGTACAAAACCCTCGACAATATTTTGTATTATTAAAGTCAGTTTTATAATATTTTGATCCACTGGAAAAATTGAAATTTTCTCCAAGGGGTAAGTTCACAGTTTTACCGATTATCAGCAGATACTCTAAATCAGTTTAAATAAAAATATATATTCAAAGTGGTATGTACACAACCCTGACAATGTTTTTTTTATGTTATAAGTCGGTTTTCTAATATTTTAAGCCCGTGGAAAAATTGAATTCCTCGAAGGGGTAAGCTAACAGTTTTGGCCAATTTTTTTTGGATACTTAAAATCTTATAAAAACAAAAAAAAAAATGTTCATAGGGGTAAGTACAAAACACTCGACAATTTTTTGTATGATTCAAACTAGTTTTGTAATATTTTGAGCCAGTGGAAAAATTAAAATTTTCTCCAAATACTAAAAATAAGTTTAAATACAAAAATATATTCAAAGTGGTTCTTACACAGCCCTGGGTAATGTTTTTCCTATGTTATAAGATGGTTTTCTGATATTTTTATCCAGTGGAAAAGTTGAATTCTTCGAAGGGGTAAGCTCACAGTTTTGGTCAATTTCTTACGGACACTTAAATTCTTATAAAAACAAAAAAATTGTTCATAGGGTTAAGTACAAAATCCTCAAAAAAAATAAACAGTTTAAGCCAGTGGGAAAATTGAAATTTTCTGCAAGGGGTAAGTTCAGAGTTTTAACCAATTTTTTGCGCATACTAAAAATTAATTTAAATACAAAATTTTCTCCAAGTTGTACGTACACAGCCTTGCGCTATGTTTTTCTTATATTATGAGTCAGTTTTCTGATGTTTTGAGCCCGTGGAAAAATTGAATTCCTCAAAGGGGTAAGCTCACAGTTTTTGCAAAATTTTTACGGATATTTAAAATCATACAAAAACACAAAAAAAATTCATATGGGTAAGTACAAAATCCTCGACAATTTTTCGTATTATTCAAGTCAGTTTTGTAATATTTTGATCCAGTGGAAAAATTAAAATTTTCTCCAAGGGGTAAATTCACAGTTTTAACCAATTTTTTGCGGATACTAAAAATCAGTTTAAATACAAAAATATATTCAAACTGGTACGTACATAGTCCTGGGCAATGTTTTTCTTATGTTATAAGTCAGTTTTCTGATATTTTGAGCCCGTGGAAAAATTGAATTCCTCGACGGGGTATATTCACAGTTTTGGACAATTTCTTACGGATACATAAAATCTTATAAGAACAAAAATAATTGTTCATAGGGGTAAGTACAAAACCCTGGATAATTTTTCGTATGATTTAAATCAGTTTTGTAATATTTTGAGCCAGTGGAAAATTTGAAATTTTCTCAAAGGGGTATTTTCACAGTTTTAACCTTTACGGATACTAAAAATCTGTTTAAATACAATTATATATTCAAAGTGGTGAGTACACAGCCCTAGGCAATGTTTTTCTTATGTTATAAGTCGGTTTTATGATATTTTAAGCCTGTGGAAATATTGAATTCCTTGAATGGGTTAGCTATCAGTTTTGGCTAATTTTTTACGGATACTTAAAATCTTATAAAAACAAAAAAATTGCTCATATGGGTAAGTACAAATCCCTCCACAACTTTTTGTATGATTTAAATAAGTTTTGTATTATTTTGAGACAGTGGAAAAATTAATTTTTTATCCAAGGGGTAAGTTCACAATTTTAACTAATTTTTTGCGAATACTAAAAATTAGTTTAAATACAAAAATATATTCAAAGTGGTACGTACATAGCCCTGGGCAATGTTTTTCTTATGTTATAGGTCGATTTTATGATATTTTGAGCCCGTGGAAAAATTGAATTCCTCGAAGGGATATACTCACAGTTCTGGCCAATTTTTTACGTATACATAAAATTTTATAAAAACAAAAAAAAATTGTTCATAGGGGTAAATACGAAACGCTCGACAATTTTTCGTATGATTTAAATCAGTTTTGTAATATTTTGAGCCAGGGGAAAATTTGAAATTTTCTCCAAGGTGTATGTTCATAGTTTTAACCAATTTTTTTCGGATACTAAAAATCTATTTAAATATAATAATATATTTAAAGTTGTACTTACACAGCCCTGGACAATGTTTTTCTTATGTTGTAAGTCGGTTTTCTGATATTTTAAGCCTGTGAAAAAATTGAATTCCTTGAATGGGTTAGCTCACAGTTTTGGCCAATTTTTTACGGATACTTAAAATCTTATAAAAATAAAAAATTTGTTCATAGGGGTAAGTACAAATCTCTCCACAATTTTTTATATGATTTAAATAAGTTTTATAATATTTTGAGACAGTGGAAAAATTAAATTTTTATCCAAGGGGTAAGTTCTCAATTTTAACTAATATTTTGACAATACTAAAAATTAGTTTAAATACAAAAGTATATTCAAAGTGGTACGTACACAGCCCTGAGCAATTTTTTTCTTATGTTATAAGTCGGTTTTCTGATATTTTGAGCCCGTCAAAAAATTAAATTCCTCGAACGGGAAAGCTCACAGTTTTGGCAAATTTTTTACGGATACTTAAAATCTTATAAAAACAAAAAAAAATTGTTCATAGGGGTATGTACAAAACCCTCGACAATTTTTGGTATGATTTAAATCAGTTTTGTAATATTTTGAGCCAGTGGAAAAATTAAAATTTTCTCCATGGGGTAAGTTCACAGTTTTAACCAATTTTTTGCGGATATTAAAAATCAGTTTAAATAAAAAACTATATTCAAAGTTGTACGTACCCAACCCTGGGCAACGTTTTTCTTGTGTTATAAGTCGATTTTCTAATATTTTGAGCCCTTGAAATAATTAAATTCCTCGAATGGGTAAGCTCACAGTTATTGCCTCTTTTTTACGTATACTTAAAATCATATACAAACAAAAAATAATCAGTTTAAATAAAAAAAATATTCAAAGTGATACGTACACTGCCCTGGGCAATGTTTTTCTTATGTTATATGTCGATTTTATGATATTTTGTGCTCATGGAAAAATTAAATTTCTCGAAGATGTAAGCTCATAGTTTTGGCCAATTTTTTACGGATATTCAAAATCTTATAAAAAAAATTGTTGGTGTAAGTACAAAACACTTGACAATTTTTTGTATAATTCAGGTCATTTTTGTAATATTTTGAGTTAGTGGAAAATTAAATTTTCTCCAAATACTAAAAATAAATTTAAATACAAAAATATATTCAAAGTGGTACGTACACATCCCTGAGCAATGTTTTTTTTATGTTATAAGTTGGTTTTTTGATATTTTGAGCCCGTGGTAAAATTGAATTCCTCGAAGGGGTAAGCTCACAGTTTTGGCAATTTTTTTACGGATACTTATATCATATAAAAAAATGGTTCATATCGGTAAGTACAAAACCCTCGACAATATTTTATATTATTCAAGTTTTGTAATATTTTGATCCAGTGGAAAAATTGAAATTTTCTCCAAAAGGTAAGTTCACAGTTTTAACCAATTTTTTGCGAATACTATACAAAAATATATTCAAAGTGGTACGGACACAGCCCTGGGCAATGTTTTTCTTAAGTTATAAGACGATTTTCTGATATTTTGAGCCCGTTCAAAATTTGAATTCCTCGAAAGGGTGAGCTAACAATTTTGGCCATTTTTTTACGGATACTTGAAATATTATAAAAACAAAAAAAATTGTTCATAGGAGTAAGTACAAAACCCTCGACAATTTTTCGTAGGATTTAAATCAGTTTTGTAATATTTTGAGCCAGTGAAAAATTTGAAATTTTTCTCCAAGGGCTATGTTCACAGTTTTAACCAATTTTTTGCGGATACTAAAAATCAGTTTAAATACAATAATATATTCAAAGATGTACGTACATATCCTTGGGAAATTTTTTTCTTATGTTATAACTCAGTTTTATGATATTTTAAGCCCTTGAAAAAATTGAATTCCTCGAAGGGGTTAGCTCACAATTTCGGTCAATTTTTTACAGATACTTAAAATCTTATAAAAACAAAAAAAAATTGTTCATAGGGGTAAGTACAAAACCCTCCACAATTTTTCGTATGATTTAAATCAATTTTGTAATATTTTGAGACAGAGGAAAAATTAATTTTTTATCCAATGGGTAAGTTCACAATTTTAACTAATTTTTTGCGGATACTAAAAATTAGTTTAGATGCAAAAATATATTCAAAGTGATACGTACACAGCCCTGAGCAATGTTTTTCTTATGTTATAAGTCAGTTTTCTGATATTTTGTGCCCGTGGAAAAATTGAATTCCACGAAGAGGCAAGCTCAAATTTTTGGCCAATTTTTTACGGATACTGAAAATCTTATAAAAACAAAAAAAAATTGTTCATAGGGGTAAGTTCAAAACCCTCCACAATTTTTCTTATGTTTGAAATAAGGTTTATAATATTTTGAGCTAGTGGAAAAATTAAAAAATTTTCCAAGTGGTAAGTTCACAGTTTTAACCAATTTTTTGCGGATATTAAAAATCAGTTTAAATACAAAAAGATATTCCAAGTAGTATGTACACGACCCTGGCAATGTTTTTATTATGCTGTTATAATCGAATCAATGAACAAACGGTCAATTATTAATTATAAAGGCGCTCTTCTTCTATAAAAATCGACCACAATACCTATTGGGCAACTAGGGGCAAGTTTGCCCGATTGTGTGTGAAAGTAGACATTGAGTAATTGTTAATGGAATTTCTGGGGGTTTGATAGATTTTATTTGAATCCATATCAAACATGATTCTTCTAATGTTTTTGGGCCTATAGAACATTTAATGGGTCCTCCCCAACATTCTAAAAAACTTTTGGACTATTACATATCATGCTCTTATCGAAGCAGTTCAATTCTTTAGAGTACAAAACCTCATCAAAGCTTTGAATCACACCTTCATAATGATTATTTCGGAAACTGAGGCAGCAAACCATGTCGATCACTATCACTTAATGAGGCTATATATTGCTAAAGCATTTTTGGTCATTGGTAATATTAAGGTATAGATTAATTCATTAACAATTATACATTTCATACCATACCTTTCAAAATGACACATTTGTTACCAAAATTGACTAACATTTTCACGTTTGGTTTGGCCGTTAATTTGTGGACGGAAAATGTCACGTGCGTGGCACATTTTCTTTAAGTCAAAAAGGGGGGAAATGCAATTATCTAAAATTTGGGCAGGGGTATTTTGCAATTATCGCCACTTTCTTCCTCCTCTAGTATGGCCGCCGGCTTCCGGTGGATGTTGGTCGAAATTGGTTGAGGGTTTTTGTTCCTCTAGTATATTGGGCAAAAATTCATTTTTCAGACCATAGAACTAGACATATTTTATTTTTCATACCAAACTTGTAAAAAACATACAAATTCCTTGACAGACGTCACAAATCTATATTTTCGTTAGTTTTGTTGATAGAATTGCCACTGCCTTAAAAATTTAAACTACTAATATTTTTCATACTATTAAGATTAATATATATGATTAACTTTTGGTGTTTTCGCGAATTGACTCCTACGTTTTGACGATTTTTGTGAATTAACCCCTGTCTCCTCTCTCACATACGACCACCATCCACTGGTAGTTGTTCGCCGGAAATAGGAGCGTTGTTTTGTTCTTCTCTTCACAGCGAACACATACATATAATAAATTTTATATTACGTCGAGTGAATCGTTCAATTTTTGCATTTGAAAATCTAAATCGCGAAACCATTTTCCTCAAAAATTTGAAATCGCGATTACAGCCTTGTATTTGCACCTTTCCCATATTTTTTTAACATCACCTCACTCTTTTGGACCTGGGTTTCAATCTCCAAGGTTTAATTCCCTCAACAAAATTAAAGAAAGTATCACTTTTGTAACGTCTATCAAGAATTGATTTGTTTTTTGCAAGTTTGGAAAATAAAATATGCCAAGTTCTATGGTATGGAAATTGAATTTTGGCCCTCATTTTTTTTTTATCCCTGGTAATATTAAAGCATAGATTAATTCATGTAACAATTAAACAACTATAAATACGATTCTGTGTTCGATCAATAAAAACATTCATACTCATCCGGTTATATTATTTTTAATCTCTAACGTTTGACAATAAATTTTAGGTAAAAATTCATGAATGCCAAAGTTTTAAATACTTTACATTTACCCTTAAAAATAATGGTTGAGAATATATCGTAATCATTACCATATGTGATGTAATTTTAAGAAATATTAGGGGTGCACATGGTATGGTTCTACGGTTTTTTTAGTGAAATTAATACCATACTAATTAATGCGGTTCTGAAAAGTTACATACCAAATTGAAGTTTTGAATACCATACCATTATATTCGATACGGTGCGGTTCCGGTACGGTACGGTACGGTTTTGCGGTATTTTACAATAACTTTTTAGTTCTCAAACTATTTTACTTGTATAAAAAAAATGGACATTTATTAGATGAAAAAAGCTTGATTTTTTGTTTAAGCTTAACATTTTTAATAGGCTAACACTTGAGGACTTCAAGCTAACCAAATATTTGACTTTGACAATAAATTATGTTCAAGCTTTTGACCTTAGTTAGTTTTTGTGAATTTAATTAGCAAAATATGTTTAATCATATTAAATACAATAAAAAAATTGCAAAAAAAATTGTAATCTTATTCAGTTTACAATTTAAATATATAAACTATGTCCATACTAAAATTTAAGGCTTGTGTAATCTATTTTTACAATAAGACAAAACAAAAGTACGTAATTGAACTTACTTGTGATTTCAAAGGAAGAAGAAACAACTGAAATTAATTTGAAGAATCTTTGATGAAATAATTTTCAATGAAAAAATTGTGTGTTGCTGCTGCCGTAGTGTCGTGTATCTCTAAGGATAATGGCTTGTGATTTACTTAGGTAATTAGGTTTTAGTTATTTGCCTTTTAAGATATTAGTGGGCTTAATTTTGAGTCGTAATTCTTTAAGGCCAGATAAAACTCACAGATTATATTAAATATGCATAAATTAATTAATAAAAGATATTTATTTTTATTGGTACGGTACGGTTTTTTTGCGGTATAAAATCCTTAAAACCTATACCATACCAAAATATCCAGTACGGTTTTCGTCTATACCAAGACTTGTAATTTTGAGAAAAAATACCGATACTTTAAGAAATATAATTCTAATTTGGGGATGAGATTCTCAAGTGAAGATATTTTAAAAAGAAAAATAGGAGTAAAAAGTATGTGAAACTCGTCCAGGTGCACCTCTAGATGGAAACGGTGGTTTTGAAATGGGGATTGGGGCCATTCCCCCCACCCCCTAGAAAAGTACTAGTTAAGGCAATCTTCAATCGTTGGGGCAGAAATGCCCTCCCCCTCCCCTTTCCCCTCCCCCTCCGTAGTTGTCTTCAATAGTTAGGGGCATATTTATGTTATTATTTTTCACCACCACTCTCACCATAATAATAATAATAATAATAACAATAATAAAAATAATAATAAAAATAATAATAATAACAATAATAAAATTACATAAATGATAATTAGTAATAATAAAATAGAATTACAATTAACAATAAAAAAACAAAACTTAATTTAAAGAAAATTATACAATCACACCAATACTAACAACACAATCACACCAATACTAACAACGTTTTTAAACAATTACATTTTTTATATTAATTTAAAAATATTTTATAAGAAAAAAATGATTGTTTGAGTTAAAATAATTTATAAGAAAAAAAATTAAATGTAAGAAGGTTTATCATTGAGATTTTATTAAGGTTTTCTTTTAAATAATTTAAAAATTATAAAATTAACTAAAATTTAAAATAATTTAATTTGGGTTGATTATTTTAAGAATAAGATTAACTAGATAAAGACTACTTTTAATTATTACTATATTTTACAAATAAAAAATTCGTCTACTAGATATAAAAGAAAAATAAAAAGAAATGAAAAAAAAAAGAATTGGAACAAGTAGGTGGCGCCACCGACTTGGCTGCTAGGGCGCGTGCGATGCACGCCCTCTGGCAGCAAGTAACAATTGAGGGGGGGAAGGAAGGGCAGGCTTGCCCTTCTTTCCCCCCTCCCCCTCCCTCCCCCTCCCACTTTCCCTCCCCCTCCCTCCCTCTCCCACTTTCCCTCCCCTCCCCTCCCCTCCCCTCCCCATTCTCCCCATTATTGAAGTTCATTTTTTTTCTCCCCCCAAAATTCTCCCTCTCCATCTCCTTCCCCTAAATATTGAAGATGCTCTAAGTATATGTTTATGTATAAATTAGCATTTGGTGAAGTGGTGAAGACATTTGCATTCGAGTCCCAAGCGTTGCACTTGGTGGCTCTATTTACATTTTCTTTGTAATTCGCACTTTTTAGATATTGTTTAATTAAATCATGACTCAATATTGACCATTTTTATGTTATTAATTATGTAATTTAATTTTTCCAAACATTTCAAGTATTCAACTTTAATATCTTTTTTCTCTTATTTACTCAATTTCTCAAAAACCTTATTGTGTGGTTGAATCTTAATGTGTTGTGATGAAAAATATAGTTAGAGTTTATCTGAAAGTTTCTCTCAAGTTCAAAATTGACGTAATTTATTTTATTATTTTTCACCCATAAGTTCATTTATCTCTTCCTTTTTGCAGTGTTCGCTAATTGACCTTCCTCGTGATATTTTTGTTCATTCAAGCTTCAAGTCACAACCTCTGATTGCTATAATTATGTGTTGAATTATATAATCAAAATTATTTGATTATTAGAGAAGTAGAAAGTATAATTTTATCTTTATATTACACATATCGGTGGTTCATTCGGCTTTTTTCATGTCTTTTCTAAGCAACATTTGTTTATGTTTTGCTCAATTAGATTGCATCTTGAATATTATGTATTGAATGTTTAAGAATTAAGGATGGCTACTTTTCAAACTAACTGCTAGTATATTTTTTCATTGTGGTTAAAGTTAAAATATTATTTTAATTTAATTTATTTTTTAATACTCTGTCAAAACTTTAAAAAAAAAAATCATGGCCCCCCGATCGGATATCGTCTACGTCCGTCCCTGACAGTTACCATTTTTTTTACTATAAAAATCGTTGATTTCACATTTAACACTTATGTTGCCCCTTCTAAACTCCAAAATCCAAATATTAAACACATGAATTAGTTCGCGTCTTTTTTATTATGAGAAATATGCACATAGAAGTTTCATTTCCGAAGAGATCTTACGAAGGTTGAACAAATTGAACTCATCTATTATAGGGGTGAAGATCAACTTGCATATATAACCACGAAGCCTCTCAAATTGCCTTCATTTTTTAAGTTAAAGAGATTTGTTGAGTGTTTGTAAGTTGGACTTTTGAGGGTTTAAGAAGTTATTTTTTATGAATTTGTATTGTTTTCAAATTGTCAAACATATTTTCTACGTTTTTTCTGTTTTATTGTTGATTTTTTTTTCCAAGGGTTTAATCCCTTTCGAGGCGGGTTGGACACATTAAGTGGGTACCTCTCCCAACAAGGATTCGAACCTGAGTCCGCTACTTTGTAGTGACTAGTCCCTTCCATTAGATCAAGCACATGCTGGTTGTTTTATTGTTGATGTCTTGCCTATTTATAAGGCTATTGATTAACGGAATATATAATATACATTAAAAATTGAGTAGTGCTATTCTTACAGCCTTCAACCGGTTGTACATGTGTACAGCCGGTTGTGGCTTTTTTTTTTCTTGTCATTTATATATTTTAATATATATGAAAAAAAAATTATATGACACATAAATAATTATAAAAAAAGAAAGACAACATTATGGTATATATGAATTAATTGCATTTAGGTGCGGCGGTGTCATGATTAAGAAAATATTATAGTACGAAATTACGAATATATGTTTAACCACTGCTTATACTTGCATCAATCATTAAAGAGCATAATTTGACAGTGACCGGTATTCATAGGTGGCATGTTGTTTGATAGAATGTAAATTAAAAATTCCTTGGAAAATAAATGTTTTTCCTTCTATATTTATTAAAAATTATATAGGTAAATAATTCTAGTACAATTATGAGTAAAATGCAAAAACACTTGCTGCTTTATTTTTAATTGGCGAAAAAGCCTTGTGTTACTGTTTTATTAGCAAAATATCACCCGATCGAGCTATTATTTAAAAATTAATAGTTGACCATAAAAGAATCAAACTCATCTGTGTCTCACGCACCCTGTGTTATATGAGATTAAAAAAATGCCAATAATTATTTTCTAGCTAGCTAGGAATTGGACTCGCGTGGACCCATGTCTTACGCGTACAATTATTATTATTCTTCCCATCCAGCTCAAGTACTCCTCACTATTTCGTCCCCACCCCCATGAAGTTGCAAATATATATATAGGCATAATAATGTAACCTTCTTGACATAAGTCACAAATAATGGCCCTTCTTTCTAATTCCAATATTTCTGCAAAATTAATAGTGCTTTCACTTTTTGTGAGTTTGGCCTATTTCATTACCCCTTCTGCAGGTAATTTCTATAGAGATGCCGAGATTACATGGGGTGACGGCCGTGCCAAAATACTTGAAGGTGGTCGGGGCCTCTCATTGTCACTTGACAAATATTCGGGTTCTGGATTTCAATCCAAGAACGAGTATTTGTTCGGAAGGTTCGATATGCAGCTCAAACTTGTTCCTGGAAATTCTGCTGGCACCGTCACCACATTCTTTGTAAGTCTCGATTTTAATGTCCTTTCGTTTAAGTGTTACTCATTTTTCTTTCCTGTTTATAATTATTGAATACATAACTCATCTAAAAGTTTAAGTTGTTATAAAATCTAAGAGATATGGAATAGTATTTCTTAACAACAAATTAAAAGAAATATTATTGTAATGACACATACAGTTATCATCTCAAGGGGAGGGACATGATGAAATCGATTTCGAGTTTCTTGGCAATGCGACGGGTGAGCCATACACGATCCACACCAATGTTTATGCGCAAGGAAAAGGAAACAAAGAACAACAGTTCCATCTTTGGTTCGATCCAACTGCATCATTCCACACCTACTCAATTGTCTGGAATCCTCATCGTATCATGTAATTTTTTTTCTTCACCCGGCCTCATTTAGTTTCCATAATTGTTATTATATTTCATATGATGCCATACTAATTGAGAATATAAGAATTTAGTTTGTACAAAATAAATGGCAACGAAAATTGGAACCCTTTTGTGTTCTTGATAATAGCCATAACATGGTGAAATGGTCTCTTTCACTATTTTACTATTTCAATATTTAATTTGAGCGGGAAAATTTTTATCACTACCCAAATTTACAAAACAAATTTTTATATTGGCTTCAGATTCTTGGTCGATAATAGCCCAATTAGAGTATACCACAATAACGAAGCAAACGGAATCCCATATCCGAAAAACCAACCGATGAGGGTGTACTGTAGTTTGTGGAATGCCGATGAATGGGCAACACAAGGCGGGCGGGTGAAGACGGATTGGACTAAATCTCCATTTGTAGCCTATTATAGGAATTTTAACATCGACGGATGTGTATCCGGAACATCAAGCGGGTCGTGTGGATCTCAATCCGGGTCATGGCAGACTCAAGAGTTGGATGCTCCGGGGAGAAATAGGTTGAGATGGGTACAACAAAATCATATGGTGTATAATTATTGTGGTGACGTTCAGAGGTTTCCTCAAGGGATATCTGTTGAGTGCAAGCGTTCAAGGTTCTAAGATTGATCATAAATTTGTGTGACTTGTGTGTTAAGTATGAGTTTGTATTTTGATTAATTGTTCATGTACATGATATTCTTTCTATTTAAAATGTAAATGTTTCGAGGTGAAATTATTCGAATAAATGTTTTAAGGTTTGATTTAGTTCATGGCAATTTGTTTCTCAATATTAGTGTATTTGAGCTGCGATCAATATCAAAACTATTAATAAATTTTCTCAAAATTAGAGAAAAACCGTGATAATCAAAGAAGAAAAATAAAATGCTGTTTTAGACCCAAATCTTTAAATACAAACAGTACTAAAAACAGACGATAACATTGGAAGACTCAAAACTATCAAAATTAAATAACTATTAGAATTTGAATCCTGACAACTTTTTTATAAAAGGAAAATGGAAAAAATAACTTCCGTATGGAAAGTCATTTAAATTGGAAAAATTACCAAATATGCCATCAAGTTCCAAGTTCCAATTCTACCCTGACCAGCAGAAGTTGTCCCAAATTTGTTTAGTAAACAACAAACATTTGAAAAATAAAATTATCATGTAGTGAATGTAAATATCATTATAAAACATAAACTATACTTTATATGTTCCCATATTTTATTTGCATTTTTTTTAGGATGTCTTAAAATAAGGCTTCATTTTCATAGATGAAATTATTTTTATCAAAAATATCATATTACATAAAATAATACTCCCTTTGTTTCATTTTATTTGTCACTTTGACAAAAATTTCTTGTTTCATAATATTTGTAGTTTTGAAGTTCAATTCAAAGTTCAATTTTTTTCTTTAGATTTACCCTTTCCTATTAATTGTTCTAACTCATGATTAAGAGAGGAAAGAAAAAACAATGAATAACTCTATTGATGGTGTTTTAGGATTTTTATCTTGAAATTGTGGCTATTTAAAATGTTTTTCAATTCTTATGTCACTATCCAATGCGACAAATAAAATGAAATGGATGAAGCACTGCTTTTTAGGGTATAAAATTAAAGTCAACGAAAAGTTTTACTTTTTCAGTTCTTAAATAAAAATTTGCATTAAAAGTTAAGTAAAAAAATATGGGGACCGAGAGGGAGTACTTTTGTTATTATGGTCGCTTTGTTGCTTTGGGTTTCTTTCACATTTTTTAAGTTCTTCTCATGGAAATATATATATATTCTCCTTTTTATAACTTTGGTAAGGATAACAAGAAAAAGTGTCATTGGAATAATTAGTGAACGTTCTGCTTTGCAGAAAGGAAGGTCCTAAAGCAAAGAAAAACATTCGTGATCCCTATACATGCACTACGATTTTTTTTTTAAAGTATAATATGATGCACATAAATATTATAAATTTACATAGATATTAAAAGAGCATTTCACGTGTTACAAAATAAATAAAATAGAAATATTATTATAATTGTAAATTATTATACATAATTTTATTTTCTTTAGATGATTCTTTTTATACTTTATAAAAAAAATTATAGGAGTTTAGTAGTATTTTGTATAAATTACAAACATAATTACAATCTATCATCTAAACTTTTAACAATGATGTGTTTAATATTTAATTATCATTTAATCCATATATTCAAATATGTATATGAATATTATGTTTTTAATACCTTAAATTTATTGTCGAATTGAAAAATATTATTACCCAGCTAAATAATTTTCTCTCATCATCTAAATAATTTTGTAGTCCCAAAAAGATTACATTTTTTCCCACTAATAAACCAATTAACTATATGAAAATATCAATTATTCATGAAATCATTAAACTGGAAACTAAGTTTTAGGCAATGTTTTAAGAACCGGACCGGACATCGAACCGGTAGTCTTACTGATTACTGGTTAGATCGGTTAAACCGTTTTAACCACTGGTTCAACCGATGTGACTTCATTACAAAGTAATAATTTAATTTAAATTTTAATGTATGTAATCAACTATTTAAAAAAAGGAAATCTTATCCATTTTTTCAAGTTTATTTCCATAAACTAAAAGTTATCTCATGACCAATTATTTTTCCTACAAATCTTGAGTTGAGAATAAATGATAGCAATAAAATTACAAGTATGATAACATGATATCAAGGCAATAATTCAAATTATAATAAACAACATATCAAAAACAATAATTTTATTGCTAATCACATATGGAAAAGATAAAATATTGATGAATTTTGTCATCGAATTATATATAAAAAAAATGAAAATACTTGAAGTTGGGGGAAAAAATGATTTTTCTAATGAAATTGATGCTCAAATATATTTCTATAACTTATCATATAAAAAGTTATTTGTTTCTTGTTGATTTTGTTTGATTCAAAGTGAAAAATAGAAGAAGATATGTGAGAGTATTTTTGAAGTATAAAGGCCGCGGAAGAGAAGTAAAAATTCGTTGCGTAAACTTTTTATTTTTATAAGTGGGTCAGTGGTTCAATCGGTTCACTGGTCATTGATTTTACCTGCTTTTGACTGGTTTTTTCCGGTTTGAACCTGTCAGGTACAAAGTTTCTTTTGGAGGGTTAATCGGACCAGATTGACAACCGATTACCAGTTAAACTGGTCAAACTAGCTGGTCCGGTCCGATTTTTAAAACATTGGTTTTAGGAGATAGCTAGCTAGCTAGTATAGGAGAAGTGCATGTGGATAACTTATTATGTATCCTAATGTAACTAAACTAAAATAGATTCATGTGATTAGGTCTAAGAAGGAATAGTAAAAAAACTAAATAAAATTAATGTGCTTGGGTATATATGAAATTCGAGAAAGAAATATTTACTTGAATTATTTTTAAGTTCTTTAACTATGATGTCTCATTATCCGAATCCAACTATACTTTTTGCCTTTTAGAACATTTTAGTTAACTAGAAAAGTACACATGCGTTGCATGTGATAATTAATATTCAAAGTTAGTTGAATCATATAATAATTTTTCATCATATTATGGTCTTAATGACATACTACATAATTTTTTTGTCTAAATCACTATATATTATTACTATATTGTTACCAAGAATTTAAAGTTGTTATCATGAATACCTAAAATCAAAACTTGAAAATAAAAAACGATAATTATTAAGTATTTCTAACCTAAAACTACATATCTACATAACAATAATTCTAAAACTAACATTTGAACGAATGGACAACATTAATTTTTTTCTTCCTTAACCTTAATATTTCCATCTAAACATTTTCTTCCATCTAAACAAGTTTTCACATGTTTAATCCATTTTTTTAATCGATTTCACCACGTTTGTTGGTTATACTTGTTTTTTTTTTTTATTGAGTTCACCATTTTTTATTATTTGCCTAATACATTTTTTTACCAATTTAACTCGTTTTTATTAAATTTCCTCAGTTTTGTCGTTTAACCCGCTTCTGCACTAAGTTTACCATATTTTTTGTTATTTTAACATGTTCTTCCATCAATTTCATCCGCTTTTGCATTGAGTTTGTCGTTTCTGTTTATGTTATTTAACCAGTTCTTTCATCAATTTCACCAATTGTTTGTGGTTTATCCCATTTGTTAATCAATTCACTCATTCTCTCCGGTTTAACCCAATTTTTGATTGATTTTGCTTATTTTTTTATGAATTAACCTATTTTAACGACTATTTCACATTTTTTTTCAATTTAACTCGGTTTTTTTGTTGTTGTTCTTTTATCGATTTGATCCATTTTTTGTTATCACTTGTTTAGCTGCTATCATTCATTTTTTTACCGGGTTAACCGTGTTTTGCCGGTTTATCCCATTGTTTTATCGATTTTACCATTTTTTGTTGCTTTAACTCGTTTTTCTTTGATCTAGCCCATTTTTCCATTTTTTTTCTTTTCATTTTTATCATCTATTTTTTAAATCAAATTTTACCTGTTTTCACCAGTTTTAACCATTTATATGTTCAGCTAACTAAATAGTACTTTATTTTATTCATACAACACAAATGTGGCATTTTTTTCGAGGTTCTTCAATTGTTTATAGGTTATTTGATAATTGATAATTTCTTAAGAATTGTACAAAGAAGTATTGATTGCACTTTTTTGTTATTTTAACCCGTTCTTCGATCGATTTCACCCGTTTTTGTTTTTAATCTAATTTGTTAATCAATTCACCTATTCTCTCCGGTTTTACCCAATTTTAGTTGATTTTACCTATTCTTTTGCTAATTTAACTTATTTTCTCACACATTTCACCTTCATTTTTTTTTTTTTTTATCAATTTAACTCATTTGTGCTCTTGTTCTTTTATCGATTTGATCCCCATCCTTTCTTTTTTTCTGTCATCTCAAGTTTAGCCAATATCATTTATTTTTTTACAAGTTACCATTTTCTGTCGATCACCATTTTTTTCCTTTAACTCGTTTCTCTTCTATTTAACCTGTATTCCCATTTATTTTAACATTTTTTATCATATATTTTTTAATCAACTTATACCCTTTTTCACCTATTTTAACCCTTCTATGTTTTTGGCTTATTTTGGCTTAAGCCAATTATAAGTTTTCCAGTTACTAAATAGTACTTTTTTATTTAACTAACCCGAATGGGGCATTTTGTTTTTAGGTTCTTTAATTTTTTTGAGGTACTTTGATAAGTGATAATTTCTTAAGGCTTTTCCAAAGAAATATCGAGCCTGTTTGTTTGGCGTTTTCCAGAATTTTTTCGTGTTTGGGAAATGCCAAACAAAAATATTTTCTATTTTCCGAAATAAATTTTTCATCCATTAATTTTCTTAAACTACTCTCTCAAAAGCCAAACATACAACAATTTTCTTATCTCTAAACAAAACCTATACAAACTCTACTTTGATTTAACATAAAGTAACCTATCTCTTACACAATTTATCTCACATAACAAACATGATTTGATATAAAGTCTTACACATCTTACACCTACAACCCAACTCTTCCAAAAAAACCTACACCTACTTTATTTCTTAAACCACTCTCTCAAAACCCAAACAAACAACATTACGCAAATCGAGATTATTTCACAAACCTTCGCTACTCTCCCAAACTACTTTTCCAAACGCCAAACAAACAGGCCCATCGATTTTACTTGCTTTTATACAACTTTATCATTTATTTTTTGTTATTTAGCCCGCTCTTTCACTGATTTCACTCGTTTTTTGTGGTTCATCACATTTCTTAATCAATCCATCCATTTTCTCTAGTTTAACCCAATTTTAGTCGATTTTATCACATTTGTTAATCAATTCACTCATTCTCTCTGTTTTAACCCAATTTTAGTCTGAATATACTTATATTTTGCTGATTTAACTATTTTCTCACATATTCCGCCTTTTTGCCAATTTACTCATTTTTTTTGTTCTTGTTCTTTTATCGATTTGATCCATTTCCCTTTTGTTATCCCGTGTTTAGCCGATGTCATTCATTTTTTTTAACGTTTTTGTCGATTTAACTTGTTGTTTTATCAATTGCACCATTTTTTCTGATTTAACTCGCATTTTTTTTTCTATCTAACCCATTTTTTCATTGATTTATCAATTGCACTATTTTTTTTGCTTTGACTCGCATTTTTTTTTCTTCTATCTAACCTATTTTAATTCTACATAGAGCCAACCACAATAAAGCTATCTGCATGCCTGCAATCAAGAGAGTCATTATTCAATATGCAACCAACCTTGCTACGGCCAATTTTAATGAAAAGATATGTACATAGATAGAGGTTTGTTTTTTAAGATATACCTTGCATTGATCCTCTTTCAATTTCTCAACCTGACCACCTGCCATAACCATGGAAGAAAAACAAATATAAATTCCAAAACAAAACAAAAAAAACGCATTTACAAAGTTTATATATTATCATACAACCTTGAATCATTTTCTGAATAGTTTCATAACTTTTCTGATTTTGCTGATCAATTGACTCTTGCTCGTTTATGGTAACCCTTGACCTTTTAACTTTATCAATGTATTCTTGTTTTTGTGTAGTACTTTGGCTAGCATATTTTCTTTTCATTCTATCCATTTCTTTGTCGTAATACATATGTCATACACAAAATAAACCAGTTATAAAAAGAAATATTTAATAAATTATGAATTTTAGAGTGCATTAGTTTAACTATAAAGTCCAATAAATACTTGAGTTTTATTGTTGAATCTAGCTCTATTTAGTATCATCAACACTGTTTCATTACTGTCATACAAGTACCTTAAAACATATATACATATACAAATATATACATATTAATATGGACATAAATTATATTGTGTAGCAACTGCAAGTAATTAAGAGAAGTTTTATCTCATCTCCCGACATGAACAATTAAAAACACATTCAACATAAAATTTATCACATCTCCAGACATGAACAATTAAAAACACATTCAACATAAAATTCCATCAAAATTCTGTTGATTTATTGGATTTTCAAGTATTTGAACCAAAATAACTATAACAACGGACCAAAAAGTAAAGATGGAGAAAAAATAATCTCAAAAAGTTTAAACCTGATTTTGTATTTAGTAATTGATGCATCACCATATTGTTTTCTTGATTTTGTTAGGATGATTCGGAAAGGAATTTCATTTAATTCTATTTAAACCTCATATATATATATATTGCTCCAATAATGCAACTCCAACGTATTTTTAATTAAGGTGGATTTTTGATTAAGTTAATATAAGAAGATAAGCTTAATCATAATGTTTATATAAAAGTAGACTTCTTTTTCATGTATAATTCATTGTATTTATTCAACAATGTTTATATTAAAGTAGACTTATTTTTATGTATCATTTAAGTAGGGGTATATTAGTCTTCACAAAAAAGGGAATAAATTTCCTTGGCTAACCCGTACTTTTATATGTATATAAAATAGATGTTTATATTAAAGTAGACTTATTTTTATGTATCATTTAAGTAGGGGTATATTAGTCTTCACAAAAAAGGGAAGAAATTTCCTTGGCTAACCCGTACTTTTATATTTATATGTATATAGATGTTTATATTAAAGTAGACTTATTTTTATGTATCATTTAAGTAGGGGTATATTAGTCTTCACAAAAAAGAGAAGAAATTTCCTTGGCTAACCCGTACTTTTATATGTACTAGAAAAGTACACATGCGTTGCATGTGATAACTAATATTCAAAGTTAGTTGAATCATATAATAATTTTTCATCATATTATGGTCTTAATGACATACTACATAATTTTTTTGTCTAAATCACTATATATTATTACTATATTGTTACCAAGAATTTAAAGTTGTTATCATGAATACCTAAAATCAAAACTTGAAAATAAAAAACGATAATTATTAAGTATTTCTAACCTAAAACTACATGTCTACATAACAATAATTCTAAAACTAACATTTGAACGAATGGACAACATTAATTTTTTTCTTCCTTAACCTTAATATTTCCATCTAAACATTTTCTTCCATCTAAACAAGTTTTCACATGTTTAATCCATTTTTTTAATCAATTTCACCACGTTTGTTGGTTATACTTGTTTTTTTTTTTTTATTGAGTTCACCATTTTTTATTATTTGCCTAATACATTTTTTTACCAATTTAACTCGTTTTTATTAAATTTCCTCAGTTTTGTCGTTTAACCCGCTTCTGCACTAAGTTTACCATATTTTTTGTTATTTTAACATGTTCTTCCATCAATTTCATCCGCTTTTGCATTGAGTTTGTCGTTTCTGTTTATGTTATTTAACCAGTTCTTTCATCAATTTCACCAATTGTTTGTGGTTTATCCCATTTGTTAATCAATTCACTCATTCTCTCCGGTTTAACCCAATTTTTGATTGATTTTGCTTATTTTTTTATGAATTAACCTATTTTAACGACTATTTCACATTTTTTTTCAATTTAACTCGGTTTTTTTGTTGTTGTTCTTTTATCGATTTGATCCATTTTTTGTTATCACTTGTTTAGCTGCTATCATTCATTTTTTTACCGGGTTAACCGTGTTTTGCCGGTTTATCCCATTGTTTTATCGATTTTACCATTTTTTGTTGCTTTAACTCGTTTTTCTTTGATCTAGCCCATTTTTCCATTTTTTTTCTTTTCATTTTTATCATCTATTTTTTAAATCAAATTTTACCTGTTTTCACCAGTTTTAACCATTTATATGTTCAGCTAACTAAATAGTACTTTATTTTATTCATACAACACAAATGTGGCATTTTTTTCGAGGTTCTTCAATTGTTTATAGGTTATTTGATAATTGATAATTTCTTAAGAATTGTACAAAGAAGTATTGATTGCACTTTTTTGTTATTTTAACCCGTTCTTCGATCGATTTCACCCGTTTTTGTTTTTAATCTAATTTGTTAATCAATTCACCTATTCTCTCCGGTTTTACCCAATTTTAGTTGATTTTACCTATTCTTTTGCTAATTTAACTTATTTTCTCACACATTTCACCTTCATTTTTTTTTTTTTTTTATCAATTTAACTCATTTGTGCTCTTGTTCTTTTATCGATTTGATCCCCATCCTTTCTTTTTTTCTGTCATCTCAAGTTTAGCCAATATCATTTATTTTTTTACAAGTTACCATTTTCTGTCGATCACCATTTTTTTCCTTTAACTCGTTTCTCTTCTATTTAACCTGTATTCCCATTTATTTTAACATTTTTTATCATATATTTTTTAATCAACTTATACCCTTTTTCACCTATTTTAACCCTTCTATGTTTTTGGCTTATTTTGGCTTAAGCCAATTATAAGTTTTCCAGTTACTAAATAGTACTTTTTTATTTAACTAACCCGAATGGGGCATTTTGTTTTTAGGTTCTTTAATTTTTTTGAGGTACTTTGATAAGTGATAATTTCTTAAGGCTTTTCCAAAGAAATATCGAGCCTGTTTGTTTGGCGTTTTCCAGAATTTTTTCGTGTTTGGGAAATGCCAAACAAAAATATTTTCTATTTTCCGAAATAAATTTTTCATCCATTAATTTTCTTAAACTACTCTCTCAAAAGCCAAACAAACAACAATTTTCTTATCTCTAAACAAAACCTATACAAACTCTACTTTGATTTAACATAAAGTAACCTATCTCTTACACAATTTATCTCACATAACAAACATGATTTGATATAAAGTCTTACACATCTTACACCTACAACCCAACTCTTCCAAAAAAACCTACACCTACTTTATTTCTTAAACCACTCTCTCAAAACCCAAACAAACAACATTACGCAAATCGAGATTATTTCACAAACCTTCGCTACTCTCCCAAACTACTTTTCCAAACGCCAAACAAACAGGCCCATCGATTTTACTTGCTTTTATACAACTTTATCATTTATTTTTTGTTATTTAGCCCGCTCTTTCACTGATTTCACTCGTTTTTTGTGGTTCATCACATTTCTTAATCAATCCATCCATTTTCTCTAGTTTAACCCAATTTTAGTCGATTTTATCACATTTGTTAATCAATTCACTCATTCTCTCTGTTTTAACCCAATTTTAGTCTGAATATACTTATATTTTGCTGATTTAACTATTTTCTCACATATTCCGCCTTTTTGCCAATTTACTCATTTTTTTTGTTCTTGTTCTTTTATCGATTTGATCCATTTCCCTTTTGTTATCCCGTGTTTAGCCGATGTCATTCATTTTTTTAACGTTTTTGTCGATTTAACTTGTTGTTTTATCAATTGCACCATTTTTTCTGATTTAACTCGCATTTTTTTTTCTATCTAACTCATTTTTTCATTGATTTATCAATTGCACTATTTTTTTTGCTTTGACTCGCATTTTTTTTTCTTCTATCTAACCTATTTTAATTCTACATAGAGCCAACCACAATAAAGCTATCTGCATGCCTGCAATCAAGAGAGTCATTATTCAATATGCAACCAACCTTGCTACGGCCAATTTTAATGAAAAGATATGTACATAGATAGAGGTTTGTTTTTTAAGATATACCTTGCATTGATCCTCTTTCAATTTCTCAACCTGACCACCTGCCATAACCATGGAAGAAAAACAAATATAAATTCCAAAACAAAACAAAAAAAACGCATTTACAAAGTTTATATATTATCATACAACCTTGAATCATTTTCTGAATAGTTTCATAACTTTTCTGATTTTGCTGATCAATTGACTCTTGCTCGTTTATGGTAACCCTTGACCTTTTAACTTTATCAATGTATTCTTGTTTTTGTGTAGTACTTTGGCTAGCATATTTTCTTTTCATTCTATCCATTTCTTTGTCGTAATACATATGTCATACACAAAATAAACCAGTTATAAAAAGAAATATTTAATAAATTATGAATTTTAGAGTGCATTAGTTTAACTATAAAGTCCAATAAATACTTGAGTTTCATTGTTGAATCTAGCTCTATTTAGTATCATCAACACTGTTTCATTACTGTCATACAAGTACCTTAAAACATATATACATATACAAATATATACATATTAATATGGACATAAATTATATTGTGTAGCAACTGCAAGTAATTAAGAGAAGTTTTATCTCATCTCCCGACATGAACAATTAAAAACACATTCAACATAAAATTTATCACATCTCCAGACATGAACAATTAAAAACACATTCAACATAAAATTCCATCAAAATTCTGTTGATTTATTGGATTTTCAAGTATTTGAACCAAAATAACTATAACAACGGACCAAAAAGTAAAGATGGAGAAAAAATAATCTCAAAAAGTTTAAACCTGATTTTGTATTTAGTAATTGATGCATCACCATATTGTTTTCTTGATTTTGTTAGGATGATTCGGAAAGGAATTTCATTTAATTCTATTTAAACCTCATATATATATATATTGCTCCAATAATGCAACTCCAACGTATTTTTAATTAAGGTGGATTTTTTATTAAGTTAATATAAGAAGATAAGCTTAATCATAATGTTTATATAAAAGTAGACTTCTTTTTCATGTATAATTCATTGTATTTATTCAACAATGTTTATATTAAAGTAGACTTATTTTTATGTATCATTTAAGTAGGGGTATATTAGTCTTCACAAAAAAGGGAATAAATTTCCTTGGCTAACCCGTACTTTTATATGTATATAAAATAGATGTTTATATTAAAGTAGACTTATTTTTATGTATCATTTAAGTAGGGGTATATTAGTCTTCACAAAAAAGGGAAGAAATTTCCTTGGCTAACCCGTACTTTTATATTTATATGTATATAGATGTTTATATTAAAGTAGACTTATTTTTATGTATCATTTAAGTAGGGGTATATTAGTCTTCACAAAAAAGGGAAGAAATTTCCTTGGCTAACCCGTACTTTTATATGTATATAGATATAGATAGATAGATATGGTATAATGTTAAGTATTTTAACTTTTTAAGTCTCATAATTTAATTATACTTCATGATTTATAATTTAACATTATAACTATACTTCTTGAGTTTCTTTTGCTTGTAGTTCGAAAAAAAAAATTAAGAAACAGACTATCATATCCATGCTTTTTTAATATAACAATAATAATAATATTATTATTATAGAGATAGAGATAAACTATCGTGATTCATGAACACAAGGCTTCAACCCAAGAAATTTGAATATTATACTGCCATTTTCGAATCTAATAAAGAAAAGGTTGAATTAAATAGCATTCATAATATGTTGTGATGGCTATGGTCCCAATACATATTAGCTTCAGCCAACTGGTATAACTTAAACGAGTCGAGGATTCGCTGAGAGTAATTTCATAAATTTGGAGAATTTTGAGATGTTTTCGATTTAGTATTCAAAAAATATTGCTTGCTTAAATTTGCAGAGATGAAATGAATACCATGTTTTACTTTTAACTCTTCAAGTGAAAAGGAAGTAATCTGATGAGGTCGAGTATAATGACAAAAATTGAGGTCCTAATATCAAGAACTTATGAATTTGATTCTCAATAGTTTGAGTATGACTTAAATTATATAATAATATTTATAATTGATTTATCTTTAAAATTTATTAATAATCAAATTAATTCGAGGTTTTCTGATATATTGATTATTGTAACGATATATTAAATGAGAAGGAAGCACTGGTAGGAATTTGGAACCTTTCATCACGTAGTGTTGCTTAAATCTTAAATCTTAAAACTTAAAATTAAACTAGACGAACTCACGTGTGCCCTGTCAAACTTGAACTGAGGGAGGTCTAAAAGAGGGGAGGACCAATTTTAGAAACCACCTAACCTTTTTTCTATTTTGTTTGCCAGTTGTACATTATCTGGTTGTTATTCCCACCACTTCTCTCCTTTCTCAAGCTGTGGATTAAAATCTCATTTTACCTCCGATAAAATTATCAGTAAAAAGATTAACAGCGGAAAAAATCTTGCTCAAACCTATAATCAAGTCCGGCCAGGCCCTAGGCAAACCCCCAAAAAATAGGGGCCCCTATTCCCATCCATCCAGCCCACTTATACCACTCCTATTTAGAAATCAACTACTAAGAAAAAGTAAAAGGGAAATAAAGACCATCAGGTGATTGATCTAGTGAAAAGGACTAGTCACTATGAAATAGCGAACACGGGTTTAAATTTCTATTGGGAGAGATTCTCACTTAATGTGCTTGTATTGAATGACCAACTCATCTAAAAGCTTAAGCTATTAGAGAGATGAATCATTTAATATATATCATTTAACACGCCCCCTCACGTCACTACAAGAAAAACAGGTTTTTCCGACGGATTTTCCGACGGATTTTTCGGAAAATCCGTCGGAAAATGGGTTTTCCGACGGATTTTGTCCGTCGAAAAACCCGTCGGAAAAAGTGGCGTCGGAAAATTTTCCGACGAATTTTCCGACGGATTTTCCGACGCCACTTATCCGTCGGAAGATCCATCGGAAAATTTTCCGACGGAATTTTTCCTACGGATTTTTCCCGTCGGAAAATCCGTCGGAAAAATTTTTCCGACAGAGAAGTTCTTCCGTCGGAAATTTTTCCGACGGGTGAGTTACCCATCGGATATTTCTTTTTCCGACGGATACTATCCGTCGGAAATGTCTAAATTTTTTATTTTTTTATTATTTTCCGACGGGATTTTTCCGTCGGAAAATAGATAAAAAAAATAAAAAAAAATTCCCCACATAAATTAAACAATAATCAAAACACACAAATTACAAAATTCATAATCAAAAAATACTTCACAATAATAAATTAAAATGTACTTAAATTACATTTAACATCGTAGATACAACAAAAACTAATTATAATAAAATAGTGCGCTTGGGTACGAGTAAATTAAATACACTTTCACAATTGTAACCTAACTTTCTCACCAATGAGTCCATTGTTGCTTCATTAGTCGTCCAACCTTTAAAGAAAACAAAACAAATTGTAAGACACTTAAACTAATAGTAATATTATAGGAGTATTTTTTTTGATAAAATAAAACATATAATTCGTTAATATTATAAGAGTATATGTATATATTGTTTCAAGTAGGAGTATTACTTTCATTTTGACTAATGGTGTTGCTAACTTGTTCCTATAACGGGAAAAGAGAAATCAAAAGCAACAAAACTTACACCCTTTGTTGCAGCGACCTCGGGCAAGTATGTGGCACTTTTCCTTGTATTGCATTTAAGATCAATAAATTCAATAATTATCCCATGCTTCTCGACCGGAAAAAAAACAAGCGAATCCCCGAGGGAAAAACCACCAAAATTTATATGGTTTCCCAATCAAATGAATAGCATAAGAAGCAATTTGTGGCAAAAACTTAACAAAACAAAATGGTATATAGTAGTATAAGGTGCAAACTATAAAGCAATATGCCAAAGAAGAATACTTGGAAAACATTGCAGATTTGTTATATCTTCATTATCTAGAGATGTATTAAACAAATGACAACAAATTTGTCATATAAACATATTGATATATATACAAGTTCTTTAAGGGCACTACAAAATATCAAACAAGGATTCAGATGAGAACACACTCCCAATTTCTAATAAGTAGCCACACAACCAATCCGCTATGTAAGAACTATGTTTTTTCCAAAGAAATAATGAAGATATGTCAAAACCAAATAGAAAGCAAACAAGCGACACAAAATTGGGGAATAGTTTAGGGGAATAGGGACGTGCAAATCTAATAGGGGAATTGTGTATTTTATCTTGTAGCGTTCAAGAAATATAATATTTTTCTCAATTAAAACCACTTCAGCTATAATTTATCCCCTATATCTCACAAGTTATATGCATATTGTTGGCTTTCTATAATTTCCAGGCCAGCCCATGTCTTTGCATCTAAACACCAAACATAAAAATGATAACCAAAGTGAGATGAATGTGTTTCTCTCACTCCATCAAAACTACCAAACACCAAACACGTACTAAGAGTATTAGCATCAATATATGAATTCATACATATAACAACCAAGCTGTATTCCACAATAGAATATGCTTATCAATATTTACAGGAAAATGTACCACTATAGTTAGATACTCCAACGGCCTTCACGAGACCCTGCTCCACTGACCACTGCATCCGCTAGACCATCAATTTATCCTAGAAAAAAAAGATGCCCAATTGCTAAGCCACTCTTCAACTTAAATATGCATATTGTCTTACATAACTATAAAAATCATTAGATAATACCATGAAATAGCCATCAACAACCTTCATTCCCCCAAATACCAGGCCTGAAATGTTTATAAGAAACAAAATCGATCAATACAAACGCACATTCAACAAAAACTACATGTAAACTAGTGCAAAGACTAATGAATCTTAACAAAAAACTACATGTAAACGCACATGGTTAAGCAGCATACTTAGTAGCAACAGCAACATCACTTCAGGGTTTTTCACTTTCCTTTCTTCAATGAATCTTAACAAAACTCAATCTCAAACAGTGTAAATGATGAAAACTCTAAAAATATTGTATTTTTATTTCAAAATTTACCTTCCCAACAGTGTTTCAGAACTGATAGCACCCAATGACATCTTAAAACACAGAAAATTATCAATTTCATAGAGACCCATATAGTCAATAAATCAAATTAAACCAACAAATCAAATTTCAGATTCAAAAAGAAGAAAACAAAAAAAAGACCCTATTCGCAGTGAGGGGCTTGGAGAGTTCAGTGACGATGACCGAATCAACCACCTTGTCTTCATTCTTACGAATCTCAGGGTAGAGCGCGAATGGCTACGGTACGATGGACACGCGGGCTGCTGCGGAAATTGTAGGATGGGGTCGGGTTGGGGAGTGGGTCGAGCAAGGAGATGGGTTCAGTTGGGGCGGCGGTAGAATTGTAGAGGAGAGGAGAGGATAGTGGGTTTGAGGAGGAGGAGCGGCGGGTATGAGAAGGGGAAAAGAGAGTGTGATAAGTTAGGGTTTACCACAACCCTAACTTATCTGTAAATTTTATTTTTCAAAAAAATATGTTATTATTACAAAATTAATTAGTTCATGAAATTTTTAGAAAATGTATATTATTGTTTTTATTCGTATCTAGACATGCCCAGTTTGGATTCGGTTAAATTTGGTTGAAACGGGTGAAAAATAATGAAAAACATAAGAAAAAATGGTTGAATCGATCAATAACAGGTTAAGTCGGAGAATTGTTAGTGAAAAACGAGTTCAATTGAGGTTATTCGAAATCAAATCGATATTTGGCTCGAAATTAATTAATTAGTCACTAATTTAAAATTGTTGACTATATGGTTAGGTACATTGAAGTTATTCTCAATCAGATCGATCAGTTCTCGATTTGTAACGTTAATTGACAAAGTCAACATTGTTGACCATATGGTTATGTACATTGAGGTTATGAGAAATCAAATCGATACTTTGTTCGGAATTATTTAATTAGTCGCTAATTCAAAATTATTGACTATATGATTATGTACATAGAGGTTATTCGCAATCAAATGTCATGACTTGGCTTGAAATTAATTAATTAGACACTAAACCGAAATTGGTCTATATGGTTATGTACATTGAGGTTATTCGCAATCAGATCAATCGATTCTCGATTTGTAACGTTATTTGATCAAAGTCAACATTGTTGACCTCAGGGTTATATACATTGAGGTTATTCGCAATCAGATCAATCGATTCTCGATTTGTAACGTTAATTGATCAAAGTCAACATTGTTGACCTCAGGGTTATTTACATCGAGGTTATTCGAAATCAAATTGTGACTTGGCTCGTTATTAATCAATTAGTCACTAAATCAAAATTGTTGACTATGTGGTTATGTACATTGAAGTTATTCGCAATCAAATCGATTGATTTGTTACGTTAATTGACCAAAGTCAACATTGTTGACCTTAGGATTATGAACATTTAGGTTATTCGAAATCAAATTGATAGTTCGCTCTAAATTAATTAATTAGTCATTAATTCAATTTTTTTTACTATATGGTTATGTAAAAACGAGTTAAGTCGATAAAAAAGATTTAAATTAATCAAATTATTGCAAAAAGTTGTTTAAATCAATCAAAATTGATGGACAACGAGTCAAGTCAATGAAATTTGCAAAAATATGGATCAAAATATTTAATTTTCCCGATTATATATTTCAATTTATTATTTTTTATAGACGAAAATAATTTAAATTTTATTTTTTTCTATTATGTTCTGACGGAATTTTTCCGTTGAAAAATATTTAATATTTTTTAAATCAAAGAAAGTTAGTGAAATTGACCGAGAACAATATAATTAAATTAATCAAATTATTTCAAAAATAGATTAAATTAGAAAAAAGGGTTTAAATCGATGATCAAGATATGGTGGAAAACGAGTTACATCAATTAATAAGGATTAAGTCGATGAAATTTGTGAAAATACGGGTTAAGTCGAACAAAATTAGTGAAAATTTAGTTAATACGATTCGGTTTAAATTAATCAAATAATTGCAAAAAATGGATTAAATTAGAGAAAAATGTTTAAATAAATGAAAATGGGTGGATAACGAGTTAAATAAATCAATAAGGATTTTAAATCGGTGAATTTTGTGAAAACATGAGTTAAATTAGTGAAAAAATGGTTAAATGGATCAAGAATGGTCTAAATTAATCGAATTAGGAAAAAATAAAGCAGAAAAATAATTTATATTTTTTAATTATTTCCGACGGAATTATTCCGTCGGAAATAAATTTTTTAAATTTTTTTATTTTCTAAAATACTTTCCGACGGATTTAATCCATCGGAAATATATAATAAATTTTTTATTTAGTTTTAATTATTTTCCGACGGATTTTTTCCGTCGGAAAATAATTAAACTTATTTTGGCTTTTTTTTAAACTATTTTCCGACGGATTAATTCCGTCGGAAAATAATTAAACATTTTCTTTTTTTTTTTTAATTATTTTCCGACGGATTAAATCCGTCGGAAAATAGTTAAAAATGTTTTTTTTTTTTAAATTATTTTCCGACGGATTAAATCAGTGGGAAAATAATTAAACATTTTTTTGTTTTTTTTTAATTATTTTCCCACGGATTTCAGCCGTCGGAAAATGTAATTATTTTATTTTTTATTAAATTTTAATGCAATTTCCGACGGAGCTATACCTCCGTCGGAAAATCCGTCGGAAATTTCCGACGGATTTTTTCCGTCGGAAAATCCGTCGGAAATTTCCGACGGATTCTAGTCCGTCGGAAATTTTCCGTCGGAAAATCCTGTTTTTCTTGTAGTGCGTGTAGGCGGTATTCATTTACTCAAGCCTAACACGTGGAATTTAGAAATGGGTGGCGGAGGGATTCGAACACAGGACCTTTTTGGGCCTGAGCTCTGATACCATATTGAATGACCAACTCATCTAAAAGCTTAAGCTATTAGAGAGAGGAATCATTTAATTTATATCATTTAACAGCTTGATGCGCCTCGAAAAGAATTAAACCCTTGGGAACCAAAAAAAAAAAAAGGAAATAAAGCATTATTCCGGTCCAATTTTCAAGACCAAGTCTCTAAGCTACAACATTTTCTTAATTTAAAATTACCTAAAACTTAACTTAATAACAGACATCGTTGGTTCCATTATATTAATGTGTAATCAAGATTTATATCTACTCAAATAGATAAGTCGATTGATATTTTAATAAAATTGGTTGGTCATTATCCCAGTACATGTATTTAATATAACATATTCATAACATTCATAACATTATAACAATTGTTTTTGTTGAAAGAAGTTTTTCAAAATTAAAATAAATTAAACATATTTATGTTTGACTATATCATAAGCAAGCGAACTAGTAGTTTTTATATAGAAAAAAAATATGTTAAAAAAACTAGAATATAAATATTAAATTAATAATTTTGTGTCTAGGAAACCCAAAAGACAAATTTTACATATCATATAAAAAAAGTTATCACGTAGGAGCTTTATTTTAATTTCGCGAAGTCAATTCTAGCACAATTTCACTTGTTATGTCTAGGCCAATCAAGCTTGATGCATATGAAAATCAAGAATTTTAGGGAGTGTAATAAATGAATGAAAAGTTCAACCAATTTGATATAAATAACAGTTAAAAAAATAACAAGTGATTGGTCTTGTGACATGGATTAGTCACTATAAAGTAGTGGACTCAAGTTCGAATACCTGTTGGGAGAGTTACCAACTTAATGCGTCTAACCCACCTCGAAAGAGATTAAACCCTTGGAAAAAAAAAAAAAAAAAAAAAAAAAAACCAGCCAAAAACTCCAAAATTGGAACTTAGTTTCACATGAATCACATTATGGGAATTCCCAAAATGCTATAGTATGCCTCCCCCTAAACTTATGATGATGCATGTATTTAATTATTTATCAATCTCTGTCTTTCATTAAAGAACTAATGTATTGAAATACTCCATCTATTAATGAATACACGATGTTTAAGGTTGTTGAACAAGAATTAAGGAAATTATTAATTACTTAAATTTTAGGAAAATAAAATTTTAATAGTAGAAAGGGTAAAATCTGCAATTTATCGTATCCATCATTTCCATCGTTAATGAGAAAGGGTAAAATTGTTAAAAAATATTTAATTCTCTTTTGAATTTTTAAAGTAACATGTATTTAGGGATATTTTCTATTTACTAAGACGACATGTATTTAGAAATGGAATAAGTAATGTTATTCTTGTTGGTAAATGATATGCATTCTACATGAAGATCCCTGATTTTCACCAAGGCAATTTTTTGTCTAAAACAGAGTGCTCGATTTGAATAGATAAAATTAATTGCAGTTGACAAGAAGAAAACACCCGAATCAGAATAATATATTATTCATCAAATTTCCTTTCAAATATATTTCGGTCACATAATACAAATTAAATCAAAGAATGAAATAATAAAGAATTGTAATCTAAAATAAAATCCCATAATCAAAATATGGACCGCTTGCATTCCTCTGAGAATCCTTGGGGAAACCTGGGCCTATCATTGCAGTAATTGTAGACCATATGTTTTTGTTGAACCCATCTCAATCTATTTCTTCCATTTGCATCAAGTCCTTGAGTTTGCCATGCTTGTGTATTGAAAGAATCCGTCGATTGAGACCCGCAAGTTGACCCGGATACACATCCATTGATGTTGAAATTCCTGTACGAGGCGACAAATGGAGCCTTCGTCCAATCGGTCTTGACCCGCCCGCCTTGTGTTGCCCAGTCATCTGCGTTCCAAAGACTGCAGTACACTCTCATTGGTTGGTTCTTAGGGAATGGAATTCCAATTGATTCGTAGTTATTGAATACTCTGATTGGAATGTTGTCCACCATGAATCTGAAACAATTACAAATTTTGAAATTTGTTTAGTACTTTTTCGTTTCACTTTTTGAACTCTTATCTAAAACTTCATGCCAGAATAAATTAAAATAGAAAAAGGGATAGAGGGAGCATATATAAATTAATTACATGATTCGTTGTTGATTCCAGACAATTGAGTACGTGTGGAATGCTGCAGTTGGATCGAACCAAAGTTGAAATTGTTGTTCTTTGTTTCCTTTTCCTTGGGCATAAACATTAGTGTGAACCGTGTATGGCTCACCAGTCGCGTTGCCAAGAAACTCAAAATCGATTTCATCATGTCCAGCTCCTTGAGACGATAACTGTTATGTCACACAGAAAAATCGTTCAATTTTAAAAGAACATTAGAAAATTGAGTGCTGGTTTACTCAAGAGACAGTGAGGTCGAGACTTACAAAGAATGTGGTGACGGTTCCAGCAGAATTTCCAGGAACAAGTTTGAGTTGCATATCGAATCTTCCGAATAAATACTCATTTTTGGATTGAAATCCTGAACCGGAATATTGATCCAAAGATAAGTCGAGGGCGCGGCCCGCATCGAGTATCTTGGCTCGGCCGTCGCCCCAAGTAATCTCAGCGTCTGTGTTGAAATCAGCCCAAGTGGTAGTAGTCAAAGAATACATCAGAATGGTAAGTAAAAGCATTGAGAAATTCAATAGGGTCATGGAATCAGAAAACATTGCAATTTTTTTCCCTTTCTTGAAAGCTATGTATAACAGAGCAAATGTAGGAATATTATTAAAAGAATTTGTGATGTTTTGTGTTGATGAATGAGAATGAATTAAGACACCCTTATATATATGTGTAAGGGGCCAGCTGGAAAGGAAGGATGAGGCGAAGTATCCTTGTGAATTCGTGAGAAAATGAAAGCGAGTTAGGAATACATAGTGGGAATAAATGAGCTGGATTTAATTGGCTAGCCGTTGGCAAATGCTGGTTTTACAATTTGAAGAGGTCAAAAAGTTTCACGCGTAGAAATGGGTTTGCTATCATTATATTTTATCCCCAAAATACAAGAGGTAGATGCAAAAATATCATACGTGCTTCATTAAATTGACAAAACTGCTTTTGTATTCTCTTTTGATATCAAATTTAAAAATTACTCTCTCCGTTTCATATTAATGGCACCAGATCATCTGTACCACATTTGTGTACTAACAATATAAAATCTACACATATCAAACTAAATAGCATGCATTGCATAGGATTATTTTCCCCATCCTTATTCAGTCTTCTTTCTATCTACAAATCTAATGACTGATATTTATCTTTCCAAAATCATATCAATTCCATTAAAATTATTGAAACTTACAATTCATAAATTTGAATTGATTTTTACCTATAATTTTCATCTTTTTAGCAACATAAAACTCCATTGAAATTATTGAAACTAAAAATTCAGATCTCTGAAATTATTTTGAATCCTTAAATTCCATGTTCCATTATCTTAACCTAACAATTTCTTTAATTATACTTTAACAATTCCTTGAATTCTTGGAACCATATGTTAGAGTTTCAATTATAGTTCCTACCATAAATCAATAAGAAAAAATGGTATCATAAAAAGTTTATTGAAAATAGGATACCCATCAGATTTTTCAATGAAAAATCATTCCCGGATTCAACAAATTTTTAATTTGAATCGGATGAAATCTAAATTTATGAAAATAGGATACCCATCAAAATTATTAAATAGTATATCATAAAGCGATTCCTTGGATCCAAAAATCAATTGAGATTTACACTTATTTTTTCATACGAAGAGATCAGTTCAGATTTATGAGTTGTTAGTTTTACTAATGTCTATTGGTTTTCCTTCCTGTATTAAAGATGATATTGTTGGTATTATGTCACGTTCCAATATCGTGGATTGGAAAGAGACGATTGTCAGCGAGTTACATTTATAAAAATGGTAGACCTCGAGGATTAAACCAATTAGATGTAGACAGATTTTTAAGTTCAAGAGTTTAATAACTTCAATAAGTCAATCGATAAAAACTAGGTTAGACGAGTAGCCAAGGTGCCTTATTAAAAGAAACACTTTTACTTCTTTGACTTATATTCATTAACGATTAGAATGATATCCATTTGAATGTTAATAGCTCTAATAGCTATATATAATACGAGATTTTATCAAATGGATGTTAAAATTATCTTCCTTAATGGTGAATTAAATAAGAATATTTATGAGGAGTAACCAGATGGTCTCGTTGTTAAATGAAAAGAAAACATAGTTTGCGAAACTTTTATATTTTCTTGTTGACCTTTAACAAGCTCATAAACAATGACATAAAAAATGTGATAGTTTCATCAACATATTTTGACTTTCATATTAATAAATATGACAAGTGTCTCCATATAAACAAATTGGATATTGAGTATCACTGTTTATTTATACGTAAATACTATGTTAATATTTGAAACTAATATTGAGAATATTAAATCCACCGAGATAATATTAACCTATGATATGAAAAACTTCGGTTTAATCAATTATGATTAAGAAGTCAAGCGATGACATTAAATTATCTCAAGCACATTACGTGGATGAGTGATAGATACTTATGAAATTAAGGGATTTCATAATTTTATTTAATTCATATCTTGTGTGCTACACGAGAACAAATGTGATAGAGTATCACAAATTGAGTATGCTTATAAAATTAGATGTCACGCATATATTGTAAAATGCAAGAGGTCTGGCATAGTCTCTTTAGTTAATAAACTAAGGAAATACACGAGCAGTTTTAGCAAGATTCGTTGGGATGCATTAATGAGAATGCTTGAATCTTGAAAGACTACATATGTATGTGCATTATATTTTTGAAAAATACCAACGACCCAAGAGGGATATAGTAATGCAAATGAAACTTCTGATTTAGAGGAATCAAAGTTTATAAGCGGATATGTATTCAATTTAGGAGGCACCGCTATTTCTTGATAATCTTCCAAACAAATGCATATAGCTCAATCAACTCTTAAATTAGAGTGCATAGCATTGGATAAAGCTAGTGAAGAATTTTAGTGGCTTTACGAAATTCATGGAAGATATTTTATGACTAAAAATTGTGTCAGCCATACGTAAAATGCGACAATCAAGCGGTGATACACAAAGCACAACAAACTCTATGTATAATGGTAAAGTCACGACATATTCGTTGTCATTGATACAATACCAAGAGACATCTACTTTCAAATAGAATGGACTTTATGAAGTCAAGAGATAATCCTGATTTCAGATATTAAAGGTTTATCAAGAGAGTAGTATGTGCATCGAGGGGAATGGGCTAAAAGCGTAAAATAGACTAAGTTACCTCGTATAGAAACCTAACCTGGCAACTGGAGATCCCACGAACCATGTTCAATAGGACAATCAGTCTTGCCTAACTTAGAAGAAAGCACTTAAGAATATAATTCTATCACATTCTTATTATGTAATAAGTGCAAGTCTACCACGTTATTTTATAGGTTAAGCAAAAGCTTTTAATGACGTCTATATCTTGTCAAAACAAGTGGAGTATGGTAGGATACTATTGATAGATGAGGTCACCTATGTTAGTGTGAGCTGGTTCGGCTCGTTGAAAATTTCTTTATAGGCTGAAATTGTCTAAAGCACTCGCATAACCAAGAATGTTCAGGGCCAAAACGAAGACAACCGAGAACTTGAAACAAATCGGTTTAGTACTGTGTTAAGTTTATTGTCTTGGTTTACACCAACAGTCGACGGTTCAAGATGAAATATTTCACCGATTGGCTAAGTAAATCCAATAAGCTTTAACGAGGGAAGGTTCAAGATGAAATATTTCACCAATCCCGAGGCGGTATTATTCCTAAAGAATACTTCGACATAATATGTCCTATTAGACGGGACACGAAGAACTATTTTATTCATGTGGGGGATTGTTGGATTTTATAACTTATATGTGAATAAAATTAGTTGAGAGTAATTAAGGGGTTGCTTCTGTTCGATCTGAAGAGGTACTCTTTGGACCGAAACTGAGCAATGCAAGCGATGTGTCTCTAACGAAAAAACATTTATGTGTCTATAAATATGAGACTTAATCTGGCCTATTAAGTATCATTTTTCCTGACAATAATTAGAAATTATTATCTTCTCTATTTTAAATTTATGTCGAATTTTATATTTGCTTCGGTTCGTCGTGGGTTCATTGTTTGTGCAAATAATGAATAACAGACTGTTATATCTTGGGAGACTACCAGAATAAAACTGCATGCACCGTGACAGTCTCAGAAATATTGTCTTAAGAAAATCGCTTCGACAAGCCTCAGTCTCATTTCTTAGTTTTCGTATATTGATTGTAATGTTATTTGGTTATTTCGATCCAAATAAGTATTTCTTACTAGTTTGTACGTTGTTATATAATTTAACTTTATTAGAGAATATATGTTAGATTATCTTTATTTGTTATATGCTGAGATTTAAGTTAAAAAAAAATTTGATGAAATATTTAATTACACAGATTGTTAGACACCAACAACTTTAAATTTCCTTTTAACTATATTTCGGTCACATAATACAAATTGAATCAAAGAATGAAATAATAAAGAATTGTAATCTAAAATATAATCCCATAATCAAAATCTGGACCGCTTGCATTCCTCTGAGAATCCTTGGGGAAACCTGGGCCTATCATTGCAGTAATTGTAAACCATATGTTTTTGTTGAACCCATCTCAACCTGTTTCTTCCATTTGCATCAAGTCCTTGAGTTTGCCATGCTTGTGTATTGAAAGAATCCGTCGATTGAGACCCGCAAGTTGACCCGGATACACATCCATTGATGTTGAAATTCCTGTACGAGGCGACAAATGGAGCTTTCATCCAATCGGTCTTGACCCGCCCGCCTTGTGTTGCCCAATCATCCGCGTTCCAGAGACTGCAGTACACTCTCATTGGTTGGTTCTTAGGGAATGGAATTCCAATTGATTCGTAGTTATTGAATACTCTGATTGGAATGTTGTCCACCATGAATCTGAAACAATTCCAAATTTTGAAATTTGTTTAGTACTTTTTGTTTTACATTTTGAACTCTTATGTAAAACTTCATGTCAGAATAAATTAAAATAGAAAAAGGGATAGAAATTAATTACATGATTCGTTGTTGATTCCAGACAATCGAGTACGTGTGGAATGTTGCAGTTGGATCGAACCAAAGTTGAAACTGTTGTTCTTTGTTTCCTTTTCCTTGGGCATAAACATTGGTGTGGACTGTGTATGGCTCACCAGTCGCGTTCCCAAGAAATTCAAAATCGATCTCATCATGTCCAGCTCCTTGAGACGATAACTGTTTTTTTGTTACACATATAAATCGTTCAATTTCAAAAAAGAAAAATTGAGTGCTAGTTAACTAAGTGACAAAACTAAAAGTCTAGACTTACGAAGAATGTGGTTACGGTCCCAGCTGAATTTCCAGGGACAAGCTTGAGTTGCATATCGAATCTTCCGAATAAATATTCGTTCTTTGATTGAAATCCAGAACCTGAATATTGGTCAAGCGATAAGGTCAGGGCCCGACCTCCTTCGATTATCTTGCCACGACCATCGCCCCAGTTAATCTCGGCATCTCTGTAGAAATCAGCAGATGTTGTAGCCAAAGAAGCCATCAAAATGGAAAGTAGAAGCGTAGATAAATTCAATAGAGTACTTAAATCAGAAAATGTTGCCATTTTTTTTTTGTTTCTTGAAAGCTATTTATAACAGAGCAAATGTGAGGAGAAAAAGATTGTGTAATTTGTTGATGAATGAAATTGAATTAAGCCATCCATCTATATATACATGTTTGAAGGAGCCAGGCAGCCAGCTGTAGTTAAGCTTACTTTTTTTAATAAGTATTATAGTTGCAGTTGTGCTTACTGAAAAGGAAAGAAGGGTGAAGAATCCATGTGAGAATTTGAGAGGAATTAATTACATGTGAGCTGGATTTAATGGTTTCGTCGATGGCAAAAGGCTGGTTTTAGAAATTGGAGTTAGTGGCTTTACGCGTTTGGTAGAAATAACTGCCTGGGTGAACCTACATAATAATTATTATTATATGATATGGAATGGGTGTAAGTTCCACTACCCCTCGTGCAATGAAGCTTCTTGATTCTGCTAAACGATGTGTGGGGTGGTACGTTATCGAATCGAATTAACAACACGCTTTTATACAAAAATTAAGGGTTTTTGGCAAGTTAATTCCATATAATATATCTAATAGACAATTTACCTCTACGTGATATGAAAATAGACAATTTATCTTCCTGTGAAATTAAATAATGGGCAATTTATCTCCTTGTGATATGAAATAATGAACAATTTAACTATTTGTTAGTGGAGATGTTAAACACACATTTTATAATGCGATTGAGATTTCATTTTCATTTAAAATATGATAAATTTAACCTTATTATTGACAACATATTCACCTCATTTTACCCCCCCTGTGATATGCGTAAATAGATAATTTATCTCCATGTGATATGCGTAAATGGGAACTTTAACTCTCTGTGATATTGCATAATTGGTATTTTACCCCCTTGAAAATATAAAAAAATAAAGAAGGAGACAGTGTGCTTTTTTTTTAAAAACATAAGGAGGTAGTTTGCCTTTTTATTTATCACATAAAGTTAACCTGCCTATTTAGAAAAACACTAGGAGTTAATTTGTTATTTACTCATTGAATAAGTCACGACGAATTACTGGACCATGCATTTTTAATCCAAATAGCAACAGTAGGTAATGGGAATTTGGACTAGCGTATGAGTCCCAATAGTAATTTTAAATAACGTTTTTTTATGTATTAATCCATTAATAAAAAAAAACATTGGGCTGGTATGTACCTTTATAGTATTTATTTTTTAGTACTCCGTATTATATATGCTCAATTTTTGGGATCCGAGAAATTAATATTTTTCAAACACTACAAATGTAAGTTCCGGTGACTGCAATTTTGCAAATTCAATTCTTTTAAAATCAATTTTATTATAAATTTAATGTGAGAGCTGATTTATTAAAGGCAGATATATAATATCTCATTAATAATAATAAATTATTGACTAGTCCATATGTCAAATGTTCTTATTTTTCCAAAGAAAAAGAAGCAGAGCTAGCTGTAGGCATAGGGTAATGAATAAACTATTAATTAGCTAAATATGATAGCTCATTGTTTTTGGCACCAAGAACGAGTTTAGAAGGTACAAGCGTAATAAGCCCACTAGATATTTTAGCTTTTATATAACAAATAAATTATTTTTACAGATAAGTGAATATACTTGTAATTAGACTGAATGAGTACATGTATAATTAAATAAACTACGTACTACTAACAGGTGATTGGTTTAGTGAAAGAGATTAATCACTATAAAATAACGAATCCCTATTAAAATAAATCCTCACAAAGCTGCCGCCGGAAGGTTCCATTTTTTTTTTAAATGGGCTTTAAGCTCCCGGGCGAAAGTTTTGTACAGGGCTCGTTCTTGCCTTGGATTCAACTCTTGGGGAATGGGTGGTTGTGGAGGAGCTTCCGGATTGGCTGCAGGCTCTCCCTGTAGAACTGCATTTACTTATTTAAATCTTCTAGAAAGAGTCGACGGACTCTTCTAGTCTCCACGGTCACCGAGGGTGGCGGCCCGCACAATGAGCTCTTGTTGTTCATTTAGCAGCATTTGTAGCCTCATCTCGAGGTCCGCGGGTCCGTCGCGCGCATGCGGTCTTCTACGACGACAGGGCTCGCCGGGCGCAGGTGACATAATGTGTCAATTGCACGGTTAAGCCCTTAAAAAACAAAAACAATAAAAAAACTACGTGCTACAAAATTTCAAAGCACCTTTTTTTTTGCTTATATGAGAAAAATTTCAAACCACCTACGTGCTACGGGCCTATTTGGATTGATTTTCGTCCAAAATTTTCGCTTACCAAATGGACCAAACAACATCTCAATCAATTTTGGCTCAATATTTGGGTGAAACATAGTGGCCCAATAATTTGAATCTAAAGGAATAAGCCTATATAGTAATAGCCTGATCATATTCACTTCCCCATGTGCTGATTTGACTCCAACTGATGTAGAGAACCCTTTTTTTTTTTTTTTTTTTTTTTGATAAGTTAGAAAACAACTTATTATTCAATTACTCCCTCCGATTCACATTAGTTGGCACATTTGCCAAATTTTTATGTTTCATATTAATTGGCACATTTGAGTTTCCAATGCAATTTTTTCCAATTTTGTCCTTCTCTTACATCTAGGTTGAGAAGCTCAAGAGTCACTAGGAAGGGTATTTTTGACATTTTACCATGTAAAAGTGATTAATCATGAGGTTTCTTAATATGTGTGAAAAGTAACAATGTGCCAATTAATATGAATCGGAGGGAGTATAAGTTATTATTTCAGCATAACATGCAATACTGTATTTAATAAATTAATATTTTGTATTATAAAATAAAAATTGATCTAAATAATTTTCAGTTCTTTTGATAATTTTAATTTCTAATTATTTTAATTTATATAATTTTTTTTATGAGTGTGTTATATAAATGAAATATTTCATTTTAACTAATTAATTTTAAAAACTAATTAAATTTAAAATATAAAATAGTAAAGAATACAAGTCTAATAATTAATTTAACTATATATACATTTTTTTATTAATTATCAATACTATTACTATAATTATAAAAATATTATTATAATCATCTTATCATCATTTACACAATATAATATCATATATATCTTATAAAGTCTTTGATTTGACATACGTCATCAACTTTTCTCCCTCATACCCCAGCATTCAAAACCATTTCAAACCATATCTCAGATTTTCAACACCCACTAACTATTATTTTACTAATATTTTATCATCATAATATTTCACCAAAATCAATCCAAATCATGTTTTTCAGTTATTTCGTGGAAAACTCTTAAACCAATTTGAAACATTAAAACAGAGCCAAAATCGATTCAAACTGATCCCTAATGTCTGAATCCAAATAAGCACTCACCCCACCCATCAAATCGAGAAATTATTTGATATATTAGATGTACCAAGTCAGCAGTCCTATTTGGTGCAGCGGCCTAATAATATTTAGACATGTGGAAAAGATTTCCACATTAGACATAAGTTAAACACCTCATGGTCCATGGTTATTTCCTAAAAAGGAAAATAGTGCAATTGGGCAAGAGTATCACCAACTCGATTTTGCAATGGAGAAATTCACCAACTCAATTGGGCAAAAAATCGGGAGCAATTGGGCGAGAAAATCACCAACTCAATTTTGGAATTGAGAAATTCACTAACTCAATTGAGCAAGAAAATGGTAATCTCTCTTTTCATGCTTTCTAATTCAACTTAAAATTGTGTGCAAGAATTCGATTTCGATCTCAAGAAAACCATATTCGAGATGTTCCGAGGGTCTACCTTGAAGTTATGATAAATTATGTAATGAAATTGATGGTTTGAATTATTGATACATTAACTTTATTGTTACCTAATAGACTGATTTTTTTCTTCTAAACACTAGCTACTATGTAATCATTTAAGGCCTTCCTCTTTGTGTTATGCTGTTTGGAACCTATTTGGTCTATGACTTTCAATTTTTCGTTAGGTCAAACTTTGTTTGGAACGATTTTCGTCAGGCCCATTTACTGAAAAATCCAAATAGGCCAGTTTCATCTATTCTCGGTTCATGAAACAGAGTTAGGGCCTGCTTTGCAGAGACCTACCAACCACTTGCCTGCAACTCTAGCCTCCCATCTTTGACTTGTATATACACATCAATATATTTGTTTACTTTATTTATTAATGTTGTATAATTATAAAAATATATATTTAAATATCTTTCCAACATTTTAATTTAGAATAATAAATTTTCAATCATTATCCCAATTAACACACAATATAATATCCATTAATTTATTTAAAAAAGACATGATTTGACATCTATCAATTAACTTTCATCAAAAACTCCAATATTCAAAATATATTAAAACAATAACTCTTACTTTTCAACCCAACTATTCATTTAATTAATATTTTATATACAATAGATTCCAATCAAAATACATCCAACTCATATTTCAATTTTTTCGCACAAATTTCAAAAAGAATCTTCAAATCAATCATCCAAACAGAATAATTTTCATTGAAACATGGCGAAATCGAACCAAAAATACATCCAAACAGGGCCATATTTGTTGATGAAAACCAGTTCAATAGATGTATTTGTAATCTCATCAGCTTTCTCTTTAGTTTCCATGGAGAATTGGTTAAGAATACAACTTTCATTTTTTTTCCTTTAATTGAGATAAGAACAAATTTGGGTATAAATATATCAAGTAGTACCGAACAATACAATGCTCAAGTTTGGTTTAAATCTTTATCAAGTTTGAAATTGTGCTTGAGTTTGATTTGATTGTTTAATGAATTTGAGTAGCTCGAAAAATTTACATATATTTTGTCATTTTTTAACTTATCGAGCCAAGCTTGAACCATACTTCCGAACTTATCAAATGAAAATTGTTCTTCACATTTCTTAGATATATACATATATATATAATGAGCCGAATTCGAATAAACTTTTTATCAAACGAGCTCGGGTTAAATGTCACGTGATTTGATTTCATTTTCAAACAATGCGGTTTTCCATTGTTGTCCTAACCCAAAATTATTGTAGAACGTACAACTTACTACATCAAGCAAAGAAATAATACTAAGTTTTAGTTCCTCAAACTACTAAAATTTTAAGCTTGACAAAGTTCAACAAGCAAAGCAATACATACTAAGTTAAGTACTAGTTTCTCGAACTACTAAAATTTTAAGCTCGACAAATTTCAGCAAAATTTTAATCAAAATAAAGCCTAACTAATCTTCCACTTTAATCTTCCTCCAAGTATGGTAGCCAGCAAATAAACACATCATTTGTTCCGGTCTTGGGACTGTACACCTTTGTAAGGCTCTCCACAATTGTATAAGAATTTTTCCTGTTAACACAAACAATACCTAAAACCAGAAGTTCAATGACATAAATAAACACCAATTCCTTCCAAAAGACCTGGTTTAAATGTGGCATGAGAATACTACTTTGCATCATGCTTGTAAAAGGTGTATTGGAAAATACAGATTCTAATGTAGACAATGGTGCCTATATTAAATAAACGAAAATTCTTATTCGTTAAAGTATACGTTAAATAAAGATTTTTTATATAACAGATGACTCCGTAAAAATTAAACATGATTCGAGTGAGAGACATTGGTCAGTTGGCATTTGAATTAAGCCCTATATAATACCCAAAAAAATCCAAGAGAAAGAGAAAAGTCATTAGAACATTTAGATAATCATAAAAATTAAAGAAGTATATATTATGGGTACCTCAGAAAACACCATGCCAGTTGATTTCCCAACTTGTCATGTTCATTGTTGGTCAGATGATAAGTAAATTATAATAAAAACAAAGAAAAAATGTACAAATATGAATGCAGTTTAAGTTAGCTTCTAATATTTCATTAGATTGCAGCTTATGAGATATTGCAACATTCGTTGTTTAATAAAAAGTTTATTAAACAACGAATTATTGCAACATTCGTTGTTTAATAATTCTTCCGAAGGAAAATGCCCGTCGGAAATATGCTCGTCGGAGATTTTCCGACGGGATATTTTCGGCGGCCCAAGTTCGTTGGAAAGTCTGTCGAAAATTTTCCGACGGATAATTCCGTCGGAAAATATTGCGAGTCAACTGTTTGACCTTAATTTCCGACGGAATGTTCCGTCGAAAATTAATTACTATTATTACAAATAATTTAATTTATTAATTTCCGACGGAATATTCCGTCGGAAATTAATTATTATTATTTAAAAAATAATTTTATTTATTAATTCATACTCTCACTTCTTTGTGTCGATTTCACGTTCTCTTAAAAAAATCAATGATTGAATGTTGGACACCACTTTTTCTTGAGGCTATAAAGAGTTTTCAACCACTTATTTTCAAAAGCATTCCATTTTTCAATCATTTCCTTCCACGTCAATTCAAACTCCTCTTCAGTATCACAACCATGAAAGCACTTCGAAAACTTTTTCTGGAAATCAAACTTTCCATAAAGATGGGGAATTTTTAAAGCAACATTTTTCAAAATATGCCAATTGCATAATATGTGACAAGTGTTTGGGAACACTTTTTGAATAGCATTTGCCATAGCTTGGTCCTGATCAGTAAAAATAGTTTATGGTGCTTATCCCGCTTCTAAAAAGGCTTCAAAGACCCAAATAAAAGAAGAAGTTGTTTCATCTAAAAGAAATGCACAACCAAGCAACACAGTTTGCCAATGGTGATTTATTCCAACAAATGGAGCACAAACCATGTTATACTTGTTAGTACGAAATGTGGTGTCAAAAATCACATCTCCTAAATAATCACCATCTAATTTTGATATACCATCCCTCCAGAAAAAGTTAGTCAAGCGGATTTTCATTATCCAATTGCATTGTGTGAAAGAACATAGGATCTTGAGTTTGCTTAAGCTTAAAATGATTGATAAGCATTTGGACATCTGTGTGTTCAATCAAATTTAATTTTCGGGACTGCACATAATTATGACAACCTCGTTATGTAAATGTTATATTTGTAACTCCACCCATTTATTTGGCAGTATAACTGCGAGCTTTTGTTGGTCCAATACCCGCATCGAAAAATGAATCAATGACACCTTTAGTAGCAGTTGGTGTACTTCTTCCAGACCTCAACAAATGCCTATGCTCAGGAGGAGCAAGATCGTGATTATGGTCATCATTGCACCGAACTATTTCCCAAACTCCCTTATCTATCTTAAATGAAATACAAGCCATACAACCAGTTCTAGTATCTAACTGTTCTCTTTTAATTATTTCAAGTTATCTATAATCATATCGAAATCCTTGTTTGGAACAGACAAAACTTCACTCTCGAAGTTGATTAGTACCATGTACATATCATTTCTGATGTTTCCGAATACTAAAACCTTTTTCTAAAGCATATCTATTGTATGTAAAGCTCATATGCTTCATTTTCACTATAAACCATCATGCCAAGTTTCAAACACTCACTTTCACTACGATGCACAAAGCAATATTTGATTGGCTTTTTCACCATCGTCATCCAATTGAACTATGCAATCTTGTGAAGGATATAGTTTAACATTCTCATCATCATGATCCTACCTGATTTTCAAAAGTGTTACCGAATTCAAATCCAGAAAAAATTCGATGTCATGCACAAAGATACGAATCCGAATAAATAATATCTTTTTTTTGTATATTTTCACTTAAAAAGATTTAAAAAAAAATTGACTTACTTAATCCAAAAAAATTATACAAGCTAAATAGGAATAAAAATCATTGCAAGTAATTTGTAGATTCATAATATAAGTAATCCAAAAAGTGTTACCTTTGTATTAAGATTCTATAAATTACTTGCAATGACTTTTATTCATCTTTAGCTTGTATAATTGTTTTGGTTTAAGTAATTCCATTTTTTATCTTTTTAAGTTAAATTATAGAAAAAATATAATTCATGCTAAGTGGTTGACTTAATGTATTTTGTAGGAAATTTTGAGTGTAAAAGGACCTTGAGAGATTTGATGATGCATGGATGCATGTGAGATGCAGTATTTTCGATCCAGTTGATGTTGGGGTTTTAGGGTCAAAAGTGGTTTGAGTAAGTCCTAAATGATGTTTGCCGATAGTTCATGATCAAATTAAAACTAGACTGAAATAGTTGGGCCAAAAACTCAAATTTTGATTTTATGCAGCCCAAATAATACCTATCCAAATGGAGCCTCATAAATTTCTTATTCCGATCTGATTTATTAAAATGTTTATCCAATTAAAGATTTGACCAATTTGATTCGACAAGTGATATTTGCTATAAAACTTCTCGCGGAAGATCTATCAAGAGGGTTCTCACCGAAGAATGGCAAGGATCACAAAATCAAAGAACATACTCGTTAGCTGAAACCGGGTCATGGATGGGTCAAATTAATACCGATGGAAGCGTCTTTACGACAACAAACAGCACAGCGGCTGAATGGATCGTTGGGTTCACACGACACTTGGGGAATGTATCGATCACAGTGGCGAAATTGCTTGCGGTTTGTGAATGGTTAAAGTTAGGATTGTCAATCGGACCTTGTGAGTCGAGCTTTAAATAGCTCGAACTCAAATAATGTCGGGCTTCATAGCTATAGACTCAGACTCGGTTCATAAATTTTCTGATTTCTCTAGCTCAAACTAGGCCCATGTAATTTTTTGGGTTTCGGGTCTACATCAGGCTTATATCGGGTTTGTTAATATAGGCAAAAATAGCTTGACATATAAAATATTTACATTACCGAAACACATATGAATATACTATAATTACTTAATACACGAGTATATATTATTAAATAATGTTTTAACTGAAATATCGAGTTATTTGTCTACATTTTTTAAGATGTGTTTGATCTATATGAACAAGCAGTAGAATTTTAAAGTTTCAAGACTACAATTTATTGACCTTTTGTGTTAACTTTTATCTTTTTTTTTTTTTTAATCTTTGATTAAACTTTTTTCCCTTGTGTTTTGTCCTTAGTACGTAATTGACTTACTAACATGAGTATATGAGAGTATACATTATAATTTTTTTGTAAAGTTTACTTGTTTCAAAATAAAAACAGTAATTAGTAACTATAACTACAATAAAAATAATTAATCGTAATATTTAAAACAATATATGTTCGGGCTTTATTCGGGTTGAGCCGTGTTAGGCTCAAACTCAGCTCATAAATTGATCGAGTTTAATATAATGGCTCAAACTCGGTCTGGCTCACAAATATTCGGGTTCGAGCCAATTTTAATCGGGTCGATTCATCGGGCTTCGGGTAGACCTGGCTCAATTGACAGTCCTAGTTAATTAGCATGGGAGAGACGGGTATCGAGAATTGAAGTGAAGATTGACTTCGAGGTGGTGGTAAAATTGATACGGGATGCTAATGTTGTTGGCCACCCTTTGGAGGTTATTATCCATGATTGTTGAAGGCTACTTGGGATGCCGTGGGAAAGTCGGATTTCACATATTGCTAGAAGTGGAAACACTTACGGACACTCTTGCAAGAATGGGCCATGGAGTTACGAATAATGGTTGCATTTTGAAAAATCCTCCCCTAAAGGTGTTGAGTTGTTAGAAGTTGATGTTTTAACTTAGCTTGGTTTAATTTCGTTTTGTACAAAAAAAAAAAAAAAATTGAACAAATATAAATCTAGACGAACTGAACTGTACTACGCCATTAAAAAGTTGTTGATTATTATGGAATATGCTCTAATTTATTAAAATAAATATCCAATTAAAGATTTAATAAATTTGATCCTATGATTCCTATTGGAAAAAAAATGTGTCACGAATGTGAATTTAGGTAGACATGTTAATCAGTCTTCGTCTCCTTATCGTTAAGCCACTTTGCTGGAGATTGGAGAAACATCGTCCTTACAATAATATGCATTACGATTTAAGCTACTAAAAAGTAATTAACATTAATATACTACCAAATTACATTAAGTAAGTAAATAAAAAACCATTTAAAAAACAAAAAACAAAAAAAAAATTCAAGCACCAAGCTTCCTCTTCTCCTTTCCTTTGCCTTCAACAAAATCAGAAAGAAATCTCAAAGCCTTCACTTGACATTGCAATGACAATATATACTCCGCCGTCTCTTCGAACAAATTCTCCGCCGTAAGAGTTTCGCCGCCGGGCACTATTTTCTGCAACGCCACTATCTTCTTCTCCACCTCAATTTTCTCATCCGATCCTGAATCTTCTCCAGCAGTAGTAGATTTATTTTTCTCACCGGAGTTTCTCTTCACTCTGCTCCTGCACCGCCGTAGGCGGCGGGGGACGGCGGCGGCGGAGTCTTGGAAAGAACTATTTTGGGTAAAATTTTCTGGGTTTTTCTGGGATTTTGATTTTGATATTGATAATGTGGGTGTGGATTCAAGATCTATTGTAGGAAGTGCACTGATTGAATTAGGAATCTCCATTGAGAAAAAGAAAAGAAAAATGATGGGGTGAAGAATGGAGGGAGTGGAGAAAAGGAAGGGTGTTATATTAAATTTATTGTAAAGTTTTTAGAAGTGAAATGTCAATGCCAAGAAAGATGGACCTACTTATGTTTTGGCCTTGGGTTTATGGACCTCCCCTTCATCACGGATTTACTTTGGATCCATCGCTCTAACGTTACGCGCTTAATTTATCATTTATCCAAAATATTAATACGAAAAATTGTTAATAAATAGGAATAAAATATATAGGCCAGATAAAATTTAAGGTGGTATACTATATAACGTACCAGTTACGTGGAACTTCAAGTGAAGTTGATTGATGCACTTGGGTGATGTGGCTCGATTAGATCCACTTGATCAGATCTAGATATTGCCCGCCGCGTGGCATGATCCAGGCCTTCAGATCACTAATACTACTAGAATAAACCACGAGAAATAGGATATACATATGAGTGGACTAAAAACTGAGGATTGTCCAAAATCTTAAAATAATAACTTAGACTTTGTTTTCGATCCATGTAAGACATTTAGTGTCAACACAATCTAACCTAGCTACCAAGATACTCGCGCTACAATTGATTCAGTCCGAGTAAAGTCGACTAAATCAAGTTTGAATATCAGGGTGTCGACCTATGAGCACCTCATCTTCTAAGATATTATGTGTGCATCTTTTGCTACTTAGCCGTCCAATGCTAGATACATATACTCGTATTGGACCAACTAAGATATCGAAGACTCTTGGTGGGTTCGATTCCAACGAGCATGAGGAACTTATCTGGCTATAAAATCTTGGTATTCGTAGATTTAATCGAGTCAATCATCGATTTCACTCCATTATCGTACTAAGAAATCTCTTGTACATCAACTTTTTCATCGAACTTACCAATGAAGATTTACCTTTATCATAAGATATAATTCGTAAAATTTATAGGATGTATCACTTTTTTCTCTATAAATCTTAAACACATAACTTTGCTTTTCGTATGACAACTAAATTAATTATTATAAATGTATATAATAGTTCTAATTTATTAGTGACAGATTGATCAAGACTCAAGTGAAAGAGAATAATCATCACAATTCAATAAACTCAAATTCGAGCTATAATAAATTCTTACACAATGTGTCTAACGTACCCAAAAAATTAGAGTAGTGTACTCCTATAGCCTACAACCAGCTGTACATGTGTACAGCTGGTTGTGGCTTTTTTTTTTCATTTATATATTTTAATGTATATGAAAAAATTAATTATATGACACATAAATAATTATCAAGAAAATATAGACTATGTTTGTAAATATTAAACCTTAAACTTGAAATTGTAAACCCTAAACCTATTAAACAAGTAGGTAATATAATTAACTTTCAAAGCCTAAAATATGAATTGTACAAAAGATTATGAAATTTGGACTGTCATTCCAAAAACTGCATTACACTTGCTAGGAAATGAGAGTTGGGTGAGAACGGAACGGGAGTAGAGGAACCGGATAGGGTGGCAGGTTGTCCACGTGGGCTATTAAGAACAAACGACAAAACGGCATGTGATCACATGAATTTCTTGAACCTACACCCATGTGCATACTTGCAAAACATAATTACATATACGCAATATATATATACATTTATTTATACGGTTATTTGCACTTATACCCCTGAACTATTGCTATCTAACAGTTATCCTCAAATTTCTTTTTTTTTTTGCATTTCCACATTTTCTATTAACAAACCATTCATTCGACTTGTTAAATGTTCATTTTACCCTTCCCACTTAACAACTACTTGAATTGATCATTTTTTAGAACTACTCGAATTGATTTTAGCAATATGAACTTGAAAACATTGAACATTGAATAATGATTTATTATATTGCAATTTTGCTTTAAAAAATCGCATAAAATATAAGCTAGTATCTTCCAGGATTTTAACCCAAAAACTCAGACAATTGTGTCGAAAAGTCTATATATTAAAATTATAACCTGAACATCAAAATAAAACATCATATGCAATAGCACCATACCTAATATTTCCAAGAATTTGTGTCATCACATGTGTTATTTTTAAGGGAAATGTTACAAGGGCATCAAAATAGTAGCTCGTTGGAAATATTAAGCATTGTGCTATTATATATGATGTTTTTATTTTGATGCCCTGATTACAATTTCCAAATATGGAGTTTTCAACATCAATATCTGAATTTTTTGTAAGAATAATGGAAGAAACTAGTTTATGTTTTGTGTGATTTTATTAGGCAAAATTGCTATATAAATAAAGCAATATTAAATGCTCAAGTTCATATTACTAGAACAAATTCAAGTCGTTGTTAAGGAGGAAGAGTAAAATGGACATTTAATAAGTTGAATGGATAATTTGATAACAAAAAGGGTGCGATTGCCAACAATATACAAATTTAGGGGTAGCTGTCAAATAATGATATTTCAAGGGTATAAGTCCAAATAAACCTTTATTTGTATATAGGGGGGCACGTGTTCTTTTTTGAGGTTCTATATTGAGCCCCACAACCTGCCTTTTCTCATATGCCGCTGGATTCCTTTGCTCAACTTGTGTGGTAGGTTGGGGGACCTAGTGATGAGTGAAGTACCATCTGCATTAGCAATTTAGCATTTACATGTAAAACCTTCATAGTAATCATAATATTTTTTTTTAATATCTCAAAACAACAATTTTTTTTATTAAAATTATATTTTTTTAAATATCCTCTTACGTTATTATTTAACACCATTAACTTTTCACCACTACTTTTAAATGTATATATTAAAAAAAATCTGAAAATACAATATTTTTAATTTTTTCTTAAAACTTCACGCCAAAAGTATAAGGACGAAAAGAACAAAACCAAAAAGAAAGACGGAGGGAGTACTTTATTTCGTAGGAATTTTAAATCTTTAAATAAGTATTTTATTAGGATATCTATTGACACAGTCCTAAATTAATTAAACTTTCAGAAACATTTTTGTTAGTCTGTTATTTCAATTACAACACAATTAATATCTTACATTTTCACTTTATCCGTTGTCGTCAATTAGTATAAGATAGAGATAACATCTCCCTCATTTCATTCGTGGTAGACTTTGAATTTGATTTTACCAAATTATAGGAAGTTTCTACACGTGTATTACTATATCAAAATTAGATTAAGTAAATTTCCTATATTTATTACACAACGACAAATTCAGCAAATAATTTCTTCAAATCAGGAGTGGATTGCACTTTTCCGGGTTATGCTTCCTTTTCGTGACGTATATAGTGACAATATAATGTCAAATAATATTATAATTAACCTATAGTCATCTTTAGAAAGTCGTATAAAATAAAATATTTGCTCCACATCCAAAAGAATGGTCCAAAATTTATGTAATCGTACCATGTACTATATATACTATGCACACGCAGAAGAGAGGATTGAGTGGTGGTGTTTCATTGAAGGGGACAGGAGTCGGCGATTACGACATTTTGGAGTTGGTCCATGTGATCAATTCATACCATAGCACCCAAAATCTCCTTAATTTGTTTCTGCCACACAAGACCAATGTTTTCAGAACCGGACCGGACAGTGAACCGGTGAGCCAACTGGTCACTGGTTTTACTGGTCGAACCGGTCGGACCGCTGGTCGGACCGGATGACGTCATAATGATATAATAAATATATTTAATTTTAAAGTATATATAATATTCATAAAATTTAAACATTATCCTACAATTGATTAAAAATATATAAAATCTTAGAATATATTTAAATTAAATCACATAATATTTACATAACTTATATCATAATTGTAATATGATACTAATTTGTAAGCTCATATATATATAATATGACTATATTTCTTTATAAACATTTAAAAGTGTAAGTTAAAAATACAACAAACTAAGAGATTAATAATTTTAAAATATGATTATGTATAAAAGTCTAATATTCAAAATCAAACTTGCATAATATATCGATTTGATTTTCAAAATTTTGACACTCTTTATCCTAAAATAATATTGGAAAGAAATATCTTATAGAACAAATTTTAAAAAAAAATTATTATTTGAGTATTAATTTTCATTGATAATGTGTAAAATGTTAATTTGAGTTATCATAATCTAATTTACAAACAAATTTGGCTACATGTTTTCTGTAATTTATAAATTTATTTTGTACTAAAAATTCAACAAAAATGATGTAGCTCAACTGGTAAGGAAGTTATCTTTCATGCAAGAGGTTAGGTGTTCAAATCCCACCTTCTACAAGAATTTTTAGTTTATTTTTAACATTAATAAAATTTAAAAAATCAAAAAAAAAAAAAAAAAAAAAAAAAGAAATTCAAAATCGGGTTGAACCGGCCCAAACCGGTTCGCCGGTTCACCGGTTTTGGACCGGTTCAACCCGGTTCAGACTGGGTTTTGAGTCAACAGGTTTTAGGGGGTAAACCGGACCGGACCATCCTCCGGTTCGCGGTCGAACCGGTCGGACCGGCCGGTCCGGTCCGATTTTAATAACATTGCACAAGACATGCATGCATGGAGATACCTTTCCTTTTAATTAAACTAGAAAAGTACACATGCGTTGCATGTGATAACTAATATTCAAAGTTAGTTGAATCATATAATAATTTTTCATCATATTATGGTCTTACTGACATACTACATAATTTTTTTGTCTAAATCACTATATATTATTACTATATTGTTACCAAGAATTTAAAGTTGTTATCATGAATACCTAAAATCAAAACTTGAAAATAAAAAACGATAATTATTAAGTATTTCTAACCTAAAACTACATGTCTACATAACAATAATTCTAAAACTAACATTTGAACGAATGGACAACATTAATTTTTTTCTTCCTTAACCTTAATATTTCCATCTAAACATTTTCTTCCATCTAAACAAGTTTTCACATGTTTAATCCATTTTTTTAATCGATTTCACCACGTTTGTTGGTTATACTTGTTTTTTTTTTATTGAGTTCACCATTTTTTATTATTTGCCTAATACATTTTTTTACCAATTTAACTCGTTTTTATTAAATTTCCTCAGTTTTGTCGTTTAACCCGCTTCTGCACTAAGTTTACCATATTTTTTGTTATTTTAACATGTTCTTTCATCAATTTCATCCGCTTTTGCATTGAGTTTGCCGTTTCTGTTTATGTTATTTAACCAGTTCTTTCATCAATTTCACCAATTGTTTGTGGTTTATCCCATTTATTAATCAATTCACTCATTCTCTTCGGTTTAACCCAATTTTTGATTGATTTTGCTTATTTTTTTATGAATTAACCTATTTTAACGACTATTTCACATTTTTTTTCAATTTAACTCGGTTTTTTTGTTGTTGTTCTTTTATCGATTTGATCCATTTTTTGTTATCACTTGTTTAGCTGCTATCATTCATTTTTTTACCGGGTTAACCGTGTTTTGCCGGTTTATCCCATTGTTTTATCGATTTTACCATTTTTTGTTGCTTTAACTCGTTTTTCTTTGATCTAGCCCATTTTTCCATTTTTTTTCTTTTCATTTCTATCATCTATTTTTTAAATCAAATTTTACCTGTTTTCACCAGTTTTAACCATTTATATGTTCAGCTAACTAAATAGTACTTTATTTTATTCATACAACACAAATGTGGCATTTTTTTCGAGGTTCTTCAATGGTTTATAGGTTATTTGATAATTGATAATTTCTTAAGAATTGTACAAAGAAGTATTGATTGCATTTTTTTGTTATTTTAACCCGTTCTTTGATCGATTTCACCCGTTTTTGTTTTTAATCTAATTTGTTAATCAATTCACCTATTCTCTCTGGTTTTACCCAATTTTAGTTGATTTTACCTATTCTTTTGCTAATTTAACTTATTTTCTCACACATTTCACCTTCATTTTATTTTTTTTATCAATTTAACTCATTTGTGCTCTTGTTCTTTTATCGATTTGATCCCCATCCTTTCTTTTTTTCTGTCATCTCAAGTTTAGCCAATATCATTTATTTTTTTACAAGTTACCATTTTCTGCCGATCACCATTTTTTTCCTTTAACTCGTTTCTCTTCTATTTAACCTGTATTCCCATTTATTTTAACATTTATTATCATATATTTTTTAATCAACTTATACCCTTTTTCACCTATTTTAACCCTTCTATGTTTTTGGCTTATTTTGGCTTAAGCCAATTATAAGTTTTCCAGTTACTAAATAGTACTTTTTTATTTAACTAACCCGAATGAGGCATTTTGTTTTTAGGTTCTTTAATTTTTTTGAGGTACTTTGATAAGTGATAATTTCTTAAGGCTTTTCCAAAGAAATATCGGGCCTGTTTGTTTGGCGTTTTCCAGAATTTTTTCGTGTTTGGGAAATGCCAAACAAAAATATTTTCTATTTTCCGAAATAAATTTTTCATCCATTAATTTTCTCAAACTACTCTCTCAAAAGCCAAACAAACAACAATTTTCTTATCTCTAAACAAAACATATACAAACTCTACTTTGATTTGACATAAAGTAACCTATCTCTTACACAATTTATCTCACATAACAAACATGATTTGATATAAAGTCTTACACATCTTACACCTACAACCCAACTCTTCCAAAAAAACCTACACCTACTTTATTTCTCAAACCACTCTCTCAAAACCCAAACAAACAACATTACGCAAATCGAGATTATTTCACAAACCTTCGCTACTCTCCCAAACTACTTTTCCAAACGCCAAACAAACAGGCCCATCGATTTTACTTGCTTTTATACAACTTTATCATTTATTTTTCGTTATTTAGCCCGCTCTTTCACTGATTTCACTCGTTTTTTGTGGTTCATCACATTTCTTAATCAATCCATCCATTTTCTCTAGTTTAACCCAATTTTAGTCGATTTTATCACATTTGTTAATCAATTCACTCATTCTCTCTGTTTTAACCCAATTTTAGTCTGAATATACTTATATTTTGCTGATTTAACTATTTTCTCACATATTCCGCCTTTTTGCCAATTTACTCATTTTTTTTATTCTTGTTCTTTTATCGATTTGATCCATTTCCCTTTTGTTATCCCGTGTTTAGCCGATGTCATTCATTTTTTTTAACGTTTTTGTCGATTTAACTTGTTGTTTTATCAATTGCACCATTTTTTTCTGCTTTAACTCGCATTTTTTTTCTATCTAACCCATTTTTTCATTGATTTATCAATTGCACTATTTTTTTTGCTTTGACTCGCATTTTTTTTTCTTCTATCTAACCCATTTTAATTCTACATAGAGCCAACCACAATAAAGCTATCTGCATGCCTGCAATCAAGAGAGTCATTATTCAATATGCAACCAACCTTGCTACGGCCAATTTTAATGAAAAGATATGTACATAGATAGAGGTTTGTTTTTTAAGATATACCTTGCATTGATCCTCTTTCAATTTCTCAACCTGACCACCTGCCATAACCATGGAAGAAAAACAAATATAAATTCCAAAACAAAACGAAAAAAACGCATTTACAAAGTCTATATATTATCATACAACCTTGAATCATTTTCTGAATAGTTTCATAACTTTTCTGATTTTGCTGATCAATTGACTCTTGCTCGTTTATGGTAACCCTTGACCTTTTAACTTTATCAATGTATTATTGTTTTTGTGTAGTACTTTGGCTAGCATATTTTCTTTTCATTCTATCCATTTCTTTGTCGTAATACATATGTCGTACACAAAATAAACCAGTTATAAAAAGAAATATTTAATAAATTATGAATTTTAGAGTGCATTAGTTTAACTATAAAGTCCAATAAATACTTGAGTTTCATTGTTGAATCTAGCTCTATTTAGTATCATCAACACTGTTTCATTACTGTCATACAAGTACCTTAAAACATATATACATATACAAATATATACATATTAATATGGACATAAATTATATTGTGTAGCAACTGCAAGTAATTAAGAGAAGTTTTATCTCATCTCCCGACATGAACAATTAAAAACACATTCAACATAAAGTTTATCTCATCTCCAGACATGAACAATTAAAAACACATTCAACATAAAATTCCATCAAAATTCTGTTGATTTATTGGATTTTCAAGTATTTGAACCAAAATAACTATAACAACGGACCAAAAAGTAAAGATGGAGAAAAAATAATCTCAAAAAGTTTAAACCTGATTTTGTATTTAGTAATTGATGCATCACCATATTGTTTTCTTGATTTTGTTAGGATGATTCGGAAAGGAATTTCATTTAATTTTATTTAAACCTCATATATATATATATATATATATATATATATATATATATATATATATATATATATATATATATATATTGCTCCAATAGTGCAACTCCAACGTATTTTTAATTAAGGTGGATTTTTGATTAAGTTAATATAAGAAGATAAGCTTAATCATAATGTTTATATAAAAGTAGACTTCTTTTTCATGTATAATTCATTGTATTTATTCAACAATGTTTATATTAAAGTAGACTTATTTTTATGTATCATTTAAGTAGGGGTATATTAGTCTTCACAAAAAAGGGAAGAAATTTCCTTGGCTAACCCGTACTTTTATATGTATAATAATAATAATAATAAAATAATAATATAGAATAGATAATAATTCATAGTTACCAAATTCCTAGTATTTGTTTATCATTTTTACATTGGAAGTACCATTTTTCTTGGATCTGCCAATCTCATTGTAATATGACAAAACTACACTTGAGTTTCACCAATTATCGATGCTTGTAATGGATAGGAATTAACGAAAACAGTTTATGTGTGCACTGGTTACATTAAATAATCTCTCCTTAATTACTTGGATTCTACACCAATGAAATCATTCCAGAACTCCCCGCGGCCAACTCTTGGCAAGTGGGGGTGGAGGAGGGGGTAGTTGGGGTTGTTTATGTAAATTACACTCATTCAATAACTTTCTACCACGTGGTGAAAGGATTTTTTTTTAAATAAAATCTTCTACAACAATTGATTAATTAAAATTTCAGATTTTGAATTTTTCTCTTTCATATATTTATTAAAATTAGCAATTGATTAATTAAAGTTTAAACCCAACCAACACTACAAAAATAAAAAAAAAGACGACTAAATTTTTTTAAGTGTTGATTAATTAAGTGTCGAGCCCGAAGCAGAGGCCCTGTTTTTTCTTTTGGTTCCGATTGTTATTCTTCATTTGCGAAAGGCGATGCTTTTAATCCCTTTCGAGAATAGGGTGGTAATTTTTCATTCAAAAAATTGATAAACATATTAGATTTGTTGTTGGGTGCTAAATGTTTCTCCATTTTTTTTCCAGCAGATCTGGTTTGGGGATGGAGGAAAGATTGCAACTGTCGGGCAAGCTGGTAGCCCAAATATGGTTTTGGGTCGGGTCAACGGTAATGGGTTGGGTCTGAAATTTACTTTGGGGTAATAAGCGGGTCTGGGCTTGATGGGTTGTGTATGAATGGGATGGATATCACGTAAACAAATAAACATGTTGAATGATTGTTTTAAATAAATTGGGTAGTGTATGAATGGGATGGATCTCGCGTAAACAAATAAACATGTTGAATTATTGTTTTAAATAAATGGGGTTGGCCTATAACCAAAAAAAAATGAATTATGCGTAAGCTTTGGATAGATTCAAATTATAAATTTTCATTTTTTTATTTCTGTTTTGTTTGAATTATTCTGAATATAATTTTATTGTTACTCATTTTGCAGGTATAGAAATGATTCAATCAGTCAATTGGAGAGTAACAAGAAGCCTATGTTTGTAGATATATAGCTAGATAAATAGGTAGATTTAATTTTGTAATTTGTATTTTTTTGTTTTACAAGTTATAATGAAAGTAGCCTTGGTTTTTTCTTTTTTTGAGAAAAATGAGAGAAATTTAGGCCATCTTCAACCGAGTGAGCTTCAAGCTTCCCCCACCCCTTCCCCCTTCGTAATCGTCTCCAATCGAAGGGTTTCCCCCACTAATTAATTCAAATTCACATTTTCTCCCACTTTCACTTAATTATATTAATTAAAAAAAAATTGGTACACATTAATAATAACAACCGTAACAATAATTTTTTTTGTTAAATTAGATTGTATATAATTTAAGATATTTTTTTATCCTCGATATTTCGTAGTTGTAACATAGACAAAATTAAGATTTAAAAATTAAACTAACAATGTTATTAAATTAAATTAAATTATAAAAATAAATTTCCGAAATGAAATAATTAGGTTTTTTTCTTGAGCCGATCTTAATTGAATAATTAGGTTTAGGTAAATAAGGATAATGAAATATTCCTAACCACTAAATCATATTAAGGTAAGCGGTCTGATTCATGAGTTCACTATGAAGAAAATGGCTCGTGAAATAGAAAGGGAGAGCAAACTCCGAACAAGTTCAAAATTCAAATATAAAATTTTAAGCTTCGATCGGATAACAAGAAGCTGAATTAAAAGTGTCGATAAAATCTGAAGGGAGGAGTTTTAATTAGAATGGCAACTAGTTCAAGAAAAACTATCCAATACAAGAAATTGTGAGAAACAATAATTAAAAGAGCGAGGTCAAGGTAAGCAAGTTCAAGAATAAAGCTCAAGAAAGGTTCAAGGAAATTTTAGTCACTTCAGAACTAGAATTGAGAGAGAGAAGTTGATTATCGCATATAGAAGCGAAGGAAAAGCATTAGCGCAGTTAAAAATATTAACAATGAACAATTCTAGGGTTCAATTAGAGGTTTCCGTCTGATAGAAATAAGTAGAAGATGTTAGGAGACGGATTCTCTCATGTCATCGAAAGTTTATAAAGTTAGGATTTAATTCACTTTCGAGTGATTGTGGATCTTTGAAGTTTTGTGTTACAAACGAGGTATCTTTAGTTTATTTCCTCAATCGATAGCTGATTTCCTAGATGCCGAAGATGGTTGCAACATTTTCCTTCAACCATTGGCATTCGTTACACTCGATTTCTTCAGGGCAAGCACTACAATGGGATGAGTAGGCTTATTCAAATGACTTGTTCATCGATACACTTAAATTTTTACTGACACATCCTTTCTCGAAACTTCAACATGCCGATAGATTCAATAGAGAGAGGAATTTTGATTGTCTTGATGGATTCTTTTGTTTCTTTAAGACCCTTTCCATTCTGATGAGAGTATATTTCAACCTCGAGGAAAAAGTAGAACCAAGGATAGTTGAAGATGAGACACACTTGAAGTACTAAGTACAAAATAATCATTATCAATCAAACTAACAATTACTAAGAAAGAATTCCATGGAGCACAAACTAACGAAATGAATCATAATCAGGCATGAACATAAAATAGTAAATAAAGTCGTGATAACTATGAGTAAATCGATCTGAAGGTTCAAAGAAACTATAATTTTTAAGATTTGTATATGAGGAATGGAATTTATAGTAAATCACCTAGATTCAAAGAAATGTATATCGTTTCATACTATCAAGAGTAACTCATACACGAAACTCAAGAACATGATTGATTCGGGAATGAGTTAAAACCAAAGAACGGATTTCAAGGAGAATCTAAAAATACTCAGATTCGATGGATCATTACGAAAGAGTAATTTTTGAAATCAAGAGTACAAGTTTTGAATGAAGTAAGCACGATAAAAGGAATTTTAAGAACGCTCAGGACTACTTTAGTTAACTTACAAGTGTCTCACGAAAAGACACATGATTCCAGGATCTAAACACGAGAGTAAGATAGAGAATGAAAAAGCTATCTCCGAAATAACCGCAGTCAAACAAATATCCGGATAATAAGGGTTAAATATTTGAGGTCATTCTAGTCATTTGGTAACGAAACAATCATACCGAGGAATCAAACCACCTCTGAGATCAAATATATGTATGTGGTTTTGATTGCGACTTTGATCAATTGAATTGAGTAGACACTTTAAAACTCTCAAGCAAGCTTATAATGACTTAACAGAAAAAGTATGCTATAAATTAATACAGATACGCCCCAACGACACCCATAATCACGAAAGTGAGTCCCATTTACAAATCATGAAGTACTAATCCGAGGATCTTATCCTGACTTTTGAGCTAAAGCTCTGATACCATTTGTAACGGCCCAAACAAAATTTTGAAAATATAACTCGAATATATAAAAACTTGACAAAATAAAACGAAAATTTTATTAAAACAGTTTCAAAATTCATCTTTTAAATCACAAGGGGCATTAAAATAAAATCTTTCGGAAGCTTTTAGACAAAAGGGTGACACCAACTGCGACTAGCAGTGGTCCAAGGCTTCAATCAAATAAAATATTTACATATTACAAATAAATTTTTCAAGTACCAAAACATAGTAGAATGAGATATTTCAGAAAAATCACAGGACGAACACCTTAGGATACGTTACTTATTTTGACCAACCAAAAATATGGGACTTCACTTCGAGGACCTATGACCGTGCTGAACCAGAAAGACACCCCGATGTACAATCTTCTACTACCTGAATACTGAAAAATAGTAAACACGGAGCACATAAGTTGATTGTCCAACTTAGTGAGGCTATGGTGCACATGAGCATATGAAGTGCAATGCAAGCATGCTCAATCGTTCATACATAAAACAAAATCAACATAACACAGAATAAGGAAAGAAACAGACATCGTAGCAAATAACAACATATTACAGATACCAGAGGTCGTCGATGCCGTCTTCTCTTACCCTCCATGCAGATCAACCAGACACACCATTAAGGAGCGACCTTACACAGACAGATGCATTGACATGTCGTTGCTAGCAGTCAGAAGTTTGACTTCACTCCCCAAGCATACCTCCATACTTGGTTCGTGAGTCTGGTCAACAGTGAGGCCGATGCAACCTTGTAGCCATCTACTACCCAGGTTGCTCCAAACCGCTGTCCACCGAGAATTTGGGGCCCCAAACAGAACAGAATAGACCAAAGCAGAACAAAACAGAACATAACAAAACAGACGAAACAGTAATAAAACAGTAACAAATAGTAATCATAACAGAGACACGCTATTCCAGTATGATTATCAAAATGAATCCACCTAATCATATGAACATATCATTAAAACCTACAAACATAGTTATATATAATTCCAACTAAGCATGCTCATATGTAATAAAAATTGACAAAAATTAATGAGTACCATACATGACAAAGCAAATCCATACATACAATCCGTATTTTCTATTTTATTCTGACTAAGCTTGCTCATGTTGTACGACATAACCAATTAATATCATGATATACAATTAATTAAGACAAAACACATACGCTTTATATAATCATAAGTTCCTACACCGATTAAGCATATTCATGTATAACATAATTTAAAAAGTCTCAAACATGCATTCTTTCATATTCATCCAAACATGACATACAATCATACAATCGAAATTTTTATATAATTTATAAGTAACCATGCAAAACCACATTCAAAGACCCATGCCAAAACTCAACTACTAGCACATAAGTTTGCCATAATTTCCGACGAATAATGGTACCAATGGAAAGCTCTCGTCGAGTAGATGAATTTTGACTACTAATTCACTCAATTTGGTTAAGAAATGAGGAAGTTATAATTATGTGTGTGTAAGTATGTGTAAAGCTTGGGAAGAAGATGACAATGGTGAAGTTGAGAAGTGTAATTTTCCAATCCTTTTTCTCTCTGATTTTTGTTGCTGAAAATGTATGTATATGAGGGAAAAATTAGAAGTGATGGAAAATAATGAGTTGAATCTCATTACCTTCTTCAAAATGCATAAGCCACAAGTGGAGGACTAATTGTCCTGTGTTTTACGGTCCAGCAGCAGGACAATTGTCCTGCTGCAAATTTCTACTTTTTTTTTCAATTGCATTTTTGGCCCTTGAATTTTTCAAAAATGACACTTTAGCCCCAAACTTTTAAAATTAGCAAAAGAGTCCCAAAATAAATAAACTTAACCATATTAGTCAAGAATTCAATTACACTTTCATTCCCCAAGCTTTTAAGACTTTAATCTCCAATATCTATTATTTTCAGGATCATTTTAGTTTTATATAAAAGCACAACTTTATTTGTTACCAAAAATAAATAAAATTACCTAACTTTCTCAAAATACATAACCTCAAAAATATTTTAACTAAACAAAAGTAAAACTTTAGGAATTTCTGAAAATTCAAATTTTGGGGTATTACACTTATTACAGCTCGAGAAAACACTCTATGTCAATGGTAGTAGTAAGCACCTCCAGGAGCAGAAGGATTGACAGCATGGTGATTTGGATCCATCTTCTCTGTGGCTAGAGAAATATCGACAGGTCCAAAGATTATCTAACTAATATTATTATGTGAAAACATCAAATTATTCCAATTTGCTTGATGTTCACGATATTTGTTATACAATTTATTTATCAATATATTTAGAAGGCTATCTATGTGGGTCTTCGAAATTTAGAAGGAAGATCGGCCGAGGGAAGGCTCTACAGATACAACCCAGTTGTATTTAGGACATTTTTTCAGCAGCAGCCTTAGGTGGGGCAAAATTAGACAAGCCTAAAAATTACATGTTTACGTTGGTTTTTTCTCATTGGCTTCAGTCTACTATGCTTGAGGATGATGGATGACAACTACGGATCATCGATTCCTTTATGGGTAGTCGTGTTAAGATTAGAAATAACTATCATGATAAGCACGAGCATAGTTATCAGTATCTTATGATTCAAGATACAAAACATGTGATACTATACGATACGGAGGTTGAACGATACAAAACACAAGTCGTATCGTCCAGCCTCATGGTCAAATAAGATGTAGAACTATCAGACTTTGATAATATTCAAATGAAGTTTTGCCCTATTAATTTAACTCCAATCTCAAATGGACGATGAAAATCAACTTGATCTAATGGCTAAAAATGATGCTCTAGAATAGTTTTATGGACCTATCCAGAATGTATTACTCTAAAATTGTGTACATAAGTAGAGAAATATCTATAACTAACTAGTAGAACTATCTACATGGAAGGTTTCAGAATCTAAAACCATGTCTAGGCGTGAAAGTAAACTATATTTAATCTATCAAATTAACCTGAATCTAATAGTTTAAGCATAGTTGTCTATCTTAAAATCATGAGAGTATTACTATGCACACGATTAGATGAACCGATCGAAGTTTTTCGAAATCAAAAATTCGATATAACTTGCGGAATTTCGAATTGAATGTAGTATGATATTCGGTACAAACCTAATAACAAAACTTATTCCTTTCGATATCGATATTACCGAACGGTTTATGTACCAAACCGTAATGACAGAAATTAAGATTTCTTTTACTTAAGTCGTATTTTTAATCATTAAAAAATGTCTCTCGCTTCAAATAATTATATATATGCCTCAAATTATATTTATCCTAAAACACTAGCCCACGTTTTCTGATTTCTATCACTTGCAATGAAGTTTGCATATAGCTTGTGTCGTTATTCTCCTTCCGTCGGCCATTCATCTACTGGCAAGGAATCCTCAACTCTTCTCTTATTTTCGTTCTTTTTCATTCCTCCTTTGTTTCGAATATCATTTATAAAATATTAAATTGAAAAACTAAAATACATGCACATGTATAAAATAATTTTTTTGAGGCAATAATTCAAGTTGTCTAGCTACAGGGCCGGGGCGGGCCCTCTACTAACAACCAAAACTTGCGGTTACAAAATGTTTGTGAAGTTTCTATATGTTAAAAATATATTTTATTTTATTCTTACCAATTGATTATATATCTTACGATTCACGATAAGTTTATAATGTGAGCTTTATTCAACACCTTAGGTAATATTTGGTCTGGTTTCACGAATTTTACTACAGCTTCATTTACAATATCTACTTTGTAATGTAACCAACCATTGAGTAGTTTGTCCCTAATGATATCGTAAATTATTTCTTGCTTTAATGCCCATCTGCTCTGTTTCTTATTGGCAAACCTCTTACAATTAGTCTCTATTGTTTTAAGAAAATCAACATTCAAAATAAAATATAATAAAAAAAATATACTGGCATCACACTACCAACTCATACATTTAATTTTGGTACGTCCCCGTGCTAAGCATAACTAATTCTTTAGTTTTGTTGATAACAATAAAATAAAAATAAAGAATAAGAATACGTAAATCTTGGATTCCAACAATATAAACTAGAAAAAAGTACATATTAATTATTCTTTAGTTATGTTGATCAATAACAATAAAATAAAATAAAAAGAGTACGTAAATCTTTGATTCCATTAACCGTTGTTTAATTTTGACGTTGAATTTTAGATAAGAGTCACAAAAATGGGGCGTTTAAATGTTTATATATATTTTTACCCTCAAAAAATGATATTAAATTATTATTTTGTTTGAGAAAGTTGTTTTAAAAAGCAATTCTATCTTATTTTATACACAGTACAGTATTGTTCATATTATCACTAGGCTAGGGGCCCCCAATCTGTAATGTCTATAGTCCAATATATATTGATCCATTACACGGTATTAACCGCTGCACATTTAGAACTATTAAAAAACAAAGCTTCCAGAATAGGGGTGGGCATTGGGTTCGGGTAACCCAAACCCGACCCATCCCGTTTTTAAAATATCCGAATAGGACGAGTATTTTTTGAGTTTGGGTACCCGAACTTGAAAACCCGTATTTTATTATGGAAATACGGGACGGGTTTGGGATTAGCCTCTCCAATCCCGAATATCCGAACCCGTCTATATATTTTTCTTACTATTATATAGTTATACACTTTACTTATACATTAATTAATAAATTAATTAACATCATCTAATAAAGACCTTTTTTTACTTTACCTTAATATTCATTTTAAATCTTACACTAGTTATTAATACATTACGTTTGCCTCAGTTCTTAAAACTTTCATAGTCTTTACGGCTCTACCACTTCTACTTCTTCTCAACTACGCCACGGCATACAAAGTTTTTTTTTCCTACATTAAATTACTACTATTACTAATCTATTTAATATAAAATTTTATATAAAATATTGTAATTTAATTTTGTTAGAATCATGAAGAATTGGCGATTTTAAAAAAATATGGGACCCGTAATACCGTCCCGTCCCGTCCCGCAATAATTCGGGTACCCGCTTTCGGGTACCCGAATTATTACGGGACGGATTTGGGATGAAATATGTCAATCCCGAAATATACTATACATATATCTCTAACCCCAAACGTCGTTTTTAATGTCCTATTTTTATTTCAATTATGTTTAATGTCTATTTTTTGTTTTTCTCCAATAAACAATACTAATTTGCTCTCTCTTTATCAAATTTTGGATTTTCAATCGGTCATCATAATTATTCTCTCTCTCTAATTATCCTACCATCAAGGGATCAACAATATCAATATTTCAATTTTGGATATTGTTCTCTTCCTCTCTACTAAATAAGGTATGTTTATTTAATTTATTTATATGGTTTACAGGTTGACTTTCTTTTAATTTATCTAGAAAATATATGAATTTGCTTTTTAGAGACACCAAAAAGCAACTATAGTGATAGAAAACTACATCTTGTTTTACCATCAATTTTTGTACAGATTTCACGAGACCAAAATTCAACTTGTAATACCACAACATAATAAACCTCATTTATTATAATAATAATAATAATAATAATAATAATAACAATAAACCTCAAATATATAAAAAATAATAATTTGATACATACTCTCTATTTTTTCTCTATAAAAAAAAATATTACTTTGACACTAACCACTTACTTTTTTCTTTCAAATCTCAACATCAAAACTCAATTTAAATGGGGTTTCAACTTTTTCAACTTTTTTCTTTCAAATCTCAACATCAAAACTCAATTTAAATGGGGTTTCAACTTTTTCAACTTTTTCTTTCAAATCTCAACATCAAAACTCAATTTAAATGGGGTTTCAACTTTTTCAAAACTTAAACCCGTCAATTCAAGTGAAATTTCAAATGTTTCACCGAAACTATCCAAACTAAATTTTCAAACCAAAATCAAACCAAATTGCTGCTTCACGATCAGTAGGATTAAGAGACATAGACGAACTTGTCTTAGAAAGAATAGGTGGTTAGTTGGGCTAAATTCTTATATAGACCATGTCTTTAACAGATAATGCACAAGATCAATACCATCCACTAAATACACCAACCGAAATTTAAATGATGTGACAAATTAGAAACAACTTTCCTAGCATAAGACTATTGTACCTAATATAGAAAAATGTGAGACAATAAAAATGAATAATTCACAAAATTCACAAAAGCATAGCATGCACAGACGCAAACGCACACAAAGAATACACGTCGTCGGGAAGGGGATAATACATCAAGAATATAATCGAGAGTGTAAAAATTGTACTAATATATTATTCCGTGTGCGAAAATATCACAGGGTTCTCTTAAAAGGAAGAACTTTACGTCTCATGTTCCCATTTAACAACCAACTGTTGCCCTGTTTTCACTGTACACTAACTTATGCAGTCACTTGCACAAGATTAAGAAAACAAGATAACATTTAGTACATCCTAGTAATACCATATTGGACATTACCTACTACTTTCCTGTGAGCTGCCACATTCGTAGCTGCTGCAGCGACACCAATTCCACCATCAACTCGGCCCACCTTTGTCATTGAAGCCCGAGTCATATAAAATGGATTGCTGTCTATATTTATAGCTACATCATGGTTTGATTTTGCAGCCATCCCATAATTTGGTATTTGTTTGGTTTGAGAAGACAAGTGATCTCTTTGAGTCTCGGGTGGCTTCCCAGACCCGTTTCTCTGATAATAGTAAGCCGCCGAGGGAATAACTTGAGAGGAAAGAACTGGACCAATAAATTTACCTTGTTTAGCTGAGGATCAAACATTTTAGATGGTAAAAAATCGACTTGAGAAAAATTATAACAATTACCCAATATTATTTGTGTTATTTAAATGGGTATTTCAGTCTACAAAATTGGGTAACTATCTGTTGACTGAGGGAACTTTCGGAAATTCAAGTTGATTCTGACAATGTCATCAATCTCCATTAATATTTAACATTGTAATGTTATAAATGTAGTGAGTTGCAAAGCTCATAGGCGTTTGGTGAAATTTTCCAAACATATATCAGGGGTAGTTTGGGTATTTTATCATTAAGTAAAAGTACCTTGTGGGATCCTCTGGGGTGGTTGCAAGGTTCTTGATAAGCTGGGATGAAGCCCGTGATAGTCTCTCGGGTTTCTGCTTCTTGATTCTTCAACATTCTGCCGATCTTTCGCATTTGAAATGGCAGTCTGCTCTTTTGGAGGTATTGTATTTGAATGTACAATCGTAGACCTGCATCATTACAAGTGTTGATATTATGCAAAATAGTGCAAATGAAAGTGAAGCTAATGACTATAATACCTCAACTCTAGCAGAAGAACAAAAGTGATTCATAAAAATATTAGTTTCAATGTATGCTCAGTCAAATATCAGAAACATTTTGGCAACAATCAGGAAGAATTGTAAATTAAGAACATGCTGAACAATCATTAAAAAAAAAAGTAGATTGCTAAAATTGGAGCATTCCCATATTACACATACATTAGTTCTTTTTGTTCGACCAAACTAATCATATTTAAGGATAATATACAATGTTGCTATGTGATATGGATTACCTATTACATTAGTCCAACCAATAATAGAGCAATTAAAATCAATTACATAAGAGATCTCGAATCAAATGATGCTTACATTAAGCTACAAAAAAACAACATGCTGTGAAAAAGAGAGATGCCCAAACACCCAAACACACCCCCAAAAGAAAAAAGCTGAAGTTGGAATGTACCTTGGAAGAGAAACATGCTTTCTCTCAAGTGGGATACTTATTCCAGTTTTACCACCATTTTCTTCCAAATGAGCAAACTGCTTTTTGAACTGATCAATAGCACTGCAAAAGAGAGATATTTTCCGTGTTTACCAATATTCACAATAAAATAAACCATAAAAATGAAAAAGCACCAAAAAAAAGTAAATACCTTGGGTAGAGAAAATTAGTTCCTTCAATTCCATTGATGTAATCCTTAAGTAGCTGAGGATGGTACTCTAGTATCTCACGGAAAATTAACTCTCGAATGTCCTCCTTTGTGACCCTTCGTCTCTCAAATTCAAATTCCATCTTTGAAATAGCTTGACAAGATGGCTCTCTTACAACTTTGCCCAATCCCTTAAAATAAGGATCAGCCAGTGCCTAAAAATGCACATAAAATACATATTAAAAAAAAAAAGAAAAAGCAAAACTAAACACTTTCAATACAAGGATATCATGATATATAGTTGTATACCAAAAAAAGAGAGGTAATACCGGATTCCGAATCAGATATAAGTTTGGAATATTTTATTTTTAGTTCCATGGGGGTGGACCTCAGCACTTTTACTCCCGCAATTCAAAAAATTCCACTTTTGGTCCCATTTTTAAAAATAATTGCAGTTTGGTCCTATACGTCTCCTTTCCATCCAGTTTACCCCCAAACATGCACAACCAAGACAGTCTATGTATGGGAGCAAAAGTGCAAAAAATCTAAAAAAAACGGGAAGTAGGAGACCAAAGTGCAAAATATTTCAAAAAAGTGAGACCAAAAGTGTAATTTTGTAAATTTTGGGACCGAAGGTACTGAGGGTCCAAACCCATGGAACTAGCAATGCAATTTGCCATACAATTTAGAAGAAACTAGGCAATATAAAACCTCTTGAGCAGTTGGTCGGTCCTTTTGATCAAAAGCAAGAAGCTTCTCCAATAGCCGCAGGGCCAAAGGATCAGCATTTGGAAATTTCTGAGTAAAAGGAACAGGTTGTTTCTTTCTCATGCTTGTGAGATATCTTCTAGCCTTTTCATTACGCACCTAATAAAATACAAGAGAGAAAAAAATCAGATTAGTGCATGAATGAAATAATCACAATATTGAAATTAAAATCATAAAAATCACAAAACTGATGCATACTCGAGAAATGATATCCACTGAAGGTGTTCCAAGAAGATCAGTTATCAAATCCAACTGGTGAACAACATTCTTTCCAGGAAAAAGTGGCTTCCCAGTCAAAACCTCCGCAAAAATGCAGCCAATACTCCATATATCAATTGCTGAAGTATACTGAACAAATGTGCGATCAAAAGTTCAAAAATCAATGCTTTATAATTATGAAACACAAATTTTGATCTGACGCCACATGTCCATACAAGAAAACTAATCCACGAGACGTTTGAGAGATCAATCAGAAATGAGCCACAATAAAGGAATCGGAAAGGAGAAAAATGCATTTTGAGTCCCACAGGACTCGACAAACAACAAATTTAGTAGCTTGCTTTTTGCAAATAGCACTTTTGGTCCCAAAATTTTAAATCTATTTTTGCAAATTTCATCCTTTCAATCCATATTTTGCACTTTTAGTCTTACAAGAAAATATTTGTTTAGCACTTCTGGTCCCATAGAACTGTCTCTCTCTGATGTGATTTTGGTCCTAAATTGGATTGAAAGGGAGGAAACTAGGAAAGGACAAAAAGGGGAAAAATAGTCCAGCCAAAGAGTGTGACTAATAATGCTGAGTATCCAGCCCTGTGGGACAGAAAATGCAATTCCTCAATCAGAAACCAAGCAACTCACATTTTATATATATAGTATTCGTTATTAATCATGCCACCATCGTGTATGATAAGGCTCAATTTCAAGTAGCCTTAATTTTTTAATCTGAAGATAACGTGATAAGTTTGCTAAGAGCCACACATGTTATGCCTTATGGAAGCTTAACTGAAATTAACGATGTCAGAGTAATCAAAAGCCATTTTTATAAAAACAACTATATGATAGTAAAATTGAAACAGGTTGGTGTTCAAAAGAAGCAAAAGTATTTTTAATCTCACAAAACAAACCATTCTTAATTTTTCATTGACATAAACCGAGAAAGAAATTGTGATACCTTTGAGAAAAATGACCCACACAATTCAGGAGCCCTATACCATCTTGTCGCAACATAATCCTGTATTTTTAGGCATAATTATCAGAAACAGGCAAACAGTATTGACAGAATGACAGTATTTATTTATATATGTGTTCTTGCTTTATACCGTCCAAAATATTGTTGTAGGTGTGTCACTGAATGCAACTCTAGCCAATCCGAAATCGCATATTTTCAGTTTACAATTTGCGTTTGCCAGAATATTTTTCGGTTTTAAATCTCGATGATAAACATTAGCTGCAGCCAAAAACTAGATTCATTAGATATTATTACAAACTCTCATACCTCGTTTCTTAGCAATAATAGGATAACAATGAGGATATTAATCATGTCATTTCGACTCATTATGAATGAGATAGATAAATTGAAACTTGTTTGTTAGCTGTATCTAAAGCATAAACTAGTGGCAAATTAGTAAAACGAGGCAGTATTTAGATTAGCCTTGAGAGTGAAGATTTTCTTAACACAGGTTGGACCTGTGATATTTACATTTGTGTTAGTGCCTAGGAGTGGTAACTTTCTTACATGTTTGTGGGTCACACTTTATTTATCAACACTACCAAACCAGAGATATAACCTAATCAAATAAAAATACTTGGTACCAAACGACTTCTCAGTAACAAACTAATCAAATGGGTGAACAAGAGAGAGTTAGGTTAAAGAGAAGCACAAGTAGTAGTCGAGGTCACCTGTGTGAATATATTTAAGGGCACGAAGCAATTGATAAAGGAAAAATTGATAATGTTCCCGAGTCAAATCATCATTAGCCTTGATGACTTGATGTAGATCCGACTCCATTAGCTCAAAAACTACATAGATATCTTTGAATTCTCTTCTAGAAGGTGGAAGCATAATGTGTTTAATTTCAACAATATCAGGGTGTTGCAGAAGCCTGAGAAGCTTAATCTCTCTTAGAATTCGAGCAGCGTCAGAAATGTGTTCAAAAATGTCGTGTATTTTCTTTATTGCCACTTTTTCACCAGTATGAGTATCGATTGCCGAGCAAACAACACCATAGCTTCCTTTACCTATGACCTCCTGGATTTTATACCGGCTTGCATCACCATACTCAGAAAAGAAGTCCATTTCTGTGGAACTCTGTTACATAAAAAAAGGAATTAATTTCAGTCCATTGAGGAAATAAAGCATGTAATCTAGAGTTGTTATACATCAGCCAACAAATAAAATTGAATTTGAACATTTATTGCTAATAAACATTAGAATAGCATTATGTTAGACCCCCTATCATTGTTAGCAGCATTCTCGTTGTTATGCTTTGCAGAAAGAAGCAGAACAATATGCCGCAAAAGTAAATTCAAGGTGATTGATAACATAATCGTAAAAAAATTAAATAATTTACAAAGATAATAGTATAGTTTAATTTTTAAAGACAATGCAAACATAACTAGTATGCAACCAAAGGGAAAGGTCAGACACCATATAAAGAAAAAAAAAGTCAGTTCAGTTTCTTTAGGAGTAAAAACACGGAGCACACAAAAATGCATACTATAGCCAAATGGAATCTACGTAATAAACAACCCATTTTACAAATATTAGCCCTTATTTAGGACTCAATGGCCAGTCCATGACAGGTTAATATAAATCATTAACAGAATTAACTTTATCTAACCGTAAATCACCTGCAAACGACCTAATATAGAAGAAAATGTGCATCATCACAAACAAACATTGGATAGTAGCTCAGCTGTATATAACTAATTAACAAGTATACAAAAATGAAATGGGAAGAAGGAAAGATAGAAGAAGCTAATTATCCACTTTATTTAAAAGAAACAGTCTAATAAATAAAGATAAGATAAAGTTAGTTAGCTACTTAATATGTCATTAATTAGAGAAGATAAGAAAGTGAAAAACAACAAAAAGAACTCAAAGGAGGATTACAACTGAAAGAATTAAACTCAAACTTGTTATTCAATGTAGTCTATAATAACACCAAACATCCAATAATCAAGGACATCTTGAATTCAACACATAAATCATACAAACTTGACATCCAAAATTCATCAAAAAAGGGGAAAAAATAGCTCACTTTATTTCGGTGATCCGGCTGCATTGTTGAAGAAAACCCGAAAAACTCCACAAAATTTAATCCTCAGTAGCACTTAAATTGAATTATTACGTTCTTCTTATTTTGTCAGAATAATAAAAAATCAGCCACATTTACCCCATCGACCGTGGCTTCGGATATCGAAAGAGAAATCCCACCTCGTACGTTTCGAGTTATAGTTGAAAATGAAAAGAAAACGATCCTTCATAAATTAATTACCAATAATAATAATAATCATACAACTGCAAATACCAACCATCAAACAACCCTTACAACAACATATGATAATCAAAGTCCTCTTAATTACAGTACCCTATCTGCTTTGTGTATATATAGTATGAATTTGTGCGGATCTAAAGCAACCCTTCAGCCGCTGTTGGTTTTGGGGCGGGTTAATATCGGACACCGACACATAGGGGGGGTGGGGGGTGGGTGGGGTTAGGGGTTTTATTCCTGCCCAACTTTATTCTTTCAGAAGTAATTGTTCTAACTTATTGCTATTATTTTTATTTCCAACTTTTTGGAATTTTTTTGACAAGAAAATTGCATACTCCCTCCGATTCATATTAGTTGGCACATTTGCCAAATTTTTATGTTTCATATTAATTGGCACATTTGAGTTTCCAATGCAACTTTTTTCAATTTTGCCCTTCTCTTACATCTAGGTTGGGAAGCTCAAGAGTCACTAGGAAGGGTATTTTTGATATTTTACCATGGAAAAGTGATTAATCATGAGGTTTCTTAATTTGTGTGAAAAGTAAGAATATGTCAATTAATATGAACTGGAGGGAGTATTTGTTACCATATAAAAGATAATTCGTATTTTGCAATTTTAATATTACTGCATATATAAATATACATTTAGTACTATAATTTAAAATTTGATTGCAATGTTCATATCATCGTCAAATAATTGGAGTGAGTGCACCAGCATGCGACTGTCATCTCGTCTTTTGGAGTGAAAATCATCACGTGAAAACGTGATGGAAATGTTATAATTCTCCCTCCAAAAATAAAATAATGAAATCATTTTTTCTCCTAAAGATGATATAACGGTCATATGCGGTGTACGAGGCCAATTTTGTTCATTTTCGTCCAATTATTTCACGGTGGCATGGACATTACAATTAATGTTTAAATTGTGGTGCTAAATATAAATTTATTTATCAAGTGATATCAATTTTGCAAAGTTTTCTATTGTATGATACCAATTTTACAATTTAAGGATTTGGGATTGCAGTCGGCAGGTGGGTGAATCCAACCTCCTACCTATTTTTCTTTTTTCCCTTTTTTTTTTTTTTTTTGCAATTTGATAATTACCTATTGAGCAAAAGACAAAAACATCTCTTATACTTTGTTTAACTCTAAAAAATCCCCCTGTATTATTTTAACTCCCAAAAAAATCCTTGTGATCTCAAATACCCCAAAAAAAAAGTGTGTGTTTCAAACGCTAAAATTGCAAATATTTGTTCACATTTTGCTTTTGATATGACAATTTTACCCCTAACATCGAAGACAAAAACACCCCATATGCTTTGTCTAACTACCAAAAAAACCCTCATGTGTCATTTTAAATCCCCAAAACCCCCATGTGTTTGATTTTAAATACTACACTCGACCCAAGTAGTATATACTTAATTTTTCAAAAAGAATAAATAAATTTTAAAAAGAACAAACATATTGGGGTAATCTTGTCATTCCACCAAAAGTCAAAAATAAAATTATAAGTATATACTACTTGGGTCGAGTGTGGTATTTAAAACAAAACAAAAAGGGATTTTTGGGAGTTAAAATAACACAGGAAAGTTTTTAAGAGTTAGACAAAGCATATGGGGTATTTTTGTCTTTTTTGCACATTACCTATTCTTCTTATTTGACATGTACCCTTCTATAATGCGTTCAAGCACTTGAATAATTTTTTTTATGTGAAAAGGACTTGAATAATTAAACACCACAGGATCTCATACTCTTTTAATGAAAACAATTGATCATGACGAAATCCCATGGACTTGAATTCTTTTTACACAACCCCCCACCCAAACCCAATAAATGGTTCAATTATGTCGATTGTTTCCTAGTGTCGTTTGGTATAGTAGTATGTTTTCTCTATATATCTATATCTATACTATATATAAAAAGAGAAGTTATGGCATGTTACACCAATTTTTTGTTTTTTTATTTTATCCTTGATATTTAAAATTATTTGATTGTGGAACTTTTCAACTTCTCGATTTTTTCCATTAATAAAATCTATTTTTCACCTCTTCTTTAGATCAATCCCAAAAATGGAATCCCTATTTTTTTGTGTTTAAAAATAATTTACGCACGCCGGTACGCGTGCTGAGAATGACCAGTTGACTAAAATGCAAAAACATTCTCAATATTCTTTATGTGGTAAAAATATTTTTTTTATTGAGTAGTGGTATTCCTACATCCCACAACCGGTTGGGGCTTTTTTTTTTTTTTTGTCATTTATATATTTTAATGTATATGAAAAAAATTAATTATATGACACATAAATATTATCAAGAAAATATAGACCCTATTTGTAAATATTAAACCCTAAACCTTAAATTCTAAACCCTAAACCTGTTAAACAAGTAATAGATTCAAAAGTCTAAATATGGGATGTACAAAAGACTGTCAAGTTTTAGCTGTCATATAATCATTTTCCTTTTCTATTACTTTTATTAGCAAAACTCTTATATACTCCGTATTTGGTTTTATCGACTCACCTATTCATTTTAAAATGGGTAAATAGCACTTTTGATCCCTTTTATTATTATTTTTTTATAGAGTGGTCCCTCTTATATTTTTTTCTCTTTAGTCCCTACTATGAAGTATTTGTTTCTTAGTCACTATTATGAATTATGTGTTTCATTTAAGTCCTTATCAGGTGGTTCCGATAACACGTGACATGCACATGAATATTTTTTAGGGCATTTTCGTTCGTTCACTATTGACACTATGAAATATTGTTAAATTAGTGAGCAATTTTGGTGTTTGAAGAAGATTTTGGGAGAAAACTTAGTTTGGAACGGAATGAACGATTAAGTTGGATTGGAATGAAAGCCTGGTTGGAAGAGATTAGATATTTAGTTTTTTTTTTAAATTTTAGAAAGACGAAAATATCCCTGTTAGTTTATCTGAAATGACGAAATTTCCCTCATGTGCATATCACATGTTATCGGAACCACATTGGACCACCTGAAAAGGACTAAAGCGAAACAAAAAATTCATAGTAGGGACTAAAGTAAAAAAAAAAATATAAGTGGAACCACTTTGTAAAAAAATAATGATAAGAGGGACCAAAAGTGGTGTTTACCCTTTTAAAGTTAAATGTTGATCACTCACAAATTAATGATAATATTTTAAGTGAACAAAGAGCTTATTGTTAATTTTTTATATATCCGTCAATTAACTAAAATGATAAGGGGTTCATTGCGTCCATTTTATTTATATGACAAATAGTATGGGCCAGTTTGTTTGGCGTTTTTCAAAAAAAAATCGTGTTTGGAAAATGCCAAATAAACATATTTTTTGCTTTCTCAAATAAATGTTTCATCTCTTAGTTTTTTCAAACTACTCTCTTAAAAGTCAAACAAACAATAATTTTCTTATCTTTAAACAAAACATATACAAACTCTATTTCGATTTGACATAAAGTAACATATCTCTTACACAATTTATCTCACATAACAAACATGATTTGACATAAAGTCTTACACATCTTACACCTAACTTTTTCAAAAAAACTTACATCTATTTTATTTCTCAAACCACTCTCTCAAAATTCAAACAAACAACATTACACAAATCGAAATTATTTCATAAACCTCCACTACTCTCCCAAACTACTTTCCCAAACACCAAACAAACAGGCCCTATATGATTGAAAGTGTATTTGCACTTTTCCTGCAATTTGCGACAAATTCTCAACAATATTAAAGCTTTGACTTTTAAACGTATAGACTTTTTTGTATAATAACTATAAAAATATGGGTGAGGGATAGGGGTGTTTGATAACGCCGTGAAAATGTCATTATTACATCTCTTCTTAAGCCGAAAACAACTTTCTTTGATTTGAGTTTTGCGTGCTTTTGCTTGTTTTTGCGTTCTTTTTGCGTTTTGGTCCCTTGTTGGGATTTTGTGTGTTTTCTTTTGTTTTCGTCGTTTTTTGTCTTGTTTTTATTTTGTTTGTAGGTTTGAGAATTTTGCAAGGCTAAGGAGAAGTCCGAGAGGTTATGATTCAGTGCAATTCCATCAAATCAAGACTCGGTGGCCGTAGATGCAAGCCTTTGCGCAGAAAGAGCTTCAAAGAAAAGAAAACCGGAAGCAAATCGTACAAGAATATAGATAGCTGCTCACTAGAACATGCACAACTTTATCATGGCTGATCCAAATGAGCTGAATTTTGGATATGTCATATATGAGTGAGTTAGCTACGCTACAGACTTTACGGATCCGCAATCGGAGTTCGGAATCAAAAGATATGCTGCTCGGAAGGAAGTGTGACAGAGCAGAAAACTTTCTGCCTATATCGCACCGCGGTGCAAATAAGATACACCGCGGTGTTATCCGGCTGGTGCGAAATATCAGCATATTCTCCGTGTTTTCAAGGGGCATTTTCGGGATTTCTCATGAGGGGGCTATTAGGGCAAGAGGAGAGAACAACTTTCACACAACTTCCTCAATCTTTCCCTCTTTCTTTGCCTCCCTTTCTCTCTTTGCCTCCCTCAACCTTTCTCTCTATAGTTTTTCTTATTTTTCTTGTATTGAAGACTCCACCAAGGGGGTGAGTTAATCACCACCCTTGGGGAGTGATTAGGTGGTGATTAAGGGGAGGAGAATCCATCTCTCGATTTTATTCCGATTAGGTGATATCTTTCTATTTCCTAGTTGTCTATGATTAGCAGATGAATTGTTGTTATTTTCTTTTTGGAACAAAGATTGTGGATTTGAATTCTCCGGATTTATATGTATTTATGTTATTGTTTGATTAATTATGTGTTGATGATTGATATGATGCTTATATGTGTTCGTTAATCCGATTTCGTGCTTATTGTTCATCTTATGGTTTGACAACTTTGAGGTGAAATTTATTGATTCTTGATTGCTAGACATAGTGATTTTGAGGATTTGATTATGAAATTGGATTGTGATTCGATTTTAGGATAAAAATATACCTAGGTCGTTTAAGGTTTGAGTTTAATGCATCGATTAGATTTTAATCCACTTAGACATAAATTGGATTAGTTTAACTCGATAGGTTTGTATACAACTCGGAAGATACATACGAACGTCCTTGAATCCTTGAGTAGCAAACACGAGCATAAGTTATCAATTGTCGAGTCATGTTAGGTTATGTTTGATTTGTTGGGTGGGTTTATTGTTTTATCGCATTTATTGGCCAATGATTGTAGTAGATTATTGTTTAAGTACTTTGATTTGCCGTAATCATGTAATCGGGCTTAATTCTACCTTGAATGCATCCTAGACATAGGACTTTGAAGGTTAGGCGAGTGACGATTTGTGGATTTTGACCTAGGATAGGCATATACCTAGTGTGGTTCGTATTTGTATAATGAGTTCGTTCGTGAATGCATCAAATAACTTAGATTCTCTTTATTCGGATTTGGGGTAGTCTTAGGTCCCGGGTGACAGCGGTACGCCTTTGAGTCCTCTAATGGATTCGGACTTTCCTAAGAGCATCGGATGACAACGATGTTCGTAATTGATCCGGAGATGGAGAGTTTGGGTAGATTGGTAGAGTTAAGTGAGACCGACATGGAGACTTAACTAATTTAGAACTCACAAACAACAACTAAACCTAGGATTGTTTGCATATCTAACCTAACAATCGCATGATTTATCTTCTTTAATTGGTTGCTTATGAATCCTCCTTACCGCATAATTAACTCCCCAATTTACTTGCTTTCGTAGTTAGATTTACTTTACCGCTCGTAGTTAAATAAAATCACCCTTGTCGTATATTTGAGTTTGATCCTTTTGTATCAAGCATTCTTAGATGAAATAAGCCGTCGATTGATTCGTTTATTCCCATCTTTTACCCATTCGTGGGGATTCGATACTCGGTATGTACTTATCGTTTTATATTACTTGTAACTACCGTATACTTGCGTAGTTTGCGTACTAATATTTGGAACGCAACAAGACCGCGGTGTGAGTTTGTGCACCTAGGTGCAAAAGTTTGCACCTAGGTGAGTACTGTTCACAAAAAAAAAAAAAAAATATTAAATAAAAGAAAGCAGACTCCAATTTTAATCATTCACCTTACCTCTTCAAGACGAATGTTAACCACGGGATGCACAGACTCCATGATCGACAAAGGGGCGTAACCTTTACATTTTTGCATTCCGTTTGGTTTATTTTGCGCTTACAATGCTATATCTATATGTCCGTACTTGATTGGTTTTTATTAGCCATGCTTGCTTGGATTAGATAGAGCCGTGCTCGATCATTTATCTTGTTATTTTCTTTGTTTTGTTTTTGTTTTTGTTTGTCTTTCCTCTGTGTGCTTGTGTGGTTGTCGTGTCGACCTCACTCCGTTTTCTAAATCCACACAATGGGGACATTGTGCTTTTTAAGTTTGGGCGAGGGAGGTCGCTAGTACTTGCATACATGCTAGGTCGACCCGCCAAATTTTTTCAAATTCTTATTATTATTTGAACATACTTCTACAAAATTTGAGCACATTGGCTAAGGCTAGGTTGTATTTGAGGTTGATAAAGAACTTTAGTGATAATAGGATCTAGGACTCCTCTTGCGTAACTTAGATCCTCTCCGAACTTTAACTTTAAAACTAAGTGTGAAAGGAGCAAAATGGGCTAAGTTTGGGGGAGTGAACCCTTTTCAAGGATGAAAAACCTTTGAACACCTAGCTCTTAAAAGAAACGAGTAGAGAAGTTGCTAAAATGTATGCACTTCTATGAGAGAAAAGAAAGGCTAAGCCTTCAAATGATGAAGTTCATGGATCATTTTTGTAATTACTCTATTTCGTTGTAATGGTGCAAGTGTTGTAATGAAAAGTTCGATTGTAATGCACAAAGGAAATGAATGGTGCTAGTAGCCCACAAAGTCAAATGTTTAGAAGCACAAGCAACCATCAATAGTGCTAGATTTGTATTGTAATATCATTGTAAAAGCATGAAATGCTATGTTATCATTGTAAATCAAAAGAAAAGCATTTATGTGAGAAAGAGCTAGGGACTAAAATTGTTCATTAGTTCAAGAAAAGAGAAAAACACTCTTAAATTACCTACAACTTAGTTTCACGATGTGATTGGAGCATAAGGTTTGAAACCCAAGGTTAGGAGATAGTCTAAGTTAACGTGAGGAGCCCATGCAAGTAGAACCGATGATTTTAATCTATTGGGACGTATTCACCTAAAATAGAACCTAGCTGAAGCCATCAGTGTTCAACGAAACCGTCAAATCGCCCCAATCGATTGACCCAACCTAAACAGACTGTAGTTCGTGGGTTGAAGGTTCAATGAGTTGGTCATGGACTAGCTTGTTGAAAAAAAGACAGTAAAAGTTTTTTATTTTTAAAAATCGCATAAACCGCACCCAACCGCAATATATATGTAGGAGTATATTCATTGTGATTTTTCTTATCTCTTACATTATAATATAAGTTTACGTACATATACTTTTAATTTATTTCTCACTTTCAATATATCCAGTAAAGATCCTAGTGTCCTGCACAATTTATTATCACCTTAAGTAGTAGTAACCAAAATATAGGAAAATAATTGAAAATAATATTATGCAAAAGAACAATACAATAAAACCAAAAATAATTATTTTCTTAGTTGATATTTTGATTATCTTAATTATATATTTATGTGAATTTATTAATTTTATTCATAGATTATCTTCATTATATTTTGTTAGTTGATATTTGATTATCTTCAATATAGTTTTGTATTGATTCAAAAAGAAAAACTATTGTTTTTATATAAATTTATGAAATGTAACCATATACGAAAGTGTAACAACAAACTACAAGTAGATAATTAATTTGTCGATTTTATTTCTCAAATAACAAAAATATATTAAAGCTAGGAAAACTAAGACCGCAAAAATCGCCCCAACGCGAATGAACCTCAAAGTTCAATTTCAAGACTTTTTTAATTGGATTTGTACTAAAGTATTAAAAGAAATCATTGGGAGTTTGGTTTTGACTCCTTAGCACAGAGTTTTTTTTTTTTTAATAAACATGACTGGGTTTTATGGGTTTTTTTTTCATCTTTACTCGATTCTTATTGTTAAAATTGTCCCTTTGTTGTTTTATTTACCAAAAAATTCAATACATATATGTTACTGGATCAGTAGCTCACATTGTGTTTTTTTCTTTTTCTTTTTAATAAATTAACATTCATTAGAACTCAAGAAAATGGTAGACTTTCACATAAAAAAAAAAGAATGTTTTTTATACATTGCACCCCCGAAATATGGAAAATAGGCACTTTGCACCCTCAAAACATAGATTTAGCACTTTGCACCCCCGAAATATGAACAATTCAGCACTTTGCACTCTATTTTATTTTTCTCAAAAAACCTAGGGACAAAATAGGTAATTCATTTTTGGATCTTTGACACTTTGCACACCCGAAACACGAACTGGGCATTTTGCACCCCGAAATAGAATTAGCACTTAGCACCCTCGAATTAATAACAACTCAGCAACTCGCACCCCCGAAACACGAGAAATAGACACTTTGAACCCCCTAAACATAAAATTAGAACTTAGCACCTCAAAATTAATAAAAACTCAACACCCCTCTTTTTTTTTTTTGCAAAGTTGACCACTGGGGTCAAAAAATCCAACGGGCAAAATAGGTAATTCATTTTTCTTTTTCTTAAAATTTGTAAAATATTATGAATATAAGAATATTCATCTTCAAAATCTATTTTAACATATTTCTTTAATTACCAATTTTTCAAATGTCCTCAAAATATCCAAAAGAATTCGAAAGTTTCTAGAAAGTTAATACATAAAATTGATTGAATCACATCACAAAAACAAATTTAAGATGGAGAGAGAAATGATTATTCTAGTATTCATAATCGTATTTTCAAATTTAAGGGAAAAAATGAATTACCTATTTTGCCCCTAGTTTTTTTGCCCCCGGTGGTCAACTTTACCCAAAAAAATGAGGGGTGCTAGTTGTAGAGTTTTTCTTAATTTGAGGTGCTAAGAACTAATTTTGTGTTTAGGTTGTTCAAAGTGTCAATTTCTCGTGTGTTTGGGGGGGTGCAAGTTGATGAGTTGTTCTTAATTCGAGGGTGTTAAGTGATAATTCTATTTCGGGGGTGCAAAATGCTCATTTCTTGTGTTTTGGGGGTGCAAAGGGTCAAAGATAAAAAATGAATTACCTTTTTTGTCCCTAGATTTTTTTAGGAAATTAAAGAGGGAGCAAAGTGTTGAATTGTTCATATTTTGGGGGTGCAAAGCGCTAAATCTATGTTTCGAGGGTCCAAAGTGCCTATTTTCCATGTTTCGGGGGTGCAAAGTGCAAAATCCCCCCAAAAAAAAGAACAAATTACTAAAATGGAGAACCTCCGTTCCAAAAATAAATAGTTAAAATACTATAGAATTGATCAATTTTAGTTATCATATACATAGGACTGTGAATTGAATCGGGCCTACCCGGAGCTCGATGGCTCGACCCGATTAAAATTGGCTCGATCCTGAATATTTGTGAGCCGGGTCGAGTTTGAGCCATTATATTTAACCCGAACAATTTATGAGCTGAACATGAGCCTAACACGGCTCAGTCCGAATAAAGCCCGAACATATAATTGTTTTAAATATTACGATTAATTATTTGTATTGTAGTTATACTTACTAATTACTGTTTTTATTTTGAAACAAGTAAACTTTACAAAAAGTTATAATGTAAACTCACACATATATTAGCATATCAATTGCATACTTGGAGGCCAAAACCCGAAGGAAAAATATTTAATCAAATATAAAAAAAGACAAAAGTTAATCAAACATATCTTAAAAAATATGGGCAAATAACTCGATCTTTCAGTTAAGATATTAATGATATATATTCGTGCATTAAGTAATAGTAGTGCATTCATATGTTTATCGGTAATCTAAATATTTTATATGTCAAGCTAATTTTGTTTATGTTAGCAAACCCGATATAAGCCCGATATAGACCCGAAACCCGAAAAATTAAATGGGATGAGTTTGAGCCAGAGAAATTAAAAAAATTATGAGCCAAGTTTGAGCCTATAGCTATAAAGCCCGACAATATTTGAGTTCGAGCTATTTAAGGCTCGGCTCACAAGGCCCGATTGATAGTCCTACATATACATATTATTCACAAAAAGGTTGCGTATAAATCATCGTTTCAAATGAAATCTTTGATCAGCATGCATATCACGAAGGAGTTTTATTTTTATTTTTATCGACTAAATACATGAGATTCTTTATTAATTAAAACTGCAAATAAATTTTAACAACTTTAATTAAATAGGGTGAAATCATGTTGAATATCGTATTGTTTAAACCTTTATGATAACTAAAATGGAAATGTGAGTCATGTGGGACTAAGAAGATGTCCCATTCGGCACCAAACAACCTCCTTTTCCTACTAACTTTAATTACACTAGGTTGTTTGTAATCAACTAATCATCATACAAATTGAAGAACTAAATAAACCACACAAAATCAATGTATCAAATTTTGAACCTAATCTATCATACTTTCCTTATATATGTGGTAGAAATGGGAAAATAGTGCTAGGTGGGAGTTAAGTTAAAATCTCATGCAGTAATTAGGACTTCTTTGATCAATTTGGCTCGATGAAAATTCAAATTTATATATGGGACCTGAATCCTGATCAACACTTAAGAAAGATCGACATGCTAGTGATCCTAATGATAACCCTTCTGGCGACTAATAAATAGTAAGTGAATAATGTTGTTGCATTTAATACGGGTATATAGTAATAAGCGAGGGTATTTATAGTTGTGGAATTTACTAAAGAACTTTTTGTATCGATTTTATCCAGATCGACCCGAGTAAAAGAGACGCACATGTGATTAGTAGTTTATCTTAGTTCTCAAGAGTAGAAAGGTTAACATGTGGTCCTTTTAATCTCAAACTTAAGATCTACACTTTAATTATTAATCGACCAAGTTAGGTTTGAGCAATAAACCAAATCAAACCCGGAATAGACACATGTTGTCTATTTTTCAGTTGTCCAATCAAATGAACAATATTGCACTTAGATGATTAGATGGAGTACCATAAGAAAAATGACGTGACTATAAATATCAACATTTGATTACTTAAATATGCTTTTTTTTTTTACAATAATTATCTTAATGATAATATTATTATAATATCTCTCGTTACACAATATAATATTACATTCCAACACTATAAATAATTTGAATTCTAAATATAATATATTTTTCTCCTCGAATCTCAGCATTAATAATGTGAATTATCTTGTGATTTAATACTAGTGATATATTGGTATAATTTGATTGACTTTAGTTATCTTTTTCCTTTTTGGACCCAAAGCCAACTACTTTTCTATTTCATGGTCAAAATTTACATTTGTGGACTGTGAAGCACTCAACCCCCAAGTACGATTTTTTTGGACACAACCCCCAAGTACAATGCCATCCTTAATTTGCATAAATAAAATAAAATAGTACAAGAAAAATATATATTCCATAAAAAAAATTAAACTAAAAATACAATCATACACGGTACAACCAAGTGCTACAATGACCCAAAATACGAAGTGCTCATGCATGTTTGTAGTTATTTTCTTGTTGTTGGTAGCCTATTAATTAAATTATTATCAATTATGACATGAAATATTATTAATTATTGATATATGCATAACTAGCTCATCCAATATTTATTATGTCATTGAAAGATTTTTCATAATTTTTCCCACAAGATTGTGAAGAAATGTTCTGTAATAATTTCAAAACCACTAATTAAATATCAATTGTACGTCATCAAACTTATACTCTGCTCTCGAATATTCTGATGGTAATTAAATTTTTTTATAATAATAATCATGGAATATTTGACTTTAATAATCTATATAAATGCTAAAACTGTCATAATCCAATCATCTATTTTGTTAAATAATTCGGGTGGATTAAATTAATACTAAATATAGCTCAACAAATTAAGTAGGCACAAGTCATCATTAAAGAAATGTACACACACTATCCTTAATTCCGGGGAACAAGTTAACAACCAATACAATGTAAATAAATAATTTATCCTTCTAAATAAAAATAATTCCTCTTTTTCCCTCTTTTCGCCTTTTTATATTAAAAAAATTACAAACCGTTGGTATATTCTGTCTGGGACTATTGAAGTGGGATAGATTTGATAAAGAAAAAATGGGAAACTTAATTATTTTCTTTGATCTTGTCCCTGTCCACCAATCATGCCCACATACCAACCAGTGGCACTCTTGTATTTTAATCTAAAATCGAGTCCTATGTTATCTGATTTATTATTTGCACTAATAATTTCTAAGGTCAACGGACTCCAAATCAAACTTAAATGCAGCCAATTATTGCTCCAATAGGACCAATACACACAAGTAAAAAGAGAAGAAAAATAATTATAACTGTGTAAGGTTTGTTTGGAAGAGTAAAAATCTACATTTAGAACTAAATTATGACGTGGTGTAAATGGTTATTTTACAGTGTAACGTTGAATCTAGCAGTATCATTACTCATAAAATTAAAATTTGACAAATAAGTTTGTCATAACACAAATAAGAAAAATTGATAATTTTAAGATATTTATGGGGAAAATTATTCTATGCCAAGTGACTACGATTGATATGGACCATTTGTCTTTTTACCATCAGAAACATATTATAAATATATTGCAAACATTTATTATAATATTTATCTCATTGGAGATTCGATTAAGAAAATTTATTATCTGAAATGAATATGATCTAAACCGATACGATCTATTAAATATCCAACTTCGATATTAAATAAATATTACATATATATGTATATGGCAATTTCTGATGAGGTGTTGACTGTGAAGAGAGGGAAAAAATGTTAAATATGTCAATTTGACCACGGTTGATCTAACATTAGGTAAATTGCTCTGTTTATATCATCAGCTTTTATTTATACATCATGTTTTACCATCAAATCAACGAATACATGGATTAATATTTCATTCATAATAGGAAACATAGTAGCGCACAATTTGGCTAAGGAACCTGAATGTTTTAGTCTAGATCCTGTTAAATTGCCTATTTATATTCAAAACATTTAACTAAATTAATTGATTCATTAATGAAATGCCTTTGATTCTAAAAAAATTATAAATAAAAAAGTTCCATTTAATTATGATACATTAATATCATTACTTCTATTTTTCAACGAGATCTGCTAAATCGTTTTTTAAGTAAACGCTTACATATGTCTATAACTCGAGATTAAATCTTTTCTATGTAAGAGCTTTATGGGATGTTAAGTGACGAAAGTTGTTATGTAACATTAACAAACTTGCTGATGAAAAAATAATAATTTAATTTTGAAATAGAAATTTTATTGAATTCGAAAAAGACTCGAAATTCGGTTAAGTCCGAATAAAATCCCACTTACTCGAATATCTAACAAGATCCGGACCTTATTAAAATTTGACCCAATATAATGAAGTCAAACCCGAGATTGAGATGACCTAATCCATTGACAGTCCTATTCGTAATCACTCCCCAAACAGAGCTTATCAAAGAAAGAAATCCAAGTTATCCATAAATATTCTTTCCCGTCCTCTGTAATTAAAGACTTATTATAATGAATTGAGTATTATACTGTACTTTACTCCATTAATTAATTCCATATAAAAGAACCCAGATATTGTCATATTGATATAGATACCCCCTTTCCTCCAATCATTCTCCACTTTTGTTCCCCTTTGGACCTTTTTGCTTTGTGGGCGAGCTCTTTTTAGTTTTTGCACAATCAAAATTATTCGTTTTTCTTTTTTCTCTTTTTCTAAAAAACATTTACTGGTGTTCCGGCGGGAGAAAAGGAAGTGATAGAGTAGACGAAAACAATTTCTCTTCTTCTACGGAACTGTATTGTTTTAGGTGTTTTGTACTTTTGTTCAATGCTTTGTCCTTTTTGTCTTAATAACTTGTAAATTCATTTCTCAACCCACAAAGCCTAATATTTTTAAATTTTCTTTTTCTTTTCTTCGCCGAACCCCACTTCGTTCTCTCTCTTACATCTCTATTTTGGCAGTTATCAGTCCTATTCGTCTTGCTCGTGAGGTACTGTTTTTCTTCTCTCTCTAATTCTTGGGAATTTGTCCTTTTCTACCTAATAATAGAGGTGGGTTTTGTTTGTATTGTGATTTTAATTTAATTTTTTGGGTTTTTAGACATGGGTTTGGGTTCAAAACTGTGAATTTGGATGATTTTATGGTGAAGATTCGATTTTTATAGGGTTTGCAGTAGTCAAGTTTTGATATTTTCTTAGGGTTGTGTTTGGTTTATGCATGTGATGGAGTATTAGTGTCAAATATCAAGTGGGTTGCTTTAATGCTTTGTTGTTCCTGTGAATTGGGATTCAGTTTTAGTTGATTATATCATATCACTTTTGGGTTTGGGCGTGGGTTGACCAAATCGAAGTTGTACTAAACGAGTTCGTCTTTAGATTTGTGTGTAATTAAACAAGTCCTGATTGAAATTTCACTTGAATTGAGCTCTTTTATTCCACAGATGAGCTTATATGGTTGACATTTTGTTTACGTACTTTGATTTTTGTACTTCTAGGTGGAGTTTTATGCAATAACTTAAAATTAGGTGCGTGGTAGATGCAGGTCGTGGTAATTTCATTAATTAAAACTTTATTTGACTGTTATCTGATTTTTTTTTCCTTTAAACTTTATCGACTAATTGTTTAGTTCATTGTATGTTGTTTGTGAATGTGATTTGGTAGGTAATTATGTTTGCTTTTCCGCATGTGTTCCTTTGTGTGTCTTGCATGTTTATTGTGCTTGTTTCTGGATGTCTTTTTATCCAAAAAGTCAAATTATTTAACATCTCTCCCTCGTGTTTATTTGAAATTGTGTGGGAAATGCACCTTATTGTTGTCATTTATTTGTGCTTTTGCATCTTTTCCCAGTTTACCTTTTTTTAGATTGATCAGATTATTAGTTATCCATTGTGGTACAATTGTCTTAGGATAATCCACCGCATATATCCACCTTTCTACTTTATCTTAAAGTTGCTGAAGAATTCTTTAAATTTATTTTATAGAATTTTAATATCTGGACTTATGGTTCCCTATCTTCAGGAAGTGTTTTCGATGGAGCAATCATCGAAAAATTCAATTTCTGGTTAGTTTAAAGAACCAATGTTGTCCTTATAAATGAGTTATCCACTGTTTGTTACATTGTAGCACTTTTTACATGAATTTTTTGAGGAATTTATTTAGTTCACATATTTTATAGGTCCTAAATTTCAATTTACGAGCATCCCAGGGAACGAAAAAACTGCGTGGAGACTTCCTGGTAGAAACGATGGGTATCATGCATCTAGTGATGCGAGCTTGTTTTCTTCCTCTTTGCCTGTCCTTACCCATGAGAAACGTGAGCATGAATTATTGAACTATTGTCGTTTTATGTAACTCGAGAATGGTATTTAGTTTTTTTTTTTTTTTTTTTAATTAAATGCAGTTAACTTAAGTGAATCTGAGAATAGTGGTCAATCACTTGATGATGGCTTCCCTAGCCTAAGTAAAGTTCGTCTAGAAGATGAAGTAAAAGATCCAATTGATGAAACATTTCTCCCTGATGATGAGGATGAACTTTTTGCTGGTCTTATTGATGATTTTGATTTTCTTGGTTTGCCAACTCAACTCGAGGATTTAGACGATGATATTTTCGGAAGTGGAGGGGGACTCGAAATTGAATCGGAAAGTCAAGAAAATATAGTCAATGGTATATTGAGGTTAAGTACATCGGATGATATTGGTGGAAGCATCATTTCTAGTTATGGTTTAACGAACGGTGTTGGAAGTGTTAGCGGTGAACACCCGTATGGAGAGCACCCTTCTAGAACATTGTTCGTTCGGAATATCAATAGTAATGTTGAGGATTCTGAACTTAAGTCCCTCTTTGAGGTATTATTATAAACTTTTTCTAATTTTAGAAATTTGATAGAACATGCTAATTTTTTTTAATCCCCTTGTAAATAGCAATATGGAGATATTAGAACTCTTTATACTGCGTGTAAGCACCGAGGATTTGTGATGATATCTTACTATGATATCCGAGCTGCTCGAAATGCAATGCGAGGATTACAAAACAAGCCCTTAAGAAGAAGAAAACTTGATATTCATTTTTCAATTCCAAAGGTTTGATCCCAAATAAATATCTTCTAGTTTTGACAATGTAAAGACCTCTTATAATTATTTTTTCTTGTTATGTGCAGGATAACCCATCGGAAAAAGATATTAATCAAGGAACTTTGGTGGCGTTCAATTTGGATGCTTCTGTATCCAATGATGACTTGCGCCAAATATTCGGAGCTTATGGGGAAGTTAAGGAGGTATTATTTGTATATTGTTTCTTCACTAGGAGTTTCTTTCGCTTCTGTTGGCTAATCTTTTTTTGCTCTTGTTTTTTTTTTCATTAAATATAGATAAGGGAAACACCGCATAAACGACACCATAAGTTCATCGAGTTTTATGATGTTAGAGCTGCAGAGGCAGCTCTCAAGGCCTTAAATAGAAGCGACATAGCTGGAAAGCGCATAAAGCTCGAACCTAGTCGACCTGGTGGAGCTCGTCGGAGGTGAACACCCTCATAAAGCGTTAATATTTTTTTTTGTCATTTCAAATATAATTTAAAAGGGTAACAGAATGTTTTTTTTTTTGTGTACACAGTTTAATACAACAATTGAGTCAAGAGAATGAGCAAGAAGATGCTCGAATTTTCCGACAACAAGTTGGTTCACCCATTGGCAACTCTCCTCCAGGCATGTTCATAAATAATTTACATATTGAGTAACCTTTGAACTCTTTCTGTACCAGTTATAGAATAATGGTGAACTAATATGTCATTAAGGATAAGATAATAGTATAACTTTTTGGTAGCAGAGTTTATAGCATAGATCAGTGGCAAATTAGTTAAATGAAGCTAAGTTCACAACCTAAATTTGTTGTTGGACCATGTAGATTACATTATTATAAGGTTAAAAAAAATGGGACCATGGAGACTATGTTGTTCTAAAGTAAAAAGTGGGGGGTTATCACTTGTTTATGAGTGAACATGCTTTATTTATCAACCACCAAACAAGAGAAAAATATTGATGAAAGACCTAATCTTTGTTATCAAACGAGCTCTATGTGTTTTTAGTCACGATTCCTATGTTATTCGTGAACCAAAATGAGTAATGTGTGTTTACAGGTAGCTGGCCAAACTATGGCAGTCCAGTCGAGCACAGTATGTTGCACGGCTATAGTCAAACACCTACTAGTTTAGGGAGCCTCAGCCCAGTCGGAACCAATCACATGCCTGGTTTGGCCTCTATTCTTCCATCCAACATATCAAATGTGAAAATAGCACCCATCGGAAAAGATCCCACAAGAATAAGCCATTTGACACAAGGAGCGGCTTATAAGCATCATCATTACTCGGTTCCCGATTCAAGTCCAGGACCCGTATCACCTTTTGGCGACTCTAATTCGTCCAGCATCGGAACACTTTCCGGACCTCAATTTCTATGGGGAAGTCCTACTATTCACTCAGAGCACATAAGTTCTTCTTCACCTTGGTCATCATTATTGAAGGGTCATCATTTGCCATACACTAATAATCATCATCACGGCTCGATTCTTGGTTCACATCATCATGTGGGATCTGCACCATCTGGTTTTCAAATGGAAAAACATTTCGGTTTTTTCCCCGATTCTCCTGAAACGAGCTATATAAACCGGGCAGCATTTGGAGCTAACAATTTTGGGAATCGAGCAATGAACATAGGAGTTGCTTTTGCTGGGAACTTCACTGAGAGTGGCTCTCCTAGTAGTGCACGTATGATGTCACTGCCAAGAAACGGTCATGTATACTTTGGGAACGGTTCTTTTGGAGCCTTGGGAGCGACTATCAATGATGGTGGTGTTATAGACCGTGGTCGAAGTCGAAGGGCTGATAATGGAAGCCAGATTGATAATAAAATGCTATATCAACTTGATTTGGAAAAGATCGTAAATGGTGAAGATAATAGAACTACTTTGATGATCAAAAACATCCCAAATAAGTAAGGACTGCTAATATTTTCTTTGTGGCTGGTTGCTACTCTAAATTGCTGATTTAATTTTATCTCTTTTATTAGGTATACTTCAAAGATGCTGCTCACAGCTATTGATGAAACACACAAGGGTACATATGACTTTCTCTATCTGCCAATAGATTTTAAGGTAATCATGTTTATGATTATAAACTATTCTCAACTATTTTGGTGAATGCAAAATGGAAATTGAATCTATTTTATTTTTGTCCAGAATAAGTGTAACGTTGGGTATGCTTTCATCAACATGGTGTCTCCTTTACACATCGTCACCTTCTACAAGGTTTGTGTTTCATTCCTTGGTCACTTAATTATATATCAAATCCAGACCCTATGCCACAAAAAAAAATGTATACCTTATATAAATTAATCTTTTCTTGCTGTTATGGATGTTGAATTATTGATTTATTCTCTCTACAAAACTTGAGCTTGTTGAGTGTTGAATCGACTTTGTGATTCAATTTTTTTTAGGCATTTAATGGGAAGAAATGGGAAAAGTTTAATAGTGAAAAAGTTGCTTCCTTGGCGTATGGAAGAATCCAAGGGAAGACTGCTCTTATCTCACACTTCCAAAATTCAAGTTTAATGAATGAAGACAAGCGTTGCCGCCCAATTTTATTCCAATCTCAAGGCCAAGGGACTGCTGATCTGGTATGTTACAGTTTATGCATTCTAAGTGTTATTTGCCCAAGTGAATTTCTAAGCTTTTGTGGTTTTGTTTGTTCATGTAGTCTATATGTTGGTAAGTTTTAGATCTTTTGAATACCAAATCTAAGGTAATCTTTTTGTTGGGCTTATCAGGAACCTTTACCTACTGGTAATCTCAACATCTTTATCCGACAGCCAGATGGATCCTACGTCGGAGATTCCTTGGACAGTCCAAAGAGTGATCCAGATGAACTTAAATTTTAGCCCAGCTAAAATTTGGTCGAAAATATGTGCTAACTTTTGTATAGTTTTTGCATGTATGTATATTAACTGTTGTGTTAATAGTGCAACTGGGACTGGATTATCATATTCTTCTACTCGGCGAGTGTCCACTTTTTGTAATGGATATTCGTTTCTCTTGGAAGAAGAAGTATTTAACTAGGCAAAGGCGACCTTCTATCTATACATAAAGAGCAACTTTGATGAACCAAGGGAGAGGAAAACGTAAAGCATACGTCTACGGTTCTCTCGTTTTTCTCGACTTTGATTTGTTTCGACTCCTTCGTAGTCTAGTAAATGTATAGTGGTTAATAGGGCGAATGAAGGGTCGAAATGTGTGTGTATAAATAGGGTGTTGTTTCAGAAGTGTATGTAGTAAGGTCAAGGAGCAGAGCAGAGTCTGCATCTTTTGTGTTGTCTTGTACTAATGGTACTCTACTATGTATTTGGGACATGAGTGTACAATGTTGCTATTAATCTTCTTTTACTTTGGCATGCCCATGTTTATTGTCTGCATTCATGTAGTTGAAAAATTAACTTTTGTAATCCGAGCTGCCTTAATTTCAACTCATAATAAGAGACTTTGTTTTGATGGTTATGGTGTATATGATAATAGGCAAAATTGCAGAAAACATCCCAAACTAATTAGTATTTTGAATTTTTGTTTTAAGCTATATCACTTGATCAAATTCGTTCCGTAATTTAATATTCTTTTGGAATATCGTACCACTTGCAGCATGACTGTTTACGTGTCAAGACGTACCACTTGCCGCATGACTGTTTACGTGTTAAGATGTGAAAATTTTTAGCATGAATAATTATACAAAATTGCAGAATTTGTCCCAAATTAATTGTAAATTTTGGTTTTTTGTCCCAAAATATTAATTTGTCGGATTTCGTCTCACGATTTATTATTTTGCATGAATTTAGTCCATTATTAAATTTCTAATTTAATGGAAATGACGATTCATCTTTGACTTTTATAAGGGACTAATGGCAATTTATCCCTTGTAATATTCATAATGTTCAATTTACCCCCCTGTAATTTGAGAAGGAGCAATTTACCCTCTGTGAAAAAAGTATTTTATCCCCTTGAACCTGAGAATGTAACTCAAATGCATAAATTGAGAGTGGGCATGCAAAGTGTTTTATAACATAGGGGGTAAAATGCTACATTTATTATAATACAAGAGGTAAACTGCCACATTTATCACAACACAGGGGGGTAAACTGCCACATTATCATAACAAAAGGAGGTAAATTGAACATTATGAATATCACATGGAAGTAAATTGCCATTAAATTTTTTTTAAGAGAAAATAGTATGGATTTTTTAAATTCTCGTACATTTTTTAGAAAAAAAATCCTATCTCGGTTCATAGGAAAAAATTGTGCTTTTTTTTTTTTGTAGTAATAAATAATAAATATTGAAGAATTCTTTTTTTCCATGTCATTTCAATTACGGGACGGAAGTCGGCATGTTGATATAGTTTGGGACGAAAAATCAAAATTTGTAATTAGTTTGGGACGAATTCTGCAATGTTATATAATTGTTTATGCTAAAATTTGCCACGTCATGACACGTAAGCATCCATGTAGCAAGTGGGACGATATTCCAAAAGAATATAAATTATGAGACAAATTCGGCATGATCTAGCTTGGGACGAAAATTCAAAATCACTAATTAGTTTGGACGTTTTTTACAATTTTGCCATGATAATAATGTACTTTAGTTACAAAAATCACCCTCAAGTTTGTCAGTTTACAATTAGTCCCTTGCCTCTAATAAATTTCAATTTTACACATGAAATTATAGGTAATGCCGATAATATTTTATAAAATTTTCAAACTTAGTTGAAAACTGTAATATCATAAATTCTTAAATTAATAATTATATATTTACCACCAAAATTTTATAACTGCCCATAAATTTCGTAGATATTAAAAACAATCTTATTTACATAACTATTGACAATTTTCTTAATTTTTTTATTATAATAATATATTAAATAGAATTTAAATAATAATATTTTATGAATATAAAAATTATTTGCAAATTAAATAAAACTAATTTGTATATTGGATTAATAGATTTAATAAAATTTAATATTATAAAAGTAAAATAAAAATAAAACAATAGGATCCCCTCCATTCCCCCAATAAATTAATTATAATCAATAATCGAATACATCACAATAAAGGTTAGAACTAATATTTTGCACAATGTGGAAAAAAAATAAGTCTTATATATAAGATATAGTACAATTGTTCTAAAACATAGAACATCATTTTAAAATTTTGCCTAGAGCCTCCGAAAAGGTAAGGGCGACCCTCGTAAGAGGGCATCAAATTACTCAAATGGAAAAATCAATACTGAGTCGAGGAGTTTAAGAAAATTACAGCATCGAAACATGTTAAATATATCCTCTCCGTTAGGATCTGGATTGATAATTCTAACTGTAAAACAAATCAATTCTTCAAAGTATAGCAATCAATTTGTTAGCTAGTTCCATTTTACATCATCAATCTGTCTACAAGTTCTCAGATTTGTAGAGCGTTGGCGATGGAACCTGCAAGACTCAACACTTCAAAGGGAGCTTTCTCGGCTATGGCACTCACGGTAACAGGACACGAATCCGTTATCCAAAAGTGGGTGAACGCCTTCTTTACATCTGATGATATATAAAATTTCATTTAATAATTAGGAACCGAAAAACAAGAAAATATATAATGAGTTAAAAAGCTGAAATATACCTTCACTCTTATGAACAAAACGCTCCCATGACTTCTTTGGGAAAACCCCGTGTGTAACATAGGCACTCACCTTTGCTGCACCATGAGCAGCCAAAACTTTCTGAAAAAATCGAAAACACGAAACGAAATGAAACAAGTCACTTTTATAGTCATCGAGATTTCTTTTATCTAGTCTTGATTTTAAGATCGAATGATGCATGGATTTCACATTTACTTGTTACAAAGATAAACTGTCCAATGTAATGCCTCTAAATAAAAAGAATTATGTTCAATTTTATTCTCCAAAAAATTAGCATCTCTAAAAGAAAATGTCTAAACCTAGAGAACATTAGTGGATGATTGTAGCCTGTCCTAACACTATGCACATGAGGTGCTTGCTTAGGGCATTTTAGTCTTTTAATCTTTATAAAATGACTTCTATATTACCCTGCTGAAAAAGTTTATCAACATAAGACTTTACTAGAAGCACATTTACAGTCGACTATGTCACGGGAAATATCAAGTAAATTAACCATAAAAAGGATATGTTTTAAAAAATTAGAATAAGATGGACTTATTGAAGAATTTTGCATCGGTGAAAGCAATATAAGTAGATTTATGAAAAAATATAAGATTTTCTAGGACATAGGGAATTGCTTTTAAATTTCAATTTACTGAAAAAAGTAGACCTAAATTCTTGAAAATTTAAAGAGAAAGGCAAGAAAGAACACCTGACATTCAATCAAAGTGCCACCAGATTGTACTAAATCATCGACGATGACAACATGACAACCCGCAGGTTCACCCTCCTTTATTCTAACTATTCTTTTGTCTCCTTCACGAACTTTGTTGCAGATTACCTAAGGCCAGTTATCAAAATTTAAAAAATGCCAAAAAATATAAACATAAGAAGAAATAATCAAGAAAAGTTTTTAGTATAGGCAAACCATGGGGAAATGGTCCAACAGCTTGTGGAATCGTTTCCAAGCTCCATCATCGGGAAATGCTACAATTATCTGCGGAAAATATATCAAGTTAGGAGCTTGTGTACTGTGATGTATTTATTTGATAAGCTAAACTTTATCAATTTTTATTAAAGGTAAATAAATCAACACTTACATCTAGAGCTTAACCCAAGTACTCACCTTATCGGATTCTGGAAGCTGGTGAAGCCTTTGTTTCAAAAGTGGGATACCAGTTTCAAACAAAGGCAAAACTGTGTCACTGAAATAAAACCTTTCCTGTACAAAACGAGCAGATGAAAATAAATTGCAGATTTGGCTTTAATTTTGTTTTATGATTCAAAATGGGATTTTAGTAAGATTTTGTATAAAGAAAATGAGGTCGTGATACTTAAGCCTCAAAGGCTTAGAAAAGAGAGAATGGTCAACAAAACCAAACAGTCTATAAAATGATATGACCAACTCTAGCTTTACTACCTAGATCTTTGAACTGAAAACGTTATGAACCTAACCCTCTCTTTAAATTCATAAAACCGAGATTTAAAGAAAAAAGGGAGAATTACCCAAACTACCCTGAGGTTTAGTGTAATTACACTGACTACCCTCTATGTTTGGGAAATTACACAAACTACCCCTGAGGTATGAGATTCATTACAATTACCTCCTTTGTGACGTTAATTTCTGACGGCGCATGCAACATCATAAAATAATTTTGATGTGAAAAAAGGGTGAAATTAGGTTAAATCGGTGAAAATGGGATCAATGAATAAACAGGTGAAATCGATGGAGAAACGGGTGAAATTGGTCCGCCATCCTTGAAGTTTGTAATTTCTTAGATAGTACCCAGGGGTATTTCTGAAATTCAAACTTTATTTTGTGAAATTAATGTCGTAAAGGGGTAACTGTAATGAATCCAATACCTTAGGGGTAGTTCGAGTAATTTCCCAAACATGGATGGTCAGTGTAATTACACTAAACCTTAGGGGTAGTTTGAGTAATTCTCCCAAGAAAATAACTCACTTGCAGCAAAAAACGAGTAGGACTATATTGACAAAACACCAAGAAATGGAATTTATAGAACTAAATCAGCAAACATATAAAGGGTATTTATCTTGAATACTATCGATAGTTACTAGTAGTACAAGGGTTAAAAAAGGGCAACCTGCAAAGCGTGTATGTCATAGACGACCAAACTGGTGGGCCCACCTCTCGAGATAGGGATGTTAGATAACATTCTAGCCAAGGTAAATGCAGTTGCAACATCACCTTCCTCTTCGATTCTTTCAAAGGAACCAGTTGGAAAGAAAGGCAACACTACTGTGAAAGAGGCAGCAAACAGCATCGGAAGTGCATAGATTACTGAAAGTTGTTCAAAAATGACGCCGGTTGAGCTGAAAGATGCTAGAAAGGCAACATGTTGGCCTCGGATATCATGTGCGTTATTTATGAAAAGGTTTGGAAACCCATCATCAAAACTCCTGCATAAGGTCAAACATTAATCAAGTTTGACTAAAAAAAGCCTTATGCAATGAAGCGAAGAAAGTACTGTTGTCAGTGTTGTAGTTCTAATTATGTTTGAAACAATTTACTACTTAGATAAGCATAATAGACAAATTGTTTCTAAAAAGTTTGAGTAGATTTCATCAGGAAGAAGCAGGAATTGGTACAAAAATCTCCAACAACAGCTCTTAGTTAAGTTAATAAAATTCGGGTTATCCGCATAACATGTTTATATATTCATTCAAATTTACAAATGCATCCTTGTGTTATATATACTGGCAGATATCACCTTGTTTTAACAGAAAATGAAGTTGACTTTCCTTAAAACATGATAAAACTCAACGTAATACAACAGATTGGTTATTGCCATTTAGAGTAAACACAAACACAAACACTGGGGGATGTTTTGCAAATAACTCACTAAAACTCAGCCGAAAGCCAACCGCAACTTTCTACTGCTACCCCTCATTCTGTAAATTCAAAACAAGATTTCAGAACAACGTTTAACTAGTTTGTTTTGGTTCACAAAATCTAATTCTAAAAGATTGGCTTGTATATGATTCCCCGCTGAATAATTGGCACAACTACCTAGAGAGACAAACCAAGTCTACAAACAAAAGAAACCAAGGCCTTGTTTGTTCAGATTTTTAAGAAGTGTTTTCACAAACAAAATCTTTACTTTCTTCAGAATTGCACCAATATTTGAGATTTGTATCACTAAATAGACAAACTTTTTTAAAATGGATAAAAAACCATAGACATCTTAAACAATCATCCAAATCTCTAAAAACACACTCAAAAATCCAAACAAACCATCCAACAAAAATGCTAAACATTATTCACTGATTGTAAGAAACAGTGATTTATCTATTCTTAAGAACAGCAATTAAACAAACAAAAGTGATCCCACTTCAGAACAGCACAAGAAAACATCATAAAGAGTACTAGCTAGAATTTCTTTTTATAAAAAAATCAAAAGATGAAAAGTTTCATTATACAAAGAAAAGATTAGTATACCTCCAGTTAATGGATTGGAGCTGAATGAGGTCAGATTGAGCGGCAACATTTCGTGCAAGCTCCTCAGCCTCGTCACAATAGAAAAGCATCACTGTCTTCTTCTTTGGTCTCTCCATTTTGCCGCCAACAGAAAGATGAATACTGAAGAGACACAGAAAGAGGGTTTTGGAAATGAAGAAGAACGAAAGATGCGATTTTGGTAAATTGTTAATGGAGATAAAAGGAACTCTATTGACTTGTTGCAAGAATCACGCCTTTTGAGTAGCGTTGTAGACCCCCACGCCTTTGGTTGGGTGGCGCCGAGAGTCTCTAAATAAATGGCACCTAAATTATTTCGTACCACTTTTACCCCTACTTCAATTGACACGGTTTGTCCCCTTTAACTATCAATTGAATAACTTTGGGTGTATTAGATCGGTTTTGAAACATGAGTTAGATTGAGTTTGTATATTCAATTTTAAGGATTTTGAAGATTTATGATACAATTTGTATTAAGTTTAGATGTTGAGATTCTCGGGGGAAAATTATGTAATAAATGTCAAATAAATGACTCGTATAGAGCTTAAGATGAGAAAAATATGTGATATGTTTCAGTAGATTTCATTTTATTTTAAGTTTGATAACTCTTGAGTTTCGGTCAAACACGAGTTCGATTGATTTTGACTAAGTTTTGCGGTTTGGCTAAACCAGACAAAAATCCAGAATTAGTTGGTTTTCTTATTTCAATTAAGAAAAATAGATTTCTATGTTTGCATTGAAAGAAATTACAACGGGTGTAATGATATTAAGTAACTTCCTCTCATTAAAAAAAGAAAAAAACAGAAAATTGATATCAAGAACCTTGATTTGATATTCAGTTATTTATAAATTAAGATTGGTATATTGTTAGAGTAATAATTGTTATTATTGAAGCAATCTTTTTGAATTTTCAAATCTATCCTTTAGAGTTAACTTTGATTTTTTTTTTATTAAATTAAGAAGCCTCAAAATGGGTACATTAATATTCATGTCATCATACAAATAAAGAAAATAAATTTTGTTTGAGGGAGGGGGAGAAAAAGGGTTATCTCTTTTTCATAAAAAGTGGAGAAAATGGGTTAAAGGTTGGATTTGGGTTGCACAAGAAAAAAGAGTAAACCAAAAGGGAGGAATTTTTGGCTTTAAAAGAGAACAATATTAGTATATTATACCTTTGTAGATAAGGAAAATTAAAATTCATATTTTCTTCTATTTCTTCTTGAGTTTGTCGTGTACATCCTATATTAACGGTAAATCACTAATTAACATTAATAAAAATCAAATAATTGACATAAGCTCTATTTAAGCTTTTTTCTTTCTAGGGACATTTTGTTTTCCATTGAAAATATTACAGCACCATTACCAAAATGATGTGAACTATGGATAAATTTCAATAAACTTTTCTTTTTCAATACAAAGCCAATTAATTTTTTCTTGAAAATTCGAGAGAAATGAAGAAAGAAAAACAGAGAACAAAAAGAAGTGGCAAAATAGACACACACGATTCGTATAAACATATCCCACAACTGTTCTTTTCATTCTGTGTCGGAGCTCATGTTCTTGCCATCAATAAAATGGAACCATCAGGACCCACACAACGCATATCCACCGTTCATTTCCACATCCAAGTGGTATGGTGGACCTGCACCTTGTAATTGCTACTACCTTTCCAAGAACCCGGAGTACTACGCGCTAGTAATATTGTACCTTGATGTGTGGTAAATTGTACATAGATTCTGAATCGGCAGGCCTAATGCAATGTCCAATTTTTCATCATGCCAATCATTCTTCATGGCTTGGTTCAATCTTCTAATGAATCCCGGCCGGTGGTGCTCACAATAATCCAAGAATTCCGCCACCGCTCTAGGGTCGTCGTGCTTCCAACACGCGGTGGCTAGTTGAGGTGGCTCCACACTACCGGAACTAGGCACCGCGCCCGAATCACCTATGTTGCTAGCAATGTACTCCACAATGCCATTGATTAGATTTTTCGGGGCGTGACCATGACCATCCCATATCCAAATATGTGTCATGCCTCGTCGCAGGGCTAGAGATATGTCATGACCAAAATTTGTACCTTCCATAAGTAAAGGACTTACCTTAAGTATAAATTCATGGTCTCTGATCGAGTCAACAATGACATTATCGGTTAGATTTTGACCGGTCAATATTAGAATTACGTGGTTGACTTGTTTCTTGGTATGGTTGTTATCGTTTGGATAAAGAAAATTCTCAACTGTAAAACTTGCCTTGATGAGAATTCGAGAGGCTTCATCATTTGACACGTAGAATAGTTGGAATCGCTTTCCCGGAATCGTATTGCCGGATTCATTTACTATTGTGATGGTAAATCCTTTAGAGGATTCAAGATTTGCCCAAATCGATACCATGCCAATGAAGAAAACCAAAGCAAGCCGGAAAATGATGACGGAATTTGATGAGATAAGTTTGAGTTTGTTGAGTTCATGATCATCTAGTGGTGGTGCCGCAGTAGAGGAGGAGGAGGTGATGATAGTGGCGCCTGTGGTGGATGGGAGGAGGAGTGGTTGGATGAGATGGTGTTTCTCCTCCATATATATGTTTTTTTCTTGATAATTTCCTCTCTATGTGGATGTGGACTAGTGGAAATAATTATTAGTATAAGAATGGGAAGGTGTTGCTTATGGACATATTCATTTTTTGTCTAGACTTGGCTCGGTCAAACTTATTTAAGCATAAAACAAATGTATTGCATTTGTTTTGTGATTGGTTACTATACCGTGCGTTAATTACATCCAATCCCAAATCAAGTGTATTGCATTTGCCATGTAATTACTTTGAGTTCGATCAAACTCGATCTGAATAAGAATTCCCTCATTTTAGATGCGTCAATGAAGAATTTGGCGTTGGCCAAATGGACGGGTCCCTACATCGATTTTTTCATGTATAAATTGGACACGCTAGTTTAGGTATACAATACATTCTTGCTTTGATTAAATTTAAAATATATTTAGAGTGATTATAAATAGTTATGTTCAATGGACATTAATTTAATATGTTAAAACTAAATTGTCCTCACTTAAATACTAAAAATGATAAAAAAAAAAAAAAAAAAAAAAAAAAACCCACTATCTTTGTCGATCACACTCAAATCCTCCACCTTACACGAAAGCTGATGGTCGGTGTTATGGTGTATAATATAGCCCTGGTTGCTCGCCCATGGGTCTGAATTTTTTATTTTGGAAATAAGTTATATATGTATATATTACTCGATGAAGAAAAGGGTATTGCAGTCCTTTTGCATCTCAAAAAATCAAGTTTTACAAGTAATAACTTTTATTTGTGTATAAAATTAAGAAAGTCAAATGTCACAAATTAAATTAAGTAGGTCTCAAAGTGTCAATATTTTTTTAAAGTCAAATCACCAAAAAGATATATATATATATATAAATATATATATGTATATAAATATATATATGTATATAAATGATTGAGGAATGGAATGAAAAAAATAGTTAAATGATAGCATGGTTACATATATAGAGAATGCTACATTTGATACCATTTCGAGTGTATGTCCTCGTCTAGCTATTTTTTATTTTCTTTGTGAAGTATTTTTTTTAGACTTTTATTCTTTTGCTAAAAAAAATTCTTGAGTGACAGGTATACTGCAACTAATTCCCAGGGTAAAGTGTAAAAATATATAAAGATTGGGGTAAAGTGCAAAGTATAAATGTGTAATTCGATAATAATATTTAATAAATTTAAATTCAAAAAAAGTATATAAATTCAGATTTATTGATATGAAAATACTTTTGTTATAATATCTAATCAAACCCACCTTAGAATTTTTGAGATGTAAAGGTGTAAATGATACTTCAATTCTTTTCCAAAATGATTTAAATCTTTAAATATAATTGGAGGGTATTGCGCTTGATATCAAATAAAGAATAGTTTTAAGCATCACAATATACAACTTCCTTTCAAATGTTTTTCCTTCATATATATATATATATATATATTAATTATATATTAATATATTAGGGGTGGGCATGGGATGGGTTTGGGACTAGAGATATATGTATGGTAAATTTTGGGATTGACATTTTGAGTTCGGGTAAGCAAAATTACTGCCGGACGGAACGGGACGAGATTGCGAGTTCTATTTTTTTTTTTTTGTTTCTCAAGGATTTAATTCATTTCAAGGCGCGTCGAACACATTAAGTGGAACCTCTCCCAACGGAGATTTGGACATGGTGTTTGCTATAAATTTGACACCGAATGCCTCGATGTGCAAATGGCTCGATATGATGTGTAATGAGTGCGGGCGTGCCAATGTTTGTGCGTGCAAACATAACGATATAAAATTGGACATGTCGATATCAATGTAAACTATAATGTAATGTCCTGATAAGGACATACTGATATCAATGTAAAATGCCCTGATAAGGCTGACTTCTAATCAATTGATTGCGGCAGAGTAGGCAAACACTACCCCTAGTTCTTTTCCATGCCTGCCTGGCCGCAGGACTTAAATAATTTATGATAACCTTTCTGATGTGCCAAAGTTTCACAGCCAATCGATGGCCTACTCAATACATCAATGCATTTACAAATCAGCAATTGAGTTGATAATCAATCAGTTTAATTTATAGCAGCTTGACTAACATATTGATCATGCCTCAATGAAAATCACTCGACGTAAAACATGCTTTAATAAAATCAAGAGATATGGGCCAAATACTTCTATTAATTGAACTGTAAAAGAAACATATGAGTCTTAGCCTACAATGAGTTCCCTGATTTACAAACATTACAAAGCATGCAAAACGATAAATTAATCTCCTGTGTCGGCATATGTTTGCCAAATGAGTTGATGACTACAATAAGTTCTGAAAAAAGACTCCTTGATTGGCAGGCAGACCCGCCAAATGAGCTGATGACATATGATAGTGCAGCTTGTTGACAGAAAGTAACATTGATGACAGAGAACCATCATCAATGGGTCGCCCAACCTTGGCAGATGGCTACCAATCGGGCTCCTGACCAACGGGTGGCCGCTGGAAAGGGCATCAATTGAGCAGATGGCTACTCAACCGATTGCTATCAAGCAGATGGCTACTTGACAGCGGACTCATCAAGCAGATGGCTACTTGACGAGGTTGCCATGTAACTACGTGGGCACTTACATGACGTTGCAGCGTGCTATTTTGCTTGATATCGAATGGTTTCGCTCGAGACAGCTTCGCTGACGGCGGAAGCAGCTTTGCGGCTTACTTTGAGCGGCGGTGCTAGACTTCAGGCGGCCATGTCCTGCTGGTTGCTGAGGATTGACGATTGATGTCAAGGAATTGGCAGTGCTGACTGACTGACAGAAGCAGCGGATGCTGGACTTCCGGAGAGGCGTTGAGCCGATTCAGTGAAGACTGAGTTGATTGATTGATTGAGTTGTGTCTGTGTCTATGGCTGTCTTTCTGTATTTATAGCTGATGCCGAAAACTGATCGGCTGATCCCACTATCCCCACTACTTTTATTGCTTCCACTACTTCCAATTCTTCCCACTACTTGGCAGTTTGTTTTCTTCTTTCCTCTCCCTTGTGCGATTTTCAGAGATGAATTAGGCGGTTATGAGCAGTTCAAAACATGTTCTGCCACTTTGTGTAACCAACTTGAGAAATTCTAGGGAAGTGGTTATGTTTAATTTGAATAGCCAACTAATTACATGGCTTTTATCCTTATCTCTAACTTTAATTAATTATCCTAATCATTAATTAAATAGCCCTTTCATTGCTGGGCCGATTTCGTCGGCTGGGCCGTGGGCCGTTCTGGATCGGTTGGGAGTGCTTGGGCCATTAATCTCTATGTGATAATTGTAATTAATTACTTGATTTATTGGCCTTAATTATCATTTGGGCCACTCACTAATCTTTGGCCCAATTAATTAACTAATTGGTTTAATCAATTTAATTAAACCATTTATGGCCAAAATAATCCCTTAGGCTCATTGGGCCTCTTTGTTCTTAACCATTGTTTGGTCTAATCAATCAGCTTTGGCCCATAAATTAATTAACTTATCCATTAATTAATTTACACTTAACCAAATTAATTAACTATAAAATTGGGCCGTATCTCGAATTGGGCTCGTGACCCGTTTAATTTCGGTCAGATTGATTTCTGGATCAGAGTAGGTTCGATCTTGATCCAATTCACTTGGCCCTATTTGTTGGGTTCGGCCCATTATCATGCTATTATTCCTCGATCAATCGAGGGTGATTTTTTGGGTACAAACAATGCCCCCCGTAAGTCGTATCTGTTAAATTTTAGCTGATGACAAAATTTTATCAGATAAGACTTAGTTTTTAAATTTCCCTCATTTTATGGCTCGATTGGCATTAATTGAGCATGCCTTTGTATTTAAAGTTAGCCATAATTGGCTAACTCTTCAAGACATTGGCATTTATTGGGAATTTCAAGAGTCTCCCTATCCATTAATTTCTATGCCAAGTGTCAAATCCCTCTTTCTCACTCTCCAAATTTTCGGCCAACACAAAACTTCCAAGCCTATCAATTGGCTAGTCTCCAATCTCTCAAGAGTCCCATCAAACTCACTCTTCCCCAAAAACCCACTTTATCTCTTTTCAACAACTACAAAACTCCCCACAAAAACCCTTCACTATTCATCTTCCTCTCCATAGCCGATTTCTCTCTCTCAAAAACCTCCATAGCCAATTTTTCTTCTTCACAATACTCCATAACCCACTACAAATCGAGCTTTTTCTTTCAATCAAACATGGCCGGTGCACAAGTCAATCTACGGGATGTACATATCTCGACTCAAGTCCTTCAAGAAACTCCTTTCGGCACCACCATCGGCCCGTTCCACTCGGCTGCCGATGTACCTCCGGCCGCGGAGCATCCTCTCCTTTACCCTCAAGAGGCTTTGCCTTTCTCCGAAAGCCCCACTACTTTTCAATCTACCACCCGTGGGTGGCCGTGGGCTAGCTCCATTGTTCACGCGGACTGGCTGATCTGGTGTCGGAGGGTGGAGAAAACATTTGCCCCTGTTTGGCGTCTCTGTGGGATTTACGATGCCATTCAATTTTGCAAAGTGGGTTTATCTTTGAACCTTCCCCTTATTCGAGCGGCGGTGCAGTTTTGGTGTAAAGCCGACAACACTTTTCACTTTGCTTATGGTCCGATGACTCCGACCCTTCTGGATATTTTGGCCATCAGTGGCCTCGGGCCCACTGGGTGTTATGTCGACCCCCAACCATCGGCCGAAGATGATGCATTTCACTTCCCAGCGGCTGTCGATGAAAAGGGCGCTACCTTATTGAGTTATGGCCCCATTATCGGTCGATACAAAAATCTGGCTGACACCGTCGAGGTATCTCATATTGAACATGTCCACTTTCTTACGCTATGGCTGTCGAGATATATTTTCTGTACTTCTGGATTATCTGTGACCAAAGAGTACAATGCTATGGCTATTAGTCTTGCTAGGGGCGAGAAAGTGGCTTTAGGCCCTGTTGTTTTTTCTAGTTTTTGTGCGGGCATTGAGGGTTTTTTGGCGTCGAGATGTGTTTTCTTGCAGGGGCCTATCTGGTTGCTTCAGGCATGGTTATTTGCCTATTTCCCAGATTTTTGTGCATTCACCACTGCCCCCGTTGATAATGAAATATATGCCAGTTTTGTGGCTCGGCAAACACTACAACCCCTCAACTTTTATTACTTCTTCTCCCGATTTTACAACAAGGTCAAGGGCCCCGAGCCTAATTTTCTGGTTTTTTGCTCTCCTATGCTATCGGTCTACTCCCCATCGATGTCAGCAGACGCTCAAAGGGATTATCAGAAGATGTGGGCCAGTTTCTTGACGTCAAGGGATATCCCTGCTGGTTTAAAGGTTACTGGAGCCAAAGAAGCCACGGAGCGGAAGCCTCTTAAGTGTTCCGTTCGTTTTTATCCTGCTCACTACGTGGCTCGACAATTTGGCCTTGTGCAGATGATCCCTCGATTTGGCATGTCCCTTGCTGACAGAAATGTCAATTTTGTTGAGCTGCAGGATATGGATAGTTTTGATGAGTTGCGGAGGTGTTGGCGCACAGCTCGAGAGGCTTTCGTCTTCAGGATGTACAATCCCAGTTCTGCCAGCTCTCCCGATTTCATCAAGTGGTGGGATAGCTACCTTGTTCTCACTCGCCCAGCCACTTTTCATGTTGCTGCAGCCAAGTTCACTGTGCCTAATCACCCTGAAATCATATCCTGTGACGGCCCGTTCCTTGAGCCATCCGCTGCTGCCCTTGTCAAGGCGTCCAAGAAAGGTAAATTGGCTATCATTTCTCGATTTGAAAAATTTTACAATGTGACTTGGGACCCTGATAATAGAGATAGAGTGTTTGAGGAAGCCGCCGTTAATTTTGAGCTGTTGAAAAACGATAGAATAGGTAGGGCCAGGTTGGCTCATTCTAAGTTAGCCAAAAAACGAGGGGGTCCTGGTGAAGTTCCTCCTTGGTATACATTTTACAAACCCCTCGGCCCTTCTCTCCCATTGCTCCCTGATTTTATCGAGCCATTTGGGTTTGTGGCTCCGGCTTCCATCTCTATTACGGGTGCTAGTCGTAGCCATCAGCCTATTTCCCAGGTTTCCTTTACGGGATACCATGCTGATGACCCCCACACTATGTCCAAGATTTATATATTGTGTGAATACAAGGATGGGGGTACCATTGCCCTTGATCAACCAGGTAGATTCCTTTGTTCTTGTTTATTGATTATTGTTGCAAACTAACATGCTCGTCTCTTTGCAGGAAATAAACCGTCGGCCTCTCAGGCTGGAAAAAAGAAGGCTGTCAAGGAGCCTGTTATACCCTTTGCTGTTCCCCTTCAGATAGTCAGTCCACAGGCCTCTTCCCCCACTGTCTCTCAGTCGATTCAGGAGTCTGAGGCTCACTCCTCTGCTGACAAGGTAACTGATCCCCTTGTCCTGTATGTCCGACGTTCTCGTCGGCTCTTTCATCAACGAGGTGGCACTAGTGCCATAATCGTGAGCAGTTCTGACGAGGAGGTAGTCCCCATTAACTTACTTTGTTTTCTTTTTGAACTTACCTTGATATTCTTCCTTTTCTGTCAGGAGGTGAGTTCGAAAGGCAAGCGTCGAGCCATCAAAGTTGATCCTCCGCCCCGCAAGAAGGTTAGGACATTGGCTGTCAGCTCATCTGACAGTGAAGATGATGGGGAGAGATTTCAGCGAGTGGAGGTTCCAACCCCTCGATCTCCCAGGATTATTCCAGAAAATCCTCCCGTTGACACCAATGTTGGTGGAGGATCAGGGGAGACGGCCTTCCAACAGCCTAGGCCTGTGGTCCCTTCTCAGACTGTTCCCGTCAAGGATACTCCTATTTCTGCTCCCCCTCCTTTGAATGTGGTTAGTCTTATCATTGCCTTGTTTTTTACCTCCTTATTCCATTTGCATGGCACTTATCTTGTTTTGTTTTAATTTTCAGACTCCTCCATCTGGTCAGGCAATGGATAGCTCCCACAGGCTAGCTCAAGCATTGGCTCGATTTGCCAACACTCGTGCCTTATCTATGCAGAGTTCATCCTCTCAATCCCAATCGACTGCTTCAGAGTCATCGAGCCATGCTCTGTTCTCCCCTGCTGAAATTGCTCATCTCAAAGGGTTGTTGTCGAACTATCAGAGTCAGCCATTGGATGTCCTGATGATCAACATGGGACCATCCCTTGATGAATTGATGAGCAAGCTGTCCCCTGCCAAACTCCCACGTGACAAGGTAGCCTTTTACTCCGATTTTGCGCAACAGTTTAGCCAAATGAGGAGTGAATTCAAGGACAATGATCGGGCCATCAAGGCAAGAGCTTCTTATGAGTCTCCTCTTGGGACCCTTCTCTCCAAGTTTGAAGAGCTCTACGCCCAAGGATCCAGCCTCAGTGATTCACTTACTAATCTGAAAGGCTCGGAGGCTGATTTGGTTGCTGCCATCGAGGAGCTTCAAAGGCAGTTGGATGTTGTTCGAGGCCAGATCACGACGGCTTCCGCAGAGGCCGAATCCATTACTGATCAGTTGGCCAACACAGATGCCTTGATCATCGAAGCCAAAACTGCTGAAGATCAAGTGGTTGCTCAAGCAGCCGCTGCCGCGGCTGATCAGGCCAGGATTGAGACGGCCCTCAAGGGGTTCCTTGGCCGATTCACACAGGACTTCCTGCAGTAAACATTGACTTTCTGGCCTACGAGCCACTGATTTTGGCGAGTGTGCCAAGTAGTTTAGGATTTTGCTTTTGTTATGGCTTGACGGCCAAGGACTTCTCTTATCTCCTGTTTTCGTAGATGTAATGGCCTGACGGCCACAGACTATTTTTCTTTCCTTAGTAGATTTTATTTTGGCTTGGTTTATCGTGTGTTTTTCTTTAAAACTGAAACCAAATCCAACTAAGTACCAAAGATTTGCAGCCCAAAAACTAATTTTGCAAGTATAAACAAAACTTCCTTGTCGACAAGACCTAGTTAAAATCAAATCAACCCAATTGACAGTAAAAACTGCATTTCTGCAATGAGTTGATATCAGGGAAAACAAAGACTTAATTAAAAACGAAGTATTTAGCCAATTTTTAGAAATAAATGCAACAACTAATACTATTTTAAAATTTACTTAGTCTAACAAACAGAAAGGGAAATAAAAACGAGACTAAAAATAAACCTAACTTAATATTTACAAAGGTATCGGCGCACTAAAGTGCTCTTGGCGCCGTTCAATTTCCAACTCCAAAGCTTGCTGATGCTCCAGACACATTGTTTCCCAGAGGGTTGGTCTGAACTTTTTCAAGTATCTTCCATTGATGGGATCTCTGCAAAGATCCCCGTTTGGCTTTTTCAATATATAACCCCCTCCTCGAGTTACTGAGAAGACTTCATATGGCCCTTGCCATGTTGCACTCCATTTGCCATACTTTTTCTCACGCTGATGAAGTGGCAAAACTGTTCTCCAGACCAAGTCTCCGACATCAAACTGTTTCCTGCGTATCTTTTTATCATAGCATCGGGCAACCAACCTCTTCTGTGCCTCGATTCTATCCAACGCGGCAACTCTGACTTCGTCCAACTCATCAAGCTCTTGGAGCATACTTTCAGTGTATTCTTCGGGTGTCAGCTCATTTTGTTGCATCACCCGAAGTGATCGGACGTTTATCTCCATCGGTAGTACGGCATCCTGTCCATAAGTCAATTTATATGGAGTAGTGCCTGTACTTGTTCTTTTGCTGGTCCGATAAGCCCATAGTGCCTCTGACAGCATCAGGTGCCATGCTCTTGGGTTTTCCTCGATCATCTTTGAAATGATGTCCTTAAGGACTCGATTTGAGGCTTCAGCTTGGCCGTTCCCTTGCGCATAATAAGGTGTTGAATGGACCAACTCAAAACCCATTGACCTGGCAAACTCCTTGATCTCCTGACCAACAAACATTAGCCCCCTGTCAGTGACAATGGTTTGTGGCAGGCCAAACCTATGTATGATTAAGTCCTTGATGAACTTCATCACTTCGGCCTGATTGGCCTGTTTAAGTGGTTTGGCCTCTACCCACTTGGTGAAATAATCTGTGGCCACAATGATGTATCGATGGTGTTTGGATGACGATGGATGTATCTCTCCGATTATATCGATGGCCCAACATCTGAAAGGCCATGGCTTGATTATCACGTTCATCTCCTCGATGGGGATTCTCTGAATTACCCCAAAGCGTTGGCATTTTTCACACCCCTTTGCCAATTGAATGCAGTCTCCCACCATCTTTGGCCAGTAATAGCCATATCGGCGCAATAGCCAAGCTAACTTGTGTCCGTTTTGATGGGCGCCACAAATTCCTTCATGTGCTTCCATCATAATTCTCATGGCTTCCTGTTGATCGACGCATAACAGTAACACACCGTCATGGCCTTTTCTGAACAATTGATCTCCCATCAAGACATAGTTGACGGCCCTGAGCCTTGTCTGTCGAGATGATTTATCAGACGGATTAGCCAGATATTTTCTGATCGGCTCTCTCCAGTCATCAGGATCCTGAAACACACTTAGGACAGTTAGAATATTATCCCTATACATAAACGATGGACAGTGCCGTCTCTTGACGACGTAATGAGATTCATCGATGTCATCAGGAAGATCAACACCAGTCGCCAATTGGGCCAAACTGTTGGCCTCACTATTATGTCCCCTCGTTATGTGATAACAAGTGACATCAGCAAATTCTGAAAGTAAAGACATTGCCGTCAAGTAATATTTGTCGAGAGTAGGATTTCGGCATTTATATGTACCTTGAATTTGCCTGATAACTAAATGTGAGTCTCCAACGATGGTAACAGATTTGACATGCAGCTCCCTTAGCATTTCTAGTCCAATAATTAAGGCTTCGTATTCGGCCTGATTATTGGTACATTCAAAATCAAACTGTATAGATAACTTAGTTTTAACATCAGATGGTGAAATCAAAACAATACCTGACCCACACAGTCTATCAGTTCTTGACCCATCGAAAGCCAGTGTCCACGGCTTGATCTCCACTGTCATCAAGTCCAGTTCCTTTAGAACGGTCTGATCTATGTCAATGCATGGATGGTCAACCAAGAAATCAGCCAATACTTGGCCTTTGACTGCTTTTTGCGGTACATACTGCAATTGATATTCCATCAGTTGGATAGCCCATCGGCCGATCCTTCCTCTCATTACAGGTTTAGCTATCATATACTTAATAACATCAATACTAGAAATTACTAAAACTTTAACAGGCAGCATATAATGACGTAACTTCTTACAAGAGAAAAACAGTGCAAGACATACCTTTTCTATCGGGGTATACCTCTGTTCCGTTTCTGACAGATGCCTGCTCAAGTAGTATATAGCTCGTTCAAATCCATTCTCATCGTCTTGTGCTAGAAATCCACCGACAGTGTCCTCTGTGGCGGATATATACAATTTCAAGGGTTTCCCCTTGACTGGCGGCATCATTACAGGCGGCGTAGTCAGTTTGTCTTTTATCTCTTGAAACGCCTGCTCATGCTCCGCTTGCCAGCAAAATTCCTCTTTGTCCTTCAGCTTTAACAAAGGTGAGAAGACCTTTGTTTTTCCAGCCAAGTTTGATATAAACCTCCTTAGGAAGTTGACCTTGCCAAGAAATTGTTGTAATTCCTTCTTCGTTGATGGAGGTTTGGCTGTCAGGATAGCCTTGGACTTGTTCTTGTCGATCTCAATCCCCTTGCGATGCACTAAGAAGCCAAGAAAATTGGCTGATGCGACTGCAAAAACACATTTCAAGGGATTAAGTTTCAATTTATGTCTCCTCATTTTGGCAAATGACTTCGCCAAATGTGTCAAGTGTTCTTCATAACTGGCCGATTTGATCACAATGTCATCGATGTAAATTTTTACAAAGTCATCGATGTACTCACTGAAAATGCAGTTCATGGCCCGTTGATAAGTGGCTCCAGCGTTTTTAAGTCCGAATGGCATCACTTTCCATTGGAAGGTGCCTATTCCTCCTGGGCATTGAAAAGCCAACTTCGGTACGTCGTCTATGGCCACAAATATTTGATTTTAGCCTGCACTTCCGTCGACGGCAGTCAAAAACATATTGCCAGCGGCAGCATCGATCAACATGTCTGCCATTGGCATTGGGTATTCATCCTTAGGAGATGCAAGATTTAGGTCTCTGAAATCGATGCATATCCTGATCTTGCCGTTCTTCTTCATTACGGGTACCACATTGGCTACCCACTCTGGATATCGAGCTACCTCGATGAAACTGGCTTTCAACAGCTTCTCGATTTCCTCCCTGATCAGCTGACAGACCTCTACTGACATCCGTCTCAGAGGCTGTTCTCGAGGTAGGTACCCTTCAAGTATTGGAATTCGATGCTCAACTAATTCCCTGCTTAGTCCTGGCATCTCATCGTAATTCCAGGCAAAGCAATCCTTGTATTCTTTCAATACTTGAATCAATCGTTTCTTCTGGCCATCATCCAGCAATGCGCTGATGTACGTTGGCCTATGATCCTCTTCGGTGCCTAACTCAATCTCGATGACAGGATCTTGAACCTGGATCTTTATGTCATCAAGCTTGGCTGGCGCCGTTCCTAGCTCCTCTAATTGAATTTCGTCGCCATCTGATATTGGCGTCTCTTCCTCGAAGATAAGATCGCCTGTATAGCATTCGGCCACATAGGCCCGAAACTTTCGAATCAGATCGGCACATGCTTCCTGTTCTGGTCCGATAACCACGATCTCATCTATTTCAAGTTGCTTGGCCTTATCGGCCAATGGTTCCTCATCATCAATGTAATTCATAAGGACTGACTGTTTTCTTCTTGCGGCCCCTCTTCCTTGACATTGCAGGGCCGGCTTAACTCCTTAGCGAGACAAGTCATTTCGAGCTGAGTTAGTTTTTTGCTCGATGTGACCTCCATAGGTCGTCCATATTTGTCCTGTCCGACGAACCGATAAGGTCCCACATCCTCTCGATAATATGCCGCCTCGACGGCATTGATTTTTGCAGTAAATGGCCTGTTGTCGGCCATTATGATCTCTGGTTCAACGGCGTCCCCCCAGATCAGTAAACATTGATGAAGAGAAGACGGCACACATAAAGCGGAGTGAATCCAGTCTCTTCCCAACAACGCATTGTAAGATGTGGCAGCATCTACCACGAAGAAAGCAATCTTCAGACTAGTCTTTCCAATCTTTACCTCGACAGGTAAGATTCCTAATGTATCAGCCTTTCCTCCAGTAAAGTTGCTGACGATCACCCTTGTTTCCATCAAGTCTTCACTGACCTTGCCTAACTTGTACATAGTAGATGCTGGCATTACATTGACTGCGGCCCCGTTATCGACCAGCATTCTGTCGATGGGCTTCCCGTCGATATGTCCTGATATATACAATGGCCTGATGTGTCTGGCCATAAATGAAGGTGGTTTCTGGAAAATATTTTCTACCTTCTTGTCCCAATCGGTCTCCTTTCCGTCATCGACCGATATCATCTCCAAGTCCTCTGCCATCTGTACAACTGGCATTCCTTCGTCCCAGACTCCATCAGTGAAGTCTTCTAACTCCTCATCGATGACATCGACGAGTTCAGAACTTACTGCGTTACATTGCATTACTGCCGAACCGGCTGACGGCTGGCTAGTTCCACTTTCTTCGTCCTCTTTTGCTTTCTCGTCGACTGCTTTTTCCTTGATTGCTTGGCCAGATTCGGCCTCACCTTGCTTACCATCGTTCCGGGCAAAGATTTTGTCAAATTTCACCCTAAGCTCATTTTCATCTTCTTCTAATTCCTTCTCTAAATCAATTGTGCCATATTTGGCTTTCCCTGGTGACCGCCATGGGGAAACAGCTCCCTGTTCGGCCTCCTCGGCCTCTTTGGCCTCTTGTCCATGCTTCATTTCTATATCACGTGGCTTTGCCGTTCGCTGTTTCATCGGGGCTTTCCCTTTGGCTATCTCGATTTCTTTCCTCTGGCGCAAGTAACGCCGATACTGCGTTCTGGTCATCTGATCAACCCTTTGATTCCCGGGAAATTTCGGATGCCTCACGGGTACCCATCTCCCTACTCGAGTATTTGCAGGGGTATGGACAGTTCGCGGTCTATATTGACCAGGCGATGCTGTTTTGGTTGACGGCCCATAGGTCCTGTCTCTGTGGTAGGCGGTCGATCTGACCTGCCTCACTGGTGATCTGTCAGGGGATCTCTCCCTGATCCTGTTGCTACGACTAGTGCCCTCCTGCGACTGTCGAGGCATTTTAGGTATGGCCTGATCTCTACGGGGCTCCCCTGTTGGTGGAACTGTCTGTACTGGCAAAGGTGTTGATGCTGGAGATGGTACCATTACTTGATACTGTGGCATCACCTGATGTTGTGGCTATGGCATCACCTGATAAGGATATGCTCCTTGTGCAGTGTTTGGCCAAGGCATGTACTGGCCATATATGTTTGGATTCACAAACAATGGTACTGTTGCCAAGTCAGCATGGCATCTAGCACATAATCCCATTTGCATATTCGTCGAAGAGGGTAAATGATGTGGGTCCCCCTCTGCATACTGCTCTCCTGTCCCGTTTGTCACCCCTACCATGTTTATCCCTACCTCGTTCTGTTGGAAGGGATTAGTGTCAACCGTCATCGGCTTAGTAATTTTCCAGTCTGGGGCGAATCTCAAAATGCCCTTATCAAGGTGATCTTGTACCATCCACCTGAAAACGAGACATTCATTCGTAGAGTGAGTCCATACGTCGTGATATTTGCAATAAGTCTTACCTGCAATTTTCATTGGAGATGGTATCACATGATCCCCTTTCAGCCTGAGGATCTTGTCGGCCAACAGTTGATCAAAAATGGCCTCGGTCTTGGAGACATCAAACGAGTAGCGTCTCTCGCGGTCTGTTTTGTATTTAGCATCTCTTCTTACCAAGTTATTTGGCACCTTGATGGCTGGTTGAGGCTCTTTTGGTTTCGCAAGTGCTTGACAGACAGTGTTCTTTGGACAGACCACTTCAGCTAACCCGATTTCGATACCTGTCTGCTCCATCGACCTATTCAATGACTCCTCGCTAGAGTCAGCCATTCCTATTTGGTGGTAGTTTCCTCTGGGTTGCCGCCTGTTTTCATCCCTTAGGACCCTTTCATATCGGACCGCATGATCGGTCAGTTCAAACAAGTCTTCATGATATTGGGCCATCATGATTTTCCTTAATTCGAAATGCATGCCATGGATGGCAATTTTGATACATTCTTTCTCTGGCAGAGGTATGGCGCAGAAGCCTCTGGCCCTGATGAACGCTTTCATGTATTCCTCTACTGTCTGCCCCGTCAACTGCTTCATGTTGGATAGCTCGATGACGGATACTTCGAGCGGGGCTTGATAGTGGTTCATCACAAACACCTTTTCCATGGATGGCCAATCAGGGACCGATCCTGGTTTCAGGTTGGCGTACCAGTGGAACGCCATGCCGGTGAGTGAGTTTGGGAACAATTTTAACTTCAATTCACTGCTCAGGTTGCCACATTCCAGAGAAAATCGAGCCAGATGCTCGGTGGCAGATTGAGACCCTTCTCCTGAAAACAGAGTGAAGTTGGGTGCCCTGTAGTTCATCGGGAATGGCACCTGATCAATGTATTCTGGATGAGGCTTATTATATCGTGATGCCCTATTCCCTTGTCTTCTTACGAACATCTCTTGAGCCTGATTCATCGTCAACAGGTCGTCCTGACCTTCCATGGCTCGATTTGTCCTATCATAGGCCGATGAGATGGCCTGATGTCCCTCTGGGCCATATCCCATGGCCTCTGATCGTTCCTCTTCCGACCTGCCCCCCGAGTCTGGGCGTTGATACCTGGCCTTAGAGGTATTTCCTTTCTTGTCAAGGACATTAGTTTGTCCGTTGCCCTGTTTGTAGGGCATTTCATCCCTTGATCCACTTCCCCCGATATGTATCGCGGGTCCCTTGCCTTTGTCAACAGAGTTTTTGGGCGGCCCTGTCCAGGCCTGCGATTGTATCCCGTTGGCAAGGGTGTTGATGCTTTCAGCAAGCATAGACATCTTTGATTCCAGATGCATCAGGGAAGAATTCACAATGTTGCTGGCTTCAGTATTGGCCTGACTGGCTGCAGTGGCCGAGCCTAGCATGTTCTCGAACTTACTGACAACATTTGACCATTCTACCTGTTTGGCCTCAAGGTCCTTAGTGAAGTTGCGGACCTCCGTTGTCAGTTCCTCTATCTTGTCAGTCCCTTCCATAGTTAGCGGGACAGTGGACAGATTTTCCAGAGAGTGCGTTAGATCAGAGCGTGTCCTCGTCAAGCTAGATCGAGTCTTTCGCGTTATATGTGGTATCATCTGACAACAGCAAAAGATTAATCGTTAAGCATCAACTGATTGGTTTTTTGGCAAAAGATTATCAAGTCCCACCGGGCGTGCCAAAATATTGTTTGCTATAAATTTGACACCGAATGCCTCGATATGATGTGTAATGAGTGCGGGCGTGCCAATGTTTGTGCGTGCAAACATAACGATATAAAATTGGACATGTCGATATCAATGTAAACTATAATGTAATGTCCTGATAAGGACATACTGATATCAATGTAAAATGCCCTGATAAGGCTGACTTCTAATCAATTGATTGCGGCAGAGTAGGCAAACACTACCCCTAGTTCTTTTCCATGCCTGCCTGGCCGCAGGACTTAAATAATTTATGATAACCTTTCTGATGTGCCAAAGTTTCACAGCCAATCGATGGCCTACTCAATACATCAATGCATTTACAAATCAGCAATTGAGTTGATAATCAATCAGTTTAATTTATAGCAGCTTGACTAACATATTGATCATGCCTCAATGAAAATCACTCGACGTAAAACATGCTTTAATAAAATCAAGAGATATGGGCCAAATACTTCTATTAATTGAACTGTAAAAGAAACATATGAGTCTTAGCCTACAATGAGTTCCCTGATTTACAAACATTACAAAGCATGCAAAACGATAAATTAATCTCCTGTGTCGGCATATGTTTGCCAAATGAGTTGATGACTACAATAAGTTCTGAAAAAAGACTCCTTGATTGGCAGGCAGACCCGCCAAATGAGCTGATGACATATGATAGTGCAGCTTGTTGACAGAAAGTAACATTGATGACAGAGAACCATCATCAATGGGTCGCCCAACCTTGGCAGATGGCTACCAATCGGGCTCCTGACCAACGGGTGGCCGCTGGAAAGGGCATCAATTGAGCAGATGGCTACTCAACCGATTGCTATCAAGCAGATGGCTACTTGACAGCGGACTCATCAAGCAGATGGCTACTTGACGAGGTTGCCATGTAACTACGTGGGCACTTACATGACGTTGCAGCGTGCTATTTTGCTTGATATCGAATGGTTTCGCTCGAGACAGCTTCGCTGACGGCGGAAGCAGCTTTGCGGCTTACTTTGAGCGGCGGTGCTAGACTTCAGGCGGCCATGTCCTGCTGGTTGCTGAGGATTGACGATTGATGTCAAGGAATTGGCAGTGCTGACTGACTGACAGAAGCAGCGGATGCTGGACTTCCGGAGAGGCGTTGAGCCGATTCAGTGAAGACTGAGTTGATTGATTGATTGAGTTGTGTCTGTGTCTATGGCTGTCTTTCTGTATTTATAGCTGATGCCGAAAACTGATCGGCTGATCCCACTATCCCCACTACTTTTATTGCTTCCACTACTTCCAATTCTTCCCACTACTTGGCAGTTTGTTTTCTTCTTTCCTCTCCCTTGTGCGATTTTCAGAGATGAATTAGGCGGTTATGAGCAGTTCAAAACATGTTCTGCCACTTTGTGTAACCAACTTGAGAAATTCTAGGGAAGTGGTTATGTTTAATTTGAATAGCCAACTAATTACATGGCTTTTATCCTTATCTCTAACTTTAATTAATTATCCTAATCATTAATTAAATAGCCCTTTCATTGCTGGGCCGATTTCGTCGGCTGGGCCGTGGGCCGTTCTGGATCGGTTGGGAGTGCTTGGGCCATTAATCTCTATGTGATAATTGTAATTAATTACTTGATTTATTGGCCTTAATTATCATTTGGGCCACTCACTAATCTTTGGCCCAATTAATTAACTAATTGGTTTAATCAATTTAATTAAACCATTTATGGCCAAAATAATCCCTTAGGCTCATTGGGCCTCTTTGTTCTTAACCATTGTTTGGTCTAATCAATCAGCTTTGGCCCATAAATTAATTAACTTATCCATTAATTAATTTACACTTAACCAAATTAATTAACTATAAAATTGGGCCGTATCTCGAATTGGGCTCGTGACCCGTTTAATTTTGGTCAGATTGATTTCTGGATCAGAGTAGGTTCGATCTTGATCCAATTCACTTGGCCCTATTTGTTGGGTTCGGCCCATTATCATGCTATTATTCCTCGATCAATCGAGGGTGATTTTTTGGGTACAAACACATGGATTCACTATTTTGTAGTGGTTAGTCCCTTCCATTAGACCAATCACATGTTGATTTCATATTTTTTCTAAATATCAATTCTTTGTGCATCTTACTAAACTAAATTACAATATTACATAATCAAATTTCGTCCTCTTTCTTTGAGGCAGAACCATAACAAGTAAAACTATTAAATGTGATAATTGTGATTGTAGAAGAATGGATTGTAAAAGACTAGAAACAGTAGAAGAATGTATTATTAAAATTAGCAGAGCCGTAAGTTTTTTATGTACAATACTCGTGTAGTAGGATTTGGAAAAGGAATATTAGGTTAAAAGGATATTTTCATTGAATAATTTTTATTAATTTACTAAATTATCTTGTAGTTGTAGTTAAGTAAAGTGTATAAATTATATACTCGTAATATTAAAAAGATATAGATGGATTCAAATATTCGGAGCTGGATAGACCAATCACAAACCCATCATGTATTCCCATAATAAAGTACGAATTTTTCAAGTTGGGTGCCCAAACCTAAATACCCATCATGTTCAAATTTTTAAAAGAACGAGCGCGTCGGGTTTGAGTCAATGTTTTAAAAACTGGATCAGACATCGAACCGGTAGCCTTATTGGTTACTGGTTAGATCGGTTAAACCGTTTTAACCACTGGTTCAACTGGTGTGACGTAATTACAAAATAATAATTTAATTTAAGTTTTAATGTATGTAATCTTATCCATTTTTTAGGTTTATTTCCATAAACTAAATGTTATCTCATGACCAATTATTTTTTCTACAAATCATGAGTTGAGAATGAATGATAGCAACAAAATTACAAGTATGATAACATGATATCAAGACAATAATTCAAATTATAATAAACAACATATCAAAAACAATAATTTTATTGCTATTCACCTATGGAAAAGAGAAAATATTGATGAATTTTGTCACTGGAACCTTTATATAAAACAATGAAAATACTTGAAGTTGGGGAAAAAATGACTTTTTTAATGAAATTGATGCTCAAATATATTTCTATAACTTATTATATAATTTTTTTTTGTTTCTTGTTGATTTTGTTCGATTTAAAGTGAAAAATAGAAGAAGAGATGTGACAGTATTTTTGAAGTTTAAAGGCCGCGGAAGAGAAGTAAAAATCTGCTGCGAATTTTTTTTCTTTTTATAAGTGGATCAGTGGTTCAATTAGTTCACTGGTTCATTGATTTTACCGGTTTTTTACGATTCAAACTGGTCAGGAACAAAGCTGGTTTTGAAGGATTAATCGGACCGAATTAACATCCAGTTACCGGTTAAACTGATCGAACCGGCCGGTCCGGTCCTATTTTTAAAACACTGGTTTGAATTACCCGAACCCAACACTCACCCCTAAAAGAATGGAAATATGAGCGACTTGTATCTTATTGATTATTACATTTTTTTTTTAACTTTTCGGAACGAACAACTAAATATTTGGGATGTACATCACATGTTTATGGGTTATTACTATATTTTACTGCAACGCGATTCGATTGGTAAACATCTATTCTTTCCAAATGAAATAATTTGTCTAATCAAGAAAGTAATTATTAGAAATGAATAAAATTCACTATTTTATTTTGTATGGGGCCGGTAAAGCAATTATTTTTCATAAATGAAATTAATACAAAGATCGAAGTTGTTTGTTTCGGGAAGTAAACTAATAATTTTTTTTTATCAAGATAAGCTACAAATCGCTCGTATTAATATATATTCTTTTTTTCTTTTCCCTTTTTTTTTAAAATCTTAAACCAAGATTACTATATGAAGAAAACACATTTCAGAATTCAAGGTGGTTGGGTCAAGTGGTAGTGACTTGCGATCTCCAGAGACGAAACTCAAGTTCGAATCCTACTGAAGATACATCACACTGGGAATGACTTATACCCTTTGCACTTTCGATTCGAGCTGTAAATACACAATTTAGTAGATAAAAAAAAACACATTTCAGACAAAAATCATATTGTATATCGTGATGACACAAATTATTCAAATACGATATTTAGTAGCAAGCACGACCCTCAAATCAATGTTCTACTTAAGGTTGAAATCGTTTTAAAAAAAATTGAAGTATATATTATACTTTTGCACTTTACCACCCAAATCTTGATGCATTTTCACGCCCCTCCCTAATCTTTTTTGGAAGTTGCAGTATACCTATCATGATTGAATCTTGACTGGATATTCCACCGCCGTAGCTTTGAAAGGTAATCTGCAACATCTAACAAATATTGAGCATGTAACAACTTTTAAAGGATGTAGTGCTGATAAGTACAAAATGACCAATCTAATGGGTAGTAAACTGCAATTTTTCCTAACTTTTATGGTGCCATCTTCTTTATGGGATATAAACCAAAGATAATTATTAGCAAATGCATTGGAATTCCTTTTTTGTTTTGTTTTGGTTTTGTTTTTTGTTATTATTTTTTTCTTTTGGTCAAATCCTTTACAAAATTATAAAAAGGAAGTAATAAAATCCATTAAAGAATATATATATGGCGGCACCAATATTCTTGACTATTTATAGTCTAAACAGACTAAACTAATCCAGCATTTTAATTTTTGGAAAATGCATTAAATTGAATCTACCAATGAAGAAAATATTGTATACATGTAAATAAGGATTGATCTTCGGCACATAAGTGTCAATCATTTGAGTACCCTTTAATTATAAATATATTAATTTATCATATATATTCATATATATAGTACTACCAAGAATTAACAAGAAAGAAAAGTAAGTAGTATCTAGAGTACATTTACCAGAAGTAAAGAGAAGAAATGACAATGAAATATAGTTTTGAAATTGTTGTACTACTTCTCTTCTTCTTGTCCATCAAATCTGTAAATGGTAATTTACCACCAAAAATATTCGACGTCACCAAGTACGGTGCAGTTGCTAATGGAAAGATCGATAACACTCAGGTGATCTGAGTTCGAGTATGAATTTATAAAATACGAACAAATTATATAAATAATGACATATTTTAAATTCTTTATTTGTAGGTATTTCTTAAAGCATGGAGAGATGCATGTAACTATGTTGGAAGAAGTCGGATTTGGATCCCTAAAGGAACTTATTTGTTAGGATCAGTTTCGTTTATCGGTCCATGTAAGGGTTCTATAATATTCGTGATAAAAGGGATTCTTAAGGCTCCAACGGATCCTTCGACATTCTTTACGGATACTTGGATTGGGTTTCGGTATCTTGACAATTTGGTAGTGAAAGGTGGTGGATTTTTGAATGGCCAAGGTTCTTCTGCATGGAAATACAATGATTGTCAGAGGAATCCTCAATGCAAGAATCTTCCTGTTGTAAGTTCATTGATTCATAAGTTCAATTTTTTGCTTTAATTTCTGAAATAAATCTCAAGGTTTGATCTTTAACTATTTTCTTTCTTTGAAACCGTCTTTGTTTAACTGCCAAAGGATCTTTTTTGGCATAAATAAATGTACTGTTGTAAGTTCATTGATTCTTAAGTTCAATTTTTTGCTTTAATTTCTGAAATAAATCTCAAGGTTTGATCTTTAACTATTTTCTTTCTTTGAAACCGTCTTTGTTTAACTGCCAAAGGATCTTTTTTGGCATAAATAAATGTACATTTTGGTTTTATAGAAAATGGTAACTGCTAACAATTAGAGCAACATTCTGCACAAATTTTGGTCTTTAAATATGCAAGATTTTGTGCAAGATTGTAATGGAAAGAAACATAAATTTCAAGGCCTTAAATATGGAACACAGTGTCTCTACAAGAAACAAAGCAAAAATGCATTTTTAGTGCCATAAGACTGAACGCTTTACACTTTAGTGCCTCACTTTGATAAGTAGCACTTTTGGATTCAAGTTTTTAATATTTTTAGCACATTTCACCCGCTCAGACCAATTCAGGACCAAAAGTGCAAAATAGAGAAAGTCCTATGAGACAAAAAAATGTTACACATTGCCTGTCTAATGGACCAAAGTGCAAAACTTTGATGGGAACGAGGCAAATGGACGAAATATGCAATTTCTTTTAAATAGTTGGGAAGAAAAGTGTTCTAATTTTGAATGTGTGAAACTAAAATGTTTAAGTCTTATAAAACTAAAAATGCACCCTAAGTTGCTAAGGTTCATTTCATATTCTTATAGTTTTGATCATAAGATACTGATTTCTCAATCTTAATATTTGCAGACAATGAGATTCGACTTTGTAAAAAACTCAAGGATCCAGTCTCTAAAATCAATAAACAGCAAAAATTCCCATTTCAACCTCTTTGCATGCTCCAACATGAACATAAGCAACGTTAAACTCACAGCACCGGCGGATAGCCCAAACACAGACGGCATTCACATTGGCACCTCGAGCAAAATCAAGATTTCACATGTCATCATAAGCACGGGAGATGATTGTATATCCATGGTTGCAGGCAGTCAAAACATCGATATAAGCGACGTTTCTTGTGGGCCCGGCCATGGAATCAGTGTCGGAAGCCTTGGGAGAAGCCTTGCTCAACAACATGTCAAAGGAATAAATGTTAGAAATTGCACTTTCACAAATACAGATAATGGTGTAAGAATCAAAACATGGTCACCTTCTTTATATAGTGTGGCTTCAGACATGACTTTTGAAAACATTATCATGAATAATGTCAGAAATCCTGTTGTCATTGATCAACAATATTGTCCAGCTGGAGGTTGCCCTGTGGAGGTAATTGTCAAATATAGCTTTTTTTACTGCAAAATTGTATTTTTAGTCCCACAGGATTGGAGACTCAGCTCTTCTGTCATTAAATTCACAAAATTGCATCTTTGGTCCTATATTTATAGAATGTTTTGCACTTTTGGTCCCGACTTTGGACTAAAAATGCAGATTTCGGGACTAAAAATGCAGATTTCTCCTTGTTTCACCTTAAGAAAATGAAAAGTTCCACAAAACTAATGGGTATTTATTCTTTTCATCCTATGGTCAGTCGAAATCGTCTGTGCAGATAAACGATGTGACATTCAGCAACATTCGAGGCACCTCAAGTACAAAAGTTGTGGTGAATTTACTATGCAGTCGAATTTTGCCTTGTAAGAATGTAAAGCTCATCGATATCAACTTGGCCTACCTTGGCCCTGGAGGACCGGCGACATCCATGTGTTCTCACGTGATTGGTTCTTCTCACGGAAAACAGATCCCCGGAGGTTGTCTATAGATGTATAAATTCTCACTTGCTACAGCATTAGATCAAAAACCAGAAAATAGTGATTTTGTATTTGATTACATTAGTTAGAGTCCAACCTTGAAAAGGAATAAAATGATACGATGTTGCAAAGCCAAATTCGAGGTTGATAAGCATAGAAGATAGCATTTTTCTGATAATTACCAGAATGTTTTCACGTTTCACCAGGGAATTAAAGCAATCATGTTTGGATACAAGACTTTTGGATTAACTCCACTTTGTGTACATCAGTGAAACTTCGAACGATAAAGAAAAGATTAGCATGGGTTCTACGAGAGATGACATTGCGAAATCAAGAGATGGTAATCATCAATTACTTAAGTAAAATTATACTTTACATAATAATACATGATCTTGACATTAGTGGTGTTTAACAATCTGTGTAATAAAAATATACTCGCACTACATTTCAATTTCATATTAGATACGTACTGAAATTCCAATTTTGGCATGGTTCAATTGATTTACTAACAGCGGGGAGTTTCAGATTTTACAGTAAATTAGTTTCACTTTATATGCATCCTGAGCTAAGAAATTTTCAAATGATTGAAGTGTTATCAAGATAAGCATTATTTATTAAGAAATTAAACTTTTGTAGGATACGCATTCTGCATAACTCTATTAAAAGTTATCATAAAATTGGCACAAATGTAAATGATAAAATGGTTTATGCAAGTTATCATTTGTTTCTCACAAAAATTAAATAATACAGTAAAATGTTGTCTAAACGAATCATTGCAGCAAAATTATGCTACTTTCTGGAGTACCTATATAATGAATAAAAATCCTCTACATAATTGCTTGGTTACTTTCGCTTGATCAAATAAATTGAAGTACATTTTGAACACAAAATAGAACCACCAAGTATACAACTTGGTTTAAACTTATTATTCTTATATGAGAAAAAAAAATTGAATAACATTGTACATAACTTGGTAACTCTTGAAATTTGACATACAAAAAATAAATAAATTAATACTAATAAATCTTACTTTACCCATATTCAACTTTTGTTTTGATTCAATTAAAATCTCATTTAAATCTACTCATTTCAAGACTAAGTCAAACCCAACACAATCCCAAACTCAATAAAAGAATCAGTATCAGATGTCTAATTACTTTACTCGGATCGTTCACGCTCCCAACCAAGACTGTCTTACAACTAATTGGTCTTAAATTCGAACTCGAAAATAAACTAAGAAATGACATTTTCATTTCTTTCTTGAATACAGCTCATATCCAACCCAAACCTGACTCGGGTTAAACTTGATTAAAGCTCGTACAAGTCTCGTTCATCTAAAAATCAAAAATCAAAATCAAATTCAAACACAATATCACCTCTACTAGAATATCGATAAGGCTTGAACAATTTGTTGCTCAACTTACATATCGAGTCCTTTACGCCTATATCTGAACTTGTATTTACTAACATCAACAAATTAGTTAATAGCATCATCATGGAGTGTATTATCAGGCATAACATGGGATAAAGCTCGATCTTCATACCTATGGTTAATAGTTCAAATATTATTCAGACTAAAGGTAAAACAAAGTTTCTCTTCTATTTGCATAAACTTTCAAAGCATATGCCAAAAAATTCAAGTCGGGTATATCCAGAAGACCCAAGGCCCCGAAAATTCTTTTTTATTTCTTAATTGATCTCTGAAAAGTCTCATTACCACATAACACACTAAGGAAAATATATGCACATTTAAGACAGCAAAAATAGCTATAAAAGAATCATGAACACACTCCCCCCAGCTGCCTCTCTATCCTCAATGGATGATCAGGGTAAAAGGGGAAGGGTATTACTTTAACAAAAGTCAATTTAAGTAGATTTAGTTGAAGAACAGAATCAGAAAGTACATGCTAAAACTTTCATATAGAGATAATAGACAATAAAAACAATTCAAGGTATCATACCTTCAAGTTTTTAGCATCCCTTCCACATGTAGTAACCTCACAAAGAACAAAAATGCAGTAGCAACCCAATATAGAGCTCCATTAACACAAGGAGTATTCTTGCAATTTACCCGAAAAAAAGAAAGAAGTGAAGACATACTTTAAAATGAAATTTATAGCATCAATATTCTAGTCTTCATAATGGACACAACAGGCATAAAAAGGATGTAACTAATCAAAGACACTTAGGTTTCACCACCTAATTCAAACAACTAATCATCTCTTAGTTCCTGGTGGGTAATACAAGACTATCATTCCAACTCAAATGTGGAGTTAAATCCATGTCTTCAACGCGAATCTCCTTCTCTGTACCATTTATATTCATTTCACAAAACTTGTTCTCCATAGGGTTGTAAACAACAATACCGTAACCATTGATATCAAGAATGATATTGTTTTGGTTTGTCAAACACAATAGCTTAATATATTTGCAGCTGTGAGGCGCAGGCAAATTCTCAATCGTTAGTAACTTTGTCCAGGAATTAACGTCACCGTAGTCTTTCATCATCCATATCTCTACAATTTTAAAATCATACGTGTTCCGGTACAAACACAGCTGTCCTCCCAAATCAGTCAAATGAAACACAGAACTGACATCAAAACAAGATGGCTTACACAACTTTTTGAAATTGTCATCTCTAGGATCAAAACAACATATTTCATATGTATAGTTGTAGTTGCATTCATAAAGCGGACAATCCACATAATGACTACAACCGCAATCGGGGCAATGTTTGTGGTATGGCTGTTGCAAGAGTATGTTTTCTTTTGCAGTAGAATCAGAATCTTTGCGACTTTTAGTCGCAAGCCAATGTAGAGCTCCATTAACAAAGAGCCCTGGCCCTCGATTTGGCATTATTTCTACAAGACCTTCTTTCTGTATCCAAGAATTGTTTTTATAGGAAAAGATGGTATAACGAATGTTGGTAATTAACAAAACAAACTTGTAATCATCACTAGATGCATCATAACAAAGCCCATAAGTGTTAAGGGGATCACTACACCAACACCTAATCCAATGCTTGCATGAAAACTTTGTGTATGTTCTAGTGGACGGATTCCATAAAACACACATTTTGTCACTCGGAAAACTGTTCTTCAATAAGACAAGACCATCACAAGAACATAAGATAGAAGCATCACGATATTTTTGGATGGGGAATCGCAATGATTCGAATTGAAAACTTTGGTCTGTGAATTTGAGGAGAGTAAATTCTCGAGGTGTCGGATAGCGCCATTTCAGAGATAGAGTTTTGTAATTTAAATTCTTAGATTGATTAAGATGAAATCTAGCAAATTTAGGATCGGAGATTAAGGAATACCATGGTTTGGACACGGATTTGAATCTGAGGAGAGATTTGACCGGTAACCTTGAAAGGATATTTTCGATAACTTCACATGGAAGATTTGATGTGTCCTCTTCAATAGTTGGATTCTTCTTCGGAATTTTGCCCCTCCCGTTCCGGTGAATTTTGGCCATTGAGTTTTCCGGCGGCGGCTTTGAACACAAACCCTAACTTCAACAGTCTGTAATTTTATGAAGAAATGAAACTATGAAGACCGATGAAAGCTGAATTAATGGCGGTGCATTAGAGTAAAGCATTTTCGCTTTTGTAATTTATTTTTCTTTTCTGTTTAAAATTAATTTTGAATTAAATGCAGAGAATGTTTTTCCCTAGTTTTGAGAGTTTTTTTTTTCCTTTCCTTCTTTTCAAAAAATGTTACCACAACAGAAATTGAAATTTACATATTTTGCTCATCCACTTGCTTATTAGTTTAACCGTTAGCACCACATCATCAAACATATGTGGTGTATTCGATCAATGAAATTATTACATGTGGAATAATATTTAACCATGTTCTGAAAATATGAACACAATTAAAAGACGAATATATATAAATATGCTTTGACGGGTCATTATCTTAAATATGTTGCTTAATCAATAACAAATATATTGCATTTCTCAATGAGTGAATTAGATTTAGTCTAATCAAATTTAGACACAAATTATGTGAATAGGGGTTTGGCAGATGAGGCTTCATCTTAGTGGTAAAAGTAAACTAGGCTTCAAGGCTTTAAAGATCTATGAGGTTTAAGTCGGACCAGTAATGCGCATATTTTTTTTGATTAATATTAGTCTTACTAATTATTAATTATTTATTTATTGCAATTTGCTAGTTAATAAATCAAATTTTGATGTAATGACCTAATTCTCGATTTAGCTCAGCAAAATATTGATATGAGTATTATTTTATTTTTAAGGTTTGATTGTAGCAAAGTGTTTAATCCAGCCCAATTACCCAATAACTAGTATTGGAATTTGAGTTAATTAAATTGTGAACTACTGTCACATCTAAACAAAAGATTGTAAAGTTGTAAATAACAGTTTGATAGGTAAATTGGGTTGGACGATAAATTGAGACTTAAATTACTTTGCCATAAAACATTGTGAACTACGGATACATACAAATATGGCTTTGGCTTTAGCTAAATCTTAGTTCTTGTGGCTATACATTGAATAGATTCTTGGTGGAGATAAATTGCGAAATGGGTCGACCGGTGGATCTTTTAATAGCTTCACCAATTCCTGTTGTGAAAGCGCTTTTAGTTACTGGTTTGAGGCCATTATGCATATCAGCTGAAATAAAAACTATTGCCCAGGGCTGTGTACGTACGACTTTGAATATATTTTTGTATTTAAATTAATTTTTTTATCCGCAAAAAATTAGTTAAAATTGTGAACTTACCCCTTATAATTTTTTTTAATTTTTTCATTAGAACAAAATATTATCATACGAAAAATTGTTGAGAGTTTTGTACTTACCCCTATGAACATTTTTTTTGTTTTTATAAGATAATTGTCCATAAAAAATTGGCAAAAATTGTGAGCTTACCCCTTCGAGGAATTCAATATTTACACAGGCTCAAAATATCAGAAACCGACTTATAACATAAGAAAAACTTTGACCAAGACTGTGCACGTACCACTATGAATATATTTTTGCAATTAATCTGATTTTTAGTATCCGCAAAAATTGGTTAAAACTATGAACTTACCCCTTTGAACTAACTTATAACATAAGAAAAATATTGCCAAGGGTTGTGAACGTACAACTTTGAATATATTTTTGTATTTAAAATGATTTTTATTATCCACAAACAATTGGTTAAAACTGTGAAGTAACCCCTTGAAGAAAATTTTATTTTTTCAACTAGCTCAAAATATTACAAAACTGACTTGAATCATACATAAAATTGTCGAGGGTTTTGTACTTACCTCTATGAACATTTTTTTTTGTTTTTATAAGAGTTTAAGTATCCGTAAAATATTGGCCAAATTCTGTGAGCTTACATCTGAAGAATTAAATTTTTCCACGGGGCTCAAAATATCATAAAATTGACTTATAACATAAGACAAACATTTCCAAGGGCTGTGTACGTACCATTTTGAATATATTTTTGTATTTAAATTGATTTTTAATATCCGCAAAAAATTGGTTAAAACTATGAACCCCTTGGAGAAAATTTCAATTTTTCCACTGGCTCAAAATTTTACAAGACAAACTTGAATCATTTGAAATATTTTTGAGGGTTTTCTACTTATCCCTATGAACAATTTTTTTTGCTTTTATAATATTTTAAGTATCCTTAAAAAATTTGCCAAAATTGTGTGTTTACCCCTTCAAAGAATTCCAATTTTTCACTGGCTCAAAATATCACAAAACCGACTTATAACATAAGAAAACATTGCCCAGGCCTGTGAACGTACCACTTTGAATATATTTTTGTATTTAAAATGATTTTTAGTATCAAAAAAAAAAAAAAAATTGATTAAAACTGTGAACTAACCCCTTGAAGAAAATTTAAAATTTTCAACTGGCTCAAAATATTACTAAACTTGCTTGAATCATACAAAAAATTGTTGAGGGTTTTGTACTTACCTCTATGAACATTTTTTTTTTGTTTTTATAAGATTTTATGTATCCGTAAAAAATTGGCAAAAACTGTGAGCTTACGCTTGACGAATTCAATTTTTCCATGGGGCTCAAAATATCACAAAACTAACTTAGAACATAAGAAAAACATTTCCCAGGGCTGTGTACGTACCATTTTGAATTTATTTTTGTATTTAAATTGATTTGTAGTATCCGCAAAAAATTGGTTAAAACTATGAACTAACCCCTTGGAGAAAATTTCAATTTTTTCAATGGCTCAAAATATTAAAAAACAGACTGGAATCATTAGAAAAAATTTCGAGGGTTTTCTACTTACCCCTATGAACAATTTTTTTGTGTTTATATGATTTTAATGATCCATAAAAAACTGGCCAAAACTGTGAGCTTGCCCTTTCGAAGAATTCAAATTTTCCACGGTCTCAAAATATCACAAAACCGACTTATAACATAAGAAAAACATTGCCAAGGGCTGTTAACGTACCACTTTGAATATATTTTTGTATTTAAAATAATTTTTAGTATCCACAAACAATTGGTTAAAACTGTGAAGTAACCCCTTGAAGAAAATTTTATTTTTTCAACTGGCTCAAAATATTACAAAACTGACTTGAATCATACAGAAAATTGTCGAGGGTTTTGCACTTACCTCAATGAACAATTTTTTTTTGTTTTTATAAGAGGTTAAGTATCCGTAAAAAATTGGCCAAATTCTGTGAGCTTACATATGAAGAATTAAATTTCACGGGGCTCAAAATATCATAAAACCGACTTATAACATAAGACAAACATTTCCCAGGGCTGTGTAAGTACCATTTTGAATATATTTTTGTATTTAAATTGATTTTTAATATCCGCAAAAAATTGGTTAAAACTATGAACCCCTTGGAGAAAATTTCAATTTTTCCACTGTCTCAAAATTTTACAAGACAAACTTGAATCATTTGAAATATTTTTGAGGGTTTTCTACTTATCCCTATGAACAATTTTTTTTGTTTTTATAATATTTTAAGTATCCTTAAAAAATTTGCCAAAATTGTGTGATTACCCCTTCAAAGAATTCCAATTTTTCACGGTCTCAAAATATCACAAAACCGACTTATAACATAAGAAAACATTGCCCAGGCCTGTGAACGTACCACTTTGAATATATTTTTGTATTTAAAATGATTTTTAGTATCCACAAAAAATTGATTAAAACTGTGAACTAACCACTTGAAGAAAATTTAAATTTTTTCACTTGCTCAAAATATTATAAAACTGACTTGAATTATACGATAAATTGTCGAGGGTTTTTTAATTACCCTATGAATAATTTTTTTATTTTTATAAAATTTGAAGTATACGTAAAAAATTGGCCAAAACTGAGATCTTAACCCTTTGAGGAATTCAATTTTTCCACTAGCTCAAAATATTAGGAAACCGTCATATAACATAAGACAAACATTGCCCAGGGCTTTGTACGTACCACTTTAGATATATTTTTGTATTTAAACTTATTTTTAGTATCCGCAATAAATTGGTTAAAATTGTGAACTAACACATTGGAGAAAATTGGAATTTTTCAGCTGGCTCGAAATATTACCAAAACTGACTAGAATCATACAAAAAATTGGCGAGGGTTTTATACATACCCCTATGAACAATTTTATTGTTTTTATAAGATTTTAATTATCCGTAAAAAATTGGCCGAAACTGTGATCTTACCTCGGAAGAATTAAATTTTTCCACGGGGCTCAAAATATTAGAAAATCAACTTATAACATAAGAAAAACATTTTCCAGGGCTGTGTACGTACCATTTTGAATATATTTTTGTATTAAAATTATTTTTAGTATCCGCAAAAAATTGGTTAAAACTGTGAACTTATCCCTTGGAGAAAATTTAAATTTTTCCAATGGCCCAAAATATTACAAAACAGACTTGAATCATTAGAAAAAATTTCGAGGGTTTTTTACTTACCCTTATGAACAATTTTTTTTTGTTTTTATACGATTTTAAGTATCCTTAAAAAATAGGCCAAAATTGTGAGCTTGCCCGTTCAAAGAATTCCAATTTCCCACGGCCTCAAAATATAACAAAACAGACTTATAACATAAGAAAAACATTGCCAAGGGCTGTTAACGTACCACTTTGAATATATTTTTGTATTTAAAATGATTTTTAGTATCCACAAACAATTGGTTAAAACTGTGAAGTATCCCCTTGAAGAAAATTTTATTTTTTCAACTGCCTCAAAATATTACAAAACTGACTTGAATCATACAGAAAATTGTCGAGGGTTATGTACATACCTCTATGAACAATTTTTTTTGTTTTTATAAGAGTTTAAGTATCCGTAAAAAATTGGCCAAATTCTGTGAGCTTACATCTGAAGAATTAAATTTTTCCACGGGGCTCAAAATATCATAAAACCGACTTATAACATAAGACAAACATTTCCCAGGGCTGTGTACGTACCATTTTGAATATATTTTTGTATTTAAATTGATTTTTAATATCCGCAAAAAATTGGTTAAAACTATGAACCCCTTGGAGAAAATTTCAATTTTTCCACTGTCTCAAAATTTTACAAGACAAACTTGAATCATTTGAAATATTTTTTAGGGTTTTCTACTTATCCCTATGAACAATTTTTTTTGTTTTTATAATATTTTAAGTATCCTTAAAATTTTTTCCAAAATTGTGAGCTTACCCCTTCAAAGAATTCCAATTTTTCACGGGCTCAAAATATCACAAAACCGACTTATAACATAAAAAAACATTGCCTAGGCCTGTGAACGTACCATTTTGAATATATTTATGTATTTAAAATGATTTTTAGTATCCAAAAAAAAAATGATTAAAACCGTGAACTAACCCCTTGAAGAAAATTTGAATTTTTCAACTGGCTCAAAATATTACTAAACTTGCTTGAATCATACAAAAAATTGTTGAGGGTTTTGTACTTACCTCTATGAACAATTTTTTTTTTTATAAGATTTTAAGTATCCGTAAAAAATTGGCCAAACTGTGAGCTCACGCTTGAAGAATTCAATTTTTCCATGGGGCTCAAAATATCACAAAACTAACTTATAACATAAGAAAAACATTTCCCAGGGCTGTGTACGTACCATTTTGAATTTATTTTTGTATTTAAATTGATTTGTAGTATCCGCAAAAAATTGGTTAAAACTATGAACTAACGCCTTGGAGAAAATTTCAATTTTTCCAATGGCTCAAAATATTACAAAACAGACTTGAATCATTAGAAAAAATTTCGAGGATTTTCTACTTACCCCTATGAACAATTTTTTTGTTTTTATATGATTTTAAGTATCAATAAAAAACTAGCCAAAACTGTGGGCTTGCCCTTTCGAAGAATTCAAATTTTCCACGGTCTCAAAATATCACAAAACCGACTTATAACATAAGAAAAACGTTGCCAAGGGCTGTTAATGTACCACTTTGAATATGTTTTTGTATTTAAAATGATTTTTAGTATCCTCAAACAATTAGTTAAAACTATGAAGTAACCCCTTGAAGAAAATTTTATTTTTTCAACTGGCTCAAAATATTACAAAACTGACTTGAATCATACAGAAAATTGTCGAGGGTTTTGTACTTACCACTATGAACAATTTTTTTTTGTTTTTATAAGAGTTTAAGTATCCGTAAAAAATTGGCCAAATTCTGTGAGCTTACATCTGAAGAATTAAATTTTTCCACGGGGCTCAAAATATCATAAAACCGACTTATAACATAAGACAAACATTTCCCAAGGCTGTGTACGTACCATTTTGAATATATTTTTGTATTTAAATTGATTTTTAATATCCGCAAAAAATTGGTTAAAACTATGAACTCCTTTGTGAAAATTTCAATTTTTCCACTGGCTGAAAATTTTACAAGAAAAACTTGAACCATTTGAAATATTTTTGAGGGTTTTCTACATATCCCTATGAACAATTTTTTTTTGGTTTTTATAATATTTTAAGTATCCTTAAAAATTTGCCAAAATTGTGTGCTTACCCCTTCAAAGAATTCCAATTTTTCACGGGCTCAAAATATCACAAAACCGACTTATAACATAAGAAAATATTGCCCAGGCCTGTGAACGTACCACTTTGAATATATTTTTGTATCCACAAAAAAATTGATTAAAACTGTGAACTAACCCCTTGAAGAAAATTTAAATTTTCCAAGTGGCTCAAAATATTACTAAACTTGCTTGAATCATACAAAAAATTGTTGAGGGTTTTGTACTTACCTCTATGAACAATTTTTTTTTTGTTTTTATAAGATTTTAAGTATCCGTAAAAAATTGGCCAAACTGTGAGCTTACGCTTGAAGAATTCAATTTTTCCATGGGGCTCAAAATATCACAAAACTAACTTATAACATAAGAAAAATATTTCCCAGGGTTGTGTACGTACCATTTTGAATTTATTTTTATATTTAAACCCCTTGGAGAAAATTTCAATTTTTCCAATGGCTCAAAATATTACAAAACAGACTTGAATCATTAGAAAACATTTCGAGGGTTTTCTACTTACCCCTATGAACAATTTTTTTTGTTTATATATGATTTTAAGTATCCATAAAAAACTGGCCAAAACTGTGAGCTTGCCCTTTCGAAGAATTCAAATTTTCCACGGTCTCAAAATATCACAAAATCGACTTATAACATAAGAAAAACATGGCCAAGGGTTGTTAACGTACCACTTTGAATATATTTTTGTATTTAAAATGATTTTTAGTATCCACAAACAATTGGTTAAAATTGTGAACTAACCCCTTGAAGAAAATTTCATTTTTTCAACTGGCTCAAAATATTGGAAAACTGACTTGAATCATATAGAAAATTGTCGAGGGTTTTGTACTTACCTCTATGAACAATTTTTTTTTTGTTTTTGTAAGAGTTTAAGTAGCCGTAAAAAATTGGCCAAATTCTGTGAGCTTACATCTGAAGAATTAAATTTTTCCACGGGACTCAAAATATCATAAAACCGACTTATAACATAAGAAAAATATTTTCCAGGGTTGATTACGTACCATTTTGAATATATTTTCGTATTTAAATTTATTTTTAGTGTCCGCAAAAAACTGGTTAAAACTATGAACCCCTTGGAGAAAATTTCAGTTTTTCCACTGGATCAAAATATTACAAGAGAAACTTGAATCAATTGAAATATTTTGAGGGTTTTCTACTTATCCCTATGAATAATTTTTTTTTTTTATAATATTTTAAGTATCCTTAAAAAATTTGCCATAATTGTGAGCTTACCCCTTCAAAGAATTCAAATTTTTCACGGGCTCAAAATATCACAAAACCGACTTATAACATAAGAAAACATTGCCCAGGCATGTGAACGTACCAATTTGAATATATTTTTGTATTTAAAATGATTTTTAGTATCCACAAAAAATTGATTAAAACTGTGAACTAACCCCTTGAAGAAAATTTAAATTTTTTCACTTGCTCAAAATATTATAAAACTAACTTGAATTATACGATAAATTGTCGAGGGTTTTTTAATTACCATATGAATAATTATTTTGTTTTTGTAAAATTTAAAGTATACGTAAAAAAATGGCCAAAACTGAGATCTTAACCCTTCGAGGAATTCAATTTTTCCACTAGCTCAAGATATCAGAAAACAGTCATATAACATAAGAAAAATATTGCCCAGGGATTTGTATGTACCACTTTGAATATATTTTTGTATTTAAACTTATTTTTATTATCCGCAAAAAATTGGTTAAAACTGTGAACTAACACCTTGGATAAAATTTGATTTTTTTCAGTTGGCTCAAAATATTACAAAACTGACTTGAAAAATACAAAAAATTGGCGAGGGTTTTGTACTTACCCCTATGAACATTTTTTTTGTTTTTATAAGATTTTAAGTATTCTTAAAAATTGCCAAAACTGTGAGCTTACCCCATCGAAGAATTCAAATTTTCCACTGTTTCAAAATATCAATTTTTTTGTATTCAAAGTGATATTTAGTATCCACGATAAATTGATTAAAACTGTGAACTAACCTCTTGTTGAAAATTTCAATTTTTTCACTGGTTCAAAATATTACAAAGAGATCTTGAATTATACGAAAATTATCGAGGGTTTTGTAATTACCCCTATGAATAATTTTTTTTTATAAAATTTAGAGTATACTTAAAAAATTGGCCAAAACTGTGAGCTTAACCGTTCAAGAAATTCAATTTTTCCAAAGGCTCAAAATATCAGAATACCGTCATATAACATAAGAAAAACATTGCCCAAGGCTTTTTACGTACCACTTTGAATATATTTTTATATTTAAACTAATTTTTAGTATCCGCAAAAAAGTTGCGGATCTCCTTCATTAGCTTTGAGTGGTTAAAACTGTGAACTAACACCATGGATAAAATTTGAATTTTTCAGCTGGATCAAAATATTATAAAACTGACTTGAATCATACAAAAAATTGTCGAGGGTTTTGTACCTACCCCTATAAACTATTTTTTTGTTTTTATAAGATATAAAGTATCCGTAAAAAATTGGCCGAAATGTGAGCTTGCCCCTGAAAAATTAAATTTTTCCATGGGGCTAAAAATATCAGAAAACCTACTTATAACATAAGAAAAACATTGCCCAGGGCTGTGTACGTACCACTTTGAATATATTTTTGTATTGAAACTGATTTTTAGTATCCGTAAAAAATGGATAAAATTCTGAACTAAGCCCTTGGAGAAAATTTCAATTTTTCAAATGGCTCAAAATATTTCTAAACTGGCTTGAATCATACAAAAAAATGTCGAGGGTTTTGTACTAACATCTATGAACAATTTTTTTGTTTTTATAAGTTTTTAATTATCCTTAAAAAATTAGCCAAATTATGTGAGCTTACCTCTGAAGAATTAATTTTTTCCACGGGGCTTAAAATATCATAAAACCGACTTATTACATAAGAAAAATATTTCCCAGGGCTGTGTACGTACCATTTTGAATATATTTTTGTATTTAAATTTATTTTTAGTATCCACAAAAAATTGGTTAAAACTGTGAACTAACCTTGGAGAAAATTTCAATTTTTCCAATGGCTCAAAATATTGCAAAACAGACTTGAATCATAAGAAAAAATTTCGAGGGTTTTCTACTTACCCCAATGATTTTTTTTTTTATTTTTATTTTTATTTTATACGATTTTAAGTACCCTTAAAAAACAAGCCAAAACTGTGACCTTGCCCTTTCGAAGAATTCAAATTTTTCACGGGCTCAAAATATCACAAAACCGACTTATAACATAAGAAAAACATTGCCAAGGGCTGTGAACGTACCAATTTGAATATATTTTTGTATTTAAACTGATTTTTAGTTTCCACAAAAAATTGGATAAAACTGTGAACTAACCCTTTGGAGAAAATTTCAATTTTTCAACTGGCTCAAAATATTACTAATCTGGCTTGAATCATACAAAAAATTGTTGAGGGTTTTGTACTTAACTCTATGTACAATTTTTTTGTTTTTATAAGATTTTAAGTATCCGTAAAAAATTGGCCAAAACTGTGAGCTTACCCTTGAAGAATTCAATTTTTCAGTAGGGCTCAAAATATCAGAAAACTAACTTATACCATAAGAAAAACATTTCCCAGTGCTGTGTACATACCATTTTGAATATATTTTTGTATTTAAATTGATTTGTAGTATCCGCAAAATATTGGTTAAAACTATGAACTAACCCTTTGGAGAAAATTTCAATTTTTCCAATGGCTCAAAATATTACAAAACAAACTTAAATCATTTGAAACAATTTCTAGGGTTTTCTACTTACCCCAATGAACAATTTTTTTTTTGTTTTTATACGATTTTAAGTATCCTTAAAAAACAGGCAAAAACTGTGAGCTTGCCCTTTCGAAGAATTCAAATTTTCCATGGGCTCAAAATATCACAAAATCGACTTATAACATAAGAAAAACATTGCCCAGTGCTGTGAATGTACCACTTTGAATATATCTTTGTATTTAAAATGATTTTTAGTATCTGCACAAAATTGATTAAAACTATGAACTAACACCTTGGAGAAAATTTAAATTTTTTCATTGGCTCAAAATATTACAAAACTGTCTTGTATTATACGAAAAATTGTCGAGGGTTTTTAATTACCCCTATGAACAATTTTTTTGTTTTTATAAAATTTAAAGTATACGTAAAAAATTGGTCAAAACTTTTAGCTTAAGCCTTCGAGGAATTCAATTTTTCCATGGGCTCATAACATCAGAAAACCGTCTTATAACATAAGAAAAACATTGCCCAGGGATGTGTACGTACCACTTTGAATAAATTTTTGTATAGAAACTGAGTTTTAGTATCCGCAAAAAGTTGGATAAAACTGTGAACTAAACCCTTGGAGAAAATTTCATTTTTAAACCTGGCTCAAAATATTACTAAACTGGCTTGAATCATACAAAAAATTTTCGAGGGTTTTGTACTAACCTCTATGAACAATTTTTTTGTTTTTATAAGAGTTTGAGTATTCGAAAAAAAATAGCCAAATTATGTGAGCTTACCTCTGAAGAATTAATTTTTTCCACGGGGCTCAAAATATCATAAAACCGACTTATTACATAAGAAAAATATTTCCCAGGGCTGCGTACGTAACATTTTGAATATAATTTTGTATTTAAATTGAATTTTAGTTTCCGCCAAAAATTGGTTAAAACTCTGAACTTACCCCTTGGAGAAAATTTCAATTTTTCCAATGGCTCAAAATATTACAAAACAAACTTGAATAATTAGAATTTTTTTTGAGGGTTTTCTACTTAACCCTATGAACAATTTTTTTTTGTTATTATACGATTTTAAGTATCCTTAAAATCTGTCCAAAACTATGAGATTGCCCTTGCAAACAATTCAAATTTTCAACGGGATCAAAATATCATAAAACCGACTTATAACATAAGAAAAACATTGCCAAGGGCTGTGAACGTACCAATTTGAATATATTTTTGTATTTAAACTGATTTTTAGTTTCCACAAAAAATTGGTTAAAACTGTGAACTAACCCCTTGAAGAAAATTTCAATTTTTCAACTGTCTCAAAATATTACAAAACTGACTTGAATCATACAAAAAATTGTCGAGGGTTTTGTACTAACCCCTATGAACAATTTTTTTGTTTTTATAAAATTTAAAGTATACGTAAAAAATTGGTCAAAACTTTAAGCTTAAGCCGTCGAGGAATTCAATTTTTCCACGGGCTCAAAATATTAGAAAACCGTCTTATAACATAAGAAAAACATTGCCCAGGGCTGTGTACGTACCACTTTGAATATATTTTTGTATTGATACTGATAGTTAGTATCCGCAAAAAAATGGATAAAACTGTGAACTAACCCCTTGGAGAAAATTTCAATTTTTCAACTGTCTCAAAATATTACTAAACTGGCTTGATTCGTACAAGAAATTGTTGAGGGTTTTGTACTTACCTCTATGAACAATTTTTTTGTTTTTATAAGATTTTAAGTATCAGTTAAAAATTGGCCAAAACTGTGAGCTTACCCTTTAAGAATTCAATTTTTCCGTGGGGCTCAAAATATCCTAAAACTAACTTATAAGATAAGAAAAACATTTCCCAGTGCTGTGTACGTACCATTTTGAATATATTTTTGTATTTAAATTGATTTGTAGTATCCGCAAAAACTTGGTTAAAACTATGAATTAACCCTTTGGAGAAAATTTCAATTTTTCCAATGGCTCAAAATATTACAAAACATACTTGATTCATTAGAAAAAATTTCAAGGGTTTTCTACTTACCCCAATGAACAATTTTTTTTTTTGTTTTTATACGATTTTAAGTATCCTTAAAAAACTGGCCAAAACTGTGAGCTTGCTCTTTCGAAGAATTCAAATTTTCCACGGGCTCAAAATATCACAAAATCGACTTATAACATATGAAAAACATTGCCAAAGGCTGTGAACGTACCACTTTGAATATTTTTTTGTATTTAAAATGATTTTTATTATACACAAACAATTGGTTAAAACTGTGAACTAACCCCTTGAAGAAAATTTTATATTTTCAACTGACTCAAAATATTAGAAAACTGACTTGAATCATACAAAAAATTGTCGAGGGTTTTGTACTAACCTCTATGAACAATTTTTTTGTTTTTATAAGAGTTTAAGTATCTGTGAAAAATTAGCCAAATTTTGTGAGCTTACCTTTGAAGAATTAATTTTTTTCCACGGGGCTCAAAATATCATAAAACCGACTTATAACATAAGAAAAACATTTCCCAGGAATGTGTACGTACCATTTTGAATATATTTTTGTATTTAAATTTATTTTTAGTATCCGCAAAAAATTGGTTAAAACTATGAACGTACCCCTTGGAGAAAATTTTAATTTTTTCACTGGCTCAAAATATTACCAGAAAGACTTGAATCATTCGAAAAAAATTCGAGGGTTTTCTACTAACCCCTATGAACATTTTTTTTGTTTTTATTAGAGTTTTAGTATTGTTAAAAAATTGGCCAAAACTGTGAGCTTACCCCATCGAAGAATTCAAAATTTCCACGGGATCAAAATATCAGAAAACCGAATTATAACATTAGAAAAACATTGCACAGGACTGTGAATGTACAACTTTGAATATATTTTTTAATTTAAAATGATTTTCAGTATCCACGAAAATTTGATTAAAACTGTGAACTAACCCTTTGCAAAAAAATTCAATTTTTTCACTGGCTCAAAATATTACAAAATTGACTTGAATATACGAAAAATTGTCGAGTGTTTTGTAATTACACCTATTAATAATTTTTTTTGTTTTTATGAAATTTAAAGTATACGTAAAAAAATGGCCAAAACAGTGAGCTTAACCCTTCGAGAAATTCAATTTTTCCACAGGCTCAAAATATCAGAAAACCATCATATAACATACGAAAAACTTTGCTCTGGGCTTTATCCGTAACACTTTGAATATATTTTAGTATTTAAACTGATTTTTAATATCCGCAAAAAATTGGTTAAAACTGTGAACTAACACCTTGGAGAAAATTTGAATTTTTTAGCTAGCTCAAAATATTAAAAACTGACTTGAATCATACAAAAAATTGGCGAGGGTTTTGTACCTACCCTTCTGAACTATTTTTTGGTTTTTATAAGATTTTAAGTATCCGTAAAAAAATGGCCGAAACTGTTAGCTTACCCCTGATGAATTAAAATTTTCCACTAGGCCCAAAATATCAGAAAGTTGACTTATAACATAAGAAAAACATTTCCCAGGGTTGTGGACATACCATTTTGAATATATTTTTGTATTTAAATTGATTTTTAGTATCCGCAAAAAATTGATTAAAACTGTGAACTTACCCCTTGGAGAAAATTTCAATTTTTCCACTTGTTCAAAATATTAAAAGACAGACTTAAAATTTTTTTGTTCTTAAAAGATTTTTAGTATCCTTAAAAAATTTGCCAAAACTGTGAGCTTACCCCTTCGAAGATTTCAAATTTTCCACGGGCTCAAAATATCACAAAACTGACTTATAACATAAGGAAAACATTGCACGGGGCTGTGAACGTACCACTTTGAATATATTTTTTTATTTAAAATTATTTTTTGTATCTGCAAAAAATTGATTAAAACTATGAACTAACACCATGGAGAAATTTTCAATTTTTTTACTAGCTCAAAATATTACAAAACTGACTTGAATTATACGAAAAATTGTCGAGGGTTTTTAATTACCTTTTGAACAATTTTTTTGTTTTTATAAAATTTAAAGTATAGGTAAAAAAATTGGTCAAAACTTTTAGCTAAGCCTTCGTGGAATTCAATTTTTCCAAGGGCTCCTAATATCAGAAAACCATCTTATAACATAAGAAAAATATTGCCCAGGGCTGTGTACGTACCACTGTGAATATATTTTTGTATTTAAATTTGATTTTTTGTATATGCAAAAAATTTGTCAAAACTGTGAACATAGTCATTCGAGAAAATTTTGATTTTTCCACAGGATAAAAATATTAAAAACTTATTTGAATCATACGAAAAATTGTCGAGGATTTTGTACTTACCCCTATGAATAATTTTTTTGTTTTTATAAGATTTTTAGTATCCTTAAAAATTGGCCAAAACAGTGAGCTTACCCCTTCGAGGAATTCAATTTTTCCACGGGAAGATATTAGAAAACCGAATTATAACATAAAAGAAAACATTGCCCAGAGTTGTGTACGTACCACTTTGAATATATTTTGTACTTAAATTTGATATTTTGTATATGCAAAAAAGTTGTTAAAACTGTGAACATATCCTTCGAGAAAATTTTAATTTTTCCACAGGATAAAAATATTAAAAACTTACTAGAATCATACGAAAAATTGTTGAGGGTTTTGTACTTACCCCTATGAACAATTTTTTTGTTTTTATAAGATATTAAGAATCTGGAAAAAAATGGCCAAAACTGCTAGCTTACCCCTTCGAGGAATTTATATATTCCACGGCCTCAATATATTAGAAGAAAAAAATTGCCCAAGGTTGTGTACGTACCACTTTTTATATATTTTTGTATTTATACAAATTTTTAGTACAAGTAAAAAAATTGGTTAAAACTGTGAACTTACTCCTTTGATAAAATTTCAATTTTTTCACCGGCTCAAAATATTACTAAACTGACTTGAATCATACGAAAAATTGTCGATGGTTTTGTACTTAACCCTATGATAAATAATTTGTTTTTTTATCAGATTTTAAGTATCCGTAATTTTTTTTTCAAAACCATGAGCTTACCCCTTCGAGGAATTCAATTATTCCACGGGCTCAAGATATCACAAAACCCAATTATAACATAAAAAAAAATTTCTTGAGCTGTGTACGTATCACATTGAAAATATTTTTGTAAACAAATTGATTTTTAGTATCCGCAAAAAAATTGTTAAAAACTGTGAACTTACCCCTTCGAGAAAAAATCAATTTTTCCATTGGCTCAGAATATTAAAAAATATGAAAAATTGTCGAGGGTTTTGTACTTACCCCTATGTACAATTTTTTTTTGTTTTTATAATATTTTTATTATACGTAAAAATTTGGCCAAAACTGTGAGCTTACCCATGAATAATTCAATTTTTCCACGGGCTCGAATTATCAGAAAACTGACTTAAAACATAAGGAAAACATTTTTCAGTGCTGTGTACGTACCATTTTGAATATTTTTTCGTATTTAAATTTATTTTTAGTATCCGCAAAAAAATTGTTAAAACTGTGAACTAACCCCTTGGAGAAAATGTCAATTTTTCCAATGGCTCAAAATATTACAAAGCAGACTTGAATCATTCGAATTTTTTTTGTGGGTTTTGTACTTACCCCTATGAATATTTTTTTTTTTTTTATAAGATTTTAAGAATCCATAAAAAAAAAGGCCAAAACTGCTAGCTTACCCCTTCTAGGAATTCAAATTTTCCACGGGCTCAATATATTAGTAGACCAACATTGCCCAAGGTTGTGTACGTACCACTTTTAATATATTTTTGTATTTATATCAAATTTTTAGTGTAGTTAAAAAAATTGGTTAAAACTGTGAACTTACCCCTTGGATAAAATTTCAATTTTTCCACTAGCTCAAAATATTACTAAACTGACTTGAATCATACGAAAAATTGTTGATGGTTTTGTAGATAACCCTATGATAAATAATTTTGTTTTTTATCAGATTTTAAGTATCCGTAAAAAATTGGCCAAAACTTTGAGCTTACCCCTTCGAGGAATTCAATTTTTCCACGGGCTCAAGATATCAGGAAACCCAATTATAACATAAAAAAAAATTCCTAGAGCTTTGTACGTACCACTTTAAATATATTTTTATAAACAAATTGAATTTTAGTATCCGCAAAAAAATTGTTAAAAATTGTGAACTTACCCCTTATATAAAATTTCAATTTTTCCACTGGCTCAAAATATTAAAAATGATTTGAATTATATGTAAAATTGTTGAGGGTTTTTTACTTACTACTATGTACAACTTTTTTTTTTTTTTATAAGATTTTTAGTATACGTAAAAATTTGGCCAAAACAGTGAGCTTACCCCTGAATAATTCAATCTTTCCACGGGCTCAAAATATCAGAAAATCGACTTATAACATAAGAAAAACATTTCCAAGGGCTGTATACGTACCATTTCGAATATATTTTTGAATTTAAATTGTTTTTAGTATCCACAAAAAAATTGTTAAAACTGTGAACCCCTTGGAGAAAATTTCAATTTTTCCAATAACTCAAAATATTACAAAAAAGACTTGTATCATACGAAAAATTGTCGATGGTTTTGTACTAAACCCTATGATAAATAATTTTGTTTTTTTATCAGATTTTAATTATCCGTAAAAAAATTTCCAAAACTGTGAGCTTACCCCTTCGAGGAATTCAATTTTTCCACGGGCTCAAGATATCAGGAAACCAAATTATAACATAAATTTTTTTTTGCTAGAACTGTGTACGTACCACTTTGAATATATTTTTGTAAACTAATTGAATTTAGTATCTGCAAAAAAATTGTTAAAAATTGTGAACTTACCCCTTCGAGAAAATTTCAATTTTTCCACTGGCTCAAAATATTAAAAACTGATTTGAATTATACGAAAAATTGTCGAGGGTTTTGTACTTACCCCTATGTACAATTTTTCTTGTTTTTATAAGATTTTTAGTATACGTAAAAAATTGGCCAAAACTGTGAGCTTACCCCTTAATAATTCAATTTTTCCAAGGGCTCAAAATATCAGAAAACCTACTTATAACATAAGAAAAACATTTCCCAGAGCTGTGTACGTACCATTTTGAATATATTTTTGTATTTAAATTGATTTTTAATGTCCGCAAAAAAATTGTTAAAACTGTGAACTAAACCCTTGGAGAAAATTTTAATTTTTCCAATGGCTCAAAATATTAGAAAACAGACTTGTCTCATTCGAAAAATTGTTGAAGGTCTTGTATTTACCCCTATGAATTTTTTTTTATAAGATTTTAAGAATCCTTAAAAAAATGGTCAAAACTGCTAGCTTACCCCTTCGAGGAATTCAAATTTTCCACGGGCTCAATATATTAGAAGAGGGACATTGTCCAAGGTTGTATACGTACCACTTTTAATATATTTTTTTATCTATAAAAATTCTTAGTATAAGGTAAAAAATTGTTTAAAACTGTGAACTTACCTCTTGGATAAAATTTCTATTTTTCCACTGGCTCAAAATATTACTAAACTTACTTGAATCATACGAAAAATTGTCGATGGTTTTGTACTTAACCCAGGATAAATAATTTAGTTTTTTTTATCATATTTTAAGTATACGTGAAAAAATTGCAAAAACTGTGAGCTTACCCCTTCGAGGAATTCAATTTTTCCACGGGCTCAAGATATCAGGAAATCTAATTATAACATAAAAAAAAATTGCCTAAAGCTGTGTACGCACCACTTTGAATATATTTTGTAAACAACTTGAATTTTAGTATCCATAATTTTTTTTGTTAAAAACTGTGAACTTACCCTCGGAGAAAATTTTAATTTTTCAACTGGCTGAAAATATTACAAAACTGACTTGAATCATAAAAAAACGTATTTGAGGGTTTTGTACTTACTACTATGAAAAATATTTTTATTTTTATTAGATTTTAAGTATATGTAAAAATTTGGTCAAAACTGTGAGCTTACCTCTTCGAGGATTTCAATTTTTCCACTGGAAAATATTAGAAAACCGAATTATAACATAAAAGAAAACATTTCCCAGAGCTGTGTACGTACCACTTTGAATATATTTTGTATTTAAATTGATTTTTTGTATATTCAAAAAATTTGTTAAAACTGTGAACATAGTCCTTTGAGAAAATTTTAATTTTTCCACTAGCTAAAAATATTAAAAACTTACTTGAATCATACGAAAAATTGTCGAGGGTTTTGTACTTACCCCTATGAATAATTTGTTTGTTTTTAAAATATTTTAAGAATCCGTAAAACAATGTCCAAAACTGCTCGCTTACCCCTTCGAGGAATTCAAATATTCCACGGGCTCAATATATTAGAAGAGCAACATTGCCCAAGGTTGTGTACGTACCACTTTTTATATATTTTTGTATTTATACAAATTTTTATTATAAGTAAAAAAATTGGTTAAAACTGTGAACTTACCACTTGGATAAAATTTCAATTTTTCCACTAGCTCAAAATATTAGTAAAATGACTTGAATCATACAAAAAATAGTCGATGGCTTTGTACTTAACCCTATGATAAATAATTTTGTCTTTTTATCAGATTTTAAGTATCCGTAAAAAAATTGCCAAAACTGTGAGCTTACCCTTCGAGGAATTCAATTTTTCCATGGGCTCAAGATATCAGGAAACCCAATTATAACATAAAAAAAATTGCCTAGAGCTGTGTATGTACCACTTTGAATATATTTTTGTAAACAAATTGATTTTTAATATCAGCAAAAAATTTGTTAAAAACTGTGAACATACCCCTTCTAGAAAATTTAATTTTTTCCACTGGCTCAAAATATTAAAAACTTATTTGAATTATACCAAAAATTGTCGAGGGTTTTGTACTAACCCCTATGTATAATTTTTTTTTGTTTTTATAAGATTTTTAGTATACGTAAAAATTTGGCCAAAACTGTGAGCTTACCCCTGAATAATTCAATTTTTCCATGGGCTAAAAATATCAGAAAATCAACTTATAACATAAGAAAAACATTTCCCATGGCTGTGTACGTACCAATTTGAATATATTTTTGTCTTTAAATTGATTTTTAATGTCCGCAAAAAAATTGTTAAAACTGTGAACTAACCCCATGGAGAAAATTTCAATTTTTTCAATGGCTCAAAATATTTCAAAACAGACTTGTATCATTCGAAAAATTGTTGAGGGTCTTGTACTTACCCTTATGAATTTTTTTTATTTTTTTTATAAGATTTTAAAAATCCGTAAAAATATGGTCAAAACTGCTAGCTTACCCCTTCGAGAATTCAAATTTTCCACGGGCTCAATATATTAGAAGAGGAACATTGCCCAAGGTTGTGTATGTACCCCTTTTAATATATTTTTGTATTTATACAATTTTTTAGAATAAATAAAAAAATTGGATAAAACTGTAAACTTACCCATTGGATAAAATTTCAATCTTTCCACTGGCTAAAAATATTACTAAACTGACTTGAATCATACGAAAAATTGTCGATGGTTTTGTACTTAACCCTAAGATAAATAATTTTGTTTTTTATCAGATATTAAGTATCCGTAAAAAATTGCCCAAAACTTTGAGCTTACCCCTTCGAGGAATTCAATTTTATCACGGGCTCAAGATATCAAGAAACCCAATTATAACATAAAAAAAATTGCCTAGAGCTGTGTACGTACCACTTTGAATATATTTTTGTAAACAAACTGAATTTTAGTATCCGCAAAAAATTTGTTAAAACTGTGAACTTAACCCTTCGAGAAAATTTCAATTTTTCCACTGGCTCAAAATGTTAAAAACTAATTTGAATTACACGAAAAATTGTCGAGGGTTTTGCACTTACCCCTATATACAATTTTTTTTTGTTTTTATAAGATTTTTAGTATATGTAAAAAATTGGCCAAAACTGGGAGCTTACCCCTGAATATTTCAATTTTTCCATGGGCTCAAAATATCAGCAACCGACTTATAACATAAGAAAAACATTTCCCAGGGCTGTGTACGTATCATTTTGAATATATTTTTGTATTTAAATTGATTTTTAATGTCCGCAAAAAAATTTGTTAAAACTGTGGACTAACCCCTTGGAGAAAATTTCAATTTTCCAATGGCTCAAAATATTACAAAACAGACTTGTATCATTCGAAAAATTGTAGAGGGTTTTGTACTTACCCCTATGAACATTTTTTTTCTTTATAAGATTCTAAGAATCTGTAAAAAAATGGCCAAAACTGCTAGCTTACCCTTTCGAGGAATTCAAATTTTCCACGGGCTCAATATGTTAGAATAGGAACATTGCCCAAGGTTGTGTACGTACCACTTTTAATATATTTTTGTATTTATAAAAAAAATTAGTATAAGTAAAAAAATTGGTTATTACACCTTGGATAAAATTTCAATTTTTCCAGTGGCTCAAAATATTACTAAGCTGACTTGAATCGTACGAAAAATTCTCGATGGTTTTGTACTTAACCCTATGATAAATAATTTTGTTTTTTTATCAGATTTTAAGTATACGTAAAAAAATTGCCAAAATTGTAAGCTTACCCTTTCGAGGAATTCAATTTTTCCATGGGCTCAAGATATCAGGAAACCCAATTATTACATAAAAAAAAATTGCCTAGAGCTGTGTACGTACCATTCTGTGTACGTACCACTTTGAATATATTTTTGTGAACAAATTGATTTTTAGTATCCGCAAAATAATTGTTAAAAACTGTGAACATACCCCTTCTAGAAAATTTCATTTTTTCCACTGGCTCAAAATATTAAAAACTGATTTGAATTATACGAAAAATATTCGAGGGTTTTGTACTTAACCCTGTGAAAAATATTTATTTTTATAAGATTTTAAGTATCCGTAAAAATTTGGTCAAAACTGTGAGCTTACCACTTCGAGGAATTCAAGTTTTCCACGGGAAGATATTAGACAACCGAATTATAACATAAAAGAAAACATTTCTCAGAGTTGTGTACGTACCACTTTGAATATATTTTGTATTTAAATTGATTTTTATTATATGCAAAAAATTTGTTAATACTATGAACATATTCGAGGGTTTTCTACTTACCCTTACGAAAAATTGTCGAGGGTTTTGTGATTACCCCTATGAACAATTTTTTTGTTTTTATAAAATTTAAAGTATACGTAAAAATTGGCCAAAACTGTGAGCTTAACCCTTCGAGTAATTCAATCTTTCAACGGGCACAAAATATCATAAAACCGTCTTATAACATAAGAAAAACATTGCCCAGGACTGTGTACGTATCACTATGAATATATTTCTGTATTTAAACTGATTTATTGTATCCGCAAAAAGTTGGTTAAAACTGTGAACTAACACCTTGGAGAAAATTTAAATTTTCCCACATGCTCAAAATATTAAAAAACTAAATTGAATCATACAAAAAATTGTCGAGGGTTTTGTACTTACCACTATGAACAATTTTTTTTTTATAAGATTTTAAGTATCCGTAAAAAATTGACCGAAACTGTGAGCTTACCCTTGAAGAATTAATTTTTTCCCCGGGGCTCAAAATATAAAAAAACCGAATTATAACACTTTGGAGAAAATTTAAATTTTTTGACGGGCTCATAATATTGAAAACCTAACTTGAATCATACAAAAAATTGTCAAGGGTTTTGTACTTACCTCTATGAACAATTTTTTTGTCTTTATAAGATTTTAAGTATCCGTAAAAAAATTGACCGAAACTGTGAACTTACCCCTGAAGAATTAAATTTTTCCATGGGGCTCAAAATATCAGAAAACCGACTTATAACAAAAGAAAAACAATTCCCAGGGCTGTGTACGTACCATTTTTAATATATTTTTTCAAGTTAAATTGATTTTTAGTATCCGAATTTTTTTTGTTAAAACTGTGAACTTACCCCTTGGAGAATATTTCAATTTTTCCACTGGCTCAAAATATTACAAGACAGACTTGAATAATACGGAAAAAAAATTCAAAGGTTTTCTACTTACCCTTATGATCAATTTTTTTGTGTTATAAAATTTAAAGTAGAAGTAAAAAATTGGCCAAAACTGTGAGCTTACCCCTTCGAAGAATTCAAAGTTTCCACGTGCTCAAAATATCACAAAACCGACTTATAACATAAGAAAAAGATTGCCCAGGTTTGTATTTAAAATAATTTATAGTATCCGCAAAAATTGATTAAAATTGTGAACTAACCCCTTGTAGAAAATTTCAATTTTTTCACTGGCTAAAAATATTAAAAAACCTATTGAATTATATGAAAAATTGTCGAGGATTTTGAAATTACCCCTATGAACAATTTTTTTGTTTTTATAACCTTCTTATAACATAAGAAAAACATTACCCAGGGTTGTGTACGTATCACTTTGAATAGATTTTTGTATTTAAACTGATTTATTGTATCCGCAATAAGTTGGTTAAAACTGCGAACTAACACCTTGGAGAAAATTTAAATTTTTCCAAGGGCACAAAATATTAAAAAACTGAATTGAATCATACAAAAAATTGTCGAGGGTTTTTTACTTACACCTATGAAAAAAAAAAATTTAAAAGGTTTTAAGTATCTGTAAAAAATTGGCCAAAACTGTGAGCTTACCCTTGAAGAATTAATTTTTTCCACGGGGCTAAAAATATCAGAAAACCGACTTATAACATAAGAAAAACATTTCCCAGGGTTGTGGACAAACCATTTTGAATATATTTTTGTATTTAAATTAATTTTTAGTAACAGCAAAAAATTGGTTAAAACTGTGAACTTACCCCTTGGAGAAAATTTCAATTTTTCCACTGGCTAAAAATATTACAAGATAAACTTGAATAATACGAAAAACAATTTCGAGGGTTTTCTACTTACCCTACAATTTTTTTTTTATAAAATTTTAAGTATCCTTAAGAAATTGACAAAAAATGTGAGCTTTCCCCTTCGAATAATTCAAATTTTCCACGGGCTCAAAATATCACAAAACCGACTTATAATATAAGAAAAACATTGCCCAGGTCTGTGAACGTACCAATTTGAATATATTATTTTATTCAAAATAATTTTTAGTATCCGCAAAAAGTTGGTTCAAACTGTGAACTAACACTTTGGAGAAAATTTAAATTTTTTGATGGGCTCAAAATATTAAAATACTAACTTGAATCATACAAAAAATTGTCGAGAGTTTTGTACTTACCCCTATGAACAATTTTTTTGTTTTTATAAGATTTTAAGTATCCGTAAAAAATTGGCCGAAACTGTGAGCTTACCCCTGAAGAATTAAATTTTTCCACGGGCTCAAAATATCAAAAAACCGACTTATAACATAAGAAAAACATTTCCCAGGGCTGTGTACGTACCATTTTTAATATATTTTTTTAAGTTAAATTGATTTTTATTATCCGCAAAAAAAATTGTTAAAACTGTGAACTTATCCCTTGGAGAATATTTCAATTTTTCCACTGGCTCAAAATATTACAAGACAAACTTGAATAATACGAAAAACAATTTCGAGGGTTTTCTACTTACCCTTAAGAACAATTTTTTAGTTTTATAAAATGTTAGGTATCCTTAAAAAATTGGCCAAAACTATGAGCTTACCACTTCGAAAATTTTAAATTTTCCACGGTCTCAAAATATCACAAAACCGAATTATAACATAAGAAAAAAATTTCCCAGGTCTGTGAACGTACCAATTTGAATATATTTTTTTATTTAAAATGATTTTTAGTATCCGCACAAAATTGATTAAAACTGTAAAGAAAATTTCAATTTTTTCACTGGCTAAAAATATTACAAAACTGACTTGAATTATACGAAAAATTATCGAGGGCTTTTTAATTACCACTATGAACAATTTATTTGTTTTTATAAAATTTAAAGTATACATGAAAAATTGCCCCAAACTGAGAACTTAATCCTTCGAGGAATTCAATTTTTCCACGGGCTCATAATAGCAGAAAACCGTCTTATAACATAAGAAAAACATTTCTAAGGGCCGGCTGTGTACGTACCAATTTGAATATATTTTTGTATTGAAACTTATTTTTAGTATTCGCAAAAGTTGGTTAAAACTATGAACTAACACTTTGGAGAAAATTTAAATTTTTCGACGGGCTAAAAATATTAAAAAACTAACTTGAATCATACAAAAAATTGTCAATGACTTTGTACTTACCACTATGAACAAATTTTTTGTATTTATAAGATTTTAAGTATCCGTAAAAAATTGGCCGAAACTGTGAACTTACCCCTGAAGAATTAAATTTTTCCATGGGGCTCAAAATATCAGAAAACCGACTTATAACAAAAGAAAAACATTTCCCAGGGCTGTGTACGTACCATTTTTAATATATTTTTTTAAGTTAAATTGATTTTTAGTATCCGAAAAAATTTTATTAAAACTGTGAACTTACCCCTTGGAGAAATATTTAAAGTTTTCCACTGGCTCAAAATATTACAAGACAGACTTGAATAATATGGAAAAAAATTTCGAGGGTTTCTACTTACCCTTATGATCAATTTTTTTGTTTTATAAAATTTAAAGTAGATGTAAAAAATTGGCCAAAACTGTGAGCTTACCCCTTCGAAGAATTAAAATTTTCAACGTGCTCAAAATATCACAAAACCGACTTATAACATAAGAAAAACATTGCCCAGGGCTGTGAATGTACCACTTTGAATATATTTTTGTATTTAAAATAATTAATAGTATTAGCGAAAATTGATTAAAATTGTGAACTAACCCTTGGAGAAAATTTCAATTTTTCACTGGCTAAAAATATTTAAAAACTTACTTGAATTCTACGAAAAATTGTCGAGGGTTTTGTAATTACCCCTATGAACAATTTTTTTGTTTTTATAAAATTTAAAGTGTACGGAAAAAAATTGGCCAAAACTATGAGCTTAACACTTTTAAGGAATTCAATTTTTTCACTGGCTCAAAATATCATAAAACTGTCTTATAACATAAGAAAAACATTGCCCATGGCTATGTATGTACCACTTTGAATATATTTTGTATTTAAACTGATTTATTGTATCCGCAATAAGATGGTTAAAACTGTGAACTAACACCTTGGAGAAAATTTAAATTTTTCCACTGTCACAAAATATTAAAAAACTTAATTGAATCATACAAAAAATTGTCGAGGGTTTTTTACTTACCCCTATGAATTTTTTTTTTTTTTTCATAAGATTTTAAGTATCCGTAAAAAATTGGCCGAAACTGTGAGCTTATCCCTGAAGAATTAAATTTTTCCACGGGGCTCAAAATATCAGAAAACCGACTTATAACATAAGAAAAACATTTCCCAGGGCTGTGTACCTACCATTTTTAATATATTTTTTTAAGTTAAATTGATTTTTAATATCCGCAAAAAAATTGTTAAAACTGTGAACTTACCCCTTAAAGAATATTTCAATTTTTCCACTGGCTCAAAATATTACAAGACAGACTTGAATAATACGAAAAACAATTTCGAGGGTTTTCTACTTACCCTTTAAGAACAATTTTTTAGTTTTATAAAATTTTAGGTATCCTTAAAAAATTGGCCAAAACTATGAGCTTACCCCTTCGAAAATTTCAAATTTTCCACGGGCTCAAAATATCACAAAACCGAATTATAACATAAGAAAAAAAATTCCCAGGTCTGTGAATGTACCAATTTGAATACATTTTTTATTTAAAATGATTTTTAGTATCCGCACAAAATTGATTAAAACTGTAAAGAAAGTTTCAATTTTTTAACTTGCTAAAAATATTACAAAACTGACTTGAATTATACGAAAAATTATCGAGGTTTTTTAATTACCCCTATGAACAATTTATTTGTTTTTATAAAATTTAAAGTATACATGAAAAATTGCCCCAACTGAGACCTTAATCCTTCGAGGAATTCAATTTTTCCACGGGCTCATAATAGCATAAAACCGTCTTATAACATAAGAAAAACATTGCTCAGGGCTGTGTACGTACCAATTTGAATATATTTTTGTATTGAAACTTATTTTTAGTATTCGCAAAAAGTTGGTTAAAACTATGAACTAACACTTTGGAGAAAATTTAAATTTTTTGACGGGCTCAAAATATTAAAATACTAACTTGAATCATACAAAAAATTGTCAATGGCTTTGTACTTACCTTTATGAACAAATTTTTTGTCTTTATAAGATTTTAAGTATGCGTAAAAAATTGGCCGAAACTGTGAGCTTACCCCTGAAGAATTAAATTTTTCCAGGGTTGTAGACATACCATTTTGTATTTAAATTAATTTTTAATATCCGCAAAAAATTGGTTAAAACTGTGAACTTACCACTTGGAGAAAATTTCAATTATTCCACTGGCTCAAAATGTTACAAGATAGACTTGATTAATACGAAAAACAATTTCGAGGGTTTTCTACTTACCCTTAGGAACAATTTTTTTGTTTTATAAAAGTTGAAGTATCCTTAAAAAATTGGCCAAAAATGTGAGCTTACCCCTTCGAAGAATTCAAATTTTCCACGTGCTCAAAATATCACAAAATCGACTTATAACATGAGAAAAACATTGCTCAGGTCTTTGAACGTACCAATTTGAATATATTTTTGTATTTAAAATAATTTTTAGTATCCGCACAAAATTGATTAAAACTGTGAACTAACCCCTTGGAGAAAATTTCAATTTTTTCACTGGCTCAAAATATTACAAAACTGGCTTTAATTATGAGAAAAATTATCGAGGGTTTTTTAATTACCCTTGTGAACAATTTATTGGTTTTTATAAAATTTAATGTGTACGTGAAAAATTGCCCCAAACTGTGAGCTTAACCCTTCGAGGAATTCAATTTTTCCACGTGCTCATAATTGCAGAAAACCGTCTTATAACATAAGAACATAGTTTTATAAAATTTTAGGTATCCTTAAAAAATTGGCCAAAACTATGAGCTTACCCCTTCGAAAATTTCAAATTTTCCACGGGCTCAAAATTTCACAAAACCGAATTATAACATAAGAAAAAAAATTCCCAGGTCTGTGAATGTACCAATTTGAATATATTTTTTATTTAAAATGATTTTTAGTATCCGCACAAAATTGATTAAAACTGTAAAGAAAATTTCAATTTTTTAACTTGCTAAAAATATTACAAAATTGACTTTAATTATACGAAAAATTATCGAGGGTTTTTTAATTACCCCTATGAACAATTTATTTGTTTTTATAAAATTTAAAGTATACATGAAAAATTGCCCCAAACTGAGACCTTAATCCTTCGAGGAATTCAATTTTTCCACGGGCTCATAATAGCATAAAACCGTCTTATAACATAAGAAAAACATTGCTCAGGGATGTGTACGTACCAATTTGAATATATTTTTGTATTGAAACTTGTTTTTAGTATTCGCAAAAAGTTGGTTAAAACTATGAACTAACACTTTGGAGAAAATTTAAATTTTTCGACGGGCTCAAAATATTAAAAAACTAACTTGAATCATACAAAAAATTGTCAATGGCTTTGTACTTACCTCTATGAACAAATTTTTTGTCTTTATAAGATTTTAAGTATCCGTAAAAAATTGGCCGAAACTGTGAGCTTACCCCTGAAGAATTAAATTTTTCCATGGGGCTCAAAATATCAGAAAACCGACTTATAACAAAAGAAAAACATTTCCCAGGGCTGTGTACGTACCATTTTTAATATATTTTTTTAAGTTAAATTGATTTTTAGTATCCGAAAAAAATTTATTAAAACTGTGAACTTACCCATTGGAGAATATTTCAAGTTTTCCACTGGCTCAAAATATTACAAGACAGACTTGAATAATACGGAAAAAAATTTCAAGGGTTTTCTACTTACCCTTATGATCAATTTTTTTGTTTTATAAAATTTATAGTAGATGTAAAAAGTTGGTCAAAACTGTGAGCTTACCCCTTCGAAGAATTCAAATTTTCAACGTGCTCAAAATATCACAAAATCGACTTATAACATAAGAAAAACATTGCCCAGGGCTGTGAATGTACCACTTTGAATATATTTTTGTATTTAAAATGATTTATAGTATCCGCGAAAACTGATTAAAATTGTGAACTAACCCCTTGGAGAAAATTTCAATTTTTTCATTGGCTAAAAATATTAAAAAACTTACTTGAATTATACGAAAAATTGTCGAGGGTTTTGTAATTACCCCTATGAACAATTTTTTTTTTTTATAAAATTTAAAGTGTACGTAAAAAATTGGCCAAAACTCTGAGCTTAACACTTTTAAGGAATTCAATTTTTCAACGGGCTCAAAATATCATAAAACCATTTTATAACATAAGAAAAACATTACCCAGGGCTGTGTACGTATCACTTCGAATATATTTTTGTATTTAAACTGATTTATTGTATCCGCAATAAGTTGGTTAAAACTGTGAACTAACACCTTGGAGAAAATTTAAATTTTTCCACGGGCACAAAATATAAAAAAAAAAAATCTGAATTGAATCATACAAAAAATTGTCGAGGGTTTTTTACTTACCCCAATGATTTTTTTTTTATAAGATTTTAAGTATCGGTAAAAAATTGGCCGAAACTATGAGCTTACCCTTGAAGAATTAAATTTTTCCACGGGGCTCAAAATATCAGAAAACCGACTTATAACATAAGAAAAACATTTCCCAGGGTTGTAGACATACCATTTTGTATTTAAATTAATTTTTAATATCCGCAAAAAATTGGTTAAAACTGTGAACTTACCACTTGGAGAAAATTTCAATTATTCCACTGGCTCAAAATGTTACAAGATAGACTTGATTAATACGAAAAACAATTTCGAGGGGTTTCTACTTACCCTTATGAACAATTTTTTTGTTTTATAAAAGTTGAAGTATCCTTAAAAAATTGGCCAAAAATGTGAGCTTACCCCTTCGAAGAATTCAAATTTTCCACGTGCTCAAAATATCACAAAATCGACTTATAACATGAGAAAAACATTGCTCATGTCTTTGAACGTACCAATTTGAATATATTTTTGTATTTAAAATAATTTTTAGTATCCGCACAAAATTGATTAAAACTGTGAACTAACCTCTTGGAGAAAATTTCAATTTTTTCATTGGCTCAAAATATTACAAAACTGGCTTTAATTATGAGAAAAATTATCGAGGGTTTTTTAATTACCCTTGTGAACAATTTATTGGTTTTTATAAAATTTAAAGTGTACGTGAAAAATTGCCCCAAACTGTGAGCTTAACCCTTCGAGGAATTCAATTTTTCCACGGGCTCATAATAGCAGAAAACCGTCTTATAACATAAGAAAAACATTGCCCAGGGCTGTGTACGTACCACTTTGAATATATTTTTGTATTGAAACTGATTTTTAGTATCCGCAAAAAGTTGGTTAAAACTATGAACTAACACTTTAGAGACAATTTAAATTTTTCGACGGGCTCAAAATATTAAAAAACTAACTTGAATCATACCAAAATATGTCGAGGGTTTTGTACTTACCCCTGTGAATAATTTTTTTGTTTTTATAAGATTTTAAGTATCCGTAAAAAATTGGCCGAAACTGTGAGATTATCCCTGAAGAATTAAATTTTTCCACGGGGCTCAAAATATCAGAAAACCGACTTACAACATATGAAAAATATTTCCCAGGGCTGTTTATGTACCATTTTTAATATATATTTTTAAGTTAAATTGACTTTTAGTATCCGCAAAAAATTTGTTAAAACTGTGAACTTACCCCTTGGAGAATATTTCAATTTTTCCACTGGCTCAAAATATTACAAGACAGACTTCAATAATACGAAAAAAAATTCAAGGGTTTTCTACTTACCCTTATGATCAATTTTTTTGTTTTATAAAATTTAGAATAGATGTAAAATATTGGCCAAAACTGTGAGCTTACCCCTTCGAAGAATTCGAATTTCCACGGGCTCAAAACATCACAAAACCGACTTATAACATAAGAAAAACATTGCCCAGGTCTGTGAACGTACCAATTTGAATATATTTTTGTATTTAAAATGATTTTTAGTATCCGCACAAAATTGATTAAAACTGTGAACTAATCCCTTGGAGAAAATTTTAATTTTTTCACTTGCTCAAAATATTATAAAACTGACTTGAATTATACGAAAAATTATCGAGTGTTTTTTAATTACCCCTATGAACAATTTACTTGTTTTTATTAAATTTACAGTACACGTGAAAAATTGACCCAAATTGTGAGCTTAACCCTTAGAGGAATTCAATTTTTCCACGGGCTCATAATAGCAGAAAACCGTCTTATAACATAAGAAAAACATTGCCCAGTACATACCACTTTGATTATATTTTTGTATAGAAACTGATTTTTAGTATCCGCAAAAGTTTGGTTAAAACTATGAACTAACCCTTTGGAGAAAATTTAAATTTTTCGACGGGCTTAAAATATTAAAAAACTAACTTGAATCATACAAAAAATTGTCGAGGGTTTCATACTTACCCCTATGAACAATTTTTTCTTTTTTATAAGATTTTAAGTATCCGTAAAAAATTGGTCGAAACTGTGAGCTTACCCCTAAATAATTAATTTTTCCACGGGGCACAAAATATCAGAAAACCGACTTATAAAATAAGAAAAACATTTCCCAGGGCTGTGTACGTACCATTTTTAATATATTTTTTTAAGTTAAATTGATTTTTAGTATCCGCAAAAAATTTGTTAAAACTGTGAACTTACCCCTTGGAGAAAATTTCAGTTTTTCCACTAGATCAAAATATTACAAGAAAACTTGAATCATTTGAAATATTTTTGAGGGTTTTTATAAAATTTAAAGTATCCTAAAAAAATTGGCCAAAACTGTGAGCTTACCCCTTTGAAGATTTCAAATTTTCCACGGGCTCAAAATATCACAAAACCGAATTATAACATAAGAAAAACATTGCCCAGGGCTGTGCACGTACCAATTTGAATATATTTTTGTATTTAAAATGATTATAGTATCGGCACAAAATTGATTAAAACTATGAAGAAAATTTCAATTTTTTCACTGTCTCAAAATATTACAAAACTGACTTGAATTATACGAAAAATTATCGAGGGTTTTTTAATTACCCCTATGAACAATTTATTTGTTTTTATAAAATTTAAAGTATACGTGAAAAATTGCCCCAAACTGTGAGCTTAATCCTTCGAGGAATTCAATTTTTCCACGGGCTCATAATAGCAGAAAACCGTCTTATAACATAAGAAAAACATTGCCAGGGGTTGTGTACGTACCACTTTGAATATATTTTTGTATTGAAACTGATTTTTAGTATCCGCAAAAAGTTGGTTAAAACTACGAACTAACACTTCGGAGAAAATTTAAATTTTTCGACGGGCTCAAAATATTGAAAACTAACTTGAATCATACAAAAAATTGTCAAGGGTTTTGTACTTACCTCTATGAACAATTTTTTTGTCTTTATAAGATTTTAAGTATCCGTAAAAAAATTGGCCGAAACTGTGAACTTACCCCTGAAGAATTAAATTTTTCCATGGGGCTCAAAATATCAGAAAATCGACTTATAACAAAAGAAAAATAATTCCCAGGGCTATGTGCGTAACATTTTTAATATATTTTTTTAAGTTAAATTGATTTTTAGTATTCGAAATTTTTTTGTTAAAACTGTGAACTTACCCCTTGGAGAATATTTCAATTTTTCCACTGGCTCAAAATATTACAAGACAGACTTGAATAATACGGAAAAAAATTTCAAAGGTTTTCTACTTACCCTTATGATCAATTTTTTTGTTTTATAAAATTTAAAGTAGATGTAAAAAATTGGCCAAAACTGTGAGCTTACCCCTTCGAAGAATTCAAAGTTTCCACGTGCTAAAAATATCACAAAATCGACTTATAACAAAAGAAAAAGATTGCCCAGGGCTGTGAACGTACCACTTTGAATATATTTTGGTATTTAAAATAATTTATAGTATCCGCAAAAATTGATTAAAATTGTGAACTAACCCCTTGGAGAAAATTTCAATTTTTTCACTGGCTAAAAATATTAAAAAACTTACTTGAATTATACGAAAAATTGTCGAGGATTTTGTAATTACCCCTATGAACAATTTTTTTGTTTTTATAAAATTTAAAGTGTACGTAAAAAATTGACCAAAACTATGAGCTTAATCCTTTTAAGGAATTCAATTTTTCAACGGGCTCAAAATATCATAAAACCGTCTTATAACATAAGAAAAACATTACCCAGGGTTGTGTACGTATCACTTTGAATAGATTTTTGTATTTAAACTGATTTATTGTATCCGCAATAAGTTGGTTAAAATTGTGAACTAACACCTTGGAGAAAATTTAAATTTTTCCACTGGCACAAAATATTAAAAAACTGAATTGAATCATACAAAAAATTGTCGAGGGTTTTTTACTTACACCTATGAAAAAAAAATTGTTTTTAAAAGATTTTAAGTATCTGTAAAAAATTGGCCGAAACTGTGAGCTTACCCTTGAAGAATTAAATTTTTCCACGGGGCTAAAAATATCAGAAAACCGACTTATAACATAAGAAAAACATTTCCCAGGGTTGTGGACATACCATTTTGAATATATTTTTGTATTTAAATTAATTTTTAGTATCCGCAAAAAATTGGTTAAAACTGTGAACTTACCCCTTGGAGAAAATTTCAATTTTTCCACTGGCTCAAAATATTACAAGACAAACTTGAATAATACGAAAAACAATTTCGAGGGTTTTCTACTTACCCTTATGAACAATTTTTTGTTTTATAAAATTTTAAGTATCCTTAAAAAATTGGCAAAAAATGTGAGCTTACCCCTTCGAAGAATTCAAATTTTCCACGGGCTCAAAATATCACAAAACCGACTTATAATATAAGAAAAACATTGCCCAGGTCTGTGAACGTACGAATTCGAATATATCTTTGTATTCAAAATGATTTTTAGTATCCGCAAAAAGTTGGTCCAAACTGTGAACTAACACTTTGGAGAAAATTTAAATTTTTCGACGGGCTCAAAATATTAAAATACTAACTTGAATCATACCAAAAATTGTCGAGGGTTTTGTACTTAACCCTACGAACAATTTTTTTGTTTTTATAAGATTTTAAGTATCCGTAAAAAATTGGCCGAAACTGTTGTGAGCTTACCCCTGAAGAATTAAATTTTTCCACGGGGCTCAAAATATCAGAAAATCGACTTATAACATAAGAAAAACATTTCACAGGGCTGTGTACGTACCATATTTAATATATTTTTTTTAAGTTAAATTGATTTTTAGTATCCACAAAAAAATTGTTAAAACTGTGAACTTACCCCTTGGAGAATATTTCAATTTTTCCACTGGCTCAAAATATTACAGGACAGACTTGAATAATACGAAGAAAAAAATTCAAAGGTTTTCTACTTACCCTTAAGATCAATTTTTTTTTTTATAAAATTTAAAGTAGATGTAAAAAATTTGCCAAAACTGTGAGCTTACCCCTTCGAAGAATTCAAATTTTCCACGGGCTCAAAATATCACAAAACCGACTTATAACATAAGAAAAACATTGCCCAGGGCTGTGAACGTACCACTTTGAATATATTTTTGTATTTAAAATGATTTATAGTATCCGCAAAAAATTGATTAAAATTGTGAACTAACCCCATCGGAGAAAATTTCAATTTTTTCACTGGCTAAAAATATTAAAAAATGACTTGAATTATACGAAAAATTGTTGAGGGTTTTGTAATTACCCCTATGAACAATTTTTTTGTTTTTATAAAATTTATACTGTACGTAAAAAATTGGCCAAAACTATGAGCTTAACCCTTCGAGAAATTCAATTTTTCAACGGGCTCAAAATATCATAAAACAGTCTTATAACATATGAAAAACATTGCCCAGGGCTGTGTACGTATCACTTTGAATATATTTCTATATTTAAACTGATTTATTGTATCCGCAAAAAGTTGGTTAGAACTATGAACTAACACCTTGGAGAAAATTTAAATTTTTCCACGGGCTCAAAATATTAAAAAATTGAATTGAAACATACAAAAAATTGTCGAGGGTTTTGTACTTACCCCTATGAACAATTTTTATGTTTTTATAAGATTTTAAGTATCCGTAAAAAATTGGCCGAAACTGTGAGCTTACCCTGAAGAATTAAATTTTTCCACGGAGCTCAAAAATATCAGAAAACCGACTTATAACATAAGAAAAACTTTTCCCAGGGTTGGTGACATACCATTTTGAATATATTTTTGTATTTAAATTAATTTTTATTTTAGTATCCGCAAAAAAAAATGGTTAAAACTGTGAACTTACCCCTTGGAGGAAATTTCAATTTTTCCACTGGCTAAAAATATTACAAGACATACTTGAATAATACGAAAAACAATTTCGAAGGTTTTCTACTTACCCTTATGAATAATTTTTTTGTTTAATAAAATTATAAGTATACTTAAAAAATTGGCCAAACTGTGAGCTTACCCCTTCGAAGAATTCAAATTTTCCACGGGCTCAAAATATCACAAAACTGACTTATAACATAAGAAAAACATTGCCCAGGTCTGTGAATGTACCAATTTGAATATATTTTTATATCTAAAATGATTTTTAGTATCCGCACAAAATTGATTAAAACTGTGAACTAACCCCTTGGAGAAAATTTTAATTTTTTCACTTGCTCAAAATATTATAAAACTGACTTGAATTCTACGAAAAAATTATCGAGGCTTATTTAATTACACCTATGAACAATTTATTTGTTTTTATAAAATTTAAAGTATATGTGAAAAATTGTCCCAAACTGTAAGCTTAACCCTTCGAGGAATTCAATTTTTCCACGGGCTCATAATAGCAGAAAACCGTCTTATAACATAAGAAAAACATTGACCAGGGCTGTGTACGTACCACTTTGAATATATTTTTGTATTGAAACTGATTTTTAGTATCCGCAAAAAGTTGGTTAAAACTATGAACTAACACTTTGGAGAAAATTTAAATATTTCGAAGGACTCAATATATTAAAAAACTAACTTGAATCATACAAAAAATTGTCGAGGGTTTGTACTTACCCCTATTGAACAATTTTTTTGTTTTTATAAGATCTAGTATCCGTAAAAAATTGGCCGAAACTGTGAGCTTACCCCTGAAGAATTAAATTTTTCCATGGGGCTCAAAATATCAGAAAACCAACTTACAACATAAGAAAAATATTTCCCAGGGTTGTGTACGTACCATTTTTAATATATTTTTTTAAGTTAAATTGATTTTTAGTATCCGCAAAAAATTTATTAAAATTGTGAACTTACTCCTTGGAGAAAATTTAATTTTTCCACTGGCTCAAAATATTACAAGACAGACTTGAATAATACAAAAAAAAATTCAAGGGTTTTCTACTTACCCTTATGAACAATTTTTTTGTTTTATAAAATTTAAAGTAGATGTAAAAATTGGGCAAAATTGAGCTTACCCCTTCGAAGAATTCAAATTTTTCACGGGCTCAAAATATCACAAAACCAACTTATAACATTAGAAAAACGTTGCCCAGGGCTGTGAACGTACTAATTTGAATTTATTTTTGTATTTAAAATGATTTTTAGTATCCGCAAAAAAATTGATTAAAACTGTGAACTAACCCCTTGGAGAAAATTTTAATTTTTTCACCAGCTCAAAATATTACAAAACTGACTTGAATTATACGAAATATTGTCGAGAGTTTTGATAATTACCCCTATGAACAATTTTTTTGTTTTTATAAAATTTAAAGTATACGTAAAAATTTGCCAAAACTGTGAGCTTAACCCTTCGAGGAATTCAATTTTTTCACTGGCTCAAAATATCATAAAACTGTCTTATAACATAAGAAAAACATTGCCCATGGCTATGTATGTACCACTTTGAATATATTTTGTATTTAAACTTATTTATAGTATCCTCAAAAAGTTGGTTAAAACTGTGAACTAACATCTTGGAGAAAATTTAAATTTTTCTACGGTCTCAAAATATTTAAAAACTGACTTGAATCATACAAAAAATTGTTGAGGGTTTTATACTTACCCCATGAACAATTTTTTTGTTTTTATAAGATTTTAAGTATCCGTAAAAAATTGACCGAAATTGTGAACTTACCCCTGAAGAATTAAATTTTTCCACGGGCTCATAATATCATAAAACCGACTTATAACATAGCATTAAATCTACAAATATATGCAACAATATCAAGTTACCTTAATTAAATGGTTTGATCAAGCTCGTTCAACCTTGATTTGTCTAACATCAAACTAAATTCAAACCCGATTTCAAACTCGACTGAAAATCAAACTTAACTTGAACAATGTGCTTCCGACACTCATTTACCCCTACTTTTTTTTTTTTTGAACCCTACTTGGACTTTCTATAATTTATAATCCTTTTCCCTCCACACGCATTCTCCAAAACACCTTATCCATTATTACAGAGTGAAGCTTCAGCCACTGAAATTTGCTGCTCTTTTATCCATTAACAAAGTCTTAACACCAATACAAGGCATCCAAATCTTGCCAAAACGACATGCATTAAAGGTAAGAATCTTTCCGTAACTATGAAACTTGCATAATCTGCATTACACACATTAATGCCACCATGTTTTTGCTCATTCAATCCACCATCAACCTCTATCTCAAAGTTTATCTCAAACCAACCATTACTCTCAATAGTAGAAACCCAATGCCAAACAATGAAAGACCTCAAAAAAATCCATACCCAATTCATCAAAACGGGCCTAATCAAAGACACTATAGCCGTTAGCAGAATCTTGGCCTTCTGCGCCACGGGCCCGGCCCGCGACATGAACTATGCATTACAGCTCTTTAATCATATGGAAATGGATGAACGAACACTTTTTACTTGGAATACTATTATTAGAGGTTTTTCTAATAGTTCAAACCCTCGTTATGCAATTTTGTTTTTTGTTTATATGTTGGAGAGTTTGAGCTTTGAACCCGAAAGGCGCACTTACCCTTCGGTTTTCAAGGCTTATACTCAACTTGGGTTGGCGAAAGACGGAGGTCAAGTTCATGGAAGAGTGATTAAATTGGGTTTGGAATTTGATCCATTTATACGAAATTCGATTATTCACATGTATGTTAGTTGTGGTTTTTTGGATTGTGGTATGAAATTGTTTGATGAGGATAAGGATTCGGATATTGTTGCGTGGAACTCGGTTGTTTTAGGCCTCGCGAAGTGTGGGGAAGTGGAGGAAAGTTGGAGGTTGTTTCGTAAAATGCCTTATAAGAATGAGATTTCTTGGAATAGTATGATGAGTGGATTGGTTAGGAATGGGAAGTGGATTGATGCATTGAAACTGTTCGATGAAATGTCGAGGATGGAGAATATTAAGGCGAGTGGATTTACGGTCGTAAGTCTGTTAAACGCTTGTGCGAATTTAGGAGCTTTCGAACAGGGGAAATGGGTTCATGAGTACATCAACAAGAATGGTATTGAATTGAATGTGATTGTGGTTACGGCTATCATAGATATGTACTGCAAATGTGGGAGCGTTGAATTAGCTCGTAAAATGTTTGAAGGTTTTGCCATGAAGGGATTATCGTGTTGGAACTCAATGATGTTGGGTTTAGCAACAAATGGTTTCGAAAATGAGGTTTTTGAATTGTTCTTGGAGCTTGAATCATCGAATCTTAGGCCTGATTCTGTGAGTTTCGTTGCGGTTCTGACAGCCTGCAATCATTCAGGCCAAGTTGAAAAAGCGAGACAGTATTTTACGTTGATGACTAAAACGTATGAAATTGAACCGTTGATCGAACATTATGGTTGTGTTGTTGATGTTTTAGGTAGGGCAGGATTTATTGAAGAAGCAGTCGAGGTTATTAGAAGTATGCCGATGAACCCTGATGCTATTATATTGGGATCACTATTAACGGCTTGTAACAGTCATCGAAATGTTGATGTTGCAAAATGGGCTGCGGAAAATTTGATTTTGTCGGATCCTAATGACACAAGTGCTCATGTACTATTGTCAAATGTCTATGCAGCTTCAGGGGATTTTGAAAAAGCGATGTGGGAAAGGATTTCAATGAATAAAGAGAAACAACCAGGGTGTAGTTTAATCGAAGTGAATGGGGAGGTACACGAGTTTGTAGCTGGTGGTATGTGGCATTATCAGATGTAGGATGCAATGTACAAGCCAATTTATATTGAGACAACTAAATAAAAAGAAATTGGAATATGAATTGGGTAGGGGCTGCGCGAACGCTGGCCCCCTCTGCAACAAATTATGACGTAGACTCGACCACTTGGTTCGACCTTACGCAGAGGCACCCCTCCAAAGTGCAACGGAGGTCACCAAACTAGGCCATGAACCTTCTTGATCGCTCATCGACCCCGTCCAGGTAAGTATTTTGTGTAAACCATAGAGTACAATTTATGGATAATCTAGATTGATTGATATATTAATCCAGAAATTTTGTGTTCAATCATGCTTGTTCTCATTAAGATTATCATTTGGATTCTGATGTGAGAAAATGATAGTACATAAATCAAACAAATATCATGAAAGAAATTAGAAATCGTCTCAACATTTGTCTCTAGATCATCAATTCATAACAGGTTTCTATTTTGAAGATTCACTAAACTATTCCTAATGGAATCAAATACACGTCAATGTCTGCAAATTAAATCTCAGAAACCATATACTATATATGATACTTCTACCAATCTACTTAATTAAAGTTAATGATCTAATTAATGATGTTGTAGCAACTGATCATCAGAGCAAGCAAATTTATACATCTATAGACAACCACCAGGGATCTGTTTTCCATAAGAAGAACCAATCACATGAGAACACGTAGATGTCGCGGGTCCTCCTGGGCCGTGGTACGCCAAGTTGATATTGATGAGCTTTACATTCTTACAAGGCAAAACTCCACTGCATTGCAAACTCAATGCGACTTTCGTACTCGAGGTGCCCCAAATATTGTCGAATGTCACGTCTTTGATCTGCACAGCCGATGTCGACTGAACATAGGATTGGAAAATACCATAATTAAGTAACAGAAAATGTAACCTATCAAACTCAATAGAATTATGAAGATATATGTTAGAATATAGTTTAAAGGAAAATTAGCACTTTTAATCATGTAATTTATAAATTTGCACTTTCGGTCCTATCGCATCATTTTCATCCAATTTGGAATCGGACGACCTTATGGAACCAAAAATGTCAAATAGAGATAATCATATGGGATCAAGATTTCAATTTTTTTTAAATTTTGGGACCAAAAGTGCGAGACAAAATGTGTTGAAGATCCAGTAGGATTACAAATTGAATTTTCCCTCGAAAAAGCTATATTTGAAGTTTACCTGCACGGCGCAACCGGTGGGGAATGGACAATATTGTTGATCGATAACGACGGGATTTCTGACATTTCGCATGAAAATGTTCTGAAAAGATATGTCTGAAGCCACACTATATAAAGAAGGTGACCATGTTTTGATTCTTAAACCATTATCTGTATTCATAAAACTACAATTTCTCACTTTTATTCCCATGACATGTTCAATAGAATGGCTTCTCCCAAGGCTTCCGACACTGATACCATGGCCAGGTCCACAAACAACGTCGTGTATTACTATGTCTTGACTGCCTGAAACCATGGATATGCAATCATCTCCGGTGCCAATTACGGCCCGTGAGATCGTGATTTTCCTAGAGGTGCCGATGTGAATGCCGTCTGTGTTTGGGCTGTCTGCCGGTGCCGACAATCGAACGAAGCTTATGTTCATATTGTAGCATGCAAATAAGTTGAAATGGGAGTTTTTGCTGTTTATTGATCTTAAATGATGGACCTTGGAGTTTTTTACGAAGTCGAATCTCATTGTCTGCACATATTAATTAAAATTGAAAAAACAAAAAATAAGTTATTAAAAAACACTTCCTAATGTAGGTACCATCCAACGGTCAAAGATAGTGAAATGCAATTAATTTAAAAAGTTAGACAGGAAAAAAATTTGAAAAATGAAGGAGCTAAAAAGTTGAGTTTTCCTTCATTAAAAATTACTATAAATAACTCCACTCCAAAAAGTCTTTGCCTTCCTATATTGATGTGCAGAATCTTTGAGAAATTTAAGTTTCCTTTCCTCTAATATCTTGCACATTTAAAGAAAGGCATAATTTGTGCAACAAATTTCTCTAAACCTTACCAAGAAAATCATTTCCTTAATCAACAAAAGATGCTCTCTTTCATAATCATATACAATTAAAGATCAAAATATGAAATCATTTAAAGAATGAAAACATAAAATTGAACATATGAATGAACTTACAACAGGAAGGCTCTTGCATTGAGAATTTTTCTGACAATCATTGTACTTCCATGCAGAAGAACCTTGGCCATCTAAAAATCCACCACCTTTCACTACCAAATTCTCAAGATACCGAAACCCGATCCAAGTATCCGTAAAGAACTTTGAAGGATCCGTTGGAGCCTTTAGGGTTCCTTTTATTAAAAATGTCGTTGAACCATTGCATGGACCTTCAAATGAAATTGATCCCAACAAAAACGTCGCTCGAGGGATCCAAAATCGACTCCTTCCCGCATACGCACACGCATCTTTCCATGTTGCGAGAAATGCCTATGTAATAATTAAGAACATAAAATTTTGAAGAAAATGCACTTCATAATTTCATTATTTCATGGAATTGAGTTGGGAAAAACACAAATTATATAAAATTATTGTTCCATTTTGAAGAAAATGCAATTCATATGGCTAATCTCTTAATGCTAAAATAATAAAATATATAACTCTTTATGCTATTAACATGCATATGAGTATATCCAAATAAAATATATAACATCAATTGACAAAATATATTTGTTAGTGTGAAATTTGCTAATAATTCAATCAAATATATAGTTGTATAAACACACAAACACATATTCTAGTAGATCAAAATCGAAACTAAAAACTCACCCGAGTGTTATCGGTTTTTCCATCAGCAACTGCACCGTATTTCGTAACATCAAAATACTTTGGTTGTAAAACACCATTTGTAATTATAATGGACAAGAAGAAGGGAAGCAGCATAACAAATTGAGAACCATATATCGTTGCCATTTCTCCTCTTTACTTCTTGTGATTTTGGAATCTTGATTATCTACAAATGTACAATCCGTACAATTTTCTTTGTACTCTCTTCGTACTAGCTATATATGATGAGTATATGTAGTTTGGTAACGTAGAAATATGTGCCTCAAATTGATCCATTATTTACATGTATATATATTTTACCATTTAGGTTGTACGTATTCGATCAAGTTTCCAAGAAAGCAAAATGATGGATTTATTAGCATGTTTATATTCAGTTAAAGTTATAAGCAGCAATAATTCTGCCATATATTTTATGAATTTGATTCCTTTCCTTAATAAAATTTGAAGGATTTGATTCGATCACAAAGAAAATGAATCTTATTAATTAGAAAGAGGTTTTATATTTTTTTTCTTCAGCCAATTCTATGAACTGCATAATGTTAAAATTAAGGATATATAACACCATACCCCCTAAGGTTAAGTTAAATTACATAAACATTCTCTGAAATTTTAATATTACCAAGATATTCCCTATTAATTTCATCAAAGTACAAGCAATTATTTAAAACAAGGGTATAATTGTCTCAACAGCATAACCTGATCTTTCCTTCTGCACGGACCGAGGGCCTGTGAAAATTAGAAGAAATATATTTATTGCATTGCAATGTTACATAATATAACTTTTGGAAATTGTCTGATTCGGTGATCAAAAGGGTATTATTTAAAATGTCAAACAATATAATGTAAAAAGAGCTAATAGCAAATTATTCTCATGTGTCATTCTTAAAAGACAATTTATCCCTTCTAAAAAAATAAAAGGACAAAATATTCTCAATTTTTTAAAAGATGTACAAAGTATCCCTCTTATTTTTCATATTTCCAAAGTATCAATTAAGCAATATCTTATAGTGGTAAATTATTCATCACACATAAAATAGCTAAATGGGCCTTAATGAATTCTTGGAAAGGTCTTCGATTGGGCCATTATACTCCCTCTTTCTATTGTAAAATTGGTTGACTAAAAGTAAACATAAAAATTTATTGGGCCACTATAGCGCAAAACCACTGTGTAACATAGTGCCGATTACAAATTTACAATGATACACTACTTTACAAATGCGATTTCACATTAACATTAAAAATCGCACTAATTGATTTGAAATGATAATAACTACTCCTATATTGTAGTACCTCAAAATGCACCACGTGCATTCCTATAGATACTACAAATGATACACGCATTTAAAAATTGCTAACCTCTTGGGTCCTACTCCCAAGTGATTATTTGGTAGAATCGCTCTATAGATAACGTGATACAATAAGTGATTCAATTTTTTCTAAAATTGCTGTGTATATCAATATATGGTTGAGATGAGATCGTAAATGTAATTCCTCCTTAAATATAGGAACAAAGATAAGATATTAACTATTTATTGTACCACATCATCCGTGCAACGTTGCACAAAATATTTTTTCCCTACTCCCTCCACCACATTATTCTTGTTCCCTTTACTTTTGACGCGAAATTGTAGGCAAAAGCTGAATGTTTTAGAATTTTTCTTATTTATACTTTTAAAAGTAGTGGTTGATATATGCGATATCAAATCATCTATTCTATATATTATCAAAAAGAGAAGTCATGTCATGTTACACCACTTTTTTTAATATTCCTATTTTTCCTTAATATTTAAATTAACGTAACTATTTAACTTCTTCACTTATCTCATCACATCAATTAAATAAAATTTTAACTTTTACTTTTCCCCCAAAAATAAATCTTCTTTTGTGCTTAAAGCATGCGAGAACGCATGCTAAAAAAATGACTAGTTATTTTATATGAGAAGATAGTTTTGAGGAAAAAAAATTATTTCTTGGTATTCTTGTATTTTTTTTAAAAAAAGAATTACCATGGTATTCACTGATAACAATAAGCTTAAGCGAAGTTCTAATGATGAATATTCATTTAACAAAAAAAAAAGCATTGTTTTAATGCAGAATTCATGGCTTAAACAGAGCCTCTATAATTACTTTTTTGACAAATAATTTTCTATAATTACAGTAAGAAGGATTTAAGTAAACACATACATCAGACATTCAGACCTAGTACATTTTAGTATTTTACCATATCAGAGAAAATCCAAATGTTGTAGGAAGGCTAGGTTCTGTGTCTGCCCTTTCCCATGTTCTATTATTACTGATTGGAAACATCACAGTCAAGAAGATGTACAATAAGGAAAAAGATTCCATTCAGTAGTACTTACTGTATTAGTTATTACTACTATTAGTATTCCCCACACATTTTGTCACCAAAAGCAGACATTTATGACCATACAATTTTGTCACAACCAAATTTTATGAAAATATACAAATGGCAAACACTTTCAGATACTTTCTGATCAAAGATATGAAAATAAAAATGTAACACAAAGTTACTGCCAATATATTACTCCATATAAATTCATAACATTCCATCTACTATTACGTAAACGATAATGTAAAACACGATCTTTTCAAGAAAGAAAAAAAGAATGAGGATAATAACGTTATCAAAGTCGGCCAATTTATGCGTCAAATACCTGTACAGCAACAATTTCAACTTCCCCTCTCATGTTATGTATGGCACTCTGTCATAGAGGAGGAATCTTTCCAGAAACAAAATGTGAATGATATTATATAGGGAGGAGGGAGGGGGTCACTAAAAGCCTCTAAAATGATCAGAAGGTGGAGAAGCATTAATAATTCACCCGAAAAAGTCATGTGTGTCTGTCAGTTTGATTCATTGTTTGTCTCAGATGATGGACCTTCTACCGGTTTTTCCGTACCCTCAGCTGAAATAGAATTATTATTATCCTTGATGGACTCGATATCCATGCTCGTTGTTCTGCTTTTCCTGCTCCTTCGATCCTGCAACCAGAAAGAAGAGACGGAACTCCATTTTATCGCTTGAACGTTCATATAGTGCCTAATTAGCCAAAAAAAAATCCCAGGAAAAATGACAATTATACCCCCCACCCAAAAATGCGAAAACATCCTTATTCACCTAAAAAATGACAATAATCCCCTATTAACTTAACTTTCAAATATAAGGATAAGTAATCTAAGGATTGAGGCATTTCGACCTAAGTATTTTCAAATCCATAGTTGTTAGTTGGATTTGTATGGATTTCAATTCCAAAGGTAGGTACATTCAGTATTAAAGTCATTTGAAATACTTTCTCCAAATCCACCCGAATTCAAATTCCGAGTCAGATAAGGAAGCTTACCTCTCGATTAGGAAACTCATCACTTTCAAGCATTCGAACAACTTGACTCATTTTGGGTCGTTTTTCCGAATCAGGATCAACACACCTAAGTGCAACTAGAAGCGCACGTTTCAAAGCACGAACACTGGGTTTAACCTCAAGGTTCGGGTCCACAACTTCCTCTGCTCTCCTATTCCCTACCATCATTTTCAGCCACTCAACGAGATTAACCTGCCACATGCACAATTAATGAAGTCTTAAATTCTCCGAAATTAATTATTAATAAAATAAAATAAACAAATTTAGTACCTCATTAGCTGGGCGTCCATAGTCCACCGGGTCTCTTCCAGTAACAGCTTCGAGCAGTAGAACGCCAAAACTATATATGTCACTCTTTTCATTCAACAAGCCACTATTTGCATACTCGGGAGCCACATAACTGAAATTTTATGAATAGCCGAAATGATGACTCCAGCATCAAAAGGGTAATTCAGGAAATAAGCGAAAAGGACGATGAAAAACACATGTATAATTACCCGAATGTACCCATTACTCTCGTTGTTATATGGCTTTCTCCAGAATCCAAGAGCTTAGCCAATCCGAAATCAGAAACTTTTGAATTGAAATCGGTGTCAATCAATATGTTACTTGATTTTATGTCACGATGAATAACTTTGGGTTCTATAGCTTCGTGCAGATAAGCAAGTCTACAAAAACAACATGAGATACCAATTAATTGAGGCAGATGGAATACTAATTGATCATCCATTATGAAAATATTAAATGAAACCTTCTTGTAGAAGAAAAACAAGCAAGTATAAAAGTCCGGACCTAACTCTCGAAATTTGAGAACTAAATATTTAGTACTATTAAAAAATCCACTTACGCCTTTGCAGTACCAAGCAAAACCTTCATGCGAGCTTCCCATGTTAGAGTACCATGTTGTCTCATAGTCCCGTGAAGCCACTGTTCTAGGTTGCCATTGTTTACATACTCATATACCAACATCCTTCACACAAAAACAAAATAATCTTAGGTAACAAAACTGTATGTTTAAAAAAAAAAAAAAAAAGGAAAGAAGCAGCATTATCTAAAAGTGGGCTTATTTGAAAAACACGTTCATGTGTCCGTTCTAACACATTGTAAAAAATTAATGAAATTTGAAATTACCCATCTATAAGTATTAAATACACCATCTTATTTCATTATTTCAGTGTAGAATTTAGTTGGACAAAAAAAATTATAGACTGAATTTTGATGAAAGACTATTGATAATTTTTTCTTTTTAGTATTAAAATAGTAGATACATTTATTTTAAAATCTTTAATCATGTGATCATACTGAAACAGGATGCACTAAAGTGACATGGCACTTCGCAGAGGGTCTTATTGCTACATTTATAATAACATGATGGGATATATGTTAACTAGTATAACAAAAGTATGTATTTGCCAGTTATAATAAACATGTGGGAGTGCTGTGCAATTTACTCTCCAAAAGTGGCTTAAGCTTACCTGTGAACTCCTTCTATGCAATACCCAAGAAGCCGTACAAGATTCTTATGTCGAACGTGACCTATGGCCTCTACTTCAACTCTAAATTCTTTCTCAGCTTGCCCACTGGAAAAAAAAAATTCATCATCCGAACCAAATTCACATTAAAAATAGAATCTTTATGACTATATAAATTTCCGGAGGTTAAAAGCATGAAAAGGGTACTCACAGATTATTAAAAAGCTTCTTAACTGCTACCTCAGTCCCATTAACCAATCTCCCTCGATAAACAACTCCATAACCACCTTCCCCAAGAACATAATCTCCCGAAAAACGATTAGTTGCTACTTCAAGATCTCTAAGTGTGAACCAATGGCCCCAACCAAGATGAGATACTTCTGGCAAACCAATTAAAGGAGAAGCCATAGGAAGAAGCCCATAAGACAATGAAGATTGTTTCCGGACATTTCCGGAACTTCCTTCCTCTCCCGACTGAGAGCTATATGTCCTTTCATGATGATACATTGAACTACACTGGCTTATATTATCTGCATCGCTCGATTTAGTCCTGCCCAGTTGAACTAACATCTTGTCCGAGTTTTTTTCACTTGATTTATCATTCACATTCAAGAATATACTTTCTTGTTGATCATATGTGTTCTGGTCCCCAATTTTATCGACCCTTATGTCTTTTGAAGTATTGGGAATTTGGCAAAGAGAGTACTTGTTCAAGGTTTTACGAGATTTTCTTCTAAACATTACCCATATCGATAAGATTCCAAGAATTAGAACTATGAATGCACCCACACAAATGCCGATTAGAACCCATAGTCTTAGATGACCGTATTTCTTTGTTAGCTCAGTGTTCAAAATCCCGGTTGCCATTTTCGAGAATCTGATTTGAGGTAGAAGTTGTGAGTTGTGAGTTGTTCTTTAAGTTCTAGACAAGAACTAATTCATTGAACCCTGGATCCCCTAAAATGGTCAAATTTTGTTTTACAGTATCAGATTTAAATCGGTCTAAAAGAAAAACTCTGTTTGATCTTCTAAAGAAACAAATGACACCAATTTGATGTAGCATTTCAAACCAGTGTTAACATGACATATAACAAAATTATGAAGCAAACTCGGTCAAACAAACAGAATCATAAGACACATTGTGTCATATCATTATGCTTTCAAGAAAAAGTGGTGACAACATTATTAGGCAAACATATTGTAACCAATCAGAAGAAGCCCTTTTTTAGAGGAACCATATAAAGGTCAAAATCATCACACAAATTCATAGCATTTCAACAAACCAAATACTAAGAATTAAATACAGACCGCAATCCTAAGTCTAAATCTTTGGGGGTTTTTTTAATAAAGAGTAAAATCAAGAAAAGCATGACTTACGAATCAAGCAAAAGAATGATTAACAAAAAAAAACAGATTTAAATCTATGAGCAAGTAAATTAAAAATGAAAAAAAGAAATGGCACTAACCTTTGCTGCAGTGATCTGAACTAAAGAATTAACCCCCTCGATCTTCTTCCTTGAGAACCCAAAGAAGCAAAGAAAGGGTACTTTTTTGTGTCAACAGAGGCTCAATAAGCATAGATTTGCCAATGCGGAGATGAAATACACAAACCCACAAAAATAAAAAGGGGAAAAAGAAGAACCAAATGAAGAGTAATTTAGAAGTAGAAAGGTGTGGTCTGAACTCTGAAGTGGGCCAAATCAAATTCCAGAAAAATAAGTAACTATTATGCAAATGACAAAGCAAATTCTAATTTTTCTGAAACAACCTCAGACAAAAATTAAATCTTTATCATTTTTTTTCTAAATTAAAGAAGAGTTTGGTGAACTGTTAGGTAGGGTTGTGTGAATGTGGAGGAAATAGGCACATCAATAAAGCTGTAAAGAAAGCTTTGTTTGCAATGGAGGAAACATTCACAAAAAAGAGAGAGAGAAATAGTAAAGGGAAAGCAAAAATGTGGTACAGAAGATAGCATTTATAAGAGGGGTGAGAAAAAGAGAAAAAGTAAACTAAAATGGAAGAAAATCTGAAAATATTTAATGAACATATGAAATAAAATTAAGAGGCAAGGAGGGAACAGCAAATCTAGGATTTGTGATGGAATTTTACAATTGTGTCCTTTCCTTTTTGTTTTATATGAATAATAATCAGGGGTATAATTTGAAAATACAATTTTGTTATTCTGACTAGAAATTGTCAACATAGACCCGTGAAGTTTGACCATTATGACAAAATTGTTGGCATTGAATGAGGATAAAAGCATATACCTAAACGGGTAATTCTGGAATTTATGTTGTTGATTTTTGGTTGAAAAAACTTTTGATAAAATAATTATGTTACCTAATTATAAAAATGTACTTATCTAATTAATAAATACCATAGTCATGTATATATTTAATAAAACTTATTTTAAAAGCATGAAGATACTATAAATTTGTTCATTTTTCAGTTTACTATTGAAGCACATATTTTTATTGAACTTGGAAAATATATTTTTAATTAATCCAAATCCAAAAAATGGCTAGAAGTTTTATTAAAAGTATATGCTAATATGAAAAACTAGTTTATGTGTTAAGATTTTAAACTTAAAATTTTCTCATACCACGGAGAATAAGCAAATCATAAAACTTAGCATTATCATCTTATAGAATATTTAGTAGGGTGACTACATATGAATCCTTTCGTTTTTGAAAAAAATGCATTTTTGTTCCACGGGATTGATTCTCAGCATTTTTGGTCTCACACTTTTTAAAATTATATTTCGATCTCAAAATTTTAAAATATTTTATACTTTTGATCGTATCACCTTCTTGGGACTAGATGTGCTCGTGTGACGATATTCTATGAAATAAAAATGCAATATATTTTTAAATAATTAGAACTAGATGTGCAACTTTATAAAGTGTCAGAGCATAATTGCAAAATATTTTTTAAAATTGAGTACAAAATACAATTTTGCAATGTAAGAAACCAAAAGGGATGACGGTCAATTCTTGTGAGACTAAAAATATAAATTTTGCCATATTGGTAGTTTTACAATGGATATTTATCAAATACTATATCTCGTATAATTTATGAAATAGTATATCTCATTTGTGGTACGTGTACAAAAATGTGTGTAGAACTGTAGATGCTTCTTATATAAAAATTATTGGGACATGCAAACAAAAGAGCATCATCAAATAGTAAAAGAAAAGGGAATATAAGTACACAAATATATTGTTGTAGAACTTCTCTCTTCAATGCAGGAACCAGGAAAAATTAATCAGGGTCAACCATGTCATTAATGGTTTCAAAATCACAAATTTAAATCAATGAAATTTGTGGTCCCTTGGGCAGTGAAGCATTGTAAATTTTGCACATTTTATAAAAAAATTCCTATTTATAAATATTTTACCTAGCTATCATATTCTCCACCTGCACACCTAATTTAATTTGAATTATAATTTCCCAGTATTATGTCAACTGAAGAAAGGCTCCCAAGAGTAATTATTTGTTTATACCAGATGGTGATATATGCAATTGATGACTTCTTGACAATACCAAATAATTTAAATTTTTTTGCAAACGGTCCTCGAGGGCAATATGGTCAATTTACCCTAGTAAAGAAATGCCTTTCTTCACTGTCATTATTGGAGGAGGAACAAAGTCTTTGATTTTAAGCATAACCTTTTCATTAAAGTATGATTTAGACAATTCCCTTTCCAATCTTAATATGATTAATTAAGTTAATGGAATATGTTAATTATTAGTTAATTTTAGTAGTGTGCCTGTGCCCAATTGTCAAGGCCCATTGGGACCTGTGGGCCATCTCCCCAAAATTTTGATCCCTGGTGAAAAGATCAGAGCCGTTGATGAGTTTCCCATCAATGGTCTTTTGGTTTCAATGTGTAGCTGTTACACAGTAACACTACCCTTGCACGTGCACCACATGTATGGCACGTGGGAAGTCACTTTACCTTTTCAGTAGCCAACTTGGTTAAGGGATTGTTTGGGAAACTCTAAAATGGATAAGATTGGCCATGGTATGGCTTTACTTGATTTGTGTTGAAAGAAACAACATTTGTTGTTTTTTTCCTTAATTTAGCTGACCCAAAAAATGTTATTGATTTTTTTTTTTTTTTTAAAATCCCAAGCAGATGTTTATGTTTACTTTTTTATTTTATGGACAAATGGATAACATGAATGAAACATTATCTTCTTACAATTTATATATGTATATTTTTAGTGACGTGAACAATTTTTGTTTGAAAGTCTGCGGTTTATAATATATTTTCGAGATGCATGTTTGGTAGGTGATATAAGAATCAAACAGGTAACTCGCAATAATGCTTTATTACATTTCCAACTTCAATTATATTTTCAAGGGGAAATTAATCCACTAACGGTAACTGCAACCCTTCTATTTTAGGAAATGTGATAATGCTTATCAAAATTCTCCCATGCGCACATCACGTTCAAATAATCAAGACTCCAATATGTGATAATTGAAGTTGGAAATGTAATAAACTGAAATTTATCCATATACAATTGATATTTTGAATAATATTTTATAACCTGAAAAGAATATGTAATCCGTGAATGACAGAAAACTTTTTTATGCACACAAGACTTATTTAGAACTTTGGGGTGGTTGGTTGTTGCCGCCATGTTTTATTAAAGTGAGGTTTAATTTACTTAAGACTTAACTATAAAATTAATTTTCTATCATAGTCTCCATCACGATTAACTAATGTTAATGATTTGATGTTCCAATTTAAATTGCAGACTAAAGATTAAATTAATTAGTTTATTCGGTATTTCACTTGACTTCCCTTAGACATCAGTAGAAGTTTGTTTGAGCTCAATTTATATATTAAATCAATATTGAACAATTTTTTTTGTTTAGTAATTTTCGAAACTTGATTCAAATTTGATTCGGTAATCTAAAAAGTGATGAAATATTTTTAAAAATATCAGGATATTCGAGTTTATTTAACTAATGTTCGGCTCATTTAGGCTCATTACATAGATATGTGTAAATATTTAAAAATACAAATTAATAAATGAAATTTATTTTCGTAATTTATAGTAAAATATTTATATATTATTTGGTTATATTGTATTATGTATTTAAGTAAGAAATACATCTATAGTTATATTGTACAACATATTTTTAAGGGTTTAAATATTTAGTTATCAACTTTAAATTTAGTCAAATTGTCAAATTCATAGTTTTTAGGAAGATACAATAATATGTTTTAAAAATTGTAGGGACTTCTGGTGTTACAAAATATGTTTAAGAGACATCAAATTGAACCACTAAAATTCTAGTTTTAGGTGAAGGGACGAAAATGCCCTCCACGTGTAACGCCCCGACTAAAATTACTTAATTAATATTTACATATAAACCTAGTAAATTTACATAAGTTGATTTTTACAAAGTATAAGTTAATAGTAGCTATTTTACATATATATAAGCTTCAAAATTCTAGTTTAATGCCGACGAGAATCCTCCTGGCTTCTACGCTATATCCGAGAATCTGAAAATAAGTAAAACACATTACGTAAGTTGACTTGCAACTTAGTGAGGTGGGTGTGCGTGATTCAAATAATTTCAAAGAAAAGAGCGACGAATGCCGTATAAAGTAAACAAAACAGGTATTAATGCACAGTATAAAAGGATACGTTTCGGTGTCTGTCAACTTCCAAAGCTTGCTTCCTCAAACACACCTTTTGATATTTTCCCATACACACATTATGCATGACTAGTCAGTGCATTCAAAAACGACTTCGTATATCCAAGAGACCCTGTTCTCTCGAATATACGAGCCAGGCCAGGGGCTCATGATCGAGTTAATAGCCCGTGCTATTCAACTTAATCACATAACCGCACAAGCCAAATGGACCCAAAACAACAACAGATAAATAATTAACATAATCAACTTTTTATCCAGGTGAGATAAAGTACTACACCCGGATAAATATCAATTCAACATATAATTATTCCAATAGCAATCAACAAATAATACATTATCACATTACAAATTTAAATTGCAAAATCAGCCCCTTCTAAATCACACGTCAATTACCATGCATCATACCACCAAAATTTACATATAATAGCAAATTCCTACCATTTTAGTTATAGATGGACATTTTATACCAACCTTTTTATAAAGTTAAGGAATTATCAACTACTTGATTAAAAGTTTATCAAAGTAGTAATTTTATTTGTTGAATTCTTAAAGTCTAAGAGAATTATTGTGACACTTAACGAATATAACTAAACTTTAACGCACTTAAATAACGATGAGTCGAGATTAACTCTTCGTTATTTAGACTCCCATGCTCACCTTTTTCACCGGAAACTCGGATTATCAAAAGCTTGATTTACTCCAAACGATCACCTTTACTTTCTCCCCAAGTTTCCTATTTCCTCAACTTCTTTCTCACAATTTTCTTGTAACTTTCTCTCACTCATGTACTCTACTAGGGGCTGAATGTGTTATGCTAATTTAAGTTCAAGAATGAGGAAAAAAAAGAAGTATTTATAGGAGTATTTAGCCAAATTGCATACATGTTGAAGATTGCATGTTTCCACTAATATTTAGAAAGAAAATTGATAACCAAGTGTCCCATGAGTTGTCTCCATTAGAATTAACCACATTGTTAATTTATGGCGAAATTGCAAAAAGACCCCTGCAATTTTTGAAGTTTTCATTTTGACCCCAAAATTTCACGAATTGTACAATCAGGTCCCAATTAAAAATTCAATACTTAATTAAATTTTATAAGCTTTGGGTTAAAATTTTAAAATTTTAAAACCAAAATTTTGGGGTTTTTACAATCTACCCCCCTTAGATGAATTTGGTCCCCAAATTCGTACCTGGAACTTGGTACAGTTCTGGATAATGTTTACGCATTTCTTCCTCTAGCTCCCATGTAGCTTCTTCGATGGCGTGACTTTTCCATAATATTTTTACCAAAGGTATCTTATGATTTCGAAGTTCTTGGAATTTTTGATCTAGTACACGCACGTGTTTTTCTTCATAGGTCAAATTTTTGTGAAGTTGTAACTGACGATAATCAAGTACATGAGATGGATCCGGATGGTATTTCTTCAGGAGAGACACGTGAAAAACGTCGTGAACCCTTCCTAAGTTTGGAGGTAAGTCAAGTTTGTAGGCGACAACCCCAACCCTTTCCAGGATTTCAAATGGTCCGACATATCGTGGACTAAGTTTTCCTCCTTTTCCATGTTTTATCAATCCTTTCTTTGGCGAGACTTTAAGGAAAACTTCATCTCCGACCTCAAACTCCAGAGGTTTTCTTCGACAATCTGCGTAGCTCTTTTGTCTGCTCTGGGCGGCTAGCATTCGTTTTCTGACGGTCTGAATAATTTTCTCTGCTTCTTGGAGTAGATCTAAATTGACTTGAGTGGTCTCAGATGATCGTACTTGGCGTTCACCTAGGTCCCAGTGAATCGGGGATCTACATTTTCTTCCGTATAAGGCTTCAAATGGGGCCATCTGAATAGATGCTTGATAGCTGTTGTTATATGCGAACTCCTCCATCGACAGATGTCTGTCCTAACTGCCCTTGAAGTCTAGGACGCAAGCACGAAGCATATCTTCAAGCGTCTGGATGGTTCGTTCAGACTGGCCATAAGTTTGAGGGTGAGCGGTAGTACTGAATTGTAACTGAGTTCCAAGAGCTTCCTGAAGTTTTCTCCATAAGCGTGATAGAAACCTCGGGTCTCGATCAGATGTGATATCTTTTGGTACACCGTGCAAGCGGATGATCTCGTCTTTATATAGTTCTGCCAGCTTATCCATCGGAAAGTTGATGCTGATAGGTATGAAATGAGCCACTTTAGTAAGTCGATCAATGACAACCCATATTGCATCGTGTTTGGCTTGGCTCCGCGGTAGGCTGGTGACAAAATCCATGGTTATTGATTCCCACTTCCATTGTGGTATCGACAAGGGTTGAAGCAAACCTGATGGTCTTTGATGTTCAGCTTTTATTTGTTGGCATACTAGGCATCGTGAGATGTACTCAGCGATTTCTCGTTTCATATTATTCCACCAGAAGTGTTGCTTCAGATCTTGATACATTTTGGTACCTCCAGGATGGATGCTATATCGCGATCGGTGAGCTTCTCCGAGGATGCGTTCTTTTAAGTTGGGATTCTTGGGGACACATAGCCTTGTCTTGAATCTTAGTGTTCAAGTAGTATCCGTATGAAATGGTGAATCTGGTTTTTCAGGTAACGTCTGCTTTAACTTCTGAATTTCTTCGTCGTCATGTTGAGCCGAAATGATTTCTTCAAGAATACCAGGTTGGATTTGCAATCCATTAAAAAGTATTCCCCTGCGTAGTCCCTCGGGTCTCCATTTGCATGCTTTTTCCAACACTTCCCATTCCTTTGACATAAGGTGTGATACTTTAACTTTGCGGCTTAAAGCATCAGCGACTACGTTTGCTTTCCCAGGGTGATATTGTATTGAGCAGTCGTAATCGTCCAGGAACTCCATCCATCTTCTTTGGCGCATGTTTAATTCTTTCTGGGAGAATAAGTATTTCAAACTTTTGTGATCGGTAAAGATCACAAATTGTACTCCATAGAGATAGTGTCTCCACTTTCCCAGTGCGAAGACTACTGCTGCTAGCTCAAGATCATGTGTTGGGTAATTCTTTTCGTATGGTTTCAATTTACGAGATGCATAGGCGATGACCTTTCCATGTTGCATTAGTACACATCCCAAGCTGTCTTTTGATGCATCAGTGTAAACCACGAAGTTCTCTGTCCCTTCAGGTAAGGTTAATACCGGTGCTGTTGTTAATATTTTCTTGAGTTCTTGAAAACTGCTATCACACTTTTCGTTCCATATGAAGGGGGTCTTCTTTTGTGTGAGTCATGTTAATGGTGTCGCGATCTTTGAGAAGTCTTTGATGAATCTACGGTAGTATCCTGCTAAGCCCCAAAAGCTGCGTACTTCGGTCACCATTTCAGGTCGCTTCCATTTGATAATAGCTTCCACTTTTGATGGATCCACCGCAATTCCTTCTCCTGATATAATATGTCCAAGGAAAGAGACACGGTCCAACCAAAACTCGCACTTTCTGAACTTAGCATATAGCTTATTTTCTCGAAGTACCTGTAAAACTTTTTGTAGGTGTTCCATGTGTTCATCTCCCGATTTTGAGTAGATTAGAATATCATCGATGAATACTACCACAAACTTATCCAAGAATTGTTTGAACACTCGATGCATTAAATCCATGAAAGCAGCTGGCGCATTGGTCAGTCCAAAGGGCATGACCACAAATTCGAAATGCCTATACCTGGAGTTGAGTGCCATCTTGGGTATATCTTCCTCTTTGATTTTTAATTGGTAATATCCTTGTCTTAAATCCAGTTTGGAGAAAACTCGGGAGCCTTGAAGTTGGTCAAATAGTTCTTCAATATGTGGCAACGGATATTTGTTCTTGATAGTCACATTGTTCAATCCTCTATAATCGATGCACATTCTCATCGTACCATCTTTCTTCTTTACAAACAAGACTGGGGCTCCCCAGGGTGACGTGCTTGGCCTAATGAACCCTTACTCCAATAATTCTTGTAGTTGTGTCTTAAGTTCCTTAAGCTCGGCTGGCGCCATTCGGTAAGGTGTTTTGGCGATAGGTGACGTTCCAGGAATAAGGTCGATTGTGAATTCCACTTCACGGTCTGGTGGTAGTGTAGTTAATGCTTCTGGGAAAACATCGGAGTATTCGGATACGATGGGTACCTCTTTTAGTTCACGTTTGTCTTTTGGCTTGTTAATTAGGTAAGCCAAAAATCCTTGCCCTCCCTGGGACAGTATTCGTCGGGCCTGGGTAGCGGATAGTAGAGGTCCCTTCAAAAGTTTTTGGTTACCCCAAAAGCATACTTCAGATTGGCCGGGTATGCGCATTGTTACCGTCTTAAGGTGACAATCTACTTTCGCAAAGTATGTAGAAAGCCAATCCATCCCAAGGATTACGTCAAAGCCTTGGATGGGTAATGCGATTAAATTCGCGGGAAAATTGTTATTCTCAATATTAACACTACAATTTTTAAACACCGATCCCGTAACACATGAAATTCCCATAGGTGTGTTAACTTCTAAGTCGAAAGGCAAAGATTCCGGTTTAATTCCCAAATTCGACCCACACTTTGGTGTCACAAAAGAATGGGATGCACCAGAGTCGAATAAAACTTTGCAAGGATAGTTGGAAATTAAAATTGTACCTTCTACCACGTCAGTGAGTTCTGGTCCAGTGATGATTTCTCCCTCTATTGCAAAAGCTCGTCCAGGTACTTTTGCTAACAAAGTGTTGACTACTCCCGCATCGAAAGCATTTCTTTGTTTTCTTCCAGCATCAATCTTCGGTATGCCCTTGTAAGTTACAATAACTACATGTATGTTCTTGATAAGATCTTTCCCTTTTTCCCAAAGCTTGCCTTGGTTGTCCTCCATTCGGGCCCTGATTTCCTTTGAATGGTGGCGTCATTTTTGGACTTTCTCCCGGTTGTTTGTTTTGTTGCCACCTAGATGGTTGAGGATAGTTCTTCTTTGTAGCCATAAATTGATAGCTCATTTCTGCTAAGTCACGTTCGATTCATAAAGCTCTTTCTACTGCTTTCGTGTACCTTTCAATATGATGTGACATTAGTCCTTGACGTATTTCTGGACGGAGTCCTCTAATGAATTTTCGTGTTCGCCTTGGCTCATCATTGTTCAAATGTGGAGCATACTTCACTAGTCGACAGAATTGTGTGTCGTACTGAGCGACCGTATTATTTCCTTGGCATAAAGCGTTACACTCGTCTTCTCATTGTTCCCTTATAAGAGGTGGGATGTACTTATCATTAAATTCTCTGACAAAATTTGTCCACGTCTTTTCTACGCCGTTTTGGTCCCAAATGCGTCGTATAGATCTCCACCGATCCCGAGCTGCTCCTTCGAACCGAAATACTGCAAGAGAAACTTTTTGCTCCTCTGTATAGTCTAAAACTTCAAAGATATTTTCAATTTCTTCCAACCAACTTTCCGCTTTCCGATCATCGGGATCCTCTTTAAATTTTGGTGGTTGAAAGTGAAGAAACCGATCAAGTAGTCGGTCTGAAGTTGCCGGGTTTTCTGGGATGGGAACAAGATTAGGAGTTGGATTTGTTTCTGGAGCTCGGGCTGGTTGTGAGGAACTTGCCGGAGCTGAAGTTGTGGCTTGTATGGTTTGAGCTAACATTCCTATAGCTGTAAGCATTTGATCTATCTTTTCATGGAGGGATATGTTCTCAGGGTTATTATTCAAATCCATAGTAAAGCAAATAAGTTAGCTTGCTGCATTGAAAACCAATTACACATTAAAAACTAGTAATTAAACATTTAGGCCAGTACTTAAACAAAACTTTGAGACCTCTAAATTTTTTTATTTTTTTATATTTTTTTTTAATTTAATATAGTTACATACATCGAAATATACCTTTAACCAAATTTTTGAGACTATATCATAGGTCTCAATATTTCTATGTACACAAAACAGTTGCTAAAGTATTTACACATATTATCATTTACACACTAGTATTTACACACACTAGCATATGCACATGTTCACAAGCAAAACATAGTTTTCTTTGTTACTAAGGTCCCGTAACAGATCCGGCTGAGTTTTTTTTTTTTTTTTTTTTTTTTTTTTCGAGCTGACGTCACTGAGTTCGGCGAGCTGTCCAAGTTCATCCCTAAACCGCCAGCTTATTCTTTTGTACTGATGGAGATACCAATTTCTTTGTTCACAATCTTCGTTATACCATTGCTCAATTTCTATTCTATGATTTCTCTATTTTATCAATTTACTATTCTTACATTGATGTCTAGTTTCGGGTCACTGTTGTTTGAGATACTATACTAATTCTAGAGCACAAATCTTAGTTAGTATCACGTAGAAACATGTATGCAAGTTATGCTTATTTTATTTACTAATTAAGCTACGTTAGTGATGTTATGAAAGTTCTAAGTTAAACTTTATCTTCTCCTATTTCATATTCTTATGTTTATTAGGCCTTACAAGTTATATCCTATGCCGAGGACCATTTCCTGACTCGGAGTCTAAGCTCTGATACCATCTGTAACGCCCCGACTAAAATTACTTCATTAATATTTACATATAAACCTAGTAAATTTACATAAGTTGATTTTTACAATGTATAAGTTAATAGTAGCTATTTTACATATATATAAGCTTCAAAATTCTAGTTTAATGCCGACGAGAATCCTCCTGGCTTCTACGCTATATCCGAGAATCTGAAAATAAGTAAAACACATTACGTAAGTTGACTTGCAACTTAGTGAGGTGGGTGTGCGTGATTCAAATAATTTCAAAGAAAAGAGCGACGAATGCCGTATAAAGTAAACAAAACAGGTATTAATGCACAGTATAAAAGGATACGTTTCGGTGTCTGTCAACTTCCAAAGCTTGCTTCCTCAAACACACCTTTTGATATTTCCCCATACACACCTTATGCATGACTAGTCAGTGCATTCAAAAACGACTTCGTATATCCAAGAGACTCTGTTCTCTCGAATATACGAGCCAGGCTAGGGGCTCATGATCGAGTTAATAGCCCGTGCTATTCAACTTAATCACATAACCGCACAAGCCAAATGGGCCCAAAACAACAACATATAAATAATTAACATAATCAACTTTTTATCCGGGTGAGATAAAGTACTACACCCGAATAAATATCAATTCAACATAGAATTATTCCAATAGCAATCAACAAATAATACATTATCACATTACAAATTTAAATTGCAAAATCAGCCCCTTCTAAATCACACGTCAATTACCATGCATCATACCACCAAAATTTACATATAATAGCAATTTCCTACCATTTTAGTTATAGATGGACATTTTATACCAACCTTTTTATAAAGTTAAGGAATTATCAACTACTTGATTAAAAGTTTATCAAAGTAGTAATTTTATTTGTTGAATTCTTAAAGTCTAAGAGAATTATTGTGACACTTAACGAATATAACTAAACTTTAACGCACTTAAATAACGATGAGTCGAGATTAACTCTTCGTTAGTTAGACTCCCATAAACTCGGATTATCAAAAGCTTGATTTACTCCAAACGATCACCTTTACTTAAAAGCTTGATTTACTCCAAACGATCACCTTTACTTTCTCCCCAAGTTTCCTATTTCCTCAACTTCTTTCTCACAATTTTCTTGTAACTTTATCTCACTCACGTACTCTACTAGGGACTGAATGTGTTATGCTAATTTAAGTTCAAGAATGAGGAAAAAAAAGAAGTATTTATAGGAGTATTTAGCCAATCAATTTAGTCCAAATTGCATACATGTGGAAAAATTGCATGTTTCCACTAATATTTAGAAAGAAAATTGATAACCAAGTGTCCCATGAGTTGTCTCCATTAGAATTAACCACATTGTTAATTTATGGCGAAATTGCAAAAAGACCCCTGCAATTTTTGAAGTTTTCATTTTGACCCCAAAATTTCACGAATTGTACAATCAGGTCCCAATTAAAAATTCAATACTTAATTAAATTTTGTAAGCTTTGGGTCAAAATTTTAAAACCAAAATTTTGGGGTTTTTACACCACGTGAGGTCGCCTTCGCCGTGTAATAGCCGAAAAATGAATTGGTGAAACACTATATTGATAAGAGGGATACATCCGTTGCGAAATTTTTTTGAGGGACGAATATGTAAAAGTCGGTCCATAAGAGAACGAAAAGTGAGATTCACTCCAAATTATTTTAATAATGTAAAAGTTTAGTTCTAACAAAACCTCGACTCCATATGGAAATAATATACGTAACTACTAATACATAAGCCATGTATATAGTAGGCAAACTGCTTAATTCCCTAATATTCCATATATAGTTTCATTATATTTTTACAAGATAAGATTACATACGTACAATAACTTCAATTAAGTATCAAAACGTTCCCTTCATCTCCTTTGGAAGTTGAGGTACTTGATACCGTAAGCAAAGACGAGACAGAAAAAAATCGCCCAGCCTACATGTGCTCCGGCAACAGCTCCAAGGAAGTCGTATTTGAACCCGAGGAAACTATCGAGATACTCATTTAGTGGGATATCACCAAGGCCCGGTACCTGAATTGGGTCGTTCCTGTCGCCCACCTGAGATGTCACGAGCCCGTATAAAGTCCATGATACCGGAGAAGCCCAATAATACCATCTACACCATATTGGAATTTCCTGAAGGAATTAAGAAAAGAGAAATCATCACAAGTTTTTTTTGTTAGTATTTCACAAGTTCCTTATAGATTCACTTACGTTTCTTGGGATGAGGAAACCGCAAAACAAATTCCATATATTGAGGAAAAATGTCATGCTTATTGCAGCAATCTGGTAATTTGGAGTGAGTGCGACAAGCATCATTCCGTATATAGTGAAGTAGACAAAACACATAAATATAAAGAAATAGAACCATAAGAATTTCTCAACTCGCCATTGGAATCCAATCATAGAGTAAAGGAGAAGACTATATATGAACGTTTGGGTAATGATGTAAATCGTCTCTATCGCCACCTGCGGGGATGTCACATTAAATTAAAGATTCGTGTTTGAGTTTGTAAATAATAATAAAATATGAGTTTACTTACCTGTGCAAATGCATAAGGGAATGCTGAATACATCCCTGCTGCCTTTTCGCGATAAAAGACACTTCTTTCTACTGCTACGACTGACTGCACGGTAGACGTATTTGTTCCTCCAAGAAACATAACAGCAGAGTACATGGCTCCAAGTAGGTTCATTAGATCTTGTAGTCTAGATCTATAATAAATAATTAAGACCAATTAAAATATTTTGGCATCATGCATGAGAACAGATCGATCAATCATGAATCTGATATTATATAATTTTCTTTTCTAGAGTTTGAGTAACTTACATTTGCTCCCCTTTTTGCCAAAACACGACTCCAAATATAATTCCAATAATTATTGTCATAAAGAACCTGACGGAATTATACTGTGGATTTCTCCAATAAGATAACTGCTGTTTCCAGAAGGCAGCTTTACATTGAGAAATGAAGGACTGTGCATATTTAGTCGGAAAATATAGATCCTGCGACCCTGGAGCTGGAGTGCTTAGATTTTTAATTATTGCTTGATTCCTCCTAAGACAGATTAAAAAGATCAATGTGGTACAAGCAAAAAAAAAATGCATTAATCTTATGTCTTATTTTTACCTGTAAAGATCAGAGTTGGCATAAATTTCAGCAAAGTCGACACTGTTTTCAGTCACAATGGCAGGATCTGTGATCTCAATCATCCATGTTGCAGGATTGTAACCTTCTTTGATCTCAGGGACCCCGGACAGGGACTGGAAATTAAATTCATGAGGCATAAGAAGAGCTTTTTTAATTTTTCATGTCACACTGATACACATAATATGATTAATACTTACTTGAAAATATTCAATCAACAGGTGAGAATGATGACCAAGAGGTCCGCTATATGTAATTTGTCCTCCTCTCTTCATCAACAATAGCTAACGTACAAAGAAAAAAAGAAAAAGAAAAAGAAAAAAGGGGGGAATTTAAAAAATGACTTCCCACAAATCATCCCAGATGGCAGGTATTGTTAATAATTATTACCTCATCAAAAGCTTCAAAAATATCGATGCTTGGTTGGTGAATTGTGCAGACAACAGTTCGTCCCGTATCTACTGTGTTGCGAACAGTTCGCATCACTATTGCAGCAGCTCGAGCATCAAGACCCGATGTTGGTTCATCCATGAAGATTATGGAAGGATTAGAAACCAATTCTACAGCTATTGTGAGTCTCTTTCTTTGTTCGGTTGATAGACCATCGACTCCAGGAAGGCCAACTAAAGCATCTCTCAAAGAATTCAACTCAATTAACTCCATAACCTCCTCAACAAACATCTAAAAGACAGTAATAGTGTTACATTTATTATTACAATCAAAATATATAACAATATTAATAATAAAAAATAGCATAAGTACCTTTCGTGTTTTCTTGTTTACTTCTGGAGAAAGACGCAACCAAGCGGAGTATACAATAGATTCGTACACGGTAACATGAGGAGAATGGATGTCATTTTGTTCACAATAGCCGCTGATTCGTGCAAAAGTCGACTGATTCTTTGGATAGCCAGAAATGCTAATATTTCCTTCGATATATCCACCTGTTTTCCTTCCTGCCAAGACATCCATTAAGGTTGTCTTACCAGCACCACTTACACCAACTAATGCTGTCAGTACCCCAGGCCTGAAAGCTCCACTAATATCCCTCAACAACTGAAGACGAGTTTCTTTGATCTCTAGTTTTTTCATTTCCTACAGAGTATATATAGAGTTTTTTTCATAATGAATTAATTTTTAGATAGTAAAAATTTGCAATAATGGAAAAAATGCATGAATTTGTCAATTTCGATTGCAGAAAAAAGAAAGAAAAATCCTAGCAAAATTGATCACTTACAGCTGGCATATCGACAAAGTAGTTAACATGATCAAATGCTAGAGACAAGGGAGTAAACGGAAGGACCATTCCTTTTCTATTAGAGATGTTTCCTTCAGATTTGTTCCTTGACGGCATCTCCGAGCCTGCAACGTTTAATTAAGACATTTTTCTCAAATTTAAAAGTAAAAAATGTTTCTTGGTCTTAAATTAAGGATAAGCAAGCATATGAAGAAATATTCGATAGACATAAAGATTTAGTATAGCAAGTATAAATGAATAATGTCCCATCCCATACCTTCAATGTCGATAAAATTCTTATTCTTAGTATTTTCATCAGCAATAACAGATTTTGAATCTCCATAAGCTACATGAAGCTTGGAATATATAAGAGGTCAAAAGCAGAACAGAATCTAAGAAATCTTCAAGTAGAAGGGCAATCAAAGCCATATCTTACGATTTAGACACGTCAGTGCTACAATGAAGCAGATATTGAATAGAATAGAAAATGCAAAGAGAGCAATTATGCAAATCCAGTACATATATTCCTCCGTAAACATGCCCCTCGACCTCAGAAGAACCTTGCCAACTGTGGGTTCCGGAAACCTTAGATCGGTATTTGGCTAAAAAGTAAACAAAAAGTAAAGAAACCTTTCAGAATAATAGCGGAACTGTAGAAAAGTAATAATAACAATATAGTACAACCTATTATATAGATAGATCCAACACTGAGAAGAAAAACGAGAATTGCTTACAAAGTTATTGACACCTAAATATATTCTTACTAAGAAATTAGGATAAGAACACTTACAGTGCTCCATCTTTCATCCAGAAATTCATTGATGGCTATAGCATTCTGACCATACATCATAGGTGAAGCATAATACCCCCATATCATCCATGGTTGAATGTCATCTAATGTATGAGAGTCATTTAAAATGTCAAATCTACAGTGAAATATATGCAAAAGACATGCAGAAATTCCTTTTTTTTTTAAAAAAAAAAATCATAGCAATTCCCTGAAAAAAAAAAAAAAAAAAAAGACTATGAAACAAAACTAACCTCTAGCAATAATAAAACCACCAAGAATAAACACAATTAGGAAAGTGAAGGCACCCAAAGTGTTTGCAACAACAGCTGTCCTCCCAAGTGCAGAAATAAATCTGAATAGTGATAAAGCCATCTGATGCAGCGCAAAAAACGCCAGCAATTGGCAGAAAAATCTGGAAATATATATATATATATAAGGTGATAAAAGAGTCAATCAGTATTTCTGGTATCGGCTTTTTAGAAGCTTAGAAAAGTTGGATTAGATGAATAAAGAGGACAAAAGTACCAATTATAAAAATAAAATATCTTGCTGTAGATCTAGTGGCCATGAATTCACCACGTCATTCATTGTGGTGAAGTCATGCTCCCGCAATATATGATGTGGTGAATTCCTACCCACCAGGTCTAGAATATTCTCCCTAGACCTAGTCCAGCTAAGAATTTTATGTACGTACCTACTAGGAGATGGAGCAAAACCAATAGTGTAATAGGTAAGGACAACCCATATCAATGATTCCATAAGAGAAAGGGGGATCCTAAGAAGCCATATTGGTAAAGAAAAAGCCCAAGCGGGAAAAAATAGAGTGTCTCTTTGTTTGAAGAAGACGGGAAGCCTCATAACGGTCAGTGCAAGCTCCGTTAATCCATTAAACATCACATTAATAAGGCTAAAAAACAGTGCACCATAAAACTTTCCTCCATCTACTAACTGACCAGTGCTCATCTCGGTTCTAAAGAACACGGTGAAGGTAATTATTGCCATTATAGTTATCTGAGTTGTCTTGAATATATACACAATTGAGTTCCTTTTCATTAGTAGCCATTCCCTTGCTAAGCATGCCTTGAATAGTTCCATATTCGATATTCCATATTTATTAGTTACCAACGCAGCAGGATGTGCTTTGGCTTTATCATACGGGATTGAGAGGTCATCAAAAAGCTTTTTTCCAATGTGGAAAGAACTGAAACGATCAACTAACTCGGTCACTGGGACGTATTGATAAAGCTCATTCTTTCTAAACCAGTATTGCTCTTGGTCTTTTACTGAAGTAACCTCTTGTAAAAAGTCAGCTACTCCTTTCCTCTCTGGGCATTTGAATCCAACACTGTTAAAAAACTCAAGAATATTTTCGCGAGGGCCTTGATACACAATTTGTCCTTCTGAAAGTAAAATAATATCGTCAAAAAGATCAAAAGTTTCAGGTGTGGGTTGGAGAAGGGATATAATCATAGTTACGTCCATCATATGAACCATCTGCCTCATATATTTGATGATTTGAAATGTAGTTGAAGTATCAAGACCAGTCGAGATCTCATCCATGTAGAAAACTTTTGCGGGTCCGACCAACATTTCTCCTATGTACACAACCCAAAAAGTACTTAAACGAATTCATATAATACATGTGTACATTCACGAAAAGGAAAATTTATAAATTAGGTAGGCTATATAATTCGGTTTTTGGATTAAGTTCTTGCACAAAATATATACCAGTTGTGAGCCTCTTCTTCTGTCCACCAGAGATTCCTCTTCTCATCTCATCTCCCACCAAAATATCAGCACATATATCTAATCCAAGAATCTGTATAACACATATACAAGCTCAATATTATACTTTATTTTGCTTGTTTTTTCCAGAATATATATACGTGGACGGTAATTTTAATAAATAAGTAGAAGAAGAAACCTTTAGAATGTAGTCGGTTACTAGACTAGATTCCTGCCCTGCTATTGCTGTGGCTTTCATAAATGCATCGATTTCAGGGTCGGGCTTCATTCCCGCTTCTTTTTCTCGCCTAGACAATTCTGCGAGGAGGTCATATCTGGTTCCAACTCCTAAGCATCGCCCAGAAAAATCTAATGTTTCTCTGACAGTCATCTCTCCATGGTGAAGATCATGTTGGCTAATATAAGAGCAAGTCTTTTGGGGAATGAATTCTGACATTTCGTGACCACAATAAGTGATTCTTCCACTTGCCTATTAAAAGGGTATATAGGAAATGGTGACTTTATGGAAACAATCTTCACAAGAAACGGATCAAACTGTATATATGTAATAAAAAAGATGAAGGATCATCACACACCCTGAGATCATTGGACAGATTTTTAGCAAGTGCCTTAAGCAATGTAGTTTTTCCAGCACCTGGAGGTCCAAGAAGTAGTGTCATCCTGGAGATTAAAAGACATGAAAAATATCGTATAATTCAGTCAAATGCACCATATGAATGTTACTCCATTTTGTTTGATTTCAAAATTATGTATGTATGAGGTCTAGTATCAAGTTGAATGCTCCTGTATTAATTTGAACATCTAATATTTCAATAAAATTAAACGACCTTGATGGTTTTACAATCCCGCTGACATCATCAAGTATCTTGACAACCTTTTTCTTCGAAGGAAGAATCTTCATTTTCTCAAACATTCCCTGTAGACACAAAATAACATAAATAATTGTCAATGACTAAACTACCAAATTTTGAACTCTCTCCTTCAAGATGGAGCATACTATGTCCAAGTTTGTTACAAATACAACGATCACGATAGAAAATATAACTTAAAACACTAAAAATGACATCGATAATAAAAACTACGTTGATGACAACTGTAGCAGTGGTCATCTGATTCACACAGGTTGCAAAATATATCGAAATAAATACTTACAAACACCGCATGCAGCGACTACAATTGGCAAACCATTAATGAAAACAACTTAATTAAATAGACAACTTGATCCACATAATTGACAGTAATTTGATTCACCAGAAATGCCAAGCGACAATTGAATTGCAACAATGTCCATCAACAACTTAACAATATAAAATACCAGAAAAAACTAAAATAATTACAACTTACTCCCCCGAGTGTCATGAATAATGACTCCGAGTAGCAGGAGCCATAGAATTATAATTGAACTGGACCGTTAGCGCCAAAATCAGAAATACATTTAAAATGAGCACTGGATTTGGGAATTGATTGCGGTGAAGACAACGTTTGTTGGGGTTAAAGGGGATTAGGGCTTCTTCAGGGTAACCCATCAAATGATTGATTCCATGGGGACTTGGCTCTGGGCGCGGCAGTAAAAGAGCCATTGATGAAATCATGACGATAACATAATTTTAAAACTGAGGTATTTTTTAATGCATTTGATTTCTAATTTTTCAATACTCTAATTCATGTATTATTATTATTCAAGAATCAATGGCCGCAGTAGCAATCATTTTTGTTTCCCTTTTTAATCATTAAACGTCGTCGTCTGGGCCATTTTTCTCTTCCATTGTGTCTGGGGTCTGTCTATTATGAGATATGCTAAAAAACTATCTTGCATAAGATCTCAATCACAACCTTTAAAAATCATCAAGTTTAAATCAAGGCCGTGCAATTTTGTCCAATGTCCAATAGCTCAATTTTTTTTTTTTTGATCTACTAGACTGTGTATTTACAGCTCGGACCAAAGAGTGCAAAGGGTATAGGTCCTCCCCAGTGTGATGTCTCCAGTAGGATTCGAACTTGAGTCTCGCTTCTGGGGGTCGCAAGTCACTACCACTTGGTCCAACCACCTTGGGTTCCAATAGCTCAATTGGACACTCCTAACTGCTGGACATTTGCAGCAGAAGCACTTTACGTTTTTACCCCCGTATATATAAATGTAATAAGCACACAAAAAAATCTTCTTCCTTTACGTTTTTGTTTGGCCTCTTCCATCTTTCAAATCATATCACCCCATTACCACATCACTTCACCCACCATTACAGCCATGTTTAAGAGCATCACCTTCCACCCCAATGTTGGCGTCGGTACCGGCATCGGTCTTCGTCTCCAGATCCGGCCTGCACGAGGCCACTTTTGGCCTTGTGCATACTAGATATCCGACGGCGCTGGTCACCCAAGTCCAGCTCCGGCCATTTGCCTGTGCGACGACCAACTGTCGCTTCTCCCACCCTGCCGGCGCCGGATATTTGAGAAGGGTGGGAGAAAATGGTGGGGTGGGTGATTTTTGTATGGGAGAACTTTAATTTAGGGTTTGGGGTGTGAAAAAAAATAGATGGAGTTAAGAGGGTATTCTTGTCTTTTTAAAATTAAACAATTTAACATAAATGAAAAATGAAACACTTGTCAATTCATAAAGTGTTATCTCAATTACATATCAATCAACAAAATCTCAACATAGAATGCCCCGTCTGTCTGGGTCTATTTTCTTTATTTCTTTTGAGAGAATTTCACTTTTGGTATCACAAGTAATTCTACTTTAAACTTATGGTATCATAACTTTAAAAACATACACATTTAGTACCACATGTTAATTGTCCTCGGCACATTTAGTTCTTCCGTCAATTTTTTTACGAAAAATTCAATTTTAGACGGAAAATTGATGGAAAATTTACATAATTGGTCCTATAGTTATAGATTGTTGCCAAACTTTGCCCCACATATTTTATGACCGACAAATTTACCCCACAATTCACAAGTTTGAACCATTTCAGTCCCAATTGCAAATATAATTAATTATAAATTTATATATTATAATTATTAAATCTCTTGCACTAATTAGATTTTATATCTAATATATATAAACTAAATAACATCTTATATAAAATCCAAAAAAAATATATCAATTAAATTTAATGGATTATTTTAATTTTCAAAAAAATTCTTTTAAACTAATTAGATTTTATATATAACACATATAAATTAAATAATATTTTATATAAAATTTGAACAATAAATATCAATTAAACTTATTAAATTGAAAAAAAAATCTTTTAAACTAATTCGATAATAATATATACAAATTAAATAATATTTATTATGAAACCTAAAAAAATCTTTTCAAAGTTATATAAATAATAATAATTCTAAATATTAAATTTATTATAATTAAAAAGATAAAAAACAAAAAGACCTAAATCTAATTAGTGTAAAAGATTTTTTTAAAATTTAAAAATTAATAAGTATATTTATTTTTTGGATTATATATAAAATTAATAATTAAAAATTCTAAAAAATTTAATTTATATTTATTAGATTTTTTATAAAATATTATTTATTTTATATATATATTATATATATAATCTAATTAGATTAAGAAATTTATAATAATAATAATAATAATAATAATAATAATAATATATAAAAATTGACGGAAGTACCAAATGTGTCGAGGACAATTAACATGTGGTACCAAATATGTATATTTTTGAAGTTATGGTACCGTAACCTTAAAGTAGGGTTACTTGTGGTACCAAAAGTGAAATTCTCTCTATTTCTTTTTGTTTGCCCTTTAATTCCACGGTCCGTCTCTTAATGGTCTTTTGACCAAAATCTTGCAACTCCGATTGAATCCTAATTTCTGGTGATTTTGATTTATTTTATTTTCTTAAAAAAATTGATTGGTCAACACAAAATTAATTATTTTCAGTTATAAAACTATCTTATTATTTATTAATTGTCATCATACAACAAAAGGAAGATTCCTTTCTGATAAAAAAATCACGTACATATAATTTGAAATCTATGTTTTGAATTTTGATCAAAAGTTGTCATTAATTGTCACAAACCCATAACATAATATGCTCATTTTATTAATTCATTTTTATTAAGATTATTAAGCTATGGTTGGCCTCCTATAGCTAATTAGAAAATTTTGGGATGACAATTAATTAAAATCCTTATTTCATGTAAAAAGTTCACCCGTGATTAAGGCAAATCAATTCATTTTCTATAATTCTAGATAATTCTTAATACTTATTTCTAATCGGTGGGAATTTTGAACTTATTTTTATTTCCAATCGGTGGGAATTTTGCACTTATTATTATTCTTTTAATTTTTTTATTTCAAAAAATTCCCACCGATCTATTTTGCATTTATTAATTTTTTTTAAAAAAAATTCTGACCGATTTGTAAATCGGTCGGCATTTATCCGGTTAATTCCCACCGATTTAAAATTGGTCGGAATTCTTACAAAAAATTTCCACCGACATCATTTTCGGCCGGAATTCATTAAAATTCCCATCGATTTTTGTTCGGTGGGAATTTTTATTTTTTCTAGTAGTGTCATATATATGAACATGTACTATTAATTACTTGCACAAAAAATAGAGAAGCAGAGCAGTTACCTCAATCACATTCAGGGTAGAGTTCAACAAAGTAGGAAGTGCCCTCGATCCAACATACGTGTCTCCTTCAATTGACATGTGTTCATAACGAACTTCCACTTTTGGAATATCCATTCCAACCCTATTATATTTGGAATGAATTTCATAAAAAAAAAAAATAGTTTTAATTTAAAATCTTTGAGCATTTTGGAACAATTTAAACATCAACATTACCTATCTGTTCTATCTCTTAGCCTCCGCAAAAACATGTCATTATCTTGGTCAACAATTTTGAGTATGTTTTCCATAAGATGCTTCTTTTCTTGATTACCAAGATTGGCAAAATCAACCTCATTTCTGACAACTCCTCCATCATCCAACACTTGCTCCAGAATCCCTCGTCTCGTACGATCATACGTCGCAAGCCTTTCCATCATCAGCTCCTCTTCATCATCATCATATTCTTTTCAAAAACATCCTGTCCTGGAGCAGTGAAAACCCTTCTGGCATTAGTAAATGTTTCCGCCATTTTCTTGATCAATGACGATATCACAAATTAATGTATAAAAATGAGAACTAGATCATTCATACTCAAGGTTTCCTGAAATGCATAAAGTCAATGCTTTGCATGAATAAATATATATGAATACGATGAAATGGGCAGCTGAAAATGGAAAGGTTTGTTAGAACAATAAAGACAGCATGTGCCTCCATCACCATGTAATAGTGCTCAATACACAATTATAGCGATTCATTCTCATGATTTTATTTATTCCTATAAGCCATAAGCCATAATATTAAAATAGTATAATGGAAAACACGTTAACTTCTCCTAATCATTGTCCATAAAGTATTCATCTCTATTCGCGAAAAGATATTGGTTTATTAATTATTTAATGGATTATGTTCCCTTCAATAAATAAAAATAGAGGAATATGTACAATGTAACGTGCTCTCTGGAGAGTACATGCCTGTTTATCTCGTATTTATTAGAGTAGTTGGAGAAATAAATTGAGAATTTATTGGAAACCATTAGTGTTTCATAATTTTGATTTATGTAATTTGGAGAAGAGAAAGTGAAGAAAGAAAAATACTTTCAGTAAAAAGAATGAATTGTTTTACAATAGGTTCGAACCCCTATTTATATACAAGCATAAGGCGGTTACTAACTAAAACAAAAGAAACGTTAACACTAATCCTATTAAAAGCGTGAAAACATCCAAAAATACATAAGGAATAATTAAAAACTTAAATCAATCCTAAATCCCTAATTCCCAAATACAAGCTGAACGAGCTACTGATCTGTGGAAGGAAGATTCCCTCCAATACTCCCCCCACAAGATGGAGCATGGATATCAAGCAAAGCCATCTTGGAAAGTAAAGCAATGAACCGAGGTAAGGCCAAAGCTTTTGTAAATATGTCTGCTAATTGATTTTCTGTAGAAATAGGCATGAGTTTAATCTTTTTGCAATTGATTAATTCCCGAATGAAATGGCAATCTATCTCAATGTGCTTTGTCCGTTCATGAAAAATTGGTTTATTTGCGATATGCATTGCTGATTGATTGTCACAAAATAGAAGAGTAGATGACTGAGTAGGCATTTGTAAATCCCTTAGAATTTGTTGAATCCAAATAATTTCACTGGATGCACTAGCCAAGGCCCTATATTCTGCTTCAGCAGAAGATTTGGAGACCGTAGGTTGCTTCTTTGATTTCCAGGATATAAGAGATTCTCCTAAAAACATGCAGAACCCTGTAGTAGACCTCCTAGTATCCATACATGATGCCCAATCTGCATCAGCATAGGATTTAATAGTTAGTGATGAACTTGATGAATAAAATAGACCCTTACCTGGATTAGATTTCAAATATCTAAGAATATGATGAACTGCTTGAAGATGAGGCACTCTAGGCTTAGACACAAACTGGCTAAGCTTGTGAACAGCAAATGTGATGTCTGGTCTGGTGATGGTAAGGTATAACAGCCTTCCAATAAGTCTTCTATATGTAGTATCATCTTCTAAAACATCACCATCTTCAGAATTAAGTTTAAGATTAGGATCCATGGGGAGAGATAGTGGTTTAGATCCCAAATAACCTGTTTCATCAAGTATTTGCAAGGCATACTGCCTTTGATTCAAACAAATACCCTTAGAAGACCTAGCAATCTCTAAGCCCAAAAAGTATTTGAGAGAACCCATGTCTTTAAGTTTAAACTTACTGTGTAAAAAACTCTTCACAGTAGAAATTATATGAATATTTGGTCCAGTAAGAACAATGTCATCCACATATAATAATAAAGCAATAAAAGTATCATTTTGACCCATAGTAAATAAAGAGTAGTCAGATTTAGACTGTTTAAAACCAAACTGTAAAAGAGACTCAGTAAATTTAGCATTCCATTGTCTGGATGCTTGTTTCAATCCATATAAAGACTTTTGCAATTTGCAAACAAGTTTAGTAGAACCATTATGTTTTTGAAATCCTAAAGGAAGGTCCATATAGATTTCTTCATCTAAGTCATTATAAAGAAAAGCATTGTTTATATCTAATTGACACAATTCCCATCCTTTAGATGCAGCTATGGCCAAAACAATTTTAACAGTAACTAACTTGGCTACAGGGGAGAATGTGTCATTATAATCAATTCCTTCTTTTTGTGTATAACCTTTAGCAACTAACCTAGCCTTATATCTATCCACTGACCCATCAGGATTCCTTTTTATTTTATAGACCCACTTACAACCAATAGAAGACTTACCTTGTGGTAAAGGGACAATTTTCCAAGTCTGTGTTTCCTGGAGAGCATTAATTTCTGCTGCCATAGCATCCCTCCATTTCTTATTACCAACAGCCTGATGATAATAAGTAGGTTCTATCTCCGAAGACAAACTTAATATAAAAGATCTATAATTAGGAGATAAATTGTCATATTGCATAAAATTACAGATAGGATACTTTGTGAGGGAAGAATTAGAAACACTGATATTATTTAAAAGACCACAATGGTAATCAGAAAGATAATTAGGAGTTTTACTAGTTCTTGTAGACCTTCTTAAAGGCAAAGAGGCAGTTGGATCATTAATAATATTATCATTATCAGTATGATTATCTTGAGGAGCAACTTCATGTTGTGAAGGAGAAGGAATAAAATCTGGATCAAGATGATCCTGGTGGGTAAAACTAGATTTATATGGATAATAATCATCCACAAAATTAGGTGAAGGAAATATATTTTTATTTAGGAAATCCTCATGAGATGTATTTGATGAACTAGTATGAAAAGGAAAAATACCTTCATGAAAAATGACATCCCTAGATATAAAAATCTCTTCTGTTTGAATATCAAATAGTCTATACCCTTTAATACCAAAAGGATAACCTATAAAAACACAAATTCTGGCCCTTGGCTCAAATTTTGTTCTCCCCTTTTTTAAAGTTGAAGCAAAAGCTAAACACCCAAATGTCTTAAAACTGGTATAATCAACATCCTTTTTAAAAAGCCTTTGATATGGTGATTGAAAATTAAGAATTTTAGATGGAATTCTGTTAATTAAAAAGGCAGCAGTAGATATACATTCAGACCATAAAGTAATAGGAACTTTTGATTCAAAATATAGTGCTCTAGCAACATTTAGCAGGTGTTGATGCTTTCTTTCAACAACTGAATTCTGTTGAGGAGTCTCAACACAAGAATATTGGTGAATAATACCAAGTTCTTGAAATAAATCTTTGAAACATAATTCTGGAGCATTATCACTTCTAAATGTTTTAACAGTGCAATCAAATTGATTCTTTATCATAGCTAGAAATCCAGGAAGAAACTTAGTAATATCAGATTTTTGAGTAAGAAAACATATCCAAGTAAATCTGGAAAAATCATCTATTAAAGTAGCAAAATATCTAAAACCTGTTTGAGAGGTAGTATGGAAAGGTCCCCATATATCACAATGAAGTAATTCAAAAAGTGAATTAGATGTAGTAGTAGAAGAAGGAAAAGTAAGTCTCTTATGTTTAGCTAAAGGACAAATGTAACAAGGATTATTATTACAATTACTGAAACTATCTAATCCTATTTCATTTTTAATCCAAGCCATGGTCTTGAATGGTAAATGTCCAAGTCTTCTATGCCATGTAGTAGAAGACACCTTATTGCAGTGAGCATGTAATCTGATATTGGGAGAATGAAAATCCAAAACATATAGGCCTTGTTGCATTCTACCCTTTCCAATCATCTTCCCTTGAGTGTCCTGAATTATAAAGGATGTAGGGGTAAAATTAATAACTAAATTAGTTGATTTTAACAGCTCACTAACAGATATTAAATTGAACTTAAAATCAGGAATGTAGAAAACATTTGTAAGGGTAAAAGTATGATTAAGGTTAATAGTCCCTATTTCAGAAACAATATAACTAGTATTATCAGGTAAAATAACCTTAGCATCATTAACTGATGATATTGATGAAAAAAATTGTTTATTATTGCAAATGTGTTTAGATGCTCCAGAATCCAGAATCCAGTTGTTGAAAAAATATTTAAATTCAAGATTATTAGCATTAGAACAGATACCTGAGATACAAGAAATGTGTGTTTGTTCTGTACTGTGTGAATTTGATGGTTGTGAAGTAGTATTAAGCTGACTGGAGAACAAGTTCATGAGTTGGTGACACTGTTCAGCATTCAAACTCTGTAGTAAAGAATTCATAAGATGTAAAGAGGCTGAACTAGAACTAGTGTCAATAGAAGAGTAAGTTCCATTGTTTGGTGTTTGTTGGGGGGTATGATCATCAAAAACTTGATTAATTGTATTTTGAGAATAAGGTTGTTGCTTGGGTTTAGGTTGAAAACCAATAGGATAGCCATGTAATTTATAACATTTGTCAATGGTATGACCAGGGATGTTACAATGGCTGCAGATAGGTTTTTCCTTTCTCTTAAAAGATGGGTTAAAAACAGGATTAGGGGGAGGGTTATAAGTGGTATTTTGAGAAGGTTGTTTAAACTGATTATATGGACGTTTTGGTTGACTTTGAGGGTTGAAAGATTTTGCAGAAAAAGCCAGAGAACTTGATAAATCATGCTGAGGTTTCTGACCAATTAGTCTTTGTCTCTCTGCCTGTGTGGCAAGAGAAAAAACTCTACTTATGGGAGGTAGAGGATCATGATTAAAACCTGTTCCCTGAGGTTGTCAAAAGAGGAATTTAATCCCATCAAGAAAGCCATAACATACTCTTCTTGGTTATGATCATGAACTTTTTGAGCATTGCCACAATTGCAAGATACCAAAGCAGGCCTGTAGTTATGTAATTCATCCCATATAGACTTTAATCTAGTGAAATAGAGATTGACAGATTGATTATCTTGGGAGAGAGTAGCAAGATCTCTTCTCAATTGAAAAACTCGCGGACCATTACTTTGTTGAAACCTTGTTTTTAAATCATCCCATATATCTTTAGCACTATTAGTATATAGTACACTTGAGTGAATTTCAGAAGAAACAGAATTTAGAATCCAAGAAACCACAATATCATTATTCCTTGACCAAGCATCTTGTAGAATAGGATCAGTAATACCTGGATCTGTTAAAGTACCATTAATGAACCCAATTTTATGTTTGACGTTGAGAGAAAGTGACATGGAGCGTGCCCAGGTGGTGTAATTATCTCCAGTAAGTTTGTTCTGAACCAGAAGCAGGCCGGGGCCATCAGATGGATGAAGGAAGAACGGACTGGAAGGATCTTCCATAGGTAACCTGGTTCGTGAATTTGCAGTAGTGGAAGAAGACATAGTGGGATTGGAATCAGACATGGATGAAGACAGAACTTCGAAGATAAAGAAGACAGAACTTCAATGGTGACTTGAAGGCAAAACTTCAAGAAAAGAGAAAGAAGATAAAAATCTTCAAGAAAACAGAGTAAAAAATTGAATTGCGAGATTGAACTCGTAAAATCAAGCGGAAACAAATTGTATACTAACTGATACCATATTGGAAACTATTAGTGTTTCATAATTTTGATTTATGTAATTTGGAGAAGAGAAAGTGAAGAAAGAAAAATACTTTCAGTAAAAAGAATGAATTGTTTTACAATAGGTTCGAACCCCTATTTATATACAAGCATAAGGCGGTTACTAACTAAAACAAAAGAAACGTTAACACTAATCCTATTAAAAGCGTGAAAACATCCAAAAATACATAAGGAATAATTAAAAACTTAAATCAATCCTAAATCCCTAATTCCCAAATACAAGCTGAACGAGCTACTGATCTGTGGAAGGAAGATTCTCTCCAATAGAATTTTTAAAATATCTTGATTTTTGTAAAATTGTTTGTTTGAATTTTGTGAAAGTGATTTCACAAATAAAATTTGTATGTTTTTGCTTGTAGAGATATGGAAAGAAGATATATATTGTAAGAAATAAGTTGCTTTATATCGAACGATATTGGTTATGTAAGATAAGTTGTTTAAAAGATATGTTATTTTATGTCAATTACAACAGAGTTTGAGTATGATTTTTTAAACATTAAATATTTTCTTTTAGGATGTAATTTATTTGCTAAAATCGGGAGAAAATATTTTTTGAAACAAAAGATGTTGTTTGTTTGAATTTTCAGAGAACACTGAAATGTTCTCAGAAAAGTGAGACTGCAAACTGACCAACAATTGTTTCAAGTACTTTACTATTTTGGGTCATTCGGATTTGCTATTAATGTGGATAATTTTCCGCTGGCTCAAGATTTGAATATGTTGCCTGCAGCTAATTTTAAGATTAAGAAAAATTTATCGGCGGAGCCACTCAAATGCTTGAAATCAAAGATGTATTGGAAAAGCTTGATGGAGAGTGTTTAGCTTTGAAAGGAAAAGACTTGGGATTTATTTTCAAACTCTAGTAAATAAGCTGAACTGGAGATTGCGAATTAAGTTTAGATCATCAAAAGCATTTCAAGAGAAACTTATATCTACTTTTTCAAACATGAAATTGTTACGTTCAAGATAAGAAAAAGTCATAAATTGTTTGCAGAAGAGTTTGCAAACACAGTCTTAGAATTACAAAGCCATTTAACGTGAATCCTTGTTGCGAAGATAGAAACGTCTTGTATCTGACTGGTGGCCTGATTATGTCAACAATATTGCAAAGAATAAGAACGGGTTATTCTTTCCATAATTGCTTGATTATGGAGGTCTCACGCTACTTTGAACTCCTACAAAGTGGTAATGGCAACAAAAAAACTCGTACTAAGTGGTATCTTATTTAGCAACATTGTGTTGTGTTAGTATCGATAATATTTAAGTTTAATAATTATTATATCTCTATTTATATAAGCTTCTGGAAATTGATTTTTTACTTTTGAATTTAGAAAGGCCAGGTTTTAATATTCTTTTTGGAGTAAATATTTTTAGCTTTTACTAACGATAAAAATGAGATAAAAGCAACTAAAAGTCAAAAGTTAGAAATTGCTTTTAGCTTCTGTCTAGTACTGGAATTACTTTTTCGAAAAGCTTATAAGTTCTATTGCAAACAAGACTATAATGATTTAATAGGGGCGGATCCCTCATTTCAGAATAGAGGGGACGAGATTATAATGTCTATAATGTCTCGCATCTCCCCAAAAAAATTCGCATTGCGGAAATGCGAGACAAACAAGTGTGCTTGTTTCTGAAATTATCTCCCAACTCAGAATATTTCTGAACTTGTTTTTGCATGTGGGCTTATTTAGACTCTTTTATGAAAAAAACCGATTAATTTCCCTTTCTCCTTTCTCTTCAATTATCATTGCTCACAAAGAGTCAATAATGTCTACTCTGAGCTATGAAGGTGAGCTACATCACATTAATTTGTCTCTTCACTTCATCCAACTTCCCCTTTCCCGTGATTAATGTACTTTATTGTATCCATAAATATGAAGACAATTTAATATGTAACAATTAGTATATTTATTTATTTGCTTTGGTAGATTAATTTGGATATTGTGTAATAACTATTCATTTTAAGGATATTGTGTAATATGTAACAAATTTAATTAATATGTCATTTTAATGGACTTGTCGGTGAGATAAAATAATTAAAATGATTTTATTATAACATTTTTATTTATTTGTTTGGAAAAAGAAAATTAAGTAGTAATACTTTTTATAATTTTAGTTACTTTAAATAATTAATTATAAAATATTATTTAGTCACCTAATTTAATCATATTATACACTATCTAACACCTAATTAATTAACTCCCTACAACATAAACCTACCAAAATAAACATACATCTTCATTATTTCTCAAACCACTCTACCAAAACCCAAACAAACAATATTACGCAAATCGAGATTATTTCTCAAACATTTACCACTTTTTCAAACCACTCTCCCAAAGGCCAAACAAACATGCCCTAATATACTTAGAAGTTAAATAAATGAATATTTGATTTCAATCCAAATTCGATCACAGGGGTACCTAAACTTTATGCTTATCTCACAATAGACTTGTTTTGAGAACCCACCAAAACCAATCACAAAATAAATGTATTGCACTTGTTTTATGGTTAAATGATTTCGGTCAAGTGCAATTTGTGTCAAAAATTTCCTATACACGGATAAACTCTTTTCAAACCGAATTTGACCGAACCCACAACATTCACATCACAAGTGCAATCCTTATTTTTCTGGGTTTCCTAAGGGTTTAATCCCTTTTGAGACACTTCAGACATATTAAGTAGGAAGTTCTCTCAACAGGGGTTCGAACCTGGATTTGCTACTTTGTAGTGACTAGTCTCTTCTATTAGATCAATCACATGTTGGTACAAGTATAATACACCTATTTTGTTACTAGAGTACCCACAACCAATCATTAAATAAATGTATTGCAATTATTTAATATGATATATCTGATCTAATCAATTACAGAGGTAATGCTTAAGAAAACTCTCTCATGCGACATCACGTTCAAATAATCAAGAATCTTCCAAATCAGACTCCATTACGTGACAATTGAAGGTTTTTTGGAGTAAACGTGATAATTGAAGTTGAAAATGTAATCATTCATATACAATTGATAATTTGAATAATATAACTTGAAAAAAATATGTAATCCGTGAATGACAGAAAACTTTATTATGCAAACAAGACTTATTTAGAACTTTGGGGTGGTTGGTTGTTGCCGCCATGTTTTATTAAAGTGAGGTTTAATTTACTTAAGACTTAACTATAAAATTAATTTTCTATCATAGTCTCCATCACGATTAACTAATGTTAATGATTTGAGGTTCGAATTTCAATTGCAGACTAAAGATTTAATTAAGTTATTCGTTATTTCACTTCACGATCTCAATAAAAGCTTGCTAGCTTGAGCTTATTTTACGTATCAAATCAATATTTAACAATATTTTTTGTTTGGTAATTTTTGAAACTCGATTAAAATTGGAGTCGGTAAACTAAAAAGTGATGAAATGCTTTTAAAAAATATTAGGATATTCAAGTTTATTTAACTAATTAATGTTCGGCTCATTTAAGTTTGATTCAATTGACAATTAAATTAGACTTAAAAACTATTTCAAACTCATTATAAAAATCAAATCACATTTAAATAATATATTGTTTGGCACTAATTGACTTGATTACGCTCCATTATACATACATGGATGCATGATGGATCCAACAACGTCGATTTTTCATACCTTAGATTGGAGTAGCATTTAAAAAGTATAGCCTTTATTTAGGGATTTTGCTTTTCATTAAACAAACACACAAATTCTGGTAAGTAATATTATCTTATATTGGTGTGTTTATGTAAATATACATTAAATAATAAAACTAAGAATAAAAACATCGTATGAGGCTAATCTTACCAAGGGTGTTTTAGTCAATCCTTTACTCCAGGCTAGTTGTACTATAGACACCTAAAAGAAGAAGAGTTGCACCGAGTCCTGTAATGTATTTGAATATGAGTTGTAATAATGTATAAATGTGTGTAGGTTAATTCTAATTCAAATTATGTTTAATGTATATTATTTTTTCATGTGTAAATGTGCTCGCCCTCACGAGATGATAAACAAAATTAAAAAGTCATGAACTTTGACTTATTTTTAATATACCAATAATGCATTCATCTTATATGTTGCAAAGCTGATTTTTTTTTTTTTTTTTATTTATTTAAAAGACGGCGAGGAAAATCATAATTTATTTAACCCTTAAAAATGAAAACATGAAAATAGAAGAATCTTGAAAATCAGAAGTATAATAAATGAAGTATAAGGCACCGTAATAATACAAGTGAGACGGCAACTTAAGACCAAAATGTCAAATAATTAAAGCTAAAGGACTAATAAATTTTACACCTAGGAGAACAGTTCATCATATTGAATATTAATTAATAATTTAAAAGCATGCATTGTCCATGGCCCATGGGCCTTGATATTTCATTTGCTTAAGTGGCTAAGTCTGATTAGCATTCACCTGCCCAAACATTTGTGCCCAATGTTTTTGCCATTTGCCCAAGACCATGAGGCTAAGGTTGTTAATGGGTTGGATTTGGCACAACATAGATCTAGGTCCATTTATATGGATTGAATTTGGGGTGGGATTCATATCTTTCTCGGATCAGAAATTCTCGTATCCATCGGATTTTGGATATCAAATTTTTCAAACTAATAGAACATCCACTTTTAAAATTCTCTCTAATATTTTCAAGTTGATTGGGAAGAGCCGATAACTTAAGAAAAGAGAAGCCGTTTGGATTGAATATTTGAGTTAAAAAATGTTGGAGTTGGGAGAAGATTTGAATTTTAATTGGGGCTTGGAAAAAGTTAGTTAATATTTGGTTGAATTAATTTTTTTATTTGAACTGGGGAATTGCTAATTTGGCTAATATTTGGACCTAGCGGTGTCTTTATAATTAAAGAGCAATTGATGAAATTATCTAAGAACCTAATTGTAAGTAGTAAAATAAATCTGGTTCAAATGTTGAATTCTATTTTTTGGGGGTAAATATGCAAATGTTTTTTTTTCCTAAAAAAAAATAGTAAAAAAAGCTTAATTCTTAAATTTGGAGTTAAACATGCAATTATTAGTTTTAATATCCAGTCAAAATCTCAATTTTAGTCACAAGGCCCGCACGTGATGTCAAGTTTTGCAATGGGCCGAAAAAGAACTGAAATTGCCTGACTTTTACGAAATTGTGGGGTAAATTTCGTAGCTGGAAAATAATGGAGTAAACTTGCTAGTGAGAATAAGTTAATATTGTATCATTTTTGCCATTTTCTCCTACTAAGAACTCAAGTAGCATAAAAAGAAAGTTGAATTAAGTATGAAAACGTTTCCTTCATCTCCTTTGGAAGTTGAGGTACTTGATACCATAAGCAAAGACTAGACAGAAAAAAATGGCCCAGCCAACATGTGCTCCGGCAACAGCTCCAAGGAAGTCGTATTTGAACCCGAGGAAACTATCGAGATACTCGTTTAGTGGGATATCACCAAGGCCCGGTACCTGAATTGGGTCGTTCCTGTCGCCCACCTGAGATGTCACGAGCCCATATAAAGTCCATGATACCGGAGAAGCCCAATAATACCATCTACACCATATTGGAATTTCCTGAAGGAATTAAGAAAAGAGAAATCATCACAAGTTTTTTGTTTGTTTGTTTGTTAGTATTTCACATACAAGTTCCTTAATTAGAGATTCACTTACGTTTCTTGAGATGAGGAAACCGCAGAACAAATTCCATATATTGAGGAAAAATGTCATGCTTATTGCAGCAACCTGGTAATTTGGAGTGAGTGCGACAAGCATCATTCCGTATATAGTGAAGTAGACAAAACACATAAATATAAAGAAATAGAACCATAAGAATTTCTCGACTCGCCATTGGAATCCAATCATAGAGTAAAGGAGAAGACTATATATGAACATTTGGATAATGATGTAAATCGTCTCTATTGCCACCTGCAGGGTCACATTAATTTAAATATTTGTGTCAAGTATGTGATTTGGGCATATGCGCGCGGTATAAAAAAGATAAATTTACCTGTGCAAATGCATAAGGCAATGCTGAATACATCCCTGCTGCCTTTTCGCGATAAAAGACAGTTCTTTCTACTGCTACGACTGACTGCACAGTAGACGTATTTGCTCCTCCAAGAAGCAGAACAGCAGAGTACATAGCTCCAAGTAGATTCGTTAGATCTTGTAGTCTAGATCTATAAGAAATGGATTTGGAATATATAGTTAAGACCAATTAAAATGAGAACAGATCCATCAATCATGAATCTGATATTATATAATTTTCTTTTCTGGAGTTTGAGTAACTTACATTTGCTTCCCTTTTTGCCAAAACACGACTCCAAATATAATTCCAATAATTATTGTCATAAAGAACCTGATGGAATTATATTGTGGATTTCTCCAATAAGATAACTGCTGTTTCCAGAAGGCAGCTTTACATTGAGAAATGAAGGACTGTGCATATTTAGTCGGAAAATATAGATCCTGCGACCCTGGAGCTGGAGTGCTTAGATTTTTAATTATTGCTTGATTCCTCCTAAGACAGAGTAAAAGGATCGATTTGGTATAACCAAAATTAATAAAAATTAAAAGCATATTTCCTACTAAAAGCAGTAATCATCTTATGTTTTATTTTTACCTGTAAAGATCAGAGTTGGCGTAAATTTCAGCAAAATCGACACTTTTTTCAGTCACAATGGCAGGATCTGTGATCTCAATCATCCATGTTGCAGGATTGTAACCTTCTTTGATCGAAGGGACCCCGGGCAGGGACTGGAAATTAAATTCATGAGGCATAGGAAGAGCCTTTTTTTTTTTTTTTAAAAATTTTCATGTCACACTGATATATACACATATAATATTACTAATACTTACTTGAAAATATTCAATCAACAGGCGAGAATGATGACCAAGAGGTCCACTATATGTAACTTTTCCACCTCTATTCATCAACAATAGCTACAAAAAAAAAAAAAATAGAAAAAAAAGGCATTTCAAAAATGACTTCCCACAAAATAATTATTACCTCATCAAAAGCTTCAAAAATATCGATGCTTGGTTGGTGAATTGTACAGACAACAGTTCGTCCCGTATCTACTGTGTTACGAACAGTTCGCATCACTATTGCAGCAGCTCGAGCATCAAGACCCGATGTTGGTTCATCCATGAAGATTATGGAAGGATTAGAAACCAATTCTACAGCTATTGTGAGTCTCTTTCTTTGTTCGGTTGACAGACCATCAACTCCAGGAAGGCCAACTAAAGCATCTCTCAAAGGATTCAACTCAATTAACTCCATAACCTCCTCAACAAACATCTAAAAGACAGTAGTTAACATGATCAAATGCTAGAGACAAGGGAGTGAACGGAAGGACCATTCCTTTTCTATTAGAGATGTTTCCTTCAGATTTGTTCCTTGACGAAATATCCGAGCCTGCAACGTCTCATTTAGACATTTTTGTCAAATTTAAAAGTAATAATTGTTTTAAGACATAATCTAATGACTTACATGGTCTTAAATTTATGATAAGCAAGCATATGAAGAAATATTCGATAGACATCAAAATTTAGTATAGCAAATATAAATGAATATAGCCCCATACCTTCAACGCGAGTAGAATTCTTATTCTTAGTATTTTCATCAACAATAACAGATTTTGAATCTCCATAAGCTACATGAAGTTAGGAATAAGAGGTCAAAAGCAGAACAAAGTCTAAGAAATCTTCAAGTAGAAGGGCAATCAAAGCCGTATCTTACGATTTAGACATGTCAGTGCTACAATGAAGCAGATATTGAAGAGAATAGAAAATGCAAAGAGAGCAACTATGCATATCCAGTACATATATTCCTCCGTAAACATGCCCCTCGACCTCAGAAGAACCTTGCCAACCGTGGGTTCCGGAAACCTTGAATCGGTATTTGGCTAAAAAGAAAACAGAAGGTAAGGAAACCTTTCAGAATATCAGCGGAACTGAAGAAAAGTAATGATAAGAATATAGTAATTAGTACGCGATCTATTATAGAGATAGATCCAACACTAAGAAGGGAAGCGAGAAATGCATACAAAGTTTTTGACACCTAAATATATTCTTACTAATTCAAGAAATTAGCATAAGAACACTTACAGTGCTCCATCTTTCATCCAGAAATTCATTGATGGCTATAGCATTCTGACCATACATCATAGGAGAAGCATAATACCCACATATCATCCATGGTTCAATGTCATCTAATGTATGAAAGTCATTTAAAATGTCAAATCTATAGTGAAAAATAAATAAAAAGACTTTGAAACAAAACTAACCTCTAGCAATAATAAAACCACCAAGAATAAACATAATTAGGAAAGTGAAGGCTCCCAAAGTGTTTGCAACAACCGCTGTCCTCCCAAGTGCAGAAATAAATCTGAATAGTGATAAAGCCATCTGATGCAATGCAAAAAATGCCAGCAATTGGCAGAAAAATCTGGGAAAAAATATATATACAAGGTGATAAAAGAGTCAATCAGTATTTCTGGTATTGGCTTTTAAGAAGCTTAGAAAAGTTGGATTAGATGAATAAAGAGGACATAAGTACCAAAAAAAAAAAAAAAATCTTGCCTAGACTTAGTGGCCATGAATTCACCACGTCATTCATTGTGGTGAAGCCATTCTCCCGCAATATATGATGTGGTGAATTCCTACCCACCAGGTCTAGACAATTCTCCCTAGACCTGGTCCAGCTAAGAATTTTCTATACGCACCTACTAGGAGATGGAGCAAAACCAATAGTGTAATAGGTAAGGACAACCCATATCAATGATTCCATAAGAGAAAGGGGGATCCTAAGAAGCCATATCGGTAAAGAAAAAGCCCAAGCGGGATAAAATAGAGCGTCTCTTTGTTTGAAGAACACGGGAAGCCTCATAACGGTCAGTGCAAGCTCCATTAATCCATTAAACATCACATTAATAAGGCTAAAAAACAGTGCACCATAAAATTTTCCTCCATCTACTAACTGACCAGAGCTCATCTCGGTTCTAAAGAACACGGTGAAGGTAATTATTGCCATTATAGTTATCTGAGTTGTCTTAAATATATACACAATTGAGTTCCTTTTAATGAGTAGCCATTCCCTTGCTAAGCATGCCTTGAATAGTTCCATATTTGATATTCCATATTTATTAGTTACCAACGCAGCAGGATGTGCTTTGGCTTTATCATACGGGATTGAGAGGTCTTCAAAAATCCTTTTTCCAATGTGGAAAGAACTGAAACGATCAACTAACTCGGTTACTGGGACGTATTGATAAAGCTCATTCTTTCTAAACCAGTATTGCTCTTGGTCTTTTACTGAAGTAACCTCTTGTAAAAAGTCAGCTACTCCTTTCCTCTCTGGGCATTTGAATCCAACACTGTTAAAAAACTCAAGAATATTTTCGCGAGGGCCTTGATACACAATTTGTCCTTCTGAAAGTAAAATAATATCGTCAAAAAGATCAAAAGTTTCAGGTGTGGGTTGGAGAAGGGATATAATCATAGTTACGTCCATGATATGAACCATCTGCCTCATATATTTGATGATTTGAAATGTAGTTGAAGTATCAAGACCAGTCGAGATCTCATCCATGTAGAAAACTGTTGCGGGTCCGACCAACATTTTTCCTACGTACACAACCCAAAAAGTACTTAAACGAATTCATATAATACATGTGTACATTCACGAAAAGGAAAATTTATAAATTAGGTAGGCTATATAATTCGGTTTTTGGATTAAGTTCTTGCACAAAATATATACCAGTTGTGAGCCTCTTCTTCTGTCCACCAGAGATTCCTCTTCTCATCTCATCTCCCACCAAAATATCAGCACATATATCTAATTCAAGAATCTGTATAACACATATACAAGCTCAATGTTATACTTTATTTTGCTTGTTTTTTCCAGAATATATATACGTGGACGCAGTGGCGGAGCTAGACGGTTTTTGTAGGGGGGGCGGAGAATTTTTTGATAACAAACTTGATAGTTTTTTGGTATTTTGATAAAATGACAATTACTAACTCAAAATAAAATAATACTAAAATTTTATTCAATAAAAATTAAAAAAAAGTTCTAGCAACTATTTTATCCAACATAAGATGAAAATATAAACGAGCAATGTTTTTTAAGAGTTCATTAATTAAATGGTTCAGAATATTGGAGAATTAATAAAGCATGAAAACATTTAGAATATAAATCTAGTTCATTATATGCTATGAAATTAACATTTAGAATATAAATCTAGTTCATTATATGCTATGAAATTTACCAATATTAATACTAAAACCTTTGTTATAGAGAAATAATATCAAACTGCATAAATAATTGAGAAAGGAAATAATAAAATAAATATTTATTGAGAGAGAATATATGTATAAAGAATTGAGAAAGAAAAATAATAAACTGAATATGAAAAGGGAGAAAGTTCCCTATGGGTTTCGAACACAGGCATGAGGAAATGATTTCAAATAGGCTGAAGCCTACCAGTTGGATAGTTAGTTTATTTGGTAATTGACTTGCAAATATACCTACATATATATAAAGCTCCAGAATTTTCTTGGGGGGGCGACCGCCCCCCCCAGTCTCCAAGACGCTCCGCCACTGCGTGGACGGTAATTTTAATAAATAAGTAGAAGAAGAAACCTTTAGAATGTAGTCGGTTACTAGACTAGATTCCTGCCCTGCTATTGCTGTGGCTTTCATAAATGCATCGATTTCAGGGTCGGGCTTAATTCCCGCTTCTTTTTCTCGCCTTGACAATTCTGCGAGGAGGTCATATCTGGTTCCAACTCCTAAGCATCGCCCAGAAAAATCTAATGTTTCTCTGACAGTCATCTCTCCATGGTGAAGATCATGTTGGCTAATATAAGAGCAAGTCTTTTGGGGAATGAATTCTGACATTTCGTGACCACAATAAGTGATTCTTCCACTTGCCTATTAAAAGGGTATATAGGAAATGGTGACTTTATGGAAGCAATCGTCACAAGAAACGGATCAAACTGTATTTATGTAATAGAAAAGATGAAGGATCATCACACACACGCTGAGATCATTGGACAGATTTTTAGCAAGTGCCTTAAGCAATGTAGTTTTTCCAGCACCCGGAGGTCCAAGAAGTAGTGTCATCCTGGAGATTAAAAGACATGAAAAATATCGTATAATTCAGTCAAATGCACCATATGAATGTTACTCCATTTCGTTTGATTTCAAAATTATGTATGTATGAGGTCTAGTATCAAGTTGAATGCTTCTGTATTAATTTGAACATCTAATATTTCAATAAAATTAAACGACCTTGATGGTTTTACAATCCCGCTGACATCATCAAGTATCTTGACAACCTTTTTCTTCGAAGGAAGAATCTTCATTTTCTCAAACATTCCCTGTAGACACAAAATAACATAAATAATTGTCAATGACTAAACTACCAAATTTTGAACTCTCTCCTTCAAGATGGAGCATACTATGTCCAAGCTTGTTACAAATACAATGATCACGATAGAAAAATATAACGTAAAACACTAAAAACGACATCGATAATAAAAACTACGTTGATGACAACTGTAGGTGGTCATCTGATTCACACATGTTGCAAAATAACTTAATTGGCAAACCATTAATGAAAACAACTTAATTAAATAGACAACTTGATCCACATAATTGACAGTAATATGATTCACCAGAAATGCCAAGCGACAATTGAATTGCAACAATGTCCATCAACAACTCAACAATATAAATTACCAGAAAAAACTAAAATAACTACAACTTACTCCCCCCGAGTAGCAGGAGCCATAGGATTGAACTGGACCGTTAGCGCCAAAATCAGAAATACATTTAAAATGAGCACTGGATTTGGGAATTGAATGTGGTGAAGACACCGTTTATTGGGGCTAAAGGGGATTAGGGCTTCTTCCGGGTAACCCATCAAATGATTGATTCCATGGGGACTTGGCACTGGGCGCGGCAGTAAAAGAGCGATTAATTTCATGACGATAACATAATTTTAAAAATGGCGTTATTTTTTAGAGCATTTGATTTCTAATTTTTCATTACTTTAATTCATGTTCTTGTTCTTAAAACCACTTTTGATATCAAACTTTAGTTCAAAAAACACATTTGATATCAAATTTTTCGAAAAAATATATTTTATATCTTGATTAACACACTCTTGATACATTTAATTTTTCAGATCAATTTTCGGACAAAATTCAGCACGTGCCCTTTAAGTTAACAATGATGGGTCTTTACCAAAGGAAATAGTGACTTTTAAGTTTTAACATTTGAGTGTGACTTTTTAAATTTGAGAAATCAAACTCATTTTTCAACAACTCCAATTAATTATAAAGAAAATATCCGAGTAACAGATGATGTATATGTTAAAGTTTAAAATACACTTCTCCATATACACCATCTCTCGGAGACAGGGGCAAAGCCATGATTTCAAATTGAGAGGGGTGAAATTAAATAAAAAAAATACTATAGTATATAATTCAGTTAAAAAAGTTATTAACACAAGTTAATATATAGTTTTAATATATTCACAACTCTATCAAGAAATATATAAGCTGGTTTTATATAACATGAGATAAACAATTCTATGTAAGAAAAAATATGAAGCAAACTGGAAATTAAAATAACATACACGTAAATGAGATCATTATCAATTCAAATTTGACTTTGGCATCCTAAATTGTGCTCTAAGTTTCTTCATGAAAATAAATTCATCTACATTATATTATATCAATATTGATTTATTTTCAATATAGTAATATACCTTAATAAAGAATTATAAGAAATTATCTGTACATTAAAAGTGTATTCAATAATAAATTACTAGTAGGGTATCTTTTTGTCCAATAGACCTTAATTTTTTTCACCACTAACGGGTATTTGCAATTAGACAGAAAATAATAAAAAAAATTGAGGGGGAACGGGGGCATTTGCAATTTTCGCCGCCCCAGTCCCTCTCTCTTCACCTCTGACACCACAACCACTGCCTCCACCTCCTCCCTCAGACGCGACCACCACAACCCACCAAAACTCACTCCACCGACCACCGCCACCTTCTCCGCCCAACCCTCCCCCACCTGAAACCCAAATAAAAGCCAAAATTTGTTCTATTCATGTTTACTCAAAATCTGTGTAACCTTTAGTCATTACATGAAGGGAATGAGAGAGCTCTTTACTTACATTGAGAAGCCTCATATATATGAATCTATTTATATGAACATGTACTATATATTAATTCTTTTAGTACTTAACTTGCACAAAAAATAAAGAAGCAGAGCAGGCCTGTTACCTCTATCACATTCAGGGTAGAGTTCAACAATGCAGGAAGTGCCCTCGATCCAGCGTACGTGTCTCCTTCAATTGACATGTGCTCATAACGAACTTCCACTTTTGGAATATCCATTCCAACCCTATACATTTGGATCGATTTTTTTTTTTTGAAAAAAAAAAAAAAAAAAGGTGTCTTAATTTAAATTCTTTTAGCATTTTGGAACAATTTAAACATCAACATTATATATATTACCTATCTGTTCTATCTCTTAGCCTCCGCAAAAACATGTCATTATCTTGGTCAACAATTTTGAGTATGTTTTCCATAAGATGCTTCTTTTCTTGAATACCAAGATTGGCAAAATCAACCTCATTTCTGACAACTCCTCCATCATCCAACACTTGCTCCAGAATCCCTCGTCTCGTACGATCATACGTCGCAAGCCTTTCCATCATCAGCTCCTCTTCATCATCATCATATTCTTTTCAAAAACATCCTGTCCTGGAGCAGTGAAAACCCTTCTGGCATTAGTAAATGTTTCCGCCATTTTCTTGATCAATGACGACAATATTTTACACACAAGCTCACAGCTGGGTTCATGTGACTTCAATTTAAATGAGCTTATCAAATCATATATACTGCAACAAAATATTTAAAGGGAGTTAATTAATGGTAATTTATCCCCTGTAATTTAAAAAAAATGCAATTTATCTCCCCGTATTCTTATAATGAAAGACCCACGTTGTCTCCTTAACAGTTTTAAACCTTAAAAAGAAACACCCTCATTTATATATTCTATATTTAGATCTGTTTAAAGCCTGAAAAAAATGAAGTATTTTACCCAACTAAGTTATTTATATGGATCAATTTGATCTCTGTATTATTCATGTATCAATATCTATACCCTTATGTGTTATTATATGAGTGAATAGCAAATTAACTCTATGTGTTATTCTTAATAGACAATTTACCTTCATGTGATAAATAAAAAGGCAAATTAACTCTTTGTGTTTTTGTAAAAGTATATTGCCCCCTTTTTTATTTTTACATTTTTACAAGGGATAAAATGTCCATTATGCAATATCAAAGAGAGGTAAAGTAAAATGAATATGTTGTCAAGCCAGGGTTATGGTCATTTTTCACATGCAATATAGAGCGTGTGTGCAACACCTCCACGAGTAAGGAGTTAAATTGCTCATTATTTCATATCACATAGAGGTAAATTGCCTATTTTATTCACATGGAGTTAAATTGTCCATTAGACATATCACAGGAAATTAATTAAGTTGCCAAATATGTGATATCTTATCCTCCCTGTAATATTTTTTGTGGAATCGGGTACGTACTTTTATTTATTATGCAACACTTTTCCCCCTTAAATGCAATTTTGAGTTACAATTTCCAATGAAATGAGATAAATTAACCTTTAATTTTTTTTATAAAAGGATAAACTCTTTCTAAAATCACCTGTGAGTAATTGAACACTAAATTATACTCAAACGTTTCCTGAAATGCATAAAGTCAATGCTTTGCATGAATAAATATATATGAACACGATGAAATGGGCCGCAGAAAATGGAAAGGTTTCTTTGAATTATGAAGACAGCTTGTTTCCTCCAAGTAATAGTGCTTAATACACAATTAAAGCGATTCATTCTCATGATTTTATTAATTCCTATAAGCCATAATATTAGAATAGTAGAAGATTAATTAATAATGGAAAATTGATGACTTCTCCTAATCATTGTCCATGAAGAATTTATTTTCTATTCGCAAAAAAGATTATAATATGTTGGCAGTTGGCACGATGCAACTATGGCAGCTTAATTAATTACTTTATTAATTATTTAATGGTTAGTTCTTTATTATATAATGGGACAGTAATCAAATACAGTATATGCTAATTAAAGAAAATGGACAATGTTCCCTTAAAAAAAATTATGGACAATGTAACGTGCTCCCGAGTACAGGAGTTTAAGAAATAAATTGAGATTTTTAAAAATATATCGATTTTCGTAAAGTTGTTTGTTTGGATTTTGTTAATATTTTGTAGAGATATGGAAAGAAGATACAAAAGAAATAATGAAATTTTGTATATATATTTTTGTAGAGATAGGGAAAGACGATATATAATGTAAGAAATAAGTTACTTTAAATCGAATCATATTAGTTATGTGAGATAAGTTGTTTATGTTATTTTATGTCAATCACAATAGAATTTAGATAAGTTTTTTCTAAACATTAAATTTTCTTTTAAGAATATGATATTTATTTGCGAAAATTAAGAGAGAATATTTTTTAAAACAAAAGATGTTTTTGTTTGGATTTTCAGAGAACACCGAAATGTTCTCTGAAAAGCGAGACAAACAGGCCTGCAATTTTTCATGTACTTTACTATTTTGGGTCATTCTTATTTGCTATTAATGTGGATATTTTTCCGCTGGCTCAAGATATAAATATGTTGCCTGCATTACAAGAAATAGGAGTATCAACCATGCATAAAAATGTAGTAGTGAATATCTCAAAGTCGTTGCTAAAACTCAACCACCACGATTTTGCAACGGTTTTCATGCGTGGTTTGTGGAGAAGTGGCGAATATATTCACCACGACTTTTAGCCATGGTGGAAACATCCATCACGGATGTGAGTCATGGAGGATATTGTTTCAAGCCGTGGTTTATATTTTGCACAAATGACTAATTAGTCGTGGCCGATACATAATAGCCAATATTCTAATTTCTTGTAGTGATGCTAATTCCGAGATTAATAAAATTCATCGATAAAGCCACTCAAATGCTTAAAAAGTTAAAATCAAAGATGTATTAGAAAAGCTAGATGGAGAGTGTTTAGCTTTGAAAGGAAAAGACTTAGACTGTTTGCAAACTCTTAAATAAACTGAAGCTGGAGATTGTGAATTAAGTTCAAAATAATTATCAAAAAAAAAAAAGTTCAAAAAATCAGAACACTTAAAGAGAAACTTATAACTTATGAACTTAAGATAATCTATTTCAAGATAAGCTAAAATTGAAGCTATTTTTTCAAACATTAAATTGTTGTGCTCAAGATAAGAAAATCTCATAAGTTAGTTTGGAAACACAACCTTAAAATGACATAAGTACCATTCAACTTGAATCATGGGATATGTCACGATTCCATGCTAAGATAGGCACGTCTTGTATCTGACGGGGTAAATGCAAAATACTCCCCTGTATTATGCTAAACATACAAGAAACTACTTTGTGAAATTTTTATTGCGCCAAACTTCCTTGTGCATTCAAAAACCCTGCAAAAAAACCCAATTTGTAAAAAATAGGTCGTTTTGGATCAACATATTTCAAGTTGGTCCCTACAACATCACGTGATATATTTTTAAAATTATTTCTTGAAATATGTCGATTCAAAATGACCTATTTTTTATAAATTGGGTGTTTTTTGCAGGGTTTTTGAAAGCATAAGGAAGTTTAACGCAATATAAATTTCACAGGATAGTTTATTGCAGGTTTGGCATAATACAGGGGAGTATCATGCATTTTCCCTGTATATGACCGGTGGCCTAATTATAATGTGAACGATATTGGGAAGAATAAGAACGGGTCATTCTTTCCATAATTGCTTGATTATGGATTGGGTAGAGATTGGAGGCCGATCTCTCTAATGCTTTGTTCGAGTTGAGACTTAGTGAACACAAATCATATTAATACTAAGATATGAGAAAACAAGAAGAACCCAAAAAATAATTCAAAGATATGAAAAAACAAGAAGAAGCATCCAAAAAAAATTCTAAACACATACATTTACTTGGAGATTTCAAATAATAGTATTAATAATTTAATAATGCTCAAATCACTTCACAAGCTGTATTTTTATAGCTACTAGAAATGTAACGCACGTGACTAACCAATTTTATAAATTGTTAAATTTTTTGCTTATTGATTTTTTTATTATGCTATCGCTTTAATAAAATACATAAAGTTTCAAGAAAATTAAAGAATTAAAAAATACATAAAGTTTCGACTAAATAATTTTAATTTTTAAGTTGTTACCAATGAATCAAAGTTGAGATCATAAATACCTAATACCAAAACTTAAAAATTAAAAACGAACTATAATCACTAACTATTTAAGAATAAACTATTATTTGAACGAACGAAGACGTCAATTCTTTTCTTTGTTGACCTTGATATTTTGAAATGTTATCTTTTCAAATGATTTGACTACATTTTTTGTCTTTTTTTTCTTCTTTAGTTTATCAAGCGCTTCTTTGTCACCCAAAATTTCAATCGCCATGAAGTCTTCTATGACCTTCTTTGTAATTCGCTTTTTTTTTAGTTTCAACATCAGTTTCAACCTTTCTTGCATTGATGTCATTTGTTATGTCATCATCATCTTGAGCTTCATTTGAAATTTCAATGGGGACGTAGTCTTTTTTTTTTTTTTTAATTCGTCTTTTCTTTCTTTCAGTAGTTTTTCAATTTGTCCCATATTTTTTTTTGCAATGACGTCTTTTGTTATTTCATCATCATCTTGAACTTCAATTGAATTTCAGTCGGGATGTAGTCTTCCTTTTTCTTTTATGTGATTTGCCTTTTCTTACCTACCGTAGTTTCGATTGGTCATAACTTTTTCAAGCATTTGATTCGTTGTACTTTTGGTCAGAACTTTTTCAACCAAATGTGATAAAATATTATAATAAAACTAAGGAAACTGCTATTAGAAATAATGTATCATATACTATCAAACTCATATCATAGCGGTATTTGTCATATTCCTCTTGTGTATGGACGAATGCCTCACAAACTTTTTGGGGATATTCATGGACCATAAGGTCGACAAGGAAGAAGTCAAGTCAAAAAAAAAAAAAAAAAACACGTGAACGTGGTGATTTTTTATGTAAAATTCGTATTAATTATTTGAGTTTTACTCATATTAATAACAGATATTATCATCAAATTATATTAGCTATTACAACCCATTTTCAATGATATACTCTTTAAGTGGTATAGATCTATAGATTATTACATCAATGAAAAATACACTTTAAAATTTTACACTTTAACCTACTTTACACATTCTTAACGGAAGTTTCAATCACTCATTTGACATTAATTCCGTCATTTTTTTGTAACCGTTGATGATTTTTGCTTATTTGTATTGCTTATATTTCACTACAAGAAAAACGAGAATTTCCGATGGATTTTTCGGAAATTCTGTCGGAAATCGTAATTTTCCGACGGAAATTGCCCGTCGGAAATATGCTCGTCGGAGATTTTCCGACGGACTTTCCGACGGGATATTTCCGGTGGACCAAGTTCGTTGGAAAGTTCGTCGGAAATTTTCCGACGGACAACTTCCGACGGGATTTCCGACGGATAGTTCCGTCGGAAACTATTGTCGGGTCAACTGTTTGACCTTAATTTCCGACGGGATGTTCCGTCGGAAATTTTTTTTTTTTTTTTTTTGTAAATTTCCGACGGGCCAACCCGTCGGAAATTTAAATAAAAAATTTTTAAAAAAATTTCTGACGAGTTGTTCCCGTCAGAAATTTACAAAAATAAAATAAAAAAAAAAATAATTAAAAATTAATATGCAAAAAATAATAATTTTATTTCTGAATTTATTTATTTTCCCTGATTTAAACCTGTATCAATTAAATCACCAAATACCATACAAAAATCAACAAATCCCACAAAAGTATCAACAAATCACGCATAAAAAGCAGCAAAATAAATCAATAAACACGTCGAAAATCATAAAATATCTTATAAAATCAAATTAATCTCAATCGTCAACAAAAGTTCCATAATAAAATAGGCGCAAACACAAGATGGACAAAACTGTAATAAATAGGCTCAAAATTACAAATTCAAGTAAATATACTATTGAAGGAGTATATGATACAATAACAAGTGGATTAAACATCAAGGAGTTGATATCTTAGCTTACAAATATCTACCTTGAGAGTTAACACATTTATAGCAACATTTTCAAAATGTTCATTTTGAATCAATACAAATTATCAACTCCATTGAGAGTTGTAACAAATATCATTTTAAATAATGGGATAACACCTTCTTGTTAGATTAACATATTTATCGGTTGAAATAAATGTACAAGAAAATAAATAACTGAAACTTTTCTTTCATGAAAAAACTAGCTCACAACAACCATTTCATCCCAATTTTTTCTCGTTCAAGCCTTTTTCACACCATTCCATCCATTAATCTAGACAACAATAAATAGTGTTATCATAAAAAGAAGTTGCAATAATTCATGCACAATCAAATAAAAATGTAAGACTATCTAAGATCATTAATTTTTATTTAATTCACCACGAAAGTCTATAAATAGAATCCTAGTTCCTTGACACTCTCATTCCAACTTAACTTCATTTTTTCCATTCCAAAATCAGGAGATACCATGGCTACTATTAAGTTGTGAAAGAAGGATCCAATTACCAAAGAATGTACTTCTCTTAAGTTGTGAAAATGAAGTTTATAATTCAAGAAAAAACAACTTGGTAATTTCATTTCAAATAAAATTCCTCAATCTAACAGTGGATCAAATAGCAACAGACTTTTCATCAGTCAATTTAAATGTTTATCATTGTTTGAGAAAATTAATGAAACAAAGTTATATATATATCTTTTAAGTAATGATAGACTATGCATATCATTAAAATCAGTAAAAGAGAAACTTGACACTGAAAAATTTCACATCACTACTTTGCACAAGGGAGTATATATACATGAAACAACTTTGCAAAGCTCAAGCCAGAGGTAAAATACACAGACAATCATACCAATCTTCAAGACTTGGAAAAGGGAATTTAATTTGTTGAACTTGTCTCCTCCTGCTCCTTTGATGTTTTGCTCAACAGAGACAACATAAGGTGCTCATCACCACCTACAAGTAACATAGGTGAATTCAGATTTATTTGATTAGAGCTCCAATTAATATCAATGTATCATATTAGATATATACCTGGGCCGAGATTATATATGGTGCGTGACCACGTTAACTTCTTCTGAGAAAAGAAAACCATGAATTAGAAGTAGCTCATGGCAGTGGCAAATATAACTTAAGGTACAAAGTAGTATTGTTTTCTTGAAAATCATATGATCAACTGACATTTAAGCACATCTCCATAAAATTTAGTCAGTCAGACTAGTATACAAATAAAGTTAAACTTATAGCTTGGGCATCAGTCAATAATGTAACTCTACCAGCATCCACATATTAGACCATTGATAAACTAAACACAAAACAAACTGAAATGTTAGAAAGCTAATAAGCCCAAATGGACATTTGGAGTGTAGGTGGTGTTTAATGTATTTCTTATTCCAGAAATGGTCAAGCTTACAGAAGTCAGAACTTTGTGCATTTAATCAGGTCATATGAAATCATTTAGCATAATTATAATAATGTTTAATCATGTTGTAACAATAAATTTTCTTTCAAATCTTGTTTCTATTGTAAACTAGTATAAGACAGGGGGATAACTTTGGAAAATACACGTTTCCTAATAAGTAAATATTAAGTTAGTTAATTAGTATAACTGCATCTAGTGGCAGACAAGTAACTACATTAGTTCCTAATTAGCAACACAGAGATGGAAGCCTGCAATGATTTAGAGAAAGCATAGCAAATGGTATAACTATAATAGAAGGTCCAAGTTGGACACCTTTTGAATAACCCTATGACTTCAATATAATCTTAACAAAATCGTCAAGGAACCAAAGAAGAACTATTCACATACTCATTCCTGTAGAATTTAGCATATAACTAAATGATGTAAACAATGACTAACTAAGAAGCAAGAATTAGTACTTGATGTCTTCGGCAATTTCGGGCAGGGGCAGGCCGGGTCACGCAAACTCGGGCAGGAGCAGGAGCGGGCTGGGCTGGGCGGGGCTGGTCGCACGAGTTCAGGCAGGACCAGGCGGGATGGACTGGGCGGCGCGAGTTCGGGAAGGAGCAGGGGTCGTCACGCGGGTTCGGTGCAGTGGTGGAAGAGAGAGAGGTGAGAAATTAACTTACGGGTTGTGAAAGCACATGAGAGAGAGGAAGAGGGTTGGTGGGAGAGAGATAGAGGAAGAGCGACAGTGGGAGAGGGAGGGAGGAAAATCGGCGGAAGTGGGAGAGAGAGGGAGGAAGGGCGGCGGTGGGAGATGGAGTGAGGAAGAGAGAAGATGAAAATGAAATTAGGGTTTTATTTTTTATGCCCAAGTAGTTAATTTAAAAAAAAAATCATTTTTTCTTATTTTCTTTATCTTTAATCATTAATTATTATTAACATTTTAAAATTAACTAATCAAATTATTGCACATAATTGATGAAATTAAAAAAAATTGGAGTTAAGTAAATCAAAATTGGTTTAAATGGAATCAATTTGGTGGAACACGAGTTAATTGAGGTTATTTGAAGTTAAATTTATAATTGACTCAAAATTAGTTATTTAGATCATAATTAAAATATGTTGACTATTTTAGTACATTAAATTAATTATTAGTCACTAATCCCAACTTGTTGACTATATAGTTATGTACATTGAGGTTATTCGCAATCAGATCGATTGATTCTCGATTTGTAACGTTAATTGGCCAAAGTCAACGATGTTGACCTTATGGTTATGTACATTGAGATTATTCGAAATCAAATCGATACTTGGTTCGAAATTAATTAATTAGTCACTAATTAAAACTTGTTGACTATATAGTTATGTACATTGAGGTTATTTGCAATCTAATTGACCAAAGTCAACACTGTTGACCTCGGGTTTATGTACATTGAGGTTATTCGTAATTAGATCGATCGATTCTCGAATTGGAGGTCTAATTGACCAAAGTCAACACTGTTGACCTCGGGGTTATGTACATTGAGGTTATTCGTAATCAGATCAATCGATTCTCGATTTGAAGGTCTAATTGACGAAAGTCAACACTGTTGACCTCGGGGTTATGTACATTGAGGTTATTCGTAATTAGATCGATCGATTCTCGAATTGGAGGTCTAATTGACCAAAGTCAACACTTTTTTTTTTTAAGTAAAATTTCCAATAGATTAGTCCCGTCGGGATATTTTAATTAATTATTTAGACCGATCTTTTTTCATAATATTTTCCTTTTAATTATGGCCAGCGGAAATTATAAATATATTTGTTCTTTTTTATATATATTTTCCGACGAACATAACCTGTCGGAAAATTTCAATTTATTGAGGTCTTTATTTTTTTAATATTTTCCGACGGAATAATCCGTCGGAAAATATTATTTATTTTTTCTTTTTTTGTTCCTAAATGTTTTCCGACTGATTAATTCCGTCGGCAATTATTAATACATATATATATATTTTCCGATGGCAATAATCCGTCGGAAATTATATAATTTAATTTTCGATTTTTTAAATGCCATTTCCTGCCATTTCCGACGGGTATATTCCGTCGGAAATTATATAATATATATTTTTATTTTTTTTAATAGAATTTCCAACGGAATATACCCGTCGGAAATTATATAATATATTTTTAATATAATTTCCGACGGAATATACCCGTCGGAAATGATTTTCTAATATTTTTTTTAAAAAAATTGATTTTTCCGACGGATTTGGTTGTCCGTCGGAAATTTCCGTCGAAAAAAAGCTGTTTTTCTTGTAGTGTTTTAGCATATATGTAGCAAGGGAAATTTGCTACTACCATTGTTGAGAAAAATAAGTTAAAACGAGTAGTGAGTTTTTACCAACCTATTGATTTTACTCTTTTTTAAAATGAGCAGTGAATTTTTACCAAATTAATGGTTTTACTCAAAAAAACAAGCAGTGAGTTACTCCTTTTTATAATGGGTAGTGTGTTTTTACCAATTTAATAGTTTTACTCATAGAAACGAGTAGTGTGTTTTTACTAAATTAATGGTTTTACTCATAAAAACTAGCAGTAAAAATAGTGAGTTTTTACCAACTTATTTTTTTTTACCAAATTAATGGTTTTACACATAAAAACGAGTAGTGAGACAAAATTAATTATTTTACTCATAAAAACGAGCAATGGATTCTTTTTACCAACTTAATGGTTTTTACTCAGAAAAACGAGAAGTGTGTTTTTACTAAATTAATGATTTTCCTCCTTTTTAAAACGAGAAGTGAATTTTTACCAAATTAATGGTTTTAATAATTTTTAAAACGAGCAGTGAGTTTTTACCAACTTAATGGTTTTACTCATTTTTTAAACGAGCAGTGAGTTTTTATCAAATTAATAGTTTTAATCCTTTCTTATAACGAGTAGTGAGTTTTTACCAATTTAATGAATTTACTCATAAAAACGATTAATAAATTTTTACCAACTTAATGGCTTTAGTCATAAAAATGAGGAGTGAACCAACTTAATGGTTTTACTCATTTGGGTTTTGTTTGCTCGTTACATGGATATTTCGATCTAATATTCGAGTGTGCCCCTCTGTGGGCGTCATTTTATCACAAATTCATATGTTCAATTGAAAGTAAGATGATAATACGATAGATCAGTAGATTTCTTATATATAATAAAGTTGGAGGGAAAAACGCTTTTGGTCCCAAACTTTACCCTAGAAAACATATTTGGTACCATGCTTTGTAGAAAAACAAATTTCGTACCACAATTTACATACTCTTGACACATTTAGTGTCTTCGTTAAAAATTGATAAAAATCACATATAATGAACAGACAACAGTTTCTCTAAAAGATTTGATAAAAATCACAAAATATACTTAAATTATTGAAAATATTCTTAACAAAAGTACCTTGGATACCTGACTTGGTGCACTTTGACTTGCACTTGTATCAATTCAGCGACGGAACTTTATTTCCGTCGCTAAAATTTTTAAGTCAGCACAGCATCAATTCAGCGACGAAAAACGGAATTTATTTCCGTCGCTAATATTTTTAAGTCAGCGACGGCAAATAAGTTTCATCGCTATATTTATATCAATTTAGCGACGAAACTTTATTTCCGTAGCTAAAATTGTTAATTCAGCGACGGAAACATAATTCCGTCACTGAATTAATATTTTTATTTTTTATTTTTTAATTAGACAGTTCCATAGAGACGGAATTAGCGAGGGATCTAGAGACTGAAAGTTTTAGCGATGGAATTTAGCGATGAATAAATGCCCCGTCGCTGTTTTGGTCCGATTTAGCGACGGAGTATTTTAGCGACGGAATATTGTTTCCGTCGCTATTTTAGTAAAAAATAGCGACGGAATTCCTTTCCGCCACTAAATTCCGTCGCTAAAAACAGTTTTTCTAGTAGTGGTAAATTGTGGTACGAAATCTGTTTTTCTGCAAAGCATGGTACCAAATGTGTTTTATGCAGTAAAGTTTGGGACCAAAAGTGTTTTCCCCTCATAAAGTTGTAGATCAATACAGGGTCTGTTCAAATATTACAGGATGCGGTATAACGAGTACAATATTCCTAGCACGAGCACCCTAGAATTCCCCCCTTACATTACATGTTCTTGCTAGCTATTTATAGTTGTACAGATGTGCCAAGTGAACCCATTCACACTTCCCGGCCCAAGGCTTGCTACAGGCCCAGAGCCATGATGTCCGTGCTGGTCGGAATCCAGATCGGGATCACTTTACATTTGCTGGTCGGAATCTTACACCAGCACCCGCATGTTGCCTTATTCGGAATATGTGAAATACCCCTCATATGAGAGGGAACAAACATTCAACATGAAGATATGCACTAGAAATAACAGAGAGTTGGAGCAGCAAAAAGAGGATTTCTCTTGTGAATAGTAGTACCATGGAGTTCTAGAGTGTCCAAGTCCTCAGGTTTTATTCCGTGAGGCAATTCCCAGTCGAAATTTTGCAGAAGATTTGCTAGTACTATCTCAACATTTGCCATTGCAAATGTGATCGCTGGACAACTCCTTCTACCAGACCCAAATGGAATTAACTCAAAATCTAGTCCCGTAATATCTAATGAAGAATTCAAGAATCTTTCTGGCTTAAATATTTCTGGTTCATCCCAATATGTAGGATCACGTCCGATTGCCCAAGCATTTATTAAGATCATTGTCCCAGCTGCTACATCATATCCCATAACTTTAGCGTCTTCTCGTGCTTCTCGATTATAAATTGGAGTTGGAGCATGATAACGAAGAGTTTCCTTCACTACAGCTTTCAAATAATGCATTTTTTCCAAGTCTTTATCATTTATGTCATGTTTGTCCATGAGAATTTCTCTTATTTCATTTTGCAATTTGGTCATGACTATAGGGTGCCGAAGGAGTTCTGTCATTGCCCATACTAGTGTTGCAGATGTGGAATCAGTTCCCCCAATTAATATGTCCTGGTATTATATAGTATTAATTAATGAAAACAAATGCCTCAATTAGTAACGAACAATTTGAAAATTAAATCTGTAAATTAATTTTTGATTTTAAATTCTTGTATTTATAGTATTTATAACTTATGTTGTACTAAATCTGTAAATTCATTTTTTTTATTTAAATACATATTGATGCTTAAATATAATAATTTATATTTAAGGATCTATTTGAAATAATAATAGTTTTTTTTAATGGTTCGTTAAGATTAAAATTATAAAAATTGATGTAAGAGAAAATTTATAAATTTTAGGAGTTTATACATGAGATAAATACAATAAATTTTTATGTCTAATCATACCTTTTCAATTATTTTTACATGGTTGTCACTTAATTAAATATTATTTTACATCTTAAATAAGGGTATTTTAGTCCATACAAAAAAATTAAAAAATATTCATGTTTTGCTTCTGAATTACATTGAGAGAGAGAGAGAGAGAGAGAGAGAGATATGTTCTTACCAGAATAATTGCTTTGATATTTTCTGCATCAATGGAAAGACCAGCCGTGTGATCGTTATAAATCTTAAGCAAAACGCCCATAAAATTCTGTCTGCTTTCGTCCATAACTGCATTCTGGTGCTCTTGAATGACTTGATCCAGGAAACAGTCCAGTTCTTTTGCAACCTTGTCAACTCTGGCATCAAAGCCATTTACACTATTGATCCATGAAAGGCATGGAACAAATTCTCCGATCCCTATTTTGCCAATCAGATGGAAAAGTTCCTTGATAAGCATAAGAAATTTCTTGCCATCTTCCCCTTCACTATATTTCCTCCCAAAAGCCGATCTGCATATCACATCATTGGTTTGGGACGTAAACATTTCGCTCAAGTTCACAGGCGGCGAATTGCTAGATGAACAACTTAATTTGATCTTTTTCATCAGAAGCGCCGTCTCTTCCTGCCTTATGAAATTGAAAGATTGGACCATTTTGTTACTTAGAAGATGGATAACAGCAACGGCTTTCAAATCCCTCCATTTTTCACCATAAGGGGCCATTGATATATCTTTTCCGTTGTAAGTAAGTCGTCTAGCAGCGTTCATATTGGGCCTATTTGCAAAGGATATATCATGTGTTTTCATGATCTCCATGGCTGCCTCGGCGGATTGGACAATGATCACCGGCTTGCTTCCGAAGTGAAGAAGCATGACGGGCCCATATTTTCTACCCAAGGACTGGAATGAACGGTGAGTCAATGGTCTCAGTTGGTGAAGATTTCCCAATATTGGTAGCTTTGGTGGTGATGGTGGTAATAGTCTTTTAATTTTACTACAAGGCTTGAATATTATATATTTTGTGAGAATATATATTGAGAATAAACTGACAACAGAAAGAAGAAACGGATGCAACAGAAATTCAGGGATTTGGTTTAGCTGGAAACTCAACATGTCTATATATGTTGGCACAGGTTCTTCAATAACTCTTTTATTATTATCTATGAAATGCATTCAATGGATATGGTCATTTATATAGATGTAGTTTCACATGCAAATTGCAAGCTAGCTTAATTTATCGCGACAAGTCAACAGAGTGTGGCCGACATGTCTTTATTTAATACTGCAGTATAGTATTCTATAAATACTGCAAGTCAACAGAGTTTGGTCGACATGTCTTTATTTAAAACTGCAGTATTAAATAAAGACATGTCGGCCACACTCTGTTGACTTGCAATTGGCTACCGAAGAAATATATTTGACAATATTTTTATTAAGTACTTCCTCCGTTTCAAAATATCTGTCTTTTCATATGTATGCGCACAAATTAAGAAAATCATTGAATATAGCTGAATTCTAAGAGGAAAAAAATGAAAAAGACTAAGATACCCTTTTAATTAATTATCCTTCACTAATGTTTGAGAAAATTTATGAGCATAAAGGGCAAAAATGAAAAAAAAAGTAATTAATGCTTTATTGAAAATTTAAAGTGACAGATAATATGACACAAGAAAAACTTTTCAAAGCGACATATATTATGAATTAAGTAGTAAATTATTCTTCCAATCTTGAATCCGTCGACGTCCCTGGGTGCAGGTGTTCCCACAGCGCATTTAATGTATGTGTAATTAGGTAGCGCACAGGCTGGCATTGATTACATAACTAGGAACTTATAATTAATAATACAAGTTGCATCAATAAAAAATTGAGCATCAATTTTTCACGAGTTACTATAATATTTCTTTTAGCTAGTATAAATGGAGGACATGCATTTGGTGCAAGAAACAGGAACATTCAAATTTCGTCGACTCATGACCTGATTTTAATTATACAGAAATTTGTCTTGGTAAAAATAATATATAATTTATTTAAGGATGGTGGCCCTTGTGAAGATAATCTCTAAGGAAATGATAAAACCATCATCTCCAACTCCAGACCACCTAAGGGAGTTAAAATTTTCTTGTCAATCAAGCTGATGCTGCTGATGAAAATGGCTATAAATCCCAAGTGTTGAAACAATCCTTGTCAGAAATTTGAACTGTGTTCTATCCATTAGCAGGTCAAGTAGTACTTGAAGGAAACTCCTCTATTAATTGCAATGACAACGGAGTCGCATTCGTGGAAGCTAAAGTACAAGACGGTCGCCAGCTCTCAGACATGATAGAAGAACCCAACTTGGAGGAACTCAAGCATTTTTTGCCAACGGAACATTTTGTTGTTGAAGATAATAATATCGTTTTGTTGTTGCAAGTAAGTTTCTTCGACTGTGGAGGAATTGCAATAAGGTGAAATCGGTAGAAAATGGTTTAAAACGGAAAAAATAATTATTTCTTCAAAACGTTTAATACTTTAATATTGGTTTTAATAATTTTTAAAAGGAGCAGTGAAATTTTACTAAATTATTGGTTTTAATAATTTTTAAAACGAGCAGTGAGTTTTTACCAACGTATTAATTCACATGTTCAATCATAAGGAAAGTAAGATGATAATACCATAGATAGTAGATTTCTTATATATAATTAAGTTGTAGATCAATACAAGGTTTGCTCAAATATTATAGGATGCGGTATAGCGAGTACAATATTCCTAGCATGAGCACCCTAGAATTCTCCCTTAAATTACATGTTCTTGCTATTTATAATTGTGCCAGGTGAACCCATTTACACTTCCCGGCCCAAGGTCCAAGGCTTGCTACAGGCCCAGAGCCATGATGTCCGTGCTGGTCGAAATCCAGATCGGGATCACTTTACATATGCTGGTCGGAATCTTACACGAGCACCATCATGTTGCCTTATTCGGAATATGTGAAATACCCCTCATATGAGAGGGAACAAACATTCAACATGAAGATATGCACTAGAAATAACAGAGAGTTGGAGCAGCAAAAAGAGGATTTCTCTTGTGAATAGTAGTACCATGGAGTTCTAGAGTGTCCAAGTCCTCAGGTTTTATTCCGTGAGGCAATTCCCAGTCGAAATTTTGCAGAAGATTTGCTAGTACTATCTCAACATTTGCCATTGCAAATGTGATCGCTGGACAGCGCCTTCTACCAGACCCGAATGGAAGTAACTCAAAATCTAGTCCCGTAATGTCTAATGAAGAATTCAAGAATCTTTCTGGCTTAAATATTTCTGGTTCATCCCAATATGTAGGATCACGTCCGATTGCCCAAGCATTTATTAAGATCATTGTCCCAGCTGCTACATCATATCCCATAACTTTAGCGTCTTCTCGTGCTTCTCGATTATAAATTGGAGTTGGAGCATGATAACGAAGAGTTTCCTTCACTACAGCTTTCAAATATTGCATTTTTTCCAGGTCTTTATCATTTATTACATGTTTGTCCATGAGAATTTCTCTTATTTCATTTTGCAATTTGTTCATGACTATAGGGTGCCGTAGGAGTTCTGTCATTGCCTATACTAGAGTTGCAGTTGTGGAATCAGTTCCCCCAATAAATACATCCTGGTATTATAGTATTATTAATTTATGAGAACAAATGCCTCAATTAGAAAATGCATATCAATTAATGTTTCTTACGGTGTAGATTTTTTTGTCTCTCATATGCAAATTATATCTATTTCAACGGGGAATCAAATAATTTGAGATTTGATGATTGGCAATCGATTATATACATCATCATGAAGAGTGACTCTTAGGAAAAAAATCGATAATATTTTTGTATGTGTCTAGTTAATTTCATGGGTAATTTTTATGAATTAGAGTAAAATTAACCCATTTTCACCTATTTAACTAATCACTTTAATTCATTTTTTATCGGTTTAACCTATTTTTTGGTTGATTTCATTCATTTTTACTAGTTGAATATTTTTGTTACATTTTTAACCACTTTCTATCAGTTATAACTTATTTTCACTGTTTTTTACGATTTCGTCGATTACTTTGTTTTTTCCTTTTATTTTGTCGGTTAAACTTCTTTTTTACTGATTTAATTAAGTTTTTATCAGTTTAACCCATATTCGCCTATTTCGCACATTTTTTCACTGATTTTACATGTTCTTTTCACCAATTTCATTTGAACATTCACTGATTTGACTTGACCCTTTTTCAAATTTCATTCGGTTCAAGATTGGAAGAACTATGTATATAATACTAATAAAAATATTGTCAAATATATTGTCAAATCAAATTTCACATCTTGTATGATAAGAAATATATTTTATTTTATTCTCTTGCCCCTTTAAAAAATATGCCATGCAAATATTTCATTGTGTAGAATATTCCAAGAAAATCTTGTCTTGCGTATAAATTTCCTACACAAACTTATCTTATGTATGGAGTTTTGAGTTTATTTGCAAGATCTTTTATATTCAATTAAATATTAACATATAACATTAATTAATTAATTAATTAATATTATTTTAGGAAATAAATTTGATATAATTTCAAAATATTAATTAAATGACAATTAAATTATCTTGGACTTAATTGGCTTTAAATTTTAACAATATTATCACACAATAAATGCTGATGAGAGTTGAGAGGAGTCACAACTTAATTGACTTTAAATTTTACCCGCCAACATTATTATCACATAATAACTCCCCCGACATTTCGAAAACCTTACATTTTGATGTCGTCATCGCCGAATTTTTATTAAACTTCCTATTTTACCCTTGAGATAACTGTAACTATTTTATTGGACAATTATACCCTTGTTATGTTTGGTACATAGGAGGGGTTTCTTTGCAATGTTTATGTATAAGTATGGGTTCAAATGTTATAAATTTACATGAAACTTATAATTAGTTTATTAGTGTATATGTATTATTAAAATAAAATATAATAACACATCAACGTTCTTTTTCAATTTTTTTTATAAAGCTTTTACAATTAAAGAACAAGGAAAATTAAATAAATTATGGTTAATTATAAGAAAAAAACATTGTAGAACATAAATAAAAATGTAAATACATTCAACTTCACATTTAACCAGTAATTTTAATCATTTCAAAAAAAAATTCCTAATTAAATTAAAAGGATAAATGAATGAATTAGGTTTAAAAGAATAATGAATTTTAATAGTAGTGTATATGTATTCTTAAAATAAAAATATAATAACACATCAATGGTTTTTCCCAAAACAAAATTCATAATGCTTTTACAATTAAAGTACAAGGAAAAGTAAATAAATTATGGTTAATTATAAGAAAAAATATTGTAGAACATAAATAAAAAATGTAAATACATTCAACTTTAACATTTAACCAGTAATTTTAATAATTTTAATTTTGTTCATAATTAAAGTACAAGGATATAAATGAATGAATTACGTTTAATCATGAGAAGAAAAAAAACTTGAACAATAATTAGTAGACATTATAAAAATGCTCACATGTTTACTAAAAAAATTCTTAAACTTTTAACTAAAATAGTTATTATAAATAAATAATTATTTTACAAAAATTAAAAATACTCGATTTAATAATAAAGTTATTATAAAATCACAAATATTTTTTTAATATTTCTTACTTAAATACAATGATATTAAAATCATATCTTATTTATATAAAAATAATATTATTAATAAATCAATTCAATAAATTATTTTAATATAAATTTTTTTTAAAATCCTCACCATCCCTAACCACACCCCCCCCCCCCCCCCCCACACCCCAGCCCCTCACCCGCCGGTCCCCAACCCTTCACCCACCGTCCCCAACCATGCAAATCTCCTCCCAGGCAGCGCCGCCGGCCTGGAAGGCCTAGGGTTCAAACCAGGCCGGCAACACTGCCTGGGAGGATATTTGCGGGGTTAGGACGGTGGAGGTGGGGTGGGGGGTTAGGGTTAGAGTTTTTTTTTTATGTATAAAATTAATTTTTGCAAGGGTAGTATTGTAATTTTGTGTATCATTGCAAGGGTAATATTGTAATTTTGTTTATCATTTCACATCATTTTGTAAGATTTTCGAAATATGGGGGGAGGTGGATGTAATTATGAAATTGCGAGGGGATTAGACAATAATTAGCCCAAACCTCAGGGGAGGTTGATGTAATTATCCCTTGCAAGGGTAAATAGGGCATCTTGTTAATCTGATTTTTTTTAATTAAAACTGACGAGGACAATATGGTCATTTCACATCATTTTGTAAGGTTTTTCAAACGTGAGAGGAGGTGAATGTAATTATGAAATTGTGAGGGGATTGAGCAATAATTAGCCCAAACCTCAGGGGAGGTTGATGTAATTATCCCTTTTTTGTAATTAGAAAAATACACTTGCATTGACCGTGTCAATTAATTAATATTTGGATTATCTTATAATATGTGATGCACATATCATACAGTGTTATATATACTTATAATAATATATGGTTAATTATCAGCACAATTGGTTGAGTACACTCTTTTGGCAAAGTTACAAATAAAAAATGGCAAATAAAATAAACGGAGAGAGTAATCTTCCACCTTTAAAGCATCGTAGGTACTATTTTGTGAGGAAATTGTCCTTTGAAAAACGGAGGGAGTAATCTTCTACCGAAGAATTAACCTGCAAAGACTTGTTGATCATATTTTAAAATTCTTTTTTATCACCAAGATGTCAACTTGTAAATTTTAAATTGCAGTATTAAATAAAGACATGTTGGCCACACTCTGTTGACTTGTCGCGATAAATTTTTTGGGATTCAGTAAGAAAAACGATCCTTCATGCAGTGGAAAACAAAAACTTTTAAGGGTCTCTTAATTGAATCTTGCCAGAATACAATCTAGTAGTATATATATGAATATTAAAAAGATACATAAACTTTAAATATAAAGTTGTACCTATCTCCTTGCAAATCCAAGCTCGGCAAAAGTGTCGATGTACTTTCTCCTTCTTTTTGCACCTTTGATCCCAAACTTTGTATAGCGCCCCACGTGTTGCGCCTCTACGAGTTGATACACCACAATATCACGAAAAACCTTGACAATTCTAATCGGCTAGAACATAGATATTATAAAGATCTAAACTAGAGAACAAAAGGGAGCAAAAATCGAAATCTCTTCTTGGAGAGAGAGAGATCGCGCGAGAGAGAGAAGAGAGTAAGAGAGTTTTTCAAGACTTGTGTTATTCTCCTGCATTTATTATGTGATAATATTGTTAAATTTAAAGCCAATTAAGTCCAAGATAATTTAATTATCATTTAATTAATATTTTGGAATTATATCAAATTTATTTCCTAAAATAATAATAATTAATTAACTATTTAATGTTATATCTTAATATTTAATTGAATATAAAAGATCTTGCAAATAAACTCAAAACTCCATACACAAGATAAGTTTGTGTAGGAAATTTATACGCAAGACAAGATTTTCTTGGAATATTCTACACAATAAAATATTTGCATGACATATTTTTTAAAGGGGCAAGAGAATAAAGTAAAATATATTTCTTGTCATACAAGATGTGAAATTTGATTTACAATATATTTGACAATATTTTTATTAGTATTATATTTATGAATTAAGTAGTACGTACATAATTCTTCTAATCTTGAATCCGTCGTCCCTGGGTGCAGGTGTTCCCACAACGCATTTAATGTATGTATAGTGGGGTAGCGCGCAGGCTGGCATTGATTACACAACTAGGAACTTATAATTAATAATACAACTTGCTTTAATAAAAAAAATTCACGAGTTACTATAATATTTCTTTTAGCTAGTATAAATGGAGGACACGCATTTGGTGCAAGAAACAGGAACATTCAAATTTCGTCGACTCATGATCTTGTGGCCTGGGTTTAATTATATTGAAATTTGTCTTGGTAAAAATAATATATAATTTATTTAAGGATGGTGGCCCTTGTAGAGATAATCTCTAAGGAAATGATAAAACCATCATCTCCAACTCCAGATCACCTAAGGGAGTTAAATTTTTCTTGTCTAGATCAATTCATAGGTCCTTTTCATTATACTAACTTGATTTTCTTCTATCAAGCTGATGCTGCTGATGAAAATGGCTATAAATCCCAAGTGTTGAAACAATCCTTGTCAGAAATTTTAACTGTGTTCTATCCATTAGCAGGTCAAGTAGTTTTTGAAGGAAACTCCTCTATTAATTGCAATAACAACGGAGTCGCATTCGTGGAAGCTAAAGTACTTGACGGTCGACAGCTCTCAGACATGATAGAAGAACCCAACTTGGAGGAACTCAAGCATTTTTTGCCAACGCAACATTTTGTTGTTGAAGATAATATCGTTTTGTTGTTGCAAGTAAGTTTCTTCGACTGTGGAGGAATTGCAGTTGGTTTTTCTTTTTTGCATAAAGTAGGCGACGGGAAATCCATGGGGGAATTCATGACTGCATGGGCCAATGCCAATCTATATACATATAAAAGTACGAGTTGGCCAAGGAAATTTCTTCCCTTTTTTGTGAAGACTAATATACCCCTATTTAAATTATATAGTGATATTTAATTCTATGGCAATCTATATTTTTTATATATTATATATATTATACATATAAAAGTACGGGTTGGCCAAGGAAATTTCTTCCATTTTTTGTGAAGACTAATATACCCCTATTTAAATTATATAGTGATATTTAATTCTATGACAAAAAGGTAAAAGAAAAGAATCCTAGAAATATAATTAAACAAGAAGTCTATCCTATATCAACATTATAATTATCCTTTAAAGTTTTACGACTTATCAAAATATTAATGGTAAAAAAAAAATTAAAAAAATTATTACTCTATATTTCTTCAAAAATTTCTTTGGAAAATTCTTAAGAAGTTATCAATTATTGAAGAACCTCAAAAAAAATTATGCCACATTCGTGCTACATGAATTTCTTTGGAAAATTCTTAAGAAGTTATCAATTATTGAAGAACCTCAAAAAAAATTATGCCACATTCGTGCTACATGAATAAAAAAAGATATTATTTAGTTTACTAAAAAATGTAAAATTGGCTTAAGCCAAAAAAAGTCAAAACATAGAAATTGTTAAAACCGACAAAAATAAGTAAAATTCGACTAAAAATATATATTAAAAAATGGCAAAATCAATGGGAAAATGGGTTAAATAGAAAGAAAAGCGAGTTAAAGCAAAAAAAATGGTGCAATTGAAAAAACAACAAGGTGAACTAGCAAATAAATGGGTAAAATCGGTAAAAAAAAATGAATGACATCTGCTAAACACGAGATAACAGAAAAAAAGGGATCAAATCGATAAAATAACAAGAAAAAAATGAGTTAATTGGCAAAAAAAAAAATTGAAATATGTGAGCAAATAGGTTAAATAAGTAAAATCCTACTAAAATTAGGTTTAGCCGGAGAGAATAAGTGAATTGATTAACAAATGTACAAATCGACTAAAATTGGGTTAAACTAGAGCGAACGGATGGGTTGATTAACAAACGAGATAAAACACAAAAAAATGGTGAAATAGGTGAAAGAACGTGTTAAAATAATAAAAATAAATGATAAACTTAGTGTAAAAGCAGGTAAAATCGATATTTCTTTCGAGAGTTTTTAAGAAATTATCACTTATTAAATAACCTAAAAACAAAAGGTCACTTTCAAGCTATATGAAGGAAAAAAAATACTATATAGGTGAAAAGAGATGAAATTCGATTTAAAATATATGATACACAAAATGGTAAAATCAATGGAAAAATATGTTATATAGAAGACAAATGAGTTAAAGCAAAATAAAAATGGTGCAATTGATAGAACAACGCGTTAAACGGGTAAAATCGATAAAAAAAAAAGAATGATATCAACTAACACGGGATAATAAGAAACAAAAATGGATCAAATCAATAAAGGAACAAGAGCAAAAAAAAATGAGTTAAGTTGGCATGAAAATGTGAAATAGGTGAGAAAATAGGTTAAATCAGCAAAAAAAAATAAGCAAAATCGACTAAAATTGGAATAAACCAGATAGAATGGAGGAATTGATTAACAAATGTAATAAAATCAACTAAATTTTGTGTTAAACTGGGGGAAATGGGTGAATTGATTAACCAATGGTGTAAACCACAAAAGGATAAAATCGGTGAAAGAACGGATTAATATAAAAAAATATGAAAAGGTAAACTCAGTGTAAAAAAGGGTGAAATCGATATTTCTTTAGAAAGTTCTTAAAAAATTATCATTTATTAAAGAACCTCATAAAAAAAAAAAAAATTAAGTCACCTTCGTGCTATATGAATAAAAAAGTACTATTATTTAGTTAACTGAAAACTTATAAATGGACTTGAACCAATAAAAACTAAAAACACTGAATTGGTTAAAACGGTTGAAAAATGGGTAAAATTCGATTAAAAAATAGTAAAATTAATGAAAAATGGTTTAGATCGAAGAAAAAAAAGTTATAGCAACAAAAAATGGTGCAGTCGATAAAACAACATGGTAAACCGACAAAAATCTGATAAATCGATAGAAATGAATGATTTCGGTTAAATACGTGATAAAAAAAGGGTTAAGTCGATGAATGAACAAGATAAAAAAATGAATTAAATAGGCAACAAAAAAGGTGAAATATGTGAGAAAATAGGTTAATCTGCAAAAGAATAAGTAAAATCAACTAAAATTTCGTTAAATCGGAGAGAATACGTTAATTGATTATCAAGTGAGATAAACCACAAAAATGGGTAAAATCGGTGAATGAACGATTTAGTATACCAAAAAAAATGATAAGTTCAGTGTAAAAACGGATGAAATCGATGAAAGAATATGTTAAAATAAAAAATAAAAAATAATAAAAAACTCAGTGTAAATCGATAAAATAGGTTCACTCGGCAAAATTGAGGAAAATTGTTAACAACAGGTCAAATTGTTTAAAAAATGGATTAAGCATGAAATACAAAATTGATGAAATCAGTAAAAGACATGTATAACAGGTAAAACTGGTGAAATCGATAAATATAAAAGAGGTTAAACCTGTGAAAATGGTTTAGATGGAAATATCAAGGTCAAGAAAAAAAAAAAGAATTGATGTTGTCCATCGGTAAAATCAATGGGAAAATGGGTTAGATTGAAAGAAAAACGAGTTGAAGCAAAAAAAATGGTGTCATTGATAAAACAACAAGGTTAACCGACAAAAAAGGGTAAAACCGATAAAAAAAATGAATGACATCGGCTAAACAATTGTTAAAACCGGCAAAAACAGGTAAATTTCGATTAAAAATATATGATAAAAATGGTAAAATCAATTGAAAAATGGGTTAGATAGAAAGAAAACCGAGCTAAAGCAAAAAAAAAAGTGCCAATTGATAAAAAATAACAAGGTTAACCGACAAAAAAATTGGTAAAATCAGTAAAAAGAAAGAATTACATCGGCTAAACACGGGATAAAAAAAAGGAAAAAATCGATAAAAGAACAAAAACAAAAAAATGAGTGCAATTGAAAAAACAACAAGGTTAACCAGCAAAAAATAGGTAAAACCGGTAAAACAAAATGAATGACATATGCTAAACACGGGATAACAGAAAAAGGGATCAAATCGATAAAATAACAAGAAAAAAAATTAGTTAATTGGCAAAAAAAAGTTGAAATATGTGAGGAAATAGGTTAAATAAGTAAAATCATACTAAAATTAGGTTTAGCCGGAGAGAATAAGTGAATTGATTAACAAATGTAAAAATCGAATAAAATTGGGTTAAACTAGAGAGAACGGATGGATTGATTAGAAAATGAGATAAACCACAAAAAATGGGTGAAATCGGTGAAAGAACATGTTAAAATAATAAAAAGAAATGATAAACTCAGTGTAAAAATAGGTAAAATCGATATTTCTTTCGAGAGTTCTTAAGAAATTATCACTTATTAAAGAACCTAAAAACAAAAGGTCACCTTCAGGGTATATAAAAAAAAATACTATTTAGTTAACTGAAAAACTTATAATTGACTTAAGTCAAAATAAGTAAAACATAGAATGGTTAAAATTGGTGAAAAGCGTAAAATTCTATTAAAAATTTATATGATAAAATATGGTAAATCAATGGAAAATGGGTTAGATAGAAGAAAAACGAGTTAAAAAAAATGGTACAATTAATAAAACAACGAGGTAAATCGACACAAAAGTGTAACTGGTAAAAAATAAATGATAATGGCTAAACATGAGATAACGAAAGGGGGGGGGGGGGGGTCTAATCGATAAAAGAAAAAAAATAAAAAAATAGTTAATTTGGCAAAAAAAAATGTGAAATAGGTGATAAAATGGGTTGAATCAGCATAAAAATATGTTAAATCGACTAAAATTTGGTTAAACCGGAGAGAATTTGTGAATTGATAACAAATGATATAAAACACAAAAACGGGTGAAATCGATCAAAGAACGGGTTAAAATAACAAAAAAGAAATAGTAAACTCGGTGTTAAAGTGGGTGCAATCGATATTTCTTTGGACAATTCTTAAGAAATGATCAATTATTAAAGAACCTTAAAAAAAAGCCACATTTGTGCTATATGAATAAAACAAAGTAATGTTTAGTTAATTGAGAAACTTATAATTGGCTTAAGTTAAAAAAAATGTAAAAATATATAAATGGTTATAATTGCTGATAACGGGTAAAATTCGATTAAAAAAATATATGATAAAAATAGTAAAACAATGGAAAAATGGGTTCGGTCAAATAAAAACGAGTTAAAGCAACAAAAAATGGTACAATCGATAAAACAATGAGGTAAACCAGCAAAATATAGGTAAACCGGTGAAAAATGAATGACATCGGTTAAACACAGAATAACAAAAAATGGGTCAAATCGATAAAGAACAAGAACAAAAAAAATGAGTTATATTGACAAAAAAAATGTGAAATAGTCGAGAAAATAGGATAAATCAACAAAAGAATAAGTAAAATCAACTAAAATTGGGTTAATCAGATATAATGAGTGAATTGTTTAACGAATGGGATAAACCACAAAAAGGGGTGAAATCGGTGAAATAACGAATTAAAATAACATAAAAATAAATGGTAAACTCAATATAAAAGCGGATGAAATCGATGAAAGAATATGTTAAAATAAAAATAAAAATGGCAAACTTAGTGTAAAAACAGGTTTACTCTACAAAATTGTGGAAAATTGGTAAAAAGGGGTTAGATTAGTTAGAAATTGGATTAGGCATGTAACTGAAAATAGATGAACTCAATAAAAGATAGATATAACCAGCAAAACTGGTTATATCGATAAAAAAAGGGTTAAACATATGAAAATTGATTTAGATGGAAAAAAATGTTTAGATGAAAATATCAATGTCAATGAAGAAAATAATTGATATTGTTCATTCGTTCAAATTGTCGTATTAGAATAGTTGTAGACATGCACTTTAAGATTATAAATACTTAGTAATTATAGTTCATTTTTTGTTTTCAAGTTTTGGTTTTAGGTATTTATGGTAACAATTATAAATTCTTGGTAATAACATAGTAATAATTAAAGTGATTTAGTCAAAAAAATTATGTGGTATGTCATCAAGACTATAGTATGATGAAAAATAATTATATGATTCAACTAACGTAGGAAATTAGTTAATCACGTGCAACGCACGTGCACTTTCCTAGTAAATATAAATGTAATAAATGTAAATGTAGATGTGATGATCAATTCATGAATAATTTCAATTTGGCGTCCCTTTTTCCGCCCGTTGAATTTTTAAGGACGACTTCACTCCCATCCACCACCAATCTCAGTGAAAAGTTCGTCACAAAAAGGTTGATTCTCGACAGGAAAAAATTGACGGACTTGAAGGAAGCAATTGTATCGGCTCCTGGATCACAACTCAAAGACCCGACCCGAGTGGAAGCTGCATCAGCATTTATTTGGAAACATTATATAATTGACTCAGCAGCTCAAAAACGTCGACAAATCAAATTACAACCAAACGTCGATCAGGTCGAGGTTGTGGTTGAAAATGCATTTATGGCCCAACACACTGTGGATGCGAGAACAAGAATGAACCCCCGAGAAACTAACGTTTTTGGCAACTGTTTTTTAATTGCCGCGACGGAAATCGTGAATTATAATGATCAGCAGCAAGAAATGCATCATTTGGCCTATCTGTTGAGAAAGGCAATCAAGAAAATCGACGGGGATTACATCAAACAAGTCCAGATTGAGGGGGAACGTTATTTTACAAATTTATTTCAGCGATTAGATCCAGTTTTGAAGGGTAAACTTGGATTGTGTAGTTTCTCAAGTTGGTGTAGATTGCCATTTTACGAGGTGGATTACGGATGGGGAAAGCCGCTATGGGTTTGCACTACGCCCAGTCCCTTGAAGAATCTGGTGGTTTTCATTAGTACTCCTTCTGGGGACGGAATTGAAGCATGGATTAATATGCTTGAAGATGACATGAAAATAATTGGAATAGAATAATTGTCATTTGTTTTAATTTGATTTGTGTGTTTGTGTGTGTGTGTTTTTTTTTTTACTTTACTTGATAGTGATTGTATTTTGTTTTGTTTTGTGTGTCGAGGTAATTAATTTGGAATCGGAAAAGATTGTCTTTTGTTCTGTGTGTCCATATAATTAATCTTGAAAATTTCTTATAGATTGTGATCTTTGTAAAAGTTAAAGCCATCATTTTTTTAAAATATTAATTAAATATCAGTCAATAATCCATGCTATTGAATGACATAATAAAGTTTCATAAATATATACCAAAAATTAACGTATACACTTTTCTAATCATTTTTAAATGGATGAGAACATACACAATTTAGGTGAATGCAAAAACCCACTAAGAAAGCAAGATAATATACATACAACAACAATAGTATACAGACCCAAATAAGATATAAGAGGATCCGCCCCAACGATCAGCCTCAAAATTCAAATGACTCGTTTCGACACTCGGAAATAGCAAAAGCCTCTTATACCGTTAAGTGGGTGACGTGGCAGTTACTTATTTTTTATGACTGACAATTCTATTCCATAACATGTCGGCCTGGCAAAATAAATCCACATCTTCAAATTTACTTGTAAGTTTAGTTCAAACCACCCACCACCCCCATCCGTAGTAAAATCGAGTGTCAAGGAGTTAAATTAAGCAGCAAACACCTTTAAAACAACAAGAATAACAAAAAAACCCAAAAAACTAGGATTTATGCAAAATTGTGCCGCCCCTATTGGCGGAGCTCAGGAGGCTGCGGCAATTGAAATCAATTCATGGGGATTGTACTAGGTCTAGGGGATTCTAATGGCGCAAGAATTTCTTGATTTGGTCGAGTGACGAATCCGGAATCACAAATTGAAATTATAGAAGAACGGGAGTTGCGCGAGTTGGATTTTCTAATAGCAATTCGTGAGATTTAATATACTCGTGAATTCGCGACGACGAGACGAATAAAAACCCCAAACTTTCTCCGGCGAACTTCCACCGGAGAGTGGTGGTATGTGGTCTCGTGTGTGTAGATGGGGTTTAGTTTTTTTTAGAAATTATAATTATTTATTAATATTATAGTATAACTTTATTAATATAATAAATATAAAATAGATTAATAATTTGTATAAATTTTAGATTTTAAAAAAATAAATGTTTTTTATTTATATTAAAGTGTTATTTAATTTATTAATATTGTTATAAAATCAAATTAGTAAAATAGATATGTAAATATAATAAATAAAATCTCAAAATTGGTCCGCAAGTGGTTTAATTCGAGCGAATTTTGAAATTGAGAAACAATGTGGATTAAAATCGTCAGCAAATTTGAAGATGGGAGATTATTTTATCATATCGAAATGTAATGAGGTAGAATTATCAGTAAACATAAGTAATGGCATCAATTTTGCAATAATCCAAATTGACTTAACTACCACATCACCCACTTAACGGTTATTTTTAACGGTTGTACCAAATGTGAGTGAATTTGTAAATTATGGTACCAAATATATCGGCCTGAAATTTTATATTACCATAAGTGGAAATCGATATAAAATTTGGTATCAAAAATACAATTCTATTGACAAAACCATCACATTCTCTGCAGGTACCAAGTAGTGGCCTAAGGGATCACCGCCTCCAGAGTACCTCTCGGAGAAAGAATTTGTGCAACATCTTGAGAAAGCACATTTCGCATTTGACGTCACTACAACAAATATGATCTATGGTGGCACCATGCTTGATGGCATTTTAAAGAAAATGTCACAAAATATTAATATAGTCATATTTTTTAAAAATGTCACAAACTATAAATGTTAATTATACTGATTAGTGACATTTTTATACTATAGTGATATTTTATAATGTTATTTTTAACTAAAATTGTGACATTGATACATTTAGCCACACCGCTACAAGTGGCACTTTGCTAGTGACATTTTATATGTAACGACATTTTTCAAACTGCCACTTGTAGCGGTGTGGCTAAAAGTTAAATGTCACTATCATAACAAGAGGTAACATTATAAAATGACATAATAATATAAAAATGTCACTAAACAGTATGATTAACATTTATAATTCCTGACATTTTTAAAAAATGTAACTGTATTAATTTTTTCTCACATTTTCTTCAAAATGCCATCAAGCTTGATGCCACCAAAGATCATTTTTGTTGTAGTGCGTCTCTTCTCTTTAGGATAAACACACACAAAAAAAATGTGATTTACACTTGGACTATTTAGGTTTACCGTAATTACATAAAACTCCTTGTAATTCCAAAAATTACAAGGATATTCTTACATTGGTCTTTTTTGTAAACATTTTCAGAAGTAGTGGGTGTCCTTGTAAGGATTGTTGAAGATGTACAGGGTGTTTCGGTACATAGTTTACTCCGGAGGGGGTCCCCTTGTAATTTATGAAACGTCAAGTAGTTCCTTGTAAAACGATTAAACCTCATGGGGTCTGGTTGTAACTTACTCTCCCGGTTTTACTAATAAGCATGTAGTTTTACGGTAGTGAATGTTGTGAATATTTTAGTTTTTCACACAAACAAGTAAGATTAAATAAATATAAACTACTAAGGATTAAATGGATACGATTGATCTACAAGTAAAGACCTAAGAAAGTGATTCTCTCTGGTTGTGCAACCTTTGTAAGTAAAGGAGTCATGCAACTATAAGCTATCTTTTGAAGTGATTATCTATCATCCCGCATGTATTGATTACTGATCACAATTCCAAACTAAAACCCAAATGGTCATGATTTGAGTATGATCATAGATTGAATAAGGAACAAGACATTATTTTTTGCCCAAAACTACATAAAATAAAACAATATACCAAGTGATAGAGTTCTCGCAAGTTAGTGTGTACAAATGTCTGCATGTGTTTTGCCAAAACTCCTAAATCTCGTATTTATATTTTATAGTGATAGGATGAAGACCACAGAAATAAAAAAAAATTGAATCACATATTGGTCAATAGTAGAGTGCAACAAATACATTTTGAGGCTACATAAATTACAATATTTACTTAAGGTGTTGTAATATTTAATTGGGAAAAATGCATCAAACCCATTTATGTTTTGAGAAACCTGCGAAGAACCCTCATGTGTTATTTTTTTTGCATAGAATTCCCTTATATTTTCTTTTGCATTCTCGAAAAGTGAAAAAATTTATAGTTAATAAAGTATTTTCTTTTTCAGAAAACTGGGCCAAATGAATATAAACAGGGCCCAAGACAAATGAGTCAACATGTGAGAACAAAAAAGTGTAAAAATAATGGATTAATTTTCTTTTTTTTTCCAACAAAAATTCAATTTTCATATCATAGAATAGGTCAAAGTCCATTCTTTATATTAAATGAACGAAAATCATACTGTAGAATAGAAAAACATTTCAAAAACCATACTTTCATTAAGTTTTTTAACGGAAGTGCGACATGGACCGTTAACTCTAACTGAGTGGGAGTAAAACTTCCGTGCCCATCATGTGTTGTTGACTTATTGAACCCAAAAAATTAGAAATTTGTATTTTGGCTAATTTTAAAAACTGATAATTGCATATTAATCCCAAAAAATTAATAAAAGTGTAAAATTATTCATAAAGTTTAAATATGTATGAATTAAATAAACTACTATAATTGCCAATAAATTTTTCACTGATTTATCAATTTTTCACCAATTTCACAGATTTAGCCCCTTTTTTCATAGATTTAACCGTTTTCATCTATGTTTTCACCAATTTAGGCCCTTTTTTCACCAAAATTGGCTGACTTTTATAAATTCTGGGGTAACTTTGTCAGCCCAAAAAGCGTTGGGGTAAATTTGTCAGCGTGCATAAGTTATGGTACTATTTATTGCCTTTTTGCCTGCAAAATTACCTCATTTTGTGCCTCTCACGTGCGTATTTAACGGACCATGAAAACTTCCATTAGTTTTTTAATGGAAGTATGTTTTTTGACAACTTGATATGAAAAATGGACTTTCACTTATTCTATGGTATCAAATTTGAATTTTTGCCTTTGTTTTTCTTATGACCCGATAGAAAACTCGTTAGTGACCAATTAATTGTAAGGCTGGTAATAGATCAATCCAATCCAATCCAATCCAATCCAATCCAATAAATATAAAAATTAAAAGGTTGGGTTTGGATGGACCTGGACGGATCACAGACCGGCCCACGGGATTTGACTCATTTTGCCATGCCTAATTAGAAGTAAGTAAACCCAAAGTTAATTTTGAATCCTCAAAGCTTACACTTCAAGTAAAGCAAAGTGGGGTTTGATTTTTTTGTCATTAAACAAAGATTACAAAGTTAAAGTAATCTCTCAAAAACACAGAAAAAGCGCCCAATTTTCTTTACAAAAACTCTCCACACTCTCCACATGTAATAATCAAAGAAAATTCATCACATTCACTTTAAAAGCAAAGCAAAAAAGCAGTCCCATAATCACACATCAGGACAAACATTCTTTACTTCCTCGAGAGACCCAATAAAAATCAAAATCAATTCCAAAAGAGATAAAGATTTCCCCACTTCTTCAACTAAAGAATCTCACTGTTGTATATCTTTATTTATAGTATTTATATATATACTTGCACCCATGTTCATTTACGCTTTCTCCATTAATAATAAAACTCTGTATTGGTGTGGCTCTGGTGAAAGTGGAGTGGTTTTAGTAGTATGGCGAGTACGAGTGGTACTAAGGATGACGTGGGCCCGCCGAGGTCGTTGTCGAGGAGGATGACGAGAGCGCCGACAATGGTGGACCCCAACGACGAGAATGGTGCGGTGGATAGTGAGTTGGTGTCGTCGTCTCTGGCGTCAATAGCTCCGATTCTTCGTGTGGGGAATGAAGTCGAGAAGGAGAATCCTCGAGTTGCTTATTTATGTAAGATTTAATTTATTTTAATAGGTCGCTTCCATGCCTTTGAGAAGGCACACAGGATGGATCCTCATTCGAGTGGTCGTGGTGTTCGGCAGTTCAAGGCATATTTACTACACAAACTCGAAAGGGTAGGCTTGGAAATAATGATTTAAGTTAATTTTCAATTAATCTTACTTTCTACAAGAAAACATGTAGTTACTTTGAATAATGAATGACACACATGAAAATGATTGCTAAGGCAATAGCATTTAGACATTGTGAAATTCATATTTATTATACTTGACATTTGTTTTTAAATCTTTATGTGATCTATCAAATATAAAGTTGTTCTCTTCAATTTTTTACAGGAAGAAGTAGAAATTAAGAGGGGGTGTTGGAAATATTAATTTGCAACTTGGAAAGAAGTTAAAATGTTATGTTAGAAATACTTAGTCAAATGTATTCTATATATGAATCAAGAAAAGATACATGTATTGTCTTTTCATTAGATTCATGTACTACCTAAAGGGGGGGTATGTTATTTATTTTAATTCATGTATCAAACTAGATTCATGCAGGATTTATCTTATAAATACCCATGTAATCTAGGCATTTAGTAAATAAGAAAAGTACAAGAAAATATTGTAACTCATATCTCTAAGAGAGATCATTGTAAGTGCCATAGCACTATAATAATAAATTCAAATTTCCCCCAACACTGGTCGGAATCTTACACGAGCACCAGCATGTTGCCTTATTCGGAATATGTGAAATACCCCTCATATGAGAGGGAACAAACATTCAACTTGAAGATATGCACTAGAAATAACAGAGAGTTGGAGCAGCAAAAAGAGGATTTCTCTTGTGAATAGTAGTACCATGGAGTTCTAGAGTATCCAAGTCCTCAGGTTTTATTCCGTGAGGCAATTCCCAGTCGAAATTTTGCAGAAGATTTGCTAGTACTATCTCAACATTTGCCATTGCAAATGTGATCGCTGGACAACGCCTTCTACCAGACCCGAATGGAACCAACTCAAAATCTAGTCCCATAATATCTAATGAAGAATTCAAGAATCTTTCTGGCTTAAATATTTCTGGTTCATCCCAATATGTAGGATCACGTCCGATTGCCCAAGCATTTATTAAGATCATTGTCCCAGCTGCTACATCATATCCCATAACTTTAGCGTCTTCTCGTGCTTCTCGATTATAAAGTGGAACTGGAGCATGATAACGAAGAGTTTCCTTCACTACAGCTTTCAAATAATGCATTTTTTCCAAGTCTTTATCATTTATTACATGTTTGTCCATGAGAATTTCTCTTATTTCATTTTGCAATTTGTTCATGACTATAGGGTGCCGTAGGAGTTCTGTCATTGCCCATACTAGAGTTGCAGTTGTGGAATCAGTTCCCCCAATAAATACATCCTGGTATTATAGTATTAATTAATTTATGAGAACAAATGCCTCAATTAGTAATGAACAATTTGAAAATGCATATCAATTAATTTTTCTTACGGTGTAGATTTTTTTGTCTCTCATATACAAATTATATCTATTTCAACGGGGAATCAAATAATTTGAGATTTCATGATTGGCAATCGATTATATATATCATCATGAAGAGTGACTCTTAGGAAAAAAATCGATAATATTTTTGTGTGTGTCTAGTTAATTTCATGGGTAATTTTTATGAATTAGAGTAAAATTAACCCATTTTTTACCTATTTAGCTCATCACTTTAATTCATTTTTTATCGGTTTAACCCATTTTTTAGTTGATTTCATTCATTTTTACTAGTTTAATATTTTTATTACATTTTTAACCACTTTCTATCAGTTATAACTTATTTTCACTGTTTTTTACGATTTCGTCGATTACTTTGTTTTTTCGTTTTAAACCGATTTTGTCGGTTAAACTTCTTTTTTACTGATTTAATTCATTTTTATCAGTTTAACCCATATTCGCCTATTTCGCACATTTTCACTGATGTCACGTGTTCTTTTCACCAATTTCATTTGAAAATTCATTGATTTCAAATGTTTTCTTTGACTTGACCATTTTTCACTGACTTTATTTTTTCATCGACTTCATCCGTTTCTCTCTGATGTCATCGTTTCACCAAGTTTCATTCTTTTTGCACAAATGAATTTTCATTGATTTCATATGTTTTCAACGATTTCATGGATTTTTGTATCGATTTCACAAAATTTCATCAATTTCACCCCTTTTTTACGAAAAGAGTTCCATGAAAATTTGAGGTTATGCATGTCTTGATATTATTTAATATATATTCTTTATATTTTTTTATTCTAACCAAAGTAAATTTACATATTTAGTTAAGTCATACGTATTTTTTATTCATTCATAGGTAAGCTACGATTCAATTTTAATTTTTTTTTAAAATAACATAGTGATATTTAAGAGAATTTTTCATTTTAAATTTTTATATTTAGAGTGTTTATGACTTTATGTTGTACTAAATCTGTAATTTTTTTATTTTATTTAAATACATATTGATGCTGTATGTAGGAGATAAATATAATAAATTTTTATGTCTGATTATGCCTCTTCAATTATTTTTACATTTTTGTCACTTAATTAAATATCACTTTACAACTTAAATAAGAGTACTTTAGTTCACACGAAAAAGTTAAAAAATATTCATACTTTTATAATAGTAAAGTTGTTTATGAATTACATTGAGAGAGAGAGAGAGAGATCTAGATGTTCTTACCAGAATAATTGCTTTGATATTATCTGCATCAATGGAAACACCAGCCGTGTTTTCATTATAAATCTTAAGCAAAATGCCCACAAAATTATTCTGTCTGCTTTCGTCCATAACTGTGTTATCATTAATAATATTCTGGTGCTCTTGAATGACTTGATCCAGGAAACAGTCCAGTTCTTTTGCAACCTTGTCAACTCTGGCATCAAAACCATTTACACTATTGATCCATGAAAGGCACGGAATAAATTCCCCGATCCCTATTGTGCCAATCAGATGGAAAAGTTCCTTGATAAGCATAAGAAATTTCTTGCCATCTTCCCCTTCACTATATTTTCTCCCAAAAGCCGATCTGCATATCACATCGTTGGTTTGGGACGTAAACATTTCGCTCAAGTTGATCACAGGCGGCGAATTGCTAGACGAACAATTTAATAATTTGATCTTTTTCATCAGAAGAGCTGTCTCCTCCTGCCTAATGAAATTGAAAGATTGGACCATTTTGTTACTTAGAAGATGGATAACAACAACGCTTTTCAATTTCCTCCAATATTCACCATAAGGGGCCATTGATATATCCTTTCCGTTGTAAGTTAGTCGTCTAGCAGCGTTCATGTTGGGCCTATTTGCAAAGGCTATATCATGTGTTTTCATGATCTCTATGGCTGCCTCGGCGGATTGGACAATGATCACCGGCTTGCTTCCGAAGTGAAGAAGCATGACGGGCCCATATTTTCTACCCAAGGACTGGAATGAACGGTGAGTCAATGGTCTCAGTTGGTGAAGATTTCCCAATATTGGTAGCTTTGGTGGTGATGGTGGTATTAGTCTTTTGATTTTACTACAAGGCTTGAGTATTATACATTTTGTGAGAATATATATTGAGAATAAACTGACAACAGAAAGAAGAAATGGATGCAACAGAAATTCAGGGATTTGGTTTTGCTGGAAACTCAACATGTCTATATATGTTGGCAACAGGTTCTTCAATAACTCTTTTATTATTATCTATGAAATGCATTCAATGGATATGGTCATTTATATAGATGTAGTTTCACATGCAAATTCCAAGCTAGCTTAATTTATCGCGACAAGTCAACAGAGTGTGGCCAACATGTCTTGGTGATAAAAAGAATTTTAAAATATGATCAACAAGTCTTTGCAGGTTAATTATTCGGTAGAAGATTACTCCCTCCGTTTATGAAAGGACAATTTCCTCATAAAATAAGTACCTACGATGCTTTTAAGGGTGGAAGATTACTCACTCCATTTTTTTTTTATTTGTCGCTTTGCCAAAAGAGTGTAGTCAATCAATATTGCTGAAAATTAACCATCTATTCTATATACATATAAAAGTACGAGTTGGCCAAGGAAATTTCTTCCCTTTTTTGTGAAGACTAATATACCCCTATTTAAATTATATAGTGATATTTAATTCTATGGCAATCTATATTTTTTATATATTATATATATTATACATATAAAAGTACGGGTTGGCCAAGGAAATTTCTTCCATTTTTTGTGAAGACTAATATACCCCTATTTAAATTATATAGTGATATTTAATTCTATGACAAAAAGGTAAAAGAAAAGAATCCTAGAAATATAATTAAACAAGAAGTCTATCCTATATCAACATTATAATTATCCTTTAAAGTTTTACGACTTATCAAAATATTAATGGTAAAAAAAAAATTAAAAAAATTATTACTCTATATTTCTTCAAAAATTTCTTTGGAAAATTCTTAAGAAGTTATCAATTATTGAAGAACCTCAAAAAAAATTATGCCACATTCGTGCTACATGAATTTCTTTGGAAAATTCTTAAGAAGTTATCAATTATTGAAGAACCTCAAAAAAAATTATGCCACATTCGTGCTACATGAATAAAAAAAGATATTATTTAGTTTACTAAAAAATGTAAAATTGGCTTAAGCCAAAAAAAGTCAAAACATAGAAATTGTTAAAACCGACAAAAATAAGTAAAATTCGACTAAAAATATATATTAAAAAATGGCAAAATCAATGGGAAAATGGGTTAAATAGAAAGAAAAGCGAGTTAAAGCAAAAAAAATGGTGCAATTGAAAAAACAACAAGGTGAACTAGCAAATAAATGGGTAAAATCGGTAAAAAAAAATGAATGACATCTGCTAAACACGAGATAACAGAAAAAAAGGGATCAAATCGATAAAATAACAAGAAAAAAATGAGTTAATTGGCAAAAAAAAAAATTGAAATATGTGAGCAAATAGGTTAAATAAGTAAAATCCTACTAAAATTAGGTTTAGCCGGAGAGAATAAGTGAATTGATTAACAAATGTACAAATCGACTAAAATTGGGTTAAACTAGAGCGAACGGATGGGTTGATTAACAAACGAGATAAAACACAAAAAAATGGTGAAATAGGTGAAAGAACGTGTTAAAATAATAAAAATAAATGATAAACTTAGTGTAAAAGCAGGTAAAATCGATATTTCTTTCGAGAGTTTTTAAGAAATTATCACTTATTAAATAACCTAAAAACAAAAGGTCACTTTCAAGCTATATGAAGGAAAAAAAATACTATATAGGTGAAAAGAGATGAAATTCGATTTAAAATATATGATACACAAAATGGTAAAATCAATGGAAAAATATGTTATATAGAAGACAAATGAGTTAAAGCAAAATAAAAATGGTGCAATTGATAGAACAACGCGTTAAACGGGTAAAATCGATAAAAAAAAAAGAATGATATCAACTAACACGGGATAATAAGAAACAAAAATGGATCAAATCAATAAAGGAACAAGAGCAAAAAAAAATGAGTTAAGTTGGCATGAAAATGTGAAATAGGTGAGAAAATAGGTTAAATCAGCAAAAAAAAATAAGCAAAATCGACTAAAATTGGAATAAACCAGATAGAATGGAGGAATTGATTAACAAATGTAATAAAATCAACTAAATTTTGTGTTAAACTGGGGGAAATGGGTGAATTGATTAACCAATGGTGTAAACCACAAAAGGATAAAATCGGTGAAAGAACGGATTAATATAAAAAAATATGAAAAGGTAAACTCAGTGTAAAAAAGGGTGAAATCGATATTTCTTTAGAAAGTTCTTAAAAAATTATCATTTATTAAAGAACCTCATAAAAAAAAAAAAAATTAAGTCACCTTCGTGCTATATGAATAAAAAAGTACTATTATTTAGTTAACTGAAAACTTATAAATGGACTTGAACCAATAAAAACTAAAAACACTGAATTGGTTAAAACGGTTGAAAAATGGGTAAAATTCGATTAAAAAATAGTAAAATTAATGAAAAATGGTTTAGATCGAAGAAAAAAAAGTTATAGCAACAAAAAATGGTGCAGTCGATAAAACAACATGGTAAACCGACAAAAATCTGATAAATCGATAGAAATGAATGATTTCGGTTAAATACGTGATAAAAAAAGGGTTAAGTCGATGAATGAACAAGATAAAAAAATGAATTAAATAGGCAACAAAAAAGGTGAAATATGTGAGAAAATAGGTTAATCTGCAAAAGAATAAGTAAAATCAACTAAAATTTCGTTAAATCGGAGAGAATACGTTAATTGATTATCAAGTGAGATAAACCACAAAAATGGGTAAAATCGGTGAATGAACGATTTAGTATACCAAAAAAAATGATAAGTTCAGTGTAAAAACGGATGAAATCGATGAAAGAATATGTTAAAATAAAAAATAAAAAATAATAAAAAACTCAGTGTAAATCGATAAAATAGGTTCACTCGGCAAAATTGAGGAAAATTGTTAACAACAGGTCAAATTGTTTAAAAAATGGATTAAGCATGAAATACAAAATTGATGAAATCAGTAAAAGACATGTATAACAGGTAAAACTGGTGAAATCGATAAATATAAAAGAGGTTAAACCTGTGAAAATGGTTTAGATGGAAATATCAAGGTCAAGAAAAAAAAAAAGAATTGATGTTGTCCATCGGTAAAATCAATGGGAAAATGGGTTAGATTGAAAGAAAAACGAGTTGAAGCAAAAAAAATGGTGTCATTGATAAAACAACAAGGTTAACCGACAAAAAAGGGTAAAACCGATAAAAAAAATGAATGACATCGGCTAAACAATTGTTAAAACCGGCAAAAACAGGTAAATTTCGATTAAAAATATATGATAAAAATGGTAAAATCAATTGAAAAATGGGTTAGATAGAAAGAAAACCGAGCTAAAGCAAAAAAAAAAGTGCCAATTGATAAAAAATAACAAGGTTAACCGACAAAAAAATTGGTAAAATCAGTAAAAAGAAAGAATTACATCGGCTAAACACGGGATAAAAAAAAGGAAAAAATCGATAAAAGAACAAAAACAAAAAAATGAGTGCAATTGAAAAAACAACAAGGTTAACCAGCAAAAAATAGGTAAAACCGGTAAAACAAAATGAATGACATATGCTAAACACGGGATAACAGAAAAAGGGATCAAATCGATAAAATAACAAGAAAAAAAATTAGTTAATTGGCAAAAAAAAGTTGAAATATGTGAGGAAATAGGTTAAATAAGTAAAATCATACTAAAATTAGGTTTAGCCGGAGAGAATAAGTGAATTGATTAACAAATGTAAAAATCGAATAAAATTGGGTTAAACTAGAGAGAACGGATGGATTGATTAGAAAATGAGATAAACCACAAAAAATGGGTGAAATCGGTGAAAAAACATGTTAAAATAATAAAAAGAAATGATAAACTCAGTGTAAAAATAGGTAAAATCGATATTTCTTTCGAGAGTTCTTAAGAAATTATCACTTATTTAAGAACCTAAAAACAAAAGGTCACCTTCAGGGTATATAAAAAAAAATACTATTTAGTTAACTGAAAAACTTATAATTGACTTAAGTCAAAATAAGTAAAACATAGAATGGTTAAAATTGGTGAAAAGCGTAAAATTCTATTAAAAATTTATATGATAAAATATGGTAAATCAATGGAAAATGGGTTAGATAGAAGAAAAACGAGTTAAAAAAAATGGTACAATTAATAAAACAACGAGGTAAATCGACACAAAAGTGTAACTGGTAAAAAATAAATGATAATGGCTAAACATGAGATAACGAAAGGGGGGGGGGGGGGGGGTCTAATCGATAAAAGAAAAAAAATAAAAAAATAGTTAATTTGGCAAAAAAAAATGTGAAATAGGTGATAAAATGGGTTGAATCAGCATAAAAATATGTTAAATCGACTAAAATTTGGTTAAACCGGAGAGAATTTGTGAATTGATAACAAATGATATAAAACACAAAAACGGGTGAAATCGATCAAAGAACGGGTTAAAATAACAAAAAAGAAATAGTAAACTCGGTGTTAAAGTGGGTGCAATCGATATTTCTTTGGACAATTCTTAAGAAATGATCAATTATTAAAGAACCTTAAAAAAAAGCCACATTTGTGCTATATGAATAAAACAAAGTAATGTTTAGTTAATTGAGAAACTTATAATTGGCTTAAGTTAAAAAAAATGTAAAAATATATAAATGGTTATAATTGCTGATAACGGGTAAAATTCGATTAAAAAAATATATGATAAAAATAGTAAAACAATGGAAAAATGGGTTCGGTCAAATAAAAACGAGTTAAAGCAACAAAAAATGGTACAATCGATAAAACAATGAGGTAAACCAGCAAAATATAGGTAAACCGGTGAAAAATGAATGACATCGGTTAAACACAGAATAACAAAAAATGGGTCAAATCGATAAAGAACAAGAACAAAAAAAATGAGTTATATTGACAAAAAAAATGTGAAATAGTCGAGAAAATAGGATAAATCAACAAAAGAATAAGTAAAATCAACTAAAATTGGGTTAATCAGATATAATGAGTGAATTGTTTAACGAATGGGATAAACCACAAAAAGGGGTGAAATCGGTGAAATAACGAATTAAAATAACATAAAAATAAATGGTAAACTCAATATAAAAGCGGATGAAATCGATGAAAGAATATGTTAAAATAAAAATAAAAATGGCAAACTTAGTGTAAAAGCAGGTTTACTCTACAAAATTGTGGAAAATTGGTAAAAAGGGGTTAGATTAGTTAGAAATTGGATTAGGCATGTAACTGAAAATAGATGAACTCAATAAAAGATAGATATAACCAGCAAAACTGGTTATATCGATAAAAAAAGGGTTAAACATATGAAAATTGATTTAGATGGAAAAAAATGTTTAGATGAAAATATCAATGTCAATGAAGAAAATAATTGATATTGTTCATTCGTTCAAATTGTCGTATTAGAATAGTTGTAGACATGCACTTTAAGATTATAAATACTTAGTAATTATAGTTCATTTTTTGTTTTCAAGTTTTGGTTTTAGGTATTTATGGTAACAATTATAAATTCTTGGTAATAACATAGTAATAATTAAAGTGATTTAGTCAAAAAAATTATGTGGTATGTCATCAAGACTATAGTATGATGAAAAATAATTATATGATTCAACTAACGTAGGAAATTAGTTAATCACGTGCAACGCACGTGCACTTTCCTAGTATTATTATAAGTGTATTAGTGTATATAACACTGTATGATGTGTGCATGACATATTATAAGATAATTCAAATATTAATTAATTGGACACGTTCTATGCAAGTGCATTTTTCTAATTACAAAATATAAGTACAAGTTGTTACTCTTCTCATGATCATTTATTGTGTAATAATATTGTTGGCGGTTAAAATTTAAAGCCAATTAAGTCCAAGATAATTTAATAATCATTTAATTAATATTTTGGAATTATATTTCCTAATATAATAATAATTAATTACTTATTTAATGTTATATCTTAATATTTAATTGAATATAAAAGATCTTGCAAATAAACTCAAAACTACATACACAAGACAAGTTTGTGTAGAAAATTTATACGCAAGACAAGATTTTCTTGGAATATTCTACACAATGAAATATTTGCATGACATATTTTTAAAGGGGCAAGAGAATAAAATAAAATATATTTCTTGTCATACAAGATGTGAAGAACAAATCAAATCACGCCACATCATATTAAGAATATTGCAAGATTCTCAAAATCCACCTATAAATAAGGGTCATCTCTAAAAATGAAAAAATAATTCAAAAAGCACAAAGGAGTTCAAGTTGAATAAGGAGTCATTCTCTCAAAACGTTCTTCATTAAATCATCAAATCAAGGCGTTCTTCCAAAATCGAAGGAAATCCAACGTTTGATTCGAGATTAAGCTGCAAAGCCCTCAGGAAAACGTTATTGAAGATTCAATATGATTCAAAGAAGATCAAATCCCCCAAATATCGAAGTATCGAAGGCGGAGTTCAAGGCGTTCTTTGAAGGTATTCCAAACATTTCACGTTTAATCCAAGATTAAGCACAATTGCTCTAGATTAACATTATTCAAAAGCTGGAATCATTTTAGAGGAGATCAAGTTAACCTTTTCCAAGAACAAGTTTCAAGAAACATTATTTAGGAGAATTATAGGGTTATTAGAGATTGTACTCATTTACACTAAACCTCGAATTTGTACAATTATTTCGTGTTTAATAAATTTTAGACTTGAAATTTTATTTGTTACGAATTTCTGGCACGCTCAGTGGGACAATCTATACCTCTCATCTATTCTCTCTAAAGCAAATCAATTCTTCCAAAGAAGTGTCGAACTCTAATTGAGTTGATGTATGATCCAAGGGCCAAGATGGTCGAAGAAGAAGTTGAAGATGGCAATCAAAGAAGTCCATCACATTCTGCATTTTTCGACGGTTCCAATGAAGATGAAGATTCATCAAGTGTTGAATCTTCACCAAATTCTGTCCATTCAAATAAGGCTCAACCATTGACGAGCACCTTTTGACCTTGACTAGGGCTATGGAATCGCTCGCTAAACATTTCCAATATCAAGATGTAAAGATTGAGAAGCTATTGAGCCAAGAAAATATTATATTGAGGGAAGTCATGTGATGGGAAAACATTATGTTAAACTCGAAGATGGTGAGGCATCAACGCAGCATCACTCAAATGTGAAGGAAGAACAAGTCGAGGAGTTTGAGGAAGACGAGATGCGCATAAGATGATCGAATTCAAAGAGGAAGTCTAAAGAACTTCAAATTTCATCTCATGGCATGATTCATGTGGACCAACTGAAGGAATTCATCATGAGAACTACCAACTGCAAGCTGGAGGGAAGTCTCAAATCATCTTTCACTTATTTCAAGCCTTATACTCAAAGGATTGATAGAATGAAGATGCCAACTGGCTACCAACCTCCAAAGTTCCAACTTCCAACAATTAGATGGCAAGGGCAACCCGAAGCAAAACATGGCTCATTTCATTGAGACATGCAATAACCCTGAAACCTATGGAGATTATCTTGTAAAACAATTTTTTCGATCACTCAAAGGGAATGCATTTAACTGGTACACTGACTTGGAGGCTTGCTCTATTGATAGTTGGGACCAGCAATGGTCCTTAACAGCTTTTATAGCACCCGAAGGACAGTCTGCCTGATAGAACTTACAAACACCCGCCAGTGGAATGAAGAAGATGTTATTGACTATATCAATCGTTGGAGGAATTTGAGTCTAAACTGCAAGGACCGACTTTCCGAATCTTCAGCAATTGAGATGTGTATTCAAGGAATGAATTGAGGTCTTCGTTACATCCTTCAAGGAATCCAACCAATATCATTTGAGGAGTTAGCCACTCGAGCCTATGATATGGAGTTAAGCATGGCTGTAAGTGGAGATGATGGGATCCTCGCAAATTCAAAGACAAGTCTGAGGCCAAAAGATGAGGCAAACCTTTTCCAAATAAAGAATCTTGTGATTCGCCTCTTAAGGTAATAGGCAAAACAAATGATAAAAATGTTGAAAATAATGATGTTAATAAGAATGCAACCCAAGAAAGGGAGCAAAGAAAGATGACTCTCAAGGAGATGCAATCTAAGAAATATCCATTTCTCGATTTTAATGTCCCTGGCATATTCAACGATCTGTTCAAAGCAAACCTTATTGAGTTACCCGAGATGAAGAGGACCGAAGAATCTGGGGGTTCTGAAGCTCCAAAGTATTGCAAGTATCACCGTCTTGTTGGGCATTCTATCCATGATTGTTTTGTCTTCAAGGGTATAATCATGTAATTAGTTCGTGAAGACAAAATCTCATTAGAAGAAGACAATGCATCTGCAAATGTCGTGTCATGCAATACAACTCAAGAAAATATATATCTTCCAATGAATTATGTTTGTCAAATAAAAAGAACATTGAAGTTATTGATCATTGCTTGACTGCAATCTGCTTTGCAATTTAATAGGCAGTTCATGGATTTTCAAATCATTTTCTGCATAAAATTCAATCGCACCACTGCAATGACATCACTAAGTTGTTTTTGCAACTTACGCTTTCAAATAATACTGTTTCAGAATCTCATCGTAGACCAGGATGGATAACGTCGAAGAAAGGGGTTTCAATGTGGGCGCCAACTGTAGAGTTATTTAGTTATGTTATTAAATTTGTATTCAGAAGTGTAATGTAATGAGTTAGTTGGGAAAATTATTGTATTGTAATAGAAAGTTAGAGTTTTGAACTGCAGTTATTGGAAATTATAAAGGTTATCATACGTATTTTATAAATATTTCTTAGCAGACAGGTGTCGGGTTCTGGCCGTTATACTTAGCACTCTCAAATTAAGAAAAACTCATGAACTTACAGCCCTCATTTTTACGGATAGAGTTGACCATCGGGGTCAAAAAAACCTAGGGGCAAAATAAGTAATTCATTCTTTCTTCCTTATAATTTGCCTAAGACGATTATGAATACTAGAACACTCATTTTCATCTTTGTCTTTTTTTTTCATCTTGTAAAATTTGATTTTATAATATATTTGACAATATTTTTATTAGTACTAGAAAAGTGCACGTACGTTGTACGTGGGCTAGTTAATTTTATGGATATTTTTTATAAATTAGAGTAAAATTAATTTTATTATGTCGTAAAATAGAGCAAAGTAACTCGTTTTTCACCTATTTAATTCATTTTCAACTTTTTAACCTTCTTTTTTGCCGATTTTATTCATTGTTACCAGTATATGTTTTTTTACTGTTTTACCCATTTTTTTTATCGATTATAACTTATTTTCACTGTTTTTACGATTTTGTGCTTTTGTTTTTTCCATTTTAAATCATTTTTCTATCGCTTTCACCTTATTTTGTCGGTTAAACTATTTTTTTACTGATTTTCATATGTTTTTGTCATATTAACCTATTTCATCTATATCGCACATTTTTTACACTGATTTCACATGTTCTTTTTACTAACCTTATTTTTCATCGACTTTATTAATTTTTTCACCGATTTCACCTGCTTTCCATTGATGTTGTCGTTTCACCGATTTCATCATTTTTCACGAATTTGACCCGAATTTTCATCGATTTCACATGTCTTTATCGATTTTAGGGGCACTTTTTTACCCGTTTCACCCAAATGTCCACCAACATCGCTAGTTTTCACCAATTTCACCCGAATTTTCATCGATTTCACATATTTTCAATGATTTCACAGAATTTTTTTCTATCGATTTCACCCTTTTCCACCAATTTCACCCGTTTTTCACGAAAAGAATTTCATGAAAATTCGAGGTTACGCATGTCTTGATATTATTGAATATTCTTCATATTTTTATGTTCTAGCCAAAGTAAAATTATGTAATTAGCTAAGTCATAAGTATTTTTTATTCTTTCATAGTAAGATGCGATTCAATTTTAAATTTTTTGTAACATAAAGATATTTAAGAGAATTTTATTTTAAATTTTAATATTTAGAGTGTTTACGACTTATGTTGTACTAAATCTTTAAACTAACATTTTCTTACTAAAATAGATATTGATGCTAAAATATAAAAAAAAATCTATATTTTAGGGGTTATTTAAAATAATAGTGTATTTTTATGGTTCGTTTTTATCTATTATAAGAAAAGATTAAAAAATTACAAAAATTGATGTAAAAGATAATTTATAAATTTTAGGAGTTTTTGTAGAAGAAAAATATAATAAAACTTTATGTCTATTTATACCTCTTCAGTTACTTTTATTTATTTATCATTAAATTAATAACAATTCAAATAAGGGTATTTTAGTCCGCACAAAAAAATTAAGAAATATTCATGCTTTTATAATATTTATATATAATAATAGTAGAGATAGAGATTATATTTATGAATTAAGTAGTACATCATTCTTCCAATCTTGAATCCGTCGACCGTCGTCCCTGGTTGCACTACAGCGCATTTAATGTATGTGTAGTTGGGTAGCACACAGGCTGGCATTGATTACATAACTAGGAACTTGTAATTAATAATACAACTTGCATTAATAAAAAATTGAGCATCAATTTTCACGAGTTACTATAATATTTCTTTTAGCTGGTATAAATGGAGTATAAATGGAGGACATGCATTTGGTGCAAGAAACAGGAACATTCAAATAATTATACAGAAATTTGTCTTGGTAAAAATAATATATAATTTATTTAAGGATGGTGGCCCTTGTAAAGATAATCTCTAAGGAAATGATAAAACCATCATCTCCAACTCCAGACCACCTAAGGGAGTTGAAATATTCTTGTCTGGATCAAATCATAGGTCCTTTTTATTATACTAACCTGATTTTCTTCTATCAAGCTGCTGCTGCTGCTGATGATGATGACGACGATGAAAATGGCTATAAATCCCAAGCGTTGAAACAATCCTTGTCAGAAATTTTAACTGTGTTCTATCCATTAGCAGGTCAAGTAGTACTTGAAGGAAACTCCTCTATTAATTGCAATGACAACGGAGTCGCATTCGTGGAAGCTAAAGTACTCGACGGCCGACATCTCTCGGACATAATAGAAGAACCCAACTTGGAGGAACTCAAGCATTTTTTGCCAACGGAACATTTTGTTGTTGAAGATAATAATATCGTTTTGTTGTTGCAAGTAAGTTTCTTCGACTGTGGAGGAATTGCAGTTGGTGTTTCTTTTTTGCATAAAGTAGGCGACGGGAAGTCCATGGTGGAATTCATGACGGCATGGGCCAATGCCAATAAATGTAAATGTAAATGTAGATGTGATGATCAATTCATGAATAATTTCAGTTTGGCGTCCCTTTTTCCGCCCATTGGCTTTTTAAGGACGACTTCACTCCCATCCAGCACCAATCTCAGTGAAAAGTTCGTCACAAAAAGGTTGATTCTCGACGGGGGAAAATTGACGGACTTGAAGGAAGCAATTGTATCGGCTCCTGGATCACAACTCAAGGACCCGACTCGAGTGGAAGCTGCATCAGCATTTATTTGGAAACATTATATAATTGACTCAGCAGCTCAAAAACAAATCAAATTACAACCAAACGTCGACCAGGTCGAGGTTGTGGTTGAAAATGCATTTATGGCCCAACACTCTGTGGATGCGAGAACAAGAATGAACCCCCCAGAAACTAACGTTTTCGGCAACTGTTTTTTGATTACCGCGACGGAAATCGTGAATTATAATGATCAGCAGCAAGAAATGCATCATTTGGCCTATCTGTTGAGAAAGGCAATCAACAAAATCGATGGGGATTACATCAAACAAGTCCAGATTGAGGGGGAACGTTATTTTACAAATTTATTTCAGCGATTGGATCCAGTTTTGAAGGGTAAAGTGGGATTGTGTAGTTTCACAAGTTGGTGTAGACTGCCATTTTACGAGGTGGATTACGGATGGGGAAAGCCGCTTTGGGTTTGCACTACGCCCATTCCCTTGAAGAATCTGGTGGTTTTCATTAGTACTCCTTCTGGGGACGGAATTGAGGCATGGATTAATATGCTTGAAGATGACATGAAGATAATTGGAATAGAATAATTGTCATTTGTTTTAATTTGATTTGTGTGTTTGTGTGTGTGTGTGTTTTTTTTTTACTTTACTTGATAGTGATTGTATTTTGTTTTGTTTTTTGTGTTGAGGTAATTAATTTGGAATCGAAAAAGATTGTCTTTTGTTCTGTGTGTCCATATAATTAATTTTGAAAATTTCTTATAGATTGTGATCTTGTAAAAGTTAAAGCCATCATTTTTTTAAAATATAAATTAAATATCAGTCAATAATCCATGCTATTGAATGACATAATAAAGTTTCATAAATATATACCAAAAAAAAAAAATTCATAAAATTTATCCATGAGATTAATTAACGTATACACTTTTCTAATCATTTTTAAATGGATGAGAACATACACAATTTAGGTGAATGCAAAAAACCACTAAAAAAGCAAGATAATATACATACAACAACAATAGTATACAGAGTTACAGACCCAAATAATATATAAGAGGATCCGCCCAGCGAGAGTGAATAGCAATTTAACTCCCTGTGTTATTCTAAATATGCAATTTAACTCCCTGTGATAAATAAAAGGGCAAAATACCTCCCTGTGATTTCATAAATAGGCAATTTAACTCCCTGTGATAAGAAAAAGGGCAAAATACCTCCCTGTGTTTCTATAAAAGAAGCACATTGCCTCCCTCTAAATTGCTCATTAATTCATATCACAGGGAGTTAAATTGCTCATTATTCATTTCACAGGGAGGTAAATTGCCTATTTTTATATCACAAGGAGGTTAATTGCTCATTATTTCATTTCACAGGGAGTTAAATTGCCTATTTTTATTTCACAGGGAGGTAAATTGCCCATTAGACATATCACAGGGAGTTAACCTGCAAAAAAACCCCAGCGATAAGCCTCAAATGACTCGTTTTGACACTCGGAAATAGCAAAAGCCTCTTATACCCCACAGTTGTCCCATTTGTAGCTTCTTCCCATTCACCATCCTCATTCAAAAAGTCAAGACGAAATTTGATGATCCTTTGGCCCATTTAAATTGGCTCTTGCACTAACAAAACAAAACATTGAAAGTAATCACCTCCTCCAAATCCAAATACAGTATTCTTATATAGCAATATTGGAGCGAATCGAACTTTTGTTATCAAATTTTATATCCAGTCTCATTTATAGTACCATAAAATTCAGATCGATACATTTGGTACCATAATTTAATAAATTTACTCACACTTGGTACCGTCGTTAAAAATCACCGTTAAATGGCAGTTAATTTAATTTAATTTATTGCAAAATTGATGTCATTATTTTTTATGACTGACAATTCTATTCCATAACATGTTGGCATGGCAAAATAAACCCACATCTTCAAATTTACTTGTAAGTTTAGTTCAAACAACCCACCACCCACATCCGTAGTAAAATCGAGTGTCAAGGAGTTGGAATTAAGCAGTAAACACCTTTAAAACCACAAGAATAACAAAAAAAACCCAAAAAACTAGGATTTATGCAAAATTGTGCCGCCCCTATGGGCGGAGCTCAGGAGGCTGCGGAAAATGAAATCAATTCATGGGGATTGTAGCCTAGGTCTAGGGGATTCTAATGGCGCAAGAATTTCTTGATTTGGTCGAGTGACGAATCCGGAATCACAAATTGAAATTATAGAAGAACGGGAGTTGCGCGAGTTGAATTTTCTAATAGCAATTCGTGAGATTTAATATACTCGTGAATTCGCAACGACGAGACGAATAAAACCCCTAAACTTTCTCCGGCGAACTTCCACCGGAGAGTGGTGGTATGTGGTCTCGTGTGTGTAGATGGGGTTTAGTTTTTTTTAGAAATTATAAGTATTTATTAATAATATAGTATAACTTTATTATTTTAATAAATATTAAATAGATTAATAATTTGTATAAATTTTTTTATTTATATTAAAGTGTTATTTAATTTATTAATATTGTTATAAAATCAAATTTGTAAAACAGATATGTAAATATAATAAATAAAATCTCAAAATTGGTCCGCAAGTGGTTTAATTCGAGCGAATTTTGAAATTGGGCAACAATGTGGATAAAAATCGTCAGCAAATTTGAAGATGGGGGTTATTTTATCAGATCGAAATGTAATGGGGTAGAATTATCAGTAAACATAAGTAATGGCATCATTTTTGCAATAACCCAAATTGACTTAACTACCACATCACCCACTTAACGGTTATTTTTAACGATTGTACCAAATGTGAGTGAATTTGTAAATTATGGTACCAAATATATCGGCCTGAAATTTTATGGTACCATAAATGGAAATCGATATAAAATATGGTATCAAAAGTACAATTCTCTTGGCAAAACTATCCGGGTCGGATTGAGACATCACATTCTCTGTAGGTACTAAGTAGTGGCCTAAAGGATCACCGCCTCCAGCGTACCTCTCAGAGAGAGAATTTGTGCAACATCTTGAGAAAGCACATTTCGCTTTTGACGTTTCTTCTGTTAAGGATAAACACACACACAAAAAAAATGTGATTTACACTTGGACTACTTAGGTTTACCGTAATTACAGAAAACTCCTTGTGGTTCCAAAAATTACAAGGACATTCTTACATTTGTTTTTTCGTAAACATTTTCAGAAGTAGTGGGTGTCCTTGTAAGGATTGTTGAAGATGTACGGGGTGTTTTGGTACATAGTTTACTCCAGAGGAGGTCCCTTTGTAATTTATGAAACGTCAAGTAGTTCCTTGTAAAACGATTAAACCTCATGGGGTCCGGTCATAACTTACTCTCCCGATATTACTAATAAGTAGGGGTGCACATGGTTTTTAAAACAGTACCGGACCGTCCCGTACCGTACCGCACCGAACCATACCGAATGATAGGTTTTTTTTTCTCAAAATCGAAGGTCTTGGTATGGATGAAAACCTTACCGAGTATTTTGATATGGTTTTGGTTTTAGACTTCTCATACCGTAAAAAACCGTACCGTACCGAAATTGAGAAGAAACATGAATTAACTATTCGTTTTTTGATATTTACATCTAAATTTTATAAATTTTAACTTTTTAATTTATAATTCAAATAATATCGAACACTACACTATTTATAATTTATATTATAGTCCATCATAGTTTATTGTTACTACATTGTTCGCGTTCCATTAAAAAAATATATGTTCGAATTTAGCATAAATTAAACTTGTTATATGTTGAAAACTTAAAATGCAAAAATTCTAGACAACAAATACCAAATTGTAATTTTCCTCACATAATAAAAACAATGATCAAATAATTAACCAATTAATCTATTCAACTAGGTCGAATTATAGCGTCAAATTTGTGAACATTTTCTTTTTCAATGCTTTATTTAATGTAAAAAAATAGTTTGTAAGATATTATAACATACATTTCTGTATAATTGTCAACTATATAATCGACTATGTAAGAAAAATTGCATGAAAAAAGTTTGTTTGAAAAAATCGCAAAATCGTACCGTACCGTACCGGAACCGCCCAAAACCGAGTCTGTTGGTATGGTTTAAAAATAAAAACTTTAGTTTGATTTTGATTTTTTTAAAACCGCACTAATTGGTACGAATTTTGTCAAAAAAACCGCAAAACCGTACCATGTGCACCCCTACTAATAAGCATGTAGTTTTACGGTAGTGAATGTTGTGAATATTTTAGTTTTTCACACAAACAAGTAAGATAAAATAAATATAAATTACTAAAGATTAAATGGATACGATTGGTCTACAAGTAAAGAAGTCAAGAAACTAGATGATAACCTAAGAAAGTGATTCTCTCTGGTTATGCAATCTTTGTAAGTAAAGGAATCACGCAACTATAAGCTATCTTTTGAAGTGATTATCTATCATCCCGCAGGTATTGATTACTGATCACAATTTCAAACTAAAACCCAAATTGTCATGATTTGAGTATGATCATAGATTGAATAAGGAACAAGACATTATTTTTTGCCCAAAACTACATAAAATAAAACAATATACCAAGTGATAGAGTTCTCGCAAGTTAGTGTGTACAATTGTCTGCGTGTGTTTTGCCAAAACTCCTAAATCTCGTATTTATATTTTATAGTGATAGGATGAAGACCACAGAAATAAAAAAAAATTAAATCACATATTGGTCAATAGTAGAGTGCAACAAATACATTTTGAGGCTACATAAATTACAATATTTACTTAAGGTGTTGTAATATTTAATTGGGAAAAATGCATCAAACCCATTTATGTTTTGAGAAACCTGCGAAGAACCCTCATGTGTTATTTTTTTTTGCATAGAATCCCCTTATGTTTTTTTTGCATTCTCGAAAAGTGAAAATTTTATAGTTAATAAAGTATTTTCTTTTTCAGAAAACTGGGCCAAATGAATATAAACAGGGCCAAGACAAATGAGTCAACATGTGAGAACAAAAAAGTGTAAAAACGAAATATTGATTTTCTTTTGTTTTTCAACAAAAAATCAATTTTCATATCATAGAATAGGTCAAAGTCCATTCTTCATATTAAATGAACGAAAAATCATACTGTAGAATAGAAGAACATTTCAAAAATCATACTTTCGTTAAGTTTTTTAACGGAAGTGCGACATGGACCGTTAACTCTAACTGAGTGGGAGTAAAACTTTCGTGCACATCATGTGTTGTTGACTTATTGAACCCAAAAAATTAGAAATTTGTATTTTGGCTAATTTTAAAAACTGATAATTGCATATTAATCCCAAAATATTAATAAAGGTGTAAAATTATTCATAAAGTTTAAATATGTATGAATTAAATAAACTACTATAATTGCCAATAAATTTTTCACTGATTTTATCAATTTTTCACCAATTTCACATATTTAGCCCCTTTTTTCATAGATTTAACCGTTTCCATCTATGTTTTCACCAATTTAGGCCATTTTTTCACCAAAATTGGCTGACTTTTATAAATTATGGGGTAACTTTGTCAGCCCAAAAAGCGTTGGGGTAAATTTGTCATCATGCATAAGTTATGGTACTATTTATTGCCTTTTTCTGGGGAAAATGCAACATACACCCCTATATTATGCTAAACCTGCAAGAAACTACCCTGTGAAATTTTTATTGCGCCAAACTTCCTTGTGTTTTTAAAAACCCTGCAAAAAACATCTAATTTGTGAAAAATAGGTCATTTTGGATCGACATATTTCAAGAAATAATTTTAAAAATGTATCACGTGAAGTTGTAGAGACCAACTTGAAGTATTTTAAAAATGGTTTCTTGAAATATGTCGATCCAAAACGACCTATTTTTTATAAATTGAGTGTTTTTTGCTGGATTTTTGAAAATACAATGAAGTTTGGTGCAATAAAAATTTCACAGAGTAGTTTCTTGCAGGTTTAGCATAACACAGCTGCAAAATTACCTCATCTTGTGTCTCTCACGTACGTACTTAACGGACCATGAAAACTTCCGTTATGTTTTTTGATAACTTGGTACGAAAAATGGACTTTCACTTATTCTATGGTACCAAATTTGAATTTTTGCCTTTGTTTTTCTTATGACCCGATAGAAAACTCGTTAGTGACCAATTAATTGTAAGGCGATCAACCTAACCCAATCAAATCCAATCCAATCCAATAAACATAAAAATTAAAAGGTTGGGTCTGGATGGATCTGGACAGATCACAGACCGGTCCACGGGATTTGACCCATTTTGCCATGCCTAATTAGAAGTAAGTAAGTAAACCCAAAGTTAATTTTGAATCCTCAAAGCTTACACTTCAAGTAAAGCAAAGTGGGGTTTGATTTTTTTGTCATTAAACAAAGACTACAAAGTTAAAGTAATCTCTCAAAAACACAGAAAAAGCGCCCAATTTTCTTTACAAAACTCTCCACACTCTCCAGATGTAATAATCAAAGAAAATTCATCACATTCACTTTAAAAGCAAAGCAAAAAAGCAGTCCCATAATAACACATCAGGACAAACATTCTTTACTTCCTCGAGAGACCCAATAAAAATCAAAATCAATTCCAAAAAAGATAAAGATTTCCCCACTTCTTCAATCAAAGAATCTCACTGTTGTATATCTTTATTTATAGTATTTATATATATACTTGCACCCATGTTCATTTACGCTTTCTCCATTAATAATAAAACTCTGTATTGGTGTGGCTCTGGTGAAAGTGGAGTGGTTTTAGTAGTATGGCGAGTACGAGTGGTACTAAGGATGACGTGGGCCCGCCGAGGTCGTTGTCGAGGAGGATGACGAGAGCGCCGACAATGGTGGACCCCAACGACGAGAATGGTGCGGTGGATAGTGAGTTGGTGCCGTCGTCTCTGGCGTCGATAGCTCCGATTCTTCGTGTGGCGAATGAAGTCGAGAAGGAGAATCCTCGAGTTGCTTATTTATGTAAGATTTTAAGGATGGATTGATTGAATATAATAACACATGCAATTAAGATGAAATCTTCATTGATTTTTGATCATGTACATATGCAACTTTTGTGTGGTGTCTTGTCATTTATTTTCTTGAGTTCCCCGTTTGTTTGAGCTTTCTGAGAGAGTTTTTAGAGTTTCTTGTTTTTCGTGCGTTTGGAAAAATTGTGAGGACGATAGTTTCGTATGTGAGGGACAAATTTTGAGAAATGACAATGGAAAATGTTGTTTGATTGTGTGTTTTTAGGAAGTGTGGAAGGATGAAATTTGCCTGTAATAAACAATTTTTTTCTTTTTGTGTATAAGACTTATCATGATTAAAGGTCGAGTTATTCTTTTTTATTTTTTAATTTATTTTAATAGGTCGCTTCCATGCCTTTGAGAAGGCACACAGGATGGATCCTCATTCGAGTGGTCGTGGTGTTCGGCAGTTCAAGACATATTTACTACACAGACTCGAAAGGGTAGGCTTGGAAATAATGATTTTAGTTTATTTTCAATTAATCTTACTTTCTACAAGAAAACATGTAGTTACTTTGAATGATGAATGACACACATGAAAATGATTGCTAAGGCAATAGCATTTAGACATTGTGCAATTCATATTTTATTGTACTTGACATTTGTTTTTAAATCTTTATGTGATCTATCACATATAAAGTTGTTCTCTTCAATTTTTTACAGGAAGAAGAAGAAACGAATCCCATTCTCGCAAAGAATGATCCTAGAGAAATACAAAAATATTATCAGATTTTCTACGAGAAAAACATAAGAGAGGGCCAATATACGAAAAAACCGTGAGGCTTTATCTCAAACTAATGCTGTTATTAAGATTCATTTCAACTGATTCACTTGACAAAATATTTACCGTAATTCATTTGTCTCTAAAGGGAGGAAATGGCTAAGATCTATCAGATTGCTTCTGTGTTGTATGATGTGCTAAGGACAGTAGTGCCCTCAGCAAAAGTCGATGATGAGGTTCGATTTATATTGTCTTTCTGGAACTTTTAGTACTTCCTGCATTATTGTTTTACTCGGAACTGTAATATAACTTCTTATTCAATTAATGCAGACCCAAAGATATGCTAAAGATGTCGAGGAGAAAAAAGAGCAGTATGAGCATTACAACATTCTGCCTTTGTTTGCTGTCGGTGTTAAACCAGCAATTATGGAACTCCCGGAGGTCATTTAAGAAAAAATGACCCTGAACTCGTATTCTTAAGAGCTTCTTTTTTTTTTTCTCTAACTTTCAGGTTTTTTTTCTTTTCTTGATTTCTTAATCAGATTAAAGCAGCACTCCGAGCTATACGTAATTTAGATAATCTTCCCATGTTTCAAATGTCGGAAGAAAAGGGGAGACCAGTGAATGATATTCTTGAATGGCTTGCTTTACGCTTTGGTTTTCAGGTAGAATTTCATACCTTATAAAACATTAACAAAGTTGTTTTACGTCTTGAAGTGAAGAGGGAGGTTATTGCCAATTTTCAGTTAACAGGGGGATTATTGTCAAATTTTAGGTGAATAGGAGCGTTTTCGCATTTTTTGGTGGGGTATAATCGTCATTTTTTCTGCAAAATATGTACTCCGGCTTCGGAGGGTTTTTTTGCTAATAAAAATTAACACACTGGGGTTTTGGTGACAAAAATAACACAGGGGGGTTCTTGCTAATTAGGCAAAGCGTAGGGGTATTTTGCATTTCACTCTTTTCCTTATTTAAGTTCAGTGCCAAAGATGGCTTACCTAGTAACATGAGCTGACTTTGTACTTTTGTTCCATTTGGATATTGAAGAAAGGAAATGTAGCCAATCAAAGGGAGCACTTGATCTTGCTTCTTGGTAACATGGATGTAAGAAACAAGAATCTTCAAGATTACGAACAAGTAAGTTTCTGATTTATTCTATAATTTTAATAAAAAAAGAAACATAAATCCGTATATATTCTTAAGCTCACCTCTCGACTAATTTGCAGTTGGATAGTCACACCATTCAACAATTGATGGATAAAATTTTCAAAAATTATCAGTTATGGTGTAAATACTTACATTGTCCACCAAATCTTGAGTAAGTTGAATGCGTTATTCTGATATTATCGCCTAAGTTTCCATATTAATTAGTACATTGTATAACCATTTAATAATCAAAATCTTTTATTCTCTGCTTGAAGGTGTCCTTGGGGTGATAGGAGGCAACAGTCACAAATTCTTTACATTGGACTTTATCTTCTTATATGGGGTGAAGCTTCAAATATTCGATTCATGCCAGAATGCCTATGCTATATTTTTCACCGAGTATGTTACTTTCTATTTCGGTCACTCACATGAACTTTCTTGATATCAAAGTATAAGTTTTCCTCTTATGTATAATTCTCAAGTTCATTTTGCCTTTGCCATTTGTACATTTCTAGCTATACTATATCTAAAAGTACGAATAAAATTAGATGTTTCATGTTTCTCTCTTTTTCTCAATGCATATTTCTGAATTTGTCACATTTTTATGCACAAATTAAGTAATGCTTTTATGTGTTCGTAATACAAGATGGCAAATGATATGTATGGTACTTTGTTCGGCAACGTCCAACATGTGATTGGAGGTTCATATCAAACGGCAGCACAAGACGATGAGTCATTTTTGAGGGAAGTTGTGACACCTATTTACGAGGTCTTGCTTAAGGTAAAGTCCTTATGTAAGCTACTTTTGGTCGTATAATTATGTTTCTGGTTCCTAATTCGATAATCTTAATTCTTAAAGGAATCCAGGAGAAACCAGAAGGGCAAAGCAAGCCATTCAGCATGGAGAAACTATGATGATATTAATGAATACTTTTGGTAACTGTTCTGTTTTCAAAAGCACTTTTTAGTTAACTAAATCTAACTCTCCTAAAAGCTTTACCTAAATTCTTCTCTCGACTTCCCTCAGGACTGATAAGTGTTTTAAGTTGGGGTGGCCAATGGATAAAAAAGCAGATTTTTTTGTGCATTCTGATGTCATAAAGCCATCAAACAGGGTATGCATTTTTCATTTTCGCAGTTACATTCAACGTGCGCTTGTAAAGAAAAACACACAGGCTTGCTTAAACGAGGCTAAATGTCTCTCATCTCTAACAACTTAAAAGATGGAGTGGTTAATTCGACATTAATGCTGATTCAACTTATGTTCACAGGGAAATAAACAGGCTGTTGGGAAGAGAAAACCCAAGACAAATTTTGCAGAAGTGCGTACATTTTGGCACCTTTATCGGAGTTTTGACAGAATGTGGATTTTCTATATATTGGCTCTCCAGGTACTATAATAATCTTTTCACCAATTTTCCTTGTGTAGAGTTGTAGGCCTAGCTAGTTTTGTTCTTGATCTCTATTGTGTTGGTTTATTTTTTTCAGGCAATGATTATCATTGCATGGCATCAACGCGTTTCAGCAAATGTTTTTTTCGACGATGATGTAGTTCGAAGTGTTCTGAGTATCTTTATTACAGCTGCCATTCTGAATTTTTTACGAGGTACTTTCATTTGCTTTTCTTAATCTCTCTCTCTCTCTCTCTCTCTCTCTCTCTCTCTCTCTCTCTCTCTCTCTCTCTTTCTCTTTGTTAATTAAGAGTTATGACGTCGTCACTAGTATCTTATCTTGTGTTATCTATTTGCAGCTGTCCTGGATATTGTTCTAAGCTTTTATGCTTGGAGGAGCCTTAAATTCACTCAGATAGTCCGGTATCTCTTGAAATTTATAGTTGCTGCGTTTTGGCTTGTAGTGATGCCAGTAGCTTATTCGAGATCTTACGAAAATCCAAGTGGGATTTTGAGATTCTTCAGCAATATGGGGGCAGATTGGCAAACCCACTCTTTGTATAACTACTGTATTGCAATTTATTTGATACCCAATGTGTTAGCTTCATTGATATTCCTGTTTCCTTTTGTACGGAGATCCATGGAACGTTCGAACTGGAGAATTGTTACCATTTTAATGTGGTGGGCCCAGGTAAGTCCCGTCGTCATTTCTTTCCTTATGAATATATATGATCGTGGTTCGTGTTTTCACGACTTGTTTCTGGATTTCAGCCACATCTCTATGTTGGAAGAGGCATGCATGAAGACATGTTTTCCCTTTTGAAGTAAGATACATAAAATTTTAGCCTATATTTGGTCTCAATTTTCTTCTTTTCTACACATTTTCTTCTTTTCTACACGCGCGGTCTTTTTTCTTTTGATTTTTGTTACCAATTTGTGTTATACAAGTACGGTGCATATATGAACCGAACATACTTATGTAGAAACTTAAGTGTTTAATTTTAGTACATACACTGCTTGCCACTTGGTTTCGGTTTTACCTAATTTTGACAGTAACCTTCTTTGTTCTTTAGGTACACCCTCTTTTGGATCACCCTGCTAATAAGCAAGCTAGCATTCAGCTATTTTGTTGAGGTAACTTTTCTTGTTTGATTAAATATTTACACGAGTAATTAACGGGTTTTAATAATTTGACAAATTAAGTTTTCAGTAGACCAATTTTTCCTAGGGAATTTTTTCATTCGTTTTTGTTTACTTGAAATACACTCCTTGCTCTTAGATACATTACAAGTTAAACCATCTTTTTTTTTCTCTAAATGACCTTGTTGCCCCGTGTAATCAATGATTGATTGACCTATCATTTTCACCTAACCTCAGGGGTGAAGATGTAATTATCTCTTAGATATATCTACTTAAAACTTACTAATCATAGGGCTTTGAGAAGGAAAAAATATCATCTTCATGTTGTTCATTATGACTTTGTACTATCAGAGATATGAATTATGTCGTCTAACTCATTTTTCTCCTGATCAGATATTGCCATTAATCGAACCAACAAGGACCATTATGAGTATAACTGTCAGTAACTACGATTGGCATGAATTCTTTCCAAATGGTAAATCTTAATCACATCATGTCTTTATGTTTTTTGTTACTTTTGGAGCTTAAAATCTAATAAAGTATTTTATGTACATGATGCAGTTACTCATAATATGGGTGTTGTTATTGCAATATGGGCTCCAGTTGTTCTGGTATGTATGATAGCATTTGCTTATTGACATGTAAACTTACCTGCTAAAAGATATTCTCAAATCCTCTAAATCTTTATTTTAATTTAGGTGTATTTCATGGATACACAAATATGGTATGCTATTTTCTCGACTGTTATTGGTGGAATCTATGGAGCATTCAGCCACCTCGGAGAGGTCGGTGGTCTTTTGCTTTCGTATGATTATTAAAAACCGTTTTTAATAATGTCACAGTAAAATAATTGATTCCATTTTGTTAATTGTAGATAAGGACACTTGGTATGTTAAGGGCAAGATTTGAATCGGTTCCTACGGCTTTCAGCAAGCGTCTTGTTCCATATTCGAAGGAAGATATTAAACGACATGAGCAGGTACGTACTGAACTTTGTCGGATATATTATTTTCATAATTTGATCACAATAAAATATATAATTCCATTTAATTAACCATATGGCAGGATGACACATTGCATAGGATAAACATTGCTAAGTTCTCTCAGATGTGGAATGAATTCATATTATCTTTGAGAAACGAGGATTTAATCAGCCATAGGTTAGTACTTTTCTTTTTCTTCTTCTGACATCGATCATTCTTATATATTTTTCTCGTATGTTGAAAATGCTCATGTGTAATCGAATTCCAGTGAGAAAAACTTGCTTCTTGTTCCCTATTCATCAAGTGACGTCTCTGTCGTCCAGTGGCCTCCTTTCTTGCTTGCTAGTAAGGTAAAAATATGGTTTGATTTGGACCTTTTTTTTAATAATTGGTCGATGTTTTATTCCGTTTTTTGACACATTATCCTGGTATCGACATTAGATTCCAATAGCACTTGACATGGCAAAAGATTTCGAGAAGGAAGATGCCGATCTCTTCAGGAAAATAAAAAATGACGATTTTATGCATCATGCAATTATTGAATGCTACGAGACACTAAGAGACGTGCTGCTCGGCATTTTGTTAGATGATGTGGATAAAAAGTAAGGAACATACCTTCCTATGTTCATACATTTTATCACAAAGTTATGTTTGCAATTAAAATTTATATTTATTGATCACTTTTCTAGAGTTATTTGGCAAATATGTTATGAAGTGGAAAGCAGCATACAACAACAAAGATTTTTGAAGGAATTTAAGATGAGAGGGCTGGCTCCATTAAGTCAAAAACTCGAGAATTTTTTGAAACTTCTTGTAAGTTCTATCTTTTGATACTTGTCCCACATCTAAATGTATATTTCTCTCTTGTTCGACGAACATCGACTTTTTTTTTTTTAATTCTTTTTGGCAGATGACTGATTATAAGGATCCTCAGTTGTATAGATCTCAGATCATTAACATACTCCAGGATATTGTAGAGATTATCATTAAAGATGTAATGAATAATGGCCATGAGTATGTCTCCCAAATTTTTATCTTGAACTTATATGCAGTAGTTTATATTTAACTTCTGGAGACTTAGATGATCATTTCTTCTCTAGGGTTCTCGAAAAGGTCGATACGTTCCATCAAGAGGACAAAAAAGAGCAGAAGTTTGAAAGGGTAGACATCGATCTCGCAAAAAACAGGTCTTGGATGGAAAAGGTATTGAAAAACTCGAGCTTTTCATTACGTATTTGACATGTCTTTTTTACTTTGTCTATGTTAATTTTACCTTCTTTATAATACAGATTGTGAGGCTTTATTTGCTTTTGACTGTGAAAGAATCTGCAATCAATGTGCCAATGAATTTAGAAGCTCGTAGGCGCATAACTTTTTTTGCGAATTCTTTATTTATGATCATGCCTAGTGCCCCAAAAGTTCGTAACATGCTCTCTTTCAGGTCAGTTCATTTCGTATCTCTCCTTATTTAGATAATTTCTCCTTAATTATTTACTTTTGTGACGCGAGTCTATTTTATGGTCTAGTGTTTTGACACCATACTATAAGGAAAACGTTCTTTATTCGAAAGACGAGCTTAACACTCCCAATGAGGATGGCATAACAACTCTATTCTATCTTCAGAAAATATATCCTGGTGAGTTTTAATATACTATAACTATAATGTTTTGTCAGATAATGAACTCTTACAATTTTTATTACCACTTGTTATAGATGAATGGAATAACTACGAGGAGCGAATAAACGATCCAAAACTTGGTTACGCTACTAAAGACAGGTCAGAATTAGACCGGCAGTGGGTATCGTACAGGGGTCAGACACTTGCCCGAACAGGTAATATAAATACGATATACATACATTATATGTACATGTATATATGTGTGCGAATGTGTCTTCTTTGCGACTGCGTTTATGTTTTTTTTATTGGGTCTCCAGTAAGAGGGATGATGTACTACAGAGAAGCTTTGGAGCTCCAATGCTTTTTGGATTTTGCTGATGATAACGGTTCGTAGATATTCATGTAATATTATTTCAGCAACCAAGTATGTAATTAATAAAAAAAAAAAAAATTTTTTTTGGCAGCTATATTTGGTGGATACCGAGCAATTGATATAAACCACAGAGACTACAGAGTTCTTAAGGAACGAGCACAAGCGTTAGCAGATTTGAAATTCACTTACGTTGTATCATGTCAAGTTTATGGTGCTCAGAAGAAATCTAGCAAGGAAGAAGATCGGAATTGTTACGTAGATATATTGAATCTTATGCTGACGTAAGTTGCATTTTTAATCAAGATTAAAACCGCTTCTTTATTGTATAAATTGAGCTTATGTTTATTAACAAAAAAAATTCAAATGTCAAGGTATCCATCTCTGCGTGTTGCTTATATAGACGAGAGAGAGCATACGGTTAATGGAAAGACGGAGAAGGTTTATTATTCCGTCTTGGTCAAAGGAGGGGAGAAATTGGACGAAGTATACCAATGTTTTCGTAAAAAAAAAAATAGTTGATTTTTGTTCCATATCATTTGATTTTTCGTAACATTATATAATGCAATATCAGGAAATATATCGTATCAAGCTTCCAGGCCCTCCAACAGAAATTGGTGAAGGTAAACCAGAGAATCAAAATCACGCTATCGTTTTTACTCGGGGAGAAGCCTTGCAAACCATAGACATGAATCAGGTCTGTAAATGAAATTTCTGTTGTTCATTGCATTATTTGCGTTGTACTAATATATATGATCATTTTTTCATACACTGCCTGGTAAACGGTTATTTTCCCGCAGGATAATTATTTTGAGGAAGCTTTCAAGATGCGAAATGTTTTGGAGGAATTTTTGAAAACTCATCATGGACAAAGAAGGCCAACAATATTAGGATTAAGGGAGCATATTTTTACGGGAAGGTTTGTGTTTTCCATTCACACTTCTACGGTGTTAGTAGTAATAATGAGTATACACAAATTACGCACTTACATTTTTCCTCGATCACAGTGTCTCTTCACTCGCTTGGTTCATGTCCAATCAAGAAACTAGTTTCGTGACAATCGGTCAAAGAGTTTTAGCCAACCCTCTGAGGTACGTAACGTGTTTTCTATAATTCAGCTATTCTAAAATTAGTAAGTTTACAATTTTAAAACTATGATATTTTCGTCCCACAGGGTAAGGTTCCACTACGGACATCCTGATATTTTCGATAGACTTTTTCATATTACAAGAGGAGGCATAAGCAAAGCTTCGAAAACGATCAATCTGAGCGAAGACATATTTTCTGGTAAAATCTATTCAATGCTTTCTTTGGGAGAATTAGAAATTTTATCTTATTTCCTTGATCTTTTTCAACGGTTACCATCGATCTTCAGGTTACAATTCAACATTACGAAGGGGTTACGTAACCCATCATGAATATATTCAAGTTGGTAAGGGACGAGATGTTGGTATGAATCAAATATCTCAATTTGAGGCAAAAGTCGCAAATGGTAATGGAGAGCAAACACTTAGCCGAGATGTACATCGACTTGGCCGTCGATTTGATTTCTATAGAATGATGTCGTTCTACTTCACCACGGTCGGGTTTTACTTCAGTAGTATGGTATGTGCTACTGTTACTCATATTTCTTAAAGAGCATAACCCCCCCCCCCCCCCTATGTTTTGAGAAACCTACACAGAACATACCCCCTGTATTAATTTTATTGCATAATATTCCCTTGTGTTTTACAATATGTTGCACGGAATCCTTTGCATGCATAGTTAATTAGCTAACACCGTTAATAATATTTGCTTATATATTATGTGAGCTAAATGGTCTCTTTGAAATCGGAGATTAATTGAGATTTTCTTTTAGGTTACGGTGCTTATTGTCTACATATTCTTATACGGACGATTGTACATGGTGTTGAGTGGATTAGAAAGGCGGATTTTGGATGATCCAGCTATTCGTGAGAGTAAGTCTTTGGAAGGGGCTTTGGCTACTCAGTCGCTCTTTCAGCTAGGATTGTTGCTCGTATTACCCATGGTGATGGAAATCGGCTTAGAAAGAGGGTTCCGGAGTGCTATAGGTGATTTAATTGTTATGCAACTCCAACTAGCATCTGTTTTTTTCACATTTCAGCTCGGAACAAAAGCGCATTACTATGGCCGAACAATTTTACACGGAGGTTCAAAATATCGAGCTACGGGTCGTGGATTTGTCGTTTTTCACGCTAAGTTTGCTGAAAATTACCGAATGTATTCCCGTAGTCACTTTGTCAAGGGGTTGGAGCTTTTTATATTGTTGCTCGTTTATGAGGTCTACGGACATTCTTATCGCTCTTCCTCGTTATACTTCTTCATTACTTTTTCAATGTGGTTTCTCGTGGCTTCTTGGTTATTCGCTCCTTTTATTTTCAATCCATCTGGATTTGATTGGCAAAAAACGGTCGATGATTGGACTGATTGGAAGAGGTGGATGGGGAATCGAGGCGGGATTGGAATTTCGCCCGATAAAAGTTGGGAATCTTGGTGGAACGAAGAACAAGAACACTTGAGATTTACAGATGTAAGGGGTAGATTTCTTGAAATTATCATTGCGTTTCGATTTTTCATCTACCAATATGGGATTGTTTATCATCTAAAGATATCACATGGGAGCAAGGATATACTGGTAAATAAATACTACTACAAAATTATTTTCCGGTCTTTTTTTCTCCTACTTTTTATTTATGTGCTCATAAATTCTTCCTTCAAATTGTCTCCTTAGGTTTATGGCTTGTCTTGGTTTGTTATGGCAACTGTTCTACTTGTTTTAAAGGTATGTTTTTATTAGATATTTAAATTAAATAAATTTTAGTTATTTGATTGGCTTCTAATTTGGTATTTCTTTTGTCCAATACGAAGATGGTATCAATGGGCCGACGAAAATTTGGAACCGACTTTCAACTTATGTTTAGGATTTTAAAAGCCCTTTTGTTCCTCGGATTTGTATCAGTCATGACGGTATTATTCGTGGTTTGTGGACTTGTTATTAGTGACATATTTGCCGCGATCTTGGCATTCATGCCTACCGGATGGGCCATTATCCTCGTAAGTATACTTAAACATCGATCAACTTAGCTCTCGTGTAAGAAATTTTATATTTATTGGATTTATCACTTTTAATTGCAGATTTGTCAAGCTTGTAGACCATGTTTAAAGGGTATTGGAATTTGGGATTCTGTTATGGAGCTTGGAAGAGCGTATGAAGCCGTAATGGGGCTCTTTATATTCATGCCCGTCGTCGTCTTGTCTTGGTTTCCGTTCGTCTCGGAGTTCCAAACTCGGCTGCTCTTTAATCAAGCATTTAGTAGAGGACTACAAATTTCAATGATTTTGGCGGGAAAAAAGGACTCTTAAAATTGATTTTTTGTTTTATCTTTGCACTAAATTCTGGAGATTAGATTCACATAATTGTTTAGATAATGATATTTACAAAATTTATTACAAGAGTTGTAGAAAAGTATAGGTAAATAGTGAGATCATTGCAGGTTTTGTATATGTACATGATTCAATTAGAACAAACAAGGAACAATTGGTTATAAACAACAAATTTTTAATTAAAATATGTATATATTCATCATGCATCATTCTCCTCAATTATCAAACAGAGAACAAAACATACATCTTCAAAATTCTCCACAGTAGTTTTCATTAAATTTTCTCAATTTACTCCCCAAGCCATTAAATCCATCAAATTACAAATTAAGCCTTACAAACTCAATATGAAGACTTATCTTGCACTTTTTTTGGTTCCCCTATACTACTATTGAACATTTTGTTTCTTAAAAAAAACACAAAATAAATAAAGAAAGAATGAAAGAAAGAAACAGAACAAGTAAAAAATTAGTTGGTCAGTCCATACATATTCCAAAAAGTAGGACATTAAATAGATTAGGCACTGTTTTTCGAGTCAATATATATGCCTTATTTAATGTTTTGCAGTCAAAGCTAAAATTCAAAGACCATTTTATCCTGTCAGTGACATTATTATTATTATTATTATTTGAATTTGATGAGATTGAAATTGTCACAAGAAACTAATTATTTTTGTGAAGTAGGCATTTTCTTGTAAATGGGGCCTAAAATTTTACCATTTGATAAATAGGTAATTTATTGAAAGAATTTTTTTAGATTATAAAATTGAGTTTATGAGGATCCTAAAGAAATCTTGTTTACACTACACGTATGTTAATTGTTGATTACTAACAGTACTATGTGTTCACATAAATTGTTCTCAATAAAATAATACATAGACACCAAATAAATTGGAATATTTGTGTCTCTTTTTAACGCACACAAAGACATGGAGTGTTTAATTTGAAGTAATTAAATGAAAAATGATGATAAAAAAAGACAAGCTAGTGAATAGTTTATCAACGTGCCTTCACTGTTGGACTACCTCGTGTCTCTTTCTCAAAATCTCAACTTCATGAAAATTGACCAGCATCTACACCTATTTGTTTATCGAAATCTCTAATTAAATAATTCAGAAAAGTATAATTAACATCCATATAATTACAAATCTTGGCATATATGATGATGTATTTCACATTCTAGATTGCATGACTTAATACATAATTTTCATTCAAATTCGACTAAATATATATAGCACAAGGCAAACGCATTAATTAGCTAACACATGTCTTAAAATTAGATGCCTTTTGAAAAATATTCAATCACGAAATACATTAATTAACACATGTATTAATATTGAGACTAAATGCATTTCCACGTGGGTTGAAAAAATTAGTTAAGTTCACTTTATAATATTTTGGTCAATCATCGCTACTTAAGCTAGATTTTGTATTTGAGTTATGCTCAAACTATGTGAGTGGACTTAGATCAATCCATGTGGTGAATTCTAACAATTAATTAAGATTAGATACTCTTTTAGATAATTATCACAAAATAAATATATTACACTAGCAATAAATATCAATTGGATATCGCCAGTGTTTTGAAAATCGGCGCAGAATAACCTAGTAAACCCGTGTGAGCCTAACATCTAGTGAATCGGTCATTACCGATCAAAACCCGACCCATCGGATAAACTGACAGTTCGATCTTTTGTTATAAATCTTAATTTTTTTAACTTTTATTAATAAAATAGTAGTATTAAGGTTTATAGTATACGTAAGTTGAACCCTAGACCCGATTTGGAAAGAATAAATCTATCTAGCCACTTTAAGCTACACATGTTTTGCTATTATTTTTCAAATATATGTTTCTATCTCATGAAAAATTCAATTAATATCCTACTAATTTATCAATGAAAATATAACATTTTATTAAAACCTTTTTTAGAACATAGGTATTTTTAGCAATCAAATAAACTATTATTTATTTTTCAATAATATTTTTAGGATAAAAGTGGCAAAACTTTTGAGTCAATGTATAATGAAAATTAGAGTTTCGAAGACTAAAGTTTAAATCTCATAAATACTATAATTATGTTGTATTATTATTAATCTATAACTTTTTGTAATTTAATTTAAACTTTTTCCTATTGTCAAATCTCATATTGCCAATAGTCATTATGATAAACACAAGTTTAAATAAAAAATCGTGCTTAAACTTTTATGGACATACTATATATTGCAAAAGTAAATTTATTACATCATTATATTATCATATTAGGAATTGAATAAGTTGTTAAATCGATCAAACCAGTGAACCAATAATCGATCGGTATAGGGTTTTCCCAATTTTATGTCTTGTTCGGTTTTAAAAAGTCCAAGTCATCAATTTTACATACCATCAGTAGAATGAACATCATTTTCGGCATCTTGCTGTCTAAATATATAATTTATTGCTAAGATTACAGATACAATTATTAATATTGTATATTTTATTATTGAGCTGATTTCTTGATCAACTCCAAATCTCCTTCATATATATTTATACATCAATCTTAGTATCCTTCGTTACAAGCAAGGAATTTGGAAGTGATTTTCAAGGCCAAACATTATTTTTTCCTTCTTTATTAAAAATCATGGGGAAAAGATCAAGTCCATGTAACCATGAAAAGAAACAACTCAACATGAGTTTAATCAAGATTTTGAGGCCCAAAGTATACATCACAAACTCTTCAAACTTCAAGAACCTTGTTCAAGAACTCACCGGAAATGGAAATTCTCCGGTCTCGTCTCCGCCACCTTCTATACCTATATCTCCACCAACTATGGTGGCCCCGCCGGGTACAGATATCGATTTTCAAGAAAACAGCCTCGATTTATCGTTCGACTCATCGTGTTTCAGCACACCATTAGAGGGGTCGTCACCTAGTGAAATTAAGCTTGATTTTTCATCGGAGTATCGGGATTTAGAGACACTTTTAATGGAGATGGATACGGTTTCGTATAATTATGATGATGCGTCGTCGTTTTATGGAATGATTAATCAGCAAGAGGTTTGTGTTTATGATTATGATTTATCTAGCTTCATATGATTAATTTGTATGTAATTATGTATATATTTATGTAATTGTTCTTGTGTATAAATATATATGTGGATATATTATTTGTAATGATGTTTATATATCCAAAGGTGTAGGAAATTAATGTATATTTTGTGTGCCATTGATCAAGCATGTATAGTATATATGTACTAGCTAGTACTATATATAGGATCAATTGTGTTACAGTTGAATCGGGCGTGCATGTGCTAGAATTTTTTATTATTATTACTTGTGTTTGGCGATAATTGTGATGGAATGATTATTGTGAATTTCAATCATACTCTATTTCTAGCGGAAGTTAGTAAACATTTTGAAATGTCGAGAGAGGTTTTTGAAATTATAATCGTTCATGGATAGCTAGTTTACCTAGTTCTGGAGAATGTAATGGTAATTAATTCTAATATCATGCATACATGCCGAGCATAGAACTAATTAAAGATAATAGCGTAAAGAATGGGCGAATAAAATCTTTAAGAGTGATTTAAATTAAAGATAATAGTGTAAGAGGATGGGCAAAGAAAATCTTTAAGAGTGATATATCATATATTGGACTCTCCCCCGTGCTATCCATGTAATCAACACATGGCAACCAAGATTAACTAAAGACACCTGATAACTTGTTTTACCCCTCTCGACCTGAGATCGTCGTTGTTCGACCTCACCAACTTCAAACAACATTGACGTTATCAATCTTAACAAATAACATGAGTCACATTTCATACTTATTTGACTATAATTAATGAAACTGTGTCTTTATGCTTCAGTGATTAATAAGTTGTGCTAAGGAATTTATTAATAAATAAAAAGAAATAAGTCAACTAACCAATATTGACTCCATGGCCCAATGGATAAGGCGCTGTTCTACGAAACCAGAGATTCTGGGTTCGATCCCCAGTGGAGTCGTTATAAGTTTGTTGGGGCCTTTTTGGTCTTTTAAGTTTTTCAGCCCTCAGTTCTGAGGAAATAATTTATTACAGCTCTTATGTGAATGGCTTGTCACTGTTTATCTCTATCTAGGAATAATCTTTTGTTTTATTGTTATGTCACACTTAGATGCTAGACATATATTCTTAATGATGTTCCGACTTATATATAATTGTATTGTATGGAGCCAAAGATTCCCTGAGTAAGAACCACCGGATGATCACGAATTATATAAAATGACGAAAAGAAAAGAAAAAAAACTTTTTTTTCTCAAACGCATGTGTAATATTAAAATGTGGCACAATATAAAAAAAGAAAGCTTCTTGCATACGCTCATATAACAAAAGAAAGCTAACGTTGGACAGATTCACTAAGAAAAGAATCAATAAATCATACTGGAAAAACAAATAATGTTGGAAGATGAAATCATTGTTCTCTCTTCCCTTTTATAAGAAACTCTCATGTACTTTTATATGTAACCCAAAAAAGAAAAAGAAAAATCTCGGGGTTACCGACCCTTGCTCGGTGATTGTTGTTGAGGTTGTTGTGGTAGGCTATACAAAGACTTCAACTGCCTGCTAATCAACTTACTATTATTAACAGCCATTTGCAATTCCAAATCATCCGACCACCATTGCTCCAAACCATGCGCTTCTAGAAACTTCTGCTTCCCTTTCGACAACACGAAAAGCTTAGCAGCATTTATAGGCAGCTTTGGCTTTGGCTTTGGCTTTGGCTTTGCATTCTCCTTATTCTTATGATCAGCAGCAACACTATTTTCCTCTGTCTCTTCTGGATCAGTATAATAACAACAAATGTAATCGCTATTGTTCACGTACAAATGAGGCACCCATTGCTTCGACCCCAACATTACTGATTTTGTCTCCTCCTCGTTTTCATCACTAGAATGAGTCATCATCGATTTTACCCTTTTCCACATAATCCCAGCTTTTTCCCCCATGTTTTTCAAACTCGAAGCTAAAGAAACCGAGGGTGGATTGAACAAATGTGCCTCCACAAATATCCCATCTTTGGCTAGCGATTTTCCAACTTGGAGAGCAAAACCGGCACCCAAAGAATGGCCGGCTATACAAACGTTATTGCTTCCGTATTTATCGGAAATCGATTTAAGCGCTTTGAAAGCACAATTAAATCTTACACTACCCTTCAAACTTTCCCAAGCTAGGAAGCGTAAGTCATCTTCGATATCACGTCTTATTGTTTGGCTTTTAAGGATTGTTCCTCTAAGAGCTAAGACGGCTCTTGGTGCACCGCTCGGTCGCATTAGCACGAAATCGGCTAAGGCGGAGGCACGGTCCCATTCGAGAATGGCACCGAAGATCGAGCCATCTCTTTCGTCTATTAGTGTCTCGACTAGTTTGTACTTGAAGGGTATCCACCAATTAGGGGCTAGTGCGGTTTCCGTGGTTCTATTTTCTTGTCTGTCGAGTTCGAGCAAGTATACTGCTTGTATAAAGCAGGAAATTACTGTCCTCTTGTAGTTTCCATTCTTCCTGTAGTTTATTCAATTTATGTATCATGTTAGTTTTTAATCTTTTGAATCGAAGAATAAGCTCATATACTATAAATAACAAACCAAGTTGTGATATATGTAGTCCAAGAGCACATTTGCATATTAGATAAGATAAAGATAGATATATTTCCAATATAAATTACGTTCTCGTGTTTGGTGTGCATAATGTTTAAGGTCAGATAAAATTACAAAATCCTGTATGGTAATCTATATTACATTGTGATTGAGTTAAAAAAAAATTCTCATGAACTCAAATAAATAATCTAATTTGGGTTTATTGGAGCAACTAAACTATTTTCAAAAGTGTATGATCTATAGATCAAGAAGATGGATGAACCATTTTTTCTTAGTTATCCAATGTGGGAATTTATGTTTAAATTTCTTAATTAATGGGATTACAGGGTGACATGCTTATCTTTTCAATTGTTTTCAATGTAGATCTAAATAATGATACTATTAACACTACAAATATTACAAAACACAAAAATGTAGATCTCCATGAACAAAGAAGAAAAGCAAAGTTCACAGCTTATCAATAAAAGCGTTCCACCCAAAGAATCACCTTATTATTCTAATAAGATAATCAATATTCATATTTTTTGTTGCAGTGCAGATTAACAATTAAAATTGAAAATTAAACCAAATTGGACCAACCAGAAACCCAACCATCACCATATGATTTTGTGAATACAAGAACAATTGCAGCTTCAAATTAAAGTTACCCTTTTTCCTTAATCCTTCATTCAACAGGACAATCAGAAAAATAAAAACCCACAACTCATCCTGCTTAACACAACATACATTCTGTAACTAAGATTAAATCAGGAAAATTGTAATAAAAAACACAAAATCACCAGAGAATATTAGATCACAGTAAAAGAATTTTTCTTATTAAAAAATAAACAAGAGAGAAAGTGAAGAGACTGACCAAGTAGAGTTAATGAGGTCTCTCCAGTTTATAGAAGGAACATTTCTAGGTCCAGACACATGAAAAGCATACGGATGTTGTTGTTGGATTTCTTGAGGTTGTTCTTCTAATTCTGTCTTCACAATTTGATTTTCCAAATTCTGATTATTTATTCTTTCTACTTCCACCTCCTGCAGAACATCATTAATCTTCGCCATTCTTTTCCTTAAAATAAAAAACCCACCTCAAAGATCTTAGCTTTTTTTACTGCAATGTATGTTAGAAACAAGTCTTTTTTTTTTTCTTTTTTTTAATTTGTTCAAATTAAAAAAAAATTCAGAAAGACAGAGAGAAGGAGAAGAAAAAGAAAAAGAACTGGGGTGTGTGGACTTTTTGGTATGAATTTGAAGGGATTTAAATTGTTGGATTTGGTGTAATCTAATGATGAAATGCTGATAATAATTAATTATTATTATTGTTATTGCCAACTATGAAACGCCTGCCTTTTGTTTTCTTTAGGAGTAAGACTAGCTATAACGGTCATATTTTTGCTTCAGATATTAAAAAGGGTTTTGTCTTCGTGGGTTTTAAGTTTTGACTTTATCTGTACGTTGTTGGGTTGGACCTGACCTGGATTCCACAAATCCTTCCTTTATTAAGATTGGGCCTGGTAATATGGGATCAGATCTATCAAAATCTGTTGATCCAGATTTTTAGCAGATCTGATCAATTTAAATCTATATTCGTTCATGTATTTGTTGTTATGAATAGTCATAATATCCATGAGGTCTATTATTATATATATAACTTTTAATAAACCGGGTCACATTCCAATGCTCCTAATGATAATGAATCTTTTATTGTCCAAAAACATACTACTTTTTATTAGGAATATTAAGTGAAGAGTGGATTTTCTTATTCTTAAGACCAGACGAAAATATTAATCACACCGAACAATTTTTAAATGGACCAACATTTTGGTTTTTTTTTTCTTAGTTTGTACGGGCTTTCTACTAACAGTTCAAGGTTGATAGAACTGTCAATAGTTCACCACCCAAATGTTGTCATGTGTCCCATTTGAAACTTGCAACCGGCTAGAGTGACATGCATTTGTGTAATGCATTTGTGTAATCATCCTGTATATTATTATATTACACTTGTACACTGATATGCATATTATTATATTACACATGTACACTTATATAATAATATTTAAAAAATAGTTGCTCATAATTTGACATTATAATATTAAATAGTAATATTAATCTAATAATTTGTCTCGTTATGTAATACGATTAAAATGTTTGTCACAAGTATACCCTTTTTTTTTTTGTAATAAGTTTGTTTAATTTAGAAAAGGCCCTTAAGGGTATATTTTTACAGTCAATTTATGATAAGGCAATTGATATTTTTTTTCTGCACACTGTTTTATTTTATGCTTCAAATTTTATAAAAGCAGTCAATATCAAATAATAAAATACTTTTTTAGATATATGGGTAATATACATAATTTATTAGTTGCATACCTCATGAGATTCCAAACAACAACCAAGAATTTGACAATTTTTCCTGTCAATTGAGGTGCCTATTTGCTCGGTTATAATAAAAGAGTGAAATATTTGGTACAAGAAATATATTGACACATGCAATTATGTAAACATATAATATAGTGATTGAATTGGTTTTCTTAGGCCATCTCCTAGGGACCATGTATAACTCAAATTATAAGAAAAAATATCATTTTTGGACTCTTAAATAATGTATAACATTGTTCACCGAGAGAATTGCACTTGTGGTACCAAACTATATACCGATTCTCACTTGTGGTACCATAAAAATTGAGTCCGATATATTTGGTACCACAATTTAAGAAATCAATCAGTTTTGGTACCACCGTTAAAAATGGACGTTAACTAATGATGTGGCAGTTAAGTTTTATTGCAAAATTGATACCATTACTTATGTTGACTGACAATTATACCTCTAATATTTCAGATTATCAAAATAACCCCACATCTTCAAATTTACTGACATTTTTAGTCCACTTTGTTGCCCAATTTCAAAATTGGCTCGAATAAGACACGTGCGGACTAATTTAGAGATTTTACTTATTATATTTACATATTTATTTAACTATTTTAGTTTTATAAAGAATATCAACAGACCAAATAATACTTTAACATAAATCCGACAAAATATTAATTAAATCTAAAATTTATATAATAATATTAATATAATTAGTATTTATTAAAAAAAATTATAATATATGGAACCCAACCCCATCCCCCGTAACCCCCCCCCCCCCCCCCCCCCCCCCCCCCAACCCATCCCACGTAACCACCACCACCCCAACCCAATACTAATTATATTAATATTGTTATATAAATTTTAGATTTAATTAATATTTTGTTGGATTTATGTCAAAGTATTATTTGGTTTGTTAATATTTTATATTAAACTAATTTAGTTAAATAAATATGTAAATATGATAAGTAAAATCTTTAAATTGGTCCGCACGTGTCTTATTCGAGCCAATTTTGAAATTGGGCAACAACGTGGACAAAAATTGTCAATAAATTTGAAAATGTGGGGTTATTTTGACTACCTAAAATGTTAGGGATATAATTGTCAATCAACATAAGTAATGGTATCAAATTTGCAATAAAACTTAACTGCCACTTCATCAGTTAACGTCCATTTTTAAGACCGAAAATGGAAGTAGTAGTTTTAATAAAATCGAAAATGTGCTACATCTAAAAAAATCTATCAATATCGAAACTTTCTGTAAAAGCCTTCAATATGTACAATTCCAAGACATGTCAAATCAATAAAATAACCTGTACGTCCCTATTTCCCATCCTATTCCCATGTGAGTAGATACAACTATTACACAGCAAAGTAGATGCAAAAACAATATTTAATTAAGGCATAAGGGCATCAAGGTAATTTAAGCTAATCAAATCATAAATCAACAAAGAAAATCACCGGCTAATGTCACTCTTTGTCTAGGTAAAAAAAAATTAAAATACAATATATGAGTGGTAGAGAAGCATGAACTACCGATAGTTTTGATCAACATGAACTATCGGTAGACATGCCCTTGTTTGTAGGCCCAATCCAATACGTTTTTACTTCTCACTAAAGATTAAATTTTGGCTCAACTCACCTGAAGTTAAAATTAAGAATTGCTTCCAGAAAGTCCTTCAAATTTATACAATTATATAACTTAAGTGGAGGCGCGCAGAATAGCAATTATTCTGCAGGCAAGTTTTATTAGATAAATTTATTACAAGAACAGAAGAAATAGACACCCATAAACCTAGAGAACAAATTTCTTATTTTTTTTCAAAAATTCATAATCATCAATATCTCATAATAATGAAGATTACAACTCCTTTATAAGACTCTTAAGTAACTAAATGGAAATAAGACTCTTAAGGCCATCTCCAATGGAGATGGTCGGGCTCGGGGTGGGAGGGGAAACCGTCTCCAGTAAAGAGGGTTGCGGGGCGGGCCTGGGGGCGGGGCGGGAGATAGGGCTGCGCGAGCCCTTGCCGCGGCCCAGGGGTCGCATGAATTAGGGGAAGAAGAAGAGGCGTGCGTGCACTCTTTAAGTCAGGTGGCGCCACCTGATTGGACACAATTTTTTTTATTTCTTTATTTCTTTTGTTTAAATAAATAATTATTTAAGAAAATATTTAACAAAATTAAAATTTCCTCCTAAATTAAATTAAATTTTTAGAATTGAATGATTTAATATAATAAAAATTAAATTTTTTTATGGACAAATATTTATAAATAATTAGAATTGTAATTAAAAAATTTTAGTTCATAAATTAGTTAGAATTGTAATTAGAATTAGAATTAATTAGAATTGAAATTTAAATATTTAATTAAAATTTTAATTAATATTTTAAATTAATAAATTTTTTTAAACATTTTATTTTAATTTTTTTATTGTAATTAAAATTTTAATTATTTAATTACAATAGTTATACTAACAATTTAAATTATCGATTAATTAAAAATATCGAATTAGTTGAAAATATAACTAACACTTATACAAATAATTTAAATTAACATTTATAAAATAGTTATTAGTATTATTAATATTAATATTAATATTAAAAATAAAATAAAAACTATTATTATAATAGTGAGAGTGGGAAGAAAAAAAAGTGAAATTAATTGGGACTCTGAACCTTGCCATTGGAGACGACTTGGCAGGGCTAAGGGCAGGGGCAACCCCAGGTCACCGGAGCCTTGACCCTGGCCCTACCATTGGAGATGGCCTAAGGAAACTGAATAACTCCTAGACTCCTATAGAAACTAAATCACCAAAAAGTGAAGAAACTAAATAACTAAAAATAAGATACCTAATTAATAAGAAATATTAAGAAAAAAGATAGATTATCTTGGATGCTCTTGCATCATTAAGACTTCTATTGTTTTATTTTTTACAATTAACATGTTTTAATTAAATTAGAAGAAAAAAAAACTGAAGCAAATACTCTTGTCCATTTTTTTATCAGTCACAAATTGAATGTAATGATTTTAATTAAAGAGTATAAGACAATGTTCTCACGTTAATAACATGGGTCTTTCTAAAATAAGATTTTATGGAACATAGGTGTACATGAGATGCCATGTCTCAATTTTCAACAACTAAAAAAAGTCAACAACAAATCTGAACCACAAATTTTGGTCAAAATGTCCAATGGTGACGTTGCATCGAACATTTAGAAAAAAATAAACATATGTTAAATTACATACTAACCCTTTAATTAATATGTTTAAAAATTTCTCCCTTATCTCTAATTAATTTCATCTCTTTCCCCAAAAAAAAAAAAAATTTCTCAAGTAATCAAAATTTTATACGAAAAAATCTCTCAAGTAATCAAATTTTTATATGAATTGACAATTAAGACCATCAGTATAAGATCATTTAAAATATTTTTAGGGAAAAATGCACTTTACACCCCCTCTCAAAGTTACATATTTTGAACTTTACCACCTAAAAATATAAATTAAATAAGCATGTATAAAATGAGTTGTTTTTTTTTCCTCAAATGATTTTAAGCCAATTCCGTTCACCAAAAAACATAGATATGCGTCTCACTTGTGTATTTTAAGTGTAAATTAGTTCCAACATCAATTTTCCGCCCAAATATTTTACTGACGCGCATTTTTCCCTCTCTATTTACAAATAATTTTTTTCTACTTAACTTTAGATTTTTGTTTCACAAGACATGAGTCAAGTATTTGGACAAGTAAGAAGGGATGTGACTAATTTACCCTTTGAAAATTCATGTGAGGGGCACATGTACATTTTCCGTCAAACAAAAATTGCATAAAATCATTTGAGGGGGTAAATTGCAACTAAATTTTATTTTTCAGGGGATAAAGTGTTTATTTTGTACATATGGGTGGTAAAGTGCCAAAACATGTAACTGTGGGGGATAAGATTTTTGTCAACTTTTTAATATGGGATTCATAAACCATATGGAGAATTTTGTCAATTTTTTCAGAAAAAAAAATGGGAGGAAGGGGTATATTCCCAATTTTTTTAGTTACCAAGGGTTATTGATAATCTTTTAGGTAATAGGGATGTTTTTGCATTGTTTGGTGGGGTAAAATTGTCATTTCGACTTGAGAGGGGTTTTCTTTGTTAATAAAAAAAGTATAAGGTTTTGTTGCTAATAAAAATAACATAGGTATTTTTTATAGTTAGATAAAACACAAGAGGTGTTTTTGAATTCATTCATTAAAAAAGATAAATTATTTAAAGTTAAATTCTAAGAGGACATATGTCACCAAGATAAATAATATCTCATGTACTTTCCATCCATCAAAATCTCATCTTAGACAGACCCTAATAACATGTGTTAATGATGTAAACTAAAGCGTAAATAACTCATTAGTGTTTTTTTTTTCCTTACTGTCAAATGATTAGGTAAGTAAATTTTTATTTTTTTTAGTTGGTTTGATTCGATTGGCAGAATTGAAGTGTGAACTTTCTTATAAGAATTTTGATGGAAACTTGATACTATTGTCTAATTAATTAAGATTTCGGTTTTACATGTTCCGCCAATTTCATGATCATTACTGTTGAGCAAATAAAAAATAAATAAAATGTTGAATCCGCGTAGAATATTCTTGGGTCTCGATCAGGAAAGTTTCCTTCTAATTACTGCATCTATATTCTATAGTATAATTAACCTACCTTTTGTTTTTCCGTTTTGCACGAAAAAAAAAATAATAATTAACCTACCTTTTAAATACGTACCTGTTATAAGTCGGAAAGTTATTGTGACTTTGATATTCTCTGTCTACTCTATGAGGAAGTCGAGTCCTTTCTAATTCGGTATGTGTCTATTTTTCCGATTTTATTTCATTCCTATACATTGAATTTTACTTTATATATATAGGTCTTGTTTTATGGGTAAAAAACATGAAATTTATACCTGTTCTGAAAAATATGCACAAAATTTCTCAGTACATAAATTCCTTTATATTTTACAAGATGGTGCACGAAATCTCTTTATTTAGAATGGGTAATTAAGTTTAGTGGCCAAGAACACTTTAAAACTTGTCTTTAATAAAAAAAAAAGGCCATGGACGCTAATATCAGCAAATAAGAATAAAAAATAAAAATAAACCATTGGGGCTCTGATTAAGAATTTGATTGTGAAACTAATTAAATTATTATAAGAATGTTAGAATACAGATATTAGAAATTCTTCCTTTATTGACATGATCAAGAAAATTTAATTTTTGTGGAAATATTGAATTCGCGTAACTGATACAAATTATGGTACATGAGTGATCTAGAAATTCAGATATCACTTATCAACTAAGCAGCACACACCACAAAGTCGCCCATGAGTCTTTAATTTTATACAATCAATCAAGTCTTCTAAAAACTACTTGGGGTCGGATTAATTTGTTCTTTATGAGGAAAAACTGGAGGCAACTTCGCATGACTTTTCATTGGATTTTTCTATTAGGGCCCATTTGAGTCTACATTAAAACCTTTCGTAGTTATTTGGTAGAGTCAAAGTGATGGGGACAGTTTATCATGACTCTTTAGGGACAGTCTATAGCGACTCTTGCCCATTCAAGAGTCACGCCATTTTATACATATTTTTGGTATGGTGTATATGTGCAATTTATAATGTACACATCAAATTGACAAAATTACTCATTGAAAGTCTTTTTTATTTCAATTTTATCCCTCTCATTTAATTTTACATTTCTCTCTCTCTTCTCCCTAAATCTGTCGAAGAATGTAGAAATAAAAATTACTGGCAAAAATGGAAAGGCGCAATTCAAGCTAGCAGAATTAAATTCACTTTCAAAACGTGAAGTTTTCGGACCAATTAGTCCAAACACCCAAAGGTGTAAAACCAGTCGGGTATAAATGGATATTCGTGCAAAAAAGAAACGAGAAATAATTTAAAAAATATATCACGTGAAGTTGTAGGGACTAACTTGAAGTATTTTAAAAAAGATTTCTTGAAATATGTCGATCCAAAACGACCTATTTTTATTTTTATAAAGTGGGTGTTTTTTGCAGGGTTTTTGAAAATACAAGAAAGCTTTACAAAATAAAAATTTAACAGGGTAATTTATTGCAGATTTAGCATAACAAAGTGGAGTATTTTGCATTTATCCCTCAAAGTTGCTCATGAGTCTTAATTTTATATAATCAAGTCTTCTAAAAATTAATTGGGGTCGGTTTAATTTGTTCTTTAAGTGGAAAAACTGGAGGCAACTTCGCATGACTTTTCATTGGGTTTTTATTAGGGCCCATTTAAGTCCACATTAAAACCTTTCGTAGTTATTTGGTAGAGCCAAAAGTGATGGGGTATTGGGGGTGCATGTGGGCCACCCGTAGATTACATATGCTTTTTCTTTTTAAATTATTTTTATGGGGCAAATTCTCGAAGTAATGTACCCAATATTCTTCGATTTTTTATAAATGGTCAAAAATCAAGGTATAGCAAGAGTTGAGTTAAATCATTTTTGTTGGGACGACGATTTTTGGGAGTAGTGTACCTTATATTTTATCGAGTTAGCTTGAGTTTACAGGTGAAAAGATTTGGATTTGGATCTGGATCAAGGTCCGACATATATTGGATCACCCGTTTATCTCTTTAAATACAAAAAAATAATTTTACTTTTTCTCGAGTTTTTGGCAATTTACATCCTGAAATTATAGAGTTTTGACACTTTGCACCTTAACTTAATTTTTTTGATACTTTACATCCTAAATATATAATTTAATTGGCACTTTGCACTTTAGTGTGTGTGTTGATGAAAACATTCATTGATGGAAGGGTAGAATATTATTTTTCGAATATTTTTGGAACTTTACACCATAAAAATATAGATTTTGACACTTTACACTTTGAAAATATAGAATGTTAGCACATTGCACCCAAAAATATATATTTTTTGACATGTTCAACCTCGACTTAATATGATAATCCAAATAATGTAAATAACATGCAATATAATAACATGTTAGATTTGTAAACGTATTTTTTAGATATAATTTAAATAATCTAGAGGATATTTAAAAACAATATGAAGACAATGTCATTTTTTTAATCTAAATTTTACTGAGAGAAAATGTTAACATAAGTTATTAAAAAGTAAAATAAATTAAGAATAACATATTTATAATTGTTGTGCATAGAAATGACCATTTTATCTCTAAATCGATGACGTTAATGAATTTTTTAAAAGGAAAAAACATTAGGGTGCAATATGCTATACAAATTATATTTCTAGAGTGCCAAAAATTTTAAATCGGGATGAAAAGCGCCAATATTTTATAATTTTAGGGTGCAAAATGCCAACATTCTAAATTTTCAGGGTGCAAGATTTATATTGTCAAGGTGCAATGGACTATTATATCCTTCTAAGTTCTACCAATGAATTTTCTCACCAAAACACACACTAAGGTGCAAAGTGTCAAAACCCTATAATTCTAAGTAGGGGTGCACATGGTATAGTTTTGCGGTTTCTTTAACAAAAGTTGTACCATTCCAATTAGTGCGGATTTAAAAAACTCAAAACTAAACTAAAGCTTTATGAACCATACCAACAAACTCGGTTTTGTGCTGTTCCGGCACAGTATGGTACGGTTTTGCAGTTTTTTCAAATAAACTTTTTTCATGCAATTTTCTTATATAGTCGATTACATAGTTGTCAATTACACAAAAAATAGTATTATAATATCTTACAAACTTGACATCAAATAAAGCATTAGAAAAGAAAATGCTCACAAATTTGACGTTATAATTCGACCTAATTGAATAAAATTAATTGGTTAATTATTTGATCATTGTTTTTATTATGTGAAGAAATTTATTATTTGATATTTGTTGTCTATAATTTTCGTATTTTTTATTTTCAACAAATAACAAGTTAGTTTGTGCTAAATTTGAGCATATCTTTTTTTAATTGAACGCGAGCAATGTAGTAACAATAAACTATGATGGACTATAGTATAAATATAAATAATATAGTATTCGATAATATCTGAATTAATAAAAATTTATAAAATTTAGTTGTAAATATCAAAAAATGAATAGTTAATTCATGTTTCTTCTCAATTTCGGTATTGTGCGGTTTTTTTACAGTATGAGAAATCTAAAATCAAAACCATACCAAAATACTAGGTACGATTTTCATCCATACCAAGACCTTCGGTTTTGAGAAAAAAATCTAACATTCGGTACAGTTTGTTATGGTACGGGATGGTCCGGTACGATTTTAAAAACCATGTGCACCCCTAATTTCAAGGTGCAAAATGTCAAAAACCCCTTTCCCTCTGTTGTGAATCATGGATCCTACCTGATTGCAACACTCTGTATTTTTCTAAAAGTAATTATCAAACACTACAAAAAAGAAACACGAGTCGTCTGTATGGAAGTGGTTTGGTCAAGTTTGGTTTAACTTAAACCGGAACAAACTCCATTTTGGTAAAATGTTTGAAGAATTCTTAGCCCAAATCCCAAGTTTCAATCTAAACCGAAATCTATAAAACTCTATTTGATATCTCTAAAGTTGTTGATTTGACATTTTTTATTTATGTTTCATACATACTAGAAAAGTGAACGTACGTTGTACTGTCTAGTTAATGTCATGGATATTTTTTGTAATTTGAGTAAAATTAGTTTTATAATAAAATAACATATATTTATGACTGATATCCTTTTATTTTTTAATGAAATTTACTTTTTATTAAAATTATTATTCTTAAAAAAAGTTAGTGCATTTCTTAATGTAAGATTTTTATTTATTTGTTTTAAAGGCTACACATCATTGCATGCTTTGAATTTATTATTTAACCAATATAATATTATTGAATAATGTATTAGAATATTTTTCATTTCAGCAAAATACAACAATTAATATTATTTGTCTTCATATTGGTCAAATATGTTATGATCATAAATTTATAATGTGAATGTGACATCAAGTATTATACAACAAAGACAATTATTATGTTAATGTATGTACTAAGGGCCCACATCGATGTGTGAATTTTGAGTGGATTGATTTGAAATCTCGAGTTCAAATCCTTTGCAATGTTTAACAACAAAATATTGAAATCCTAAAGTTTTTATCAAATGAATTTGGGTCCTTTCTTACATGAATTTCAAATTATTTCTCTTACCTATCATTTGAAATGCATTTTTTTACATACCTAAGTTGTTTTTCAATTATATAATTCATTAGTATAATTCATTTTCACCAGTTTAACCTGTTTTAATTGTCGATTTCATTCTTATCGGTTCAATTTTTCTTTTTACTGATTTACTCATTTTTATTGGTTATAACCTATTTTTATTATTTTTTTCCATTTTCATCGATATCTTTTGTTTTTCTGGTTTAAATCATTTCTATCGATTTTATGCACCCTATTTTTGTCTATTTTAAACTATTATTGCCAATTTTATCCCTTTTTCACCTTTTATCACATGTTTCTCATTGATTTCTTCGTTTCACCGGTTTCATCCATTTTTTTACAATTTTCACCCAAAAATTCATCGATTTCACATGTATTTACTTATTTCACATGCACTTTTTTTACTAATGTCACCCGTTTTTTCACCGAATTCACCAGTGTTCACCAATTCAACCCAGATTTACATCGATTTCACATGTTATCACCAATTTCATAGATATTTAATCGGTTTCATCAATTTTCACCTATTTTTTTCCTTTGATTTTCCTGGTTTTCCATGAGAAGAATTCCATAAAAAATCAAAGTTATGCATGTCTTAATATTCTTTAGATTTTGCTTCTCTAGGCAAATAATAATTACGAACTGAAACTAAGTCATAAGCATTTTTTGTTTATTCATAGATAACATGCGATTTTTTTAATGTAGGGGATGATATTTAAGAGAATTTGATTATATTTTTTATTTTTTGTTTTTAGAGAAGTTTTTATAACTTATAATGTAATAAATCTTTAAAAGATACAAGTAATATTATTTTAATTTAAAATATGATATTAAATTATACTCCAATTTAGTAGATATTTTAGAAGCTATTTCTCATAATAATAGTTTTTCCTTTTTTCTTATGGTTCATTTTCATGTGTTATAGGAGAATAATAATTGCATTTATAAAAGTTGATGTAATAGATAAAAACTGAATTTTAGGAGTAATGTAGGAGGTAAATATAATAAGACTCCATTTCTAATTATTCTCCTTCAATTATTTTGGTTGAGGGAAATATAACATTTATTTTCTCATATGGTGTTTGGTTAGCGGGAAAGGAAGTTACAGTTTTTTCTTCCCTGTCTTGCAGTGTAAAAATATTTTCCTATCAAAATATTTTTTCTTACCAATTTGATTGGAAAATCCATGCTTAGCTATATTCCGAAAATATTTCTTTACAACTTGGATAAGGGTATTTTTGTCTTCACAAAAAAAGAAAAATACTTAAATTATTCACATACAAGTAATATTATTTTAATTTAAAATATGATATTAAATTATACTCCAATTTAGTAGATATTTTAGGATCTATTTCTCTTAATAATAGTCTTTATTTTTTTCTTATGGTTCATTTTCATGTGTTATATGAGAATAATAGTTGAATTAATAAAAGTTGATGTAATAGATAAAAACTAAATTTTAGGAGTAATGTAGGAGATAATAATAAGACTCCATTTCTAATTATTTCTCCTTCAAATATTTTGGTTGAGGGAAATATAACTTTTACTTTCTCATATGGTGTTTGGTTAGCTGGAAAGGAAGTTACTATTTTTTCTTCCCTATCTTGCAGTGTAAAAAATATTTTTTCTTACCAATTTGATTGAAAAATCCATGCTTAGCTATATTCCGAAAATATTTCTTTACAACTTGGATAAGGGTATTTTTGCCTTCACAAAAAAAAGAAAAAAACTTAAATTATTCACACTTTTATAATAAAAAACTAGATAAGTGCACGTACGTTGTATGTGTCTAGTTTTAATTTCATGGGTATTTTCCGTAAATTAGAGTAATATTAGCCATTTTTTTTGTCATAAAATATCATATATTTATGACTGGTATTCAATTTATTTTTTTTAGAAATTTATTTATATTAATTATTATTGTTTTACCAAAAATAATGATGACTTTAAATAGTTGTATTAAAATATAAAATGATGAGTGACATCTTATAAAATTTGTTCTAAAATAAGATCATATGAACATTATTTGGTTCATTCCATCATAGTAGTTTTCATGTCAAGTTTATCCGTTATTCACCGATGACACATGTTTCATCCGTTTCTTCACAAATTTCACCCGAACTTTCATTGATTTCACGAGCATTTTTTCTTACTGATTTCAGCAGTTTTTTCACCAACTTCACTAAGTGTTCACCAATTTCACCCGAAGTTTCATCGATTCATATGTTTTCACTGTTTAATTTTTTTTACCAGTTAATATATTTATTTTAGCGATTTTTTCGCTCTTTTTTTATCGATTATAACATTTTTCATTGTTTTTCATTTTTTCGTCCATTTTTTTTCACTTTAAACCATTTTTCCCATCGATCTAATTTTTGTCTGTTAAATTTTAACTCATTTTTCATTGATTAAACATGTTATCACCGACTTCAAGCTTTTTTGCCTGATTTTATCCATTTTCATCAGTTTCTTTACAAATCACCCAAATTTTCATCGATTCATATGTTCTAATTGTTTAATTTTTTTTTATTGGTTTATATCGTTTCTAGCGATTTACCCCCTTTTTTTATCGGTATAATATTTTTCATTGTTTTTCCATTTTTGGTCTATTTCCTTTTTTTCTTTTTCGGTTTAAACCATTTTCTACCGATTTCATCAGTTTAACTATTTTTCCTATATTTTTCTACTGTTTTCACATGTTATTCATATGAATTTTTCATTGATTAAATATGTTTTTATTGACTTTATGTTTTTTGACCCATTTTACCCTTTTTTTACAGTTTTACCCGTTTTTAGTGGATTTCATTGGTTTCATCATTTTTCTTGAAAATTCCACTTGTATTCATTTTCATCGATTTCACATATTTTCACCACCTTTACCTTTATTTTAATCGATTTTACCCGTTTTCATCCATTTTTCACAAATTTCACCCGATGTATTTACAACTTCACATGCATTTTTTTTTACCGATTTCACCAATTTATTAATCAACTTCACCATTATTCACCAATTCACCCAAACTTTCATCGATTTCACATGTTTTCATTGATTTCATTTTATTGTTTATTGATTTCATTAATTTTCATCGATTTCACTAATTTTTTTTACCAATTTCACTCATTTTTCACGAAAAGAATTCCATGAAAGTATGAGATATGCATATATTGATATTCTTTATGTTTTGCTTCTCTAGCCAAATAAACATTATTAAATATTGAGCTAAGTCATAAGCATTTTTGGTTAATTTATAGGTAAGATGCGATTCTATTTTAACTTTTTCATTTTTTAGTTTTTTTCTTCTTTTTTGTGTAGGATTTTTTAATCGATTTCAAATGTATTTACGATTTTACTTGCATTTTTTTTACCAACTTCACCAGTGTTCACCAATTCACCTGGACTTTCATTGATTTCACATGTATTCATTGATTTCATTTTTTTTATTGATTTCAACAATTTTCATTAATTTCGCCAGTTTTTTACCAATTTCACTCATTTTTCACGAAAAGAATTCCATGTAAATATGATGTTATGCATGTCTTGATATTCATTATATTTTGCTTTTCTAGTCAAATAAACATTAAGTAATAAGCATTCTTGGTTCATTTAAAGGTAATAAGATGCGATTCTATTTGAACTTTTTATTTTTTTAGTTTTTTTCTTCTTATGTACAACATAATGATATATAAGAGAATTTAATTCTAATATTTTATTTTTAAAGGATTGTATATGACTTATAATGTACTAAATCTTTCAATATACCAATAACTTATTTTTACTTAAAACATATTGTTGCTAAATTAAAATAATTTTACATTTATATTTTAGGAGCTATTTAAAATAACAGTGTTTTTTTCTTGTGATTTTTTATGTGTTATATGAGAAGAATATTGAAATTATAAAAGTTGATGTAAAAAATAATTTCTAAATTTTAGGTGTTAATGTAGAAAATAAAAATAATAAGATTTCATGTCTAATTATACATTTACCATAATTAATATAAATTAAGATCCCATGTCTAATTTTTCTTCTTCAACTATTTTTACATATTTACCATTGAATTAAATATCACTTTATAAATCAAATAAGGGTATTTTAGTCTTCACAAAAAAAAAACTTAAATTATTCACACTTTTATAATAAGTATAGATATAGATAGATAGATATAGATATAGATATAGATATAGATATAGATATTGATATAAATAAAGTTATTGATTTGACATCTACCACTTACTTTTCTTATCAAAATCCCAATATTCAAATTTCAAACCAAATCATATCTCAAAATTTCAAAAATTTCATCGAGAACTCCCTAACCACTTTTCGTGACCAAACCAAACTACTCCACAATAAACCGTTAGATCTAAAATATAATCTTCAAGTAATTGTCAAATTATCTTAAATAATGTTGATATAAATATAAAATTCAATTCAAAGTTAGCTCTCACCATTTGGCTTAACTCAACATTAAAATATAATATACTGTTGTACAGACTACATAATATTATATACTCAAATTGATTATATACGATAATGTATGCAAAAGAAGTCTATATTTGTCAATAATTTGGTGCATTAGTCAATATGCAGATTATTCCGTGGTTAACGTGAACGTTCCAAAATATGTCTCATTGTTCAAAATGAAATGATTTTTTTCTATATTACCATTTCAAAAAATAGTGATTTTACATCAATTCTCAATTATAACTTTTAAGAACATAAATGTCAAATATCTAATACTATCTATTTACTTTAACCCAAAATTCCACACCAAATCTAAGGGGAACAAGAAAAAAGGACATCGACAATAGAAAATCCATCCGAAATCAAATACATTCATCAATTTTGTGTAGAAACTTAGTTTAATAAATCTAGGCCTTGTGAATAAATTTAGAAATTGAATCAATATTAAATACGACCTATTCTTCTCAAGGAAGATTTCTACGTGCTGATCCATATGTGCTTTAATTTTGATGTTTACGTTTTTCTAATGAATATTTATTCATCAAAAAAACGTTCCTAGATGCATGGACTCTGACGTTGACTTAGTACGTCATCATTTTCATGTCACCTCATCTACCACTTTGCGTTTTTTTTTTTTTTTTTTTTGTTTTGTTTATTAGTTACATATTTGGTCTGAAGTGAAAGAAAACATTGCTTGGTATGATTTGGTTAGTTGGTGCCTTGATGGAGTTAAGGAGATATGTTAATTTTTTAATGGGAAAAAAATATGGACCACATGATCTACTGGTCCGGGGAAGAATCTCCCTCATCTACCAATTTGCATTTGGTGACGACATGAGAATGATGAAAATTCTAAAGCTTTATTATGTTAAATAAATAGAGATATTTTACCGCGTACAAAAGTTTATTTATGACGGATGCAGTCTTATAAAATTTGACATAATCCTAAAGGTCTAATTTTTTTAATCTAATACTGATCCATAAGTTAAGCTTTCATGGAATTACTGTAATTAAAAAAAAAAAAAGATTTATTAGCTGATGTGCTTTAATTATGATCTTTTGCCCAACTAATTCATGAAGCTAAAAAAAAATAGAAACAATGAATTGGCTAATTGAATAGCCGATTAGCCATGCACACATGCCAACGCTAGTTACGGAAATTTTGTAAGTTGTAAGTAATTATAAAACACACAAATTTTGAGGGTTGATTTAGTTACATAAAAAGTACTTTTTTTTTTTTTTTTCCAAATTACTTATACCATATTTTGTTGTAGAAAAATAGTCAATAAGTTTAATAATTTTGTGAATTTCTTATGTGCCCTGTGATTTGATTTTGTGAGTGCAAAACAAAATTAGAAATTGGGTTTCATTGTCTTCCAAAAGCTAATCGCCAATCATCTTATTTAAATTCACGACATGGATTGGGCTAAGTCCACTTACATGGTTTAGGTCTAACTCAACCTCAAAAGCTAGCTTGTAAGGTGAGGATTGTCCAAGACCTTAAAATGTGAACTTAACTATTGTTTTCAACTAATGTGGGACATTCAGTCCCATTCACCTGTGGGCGAGCAGAATGTGTGGGTGAACTAAGCCCAACACGTGACATATGAAAACCCAACCTTGTAAATTTGCGACATGTGGGTGAAGACCCAACACACGAATAAAGACACTCCGGGCTTTTGTCAACCGAATGAATAATGGCACTCCAAGCCCAGGCCTTTGTTATCTGGGTGAAGTGTGTTGGTAGATATTGAAGCCCATTAGGCGTACAAGGATGAGCCCATCACGGAAGGAGATGACCCATTTTAACATGGGCTCTGATATCATATTAAAAATCAGCACAAGGATAGGGCTAAGTTCACTTATATGACATGGGTCTAACTCAACCTTAAAAGTTAGCTTGTAAGTTGAAGATTAAAGAAGACCTTATAAAATGGACTTAAATATTGTTTTCAACCAATGTGAGACATTTAGTCTCAATATATGTTACATGTTGAGTGGTGGGGACCAAATAAGTTTTAAAAGTGGCTAGCAACACATCATGAAGTAGTTGCAGATTCCTTTTCCTACCCGAATTTTTAATAAGTTGAGCATTATCTGAATTTTATATTGATCAATGGATTTGCTAATATAATGATATAAGGGTAAATTACGAATACCCCTTAAGGTAAGACCTAATTACAAAAATTTCTCTCATGAATTGGGTATTATAAAAATTTCTCTTAGGTTTGTCACCTTCTTAGAATTAAGCCATTTCCCCTAAAATATTCTAATTTTGCTCTTAGGGTTATTTATAATGTTTATAATATCTTATGAATTTGAAAATTTGAGTGCTAAAGGTCTATTTGGATGGGTTCTACCTCGGTTTCGCGGGTCTCGGTTTTAAAGAAATGGTTTGGGTGGTTAAGGTGAAACTTTTGAAACCCCATTTGGTTAGGTTTTTGGATGTTGGGTCTTGTGGTTTTTAAAAAGTTGAAACTCCACTCGAATTGGTTTTAGGTGTTGGAATTTGGGGAAAAAAGTAAGTAATATGTGTCAAATCAATGTTTTTTTAGAGAGTTTTGGAAAAAAAATAGATGATAGGTGTTAAATCAATGTTTTATAGGTTTCAAGAGTTTGGAGATAGATTTGTAAATAAATTTGTGATGAGTTTCATGGGTTTGACGAAAACTCATTTGGAAGAGTTTTGGCCCGGTCTTGAGAAACCCGCGAGACTGAGCCCGAACCCATCCACATACAGCTCAAATGTTATATTCTATAAATTACAAAATGATAATAATATATTTACTACCAAAATAATTGATATAATTTATAATTGCCCATAAATTTCAATAAATGCAACTTTTTACATTTTTATTATTAATTTAATTTCTATAATAATAAATTAAATTAAATTTATATATACAATTATATTTTTGCTAATTAAATAAATAATATTTGTTATTGCATTAATAAATATTTATTTTATAATACAATATAAAATTTATTAAATTAAAATATTGATTTATACAATATAAATTTTTATTAAATTTACTAATTTAGAAAATAAATTCATTTAACTAAATGTGTAAATAATTAGTTCATATTTATAAATCATTATTATTAAAATTCTATTTAATTTATTTTTTTTATAATTTAAATTGTTAATAAATATTAAATACCTTTTTTTTTTGCAATATTTATTGAAGCTTATGGGCAATTATAATTTTTTTAAATTATTTTGGTAGTAAATATATTATCACTTCTATAATTTATAAAATATAACAATTAGCTCCCAATTTTTAACATTTATAAGATATTACAAACATTACAAATAACACGCAAGGGTAAAAATGGAACATTTTAAGAAAAATGGATTAATTGTAAAAAGGTGAAAACATGAGAAATTTTTTTATAATACCCAATACGTGTGGAGGATTTTCATAATTAAACCTTACCTGAGGATCCGTAATTTACCCATGATATAATCATCATTTCACTAAAAAAAATAAAATAGAGAGTTCTAGGGTTGTGTAATTTATTAAATGTGAGGAGATCTATTTAAAATGTGACTATATGATTAAAAAAATACAAAACTTAATCACTATTTCAATTTTATCTTGAAGCACTATACATCCCCATGGTTGTTTGAGTCAGTTTGACTATTCTAAACCTCCATCCCTTTACGCGTGTACTACTGTACTTCACTCGGAGCGTTCATTTTCCGTTCTATTTTTGTTATTTTTTTTTGGATAAATTTCCGTCTCTATAAATACCACTACTCACACTCCCATCCAGTTATATTCTATGCATCAAAAAACAACTAGTTATATTCTCTTTCACAAAAAATAAAAAATCCCCTTATTTTCTACTTTAGAAGCCATTAATAATATTCATCAAAACTAAAACCAAGAAAATGAAGGTATCATCAAATTATAACATGCTCAAAATTTCATAAAAGCAAATATAATTTCATATTATTTCCATTTCCTAATTACATGTTTCTTGTTTATTTTTGCAGCAAAAAGTTATAATTCGGCTCCCCATGAACGACCAAAAATCCCGCTCCCGTGCCCTTAAAATTGCCGTTGGCGAATCAGGTACATACATATATTTATGAGAATTTCAATATATTTTTATCCAATACAAGATTTTTTTTGCTTTTATGCAAATGATACTAAAATACAAGTAAATTATGTTCAACATAGTCTTTGTTTTACAAATTTTTCAATATATTATTCAAAATATAGAAAATCTTTCGAGAACATTTCTCTCGAAAACACGAAAAGTTAACACATAATTTTAACATTCTGCATTCTAAAATTAAACTTTTAACACTTTATACTCTCAAATTGACATGTTTGTTGACAGAACAATGCACATTTTACTTCTTAATAAGTAGAATTTCATCAAATAATATGTAATTGACACGTATTTAGTATGTGAAACGCCAACATTATGTATTTCTTGGGTCTATTTAAACACGTTCCTTTGATTAAATTTTTTTCCAAACATTTCCTCAAAGTTTTCAATTTTTTTTTTTAAATTCCCGAAAAGGTTACATTATTTAACATTTTAAAACATAAAAAAGAAAACGAAAATTTTAATTTACGACCACATATCCTCAAATTGAATAAACTAAGCTTTATTGTTCTGTGTTATTAGGTGTTGAATCGGTGGCGGTAATAGGTGCCGAAAAGGATCAATTGCAAGTGATTGGAGAAGGAATCGATTCCGTAACCCTAACGCGGTTGCTAAGGAAGAAAGTGGCGTGCGCGGTACTTGTGAGTGTTGACGAAGCAAAGAAAGCAGAGACCGCAGAGAAGAAAGCAGAGACCGCAGAGAAGAAAGCAGAGGCGCTGACGCCGCAGCTGCAGGTGGTTGGGTGGTATCCACCGCCGTCTTATGGCTTTCCTCATTATCAATTTGTTGAAGTTAGGGATCCAGTTAATGATCCGTGCTGCACAATTATGTGATAAGTAATCGATCCTCCAATTTTCCTGCTAATTTGTGGAGGAATATTTTATTTCAGTTGATAGGGAATTGCAGAATTTTGGTAATATTTCTTTTTACTGGCCCCTATTTATTTTTTGGATAAATTACTGGCTTTCCTTCCACGTGGATACAAAGTGTAATAATTTTCTTTTTTGATAAATAACAAAGTGTACTACTTAGGCTAAATCCCAAGTTTCAATCTAAATCGAAATCTATACAACTTTATTTGATACTTTTAAAGTTGTTGATTTGACATCTATCAGTTATTTTTCTTATCGAAATCCTAATAATTAAATTTCAAACCGAATCATATCTCTCAATTTCATCGAGAACTCCCTAACCACTTTTCGTGACCAAACCAAACTACTCCACAATAAACCGTTAGATCTAAAATATAATCTTCAAGTAATTGTCAAATTATCTTAAATAATGTTGATATAAATCTAAAATTCAATTCAAAGCTAGCTCTCACCATTTGGCTTAACTCAACATTAAAATACTGTTGTACAGACTACATAATATTATATACTCAAATTGATTATATACGATAATGTATGCAAAAGAAGTCTATATTTGTCAATAATTTGGTGCATTAATCAATATGCAGATTCTTCCGTGGTTAACGTGTATGCTAAGTGTTTCCTCCTATTTAATTTTTTATCTGGAACGTTCCAAAATATGTCTCATTGTTCAAAATGAAATTATTTTTTTCTATATTACCATTTCAAGTAGTGATTTTACATCAATTCTCAATTATAACTTTTAAGAACACTAGAAAAGTGCACGTACGTTGTACATGTCTAGTTTTAATTTCATGGGTATTTTTCGTAAATTAGAATAAAATTAACCATTTTTATGTCATAGAATATCATATATTTATGACTGGTCAATTTATTTTTTATGAAATTTATTTTTATTAATTATTATTGGTTTATAAAAAAAATGATGGCTTTGAATAGTTGTAATTAAATAAAATGATGACTGATTTAGTCATTACATCTTATAAAATTGGTTCTAAAATAAGATCATAAGAACATTATTTAGTTCATTCCATCATAGTAGTTTTCATGTCAAGTTTATCCGTTATTCACCGATGACACAGGTTTCATCTGTTTCTTCATAAATTTCACCCGAACTTTTATCGAGATCACGAGCATTTTTTCTTACTGGTTTCACCAGTTTTTTCACCAACTTCACCAGTGTTTACCAATTTCACCCGAAGTTTCATCGATTCATATGTTTTCACTGTTTAATTTTTTTTATCGATTTTTCCACTTTTTAATCGAATATAACATTTTTCATTGTTTTCCCCTTTTTCGTCGATCTTTTTTCCAATTTAAACCTTGTTTTCGTCGGTTAAAGTTTAACTCGTTTTAACCTATTTCACTAATTTCACATGTTATTCACCCAAATTTTTCATTGATTAAACATGTTTTCATCGACTTCAAGCTTTTTTGACTGATTTTATCCGTTTCTTTAATAATTTCACTCAAACTTTCATCGATTCATATGTTCTCACTGTTTAAATTTTTTTACCGGTTTATTTTTTTTAGCGATTTATACCCTTTTTTTATCGAGTATAACATTTTTCATTGTTTTCTCATTTTTGGTCGATTTCTTTTATTTTTTTTCTTCAGTTTAAACCATTTTTCTACCGATTACTTCAGTTAAACTCTTTTTTTAACTGATTTCACTTGTTTTTACCATTTTAACCCCTTTTTACCTATTTTTCATGTTTTTTTCACTAAGTTCACATGTTATTCACCTGAATTTTTCATTGATTAAATATGTTCTTACCAAATATACGTTTTTTGACCGATTTTACCCTTTTTTCACCGGCTTTACCCAATTTTACTAGATTTCACTGGTTTCATCATTTTTCATAGAAATTCCATTCGAAATAGTTTTCAACGATTTCACATATTTTCACCAACTTTACCTTTATTTTAACCGATTTTTCCCGTTTTCATCCATTTTTCACAAATTTTACCCCATTTTTTTTATCGATTTCAAATGTATTTACGATTTCACATGCATTATTTTTCACCGGTTTAAAGTGCACATATGTTGTACGTGTCTATTTAATTTCAGTGGTATTTTGTTGTAAATCAGAGTAAAATTAACTTCATTATGTCATAAAATAGCACATATTAATGACTGCTATTCATTTTATTAACTTCATCATGGGTATTTTCATCGATTTCTTTAGTTTTTTTCTGTTTATACCATTTTTCTAATGGTTTGACTTTATTTTTGTTGGTTGAACTTTTTTCATTTTGTTGATTTCACTCATTTTTATCAATTTTCACATATTTTCACCGACTTTAGCCTTTTTTTTACCCCCTTTTCACATATTTCTTCATTTTTTATGTAATTTCATCTTTTCACCGATGTCATCCATTTTTTTTCGCGAATTTCACTTGAATTTTCATCGATTTCACATGTATTTACCGAATTTTCAACTCAAATAATTATACATCTTCAATTACTTATAAGCATATCTCAAATTATTTCAATTACCTTATCATTTGAAAGATATTTCTTTACCGATCTAAGTCATTCACTTATTATATTAATTAATTTAATTCAATTTTCATTGATTTTTACTGGTTTTATTTTTTTTAATGATTTACTCATTCTTGATCAATTATAACCTATTGTCCATTGTTTTTCTTATGTTTCATCGTTTTCTTTTGTTTTCTCCTATTAAAAAAAAAAATATTCTACTGGTTTAGTTCACACTGTTTTTGCTATTTAAACTTTTTCTTTTCTTTTTCGGATTTTACTTATTTTTATCAGTTTAACTTATATTTCACTGATTTCACATTTTTTTTTTATCAATTTCACTTGAATTTTCATTGATTTCACATTATTTCACAGACTTTAACCTTTTTTCAATGATTTAATCCATTCTTCATATATTTCACCCGTTCTTCACTGATTTCACCGATTTGTTTCACTTGTTTTCACAAATGTCACCCGAATTTTCATCGATTTCATATGTATTTATCGATTTTACTAGCATCTTTTATTACCGATTTCACCCATTTTTTCACCTACTTCACCAGTGTTCATAATTTTCATCCTGATCAATTTCACATATCTTCATCAATTACATAAAATTTATTTGATCAGTTTTACTAATTTTCATTGATTTTCATCCATTTTTTCACTTATTTCACACGTTTTTCTCGAAACGATTTCCATGAAAATTTAAGGTAATGTTTGTCATGTCAAATAAAGATTATTTAGTTCACTAAGTCATAAGCATTTTTGTTCATTCATAGGTAAGATGCGATTTTACTTTAACATATTTTATGATATTTAAGAGAATTTGATTTTTTTTATGGAGTGACATATTGTACTAAATCTTTAAATGAAACAAATAATATTTTTTACATAACAACATATTGATAATACATTATAATAATTTTACATATATATTTTAGCAACTATTCAAAATAATAGTGTTTTTTTATTTTTATGTGTTATGGTAGAACAATAATGAAATTGTAAAAGTGATGTAAGAGTTAATTTCTTATTTATTGGAGTTAGGAAATAACTATAATAAGACTTCATGTCTAATTTGAATATACTTTTGTTTTTCTTCCATATTCATGGTGCTTGGTTAGGAGGAAAGGAAGTTACAAATATTCTTAAATTTTTGATGAGAAAAGTTAAGGAAAATTCATGTCTAATTATATTTTATTAATATATTTTACAACTTGAATAAGGGCATTTTTGTCTTCACAAAAAAGAAAAAAACTTAAATTATTCACACTTTTAGTAAATTAGTAATAAATTAGTAATTAGTAATAATTAGTAATTAGTATAGATAAATGTCAAATATCTAATACTATCTATTTACTTTAACCCAAAATTCCACACCAAATCTAAGGGGAACAAGAAAAAAGGACATAAGAAACATAATAAAAGATAATAATAAAAAAAAAGTGATAACATCGTGTGCTCGACAATAGAAAATCCATCCGAAATCAAATGCATTCATCAATTTTGTATAGAAACTTAGTTTAATAAATCTCGGCCTTGTGAAACCATTCCCAGATTTGTTAGGCCAGTCCACATATACACCTAAATCTAATTGGGGGATAAATTTAGAAATTGAATCAATATTAAATACGACCTATTCTTCTCAAGGAAGATTACTACGTGCTGATCCATATGTGCATTAATTTTGATATTAACGTTTTTCTAATGAATATTTAATTATTTATTCATCAAAAGAACGTTCCTAGATGGACTCTGACGTTGACTTAGTACGTCATCATTTTCATGTCACCTCATCTACCAATTTGCATTTGGTGACGACATGAGAATGATGAAAGTTCTAAAGCTTTATTATGATAAATAAATAGAGATATTTTACAGTGTACGAGAGTTTATTTATGATGGATGCAGTCTTATAAAATTTGACATAATCCTAAAGGTCTATTTTTTTTAATCTAATACTGAGACCTTCTCCAAAGGACTTCTTATATTCCAAATTATAAGAGACTTGATAAGAATTGTGCAAAAAAAACTCCAAGGGAGTCTTTAAAATTTGAGAATGCCAAAAAAATTTAAGTTTGGACTCTCATATTTGACAACCTGAGAAATTTTTTTATAATACCCAATATGTGTGAAGGATTTTCGTAATTAAACCTTACCTGAGGATCCGTAATTTACCCATGATATAATCATCATTTCACTAAAAAAAAATAGAGAGTTCTAGGGTTGTGTAATTTATTAAATATGAGGAGATCTATTTAAAATACAAAACTTAATCACTATATCAATTTTGTCTTGAAGCACTATACATCCCCATGGTTGTTTGAGTCAGTTTGACTATTCTAAACCTCATTCCTTTACGCGTGTACTTCACTCGGAGCGTTCATTTTCCGTTTCTATTTTTGTTATTTTTTTTTGGATAAATTTCCGCCTCTATAAATACCACTACTCACACTCCCTTCTAGTTATATTCTATGCATCAAAAAACAACTAGTTACATTCTCTTTCACAAAAAATAAAAAATCCCCTTATTTTCTACTTTAGAAGCCATTAATAATATTCATCAAAACTAAAACCAAGAAAATGAAGGTATCATCAAATTATAACATGCTCAAAATTTCATAAAAGCAAATATAATTTCATATTATTTCCTTTTCCTAATTACATGTTTCTTGTTTATTTTTGCAGCAAAAAGTTATAATTCGGCTCCCCATGAACGACCAAAAATCCCGCTCCCGTGCCCTTAAAATTGCCGTTGGCGAATCAGGTACATACATATATTTATGAGAATTTCAATATATTTTTATCCAATACAAGATTTTTTTTGCTTTTATGCAAATGATACTAAAATACAAGTAAATTATGTTCAACATAGTCTTTGTTTTACAAATTTTTCAATATATTATTCAAAATATAGAAAATCTTTCGAGAACATTTCTCTCGAAAACACGAAAAGTTAACACATAATTTTAACATTCTGCATTCTAAAATTAAACTTTTAACACTTTATACTCTCAAATTGACATGTTTGTTGACAGAACAATGCACATTTTACTTCTTAATAAGTAGAATTTCATCAAATAATATGTAATTGACACATATTTAGTATGTGAAACGCCAACATTATGTATTTCTTGGGTCTATTCAAACACTTCCCTTTGATCATTTTTTTTTCCAAACATTTCCTCAAAGTTTTCAATTTTTGTTTTTTAAATTCCCGAAAAGGTTACATTATTTAACATTTTAAAACATAAAAAAGAAAACGAAAATTTTAATTTACGACCACATATCCTCAAATTGAATAAACTAAGCTTTATTGTTCTGTGTTATTAGGTGTTGAATCGGTGGCGGTAATAGGTGCCGAAAAGGATCAATTGCAAGTGATTGGAGAAGGAATCGATTCCGTAACCCTAACGCGGTTGCTAAGGAAGAAAGTGGCGTGCGCGGTACTTGTGAGCGTTGGCGAAGCAAAGAAAGAAGAGACCGCCGAGAAGAAAGCAGAGGCGCCGACGCCGCAGCCGCCGGTGGTGGGGTGGTATCAACCGCCGTCTTATGGCTTTCCTTATTATCAATTTGTTGAAGTTAGGGATCCAGTTAATGATCCGTCCTGCACAATTATGTGATAAGTAATCGATCCTCCAATTTTCCTGAATAATTTAATTTCAGTTGATAGGGAATTGCAGAATTTTGGTAATATTTCTTTTTACTGGCCCCTATTTATTTTTTGGATAAATAACTGGCTTTCCTTCCACGTGGATACAAAGTGTAATAATTTTCTTTTTTGATAAATAACAAAGTGTACTACACTACTACTTAGTCAAAATCCCAAGTTTCAATCTAAATCGAAATCTATACAACTTTATTTGATACTTTTAAAGTTGTTGATTTGACATTTATCACTTACTTTTCTTATCGAAATCTCAATAATTAAATTTAAAACCAAATCATATCTCTCAATTTCATCGAGAACTCCTTAACCACTTTTCGTGACCAAACCAAACTACTCCACAATAAAATGTTAGATCAAAAATATAATCTTCAAGTAATTGTCAAATTATCTTAAGTAATGTTGATATAAATCTAAAATTCAATTCAAAGTTAGCTCTCACCATTTGGCTTAACTCAACATTAAAATATAATATACTGTTGTACAGACTACATAATATTATATACTCAAATTGATTATATACGATAATGTATGCAAAAGAAGTCTATATTTGTCAATAATTTGGTGCACTAGTAAATATGCAGATTGTTCCGTGGTTAACGTGTATGCTATTTAATAAGTGTTTCCTCCTATTTAATTTTTTATCTGGAACGGTCCAAAATATGTCTCATTGTTAAAAATGAAATTTTTTTTCTTTCTATATTACCATTTCAAGAAGTAGTGATTTTACATCAATTCTCAATTATAACTTTTAAGAACACTAGAAAAGTGCACGTGCGTTGTACGTGTCTAGTTTTAATTTCATGGGTATTTTTCGTAAATTAGAATAAAAATAGCCATTTTTATGTCATAGAATATCATATATTTATGACTGATCAATTTATTTTTTATGAAATTTATTTTTATTAATTATTATTGGTTTATAAAAAAAATGATGGCTTTAAAAAAAAGCATTTTACCCCCTGAAATTTTTATAAGCGGCCCTTTATCCACTTTTATTATGATAATGTGGCATTTTACCCCCTGTGTTATGATAAATGTGATAATTTATCCCCCCTATGTTATAAAATAGTTTCCATGCCTACTCTCAATTTCGGCAAGTGAGTTACACTCTCCGGCTGAAGGGAGTAAATTGCTTCATTAAAAATTTTATAGCGGGTAAATTGATTTTTTTCCAAATTATAGAGGGGTAAATTGCACATTATGCATTTCATAGGGGGTAAATTGCCATTAACTTTGTAGAAAAAATGAATTTGGTACCAAAATTGCAATGAAAACCTATCCTATGGTATCAAATTTGTATTTTTGTATTCAATGATACCAAAAGTGCAAGTTAGCCTATCCTATGGTACCAAAAAAGTAATTTCCCATTTCTTATTTAAAGAAAAAGATAGATATAAATCTAAAATGTGCATATGTAAAGAGTTTATGGGTTTGATATAAATGTAAGATGTATGGTTAGCGATATTGTCAGAGCAAAAAATGTAGCTGTGAGATAAATTTATTTTAATTTCCAAATTTACCCTCCAACTAAACTATTCATAATCTTTCTCACTTTTCCAGATCCACTTTTTCCTCTCTCCTCCTCGGTTCTCAGTCCGACACTCTCACTACTTCTTTAATATGTTCCACCTTCCCTCAAAGCCTCCATTCCCAATTGTAAATTTTTGTCTTTAATCTCACTACTCAGCTTCTAATTATTTGTTCCATTGGTGTTGAAATACTAAAATTTTAATTTGGATTTGAAATTTTATAATTATTTGTTCCATTGGTGTTGAAATACTAAAACTTTAATTTGGATTTGAAATTTTAAGATTGAATGACAAACTTGAGATTTAAAAATTAATGGTGATGGAAGAAAGAGAGACGGAAAAAGAGAGAAAGATGATGGAGGAAAGAGAAATATGTTTTTATTTTCAATTAGTGGCATATTTGTCATAAATTATTAGTTGATCAGGAAGTAATATTTTTTGTTCTGGCAATATCGCTAGCCATGATGTATAGAGCTAGTTTGGATTCATTTTGAATCATGTACCAAACACTGCTTGAAACTAGTGTTCAAGTTAAAAAAATTAAATTTCAATCACAATAATAACATGATTTGAAACTTTTTTTTTTTGAAATGGTGAATACATTGTTACATCAAACACTATATCGAATCGAAACAATTACAATGATATCAAAGTAAACTAATTACTAGTATTAAACTAGAGAAATACTAGTATGAAACTAGAGAAAATACCCACATTCGTGGGAGTTGAACCCATGACCTCCTGGTTATGAAGCCTCATTCTTAACCACATGGCTAAGGCCTCATCGGCCATAATTTGAAACTTAAATCTTACATTCTTTTACTAGACCAAGTGTTGGTCCTAAAACATGAACTCAATTTTCAATTTGGTCATTAGGTACATACCAAATCTTTAATATGGGTTTTATTTGGTCGGCTCAATCATTATGAACAAGTAAAAAATGATAATTCAATAAGGAGAAAGAGTTCTTTTTTGTCGTCTTTATATAGGTTAAGACTCTAGTTGAAATATGAGTAATTTAATTGATGACAAACAATTATTGGGTACGTTTAATTTTTCAATATAGTTATCTCGTATCTCTAATAATAATCACAGAATTTGTATTATTTTCATCTTTATAGTTGTACTCATGAATAAAATTGTTATGTTTTATATACTTCAATCAGCTATCTATTACAAACTTTCCAATAACTTTTTGAATTTTTTTCAAGAAAATTCAGAACAAATCTGTTAGAACGATACTCCTAATGATAGTGAAACTTTCATTGTCTAAAAACATACTACTTATTATTAGGCCTATTAAGTGAAAAGTGGAGTTTCTTATCTTCAAGAGAGAGAAATATCAATCAGACCGAACAATTTTTAAACACTACAAAAAAAATTGAATTTTTTGTAACAATATATTAAGGGATAAGGTTGGACTTGTCACTTTTTATATAAACTAGAAAAGTGCACGAACGTTGTACGTTTTTAGTAAGTTTCATGAGTAAATTTTATTAATCATAGTAAAATTAACTTTATCATGTCACAAAATAGCACAAATTAATGACTAATATTCAATTTAATTATTATTAAAATTATTATTTCATAAATAAATGATGACTTTAAATTATTATAATCAAATATAATTTGATGATTGATTTGTTCATAAGATCTTGTAATTTATTTTTCCTAAAATAAGATAATAACAAAATTATTTAGTTCATTCCATTATCATAGTTTTCATTTAAAAAGTAATAATTTAATAGCACTATTTATTTATTTTAATTTGAAATAATACCATGTCATTTGAAATGCATTTGTTTACATACCTAAGTCACTTTATCCTTTTTCCCAAGGGATTAACCCGTCTTTTTACCGATTTCATTCATTATGCATCGATTTAATATAATTTTCTCCGATTTACCTGTTCTTTTATCGTTGTCACCTACTTTCATTATTTTTCTCATTTTTCGTCAATTTCTTATGTTTTTCCGGTGTAAACCATGCATTTTCTATCGATTTCACCCTGTATTTGCCGGTTAAGCTATTTTTTTCTATTTACATATTTCACTCGTTTTCACATGTTTTTCCACTGATTTACGTGTTTTTTTCACTAATTTCATCTCACATTTAATTGATTTAACATGTTTTCACCGACTTAACATTTATTCTCTGATTCACTGATTTCACCAATTTTTAGCGATTTCATCCGTTTTTCATTAATTTCACCGGTCTTATCCGGTTTTCACGAAATTCATCTAAAGCTATTCAATTCCATATGTATTCATCAATTTCATAGGCGCCTTTTCACCGGTTTCACTCGTTTTTCACCCATTTACCTGTGTTCACGAATTTCACCGAAATTTGATCATTTTCACATGTTTTACTAGTTTCACTCTTTTTCACCAACTTTACCAACATTCACCAATTTCACCTAAAATTTTATCATTTTCACATGTTTTAAATGTCTTTTATCGATTTCACCAATTTTCATTAACCGATTCCGCTCGTTTTCCATGAAAATTCGAGTATCACCAATTTTGTCCGTCTTTCACGAATTTCACCCAATTTTTTCATCAATTCCACGTGTATTTACTGATTTCACGAACATTTTTTTTTTCCGGTTCCACATGTTTTTCCATCAACTTTACCAGTATTTATATTTAAGGTTATGCATGTATTGATATTCTTGGATATTGTTTATATTTTGCTTATCTAGCCAAAGAAAAATTACGTAATGTGATTATTTTTTAACTACTATTTTTTTTGTAATAAAATGATGTTTAAGAGAATTTGATTTATTTTCTTTTTATTCTTAGAGGACTTTTATGACTTATATTGTACTAAATATTCCAATGATACAATTTTTTTTTACTTTAAATGTATTGTTACTATATTATAATAATTTTACATATATATTTTAGCAGCTATTTAGAATTTTTTATTTTAATTATATTCTTTATGGTTCCTTTTTCTGTGTTGTATTAGAATAGTAGAAGAATGAAATTATAAAAGTTGATGTAAGAGATAATTTCTAAATTTTAAGAGTTTACGTAGGAAATAAATATAATAAGACTTCATGTTTAATTATACCTCTTCATTTAGTTTTCTTATTTTAATTCTATTTATATTGAAGCGTTCATGTTGAAGTAGACATCTTTTTTTGTTCTGTATTTTTAATTAATTTAATCATATTTTTTAAGTAGGGTATATTAGTCTTCACAAAAATTCAAGAAATTCTTTTTGATGTTGATGAACTCGTACTTTTATATGTATATAGATGATGTGACAATAACTTAGATATTGTCACTTCATCTATATTATACATATAAAAGGAGCAAAAGACAAAAATATCCCCTATGCTTTGTCTAACTCCCAAAAAAATCCCTGTGTTATTTTAACTCCCAAAAACCCCCCTGTGTTTGATTTTAAATACCACACTCGACCCAAGTAGTATATACTTATAATTTTATTTTTGAATTTTGGTGGAATGACAAGATTACCCCTATGTGTTTGTTTTTTTTAAAATTTATTTATTCTTTTTGAAAAATTAAGTATATACTACTTGGGTCGAGTGTGTATTTAAAATCAAACACAGGGGGGTTTTGGGGATTTACAATGACACATGAGGGGTTTTTTGGGAGTTAGACAAAGCATAGGGGGTGTTTTTGTCTTTCGATGTCAAGGGTAAAATTGTCATATCAAAAGCAAAATGTGAACAAATACTTGCAATTTTGGCGTTTGAAACACACTCTCTTTTTTGGGGGTGTATTTGTCACTTATTTGAGATCTCAGGAGGGTTTTGGGGAGTTAAAATAATACAGGGGTGTTTTTGAGAGTTAGACAAATCATAGAGGGTGTTTTTGCCTTTTGCTCCATATAAAAGTACTGAGTTCATCAATATCAATAACTTTTAGACATTGTCAACTTCATAGACATTAGTGATAATAATTGCGAATAAATTGTCACTATTGACATTTAGTAATACATGATAAGTGATAAACAAAATATTGTCACTAAACCATTGTGACAATATCTATTGTCACTAGGTTGTCGCTAATTATCAATAGTAACAATTTAATTACCATACTCTTGTCAATAAATGCTACTAGCTATAGACAATTTAAAAAAAAGTTTTGTCACTATTATAGTTGTCACAATTATTATTGTGATAACACAAAAATTGTTTTTACTAATCATATGCAAATGATGATAACTTTTACATTGTCCCTTATAATCTTGTCACTAATACAAAAATTTCTTGTAGTGAAATGGACCAACATTTTGGCATTTTTTTCTCTTAGTTTGTAGCCCAATCCAATACGTTTTGACCTTTCCTTTCACTGAAGAGTAAATTTAGTCTCAGCTCACCTGAATTTAAAATTAAAGAATTGCTTCCAGAAAGTCCTTCAACTTTATACAATGACTTCTATTGTTTTATGTTTTACAATTAATATGTTTTAATTAAATTAGGGGAAAAAAACTGAAGCAAATACTCTAGCCCATTTTTTTTTATCAATCACAAATTGAATGTAATGATTCTAATTAAAGAGTATAAGACATTGGTCGCACATTGATAACATGTGTTAATGATGTGATTATTATATGATCTTAAGTTCTTCAACTTTTTTTTTTTTTAGAAAACCCAATCGTAAATAGCCATTTGGATATGGTTCTCCTCAGTTTCGTAAAATTGAAATGATTAGGTACCAATCTATGTTTTTAATTAGTTGGTTTGATTCGATCGGCAGAATTGAAATGTGAACTGTTTTATAATAATTTTGATGGAAACTTGATACTATTGTTTAATTAATTAAGATTTCGATTGTTTATATTCCGCAAGTTTCATGATCATGACTTATGAGCAAATAAAAAAAAAAAAAAAAAAAAAATGTTGAATCCGCGTATACTAAATATACTTGGGTCTAACTTGTATTCCGTTTCCTTTAATTCCTCTCAATGTTTGTTGTGATGGAGGTGTACCTCTTTTCGACTTTGTTGTACCGTTTTATTAAGTTCTAATTAAATACGCACATGTTATAAGTTGGAAAGTTATTGTGATAGATAAAGCCTTTGATATTCTGTCTACTCTATGAGGAAGTTGAGTCCTTTTTAATTCGGTATGGGTCTATTTTTCCTATTTTATTTCATCCCTATATATTGAATTTTACTTTATATAGGTCTTGTTTTATAGGTAAAAATTAATTATGAAATTTATACGTGTTTTGGAGAATATGCACAAAATTCCTCAATACATAAATTTCTTTATGTTTTCAAGATGGTGCACGAAATCTCTTTATTTTGAATCGGTAATTAAGTTTAAAGGCCAAGAACACTTTAAAAATTGTCTTTAATAATGAGGCCATGCATGGACGCTAATATCAGCAAATAAGAAAAAGAAAAAAAACCATTGGGGCTCTGATTAAGAATTTCATTGTGAAACTAATTAATCAAATTATTATAAGAATGTTAAAATATACATATTAGAAATTGAAATTATTATCAGTTAAAAGCTCAAGTATTTATCAAAAAGTTCTTTAAAGAATTTCTTATTGTGTGATTGTTTTGGGGTACTAAATTAAGATGTTATGGTGTCAATGTCAAATCAGTACGGCAGGTGAATTCTATTTCTAAAAAATAGTGGAAACTGATCTATGCTCCATAAAGATCAAGCAAAGGAAAGTTGATTTCCAAGTTCTTGAGCAAAGTCGAAAGGTTCGATCATATTATTTCTTGAAATGTGTCTATGATATTAAGTGATGTCCATATTTATAGGTGGAGTATTCTTATGGGTCGGCCCAGTGGCGGAGCTACCATGGGGCTGGGGGGGGGGGGGGGGGGATTTGGTTCCCCCCCAAGAAAAATTAGTAGGTTTAATAGTGATGATAGAAAAAATTGACATAATATAGATCTCAGTTGATCTGGTTAGTGCATGCCGGTTGAAGCATTGATGCACAGGGTTCGAATCCCAGCTACTTCATTTAATTTTTTGATATAAGTTATGGTTTCTTTTAATTTCTTTTTCATTTTCTAATAATTATAAAAACACTATGGCCTTTAATTAATTTTATAATTTATTAGAAATACAATCTTTTATTTTATTTATGATGAAGTCGTCTCCGGATTAATTTCTTTATTATTATGACTTTTTAAAAATATTTTATATAGGATTTTTCTTAATTTTGTCTATAATAATTGTAAGAAGCAATATAATTTATTATTGACTTTATAATATTGTCATCCTCAAATTATGATTATTTATTTACTACTTTTTTCATAAAGTAATTTTCTTGAAAATTGTAAAAGAATATAATTTATTGTTTTCTTTATAACGTGACCGTCTCCTTATTACTTCTTATTACCTTTATTTAGTGTACTGTTTCAAAAATTCTCGGCCCCCTCAATAGAATCTGTCTAGCTCCGCCACTGGGTCGACCCATTTATCCGTAAATCAGTCGGGCTGCTATTCAGATGATGTCTATGACCATGACCTACTGTATAAGGCGACGTCCATGATTGTGAGCATCCTGCGGCGCCGCTAATTTCAACCGATGGATGCTTTGTCCAGTTGCAGATTGTAGGGGACATGTTGCATTTAACTGATCCGTCTACGTGTCCTGATCCAACATGTAAGTTGATAATTTGTTAGGAGTTCGCTCCATTATTGATCCGATCGAGGTTATCAACAAAGGTAAATTGGACCACTATTATGCCATGGCCGATCAATTCTGCCAAGGTGGGCCATGGCGGATCAATTCTACCAAGGTGGGCCATGGCCGATCAATTCTGCTAAGGTGGGTCAAGGTGTTAGTCTGAGTGGTTTTAAACTTTTAATTGATATAAATATAGAAATTGCGTAACCGATTACATCAGTGTTCTAGAAATTCAGATATCAGCTAAGCAACCAACCCACACCACAAAGTTGGGGGAAAATGCAAGATCCTCCCCTGTATTATGTTAAACTTGTAAGAAATTACTTTGTAAAATTTTTATTGAGACAAATTTCTTCGTATTTTTAAAAATCCTACAAAAAAAACACCCAATTTGTAAAAAATAAGTCATTTTGGATCGACATATTTCAAGAAATAATTTAAAAAATATATCACGTGAAATTGTAGGGACTAACTTGAAGTATTCTAAAAAAGATTTCTTGAAATATGACGATCCAAAACGACCTATTTTTTATAAATTGGATTTTTTTGCAGGGTTTTTAAAAATAAAAGGAAACTTGACATAATAAAAGTTTAACTGAATAATTTCTTGAAGATTTAACGTAACAAAGTGCAGTATTTTGCATTTACCCCACAAAGTTGCTCGTGAGTCTTAATTTTATATAATCAAGTCTTCTAAAAACTAATTGGGGTCGGTTTAATTTGTTCTTTATGTGGAAAAACTGGAGGCAACTTCGCATGACTTTTCATTGGGTTTTTCAATTATGGCCCATTTGAGTCCACATTAAAACCTTTCAGTAGTTATTTGGTAGAGCCAAAAGTGATGAAATAGGGTTGCATGTGGGCCACCCGTAGACTCCATATGCTTTTTCTTTTTAAATTATTTATTTATGGGTGGGAGTATTTTATGGGACAAGTATTTTTGAAGTAGGGTACCCAATATTCTTCGATTTTTTATAAATGGCAAAAAATAAAGGTAAAGCAACAGTTGAGTTAAATCATTTTTGTTGGGACGATGGTTTTTTGGGTAGTGTACCCTATATTTTATTGTGTTAGCTTTATTTTACAGGTGAAAATAAATTGGATCTGGACCTCGATCAAGGTCCGACATATATTGGATCCCGTCGAAGATGTTTTCGTCTCTTTAAATACAAAACTATTTAATAATTTCCCTCTAATATGAATCATGGATCCTTCCTGATTGCAATACTAGGTATTTTTCTAAAAGTAATTATCAAACACCAGAAAAAAGAAATATGACGGGTCCGCATGGAAGTGGTTTGGCCCAGTTTGATTTAACTTAAACCGCACAAAATTCCATTTTAGTAAAAAGTTTGAAGAAGTAATTTCACGTTTGACCCCAAACTGAAACATATACAACTCTACTTGATACTTATAAAGTTGTTGACTTGACATGCATTTATCATATATTCTTCACTCATATAAAGAAAAGAAGAAAAATCTCACATTCTTTAGAACTTTCATCATTCTCATGTTGGCCTATCATGGTACCAAAAAAATAATTTTTTTCTTATTTAATTTCTCACTCGGAGAATTCATCTACCATTTCTATTTATCGAAACTACGATTTTTGTTTGCTTTTATGCGAATGATACTAAAATACAGGGTAAATATGTTCAACAAATTCGTAGTTTTACAAATTTTTCAACATATTTTTCAAAATTTTCGAGAATTTTATGTTTCTCTCGGAAATACGGAAAGTTAATACATAATTTTAACATTCTGCACTTTAAAATTAAAATTTTAACACTTTATATCTTCTTTAAATTGCATGTTTTTTTGACAAAACAATGCACATTTGCTTCTTAATAAGTAGAATTTCATCAAATAACATGCAATTCAAGAAATGTACATGTCAATAATTGACACATAATTATAGGATGTGAACTGCCAATATTATGTAATTTTTTGGATCTATTTAAACATGTTTCTTTGATTTAATTTTTTTTTCAAACATTTTCTCAAAGTTTTCGAAAAATGTTTTAAAATTCCCTAAAAAATTACATTATTTAACATATTGTTACATACCACAAAAACAATTTTTTTAATTCATGACTGCATATCCTTAAATTTAATAAACTAACTATATATTAAAATCACCCGGTATTTAAATTGGGGCTTTATTGTTCTATGTTATTAGGTGTTGAATCGGTGGCGCTAATAGGTGCCGAAAAGGATCAATTGCAAGTCATAGGAGAAGGAATCGATTCAGTAACTGTAACGCGGATGCTAAGTTAGAAAGTGGCGCACGCGGTACTTGTGAGTGTTGGCGAAGCAAAGAAAGAAGAGGCGGAGGCGCCGACGCCGGTGTCAGGGTGGTATCCACCGCCGTCTTATGGCTTTCCTCATTATCAATTTGTTTGAGTTAGGGATTCAGTTAATGATCCGTCCTGCACAATTATGTGATATGTAAACATAAGAGTCTGCATATATATAAATTAATCGATCCTCCAATTTTCGTGTTAATTTGTGGAGAATATTATAATTTAGTTGATAGGAATTGCAGAGTTTTTGTAAATTTTCTTTTTACTGGCTTTCTTTTTTTTTTTTTTGGATAAATTACTTGCTTTCCTTTCATGTGGATTAGGGGTGTAAATAAGCCGAGTAGTATTGAACGATATATTTTTCAAACTTGGTTTGAATTTTATTGAGCTTGAAATATTGTGTTTGAGCTTGGTTTGAGTTCTTAACGAACTTATTTAACAAGCTCGAGTATCGAGTAGTTTGGTATTTTACATGTGTTTTTTCAATTTTTAGCTTGTCAAGTCGAGCTTCAAAAGTTATCAATCGAGAAATCTTGTTCAAGCTTGTTTGATTTATTTAATGAACCGAGCTCAAACAAGCTTTCATTGAATGAGCTCGAGTCGAGTATTGAAGAACTTGATTTGATTTTCAATCCTATTGTGGATATAAAGTGTAAAAAATTTCTTTTTTGAAAAATAACGAAGTGTAGTAATTTGTTTAGTGAAAAAAAATCTAGGTTTCTTATTTAAAGAAAAAAATGATATTCTTCTCTCCTTTTTTTTTTTTTTTTAATTGTGTGTGTAAAGAGTTTATGGGGTTGATATAAATCTAAGATGTATAGGACTAGTTTGTATTCAAGTTAAATTAATAAAATTTCAGTCACAATAATAACATGATTTGAAACTTAAATTCTTTTACTAGACTAAATGTTGGTCTTAAGAAAAAACATAAACTGAATTTTCATCTAAAATTTCAATTTTGTCATTCGGAAAATACTAAATCTTGGATATGGGTTTTAAATGATGTAGGGTGTTTACCTTTTCTTCGGATCCGGTAAGCCCTACTTCACGTTCCTTGTCAATCCAACAATTCCAAGGCTTCTTGTGCCTTCAAAACAAAGATTAACGTCGGGGTGGGGAGTTGCCGACGGAACCTCCTCAGATGGTTAAGTCAGTAAGATGCTTAAACATAGAGAATTTGCAAAGAGAGGTTGTAGCATAATAGTGGATTTGAGATTGAGAATAAGATTAGTGTTGGAAAGATCGTATCAGAAATGTATTTATACGGGTAGGGTTGATTCCCTTGTGATTTAGGAGTCCAGGATCCGGTATGATTCTCATGAAAAAAAGGAACTTCCATGCATATCCATGTTTGCTTGTTGGAATAAGTTTCGTGCTGCAGAAGGGTCTCCTCGCAGATAATGTGTTGAGGTCGCTATTCACGAACCTCGCTAGTCGCGGGTTATGACACTTAGCTCGCTAAATATTCAACCTTTCCCTTGGACCAAGCAACATAGTCGTTTCGTATTTGGGTTGGGCAAATCCGATTGAGGCGGTATCCGAATAATAACAATATGGGCTATATCAAGTAGATAATTGTTTTATAAATCAAATTGCGAAATTAAGCAACGGAAGAATTAATTGCATGGAACTTGATTTTAGACATTGAGTCCGAATGATTTTGATTAGGACCAAGAGATAGATTAAATTAAACTAATCGCTATACCTTGATTACAATGCCAAATTCATGAGCTAAAATAATTCTATCTAATGTAGATATTTTGAGTTTAGGCCTAATTGAAAATTTGGTGGTCTTAAATGGAGACAAAGTTAGGTTGAGTAGACTCGGCACATGTCATCATTAACATACTCTAAAGTTAGGCGTCATCATATTTGAAAAATTATACAATCCACGCATAATGTTTGTAATTCACTATTCTAACAATGATTAATGTCATCATTAACATATTCTAAAAATACCGTCAGTCGACATTTTCCAATATTTGATAAAGTGGACAAAATTAACCTTATTAAACCGCACAAACCTTAAATGAATTTTACAGTTAAGGGTGTTTTAGATTGGTAAGTAATCTACAGTTAGAAAAATCTATAAAAATAAACGATATGATTGTACATGAAGAAATTTATGTATTTTCAGATAAACTAGAGGACACTTTCTTCTTTCATTTAAACGATACATATTTCATGCGACTGTAAAATATAGAGTTCCAGGTTTATGTAATTTATTAAATACGAGGAGATCCAGCTAAAAATACGAATTAGAATATTTCACGTATTTTACACACTTCAAAGAAAATAGCGTTTTTGTCTAAAAATACAAAGGTAGAAGACTAGAAATGTAAATAAATAAAATTAAACAAAGAATCGATAATTGAATATGAAGAAAAAATAATCAAATATATTGATTTAAAAAGAAGTACAAACTTAGTCGCGATGCAATTTTGTGTTGAAGACTATGTAATCTTGGACGTAATCTTCCCATGGTTGTTTGACCGTTCTAAAATTCATTCCTTTACGCGTGTACTTCACTGTGCCGTAAGGAAGAAAAATCCCACGTGTGCTTATTTCTCACTCGGAGTCGGAGCATTGATTTTCCGTAATACCAACGACTTCATGGGTCCCACACCCATAATTAAATGTCACGTGCCAATCTCTATTACACCGTATCATATATGATTATCCTTACCTTCTTAGGCCAAACCCAATGCTGGGGTAGGGGGAGCTCCGGAGCTCCACAGCTGTCCCTGCCTCCAGCTCCAGCCCCTGCTTATCCAAATTCAATCATGAGGCTTTCTACTTCATTTAATTTCAATTTAATTTTTCCACACTCTCACCATTATAATAATTATATAATAATAATACTAATAATAATAACAAATACAATAATAATAATAATAATAATAATATAATTAAATTAATAATAATATTAAAATATATAAATTAAGAATAATAAAAATAAAAACATTCATTAAATTGCCGAAGTACAACACGAAAATACATCATTAAATTAAAAAAGTCATAGCACACAACAAAGGAAAATAAAATGAAATACGATCGACAGATATCAATGGTAGACTTCAAAAAGACTTAATGGCCCATGTGTGGGCAAGGTTTGGATCGCAGGCATAAACCGTGTTTGTGAGATGTATTTCAAATTAATTCGTACTTTGTTTAGGCGTTGTATTGCTTAAGTGTTTTTCCACTTGTTTGTTTTTATTTTGTTTAAGTGTTTTCTTGCTTAAGTGTATGTTAAATTGTTTCTTCTTATTTTATTAATCAAATCCAATCGTATTGTTCGAATTATTTTTCATTGCAAGTTATTAAAATTCATGTTGGTGATTTACTGTGATAAATATATTAACAAAATTTCAACACAAAAATATGTTTACAAAAATATACCTAATAAAGTATGAATTTGAATTTTTTTGTCTAAGTGTTTAAATTATATTTTCGAAGTACTTGAAAAATTATATTGTTCAAATATATATATAACCATCTATATTCTATTTAAATGATTTAGTTTTAATTATCATTTTTTAAAATGAAGTTAAAATGTCATAAAAAATTTGAACAATAAAAGTTAAACAAAAAAAATTTGAACTAAAAACTATATCACAAATTACATAAATATACTACACTATGAAATAATAATACACACTAAAAACTAAACTAAAAAAAAAAAAAAATATTTTAATTAGGGGCGTGGCGTCCCCTGATTGATGGCAGGCACTTAGACGCCCTCCCACCAGCCCTACCCCTCCATTAATTATTAGCACCCCCACCCCTCCCCCTAGAACCACCCCCCATTGGGTTTGGCCTTATCCGTCTCAATCGTTGCATAGATATACATGCTCTTCCAAGCACAATATCAATGATGTAAACCAAAAGATACTATTGTTCTTTCCGTTTTAAATAGCGGGTAAGTTAAACATCAAATTTGTACAAATAAAACAGGACACGAAAATTAGAAGATTGGTTGTGCCGCCACCACTGTCAGTCAAAAATTACATCGGCGTTTGTTGTACTAAACCACAATACTGTAGTAATCGACTTCTAATTATTTCTTCATTGATCGAGTTTATCATTATTTAAACTTCAAATTTTAATCGAATTACTCTAATTGAAACAAGAAAGTAGTTCTTAAAAAATCGACTGATTACAGGAATATTTCAACAAACGGAACAACAAGGATCTAAAGATCCAAAAAACAATTAAGTTTTTTGAGTTGTTATACTGTCTTTCTAATTTTGATTGCTCACGATATTACTACAATAGAATAATATTTGAAAAGAATTATAATGAAAAATTAAATGTGTCAATTAATTTAAAATGTAAAAAATTGAAAAATATGCCAATTAATTTGAAACGGCCGTATAATATATTGATATTGATTTGCTTTATTTTGATGTTAACGTGTTTCTACTAAAAAATATTAATCAAAAGGACTTTCCTAGATAGACTCTCACGTTGACTAAGTCATCATTTACATGTCACCTAAATTTATTAAGTAACGGCATGAGAATGATGTAAGTACGTTCTAAAGCTTCATTATGTTAAATAAAATAAATATAGATATTTTACCGCGTACCAAAGCTTATGGGCTGTTTGTTTGGCGTTTCTTAAAAAAAACATGTTTGGGAAATACCAAACAAATATATTTTTTGCTTTCTGAAATAAATTTTTCATCTTTCAATTTTCTCGAACTACTTTTTCTAAAGTCAAATAAACAATAATTTTCTTATCTCTAAACAAAATATATATAAACTCTACATTAATTTGACATAAAGTAATATTTCTCTTACACAATTTATCTCACATAACAAATATAACTTCATATAGAGTCTTACAAATCTTACACCTACAACCTAACTCTTACGAAAAAATCTACAACTACTTTATTTCTCAAACAACTCTCTCAAAACTCAAACAAACAGTATTACGTAAATCGAGATTATTTCACAAATCTCCATTATTCTCCCACATTACTTTCTCAAACCACAGACAAACAAGCCCTATTCATCTATGACGGATGTAGTCTTATAAAATTTGACATAATCCTAAAGTTCTAATTTTTTTAAATCTAATACTGATCCATAAGGTATGCTTTCATGGAATTACTGTTAAAACAAAAAAAAAAAAAAGGATTTATTAGCTAATGCCCCCCCACCCCCCACCCCACCCACAAAAATGATGTACTTCAATTATGATCTTTTGCCCAACATGTAATTCATGAATTGGATAATTTTTTTAGAAATAATTAATTGGCTAATTGAATTGCCGATTAGCAGTGAACAGTGCAAACGCTAGTTACAGAAATTTTGTAAGTTTTAACCATGGAAGACACAAATTTTGAGGGTTGCGTTAGTTACAGATAATTTGCAATTTTTTTTTTCTAAATTACTTATACTATATTTTAATGTAAAAAAATATTCTGTGAGTTTGATAATTTTGTCAATTTCTTCTATGCCCTATGGTTTGATTTTATGAGTGCAAAACAAAATTAAACGTTTCTTTGTATCCTAAAGGCTAATCGCCAATTCATGTTGCAAATTGAGTGGTGGAGGGCGAAATAAGTTTTGAAAGTGGCATTGTAACACGTCATGAAATCATTGCTGTAGTTCCATATACTTATTTTCTATCAGAATTTCTAATAAGTTGAACATTATTTGTATTTTACTAGTGATCAATAGATTTACTGATATAATGATATAATTACCATTGCACTAAAAGTTTTTTTTATAGAGTTCCAGGTTTGTGTAATTTATTAAATTATGAGGAGATCTAGTTGAAATAAGACTATATCTATTGTTTTATATTTATATTTTTTACATATAAAGTACGAGTTCATCAAAAAGAATTTCTTGAATTTTTTGTAAAGATAATTAAAATAATTATAAGAAAAAAAATAGAATAGGAAAAACAAGTCTACTTCAATATAAATAGAATTAAAATAAGAAAACTAAATGAAAATGTATAATTAAACATGAAGTCTTTTGATATTTATTTTCTACTTTAACTAATAAAATTTAGAAATTATCTGTTACATCAACTTTTATAATTTTATTATTGTTCTCTTATAACACATAAAAATGAACCATAAAGAATTAAAAATAAAAATAAAGAGCTCCTAATATATATATATATATATATATATAAAATTATTATAATTTAGCAACAATATACTTTTAAGTAAAAAATATTGTTTGTATCATTGGAAGATTTAGTATAATATAAGTCATAAAAGTCCTACAAAAAAAATTAAAATCAAATTCTCTTAAACATCATTATTTTACACAAAAATAGTAGTTAGAAAATAATCGCATTTTATCTATCAAAGGACAAAAAATGCTTATAACTTAGTTAAGTACATGATTTATCTTTGGCTGAAGAAGCAAAATATAAAAAATATCCAAGAATATCAAGACATGAATATCCTCAAATTATCAAGACATGCATAAACTCGAATATGAATATTGGTAAAGTTTGTGGAAAAACGTGTGAAATCGATAGAAAAATGTTGGTAAAATCGGTAAATATATGTGAAATTGATGAAAATTAGGGTGAAATTTGTGAAAAATGGTAGAAATCGATGATACTCGAATTTTTACGGAGTCTTTTTTATGGAAAACGGGTGAACTCGGTTAATGAAAATTGATGAAATCGATTAAATTTGGTTAAAACATGTGAAAATAATAAAATATTGGGCGAAATTGGTAAACAGTCGTAAAATATGTGAAAAACGAGTGAAGTCGATAAATACATATGAAATTTAATAACATTGGATGAAATTCGTGAAAATCGGTGAAATTTAGTGAAAAATGTATGAAATCGTTAAAAATGGGTAAAATCAGTGAATCAGTGAACAAATGTAAAGTCGGTGAAAACATGTGAAATCAATGAAATATGGGTGAAATTGGTTAAAAAACACGTAAATTAGTGGGAAAACATGTGAAATAGGTGAAATTGAGTGAAATCTGTGAAAAGAAAAAGTTAGTTTACCTGCAAAAATAGGGTGAAAACGGAAGAAAATGGTTTAAACCGGAAAAACAAAATAAATCGACAATAAATGGGAAAAATAATGAAAGTAGGTTAAACCGATAAATTGGTATATTGGAGAAAAATATATTAAATCGATGCAAAATGAATGAAATTGGTAAAAAGACTGTTAAACCCGTGAAAAATGGATATAACTAATGAATTAAATAGGTGAAAAATAACTTAGGTATGTAAACAAATGCATTTCAAATGACATGATATTATTTCAAATTAAAACAAATAAATAGTGCTCTTAAAATAATGATTTTAAATTAAAACTACTATAATGGAATAAACTAAATAGTTTTGTTATGATCTTATTTTACAAAAGAAATTACAATATCTAATGAACAAATCAATCATCAATTTATATTTGATAACAATAATTTAAAGTCGTCATTTTTTTACGAAATAAAATTTTTAATAATAGTTAAATTGAATATTATTTATTAATTTATATTATTTTGTGATATAATAAAATTAATTTTATTATAATTTATTAAATTTATTCATGAAATTAACTAGATACATACATCACTTTTCTAATTGATTAAAAAATACAAAACTTAAGTCAATATATGCACGTTTCTAGTTGATTAAAAAAAATACAGTAAATCTTGTATATTATATTGTATTTATCTCTATATATGGACACGTCATGGTTTAAATCTCATAAAATTAACACCTATTCAACTATTCCAATCATTTCAATTTAAATATAAAATTTTTAATCAATATTTGAATTCTTTCATAATATAATATATTTCCAATCATCTAGCTTTTTGTCGTTATTGTCCCATGGTTTTTTGACTTTTCTAAACCTCATTCATTTACACTGGGGTGTGGATCCTCTGTACCATTTTTAGTGTACCATACTTGTGTATCACTAATAAATAATTGCCACATGTACATTTACACTGGTACTACTAAACTTCACTCTGCCGAAAAGAAAGTAGAAAAATCTCACATGCATTCTCACTAGGAGCGTTCATTTTCCGCCTCTATAAATACCTACTCCTTTTCTTCCCACTACTCACACTCCCAACTACATTCTCTTCTACAAAAAATAAAAAATCCCCTTATTTTCTACTTTGGAAGCCATTAATAATATTCTTCAAAACTCTAAAACAAGAAAATGAAGGTATCATCATATTAGATAATGCTAGCTCATAATAATTTCATAAAAGCAAATATAATTTTATAACTCCATTTCCCAATTACATGTTTCTTTGCTTATTTTTGCAGCAAAAAGTTGTAATTCAGCTCTCCATGAACGAACAGAAATCCCGTTCCCGTGCCCTTAAAATTGCCGTTAGCGTAACAGGTACATACATATTTATGTATGAAAATTTCAATATATTTTCATCCAAATTATGATTTATTTTTCTTTTATGCAAATGATACTAAAATACAGGGTAAACTATGTTCAACGTGTTCTTTGTTTTAAAAAATTTCAATATATTATTCAGATTTTTCATAAACTTTCGAGAACGTTTCTCTCGGAATTCTGCACTCTAAAATTAAAATTTTAACATTTTACACCGTCAGAATGCATGTTTTTTGACAAAAAATTAACATTTTACTTCTTAATAAGTAGATTTTATCAAATAATATGCAATTGGCACATAATAATATGATGTGAAAAGCCAACATTATTTATTTTTTTCGGTCTATTTGAACATGTTCCTTTGATTCAAATTTTATTCAAACATTTCCTCAAAGTTTTCGAAAAATGTTTTATAATTCTTGAAAAATTTAAACGTACTAAACGATACCACGAAAACAAAAATTTTAATTCATGACTACATATCCTCAAATTGAATAAACTAATTATACATTAAAACCACCCGGTATTTAAATTGGGATTTTATTGTTCTGTGTTACTAGGTGTTGAATCGGTGGCGCTAATAGGGGCCGAAAAGGATCAATTGGAAGTGATTGGAGAGGGAATCGATTCCGTAACCCTAACGCGGTTGCTAAGGAAGAAAGTGGCGCACGCAGTACTTGTGAGCGTTGGCAAAGCAAAGAAAGAAGAGGCCGCCAAGAAGAAAGCAGAGGAGCCTGCGCCGGCGCCGCAGCCGCAGCCGCTGGTGGTGGGGTGGTATCCACCACCTTCATATGGATTCCCTCATGACAGATTTGTTGAAGTTAAGGATTCAGCTAATGATCAGTGTTGCACACTTATGTGATATATAAACAAAATGTTCTCTGAAAGTTTACCTTCAAATAAATTGATGTTTAGAAATATTGCATCAAGTTATCTATAGAACAGATTCGCAGGAATTTGACTTGAAAATGTAATGAATATGAGATCATAAAATAAAAGATGTCATAACCAAAAGAAAAATAGACAAAGAAAAAGAATGCACGTAGAGAGGCAAAACCCACTTAAAAATAATCGTAAAATAGGATTTTCCAAATCAATACTAGAAAACCGGTTTTTGTGCAAAGAAAAAAAGAACATTGAATAAATTTTTCGTGTATAAACCAACAAATGAATATAAAATAAATGAGTCAGTGCCTCTTGTGGTCGGGTGAGTACCTATCGTCTAGTATAACACTTCCAAACCCATGAACTATCTACAATAGACCAACAATGACAACTTAAAGAGCTGAAAAATCATGTTATAAAAGCAGAGACCATTTAATCCATTATCAAAGTTATGTCATTCCATAAAGGTCTACGATGACATGCTTTCACCACCAATAAGTTTAGCTAAATTTAACCCATAATTTAATCCATCGTTATCATACAACAAAAATTAGAAAAAAACCAACCCCAAAAAAAACTAATCTATTAAAGTACATAAGTTTAAAAACTAAACACTCTGAAATGGCCCAACTTGTTGAAATCTATAATCTAAATAAATGTGCAACTTTACCAAAGAAAGCATTGATTCCAGTAGCAATAACAACATCACTTTGATCTTGTTTATATCTCAAACCAAATAAATCTGCAAACTTTCGATGCTCTGTTGCTGGTAATGATTCATGGATAACCGGAGATTCATCGATCTTGAGGAGTGTTAATTTAATGCTACAAATATCTTTGGGTACAAGAATCACAACTTCACGCTCATTCCATCCGCAAATCATTACGGCGGCAAATCAGAACAAGAAATTCCACAATGAACTAAAATAACCAAAAACTATGAATGCATCCAGATAACCAAGAAAATTTAAAAATACCTTTCGATTTCCATGCTTCGGCTTGTTGAGAAAAGGACGAGGCTTTGGACGATGCTATAGATAGCATGTCCTCTGTTTACCCTGCGAAGCAGATGCTGCAATCTGAGACTCTTCTCCTGGCGGCCTTCTTGCATGAAATCAACCACTCCGACGCTGAGCGATCCCTTTTAGAGTTCTTGGGTGCCTCGTGGATGTGATTGATACAATTTTTTTTTTATTTTTGTTCAGCGACTAGTGCCTAGGTATGTTCGTAGTACCATTGCGTTTATTTTCTCCTAATTTCTCTTGTTTTTCTCATTTTGTTTGCAGCGACGAGGACGAATGCTTCAGGATGGGAGGCTTATTTCATCAACACTGTGGTCACTATAGACGGGGCGACCATCTCAGCTGCTCCCAAGGATATGTCTGGCAAAACGAGCGATCCATCCCTTTTGGCAGTCAGGGCTTCTTCTTCTCAGGCCACCTCGGGCCCTGATGCTGCCACTACTTAGATGGTTGACGAGTTATTTGTGGCCGGTGAGAGCTATGGGATGTCCTAACCCTCGAAGCTTCTTCGAGGTCAAATTTGATAGAATAGTGTCCTGCAAGCCAACTGTTTTGGCTGCATTTAAATTAAAAGGACCATTCAAATGGATTAATAAATGCATTTATTTATATGGTCACCTTCATCTTATGAATAATTATCTAACATAAGGATGGAAGTCCTTAGATCACAGGGCTATGGGACAACCCGTGAACTGATCTCCAAGGCCGTGATCTAAAACTAATTCAAGGGTCGTAGAATCCATTTGAGATGGGACATCAATGGATTCGGTTAGACCCTCACGAGTGTGTATACTCCGATGAACTGGAGGACGCTGGGGTGCACGAGCGTGACTGGGATAGTCGATACACACGAGTGGGTGGCTTGCTGGGATGGCAAGCGCACTGAATACCCCACCTAGGAAATAACTCACCATGGAAGCGGTAGTCGCATATCGGGGATGAAGTTATTCCTATTTACAATAGTGTACGAGGAACGATCCTTATTACTTGAGGTGATAGGGTTTATCTGGTGCACGAACGTCTATGCTTTGATATGAGTCCCGACTGACTGGAGTCTACCAGAAGGTCTCTGTGGGTTCATGTTGGGTATAGAGGAACGTGTATGCAAGTTCATATCATCAACAGAGGATCCGTTGACCCGACTTGATAGGTTGAGAGCTTCTCCTATGAATATCTGTGAGAAACGTATTCCGGTAAGGTATCTGACGGCTTTATGAAAGTAGCTCATAAAGTTTATGTCAAAGGGAATAGTTTCGAGACCAGAATACATAAAGTCGAGACAAGTAAGGAAACCGATGAAAGTCCATAACCTTAGTCTTGACTGGGAGACCAACTAATGGAAGGATTAAGTCGTACATGGTAATTGTAAAGGTTAAAGGTTCACTAAATTAATTCACCAGTGATTGGGCTCCACGGGCTTGTGGCCAGACATCGACTGTGGAGTGTGGGAGAATTCCCAAATTAGCAGGGGTGCTAATTTTGGAATGGTCAATCGACAAAGTGTTCGGTTGATTTATAGTATAAGTTTTCTCGAATAATTAAATGCACATTTAGTTATAACCCGCGGCCAATTATATGGTGAACCTACGGGGACATACACAAACACATCGAGCGGAAACATGAAACGAAGAAAGTTGGACTCGACTGGGTCGATCCATTTGGGCGCGAGAATCCAATCCAATTGTGTTGGATCAAAATGTCAAATTAAATAGGTTTTTAATTTGATAAGAATAATTAATTAAATTAGATTTAATTAATTGAGGAGAGAGAAGATTTAATTAATTAAACTTGGAGTTTAATTTAATTAAATAAAGATTAATGGGAATTAATTAATTGGGCTAGGAATACAATTTAATTAATTATGATAAATGGATTTTTAATTAGTGGGCCAATTAATCTTGGAGATTTAGATGGGCCCAAGACTAATTAAAAGACAAGACCATTTAATTAATGAAGTCTTGCATTAATTAAAAGGCTTAGCCCATTTAGGAGTTAGATCTTGTTAGGAATCCTAGTAGGGCTAGGATTACAAGATCTATAAATAAGCCCCATTAAGTCTTGGAGAATACACAAGACACAATACTAAGTACACACTTTGTATAACTCTTCAAAAGCAAGAAAAAGAAAAACTCTCTCTCTCTTCCATAAGCCCTAGCTGCCGCCCCTACCCCTGACAGAAGTCGATCGACTTCTGTCTTTTCTTCTCGAGTTTCGTATCTTGATTTCTTCTGTGTTCTAGCCGATCAGAGATCTCAAGGTTTTCGTGTGTATGTGGTGTACTGAACCGTAGAGGAGCAACACGTGGGGCGCTAAGCAAAAGCTTGGGAACAAAGGTGCAAAGAAAATGAGAGGACTACTTCTACAGAGTACAACATTGCTTTGGATTAGCAAGGAACAAGGTATAAACTAGATCTGTTTATTTGTTCTTGTTAAATATTAGTTTAAATATACACCGGATTGTATCCTGGCAAGATTCCCAAGGGGAGCCTAAAAGTTTTATATTCCCGCTGCCCGAGGCTCGTTTTCCCGTAAGAATCCCAACAAAATTAACAAGGAAGGCTCCGTTCCAGGTAATGGGGCCAACGGGATGAAGACGTTGAAGAAGAGAAAGACAGGCACGGAGGTCGAGGTCGAGGGGTACCAACCTTTGGCCGAACTTCCCAAGGACTTCACGTCATCTGCCCAGGTGGTCACGGAGATTTTCTCCAATGTCACGTATCCTTAACCTGGAGATGTTGATGTCTCCAACTTGGAGGCCTTGATGAAGGCCGAATCTCAGGTGCTCCTCGAGGTAGGTCGAAATATTTTTATTCTCATTGGCTTTGTGGGGTTATGTTTTTCTTTATGTATTGCCCCTTAGTTTTTCTTTTCTTTTTGTTTTCAGGCGAGTAGAGCTACCACTCAAGTCCGCGAGGAGTTTGATCATCTCTCGCTTCTGTTTTGCTCAAGCTCTTTTCAAGCGAAGCTTTTTGAGGAGAAGAAGCATTGTTGGTCCCAAAAGTGGTCACTGAGGTCTAGAGGGGGGGGGGGGGGGGGGGGGTGAATAGACCTCTGAAAACTTTAAAACTTTTTCTTTAACTTTTCAAATCAGCAGACTAAGCTGATCGATATTTGTAAGACTACTAAGCTGATGCGCACAAAGCTTTATCAGCAGAGTTGACCACTCATCTGATTTTCACTCAGCTGATTTCAGATGTTAAATCAGAGTTTTTAGAAACTAGTTGGCAGCGGATATTCAAAGTGTTTTTCACCAATCTGTTCCACTTTAAGTTTTCTCACTCAAAAGATTTTATCCCCAGCTTTTATAACTCCTTTTAAAATCTTTTGGTTAAATCGTATGTTTGAGTTCTTTGATAAATATGCAAAGTATAGCAGTAAATAAATCAAACACACAGGATTTTTATAGTGGTTATATGGATGAAAATCCTTTAGTCCACTCTTCCAAGTCACACAGATCTTGGGTTATACTAGAAAACACAAAGTAATCAAGTATACAATGCTTGCGCTGATCAACAAATGAAAAGCCACAAGTGCGCAGTAAGAAATCACACAGAAATCCTACTCTCCGAAGCTAGATCACTCACAAAGATGGACCTACATGATAATGCCGTGAAAACGTCATTATCACATGCATTCTTAAGCCCAAAACGTCTTGTTTTAATCCGAGTTTTGCTTGCTTTTGCGTATTTGCGTGGCTTTTCCTTCTTTGGCCCCTTCGTTTGGCCTTTGTTCGTTTTTTGTGTTTTTGTTCGTGTTTTGATCGTTTTCTCCGTGGTTTGTAGGAAACGACATCTTAGAGTGATTCGGGTGAATCCGTAACAATGAATGCAAGTCGTTTTACCTTCCCCGTGAGTAAACTGGAACTTAAAGGAAAGATTCCAGCAGCAAGCTGATCAACAAATTACACCGCGGTGTAAGATCCATGCACCGCGGTGCATGTCCAGTCACACCGCGGTGTGTAAAACATACACCGCGGTGTACCCCTGCTACCAGCAGATATTTTCCTGCGGAATGCAGGGGCCTTTTTGTACATAATTTCCCTATCTCCCAATTGTAATTGTAAACTTGTTGGGGACATTTTGGTCTTGGTTGTGATAGTTTTTGGGGCAACTTAGACATTAGGGGATTATTGTTTCACTAGGTTAGGATTAAAGTGGAGAAATCAAAGACAACTCCTATCATCTTTTTATCATCTTGCCTCCATTGAAGAACAAGGCTTTTGCTTGCACTTTTGAATGAAGAACAACAAAGGCTTGAGGGAGGAGTTGATATAGATTTCACTACCTAAGCTTACTCTAACTCTCTTACTTTGTTCATTTACATTTATGGCTTTCATTAATGTAATGAATGATATAATTATTGCTATGAGTAGCTAATCATCTTTATTCTAGGTTTTTATTGATCCTATGTTTGATTCTTGATTAAATGATGATATGATGATTGATATGATGCTTACATGTGTTCGTTAATCCGATTTCGTGCTTATTGTTCGTCTTAAGGTTTGGCCAATTTTGAGGTGAAAATTCTTGATTCTTGATTGCTAGACATAGTGATTTTGAGGATTTGATTATGAAATTGGATTGTGATTCGATTCTAGGATAGACATATACCTAGGTCGTTTCGTATTCGTTTAAGGTTTGAGTTTAATGCTTCGATTAGATCTTAGTCCATTTAGGCATAAATTGGATTAGTTTAATTCGATAGGTTGGTATGCAACTCGGAAGATACATACGAACGTCATTGAATCCTTGAATAGCAAACACAAGCATTAGTTATCTATTGTCGAGTTATTTATCTTGAATTGAACTAGGTGACGTAAAATCCTAGATGTCTTTATCTTATTAACAAGTTAAGTACTTAAATATCTCTTAATCACTTCACTTTAGTTAGAGTATCAAACAACAATCTCACTACTATCATTTACATAAGTTCAAGTAAGTTAATAGAATAGATTTTGGTAATTATTCGTTTGATTCCTCGTGGGTTCGACACCCCTTATCACTTTATTACTTGTAAACGAACGTATACTTGCGCGATTACGTACTTGTATTTGGAACGTAACAAGTTTTTGGCGCCGTTGCCGGGGAGTTGTAACGATTATTGCCAATTTATATTCTTGTGTACTTAGCTTGGATTTGTTATTTACTTTGTGATCTTTGTCTTCATAGGTACCTTTCTCTTAGTGTATGCCAAGAGCTTCGACAATACCTCTTACTCTTGTTGATCCGGAGATTGAGAGGACCTTTAGAAAGCGAAGAAAAGCAAGGAAGAAAAAGAAAAAGGGTGAATCTTCACCTATGGAAAATCAAGGAGTTAATCCGGCTATGGTGAACCCGATACAAATTGCTCCCGAAGAGCCAAATAATAGGAATCGACCTATTAATGAGTATGGTACACCTAAGTTGGATGAGCTCGGTTCTTGCATTGTCAGACCTACCATTACGGCACCTAACTTTGAGCTCAAGCCGGTAATGTTCAATATGCTAAATGCCGAAGGTCAATTTGGAGGTCATTCTAGTGAAGATCCTCATGCTCACTTGAAGAAGTTTATGATGACTAGTGATTCATTCATCATTGCGGGTGTAACAAAGGATGCCTTGCGGTTGATGCTATTTCCGTACTCATTGAGGGATCTCGCAAAAGATTGGTTGGATTCTCTACAATCCCAATCTATAACTTCTTGGGAAGATCTAACCGGGAAGTTCTTGAGGAAGTTTTTCCCTCCCCCGAAGACTACCAAATTGAGGAATGATATTCTAGCATTCCGGCAACTAGATCAAGAGTCTTTGTACGAAGCTTGGGCCAGATTCAAAGAGTTGTTGAAGAAATGTCAACACCACGGCATAGCCGAGTATATTCTAATGCAAACATTTTACAATGGGTTGCATGGACCTACTAGAGCTCTAGTCGATGCCACTGCGGGTGGTGCTATGCTTTCTAAGTCTTACGATGAATCGTGGGAAATTCTTGATACCATGGCTTATAACAATCACTCTTGGACATCTGAGAGAGCAACTTCTACTAAATCTACTCCCGGAAGACTCGAATTGGATGCAATTACGGCATTGAGCGCCCAAATGGCGATTTTGAGCAATAAAGTGGACAAACTTGGCCAAAAGCCGGAAGTAGTCCAACAAGTACAAGCCATGCCACCTAGTTGTGTGACGTGTGGAGGAGCTCACACTTATGATATGTGTTGGATGAAGATGAAGATGGAAGACATAAAGTAAAGGGAGGTTTTGATGATTTCCAAAACATCAGAATCAGCTAAGTATGGAAGCTTAGTAAAAACCTTCTAAGATATTTGACTAAGGAAGACTTATTCAGACTAGTCAAATATGGTCCAGAAGACTACTGATCTATTGCTGAGGAAGAAATCAGACTGGTGGACGATCAGCCGACTCAAATCAGATTAGTTCAAGTTTGGGATCAGCCGAGTATACATCAGACGAGTAATTTCGATCAGCTAAGTGGAAGTAGATCAGAAGATCAGTGCAACGGTAATAAATGCACTTGGAGTAATAAATGATGAAGAGGAAGGGTATTAATGACAAATGATTGAAGAGAAACCTCGTATCAGATTGGTGCATTTAATGCGATCTGACAGCAAGTACAGCAGAGTGTACAGTGTTCAGTCGCAGGTAGCCGTTTCTGCAGGAAGGACCAGTACTCGAGGATTTGAACAGCTGTCGATCTCTCAACGGGCAGAAATTCAAATCTCCAAGTATAAATAGTTCAGTTCATGAGTTGAAGAGAAGAACAACACAGAGACAACACACTTTGAGAGCTAAAATTCGAAGCAGAACTTCTCTAAGTCTCAAAACTCAAGAACAGAACACTCATCAGCTAAGTCATTTGTTGACGAAGCAAATAGAGAGAAAAATAGAAAATACTTGTAAAATCTGAGTGATTTTGTTAGGTTGTGTTGTGAGGAGTAGATATCAATCTTTGTGAGCGATATTACTTCAGAGATTAGGAATTTCTTTGTGATTTCCTACTACGAACTTGTGGCCAGTTCATCTGTTGGTTGGCGCAAGCAGAGTGTACTGTAATCTTTGTGACTATAGTATAACCCAAGATCTAAGTGACTTGGAAGAGTGGACTAAAGGATTTACATCCATATAACCACTATAAAAATCCTTTGTGTTTTTAACTTGCATTATTTTCTGCATATTTGAAAGAACAGTTTTAAAACACTTAAAAGGTTAACTGCCGAAAAGTTTTATAAAGGAGTTTATTTAAAAACTGGGGATAAAACTATTTCAAGGTTAAAGAAAACTACTTGTGAAAAACACTTGATAAATCCGCTGCAAGTTAGTTTATTTTAAACTCTGATTTTGATAAAATCAGCTGAGTGAAATCAGAAGAGTGGTCAACTCTGCTGTTCAAAGCTTTGTGCTAGATCAGCTTAGTCTGCTTACTGTTCTCGATCAGCTTAGTCTGCTGAACAGAAAAGTTAGAGATTTTTAAAAGGCAAATTTTTAAAGAGGTTTATTCACCCCCCCCCCCCCCCCCCTCTAAACCTCATCTGACCACTTGGGACCAACAAGTGGTATCAGAGCAGGTGGTTCATCTGAATCATCTGACTGATCAACGAGCTTGATCCTTAAGTGTTTTTCAAAGGTTTTCAAAGGTTTTCAAAAGAGCATCTTTTTGAAAAACAAAACTTTTTGAAAAATGGATTGCATTAGCCTTGTTCCCCACATAGGCGGTATGAGCTTTGAGGACTGGAAAATACGCATGGAAATTTTCCTTGCTGCTTACAACGATAATATGTACAGATGCATAACAAAAGGTCCAATAAGGATTACCAAGACAATCAAAATCGATGGCGTAGACACTGTTGTTGATAAAGATGAAGAAGAGATGTCACCTGATGAAATCAAGTTGAAAAATCTTGATAAAGTTGGAATCTTCATCATGACTAAAGCCCTGGACAATGAAAGGTTTGACTATGTCAAACACTGCAAAACATCAAAAGAGATGTGGGACAAAGTCAGGGATATGAGTGAAGGAAACGAAGCCATCAAGGAACACAATCTAAGTGTTGCCATGGAGAAGTTTGATAACTTCAAAATGAAGCCTGGAGAAACCATTGAACAGATGAGTTCAAGGTTTACCAAAGTGCTGAACAACGTGTTAAAGCTGGGTAAGACATTCACAGACAAAGAGATCACTCTCAAAGTCTTGAAGGCGCTACCACCCAAGTTCAACATGAAGATCACAGCTATGGAAGAATCTAGGGATCTGGGGAAGATCTCTCTGACAGAGTTGTTTTCTGTACTCAAGGCGTACGAGTATAAAATACCAAGGATGGGAATAGAAGAGACCTCAACTTCTGGCCCCACTGCTGCACTGGTTGCTGCAGAAAGAACAAGAAGATCGTCTGGAAAAAGCAGAGAAGTGGACTCATCTGATGAGGCCCCAGTACTGAGCAAAAAGGAGTATACTGCTGACGATGTTGCGTTGTTATTGAACGGGTTCAAAAAGTTCTACAAGAGAAAAATGAAGAACAAATATAACAATGCTTCTACTTCTAAACCTACCTCTAATACTTATGACATTAAGGATGATTATAAATCCAAAATGATGTGCTATAATTGCAGGAAATTGGGACACTTCATCAAGGACTGCCCATATCCTAAAGCGGAGAAGTACACAGAGGAGGAAAAGAAACAAAGAAAAGAAAGAAGAGAGAAGAGATACCAAAAGAGCAAGGTATTGTTGGCTGAAGCTGAAAAGATGGCAGCCATCCACTCATCAAACACAGAATCTGGCACTTCAAGTGATGACTCTGTTTTTGACGAAACACCTGCACTGTTGTGTCTCATGGCAAAGGAATCTGATGATTCTGACAATGAGGTAATACTCTCTGAAAGTGAGCTTGAACTGTTTAACTCATTTGAGCAAATGATGAACAACAAAGTAGATGTTGTTAATGAGCTTGCTAAGCTTAAGGACGAGATGATTCTGCTGAAAAAGCAAAATGCTAAACTGAAACTTAAGGTTGAAAAACCTGACGAATCAGCCATGTATAAAAAGCTTTCGCATGAATGTGAATCTCTGAGAGCTGAATGTGAAATGTACAAGGGACAAATCAAAGAACTTGAAGCTAGAATATCTTTGCATAATAAGTCGTCTGTTCCTAAGTCGTCTGTTGTGACAATAGATAAACCAACTGAACAGAGTACTCCCTTAGAAAAAGAAAGTTTAGAACTGAACAAAGCTGAGAAATTTATATCTGCTGATAATAGTAATATTGTCTTGTATGTTCAGACTACTAAACCCATTTCACCTGAGATTGAGAAAAAGGAGATAAAGACTCCTAAGGCTAAGAAGGGTAAAAAGCTTGAAACTGAAAAACAGACTGGTAAAACCAAACAGCAGAGTAGTCCCAAGAAGTCTGCTGATAAGAGTAAAACCAATCAGACTAGTAAAGCTAAGTCGTCTGTTAAAGAGCAAATAAAGAGCAGACCTAAGAAGCAAAGAAATTACAACAAAAATGCTTACTATGGAAATGAGTCTTATTATGTGCAACCTGCTTATCCACCATATTATGCTGCACCTCATTATCCACCTCATTTTGCTGCATATCCTGCTCATCAAACAATGCATGCCTACCCTACTTATCATGCATCATATCCTGCTTATGAGCCTTATCATCATCATAATGATTATCACCATAATATGCCTGCTGATTATGATGTAAATGAAATTGCTCATGCTCCTGCTAAGACTGCAAAGCCTAAGAAGCCTAAGACTTCAACATCTTGGGTTGTCAAAGGTGATACTAATCTGCCAGGACCCTCTCAATAAAGGGTACCTAAAACATTTTTATTTTGTTTTGTAGGTTAGGATTAGGAGTAGGAGTAAGATAGCGAAGAAATGGTACTTGGACAGTGGATGTTCAAGGCACATGTGTGGAGACATACATGAACTGGCAGATGCTGTTGCTGTGAATGGTCCAAGAGTTACTTTTGGAGACAGCAAAGAAGGCAAGGTTGTAGCTGTTGGAAAGCTTATCAAAGGAAACATAGAGATATCTGACGTCTCATATGTTAGTGGCCTGAAGTACAATCTGCTGAGCATAAGTCAATTTTGTGACAAAGGATTTTCCGTGGTGTTTTCATCAGATAAGTGTTATGTTGAACAAATTGGAACAAAGAAGGTTATTTTATCTGGAAGAAGACAAGGAAACATCTATGTAGTCGACTGGAATTCTGTGGACAAGAATTCAAACGTTTGCTTAGTGGCTTCTACACCAAGTGAAATCAGTTGGCTTTGGCACAAAAGAATGAATCATTTGAATTTCAAGACCATCAACAGATTGATAAAGAATGATCTGGTAGAAGGAATTCCAAAGACAGTCATGAGCAAAGACAAGCTCTGTGATGCCTGTCAGAAGGGTAAACAAGTGAAGTCATCTTTCAAAAGCAAGAAGCACCAATCTTCAACCAGAATTTTGGAGCTACTGCATATGGATTTGTTTGGCCCTATTGATCCAATCAGCAATGGTGGGAAGAAATACTGCCTAGCTGTTGTGGATGATTTTTCAAGATTTACTTGGGTAATCTTCATGAAGAAGAAAAGTGAAACCAAGGAACATCTTACAAATCTGATGGAACTGATCCAGAATGAGAAGAGTCAAAGAATTTTGAAGATCAGATCAGATAGAGGGACTGAGTTTACAAACTCTACTGTTGAAGAGTACTGTAATTCCAGAGGAATCAGTCATGAGTACTCTGCTGCCAGAACCCCTCAACAAAATGGAGTTGCTGAAAGGAGAAACAGAACTCTAAAAGAAGCTACCAGGACAATGATAGCTGAAGCAAAGCTGCCCCAAAGATTCTGGGCAGAAGCTACAAACACAGCATGTTATACACAGAATAGGTGTATGATCAACAAAAGTCAAAACAAGACACCTTATGAGTTATGGAACAACAGAAAGCCTAATTTACATTATCTTAGGATTTTTGGTTGTAAATGTTATGTTTTGAACAATGGGAAAAATCACCTCACTGCATTTGCAGAGAAGGCTGATGAAGCTGTTTTTGTAGGTTACTCTACTGTTAGTAAAGCTTACAGAGTGTTTAACAAAAGAACTTTACTTGTAGAAGAATCTATTCATGTAGTATTTGATGAACCAAGTCAATCATCTGAAAAGAATCAAAGTGCAAACCCTGAGATATCTGCTGACTTTCAGAAATTGAATGTGGAAAGAAAGGAAGAATATGTACCCATCATACTACCCAACCTATCTCAAGCTGTTAACTCAAGTGCTGTTCAAAATCAGTCTGCTGATTGTCTAACAGAGGAGTTGCAAACAGCTGACAGACCAGAGACTGTTCAACAGACTACAACTGTTCAACAGACTACTACTGAGACTCCAACAGTAGTGTTGCAAGATCAATCCAGAGGACAACATCCAAATTTGCAACCTGATCTCAGATGGCTCAGAGATCACCCACCAGAGTTAGTGATTGGTGATCCCTTGGATAGAGTGAGAACTCGAAGATCAACTGCAAATGAAACAATGTTTGTAAGTTTTCTTTCACAAATTGAGCCTAAATTAATTGATGAAGCTCTTGGTGATTCTCACTGGATTGAAGCTATGCAAGAAGAGTTAAATCAATTTGAAAGGAATGAAGTCTGGTACTTAGTTCCCAGACCTACTCATCAAAGAGTAATTGGCACTAAGTGGGTTTTCAGAAATAAAATGAATGAAGATGGTATGGTTACCAGAAACAAAGCAAGACTAGTTGCCAAAGGTTACTGCCAAGAAGAAGGCATTGATTTTGATGAGACATTCGCACCAGTTGCAAGGCTTGAAGCAATCAGATTGTTCCTAGCCTATGCTGCTCACAAGAACTTCACTGTCTTTCAGATGGATGTGAAGTCTGCTTTTCTAAATGGAGAATTGCAAGAAGAAGTGTATGTTGAACAACCTCCTGGATTTGAAGTTTATCAACAAGGAGATAAGGTATATCGTCTGAAGAAAGCTCTCTATGGACTGAAACAGGCTCCAAGAGCATGGTATGATACTTTATCTGATTTTCTTTTAATTAAAGGATTTCACAAAGGTAAAGTAGATAAAACCTTGTTTACTATTGAATGGGATAATCATATATTGTTGGTACAAATATATGTAGACGATATTATTTTTGGTTCAACTAACAAACAGATGTGTGAAAGATTCTCTAAGCTGATGCAGAACAAGTTTGAAATGAGCATGATGGGAGAATTAAATTACTTTCTTGGTTTACAAGTCAAACAGCTGCCTGATGGTATTTTTATTAATCAAGCAAAGTACACAAAAGATCTGTTTAAGAAATTTGGTATGGAAACTAGCTCATCTGTTACTGTTCCTATGTCTACTGGACTTCGTCTGGACAAGGATGAAGGTGGCAAATCAGTTGACATCACCAAATACAGAGGCATAATTGGGTCACTGTTATACTTAACAGCTAGCAGACCTGATATTATGTATTCTGTTGGGGTCTGTGCAAGATTTCAATCAGATCCTAAGGAATCTCATCTCTTAGCTGCTAAAAGAATACTAAAGTATCTCAAAGGCACTCAAGAATTGGGATTGTGGTACCCAAGGGAATCAGGATTTGAACTTATTGGATATTCAGATTCTGACCTTGCTGGCTGCAAAATTGATAGGAAAAGTACTACAGGTACGTGTCAATTTTTAGGCAGTCGTCTGATCTCATGGATGAGTAAGAAACAAACTTCAGTATCCATATCTACTGCTGAAGCTGAATACATTGCTGCTGGAGCATGTTGTGCACAAATACTTTGGTTAAAGCATCAACTTGAAGACTATAATCTTAAGATCAGTGGAATCCCTATCTACTGTGATAATACAAGTGCAATATCACTTACTCAGAATACTACTAGTCATTCCAGGACTAAACATATTGAGATCAAACATCACTTCATCAGAGACCATGTTGAAAAGGGAAATGTTATTATTGAGTATGTTCATACAGACAACCAGATTGCTGACATTTTCACCAAACCACTGAATGAAGCTAGATTCTCCACTCTAAGAGCGGAATTAGGCTTGTTAAAATTGGATTCATAAGCTGAGGGGGAACCTATCAGAAGACTGGGTTCAACAGCTTACTAATCTGACATCAACAAGCGTTACACTTCAAGAAGGCTGACTCTCAACAGACTAGTTGACTGATGAATTCTTGAATTCAGGGGGAACGTGTAAGACTAGCGGTACCCTTGATTTAAAGATGAAATCTTCAATGACAGTTAGTTGAAGTTGTTTTAATCAGAAGATTTGTTCTTAATTCTTGAAGATTCGAAGATTACATATCTTGCTGGATTGACAAACAGCAAAGGAAGATCACTAGATATTGGCTTTCACTAGTGATGTATTGTATCAGACAAGTCGTTTATCAGATAAGTATCACTTTACTCATCTGTTATTATTTATGTCATCTTATATTTAAAGTGTTGTGCAAAAACGTTTTATAAAAAGCACGCTTTTATAAGTAACAGACAAGTGGCGTTTCAAATTCCCGCCTGCCTGACATAATTAATAAATTTTGAATTCCGCGATTCTCGCCCGCACGATTAAAAACTGACAGATCAAATCAAACCGTCCGCGTATAACACGGAAACCGAAGCATTTCGAAATCTATAAATCCAGATCTGATCAGAAGGGTTAAACCTTACGCACCCAAAATTATTCTAAGTGAAAAAGAAGTTACTAACTCATCTTTTCTGCCTTAAAAGTGTTAAATTTCTCTCAAGCTACTACAAATTTTTCAAAATGGCCTGAGCTGAAGGACGTTATTTGAATTACGAGAAGTTCTACGCTTCTGGAACTCCTCTAATGAAGGAAATCTTGGTCAAAATTAAAGAGGCATCATTGGTGAAGGTTTTGGAAGCCCATGAGGAGTATGTTTTCACTGAAGATGTGGCTGACTACTATGGATCTAGAAAAAATGACCTAACCAAAATGATTTCTGTGGCTACTGTCGGAGGTAAAACTATTTGTGTTTCACCTGCTGTTTTGAATGAAATTTATGGCCTGAAAAATGAAGGAGGAGAGGTATTTACCCTGGCTCAAGAAAAAGAGGAAGAATTTTGGTTTGTCTGTGCGAAGGATGGAGAACCAATGACTGGAAGCCTTATGAAAACTCAGCTGAAAGACGAGTTTCAAAGGCTTGCTGATATCATTGCAAAAATTTTGGAGTGTTGTACGAGCTCCTTAGATGGGTTACCTAGGAGAAGGTACCAAACAATGGTTTGCATCTACTATGGGTTGGATGTTAACTGGGCTATTCACTACTTTTATCTTCTGGCGTTAAAGAAGAATGGACATGTGGTGATGATGAGTCATCTACTCTCAGCTCTGGGATGTCCATTGGTGAACGGGAAGACAGTTCACAAGCTGAAGGAAGTGAAAATGTATGAACCAGTTAAGATTGGAGCTACTTCTAAAAGAAAGGCAAAAGGAAAAGAAGAGAAGCCTGCTGCCAAGAAACCCAAAGTTACCATCAAGACGAAGTCTGCTGATCAAACAGCAAACCCTGCTGTTGAAGCCAGATCAGTAGAGTCTGCTGATGCTGCTAACCAGATAGTCACTGAGGTGACTAAGGAAATCAGTGAGATGAGTACTGAAACATCTCCAGAAAGAACTGAGTCTGACGAACCAGTTCAGATAAAATAAGTTGGAAGAAGAACAAGGAGTTCAGTAAAGAGAACTGCTGAACCTCAACGACCTGAAGTTTTGCCCAAGCCAAAGGCAAAAAGAAAGTTAACTCTGGGAGGTCAACGAGTTACCTTTACAACTGCCCCAACTGCTCAAGTCAGAGAAAACCCTGCTGCTGAAAGACCAGTGGATGCAGTAGAAAAAGCTGCAGAAGATGAGTCAGCAGTGGACCTATCTCTTGACAAGTCTGCTGTTGCTGAACAGCCAACTACTTTACCAGCAGAGGAGAATGTCCCACTCATTCATCCTACACCAACTGCTGCTGTTCCACTACAAGTAGTTGAATCACCTGCCGCCAGAAGGAAGAGAACTGGTAAGGCAAAAGTTAAAGTGATCACTGCTGCTGAGCAGAAAAAGATAGATGAAGCTGAGAAGAAAAAGAAAGAAAAAGAAAACGCTCGCAAACTTAAGGAGCTTGAGGCTCAGATTAAAAACATGTCTGAAGCTGAGAAAGCTGCTAAAGAAGCTCATGATTTGGCTATGGCTATTGAAGCCAGTACCAAGGATGCTCAAGGTCCAAGGTACAGTGGTGGAATCACAATTGGAGATCCCAAGAAGCCAAAGGCTGTTATGCCAACACCCAAGCTGCCAAAGAAGAAGAGATCAGAACTGAAATATGCTCTGAACATAGTTCAAAATGATCCAGAGATGTTCAAACAGTTTGTGGCAGATCTTGAGCGGTATAACGATGTTTTGATCCGTCAGAGTCTCTTTGTTACGGAAAAGATCAGATACAACAGATGGAGAGAGTATCGTCTGACCAAGACAAAGGATCAAATAGTACAGTGGAAGGATTTTGCTGCTGAGGAAAGATGGGTCCTGCAATTTCTGGAAACTGGATGTCTGAGGCAAGCATTGGATTCAGACCACTTCTTTGATATGATTCACTATCGAATGAGGAAGTTGGCAAAGTCTGAAGCCAAGTTGCTACAAAGTTCTGTTCCTGAAACACCTGCTTCAGATGAAAATCTACAGAACAGAATGGTCAAGCTGGCATTATCTGTAACCTTGGAAGTATGGGCAAAGAAGACCAGACATCAGAAGGGTCAACCCAGTTCAATGTTACCTATGCCAAGCTTACAACAGATCGTCTTTGGACCGGCTATCAAAACATATGAAGATTTACCTGAACAGACAACTTCACCATTTACACCTGCTCTTATATTTACACATAAAACTGTTGTTGCTGATAATGGTGTTGATGTTGTTACAGAGATAAATGAGCCAACACAGGTCCAACAGAAGATTGCTGAAATCTCAACATCATCAGAGAAGTTGCCCCAACAGCAGACTACTCTGACTGATGAACCAAAGGAGACTGACAAAACGCCTGAGATTGCTCAAGCAAGCACAACCACTCCATCAACTTCAACAGACTTGCAACCAGCCATTTTGGAGTCCATCCATCAGCTGATTGCCAACTCAATGAAGGAAATGGAAGACAGACATAGAGAACAAATGAATACATTTAAGGAAGTAGCCTTAACTATGCTGTCTGCTGCTGCTGAAAAAGTCCCAAAGGCTGCTGATCCTAGCCCTCTGATAGTGGAAGAAATGGCAAGCATTAAAAATGAAGTACAAGCTATCAGACTGGATGTGGAAACATTTGGTGCAAGGGTCAAAAACAACACAGCTGGTTGGAGGGACATTAATGAAGTTGTTGCAAATGCAATGGAGGCTCATGAAGTAAAAGCTGAAAGCATGCTGAAAGCATTCACTACATCAGCTGACTTGATTCTGAGTTCTCATATTCAACTTTGTGATCAAGTGGATCTTACATTCAAGAAGCTTGAATCCTACAACTCATTGCAGCAACTGAAGAGGGAAAATCATCTTCTGGCGGTGGATAAAAACATCAGACTGATTTGTGACGCAATTAACATCACTCCTGTTCTGCCTGAAGAACCTGTCTACCCTGCTGATGATGACAAAAAGGGGGAAGATGGAGATTCTACAACGAAGAAGAAGGGTGCTGATGCTAATTTATCAGCTGAAGTTACTGAAAAGTTGGACTCTACTGAAAAGGATGCTGATGATGAAAATACAAGCAGACCAGACAATGAAGTAACTGAGGCAGACAACGATGCTGATGAAGAGCCCAAAGAACCAGTAAAATCTGATAAGGAGATTGCTGCTTCCAAGGACTCTGCTGCTGAACAGTTAGATCCATACGTCAAGTACAAAAGAATAGAGGATCTCAGAAGAAGATTTGAAATGCTTGAACAAGATCTCTCTAGTTCTGAACAAAAAGATGAAGACTCTGAAAATGAAGAAGAAGGAGAAACACAAGAAGAGAAGAAGGACTAGACTAAGTCATTAGCCTAGGTCACTTGTAATCTTTTTGTTAAACTTGTAAAATTTTACTTTCTGTTATCTCATCTGATTGAACTTGTAACTTGTAATCAATTGATATAATCTATAAAAGTTCAAGTTTCCAACAAATCATTTCTATCTCAGAAATTTTTGAGGACTTAAACTTTAGCTTTAGGAACAGGTACTTAGCTGAAGTTTTGTCATCATCAAAAAGGGGGAAATTGTTGGATGAAGATGAAGATGGAAGACATAAAGTAAAGGGAGGTTTTGATGATTTCCAAAACATCAGAATCAGCTAAGTATGGAAGCTTAGTAAAAACCTTCTAAGATATTTGACTAAGGAAGACTTATTCAGACTAGTCAAATATGGTCCAGAAGACTACTGATCTATTGCTGAGGAAGAAATCAGACTGGTGGACGATCAGCCGACTCAAATCAGATTAGTTCAAGTTTGGGATCAGCCGAGTATACATCAGACGAGTAATTTCGATCAGCTAAGTGGAAGTAGATCAGAAGATCAGTGCAACGGTAATAAATGCACTTGGAGTAATAAATGATGAAGAGGAAGGGTATTAATGACAAATGATTGAAGAGAAACCTCGTATCAGATTGGTGCATTTAATGCGATCTGACAGCAAGTACAGCAGAGTGTACAGTGTTCAGTCGCAGGTAGCCGTTTCTGCAGGAAGGACCAGTACTCGAGGATTTGAACAGCTGTCGATCTCTCAACGGGCAGAAATTCAAATCTCCAAGTATAAATAGTTCAGTTCATGAGTTGAAGAGAAGAACAACACAGAGACAACACACTTTGAGAGCTAAAATTCGAAGCAGAACTTCTCTAAGTCTCAAAACTCAAGAACAGAACACTCATCAGCTAAGTCATTTGTTGACGAAGCAAATAGAGAGAAAAATAGAAAATACTTGTAAAATCTGAGTGATTTTGTTAGGTTGTGTTGTGAGGAGTAGATATCAATCTTTGTGAGCGATATTACTTCAGAGATTAGGAATTTCTTTGTGATTTCCTACTACGAACTTGTGGCCAGTTCATCTGTTGGTTGGCGCAAGCAGAGTGTACTGTAATCTTTGTGACTATAGTATAACCCAAGATCTAAGTGACTTGGAAGAGTGGACTAAAGGATTTACATCCATATAACCACTATAAAAATCCTTTGTGTTTTTAACTTGCATTATTTTCTGCATATTTGAAAGAACAGTTTTAAAACACTTAAAAGGTTAACTGCCGAAAAGTTTTATAAAGGAGTTTATTTAAAAACTGGGGATAAAACTATTTCAAGGTTAAAGAAAACTACTTGTGAAAAACACTTGATAAATCCGCTGCAAGTTAGTTTATTTTAAACTCTGATTTTGATAAAATCAGCTGAGTGAAATCAGAAGAGTGGTCAACTCTGCTGTTCAAAGCTTTGTGCTAGATCAGCTTAGTCTGCTTACTGTTCTCGATCAGCTTAGTCTGCTGAACAGAAAAGTTAGAGATTTTTAAAAGGCAAATTTTTAAAGAGGTTTATTCACCCCCCCCCCCCCCCCCCTCTAAACCTCATCTGACCACTTGGGACCAACAATATGTGTCCCGGAAATCCCGAGGCGGTGAACTACCTTGGGAATAACTATCGAAACAATCAAGGACACCAATCATACCAAAACAACTATGTCCCTCATTGGAAAAAGCATCCAAACTTCTCTTGGAGTAATCCAAACAATGCCCAACAACAATCATATCAAGGAGGTCATCAATCCTCCGCACCTCCCGGGTTTCAAGAAAGACAAAAACAGCCCGTTGAATCAAAACCAGCATGGGAGGATGCATTTGGTGAGTTCATGAAGCACACCACCAAATACATGGTTACCAACAATTCTAAGTTGGAAGATGTTTCCAAACAGTTGCAAGAACACTCGGGGGCATTAAGGAATCTTCAATTGCAAATGGGGCAGGTTGCCCAAGCTTTAAGTGCAAGACCCCCGGGAGCTTTGCCGAGTACAACCGAATCGCCAAATCAAGGTACAGTTGAACATATTAATGCTATTTCCTTGAGGAATGGAAAACGGTATGAAGGTCCGGCTATGCCTAATGAAAATCCAATGGAAGCCGAGGAGACTCAAAACGGGAGTAAAGAGTCTTTGGTTGAAGAAGTGGAGTCGGAAAAGGAGGTGCCGAAAGAACCAATTTCTTTGACACCCATACCCACAAGCAAGCCAACTCCTCCCTTTCCTCAAAAGTTTCAAAAGAAGAAAGAGGAAAAACAATTTGAAAAATTCATGGGAATTTTGAAACAGTTGCACATAAATATTCCTTTGGTAGAAGCTCTCGAGCAAATGCCGAAGTATGCGAAGTTCATGAAAGATGTGCTATTAAAGAAAAGAAGGTTTGGAGAATTTGAAACGGTTGCTTTAACCGAGGAATGTAGTGCCATGGTCCAAAAGAAGCTTCCTCCAAAGCTAAAGGACCCCGGAAAATTCACCATCCCGATTGCCATCGGAGATAAATACCAAGGGAAGGCCTTGTGTGATTTAGGCGCAAGCATAAACCTCATGCCTATGTCGGTGTTTAAGAAATTGGGTATTGGAGAAGCTCGACCGACTACCGTGACGCTTCTACTTGCCGACCGCTCTATCACGTACCCGAAGGGAAAAATTGAAGACGTGCTAGTTAAAGTCGACAAATTCATATTTCCGGCCGACTTCATCATTCTAGATTGTGAGTCTGACGAATATGTCCCAATCATCCTAGGAAGACCATTCTTAGCCACGGGACAAACTCTCATTGACGTGTCAAAAGGAGAACTCACTATGCGTGTGGAAAACGAAGAGGTTAAATTTAATGCTTTCGGTGATATACCTAATTCTATAACCCCAATTGTTTGCTACATGATTGACAAGGTGAGAAAGAATGAGTCATGGAATGATGAAGTCCACAAAGAAACCAAGAAAGATAATCCGTTTAAGGTGGGCTCAAGGAAGAGAAAAAGGCATCGAAAGAAGAATCCGGAGATGAGAAAGAAGATCAATTCGGAAGAAACAAAGAAGGATGAACAATGTTCTTCCAAGCTCCTAGCTTGCGGTGGCATGAAGAATGGGCCAATGAGAGTCAAATGGAGTCCGAAAGGGATTCAAAGTCACCCAAGCTAGTTTCAACGTATCAAAGTCGAGCTCACGACTATAAACAAGCGCTCCTTGGGAGGCAACCCAAGCTTTTTGTTTTTCTTTTTCGTTGTCTTGTTGTTTTTGTTGCTGTCGTGTCGTGTCTGTTGATTTCTCGTTCTTGTGTGTTTTGTTGTAGGTAATGATTGTGCACGACAACGTAGCGAAGTCGAGCACGGAAATACAAGTCCGGAATTGTGAAAGTGAGCCATTCAAAATCTAGGTGAGTTTTTGAATTTTGTTATTTTGAAAGTGTTCAGAATTTGAAAACACATTTGTATTCAAAACATTGAAAAACTCTCTGGAAATAATACACCGCGGTGCAATTTCATATACACCGCGGTGCAAAATTTCCAGAGAGTTTGCTCTGTATCTGGCGTGGAACACACCGCGGTGTAAAATTTATACACCGCGGTGCAATTTCCTTTCACACCGCGGTGTAACTAGTTACACCGCGGCCCAAATTTTCCAGAAACTTTGATCAGTTTCTGCCTATCATACACCGCGGCGAAACAAACATGCACCGCGGTGCAACTCGAGTCACACCGCGGTGTGTAAATAATACACCGCGGCGTGTGAAGTCCAAGGACTTAAGTCCCGTAGCCTCACTTTCTCCCTCACTTCCCCCCAATTTCAAAAACTCTCAACTCGGTCTCTCACAAAAAAAATACCTCACTCACGCAAATTCAGACTCTCACTCACTCTAAATCTCTCCAACTCTCACACATTCAAACACAATCACCTAAACCCCACAAACAATTCATTCAATCACTCAAAAATCCTCAATTTCCTCCACACTCAACCAAAATCGAAATTTATCCCCAAAACTTCAAATGTCGAAATTCTTCGACTTCAACCGCTTTTGCGCATCCAAAAGGTAAGTACGGCTTGACTCTATTGTGGTATTGTGTTATTGGGTGGAGATTTTGGATTACATTGTAGAAAAGGAGTAAATTTGGGGGTGTAGGCAAGGTGTTCGACGAATTGCTTAAGTGAGAGATTTTGGTTGTTAGTGTGAATTCTTTCGTATTTTTGTTTGAGGGTTGTTTGGTAGCAATTGTGAATTGATTGTTGGCTTGTTTGGTTGATTTTGAATATATTGAAAGCATGCCGAGGATTAGAGGTGGGAGTTCACGTGCGCCTCCTAAACGCACTAGAAACTCGAAAGGGAAAGAACCGGTAGTAGAGGAGGAAGACTATGATACCACCCGGTTCTTATCAAAGCCGGCTCAAGATTCGTTTTACGAAGACTTGGAAAATAAGTTCTTGGCCGAGAGGTACATAACCTATGATAGAGCGGCTTATCCCTTTCTTTATGATCAAATCGAGGCTCGGGGTTGGAATGCCCTACTTCAAAGACCCGTGCGAGATACATTCCCCGGAGAGATTGCACGTGAGTTTTATGCGAACGCCCATTTTGCCAGTGCCACGGAAGTTGCTTGGGTTCGGGGCGTGGAAGTTAGCTTCACTCCGGATGCCATCAACGAGTTCTATCACATCGTATGGCCCGAGGGTCAGAGAGATGATACAGATGATCTGCTGCGTTCGGGGGAGATTGAGAAACATCAATTAGCAAGAATGAAAGCTTTTCTCTCGATCAACAACACGATCACATACGAGCCACTTCGTCATGGTCTAATGAAGCAAGAAGCAAAGGCATGGGCAACCGTAATGTGCTCTCACCTCGCTCCCACCTCATATAACACTACATACGGTGATGATCGAGTGCCACTTCTTTATGCCCTCACCAAAGGCCTCAAGTTCAACCTTGGAAAAGTTATCCACGCTCGGCTCCGGAGCACCATTGATCGTACATCCGCCAAGCAGAAGAGCTTTATCTTCCCATATCTAATTTTTGGTCTGTGTAAGAATGCAGGTGTCGATTTTGGTGTTATGCAGGAAGTGTGTCGGCTGGGTAAACCGATCGGGAATGCATCCATTTGTGCCTCTTTGGGCCTTACCTATCAGAACTTTGCACCTAGACAGAACCCTCCAGCCGGAAACTTCCAGCGGGTGCCTCGTGAACAACAAGGGTTGACAGCTCTTCGAAGGGATTTCAATGTCTACCAGGAGTACACGTCAAACTTCCTCACTACTTTGAGTGATCGGCATGACATGGCCTTTCGGGCGATTCTTGGGGATGCCAGATTTGATGCCCTACCGCTACCTGCCTTTCCACCGCGTCCCAACTTTCACGAGTATGCGGGACAGGAACCCGATGAGGTAGCTGATATGCATATTGATGAGCAAGAAGAGCTTGCCGAGATGCACGGGACCAGCAAAAGACGGAAAACTACCGCGGGATGTTTGAACGTCATGATTAGCAAAAAGGGGCGTTTGCTTTACATTTTTCACATTTCCGTCGTTTTATATTGTTCTAAAATGTTATATCTTTGATTCCGTCTTGTATTGGAATTGTTTTATGTTGATTCGGAGACTGGGATATTGTCTATGCCTTGAATTGTTAGGTTGAAGTTTGTTTGAGACGATAATTGTATTTCATTGCTTTATTATTATATATGTGTCGTGCTCTTTCATTTACCGCTTTCTTTTGTTTTGTTTTGTTGTTTGTGCGTTTGTGTGCTTGTTTTTCTTTCGTGCGTTGTTTTGTCGTGTCGACCTCACTCCGTTTCTCTAAATTCACACAATGGGGACATTGTGCGTTTTAAGTTTGGGGGAGAGAGGTCCCAAGTACTTTCATACATGCTAGGTCGACCCGCCAAAATTTTTCAAATTCTTATTATTATTTGAACATGTTCTACAAAAATTTGAGCACATTGGCTAAGGCTAGGTTATATTTAAGATGGATAATGAACTTTGGTGATAATAGGTTCTAGGATTCCTTTTGTGTAACTTAGATTCTCTCCAAACTTTAGTTTGAAAACGAAGTGTAAAAGGAACAAAATGACTTAAGTTTGGGGGAGTGAACCCTTTTCAAGAATGAAAAAACCTTTGAACACCTAGCTCTTAAAAGAAACGAGTAGAGAAGTTGCTAAAATGTATGCACTTCTATGAGAGAAAAGAAAGGCTAAGCCTTCAAATGATGAAATTATTGAATTATTTTTGTAATTACTCTATTTCGTTGTAATGGTGCAAGTTTTGTAATGAAAAGTTCAAATGGAATGTACAAAGGAAAGGAATGGTGCTAGTAGCCCAAAAAGTTAAATGTCTAGAAGCACAAGCAATCTTCATCATTAGTGCTAGTTTGTTATTGTAATATCATTGTAAAGCACAAAGTGCTATGTTATCATTGTAAATCAAAAGAAAAAGCAAAATATAGTGAGAAAGAGCTAGGGACTAAAATGGTTAACTAGTTCAAGAATAGGGACAACACTCTTAAAATGCCTACAACTTAGCTTCGTAATGTGATTTGAACATTAAGTTGGAAATCTACGGCTAGGAGAGACTCTTTGTCAAAACCATTAGGAGTCCGCGCAATTAGAACCGATGATTTTGATCTATTGGGACGTATTCACCTAAGATAGAATCTAGCCAAAGCCATCACACACACACGTAGAGCTTGTTCGAAGAATAATTTGAAATTGTTAAGTTTTGGCGTTTTGATCATAAGTATGCATGTTTGATACTTGTCTTTTGTTTCTTTGCTCGGGGACGAGCAAGCATTTAAGTTTGGGGGTGTCACTCCTCACGCTATTTTCAGTACAGAAGATCACTCAGAAATCCTATACTAGGAAGCTATATCGCTCACAAAGATGGATATACACTCATTTATTTTACAGTTGAAAGTCACTCAGACAGACAACTAAGTTCTCTGTTCTTCAACGAAAAGCTTTGTCAACAAATGACTTCGGCTTGTGATCAGATGACTCAACTGATGGATCTTGCTCTTATGATATGATCTTGAGTTGTGCAAGCTCTCTTTAGATCTTCAGTTATGTCTTCTATTTATACTCCCAGATTTTGAATTTCTGCCCGTTGAAGGTTGGCAGGAATCTACAGTCCTCGAGTTCTGGTCCTGACACGCGGAACGGCTCCCTGCAACTGTTGCACTGTACACTCTGCTGTACGGATGTTTGCTTTATGTCAGTCGCATTTAATGCACTCAGCTCACAGCTGGTTCCCGTTGATAAGCTTACTGACCATCTTTACTCTGCTGGTGGAAGTACTCTGCTGATGATCACTTTGCTGATCACTCGGCTGATGGCTTCTCGGCTGATTCAAGAATGAACATATCTATCTTGACTCGGCTGATAATACCCATCTGATATCCCACTTCGCTGATTCGGTCACATAGCTTTCAGACCATGAGATAGGTTCCACTAAGCTGTTCAGTTCTTAGTTGATGACTTCCAGATTACCCTTTTTGTCATCTTCAAAACCTTCTCCAATATTAACCAACAATTTCCCCATTTTTGATGATGACAAAACCTTCAACTAAGAACACATCTAAGTTTCTGATTTAGTCTTCATACTCTGAGATGGAAATTATTACTCTGATACAACTTAAAAAAAATTACCACTTGATGGTTCTTTTTCCCTTTCTAATCTTCTGCTTAAAGGGTTCTTAGTTGCATCCATCTTCCCCCTTTTCTTCATCAACACCAAACATTAGTTGCATCTTTTCTTCTCCTTTTATCCTTTCCCCCTTTTTAGGGTTTGTGATAACTTCTTTTCCATAAGATTGCAAACTAGTATGCTGAAGACAGGTAGGTAAGTACTTAGCTGATTGAGGTAGTCTTCGTTGCTGTTTATCACTCCAGCTAGAAAATTTCCCCTTAACTTCAAGAATTTTTACCACTTGATACCACTTGTGGTCTGATTCCACTTGTAGGCTGATGCTACTTGTAGTCTGATACTACTTGTATGAATACAAATCAGATTAGTCGGCTGATATCACTTGTTGATGTGATAGTACTTGCTGATACCACTTGGTGTAGTACATTCTTGAAAATTACTTGGCTGTTGAGTTCCAGTCAGCTGATAAGAAGCAGTCTTCTGATAGCTTCATTCTGACTTATTGACAACTTCATCTTTTATTTAGGAGTACCGCTAGTCGTACACATTCCCACTAAGTTCAATAATTCGTGGTCAAGTAGTCTGATGAGAGTTTCTCTTCAAAGACACTCAGCCGTTGAATTTCAGTAAGCTATTCTGGGTTAGTCTTCTGATAAGTTCCCCCTCAACTTATGAATCCAAAATCAACAAACCAATTTCTGTTGTCACATGGTTGACTGATACCACTTGAACGGTGATACCACTTGTTGCAAACAGTTGATGGCCTCTAACGCCACTTGGTCTCTGAAACCATTTGTTAATCTTTGATAATCTTCAACTTTTCTACAACCTCACGTTCCTTGAAATCTCCAAATGTAGAGTCTACCACCTGAATTATACCAATTGTTGATACCACTGATTTGATACCACTTGCTAGTATATGCATGTTGGTGAGACTACTTGTTGAACTTGATGAAATTTGCAAGGCAGTCAACTCATCTTTGTCATCTCACATGTGTTTCACCTGCAAAACAGATGACTGTTTTTGGTACCCCTTGTTTATTGGGTCCAGCATGGTTAGTGTAACCTTTAACATGTGATGATCTAGTGACTTATGTTTTATCATGATAGTACCACTTGTTGTTTTTCAACATTTGTTGGTCATGATTAAAACATAGATCATAAGCAAGGTAAGATGCATGAAATATGTGATAAGCATGCATATTGAATTGAGGATGGCAATCAGTACAGTGAACATGATCAGCATGATAATATGAATAAGCGTAGTGCATGTCATAATAATTATCATAATGTGATTCAAATTCTTGCCAGATAATTCATTTTTGCCTCAATTTCTTACCTGAGTTTTCTAATAACTCTCCATAGATTAAGCAGACTCAATATTTTCAATTTTAATCCTATCAGCAGCCTCGGCTGATGAGTTTACTAGTCTGATTAGTCTTAGGTAGCTTACTAGGTTTTCTAACCTATTGAGCATCAGTAGAATTGTTCTCTTAAGCCTCTGATTTCTTTTTGTTTAGAGAATGATGCAATCACTTCTTTTAAGTTCATATATATTTTCAAAACAAATCGCATACTCAGCTTTTAGAGTTTCATTCTCATGCTCAAGCTTTTTGGTAGTCAGCTGATTCTTAAGGTTTTTCAACCTGAAGTTTCAGTGATCTGATTTGCTCTTTTCAGCAGAGTCATCTCTTCATTAAGCTTGGCAAATGCACAAACAGTATTTGAATTTGTAATTCAGCATTTATTCAATTGATTCAAATAGTGCATTACATTAATCAGTAGAAGTTACCCCAAATTTTTAGAATCATCAAATTCTAGGGCAGTTAAGCATATGGTCTCGGGTACTTCTTCAAATTCTTTATCAGACGACTGAAGGTCTGAATAAGATGTGCAGGAGTTTATTAGCTTTGCTGCATCAACTAACTTTGTTTTGCTCTTACTAAGCTTACGCTCCTTTTTAGCACGCTTTTCCTTTTCAGCAAACTTCTCAGACGATGAGGTTGGATGGTCTTTGATCAAGAGCCCATACTCCTCTTCATGGTAGTCTCTAAGTTTTGCTTTGGAGGAATCCCTGTTTTCCTGAAAATGATCAGAAGAAGATGAAGTAGCATTTTCATATTTTAATTTCATTTTATTCTTGTAGAACTTCTTGAAATCATTTAGCAGCAGGGTAACGTCGTCAGCAGTGTATCCCTTTTCTGAACTCAGCACAGTCTTCTGTTTTGACTTGTCTGCTGATTTTCTAAACTTGTCTGACGCCATTAGAGCAGCAGTAGGTGTTGGGATTCTGTAAGATAAACAGCCCTTAGCACAGCGGAAAATAAAATTTTAAGGACCTCTTACGGAATCTTGCCAGGATACTAAACTGGATGTATATATATGAATATAAAACGACAAGAATAATTAGATCCAAATTATACCTGTCTCCTAGCAAATCCAAGTAAGCAACGAAGTCGTGCTTTTCTCCCTCGGTAGAAGTCGATCCAAGCTTTGTTGTAGCGCCCCACGTGTTGCGCCTCTACGAGTTGATACACCACAATATCACGAAATATAATATATCCTAATCGGCTAGAACATAGGATATATTAATATCTAGGATTAAAGAACAAGATTGGAACGAGAACGAAATCGAAAAATTCTTCCAAAAAGGAAGAGATGGTTCGGCCGATCACACTAGGGAGAGAGGGAGAGAATTTTCTTGACTTGGCTTTTTGGCTCTTGATTAGTGTGTATGAGATATGACCTTAGGTCTCCTACTTATAGGAATCTCATCATCCTAATCCTCCTAGGATTAGGACTCCCAAGTCTTCTAATTCTCCTACATGGGCCATGGCCCTTTTAATTGGAAGACTAAGTCTTCTAATTAATTCATGGCCCATATTTGATTTAATTAATTGGGTCTTCATTTAATTCCCAATTAAATAGCCCAATTAATTTATTTCTTCCTCATTTAATTAAATTAGACTCTAAGTCTATTTAATTAAATATTCCCATTATTAATTAAATCTAATTTAATTAATTAATTCACAAATTAAATTCCAATTTAATTTCCAGTCTTGATCCAAATCCAATTGGATCATGTTCGCTCCAATTGGGTCGACCCAGTCGACCCAGTCGACTCAGTCGACCCAGTCACTTCAATCGACCCAGTCGATTCGGTTGACTCATTTGTTCTACATTTCCTCGCTTTCGCTTCATGTGTATTGTGTATGCCCCCGTAGGTTCACCACATAATTGGCCGTGGGTTGCAATTAAATATTCATTTAATTACTCGAGCATTAAATACTCTAAATCAATCGAACACTCTGTCGATTGATCATTCCAAAATTAGCACCCCTGCTAATTTGGGAATTCTCCCACACTCCACGGTCGATGTCTGGCCACAAGCCCATGGAGCCCAATCACTGGTGAATTAATTCAGTGAACCTTTTAATCATTTACAATTTCCATATACGCTATAATCTCTCCATCGATCGATCTCCCAGTCAATACTTAAGGGCATGGATTTTTCATCGGTTCCCTTTTTAATTGGTTTTGACTTTATGCATTCTGATCTCGAAATAATTCTCTTTGACTTAATCTTTATGAGCTACTTTCATAAAGCCATCAGATACCTTGGCCAAGGATTTTACCAGAATTAATTTCTCACAGAAATCCATAGGAGAATTTCCCAACCTATCAAGTCGGGTCAATGGATCCTTTGTTGATGATATGAACCTGCATACGAGTTCCTCTATACCCAACGTGAATCCACAGAGACTTTCTGGTGATCTCCAGTCGGTCGGAATTCACATCTAAGTATAGACGTTCTCGCACCAGATAAACCCTATCACCTCAAGTGTTTGGGGATCATTCCTCGTATACTGTTGTAAATTGGAATAACTTCAACTCCGATATGCGACTACCGCTTCCATGATGAGTTATTTCCTAATTGGGGTATTCAGTGCACTTGCCATCCCAGCAAGCCACCCACTTATGTGTATCGACTATCCCAGTCACGCTCGTGGACCCCAGCGTTCTCCAGTTCATCGGAGTATACACATTAGTGAGAGTCTAACCGAATCCAACGATGTCCCATCTCGATTGGATTCTACGACTCTTGAATATGTTCTAGATCACGGCCTTGGAGATCAGTCCACGGGTTGTCCCATAGCCCTGTGATCTAAGGACTTATATCCTTATGCGTAGATAATTATTACATAAGATAAAGTTGACCATATAATAAAGATGCATTTATTAATCTAAATTGAATAGTTCCTTTATTTATTACAATAAATGGCAGCCATACAGTTGGCTTGCCGGACACTATTCTATCAATCTCCCACTTGTCCTAAAGCCAACTTTCTATGTTCTTGAGTCCCATCTTTATCAGATGTTTCTCGTATGCCTTTTGAGGCAGTGGCTTCGTAAGCGGTCCGCGATATTATCTTCTGAGTCGACACGTTCCATCTTAATGTCTCCTCTACCAATGATATCCCTTATCAAATGGTATCGTCGAAGTACGTGCTTGGATTTCTGATGAGATCTCGGCTCCTTTGCTTGCGCTATTGCTCCATTATTATCACAGAAGATAGTAATGGGCTCAGCAATGCTAGGTATCACATCCAATTCCTGGATGAAGTTTTTCATCCAAACACCTTCCTTTGCGGCTTCACACGCTGCAATGTACTCTGCTTCGGTGGTTGAATCTGCGGTAGTATCTTGCTTGGAGCTTTTCTAGCTTACCGCACCACCGTTGAGGCAAAATACGTATCCAGATGTTGACTTGAAATCGTCTACATCACATTGGAAGCTCGAATCTGTAAAGCCTTCCAATTTCAATTCTCCTCCACCGTATACCAAGAACAATTCCTTAGTCCTTCTCAGGTACTTCAGAATTGCCTTTACGGCTATCCAGTGCTGCTCTCCTGGATCAGACTGATAGCGACTCGTAACGCTTAATGCGTACGCCACGTCTGGTCTAGTACATAGCATACCATACATTATGCTTCCAATAGCGGAGGCATATGGTATTTGAGACATATTGTTTCTCTCTTCAGGCGTCTTTGGGGCCATAGACTTAGAGAGTGCAATACCATGTCTCATTGGAAGTAATCCTCTCTTGGATTCTTCCATACGGAATCTCTTCAGTATTTTATCTATGTACTGTGATTGGGAGAGGCCCAGCAGTCCTTTTGATCTATCTCGGTAGATCCTTATACCCAGTACAAAGGATGCTTCTCCCAAATCCTTCATCGAGAATTGTGTAGACAACCATGCTTTCGTTTCGGATAACACCTTTATATTGTTTCCAATGAGAAGGATGTCATCAACGTAAAGCACCAAAAATTCAACTTTACTCCCACTGATCTTCTTGTACACGCAAGGTTCGAACACGTTTTTGATGAATCCAAACGTTTGGATTGTTTCATCGAAACGGATGTTCCAACTTCGGGAAGCTTGCTTTAGTCCATAAATGGACCTCTGGAGTTTACACACCTTGTGCTCATCTCCTTTGGATGCATATCCTTTTGGTTGCTCCATGTAGATCTCCTTATCAATGTCTCCATTGAGGAAGGCGGTCTTCACATCCATCTGCCATATCTCGTAGTTATACCACGCAGCTATGGCTAGCAAGATTCGAATGGATTTAGGCATTGCGACGGGCGAGAAGGTTTCCTCAAAGTCAATTCCTGGTCTTTGAGTGTATCCTTTTGCCACTAGTCGCGCCTTGTAGGTTATTACCTCTCCGTTCACTCCTAGCTTTCGCTTATAGATCCACTTGCAACCCACGGGAGTCACTCCCACTGGTGGATCTACCAAGGTCCAGACCTTGTTTGAGTGCATGGAGTCCAATTCGGATTCCATGGCTTCGCGCCACCTTCCCGAATCTATGTCCAACATAGCTTCATCGTAAGTCCTTGGGTCGGTTAGAGACTGTCCAGTCTCATGCAGCAGACCGTAGTACCTTTCGGGTTCTCTACGTTGTCTTTCTGACCTACGAAGTATTGGTGTACTTACTGGTGCACTTTCATGCTCTTGTTCTCCCACTGCCTGTGGTGATGGGTCAGCTTGTTCGACCTCTTCGGCCTTTTCAGCTTCAGTGACCTCATCTAGTTCTATGTTATGTTCTTTCTTGTCCACCAAGAAATCCTTCTCTAAGAAGTGTGCGTTCCTTGAGACAAACGTAGTTTGTCTCGTAGGATCATAGAACTCGTATCCTATTGAGTTTTCTGGATACCCCACGAATTTGCACAAAGTGGATTTTGTCTCCAATTTATCTCCCACTAGCTTTTTGACGTAAGCGGGAGATCCCCATATGCGCATGAATGCGTATGAGGGTGCCTTGCCAAACCATAATTCGTATGGTGTCTTTTGTACGGATTTAGAAGGTACCATATTTGGTATCTTCGTTGCCGTGAGGAGGGCATGTCCCCAAAATGAAAGAGGAAGGTCAGTGGCACTCATCATGGATCGAACCATGTCCATCAAGGTTCGATTCCTTCTCTCAGCTACTCCATTTAATTGTGGTGTAGCAGGAGGAGTCCACTGAGATAATATTCCATGCTCTACAAGATAATTCAGAAATTCGTTACTAAGAAATTCTCCACCTCGGTCAGAACGAAGAGCCTTTATCGTATGACCTAGTTGATTCTCTACTTCCATCTTGAATTCTTTGAATCGTTCAAAGGCTTCAGACTTGTGTTTCAGCAAGAACACATACCCATAACGACTATAGTCGTCAGTGAAGGTGATGAAGTAGTCGTAGCCTCCTCGGGCACTTTTTCTTAGTGGTCCACATACGTCAGTATGTATCAAGTCCAATGTTTGCTTGGTTCGCTCAGGGTTTCCTTTAAATGGCAACTTAGCCATTTTACCCTTAAGACATGGTTCACATGTTGGCATTTCATCAATGTGCTTGATCTCAAGCGCGCCAGATGATGCTAACTTTTGAATCCTTGACTTCAAGTCGAGCGTGCCATAATTGGGCAGATATTTCATTATCTTGTTTTCTTTTGTTTTGTTGTACGTGCATAACTAATTTAGGTGGTTCTATGGTGTATAGTCCATCTTTCAATGTACCAGTGAAAAACAAATGATCATCCATAAATAATGAAAAGAAACCTTTATTTATAGAAAAATTAAAACCTTCATTATCTAAAACAGGAATGGAAATAATGTTTTTCACTAAGCCAGGTACATAAAGAACGTTCCTAAGGACTAACTTATTACCACCTAAATCTAACTCCACTTCGCCTATGGCCTCGGCAGCAGCTCTAGCTCCATTGCCAAATCGTAGGATCCAATCCCCAGGCCTAAGTGGCCTTGTTGCTCCCATCACCTGTAAATCATTACAAAGATGAGAACCACAAGCAGTGTCCAACACCCAAGATGCACAGTTAATTGATAAATTAACTTCAACAAGGAATATACCTTTGGAGCTCTCCAAGAACTCCTTGCAGTTCCTCTTCCAGTGTCCAGGTTTCTTGCAGTAGAAACATTTCTGTTCACCAGTAGAAGCTTTTCGCTTCTTTCCTTTTCTTATGGGCCCAGATGGTCCTTTTGCTTTGCTCGGAGGAGCATTTCCCTTCCCTTTCCCTTTCTTAGTCCTTTTAGACCTTGATTGGGTGGAAGTAGCAACCATCACTGGCTTCTCTCTTTTCATGGAAGCCTCTGCAGTGGCGAGCATATTTGCCAACTCGTGAAGTTCAACATTCATCTTGTGCATGTTGTAGTTCACTACGAATTGCTCGAATGATCTTGGCAACGATTGGAGGATTATATCCTGGCAGTACGACTTGTCCATTTTCACCTCAAGTTGACCAAGCTTTTCAATAAGCCCAATCATTTTGATACAGTGAGAGCGGACATCAGTACCTTCTGCCATCCTCGTTTGTTGCAGAGTCTTAGCAGTTTCATACCGCTCATATCTACTTTGCACCCCAAAGAGGCCATTGAGGTGTGTGTAGATTTCAAAAGCAGATTTCATATGCTCATGCTGCTTTTGAAGCTCATTCGACATGGATGCTAGCATGAGACAACGTGACTGTAAGTCATCGTCTTGCCACAATTCAGTAGCTTCTTTCTCAGTGTCACTGGCATCCAGAGCAATTGCAGGTGGGGGTCCATCAAGGACAAAATATCGTTTCTCAGAAGCAAGAATGATCTTAAGGTTTCTGACCCAGTCATGAAAGTTGGGTCCAGTCAATTTGTTTTGTTCAAGTATGATGGAAATCGGATTTTTAGACATTATATCTACAAAAAGACGATAGAAGAAATAAATACGCGAATGATTAATTTTAAATGCACAATTTACAAACATGGTTTTTTATTTGTAAATTACTCCCACTATTTTAATCAAAATCTTATGCCTCCACATAAGTTTCGGGAATATTAAAATATCCTAGCGGGCTCAAGGCCCAAATGCAATCTTCTAGTACCCACGACTCGTTGGCCATACTATTAGATCCACTTGGTGGGCGATCACGTCGCCGGTTAACCATCGCAGCTAACCCTTGAGTTCATTTAGCCTCGGTTTTCTTTATGGACCCACGACTCGTGAGACATCCATATTTACTAGCGTTAAATCATGTCCAATACTCGTGGAGAGAAATAGTTCAATCCTAGACGCCCCACGACTCGTGAGACAGTGCCTAGAACCTTGCTATCCCCTCCCTTGGCACTAAACTGTGCATTGAGGCAATAAACATATTATCTTCCTATAGCTCGACCCACGACTCGTGAGACATCGAGATATATTCGTACAATATGCTTAAGACCTAGTAATTGGATAGGCTCGGACCATAGACACCATTCATATGCGCCCGTTTATTCGATTTAATATTATAATTGAATTTTAGGTTCAATTGGAGGTTTTATGAAATTTTCAAGTGCGAGGTCTCATCAGATTATCAATTATCTTGTTTACGTTTTTCTATCCTAAGCATGCATCTCATACATCAAAGAATAAATACGAAAAAGTAAACATTCATCACCTAGCAGGATATGATTGATCGATTGCCCATCCTATGCGATCCATCACGAGCCATGCGATGGATCAATTGGTCAGTCTAGGGTGGAAATTAAATGTCCTAACTATTACAATTTTTCAAACCCATACATGCATGGGCCTTCTTGTAATATCCTCCTTGATTGGGCCTCCATGTAATGAATTGGGCCTCCATGTCCTCCAAGGTAATGGGCCTCCATGTGGATCTCCAAGTCTTCATGAGGTCTTCTCGGCTCCAAGCCTAAACTAAGTCTAACTTATAATGACCCTATTCTATTACATTTTAATTGCGCAAGCAAGGGGCACCAATCAGGCCCATTTAATTACAACCCATAAAATAAATAAACCAAAACTACACAGGGCTTAGGGGCAAAATCGACCAATCCACATATTCACTCAAGAACATGCATAAATTCACATAAGGGCATAAATGTAAATTTATCGGCTCCTTTAATTTTAATTCACAAAAATTATCCAAGTTAATTTAATTTTGAATTAATAATTAATCTCTAAGATTAATTAACTCTTACTTGAGTTCTAAGTAATCTAGAATTCTTATCTTGATTAAGTTGGTTTAATTAAGATAGTTACAAATCTTCCAAGATTCCTATCTTGTCCAAAACTCTAAGTTTCCCAATTTACCAAATCTCCAAGATTCTCAAGATAATCCTATTTTGATTAGATTAGATAACTAAGGTAGTTCCCAAATCTTCCAAGATTCCTACCTTATCCAAAACTCCAAGTTTCCTAATCTCACAAATCTCCAAGATTTTTCAAACTTTCCAAAATAGGCAGAATTAGAGTCCAACCAAAATCAGCCACAACTCGGCCAATAGTGGACTGCCACGTGGACAACCCACACTCGGCCACAAGGACCGCGCGTGGGCTGCCCGCGGCAGCCGCTGCTGCGCGTGGCAGCGCACGGCAGCGCGCGGCTGCGCGTGACAGCACACGGCAGGCAACCCGTAGGCTGCTGCTGTGTACCGCACGCTGCCGTGGGCAGCAGCATGCGGTGGCCGCCAATTTTTTCTGTGCCTCGATCCTATCTAACGCGGCAACTCTGACTTCATCCAACTCATCAAGCTCTTGGAGCATACTTTCAGTGTATTCTTCGGGTGTCAGCTCATTTTGTTGCATCACCCGAAGTGATCGGACGTTTATCTCCATCGGTAGTACGGCATCCTGTCCATAAGTCAATTTATATGGAGTAGTGCCTGTACTTGTTCTTTTGCTGGTCCGATAAGCCCATAGTGCCTCTGACAGCATCAGGTGCCATGCTCTTGGGTTTTCCTCGATCATCTTTGAAATGATGTCCTTGAGGACTCGATTTGAGGCTTCAGCTTGGCCATTCCCCTGTGCATAATAAGGTGTTGAATGGACCAATTCAAAACCCATTGATCTGGCAAATTCCTTGATCTCCTGACCAACAAACATTAGCCCCCTGTCAGTGACAATGGTTTGTGGCAGGCCAAACCTATGTATGATTAAGTCCTTGATGAACTTCATAACTTCGGCCTGATTGGCCTATTTGAGTGGTTTGGCCTCTACCCACTTGGTGAAATAATCTGTGGCCACAATGATGTATCGATGGTGTTTGGATGACGATGGATGTATCTCCCCGATTATATCAATGGCCCAACATCTGAAGGGCCATGGCTTGATTACCATGTTCATCTCCTCGATAGGGATTCTCTGGACTACTCCAAATCGTTGGCATTTTTCACATCCCTTTGCCAATTGAACGCAATCTCCCACCATCTTTGGCCAGTAATAGCCATATCGGCGTAATAGCCATGCTAGCTTATGTCCGTTTTGATGGGCGCCACAAATTCCTTCATGTGCTTCCATCATAATTCTCATGGCTTCCTGTTGATCGACGCATAACAGTAATACACCGTCATGGCCTTTTCTGAACAATTGATCTCCCATCAGGACATAATTGACGGCCCTGAGCTTTGTCTGTCGAGATGTTTTATCAGACGGATTAGCCAGATATTTTCTGATCGGCTCTCTCCAGTCATCGGGATCCTGAAACACACTTAGGACAGTTAGAATATTATCCCGATACATAAACGATGGACAGTGCCGTCTCCTGACGACGTAATGAGATTCATCGATGTCATCAGGAAGATCGACACCAGTCGCCAATTGGGCCAAACTGTTGGCCTCACTGTTATGTCCCCTCGTTATGTGATAACAAGTGACATCAGCAAATTCTGAAAGTAAAGACATTGCCGTCAAGTAATATTTGTCAAGAGTAGGATTTCGGCATTTATATGTACCTTGAATTTGCCTGATAACCAACTGTGAGTCTCCGATGATGGTAATGGATTTGACATGTAGCTCCCTTAGCATCTCTAGTCCAATAATTAAGGCTTCGTATTCGGCCTGATTATTGGTACATTCAAAATCAAATTGTATTGATAGCTTAGTTTTAACATCAGATGGTGAAATCAAAACAATACCTGCCCCACACAGCCTATCGGTTCTTGACCCATCAAAAGCCAGTGTCCACGGCTTGATCTCCACTGTCATCAGGTCCAGTTCTTTCAGAACGGTCTGATCTATGTCAATGCATGGATGGTCAACCAGGAAATCTGCCAATACTTGGCCTTTGACTGCTTTTTGCGGTACATACTGCAATTGATACTCCATCAGTTGGATAGCCCATCGGCCGATCCTTCCTCTCTTTACAGGTTTAGCTATCATATACTTAATAACATCAATACTAGAAATTACTAACACTTTAACAGGCAGCATATAATGACGTAACTTCTTACAAGAGAAAAACAGTGCAAGACATACCTTTTCTATCGGGGTATACCTCTGTTCCGTTTCTGACAGATGCCTGCTCAAATAGTATATAGCTCGTTCAAGTCCATTCTCATCGTCTTGTGCTAAAAATCCGCCGACGGTGTCTTCTGTGGCAGATATATATAATTTCAAGGGTTTTCCCTTGACTGGCATCATCATTACAGGCGGCGTAGTCAGTTTGTCTTTTATCTCTTGAAACGCCTGCTCATGCTCCGTTTGCCAGCAAAATTCCTCTTTGTCCTTCAGCCTTAACAAAGGTGAGAAGACCTTTGTTTTTCCAGCCAGGTTTGATATGAACCTCCTTAGAAAGTTAACCTTGCCAAGGAATTGTTGTAGTTCCTTCTTTGTTGATGGAGGTTTGGCTGTCAGGATAGCCTTGGACTTGTTCTTGTCGATCTCAATCCCCTTGCGATGCACTAAGAAGCCAAGAAAATTGGCTGATGCAACTGCGAAAACACATTTCAAGGTTTTAAGTTTCAGTTTATGTTTTCTCATTTTGGCAAATGACTTCGCCAAATGTGTCAAGTGTTCCTCGTAACTAGCTGATTTGATCACAACATCATCGATGTAAATTTTGACAAAGTCATCGATGTACTCACTGAAAATGCAGTTCATGGCCCGTTGATAAGTGGCTCCAGCGTTTTTAAGTCCGAATGGCATCACTTTCCATTGGAAGGTGCCTATTCCCCCTGGACATTGAAAAGCCAACTTTGGCACGTCGTCTACGGCCACAAATATCTGGTTATAGCCTGCACTTCCGTCGACGGCAGTCAAAAACATATTGCCAGCGGCGGCATCGATCAGCATGTCTGCCATTGGCATCGGGTACTCATCCTTAGGAGGCGCCAGATTCAGGTCTCTGAAATCGATGCATATTCTGATCTTACCGTTCTTCTTCATTACGGGCACCACGTTGGCAACCCACTCTGGATATCGGGCCACTTCGATGAAACTGGCTTTCAACAGCTTCTCGATTTCCTCCCTGATCAGCTGACAGACCTCTACTGACATCCGTCTCAGAGGCTGTTTTCGAGGTAGGTACCCTTCAAGTATTGGAATTCGATGCTCAACTAATTCCCTGCTTAGTCCTGGCATCTCATCGTAATTCCAGGCAAAGCAATCCTTGTATTCTTTCAATACTTGAATCAATCGTTCTTTCTGGCCATCATCCAGCAATGCGCTGATGTACGTTGGCCTATGATCCTCTTCGGTGCCCAACTCAACTTCGATGACAGGATCTTGCACTTGGATTTTAATGTCATCAAGCTTGGCTGGCGCCGTTCCTAATTCCTCTAACTGAATTTCGTCGCCATCTGATATTGGCGTTTCTTCCTCGAAGATAAGATCGCCTGTGTAACATTCGGCCACGTAGGCCCGAAACTTTCGAATCAGATCGGCACATGCTTCCTGTTCTGGACCGATGACAACGATCTCATCAATTTCTAAATGTTCTGCCTTATCGGTCGATGGTTCCTTATCATCAACAGTATAATTCATAAGGACTGATTGTTCTGTTCTTGCGGCCCCTCTTCCTTGACATTGCAGGGCCGACTTAACTCCTTAGCGAGACAGGTCATTTCGAGCTGAGTTAGTTTTTTGCTCGATGTGACCTCCATAGGTCGTCCATATTTGTCCTGTCCGACGAATCGATAAGGTCCCACATCCTCTCGATAATATGCCGCCTCGACGGCATTGATTTTTGCAGTAAATGGCCTGTTGTCGGCCATTATGATCTCTGGTTCAACGGCGTCCCCCCAGATCAGTAAACATTGATGAAGAGAAGACGGCACACATAAAGCGGAGTGAATCCAGTCTCTTCCCAACAACGCATTGTAAGATGTAGCAGCATCTACCACGAAGAAAGCAATCTTTAGGCTAGTCTTTCCAATCTTTACCTCGACGGGTAAAATTCCTAATGTATCAGCCTTTCCTCCAGTAAAGTTGCTAACTATCACTTTCGTTTCCATCAGGTCTTCACTGACCTTGCCTAACTTGTACATAGTGGATACTGGCATTACATTGACGGCTGCCCCGTTATCGACCAGCATTCTGTCGATGGGCTTGCCGTCGATATGTCCTGATATATACAATGGCCTGATGTGTCTGGCCATAAATGAAGGTGGTTTCTGGAAAATATTTTCTACCTTCTTGTCCCAATCGGTCTCCTTCCTGTCATCGACCGATATCATTTCCAAGTCCTCTGCCATTTGAACCACTGGCATTCCTTCGTCCCAGACTCCATCAGTGGAGTATTCCAACTCTTCATCGATGACATCGACGAGTTCAGAACTTACTGCGTTACATTGCATTACTGCCGAACCGGCTGACGGCTGGCTGGTTCCACTTTCTTCGTCCTCTTTTGCTTTCTCGTCGACTGCTTTTTCCTCGATTGCTTGGCCAGATTCAGCCTCACCTTGCTTACCATCGTTCCGGGCAAAGATTTTGTCAAATTTCACCCTAAGCTCATTTTCATCTTCTTCTAATTCCTTCTCTAAATCAATTGTGCCATATTTGGCTTTCCCTGGTGACCGCCATGGGGAAACAGCTCCCTGTTCGGCCTCCTCGGCCTCTTTGGCCTCTTGTCTATGCTTCATTTCTATATCACGTGGCTTTGCCGTTCGCTGTTTCATCGGGGCTTTCCCTTTGGCTATCTCGATTTCTTTCCTCTGGCGCAAGTAACGCCGATACTGTGTTCTGGTCATCTGATCGACCCTTTGATTCCCAGGAAATTTCGGATGCCTCACGGGTACCCATCTCCCTACTCGAGTATTTGCAGGGGTATGGACAGTTCGCGGTCTATATTGACCAGGCGATGCTGTTTTGGTTGACGGCCCATAGGTCCTGTCCCTGTGATAAACGGTCGATCTGACCTGCCTAACTGGTGATCTGTCAGGTGATCTTTCCCTGATCCTGTTGTTACGACTAGTACCCTCCTGCGATTGTCGAGGCATTTTAGATATGGCCTGATCTCTACGGGGCTCCCCTGTTGGTGGAACTGTCTGTACTGGCAAAGGTGTTGATGCTGGAGATGGTACCATTACTTGATACTGTGGCATCACCTGATGTTGTGGCTGTGGCATCACCTGATAAGGATATGCTCCTTGTGCAGTGTTTGGCCAAGGCATGTACTGGCCGTATATGTTTGGATTCACAAACAATGGTACTGTTGCCAAGTCGGCATGGCATCTAGCACATAATCCCATTTGCATATTCGTCGAAGAGGGTAAGTGATGTGGGTCCCCCTCTGCATACTGCTCTCATGTCCCATTTGTCACCCCTACCATGTTTATCCCTACTTCGTTCTGTTGGAAGGGATTAGTGTCAACCGTCATCGGCTTAGTAATTTTCCAGTCTGGGGCGAATCTCAAAATGCCCTTATCAAGGTGATCTTGTACCATCCACCTGAAAACGAGACATTCGTTCGTAGAGTGAGTCCATACGTCGTGATACTTGCAATAAGTCTTACCTGCAATTTTCATTGGAGATGGTATCACATGATCCCCTTTCAGCCTGAGGATCTTGTCGGCCAGCAGTTGATCAAATATGGCCTCTGTCTTGGAGACGTCAAACGAGTAGCGTCTCTCGCGGTCTGTTTTGTATTCAGCATCTCTCCTTACCAAGTTATTTGGCACCTTGATGGCTGGTTGAGGCTCTTTTGGTTTCGCAAGTGCTTGACAGACAGTGTTCTTTGGACAGACCACTTCAGCTAACCCGATTTCAATACCTGTCTGCTCCATCGACCTATTCAATGGCTCCTCGCTAGAATCAGCCATTCCTATTTGGTGGTAGTTTCCTCTGGGTTGCCGCCTGTTTTCATCCCTTAGGACCCTTTCATATCGGACCGCATGGTCGGTCAGTTCAAACAAATCTTCATGATATTGGGCCATCATGATTTTCGTCAATTCGAAATGCATGCCATGGATGGCAATCTTGATACATTCTTTCTCTGGCAGAGGTATGGCACAGAAGCCTCTGGCCCTGATGAATGCTTTCATGTATTCCTCTACTGTCTGCCCCGTCAGCTGCTTCATGTTGGATAGCTCGATGACAGAGACTTCAAGCGGGGCTTGATAGTGGTTCATCACAAATGTCTTTTCCATGGATGGCCAGTCGGGGACCGATCCTGGTTTCAAGTTGGCGTACCAGTGGAACGCCATGCCGGTGAGTGAGTTAGGAAACAATTTTAACTTCAGCTCGTTGCTTAAGTTGCCACATTCCAGAGAAAATCGAGCCAGATGCTCGGTGGCAGATTGAGACCCTTCTCCTGAGAACAGAGTGAAGTTGGGTGCCCTGTAGTTCATCGGGAACGGCACCTGATCAATGTATTCTGGATGAGGCTTGTTATACCTTGATGCCCTATTCCCTTGTCTCCTTACAAACATCTCTTGAGCCTGATTCATCGTCAACAGGTCGTCATGACCTTCCATGGCTCGATTTGTCCTTTCATAGGCCGATGAGATGGTCTGATGACCCTCTGGGCCATATCCCATAGCCTCTGATCGTTCCTCTTCCGACCTGCCCCCCGAGTCTGGGCGTTGGTACCTGGCCTTGGAGGTACTTCCTTTCTTGTCAAAGACATTAGTTTGTCCGTTGCCCTGTTTGTAGGGCGTTTCATCCCTTGATCCACTTCCCCCGATATGTATCGCTGGTCCCTTACCTTTGTCAACAGAGCTTTTGGGCGGCCCTGTCCAGGCCTGCGATTGTATCCCGTTGGCAAGGGTGTTGATGCTCTCAGCAAGCATAGACATTTTTGACTCCAGATGCATCAGGGAAGTATTCACAATATTGTTGGCTTCGGTATTGGCCTGACTGGCTGCAGTGGCCGAGCCTAGCATGTTCTCGAACTTACTGACAACATTTGACCATTCTACCTGTTTGGCCTCAAGGTCCTTAGTGAAGTTGCGGACCTCCGTTGTCAGTTCCTCTATCTTGTCAGTCCCTTCCATAGTTAGCGGGACAGTGGATAGATTTTCCAGAGAGTGCGTTAGATCGGAGCGTGTCCTTGTCAAGCTAGATCGAGTCTTTCGCGTTATCTGTGGTATCATCTGACAACAGCAAAAGATTAATCGTTAAGCATCAACTGATTGACTTATTGGCAAAAAGATTATCAAGTCCCACTGGGCGTGCCAAAATATTGTTTGCTATAAATTTGACACCGAACGCCTCGATGTGCAAATGGCTCGATATGATGTGTAATGCGTGCGGGCGTGCCAATGCTTGTGCGTGCAAACATAACGGTTTAAAAACTGGACATGTTGATATCGATGTAAACATAATTAAAATGTCCTGATAAGGACATATTGATACCAATGTAAGATGTCCTGATGAAACTGACTTCTAATCAATTGATTATGGCAGAGTAGGCAAACACTACCCCTAGTTCTTTTCCATGCCTGCCTGGCCGCAGGACTTAAATAATTTATGATAACCTTTCTGATATGCCAAAGTTTCACAGCCAATTGATGGCTTACTCATTACATCAATGAATCAGAAAATGAGTTGACAATCAATCAGTTTAATATGTAACTTGACTTTAAAGACATAAACTTAACAAACTAATGCATCAATGAAAATCCGTTGACGTAAAGCATACTTTAACAAAAATCAGGAGATATGGACCAAATACTTCCATTAATTATAAAAGAAATCAGTGAGTTCCCCGATTTACAAACATTACAAAGCATGCAAAACGATAAATTAGTCTCCCGTATTGGCATATGTTTGCCAAATGAGTTGATGATTCGTTTAAGCCTTGAAAAATACTCCTTGATTGGCAGGTAAACCCACCAAATGAGTTGATGTGTAAAACAGTGCAAGCTTGTTGACAGAAAGTAACACTGATGACAGAGAACCATCATCAGCGGGTCGCCCAACCTTGGCAGATGGCTACCAATCGGGCTCCTGACCAACGGGTGGCCGCTGGAAAGGGCATCAATTGAGCAGATGGCTACTCAACCGATTGCTATCAAGCAGATGGCTACTTGACAGCGGACTCATCGAGCAGATGGCTACTTGACGAGGTTGCCATGTAATTACGTGGGCACTTACATGACGTTGCAGCGTGCTATTTTGCTTGATATCGAATGGTTTCGCTCGAGACAGCTTTGCTGACGGCGGAAGCAGCTTTGCGGCTTACTTTGAGCGGCGGTGCTAGACTTCAGGCGGCCATGTCCTGCTGGTTGCTGAGGATTGACGATTGATGTCAAGGAATTGGCAGTGCTGACTAACTGACAGAAGCAGCAGATGCTGGACTTCCGGAGAGGCGTTGAGCCGATTCAGTGAAGACTGAGTTGATTGATTGATTGAGTTGTGTGTCTATGGCTGTCTTTCTGTATTTATAGCTGCTTGCCAGAAACTGATCGGCTGATCCCACTATCTCCACCACCTGCACTTGTTCCACTACCTCCACTAATGGTGGTTATTTATCCTTGTTCTTTCCCACGTTCAATTTTCAGATTCAATTTGGTAGTTACATTTGAATTGTGGCCAATCTCTCACTCCTTAACTAACTCTGAGATAATTAGGGGAAGTGGTTGTGTTCTAGTTTATCTCTTTTGGTTAGAGAGATTTATGTGGCCACTACTTAATTAATTGGCCTTATCTTTTAATTAGCCATTTAATTAAATGGCTATCATCTAATTAAATTTCGCATGGGCCATTCAGATTACTGGGCCGATTTCATCGGCTGGGCCATGGGCCATTTTGGACCGGCTGGCCTAATAATTGGGCCATTACTCTTATTTCCTAATTGTAATTAATTATCCAACTAATTACTTGGTTTATTGGCCTTAATTATTATATGGGCCAATCATTAATCTTTGGCCCAATTAATTAATCAATTGGCTTAATTAATTTAATTAAATCGTTGTGGCCAAAATAATCCCTTGGGCTCATTGGGCCTCTTTGTTCCTAACCATTGTTTGGTTTAATTAATCAACTTTGGCCCATAAATTAATTAATTTGTTCATTAATTAATTTACACCTAGCCAAAATTGATTAATTATAAACTTGGGCCGTATCTCTAATTAGGCTTGTGACCCGTTTAATTTCGGTCGGATTGACTTCCGGATCAGAGTGGGTCTGATCCTGATCCAATTCTCTTGGCTCCACGTATTGGGTTCGGCCCATCATCACGTTATTACTCCTCGATTTACCGAGGGTGATTTTTTGGGTACAAACACCAAGATTGCTTCTCCATCACCCCAAAATCACAACTCCACATAATCAGCAAAATGGCTACTTTTTCCAACGTGAACTTGATAAATTTGTAAAATCTCTAACATACTCATATTCAAGATATATAAATAATATCTTAAACCATTTTTTCCATTAACTCTTTATCTTAAATATTTTAGATGATGATCTTGTAATATTTACCTAACTTTTTTTTCCGTAAAATTGATTTATGATTTTTTTTACTAGTTTTATTCATCATTTTAATTATAGTCTTGTGTTGAGTGAAATTAATTAATCATCAACTAACTAACAATTTTTTTACATTTTTTTATCAATCTTATGTTAGGTGAAAATTAAAAAATCTTATATTAGTCATTTTTGTATATTTTTCTAATATTTTTTACTATAGTACTGTGTTTTGTATACATACAAATCCTTAGACAGAACTTTGAGCTAAACCAACGCGTATTCCTCTATGACTCCCGTTTACATCTCCACCCTGGAAAGTTGAGATCAAGGTGGACTGGTCCGTTTGTGGTGAAACAAGTCTTTCCCAATGGTTCCATGGAAGTTAAAGATCCTAAAGATGAGAGACTTTTTCGTGTAAATGGCCAACGATTAAAGCAAATTGTGGAGAGGGTAGATGAATTTGAGGATTTTGCACTTGCGGCTCCTATCTACCATTGATCAAGTTCTATCTTTCCATTATGTACTATAGTTTTTTTTTCTCTTTTTTGGTGTCTTTTGTTTTTTGTTTTTTTCGTTTGTGTGTTTATAACATCATCCCTAGCTTAACTTTCATTATTCTATCTTTATTATTAGAAAGTAGCTTCCAAAATAATTTTTTTCACACATTACTAAGCTTGTGGTAAGATGAATGTTTGATGCATGTAGCCTAGAAATTTTTCAAGTTAAAGTTTTTTTTTTCTATACTAACACATCTCTTGTGAGTGAGTGGAGAGGTTGAGAAAACAACTTATGAACTTATATGGCTCTTTTTAATTGGTTAATTGCTATTTAGAGTAACATTCTTAAAGAAAAATAAAAGAGATGGATGATATTGGTCAAGATTAAAATGTCTTCATGAGCCATGCACAGTTAATTGATAAATTAATAATCAATTTCCATATATGGATTATTAATTATTGTAATGTTATTGTATTGTTATTGTAATGTTATTATTAAATGCTTTTTATTATTAATGTCAATGCTAAATTAGTTATTATTAATGCCAATGTTTACTTATTATTAATGTCAATGTTTAATTTACTATGACTTAATTATTAATTATTAATTATAATAATAATAATAATAATAATAATAATAATAATAATAATAATAATTATTATTATTATTATTATTACTATTATTTGTTATTATTATTATTATCATTTTCTTAAGTGAGAGTGGGGAAGTATGAAAATTGGAATTAAATAGAATGGAAAGATTGAATTACTGAAGATGACTCATTTTCTTAAGTGAGAGTGTGGGGAAGTATGAAAATTGGAATTAAATAGAATGGGAAGATTGAATCAGTGAAGATAACTATAAAAAAATGAGTCTGAATGGGAAGGGGGGAGTCCATACCCACTGGAGATGGCCTAAGTGTTTCCTCCTATTTAATTTTTTTATCTGGAACGTTCCAAAATATGTCTCATTGTTCAAAATGAAATTTTTTTTTTCTATATTTCCATTTCAAAAAGTAGTGAATTTACTTCAATTCTCAATTATAACTTTTAAGGGATTATTGCATTTTTGGTGTCCTAACTATAGCACACTGGCTTTTCTACCCCACAACTTTCCGGGCTAGCACATTTGGTATCACAAGTTCAACATCAGTGGCAATTTTGGTGTCAATTGAGGCCCAATTTCAAAATTGGCCTGAAATTCCTCCATGTGCGTGACATGTGACATGAAAATTGAGGATTTTGACCATTCAATGTCTTTTTCATTAAAAAAAATCCATCCGAAATCAAATACATTCATCAATTTTGTATAGAAACTTATTTTAATAAATCTCGGCCTTGTGAAACCATTCCCAGATTTGTTAGGCCAGTCCACATCAACACCTAAATTTAATTTGGGGATAAATTTAGAAATTGAATCAATTTTAAATACGACCTATTCTTCTCAAGGAAGATTACTACGTGCTGATCCATATGTGCATTAATTTTGATGTTAACGTTTTTCTAATTAATATTTATTCATCAAAAGAACGTTTCTAGATGGACTCTCACGTTGGCTTAATGAGTCAGCATTTTCATTTCCCCTCATCTACCAATTTGCATTTGGTGACGACATGAGAATGATGAAAGTTCTAAAGCTTTATTATGTTAAATAAATATAGATATTTTAACGTGTACAAAAGTTTATTTATGACGGATGCAGTCTTATAAAATTTGACATAATCCTAAAGGTTTTATTTTTTTAACCTAATATTGATCCATAAGTTGTAACTATGAAAGACACAAATTTTAAGGGTTGCAGTTAGTTATAGAATCATATTTTACTGTAGAAAATTATTCTGTAAGTTCGATAATTTTGTGAATTTCTTGTGTGCCATGTGGTTTGATTTTGTGAGTTCAAAACAAAATTAAACATTGGGTTTCATTATATTCTAAAGGCTAATCGCCAATTGATGTTGCATATTGAGTGGTGGGGACAAAATAAGTTTTAAAAGTGGCATTACAACACATCATGAAGTCGTTGTTGCAATTCTTTACTTATTTTCTAATAAAATTTCTAATAAATTGAAAATTATTTATATTTTACTAGTGATCAATAGATTTACTGAAATAATGATATAATCATAATTTCACTAAAAAAAATAGAGAGTTCCAGGTTTGTGTAATTAATTTATTAAATATGAGGAGATATAATTGAAATATGACTATACGGTGAGTTTGGCCTAGCGGTGGGAGCACTTATAGATCTATATTGTGATATTTAAAGTGTTTGATCCCAATTATAAAAATTATTTTTGATCAATCGTGATTTTCATGGTGTTTGACCTTTAATACCATAGTCACTTTTGGGATCTCCAGAAGCTAAAAATCAACTTATTTTAGAAGCTCCTAAATTGAAAGTTTTGCAAAAGTTATTATGCAAAAATAATTATTCCATAATTAATTTTTTTTATAATAAATTATTGTCAAAATCTATTTTAACAAAATTAATTTTTCTATAATTACTCTTCGAACATCTAGCCAAACTCACCCGTATGTATTAAAATAGTTCCAGGTTTGACTCATATAAACTTGGAATATGAGCACCTATTAGCGACACCTATTCAACACCTAATATAATCAATTCATTCCTTTACGCGTGTACTTCACTCTGATTGCCGAAAGAAGAAAAATTCTCACTCGGAGCGTTCATTTTCCGTCTCTATTTATTTTTTTATATTTTTGGGATACATTTCCGTCTCTATAAATACCAACTCCTTTTCTTCCCACTACTCACACTCCCAACTAGTTACATTCTCTTTCCCAAAAAAATAAAAATCCCCTTATTTTTCTACTTTGGAAACCATTAATAATATTCATCAAAAACTCAAAACCAAGAAAATGAAGGTATCGTCAAATTAGAACATGCTCAAAATTTCATAAAAGCAAATATAATTTTATATTATTTCCATTTCCTAATTACATGTTTCTTGTTTATTTTTGCAGCAAAAAGATTATAATTCAGCTCCCCATGAACGATGAAAAATCCCGCTCCCGTGCCTTTAAAATTGTCGTTGGCGTAACAGGTATATATATATATATATATATATATATATATATATATATGAGAATTTCAATATATTTTCATCCAAAACACAATTTTTTTTTTTTGCTTTCATGCAAATGATACTAAAATACAAGTAAATTATGTTCAACATATTCTTTGTTTTACAAATTTTTCAATATATTATTCAAAATTTTGAAAAACTTTCGAGCACATTTCTCTCGGATACACGAAAAGTTAATACATAATTTTAACATTTTGCCCTCTAAATTAAAATTTTAACACTTTACATCCTTAAATTGCATGTTTTTTGACAAAACAATGAACATTTTACTTCTTAATAAGTAGAATTTCATCAAATAATTAATATGTAATTGACACATAATTATGGTATGTGAAACGCCAACATTATGTATTTTTTGGGTCTATATAAACACATTCCTTTGACAAAATTCTTTTTCTAACATTTCCTCAAAGTTTTTGAATTTTTTTTTAAAAATTCCCGAAAAATTTACATTATTTAACATATTAAAACGCACCACGAGAATGAAAATTTTAATTTACGGCCACATATCCTCAAATTGAATAAACTAAGCTTTATTGTTCTGTGTTATTAGGTGTTGAATCGGTGGCGCTAATAGGTGCCGAAAAGGATCAATTGCAAGTGATTGGAGAAGGAATCGATTCCGTAACCCTAACGCGGTTGCTAAGGAAGAACGTGGCGTACGCGGTACTTGTGAGCGTTGGCGAAGCAAAGAAAGAAGAGACCGCCGAGAAGAAAGCAGAGGCGCCGACGCCGCAGCCGCCGGTGGTGGGGTGGTATCCACCGCCGTCTTATGGCTTTCCTCATTATCAATTTGTTGAAGTTAGGGATCCGTCCTGCACAATTATGTGATAAGTAAATAGAAGAGTGTGGGCATATATAAATTAATCGATCCTCCAATTTTTGTGTTAATTTGTGGAGGAATATTTTATTTTAGTTGAATAGGAATTGCAGAGTTTTCGTAATTTTTTTTTTTCCTTTCATGTGAAAACAAAGTGTAGTAATTTTTCTTTTTTGATAAATAACAAAGTGTAGTAGTTTGTTTAGTGGATAAATCTAGGTTTTTTTTTTGGTACCATAGGACAGACCTACTTGCAATTTTGGTACCATTGGATACGAAAATGCAAATTTAGTACCATAGGATAGGTTTTCATTGCAACTTTGGTATTTTCCCCAAAGTTAGTGATAATTTAACCCCTATGAAATGCATAATGTTCAATTTATCCCCTCGTGGTTTAAAATAAAGCATTTTACCCCCTAAAATTTTGTAAAAGTTTCACATAGCCTCCCTGATATTTTTATAGGCGGCACTTTATCCACTTTTATTATGAAAATGTGGCATTTTACCCCCTGTTTTATTATAAATGTGACAATTTTTCCCCCTATGTTATAAAATAGTTTGCATGCCTACTCTGAATTTCGGCAAGTGAGTTACACTCTCCGGTTGAAGGGAGTAAATTGCTTCATTAAAATTTTTATAGGGGGTAAATTGATTTTTTTCCAAATTATAGAGGGGTAAATTGAATATTATGCATTTCATAGGGGGTAAGTTGCCATTAAATTTGTAGAAAAATTGGATTTGCTACCAAAATTGCAATGAAAACCTATTATATGGTATCAAATTTGCATTTTCACATTCAATGATACAAAAAATGCAAGTTAATCTATCTTATGGTACCAAAAAAGTAATTTTCCCGTTTCTTATTTAAAGAAAAAGATAGATATAAATCTAAGATGTGCATATGTAAAGAGTTTATGGGTTTGATATAAATGTAAGATGTATGGCTAGCGATATTGTTAGAGCAAATGATGTTACTGCCAGATAAATTTATTTTAATTTCCAAATTTACCCTCCAACTAAACTATTCATAATCTTTCTCACTTTTCCAGATCCACTTTTTCCTCTCTCCTCCTCGGTTCTCAGTCCGACACTCTCACTACTCCACCTTCCCTCAAAGCCTTCATCCCCAATTGTAAATTTTTGTCTTTAATCTCACTGCTCAGCTTGTAATTCAATTTTTGAAAGAAAAACCTATGGTGCTCAACATTGAAATTAATTATCAGACATCTCGAATTTTGTTTCAAATTATTGGAAAAATTAGAAATAGAGATTTTATTTCTCTGAATTAAATGAAGTTGAAGTGAATCTGGGCAGAGAAGAGAATCTTGAAGACTTGGATAAGAACACGAGTTTTGTTACAATTTTATAATTAATTATTTGTTCCATTGGTGTTGAAATACTAAAACTTTAATTTGGATTTGAAATTTTAAGATTGAATGACAAACTTGAGATTTAAAAATTAATGGTGATGGAAGAAAGAGAGACCGAAAAAGAGAGAAAGATGATGGAGGAAAGAGAAACATGTTTTTGTTTTCAATTAGTGGCATATTTGTCATAAATTATTAGTTGATCCGGAAGTAATATTTTTTGTTCTGACAATATCGCTAACCATGATGTATAGGGCTAGTTTGGATTCACTTTGGATCATGTACAAAACACTGTTTGGATCATGTACCAAACACTGCTTGAAACTAGATTCACGAGCTCATGCACATGAAACTAGTGTTCAAGTTAAAATAATAAAATTTCAATCACAATAATAACATGATTTGAAACTTTTTTTTTTTTAAGACGGTGAATACATTGTTACATCAAAAACTATATCGAATCGAAACAATTACAATGATATCGAAGTAAACTAATTACTAGTATTAAATTAGAGAAATGCTAGTATGAAACTAGAGAAAATACCCACATCCGTGGGAGTTGAACCCATGACCTCCTGGTTATGGAGCCTCATCCTTAACCACATGCTAAGGCCTCATCGGCCATGATTTGAAACTTAAATCTTACATTCTTTTACTAGACCAAATGTTGGTCCTAAAACATGAACTCAATTTTCAACTCAATTTTCAATTTGGTCATTAGGTACATACCAAATCTTGAATATGGGTTTTATTTGGTCGGCTCAATCATTATGAACAAGTAAAAAATGATAATTCAATAAGGAGAAAGAGTTCTTTTTTGTCTTCTTTATATAGGTTAAGACTCTAGTTGAAATATGAGTAATTTAATTGATAACAAACAATTATTGTGTACGTTTAATTTTTCAATATAGTTATCTCGTATCTCTAATAATAATCACAGAATTTGTATTATTTTCATCTTTATAGTTGTACTCATGAATAAAATTGTTTTATTTTATATACTTCAATCAGCTATCTATTACAAACTTTCCAATAACTTTTTGAATTTTTTTCAAGAAAATTCAGAACAAATCTGTTAGAACGATACTCCTAATGATAGTGAAACTTTTATTGTCTAAAAACATACTACTTATTATTAGGCCTATTAAGTGAAAAGTGGAGTTTCTTATCTTCAAGAGAGAGAAATATCAATAAGACCGAACAATTTTTAAACACTACAAAAAAAATTGAATTTTTTGTAACAATATATTAAGTGATAAGGTTGAACTTATCACTTTTTATATAAACTAGAAGAGTGCACTAACGTTGTACGTTTTTAGTAAGTTTCTGAGTAAATTTTATGAATCATAGTAAAATTAACTTTATCATGTCACAAAATAGCACAAGTTAATGACTAATATTCAATTTAATTATTATTAAAATTATTATTTCATAAATAAATGATGACTTTAAATTATTATAATCAAATATAATTTGATGATTGATTTGTTCATAAGATCTTGTAATTTATTTTTCCTAAAATAAGATAATAACAAAATTATTTAGTTCATTCAATTATCATAGTTTTCATTTAAAAAGTAATATTTTAATAGAACTATTTATTTATTTTAATTTGAAATAATACCATGTCATTTGAAATGCATTTGTTTACACACCTAAGTCACTTTATCCTTTTTTCCAAGGGATTAACCCGTCTTTTTACTGATTTCATTCATTATGCATCGATTTAATATATTTTTCTCCGATTTACCTGTTCTTTTATCGTTGTCACCTACTTTCATTATGATTCTCATTTTTCGTCAATTTCTTATGTTTTTCCGGTTTAAACCATGCATTTTCTATCGATTTCACCCTGTATTTGCCGGTTAAGCTATTTTTTTCTATTTACATATTTCACTCGTTTTCACATGTTTTTCCACTATTTACGTGTTTTTTTCACCAATTTCATCTCACATTTAATTGATTTAACATGTTTTCACCGACTTAACATTTATTCTCTGATTCACTGATTTCACCAATATTTAGCGATTTCATCCGTTTTTCACTAATTTCACCGGTCTTATCCGGTTTTCACGAAATTCATCTAAAGCTATTCGATTCCATATGTATTCATCAATTTCATAGGCGCCTTTTCACCGGTTTCACTCGTTTTTCACCCATTTACCTGTGTTCACCAATTTCACCTAAATTTGATCATTTTCACATGTTTTACTGGTTTCACTCTTTTTCACCAACTTTACCAACATTCACCAATTTCACCTAAAATTTTATCATTTGCACATGTTTTAAACGTCTTTTATCGATTCCACCAATTTTCATTAACCGATTTCGCTCGTTTTCCATGAAAATTCGAGTATCACCAATTTTGTTCGTCTTTCACGAATTTCACCCAATTTTTCATCAATTCCACATGTATTTACTGATTTCACGAACATTTTTTTTCTGGTTCCACATGTTTTTCCATCAACTTTACCAGTATTTATATTTAAGGTTATGCATGTATTGATATTCTTGGATATTGTTTATATTTTGCTTATCTAGCCAAAGAAAAATTACGTAATGTGATTATTTTTTAACTACTATTTTTTTTGTAATAAAATGATGTTTAAGAGAATTTGATTTATTTTCTTTTTATTCTTAGAAGACTTTTATGACTTATATTGTACTAAATATTCCAATGATACAATTTTTTTTTTTTACTTTAAATGTATTGTTACTATATTATAATAATTTTACATATATATTTTAGGAGCTATTTAGAATTTTTTATTCTAATTATATTCTTTATGGTTGCTTTTTATGTGTTGTATTAGAATAGTAGAAGAATGAAATTATAAAAGTTGATGTAAGAGATAATTTCTAAATTTTAAGAGTTTATGTAGGAAATAAATATAATAAGACTTCATGTTTAATTATACCTCTTCATTTAGTTTTCTTATTTTAATTCTATTTATATTGAAGCGTTCATGTTGAAGTAGACTTCTTTTTTTGTTTTGTATTTTTAATTAATTTAATCATATTTTTTAAGTAGGGTATATTAGTCTTCACAAAAATTCAAGAAATTCTTTTTGATGTTGATGAACTCGTACTTTTATATGTATAATATAGATGAAGTGACAATAACTTAGATATTGTCACTTCATCTATATTACACATATAAAAGGAGTAAAAGACAAAAATATCCCCTATACTTTGTCTAACTCCTAAAAAACCCACTGTGTTATTTTAACTCCCAAAAACCCCCCTGTGTTTGATTTTAAATACCACACTCGACCCAAGTAGTATATACTTATAATTTTATTTTTGAATTTTGGTGGAATGACAAGATTACCCCTATGTGTTTGTTTTTTTTTAAATTTATTTATTCTTTTTGAAAAATTAAGTATATACTACTTGGGTCGAGTGTGGTATTTAAAATCAAACACAGGGGGGTTTTGGGGATTTAAAATGACACATGAGGGGTTTTTTGGGAGTTAGATAAAGCATAGGGGGTGTTTTTGTTTTTCGATGTCAAGGATAAAATTGTCATATCAAAAGTAAAATGCGAACAAATACTTGCAATTTTGGCGTTTGAAACACACTCTATTTTTTGGGGGTGTATTTGTCACTTATTTGAGATCTCAGGGGGGTTTTGGGGAGTTAAAATAATACAGGGGTGTTTTTAAGAGTTACATAGAGGGTGTTTTTGTCTTTTGCTCCATATAAAAGTACGAGTTCATCAACATCAATAACTTAGACATTGTCAACTCCATAGACATTAGTGATAATAATTGCGAATAAATTATACTATTGACATTTAGTGATACATTATAAGTGATAAGCAAAATATTGCCACTAGACCATTGTCACTTAGAATCTTGTCACTAACACAAAATTTCTTGTAGTGAAATGGACCAACATTTTGGCATTTTTTTTTTCTTAGTTTGTAGCCCAATCCAATACGTTTTTACCTTTCCTTTCACTAAAGAGTAAATTTGGTCTCAGCTCACCTGAATTTAAAATTAAAGAATTGCTTCCAGAAAGTCCTTCAACTTTATACAATGACTTCTATTGTTTTATGTTTTACAATTAATATGTTTGAATTAAATTAGGGGAAAAAAACTGAAGCAAATACTCTAGCTCATTTTTTTTATCAATCACAAATTCAATGTAATGATTCTAATTAAAGAGTATAAGATCTTAAGTTCTTCAACTTTTTTTTTTTTTTTTTTAGAAAACCCAAACGTAAATAACCATTTGGATATGGTTCTCCTCAGTTTCGTAAAATTGAAATGATTAGGTACCCAGGGGCGGACGGACATAGGGGCAAGGGGGGGCTATAGCCCCCCCTGATTTTTTTTTTTTTTTAATATAGTAGTGGTGTATTTTTTTGTTTTTTTTGAAAAAAAAAAAGTTCAATAAATTAGCCCAATATGAAATTTCCAGCCCAAATATAATCTTAGTCCAATTAATATAACACAACTCACTCTAATAATAACTCACTCTACCCAATTTCTAAGCCCCAATGAAAAGTCCAATTTTTTTCTATATATATTTATGATATAAGTTTGTGCAATTGTGCTTATGTAATAAACTAATAGTGTTATATATTCATTATTGATGTTTATATTCACTTCCCAAAATCATTTTTTAGATTCAAGTTTCATTTTTGTGCTTAAAGTTATATACTTGTTAAGATTTTCATAAGCATTAGATTAAGATATGATGATAACTATTATATTAAAATAATATGATGATTAAATCAAGATGCAATAGAGTTAATAATATTCATTTACATATCAAACACTAATTTTAGATGGTTAATAGTTTTTTTTTTTATTGAAATGTCAAACACTAATCTTATATTCTTAATAGTTTTTTATTAGCCTATTGGGATTCAATCTCTCTTGTTTTATCAAATGAATGAAAAATAAGTCTTGTCATTATCATGTCTCTATTATATTTAACTTTTACTTCTTGAGTATGTCATTATTCTTGAGATAGTTATGTTTTGTACATTTTAAGGTATTAGAAATATGGAGAGATACTTTAAGGCTACACCTACACCTCACGAGGAGTCTTCAAGTAACGTTCACATTCAAAGTGACCCGCATGAGCTTCCAAACTTTCATATTGAAACGAACTTGCCCGAGCTTCCGAGTGATCCCGGTCTACGACCTCATATAATTTTATATGATTCTAACATTCGAGAGAGAGTTCGTAGAGCATAATTGCTCAAAGGTCCATGTCAACCACGCAACCTTGAGTTTCGGCATGTGTTAATGGGAGGTCAATGGCTAAATGATAGTTTAGTTGTCTTTATAGAGAGAGACATATTTAGTAGTATTTCAAACGATGCTATCATGAACCGATTTTAAAAGATGAAAAACCGTCGTGGTCAATTATTAAAGTAAATATGAAGATATTTTGGGTTCTTTTGGGACTATAACGGGGTATCACATGTAATTAAAATATCTCGTGGGGTTTATTTTTATCAAACTCCACCTTTCCATTTTTGTATTGCGTCATATATTTTCTCGTGAATAATATAAACTTTAAGTTTAACTGTTTGATAGATTTTTTTTTTTTTTTTTGTATAACTTTAGCCCCCCCTGACCAAAAATCCTGGATCCGCCCCTGTAGGTACCAATCTATGTTTTTAATTAGTTGGTTTGATTCGATTGGCAGAATTGAATATGAACTTTTTTATAATAATTTGATGGAAACTTGATACTATTGTTTAATTAATTAAGATTTCGATTGTTTATATTCCGCAAGTTTCATGATCATTACTTATGAGCAAATAAAAAATAAATAAAATGTTGAATCCGCGTTACCGCGTATAATATGCTTGGGTCTCGATCAAGAAAGTTTCCTTCTAATTAATGCATCTATATTCTATAGTGTAATTAATCTACCTTCTAATACGCACCTATTATAAGTTGGAAAGTTATTGTGATGCATAAAGCCTTTGATATTCTGTCTACTCTATAAGGAAGTTGAGTCCTTTTTAATTCGGTATGTGTTTATTTTTCCGTTTTTATTTCATTCCTATACATTGAATTTTACTTTATATATATATATAGGTCTTGTTTTATGGGTAAAAATTAATCATGAAATTTATACTTGTTTTGAAAAATATGCACAAAATTCCCCAATACATAAATTTCTTTATGTTTTCAAGATGGTGCACGAAATCTCTTTATTTTGAATCGGTAATTAAGTTTAAAGGCCAAGAACACTTTAAACGTTGTCTTTAATAATGAGGCCATGCATGGACGCTAATATCAGCAAATAACAGAAAGAAAAAAAAAATCATTGGGGCTCTGAATTCTGATTAAGAATTTCATTGTGAAACTAATTAATCAAATTATTATAAGAATGTTAAAATATACATATTAGAAATTGAAATTATTATCAGTTAAAAGCTCACGTATTTATCAAAAAGTTCTTTAAAGAATTTCTTATTGTGAATGTTTTGGGGTCGAAATTAAGATGTTATGGTGTCAATGTCAAATCAGTACGGCAGGTGAATTCTATTTCTAAAAAATAGTGTAAACTGATCTATGCTCCACAAAGATCAAGTAAAGGAAAGTCGATTTCCAAGTTCTTGAAAAGTCGAAAGGTTCGATCATATTGTGTCTTGAAATGTGTCTATGATATTAAATGATGTCCATATTTATAGGTGGAGTATTCTTATGGGTCGACCCAGTGGCGGAGCTACCTTGGGGCTGGGGGCCCAAGAAAAATTAGTAGCTTTAATATTAATAGTGATGATAGAAAAAATTGACATAATATAGTTCTTAGTTGACTTGGTTAGTGCATGCCGGTTGAAGCATTGATGCACAGGATTCGAATCCCAGCTACTTCATTTAATTTTCTAATATAAGTTATGGTTTCTTTTAATTTCTTTTTCATTTTCTAATAATTATAAAAACACTATGGCCTTTAATTAATTTTATAATTTATTAGAAATACAATCTTTTATTTTATTTATGATGAAGTCGTCTCCGGATTAATTTCTTTATTATTATGACTTTTTAAAAATATTTTATATAGGCTTTTTCTTAATTTTGTCTATAATAATTGTAAGAAGCAATATAATTTATTATTGACTTTATAATATTGTCATCCTCAAATTATGATTATTTATTTACTGCATTGTTTCATAAAGTAATTTTCTTGAAAATTGTAAAAGGAATACAGTTTATTGTTTTCTTTATAACGTGACTGTCTCCTTATTAGTTATTATTACCTTTATTTAGTGTACTGTTTCAAAAATTCTTGCCCCCCCCAACAAAATCTGTCTAGCTCCGCCACTGGGTCGACCCATTTATCCGTAAATCAGTCGGGCTGCTATTCAGATGATGTCTATGACCATCACCTGTATAAGGCAACGTCCATGATTGTGACCTCCCTGCGGCGCCGCTAATCTCAACCGATGGATGCTTTGTTCAGTTGCAGATTGTAGGGGACATGTTGCATTTAATGCTGATCCGTCTACGTGTCCTGATCCAACATGTAGTTGATAATTTATTAGGAGTTCGCTCCATTAAGGTCGCAGGGGCATTCTTCCCCGGACCTGGTCCAGGAGTTAACTCCTGGACCATGTGGTCCAGGTTTTTTCTCTTTATTTTCTTTTTTCTTTTCTCTTCTTCTTTTATTTTTCCTTTTCTTTACTAATAACTAAAATTCTCTTATTCATTAAAAAAACATTGACATATTTTGTGTTGTAAATTTACAATATGATGTTTGTTTCTATCAAAATTATTATTTGCATTTTTCACGCATTATTTCTTCTTTAAAAATGTTTAATGTTTAAATTAATTTTATAAAAAAAATATCTATCTTAATTATTTAATAAATTATAGTACAAAATGACACAATGACTTTGCGAATTCACATCTTCAAAAATAAATAAACATATAACTACAACAACACTGAACGATTACGAAAAATACATAATACATAAAAATATATTTATTGACAAAATATTAAATGACATTGTTGAAATTGTCATTTTTTTCATATATTTAGTGACAAGTGCAATAGTAACAAAATATATTTTTAAATTGTCACTAATGACTATTAGTGACAAGTGTATGGGACTTAAGTTGTCATTATTGACAATTAGTGACAACATTTTAGAGACACAACCTAGTGACAATAAATATTGTCATTACAATTTAGTGACAACTTTTTAGTTGTCTCTTTTGAGGTGTCACTAAATGTCAATAGTGTCAACTTTTTTAATTTTTTTGTCACTAATGTGTCTATGTACATCATTTTAGTGATAATATTTAAATTTTTATCACTTTGTTATTTAGTATTTTGTTACTAAAATTTAAGTTTTTTATAGTGTACAATAAAATTTTGATAGGAACAATTAGGGCTGGGCGTTTGGGTCAGGTAATTTGGGACCCGACCCTCCCGATCGGGTATTTCCCGTTTGGGACAAAAAATTGGGTTTTTTGACATTTCGGGTTCGGGTACCCGAACCCGAAATATATTTTCGGGTTAGGTTTTGGGTATTGCATTTACACCCGAACGGTATTTCAGGACCCGTTCGGGTATTGATTTTTTTTTTTTTTTTTTTTTTTTTTGTCAATTAGTGTTGGGGACATAGATCTTGAATTGAAATGTTGAAGACTTGTATCTTGTGTTTTGTTTAGGAGTCTTTGATTGTAATATTGTTAAAGACTTGAGACGTTTGTGTTGTATTTGTTTTGAAGTTATTGCGTACAATTTAATGTTTGAATTCATTTATTTTACAATTTTACATACATATATGTTAAAAAATAAGATTTCTTGTACATTTATACATATTAAATAAATAAAAATAAAAAAAAAACATGTGAAATTTCGGGTACCCGAAACCCAATACCCGAAAATTTTGGGTACCCGAAATTCGGGTACCCGCCTAATCGGGTCCGGTTTCGGGTGTGAAAATTCAATACCCGCCAGGTCGGGTACCCGACCCGAAATACCCAAAACCCAAAAAACCCGACCCGTGCCCAGCCCTAGGAACAATATATTATAAGTTTGCAACACAAAGTATATAAATGTGTTTGAATTGTGCAAAAGAATATTAGTTATAAGGAAGAAAAAAGAAAGAAGGGTTTTTCTATGGTTAGTACCACTTGTGCTAAGTATTCATTAGGTCTCCCTTTAATTATCGTTGGATCTTATTTATTTTCTAATCTACCATTCATTTTTTTTAAGGGTGACCTGTGCTCTAGGTTATTGTACTACATAAATTTAATCTCTTTTCTTAAGTGTTCACAAGTAATTAAGTTTTATTACAAAGTTGATCTCATTACTTATGTTGACTGACAATTTTACCCCATAATATTTCAACTTATCAAAATAGTCTCACATCTTCAAATTTATTGACGATTTTAGTCCACATTGTTGCCAAATTTAAAAATTGACACGAATAAGACCACGTGCAAACCAATTTGAAGATTTTATTTATTATATTTACATAACTAATTTGATTTATAAATAATATTAATAAATTAAATAATATTTGAACATAAATCTAAAGAAAAGTTAAGATTCTTGACTGATTTAACCCATTTTTCACTAATTTATCGATTTAAGTTGTTTTTTTTTTACCGATTTACCCTATTTTTTCAACGTTTTCCCACTAATTTCATCGATTTTAAACCATTCGCGACCGATTTAACTCATTTCTTCACAGTTTGCATCAATTTTTTCACTAATTTCATCGATTTATACTGTTTTTGACCGATTTAACCCGTCTTCTAACTTATTTTATTGATTTAAATTATTTTTGACCGATTTAGCCCATTTTTCACCGTTTTATTTCATTTTCCCACTAATTAAACCATTTTTGACCGATTTAATTCAATTCTTCATCGTTTGCATCGATTGTTTTCACTAATTTCATCGATTTGAATGATTTTTGATCGTATTAACCAATTTTTTCACTAATTTATCGATTTAAATTGTTTTTTTTACCGATTTAACCCATTTTTTCACCATTTTATACTTAAAAAATAGGTTATATCGGTAAAAAATAATATAAATTGATGGTGAAAAAATGGGTTAAATTGGTCAAGAATAATTTAAATCGATAAATTAGTGAAAAAATGGGTTAAATTGATTAAAAAAAATCGTTCAAATCGACGAAATTAGTGAAAAATCGATTCAAATGGTGAAGAAATGAATTAAATTGGTAAAAAACGGTTTAAATTGATGAAATTAATGGAAAAGTGGGCGAAAACAGTGAAAAAATGGGCTAAATCGGTAAAAAATAATAATTTAAATCGATGAAATAAGTGAATAAGTTGGTTAAATCGGTCAAAAACCATTCAAATCGATGAAATTGATGAAAAAATTCATGCCAACGGTGAAGAAATAAGTTAAATCGGGTAGGGTGGGGCTGGGGTAGGTTTTTTAGTTTTTTAATTATAATTATAATTATTTATTTTATTATTTTAATAAATATTAAATAATTTTTAATTATATAATTTATTATATTAATAAATATTAAATAAATTAATACTGTTATATAAATTTTAGATTTGAAAAGAATATGTTTACTTATTTTTTTGAAATTTATGTTAAATATTATTTATTAATCAAATTAGTTATGTAAATATAATATGTAAAATTTTCAAATTGCCCTGCACATGGCTTTATTCGAATCAATTTTAAAATTTAGCAACAATATGGCATAAAATCGTTAGTAAATTTAAAGATGTGGGGTTATTTTAGTAACTTGAAATGATATGGGTTAAAATTGTCAGTCAAAATAAGTAATGGCATCAACTTTGCAATAAGAGTTAATTGCAACGTCACTACTTAAAGGTTATTTTTAACGGCGGTACCAAATGTGAGTGAATTTGTGAAATTATGGTACAAAATGTGTTGGTCTCAATTTGTTTGATACCAAAAGTTGAAATTGACATATAGCTCGGTACCAAAAAATGCAATTATCTCTTTAGTAAAATCATCTTTAAATCATTATCTTTTCAGAAGGTAACAGGTCAAATTTATTAAATTTTAAAGGGGACCTAATAAGAATTAGCACAAACTGAAACTAACCACAGAAAACCCGAAGAAAGAATGAAAAAGAAAATAAAAGAAGAAAAAGGAAAAAAAAAAAAAAGAGAAAAAATGTAGACCACATGGTCTCCTGGACAGGGTCTGTAGAAGAATCTCCCAAGGTCGCACAAGTAATTATTGATCCGATCGAGGTTATCAGCAAAGGTAAATTGCACCAATGTTTTCAGAACCGGACCGGACAGTGAACCGGTGAGCCAACTGGTCACTGGTTTTACTGGTCGAATCGGTCGGACCGCTGGTCGGACCGGATGACGTCATAATGATATAATAAATATATTTAATTTTAAAGTATATATAATATTCATAAAATTTAAGCATTATCCTACAATTGATTAAAAATATATAAAATCTTAGAATATATTTAAATTAAATCACATAATATTTACATAACTTATATCATAATTGTAATATGATACTAATTTGTAAGCTCATATATATATAATATGACTATATTTCTTTATAAGCATTTAAAAGTGTAAGTTAAAAATACAACAAACTAAGAGATTAATAACTTTAAAATATGATTATGTATAAAAGTCTAATATTCAAAATCAAACTTGCATAATATATCGATTTGATTTTCAAAATTTAACACTCTTTATCCTAAAATAATATTGGAAAGAAATATCTTATAGAACAAATTTTAATAAAAAATTATTATTTGAGTATTAATTTTCATTGATAATGTGTAAAATGTTAATTTCTTTGCTACATGTTTTCTGTAATTTATAAATTTGTTTTGTACTAAAAATTCAACAAAAATGATGTAGCTCAATTGGTAAGGAAGTTATCTTTCATGCAAGAGGTTAGGTGTTCAAATCCCACTTTCAACAAGAATTTTTAGTTTATTTTTAACATTAATAAAATTTAAAAAATCAAAAAAAAAAAAAAAGAAAAAGAAATTCAAAATCGGGTTGAACCGGCCCAAATCGGTTCGCCGGTTCACCGGTTTTGGACCGGTTCAACCCGGTTCAGACTGGGTTTTGAGTCAACTGGTTTTAGGGGGTAAAACGGACCGGACCATCCTCCGGTTCGCGGTCGAACCGGTCGGACCGGCCGGTCCGGTCCGGTTTTAATAACATTGAATTGCACCAAGATCTATTATGCCATGGCCGATCAATTCTGCCAAGGTGGGCCATGCCGATCAATTCTACCACGGTGGGCCATGGCCGATCAATTCTGCCAAGGTGGGCCATGCCGATCAATTCTACCAAGGTGGGCCATGGCCGATCAATCAATTCTGCCAAGGTGGGCCATGCCGATCAATTCTACCACGGTGGGCCATGGCCGATCAATTCTGCCAAGGTGGGCCATGCAGTCGAGTGGTTTTAAACTTTTAATTGATAAGAAAGTGCAGTATTTTGCATTTACCCCAGAAAGTTGCTCATGAGTCTTAATTTTATATAATAATCAAGTCTTCTAAAAACTAATTGGGGTCGGTTTAATTTGTTCTTTATGTGGAAAAACTGGAGGCAACTTCGCATGACTTTTCATTGGGTTTTTCAATTATGGCCCATTTGAGTCCACATTAAAACCTTTCGTAGTTATTTGGTAGAGCCAAAAGTGATGAGGTATTAGGGTGCATGTGGGCCACCCGTAGACTCCATATGCTTTTTCTTTTTAAATTATTTATTTATGGGTGGGAGTATTTTATGGGGCAAGTATTCTCGAAGTAATGTACACAATATTCTTCGATTTTTAATATAGAAAGAGTTGAGTTAAATCATTTTTGTTGGGACGACGATTTTTGGGGTAGTGTACCTTATATTTTATCGAGTTAGCTTGATTTTACAGGTGAAAAGATTTGGATTTGGATCTCGATCAAGGTCTGACATATATTGGATCACCCGTCAATTAAACAAGAAGTCTATCCTACATCAACCTTATAATTATTTTTTAAAGTTTTACGACTTATCAAAATATTAATGGTAAAAAAAAATTAAAAAAATTATTACTCCATATTTCTTCTAAAATTTCTTTGGAAAGTTCGTAAGAAGTTATCAATTATTAAAGAACCTCAGAAAAAAGTATGCCACATTCGTGCTAGATGAATACAAAAAGATACTATTTAGTTAACTAAAAAATGTATAATTGGCTTAAGCCAAAAAAAGTCAAAAAACATAGAAATTGTTAAAACCGACAAAAACAAGTAAAATTCGATTAAAAATATATAATAAAAAATAGGAAAATCAATGGAAAAATGGGTTAAATAGAAAGAAAAACGAGTTAAAGCAAAAAAGATGGTGCAATTGAAAAAACAACAAGGTTAACCAGCAAAAAAGGGTAAAATCGATAAAAAAAAAATGAATGACATCTGCTAAACACGGGATAACAGAAAAAAGGGATCAGATCGATAAAAGAACAAGAAAAAAAATGAGTTAATTGGCAAAAAAAAAAGTTGAAATATGTGAGGAAATAGGTTAAATAAGTAAAATCATACTAAAATTAGGTTTAGTCGGAGAGAATAAGTGAATTGATTAATAAATGTAAAAATCAACTAAATTGGGTTAAACTAGAGAGATCGGATGGATTGATTAACAAATGAGATAAACCACAAAAATACGGGTAAAATCGGTGAAAGAACATGTTAAAATAATAAAAAGAAATGATAAACTCAATGTAAAAGCAGGTAAAATCGATATTACTTCCGAGAGTTCTTAAGAAATTATCACTTATTAAAGAACCTAAAAACAAAAGGTCACCTTCAGGCTATATGAAAAAAAAAAGTACTATTTAGTTAACTGGAAAACTTATAATTGACTTAAGCCAGAATAAGTCAAAACATAGAATGGTTAAAATTGGTGAAACGTAAAATTCTATTAAAAATATATATGATAAAATATGGTAAATCAATATAAAAATGGGTTAGACAGAAGAAAAACGAGTTAAAGAAAAAAAATATTACAATTGATAAAACAACGGGGTAAGTCGACAAAAAAGGGTAACTGGTAAAAAATAAATGGTATTGGCTAAACATGGGATAACGAAAGGGGGAAGGGGGGGGGGGGGGTTCAAATCGATAAAAGGACAAAAATAAAAAAATAGTTAAATTGGCAAAAAAATGTGAAATCGGTGAGAAAATGGGTTGAATTAGCATGAGAATATGTTAAATCGACTAAAATTTGGTTAAACCGGAGACAATTGGTGAATTGATAACGAATGGGATAAAACACAAAAACGGGTGAAATCGATCAAAGAACGGTTTAAAATAACAAAAAGGAAATAGTAAACTCGCCGTTAAAGCGGGTGCAATTGATATTTCTTTGGACAATTCTTAAGAAATGATCAATTATTAAAGAACCTAGAAAAAAAGCCATATTTGTGCTATATGAATAAAACAAAATATTGTTTAGTTAATTGAGAAACTTATAATTGGCTTAAGTTAAAAAAAAGTCAAAACATATAAATGGTTATAATTGTTGATAACGGGTAAAATTCGATTTAAAAAATATATGATAAAAATGGTAAAACAATGGAAAAATGGGTTCGATCAAATAAAAACGAGTTAAAACAACAAAAAATGGTTCAGTCGATAAAACAACGAGGTAAACCGGTAAAAAATGAATGACATTGGTTAAACACAGAATAACAAAAAAAAGGGGTCAAATCGATAAAGAACAAGAACAAAAAAAAACGAGTTATATTGACCAAAAAAAAAAGTGAAATAGTCGAGAAAATAGGATAAATCAACAAAAGAATAAGTAAAATCAACTAAAATTGTGTTAAATAAGATAGAATGAGTGAATTTTTTAACGGATGGGATAAACCACAAAAATGGGTGAAATCGGTGAAAGAACGAATTAAAATAACATAATAAAAATAAATAGTAAACTCAATATAAAAGCGGATGAAATCGATGAAATAACATGATAAAATAACAAAAAAAATGGCAAACTTAGTGTAAAAGCAAGTTTACTCTACAAAATTATGGAAACTTGGTAAAAAGGGGTTAGATTAGTTAAAAATTGGATTAGACAAGTAACTGAAAATAGATTAACTCAATAAAAGATAGATATAACCAGCAAAAGTGGTTAAATCGATAAAAAAAAAAAGGTTAGACATATGGAAATTGATTTAGATGGAAATATCAATGTCAATGAATCATTCGTTCAAATATATATATGGTTGTTTTAGAATAATAGTTATGTAGACATGTACTTTAAGATTTGAAATACTTAGTAATTATAGTCCATTTTTTATTTTCAAGTTTTGGTTTTAGGTATTTATGATAACAACTATAAATTATCCGTAATAACATAGTAATAATTAAAGTGATTTAGTCAAAAAAATTATGTTTTAAGACCATAGTATGATGAAAAATAATTATATGATTCAACTAACGTAGGAAATTAGTTAATCATGTGCAACGCACGTGCACTTTCCTAGTTTAAAGAAAAAGATGATATTCTTCTCTCCTTTTTTTTTTTTTTTTTTTTTTTTTTTTTTTTTTTTTTTGTGTGTGTGTGTGTGTAAAGAGTTTATGGGGTTGATATAAATCTAAGATGTATAGGACTAGTTTGGATTCAAGTTAAATTAATAAAATTTCAGTCACAATAATAACATGATTTGAAACTTAAATTCTTTTACTAGACTAAATGTTGGTCTTAAGAAAAAACATGAACTGAATTTTCAACTAAAATTTCAATTTTGTCATTCGGAACATACCAAATCTTGGATATGGGTTTTAAATGATGTAGGGTGTTTACCTTTTCTTCGGATCCGGTAAGCCCTACTTCACGTTCCTTGTCAATCCAACAATTCCAAGGCTTCTTGTGCCTGCAAAACAAAGATTCACGTCGGGGTGGGGAGTTGCCGACGGAACCTCCTCAGATGGTTAAGTCAGTAAGATGCTTAAACATAGAGAGTTTGCAAAGAGAGGTTGTGGCAGAATAGTGGATTTGAGATTGAGAATAAGATTAGTGTTGGAAAGATCGTATCATAAATGTATTTATACGGGTAGGGTTGATTCCCTTGTGATTTAGGAGTCCAGGATCCGGTATGATTCTCATGAAAAAAAGGAACTTCCATGCATATTCATGTTTCCTTGTTGGAATAAGTTTCGTGCTGCAGAAGGGTCTCCTTGCAGATAATGTGTTGAGGCCGCTATTCACGAACCTCGCTAGTCGCGGGTTATGACACTTAGCTCGCTAAATATTCAACCTTTCCCTTGGAACGAGCAACATAGTCGTTTCGTATTTGGGTTGGGCAAATCCGATTGAGGCGGTATCCGAATAATAAATATGGGCTATATCAAGTAGATAATTGTTTTATAAATCAAATTGCGAAATTAAGCAACGGAAGAATTAATTGCTTGGAACTTGATTTTAGACATTGAGTCCGAATGATTTTGATTAGGACCAAGAGATAGATTAAATTAAACTAATCGCTATACCTTGATTATAATGCCAAATTCATGAGCTAAAATAATTCTATCTTATGATCTAAAGTAGATATTTTGAGTTTAGGCCTAATTGAAAATTTAACTAAAATTTGGTGGTCTTAAATGGAGACAAAGTTAGGTTGAGTAGCCTCGACACATGTCATCATTAACATATTCTAAAGTTAGGCGTCATCATATTTGAAAAATTATACAATCCACGCATAATGTTTGTAATTCACTATTCTAACAACGATTAATGTCATCATTAACATATTCTAAAAATACCGTCGGTCGACATTTTCCAATGTTGATAAAGTGGACAAAATTAACCTTATTAAACCGCACAAACCTTAAATGAATTTTACAGTTAAGGTTGTTTTAGATTGGTAAGTAATCTACAGTTAGAAAAATCTATAAAAATAAACGATATGATTGTACATGAAGATATTTATGTATTTTCAGATAAACTAGAGGGCACTTTCTACTAAATGATACATATTTTAATGCTACGGCTGTAAAATATAGAGTTTCAGGTTTATGTAATTTATTAAATACGATCGAGGAGATCCAGCTAAAAATTTGAAAGAGAATATTTTGCGTATTTTACACATTTCAAAGAAAATAACCTTTTTGTCTAAAAATTCAAAGGTGGAAGACTAGAAATGTAAATAAATAAAAATTAAACAAAGAATCGAAAATTAAATATGAAGAAAAAATAATCAAATATGTTGATTTTGTGTTGAAGACTGTAATCTTGGACGTAATCTTCCCATGGTTGTTTGACCATTCTAAAATTCATTCCTTTACGCAATGGGCCGTAAGGAAGAAAAATCCCACGTGTGCTTATTTCTCACTCGGAGTCGGAGCAGTGATTTTCCGTCTCTATAAAGACCAACGGCTTCATGGGTCCCACACCATAATTAAATGTCACGTGCCAATCTCTATTACTATATGATTATCCTTACCTTCTTATCCGTCTCAATCGTTGCATAGATATACCTGCTCTTCCAAGCACAATATCAATGATGTAAACCAAAAGATACTATTGTTCTTTCCGTTTCAAATTTGTACAAATAAATGTCTTGGATCTGAAGATATAAAACAGGACACGAAAATTAGAAGAATCCAAAAAACAATTAGGTCTTTTGAGTTGTTATACTGTCTTTCTAATTTTGATTGCTCACTGATATTACTACAATAGAATAATATTTGAAAAGAATTACAATGAAAAATTAAATGTGTCAATTAATTTGAAAAATAAAAAATTGAATGTGCCAATTAATTTGAAAGGGGGAGTATAATATATTGATATTGATTTGCTTTATTTTGATGTTACCGTTTTTCTACTAAATATTAATCAAAAGAGCTTTCCTAGAAAGACTCTCACGTTGACTAAGTCATCATTTTCATGTCACCTAAATTATTACATTATGGTGACGACATGCGAATGATGTAAGTACTTACTAAAGCTTCATTATGTTAAATAAATATAGATATTTTACCGCGTACCAAAGCTTATGGGCTGTTTATTTGGCGTTTCTAAAATAAATCATGTTTAATTTTTTACTTTCTGAAATAAATTTTTCATCTTTCAATTTTTTCGAACTACTCTTTCTAAAATCAAATAAACAATAATTTTTTTATCTCTAAACAAAAAATATCTAAACTCTACATTGATTTGACATAAAGTAACATATTTTTTACGCAATTTATATCACATAACAAATATAAGTTGGCATAGAGTCTTACACATTTTACAACTACAACCTAACTCTTACGAAAAAATCTACAACTACTTTATTTCTCAAATCACCCTCTCAAAATTCAAACAAACAGCACTACGTAAATCGAGATTATTTCACAAATCTCCACTACTCTCTCACACTACTTTCTCAAACAACAGACAAACAAGCCCTATTCATCGATGACGGATGTAGTCTTATAAAATTTGACATAATTCTAAAGTTCTAATTTTTTTAAATCTAATACTGATCCATAAGGTATGCTTTCATGGAATTACTGTTAAAACAAAAAAAAAAGGATTTATCAGCTTTGATTAAATGATCCCCACCCACCCAACCAACCAACCAACCAAAATGATGATGTGCTTCAATTATGATCTTTTGCCCAACAAGTAATTCATGAATTGGATAATTTTTTTAGAAACAATTAATTGGCTAATTGAATAGACGATTAGCAGTGAACAGTGCAAGCGCTAGTTACAGAAATTTTGTAAGTTTTAACCATGCAAGTGAGGATTGCGTTAGTTACAGAAAATTTACAATTTTTTTTTCTAAATTACTTATACTATATTCTAATGTAAAAAAATATTTTATGAGTTTGATAATTTTGTCAATTTCTTGTATGTCCTAAGGTTTGATTTTATGAGTGCAAAACAAAATCAAAAGTTTCTTTGTATCCTAAAGGCTACTCGCCAATTCATGTTGCATATTGAGTGGTGGGGGGTGAAATAAGTTTTGAAAGTAGCATTGCAACACGTCATGAAATCATTACTGCAGTTCCATATACTTATTTTCTATCAGAATTTCTAATAAGTTGAACATTATTTGTATTTTACTAGTGATCAATAGATTTGCTGATATAATGATATAATTACCATTGCACTCAAAAAAAAAATTATAGAGTTCCAGGTTTGTGTAATTTATTACAGTTTGCCCCCTTAAAGTATGAGGGTGATACAAGTTACCCCCCTAAAGTATCAATTGTAACACTTACCCCCCTATGTACTGGTTTTGAATTTTTTATTCCCAAACTACCCCCGTCTCTTTTATAACTAATAAATTGGTATTGTTATTAATTTATCAAGAATAAAAGTTTCTTTATTAATTATGAATTCCTCTTTCCATCAAAGAACATTATGTTTCAATTTCTTCATTTATTTTGTTTCCTTCCATTTTTGTCTCGATTTATTTCTTTATTTCCATCTCATTTTTTTCTTTATTTTCGTTTAATTTTTTTTTTCAATTTTTTTTATTCTATCTCGAATTTTTTCTGTACAATTTGTTTAAGTTTTTCATTATCGCTTTTTATTTTCATTACAAATTATTATTCTAAATCTTAAGTAATTCTCCTTTAAGTTCTTACCTGAAAATTTTCGAACTTGAGATAATTACAAAAAAACAAATGAAATAATTATCACTAAACAAAAATTGAGATAATAATTTAAAGGAAAATTTTGAGATAGAAATAAAGAACAAAATTGAAACAGAAAATAAAGAAAACAAATTGAAATGGAAATAAATTAAAAAATTGAGACAAAAAAGGGATGAAAATAAAAGAAATGAAGAAATTGAAACATAATGTTCTTTGGTGGATGGAGGAATACATAATATATAATGAATTATTATTTTTTGACAAATTAATAAATACAAAATTTATTAGTTATAAAAGGGCGGGGATAATTTTGAATAAAAAGTCCAAAACTATTACAGAGGGGGTAAGTGTTACAACCTATACTTTAGGGGATAAGTGGTATCACCCCATACTTTAAGGGGACAAACTGTATTTAACCCTTTATTAAATTAGGAGGAGATCTAGTTGAAATATGACTATATCTATTATATATATATTGTTTTATATTTAAATTTTTTACATATAAAAGTACGAGTTCATCAAACAAAATTTCTTTTATATTTAAATCTGTAAAAAGAAAAAATAGTTTACATGCAAAAACAGGGTGAAAACGGAAGAAAATGGGTTAAACCGGAAAAACAAAAGAAATCGACAATAAATGAGAAAAATAATGAAATTAGGTTAAACCGATAAATTTGTATATTGGAGAAAAACATATTAAATCGATGCAAAATGAATGAAATTGGTAAAAAGACTGTTAAACCCGTGAAAAATGGATATAACTAATGAATTAAATAGGTGAAAAATAACTTAGGTATGTAAATAAATGCATTTCAAATGACATGATATTATTTAAATTAAAACAAATAAATAGTGCTCTTAAAATAGTGTTTTTTAAATTAAAACCACTATAATGGAATGAATTAAATAGTTTTGTTATGATCTTATTTTACAAAAGAAATTACAATATCTAATGAACAAATCAATCATCAATTTTATTTGATAACAATAATTTAAATTCTTCATTTTTTTACGAAATAATAATTTGAATAATAATTAAATTGAATATTATTTATTAATTTGTGTTATTTTATTATATGATAAAATTAATTTTAATATAATTTATAAAATTTACTCATGAAATTAATTACATACATAAAACACTTTTCTAACTGATTAAAAAATACAAAACTTAGTCAATATATGCACGTTTCTAGTTGATTAAAAAATACAGTAAATCCAATATATATCTCTATATATGGACACGTCATGGTTTAAATCTCATAAAATTAACCTATTCAATTATCTTTCCAATCATTTCAGTTTAAATATAGAATTTTTAATCAATATTTTTATTCTTTCATAATATAATATCTTTCCAATCATTTTTGTCGTTATTTTCCCGTGGTTGTTTGACTTTTCTAAACCTCATTCCTTTACACTGGTCTTACTGAACTTCACTCTGCCGAAAAAATCTCACATGCATTCTCACTCGGAGCGTTCATTTTCCGTCTCTATTTATTTTTTTATTTTTTTTGGGATACATTTTCCGTCTCTATAAATACCTACTCCTTTTCTTCCCACTACTCACACTCCCAACTAGTTACATTCTCTTCACAAAAAATAAAAAATCCCCTTATTTTCTACTTTGGAAGCCATTAATAATATTCATCAAAACTCAAAACCAAGAAAATGAAGGTATCATCATATTAGATCATGCTAGCTCATAATTTCATAAAAGCAAATATAATTTTATATCTCCATTTCCCAATTACATGTTTCTTTGCTTATTTTTGCAGCAAAAAGTTGTAATTCAGCTCCCCATGAACGAACAGAAATCCCGTTCCCGTGCCCTTAAAATTGCTGTTGGCGTATCAGGTACATACATATTTATGTACGAAAATTTCAATATATTTTCATCCAAATTATGATTTATTTTTCTTTTATGCAAATGATACTAAAATACAGGGTAAACTCTGTTCAACATGTTCTTTGTTTTAAAGAATTTCAATATTATTCAGATTTTTCAAAAACTTTCGAGAACGTTTTCTCGGAAACACGAAAAGGTAATAAATAATTCTAAAATTCTGCACTCTAAAATTAAAATTTTAACATTTTACACTGTCATATTGCATGTTTTTTGACAAAACAATGAACATTTTACTTCTTAATAAGTAGATTTTATCAAATAATATGCAATTGACACATAATTATAGGATGTGAAAAGCCAACATTGTTTATTTTTTTGGGTCTATTTGAACATGTTACTTTGATTCAAATTTGATTCAAACATTTCCTCAAAGTTTTCGAAAAATGTTTTATAATTCTTGAAAAATTTAAACGTATTAGAAGATACCACGAAAATGAAAATTTTAATTCATGACTACATATCCTCAAATTGAATAAACTAATTATACATTAAAACCATCCGGTATTTAAATTGGGGTTTTATTGTTATGTGTTACTAGGTGTTGAATCGGTGGCACTAATAGGGGCCGAAAAGGATCAATTGCAAGTGATTGGAGAAGGAATCGATTCCGTAACACTAACGCGGTCTCTAAGGAAGAAATTGGCGCACGCGGTACTTGTGAGCGTTGGCGAAGCAAAGAAAGAAGAGACCGCCAAGAAGAAAGAATCGGCGCCTGCACCGGCGCCGCAGCCGCAGCCGCAGCCGCAGCCGCTGGTGGTGGGGTGGTATCCACCACCTTCATATGGATTCCCTCATGACAGATTTGTTGAAGTTAAGGATTCAGCTAATGATCAGTGTTGCACACTTATGTGATATATAAACAGAAGAGCAGTGGCGGAGCTATATGCAGACTGGGGAGGTGACTGCCCCACAAAGATATTAGGATTAAATATAAGAAGTAGTAAAGTTTAATGTAATGACTGTATTGGCCTGATGGTTAAGGAATTGAATGTTTATCTCGGAGATTTGTGTTCGAATTCTACTTGGTGCAATTTATTGTTATATAAGGAATTTTTTAAGCCATTTTTTTAAATTTATTCTTTCTCTTCAATTCTTAAGCCAATTTATTCTTTCTCTTCAATTCTTAAGCCATTTTTTAAAATTTTTCTTTCTTCTTAATGATTATATAAGGAATATGATATTTTATTGTTATTATAATACAAGCATTTTCTTATAATTTTCTTTATTTAGTGCATTATTCCTAAAAAAAATCTTAATAATTGTAAGAAGAATAAGATTTTTATTTTCTTTATAATATATAAGGTCTTCTATTTATAATTATATTTATTTAGTGCACTTTTCTTTATATAATATTATTTATTTAGTGTACTGTTTCAAAAAATCTATGTTAATAATTGTAAAAGAATATAATTATTTTCCTAATTATTTACTTTATTTAATGCATCCCTCGAAAAAATTTCGCCCCCCTAATAAAATCCGTCTAGCTCAGCCACTGCAGAAGAGTGTGTGCATAATCATGTAGCGCGGGGCCGTTGCCCTGTATATTTGTGCAATAAGTAATTGTATTAGTAGTGCGATTTGTAATCGTTTGTATTATTGAATTGTATAAGCAAATACTATATGACACAACCTAACAAGAAGAACATAACAACTTTAGAAAACCCTAAATTTGCGATTCTTTTCCCAAATAATACAAATAAACGAAAATTTAAATCCACATTTTTTAAGTTTATAAACCAAATCAGGAAATACACACCAAAGAGCTCATTGTGTGCAAAATTAAGAACTTTGATATCAATCAAACAAAATAAAGAATCAAGGAAAGGGATTATTGTATTTTTGGTGCCAGAACTATAGCCCACTGGCGTTTCTACCCCGTAACTTTTCGGGCTGGCACATTTGGTGCCACAACTTCAACATCAGTGGCAATTTTGGTGCCAATTGAGGCACAATTTCAAAATTGGCCCGAAATTCCCCCATGTGCGGGCCATGTGACATGAAAACTAGGGACTTTGACCATTCAACTCCTTTTTCATTAAAAAAAATACCAAATTTTAAAATCCTAATTTTTCCTATAAAATTCACCAAACATTCCCTTAATTAAATTGTTACCCGCCTTCTTCTTCCCCAAATAAAAAATCCAAGTAGCCTAGTTCTTGTTGGAAGGAAATAATTTTTATTTTTAATAAAAAAGGTGTTGAATGGTCAAAATTCCTAATTTTCTTGTCACATGGTCCGCACATGGGGGAATTTTGAAATTGGGCCTCAAATGGCACCAAAATTGCCACTGATGTTGAAGTTGTGGCACCAAATATGCCAGCTCGAAAAGTTACGGGTAGAAATGCCAGTAGGCTATAGTTCTGGCACCAAAAATGCAATAATTCCTCAAGGAAATGACCACTAATAAAGAATTGGAACTCACTTCTAAAACTTGCAAATCATTCCACATCCCAACTCCTTCTGGTATTACACCATGTGAGATGATTAATTAAGAACAAGATTTCTTGTATACCTATGTAACTCAAGCTAAAAGGTATACCCCCAATGAAATTAATCACAGAAGCTAGAGAGTTCCCCATGTTCTCTGGAAGTTTACCTTCAAATAAATTGATGTTTAGAAATATTGCATCAAGTTATCTATAGAACATATTCAATAAATTTGACCTGAAAATGTAATGAATATGAGATCATAAAATAAAAGATGTCATAATAAAAAAAAAAATAGACAAAGAAAAAGAATGCACGTAGAGAGGCAAAACCCACACTACTAGAAAAACTCATTATTGCAACTGAAATTGCAACCGAAAATGCCCAAAAATCGGTTGGAAAGTCGTTTTTCCAACCGATTTTGCAACCGAATCAATCGGTTGGAAAAAGTGGCGTTGGAATCCGACTTGCAACCGAAATTCCAACCGAAAATAATTGCAACCGAAATTCCAACCGATTTCAAAATCGGTTGGAATATTTTCCAACCAATTTTTTTCGGTTGGAATTTTTCCAACCGATTTTATCGGTTGGAAAATCGGTTGCAATATTTCCAACCGATTTAATTTCGGTTGGAATTTTCCAAAGAGGGATTTTTTTTTTATATTTTTTGTTAAATGCAATCCACAAATCAACAATTTAAATAAAAACAATTATAAAAAGTCACAAATCATCCACGAATCCAATTCATAAAACGTCACAAATTATCCAAAAAACGTAACAAATCGTCGAATAACAATTCAAAAAAGTCATAAACAACACTAAAATACTTCAAATACAATTCAATCATTATCATTATTTTTCGGCTCTTCTTCTTCTTCTTCTTCATCATCTTCTTCATCATCTTCTTCTTCTTCTTCCTCCTCCTCTAAGTTTGTCCTATCTAAAATGCAATTTTGTCAATGCACAAGCACATATTACTTGAAAAACATGAAATGAAACTTACAATTTTTTGAAACCCTTAAACCTTTGGAAATCACTACGGCCAACAACAGCACAAGTAGCAAAATATACAATTTGTATTTTAATAATGGTAATTAATCACTATAAGTCCACAAAATGAAAAAGATAGACAATTTTATCACCTTTGTTATAGGTTTGAGACATATTTATCAACTTATGTTCGATTGATTTCGCTGGCCGCGGCTTTATCGTGGGTAAACCACCACCGGATTATCGTTCAATTCATCCTCTATCAAAAAATATAGAGGAAGTGACGAAGATTATGACTAAATATTAATAACATTGTATATAAATTCTTCAATTCCCTCACAACCAAGCCATCTCAAAAAGAAATTAATACCTTCGAACTGAGATTATATCAAGATCCAAGAGAGGCAACCAAAGAGCATAAATATCACAAAATTGCTCACCATATCTGCAAGTTCTCTACGTTTTAATAGTAAAGCAATGAATTCGTCACTAAATAATACAAGGATAAAACAATATTGCTTGTCAAACAATAGCTTAATTCTAATAACTTATTCCATTTCTACAATCTGAATTCACATAAATAATTTATTTGTGTAGTAATAGGAGAGCAGAATCATTCTACTCGTATGTCCATTTAATATATGAATGATTTGTACAGGTCCAAATTAAACCCACTTAAGCCCTAAATTAAATCCTAAATCAATTAAGCCCTAATCAAACCCTAAAGTAATTAACTAATTCCTAATTCATACCTCTAAATGTGTAGAAGGCAGGTGTTGGTGGACGGCGGTGGTTATGTTGCGGGGTGGTGGTGGTGGTGGTGGTGGTGCGGGATGTTGAGCGGTGGTAGTGGTGGTGGTGGTGGTGCAGGGTGTTACGCGGTGGTGGTGCAGGGTGTTACGCGGTGGTGGCGCAGGGTGTTGCGCGTCGGTGGTGGTGGTGAGCTCACGCCAGCGGTGATGGAGAGCAATGTGCACGGTGGAGGATGTGGTGGTGCCGCCGTCGGTACGTGGAGAGAGTGAAGGAGAATTTCTTTTTTTTTTCAAATCTGAGATCTAGTTCATCGGGGTTCTTATTCATGTAGAAAGGATTGTAACCGAATTTAATTCGGTTGCAATTTTACCCCAATATTGCAATCGATAAATTTTTCGGTTGCAATTCTGGGGGTAAAATTGCAACTGGATTTATTTTCGGTTGCAACTATAGGGTAAAATTGCAACCGAAATAAATTCGGTTGCAATTTTACTCAGAAATTGCAACCGATTTAAAATCGGTCGCAATTCTCAAGGGAAAATTGCGACCGATTTTAAAGCGGTTGCAAATTATATGCGAATATTGCAATTCCAACCCAGATTCCAACTGAAATTATTTCGGTTGCAATTTTACCCAAATTTCCAACCGATTTAATTCGGTTGCAAAAATTCGGTTGTAATTTTAAGTTTTTCTAGTAGTGCACTTAAAAATAATCGTAAAATAGGATTTTCCAAATCAGTACCTCTTAGAGATAATTACTGGAATACATGATGTGTAGTGTAGAATAGAAAATCAACATCAACATGATCGTTCTTTTTCGACCCGTAGAAACTCCCACGCCAGCATTTCTGTGTACTTCTTGATAGGATAGTGCCCAGCAAGCCAACTCAATAGCTTGTAATAGGACTATTTTATCTTGAATGAATCTTTGATTTATTAATTAATACTCAAAGTTTATTTATTTCAAGTATAAGATAAACTAATGGCCAACTTCATCTCTCGCGAACACATTTAAGCGATTGGTTGAAACTCTGAGATCACTCATGACTATGGGACGATTCACTTCAGTATTGAGTGCAATCATGAAACAGTCTCTAAGGTCGTGATCTCAAAAGTGTTCCAAGTCATAGATTCCTGTCGAGACGGGGTATCGAAGGAATCGTCAAGACTTGTACGATTGTGCATGATTCACATGGAGTGAATTTGTGGAGTTTCATGAACAAGACATTTGATGTCAGTGCATATGACTAGGTGGTTCGATAAGGGATCGAACGCATCGAACGACCCGAACAGAGAAACCCATTGTGGAAGTGCGTAAAGCATATCAGTGATGGCATGTTTCTCAGGACTTATAACAGTGTACGATTTAGTCCTTAGACTTGAGGTGCTAGGGCGAATTCGGTATACGGGTGTACGTGCTTTGATTTAGGAGCCGGTCACGTAGCATGACCATTGTGCGCCTACGTTGGGTACGTACAATCGTATGCGCGGATGGTTAGCATCAAGATGGGATCTACCGACTCATTGTAATGAATGAGGGAATTTCCTGTACGTTCTTAGATAATAGATTCCGAGAAATCCATGGCCATGGTCAGTGACCGATTTGGAAAGGGGTTTCCAAATTTAGCAGTCACACTGGAATTATTATCCAGAATTAGAAAGTACAGAATCGAGATAATTAGAGGTGCTGACTAATTCACACACCCTAGGTCTCGATCGGGAAATTAGTCGTTAGAGGGACCGTATATACATGGTACTTATAAGAGGTGAGGTTCACTAATGTCAATTCACCTGAAGTTGGGCCTCATGGGCTTGTGGCTAGACATCGACCATGATGTGTGGGTACTCCTTGATTAATAAGAGATTAATTCTGGAGTGATCAATTAAAGGAGTTTATTGATCGGAGCAATTAATTGAATATTAATTGCTCATTAATTAAATCACGAAAGTCGTGGGCCTACGGCCAATTGATGGTGAACCTAGAGGGTCACACACAATACAGTTGGACAATGACAGTCAATTAAGGAAATGTTTGATTTAAAGAGTTAAATCAAATAAAAGAATTAAAGAGTTAATTATGTGAGAGAAATAATTAATTAGACAGTATAATTAATTAAATGCTAATTAAAGAGTTAATTAAAGTGGGAGAAAATTAATTGGATTAATTGGGTTAATTTAATTAAAGGGTTTAATTAAATTAATGCAAGACATGGGCCTGATAGAAATAGTGTCTGGCATGCCAACTGTATGGCTGTCATTTATTGTAATGAATGAAGGAACTATTCAATTTAGATTAATAAATGCATCTTATTATATGGTCAACTTTATCTTATGTAATAATTATCTACGCATAAGGATATAAGTCCTTAGATCACAGGGCTATGGGACAACCCGTGGACTGATCTCCAATGCCGTGATCTAGAACATATTCAAGAGTCGTAGAATCCAAACGAGATGGGACATCGTTGGATTCGGTTAGACTCTCACTAATGTGTATACTCCGATGAACTGGAGGACGCTGGGGTCCACGAGCGTGACTGGGATAGTCGATACACCAGTGATTGGGCTCCATGGGATTGTGGCCAGACATCGACCGTGGACCACATCGACCGTGGAGTGTGGGAGAATTCCCAAATTTGCAGGGGTGCTAATTTTGGATCATCTAATTTTGGAATGATCAGTCGACAGAGTGTTCGATTGATTTAGACTATTTAATACTCGAGTAATTAAATAAATATTTGATTATAACCCACGACCAATTATGTGGTGAACCTACGGGGGCATACACAATACACATGAAGCGAAAGCGAGGAAATGAAGAACAACTGAGTCAACTAAATCGACTGGGTCGATTGGGGTGACTGGGTCGACCCAATTGGAGCGAAAGTGATCCAATTGGAATTGGATCTAGACTGGAAATTAAATTGGAATTTAATTTATGAGTTAATTAATTAAATTGGAATTTAATTTATGAGTTAATTAATTAAATTGGATTTAATTAATTATGGGAATATTTAATTAAATAGACTTAGAGTCTAATTTAATGTAATGAGAGAGAAATAAATTAATTGGGCCATTTAATTGAGAAATTAAATAAAGACCCAATTAATTAAATCAAGTATGGGCCATGAATTAATTAGAAGACTTGGTCTTCCAATTAAATGGGAGTCCTAGTCCTAGGAGGATTAAGATTATGAGATTCCTATAAATAAGAGACTTGATGTCATATCTCATATACACTAATCAAGAGCCAAAAAGCCAAGTCAAGAAAAATACTCTCTCCCTTGTGATCGGCCGAACTCTCTTTCCTCTTGGAAGAGATTTTCGTTTTTCGATTCTTGCTCCATCTTGTTCTCTAATCCTAGATATTAATATATCCTATGTTCTAGCCTATTAGGATATATTATATTTCGTGATATTGTGGTGTATCAACTCGTAGAGGCGCAACTCGTGGGGCGCTACAACAAAGCTTGGATCGATTTTACCGAGGGAGGAAAAACGCAACGACTTTGCTACTTACTTGGATTTGCTAGGAGACAGGTATAATTTGGATCTAATTATTCTTGTCGTTTTCATATTCATATATATACAACCAGTTTAGTATCCTGGCAAGATTCCGTAAGAGGTCCTAAAATTTTAATTTTCGCTGCGTTAAGGGTTGTTTATCTTACCGAATCCCAACAGGGCCAATTTAATTAATGGCCCATACCAAGTCTTGCACATAAGGGGCCTTGAAGGTGGCTATATAAAGGAGTATAAGGAAAGACTCAAACCCTAAGAAAAACTAAGCTCCTAGCCGCCCCCTCAAGCCCTAGCCGCCCCCCTCTCCCTCTTGCTCTCTCCTTCACCTAGATTTGGATCTAGATCTAGAACTAGATCTGCCATTGACAAAACCTTCTCTTCCAGTTCTAAGCCTAAGGATTGAAGGTGTCATTCCATCCATCTGGTGTGGACTATTCTCTAGAGGCATAACACTTGGGGTGCTCTAGTGAACGAAAAGAGAAGACCGGAGAAAACCACCACCTTGCTTGTGGTGAGGTAAATTTCGATTTGCCATCTTTTTATTTAGTAATTTGTTGCTAAATTATATTCAACCTGTTCATATGTGCTAGTAAATAAATCCTAGGATTTGGGTGTATGAAAAATTTTATATTCCGCACTGTTGTTTTGACAATCATACCCCATAAAATCCCAACACTTCTCACAGCTTCAACTTCATTCTTTGAAGGACACCCTAGAAAACTGATTTTTGTGCAAAGAAAAAAAGAACATTGAATAAATTTTTCGTGTATAAACCAACAAATGAATATAAAATAAATGAGTCAGTGCCTCTTGTGGTCGGGTGAGTACCTATCGTCTAGTATAACACTTCCAAACCCATGAACTATCTACAATAGACCAACAATGCAGTTAAGAACAAAGATATACAACCGTCCAACTTAAAGAGCTAAACAATAATGTCATAAAAGAAGAGACCATTTAATCCATTATCAAAGTTATGTCATTCCATGAAGGTCTACGATGACATACTAGTGGTGTCTCCAAGTTGAAGGCCTTGATGAAGGCCGAATCTCAGGTGCTCCTCGAGGTAGGTCGAAATCTCTTTATTATCATTGGCTTTGTGGGGTTATGTTTTCCTTTATGTATTGCCCCTTAGTTTTCTTTTCTTTTTGTTTTCAGGCGAGTAGAGCTGCCACTCAAGTCCGCGAGGAGTTTGATCATCTCTCGCTTCTGTTGGGCTCAAGCTCTTTTCAAGCGAAGCTTTTTTAGGAGAAGAAGCATCGTCAAGAAGATGAAGCTTCTACTGAAGCTCTTTAAGGCAAAGATTGCTAAGTTGCGAGGTGAAGCGGACCTGATAGTGGAGACTGAAAGGTCGAAGGTTTTCGAGGAGCTGACCCGGGTCAAGGCTGAGCACGCTGACTCCGAGAAAGGGCGTCGTACCTCGATTGAAAACATGGAGGCTCATTACGTGGCCCTGAAAGAGAGTCAGGAGCGAACCAACACCCTTCAGTTGGCTTGGGAAAAGGCCCTCCGAGAGAAGGACGAGTTGGCTGCCTTGTTAGAGTCGGCTCGCAAAGAGAAAGCCGACCTTAAAGACTCGATCCCAGAGAAAGAGAAGAGTTTTCTATGAGCCTGGTTCCGCTCCGTGACCTTCAAGGCTTGCACAAGTGCCAAAGCTGTGGGCTTCTATGACCAGGCCATGTCCCATCTCCGAATCTGCGGGTGGCTCTTCGGTGATTTCGACTAATCCCAATTTGGGCTCCGTTTTGCCGCCACTTCGACGGTAACTTTGGTGGAGGTCCCCAATCCTCTTGAGAGTGATTGAGACGAGATGACCAAGAATGATCTGTATGCCTGGGTTTGGGAGGAGCGGCTCCATGAGCTTAGAGCTTAAAGTCACGGTCCAGGGCTCTTGTGTTTTTGGACTCAGTTGAAAATGCCAAGAAATTTGAGCCAAAATACATGTGGCGCTTTCAATGAGAAATCTAGAAAACAAATGAAGGAAAGGAAAAACAAAAAGTCGCTGATGCCTTCGCTTCTGAAGTATCTCCTCGTCTTTATCTTAGATTAGGCCTTTTTAGCTTAGGAACTTTTTTTGTAATTCCTTGCGGGGCCCTCTATTTTTATAAATATGATAGACATTTCTCTTCGTCTTCATTGTTTGTGATCGTTGAATGGCTTTTGTTGCCCTGAGTATTCTGTTTTTGATTTCTATCAAGCATGTAGTCGTGCTTATGCCTTCTTTATTTGTTTTTTGATGCGGTTACATAAAGCCTATTGAGATGTTCTTATTACTTCGTTACCCCGCCAAGTCGCATTAAAAAGTTCATATAAAGAAGATTTTCAAGCGATCCCCAACTTAATGGAGTTCTTTTTTAATTTTGCACGACCTTATTTGTGTTTGTCTATCTGCGAGGCCGAGTCTAGGATTCTTCTTGTATTGCAAGTCATGCGGGATTTTGAGAGAACTTTGAGGTTTTTTGTTTGTACTCCTTGCGGGTAAATACCTGATTTCTGAATCTGGTACTCCTTGCTCCAATGTCTAGCCTATTCCAAGCTTCATGTTTTCCTGCAAAAGAAAGGTTACACGACGGGCTGGGGGTTGCCGACGAAACCTCTTCCGATGCCTAAGTCAGTAAGGTGCTTGAAGCTTTAACAATTTAATTGTAGGGAAGAGTTGGTATTAAGTGTGTCTTTTTCGAAGGTTTTGTACCAAATATATAAAGTAGGTAAAAGTCTGGTATCAAAAATGAAATTTTACCCCAGCACGTGCAAAACCTGTGCCACTTAAAGCACACATGTCGCACACGTGATGACTTATATTAAAAAATTGACGGACAAATGAAATGTGTCAAGAGGGCCTAAATCATAGTATCAAATGTATTTTTTCTTAAAGTTTGTTGTCAAATGTGTAATCTGGACAAAAGTTTGGATTCAAAATTATTTTTCCCTTAAAAGAAATATTTTATCTAATCTTTCTATTCTTGTCATTCTTCTTCAATATTACTTTATCTATATGCAATTGAAACATAATCGAGAAAAATCCCACATATGAGCTTATGCCCTTGTCATATTCAGATCAATATCTCAATCAAAAATGCATTTTAATTTGTTAAACAAAAAAAAAAAAAAAAAAACAATGACAAATTATCATATACTTCGTATAATTTTTGGGAAATAAGATGAGTCTGCATAACTTTTTTTCTTTCCTTTTTCTCATTCAGTTCGTTAAACCGAAGAATTATGAATGATGACTTGAAGAAGGTAAAATAAAACGAACTCATTGATGGAATGAGGGGTTAGTACTTAAATACAACTATTGTATATAAAAAAAATTGTAAGTACTGAAATATAATTATATACTGTATAAAACAAGGTAAAGCTTAAAAATTAAATAAAGAAAGAGTAATATTTTATGTAGAAAGAAAACTTTGTAAGTAATTATTGACTATGTAATTAATATGCTTTGACCATCAAGGGTAAGAAAGGAATTTCTCAAAAATTGCTCTGCCTAGTAAAATTTATTGCTCTGCCTGTAACATATTGTGGTTTTCTTTCCGTTTATTGTTAGCCAAAATTTCTGGACATTCACTACTAGGAGAGCTACTCAGTAAATGGAAAATAACTAATGAAATAAAATAATATTATTATGAGTACGACTTATATATCTTATTGAATAGAAAGGAAAAGATGATCCCACGAACAAGAGAAGAGATATAGATGTATTTATGTGTTTAGAGATTCAATAAAAAAGTAAAAAAAGAGATAGGGGTAATTTGACATCACGTTGCAAGGGCTAAATTGCACGTTTGGAGCCCAAACGGGAAAATGAGATTGTTTGGCCAATAAAAAGCAAAGCCAAAATTGCTTCTCCATCACCCCAAAATCACAACCCCACATAAGCAGCAAAATGGCTACTTTTTCCAACGTGAACTTGATAAATTTGAAAAATCTCTAACATACTCATATTCAAGATATATAAATAATATTATAAACCATTTTTCCCATTTACTCTTTATCTTAAATATTTTAGATGATGATCTTGTAATATTTACCTAACTTTTTTTTCCGTAAAATTGATTTATGATTTTTTTTACTAGTTTTATTCATCTTTTTAATTATAGTCTTGTGTTGAGTGAAATTAATCAATCATCAATTAACTAACAATTTTTTTACTTTTTTTTATCAATCTTATGTTAGGTGAAAATTAAAAAATCTTAATTTAGTCATTTTTGTATATTTTTCTAATTTTTTTTTACTATAACACTGTGTTTTGTATACATACAAATCCTTAGAAAGAACTTTGAGCTAAATCAACGCGTATTCCTCTATGACTCCCATTTACATCTCCATCCTAGAAAGTTGAGATCAAGGTGGACTGGTCCGTTTGTGGTGAAACAAGTCTTTCCCAATGGTTCCATAGATGTTGAAGATCCTAAAGATGGGAGACTTTTCCGTGTGAATGGCCAACGATTAAAGCAAACTGTGGAGAGGGTAGATGAACGTGAGGGGTTTGCACTTGCGGCTCCTATCTACCATTGATCAAGTTCTATCTTTCCATTATGTAATATAGTTTTTTGGGTAAATTACAAATACCCCCTTGAGGCAAGGTTTAATTACAAAAATCCCCCTTAGGTTTGTCTCCTTCTTACAATTAGCCCATTTCCCCTAAATTATTCCAATTTTGCCCTTGGATGTTATTTGTAATGTTTGTAATAAATGTTAAAACTTGGGAGTTAATTGTTATATATTATAAATTATAAAACTGGTAATTATATATTTACTAGCAAAATAATTGATAAAATTTATAATTGCCCATAAGTTTTAATAAATATTGCAAAAACAAATGTATTTACATATATATTAACAATTGATAACAATAAATTAAATAGAAATTTAATAATAATATTTTATAAATCTGAAGAAATTGTTTACAGGTTAAGTTAAATGAATTTATTTCCTAAATTAGTAAATTTAATAAAATTTATATATATTGTATTATAAATCAAATATTTTAATTTAATAAAGTTTATATTGTATTATAAATTCAATATTTATTAAAAATATTGTTTATTCAATAGTGAAAATATATTTTATATTTATAAATTTTATTATTCAAATTTTATTTAATTTTTTATTATAGAAATTAAATTAATAATAAATATGTAAAACTTTGCAATATTTATTGAAATTATGGGAAATTATAAATTATATAAATTATTTTGATAGTAATATATGATTATCATTTTATAAGATAAAACAATTAGCACCCAAATTTTAAAATTTATGAGATATTATAAACACTAGCAATAACCTCCAAGGGCAAAATTGGAACATTTTGGGAGGGGGGGGGGGGGGCACAAGGTGTTAATTTCAAGAAGGTGACAAACGTGAGGGGTTTTTTGTAATACCCAATACGTGAGGGGGATTTTTGTAATTAGGCCTTACCTCAGGGGGGTATTCGTAATTTACCCTAGTTTTTTTTCTCTTTTTTGGTGTGTTTTGTTTTTTTTTCCGTTTGAGTGTTTATAAGATCATCCTTGGCTTAACTTGCATTATTCAAGTAGTAATCATTTGTCTCTTGCATTCTTTTTTTTTTTTTTTATCTACTAGACTGTGTATTTACTGCTCGGACCGAAGAGTGCAAAGGGTATAAGTCCTCCCCAGTGTGGTGTCTCCAGTAGGATTCGAACTTCAGTCTCACCTCTGGGGGTCGCAAGTCTCTTGTATTCTTTGCATTCATATAATAGTGACAATGAGGACACTGTCATATTTAGGTTGGGGGTGATAACTTTCCGAAAGAAAATAAAAATTGCATTTTAAAGAAAGACTAGTTTATTGCTTTTATATTAGCGATTCTCTTAAAAATGGGCTATAATATATGTATGGATGGATTGACTTTGAGATGCTAGATTTGCTATTTAAGTATGATTTCATAGTGTAAAGTCTTAGTCACTTTTTCTATCTTTATTATTAGAAAGTAGCTTTCAAAATAATTTTTTTCGCACATTACTAAGCTTGTGGTAAGATGGATGTTCGATGCATATAGCCTAGAAAATTTTCAAGTTAAAGTTTTTTTTCTATACTCACACATCTTTTGTGAGTGAGTGGAGAGGTTGAGAAAATAACTTATGAACTTATATGACTCTTTTGAATTGGTTAATTGCTATTTAGAGCAACATTCTTAAAGAAAAATAAACGAGGTGGATGATATTGGTCAAAAGTAAAATGTCTTCATGAGCCATAAAAAAAAAGTAAAAAAATAATAATAATTCTTAGTTTTCGTCATTATAGAAGACAAATCTTTATATGGCTCCATAGTATGTATTGACCAATTGAAATCTTGAAGCTAAATTGTGAATGAATGTGACCTCTAGATGGTTATGTTTCCTATCTTTGGATCAATCGTAAAAATATGGCCTATTTCTTTGAGTGATTATCTGCTTTCCAACTCCATGAGTGAAATCCTTGTTCTAAAAATTTAAACACTTTACCCGTGAGATGAAGGAGTTGAGACTTTTCTTGGTAACTTTTCGAAAGCTATGTGTATTATGATTTGTGGTATGAAGGTTTTGGCTTAGTATACACACACACACAGTTTGGGAGTTATGATCGAACTAATCTTGATAGCAATTGTGATCTTTGACTAGCTCTTTGATTGAAATAATTGAATAGTTTATCTTATTTCTTCTCAGTTTTATTCATCATGCTTATATCTTATTTGTGCTTGAATTGCTAGACACTAGCAATAAGCTGGTTGGGGGTTGTGATTAGTGCTTGAAAATGCACTTAAAGTTGTTCTTATTTTCTAAATAAATCAAGTGTTAATTTGATACTTTCATGAAATTAATAGAAATTATTGTGATTGAAAAATATTGAGTTTTGATGTGTTATTGTAGGAAAATAAAATATAAACCCCGGAATATTTAGCTTTCTCAAATTGTACAAATACCAAATGCATGATTTAAAGCAAAGAAACATTCTAGGAAGTCAAGTAGTGCAAGAACAACAAAGAAGGAATATGCCAGAAATGTTGCTGCTCATTCCAACGACTATAAATCCCAAATAATATTCACAGAATCTGTATTATTATCATCTTTATAGTTGTACTCATGAATTAAAATGTTATATTTCATATGTTTCAATCAGCTATCTATTACAAACTTTCAAATAACTTTTTGAATTTTTTTCAAGAAAATTCAGAAGAACAAATTTTGAACAAAAAAAACATGTAAAAATATAATCTACTCTATATTCCATTTCTATTAACTAAAACATAAAGTATTTCGATAGTTTTGATAGAAACACATATATTTAAGCTTTTCGATTATGGACCAATAACAAACCACGTACTTAAGATTGTATGATGACAAAATATATTTTTAAGTTGTCACGTAGTGACAAGTGTACGGAACTTAAATTGTCACTATTGACAATTAGTGACAACCTTTCAATGACAACCTAGTGACAATAAATATTGTCACTAAAATTTAGTGACAATTTTTGAGTTGTCACTTTTGGGAAAAATATTCGTGGCTATCCTCTGAGGTAGCCACCATCCGCCCTGTTAGGGGGGTTTTAGGGGCATTTTTTATGTAAAAGTGTCCCTAAAAGGGACCTAACATGACAGATGGTGGCTATCCAGAGAGTAGCCACGAATATTCCCCTTTGGGTATCACTAAATGTCAATAGTGACAACTTTTTCACATTTTTTGTCACTAGCTAGTATGTCTATATACATCATTTTAGTGACAATATTTAAATTCTTGTCACTTTATCATTTACTATTTTGTCACTAAAATTTAAATTTTTTGCAGTGATATGTAATTAGTTTACTTTAATATTAATGTTGTTTGCTCAAAAGAAATTCGATTTGATATTGTATTTGATATAAAGATTGTAATTATTGGAGTGAACCGATAGCCGATAGGTGAAAATTAGTATAAATGGCTAGACTTGTAGATTTGAGCTTTCCGATTTCAAACCAGTAGCCCAAAATAACTAAAATATGTTGGGCTTGAAAAAGATAGGTGGACTTGAGGTCCAGGCTTCAGCACAGATGTTTTAAAGTCCATTTTGGTGGATTAAAAAAACAATGTGAAAGCCCATATCTATTCCACGTTACCTCACCCTTTAATTCAGGAAAAAAAAAAAGGGCCCCTCTTTACTTTGCTATGTCAGAGTGGTAAATGTAGACTAATTATGACAAATTTATTTATAAATTAAAAAAAGACTGATTATGACTAGTGTTTCGAATTAAAGATTGTGTTTGAATTGGTTTATTTTAATTGTTAGATAAGTCAAGCCCAAGCAAGCATTAATCGAACCAAGAAAGTGTTAAACTTGAATAATTTGTTCCATTATTTACGTATTTATATTTGTTATTTTAGACCACCAAATTGAGCTTGGATCAACTTCAAAAATAACAAATTATGAATGTTTCAAGCTTGTTTGATATGTAAAACGAATTAATTAAGCTCAAATGAGTTTTTCCTGATCTTACTTGAATGGCATATCAAAAATAATTTTGATTTTATTTTTAATTATGATAATGATCATACACTTTTTTTTTTTTTTTGTTATCTACCAAACTGTGTATTTACAGTGCGGACCGAAAAGTGCATTTGGTGTAAATCATCATCAGTGTGGTGTCTCCAGTAGGATTCGAACTTGAGTTTCGCTCTGGGGGTAGCAAGCCACTACCACTTGACCCAATTACATTGGGTAATAATGACCATACACTTAATTACTTGTGCAGGCTAGGTAACCTTGTTGACTGGTAGAATTGCTTTTTTAAAACCAAGAAAAGTTATTGTCCGAGTTAATTTTATTATCAGGAGACAAGTGTATCAGACATGTTTTGCGATTGGAGCATATTATCTAATCTTACTACCAAATAAATAAACACATATTGTGTTATACTTGACTTATAATTTTGATACAATTAATGAGTTTTCCGTGTTGTTTGAAGAGTAAGCGAATTTGTTTTTCTATTATGTCATGGGATCCAAAATGCAATGAAAAATCTTTTTTCAACAGAGATGTTTTTTTTTTTTGAATTTCTGTGTAAATCAACACGTAAATAACTCATTAGTCATAAATAAATGTTAAACTCTATCTAATTAGGAAAATTATGATAATATACTTGTAAAGCTCCAGTGAGGAATGCTGTTGTTATCAAGTTTGACTTTCTTTATTAATTATTCATGGTGGAACGAAAAAGTTATATATAAACTCAACAGTGGTTTGCAGAATATTCCAAATTACAAAGTATGAAGAGACAAGGAATATTTCAACTCAAATCTTATTTGGTTAGATCCATCTAGAAATAGATTATGGAGTAAATACTTTGTAAATAATTGCTATTTTTCTTAAAATATGAGTCAATCTAAAATAAATGTACTGTATTTATCATTAAAATATTTTAGGTTCAAATTAGCGTACCCCGACCAAACTAAACTACAATTTTTATGTATAATAGATCGAGAAATCACAACAAAAGACTGATGTTATGCTGAGTTTACTAGAAAAGAAAAATTGAAAAATGGAGAAAAGAGAAAAGTATAAAATATAATCAAGGGAAACCTTTTTTTAATAATATTTTCGATTTCTACATTTTTTATTGAATTATTATTTAATTTAAATTAAATAGTAGTATTTCTTTTCGATCTTAATTGCAGTTGTCGGGGAAACGCGAATTATTGAGATAAGCTGTTTGTCTTCCGGCATTAATTTCCCGCGTGATCTTAGCCGTCTTTACATTCCCGCAAATCTGTGCGGTCCATGTGCATGCACTATAATTGTTTTCTTAACCTCCAAATTTTACGTTTGAGACAACGGTAAGGAAGTCAACCAAGCTCACTGAATTTGAAATCCAATTGGCTTTAGAAATTAACATTATTTCAAATCTAAGAAAAAAATAAGGTAAATTAAAGATAGGGACCATCGATCATGCTTTCGACAAAATTGAGACCCCAAGATTTATTAATTAGACATATCTGAATGGATGACAAATTCGATCGTTTACCTGAAAAAAAAATGAATACATCGAAGAAATTTTCTCTTTTTTTGATTTGTGAAATTAGGTTAATATGTTTAACTAAACATGGCCATGGTGAAATTTCTATTAGTAAATCAAGGAATTAAAAAATCTTGGGGGGCCAAGGCCCCTCAATACTACACATAAATCCATTGATGCGCGTGTTGAATACTTCGTTCAGTGTATCCGTAAGTTTGAGATTCTGAATTTTTTATATTACTGTAATTGCTATGAAAAATATAAAGGTACATAACTAAGAATTTATTCTATGAATGTGAAGTTGGCCAATTATTACTAATGAGAGTTAACTTGTTATAATTAAAATATGCATAAATATAATAAATATATTTTTACATAAATATTCTAGTCACTCTTTTTTTTTATTTCTCAATGGTTTAATCCATTTTAAGATGTGTTGAACACGTTAGGTGAAAAAAATTTCCAATATTAATTCAAATCTAAATTCGTTACATTGTAGTGATCAGTCTCTACCACTCGACCAATGACCTGTTTAATTATAGTAAAGTAGTACTAATATTTAAAACATTCAAATGAGATTAATAGCCACTAACCAGTGGACCAGATTTTTATGAGTGATCAAATTGGGCACATACAATCTATATTAATTAATTGCAAGTGGGAACTGAATTCGAAGAGTTTGACTTAAAGCATGGTGCGGCTATATTTTGCTTTCAAGTTGAACCCAAATCTTCCCAAGTATAAACGCCAAGCCCAACAACACCTCTAATCTAATCATCTGGGTCCAAAACTTACAAGGAGGCCCCCCTACAGAATGGCCACATGCTGTATTGCTGTTTGTCAAAATGCCCCTATCATCAATTTCTTTTTTTTATTGTCTCCTATGTCCTATATAATATTGGTTTCTTAGGATAGGATGGATTAGACTTAGTATGGGTGTCTTTTGGCTTTTTTTCTTCAAATTTTGATTAATGATTTCACACATTCATGAATAATTGACTTAAAAAAGTAATATTAGTCCTTCAACTTGTGCAGGAATGCGAAAATGGGAAATTATAGTTCCGGTAAGAAATTTACATCATTTATGTTTTAAGTTTCATATTTTAGTTCTGGGTTTTTTGCAAGTTAGCTCCCTGTGATATGTCTAATGGGCAATTTACCTCCCTGTGAAATAAAAATGGGCAATTTACCTCCCTGTGAAATAAAAATAGGCAATTTAACTCCCTGTGAAATTAATAATGAGCAATTTACCTCCTTGTGATATAAAAATAGGTAATTTACCTCTCTATGAAATGAAATAATGAGCAATTTAACTCCATGTGATATAAATTAATGAGCAATTTAGAGGGAGGCAATGTGCTTCTTTTATAAAAACACAGGGAGGTATCTTGCCATTTTTCTTATCACAGGGAGTTAAATTGCCTATTTAGAAAATCACAGGGAGGTATTTTGCCCTTTGATTTATCACATGGAGTTAAATTGCCTATTTAAAATAACACAGGGAGTTAATTTGCTATTCACTCTTTTAGTTCTCACTGTAATTTTAGTCCAAAACTCGCTGGAATTAAAATCAATACCTTAATTATCACGTAAGTAAACAAACTGAGGATTTTGTCCCGCTTGTGTAACATCCGGTCGTAACCCGCAATGTCACCTTGCTAAATCAGCTTAAAATGGGGGGAAAAAATAACACCTTACTTCTCTCCATTTATTCTCCTACATAATGAATATTACGACAAACAAATTAGGATCCCTCCTCATTTTATCCTTCCTAAGAAACCGTGGCAATATTTAGGCACAAATTGTAATTCCAAAGAGTTTAGGACTAAAATTGTGGGGAAGATGACTAAAATTGCAGCAACTTAAAACATAAAGGATGTAAATTGTTTGTCGAAACTACAAGTGTCCCATTTCCGCGTCAATGCAAAAGTTAAATAACTAATATTGCTTCTTTGCCTGGATTTATAGTATATTTTTGGTTGGGTGTTAGAAAAAGAGTTAGTAGTGACTGGTGAGTGATATTTATGGTTGTGAAATGATATTATATTGTTTAACGTAAACTGTACATGTTTGAGTGGGCTAGAACATATCTAAATCGTGTTTCGACTATTTGGTTGAGTCAAAATTAAACTATCTAGTTGTATTTTTCTTTTTAATTATATAAAAAGATTTATGTAATTTTTATAATTTGTATATGATTTTTAATGAAATCCCAATAAGCATTTTCCCACCCTCCAATTCATGTTTCAAAACCAAAAAGAAGGATATAGTGGTCCTCAGACTTCACTACTGAGTAAAACAGGACCATTTCTTTGGTGCATTTTGTCACAGTTGATGTGCTTGAAATATTCCCACCACCAACCCAATAAGACATTTATTAAAAGACAATAGTTTAACTCACAATTTAAATAGTTCTTGTGTGTATCTTAAGTAAACTCTTTTATTTTGGCAAAGATGACCTGGCTTCTACTATCTTGTCTCATTGGACCATGAACTTCGTGGATGGACCATTTTACCCCCACTCAAAATGATGGCAAGCTTTTTCTGACTTTATATGTATCCCTGCTGGACCGAACTCATTCAATCACAAACAAGTTCATATATACATATCTTATCATCTTTTAGGTTTCAGTTGGATTAAGAGTTTGGAGCTAAGGATTTCAAATACGTGTATATCGAATTGTTTGGATTCATTTTTGATTTTGTATGGAAATGAATCCATAAGTAACCATTTTTTGCTATTCTAAATTGGTGGAATTTAAATCCATCTAATATCGGAGTCTTTTGAAATCCTTCAACAAATCCATCAATCGTAATGAAGCCTTAGGTGTTTTAGCCAATCATATAACCAGTGTATTACATTTGTGATATGAACAAGTCTTATCTCAATACATATATGTGTACATATGAAAAACAAGCCTAGCCTCTTAGTTGCTAGTACTTGAACTACTTAAATTAAGTCAAACAATAATGAGATTCAGAACTTTTTGCCCTATGAAAAGTCAACACTACCCCCTCAAAAACTTTTAAATAGGAATTGCACACAAGGGGGGGCTGCCATACTATTTCTTTAGGGGGGAGGATCAATGAAAGCAAATAATCATCCTTCCACCATTTACTTCCTCACACTTGTTTTATCACTATTGCTTAGTCCCACATTTGCCTCCAAAAAGGTAAGCATTTATAGCTTTATTACAATAATATTAATAATTATGAACAATAATTAACTTTGGTTTATGTTTCTTGATGTTATTTTTTCTAGTCTTATGTGGTATACTTGGGAGCTCATTCACATGGAAAAGATGTCACATTCACTGATTTTGATAGTGTAACAAAATCCCATTATCAATTTCTTGGTTCATTTTTGGGAAGGTAAACAAATTTTGCATAAAATGAAGCTTTTTATTCACTTCCTCATTTACTTAAAATCAAGTCTTATCTTTATTCATTAATCACAGTTCTGAAAAGGCCAAAGATGCAATCTTTTACTCTTACACAAGACACATCAATGGATTTGCTGCAATCCTTGAAGATGATGAAGCATTTAGGATATCCAGTAAGTGATTTTTAGGAGTTTGTTTCTACTTTAAATGTTCTTAGTTAAACTTTTTTGGGGGATAATTATGTTTAGTATCATTTAATGTACAGAGCATCCTAAGGTTGTATCAGTGTTCTTGAATCAAGGAAGAAAATTACATACAACTAGATCCTGGGATTTTCTTGGCCTTGAGAATAATGGCGAAATTCGTTCGAGTTCTATATGGAAGAAGGCTAGATTTGGAGAAGATACAATTATTGCCAATCTTGATACTGGTGAGTTTTCCATTGTTTTTTTTTAATATTTTTTTTCATGGCATATGTAAAAACTTACATTCATTGCTAATCTGTTGAATTTTTCTAAAATGAAGCACATTCATACAATATTCTTGAATAATTAAGATAAGATATTGACTGAATTGGCTGGTTCTAGAACTGTTTTATTGTATTTATATTACTATCAATGTTTGGAACTTTGTGGAATTAATTACTAGAATCTGGATCATTGACTTAATAATGTAAGATAAATTATTGTTTATTTGACCCTAAAAATAGAATAATGACAATATTGGAGTCTAGTGCTTGAAATGATTAATATTTTAATATTTATGGTTCTCAACTTGCAACAAAAGTTATTGTAATTAGGGCCTTCCTAATTAAAATAGCTCAGGGCTGGCAAATATATCATTTAATTAAATTGTTTCATCAAGGTTCATGTATATTTGAAGTGTTTATGAATTCTTTTTTCTTCATATTAAGTTATGCTCATCCATGATGTATGCAAAATTTAACTAACCAACATCATTAGAGTAATACAGAGTAGTTTATTTCATTTTGAAGTATTTTTGGGACAACTACCTGAAAATGAGGCATGAATATTGGGAGACTAAGTTGAAGATTTTGGAAATATAATTTGTTTTCTTTGCATTTCTTGATCTGCAGATTAATAAGAACTATATTGAGAAGAAAATATCTAACGAGTAAAATTGCATTTTTAGTCGCACAAGGCTAAGCCCTCAACACATTTGGTCCCAACTTGTAATATATTTTACACTTTTGATTTTATCGCTTCCTTGCCATCCAATTCGAGACCAAAAGTTTTAAACAAAGACAACCCCAAATGGGGTAAAAAGTGCAAAACACAAACTTTCTTATGGCACCAAAAGTGCAGAAATTGGATGGTAAATGGAGTGACTGGACCAAATATGCAAAACACTTTTTATTAGGACCAAAAGTGAAGTTTGTAATGCCCGGAACCAAAATTGCTCATTGTCCAATCCTGGAACTAATAATACAATAATGACAAAGGAAATGTGGTCCTTGTATTGTATTTATCTTTTCTAAAACAAAAAAGTAGTCTGCATTTTGATGGTGGTTCTATTGCAAAAGAGGAATCTATTAAAAGTTTGAGGCCATGGGCATGATCAAATCTAATTCATAAAATAAAGTATTTTGATTATGGGAAATTCAACATAATTGCATAATTCTGAACATTAAGCAAAATGAATCTCTATGTATATGCCTTTCTCTTTTGCTTTCATTATAATTGGGAATTTGGGATTCAGGATCTTTTTTCACATTAATTCTCACTTTGATAAATCTTATGCTATTAAACATAGGTGTTTGGCCAGAATCAAAGAGCTTTAGGGATGAAGGAATGGGACCAATTCCATCAAAGTGGAAAGGAATCTGCCAAAATAATTTCGATTCCAGCTTTCATTGCAACAGGTCATACTCTTTGCACATTATCCTTAAAGCTTCTCTAAAGATTCAATTTTTGCACTTTATATATTTAGTAAAGAGCAAATTACACAATTTATCCTTGAAGGCTTCATGTTTGAAAAATTACACAAACTATCCTTAATGTATGCAATTAACTACAATTACAACCCTACAATGTTAAGTACTTCTAGTGGAATTTGCTTTTGTCATCAAAATTAAATTGTTTTTTCAGAAATACTCTCGAATTACAATGTCGTTGATGAAAATGTTATGCGTTTTTGCTTGGAAGGGTATGAAGAAAGTAATGTGTAGTCAAATAATATATGGACGAAAAAAAGTGGACGTTTATGTACTTTCGGCTATATTGTTAGGATTATATATAACAAACTTCACATTGAGGGGTAGTTTGTTAAATTTTCCAAACATGAAGAGAGATATGTACTTTGATCATATCTCATACGTAGATATGATATATGAATATAAGAATGATGTGGTGTCATTCGTAGCCACAAGGTCGAGGAAAATTTCTTAGACTAGGTCTAAGTAAGAATTTTCCGTGACTTAATTTTTACTATGTTCCCTTTTACTCTTTTAGTTACTTTATTCATAAATGTGACACAAACATACTTCTCTTTTTCCTCTATGAAGAAAGCTCATTGGAGCCAGATACTTCAACAACGGATACAGTGCCGTAGTGGGACCACTCAACTCGACCGATAACTCACCACGAGACACCGAGGGCCACGGGTCCCACACCTTATCAACCGCAGGTGGCAACTTTGTGGCTGGAGCCAATGTTTTCAAGTTCGGCAATGGAACAGCAAAAGGTGGATCACCGAGAGCTAGAGTGGCTGCTTACAAAGTTTGCTATCCTCCTGTGAATGGGAACGAATGCTTTGATGCCGATATATTGGCTGCCTTTGACATGGCAATTCACGATGGAGTTGATGTGTTATCGGTATCTCTAGGCGGGGATCCTGCTCCTTTTCATAATGACAGTGTTGCCATTGGCTCGTTTCACGCGGTGAAGCATGGGATTGTTGTTGTTTGCTCGGCTGGTAACTCGGGGCCTGCGGATGGTACAGTGTCGAATGTTGCACCTTGGCAGATTACGGTTGGGGCGAGTACTATGGACCGGCAGTTTCCTAGTTATGTGGTCCTTGGTAACAAAATGCAATTCAAAGTTAGTCATTCTTCTCTAATTTTTCAATTCCTTTATATATAATATGTGAGCTTAGTCCTATATATAAGATTCTATTATGTTTATATTGTTATAAAATTTGGTAGGAAAAACAGAAAATAATCTGCTTAAGTCGTGCTGCAAATGTCATTTTCTTTAAGACCTATTTTGCCCATCACTTGGTATGCAACAGCATTCCGAATAACATGTAGTATACGATGAAACCTAATGTTTGATTACTTTGTTATGTACTAAGAGAACCATAACAAAAACCAACAGGTGATTGGTCTAGTGGAAGGGACTAGTCACTACAAATTTGAGGACTCATGTTTGAATCTCTGTTTGGAGAGGTTCTCACTGTATGTGCCCGACGCGCCTCGAAAGAGATTAAACATTTGGGAAACAAAAAAAATAAGAGAACCATAACAATAGCAGAGCTAAATGCTAAAATACCCCTTGTGCTTTTCCTGATTGGCAAATATTCCCCTATGTTATTTTTATTAGCAAAACTCCCCCTGTGTTCTTTTTTCGTTTTTTATTAGCAAGAAACCCCATTTGAAATTCTTTCATAAACCAGTAGGAAATTTTCGGTCAATTTTTTAGGTGAATATGAGTGTTTTCTCATTTTTTGGTGGGGGTACAACTGTCGTTTTTCCTGTAAAATATGTCCTCGGGCTTGGGAGGGGTTCTTTTGCTAATAAAAAATAACATATGGGGTTTTTTGGAAATAAAAAAGACACAGGGGTGGTTTTGCTAATTAGGCAAAATATAGGGGGTATTTTTGAATTTCGCTCGATTTTTAAAGTGATGTAATGACCAAACAAATTTGTTTATGTACCACAGGGAGAAAGCCTATCAGCTAAATCATTACCAAGAAAGAAGTTCTTCTCAATAGTTTCCGCTGCACATGTGAAATTAGCTAATGCATCTGCTGACCAAGCGTAAGGATATGACCCCATCTCAATTCCAGTCGTCATTATAATACACTTTTGATCGAGTATTTGTGTATTGAATGCAGTTTGCTCTGTAAAAGTGGAACTTTGGACCATAAGAAAGCTAAGGGGAAAATCTTGGTTTGTCTACGAGGAGTCAACGCTAGAGTCGACAAAGGCGAACAAGCTGCTTTAGCTGGTGCAGTAGGAATGGTTTTAGCCAACAACGAAGTTTCCGGGAATGAAATCCTTGCTGATCCTCATGTCTTACCTGCTTCACAGATCAATTACACGGACGGGCTTGCTCTTTTCTCGTATATCAACTCAACAAGGTTAGAACTCGAGTTAAACATAGCGCATGAATGTAGTGCATCACATATTTTCATGCTCTATCTATTTGAAGCATTTATTATGGTTAAAAGGAGTGGATTTTAATTTGAACTCGATCTGATTTAATTCCTTACGATCTTAATTGATTAGTAAACTGATGGAGCTATAAAAGGGACCATAATTGGTAATATGCAGATGGAATATGGGTTTGGATTGATCCGATCTGTTAAAGATTCAACTCCGATTATAAATAAAAAAGTGAAATGCAAAAATATCCCTATGTTCTGCCTAATTTGCAAAAAATTGATCACATTGTGATGTAAACAAAATTTGATCTTATATTGAACGGAATTTATGGAAATAACACTTATCTTTAGTTTATGTTTCTTGCATTGAATTTGTTGCAAATATTATGGCAGGTCTCCAATGGCTTATATCACGAAATCTACGACTCAATTGGACACTAAACCAGCTCCGTTCATGGCTGCGTTTTCATCTAAGGGACCGAACACCATTACACCTGAAATTCTTAAGGTACAATTCACAGAAGCTCGATCATTTTCCTATTAAACTTTGCGGTACGTTTATTGGGTTGTGTTTTGTTTTCAGCCTGATATTACTGCTCCAGGAGTGAGTATTATAGCTGCCTATACCGGAGCACAAGGGCCAACAAATCAAGATTTTGACACGAGGAGAGTTTTATTCAATTCAGTTTCCGGCACTTCAATGTCATGCCCACATATCTCCGGAGTCGTTGGCCTTTTGAAGACCCTCCATCCGAAATGGAGCCCTGCAGCCATCAGATCTGCCATTGTAACTACAGGTAATAATGGCAACTATACAAGAGTACGGAAAGAAAACATGGCACAATCGCTCATAAATACTTTTTTTTTTAATATTTTTTAGCAAGGACACGGGACAACACGTTAAAGCCAATAACCGATGCATCGTATGTGAAAGCTACACCGTTTAGTTACGGAGGAGGGCACGTTCAACCAAACCGAGCAATGGACCCCGGATTGGTTTACGATTTAGGAGCTAAGGATTACTTGAACTTCCTATGCGCCCTTGGCTACAACGAAACTCAAATCGAATTATTCTCAGACGGACCATATTCATGTCCTAAGCCGATTAATCTCATTAACATGAACTACCCTTCAATCACGGTCCCTTACCTCAATGGCTCAGTAACCGTGAGTAGGGTTGTTAAGAATGTAGGTTCACCGGGTACCTACAAAGCTCTCGTACGCAGCCCACGTGGAATATCGGTTCAAGTTGAGCCAAATGTTTTGAAGTTCGTACGAATAGGAGAGGAGAAAACCTTTAGGGTTACTTTAAAGGTTATGAAATTTAGTGCTGCAGGGGATTATGTGTTTGGGCAGTTGACATGGTCTGATGGGAAACACTATGTTAGAAGTCCAATTGTGGTGAAACAATTATAGGAACTAACACATTTCCTAAGTTGGATATGTTATATATTGAATTTAGGCCAATTGGTGTTAACAACTACTCTAAGAGGAATGTTTTTACGCGGTGCTAACGATTCAATAGCTATGTTTGTTGTTCCAGAATGTTTTGGTTTATGATCCTATATTCAACAAATACTTTCAAGAAATTCTTGTAATGGGATTAAGATGATGTTAATTATTGTCATATATATACTAGCTACAAAATGATATATATTACAACATTACTCAAGATAAAACTATGTACGATACGAGGCTCGACTAATGAACTCCTGAAATTCATCGGCAGCTAGCATCAAACGACACTATCGATTATGAGAGATGTAGGAAATGATTAAATGACCAAAAAACAGCCTCATCAAAAGCTTAGTTTGTTATGAAGCCTCAGCCTCAACAGCTATAAACATTTAACTTTAGTCCTTTATGAAACTCTACATATGGATATGCCATAGGCTGTTCACCATCTTCAACTTTCCATCTGCAGAAAATATTATTTTATTATTTTAAAATATAGATATGATTATGTTAATTATAAAATTCTATATAAGATTTGGTAAAAAAAAATTTGATTACCTATAATTTTGTATGAGGTGATGAAGGAAAAATGCAACCTCAACTTTAGCTAGTTCAAAACCAGGGCAGCATCTGGACCCTCCACCAAATGGAGTGAACTTCTTACATATTTGATCTTGTGTCTGCATTTATCAATTGTATACAGAAGCAAAATCAGAATTTGCACTATCATTTATTCCAAAATGACACTTTTGTACCCTAAATTTGGTGAGAAAGTAATTAATTAATTAATTAATTGCATGAAAAATAAGGATAATTTTTCATATAAGCTAGGTTAATAGTTTTAGTTACCTTGTTCCATCTCCAAGGATTAAACTGAAGGGCATTTCCATGAACAGAAGGGTCTAAATGAACAGCAGAGAAAACAGGTAGGACCTTCCAGCCTGATGGAATTATATAATCTGGCCCAAAAAATAATAATATGAATTAAAAAATGAGTCATTAATTATATGAAAATTAAAGCTAGCTCAATACATGTATTATGTATAATTAAAGGTAAAAACTTTTTCTTTTTTAAATTCTTTGAATATATATATATATATATATATAGTAGTGGATTACCTTTGAATTTGACATCTTTGATTGCCTTTCGGTGAACAAATTTAACAATGTTCCCACATCTTAGAGCTTCATTTATGACCTGTAGTAGAATGTTAACATGATCATTATTGCATTTTCCACACTAAAAAATAAATACTTAATATAAAAAGGGTATTTTTGGTCAAAATTATGATCATAGTTGAGCAAAATTCATTAGGAATATAATGGACATTTTATTTAGAAATTTAGTATACATTGGGGTGCATAAATATATAAGATGAAACTTAAAAATAGGGGATTTTTTTGTAATTATCAAAATCACATAGAAGGTTTTTGTAATTTCATTAAATCTCAAGCAATCTTACATTTTGTGTAAATTCCATAAGTCTATAATCTTCCCAGTTCAGGAATTCATCCTTTTTCTTCATGCTTCTTATTTTCTGATGCTCAACCTACATCAACAAATAAAAATATAGGTAACAAAAATGCAAATTTTTTATCAAAAACCGGACTTGGTCAAATCCAAGTTATGTTAATATTAGTACACAATATTTAATTTCTAAATGAAATTTTGTTAACAATATTAAAAGAGCGGCTAATCAAAATTGAATTCGAAGTTAAATAAATTTGATCATGCAAATTGAATTTGCATTTAGGCTAAATTTCCTTATTGATAAAATCGTAGTTATGATGATCCGTCCGATAGAATTGTTTTGGTCTCATAAGACTGTCTCAGCTAGCACTTTTGGTCCCAAATCGAAGAGGAAATTGATTTCACCTTTAATTGTTCAACCGCGGAAGGAGATTGATGTAGGAAATACACCACCATTGACATTAAAAGAGAAGTAGTTTCATATCCACCAAGTAGAGAATCCAACACGAAACTAACTTTTTCGTCTTCGGATAAGGTATCAACACATAAAAGTATCTCAAGAAAATCATTCTTTTTGCTACAATAATTTCCAGCAATATTTCTTCTTCTCCTTTCCTCTATGATTGCTTTCACAGTTGAAGATATTCTTTTTCTAGCCTGTAAAGATCATATATATCATCGCAAAAACAAAATAAAGCTCTTACATGTATATATATATATATATATATATTCTTTGAATTACTTTAATAGTAGTATATCATATCATTTTGAAATGAGCAAAAGACAAAAACACCCCCTATGCTTTGTCTAACTCTCAAAAACTCCATGCATTATTTTAACTCCCAAAAACCCCCCTGTGTTTGGTTTTAAATACCACACTCGATCCAAGTAGTATATACTTATAATTTTATTTTTGATTTTTGATGGAATGACAAGATTACCCCTATGTGTTTGTTCTTTTTTAAATTTATTTATTTTTTTGAAAAATTAAGTATATACTACTTAGGTCGAGTGTGGTATTTAAAATAAAACACAGGGGGGTTTTGGGGATTTAAAATGACACATGGGGAGTTTTTTAGGAGTTAGACAAAGCATAGGGGGTGTTTTTATCTTTCGATGTCAGGGGTAAAATTGTCATATCAAAAGCAAAATATGAACAAATACTTGCAATTTTGCCGTTTGAAACACACTCTTTTTTTTTGGGGTGTATTTGGCACTTATTTGAGATCACATGAGGTTTGTTGGGAGTTAAAATAATACAGGAGATTTTTGGGAGTTAGACAAAACATAGGAGGTGTTTTTGTCTTTTGCTCTTTTGAAATTAAAGAATATAAATATAGAGAACCTGAACAGCTCTTGCATAAGGAGTTCCACGAATATTGAGTGGTAATGAAATCAACCCTTTCATAAAAGTGAGAAAGTCTTGTAGAATTTCTTTAGTCTGTGGCTCATTTGGACTCAAACCCAGCACCTGCTTCACTATTACATTGAATGTATACTGTACGTAGCACAAAATTAAATTTAAAAAAAAAAGCACAAAATTTGTTCGGTCACATAGGATTAGATCGTCGACACTTTTGATCCCGCACTTTATGAAATTACACTTTTGGTCCTATAGCTTTCTTTGGGACTTAAAAAAGCAAATTAAGCTGAGACAATTCTATGGGACCAAAAGTGTTAAAAGAGAAGCTATTGTTTGAGACCAAAACTACTTCTCAACAATTGGGACCAAAAGTAAAAATATTGGGACTAAAAATAAAATTTTATATTTATAAAGCGCGGGACTAAAAGTGTGGAGCGTTCAATATATATACCTTTCTAGCTTCTTGGCAGAAAATGACTTGATTTTTATCTTTCCATGAATCAAGAATTTGAGTTACAGTTTTCTCAATATCATTCAATAATTCTGGTTTTGATTTGATTGTGGTGACAAGTGAGACTGCCACATTTCTGAGTCTTTTATGAGTGTCTCCAACTGCAACAAGCATTGAACTCATTCCAAGAATACCATGTATGGGTTTTGGGTAGCTACACTCAAATAATCTATCTTCATTTTGTAGTATGTAGTAATTCAAATCTTGGTCACATGAAACCACAGTTGGAGAGAAGAACAAATGGGATATGAACACTTTCCCATACCTATAAAAATAAAATAATGAAAAATAAAATTTAATCTTCTTATATAAATTTCATGCCAGAATTAATTCGTGTGATACTTTGATGTCACGCATATAGATACATACGTGTGACACCAAAATTAATGTGACACGTGTTTTGATAGAAAATATTTCACACATACTAAGTATATATTTGGTGGTGTATGTATCATGTATGTATATGCATGATCATGCATGTTGAGGAATTAATTAATCTTACCTAGAACAATGTTCTTGAAGAAAAGACCCAGTTGAAGTAGAAGGATGAGGCTTCAAAAAACAAAGTGTTTCACCAAGAAGAGGCCACCCAAAAGTGCCTTTAGGTACAGTACCAAAATTCAAGAACAAAGGCAAGAAATGGTACAAAATCAATCCCAACAAACAAATTGCAAAGCCAATTAGCAAAATTAAACCCTCAAGAGCCATGGCCAGAAATTTGATTAATTAAATGCCAATTTGTCTGTTGGAATTGGAAATGTAAACTACTTTTGAGGGTGGCAAGAAATGTTGGGTAGCTTTGAAGGGCTATATATAGTGACATAGGTAGTGGAATTAAATTATTAGTATTATTATATATTAATAGCATTAAAGTATCACTACATTATCGTTAAATTAAACAAAAGTCAAAACCAACTGCAGGATTAATAATGCAGGAATTTTTACAGGTTATTACATTCGGTGAAATTTAATTAACCTTTATTGGAAATGAGATGAGATTCAGCCTAGTCTAGGATCTAGGACGGTATGGGAGTAGGCTGTAAGGAGAAAAAAATCAACCTTTTTTAAAACTTAAATTAATTAATGAGTTAAGTAAGGACAATAGTATAAGAAGGATTATTTACATTGCTACCACTGAGTTCACTGCAAATTACTAGAAATCCTCTATTTATACGAAATTAGTTAGATTTCTTTTGGAATTATATTCCGTGTTACAAAATTACCCTTACGACATTAACTCGTAACCGGTTCCCTCCAATTTTTTCATGGTCGGCGTCCACATTAATAGACGGAATTACTACTTGAAAGAAAAGGGATGATTGAGCGTCATGCTGGAAAGTTCCCGATTAATTGAGCTACCACTTGTGAGTCGTGACTCAATTGAGAAAATTAAGAATATTGGGCTGAAATAGAACTTAAATCGCCAAAATTAATTACATGACTTAGTTAACAATTTCAATACAACTGCTTTCAGTTTATGCTTAAAGAGAAAAAGAAAGCCAAAAAGTACCCATAACCTAAAAGCAACATGCGATGCTTATAGGCACTTCAAGTGGCATTTTCGTCAATTTCAATATTCTACCTTTTTGCATTTTGAAAAATTGGACACAAAAATCAATAGACTTCTACTTTTATACCAAACATTTACTATGTTCTTTAAGCATTCTCCATAAGCATTTGTAAACAATTCCATCTTTCCGTTAATTTAATTTTTTCAAAATCTCTATCTCTAACACTTTTCTCTACAAACAAAACCTATTAGGAAAACAAATTAAAATTTGAGATAAAAGTACACTTTCACAATATGCAAGACCAAAAATGATGAGGATCAACTATTTGAGACTAAAACTGCAATTTCCTTTGTATCTTCTTTCCAAGTGAGATAGTGTAATTTCGATTTTTTTCTAAAATACGAAAATAAATTCAAAATATATCTTCCGAATTCTAGAAAGCCAACCGAACCAAATTAGTACTCTCCATTTGAATATAATAACAACTTGGCTTAACCCTTTCTAAGTTCGGGCCTTACGTGTTTTAAATGAAAGACTAACTAATTAATATAAGTAAAGCTAACTTGAGTTTGAAACTTTAGGCAAAATATTCTACAACTAAAGTATGATGACAAGTTTACCCCACATATTTTCGCGGTCGATAACTTTCTCCTAATTCACAAATCTGAAATTTTTTTGTATCATTTCAGTCCATTAATGCAAAAATTCATCTCACTTGCGGGCCATATACTCGATAATTTGGAGATTTATGACATTTGCCTTCGATTTTAACTGGATGTAAAAGTCTATGATTACATATTAACTCCTTTGATTAATTTCAATCTAAATATATAAAAGAAAGGAAAACACCCCCCCTTCACCACCCCCACATAATCCCACCCTCATCCACACCCGTCCTAAACCAATCCCACAACGATCTGAAATTGTCGATTCCAAGCCGACGGCACGACCAAGGAGGTCCCGGGATGAGGGTTTTTGGGGCTTTTTCAACTTCCGTTTTTGGATAAAATACTTTCTAATATAATACATTAATACTACACAAAAAAATATTTTTTAAATTAACTGAAAATATTATTTAAGTAACTATTTAAATTTAAAATGTCATTACTAAAAAAATTATGTATATATTTAATTGGAATTTTTTACGGGTGTTTTGTTATATTTTTTGAAATTTTGTATTTATTTTTTTATTTGTTGAAACTTTACGAATGATTTATATTATTAGTTCAACTATTTTATACCTATTGAAACATTAAGAAAAACTACACATGCAATTTTACCATTTGGGGGATAATTACGCAGTTATCAATTTTTAAACTTAATCAAAATGTACAAATCCTAATATTTGGGGTAAACGGGGTAAACATGCAATAATTAATTTTAAAATTAAGTCAAAATGTTCACTTCTAACTTTGGGAGGTAAATATGCAATTACCAATTTTAAATTCAGTCAAAATGCATCCTAATATTGGGGAATATATATGCAATTATAGTTTTGAAATTTAGCAATATTCTCAAATCATCGAGCATATGACCTTCACATGAAGTTAAATTTTGTAATTGGGTCGAAGTGATATAAAATTGTTTCAAATATATAAATTATGAGGTAAAATTACCAACCAAAAAATATACAAAGGTAAACTAATTGTCAACCTGCTTTAATTATATAAAAAAAAATTTAACTTTTTTCTCATACACATTAACTATCAATTCTTTAATGTGAATAGTTTGACCATGCATGGAGATGGATAATGTGTACATAAACATGCGCAGGCATTTTGTAAGGTCAAATTTAATTTAACCACTATATAATGATGAGTGCTAGCATTCATGAATTAATCCACTAAAACTAGGCAACAACAACATTGTCTCACAATATATACATGTTTCAAAAGTTGAATTGCTATTCAAATCAATGTATCTAATTACCGGACATTATGTGCCCTAACTGCGGGTATTGTATCATTACATTGTTCAATATGACAAGACATTTGTGCATGTTTAATTGACAAAGATGCGCTTTGTTTTCTTAATATTTTTTGGTTAGTTGCTAATTAGGGTGCAAATTAGGTATATGTAGTTCTCGAGTCTCAACAGTATAAATTAAACTAATTCAATATAACGGACTTGAGAGATCACATTTTTTTATTTGAAAAGAGTCACGATATCAAAGATTTAATAATAATCTTTTTTTTGTTGAAGTGATATAAAGTTTGGTGTGAGTAAAATGCAAAAAACTACCTCTGGGTTTTTCTAATTAGCAGGAAATCACCTATATTATTTTTAATATTGAAAACCCTATCTGTATTAATAATTTATTAGCAAAAAGTCTCACATAGTGATATTTATTAGCTCAACACACCAATTGAAAAATTAAGAGTTGAGTGCAAGGGGAATTTGTTATAATATTAAGAGAACATGGGGACTATTGTAAATTTTTTTAAGTTTATATGGGAATTGTTATTATTTTTTTAATGAATAATTGTATTTTTGCATTTCATTAATTCCAAAAGAAAAAATAACATTTAAGAGTATATTTGTCTCTATCGATAAAAAATTGCATATAATTAAGACTCGGTGGATAAAAAATGTCATTTCAAAATTCAGACCGACAAATAAATCTTAAAATAAATTAGTTTTACAATTTCAGTCCTACTCTTACCCTCCATTATTCTCCATGGACCAAATCTCCAATTATTTGAGGAACATGATTCAATATGAGAAATTTAAGAATTTCGAGCTGAAATAGGATTAAAATTCTCAAATTAATTTAAGTACATGATTTAATTGTCGATTAGCATCTTAAAATGATTTTTTTGCCTGCGAACTTCAGTTACAGGACGATTTTGCAATTTTAAGAATTTCAAGCTAAAATAGTACTAAAATTGTCAAATTAAATTAATTACAAGACTTATTGTCAGCAGACTCAACCTTAATTACAGGATTAATATATGTGGTCCTTAGTTTTGTATTTACATGGTAGCGACAAAAATAAATTCGAGTGATGTCCATTGAAACAGATTTCAAGGGATTTGTAAGACGGCTGCATGCTGTAAAAGAGTGTGGTGGGCGAAATGTTCACTTTTTAACAAGCACTCTTTTATGTATCATAAACAAAGTGAACTTGGAAAACTGAAATTAAATAATGCAATGAATATTCTATAATTCTATTTATTTCCATTTTTCTATTAATACTTTGGGTTGTTTATTTCAACTAAAGTTACACGAGTTAATAACAATTTTTCTCCGTGTAATTCTAAATAGGAAAATTACACTTTTATATATCGAAAAAACTTTAGATATTTTCATTTGATATTAAAAAAGAGGTTTATTGTCTCTCTTAACCTTTAAAACACTTAATTCTTGTATTAAGAGCAAAATTTTAATGTATAAAATTTAGTGAAAATAAATCTATCTCATGAAGGTACACTGCTAAAAACCGAAACAATACAAGAAAAATGGTGTATGTATTGAAAATATTAAGGAACAATATGAAAAATATATGTCACTCTTTACATACATTAGTGAAAACATATATGGTCATATCACACTAGCTATAAATTCAATCTCTCACCGTATATTTTCCAATAAATTGACATCCAACAAATGCTGCATTTATTTAATATCATTTAATTTACTTTTATGTTGAAAGATGGGTTGCCAGACAGTTAAGAGAATGAGAAACAAATTCATGGAAATCCAGAAGTATATGTTTATATATTTTATTGCTAGTAATTACTCCAATATATAACCATGCAGAAACAAATTAAATAAATTAAAATTAATGTTCTGTTCCACCTATTAAATTACTAATATCCATGGTCAAAGCGCATTAATAATTCCAACGTTCGAGGGACCATTTTTCCATTTCTACTATAATACTATTTGTTCCCTCTATGACCACTTGATGACACAATGACCTTTGTCTATCCTAAAACGTATCCTAATTAACCCTTGGGACAACTTCTTCTTTTTTTTTTTTTTTTGATTATGGTATTTCTAATGTCTATATAATTAGTAATTGAATTGTATACACATAAATTAAATATATATATAAGAATATATGGATCGAACAAATAATTAAATAAGTTCGTATAATCATATGGATCAAGTATTATAATCAGGGTGTGTTTTAATCATTTTATATATGCTTGATAGGATCCTATTAATTAATAGTCGTGACTGACTCGTGAAATTCTTTGAAGTAGCTAAAGACTATTGAATCATAAAGTGAAAAGAAATGAATTAATTAAGCATATATATATATATAGTCGTGAATTATTTTTGTTAAATCCTTTTGTTTTGGTAGTAATTTGGGAATTCCAGAATTAATTGTTCTTGCGAATCTGAAATGCCCCATGTTGTACTGGATTTACTGTCCAATTTCACGGGGGAGGATAATGCAATGCCAAAATTTGTCATGCATGCAAAACAAAACAAAACACAATCTGATCTGCCTTAGCATCAGACACACAATTCGAGATGGCACGAGGATGTGTCAGTTTGACCATTCTTCTTGTCTGTTCCTCTCACTTTGACTTTCACTTTCTCAATCTTCTTAATTGCAATGTTTTAATAATCTGACCGGACAATAAACTGATAAGTCGATTGACCATTAATTTACTGGTCGAATCAGATAATATCATAATAATATAATAATTATATTTAATTTTAAAGTATATACAATATGCATAAAATTTAAACATTATTCTATAATTAATTAAAAATATACAAATTAGTAAGTTCATATAAATATAATATGATTATATTTATTTAATTAAAAATATAAAAATATAAGTTAAAAATACAACAAACTAAGAGATTAATAAATTTTAAAATATGATTATGTATACAAGTATAATATTCAAAATCAAATTTGCATAATATATCGATTTGACTTTCAAATTTTGACACTCTTAATTGGAAAGAAATATCGTATAGAAAAACTTTTAATAAGAAATTATGTCATAAACTAAAATTAATTTTAATTTTCATTGATAATGTGTAAAATATTTTATTTTGAGTTAATTACCAAAATCTAATTTATAAGTTAGATTACAAGTTTTCTATATATATAAAAATTCAACAAAAATGATATAGCTCAAATGGTAAGGATATTTTATTTTGTTCAAAAGATTAGGTGTTCAAATCCCTCCTTCTACAAATATATTTAATTTATTTTTTTAAAAAAAAAAGGAAAATCAGAACTGGGTTGAAGCGGTCCAAACCGGTTTTGGACCGCTTCAACCCGGTTCAAACTGGTTTTAAGGGTTAATCAGATCGAATAGGCCTCCGGTTCGCGATCGAACCGACTGGTCCGGTCCAGTTTTAATAACATTGCTTAATTGTTAGTTGCAGCTAGTTCTTTTTATTCAATAATCACTTAATAAACACTTGATCGAGGCAAAGAAACCACCGAGTCACGCTTTTAATTTTTACTAAATATTATATTTATTTTATTCTAGAATATATACCAAAAACAAATATTATCACGTAAATAATGTGATATTATTATATTCTATAATCACTTTTAATTTTAAAAATTTACAATTAAGTCTCTCTTATATAAAATATGTTACATCAATAGATACTTTTTTAAGTGCAAATTTTATGTACGAGGGATATAAGTGTAACACACATCTTATATAAGAAAGATTTACAAGTAACTGTTTTTGACAAAAGAAATATAAGTGTAACTTGATGGACTATAAATGTGATTTAACCCTTTATCTATTGAGACTGATTTAAGGGTGTAACGTACTCCTATTATAGGAGTACTACATCCCTATATTATAGCTATTGATTGGTCTTTGACGAGTCAAAAATAGCATGCTATTAACTTGCATTTGTTGTAAATTAATATTCAGTATAAATATATAGTAGTTTGTTTGGTTGTTAGGAAAGTGAGGGAAAATTGTAGGAAAAGGAAAAAGAAAGGAAATGAAAGGAAAAGGAAATGAAAGTTATTTTTCACTACATGTTTGGTTGCGAGGAAAACTATTTTCTTGCAATTGTTTGGTTGTTAAGAAAGTTTACGAACATAATATTTTTGATAAATATTTTTGTTTGATTATGAATTACGTTTTCTTTGGTGATAAAATATTGTATGAATAATCACGTTTTCATTATATTAACTTTATTATAAATTAATTTGACGTTATTGTATATTTTATAGTCACCAAATTTATCTCAATCTTCAATGTTAACAGGGGTTATTGTCAATTTTTAAAGTTAACAGAGGGTTATTGATAATTTTTTTAGATAAAAAGGGTGTTTTTGCTTCATTTTGTGTGGGTATAATTGTTATATGACTTGAGAGGGTATTTTTTTGCTAATAATAAATAAGTACAAATGGGCTTTCGATAAGAAAAACTCACAAATGGGGGATTTTGATATTTAAATAAAGTACAAGGGGTGTTTTGCAATTTACGGTGAAATTTTTCCTGGATTTCCCCATCAACTTGGTGGGAAAAAATTTTCTTCACAAAATTTTCCTGCAGGTAGTTGAAGGAAAATAATAACTTCCTTTCCTGCTATCGGTTTGTTGGATGCTAGGGTGCAGTGTAGTGGTATGCACCCCCTGATGATTGACAAGTGTCCCATGAAGGAGAAAAAAACATATAAAAAAATAAATAAATTACACAAATAACACTTGTCAATCATCAACGTAGTACAGACTAGTGCACTGCACCCTGGCATCCAATAAACCCCTACTATCCAAACAACAAGTGGGAGAAAAAAAAAAACTGATTTTCCTTCACTTTCACTCACTTTTCCGACAATCAAACAATTCATAGAAGTATATTGTTTCAGTGTCCACATTAAGAGGTTTTGAAAATTTAAATTAAATAATAATAAAATTATGAAAAAAGTGAATTTATCTTTATATTTATAATAATGTTTAGAAAAATAAAATATTAGCATTTTATCAATATAAAGCTAGATTTTTTAGGGAAAATGCAAGATACTCCCCTGTGTTATGCTAAACTTGCAAAAAACTACCCTGTGAAATTTTTATTGCGCCAAACTTCCTTGTGTTTTTAAAAACCCTGCAAAAAACACCCAATTTGTAAAAAGTAGGTCATTTTGGATCGACATATTGCAAGAATTTATTTTTTAAAATATATCACGTGAAGTTATAGGGACCAACTTGAAGTATTTTAAAATAATTTATTGAAATATGTCGATCTAAAATGACCTATTTTTTACAAATTGGGTGTTTTTTACAAAATTTTTAAAAATACAAGGAAGTTTGACGCAATAAAAATTTCATAAGGTAATTTTTTGCATATTTAGCATAACACAGGAGATTTTTTTGCATTTACCCCGAATTTTTTATATATAGGGTGATTATATATAAAATGGGGTCCAAAAATATATTTCGGCTAGGCCCACACAAAATGCTTTGTCCGGGCCTGGTAATCGCTATCTTATCCAGAGCGTTTCTAGTCCAAAATTATTAAATCTCTAAAAAGAACGAAAAGTTTTTAGTCAAAAATTATTAAATCTCTAAAAAGAATGAAAATGAAAGAAAAGTGAAATGAAAAGTATAGTAGAACGTAATTCTTAATTAGATAAGGGCGCGATTGGTTAAATTCGTGTAGAGGCGTACATTATGTTTGAAATTTAAAGTTGAACAATGAATACTAAATAAAATAAAAAATTACTAAGATTAAGACAAGCTACAATGAATTGCTTTGCTTTTAAGTTTTAATTAATTTATATAACCATCTGCAAACAAAACGAGGAGAGATCAGTAATAGGCAGCTACATGAATTGTAGCTCTGCTGCTGCATGGTACGCTCTTCAAGGATCTTTATAATATGTATTTTTGGTATCACATAATTTATCACATTGAACATAAAAATACAAATTTGATACCATATGATGGGTTTTCATTGCAAATTTCATACTAAGTCAAATTTTCTCCAGAGTTAATGACAATTTATTTATACGAAATGCATAATATTTAATTTGCCTTTTTACATCCTTTTGCATAATGAGTTAATTAAATTTAAAGATTCATTCATATTCTTTAAGAATCTAATTTAATTTGCCTTTCATTTCAATTACTAAAAGGGAAAAGGAAAAGTATAATGAAAATATTAATTGAGTGGAAGTTTTTTGGTTGTCATGAGTGAAAGGATGCACGTGCAATCATGTAGTCCAAGTCCAAAAGGACATAAATATTTTTTTTTTGTTTTTCAGGGGTTTAATCCCGTCCGAGGGGCATTGAACACATAAAGTGGGAACCTCTCCCAACGGGAATTCGAATATGAGTTCGCTACTTTGTAGTGAGTAGTCCCTTTCACTAGACCAATCACCTGTTGGTCCGAAAGGACGTAATTATTAAGGCAGTGGTATACAAATATGTACAGAACTCCATTTTTCACTAGAAATTTGATCGCAGATCAGATTTTGTCGAACCTAAAATAAATTGCAAGTGTCATATATTTACTTTGAAATTGAATTAACTCATCAAATACAAAATAAATATATTGCATTTATTTTGTAATTGAATATGTTTAGCCTAACCAAATTGGAGCCAAAAAAATTCAGTATCCACTTACTCCTCATACAGTTGTTGCATGTACAGTTGTACACATGTATTTCTCTTTTCTGTGGGGAAACTGCATATTACTACCCTGTGATATCGAAAACCTGCAAAAAACTACCCTGTGAAATTTTTTTTGCACTAGACTTCCTTGTGTTTTCAAAAACCCTGCAAATTACACCCATTCTCCGTTAATCATTGACACCGTTAATTTTTAATTGAATTGCCTAAATTACCCCTTATATATTAATAAAAAAATTATATTTTTATAAACGGGAAAAATGCATATTACTACCCTGTGATATCGAAAACCTGCAAAAAACTACCCTGTGAAATTTTTTTTGCACCAGACTTCTTTGCGTTTTCTAAAACCCTACAAATTACACCCATTCTCCGTTAATCGTTGACACCGTTAATTTTTAATTGAATTGCCTAAATTACCCCTTATATATTAATAAAAAAATATATTTTTACAATTACAAAAACTCTCACTAATTTTTCTCTCTCACTTCTCATATGGAACAAACAAAGAAAAGAAGAGATATTATGTGCGAAGTTTAAAAGATACAAAATTATGGGTATAGTATAAAAGTATAAGGGAGTTTGAACAATCGATTAAAAGTACAAGAATTTTTTGCGCAAACATTAAAAAATATGAGTTACTTTTCTACAAACATTAAGAAAAACATAGAAGTTTTTTGCAAACATTTCAAAGCATAAGGAAGTTTGACGCAAACTTCCAAAAGTACAAGGAAGTTTTTTGCAAACGGTGGAAAACACAAGGAACTTTTACGCAAACTTTAAAAAACACAAGGAAGTTTTCTGCAAACTTTAAAAAACACAAGGAGGTATTATGCAAACTTTAAAAAACACAAGGAAGTTTTCTGCAAAGATTCAAAGTTACAAGGGTATTCTTGTCATTTTGAATGAAAAATTACGTCAGAAACAAAAAAAATCGCATTTTTGGCACGTAGAATACACGCGCGTCAAAAAATTGACGGAGGGAGACGGAATGGGTGTAATTTGCAGGGTTTTTGAAAACACAAGGAAGTCTGGTGCAAAATAAATTTCACAGGGTAGTTTTTTGCAGGTTTTCGATATCACAGGGTAGTAATATGCATTTTCCCCCTTTTCTGTAGTACTCCTATTATTTTTGTTCTTTTAAGTTATACGTTGAATTTTATCATAAAAATTGAGATAATCATTAATTTAGGTATTCTTTCTGAAATTCTAGAAATTAATGTTGAAAATATTTTCTAACAACATGGTCTAGGATAAAGATATTTGTAATATTTATGTTAGTGTTAGTTGATTTTTCTTTGTACATTACTTATAATCAAACTAAAGTTATACAATGATAGACGTGATTTTCCGATGTAGTAATTGATGTAATACTTTTAATCATCGTCTCACTAAAAAAAGTATTCAGATGACCGTGTTAAAAATGCGTGCGTATGAATGATCATAGAAAAAAAAATTGCAAAGAAGCAGAAAAAGGAAAGGATAGTAATTAAAGAAAGAGTAGAGGTCTTTCCATTAATGGCTTTTTCCTTCATCTTTTGGCCTTTGCACATGGAGTGAGCTAGGGCCAACATGCATTCAAAAACTGTTCAACACATTGTAGGGGTACACAACACACATAGAGGCAGACGACCACCTTTTTCTACAGTTTTCAAAAAATTAAATTTAAAAGTTACACCCACGTCAAATATTGATATATAAATCATGCATATCACTTTTTCTTGAATGTGAAAAAACGACTCATAGTTCAACAAACATATTTTTAATTTTATTTATACAAAATTAATCCAAGCAATTAACTTAACTCTAAAACATTTGTAAAAATTAATAATAACACCTTGGATAAAGTAAAACATTTTGATTACGTATCAAGTATTCAGATCTATAAAAATTCATCATAGGGCCGCTTAGCTTGTAGCTATTGGGCCTGGCCTTCAGACCTTGTGGTAGTACAGTATCTTTCATGCTTTAATTTACATAAATGAGCACCCTTGCACGGGCTGATAATGGGCCCAACAGTTACTATTTGCTCCAATTGCAGCAGAAAAGTTGACTTAATGGGTCACAATATTCAAACAAGATTTTATATGTTAAATGCTGGATGAGTTAATTAATAATTCACTCATGGCCAAATTTTTAAGTATGCTTTTCATTTAACAACGTGTGTTCATTTTGATACATTAATATCATTTTCAATATCTTTTAACGTAATATGTTAAATCATTTGACTTAAATGGTTATATGTGTTGAAAGTTAATCTTTTATATGTTAGAGTTTAGTGGATTGCGATTTTGAGCATAGTCTTTTGTGCCGATATCATTTTTTTTTTTTTCGAAAATAGATTTGGATGGTCCGATGGCACTTTTTTGGTTTCAAAAAAATTGACTTGGATGATTTCAACATACTTTTGAAGTATTATTTGAATTGAGTTTGAGATTTAATGAGCTCTAGAATTAAGATATAATATGAATTTAATTTGAATGGTGGGTTTCACAGAAAGTAAGATAGTGAGTCAAATTAACTATTTTCATAAATTTTAAAATATAATATTAAACATTTATTAAAAAATATTGTAATATCTTGGGTATGTTTAATATGGTTTAGATTTTCTTAGGGCTTGGGCCAAAACCTGGATTCTAGAAATTACCATATTGGAGTATCTTTTTTGGTCAGTCTCCACTCTCCACCTGGGCCAAATTAGTCCACTTGGAAAGAAAACTACCAAGTTTTTTTTTTTTTTTTTATATTATATTGTATAAATATAAGTATAAATTGATAATGAATTGAATCTCAATTTATTTTCTGTGCCTTTATTTTTATGAGAAAAAAAATTCCTGTGACTTAGCGCAGAGGAGTTCCTCATTGCAAGGAACATTGGACAGCTCATTACAGTTCAAAATCCTTTTGAATTTGACCTCTCCTTTTTACTTTTTAAAGAAGAAAAGAAAGGGAAAATAATACCAGAAGAAGCGAAAGAAGGAAAAGAGAAGTATAGACCTCTCTCCACCTTCTTTCTACAAAATTCAAAAAACCTAGACTGCAATTAATTAGAATTTTTTATCTAATTCTCTGTTATTTGTTAGTTTGATCTGGAGAAACCATGTCATACGCTTACCTCTTCAAGTACATTATCATAGGAGATACAGGTTTCTTATCGTTTACCATTTTCTGTTGTTATTAATTGCAGTTGCTCTTATTGTTTACCATTTTCTGATCTACAATTGCACTGTTTTGATTGAAATTTTAGGAACTATAATTTTAAATTCTAGAAATAACAGGGCCTTTATTGACCTAAACATGAATATGATTTGGTTTATGATGAGGAATCGTGATTTTACTATGTAATTGTATGTTAACAGGATTTGGCTCTCTGGCGTGGTTGTTTATTTCGATTAAATTCAATTGTTCTTAGTAAATCTTAACAATATCAAGCATACATGAAATTGATTTGTAATTTGATGTTGCATTGTTTTCTAATTTGACATTTTTGATTTGCAATCAATCACATAAAGTTTGTGTTTGTATGAAGTTCCAATTGTCTATTGGAATTTAGTGGATGTGCAAGAGACGAATAAGTTGGATTAATTTACGTCGATTGGACTGTTTTGTTGTATTTTGCTGGATGATAGAATGAATAGTAGGAGTCATGGGTTTGAACATATTTTGCAGGTGTAGGGAAATCTTGTCTGCTTCTTCAGTTCACAGACAAACGCTTTCAGCCAGTACACGACTTGACCATTGGAGTCGAGTTTGGGGCTAGAATGATCACAATTGACAACAAACCAATTAAACTACAGATCTGGGACACGGTTTGTCTTACCTTTTTTGTAATTCAAGATTGAGCCTGCATATTCCAATAGCTATTAATTGTGTCATGCATTTAATTCATAAAATATAACTTTTCTGTGGAAACATTTTTGTTTGTTATTCATTGTATTTTAATCTCTTTTGGATATATGCTTGGACACAAATGACAATCGTTCCTTTATTATGTCAGGCTGGTCAAGAATCATTTAGGTCTATTACTAGGTCTTACTACAGAGGTGCTGCCGGGGCACTGCTAGTTTATGACATTACAAGGTACCGTTTTTCTTAAATCTCAACATCTCAATTATACAAATAGGCATTAGGAGAATGGTCAAATTCAAGTTTCCAGACGTAGAAATGTAGACAAAGTTTGATGGATATATGTGGATATTTTTTTATTTTGCCATCATTCTATACTTTCGCAACACGATTATCATTTTCCTTCATTGCTTCATCGAAGATAATAAATTTGTACGACCCATGTGCTATACACTTGATAAATTACAACCTGTTGAGCTTTTGCCAGAGTTTGAATGGAAATTTGGTAATGAGTCATTTCAATTAAGTGACGTGCTTCCTTCAAACTAGGACATTATATTGGCGGGGAGTCATTGTTTGATGACTTTTGAGTTGTTACATTGTTGTTAAGTGGTTGAAACTATGTACTCAGATGAAAAAATGGTTTACTACCCCATGACAAGATAAGAATACATTTAAAGAACCCAAACATATGAAAATGATTAGGTTTACAAATGTCTAGGTTATAGGCTAAGAAGGCTCATTGCCTCTTTATATTATCATTTCTTTTTGATGTCCTACTTTGAATCAAATTGGGTAATCTATGTTAATTGTTCAGGAGGGAGACTTTTAACCACCTTGCCAGTTGGTTGGAGGATGCAAGGCAGCATGCCAATGCAAACATGACCATAATGCTGATAGGAAACAAGTGTGATTTGGCTCACAGAAGAGCTGTAAGCACAGAGGAAGGAGAGCAATTTGCAAGAGAGCATGGCTTGATATTCATGGAGGCCTCTGCCAAAACAGCTCAGAACGTCGAGGAGGTGAGAAGTTCATTCCTTGCTAATTGATAATTTCTCTGCAACAGATTTAAGGTGTATACAATGTTGACTGTATCTGTGTTTTAATTATGATTTTTTTGCCGTTTCAGGCATTTATAAAGACTGCTTCAACAATCTATAGGAAGATTCAAGATGGAGCATTTGATGTATCTAACGAGGTGCGTTTTGATTTTTGCTAATTTACTAAGATGTAATACTCCATTGGTCTCAATTTTTTCCAATTTCGCTCTCATTTCTGATTTAGGCGCCTGAGAACAAGACTTCATATATCTTCACATAAACTTATCCTAAAATAAATAAAAAAACCTTCTCATATAGTGTAATTATTTGACACCAATAATTCACAGTCACGACTTTTCAGGGAAATTTTGTTAAAGTGTATGAATTTTTGTTCGACTTTTATCTGAACTCGCACCTAACAAATGGGAGAAATAAAATTGGGTCCAAGGGGTTGTTTGATTGCACAGAGTATGACACTAAAGTTATTTCTTACATTTTTTGCAGTCTTATGGAATCAAAGTTGGATACGGTGGAATTCCTGGGCCTTCGGCAGGAAGAGATGGTGTTGCTGCTCAAGGAGGAGGTTGCTGTAGCTGAAGTTAGTTTAGGGGTTTACTCACAACAAGAAAGAAAAGTAACAAATTAAGTTTTATGTGTGTTATGAATAGGTCTTCATAATGCTTTTAACATGGAAGGTCTCTTTTTAAGATTTTGATTTGCAGAACTGTGAAATATGTAATAGAAAAAAATACATGAAAAATTAACAGCAGGCGAGTATATATAGTAGTATTAAATTTGATTACATTATCTAGCTGATGAAGTCCTTGTTAAATTATGATGCTTTATTTTTTTTATTTTACTTGCACACATCCCTTTGTATTTTTTTCTTTCCTCCTAAATTTGCAAGTATATCTACATTCGACTAGGATTCTAGAGGAGGTATAATTTGGGTTGGGTTGGGTTGGGTTGGGTTGGCTTTTGAATATGGACGTATTTAGAGTTGTCAATGGATCAAATTCGAGTCGAATGTACAAATAGGTCATTCCTATTAATTTCATATGTATGTGATTTATCTTCTTCTTCAATTATTACATTATTAATTAAATTAAGAATTTCTTTCCCATAGTTTCCTCGAAAATTGATATGTAGATATGAACTATTAATACTGACATATCTACAGTGCTGGACTAACCAACCTAAATTTCAGACACTTTTTTTGTTCGTCATTTTTTATTAAATATAAATGGAAGAAGAACGGTGTGAAATGAAATCACTCCTTTCATATCATCACGTGCCCCCTGTGACACAATTGGCTAACATCCAAAAGAATAGCACCAGATTTTTTTCAACCGTACCAAAATAAACAAAAGCAAATGAACGTTCCCAGTTTGCCCTCCTCACATGTATTGTCCGCTCAATCATTGTTTGCTAATCAAAATGTGAGACGAAATATAAATATTAATCCTTTTTAAAATCCTAGTATGTGAGTAATGAATATATTGATTTCTTAATATAGTAAATGTAAGAAAATAAGATAAATGGCTGATTTGTATCTACTTTTGTATTTAAATAGAGCTATATATACTATCTTTGTACTCCAATATTATTATTTCAGTTAGATGGATTTTTATATTTTTTCAAAGAATATTATGTTGCCTAAATCTAGTTATAATATATGAATATATTTCATTTATGTTTATGTGTATAAGATTTTACTATGATAAATAATGTTAAGGTAAATTTCATTTACCCCTTCAACTACTTTGTTGCACGCTCTACCTCTCAAACTATCTATGGCATCACTTTAACCCATCCAACTATCAATTGATATCACAATCAAGCCCCTCTTGAATAATCTTTAGCAATTTTTTTTATTTCAATCACGAGGAGATGATCTCGTAGTTTATTAATGAAATTGACCAATGACAAAATTAAGGCTTGGAAAATCAACATATTTAGAATGTCATAATAATATTCTAAAACTTTTAACACAGTTTTTTTTTAATAAATATTGACATATATAATTATCTCATAATTAGGTTAATCAATTTTTTTTTTAAAATTCTTGCAATTTCATACCTCAAGGGAAAAAAAAAAAGAAAAGCTTCTTGCAATTTCTCAAATATCATACATTCCAACTCCACAAATTTAAAAACATGAACATAAGTATCTTATTTTCTCTTATTCATTAGCATATGAGTTCTTTGTGCAAATATAATAGGTGGTGCAGACAAAATTATATAATTGCTAGTTGAAGGGGCCAAAAGGAATTTTATTAATTGTTAAGTAACCCTTCCTTAATAAAACTAAGATTTTTATTTATTTTTGATAATTAATTAATAAAACTAAGATCTCTCCTGTGAAAATGATACAATATTGTATTAATACTCGTGACGTGATAACAATATATAAATACCAGCACGCATTACTCATCACTCATTACTCCTTTTTTGAGTCTAAGCACATTCAACCTCTCCCCTCACCTGTCTTCCCCTCTCTTCTCTCTCTAGACTGCCAATGGCGGCCACCACTGCAATGCAAAACCTCGCTCCACACACATCCGCCATTTCTAATCACGATACGGTGGAGAATTGCAATTCAACGTCCTTTCGGAGATTGTCTTTCGCGGCGTGTAACGCCAACACTGAGAGCCTGACGTCATTGCCGCAACTCCGAGCGCAACGGCGTCGTTCTGGAGCTCAATTGGAAGGTCGCACTCCGGTGATTGTTTCTCCGAAGGCGGTTTCCGACTCGCAGAATTCGCAAACGTGCCTTGATCCTGACGCCAGCAGAGTATGGAATTCTGTGTTAATTTTACCATTTTATAATTAATTCTGTTAATTCAAAATTATTGCGATGCGTACGGATGTATGTATAGAGGTATACGTAAATGTGCTCCTTCTTATATGCACGTAACTGATGGTGTGTTGAATTGGTTAGCTGTATATGCTTTTTATGTATACAAGTATTTGTTATTTTATTAGGAGATCTGAGAAGAAGAGTTTTGATGTGTAGACACAACTTTTGCTTTAATTCAAAGTTACATTGCTGCTTTGTCACAGATCCAGGGTTTGCTCTCTCGGTATAGAAATCATGATTATAATATACAGTACTAGTTCCAATGATTTATTGCACGTGTGATACTATTATTTATAAGTTTGATTCTGACTTGCTATTAAATAGTAATAATAAGTGCTTAATGTGGTTTTAGTGGTTGTGACAGTGATCTATGCAAATGATTAGGAATTCTTTGATAACAGAGTCATGTTACCAATTAGTAGGAGTCTGATCGATGCAGAAATGTGAATGTGGCTTCATGATTATTTTATTTTCATTTCTAACTTTATCTTGTTTTTGTAATGTAGTACTAAAAGTTAGAAAATTTTGCTCATGTTTGTATGCCTTTCATCATTTATGATTATTGAGAAACAAAATCAGTGTGGACGGAGTTATGAAAGTTCAATAATTTATGCTTAGAGAAATATTGCGTTTGTTAAATTAATCTTTGCTCTGATCCATGAATAAGAAATGAGCTTCATGGTTTTTTAAATCATTGAATTAGTCTACTTTGGATTGACAATTTGAAATATCAGCTTATCTTGTGCCTTAGGAACTAGATTATATTGTCAACTAATTCTAAGGACTAGTTTAGTTATTTACATTGCGGAAACCACTAACTGTTGCCTTTGTTGTCCTTCTGCAGAGTGTCTTGGGAATCATTTTGGGAGGTGGCGCAGGTACTCGACTTTATCCTCTTACAAAGAAGAGGGCAAAGCCCGCTGTTCCACTTGGAGCAAATTATCGGCTAATTGATATTCCTGTTAGCAATTGCTTGAACAGTAACATATCAAAGATCTATGTTCTCACGCAATTCAATTCGGCATCCTTGAATCGTCACCTTTCAAGAGCGTATGCAAGTAACATGGGCGGCTACAAAAACGAGGGTTTTGTTGAGGTTCTTGCGGCTCAACAAAGTCCAGAAAATCCCAATTGGTTCCAGGTACTTCTCTGAACCTACATTATTATCTTTTTGTTATAATTTATCACTCCCCACTTAAAGATGAGCATACAGGGTTCATTGACTATTATTTACTCATTACATCAAATGGCTACAAGTTATTAATTAAGTTGATTTTATTTGGCATAGATTTCTTTTATGGACGCTCAATGCAAATTTTAAAATTCTACAACTCTGAAATAATATATGATTTGTTTTATCTTTAGGGTACAGCAGATGCCGTAAGGCAATACTTATGGCTGTTTGAAGAGCACAATGTTCTTGAGTACCTGATTCTTGCTGGAGATCATTTGTATCGGATGGATTATGAAAGATTTATTCAAGCCCATAGAGAAACGGATGCTGATATTACTGTTGCTGCATTGCCAATGGATGAAAAGCGTGCCACAGCATTTGGATTGATGAAGATTGACGAAGAAGGGCGTATCATTGAATTTGCCGAGAAACCAAAGGGAGAACAATTGAAAGCTATGAAGGTGAATGTGCTAGACAGTAATCATAGTGGAAGTATCAATTCTTCTTCATGAGATCAAAATCTAACTCCCATTTCTATTCCTTCCATTTTTAAGGTTGATACCACCATACTGGGTCTTGACGATGAGAGAGCGAAGGAGATGCCTTACATTGCAAGTATGGGAATATATGTTGTTAGTAAAGATGTGATGCTTGATCTTCTCAAAGATAAGTTTCCTGGAGCCAATGATTTTGGAAGTGAAGTTATTCCTGGGGCCACTTCCATGGGATTAAGAGTATGTGTATCAGTTTTCTTGGAGTACTCATTCCCCTTACTGTAATTTAGGAATATGTATATCATTGCCCCTTTCTAGTATATTATATATTGTTTTTGGCTAGTGCCTAGTGCTTTAATTGTTTCTTTTTTTTGGTAAAACACTGAATGTATCAATTCTTTGGCCTCTTATATATTGCTGGGGAACTAATTGTTACATCTATCCAGGTGCAAGCTTATTTATTTGATGGCTACTGGGAAGATATTGGTACAATTGAGGCTTTCTACAATGCCAATCTAGGGATAACAAAAAAGCCAGTGCCAGATTTTAGGTAAATTTTGTGTTCTTACCTGATTTTATTTCTTACCTTTGTTGTGATAATCCACTATTGGCTCTATTTATGGAAAACCTTGACATAGTTTTAATAATCTCATGCAGCTTCTATGATCGATCAGCTCCAATTTATACCCAACCTAGATATCTTCCTCCTTCGAAGATGCTGGATGCTGATGTCACAGACAGTGTCATCGGTGAGGGCTGCGTGATCAAGGTAAGTGTTAATAGCTGTGAATAGGCCTACAGCTTTAACCTTTAACAACTCAATTTTCAACAAAATGAGTGCTTACATCCATTCCAGAATTATTTATTTACTACTATAGAAAATATATATAATTTCAATTTTTTTTTATTTTGTAACTGGTACACCCTCCGAGTACATGCAAATACAAAAGGGAATTTTGTCCCAAAAAATTAAGAATATCTAAGGTCAATGTTGATCAGGAGTAAAATCACAGATTTTTCGATCAATTTAGATATTCAGACTGAAGCTGCACTTTAGTTGTCAAGATTTAAAGTTTTATGGAGTAAAATTAACAGCTCGAATAAACGTGGGAAAAAATTTCGAAGAGAGTGCATTGCTTGTGGGTCTAAAAATTGCAATTTAATTTCGGACAATTCCGGAATTGGAGATCATGCACCCTGCGCTTGAGCTAATTCAGGCCAATATTTTTTTTTCTTTCAATTGGGTCCATACTGACTGAAATTGTAAAAGAAATTGAGTTGTTATTAGTTAAATAAGCCAGTACAGACCAACGTGAGTGACAAACATTAGTTAAGGGACTATATTTGCAATAGAGAGTTCAGCTTCCTACTTGTGTAATATTTATCTTGCTGAGTTTCTAGAATAAGCAAAACAAGAAAGTGGAATCAAATGACTTTTTACATCATTTATGCGGGACTTTCTGAATATTGGTCTCATGATCGGATACTAAGAAGTTGCCTAATTTTTTACCATTGAACCTTGCTTTGTATTATTTTCTGATAAGTGAGATAGTCTTCAATGAAGTCTGCAATGCTCCTTTTCTTTGCAGAACTGTAAAATCCACCATTCTGTGGTTGGATTAAGATCGTGCATATCAGAGGGTGCAGTAATAGAGGACACATTGTTGATGGGTGCAGACTACTACGAGGTAATACTCCTTGCAGAAATTAAAAATGACATTTTTTTTTCTTCTCTGACTTAATATGAATGCACTGTGCTTTATTATGTACAATTTTTTTACAACATATGATTTGTTATTTGTGAATAGTCATTTTATTTTCGCTGTTCTCCAGACTGATGCCGACAGAACTCTTCTGGCAGCAAAGGGTAGTGTCCCAATTGGCATTGGCAAAAACACTCACATCAAAAGAGCCATCATTGACAAGAATGCCCGAATTGGAGAAAATGTTAAGGTTAGGGACTAAACTTGAGCCTTGTTTGTTTGAATTTTCTGAGAATTTTATAGAGTTTAAGGAAAGACAAAATAACTTGCATCATTTTTTTCCGAAAAATGTTTCTATAAAGAAAACATTATCAGTATCCTGTTTCAAACCTTAAACCATATTGATTTGATCTACACCACACTTTCAAAAGACTATCTCTTTTAGAACACAAACCAAACACATTTATTTCTGAAAAAACTTCACCATTACCCTATACCCTTTTTAATCAAAGCTTTCAAAACAATTTAAATACATTACATAATTATTTGAAAATCTTCTTATTTCTGAAAATACTCTCTGAAAAGTCAACCAACGAGCCCTTATATTTTTCTTCTGATAAGTTTATTTTGATGTCTTAAACAAAATTAGCTAATAAATGGTGATGCTCAACAATATAAAGATAATTGTCTCGAGATATGCACGATTACTTAGAAATTGAAGGGTAATTTTTAAAAAGGCCATATTTGAAAGTTTAATTTACAAAAAGGCCATTAAAAACTTAAAATTTCAAAAAAACCATTATTTAAAAAAAAAAAAGATTTATTCACTGATTTTGACATTTGGCATTTGGCAAATGTCAAATGCCAAATGTCAAAATCAGTGAATTGACATTTGGCGTTTGACATTTGCCAAATGCCAAATGCCATGAACATCTTCATGGCATTTGGCGTTTGGGGTTTCCAAATGCCAAACGCTATGAAGATGTTCATGGCGTTTGGCATTTGGAAACCCCAAACGCCAAATGCCATGAACATCTTCATGGCGTTTGGCATTTGGAAACCCCAAACGCCAAATGCCAAAAATGCGTAAAAATACAGAAATCAGATCGGAGAAGAAAAGAAGCGGCGAAACTTACACCAAACGAATGATCACTTTCCTTCGTTCCTCCTATCCCCCATCATCTCTGATTGCATGTGCCATCTCTAATTTGTGAAATTCTTGGAAAAAATTTGGAATGGAGAAGTTGAGAGAGATGAGAGAGTTTGAATTTGAATTTAGGAATTGTGTTTAAGTTTTAGAGATAAGGGTTTTGGTTATTTCTTTATTTTTTATATTAAAAATAAAGAGAAAAGAAAGTCTTTGGCCTTTTTGTAATTTCTATTTCTCATTTTGGCCTTTCTGAAATTGGCTCGAAATTGAACCTTAAATGACTTTGATTTTTCAGATCATTAACAGTGATAATGTTCAAGAAGCAGCAAGAGAGACAGACGGATACTTTATCAAGAGCGGTATTGTCACTGTGATTAAGGATGCTTTAATTCCAAGTGGTACCGTAATCTAAAAGTCCACAAGTCTTTCGGCACACTACATTGAGTTTACGTCCTTTAAACTTGTTAGACGTGACAAGTGACAAGCGAGGTTGATGTACATGTTTTGGTAGCCTTAACATATCCGGTAACTTATAAAAAAGACTTGATAAGTTAGGTTGTAAAGGTCTTTCAAATATAATAATCGTTCGTTATGACTATGGTTGTCATTGCGTCGGATTTGGATTTGATTTTTCAAGTTTCATTTTATTAGTCAAGTCTAATTATTATTAGTTGGATTCACATTCCGATTTGGGTCGAATCCTATCGCAATTTCAAAATCTCTATTTACATTCAAGTTCATCGAGATTGAATATAGATCGAGTTGTAGAAAGTTTCATCCCTTAAAATATCTATCATTAGCCACCACTATAACTTTCAAAGCCGTATGATTCCAAGTATAGGGTCTTGGGCCTCTTGGCCCCAAGGATCAACCCCTTCAGCCGTAGTTAAATCAATCTATCTCGCAAAACTTAATATAAATCGAAATATATAAAGGTATTCATTAGATAGCTCTTACCTAAATTTTCTCCATGAAAGTCATAATTTGACACCTACCAATTGCTTTTGCCACCAAAATCCAGCATTCAAACTCAATCCAAATAATATCTCAAATTTCAACTCACAGAACCCAACATTTAGTAATCGCATTTCAACGATTTCACTGAGACCATCCAAACCAACTTTACGAGATAAAAATCAAACAAAATCAAACCAACACCGGTCCATATGTAGACAATAAGACTTTTAATTACACTAAGTTGATTGATGCATTCAAGAACCGTAAACATAGACATCATGCATGAACCATACATAGGGAATACTCAACCAAAAATCTAAATCACAGAACCTAGTCAAAACATGTCCATTCATCAAAAGTTATCTACATTTAGACAAAAGATGCATCATCTACAATTCGGTCATCTCCATTTGCCTCCATAAATACCTGAATCAAGGTTAATCAGTTTCAAAATCCAAATCCAGGATGAAAAATTAGGGAAGAAAAATGTTATTACTATGTTTTGACCTTATTTATCCAACATGTTTCTCCATTTATCCTTAAGATCGGCTGGAGCACGAGTTCCGTCAAATACATGGCGACCAAACTCCAAGATTTTCCTCCAAGGAACATTTTGATTTTTTGGGTTTGAAAACTTTTTTACTCCTACCTGTGGAAACAAAATACCAAATACTGTTTTGTTCAGGGCATGTTAGGCCAAAACTTTCTCTAGCTCTCAACCAAAAAGAAAAAGACAACTCCAGGTCAAGGCCCATAAATCTTTTACCTTTAGCATCTCTTCTTCTTCATCCCTCCAACGTAATCTTTTCCGTCTCCCATTAATAAATGCATCATTAGCTCTGCTAAGACATTTCCATATTAAAAACAATAAAAAGTTAAGGAACTCCCCAAGATAGTTCATTATGTTAAGTACTCACAGTTTGACCAAGGGCTGTTCAGGTTGTTTTGATTTCGTAGAAGCATCAACTTTTTCATCTAATATTTGAGTCGCAGTTGTAGATTTTTGCGTCTTCTTATGCTTACTTGGCACTGAATCAACCACATTACCCCTGTCTTCCGAGTCACTCCTGTCAAATTTTCTCTTACCTTTCACATGCGTGATAAGTAAAGCATCGTCATCATTGGAAGCTGAAAAAGTATCATTAACCTCTTCATGAATCTTTTCTTTTTCTGCATTGCTAATTTTTTGTTTCTGTTGCATTTCGTGTGAAGGGTCTTGACCGTAGGACGGAGAAGGAATTTCACGCTCCTCTCCCTCAATCTTTTCTTCTTCTGCACCACTGCTTTTGCTTTCTTTATTCATCTCAAGTAAAGGGTCTTGATCAGAACTTTCAAGCTTCTCTTCTTCTTCGGCATCATTGATTTTACGTTCCTCATACATATTAAGTGAAGGGTCCTGACCAGAAGGTTGATGTGTCTCTTCTTGAATCTTTTCTTCAACTGAAACGTTGATATGGTGTTCCTCATGTATCTCAAGGGAAGGGTCCAGACAACCGGACCCTGAAACTTTTTCGAAATTTTCTTCGGAAATATTTTCTTTTTCTGCACCACTAATTTTGTTTTCTTCACCAACTCCTAATCGATTAGGCTTTTTAGCTTTGGCTCTATTTTTCTCCCTCGAATGCTCTTCACCTCCATTTGTTTCTTCGTTTATAAAGATTAACAAATCTTTCTTTTTCGACATAGCATTTTCCCTAGCTTGACGTGATTCGGCAATAGCTTGCTTGTATAAACAATAGGGGCAATAGAAGTTGCCCTCACCATCAGATTTTGGTGGACAGCCCTTACATCTTTCATGAATAGCCAAAGGACAACCATTCCCACTGCAGAGTAACAGATTCTCGCCTTTATCGCACCTTATGCATATACTTTTGAAAGACCAATCCATTTTTGAGATAGTTTCTACTCACTTCCTCACTTAAGTGCTCAAAATTTTCAATAACATTTACTTCCTCTGACTAATTACAACCCAACAACATCTTTCAATATCATCTCACCACAGCTTAAAAACACATAAATCCTTACACTGAGCTAAATACGCTCATTAATCATTATCATCAAACCCGTCGAACATTTAATGAACAAAATCGATCTAGTTCAAGAACAGTCAAAGCTTAAGTGAACTGCAATAGAATCTCACTTTCCAAGCAACACATCTTTCTCAAAATGATAAGAGCAAATTTGAACTTTGCCTGGGAATTTATAACCAGATAATTGAAAGAATTTTCAAGAAACCACCATATATTATAAGATACAAATACAAGAAATAACACTTTAACAATATTGAATTAAAAAATTGAGCTTTATATGTACTCTTTCTCCATTCTATTTCAAACCCAACACACTGAGTACCAAATAAGGAATAAATGAAATCCACAACAGCATGTTATTTCATATATTATATCATATGATACTTCTTCAATATTCAATACCCAGTTGGAACTCTTACGCATTTCCACGAACCATATTCTTTTGAGTATTTGAAAAATACCCATTGGAAGCTTTAATAAAATTAAATTTCGAGAAAACATTCGAATAATATTATGAAGAGAGAAGAAATTACCTGCGCATAAGAGGAATCTGTACTTTGGTAAAAAATATTGGGGATGTTTCAATTTAATCATCACGCAGGACAGAGAACATAATTTTTTGATTTTCTTTTAGAATTAGAGAGAACATAAATTTGGTAATAGCAATAGAGTCCTTAATAAGGGCTTTGGTTTTCCAAATTGTACCTTAATGCTCTATACCATTAAGTGTTTAACGTGTAAAAGTGTCTAATCACAACTTTTTCAAAGATTAACTGGAAAATTTGTGTCGAATTTAAAATTGCATTTGATTAATTATTTAACCAACAGAGCTCGAGTTGGTAAGTTCGTAAATATTTTAAGTGAGTCTTCAACATGTAACATTATCCATCAGATAGTATACAACAATTTTTTTGAGAGCAAGATGCCAATAATAAATAAAAAAATCAAGTTCTCAATTGTACCTCATGAACAACAACAAATTAACCGAACGAGAAAATTTATTAATGGCAAGAATTGGGTTGTAAGATCTAGCTTATCAATTTTTATTTTCTTCACTAATCTAGGATTTGTTTCATAAATTCTTCCAATTTTTTGCTAGAAAATATATAGTTGCAAATTATACAATGGAACTAGCCAAAGGCTAGATAACACGGATATGGATACGACGATACGGTATAATACGATATGAATACGGCGATATCAATTTTTAAAATTTATAGGATTAGATACGACAAAGATACTCATATAAAATAAAATAATTTTATACTATGCATAACAACATAACTAATTTGTCACACCGTGACATGACTTATCATTTTAATAGTATAGATAATAATAATGTATAATATACATTTATGCAGCTTATTATATGAGTGAAATACAACATGAATCCATTTAGTTGAAGAGTTTCTTTTAGCCCTTCACAAAACAAGCTGCAACATATAGTGTCCTCAGCTAAAATTACATTCTTAGTTCCACTAATTAAATCCTCAATAATTTTGGTTCTGCATTTTATAAATATACACTTTGGATCTTAATTTTTCAAAATATTTTGTATTTTTTATATCGCTTCATATCCATTCAATTTAGGATCAAAGTGCAAAACTAAGACAATTAAATGAGATCAAAAGTGCCAAAGATATCAAGTTTCTACAAAGATAACTGAAAGTTCCAACCAATAAATCCTAATTAACCTAAAAAACATTAAGGGCCCAGTAAAAATTACTTAGTTTTCGAGACCCCATTATAAGTTCTATCCATGTATGTTCGGATCGCCAACTCATACTTGATTTGATTGCATTTTATTGGAAATTAGAGAATACCCAAATTTAGGGATATCAATGGGTCAAATTCATGTCCGATTAGGCTCGGCCCAGATTTGGATCCATTTACATATGATTGGATGCAATTCTCACTCAGATATGCTTTTCTCGAGTCTAACTGATCTTGATCGAATTTGGTTTTCAGAGCTAATAAATCTTCACTTTAAAAATTTACACAAGTATGTTTTCCTAAAACAAGTTTGTTAATTATATGTTTATATTTAATTTAGCTCACATGTCAAAACTTTCTTAACTATTAACTTCTATCATCTTAAACTAATGATAACATGTTATTAATGTTAATTATTTTAATAAAATATTATGTATATATATAATTTTTTTATTTATTATCGAATATGAATCTTTAACTGATCGGATCGACATAGATCCATATTTGCTTCACGTATTTCGAATTACAGATCTTTATAATCGGATCAGGTCCATCGAATCTCTAATCGCATTGAAATCCTAATAAATCAGGTCGAATTCAGATTGGATTCGGGTTAAAATTAGTCCCATTGACATACCTACCCAAATTATTTTAAATTTACCTTTTTTGTTTCCAAATGAACTCTCATCAACTATCACTAATTTGATGTGAACCTTTTGGAAGGAGTAATTCATCAAATCTGTTAGATCTAAAATAATAACATACCTTTCATATGATCCCTATATATATATATATAGATCAACCAATTTTACATATTTTAGGCATCCAACGATGCTGCTCTATTTGAAACTAGCTAGAATTCATCTACCCATAGACCATTTTCTACAGCAATAAGAATTTTTGACGTAAATCGCATTTTATACCTTAATTTCCCGAAATAAATGTGTGTTATTCTATAAGTTCTAAGTTAAAAACAAAAAAAGATGTTGGGATTAGGTATCCTCATATTTAAACAATTAATCTTGATTTTTTTTTAACATGAAGTAAAGAAGCCATTGCAAGTGCAAGAAAGCCTAGGCCTACTAAAGGCACAAAAATTGAGGAAAAATTGAAAAATGGGCATCTCAATTTACTATTTGTAATGTTATTTTATTTTTAAATTTTATATTTATAATAATTAATAATTGTAATTATTAATTAATTCATTTTGAAAATTCTTAGTAGAGGTATAAATATCTCTATATGTAAGTGAACATATAGAATAATTCCAATGAATGTAGAACTAAATAAGTGGACTTATTTGTCTTTGTACATGAAAGATATGTATGATAATCAACTTGATTTTTTTTTTTTTTGTCATTTTTTAATGTTTTAAAAATTCGTCCCAAAATCGTGATTATAAAAGCTTGGAAAAATATTACTCCGTAAATTTTTCAAATCACGATTATGAATAGTAGGAAAAAAGTTTAATTTTTGTCCCATAATAGCTATTAGGAGCTCTCAAAGAGCCAAATCATATTTTGCATGGCTCATGTACCGCGCACACGATCCATTTTTTTTTTTCCCCTTTTTTCTTTAATCATGTTCAAATTCTTCAACCAATGTTTATAGCCCGCAATCAAAGCTCACCCTCTCAATTGGGTCGGAAAAGTTCAAGATTTGCCCCAATTTAGTGAATTATGGGTTAACATTGTCAGTTCGAATACTTATACGGTAAACTTGTCGATAACCATAAGTTATGAGATCAATTTTGCTTTTTCCCCAACTTAATTGTTGGTTTAGTGCCGAAAGCCTTGCACCATCTATATATTGTACATCAATATTTGGCCGAGTAAACTTTGCATAAGTCAAGGAAATTATTATTTATGGCTCAATATGCATTTTTAATTTAATACATATGCACGTCTTGCACATTTTGTATAAATTTATGAGCCAACTTGTTTCTTAAGTATAGCGATAACGTGCCAGTTTGGTATCCAAGTATTAGCATAGATAAGTAGATCTTGTAGCTGTAATTGAGATTCAGTGCAATTGAATGTGCTGATGACTTTTAATGTAAATCTCACATTTGATGCTATGATAAATGATAAAAACTTATTATAAATATTATATCACAGATCATCATAATCGGGATATTATTTTGTCAACTATTAACACTAGCAACGTATTATATAATTTAATTATATTTAAAAAAAAAAACAATGATTATATTATCACATTCGAACTTTAAGAAGTTTTTATTAAGGTTAAATACAGTTTGCCCCCTAAAGTATGGGGTGCATCAATAATCTCTTAAAGTATCACATGTAACTTACCCCTATCCAATATTGATTAGTCAAAGTAATATTTTATCTTGCACAAATTACCCTCCCCCTTCATATATGTTAATGGTTAGTTTCAATCTCATACAAATTCTTTTTTTTAATATCAATTTTACATCAAATTGTATTATTCTTGATGCAAAAAAAATTCATTATTATTTCAACAATTTATATGTTATTATTTCACTGGTTATTATTTTGCCTCAATTATTATTTGAACAATTTCTCTGTTATTTTTTAAAAATTCTAGTAGCTCTTCGAATTATTAATCGACACGAGATTGATCAAACCGTCATTCTAACATCTACTTTTCCAGGTTTTATTATAACTGTTCAAAACATGCACCAGCTCGTCCATGTTATATGAACATTCCATTCAAATCGTCTTTCTACCCATTACACGTCAAACTAAGATAGTACTTACATTTCAATTATCACAGTCAAATTTACGAACATTTTTTTTTTATCGTCCGTGCCATATGAACTGGTGCAGGTTTCAAACATTTTTAATAAAAACTTGAAAAATTAAATGTGTAATGGTTATAATGACAATATGAATTTCGTGTCGATTAGAAATTCAATGAGCTACTAAATTTTTTAAATATAATGAAGAAAGATCGCAATTGTTCCAATAATATTGAAGGAAAAATATAATAACCGATTGAATAATGATGCATATAAATATAAGAACCGGTTAAAATTATAACGGATATAACTATATAATAGTAATTAGTAAAAGAATAATCGGAACCTTCTTTTGTAAGAAGTATGAAAAAAAATCACCAAAAAAATATAATTGAATGTAAAATATAAGCTTAAGAACAAACTTTGTGTGAGGTTAAAACTAACAACCATTAGCACATATAAATAGGAAGGTAATTTGGCCAAGAAAAAATAAAAGTTTCACTAATAAACATTGGGGACCGTGTAAGTGTTACAAGTTATACTTTAGAGGGATACAACTATCCTACTTCAGGGTAATTTAGTCCTATGTCAACATAAATGGGGCTTTTTTTTTCATTGTGTTCACAAATTCAGATATTGAAATAAAATATTTAAGAAGCACGAGATTTAGATATTGAAAAACAAAACACAAAATATTTAAGAAACACGAGAATTGAATATTGAAGTCTTGTGCATCACTTACGGATCGGACAATAAAAAAATGAGGGAATTGCATTTTTCATACCAAACTTTTACCTACTTTATATATTTGGTACCAAACCTTTGAAAAATACACATTTAATACCAAAATTAAAGGATTTTTTTCACATTTGCTTGAGCTTTTTGGTATGTTTAAAATTATGTTCCAAAATTTTTACCATAGCATGCTTATGTGCCCTATATCATAGTTGAAAATTATTGTGCCATTTACCTTGTAGATTATGACATATGATTCAATTTTGATTAATATCCCGAAACTTTGTTAATTTTCTGCAGATTATTTATTGCGTTTCATGAACTGAAACTTATACCATTAGAAAGCTCTCGTCAAGAGCTTTCCAGCCATATAAAGAACATAAAATTTGGCCTTGTAAATTGACGGAGAAATAAAATGTGCAAAAAGTCCTTCAATTTTGGTATTAAATGTGTATTTTTCAAAGGTTGGTACCAAATGTATAAAGTAGGTAAAAGTTTGGTATGAAAAATGCAATTCCCTCATAAAAAAATCATGATGTAGCCAGTACTTAATTAATGAGTGAATAGCAAATTAACTCCCTGTGTTATTTTAAATAGGCAATTTTACTCCATGTGATAAATAAAAGGGTAAAATACCTCCCTGTGATATCTTAAATAGGCAATTTAACTCCCTGTGATAAGAAAAAAGGGCAAAATACCTCCCTGTATTTTTATAAAAGAAGCACATTGCCTCCCTCTAAATTGCTCATTAATTCATATCACATGGAGGTAAATTGCTCATTATTTCATTTCACAGGGGGGTAAATTTCTTATTTTTATATCACAAGGAGGTAAATTGTTCATTTAAAATAACACAGGGAGTTAAATTGCTTATTTTTATTTCACAACGAGGTAAATTGCTCATTAAACATATCACAGAGAGTTAACTTGCAAAAAAACCCCTTAATTAATTATCTCCTGGCCACGATTGATGTAATATCATACTACATAGTATAATTAATAATGTGAATATTTAATAATACCGACATCATTATAAATAGTACCACACTTTCATAGAATTCTCCCACACAATTAAAAACAAGCACAGCACGTATAATTACTTTTCAAAGTTGAATTAATAATATTCATCGGCCGATCGACCAATGGCACCGGCACGTATTTCATTAATGTTTCTTGTTTTGTTGTTGGTGTGCTATAGCTATGTGCAGGTTGAAGGACAACGAGTACCAATTGACGAGCGACTTCTGAAGTGTATGAGGACCTGCGGTCAACAAGCTGCTCAAAGTTCCAATTGCACTTGCTCCCAAGGTTCGGATTGTTTTGTTACATGTGCCGAACAAATTAACAAAGAAGCCGCGCAGTGTCAGGCCACATGTGCAACGGCTATAACTTCTTGTGAAAAACAATGTCTTTCTGACTCTCCTAGAACTATTGTGGGGTGGTCTAATATGACTCAGCCCTGCTCAAGAGTCATGAACGACTCAACACGGTGCTGACACGTGTCCATGTATGACACCAAGAAAAAAATGTGTATGAACCCCATTTAATATGTGTAAATACCAAAATATCCTTCTACATTCAAAAAAAGAAAATTGAAACATTTCATCTCCCAAAATTATCTTCCTCCCCAAAACTCTAACCCACAGCTGCCCCCTCCCCTCCATGGCCGTCGTTCTTAATTCTGATCGGGAGAAATAAGAATTTCGGCCGGAAAAACAAGAACACCTACTGGAATTGTTAGCAGTTTAGTAGCCTTAGGCATAATGTACATCAATTTCATGTTCTTCAACAATTGAAACACACAATATAAAGAAACCCAAATAAAACTGAATTTAAAATAATTTCCAGATCTGAAAAAAAATTCTTTCTTCACAAACTTGCAGAGATATAAAATCAAATTCTACCATTAGCATTAAGTATGGCATTTAAATATATTGAAGATGCATTTCACACAACGATTCGGTTTATCATGTCCTGTCCTTAAAATTCTACCAATGGCATGGAGGCTTCCTTCACCTGTGAAAATCTCCTTCACGTCTTTTTTTTCTTTTTTTAATTCATATTTTTTATATTCAATTATGTAAAACAATATGTTAACTATTTTTAAAAATAGGGAATGACATTAAAATACTTAATGATGTGCAATTTTAAAATTCCTTTTTAAAATTTAATTCATTTTTAAAAAACAAGGAATGATATTAAAATTTAATGATATCAAATCTTGTAGAAAATTCTTAAATTAGGTTAATCGTAAACGGAATCGACAATTGGCTCGATCAATTAACCAAAGTCAACATTGTTAACTTTAGGGTATAATAGGTTAATCGAAACCGAAATCGATAATTGACTCGGTAACTGATATTTTAAAATTCAATTTAACATTATTATAAAATATGAAATATTTATTTGAAATATAAATCATAAATCTAAGCATAAGTTCTTATAACTTATTAAACTACAATAGCTATATTGAGTTAGATAGCCAAATGTTGGAATTAGATACTCAAATGGTGAAATTATCGTTTTCGGCTTTTCACTAAATGTTTCGGTCATTATTTCGATCAAATAGTTTTTTAGATGGTTATGTAACACTAGCTCCTCCGTAATTTGAAAATATATCGATAATTTTTAAAAAATTGATGATTCGGTAATTATTTCGATCAAATTGTCTATTAGATGGTAATGTAACACTATGTCCTCCGTAATTTGAAATATATCGATAATTTTAAAAACATTGATGATTCGGTCATTATTCCAAGAAAATTGTCTATTAAATGGTTATGTAACACTAAGTCCTCCGTAATTTGAAAATATATCGATAGTTTAAAAAACAAATTAAAATTTGTTGATTTTGGTAAAAATGAATTCCGAACGGAGAACCTACACGTATAGTAACATTAACTCCTACGTAAATAGGAACTTAGTGAAATTTGATGATTTTGGTCAAAAAGAATTCCGAACGGAGAACATACACGCATAGTAATATTAACTCCTCCGTAAATAGAAACTTAATGAAATTTGTTGATTTTGGTAAAAAAGAATCCCGAACGGAAAACCTACACGTATAGTAATATTAACTCCTCCGTAAATCAGAACTTAGTGAAATTTGATGAATTTGGTCAGAAAGAATTCCAAACGGAGAACCTACACGTATAGTAATAATAACTCCTCCATAAATCGGAACTCAATGAAATTTGTTGATTTTGGTAAAAAAGAATCCCAAACGGAGAACTTACACGTATAGTAACATTAACTCCTCCGTAAATCGGAACTTAGTGAAATTTGATGATTTTAGTCAAAAAGAATTCCGAACGGAGAACCTACACGTATAGTAACATTAATTCATTCGTAAATCGAAACTTCATGAAATTTGTTGATTTTGGTAAAAAAGAATCCATAACGGAAAACCTACATGTATAGTAAAATTAACTCCTCCGTAAATCGGAACTTAATGAAATTTATTTATTTTTGTAAAAAAGAATCACGAACGGATAACATGCACGTATAGTAACATTAATTCCTCCGTATCTCGAAACTTAACGAAATTTACATCCTTATAATAATGTATAATTAGGTTAATCGTAGCCGAAAACGATAATTTTACCATTTTAGTATCTAATTCCAACATTTGGCTATCTAACCAAATATAGCTACTGTAGTTTAATCAGTTGTAAGAACTTATGCTTTACATTTTTAATTTGAATATAGTCGTTAAAAATTTGTATTATTCGTTGAAAAGGTTAATTCTAATTCATATAGTAATCAAAATATATCCCTCCCGTTAGAGATACTGCTTAGTCCAACTTGATATACATTGTGATACTTACAAAAATAGATAAATGTTTGAAATTATATTCGGTTTTCTCAAACCAAACACAAGAACATTAAAAATAATATTTTTTTTTGGTATTATAGATATAAAATAAGATTTAAATATATGTAATTTGAAAAGATGCATTTTCTTCATAATTTAAGCATTTTTCTAAAAGATTTGACATCATTAAATTTAAATTTTAATATCATTCCTTACTTTTAAAAATGAACTAAATTTTAAAAAAGGATTTTTTCAAAAAAAAAAAGGAAAATTCACCATCTTTAAAAAAAAAAAGAAAAAAAAAAGCATCATCTTTACGTGAAGCTTCCTTCACCGGCGAAGCTTCCTTCACCGGTGAAGGAAGCCTGGGCCGTTCTGGTGAACCAGAACGGCGGCTGAACTTCGCCACCGTTGCCGTTCTGGTTGCGACCAGAACGGTGGCGAGTTTAGCCACCCTTCTGGTCGCGACCAGAACAACGGCGAAGTTCAGCCGCCGTTCTGGCCGCGACCAGAACGGCAATGGGGGGGGGGGGGAGGTGGATGGTGGCAGGTGGCAGGTGGCTGGTGGCTAGGGTTAGTTAGGGTTTGGGATGGGGAAGAAGATTGGGGGAGAATTTTGGGAGAAGAAATGGGAGGGGTAGACTGGGGATTTCGAATTTTTATAAGGATAGAAATGTATTTTGACTGAAAATGATCAAATTTGCTGGTTTCATATATATTTATTTTTTTTATACTGGTGTCATACACATCCAATGGCCAAGATTCATCTTCATTAAATTCAACGGCTTGCAAAACTTTGGGCTCGTGACTCTTCTCCATCAGATGAGTCAAAATAGAACGCCCCAACTATTGTTGGGTGCATTTCACGTTGTACAATTTCATGCAGATGCCCTTCAATCTGATCGCATAAAATCGCTTTTCTTTTGGATTTTGCATGACAAAATAAAATCCGTATCAATTAATTATTTACCAGGTGTTCATTTGATTATTGATACAATCTCCATGCGGATGCAGCGGGATTTTTTTAAATAAAACAATGGTCAGAAGGGGGTTGGGTTTTTTCCTCTACTTTACCATATCGTGAATTAAAGTATTTTTTTTTTTTTTTTTTTCAAGTTATTGGTTTGTATAATATCTCTCACGATTATGAAATATGTTTCATCTCATGAGAGGCGGGTTATTTTTTTTGGGTTACGGATTGTAATGTATTAATTTTATATTATTATTGTTTGATTTTCTTGGATTATAATCGCAAGCCTTATGTTATTGCATGTGAGAGGTTATTCATATTCAGCAATTATTATGAAACTGTAGAATATTTTTATACACTAGCACTGCATCAATTTCACCTAAAATAGACAACCAACATACAACTTCTCTTAATTTTTATTATACGGGACGACAAATAGACCTCATGCATGTTACATACTTACATAGTTACATGTCACGGCCGGCCTTATTCTTTTAAATAGCTTCTGGGTTGGGCCTTCAGTTACATGGACCGCAACATTGGGCTGGGCTTAAAAAGTATGTTGTGATCATCCATAAAATAAAGAGAAGTCATAATTGAGGCCCATGCAATTATATAGTAATAGACATAAAATACCAGTTTAATTTGTCATCTAAATGGCCTAATTAAATAGTTTTAATTATATATATATATATATATATATATATATATACATACCGAAGGTGGTTGGGCCAAGTGGTAGTGACTTGCGACCCCCAGAGGCGAGACTCAAGTTCGAATCCTACTGGAGACATCATACTGGGGAGGACCTATACCCTTTGCACTCTTCGGTCCGAGCTGTAAATACACAGTCTAGTAGATAAAAAAAAAAAAAAAAAAAATATATACATGAGGGTCAATACAAGCAATTTAAATAGGAAAATGACCAAGTAGTAAGACTAAGGAGTATATAAATGCATTATTACTCAAAAAATCAATTAGTAGCTAGGAAAAAAATGGAGGAAATGTGGCAAGTGGAGTAGGTTTTCTTGCGTTCGAGGGATCAGGGCTCGTGTACATAGTTGTTTTATCCATTTCAATTGTATCTATGTTCATCTTTGTTTGAACCCAACGCAAGCGTAGAAAGAAACGAGGCAGTTGCGGTGGCTGCGGTGGTGGGTGTGGTCGAATTTACTTTTTTCAGGACTTCAAATGGAACATGCATGTTTAGCTTTGTGTTATTGTTGTTGTAATATTGTGTGTTATATATGTGCAAAAATTGGAGATGTATTTTTTTTTTTTTTGAGGAAACCCGAAGGTAAATAACATTAATAATTGATATCATCAAGTACAAAGTCATGAATGAATTCCGGAAGCTCAATAATTGGATGAGGCCTATACAAAGCTATTCTAGCAAGCGCGTGAGCCACCGAATTATTATCACGAAAAACATGAGAGGCTTGAAACGACTCCAAATGAAAAAAATTGGAGATGTAGTGAATTTATATGATCTGCATGTATTACATTTGGTATGTTTAATTCTCTCCAATTGAATTATATTGTGTTATATTAATGTGTTTATGGAATTGTTTAAGCTATGTAGTCCAATTAACACACCTCATATCACATGTTTGTATTCGCGGATCAATCATCGTTAAGATATGAAAGAAGCAATGTCTAGGGAATTTGAAGATTTAGCAATTACCCCCAACTTGCAAGTCTCCTTCAAGTATTCAAATCAAGACTCCTTCAATTTGATGCTAAAGATATATATAAAGAAAAGAGAGAATTGCATTTTTTATATTGAGTTTTACGTCAATTTCTACTTTTTTACCAAATAAATGCAGATCAACACATTTGATACCATAATTTAATAAAGTGTTCCACATTTGGTACCGCCGTTAACTAAATTTAAAAATCACCGTCAAATTAGTTTCAATTATTGCAAAATTAGTGTAATAACTTATACTAGATGACAATTCTACCGAAGTGTTATTTAGCGAGTCCAAAATTAATGTTATAGAGTAGATTATTGCAAAATTAGTGTCATAACTTATACTAAATGACAATTCTACCGAAGTGTTATTTAGCGAGTCCAAAATTAATGTTATAGAGTAAAATTGTTGGCTAGTATAAGACGTTCTATAAAGCCTTTACAATTAGGACTGTCAATCGGGCCTTGTGAGCCGAGCTTTAAATAGCTCGAACTCATATACTATCGGGCTTCATAGCTATAGGCTCAAACTCGGCTCATAAATTTTATGAATTCTCTGGCTCAAACTTGGCCCATGTAATTTTTTCGGGTTCCGGGTCTATATCGGGCTTATATCGGGTTTGTTAATATAGGCAAAAATAGCTTGACATATAAAATATTTAGACTACCGAAACACATATTAATATATATACTACTATTACTTAATACACGAATATATATCATTAAGTAATGTTTTAACTGAAGATTGAGTTATTTGTCCACATTTTTAAAGATACGTTTGATCTATATAAACAAGCAGTAGAGTTTTAAAGACTCAAAACTACAATTTATTGACCTTTTGTGTTAACTTTTATCTTCTTTTTTTATCTTTCATTAAACTTTTTTCCCTTGAGTTTTGGTCTTAGTACGTAATTGATATACTAACATATATGTGAGTTTACATTATAAGGTTTTGTAAAGTTTACTTGTTTCAAAACAAAAACAGTTATTAGTAACTATAACTACAATAAAACTAATTAATCGTAATATTTAAAATAATTATATGTTCGGGCCTTCTTCGGGCTGACCCGTGCTAGGCTCAAGCTCAACTCATAAATTGATCGGGTTTAATATAATGGATCAAACTCGGCCCGGCTCATAAATATTCGGGTTCGAGCCAATTTTAATCGGGTCGAGCCATCGGGCTTCGGGTAGGCCCGACTCAATTGACAGTCCTATTTACAATGTGACGTCGGTGACATTTTCTTGGCAAAAAATCTTACATCTCACTTTGGTGTCACCTGAAAAATTCATCCTATAAGTGCATGTGAGAGTCAAAACAAATTTTAAGTTTAAACATTTGTAATTAGATCTATATGTATCATCCTACAAGCTGCATCTTTAATTAGGCAGGCCCTTTCGATCCGACTTGAGAAAGAAAATAACTTCTTTCACTTCAGATCAATTTGTAACCGTCCTAGCTAGCTAGAAGACATTTCTGCTAAATTAATTAAAGTGGGTCAATAGGATGTATCACTTTCATTTTTTTTAATTACATTGAAAAATCAATACTTAAGAAGAAAGTAATATATCATATAATGGTGGTCCAGCAATTTGATTTGTTCATTTAATCAGTCACTAGTCGTATCATATAATGGTGGTCCAGCAATTTGATTTGTTCATTTAATCAGTCACTAGTCGTGCACCAGTGTAACACAGCACCGATCATCCAATTAATTAATATTTTCAAACAAAAGGAAAAACAAGCATATTTCATATAACTAAAGATTAATAATTAAAGAATCATTGATAAAGGGAAATGAACAATTTTTTTTTTTTTTTTTGAACTTGTTTTTGGAAGGTTGGGGTCGGTCATATCTTAAATTTGGTCTGCCAATTTGAACTAATAATCGGTACAACTGTAATTTGTGAATATACATTGGATCTTTTACAATTTTATAAAGTTTAAATTTAATATCTTCTTGTTAAATGACATGGGACTCCAATTACAGAGCTTAAAAAACAAAAAATTTAAAAGCATGTGTCAAGTTTCCATATATGGGAAAGTCTTACTCAGATCGGGTTTGGCTGAACCCAATGTAATTACATATATGACAAGTGCAATACATTTACATTGGGATTAGATGTAACTTTGAGGAGATTGACCAATCACAAAGCAAGTGCAATACACTTGCTTTGTGGTTGGATGAGTTTGGTCAAGTCAAGTCTGGACAAGAATTTTCCTCCATATATATACAAAGTATATATTTGTTACTTTCTCTAAATTTATATTTCAGAATAGTAACTTTATCTTTCTTTAATAACAGTACATTACGAAATAAATATCGTTTTGTTTGTCACAATAAAATAAAATAAAATTTAATTTAATTAATTTTTTTATTGAATAAATATAAATAATATAGATATCAACTATAATGTCACAAAAGATAATTAAGTAAGTATAAAATTGGAAGCAAAATATGGTACACATCGATATTCTCAAGTAAATTTCCGTGAAAATGCTGTAGTATTTTTTTCCAGAGAATACAATTCAATCTTGACTATAAACTCTAAATAGTCTTTCTAAAGAAATTAAACGTGGTTCACATCCATGAACATAAGTACAATATATATATATACCCATGCATGTTATCATTTATTCATCTGAAATCCTATCAAAAGCATTTTGTTTGGTAGGATAATTGAGATAATGGGTAGAGTAGCATATGTAATTGGAGAAATAGCAAGTCATGAAGAAGCTTTTTACTTTAATGGGTTAGGACTTATGTACGTGCTAGGTATGATTATCATGTCCATTTCAATTATGTCTATGCTCATCTTTGCTTGTTCGGACGATGGCTCTGTCAAGGGTAAGAAGAGAAAGAAAACTGACGGTGGTGGTATTGGCGGAGGTGGTGCCGATGATGGTGGTGGTGGGGGTATTGACGGAGGTGGTGCGGAAGTTGGTGGTGGACATGGCCATGATGGTGGCCACCATCATGGCCACCATCATGGTGGCCACCATCATGGCCACCATCATGGCCACCATCATGGCCACCATCATGGTGGTGGCCACCATGATGGTGGTGGCCACGGGGGTGGTGGGTGTGGTGGCGCAGGCGGTGCTTTTTAATTAAATATATTGGTGGAAGATGCAATGATGGTAGCCACCATCATGGTGGCCACCATCATGGTGGTGGCCACCATGATGGTGGTGGGTGTGGTGGCGGCGGCGGTGGCTGTGGCGGCGGCGGTGCTTTTTAATTAAATATATTGGTGGAAGATGCAAAAGCTTACATTTCAAAAATTAGAAGGATATCTTTTTATGTCTCTTATATGAATTACTCCTGTGTACTATCTATTATGTAGATGCATGTAAGTGGTGATTATTTGATTTTGATTTTAGAAATTAAATTACTATATATGTTTTATTATTTTGTATTTAGGTTATGATTTCGCCGGTGTGATGTTGGTTTATATGGGAATTCCACCTTTGTATTAGTTCTATTTGTACATCCATGTATTATTTTTAGCAAACAATTCATTGAGTTTTTAGAAATATAACAATATATATTTATATTTTTTTTGGTTTCCTAATTAAGAGTTTAATATATATGTAATATATGTCAATCTACAAGTATTACTTATCAAAAAGAAAAAGAAAAAGAAAAAGAAATCAATCTACAAGTATTGAATATGTGATTTCATCTCAGTATTTCATAAAATTGGAAATTATGTGCCTACCCCGGTGGATTCAATCTACTGGGATATTGGATGAGCGACAAATGTGTATGAGAGGACAATTTTTTGTCCTCTTATGCAAATGTGTTTATCATCCAACCCCTATGGATATAATCCACCAGTATAGGATGAATGTAACCCATAAAATTGATCAATTAGGAGATTGAGAACAATTAGATACAATTATGACTTTATTGCAAAGAAAAAACAAATGATAATATATTTTCCGTAGTGATCAAATAAGAAGAAAAATATAAATACTATATGATTTTTTATTCTTAAATTGCATATATGTGTGATTATGTTACAGATTATGCACACCATATGATATCAACATTTAAAATTTATTTGAATAATGAATCATCAGTTGCAATTAATTAATAATCATGTATGTAAACTGCTATAACTACATTTCTATGAACGCATCGAGTAAATGCAAATGAAAACAAAACATGAATTTGTCAACTAAAACTAATACTCCATCAATTTGCATATAACCCTATGAAGGAGTGAAATGCAAAAACACCATTTGTGCTTTGTCTAACTATAAAAAAATTCCTTTATTATGTTTATTAGCAAAAAAATTCCCCAACCAAAATGACAATTATCTCTATCAAAGGATGTAAAAACACACCTCTTAACCTAATAAATTATCAGTAACCCCCTGCTAACTTTGAAAATTAGCAATAACCCCCCATGATCACTTAAATCCACTTTCAAATGGGTTTTTACCTAATAAAAAAATAACACAAATTAAAGGGGTCTTTTTGCTAAAAATAATAACATACGACGGTCTTGTTAGTTAGGCAAATCACAAGGGATGTTTTGAAATTTAACTTATGTAAAGTTATGCTAAAGCATTTACCAGCGTATATTTGGGGGTGTAAATGAGTTGAGTAGTGTCAAACGACACTTTGTTCAAGTTTGGTTTGAATTTTTTATTAAACTTTAAATTGTGTTTGATCTTGATTTGATTACTTAACGAACCGAGCTCGAGTCGAGTATCGAGTAGGTTGATTTTTTACATGTATTTTGTCAATTTTTTTATTAACCTTATATATCACGTGAAGTTGTAGGGACCAACTTGAAGTATTTTAAAAATGATTTCTTGAAATCTATCGATCCAAAACGACCTATTATTTTACAAATTGAGTATTTTTTGCAGGGTTTTTGAAAACACAAGGAAGTTTGGCGTAATAAAAATTTCACAGAATAGTTTCTTGTAGATTTAGCATAACACAGTGAAGTATTTTACATTTACCCCCATTGAGTTATGTGGATATATACAGCAAAATCCATATTGCAAGAGCAATTTATTTTCATTCCCTATGTTACCCAGCTTCTAAAGTCAATAAATCATTTTTAAGCTTTTAATTCCTAATTATCGTTAATTTAGAATGGGAAGTGAACAAATATTCTTCATCTTATTTATGAAATGTAGATTTCCTCTATCCTTCTAATAAAAACGTGTCACATTCTTATAGGGAGCTTGTCAATATTTTGTATAAGAAGGATATAGGGAAATATGAAAAATGTCCTTCAATTTTTGTATTAAATGTGTTGTTTTTGAAAGTTTGGTATCACATGTCTAAATTAGGTAAAAGTTTGATATGAAAAATGCAATTCCCTTGTTGTTTTATTAATGAGTTCTTTATGTTTTTCTAATTTTATTAGTGGGTCGTTACTGCTATAGTAGTCACAAATTAAGTGATTATTGTTGAAATAAGTTGTAATGTAATAATTATTTGTATTAAATTTAATTTCAACTATCAATGTTCACTCTTTTATACCTAATAATTGTAAAGGTCGTTAGTGATGTGTATGATTTCTTAAAGTTCAAACACATAAAATGTACTTTAAATTAGTCTGAAATATGAAGGGTTAAATTATGCACAAAAATAAGGAGGTATCCTGATTCACATAAAATAGCACATGATATAGACTAATTTACATAAAATTGATTCACATAAATGAGGACATTTTTGTCATAAACATATTTTTTGAAGGTTTGAGAATGGATGGATGCAGTGAGATTCTTTTGAAATAGAGGACGGTATATATATGTTATCATTTAGTACTTTATAATGCAATGAGATATAAAATAACATTATGAATATGACATGGTGTACATTAGAATATTCATCGTTTTCAAAGTAAATCATGACGAATATTCGCACTTAAAGCTAGTACAACATACTAAAGTTTCAGAAGAAGATAAATATTTTTTGACTTGTTAATACACTACAAAAAAATTAAATTTTAGTGATAAAATTTTATGTGACAATATTAAAGTTGTCACTTCTTATATATATTAAGTGACAAGAACTCAAATATTGTCATTAAAATGGTTTTTATAAATATACTAGTGACAAGAATTGTAAAAAAGTTGTCACTATTGATATTTAGCGATACCCCAAAAGTGACAATAAAAAAGTTGTCACTAAACCATAGTGATTTATTGTCACTAGGTTGTCACTAAAAGGTGTCGCTAATTGTCAATAGTGACAACTTAAGTCACCATATATTTGTCATTAATAGCTATTAGTGACTACTTAAAAATATAGTTTGTCGCTATTGCACTTGTCACCATTATTATTATGACAAAATTCATATTTTTATCACTAAATGCATACAAAGAGTGACAAATTCCACATTATCACTTAATTTTTTGTCACTTAAGCTAAATTTTCTTGTAGTGATACATAAAAAAAGTTGCTAATAAAGATGACACAATAAATTGTCGAGGAGGCCTTGCTTGATGGCGAAACTGAGGCCCCATGACCCTATTATTTTTTTGTTTTTTGTGTGTTTGATGTTAAGGGACTGTTTGGACAGCAATTGGACATATAATAACTGGAGTGTTTGATGTTAAGGGACTGTTTGGACAGCAATTGGACATATAATAACTGGAGTGATATATAGGTTCAGGAGTGTAGTCACTGGCATGGAGTGTGGCTCAACTAGGGTGGATTGCAAGACCTATATCAATGGTGGTGTTTTATATGCTTAAACATTTTTAGTCTATGCAAAGCTAAACAGATTTAATTTTTATATTAATTAGCTTTTTACTCGTGCTAAATGACCTCTTCTTATTTAAGAGTAATTTAATATTGATGTTTTTTTGGGTTAATGGCAATTTTGAAATCAGATTGTTGCTACAAGGGAGGGCATGATGCTCCATTTTGTTTATACTAGGAAAGTAACGCACGTGATTAACTATTTTTCTATGTTAGTTGAATCATATAATTATTTTTTTATCAGACTATGGTTTTAATGACATACCATATATTTTTTTTCTAAACTACATTAATTATTACTATGCTGTTAACAAGAATTTAAAGTTTTTATCATAAATACATAGAACCAAAACTTAAAACTTAAAAATGAACTATAATTACTCAATATTTCTAATAAAAAACTACATGTATACATAATTATTATTTTAAAACAATTATTTGAACGAATGAACAATATCAATTATTTTCTTCCTTGACCTTGATATTTCCAACTAAACCAGTTTTCACAGGTTTAACCTTTTTTTTTTATCGATTTACTTAGTTTTGTCGGAGATGTTTTTTTTTTACCGAGTTCATCCATTTTCAATTACATGCCTAATCCATTTTTTAACTAATCTAACCCGTTTTTACAATTTTCCTTAATTTTGTCGACCAAACATGCTTTTACAATAAGTTAATTATTATTTTTTTATTATTTTAACATGTTCTATCATCGATTTCATCAGCTTTTTTACATTGAGTTTACCATTTATTTTTATGTTATTTTAATCCGTTTTTTCATTGATTTCACCAATTTTTGTGGTTTATCTCATTGGTTAATCAATTCACTCATTCTTTTATGTTTAACCCAATTTTAGTCGAATTTACTTATTCTTTTGCTGATTTATCCAATTTTCTCGACTATTTCACCTTTGTTTTTGTCAATTTAACTCGTTTTTTTCTTGTTCTTTATCAATTTGACCCATTTTTTGTTATCACGTGTTTAACCGATGTCATTTATTTTTTACCGGTTTACTCATGTTTTTTCGGTTTACCTCATCGTTTTAACGTACTCGTTTGTATTCGATCTAACCCATTTTCACATTGTTTTCTTAATCGAATTTTACCCGTTATCACCAGTTGTAACCATTTATATATTTTGACTTTTTTAAATTAACTCAATTATAAAATTTTCAGTATTTTATTTATATAGCACAAACGTGATTTTTTTTTAGATTATTTAATAATTGATAATTTATTACAAATTGTCCAAAGAAATATCGATTGCACCAACTTTTACACTGAATTTACTATTTCTTTTTGTTATTTTAACCCGTTCGACCGATTTCACCCGTTTTCGTGTTATATCCCATTTGTTATCAATTCACCAATTCTCCACGGTTAAACCTATTTTTAGTTGATTTTACCTATTTTTATGCTGCTTCAACCCATTTTCTCACCTATTTCAAATTTTTTGACAACTTAACTCATTTTTTGTTTATTTTCTTTTATCAATATGACCCCCCCCTTTTGTTATCCCATGTTTAGTCAATATCATTTAATTTTTATCAGTTATCCGTTTTTGGTCGGCTTACCCTGTTGTTTTATCAATTGCACTATTTTTTTTTTGCTTTAACTCGTTTTTCTTCTATCTAACCCATTTTTTCATTGATTTTACCATTTTTATCATATAAATTTTTAATTGAATTTTACCCGTTTTCACCAATTTTAACCATTATTTGTTTTGTCTTATTTTGGCTTAAGCCATTTGTTAATCAATTCACCCATTCTCTTCGGTTTGACCCAATTTTCTTCGATTTTACATATTCTTATGCTGATTGCCTAATTTCAACCAATTTTCTCAACTATTTCACATTTTTTTCCAATTTAACTCATTTTTTATTTTTTTTCTTTTATCCCCCCCCCCCTTTTCGTTATCCAATGTTTAACCAATATTATTCATTTTTTACCAGTTACCCTTTTTTGATGACTTACCCCGTTGTTTTATCAATTGTACCATTTTTTTTGCATTAACTCGTATTTCTTCTATCTAACCCATTTTCCATTGATTTACCATATTTTATCATATATATTTTTAATAGAATTTTACTCGTTTCACCAATTTTAACCATTCTATGTTTTGACTTATTTTGGCTTAAGGTAATTATAAGTTTTTCAATTAACTAAATAGCATTTTTTTTCTTCATATATCCTGAAGGTGGCCTTTTGTTTTTAGGTTCTTTAATAAGTGATAATTTCTTAAGAACTTTCGAAAGAAATATCGATTTTACCTGCTTTTACACTGAGTTTATCATTTCTTTTTTCTTATTCTAACTTGTTCTTTCATCGATTTCACTCATTTTTTGTGGTTTATGTCATTTGTTAATCAATCCATTTGTTCTCTCTAGTATAACCCAATTTCAGTCAGATTTTTACATTTATTAATCAATTCACTCATTATCTCCGGTTTAACCTAATTTTAGTATGATTTTACTTCTTTAACCTATTTTCTCACATATTTCAACTTTTTGTTTCCAATTAACTAATTTTTTTGTTCTTGTTCTTTTATCGATTTGATCCATTTTTTTTGTTATCTCGTGTTTGGTTGATGTCATTCATTTTGTATTACCAATTTTACACATTTTTTGCCGGTTAACCTTGTTGTTTGTTCAATTGCAACTTTTTTTGGCTTTAACTCGCTTTTACTTCTATCTAACCCATTTTTCCATTGATTTCACTATTTGTATCATATATTTTTAATCGAATTTACCTATTTTTGGTGGTTCTAACAATTTCTATGTTTTGACTTTTTTTGATTTAAGCCGATTATACATTTTTTAGTTAACTAAATAATATCTTTTTTATTCATGTAGCACTAATGTGGCATAAGTTTTTTTGAGGTTCTTTAATAATTGATAATTTCTTAAGAACTTTCCAAAGAAATTTTTGAAGAAATATAGAGTAATAATTTTTTTAATTTTTTTTTGCCATTAATATTTTGATAAGTTGTCAAACTTTAAAAGATAATTATAAGGTTGATGTAGGAGAAACTTCTTGTTTAATTATACTTCTAGGATTCTTTTGTTTTATGATTCTTTTCTTTTATCTTTTTGCTATATATAATTAAATATCACAATAAAATTTAAATAAGGGTATATTAGTCTTCACAAAAAAGAGAAGAAATTTCCTTGGCCAACTCGTACTTTTATATGTATATAGATAGATAATATTTTGATAAGTTGTCAAACTTTAAAAGATAATTATAAGGTTGATGTAGGAGAGACTTCTTGTTTAATTATACTTCTAGGATTCTTTTGTTTTATGATTCTTTTCTTTTATCTTTTTGCTATATATAATTAAATATCACAATAAAATTTAAATAGGGGTATATTAGTCTTCACAAAAAAGGGAAGAAATTTCCTTGGCCAACTCGTACTTTTATATGTATATAGATATAGATTTGCTATATATAATTAAATATCACAATAAAATTTAAATAGGGGTATATTAGTCTTCACAAAAAAGGGAAGAAATTTCCTTGGCCAACTCGTACTTTTATATGTATATAGATTGATGTTTGGAGTTGTTCAACTACTATTTTCTCAGATATGTGACCTCTCTGTACGTTGTTGATTCCTCGGATTTCGATTTCACTATCAATCAATAAATGAAAAGACGCCCCCTGTGCTTTAATTAATTGACAAAAAAATGCTGATGTTATTTTTATCAGCAAAAATTCTCTTGTGTTTTTTTTTTTTTTTTTACTAATATCGACATTTTATTAGCTTATGTCACCAATTTGAAATATATACCTTCATAATTCAATTGGGGGTTTATATAATGTCAAGTGAACATGGAGTTATTGTAAATTTTTAAAGTTAACATGAGGATTATTTTTAATTTTTAGGTGAATATTGGTACGTATTTTCTTCTTTTATGGTGTGGTGTGTTATGATCAATTTTCTTGTGGTATTTTTGCTAATAAAAAATACATGGAAGGTTTTTGCTAATAAAAATAAAACAGGAGAGTTTTGCTGATTGGACAGAGTATAGGGGGAATTTTTTCATTTCACTCATTATTAAAAAAACGTGGTTCACATCTATGAACATATATTACAATATTATAACATAGGAGTATAATATATATACCCATGCGTGTAATTACAATATTATTTCATAGGAGTATAATATATATACCCTTGCGTGTAAGTACAATATTATTACATAATATAATATATATACCCGTGCGTTTTATGTTTTATTATATTCATGTGAAAACCTATAAAAAACATTTTCTTTGGTAGGATAATTGAGATAATGGGTAGAGTAGCATATGTAATTGGAGAAATAGCAAGTCATGAAAAAGCTTTTTACTTTAATGGGTTAGGACTCATGTACGTGCTAGGTATGATTATCCTGTCCATTTCAATTATGTCTATGATTATCTTTGCTTGTTCGGATGATGGCTCTCATGTCAAGGGTAAGAAGATGAAGAAAAGAGGAAGCGGCACATCAACGGTAAGACATACTGGTGCTGCGTTTGGTGGTGGTGGCCATGGAGGTGGTCATGGAGGTGGTCAGGCGGGTGGGGGTGGCTCTGTCGGCACATCAACGGTAATATACACTGATGTTGCATTTGGTGGTAGTGGTGGCGTTGGCAGAGATGGTGCCGATGTTGTTGTTGGTGGTGGTCATGGAGGTGGCCACTGGGGTGGCGGTGGCTCTGTCAAGGATAAGAAGGAGAAAAGTGGTGGCAACACATCAACGGTAATATATACTGATTTTGCGTTTAGTGGTATTGGTGTTGGCGGAGGTGGTGCTGATATTGGTGGTGGTGGTCATGGAGGTGGCCACGGGGGTGATGGTTGTAGTGGTGGTGGTGGTGGCTCTGTCAAGGGTAAGAATGAGAAAAGTGGCTGTGACACATCAACAGTAACATATACTAGTGCTGCGTGTAGTAGTGGTGGTGTTGGCGGAGGTGGTGCCGATGTTGGTGGTGGTGCCCATGTAGGTGGTCATGGAGGTGGCCACGGGGGTGGTGGTGGTGGTGGTGGTGATGGTGGTAGTGGTGGTGGTGGTGGTGGTGGCTTTGTCAAGGGTAAGAAGGAGACAAGTGGCGGTGACACATCAACGGTAACATATACTGGTGCTGCGTTTGGTGGTGGTGGTGGCCATGGATGTGGCAGTGGCTCTGTCAAGGGTAAGAAGAAGAAGACAAGTGGCGGCGACACATCAACGGTGATATATACTGGCAGTGGTTGTGTTGGTGGTGGTGGTCATGGAAGTGGCCACGGGGGTAGCGATTGTGGTGGTGGTCATGGAGGTGGCCACGGGGGTGGCGGTTGTGGTGGTGGTGGTGGTGGTGGTTGTGGTGGCGGTGGCGGTGGCGGTGGATGTGGCGGTGGTTAATTGAATATATCTCTATCTCTACTATTATAAAAGCATGAATATTTTTTTACTTTTTTGTACGGACTAAAATACCCTTGTTTGAATTGTTATTTAATTTAATAATAAATATATAAAAGTAATTGAAGAGGTATAAATAGACATGAAGTCTTATTATATTTATCTCCTACATAAACTCCTAAAATTTATAAATTCTCTCTCACATCAAATTTTGTAATTTTAATCTTCTCTTATAATAGATAAAAACGAACCATAAAAATACACTATTAGTTTAAATAACCCCTAAAATATAGATAAAAAGTTATTATATTTTAGCATCAATATATATTTAAGTAAGAAGATGTTAGTTAAAGATTTAGTATAACATAAGTCGTAAACACTTTTATTATTAAAATTTAAAATGAAATTCTCTTAAATATCTTTATGTTACAAAAAAGTTAAAATTGAATCGCATCTTACTATGAAAGAATAAAAAACTACTTATGACTTAACTAATTACATAATTTTACTTTGGCTAGAATAGAAAAATATGAAGAATATTCAATAATATCAAGACATGCATAACCTCAAATTTTCAAGGAATCTTTTCATGAAAGACGGGTGAAATTGGTGGAAAAAGGGTGAAATCGATAAAAAAAAATCTATGAAACCATTGAAATATGTGAAATCGATGAAAATTTGGGTGAAATTGGTAAACACTGGCGATGTTGGTGGAAATTTGGTTGAAATGGGTAAAAAAGTGCCCATGAAATCGATAAAGACATGTGAAATCAATAAAAAATCGGGTCAAATTTGTGAGAAAAGGATGAAATCGGTGAAACGACAACATCAATGAAAAGCAGGTGAAATCGGTGAAAAAATGAATAAAGTCGGTGAAAACGTGTCAGATCGATGAAAATTCAAGTTAGTGAAAAGAACATGTGAAATCAATGTAAAAAATATGTGAAATAAGTGAAAACAGGTTAATATGATAAAAACGTGTGAAAAATTAGTAATAGTAAAAAAAAGAGTTTAACCAACAAAATAAGAAATCGGTAGAAAAATGATTTAAAAAGGAAAAAAGAAAAGGACAAAATCGTAAAAACAATGAAAATAAGTTAAACCGATAAAAAATGGATAAAACAGTAAATAAACATATTAAACTGGTAAAGATGAATAAAATTGGCTAAAAACAGGTTAAACCACTTGACCAATCACCTGTTGGTAGTTCCTTCAATGAATTCATATAGTACTATACTAGTATATCATCAGCACGCGTCCCCACGTGCTTTAATTCCTCAGCATGCATTACAACGGGCTCAAGATCCTCTATACCACTATTAGTGTACCATTCTTGTGTACCACTAATAAGTAATTGCCACATGTACATGTAACAATTATAATAATTGTCACATGTACATGTGGCAATTACTTATTAGTGGTACACAAGTATGGTACACTAATAGTGGTATAGAGGATCCTCACCGATTACAACGTGTATTAAATTTTTTAAGTACAAAAAATAAGAATTTCTTTATAGGAAAAAGTGAAAATAAATTTTATTTAATTGAGATAAGTAAAGAATTTAAAAGATTAAATAGTTAAGTGAAGAAGAAACTTTCAAGGGAATTTGGAAAATGAGAGCAAATTAGTCTTATTTCAAAATTGTTAGCCTATTAAAATGTGATAGGAAATCATTCGTCCATAGATAAAGCCTGGACAGTTGTCGGAATTATTAAAGTAGTTTACAACCAATTTTATATTTGGTCCTAAAGACAAGTGGATTTCCAATTAACCAATCAATTAGTATATTTGATTATCTACTTCCTCTGAGAAGTGAGAAACAGTAGTGTAGTTGGTCAATAATAATCATGGTTGAAGTTGAAGAAAAAGATGAATACTCCTCCTCCTCCTACCCTTTACTCCCAGAAGATGCATCTTCATCTGCAGATTCTCATACTTCCCTTAAAAGAACAGGTCTGTCTAAAACTAAAAATACCCTTTTCTTTTCACATTTCTGTGTTTATTTTTTATCAAAAAAATCAAATCTTTAGCATCAGAAAAGTAACTCTTAGTGCTCCTTTTATATATGGTTAAATGGTAATAATGGGTATTTTTTATATTTAAATTATACTTCTGTACTTTAAATTGTCTTGATTAAAGCTGTTTTTCTTTTTTAAGAAAGACTGAAAATTTGGGTTTTTTTTTTGTTTGATGTGAAGGGACTGTTTGGACAGCAATTGCACATATAATAACTGGAGTGATAGGTTCAGGAGTGTTGTCATTGGCATGGAGTGTGGCTCAGCTTGGGTGGATTGGAGGACCTATATCAATGGTGGTATTTGGAATAATAACTATTATTTCTTCAAATCTTCTTTGTGATTGTTACAGATATCCTGATCCTGTAGTGGGTCATATCCGAAACCGATCCTATGCTGAAGCTGTTAGATCTTATCTAGGTAATATTACAAACATTTGAGATATTTTGATTTAAATAGTTTGCACATATACTCGAAGTAATTGAGAAAATGTTAATTATTGAGGCATTCGGACTTGTTTGAGAATTTGGTTTTCTGATTAGTGAATATGATAAGGAGGAACTAATGCTCGGAATAAGTTTACAAGATTTATTAAGAAGTTTTGGGTTAATTACTATACCCTTGCTGTTCTTTCCTATCAAACATGTTTAGGACTAATGGGATATTAAGAGAATACTTTGTATCTCTGTGTTATAGAGTGTAAGATTTCAAAGAGAAAATTGTGTTTTAGTCTCATAGTACTGGACCGTTAACACCTGTGGTCCCGTTGTTTACAGGTTTCCACCTTAGTTCCAATTTTAAAAATGTATTGCACTTTTTGTCCCATCGCCTCATATATATCCAATTTGGGATCAAAAGTGCAAAATGAAGAAAGTCCTGTAGGGAAGTGCTAAATAGAGACTTCCCCATGGGCCAAATATGCAAGATATTTTTAAGAAGTGGGACTAAAACTGCAAAATGTCTTAGCAAAATTGGGACTGGGACTGAAAGTGCAAGGTGTTATCAAAAGCGCAACTTTGTAAAGTGTGCGATCGAAAGTGCTAAAGGATCTAGTCCTGTCGACTACAAATGCAATTTTCTCGATTTCAGAAGCTCGTAGAAAGTACACTTTACCAAGTATACAATTCTTTTTGGCAGGAAAGAAGAGTATGTGGGTAGCAGGCATATTTCTTCAAGAAAGTTATTATGGATACGGGATTGCTTACACCATAACTTCAGCCATCAGCATGCGGTATTTTATTTATTTATTTATCTTCGGTCCTTCATTTTATATAAGCCTGATTCATTTGTAAACTGCTTATTTCTGAAGAAGATTTTGAAATTAATATGTAATAAATACTATTTCGTCAGATGTTATATTTGATCACAATAGCAGAAAATTATAGTTTTATAGAGCCTTTACTATGCTTAAACATTTTTTGTCTAGGCAAAGCTAAACAGATTTAATTGTTATATTTAGATTTTTACTCGTGCTAAATGGCACCTTCTCATTTATGAGTAATTTCATATTGATTCTATTTCCGGTTCAGGGCAATTCTGAAATCAAATTGTTACCACAAGGAAGGTCATGATGCTCCATGTGAATACGGTGACAGTTTGTTTATATTGCTGTTTGGAGCTGTTCAAGTAGTATTCTCTCAGATTCCCGACTTTCACAACATGGAGTGGCTCTCGATTATTGCTGCTATAATGTCCTTTGGATATACCTTCATTGGACTGGCTCTCGGTTTTGCCCAAGTAATAGGTATGTACCTCTATGTACATGTTGAAATTTCAGGATTTCACGTTCTTTCGAGTTTTGATTTTACGATCAACCAATGGAGAACCAGCTTCTCAATCGAATGAATTATTAAGTGTGATTAGGGACTTTTGGAGACCGTTGCAAAATTTGGAAATGGACCCCTATTTCATAAAATCATTGTATAATTTACATAAAATCTACTTTTCTTGTTTTTCTTGCTCCTTAACCAACGAGAGTTTATGAAATTTGGGAACTAGACTTAGTCTATACAACAAACTTTTGAAAAGAGTATGAAAGTTTTGAGAATTACCAAAGTAAAAGGTAATATAGTGATCTTACTATCCTTCTGAATATGTTGAGGTATTTATAGAGATGACATGAAGGTGAACGGTCTTCTCGACATGTGAAGTGTCAGTAATAACCTCGTAATGTGTATTTATTTAGGTTCAACCTGTAGCAGGCTGAAAATAGTCATTTAGAGAAAACTGTTACTTTCCCAATTTCCCCTTTTCATGTTACTTTATTATATTAATATTAATCAGGAAAGGAATTTCAGAACTGCCCCTAAGGTCAAATTATGTATACCAAGATGATAATAAATCCGTTGTGCTAGATTTTCGTCATAGGGCTATATAAGTAATCGTTTAACAACTCAGGAAATGGAGAGATCAGAGGTGACATTGCTGGAGTATCAACAACTTCCGTGGCTCAAAAAGTATGGCTCTCCGCACAAGCAATTGGAGACATTGCTTTTGCTTTCACCTACAACATCATTCTTTTGGACATTGAGGTGAGAATTGAATTTTCCATCATATTTTCCTGTGGAAAATATGCATGTTTAGTCCCACAGGGTTGGACCCTTAGCACTTCTGGTCCTGTAAACTCTTGGTCCCTATTTTTTAAAGTGTTGCACTTTTGGTCCCCAGTGCCTCATTTTTGTCAAACTTGGACTAAAAGTATAAAACTGAGACAGTTCTATGGGACCAGAAGTACTAAACAAAGACTATTATCTGAGATAAAAAATTGCAAAATTCATTTAAAAATCAGGACCTAAAGTGCACGATGTTGTTAAAAATTGGGACCAAAAGTTCAGTTTTTAAAATATGGGACTAAAGTGCTAAGGGTCCAGTCCTGTGGGACTAAAGATGCAATTTTTCTATGATACCGTCTTTTGTGCATTAAGACAATCGTTTTTGAATATTTTCTGAATCTAAATAGTGAACAACAAACTTGCAAATGAAGGATACTCTTAAGGCCCCTCCGCCTGAAAATAAGACAATGAAGAAGGCATCATCTATAGCCATACTTATCACAAGCTTCTTCTTTCTCTGCTGTGGTTGTTTTGGATATGCTGCTTTTGGAAACCAAGCACCCGGAAATCTATTGACGGGCTTTGGATTTTACGAACCTTATTGGCTCATTGACTTCGCTAATGCTTGTATTGTTCTTCATCTTGTGGGAGGCTATCAAGTAAGTTTCCCATGACTCGATTTTCTTGTATCTAGTTATATGAAGCTTGATTGATTAGAATGTTGTTTACTTGGACTTATTTAGAAATTTAATAAAATAACAAGCGCATAAATATACCCTTCAAAACAGTACTTACATTTCTACGATCTTTAGTTGATTCAAGCAGGCCTTATTGATTCATAGAAAAACATGATTTAAGATTTACAGTGTTCATTGTTTCCTAAAGTTGAATTAGTACTTAAGATTATGTAAATTAATGGCAAATCATACTTATCTACAAAGAGCTTAACGCCTACAAGCTAAATGCAAAATACCACTTGTACTTTGCCTAATTGGCAAAAATCCCCCTGTATTATTTCTTTTAGCAAAAACCCCCCTTGTGTTCTTTTTTTGTTAGCAAAAAATTGAAATTCCTTCATAAATCAATAGGTGGGTTATTGCCCATTTTTTAAGTGAACATGGAGGTTATTGCCAGTTTTCAAAGTTAAAGGTGATTTTAATGTGAATACGGGTGTTTTCTCATTTTTGGTGGGGGTATAATTGTCATTTCTCACCTATTTTTCGTATCGGATGGTCATTTTCGTATATAAATTTTTTTTTTGCCTTGTAGATATATAGTCAGCCACTATTTGCAGTAGCTGAAAGACAAATAGCTAAAAAGTACCCCGAAAGTCGTTTTGTGAATAACGAGTACAGAATAAAGCTCCCATTACTTCCCGGTTTCAAGGTCAACCTCCTCAGACTATGCTTTAGAACTGCTTACGTGTTATCCACAACTGGACTTGCTCTACTCTTTCCTTACTTCAATCAAGTTTTGGGAGTTCTTGGGGCCTTGAATTTTTGGCCGTTGGCTATATATTTCCCAGTCGAAATGTACCTTGTGCAAAACAAGGTAAGATCTTGGACAGGTACATGGATAATTCTTCAAGTTTTCAGAGTGTTCTGCTTGCTTTGCACGATTTTAGCGTTTATTGGTTCGGTTCAAGGACTTATAAGCAACAAATTAAGCTAGGAAGGGTCGATTATTGATCTGAATTCAAGTGATTTTATTGGCTAAGTTTAAGGGATTTAAATTGACATCGTTGTGCAGTAGAATTATAATATACATTTTTGCTGCAATTATGTAATAAAATTGTAATCCATTTAAAACTTTTATGACTTTCAAGCTACAAAATCACTATTGTGATTGTGAATTTGCAGAAAGGGTTGATGGAAGTATTCATGTTGAATTGTTGATAGACAATGTTACTTAGCCGATTGAATACTTGCAAATAGTTTATGGTTGGATCTTAAATCAAAGTTATATTGGAGTTTTTTTATTGGTTACAGGAGCTCGATCGGCAAAATTTTATTTTTGGCCCTCAAAAGTGGTTACGTTTCAAAATTGGTCATTTATTGTGGTATCTTGACAATATATATAATTTATGTGTCACTGTTATCAATTTCAGTCCTTATCGCTGGAAAATTTTAGTTATTGTCTGAAATAATAAATTTATGTCTTATTTGACTGAAAAATTTACTTTTTTTTGGCCGAAAATCATCAATGCATGTCCGCTGATCGAAAAATTATCTTTCGCCAAACATATTATGGTTGAGTGGCATTTAGAATGGGGAATTTCATATTCTGATTCCAAAATTTGTAAGTCCAAGTCACGAGATATGTTTATTAACTTCATTTTTTAATGAAAAAGCGGCCAAAGTTCCCCCATAAATTGAAATTGGCTATTTTTTTTTATGAAAAATAGGCAAAAGTTGTTCAAATACAAGTGATATTTTTGACGAAAATTTAAATTTTCGATCAGATAGGAAATAAATTAATAATTTTCGACAAAATAAGTAAATTTTTAGGTCAAATAAGACATTAATTGATAATTTCTGACTATAAATTAATTTTTTTTCCGACATTAAGGACTGAAATTGATGACGGTGACACAATAAATGACGTGAGGGCAAAAAATAAAATTTTGCACTAAAATTGCCTCTATTTTGGTTGTAATATTCTTGCAATATTACTTGTATATGGTAATTTCATTTCGCATCAGTCAGATTTAGACTTTTAGATGAATTTGGTCTAGAGGGGAAATTTCGAGGCTACCCTCTGAGGTAGCCACCATCCGCCCTGTTAAGGGGATTTTAGGGACATAAAAAGAACCTAACATGACAGATGATGGCTACCAAAGGATAGCCACGAATTAAAATACATTTGGATCTTTATTGTGATTCTAATTTTGAAGGCATTTGATAAGTTAAACGAAAATCACTATTAGTCTAATAAAATTTTATTTATTTGTGGAGTGTTACAAATTTAGTATTTGATAGTTAGTGAGAATGCTGTAAAATCAATTTAGTAGGATGTCTTTTTTAAAAAGAAAAAAAGTAGTAGGATGTCTAATTGTAATAATCATGTAAAAATCTCAAATATTGTAAAGAATCATATACCATTTAATGTTTATATATAAAACAAATATTAATCTAAAAATCTTGAATTTTTTATATTTTAAACTATCTTACTTGGTCTGTGGCAAGCAGCTGGATGTGCCAAGCCGTTGAAATTTAAATTGAAAATAAAAAGAGAAAATTATTAAAAATTAAGCGGGGAAAAATAGAGCTAACAAATGAAACGAAAAAAAAATATTAATCATAAAAAACTAAAATTATATATAGTGAGCAAATCACGTAATATTGTCGCATACTTAGTTTCTAAACATTTTTGGGGTGAATTTGGTCTAGCACTTGAATAGAAAATCATGCAAGAACTGGTTTTACCAAAATTATTTTTTATTAATAATTCATTTTGATAAAGACTAAGATGTGAGAGTATTTTATCTAGATCGGAGACGACTTCATGTCCAAGCCAAAGGAGCTCGAAAGATTCATTTGATGCCTAGCAATTAAAATTTTGATTGATGTGCATATATTATAAAATTCCTTGAAATCAACTGAAATTCTCTGATTTTGTTTTTAGAACTCAAAGGTGAATATATTATGAAATCAAGGAAGACCCGGCCCGGCATTACAAAGTCAAGAATGAAACTAGGAAGATCAGAAGTGAATGAAAAACAAATCGAGGCGTCCTTGACGATGTGCAACATAATTACTTTTCACGAGTACATGAGAGGTGAAAATCCACCATACGGTTGGACATGTGATTGATATCTTCAAAGATACGTCCAAGAACTCCCATACTCGTTCCCGACGACTCTGATGTTGGATGCTAGAGCAACGCCCATATATAACTTAATAGAGCCTTTTGGTGGAGGCTGGAGCGAACCACAGAAGGGCACGATCTTTGTACGAAGACATTATGAAATCTCGCATAGAAGTCTCGAACAAAGGTGTGAGGCTGAATTTCATCAGATTCCCATAGCATTTGTTCTTTCCGAACCAAAGCCACCAACAAATCATAATTGCTAGACCGAAATTCTTAACAAAAATATTTTTATGGTATGAAAAACCCTAGTCTCTCTTTTTCGGAGAAATACACTCTCAAAAAACCTCTTTAATTCATATACTGACTTAAGCATCAAAGTGGATTCGTCTCCAACATCAACTATTGATATGGTTTGTGGTTACATTCAATTAAAAAAAAAATCATTATGGGACTAAGTTATGCCCAAAATCTATGCACGTTATACTCCCCCACTTCTTTTTCAACTGTAAATGAAACACTTCGGGCCTGTTTGTTTGGCGTTTTCCAATTTATTTTGTATTTGGAAAATGTCAAGCAAACATATTTTTTACTTTCTGAAATTAATAATTTTCTTATCTCTAAATTTTCTCAAACTAATCTCTCAAAAATCAAACAAACAACAATTTTCATATCTCTAAACAAAATATATACGAACTCTACTATGATTTGACAAAAAGTAACATATCTCTTATACAATTTATCTCACATGACAAACATGATTTGACATAAAATATTTCACATCTTACACCTACAACCTAACTCGTCCAAAAAAAAAAACCTACACCAACTTTATTTCTCAAACCACTATCTCAAATCTCAAACAAACAACATTACGCATGCAAATCGATATTATTTTATAAACCTCCACTACTCTCCCAAATTACTCTCCCAAACTACTTTCTCAAACACCAAATAAATAGATCTTTCACTTTTACCCTCCAATTCAAGACAAGATTCAAATTCACATCCCAAATTCATCTGCTGGCATAACACTTATGCTGGCAACATAACACTTAACATGGTAACCATGGAGAAATTATATAGTATAACCGTAGCACCATGTCATCAAGTACAATTGGTGCATGCTACTGACCAATGTAATTATTACATATGGAGTGAGATCCCACATAACCCCATATTTTCCTAGAATATAGAATTTTAAAATTGTATCCACATTACTCAGAACATGGGTGATGTAGATTCTCATTCCACATGTAAATAACTTCATTGGTCGGCTGCACCACGTGTGTTTGTAATAACGATGCACATGATAGGTCATCATACTTCCTCAACTCAATTCCATGTATCAATGTTATCTGGAGCGAAAGACAAAAACACCTTTATACTTTGTCTAACTCCCAAAAAACTCCTTGTGATATTGTAACTCCCAAAACCCCGGCCCTCCTGTGTTTGGTTTTGGAGAAATTGACTAAAGAGGGAGGGACCACTCTGTAATGATAAGAGAGACCAAAAGTTATGTTTACCCTTACAAATTTTATATTTTGGAGAAAGTGACGAAACTTTCATCACGGTTACGTTCATCAAGGTTCAAAGGCTGCAGCTTTGTGTTCTACTTTTATCACCATCCAATGCACTCAATTTTTTCATCACAACTAGATATTTTATTTGCATTATTTTTAAGTTTTGACAAATATCACTAGATTCTTATACATGGGTTCTTTGGTTTCATGGAATTATATACAAAGGTACTTTGGAATAAGATTTTTGAGGTGAATAATAGTGATGTGCTGATTGAACTTTATTTATAGTGTCTTGCATGGTGGATATTGGAAAACTTTGTTATAAACAGTGAACCTTTGAAGTCCCTTGCCTGACGGAAAAGTGTTAACACCAAACAGAGGATAAAGATTATGTTGATCCACCAATGAGAGATTCTTCTTCTTTTATATTATAATAACTAGAAAAGGGCACGTACGTTGTACGTGTCTAGTTTTGATTTCATAGGTATTTTTCGTAAATTAGTAAAATTAACCCTTTTTATGTCATAAAATATCATATATTTATGACTGATATTAAATTTATATTTTATGGAATTTATTTTTATTAATTATTATTGTTTTACCAAAAAAAAAAATTGATGGCTTTAAATAGTTGTAATAAAATATAAAATGATGACTGATTTAGTCATGCCATCTTATAAAGTTTGTTCTAAATTAAGATCATAAGAACATTATTTAGTTCATTCCATAATAGTAGTTTTCATGTCAAGTTTATCCGTTATTCACCGATGACATATGTTTCATCCGTTTCTTCACAAATTTCACCCGAACTTTCATCGATTTCACGAGAATTTTTTCTTACTGGTTTCACCAATTTTTTCACCAACTTCAACAGTGTTCACCAATTTCACCCGAAGTTTCATTGATTCATATGTTTTCACTGTTTAAATTTTTTTTACCAGTTAATATATTTTTTTTAGCGATTTTTCCGCATTTTCACCAGTGTTCACCTTTTTTTTTTTTATTGTTTTCACGTTTTTAGTCGATTTTTTTTCCAATTTAAACCATTTTCCCATTGGGTTCACCTTTTTTTTGTCGGTTAAAGTTTAACTCGTTTTCACATATTTCACTGATTTCACATGTTATTCACCTAATTTTTTGATTGATTAAACATGTTTTCATCGACTTTAAGTTTTTTTCACTGATTTTACCATTTTTCATTGATTTTGTCCGTTTTAATCCGTTTCTTTACAAATTTCACCCAAATTTTCATCGATTCATATGTTCTCACTGTTTAATTTATTTACAGGTTTATATTTTTTTCAGCGATTTACCCTTTTTCTTATCGGTTATGATATTTTTCATTGTTTTCTCATTTTTGGTCGATTTTTTTTCCGGTTTAAACCATTTTTCTACGGATTTCACGATGTAAACTCTTTTTTAACTGATCTCACTCGTTTTTACCATTTTAACCTGTTTTAACTATTTTTTCATTGATTTCACATGTTATTCACCTGAATTTTTTATTGATTAAATATGTTTTTACCGGCTTTACGTTTTTGACCGATTTTTACCATTTTTCAACTACTTTACCCGTTTTTACTGGATTTCACTGGTTTCATCATTTTTTTTACAAATTCCACTCAATTAATTTTTTTATCGATTTCATATATTTTCACCAACTTTACTTTTATTTTATCTGATTTTACCTAATTTTTTATCGATTTCAAATGTATTTACGATTCGATATGCATTTTTTTTTACCGGTTCCACCCACTTTAACCAACTTCACCAGTATTCACCAATTCACCCGGACTTTAATCGATTTCACATGTTTTCATTGATTTCATATATTTTTTTATTGACTTCAGCAATTTCATCGATTTCACCAGTTTTAACTCGTTTTCACCTATTTCACTGATTTCACATGTTATTCACCTAATTTTTTCATTGATTAAACATTTTTTCATCGACTTTAAGTTTTTTTGACTGATTTTACCATTTTTCACTGATTTTGTCCGTTTTGATCTGTTTCTTTACAAATTTCACCCAAATTTTCATCGATTCATATGTTCTCAATGTTTAATTTATTTACAGGTTTATATTTTTTCAGCGATTTACCCCTTTTCTTATCGATTATAATATTTTTCATTGTTTTCTCATTTTTGGTCGATTTTTTTTTTCGGTTTAAACCATTTTTCTACGGATTTCACCAGTTAAACTCTTTTTTAACTGATCTCACTCGTTTTTACCATTTTAACCTGTTTTAACTAATTTTTCATTGATTTCACATGTTATTCACTTGAAATTTTTATTGATTAAATATGTTTTTATCGGCTTTACATTTTTGACCGATTTTTACCATTTTTCAACTACTTTACCCGTTTTTACTGGATTTCACTGGTTTCATCATTTTTTTACAAATTCCACTCAATTAATTTTTTTATCGATTTCATATATTTTCACCAACTTTACTTTTGTTTTAACTGATTTTACCTAATTTTTTTATCGATTTCAAATGTATTTACGATTCGATATGCATTTTTTTTCCGGTTCCACCTGCTTTAACCAACTTCACCAGTATTCACCAATTCACCCGGACTTTAATCGATTTCACATGTTTTCATTGATTTCATATATTTTTTTATTGACTTCAGCAATTTCATCGATTTCACCAGTTTTAACTCGTTTTCACCTATTTCACTGATTTCACATGTTATTCACCTAATTTTTTCATTGATTAAACATGTTTTCATCGACTTTAAGTTTTTTGACTGATTTTACCATTTTTCACTGATTTTGTCCTTTTTAATCTGTTTCTTTACAAATTTCACCCAAATTTTCATCGATTCATATGTTCTCAATGTTTAATTTATGTACAGGTTTATATTTTTTCAGCGATTTACCCCTTTTCTTATCGATTATAATATTTTTCATTGTTTTCTCATTTTTGGTCGATTTTTTTTTTCGGTTTAAACCATTTTTCTACGGATTTCACCAGTTAAACTCTTTTTTAACTGATCTCACTCGTTTTTACCATTTTAACCTGTTTTAACTAATTTTTCATTGATTTCACATGTTATTCACCTGAAATTTTTATTGATTAAATATGTTTTTATCGGCTTTACATTTTTGACCGATTTTTACCATTTTTCAACTACTTTACCCGTTTTTACTGGATTTCACTGGTTTCATCATTTTTTTACAAATTCCACTCAATTAATTTTTTTATCGATTTCATATATTTTCACCAACTTTACTTTTATTTTAACTGATTTTACCTAATTTTTTTATCGATTTCAAATGTATTTACGATTCGATATGCATTTTTTTTCCGGTTCCACCTGCTTTAACCAACTTCACCAGTATTCACCAATTCACCCGGACTTTAATCGATTTCACATGTTTTCATTGATTTCATATATTTTTTTATTGATTTCAGCAATTTTCATCGATTTCACCAGTTTTTTGACCAATTTCACTTCTATTTCACGAAAAGAATTCAATGAAAGTACAGGGTTATGCATATCTTGATATTATTTATATTTTGCTTCTCTAGCCAAATAAACATTAAATAACAATGTTTTTTTTTATCTTAATCCATATTGTTGTTAAATTAAATTAATTTTACAGGTATATTTTAGGAGCTACTTAAAATAACAATGTTTTTTTCTTATGGTTTTTTTATGTGTTATAAGAGAAGAATATTAAAATTATAAAAGTTGATGTAAGAGATAAATTCTAAATTTTAAGAGTTAATGTAGAAGATAAATATAATAAGATTCCATGTTTAATTATACATTTACCATAATTAATATAAAAAGATTTCATGTCTAATTATTCTTCTTCAACTATTTTTACATATTTATCATTGAATTAAATATCACTTAAAAACTCAAATAAGGGTATATTAGTCTTCACAAAAAAAGAAAAAAACTTAAATTATTCACACTTTTATAATAAGTATAGATATAGATTAAATAGGTTTATTTGTAAAATTACACACACTCATAACGTTATCGTCGTTTTAATTATAGGAAGTAGGAACTTTGAAAAGTGAATCTATTTAAATATTTTTTGATGACTTGAACTTATTATGATTCAAATGTACACCTCTCTAAGTATATTTCTCTATTTTTTGGAGCTAAATGCAAAAACAACTTATGTGCTTTGCTTAATTGTCAAAAAAATATTCCCTCGTTTTTTTTTTTTTATTTTCCGCTTTGGCAAAACAAATTTGTTAACTTCAGACCCTAATATAAATTATTTATTTCACTTTAGTCCTTTTCAGGTGGTCCAAGACGGTTCCGATAATATGTGATATGCACATGAGAGCAATTTCATCATTTCAAGTAAACTAACAGGGATATTTTCGTTTTTCTAAAAATAAAAATGAAACTAAATATCTAATCTCTTCCAAACTAGGCTTTCATTCCAATCAACTTAATTGTCCATTCTGTTTCAAACTAAGTTTTCTCCCAAAATCTTCTTCAAACACCAAAATTGTTCACCAATTAAATAATATCTCACATAGTCTCAATAGTGAACGGACAAAAATACCCTAAAAAGTATTCATGTGCATTTCACGTGTTATCGGAACCACCTGATAAGGACTAAAGTGAAACAAATAATTCATAGTACGGACTAAAGCGGGAAAAAAAACATAAGAATAACCACTTTGTAAAAAATTAATGATAAGAGGGACCAAAAGTGACATTTACCCAATTGGTATAAAAGATTTGGTAGGTAAATGATGTTAATAGAGTCATGATTTTAACCAAATAGTCGATTAATGACACAAACCTACGGAGCCGTGATGAAAGTTTTGTAAATTTCTCCAAAATATAAAAATATGCAAAAAAAAAAAAAAAAAAAAAAAGAAAGAATATACGGAAGATAAATGATGTTAAAACTGAGAATTCCAATGGCACAAACCGAGATGAACCGTGATGAACCGAGATGAACCGTGATGAATGTTTAGTCAATTTCTCCAAAATAAAAAAATCTGGAAAAAAAATTGAATTCATGCATAGTTTAAAATAAACAATTCAAGTTTTTATTTTTCTACAAAGTTTATAAGTGTTTCTTTTTTTTATTTGAGAAATTATAAATTGAAAAATAGGAACCGAATTAACTAATCTCCTTAAAATGCATATAAATATGGCGCTCTGTTTTTCAAAAACCTCCTAATCCTAGGGGCGGACCTCTTGAGGGACTAGGGGGGCCATGGCCCCCCCTGAAAAAAATTAGATTTCCTCTCCCTATCCAGCACCCTGGATGAAGTCCTGTGTTCGAGCCCTAAGAGGACTTGAAATGTTTTTGTCATTTTTCATCCAGCTGCCATGTAAATTTTCTATTTATCAATATATTTAAGAGCATTTAGCTTAATGGTATAATTTTTTTGTGTTCATAGTTATGAAATAGTTCTTTCTAGAGGTGTACGAGGAATTGAGTTCAAGTCCTAAAATGTGTCGGTAGTTTTCTTTTTATCATTTTTATGGTTCTCAATTTCTTTGAGATATTATTATCTGGACAAAAAAATGTAACAAATTCAAATTATTATTAACATGGTATTAATTATCTAATAATGAATTTGATAAGCATTATTTATAGAGAGAATTGCAATTGTGGTACCAAACTATATACCGATTCTCACTTGTGGTACCATAAAAATCGAGACCGACACATTTGGTACCACAATTTAAGAAATCAGTCACTTTTGGTGCCACCGTTAAAATTGGACGTTAACTGATGACGTGGCAGTTAAGTTTTATTGCAAAATTGATACCATTACTTATGTTGACTGACAATTATACCCATAACTTTTCAGGTTGTCAAAATAACCCCACATCTTCAAATTTACTGACAATTTTAGTCCACATTGTTGCCCAATTTCAAAATTGGTTCGAATAAGACACGTGCGGACCAATTTAGAGATTTTACTTATTATATTTACATATTTATTTAACTAATTTAGTTTTATAAATAATATCAGACCAAATAATACTTTAACATAAATTCGACAAAATATTAATTAAATCTAAAATTTATATAATAATATTAATATATTTAGTATTTATTAAAAAAAATAAAGTTATATATTATTAATAAAATAATTATAATTTAAAAAAAAAAACCCACGACAATTTATCATATGATTCAAGTCAGTTTTGTAATATTTTGAGCCAGTGAAAAAATTAAAATTTTCTCCAAGGGGTAAGTTCATAGTTTTAACCAATTTTTTGCGGATACTACAAATCAGTTTAAATACAAAAATATATTCAAAGTAGTGCGTACACAACCCTGGGCAGTGTTTTTGTTATGTTATAATTCAGATTTCTGATATTTTGAGACCCGTGGAACAAATGAAATCCTCGAAGGGGTAAGCTCACAGTTTTGGCCAATTTTTTAGGGATATTTAAATCTTATAAAAACAAAAAAAAAAATTGTTCATAGGGGTAAGTACAAAACCCTAGACAAATTTTCGTATGATTCAAGTGAGTTTTGTAATATTTTGAGCCAGTGGAAAAATTGTATTCGTCGAAGGGGTAAGCTCACAGTTTTGGCCTATTTTTTACAGATACTTAAAATATTATAAAAAAAAATATTGTTTATATGGGTAAGTACAAAACCCTCGAAAATTTTTCGTATGATTCAAACATGTTTTGTAATATTTTGAGCCAGTGGAATAATTGAAATTTTCTCCAAGGGTTGTTCAAAGTTTTAACCAATTTTTTGTGGTTACTAAAAATCAGTTTAAATACAAAAATATATTCAATGTTGTGTGTACACAACCCTAGGAAATGTTTATCTTATTTTATAAGTCAAATTTCTGACATTTTTAGACCCGTGGAAAAATTTAATTCCTCGAAGGGGTAAGATCACAGTTTTGGTATGGATATTTAAAATCTTAAAAAGACTAAAAAAAAATTGTTCATAGGGGTAAGTACAAAACCTTCGACGATGTTTTGTATGATTCAAGAAAATTTTGTAATATTTTTATCAAGAGGAAAAAATGTTATTTTCTCCAATGGATAAGTTCAAAGTTTTAACCAATTTTTTGCGGATTCCAAAAATCTTTTTAAATCCAAAAATATATTCAAAGTGGTGCGTACATAGTTCTAGGCAATGTTTTTCGTATGTTATAAGTCGGTTTTCTGATATTTTGAGCCCGTAGAAAAATTGAACTCCTCGAAGGGGTAAGCTCAAAATTTGGCCAATTTCTTACGGATAGTTAAAATATTATAAAAACATAAAAATTGTCCAAAGGGATAAGTACAAAACCCTCGACAATTTTTCTTATAATTCAAGTCAGTTTTGTAATCTTTTGAGCCAGTGAAAAAATTGAAATTTTCTCCAAGGGGTAAGTTCATAGTTTTAATTTTTTTTTTGTATATTAAAAATCAGTTTAAATAACAAAATATATTTAAAGTGGTGCGCACACATCCCTAGGCAATGTTTTTCTTATGTTATAAGTCGGTTTTCTGATATTTTGAGCTTGTGAAAAAATTGAATTCCTCGAGGGGTAAGCTAACAGTTTTCGACAATTTTTTACGGATACTTAATATCTTATAAAAAAATACACTTTTCATAAGCTTAAGTACAAAATCCTCGACAATGTTTTTTATTATTCAAGCAAATTTTGTAATATTTTGATCCAGTGGAAAAATTGAAATTTTCTCCAAAGGGTAAATTCACAATTTTAACGAATTTTTTGTGTATACTAAAAATCAATTTAAATACCAAAATATATTCAATGTAGTGCTTACACAACCCTGGGCAATATTTTTATTATGTTATAAGTTGGATTTCTGATATTTTGAGACCTGTGGAAAAATTAAAATACTCGAAGGGGTAAGCTCACAGTTTTGGCAAATTTTTTACGGATACTTAAAATCCTGCAAAAAAAAGTAAAATGTTAATAAGGTTAATTACAAAACCCTCGACAATGTTTTGTATGATTCAAGCCAATTTTGTAATATTTTGATCCAGTGAAAAAATTGAAATTTTCTCCAATGGGTAAGTTCACAGTTTTAACGATTTTTTTGTGGATACTACAAATCAATTTAAATACAAAAATATATTCAAAGTGGTGCGTACATAGCTCTAGGCAATGTTTTTCTTATGTTATAAGTCAGTTTTCTAATATTTTGAGCCTGTAGAAAAATTGAACTCTTCGAAGGGGTAAGCTCACAATTTTGGCCATTTTTTTATGGATACTTAAAATATTATAAAAACAAATAAACTTTTCATAGGGATAAGTACAAAACCCTCGACAATTTTCCATATGATTCAAGTCAGTTTTGTTATATTTTGAGCCAGTAAAAAAATTATAATTTTCTCCAAGGGGTAAGTTCACAGTGTAAACCTATTTTTTGAGGATATTAAAAATTAGTTTAAATACCAAAATATATTTAAAGTGGTGCGTACACATTCCTGGGCAATGTTTTTCTTATGTTATAAGTCTGTTCTCGGATATTTTGAGCCTGTGAAAAAATTGAATTCCTCGAAGGGGTAAGCTCACAGTTTTGGCCAATTTTTTACGGATACTTATAATCTTAGAAAAACAAAAGTATGGTTTATAGGTAAGTACAAAACCCTCGACAATTTTTAATGTGATTCAAGAATGTTTTGTAATATTTTGAGCCAGTGGAAAAATTTAAATTTTCTTCAAGGGGTAAATAGTTTTAACCAATTTTTTGCAGATACTAAAAATCAATTTAAATACAGAAATATATTCAAAGTAGTGTGTACACAACCATGGGCAAAGTCTTTCTTATGTTATAAGTTGGATTTCTGATATTTTGAGACCCGTGGAAAAATTGAAATCCTCGAAGGGGTAAACTCACAGTTTTGGCCAATTTTTTACGGATACTTAAAATCTTTTTAAAACAAAAAAAAATTGTTCATAGGGGTAAGTACAAAACCCAAGAAAAAATTTCGTATGATTCAAATGAGTTTTGTAATATTTTTACCCAGTGGAAAAATTGTATTCGTCGAATGGGTTAGCTCACAGTTTTGTCAAATTTTTTACGTATACTTAAAATATTATAAAAAAAATATTGTTTATAAGAGTAAGTACAAAACCCTGGACAATTTTTCGTATGATTCAAGCATGTTTTGTAATATTTTTAGCCAGTGGAATAATTGAAATTTTCTCCAAGGGATGTTCAAATTTAAACAATTTTTTGCGAATACTAAAAATCAGTTTAAATACCAAAATATATTCAGTGTGGTGTGTACACAACCCTTGGAAATGTTTATCTCATTTTATAAGTCGGATTTCTGATATTTTGAGACCCGTGGAAAAATTTAATTCCTCGAAAGGGTAAGATCACAGTTTTGGCAATTTTTTTATGGATAATTAAAATCTCATAAAAAAAAATTGTTCATAGGGTTAAGTACAAAACCTTCGACAATGTTTTGTACTATTCAAGAAAATTTTGTAATATTTTGAGCCAGCGAAAAAATTGAAATTTTCTCCAATGGGTAAGTTCAAAGTTTTAAGCATTTTTTTGCGAATACTAAAAATCATTTTAAATACAAAAAAATATTCAAAGTGGTGTGTACATAGCTCTAGGCAATGGTTTTCTTATGTTATGAGTCGGTTTTCTAATATTTTGAGCCCGTAGTAAAATTGAACTCCTCGAAGGGGTAAGCTCACAATTTTTGCCGATTTCTTACGGATAGTTAAAATATTATAAAAACATAAAATTTTTCCAAAGGGATAAGTACAAAACCCTCGACAATTTTTCATATAATTCAAGTCAGTTTTGTAATATTTTGATCCAGTGAAAAAATTGAAATTTTCTCCAAGGGGTAAGTTCATAGTTTTAACCTATTTTTTTAGGATATTAAAAATTAGTTTAAATACAAAAATATATTCAAAGTGGTGCGTACATAGCTCTAGGCAATGTTTTTCTTATGTTATAAGTAGCTCACAGTATTGGCCAATTTTTTATGAATACTTAAAATCTTATAAAAACAAAAAAATAAATTGTTCATAGGGGTAAATACAAAACCCTCGACAATTTTTTGTATGATTCAAGCAAATTTTGTAATATTTAGATCCTGTGGAAAATTTAAATTTTCTCCAAGGGGTAAGTTCACAGCTTTAACCAATTTTTTGTGAATACTAAAAATCAGTTTAAATCCAAAAATATATTCAAAGTGGTACGTATACAGCACTTGGCAATGTTTTTCTTATGTTATAACTCGGTTTTATGATATTTTGAACCCGTGGAAAAATTGAATTTCTCGAAGGGGTGAGCTCATAGTTTTGGCCAATTTTTTACGGATACATAAAATCTTCTAAAAACAAAAATATTGTTTATAGGTGTAAGTACAAAACCCTCGACAACTCTAGTATGATTCAAGCCAATTTTGTAATATTGTGATCCAGTTGAAAAATTCAAATTTTCTCCAAGGGGTAAGTTCACAGTTTTAACCAATTTTTTGTGGATACTAAAAATCAATTTAAATACAAAATATATTCAAAGTAGTGCGTACACAGCCCTGGGCAATGTTTTTCTTCTATTAAAAGTCGGTTTTTAGATATTTTAAGCCCCTGGAAAAATTGAATTCCTCGAAGGGGTAAGTTCACAGTTTTGGCCAATTTTTACGGATACTTAAAATCTTATAAAAACAAAAAAAAAATTGTTCATAGGGGTAAGTACAAAACCCTCGACAATTTTAGTATGATTCAAGCATGTTTTGTAATATTTTGAGCCAGTGGAAAAATTGAAATTTTCTCCAAGGGGCACAATTTTAACCAATTTTTTGCAGATACTAAAATTCAGTCTAAATACTAAAATATATTCAAAGTGGTACGTACACAGCCCTGGGCAATGTTTTTCTTATGTTATAAGTCATTTTTATTATATTTTGAGACCCGTGAAAAAATTGAAATCCTCGAAAGGGTAAGCTCAGGGTTTTGGCCAATTTTTACGGATACTTAAAATCTTATAAAAAAAATACATTGTTCATAAGGTAAAGTACAAAACCGTCGATTATGTTTTGTATGATTCCAGCCAATTTTGTAATATTTTGATCCAGTGGAAAATTTTTAATTTTCTCCAAGGGGTAAGTTCACAGTTTTAACCAATTTTTTGCGGTTACTAAAAAATCAATTTAAATACAAAAATATATTCCAAGTAGTGAGTACACAGCCCTAGGAAATAACTTTTCTTATTTCATAAGTCGGATTTCAGATATTTTGAGACCCGTTGAAAAATTGAATTCTTCAAAGGGGTAAGCTCATAGTTTTGGCCAATTTTTTATGGATACTTAAAATCTTATAAAAACAAAAAAAAAATTTGTTCATAGGGGTAAGTACAAAACCCGCGACAATTGTTTGTATGATTCAAGCCATTTATGTAATATTTTAATCCAGTGGTAAAATTTAAATTTTCTGCAATGGGTAAGTTCACAATTTTAACGATTTTTTTGCGGATACAAAAAATCAGTTTAAATACAAAAATATATTCAAAGTGGTGCGTACACATCCCTGGGCAATGTTTTTCTTATGTTATAACTCGGTTTTCTGATATTTTGAGCCCAAGGAAAAATTGAATTTCTCGAAGGGGTAAGCTCATAGTTTTGGCCAATTTTTAACGTATACTTAAAATCTTCTAAAAATAAAAATATTTTTTACAGGGGTAAGTACAAAACCCTCGCCAATTTTAGAATGATTCAAGCATGTTTTGTAATATTTTGACCCAGTGGAAAAATTGAAATTTTCTCCAAGGGGCACAATTTTAACCAATTTTTTGCCGATACTAAAATTCAGTTTAAATGCTAAAAATATATTCAAAGTGGTACGTACACAACCCTGGGCAATGTTTTTCTTATGTTATAAGTCGGTTTTATTATATTTTGAGACCCGTGGAAAAATTGAAATCCTCGAAGGGGTAAGCTCAGGGTTTTTGCCAATTTTTACGGATACTTAAAATCTTATAAAAAAAATTCATTGTTCATAAGGTTAAGTACAAAGCCCTCGACAATGTTTTGTATGATTCAAGCCAATGTTTGTAATATTTTAATCCAGTAGTAAAATTGAAATTTTCTCCAAGGGGTAAGTTCACAATTTTAACCAATCTTTTGTAAATACTAAAAATCAGTTTAAATCCAAAAATATATTCAAAGTGGTATGTATACAGCGCAGGGCAATGCTTTTCTTGTGTTTAAAGTCGGTTTTAAGATATTTTTAGCCCGTCGAAAAATTGAATTCCTCGAAGGGGTAAGCTCACAGTTTTGGCCAATTTTTTTTACGGATACTTAAAATCTTATAAAAAAAATCGTTCATAGGGGTAATTTCAAAACCCTCGACAATTTTTCGTATGATTCAAGCCAATTTTTAAATAATTTGATCCAGTGGAAAAATTGAAATTTCCTCCAATGGGTAAGTTCACCGTTTTAACCATTTTTTTGCGGATACTAAAAATCAATTTAAATACAAAAATATATTCAAAGTGGTGCATACATAGCTCTGGGCAATGTTTTTCTTGTGTTATAAGTCGGTTTTCTGATATTTTAAGCCCGTGGAAACTGAATTCCTCGAAGGGGAAAGCTCACAATTTTGTCTATTTTTTATGGATACTTAAAATATTATAAAAACAAAAAATTGTTCATAGGGGCAAGTACAAAACCCTCGGCAATTTTTCGTATGATTCAAGTCAGTTTTTTAATATTTTGAGTCATTGAAAAAATTGAAATTTTCTCTAAGCGGTAAGTTCACAATTTTAACCAATATTTTGCGGATACTAAAAATCAGTTTAAATATAAAAATATATTCAAGGTGGTGCGTAGACATCCCGGGGCAATATTTTTCTTATGTTGTAACTCGGTTTTCTGATATTTTGGGAACGTGGAAAAATTGAATTTCTCGAAGGGGTAAGCTCATAGTTTTGGCCAATTTTTCACGGATACTTAAAATCTTATAAAAATAAAAATATTATTTATAGGGGTAAGTACAAAACCCTTGTTGGATGAAGATGAAGATAAAGACTTAAAAGTGAAGGGAGGTTTTGATGATTTCCAAAACATCACATCAGCTAAGTAATGGAAGCTTAGTCAATCCCTTAGAAGATTTTTGACCAAGGAAGAAGCTAAAACTGTCACGCCCTAAAAAGAGACATGACAGGCCGTGTCGTCGTAATAACAACGGCGACACGAAGCCTCTAAATCAATAACAAATTGACAATAATATAGCAAGTAAAGGTCTTGTAAGTAAATCCTAAAACACAATCAATAAAAATATTCGATTACAACGAACATCTAAAATTTTCCCCAATTAATCTAATACCAAAAATAGTCTTAATATCATAAGAGATTGTTTCAAAGTCTATTAGAATAATGAATCGTCTAAATAAGAGAAAACTTCGTCTCGACCTCGAGCAATCCATCTACTTGTTTTTCTTAGCTCCACAAAATATAACTAAACATCTGAAAGAAGAAGAAAATATGACGAAGGGTGAGTCGCAAACTCAACAAGCAACCATGAACAGAGACCCATTGGATTATCATAGCCAAAACTTTCACAACTTATAAAATTACTTTGGCCAGAACATGGAGTATTGTCAAAGCAAATATTTCAGAAAACCATATAGTTTTGCTCACAAGATATTACATGCATGACTCAGAGTGACCCAAAGGATAAACAGAGACCCCTCGGTCTAAGGGGACAGAACAGATGAGCCCATGACCAGTGGGCACGCAGATGACCCCAGGGACAAACATAACCGAACAGAACAGAACAGAGTCCAAAAGGTAGACCGAATACATGCATGCACTTGAGAGCTGACCAAGTATAACAATGTATCTCCATGTTTCGAAACATTTACAAATTCCAAAAGTTCAGAAATTATATTCGAGCTCATAAAACGATAGGAAAGTGTTCAAAATTACTTACCTTAAACCTTTGAGATTACGACACTTATGAAACCCCAACCAACTCCAAAATCTTTAATGCAAAACTAAAATACATAAATTTAAGGATTAATAAACTATCTTCAGTTCATGTATCAATACATTAATTACACATGAAGTCCAATTATAGTCCAATAATTTCTCGTTATACCCTACATAAGCAACTAAATAGGTCAGTTCCGAATTCAGATAAGGAATTAATCATTACTGCATCTTGTTCATATGTGAAGACAAACATAAATCTTATTTCTCAATTCCACCAATTAACTCACTAATTAAATTGTAAAAGTCACGTAGCCTTCGTAGTATATCTTTAATGTTCATGGCATGACAATTAATTACCTAAATCCTTCAAACACATATATACATCCTATCTTTAAGAATATAAAATTCCCACTGCCAATAAAGTAACCATTTATGAGTATAAAAATTCTAAGCACTAATGAAAGAACAATTACTTTCTATTTAGGTATGAACTTAATTAATCTGCTTATGAATCTTATGCATAAAGTGGATTAAACAATTTCTCACATAAACCAAATCAACAATCTCACCTTCTTTTCTTTTCTTGTGCTTCAATTGTGATAGGCGGCGCAGGTTTTCTTTTTAATTCTCCAAGACTACATATATGTAAAATATGACACCTTTTAATTCCTAGGTTAATATACTTATCTAAATTACTTATGTACCCTCAAGTAATTAAGTTACCCAACAATCCTAGTTTAATTATTATTAATTCTTTAATTATATATATGTACGTATACAACATATCTGAAAATTGGTTATTACAAAAACAGAAGAGTCAAATCTTATGGTCCAAAAGACTACTTATGGTCCAGAAGACTACTGATCGGTTTGGGATCAGTCATGTGTTCATCAAACGAGGAGATTTCGATCAGCAGAGTGAAAGTGATCAGCATGTCATCCCAACGGTAATAAATGCGCTGATGGAATTAAATGCTGAAGAGGAAGGGTATTTATGGCAAATGATTGAAGAAAACCTCGTATCAGCTTGGTGCATTAAATGCGAACTGACAGAAAGTACAGCAGAGTGTACAGTGTTCAATCGCAGGTAGCCGTTTCTGAAAACAGGACCTGTACTCGAGGATTTGGACACATGTCGATCTCTCAACGGGCAGATTTTCAAACCTCAAGTATAAATAGTTCAATTTCAAGAGTTAGTGAAGAATCTCTAAGAAGAAGCAACACAACTGAGAGCAAATTTCAAAGCAGAATTCTTCTATGTCTTGGAACTCAAGAACAGAACACTCATCAGCCTAGTCATCTGTTGACGAAAGCAAAAGCGAGAGATAAAAGAAATACACATAAATCTGAGTGATTTTGTAAGAGAAGTGTTGTGAGAAGTAGATATCCATCTTAGTGAGTGATATTAATCCAGAGGATAGGTTTTCTTTGTGATTTCCTATTGCGAACTTGTGGCCAGTTCATTTGTTGTTTGGCGCAAGCAGAGTCTATTGTAATTTGTGTGATTATAGTATAACCCAAGATCTTAGTGACTTGGAAGAGTGGACTAAATGATTTTTATCCATATAACCACTATAAAAATTCTGGGGTTTACACTTGCATTATTTTCTTGCATATTTTCAAAAAGCATGCTAAACACTTAAGTTAATTGTTGAAAAGATTTTAAAAGTAGTTTGCAAAAACTGGGGATAAAACCTTTTCTAAGTTAAGACAATTTACTTGTGAAAAACACTTATAAAATCCGCTGCAAGTAATCTGCTTAAAACTCTGATTTTATCAAAATCAGCTAAGTCATATCAGAAGAGTGGTCTACTCTGATGTTCAAAGCTTTATGCGCGATCAACTTAGTCTACTTACTAATCTTGATCAGCTTAGTCTGCTCATAGAAAAAGTTGGAGAAATTTTAAGTTAAAATTTTCAGAGGTCTATTCACCCCCCCCACCCCCCCCTCTAGATCTCATCTGACCACTTGGGACAAACAACCCTCGACAATTTTTAGTATGATTCAAGCATATTCAAGCATATGTTGTAATATTTTGAACCAGTGGAAAAATTTTAATTTTCTCCAAGGGATAAGCTCAAAGTTTTAACCAATTTTTTGTGAATACTAAAAATCAGTTTAAATCCAAAAATATATTCAAAGTGGTAATTATACAGCGCTGGGCAATGTTTTTCTTGTGTTAAAAGTTGGTTTTCAAAAATTTTGAGCCAGTGGCAAAATTGAATTCCTCGAAGGGGTAAGTTCACAGTTTTGGCCAATTTTTTACGGATACTTAAAATCTTATAAAAATTTTAAAAAAAATTGTTCATAGGGGTAATTACAAAACCCGACAATTTTAGTATGATTCAAGCCAATTATGTAATATTTTAATCCAGCGAAAAAATTTAAATTTTCTACAATGTGTAAGTTCACAATTTTAAACAATTTTTTGCGGATACTAAAAATCAGTTTAAATACAAAAATATATTCCAAGTGGTACGTACACAGCCCTGGGCAATGTTTTTCTTATGTTATAAGTCAGTTTTCTGATATTTTGATCCCGTGGAAAAATTGAATTCCTCGAAGGAGTAGCTCACAGTTTTGGCCAATTTTTTATGGATACTTAAAATCTAATAAAAACAAAAAAAAAATTTGTTCATAGGGGTAAGTACATAACCCTCGACAATTTTTTGTATGATTCAAGCCAATTATGTAATATTTTAATCCAGTGGTAAAATTTAAATTTTCTGCAATATGTAAGTTCACAATCTTAACCAATTTTTTGCGGATTCTAAAAATTATTTTAAATACAAAAATATATTCAAAGTGGTGCGTACACATCCCTGGGCAATGTTTTTCTTATGTTATAACTTGGTATTCTGATATTTTGAGCCCGTTGAAAAATTGAATTTCTCGAAGGGGTAAGCTCATTGTTTTGGCCAATTTTTACGTATACTTAAAATCTTCTAAAAACAATAATATTGTTTATAGGGGTAAGTACAATACCCTCGACAATTTTAGTTTGATTCAAGCATGTTTCGTAGTATTTTGAGCCAGTGGAAAATTTTAAATATTCTCCAAGGGGTAAGTTCATAATTTTAACCATTTTTTTGCGGATACTAAAAATCAATTTAAATACAAAAATATATTCAAAGTAGTGCGTACACAGCCCTGGGCAATGTTTTTCTTATCCTATAAGTCGGAATTCTGATATTTTGGGACCAGTGGAAAAATTGAAATCCTCGAAGGGGTAAGATCACGGTTTTGGCCAATGTTTTACGGATACTTAAAATCTTATAAAAAAAATACATTGTTTATAAGGTTAAGTACAAAACCCTCGAAATTTTTTTGTATGATTCAAGCAAATTTTGTAAATTTTGATCCCGTGGAAAAATTAAAATTTTCTCCAAGGGGTAAGTTCACAATTTTAACCAATTTTTCGCGGATACTAAAAATCAATTTAAATACAAAAATATATTCAAGGTAGTACGTACAGAGCCCTTGGCAATGTTTTTCTTATGTTATAAGTCGGATTCTGATATTATGTGACCCGTGGAAAAATTGAATTCCTCGAAGAGGTAAGCTCACAGTTTTGGCCAATTTTTTATGGATAATTAAAATCTTAAAAAAACAAAAAAAAAATTGTTCATGGGGGTTAGTACAAAACCCTCGACAATTTTTTATATGGTTCAAGCCAATTTTGTAATATTTTATTCCAGTGGCAAAATTAAAATTTTCTCCAAGGGGTAAGTTCACAATTTTAACCAATTTTTTGTGAATACTAAAAATCAATTTAAATCCAAAAATATATTCAAAGTGGTACATTTACAACGCTGGGCAATGTTTTCTTGTGTTAAAAGTCGGTTTTCAGAAATTTTGAGCCCGTGAAAAAATTGAATTCCTCGAAGGGGTAAGTTCACAGTTTTGGCCAATTTTTTAATGATACTTAAACTCTTATAAAAACAAAAAAAAAATTGTTCATGGGGGTTAGTACAAAACCCTCGACAAATTTTTGTATGGTTCAAGCCAATTTTGTATATTTTATTCCAGTGCTAAAATTGAAATTTTCTCCAAGGGGTAGGTTCACAATTTTAATCATTTTTTTGTGAATACTAAAACTCAGTTTAAATACAAAAATATATTCAAAGTAGTGCGTAGACAGCCCAGGGCAATGTTTGTCTTATGTTATAAGTTGGATTTCTGATATTTTGAGACCCGTGGAAAAATATAAATCCTCGAAAGGGTAAGCTCACAGTTTTTGCCAATTTTTTACGAATACTTAAAATCTTATAAAAACAAAAAAAAAAATTGTTCATAGGGGAAAGAACAAACACTCGACAATTTTTTGCATGATTCAAGTCAGTTTTGTAACATTTTGAACCATTGAAAAAATTGAAATTTTCTCCAAGGGCCACAGTATTATCCAATTTTTTGGGGATACTAAAAATAAGTTTAAATACAAAAATATATTCCAAGTGGTACGTACACAGCCCTGGGCAATGTTTTTCTTATGTTATGAGTCGATTTTCTAATATTTTGAGCCCGCGGAAAAATTGAATTCCTTGAGGGGTAAGCTCATAGTTTTAGCCAATTTTTTATGGATACTTAAAATCTTATAAAAACAAAAAGAAATTGTTCATAGGGTAAGTACAAAACCCTCGACAATTTTTCTTATGATTCAAGCCAATTTTGTCATATTTTAACCCAGTGGAAAAACTGAAATTTTCTCCATGGGATAAGTTCAAAGTTTTAACAAACTTTTTGCGGATTCTAAAAATCAGTTTAAGTACAAATATTGTTCAAAGTGGTATGTACACGGCCTTGGGCAATGTTTTTCTTATGTTATAAGACGGTTTTCATATATTTTATAAAAACAATAAAATTGTTCATAAGGGTAAATACAAAACCCTCGATAATTTTTCGTATGATTCAAGTTAGTTTGGTAATATTTTGAACCAGTGGAAAAATTGAAATTTTCGCCAATGGGTAAGTTCACAGTTTTAACCAATATTTTATGGTTACTAAAACTCAGTTAAATACAAAAATATATTCAATGTGGTACGTGCACATCCTTAGGCAATGTTTTTCTTATGTTATAAGTCGTGTTTCTTATATTTTGAGCAAGTGGAATAATTAAATTACTCGAAGGGGTAATCTCACAGTTTTGGCAAGTTTTTTACGGATACTTAAAATATTATAAAAACAAAAATATTGTTTATAGGGGTACGTACAAAACCCTCGACAATTTTTTGTATGATTTAAGCATGTTTTGTAATATTTTGAGCCATTGGAAAAATTGAAATTTTCTCCAAGGGGTAAGTTCACAATTTTAACCAATTTTTTACGGATTCTAAAAATCAGTTTAAATACAAAAATATATTCAAAGCGGTGCATACATAGCTCTGGGCAATGTATTTCTTATGTTAAGAGTCAGATTTCTGATATTTTGAGACCGGTGGAAAAATTGAATTCCTCGAAGGGGTAAGCTGACATTGGCCAATTTTTTATGGATACTGAAAATCTTATAAAAAACAAAAAAAAAAAATTCATATGGGTAAGTACAAAACCCTCGACAATTTTTTGTTTGATTCAAGCCAATTATGTAATATTTTAATCCAGTGGTAAAATTTAAATTTTCTGCAATGGGTTAGTTCACACTTTTAACCAATTTTTGCGGATACTAAAAATTGGTTTAAATGCAAAAATATATTCAAAGTGCTGCGTATATAGCTCTGGGCAATGTTTTTCTTATGTTATAAGTCGGTTTTATGATATTTTGAGCCCTTGGAAAAATTGAATTCCTCGAAGGGGTATGCTCACAATTTTGGCCATTTTTTATGGATTCTTAAAATCTTATAAAATTAAAAATAAATTGTTCATATGGGTAAGTACAAAACCCTCGACTTCGTCTGATTCATGTAAGTTTTGTTATATTTTGAGCCAGTGGAAAAGTTGAAATTTTCTCTGAGGGGTAAGTTCACAATTTTAACCATTTTTTTGTGAATAGTAAAAATCAGTTTAAATCCAAAAATATATTCAAAGTGGTACGTATACAGCTCTTGGCAATGATTTCCTTATGTTATACATCGGTTTTCGGATATTTTGAGCCGATGGAAAAATTGAATTCCTCGAAGGGGTAAGCTCACGGTTTTGGCCAATTTTTTATGGATACTTAAAATCTTATAAAAAAAACAATGTTCATAGGGTTAAGTACAAAATCCTCGACAATTTTTTGTATGATTCAAGCAAATTTTGTAATATTTTGATCCAGTGGAAAAATCGAAATTTTCTCCAATGGGTAAGTTCACAGTTTTAACCAATTTTTTGCGGATACTGAAAATCAGTTTAAATAAAAAAATATATTCAAAGTGGTGCATACATAGCTCTTGGCAATGTTTTCATTGTGTTATAAGTCGGTTTTCTGATATTTTGAGCCCGTGGAAAAATTGAATTCCTCGAAGGGGTAAGCTCATAATTTTTCCCAAGTTTATACGTATACTTAAAATATTATAAAAACAAAAAAATTGTTCATACGGTTAAGTACAAAACCCTTGACAATTTTTCATATGATTCAAGTCAGTTTTGTAGTATTTTAAGCCAGTGAAAAAATTGAAATTTTCTCCAAGGAGTAAGTTAATAGATTTAACCAATTTTTTGCGGATACTAAAATACAATTTAAATACAAAAATATATTCAAAGTAGTGTGTAGACAGCCCTGGGCAATGTTTTTCTTATGTTATAAGTCGGATTTGTGATATTTCGAGACCCGTTGAAAATTTGAAATCCACGAAGGGGTAAACTCACAGTTTTGGCCAATTTTTTACGGATATTTAAAATCTTATAAAAACAAAAAAAAAATTGTTCTTAGGAGTAAGTACAAAACCCTCGACAATTTTTTTTGTGATTCAGGTCAGTTTTGTAAAATTTTGAACCACTGCAAAAACTGAAATTTTATCCAAGTGTCACAATACTATTCAATTTTTTGGGGATACTTAAAATATTATAAAAACAAAAAAAGTTTTCATAGGGATAAGTACAAAACCCTCGAAAATTTTTCATATGATTCAAGTCAGTTTTGTAATATTTTGAGCCAGTGAAAAAATTGAAATTTTCTCCAAGGGGTAAGTTCACAGTTTTAACCAATTTTTTGCGGATATTAAAAATTAGTTTAAATACTAAAATATATTTAAAGTGGTGCGTACACATCCCTGGCAATGTTTTTCTTATGTTATAATTCGGTTTTCTGATATTTTGAGCCTATTGAAAAATTTAATTCATCGAAGGTGTAAGCTCATAGTTTTGGACAATTTTTTACGGATACTTAAATTCTTATAAAAATAAAAATATTTTCATAGGGGTAAGTACAAAACCCTAGACAATTTTTAGTATCATTTAAGCATGTTTTGTAATATTTTGAGCCAGTGGAAAAACTGAAATTTTCTCCAAAGGGTAATTACACAGTTTTAACCAATTTTTTTACGAATAAGAAAAGTCATTTTAAATAAAAATTATATTCAATGTAGTGCGTACACAGCCCTGGACAATGTTTTTCTTATTTTATAAGTCGGATTTATGATATTTTGAGGCCTGTAGAAAAATTGAAATCCTCGAAGGGGTTTACTCAGAGATCTGGCAAATTTTTTACAGATACTTAAAATCTTATAAAAACAAAAAAAAATTGTTCATAGGAGTAAGTACAAAACCCTCGACAATATTTTGTATGATTCAAGTCAATTTTGTAACATTTTCAACCAGTGGAAAAATTAAAATTTTCTCCAAGGGGAACAATACTATTCAATTTTTTGGGGATACTAAAAATCAGTTTAAATGCAAAAATATATTCCATGTGGTACGTACACAGCCCTGGGCAATGTTTTTCTATGTTATAAGTAATTTTTCTGATATTTTGATCCCGTGGAAAAATTGAATTCCTCGAAGGAGTAGCTCACAGTTTTGGCCAATTTTTTATGAATGCTTAAAATCTTATAAAAACAAAAAAAAAAATTGTGCATAGGGGTAAGTACATAACCCTCGACAATTTTTTGTATGATTCAAGCCAATTATATAATATTTTAATCCAGTGGTAAAATTAAATTTTCTGCAATGTGTAAGTTCACAATTTTAACCAATTTTTTGCTGATACTAAAAATCAGTTTAAATACAAAAATATATTCAAAGTGGTGCGTACACATCCCTGGGAAATGTTTTTCTTTTGTTATAACTTGGTTTTCTGATATTTTGAGCCCGTGGAAAAATTGAATTTCTCGAAGGGGTAAGCTCATAGTTTTGGCCAATTTTTATGTATACTTAAAATCTTCTAAAAACAATAATATTGTTATAGGGGTAAGTACAAAACCCTCGACAATTTTAGTATGATTCCAGCATGTTTTGTAATATTTTGAGCCAATGGAAAAATTTAAATATTCTCCAAGGGGTAAGTTCATAGTTTTAACCATTTTTTTGCGGATACCAAAAATCAATTTAAATACAAAAATATATTCAAAGTAGTGTGTGCACAGCCCTGGGCAATGTTTTTCTTATGTTATAAGTCGGATTTCTGATATTTTGAGACCCGTGGAAAAATTGAAATCTTCGAAGGGGTAAGCTCACGGTTTTGGCCAATTTTTTACGTATACTTAATATCTTATAAAAAAAATACATTGTTTATAAGGTTAAGTACAAAACCCTCGACAATGTTTTGTATGATTCAAGCCAATTTTGTAAATTTTGATTCCGTGGAAAAATTAAAATTTTCTCCAAGGGGTAAGCTCACAATTTTAACCAATTTTTTTTTCGGATACTAAAAATCAATTTAAATACAAAAATATATTCAAAGTAGTGCGTACAGAGCCCTGGGCAATGTTTTTCTTATGTTATAAGTCGGATTTATTATATTATGAGACCCGTGGAAAAATTGAATTCCTGGAAGGGGTAAGCTCACAGTTTTGGCCAATTTTTTAGGAATACTTAAAATCTTATAAAAACAAAAAAAAATTGTTCATGGGGGTTAGTACAAAACCCTCGACAATTTTTTGTATGGTTGAAGCCAATTTTGTAATATCTTATTCCAGTGGTAAGCTAAGTTCACAATTTTAACCAAATTTTTGTGAATACTAAAAATCAATTTAAATCCAAAAATATATTCAAAGTGGTACGTATACAGCGCTGGGCAATGTTTTTCTTGTGTTAAAAGTCGATTTTCAGAAATTTTGAGCACGTGGAAAAATTGAATTCCTCGAAAGGGTAAGTTCACAGTTTTGACCAATTTTTTAATGATACTTAAAATATTAAAAAAAAAATAAAAATTGTTCATAGGGGTAGTTAAAAAACCCTCGACAATTTTTCGTATGATTCAAGCCAGTTTTGTAATATTTTGATATAGTGGAAAAATTGAAATTTTCTCCAATGGGTAAGTTCACAATTTTAACCATTTTTTTGCGGATACTAAAAATCAATTAAATACAAAAATATATTCAAAGTAGTGCGTACACCGCCCTGGGAAATGCTTTTTTTATGTTATAAGTCGGTTTTCAGATATTTTTAGACTTCATAAAATTGAATTCCTCGAAGGGGTAATCTCACAGTTTTGGCCATTTTTTTACGGATACTTAAAATATTATAAAAAAAAAATTGTTCATAGGGGTAATTACAAAACCCTCAAAAAAATTTCATATGATTCAAGCCAATTTTGTAATAATTTGATCCATTGGAAAAATTGAAATTTTCTCCAATGGGTAAGTTCACAGTTTTAACCAATTTTTTGCGGATACTAAAAATCAGTTTAAATACAAAAATATATTCAGAGTGGTGCGTACACATCCCTGGACAATGTTTTTCTTATGTTATAACTCAGTTTTCTGATATTTTGAGCCCGTGGAAAAATTTAATTTCTCGAAGGGGTAAGATCATAGTTTTGGCCAATTTTTTACGGATACTTAAAATCTTCTAAAAACAAAAATATTTTTTATAGGGGTAAGTACAAAACCCTCGACAATTTTAGTATGATTCATGCCAATTTTGTAATATTTTGATCCAGTGGAAAAATTCAAATTTTCTCCAAGAGGTAAGTTCACAGTTTTAGCCAATTTTTTGCGGATACTAAAAATAAATTTAAATACAAAATATATTCAAAGTAGTGCGTACACAACCCTGGGCAATGTTTTTCTTATGTTATAAGTCGGATTTCTAATATTATGAGACCCGTGGAAAAATTGAATTCCTCGAAGGGGTAAGCTCACAGTTTTGGCCAATTTTTTATGGATACTTAAAATCTTATAAAAACAAAAAAAAAATTGTTCATGGGGGTTAGTACAAAACCCTCGACAATTTTTTCTATGGTTCAAGCCAATTTTGTAATATTTTATTCCAGTGGTAAAATTGAAATTTACTCCAAGGGTAAGTTCATAATTTTAACCAATTTTTTGTGAAAATACAAAAAATCAGTTTAAATCAAAAAATATATTCGAAGTGGTACGTATACAGCGCTGGGCAATGTTTTTCTAGTGTTAAAAGTCGGTTTTAAGATATTTTGAGCCCGTGGAAAAATTGAATTCCTTGAAAGGGTAAGTTCACAGTTATGGCCATTTTTTTACGGATACTTAAAATCTTCTAAAAATAAAAATATTGTTTATAGGGGTAAGTACAAAACCCTCGACAATTTTAGTATAACTCAAGCATGTTTTGTAATATTTTGAGCCATTGGAAAAATTTTAATTTTCTCCAAGGGGTAAGTTCACATTTTTAACCAATTTTGCGTATACTAAAAATCAATTTAAATACAAAAATATATTCAAAGTAATGCGTACATAGCCCTGGGCAATGTTTTTCTTATGTTATAAGTCGGTTTTCTGATATTTTGACCCCGTGGAAAATTGAATTCCTCGAAGGGATAAGCTCACAATTTTGTCGATTTTTTTATGTATACTTAAAATATTATAAAAACAAAAAATTGTTCATAGGGGTAAGTATAAAACCCTCGAAAATTTTTCGTACGATTCTAGTCAGTTTTTTAATATTTTGAATCATTGAAAAAATTGAAATTTTTGCTAAGCGACTTTAACCAATATTTTTTGATACTAAAAATCAGTTTAAATACAAAAATATATTCAAGGTGGTGCGTACACATCCCTGGGCAATATTTTTCTTATGTTATATTGAGCCCGTGGAAAAATTGAATTTCTCGAAGTGGTAAGCTCATAGTTTGGCTAATTTTTTATGGATACTTAAAATCTTTAAAAACAAAAATATTGTCTATAGAGGTAAGTACAAAACCCTCGACAATTTTTAGTATGATTCAAGCATATTTTGTATTATTTTGAGCTAGTGAAAAATTTTAAATTTTCTCCAAGTCGTAAGTTCACATCTTTAACCAATTTTTTGCGGATACTAAAAATCAATTTAAATACAAAAATATATTCAAAGTAGTGCGTACACAGTCCTGGGCAATGTTTTTCTTATGTTATAAGTGGAATTTGTGATATTTTGAGACCCGTGGAAAAACTGAAATCCACGAAGGAGTAAGCTCACAGTTTTGGCCAATTTTTTACGGATACTTAAATCTTATAAAAACAAAAAAAAATGTTCATAGGATTAAGTACAAAACCCTCGACAATTTTTCGTATGATTCAAGTTAGTTTTGTAACATTTTGAACCAGTGAAAAAATTGAAATTTTCTCAAAGTTTCACAATACTATTCAATTTTTTGGGAATACTTAAAATATTATAAAAACAAAAAAAAAATTCATAGGGATAAGTACAAAACCCTCGACAATTTTTCATATGATTCAAGTCAGTTTTATAATATTTTGAGCCACTGAAAAAATTGAAATTTTCTCCAACGGGTAAGTTCACAGTTTTAACCAATTTTTTGTGGATATTAAAAATTAGTTTAAATACTAAAATATATTTAAAGTGGTGCGTACACATCTCTGGGCAATGTTTTTCTTATGTTATAAGTCGGTTTTCTGATATTTTGAGCCTGTGAAAAATGGAATTCATCGAAGGTGTAAGCTCATAGTTTTGGACAATTTTTTACGGATACTTAAATTCTTATAAAAACAAAAATATTTTTATAGGGGTAAGTACAAAACCCTCGACAATTTTTAGTATGATTCAAGCATGTTTTGTAATATTTTGAGCTAGTGAAAAAATTTAAATTTTCTCCGAGGGGTAAGTTCACAGCTTTAACCAATTTTTTTGCGGATACTAAAAATCAATTTAAAATACAAAAATATATTCAAAGTAGTGAGTTCACAGCCCTGGGCAATGTTTTTCTTATGTTATAAGTCGAATTTGTGATATTTTGAGACCCGTGGAAAAATTGAAATCCACGAAGGGGCAAGTTCACAGTTTTGACCAATTTTTTACGGATACTTAAAATCTTATAAAAACAAAAAAAAATGTTCCTAGGATTAAGTACAAAACCCTCGGCAATTTTTTGTATGATTCAAGTCAGTTTTGTAACATTTTGAACCAGTGGAAAAATTGAAATTTTCTCCAAGTTTAACAATACTAAAAAAAATTCGGATATTAAAAATTAGTTTAAATACTAAAATATATTTAAAGTGATGCGTACACATCTCTGGGCAATGTTTTTCTTATGTTATAAGTCGGTTTTCTGATATTTTGAGACCCGTGGAAAAATTGAAATCCTCGAAGGGGTAAGCTCACGGTTTTGCCCAATATTTTACGGATACTTAAAATCTTATAAAAAAATACATTGTTCTTAAGTTTATGTACAAAACCCTCGACAATGTTTTGTATGATTCAGGCCAATTTTGTAATATTTTGATCCAGTGGAAAAATTTAAATTTTCTCCAAGGGGTAAGTTCGCAGTTTTAACCAATTTTTTGCGGATTCTAAAAATCAATTTAAATACAAAAATATATTCAAAGTAGTGCGTACACAGCCCTAGGCAATGGTTTTCTTATGTTATAAGTCGGATTTTTGATATTATGGGACCCGTGGAAAAATTGAATTCCTCTAAGGGGTAAACTCACAGTTTTGGCCAATATTTTATGGATACATAAAATCTTATATAAACAAAAAAAAAATTGTTCATAGGGATAAGTACAAAACCCTCGACAATTTTTTGTATTGTTCAAGCCAATTTTGTAATATTTTAATCCAGTGGTAAAATTGAAATTTTCTCCTAGGGGTAAGTTCACAGTTTTAACCAATTTTTTGCGAATACTAAAAATCAGTTTAAATCAAAAAATATATTCAAAGTGGTACATACACAGCTCTAGGCAGTGTTTTTCTATTGTTAAAAGTCGGTTTTCAGATATTTTGAGCCCGTAGAAAAATTGAATTTCTCGAAGGGGTAATCTCATAGTTTTGGCCAATTTTTTACGGATACTTAAAATCTTATAAAAACAAAAATATTGTTTATGGGGTTAAGTACAGAACCCTCGACAATTTTTAGTATGATTCAAGCATGTTTTGTAATATTTTGTGCCAGTGGAAAAATTTAAATTTTCCCCAAGGGGTAAGTTCACAGTTTTAACCAATTTTTTGGGGATACTAAAAATCAATTTAAATACAAAAATATATTCAAAGTAGTGCATACACAGGCCAGGGCAATGTTTTTCTTATGTTATAAGTCGAATTTCTGATATTTTGAGACCCGTGGAAAAAGTTAAATCCTCGAAGGGGTAAGCTCACAGTTTTGGCTAATTTTTTACGGATACCTAAAATTTTATAAAAACAAAAAAATAAAATTGTGCATAGGGGTAAGTGCAAAATCCTCGACAATTTTTTGTATGACTCAAGTCAGTTTTGTAACATTTTTAGCCTGTGAAAAAATTGAAATTTTCTCCAAGCGACACAATTTTATCCTATTTTTTGGGGATACTAAAAATCAGTTTAAATACAAAAATATATTCAAAGTGGTGCGTACACATCCCTGGGCAATGTTTTTCTTATGTTATAACTCGATTTTCTGATATTTTGAGCCCGTGGAAAATTTGAATTCCTCGAAGGGGAATTTGAATTCCTCGAAGGGGTAAGCTCACAGTTTGGCCAATTTTTTACGGATACTTAAAATCTTATAAAATTTAAAAAAAAAATGTTGTTCATAGGGGTAAATACAAAACCCTCGACAATTTTTCGTATAATTCAGGTCAGTTTTGTAACAATTTGAGCCAGTGGAAAAATTGAAATTTTCTCCAAAGGGTAGTTCACAGTTTTAACCAATTATTTGCTGATACTAAAAATCAGTTTAAAACGTAAAATTAATTCTTTTCTACCAATTTTACCATTCTTGTTAATGATTGTAATTAATTTTAATTAATTATGTGATTATTTGGTTATGCGATTTTTACTTCAAAAAGTGGTTATTTATTAAATTTTTTAATTTGTGTGCAATCCTGTAAAAAGTTAAATAAAAAAATGGAGGGAGAGCCATATTATTTTTATTTGCAAAAATTTCTTTGTATCAATATTTATTAGTTCAGAGCATAGTCGTTTGAAAATACACTCATAAGTCAATATGGGAATTATTGTCAACATTTTAATTAAATAGGGGACTTACTGCCAATTTTTAAAGTTTAAAGTTTAAAGTTAATTGAAAAATTATTTATCAATGATTATATTTAATGTTTAGACTAATTTAAACATAAAACTACGCCAAAAATTGTAAAAGAATTAGTTAATTTTCCTTCTAATAAAAGATTATTTTTTAAAGATTATTAACTTGACACGTGGCCTCAACCGATAATATTCATTGTCACCCTTATACGAAGCTGATTTGTAATGAACTGATTCTTTGCCCCAAATCCCACCTTACCCTAGTTCTCGCTCTCTCTACTTGCTCCTTCTCAAAACTTCAAACCCTAAATTGAATTTCACTTCGTGATCATTGGACATATTCGTATAAGTGGAACAGAGCTTTTTCCTTTCTCTCGAATCGAATTTTCTTCTACAAAATTAGATGGTTAGTCCTTTAATTTACTTTTTTTTTTTTTTTTTTTTTTTGTAATTATTATTCTCAAATTGCGATAGTAATTGTTATCGTGTTGCCTTTCTTAAGTAACTTGAGTATATTATTCATGTTTGTGGATTCGATATGTGCTGAATCTTCAGTTTTGTTTGTTGGTGCTTGGAATTTACAAGTTAGCTCTTATTTTTTAGCTCTTATTTAGAATTATCATTTTCTTTATAAAAATTTCACCCGAAGTACTGGATTTTGGGTTTATGTTTTAGATTCCAAGTCTTATCATTCGCTATCCGATTTAATGTTTGTGTGCCTTAATTTGTTAGGGTATGATTTTCTCATTTAACTGTGTGTAACTTAAATTTGCCATTTACAGAGCAGCAGAGAAGGAAGAGGCAGGCCTCGCAGGGATTACCCTGCTCGATCAGAAGAGAAATCTAACCATGGTAGGGGAAACAATCCCCCATCAAGGCATTTGTGGGTAGGAAATCTTTCACATGACTTGACCGAGAGCGATTTAGCCCATTTCTTCTTACGGTATGGAGATCTCGAGAGTCTTGCATTTCAACCAGGTCGGAGCTATGCTTTCGTTAACTACAAAAATGACGAAGAGGCTTTTATTGCGGTAAAAGAGCTTCAAGGTTTTTGTGTTGCAGGCAATCCGCTTAGGATTGAATTTGCTAAGGCGGTTAGTTTTGTCAATCTTTGTCTAACTTTCTTATGGCACTGTTTTGATGTCATTGTACATGTATACATTCTTCTATTTATCAGTTCCATGGAATATATAGCAGTTCAAGTTAGAGCATGTCCACGCAGAAAATCAGAAACACACATTTGCAGATGCAATACAGTGCATGTTCAATTCTATCAATTCCCTATCAGATCAAAATGATAACTTGAAAGAAGCACTAGCCTTCTCTGGTTCAATACTCCAAAAGAAAAGATCGCTAAACAATTCCTGTTATTCAGTTTCCATTCCAAGGACCAATGCTGCTACTCATTCAATTTTTCCATTCAACTTAATATATTAAACTCCTAATGTCGTACAAATAAGAGAAAAGGTCCCAAAATAATGATCATTTCTACAATTTATCTACTTGTATCTGACATAGATTCAACTGTGAGAGAAAAAGAAGCTTCGTACCTGGAAATTAAATAGAAGTCTTCAAATTCACCCTAAGTTATATCAATCTTATCGGTTCTTCCATAATATACTACTAAGAAGAAAGAAATTTTCTATAGGGAAAGTCTGTTGCTGGAAAGAGAAGAAAGGTAGTTGATTCTTCCTCACCAATTATTTTGACAAAACATAATACTTTCACCATTTCATCGTTCGTTAGGATATCTTGGAGTTCATAAACCGGGTGTACTCACGTTATAGCAATAAACATGGATTAGGAAAAACCTTTTCACCATGAATTTAGATATAGTATTGACATTAAGCTAATAACAGTACAAAAATTATCATTGTGCACTTTGGCCATTTGACAAAGCTTTGGAAATCTAGATTATCATTGGTGTAATTTTTTCTCCCAAGAATTTCTTTTGTTGAACGTGCTAATATATAAATTGGACATAATACACCTGCCTAGCTAGAGGATTTTCTATAGGTTATCATTACTTAAAAGCATGAATTGTCACTTTTCTATGCTCATATATCGTTAATCGGTAATCACATGATTGGGCAATAATTGTGTTTGATTGCTGCATACTTGAAAATGGTTAAAACACACTGCATTTGTTGTTTCCTTGACTCAAAGTTCCGCAACAGCTATTTCCTTCATCTCTGTTGGTGAACAACAATAATCTTGACTGCAACTAGCCCACAACTAACCTTTGAAGTAGATGTTGCTTGTTTGTTGGTTATAAGTCCACAATAAGGCAATTTCTTTACTAGATGAAATAAACTACTCCATGCTTTCTTCACTTCACACAAAAAATACATGCTTATTTCTACTACATCAATTATCTGCAATAAATGAAGTTCTTTGTCGATTGACGCATTCAAAAGCACAAGAACACATATGTTAGACTTTGAAGTACTTCCTACACATTCAGGCTACATGACAGGGTTAGCATTTTTCAGCAAGCATCTATTAAGGCTTATATATATCAGACACATGTCTCAAAAGGCATCTATGTAGGTTGTTGGAGCTCAAACTAGTGCGAAAACGACGATTAATGTCTTAATTATCTAAAAAGGCATCTAGTAGGTTCTGTTCATCCGAATCACAGAAAATTTTGTGGATATTTTATCTGGAGTTCACAAAGTATTGACCATTTTCTCTTTTTATGGGGTATTGAAGGATTAACATCTTACGTGGTAGTGGAGCTACTAACTTTAATAATGACCACAATACAAATAATGAGATGTTAAAGCCTTTTCCGATTACCTCTACTGGTTTCACGTCAATAAGTACAATGCTTCAGTTCAGAATAACATCGATACGATTGTGAACACTACAATGCCGTTTGTTTAACTGAAGGCTCTCATCTGTTGTTTTTTCCCATCATAATATAGCCTGCAACTTATATCCATATCCAAGCATTACAAATGCATAATGCAGCTTCATTACCATGAAATGCCAAGCACGGGAATTACCATTATATATCTCCCTGACTTACCGTGTTTCAACTTGATTACTGGATGTGTAAGATTGGCCATTTGAATCCCAGTGTGCGAGATTTCAAGTAATACTTTGCAGCACCAAGCAGAAGTTCTCGTGAATTACACCAGATCATAGAACCACCTACTTAGTAACACTTGTCTGAAGCTGATTAAATGGTCAATCTACAGAAATACTTAAGGGAGTAATACCATGATGTCAGAGTCAGGTATATCAACTATTGTTTGGGTATCGTATGTCTCTTGATGATTAACCACTTTCAGGAGATAACTCTTTGGTCTCTCCAGATATCCCATCCCCCATACAAATAATAATCAGTTTCAACTTCCAGAAGTACATTACTACTTACTAATCAGGCTTCAAACATCCCTGTACTGCCCCAACCTAACAAAAGAAATACTAGTAATGTAAACCATTATGATGAAAGAGAATAAATGAGAAATTACACTGTATTCTTGAATTTCATGGACTATATTGTAAGTGTACGCTTATTCTTGGTTTTGAACCCACTATTTCTAACATAAGCCTTAAGGTCATCGAAAAATATACTGCGATATCAACTGGCCAGTGCTTAAGTTAGAGTGATGTAGTTATGAGGCTAATCAAGGACCAAAGCTTGCAATATAAGGATGGATATTCATCAGAGTGGGTGTGTGATTCTTACTCTTTGTATCAATGAGCCGATGCTGTGTTCAAAATGCATTTCTCTGACATTTATGAAGCTATCCGTTCACACTAACATCTTTGCACCGTCTTTCAAGAAATTAGGATTTACTCTGCTGCTTCAGTGGATTAAAAGGCAAAGATGTTCCCTTTACTAGTTTGCTGTGTACGAAAGATTGATTTACATTCATAAGTGGAATAGTATGTGTATTTATATTGCAATTTAGGTTTCAGCATATGACTGGTTAAAGTATCCATTTTCTTGGGTAGATGTCTATCAATTCTTCAACTATTCTGCAACTTATAAGCAAGTCTTCTGGTCACCCAAAAATGTTTATGTTGTGATGCTAATTAGTATGTTCGGAAGCCACTAATTAGTATCTACACTTCTATACTTCTCCATTGTTGGATGGAACCTTAATTGTCTTTGTTCTTATCTCAAATAACTCAATAACAGCTACCCACTTTCTTCAACGATTTAACTTTTTTTTTAACTACTGTTTGGTTACCCTTTTCTCACTTTTCAGTTTGTATTTTCATCTGAAATTAATAAATGGTATTCTTTTATTGAAAAAAAATGTCTTTACAATCATAAACAACATCTTCTGGATTTATTGTCATTTACTTACTCCACATGCATCAAGGGTGTCAACTAGCTAGTGAGCAGTTCTGTGATGAGTATCCTTTATATTGAGCGTTTTTCCCGTAATAGTATCCAAGTGAAACATTGAATACTGCAGAGTTGCTTTTCTTTAAGATGCTCCATGTGTTGCGTTTCATGTCCCTCAACTTAGGTCCAGATGGGAAATTTTCTGTTTGCATCAGCATGGCATCAGAATCCTCAAACACAGAAACGATGAAGTTAGATAACTCCTTAAGTCGTGTTCCTTGTTTCATGTTATTGTTGCTAAAGCCAATATGTAAAAGAATCTATTTGGAAAGCAGATATCACATTATTATCATTATAGAGTTAACAGAAATTTTTTTATGGTGAGGGCATTTATACTTGTGATGACACTCCCCAAAAATGATCTTCTAGTGCATTTATGAGACTCGTGTAATGTTAAAGAGTATATGATCATAGTTGGTCATGTACATTTTCAGGGTAACATCAAATTCAGTAGAATGGACCTCTAATTGTCAACTAAAATTTTCTAATCTGTGAAATATATATATATATATATATATATATATATATCGGGCACACTTAGAAACAGGTTGTATGCTGTTTACTTATGAAGGCTTTTAAATGTCAGACCGGCTTCATACTACCATCAAGATAATATATCTAAGTGGAACTTTAAGGGAATGTTGAATGATTGTTCCCTTATTTTTGACATTCTACCGGGGCAAAGTGTAAAAGCCTTGTCTGTTGCAAAGTGCTATTAGATGATTTTTACACATATTATCACTGCAAGTTTACCAGATACTGTTATGTCTATATGTATATACTTTGTTGGCTGTTTCATTTCATCCCTGTGATAAAAGAACTACGCACAAAACTGTACTACCTGTTTTGTACAATTGACATACCGAATTTCTTCTAGTATGTTAAAAAAAATCGGTTTCTGTGTGGTCCAGGTGACTTCAATTATGCTGTCTTAGTAGATATGTATGTGTAAGTTTTGTGATCTCTCTAAGTAAAATCACGAGGGATTTTATTTAGATCTGTTTTATATGTGATGCAATATATTGATTTAGTCCATCATGAAGGAAATGCTCACTGAAGTGTCTGATTCCCTAAAATTGCATTTGTAAGAACTTGGATTGTTGGTTTTGTGGCATTTGATCTTTATAAGAACCATGACCTGAAATATTTGTTTAAGCAGAACTAATCTGATAGCTGAAGTTTCTTCATTTTGGTAATGTCTCCTATCATAGATTATAACCACTATAGTTCATTATCTGAATAACAAACCTGTTCTTTTGTTCTTATCATTTGATTTGATTGATCTTTGTGCATACATAATCTAGTTCCTATTCTCTTCAAGGACCAGTTGTGTCCTTCGTTTTGTGGTTTCTTCTTTTTTCTTTTACATGTTGAAACAAGGAGTAGATTTGCGCAACATATATTGTACTTTTTTGTGTACTTTGCGACCTGCAACATCTAATTTTTTGTTCTCGATATAACATGCTATCAGTCGTGCAATTTTGCATATTGTTTTGAGTTAAGGTCGTCTGTGGAGATTTAGTTGTGACCTGAGTAATTGGATTCTGTTTCTTAAGACTAAATTCACCTGAGATAATAGGCCACTCATAGAAATTTTATATGGTCTGGTACTCAGCAAAATAACTTAATATCTTTTGCAATGGTTTAGTCCTTTCTGGATATTTTACTTAAAGACTGTAAATCACTGTGAATTTATTCGAATCCATTTCTGCATAACTAGGGTCTGCTGTAGAAAATGAAGCTTGAGGAGAAAACTAGGAAAAGAACTAGATTTAGAGAAAGACGTGTCTGTGTACAAAACAATACTTTCTGTATTCAAGCCATTTTGTAACCTCACAGCTGATACAATCTAAATTTAGTTACATTTTGCAGGATACAATCTTAGTGTAGTTTTATTTTGTAGGAAAAATCGTCAAATCCACCACGCGACCGAAGGGATGAACCACATCCCATGTCAAGGGATTCTCCATATAACCAAAGGGACTCCAGAGCACGTAACTCAAGTTCTAGTTCAGAGCCACGGCAATCAAACAAATCCAGGATGAACGATGAAGATGCAGAACCCAGTGAGGTCTTATGGATCGGGTTTCCTGCCCAACTAAAAGTGGATGAATTTATTTTGAGAAAGGCTTTTTCACCATTCGGGGAAATCGAAAAGATAACAGCATTTCCTGGACGTACTTATGCCTTTGTTCGTTATAGAAACGTCATTGCAGCCCGTAGGGCCAAAGAAACTCTTCACGGGAAATTATTCGGTAATCCCCGTGTACATATATGCTTTGCAAAGAATGAATCTGGACCATCCAATAGAGAAAGAAATTATCCAATCAACGCTCCTCCATCCCCACGTGCTGGATCATATGGTCGCCCAGGATCTTCCGAGTACTTCCGTTCTGATAGGAATGATCTCAACCGTAGATCTCCTGATTTTATCCCCAGTCTTGACCCTAGCCATAGATCTGATACACGATTTTTGGGAAATATATACGAGCATCAGTATAGTCCTCCGAGGGACGTAGGTGCTCGTTTTCGCGAACCCTCCCCTCTGAAATTTCGTCCATTCTATGATGACCCATGGGATTTACCAGAAGATGTCTCACTTTCGCACGGGACAAAGAAACTGAAAACCGATTCATACTCTCCTGAAAATGAGTTGCCTGAATATCCGTTTTCTGATTTGGAAAAAGCAAAACATGTACCCTTTCTAAACATTCCTCAGTCTTCGGTTCTTGATAATAATTTCGACCCCAGACTTTCAGGACAGAGATTCAACCATGACCATTTAATGGAAAGGGTTGATCACTGGAATCCATCAATTGAAAATTTTCATGTTAATTCAAGTCCATTACCTCCACCACATGATCATAGGAGATTAACCCCCCCTGATTCATGTGAATCATCTTCGAAACAAGTGTGGAGATGGGAGGGAATGATAGCTAAGGGAGGAACTCCTGTTTGTCGTGCTCGTTGCTTCCCTGTTGGAAAACAAATGGACTTTATCCTGTAAGTAATGTTTTCTGAGCTAAATGCAAAAATACCCCCTGTGTTTTGCCTAATTGGCAAAAACACCCGTGTTATTTTTATTAGCAAAAATCCTCGTTTTTTTTTTTTTTATTAGCAAAAAACCGCATTCGAAATTCTTTCATATATCATAGGGAGGATATTGTCAATTTTTTAAGTGAACAAGGGGTTTGCCAATTTTCAAAGTAACAGGGGATTATTTTCAATTTTTTAATTGAATAGGGTTTTTGCATCTTTTGTCATTTTGGCTTGGGGGGTAGGGGTTGCTAATAGCACATGGGAGGTTTTCGGTAACTAAAATAACATGGGTTTTTTTTGCTAATTAGGCAAAGCATAAGGGGTATTTTTGCATTTCACTCAATAGTTTCATCACCATCCTTGTACAAATAGTTAGAATTTTCACATGGTAAAATGATTTTGAATGCTGCAGGCCTAAATACATAGATTGCACAGCAAGGACTAGTTTAGAAATGCTTGCGGAGCATTATTACCAAGCGGCTAGTGCTTGGGTTGTCTTTTTCGTCCCTGCAAACGATCCCGACATTGGATATTACAACGAGTTCATGAATTTCCTGGGAGAAAAACAACGAGCAGCTGTTGCCAAACTGGATGAACGAACAACCTTATTTCTCGTACCTCCTTCAGATTTCTCTGAAAAAGTACTAAAAGTACCTGGGAAACTCAGCATCTCTGGTGTTGTCTTAAGGTTAGATCCTCAAAGTTCAAATCAAACTAGAGAAGCTACACATCCACATCCACATCCACATCCATCTTTCCAAAGTGATGCATTTTACCATAAGCCAATCTCACCTTCACAACCTTACTTGCCGCCACCTCCACCTTTCACGAATTATCATAAACCTGCCGGAAATTTATCTTCCATGAGCAATATGCAGTCAGCTGATGCACAGGGGCACAATTATGTGCAGAAGCCTCCAGTGGGACCCATCTGGCCCATCCACGATTCACAGAACTCAAATTCGACTCCTAGAAATTTCACATCACAAGCACCCTCAACTGTCATTGGCTCCATGGGTCATCATACTTACACAGCAATGCCTAGACAAATGCAGGAATCAACTCATAACAATTACCCAGTCGAGGTCCCTACTAGTAGACAACCTAGCCTACAGACAGAACAACTAGCCCAGCTTGCTTCCTCTCTTCTTGGACAACCGAGTCAATCTGGTGGTATGTCGAGTACTGGAGAGAACAATAATCAGTTTGGTTACTCTTTTCAAGCGTCACAAAATTACGGGTTGCCAAATAATCAGGTGTCTTCTGAGTTCACACAAACTCAGTTTGGTCAAATGCAGCAGTCGACTGCCCCTCAGGTGAACCAAAATGCGGGACAAGAAGAAGATGCAGAAGCGGACCCACAGAAACGATTGCAGGCGACATTGCAGTTGGCAGCGGCTCTGCTTCAGCAAATACAGCAAGGGAAAGGTAACTGAAGACTTAATTTAAGGTTCTTTCAAGTTGTAGACTTATAACCGGAAGAAGGGTGGTGATACTATTACTTTGATAAAGAATCAATATGTTTTATGCTGTTAAATGTGTATGGATCAAAGCATTTAACTCGATTGACTTGAAAGTTTAAGGATTAAGTGTATGCTTCTTGTCTAGTGTGGCAGATAAATTTGATCATTAATGTACTAATTAAGTTGTGTTTATTTTTTAAATTCATATTCTGATGGGGTGTTTGAAAAATAGTATGTATTGTCCAAGGAATTTGTTTCTTATTGATTAATTATAAATATATATGGAATAATTGCTTAGTTTTTCAGACGATTTAATTTGTCAATTTAGGCTAAAGTTTGTATGTAAAAAAAAATTTGAGAGAACATTCAATTGCTAAAAATAACCACCAAGTTGAAAGAGTGTGAAGGAACAAATTATGGAAGGCAAAATCATGCAGCATGGCTTCTAAGTATATAATATTTTCACCTTTCATGTGATTATGGTGTTTGTTTTATTTTTAATTTAAATTAATTTATGTGCATATGGGGTTCAATTCGGTATTAAGTGAATTTGGTAAATGACTTTTGGGGACTATAGGGAGAAAGATTTGTCCGATTCTTTAACGGAAGAACTACCCACCCCGCCACCCCCTTCCTTTTTAAGTAAGTGTTTATTTTGGACAAAGTAGCTTTAATTTTTCAGCTGTCTCAAAAAAAAAAACTTAAATTTTTCAGCTTTGCACTAAAATATTTCAATGCTTCCTATTTAGCAAAAACTAAAAAATGGGCTTAAAGTAATTTTTAAATCTTTGGAAAATATGCAGCTGTTGGACAATTTATGTGAGACGGATTTAATATTGTATGATAAGTACTTGAATTTGTTTTCAAAGAAATCACTATCATCCATTGGAATTTTTGCTTGTAATTAGAATTCTCTCACATAGAGAAATATTTTTTTTGGCAAATTTAGTTTTCAATTTTCTTTTTAAATGTGTAATTTTCACCGGAAAAGAACTGCAAATAAACCCCTCATGATAATAAAATTGCAAATACTCCCTTGTGATACAAAAATAGGGAAAAATAACCTTCTAAAATCCAAGTTGGCAAGTTGTAGCATACGATCCTTTGTACAACTTATAATCAAATTAAGTAATTAGAGTTCAAAGTTAAATAAATAAAAATATATTCAAATAAATTCGCTACAATAAACAAAAAATTGATAATGTTTTGTATTTGTTTTTTATTGTGTTAAACTCATTTCAAACTTAAATGGATAAGATAAACAAATGAGAAAGTATAAAGTAATGATATTTAGTTCGATAAAAGTGGTCTAAAATCAATCAATTTAACAATCAAACTTCTCAAATCAAATCAAACAAATTTAAACAACGCTTTTCAACTCTACTCGATTCAGTTACTTATCCAATTGTTAGTCAATTTGATTTATGAAGAGTATGGCTCCTCAAGCTAGGGGATTTACCAAGTTAGTGTGTGCTCCACAGCTAAATACAGCTTCTAATCCAAGTTCATGCAACTACATTAAATTCAATTGATTTCAAGTTGTGCTGAAATCAATAGAATTTATCAAAATATCACATGATAAGTAATTGCTAAGTTTGATGGCTAACTGAAAAATTCAATAGAACCGATAACATAGATACTTAACCAAAAGCAATGTCTGGAAAGACATGCAATGCAGTAAAGTGAAGATGTTTTCCCCAATCACAAGTATTGTGAGGCATACATACATACAAAGGGGCCAAAATATACATCTCAAATCCAGAACCTAATACTATTTCTGCTACTAAAATAGACCGTGTATCTCGTTCCACACCCAAAAGTGATGATGATAGCATAAACTTTAACATAAAGCCAAGCAATAACCTACAAGCAGCACAAATGAAACCATTAGTACCCGATTTCTTCATACTGCTGAATATTTCTAGGATTTGCAGCATACATATACAAGTCATCGTGTGTTTTGGTACTTTGGCCATATAAATTTCAGAAGTTCAGGTTGGTTTTGGTTGTATTAAAATTCCGTAACCTTTCTTGGTACTGCTTGATTGAAATGTATATTTTTATAGGTTGGTTTATTGTTCTATTATGTAAATCTTAACAAAGGGCAAAAACCATTCAATAATTCTTGTACATGAACTATGACTCTGCAAGTTACTTTCAACCAAATATATAGAATTTAAATTGGAACGAGAACGCACATAATTATTTCGAGCAGATGCCCATGGGGTCAGCATTCTTAACTATCCAAGGATGCTTCATGATCTTTTCAAGCGAGAGCCGTTTTGACGAGTCCTTCACAAGAAGCTGCAGAAATTGAAGGCAAGGCAATCAAGAATGAAAAAATTATCATTGCCATTATCTTACAAGAATTCACAAAATTACCTGGTTAATCAGATCTTTAGCTTCTTTTGACACAACAGGGGTGGTAGGGAAGCTTAGGTCAACTTTCATAATCCTGCATGGGTCAAATTATATTATTATCAGCTTCTAGTCCTATATAATGTAATGAAAATATTACGTAAACAAAACAACACCTCTTCTTACCTTCTAAATGTGTCTTTCTGGCTTTCAGCTTCAAATGGAGGGCAACCGTATAAAAACTCATAGCAGAGAATACCCAAAGTCCAGTTATCCACTGCATAGTCGTGTGCCTTGTTCTCCACCATTTCTGGTGCTAAATAGTCTAAAGTTCCACACATGGTGTGTCTTTTGCTTTTAGATTGTACAGACCAACCAAAGTCCGCAATCTTAAGCCGACCCTATAAGCGACAAATAAAAGTATTTCACATATATATTTTCAAGAACACTTCATTATAAAAGGGGATCAATAGAATTATATAATAATTAAGATGCTGATCGGAAAAAACAACCAAACAAGCTTCACCCTACAGAACTATTTACAGTCAATTGTAGTATATCATAAGCAAGTCAACTATGTCATTACGCCATAAGACTATGAGAAGAGATATTTATATCAAACTAAAAGCAACTTTTTATGATGATTTGAAGGTGTCAGAGACTAGAAAAACCAACCAATGAGTAAAAATAGAAGCTAGATAATTTCAAAGAACAAGCTCAATATACGCCAATTTGTATGGACTTGTAATCTTAGCCACTATGCGTTCATAGCAGTTCAGATTAATCAAGTTGATAAGCATTGACAATGGGCATTACCTCGTGATCAAGTAACAAATTTTCTGGTTTGATATCCCTATGAATCACATTCTTTTCATGACAATATGCCAGAGCCTGTGTGAGACTTTCTATATACTGATTTCAGTAACAAATAAAAAAACCAAGAGTCAGAATTAAATGGAAAAAAAATTGCTAGAAATTATGAGCTGAGAAAGAGCAAAAATACACAAATCAATATGCATATCACAAGCAGAAAACTAAAACAATGACATTTATAAGACTCAAAACTATAAAAAGCACAAGAATTTACAAATGAACAAAAATACAACTCTATACACAGCACATGCATGTATATTACAAAAGAGCCTCTACCACCAAGATTTGAAGTATACCAAATTATACAACAAAATAGAATTGCATAGTACCAGAAATCAAATAATCAAGTAATAGCAGTCCTTATAGTATTTTCTTTGCACTTAACCCCCAAAGTTTCAAATTATTGCACTAAACCCCTAAATGACACTTCTACCCTTTGAAATTCACTAAAAAGTCAACAAGAGTGCAAAGTGCACTCACTTATCAACTTCTAGGGGGCACGGACATGTTTTATCAATGACAGGAAAAGTGTGAAAATCGAATATTTTAGAGGGTGATGTGCAAAAATCCCTAAAATACATCAATATCAAACTTGGCACATCAAAATTTCTAACAAATGCACCAATATAACATAAACTCAACCTCCACTCAGAAAGAGGAAAACATAAAAAACTAAGAATTAGAGTTTTTTGTTTTTACAGTGGCAGCTTGTGATTCAGAGAAGTGGCCGTTTTTCCGGAGATCTTTGTAGAGCTCACCTCCATGAGCGTACTCCAAGATAAAGAAAATCCGTTCGGAATCGTGAAACCATCCATACAGACGCAGAACATTGGGGTGTCGAAGGCTTGTCTGGATCTCCATTTCCCTTCGTAACTGGTGATGCAATTTGTACTTCTCAACCTGCTTCTTGAATATCACCTTCAGCGCCACTATATACTTGCTCTAACCTCCCCAAAAAAACAGGGGAATAAAAATTAAATACTCAGAGAGTCGAGAATGATATGAATTTGCGGAAATTTTAATTTATCTTTGTCCGTGTGCATTTTAATTTGGTTAATTGATGGGAATTTACCTTGATTTCACGGGCGAGATAGACTCGGCCAAATTTGCCTTTGCCGAGGGGTTTTCCGATCTCGAAATCGTCGAGGGTCCAGTGCTTTTTAGGGGCTTCTTGAGGTGGTTTTGGGGGTTTTGGTGGATTGCCGGCCATTGAAATTGGTGAATTTGAAAATTGAGAATGGGAGGGAAATGGGGATTTCCAATCCAATGGTTTGTGGTGGAATATATAAACTTTATTTATATTTTTGGTTCAATAGTTTCAAAATTATACCAGTTTTAAAAATCTATGGAAATTAGTACTTCTTTATGATATAAATAATTACGTATTTTTAGTTTAATAGTTTCAAAATATAATTTCAATTTTGAATTTAAATAAATAATTCTATACTAATATTAATTCTAAAGTTATTATCTATTAAATATTTTAATATATATTACTATTAAAACTTTTAGAAATTTCTTATTTCGGTCATATTCAAGAAATCACTAATGAAGGGTAAATACCAATAATGGTGTTCTTTATCATTGATTTTTTACAGAGTGGTCTCCCTTGTATTTTTTTTCCCACGTTAGTCCCCACTATGAATTTATTTGTTTCAAGATGACTCAAAATATGGGAAGTAAACCTTTTACGAGGTCTCATTTTGAATTACATTGTAGAAACTTTTTTGTTATTACATCGAGATCGAGAAAAATTAAGGCGTTGATTGAATTATTTAATTCACTTTGCAAAGTCAATCTAAATAGTACTTAGGCGGACAATCTTAGATCATAAATCAGAATAAGACAACAAGTGAGTATACCATAGTTTGCTTCTTCTTTACAAAAAATCGAAAGTTGTATCTATATTGAATCTCATTTGAATCATAATTATATCCACTAACTATAACTAAAGATTCAACTGATACTAGACTTTCTTTTGAAGAGGGTTGCAGGGTCAATGATTGACAAGTATATCCACTAACTATATCGCTCGCCAAGTAGGTCATATTGACCTTGCAACCTCCTCCAAAAGAAAGTCTAGCATCAATCTCAATTATGGAATCTCATTTTTACACACTAATTATTTTTTTTAATATTATATCGAGAAAAGTTCAGTGTTCGTCAAATTATTTTTATCCACCTTACAATTAATATCAACCTAGTGTATCTCGCCAGCGATCTTTGATCACAACGTTGTAGAACAAGACAACAAACGATTCTACCTCTGTTCATTTTTTCTTCACCGCGCATGAAAAGTAATATCTATATTGAATCTCTTTCGAATCATAATTATATCCACTAACGACAAATACACAATTATTTGATACCATAATTTGTTTTGGAGGGGTTCAAAAAATTAGTTTGACCTACTAGACGAGCGATCTTAGATCACGACAAAAGACAAAACAACCGTAAGCTTACTTTTGTTCGATTCATCACCATCAAGTATGAAAAGTTGTATCTATACCGATTTTCATTCGAGCCGTTATCATATTCAGTAACTATAACTAAAGATTCGTTTTGATTTAGAACTTTCTTTATAAAGATTGAAAATGATTGTGTTATGGATCAAATCCACCTAATTCAAGCCCACTTCATTCAAGGGCTGAAACAACATCGTTATTCATTAAAAATAATGTTTAGGGGTTGATAATATAATTACTTTAGTCCCGAAAACTTGGAAGTTATTCCTTCAACATAAGTGTCAAGTGTATTTCACAATTATACGAACTACACTAAAGAGAACAAAATTTACGGGACCACATGATATCATACTACTTTTATTATCTTAAGGTTCAATTACCGATGTAATAATCAATCAATAACCCCATTTTTTTCTATCATTTATTTTATAATGGAATAACCCCTCTTAAGAAAAACTAAGATTTACCCAAATACACATCAAATACATTTTACCAATTATGCTTATAAATATCTTACTTGTCAAGTTTTTGAAAATTAACAAAAAAAAAAATATTCTTGAAATGAAATAACCTTATACCTTTATAAATATCTTGTTATTTATTTCAAAATCATATATATTTTAGAAAACAATACACGTCTTTAGATTTAATTAACCAAATTACAAATTGTAAAGAAGACTTGACGTCAAATATAAACAATAAAAAAATATTGAGAATAAACTGAACTACATAATATATAAATTAAAGAGTATAAACTCATCGAAAATTACCTTCTTTCTTTTTTCCAAATATAGGGCTCAATTAACAAACAAAGGCAATCTGATTCACAAAATTGAGTATAATTCATTGGACTTTGTGATGATATTATCTCATTTTGCACTAAATTTTAGCAATCTTGAAACATTAAACAAATGTTTTGTATCAACTTATGGATACTGTTCATCCAATCCAATTAATTACAAAACAAACTCTCCATAAGTAAATTTAAATCCTTAATTTGATTTCCTTTTAAAATTTCTTGAAAATAAATAAGAAAGTATATATATGGACAGGGCCCATCTCTCATAACCATATAGATAAACTCAAATTAAATGTTCACTTCAACCTTCACGAGTTGAATAATAAGAAACAATTCTTACCAAACAACTTCAATTAGTATAGAAAAGCCATTTTGGAGAGCTATTCCACGTATAGGCTTTCATGCATAATTGCACACCTGACTCATTAATGCAACCTGGTTAAATACCACAAGGCTCATTCAAAAAAATTCATTGTAATTAAAATGATAAGTACAATAATAAGGGGTGATGAAAATGGAAGAGCTCGGTGGTGCGCCGCCAGAGGAAGAGGCGGAGACGGAAGAAACAACCAGTCGATAACTTATGAAGTTTCTTATCCGAAGCCTCGACTTCGATGGACACCCGAGCTTCATGAACAATTTGTTAGGGCTGTCAATGATCTTGGTGGACCATATAGTAATTCTTCAATCACTCTTTTAACCCTTTTTCTTTTGTTGATTGTATGCATTAATGTATGCAAATTTGTTCATGAAATCACGACCACTTAAATACTTGAGGGTTTATGGTAAGTGGTCTTGTTGTCACGATCCCTTGAGATTCAGTTCTTTGCGGCTTGAAAAAAATCTTTGTAGAATAATGAAGAAGCTTATATAAATTTTTTGTTGGATGATTTAGTATTCTATTTTATCCCCATACTATTCATTTCATTAGCATCCAAATATGTGTCTAATTTTTATAATGTTGTATGTTTAATCTATTTAAGAAAACAAGGAATAATACTTGTTTGAAACCCTATTTTTTTTTTTTTTTTTTTTTGGTAAATGATATGAAAATATATTTTGTTAGGGGCAACACCAAAAACAATTCTGAATTTGATGGGCGGCGGCCAAGGAATAGCTCTTTACCAAGTAAAGAGCCACTTACAGGTGTGGAAATGAAGTTGTTTATACTTTATATAATTAATTTATTTTTTTCTCTTTTTTAACTGTTCTCGATCGGAAAACCTAATTCATGGTTGATTGTTATAGAAATTCAGGCTTGGCAAGGTTTCTAAAAGAACAACATGGAGATCAAACACAACTTCACCATTTCATCAGGGTAAGTTTTATTGGCATTGCTTCTAAGAAATCGTCCGTAATGCTTAATTTGGGTAAAATAATGGTTTTTTAGAATGCTACACGACGTGCAATTTACAGATACTTTTTTCCAAATAGCGCTTGTCATATTTGTCAACTAAAACGAACGAGGTTGTGTTTTTAAGAAATAAAATAAACGTAGACAAATGTCATTTGGAGAAGGCTGTCGTGTATTAATTAATGCATGTCGTGTAACATCTATAAAAATCGTAGAAGAATTCGATATATTCGTTATGTATAAATGTATTATTCTATTTGTATGGTCATACATAATTTTTATGTTCATTTTTAAAACTTCCATAATAATATTTTCAATCATATATTAATGTTTCATGCACGCTCGACTCATGTTCTTAATTTTTTTAATATAATTACAAACGTTTTAACTAATATTCATCAATATTATAATACATGAGAGAGAAAATCCACACTAAAAAATACCAATATTCCATCAATTATGTGGTGTGGTCTCTCATTTTTCAATTTTTCATCATTGATCTTTTATCGGCCATATGATTTATATATTTATTTTGAATTTTGAATTTTTTTAGCCATCAATGAGACAAGATTACCTTTGGAAGGTCTGCGCAGATCTTCATTCTCAAATGCGTTTAACAAAAACAGGTATAATACTTTTGTGTTTCGATTTAAATTAAGTATTAATTCAATTGACTCTTACTTTATCATAATTTTAGGTTACTTTTAAAATTGAGGTTCTTGTACTATTTGTTTCAGATCGCTATACGAATCCATATTCAAAACATTGGAAAATGGGATACATGGAAATCGACATCTATTAGATGAGGTAAACTATTTTGAAAATGTAACTTCATGATTTTTTATTTATTTTTGTTGGATATGAGTAGAGTTTAATTAAAATTTATGTAGGTCAAATCTTAGTTTTGACGTGTCAAAAATTGGTCATTTAGATTTTATAAGGTAAAAAACTAGTTTGATATTCAAGTGATCGACACAACTTGAAAATTACCACATTTTTTCTAGCCCAACCTCACTTGACAAGACTCGATTTTGAATTTTCTCAATTTATGTAAATTCTACTCAGATACTAGGCTAGCTTACTTTTAAGTGTATCTAAATCTTAAAAGACATGTCAACACAAAAATATCTTTAATGAATACAAATTAGATCTATAAAACATGCATACATGAATGTATTTATCCATATGCGAATATTTATACCATGTTTTCTTATAATTTAAATGTTCCATATCAATAGCAAAATATCTTTTGAAAAAAGAAAAAGTACGTGTTACCCCGACTGCCCTAGCCCATTTTTAATTCGACCTTGATCGATTTTGACTTGTAATCAATCTATTTGTAACTTGTCGATTGTTACCCAACCCAACTCGTACAATTAATTACCCCCTCTTTATCAGAAAACATATATATATACGACCTTATTCATTTGTAGTATTTCATTATTTCAAATTTATTCTTCATACACACTAGAAAAAATTTGAATGGAAAAATATCGTGGTGATATAAAGAACTAGTTACGATTGCATATACAAACCCTTAGTTTCATGTATCTAATTCGTTTATATGCCTCAGGCTACATTCAAGAATTTCCAAGTCTCTGGAACAGTTTCAAGTGCACAAACTAATGAACAAGTACTAGGTACTTCATTCATGAATTTCCCAGTCTCAGGAGCATTTCCTAGGGTACAAACTAATCAACAAGTACTAGGTACTTCATTCATGAATTTCCCAGTCTCGGGAAGGGTACAAACTAATCAACAAGTACTAGACACTTCATTCTTGAATTTTCAAGTCCCGAAAACAGTCTCAAGCGTGCAAACTAACCAACAAGTATGGGGTACTTCATTCGAACCAATAACTTCACCCGGTGCGATTAATGATTGCACTCTGCAATGGTTTAATGAATTGCTTAATGGAAGCGGACAACAAGGACATTCGGTTCTTCCTCCTCAACCAACGGTTCATGATAATCAAAATGCATCTTTCATGTTTGATGATTCCATGAATTCTTGTAGCAACTCATCATCAGAATTCAGCACCCTCATAACTAAAGGCCCTGATGACCAAACTTGCATGGATGTGAGAAGCTTTTTCGATGATGTAGCAAGCTTCACGAACGTTGATGCTAATTCATCTCTTGACATTAACGACTATGATATTGTTATGTGAGTTAATGGTTACAATAATTCTACTAGGATTGTGAGTGATTTTCAAGCTTGAATGTAGAATTTCAATAAAAGGATTTTTCTTTTTGGTCATCTTTTTTTTTTTTTTTTTGGTCAGAAGCTACAAGGATTTGTATCAGTACTATATTTCTATTGTTTAGAAGTAAGTTGATGGGTCAAATTTGCTATCTTAGTTTTATTGCTTGTGTAATTTGTTTTGGTTAATGAAGTGGAAACTTGAAGTATGCTCTTTTATTATTAACTAGAAAAGTGAACGTACGTTGTACGTGTCTAGTTTTAATTTCATGGGTATTTTTCGTAAATTAGAATAAAATTAGCCATTTTTATGTCATAGAATATCATATGTTTATGACTGATCAATTTATTTTTTTATGAAATTTATTTTTATTAATTATTATTGGTTTATAAAAAAAATGATGGCTTTGAATAGTTGTAATAAAATATAAAATGATGACTGATTTAGTCATTACATCTTATAAAATTGGTTCTAAAATAAGATCATAAGAACATTATTTAGTTCATTCCATCATAGTAGTTTTCATGTCAAGTTTATCCGTTATTCATAGATGACACAGGTTTCATCCGTTTCTTCAAAAATTTCACCCGAACTTTCATCGATATCACGAGTATTTTTTCTTACTGGTTTCACCAGTTTTTTCACCAACTTCACCAGTGTTTACCAATTTCACCCGAAGTTTCATCGATTCATATGTTTTCACTGTTTAATTGTTTTATCAATTTTTCCGCTTTTTTATCGATTATAACATTTTTCATTGTTTTCCCGTTTTTTAAACCTTGTTTTTGTCGATTAAAGTTTAACTCGTTTTCAACTATTTCACTGATTTCACATGTTATTCACCCAAGTTTTTCATTGATTAAACATGTTTTCACTTTTTTGACTGATTTTATCCGTTTCTTTACAAATTTCACTCAAACTTTCATCGATTCATATGTTCTCACTGTTTAATTTTTTTTTACCGGTTTATTTTTTTTAGCGATTTATCCCTTTTTTTTATCGGTTATAACATTTTTCATTGTTTTTTCATTTTTGGTCGATTTCTTTTATTTTTTTCTTCAGTTTAAATCATTTTTCTACCGATTACTCCAGTTAAACTCTTTTTCTAACTGATTTCACTCGTTTTTACCATTTTAACCCGTTTTTACCTATTTTTGATGTTTTTTTTCACTAATTTCACATGTTATTCACTTGAATTTTTCATTGATTAAATATGTTCTTACCAAATATACGTTTTTTGACCGATTTTACCCTTTTTTCACAGGCTCTACCCAATTTTACTGGATTTCACTGGTTTCATCTTTTTTCAAAGAAATTCCATTCGAAATAATTTTCAACGATTTCACATATTTTCACCAACTTTACCTTTATTTTAACCGATTTTACCCGTTTTCATCCATTTTTCACAAATTTTACCCGATTTTTTTATTGATTTCAAATGTATTTACGATTTCACATTCATTTTTTTTTCACCGTTTTAAAGTGCACATACGTTGTACGTGTCTAATTAATTTCAGTGGTATTTTGTTGTAAATCAAAGTAAAATTAACTTCATAATGTCGTAAAATAGCACATATTAATGACTGCTATTCATTTTATTAACTTCATCATGGGCATTTTCATCGATTTCTTTAGTTTTTTTCGGTTTAAACCATTTTTCTAATGGTTTGACTTTTTTTTTGTTGGTTGAACTTTTTTCATTTTATTGATTTCACTCATTTTTACCAGTTTAATCACATGTTTTCACCGATTTTACCCTTTTTCACACATTTCATCATTTTTTATGTAATTTCAGTTGAATTTTCATCGATTTCACATGTATTTACCGAATTTTCAACTCAAATAATTATACATCTTCAATTACTTTTAAGTATATCTCAAATTATTTCAATTACCTTATCATTTGAAAGATATTTCTTTACCGATCTAAGCCATTTCACTTATTATATTAATTAATTAAATTCAATTTTCATTGATTTTTACTGGGTTTTTTTTTTTACTGATTTACTCGTTCTTGATCAATTATAACCTATTGTCCATTGTTTTTCCTATGTTTCATCGATTTCTTTTGTTTTCTCCTATTCAAACGAAAAAAAAAATTTCTACTGGTTTAGTTCATACTGTTTTTGCTAGTTAAATTTTTTTTTTACTAATTCATGCATCTCTGAGCATGCGGGATCGTAGAAATTTGACCCTAATAGGATAATGATATATTTTAAATCATGAAAAATGAAATATGAACGCTTTTGAATATTATAATTTATTTGGAAGAAAATATTATGAAGTACTAACCATTTGATTCATGTGGAGTCATTTGAGCTCTAAGAAACCACCCTCTTGATGAACGTTGTTTTTTCACATTATTGACATGTTGAATGTATTTTTGTTTTTCTTCCATATTCAATTTTTGGTAATGGTTATATTTTCCCTCTGACGGTGGCTTGGTTGAGTCTCTCATTTTCTTAGATCTTTTAACTTTTTCAATATATTCTTGTCTATGTGTAGTACTTTGGTTATTGTACTTTCTTTTAACTTGATCAAGATTGCGTTGTCGCAATACATCTGTCATATACATCAAAAGTAACTTTTCAAAAAAATTGGAGAAATAAGAAACATAATATTCGAAAAACTAACCAATAGATTTTTCAAAAAGAAATTTATAAATATGTACCCTAAATAATTTAATAAAGTCTAGACAAATAAGTATTTCAAAAGCATCATATCACATCTATTAAAATTTTAATCGTACTTGGTTTCAGTAATCTAATTCAGATTTCCAATAATAAGACAATATAATTTACCTGATTTTGTATTCAATATTTGATGCATAACCATTTTAGAATTATTCCAATATCCAAATTAAAACTCCATCTCTAACAAAATAAAATTGAATCAATTCAAAATTTAGTCTCAACTTGATCGATAAAACTTCAAAATCGAATAATAACTTTTACAGTACCCCTTGTTGTAGTACTTCTTGTTGTATTAAATTTGAATAAAGATTGAACTTTTAAAATTTCTTGTCATTAATAAACGAAAGTAGTGATGGATTTAGGGCTAATGAATAGAGATTGAACTTTTAAAATTTCTTGTCCTTAATAAACAACGAAAGTAGTGATGGATTTAGCATATTTTAAATTTAGACATTTTCCTTATTTTTGTAGTCTAGAAAATATTTTCCTACCAATTTGATATAAAATTAATGTCTAATTATATTTATCAATTTGATGGGAAGAGGGCATATTTGTCTCCACAGAAAAAGAAAAAAACTTAAATCATTCATACTTTTAGTAGTAGTATATAGAAGTATAGATAGATTCGGGTAATTAGAAGGGACATATATATATATATACTTAATTTAGTTGTTGCAACAAAAGAAATTTGTGATACAACAAGATATAACGTCACCATGTATCGAGAAAAATAATAAAACCTCGAATTCTCTTGATTATTATTAAAAAAGAAATAAAATTAAAAAAATATTGCATTTGGAAGGAATTTATAGTAATTTAGATTGACAACATTGCATTTTTACTGTTAAGGTGTTTGTAAATGCTTTTCGAAGCTCAAAAGCAGTTGCTTAAAGTAAAAGTAAAAAATAAGTACTTTTTGTTCAAAAGAAGGAGGTGTTTGCTAATATGTAACAAAAAACAGGTTTAATTATTACAAGAATGCCACCTAGAAGAAGCAATGGAAGATGCACCTCCTTAGCTGTTTCTTGCCAACCTGTTTTTACCTGCTTTTCAGTTGAAGAAGCAATAACAGAAGCACCTACTTGCAAGCACTATCAAAGTGCCTTAAGCACAAAAAAAGCAAAAAAGTACTTTTTAAAAGCATTTGCAAACACCCCTTAGTCTCACTACTATCCATATAATTATATGATTTTTGCACTTTTTTTGTGACAAAATTTATGGAAATGATTCAATTAGGATTCAAGATTCAAAATATTTTTAAAAGATAGTTTATAAAATATGAAACCAAAAGGTGCTGGTGAGACTAAAATTCAGCCCATCTTTCTCAGCCAACTCTTCTAAATATAGTTCAGATGGAAATAAGTAAAATTACAGGGAAGTAAAGAGCCAAAAATTACTTATATATATATATATATATATATATATATATATATATTGCAAACATAAGGCTTAAATTGACAAATAAGTGCAATAAAATTCATGGAGTTATTCACAAGAAAATGAAAGAATTGGATACATTGTGGTAATATAATTATCATTTTGTATTAGATTTTTTCCATCCATGAAACATTAAAGTATTGGAAGAACATTTGTGAATCAAATTTTCTATTCATCCAAATTAGTTAAGTACAAATCAAACACACTTGGCAAAAAAATGTATTTAATTCCTTTACAAGTATTGTAATTACTTCTATGAACCGGCAAAGCATGGACCCACCAAATTATTGTGAATGTAAAAAATTGCATGTACCTGGCCACCAAACAACCTCAATTAAATTCTTCAAAAAAGTAGAAAAGCTAGTCCTTCCCAGACTATATATTAATCTTGATGTCACATTAAGTGTGTTGACTAATATGTCAATTTGTATTAATTATTACTTTGGTACATTAATTTAAAAGTGAATTACACTATTGTGCAAGTGTTTTTAATATTTTCATATTACTATAAGTAGGTTGATTAATATGTTAATTTGTAATAACTATTACTTTGATGCCGTAATTTAAAAGTGAATTTTCTTGTCTTAGTATGTTAATTTGTAATATCTTATTACTCAGTATGTTGTTTAGTGTATTACATATACGTTGTTTTACAGTTTATTATTCTAGAATTTATTTATCCCAAAGAACATGAACAATCTTAAATTGAGTTATGTTGGAATATTTTAAATATGAGTTTAAGAACGGCATGGAGGTGACTACAAAGAGGAAATTGAGAAATTAATGCAACCTAGGTACATTCCAATCATGACAACATATTAGAGAATATCCCCAAATTGTATGTTTTTATTTCACAAAGTTTTATGTTCGAAGCCTATATTTACATTTTTCCTCTAAAAAATATTATATTTTCTAAGCATAGGAGGGACTTCATGGAAATTACTTCCGACATAGTTCCCATTATTCGTTTTTCATGTCATTTAAAAAAAACATAGTTTTTTTCTTGTGATGAATATGGATCATCATATCACGTCTTCAACTCGATCCACACGAAAATAATATTTATGGATAATTTTTTAGAAATTCGATGGACGTTTTATCTATATTTAGTATAAATAATAGTATCCATTGTTAGGTTTCGAATTAATATTTTGAGGTACTAAATCTAAGTTTGTCATCTATCTATATACATATAAAAGTACGAGTTGGCCAAGGAAATTTCTTCCCTTTTTTGTGAAGACTAATATACCCCTATTTAAATTTTATTGTGATATTTAATTATATATAGCAAAAAGATAAAAGAAAAGAATCATAAAACAAAAGAATTCTAGAAGTATAATTAAACAAGAAGTCTCTCCTACACCCTATTTAAATTTTATTGTGATATTTAATTATATATAGCAAAAAGATAAAAGAAAAGAATCATAAAACAAAAGAATTCTAGAAGTATAATTAAACAAGAAGTCTCTCCTACATCAACCTTATAATTATTTTTTAAAGTTTGACAACTTATCAAAATATTAATGGTAAAAAAAAAATTAGAAAAATTATTACTCTATATTTCTTCAAAAATTTCTTTGAAAAGTTCTTAAGAAGTTATCAATTATTAAAGAACATCAAAAAAATTATGCCACATTAGTGCTATATGAATAAACAAAGATATTATTTAGTTAACTAAAAAATGTATAATCGGCTTAAGTAAAAAAAAGTTATAACATAGAAATTGTTAGAACAAAAAAAAACAGGTAAAATTCGATTAAAAATATATGATAAAAATAGTGAAATCAATGAAAAAATGGGTTATATAGAAGTAAAAGCGAGTTAAAGCAAAAACAATGTTGCAATTGAACAAACAACAAGGTTAACCGGCAAAAAAATATGTAAAATCGGTAAAACCAAATGAATGACATCAATTTCTTCCCTTTTTTGTGAAGACTAATATACACCTATTTAAATTTTATTGTGATATTTAATTATATATGGCAAAAAGATAAAAGAAAAGAATCATAAAACAAAAGAATTCTAGAAGTATAATTAAACAAGAAGTCTCTCCTACATCAACCTTATAATTATCTTTTAAAGTTTTACAACTTATCAAAATATTAATGGTAAAAAAAAATTAAAAAAATTATTACTCTATATTTCTTCAAAAATTTCTTTGGAAAGTTCTTAAGAAGTTATCAATTATTAAAGAACCTCAAAAAAACTTATGACACATTAGTGTTACATGAATTAAAAAAGATATTATTTAGTTAACTAAAAAATGTATAATCGGCTTAAGTCAAAAAAAGTCAAAACATAGAAATTGTTAGAACCACCAAAAATAGGTAAATTCGATTAAAAATATATGATACAAATAGTGAAATCAATGGAAAAATGGGTTAGATAGAAGTAAAAGCGAGTTAAAGCCAAAAAAAGTTGCAATTGAACAAACAACAAGGTTAACCGGCAAAAAATGTGTAAAATCGGTAATACAAAATGAATGACATCAACCAAACACGAGATAACAAAAAAAATGGATCAAATCGATAAAAGAACAAGAACAAAAAAATTAGTTTGGAAAAAAAAAGTTGAAATATGTGAGAAAATAGGTTAAATAAGTAAAATCATACTAAAATTAGGTTAAACCAGAGATAATGAGTGAATTGATTAATAAATGTAAAAATCTGACTGAAATTGGGTTATACTAGAGAGAACAAATGGATTAATTAACAAATTATATAAACCACAAAAAATGAGTGAAATCGATGAAAGAACAAGTTAGAATAAGAAAAAAGAAATGATAAACTCAGTGTAAAAGCAGGTAAAACCGATATTTCTTTCGAAAGTTCTTAAGAAATTATCACTTATTAAAGAACCTAAAAACAAAAGGCCACCTTCAGGCTATAAGAAGAAAAAAAAATGCTATTTAGTTAATTGAAAAACTTATAATTGCATCAATGGAAAATGGGTTAGATAGAAGAAATACGAGTTAATGCAAAAAAAAAAATGGCACAATTGATAAAACAACGGGGTAAGTCGTCAAAAAAGGGTAACTGGTAAAAAATGAATGATATTGGTTAAACATGGGATAACGAAAGAGGGGGGGGGGGGGGGGGGAATAAAATCGATAAAAGAACAAAAATAAAAAATGAGTTCAATTGGAAAAAATGTGAAATAGTTGAGAAAATTGGTTGAATTAGGCAATCAACATAAGAATATGTAAAATCGACGAAAATTGGGTCAAACCGAAGAGAATGGGTGAATTGATTAACAAATGGCTTAAGCCAAAATAAGACAAAACAAATAATGGTAAAAATTGGTGAAAACGGGTAAAATTCAATTAAAAATTTATATGATAAAAATGGTAAAATCAATGAAAAAATGGGTTAGGTAGAAGAAAAACGAGTTAAAGCAAAAAAAAATAGTGCAATTGATAAAACAACAGGGTAAGCCGGCAAAAAACGAATAACTGATAAAAATTAAATGATATTGACTAAACATGGGATAACAAGGGGGGGGGGGGGGGGGGGGGGTTTGTCATATTGATAAAAGAAAATAAACAAAAAATGAGTTAAGTTGTCAAAAAATGTGAAATAGGTGAGAAAATGGGTTGAACCAGCATAAAAATAGGTAAAATCAACTAAAAATAGGTGTAACCGTGGAGAATTGGTGAATTGATAACAAATGGGATATAACACGAAAATGGGTGAAATCGGTCGAACGGGTTAAAATAACAAAAAGAAATAGTAAATTCAGTGTAAAAGTCGGTGCAATCGATATTTGTTTGGACAATTCATAATAAATTATCAATTATTAAAGAATCTAAAAAAAAATCACATTTGTGCTATATAAATAAAATACTGAAAATTTTATAATTGAGTTAAGTTAAAAAAAGTCAAAATATATAAATTGTTACAACTGGTGATAACGGGTAAAATTCGATTAAGAAAACAATGTGAAAATGGGTTAGATCGAATACAAACGAGTACGTTAAAACAATGAGGTAAACCAGCAAAACATGAGCAAACCGGTAAAAAATAAATGACATCGGTTAAACACGTGATAACAAAAAATGGGTCAAATCGATAAAGAACAAGAAAAAAACGAGTTACATTGACAAAAACAAAGGTGAAATAGTCGAGAAAATTGGATAAATCAGCAAAAGAATAAGTAAATTCGACTAAAATTGGGTTAAACATAAAAGAATGAGTGAATTGATTAACGAATGAGATAAACCACAAAAATTGGTGAAATCAATGAAAGAACGGATTAAAATAACATAAAAATAAATGGTAAACTCAATGTAAAAAAGCGGATGAAATCGATGATGGAACATGTTAAAATAATAAAAAATAATAATTAACTTATTGTAAAAGCAGGTTTGGTCGACAAAATTAAGGAAAATTGGTAAAAACGGGTTAGATTAGTTAAAAATGGATTAGGCATATAATTGAAAATGGATGAACTCAGTAAAAGATAAGCATCTCCGACAAAACTGAGTAAATCGATAAAAAAAAGGTTAAACCTGTGAAAACTGGTTTAGTTGGAAATATCAAGGTCAAGGAAGAAAATAATTGATATTGTTCATTCGTTCAAATAATTGTTTTAAAATAATAATTATGTAGACACGTAGTTTTGTATTAGAAATATTGAGTAATTATAGTTCATTTTTAAGTTTTAAGTTTTGGTTTTATGTATTTATGATAAAAACTTTAAATTCTTGGTAGCAGCATAATAATAATTAATGTACTTTAGAAAAAAAATATGTGGTATGTTATTAAAACCATAGTCTGATAAAAAATAATTATATGATTCAACTAACATAGAAAAATAGTTAATCACGTGCAACGCACGTGCACTTTCCTAGTATACATATAAAAGTACGGGTTAGCCAAGGAAATTTCTTCCCTTTTTTGTGAAGACTAATATACCCCTACTTAAATGATACATAAAAATAAGTCTACTTTAATATAAACATTGTTGAATAAATACAATGAATTATACATGAAAAAGAAGTCTACTTTTATATAAACATTATGATTAAGCTTATCTTCTTATATTAACTTAATCAAAAATCCACCTTAATTAAAAATACGTTGGAGTTGCACTATTGGAGCAATATATATATATATATATATATATATATATATATATATATGAGGTTTAAATAGAATTAAATGAAATTCCTTTCCGAATCATCCTAACAAAATCAAGAAAACATATGGTGATGCATCAATTACTAAATACAAAATCAGGTTTAAACTTTCTGAGATTATTTTTTCTCCATCTTTACTTTTTGGTCCGTTGTTATAGTTATTTTGGTTCAAATACTTGAAAATCCAATAAATCAACAGAATTTTGATGGAATTTTATGTTGAATGTGTTTTTAATTGTTCATGTCTGGAGATGAGATAAATTTTATGTTGAATGTGTTTTTAATTGTTCATGTCGGGAGATGAGATAAAACTTCTCTTAATTACTTGCAGTTGCTACACAATATAATTTATGTCCATATTAATATGTATATATTTGTATATGTATATATGTTTTAAGGTACTTGTATGACAGTAATGAAACAGTGTTGATGATACTAAATAGAGCTAGATTCAACAATGAAACTCAAGTATTTATTGGACTTTATAGTTAAACTAATGCACTCTAAAATTCATAATTTATTAAATATTTCTTTTTATAACTGGTTTATTTTGTGTATGACATATGTATTACGACAAAGAAATGGATAGAATGAAAAGAAAATATGCTAGCCAAAGTACTACACAAAAACAAGAATACATTGATAAAGTTAAAAGGTCAAGGGGTTACCATAAACGAGCAAGAGTCAATTGATCAGCAAAATCAGAAAAGTTATGAAACTATTCAGAAAATGATTCAAGGTTGTATGATAATATATAAACTTTGTAAATGCGTTTTTTTTGTTTTGTTTTGGAATTTATATTTGTTTTTCTTCCATGGTTATGGCAGGTGGTCAGGTTGAGAAATTGAAAGAGGATCAATGCAAGGTATATCTTAAAAAACAACCTCTATCTATGTACATATCTTTTCATTAAAATTGGCCGTAGCAAGGTTGGTTGCATATTGAATAATGACTCTCTTGATTGCAGGCATGCAGATAGCTTTATTGTGGTTGGCTCTAAGTAGAATTAAAATGGGTTAGATAGAAGAAAAAAAAATGCGAGTCAAAGCAAAAAAAATAGTGCAATTGATAAATCAATGAAAAAATGGGTTAGATAGAAAAAAAATGCGAGTTAAAGCAGAAAAAAATGGTGCAATTGATAAAACAACAAGTTAAATCGACAAAAACGTTAAAAAAAATGAATGACATCGGCTAAACACGGGATAACAAAAGGGAAATGGATCAAATCGATAAAAGAACAAGAACAAAAAAAATGAGTAAATTGGCAAAAAGGCGGAATATGTGAGAAAATAGTTAAATCAGCAAAATATAAGTATATTCAGACTAAAATTGGGTTAAAACAGAGAGAATGAGTGAATTAATTAACAAATGTGATAAAATCGACTAAAATTGGGTTAAACTAGAGAAAATGGATGGATTGATTAAGAAATGTGATGAACCACAAAAAACGAGTGAAATCAGTGAAAGAGCGGGCTAAATAACAAAAAATAAATGATAAAGTTGTATAAAAGCAAGTAAAATCGATGGGCCTGTTTGTTTGGCGTTTGGAAAAGTAGTTTGGGAGAGTAGCGAAGGTTTGTGAAATAATCTCGATTTGCGTAATGTTGTTTGTTTGGGTTTTGAGAGAGTGGTTTGAGAAATAAAGTAGGTGTAGGTTTTTTTGGAAGAGTTGGGTTGTAGGTGTAAGATGTGTAAGACTTTATATCAAATCATGTTTGTTATGTGAGATAAATTGTGTAAGAGATAGGTTACTTTATGTCAAATCAAAGTAGAGTTTGTATAGGTTTTGTTTAGAGATAAAAAAATTGTTGTTTGTTTGGCTTTTGAGAGAGTAGTTTGAGAAAATTAATGGATGAAAAATTTATTTCGGAAAATAGAAAATATTTTTGTTTGGCATTTCCCAAACACGAAAAAATTCTGGAAAACGCCAAACAAACAGGCTCGATATTTCTTTGGAAAAGCCTTAAGAAATTATCACTTATCAAAGTACCTCAAAAAAATTAAAGAACCTAAAAACAAAATGCCCCATTCGGGTTAGTTAAATAAAAAAAGGAAATTTCTTCCCTTTTTTGTGAAGACTAATATACCCCTACTTAAATGATACATAAAAATAAGTCTACTTTAATATAAACATTGTTGAATAAATACAATGAATTATACATGAAAAAGAAGTCTACTTTTATATAAACATTATGATTAAGCTTATCTTCTTATATTAACTTAATCAAAAATCCACCTTAATTAAAAATACGTTGGAGTTGCACTATTGGAGCAATATATATATATATATATATATATATATATATGAGGTTTAAATAGAATTAAATGAAAATAAGCCAAAAACATAGAAGGGTTAAAATAGGTGAAAAAGGGTATAAGTTGATTAAAAAATATATGATAAAAAATGTTAAAATAAATGGGAATACAGGTTAAATAGAAGAGAAACGAGTTAAAGGAAATGATATTGGCTAAACTTGAGATGACAGAAAAAAAGAAAGGATGGGGATCAAATCGATAAAAGAACAAGAGCACAAATGAGTTAAATTGATAAAAAAAAAAATGAAGGTGAAATGTGTGAGAAAATAAGTTAAATTAGCAAAAGAATAGGTAAAATCAACTAAAATTGGGTAAAACCGGAGAGAATAGGTGAATTGATTAACAAATTAGATTAAAAACAAAAACGGGTGAAATCGATCAAAGAACGGGTTAAAATAACAAAAAAGTGCAATCAATACTTCTTTGTACAATTCTTAAGAAATTATCAATTATCAAATAACCTATAAACCATTGAAGAACCTCGAAAAAAATGCCACATTTGTGTTGTATGAATAAAATAAAGTACTATTTAGTTAGCTGAACATATAAATGGTTAAAACTGGTGAAAACAGGTAAAATTTGATTTAAAAAATAGATGATAAAAATGAAAAGAAAAAAAATGGAAAAATGGGCTAGATCAAAGAAAAACGAGTTAAAGCAACAAAAAATGGTAAAATCGATAAAACAATGGGATAAACCGGCAAAACACGGTTAACCCGGTAAAAAAATGAATGATAGCAGCTAAACAAGTGATAACAAAAAATGGATCAAATCGATAAAAGAACAACAACAAAAAAACCGAGTTAAATTGAAAAAAAATGTGAAATAGTCGTTAAAATAGGTTAATTCATAAAAAAATAAGCAAAATCAATCAAAAATTGGGTTAAACCGGAGAGAATGAGTGAATTGATTAACAAATGGGATAAACCACAAACAATTGGTGAAATTGATGAAAGAACTGGTTAAATAACATAAACAGAAACGACAAACTCAATGCAAAAGCGGATGAAATTGATGAAAGAACATGTTAAAATAACAAAAAATATGGTAAACTTAGTGCAGAAGCGGGTTAAACGACAAAACTGAGGAAATTTAATAAAAACGAGTTAAATTGGTAAAAAAATGTATTAGGCAAATAATAAAAAATGGTGAACTCAATAAAAAAAAAAACAAGTATAACCAACAAACGTGGTGAAATCGATTAAAAAAATGGATTAAACATGTGAAAACTTGTTTAGATGGAAGAAAATGTTTAGATGGAAATATTAAGGTTAAGGAAGAAAAAAATTAATGTTGTCCATTCGTTCAAATGTTAGTTTTAGAATTATTGTTATGTAGACATGTAGTTTTAGGTTAGAAATACTTAATAATTATCGTTTTTTATTTTCAAGTTTTGATTTTAGGTATTCATGATAACAACTTTAAATTCTTGGTAACAATATAGTAATAATATATAGTGATTTAGACAAAAAAATTATGTAGTATGTCACTAAGACCATAATATGATGAAAAATTATTATATGATTCAACTAACTTTGAATATTAGTTATCACATGCAACGCATGTCTACTTTTCTAGTAGCAATAAAATGAGGAAAATTAAGCATGATATTAAGATCCTTAACATTATCTTTCATTATAGATTACAAATGAGAAGAAGGTCCGATCCATCTGCACATGCAACATGGACATTACAAATCTTAATGAAATTTGAGGCTAGTCAAGACATTGTTATTCACAGGGTCAGCCAAATGGTCCAACAAATTTTGGTACGGCCCAACACCTGTCACCAAACCTTGTATAAAATAGCCCAAAACGGCCAACATAGCCAATCTCCCATTCTTCACTTCTTTCAATTTCAACTCCTTCAATGACTTCTCATCTTTACCGAACCCAAGCGGGTTAAAGAACGGCCCACCCGGGTAAGCCGGCTCACCCGATCCACCCAAGCCCTTTTCCAAGCCCAGAAAGTATTGTTTCCCCATGGATCCAGGCTTGGCCCAATCCTGAAATCTTCGGTGTTCAGCAAAGCCCATTAGAGCCAGTTCCAGGACGAATAGAGTGTAATTATCGGCCCAATAGTTGTATGTTCCGGCTGGGGGAATGACTCCGGTCTGGAACCAGGGCAGGGCGGTTTCGGCCGGGATTAGACCGGCTTTACCCAGGATTTCGGGTGCTATGGCTCCGGCTGCGCCTAACATGGCGAAGCGACCGTTGATTATTTCTCCGTAGGCAAGCCATTTGGGCTCGATGAAGCCTCCGGTGCCTTCCGGGTCGGATAGGCCTAACGGGTCGAATCCAAAGTCACCAGGGAGGCTGGAATTACAGAAAACAAATTTGTTTAATTCTTTTATATATATGTGGATTTGACATTATCTTATAACGATAAATTTTATTATCAATAGTATATATGTTTGGTTATGAGGAAAATATAAAAATGTCATTGAAAAATTTTTTTGTTCACATTCAAATTTATGGGGACTATAGGTTTAAAGGGGAAAGTGGTGGTTTGAGGAGACACTACTTGTGTAGCAAGATATAGATAAAGATTTAAGGATGAAGTTTGAATCTTTGCAGTATGGATTAAGATTTCTTTATATTAATATGTCTCCATCAATTAAAATTAGAAAGACTTCAAGAATCATCTTTGAAAACATCTAGAAAAAATAAAATTATATTGAAATATAAACTAATATACTTGTTCTTTTGAGTGCACATCTTTCACTTTTAAGGTTATCACAGAAAAGATGTGAATTGTGAAATGTCAAGAAAATTACTCTATTTTAATCCTTTCACTTTCTTTTCTATTTTATTTGATGTTCACAATTTCACACAAAACTAACACTTCTTGTTAACCAAACAATATTGAAATACTACTATATATATAATAAGCATGCGAAATTAATTGATCACCTGCCATCCAAATAGGACAAACTTTGTTTGGATGCAAACCAGAGTGGCCTGTTTGCTCCTTGCTGCAAAACAAAATTCAATAAAAAAAAATCAGTTATTAATTAATCTATCTATATATAAAGTTGTCTAGTAAAAAATTACCAAATATTTTAATAGATTTAAAATAGTTAATTAACTTGCTTAATTACATACCTTGACAGGAGGAGTAGAAGTAGCTCTTACAACAAAAGAAGTTTTCTTTGAATTAGATTGGATTTGCCTTCTTCCTAGAACAATCTTTCTTGCAGCCTCAGCTGAAGAGCAAATTGATGATGAAGAAACCAATGCTTGTGTTGCCATAATTTACTTTCTAGTTTGTACCCTCACTCTCAAAAGAAAAAAGAAGAAGTACTTTTAATTAGTAGCAAAAAAATATAAAATAACTAGAAAGAATTAATTTATGTGGGGCTGGTTGAGATTTATAAAAATTGTGGTTCAGAACTTAAGGGAGGAGATAAAGTTGGGATCTTGTTGGCAAATAGAAGTGGCACAAGTGGATTGATAATTTTAGGATATAGATTTTGTAGGAAATTAGATCTTAGATACTCAATTTCAGTTGCCACCTAGGTTTGCTTGGATCCTCTCTTTAAATTCTTTTGTTATAATATGGAAAAATTTAAACTCAATAATAATGTGTTAAAAATAATAAATATACATAATAATACTTTACATGTGTTAATATTTTTTTCATTATTTCATTTTTATGTTTATTTTCACTGAACAATATGAAGTAATTTTTAGTCCACTTCTCAAAAATCAACATAAGGTTACATGAGTTTATCCAACTAAACTATGGGTCTGTTTGTTTGTCTTTTCTAAAAATTATTTCGTGTTTGGGAAAAGCGAAACAAACGTCTTTTCTACTTTCTGAAATAAATTTATTATTTCTCAATTTTCTCAAACTACTCTCGCGAAAGTCAAATAAACAACAATTTTCTTATTTTTAAAAAAATATGATTTGACATAAAGTTATTTATATCTTACACAACTTATCTCAAATAACAAATATGATTTGACATAAAGTCTTACACATCTAACATCTACAACCTAACTATTTCAAAAAAATCTACACTTACCTAATTTCTCAAATCTCAAACAACATTAGCAAATCGAGATTATTTCAGAAACTCTTACTACTATCTCAAACATCAAAGAAAGATATGTCAACAAGCTCTCCTATTGCAACTAGCATACCCTATTAACTTTCTGTCCACTTAATTCACCAGACCCCTTTTTGCATTTCTTAATTTTTTAATTGAACATATCAATAAGTAAGACAATTTAGATTATTTTTTTAGTGACTAAGACAATTTTGGTTTTGGCCAACTCAAACTTGACTTGAAATTTGTTTTTAATGATTAAAATGCCAAATATACGACTTATATTTTTTAAAATTTTGAATGAATTTTCCAGCTTATAAGCTACATAATTTTACAAAATTTCAAAAGTTACATGTACATAAATATCCATGTATCCATATATATTAAATTAAGCTTATACACCATAATAAGCACTCGAATACCAAAACAAGTTAATTAATTATCAAAAAAAAAAAAAAAAAAAAAAACAAGATAAACTACCTTTAAAACTGACATCCGAAAAAACGCTATTGTTAAACCTAGCGCTTTTATGCAGCACCACTTAGTGCAAAAAGCCAATCTAATCAAACTTTAATAAAGTATAGAAAGCGTGTAATGCTACGATTTCTCAACAGATCGACCCGATACCAGTCGGATCTCATACCCGGCCGCCGATGGATGTCCACCGTCATGAGCTTCGGCGACGGGGCCCAAGGTGCACTGGGCCTGCCCACTTCGCCCATGGGCCTAGGTTTCGACGCCTACGAGCCCACCCCAGTCCCCGCCCTTCCTCCCGACGTCTCCGCCGTCGCCGCCGGACACTACCACTCACTCGCTGTCACTTCTCAGGGACATGTATGGACCTGGGGCCGTAATACTGAGTATCAGCTCGGACACGGCCCCAATTCTCCAAGGTTTTCCTACATACTTCAATTAAATTAATTTTACCTAATTGCATTTTCGTTATATATATAGCTGCATTTTAATTAGAGCTTAAATGCGTAGTTATTTCGTGTACGATCAAAATGAATTTTTAGTCCTTTAAATTTTATTAGATCGTGATTTTGGAACACTTTTTCTATGATTTGCAATTTTAGGATATTTGCCTCCAGTTTTGGTTCGGAATTAAAAAAATTGCCGTAATTTATCACGTGAGCCTTCAAATTAGCAAGATCCTTAACTTTTGGTCATGTATTGCTCACATTCCGGCGCAATTTTATGAATTTAGGGAGCAAAATTGCGTACGAATATCCTGAAACTGCAAATACTAATATTTAAGGACTGAAGCTGCTAGTTGGAGAAAAAACTGTCTCAAAATAACAACTTAATAAGTTTAAGGACCAAAAATACAATTTTGCCCTTAGTGTACACTTCAAATATTTTCAACTTTAATCTACTGTTTTGGAGTGATATTTTGATAACATGTATTTATGATTTGAGTTAGGGAGTCCTGGAATAAACCACGAAAGGTGGAAGGTTTGAATCAAGTGAGAGTTCAAGCTGCATTTGCATCTGGAGTTATATCTGCTGCAATTGGAAATGATGGATCTTTGTGGGTATGGGGAAAGTCAAAACGTGGGCAATTAGGTCTCGGAAAAGATATTACTGAGGCTGTTTCTCCAACTAGAGTTGAAGCACTTATTGGGCAACACATAGTTAAGGTTGTTTTTTAGGCTTTCACTAAGTTAATTGGGTTGTTAAAAGGGACAGCACATATATAGTCATTTTGCTAATTGATAAAGCTAATCGTGTATGATTTGGCAGGTATCACTAGGTTGGGGGCATGGTCTTGCCTTGACTGCAGACGGGAAATTGTTCGGCTGGGGTTATTATGCAGATGGCAGATTAGGACATATTGGTGTATCTTTGGAGGCATCTCCGCTGGATTCAATTTCTAGTAAAGTAAAATCAAGAAACGAAGATCCAAATTCAATGATTGAAACTGCAGAGAAATTGGTTTTGGAAGCAATCGAGAAGGAAAAGGACATGCCCGTAATCTGGGAACCCACTTTGATCAAAGAATTACATGATGTGGAAGTTATGGACATAGCATCTGGGCTTGATCATTCCTTAATATTATGCGGTAAGTCATTGCAATCCATTGTTATGCGTATTCATGTGATGTGATAAAATGGCAATAGTTGTTTAAAGTGTGCTTTAACCTGCACTATATCCCAAAGTGCAGAAATCGCAGGCCTTTGCGCCTTATTTGCTTTTGGACTTGAGATCACACGCACTAGAGAGCATTGTATTTATATAACGACTTTTACTGCTGAAATTACTTGTTTAGGAAATAATATTTTGTGCATCAGTGCAACACATCAATAACTTTACATTATTTCATAAATTAAGGAATATTAATACTACAAGATCTATTCCATACCATGTATTGTCAGCAATAAACATATTGGTTGTTCATATTTATCTTTGTTTAGACATAGATTTCATGATCCGTTCTGAATCATTAAAGGTCTAAATGCGCTTTATTTAAACGAAGTGTGCACCTTGTGCTTTAGCCCCAAAACACGACTATGTTATAGGCTAATGCAAATCCAATTTTCAATTTCCAGGTGATGGTACTCTCCTAAGTGGCGGGAGCAATGTATACGGACAATTAGGTAGAGTAAAACAAGACTTAGGATTGCATCGTGTTGATTTAAATCTCCGCCCTATTAGTTTAGCATCGGGGCTAGGGCATTCTTTGGCTATTTGCAAGGGTGAAGGATATGAACAATGTGTCCTCACGTGGGGATGGAACCAAAATTCTCAACTTGGGAGGGAAGGTCCAGAGAATGTCCCTTCGATTGTTGAGAGTTTGGCAGGTCAAATGCCTGTTTCTGTTTCTGGAGGACGGGTGCATTCAATAGCTGTCACTGATAATGGAGAACTTTGGGCTTGGGGGTGTGGTAAAAATGGCAGACTCGGATTGGGTAGCTCTTCTGATGAAGTTGAACCAATGTTGGTTGAAAATTTGGAAGGTTTTGAAGTTTTGCAAGCTGTGGCGGGTTTTGATCACAATCTTATTCTAGTTGCCGAATGATTTGAATTGGGATTTCGTTTAGGCTGTGTTTGAGTATTTGATATTAGTGAGTAATATGATAAGGAAAATGAAAATTAAAAGAAAATGAAGCCCAATATTCTCCTTGGAGTTTTGTTGGCATTTTGCTCACTAAAAAACAAGAACTAAAGTAAATTCAGTCTTTCTTTCTGCAAGCTTTTTGGGAAGGAATCACGGTTGCGATTTTGTGTTCTACTGAGAAGATTGCTGGCCCTCGTATTACAATGCGGGGAACCCTCTAATTAGATCATATTGTTTTATTTGTCAACACTTGTGGGCTGAGGGGACAGTTTTGAGGCTGAGATGAACTACCAATGTGGCAGTGATTGTGCCAAACAATGTATACTGGACATCTAAACAGTTCAATATTTCAGGAAAAGTAGTGAAATTGTTCATTTAGGGTAGAATGTAACAAGAGCATGTACTGTGAAAACCAACTCATTGTTACAATATTTACATGAAAAACAGTTGTTTTATGATCTTGCATACATATTCTCTGTTGTCTAAAGGTTCATACCTTACAAACTCTGTATATCCCAAGAAATGGCTCATCTGTTGGCCTATTATTTTTGTTGTTTATTGATTAGCTTGAGTTGCACATGTTCTTTGTAACATATACATGTATTTTTACTGTATCTTTACTGCTGAATGTTACTTGGAATATAGACAAGCCTTTTCTGTCCAGCTAATCTGCACATATTCAACTTTTGGTGCTTGGCCATGCATATTACGGTTTGATTTGCCTTTTGGTTGTGTTTGATTCTTGTTTTTTAGCAATGAATATGGTTTATCGTTCAAATTTGGGTTGTCAATGGATCGGACTAGGATTGTATCATTCTATATTCAGACTCATTTGTAACGGATCATATTCGGATTCATATTAAAACTTGATGTCTCTTGAGCCCATCATCTCTTGTCGGATATGGCTGAAGTTCAAATTGTCGGCAAGTGTTTTGGTAGCAATTGTTCCGTGGCGGAGCGACGAGGGGTCAAGTGATGGACAAATCGGAATTGATTCATATTCGTTTTAGATAGATCGAAGTACAAATCTTTTTAATTTGATAAATATTCCATCAATATTCTCGAACTCGGGCCCAATTCCAATTCGTATTAAAATCCATGTAATTCACATCCCTGCTACAAATGATATGATTTTGCATATCATTTTTCTCACTCACTTGTATTCAAATCTCTAGTTTGATACATATATCAAATTCATACATAGACTGATAGGATTTCTGTTCTTTTAAATGGGAATTAGGAAGAAAAAAGAAAAGGTCTTATGCCTGAACATTAATTCAGAATCTCTTCAAAAGTTTTCTGGGCTATCGTCCAATTGCTTCTCATCTTCAATATCCACCTCCAAAATTTCCTGACAAAATAATACAACCCCAAATGGGATATTAGCTAGCAAGTTGTACATACAAAAAAAAAAAAAAAAAAAAAAAAAAAAAATTAAATAATATTACAGGGATCCTCTGCTTTAAGTAATTTCCAAGTCTGGCCAAAACGAGAGAACGTTCATGCCAAAATCGTCCACTCAGGCTAATCTTCACATAGGGTCCATCAAGTTCTACAAGTTCTGCTTTTCCTGTTCCACATTTTATTTCATTTTTAATATTTAACAGTTAGTTTATATAGATTGAATTAATGGAGCTTAATAATCATCATTTTGTATACATCACCTGTTATATTTACCGATGTGTCGAATAGTTGTGCCAACTGCAAAGGGTTTCAAGACAATTAGTAACTAGAAGATTAATGCAATTTTTAATACAACATATTCATTCATTAATAATTCAAGATAAAACATCATTAACTCTCAACCAATATTTTATTCATGTATTTATCTCAAAACTCATTATCAAAATGTACGTACACTTTAATGGTCTTTTATATAATAGTAAAAGGTTTAATGGCAATTTACCCCCTTGTAATTTGAAAAAGAGCAATTTACCCCCATGTCATTTTAAAATAATTCACACTGCCTCCCTAGAAATTTTAAACCTTCAGAAAATATTGAATTGATAATAATACCCCCCTTTTAAGCCTTAAGAAAAAACTGAAATGAAAAAAATGTGGCAATTCACCTCCTTGTATTATTATAAATGCGGTATTTTACTCCCCCTGTATAATTTTATGTGGACCATTTTACCCCTAAAAGGGTAATTTCATCTTTTTACACAATATATTTTACTCCTATTTTCATATTTGAGCGAGTGAGATACACTCTCCAACTTAGGGTTCTTTTAAAAAAATTACAGGTGATTAAATTGCTCTTTTTCAAATCATAGAAGATAAATTGAACATTATGATAATTACAGGGGTAAATTGCCATTAGCCCAATAGTAAAATTATCACAAGTACTATAACAAAATTATGATGTAAAAAAATGCCATAAATTATACTCAACTGTCCAACCATTATTCAATAATTAATGCAGATAATAAAATGTATGTACTACTTGCCTCGGTTCTGGCATCAACTAAGACCTGCTTGATGTTATCCTCTGTTAAATCAAGTGATGCTGAAATTGATGATGATGATGATCTCTGCCGTTGGTTTCTCAACGGAACGGCTGTGATTCTCAACTTGATTGTTGGTTTCTTTAGCTTAACAACTGCAACTTTTGAAGTGAAGAGATTTGATTCCAAGAGACATTTAGGAGCGATTGGTAATATGTTTTGGTGGGAATGAAGATTGACAAGTTTTTGTGGCATTTTTCTGTGTTTGCACTCACTGTTCTTTTCTTATCCACTCTTTGGTTTTTCAAGTGAATGTGTGGTCATTGGGACAAGGTCAATAATGCCTTGTTGGTAGTAACTGGTATAGTGTAAAGACCGTGTAAGGACGAATGATTGATCTAGTATAAGAGACTGTCCCGACAACGTGGCAAACCCAAATTTGAATTCCTATTGGAAGAGGCAATCGCGCCTTGAATGTGATGAAAAAAAAGTATAGAAGTGAAATGCTAAGACCTTTCCTCTATAGTTTCCATTACTAAAAAGAACTTTGTGTACTTTAATTAAGCTATTAGCTAGGGTTGGGTATATCAATAATACGTGTTATTATTTTTGCTCAATCGTGATTTTTATGGTGTTTGACCCCTAATATCATAATCACTTTTAGAGTATTCAGAAGCTAAAAATCAACTTATTTTAGAAGCTCATAAAGTGTTACTTTTGCAAAAACAATTATTCTATAATTAATTTTTATTATAATCAATTATTGTCAAAATCTATTTTAGTAAAATTAATTCTCTTATAATTGCTTTTTGAACCTCTAGGCCAAACTCACCCTACAACTATTTTCAAACGCGTTTTTTTTGGGTGGGGGGTGAGGAGGTTTATATACTACAAAACATAAGATTGGGTATTTGCTTTTAACTTTGTAATATAAGAGGACATTTGCTTGTCCTTTTACCAATATATAGGAGCGTGTAAGCTTGATAATTCAAAATATATCTAAATAAATGTTTCATATGATGGTTAATAAAAATATATCTGATGAAACTGCTATATTCTTGAATAGCTTAAACGAGGCTATGCCAACTTTTAATCCAAAATTTCAATCTAATTTTTTCCACAAATCAAGAACAAGAAGCACATTATAAAATTTACTGTATGATTTCATATTTAATACAGTAAACTACTTATATTTCATCTTATCTCTTTGACTCATAATTACGTCATGAGAAATGACAAATACAACATTTTAGCATAAGCTTTGTAGCAAGGGTGGTCATTTATTCAACAAATCAAAAAACCTACCAATTACAAATCCTGCGTTTCTACGTTCCACATGGGCATTTTTCTTGCTTATGAAGATGATGACAATGTTGTCCGAAACGTACCCAATTCTTACAATGCTTTGGATTCTACGTCTTGCAATCCACAAACCATATTAGCAGGGACTGCTATATCTATCATCTTTGGATATGACAAGTTCAAATCTGTTCATACAAAATTCGATAATCAACAAGTATGTCCGAAGAGAACAGATTCAAATCTAATTAACGACAAATTCTGGATCGAGATTACTTACTTGCCATGATGTTTTTGAATGTTTCCTGAAAAAGATAACATAATCGGAAAAAAAACAAATTAATTAGTGAAAGAATTGAGGGCTGATATAAATTTCAAAATTAGAACTTTTCTGGAATCACCTCATCTTTTGTTAGGCGTGGATTGTACTGCATCTCCTCTCCTACAGTACTCACCTAAGAAATGAAGGGCATGCATATAAGCATCTTTGATTGTGCATAAATCAGAAGAAGAAGAAGAAAAAACTAAGTTCTGAGTTTTACTTACCGAGAAGCCCTTGTAGTCATGAGCAGGATAAATCAATGTGTCCTTGGGCAATGAGAAGATCTGTTTTCCGAAATAAGAGAGTTACTAACAGAAGGAAAAACTAATGCTAATTTAAATTCAAAACATACAAAATTATGTTCCATCTACTAATAATGTTCTATATCAATCCTTGCCTGTGAATGAACAGACTTATAAAGCTCCTCAGAACTTCCACCCTGGAAGAAAATCGTAACAGTGAGAATCAAGTTTTTCTACAATGATATAACATGTTCAATATATTCTATAATTGCTATCAAACGAGTTCTTAGAAAACAAAATCATTGATACAAATGAAAAGATATATTTTTGGCAGTCCTACAAAGCACAAAAGCAAGAATTTCAAATACATAGACAATATACTATCAGACATATTAGTCCTCAAACTTTTCATTGAACTAACTGCTGTGCCTACCGTGTATTTTGCATCAAATAAAATTTATGCAGCTTTTGGTGAAGAAAAATCACAACCCGAGTATTGGGTTAACAAAGAGATAAACTTGGAGCACGGATTTTTCACAAAGAAAATACCTGAAAATCTGTTCTGCCACATCCACGTATTAATAAAGTATCACCAGTGAAAGCCATTCTAGGCTGAGGCTGATTAGGTCCATCGCCTGTGACGTAGGTAACACAACCTACGGTATGACCAGGTGTAGCACGAACCTGCAGCCAATAAGATTATTCAGTCGATTAGATTATTAGGATAATGTTACTAGTATGATTAAAGGGTCAATCATCTACTCACGTTGTAGCGTTTCTAATATTTAACCGAACACCTGCAATCACTTAATGAATTAAACTAGAATAGTCTAGGACTAAGCTACATTTAATCTCTCAAACTTATGATCTTCATTGTTATACTATTACTAGCTCAACTTTCTTATTCATGCCAACATAATGACGCATAACGAAAGTATATATAGCAGATTAATGTCAAAGTAATGGATTAATTTTTCTCAAAATTGCAATAAGAATGAAAAGTTGTTCTTTGCCCATCAGAACTTAAATACACTCAAAACCCAACCCAAATAAGACTCAGAACTACCAAAATTATCAAAATCCAAGTTGTGTTGGGATTCCAAACAACCTTTAATTCATAATTCAAAGAAAGTAAATCTAACTTTCAAATTAAAATTTACCATTGTTCTAAGTTACCAAATAAACCCTCAAATACGTAACCCAGAAAGTGTGTGTCTGCATGAAGTTCACAAACAAATATACTTTAAACAAGCTCATATACCTCAAGAAATAGATCACCAAAGATGATCTTATCACCAGGTTCAACAAAAAGGTCAGCTTTTGCATTGCTTGCTTTGGAAATTATAGATTTTACTCCAGGTACCTTACTCTGCAGGATAAAGTCATAAGAAACAAAGAGCAAAATAAATTTTGACAGAAACTGCTTGAATCCCACTCCATAACTACCAAGGAAAGAAATATTTACGAGTTTATTAGACTGAAAGAACGACAAACCTTAAGCAAACCAGAGCCTGTGACGTGATCGGCATGTACATGTGTATTGATGGCATATATAAGCTTCAAACCCAATTCTTTCACGAGGGAAATATCTCTATCCACAGTTTTGTCTACAGGGTCAACTAACTGAATGCAGAAATAAGTAACATCAGTTTATTATAAAACCAAGAATTAAAACAAGGCAAACAATAAGGTTATGTTTGTTCCTTGAATTTCAGTGAGTAAAATACTAGGTAAAATATTTTTCTTGCATCAAATGATAGAATTTTCATCACTTCATAATGCAACTTACACTCAGCAATCTAAAATTTTTAATTTACAAAATTGATATAATAAGATGTATAAACTGCATTGAGTATGTCACACACTCATCAAAATTCATTAAATACCAAAGGAAAAAAAAATTCCCAAAACACAAAATGACAATCCAATCACCAAAAAACTTCACAAAATCAAATAATAATTTATTTAAATGAGAAAGAAAATTAACCAGAGCAGGTTTATCTGGATGAGAAGTATCTGCGAGAAGGTAAGTATAGGTAGACGAATCCTTCTCAAAAAGCTGACGGAATAGCAACCTAGACGACGTCGTATAAGCGGCTGATCCCATTTGTGATCGAATTCTCGCCCTAATTGCAACAATCTGAGGAAAAATAGCGTTTTTTGGGGGTTTCGGAGAAGAAGAAGAAAGAGAAAGTGAAAATTGGAAGAATCTGAATTTAGAAGAGAGCATATCTTGTTGGGATTTACTAAAATTTAATTTAATAGCAATTGGTTGTGGTGGCGATCATATCAATAATATGCGATTTGATTCCATAAATTAATAATTGTGAAATTGATTTAATTTTAGTATATGATTGGAGGTTTGATCGGTTGTGAGTGATGAACTCAGCACCACTCTATGCTCGTTTAGCGCGCTTTGTAAAATAATAATTTATCAATTTTCTGAAAACAACTAGGAATTAATCAGAAAAAAAAAAATTTAAGAGAAAAAGTCAGAAAAGGAAACAACTTAATCTTCTAAATATTTATTTATGACAATAATAATAGACATTCCATTAATTATTTTTCTTCTTGTCACATTATCTTCTCTCGATCATCTCAAATTTCGTCTGTCACATATGAATTCGAGACCCATTCGAAAAACTAACTTACATATGTTTCTCCGTCAAGTGATGAGGTATCATCCAACACTTAATGATATTTTGGTTTGTGAAGATACAATATTTTATTGGGAAATCACGTTCGTGCATATTTGAGGGCGTGTAAGATAAATTTTATTTAGGTAAACGATGTAAATTTATTTACCTTTAAATAATGACAAATTTATTAGCCTAAAACAATTTAGAATGATTATCAAAACTATCATCAATTACATTTCAACGTACATATATGTAATGTATGTGTATAAAGGTATAGAAATATTTACAAATAAAAATAAACTAGGATACTCAAATTAAAATGAATCGACTGATTAATGATAATTATTGCTTTTTTTTAATATCTCAAAAAGATAAGATGTTATGAGCATATTTTGAAATCATACCAAAAGAATATAGATATCATAAAACTTAATGTTCTTATCAGAGAAAATAAAAATTCATAAGAACCATATCTCAAAACCTCGTCTCAACTCTAATAGAATTCAGTCTTACAAAACATCTCACAAAATTTTATCTTAAAAATTGAGAGGTTGAAAGAACAAACCCTTTATATTTGGTTTTAATTATTTTATTTGGATTCAATACATTTATTTGAATTTGTTATAATTATGGAATATTTGGATCATCTGCATAACTATATTTTAAGGGATGTTTGATCAGATTGATGGAATTAAATTAGAGAAGCCCAAAGGATATATTTGGTCTAGTATTTACCAGCCACTTCAAAATTAATTGGTGTAGATGCATACATAGAGTCTTGTAGTACATTCACGCACACGTGTCCAAGATGTACGATTGTGACTTGACTATGCGTCTTTACTTATAAAGATCTCTGCCACATAATAGCTGCGGTCAAAACTATGACCAATAATTTGTCCCTCAACAATTTCTCCAGCTGGAAATCAAATCCGTGACTTTGCCTCTGATATCACTAGCGGGATCTCATAATCTACAAGTTGTCCCAAAATCAATTGGTGTTTAAAATGACACATGTCCTAGATTTTTAGTGTATTCACACATATAAAACACTCATAACATTCGACTGTGACTTGCTCCCGTGTCTTCCCTCCTCCTCCGCTATGGAATAATTCCTGTGAAACCTTGATCAACAAATTCAATCATGATTATAGGAATCAAGACTTAGTAAGTCTGATGGTAAGTATTGACACAAATAATAATTACTGCAGATTGAAATCTGATTTACCAAACAACTTATTAGCTCATGTTATAATCTCAATTTGAATTAATCAAGCCTTATATATAGCCCATCCCAAATGGCAGGCTGATGGTCAGCAACGAGACACGTGATTGTGGTGTGGCTGATTGAAATCTGATCCACCAAAGAACTTGTTATCTCATATTTTAATCTCAATTTGGACTAATCAACCCTTATTGCCCATACCAAATGGCTCATTAATAATTTATCTTATTTTATTTATATATTATTTTACTTTAAAGTGTACGTACTGTAATTACTAGTTTGAAAATTAACAAAACTTAATTCCATTTGGGGTTCAATTATGCATTTCATTCTAAGTGCCTGCAAAACATTCGTGGAGTGTCAGTGTGACCACTAACCATCCATTGGGCCCGGCCCGGCCTGCACGAAATTAGATTAGTCCCTGAATTCAATTCCTATTTTTTATGAGTCCAACAATTCATTTATTGTCAATAAATACCATTAATTTATGTCTTCTTTTATATGTTGTCTTTAATTTAGCACAAAATGGAATGGCCGGGACCAAATCCAAGTTCATTAGACAAAATATAAAGGGTTAAATAATGTGATATATATCGTTATAGTCCTTGAATTATCGATTATGACACTTTAACTCATCCATCCATGAATAAACAGTTCAAATTTTGACGATATTAACATGTTCATTGTCGGAATAAGAATTTTTCGTTACCATAAACAAAAAAAATATCATTATTACCCTTTCGTTATCCATCATATTTCTTACATCTCCAAATTGTCCCTACCTTAATTTAGAGGGAAGATAATTCCATTATGCCCCAAAATCTAAAGTAATACAAAAGAAAAAGCAAACTATTCCTCCAAAATTATTTCCGTGAATTAACATAATTTTGCCTTTGAAATTTCACAATTCCGTTCATTCCATTATGAAAATCTAATTGAGAGATCGTTTTTTCCATTTAGCTCTTCCAATAAAAAAGTCAAATCGTTTCAAAGAAAATTCTTGACTAGACCATTTTCATGAAGCTAGATGTGCGGAAAAATTATTTATGCACAACACAAGCGACATGGACTAAAGTAACGCAGTCGATACTTCGTGGACTATAATGATATTTGACTCACATTTTAATCCATGTACTAATTGGTATTTAACCCTTATTCATGTAATTTGACCCGTTAATTCATCCTTAAACCGGAGAATATTCCAAACAACTTCATAAACAATTGAAGTTATATACATAATTGTTCAATGATTCTGATTTTGCCAAGTCTTAAAGTCTACTAATAATAATTTAAGTGCAAGTGTACTTGCTTACCATGTACAACTGCTCCACTATATATCTTTCCAATCGGAATTTGTAAACCAGTCCGAACTGAAAATTCCGAACCAAACATGAAACTTGAGTCCGACTTGGATTCTGTTCAGATTCTGCACCTACGGCCTAATTATTTTGTGAATGCATGTTAATTGCAATCGTCACATTTATTTCACATAAGTTATTTGAGATTTTATATCGTTGTCACCAATTTGGACAAATGCTACTGGATATATTTGACTTTATCAGCATTAGTAGATATCTCTTGTTTCCTTTTGGTATTGCAATTAATTAATTAGTATATTTCATAAAGTAAAGTGTTTTTTTTTGGTCATTTTCATCGGAAATATAAACAAGAAAATCGATGAGGCCAAAACAAACACACACTTGTGCCAAGAAATGAAAATGCGAGCGAGATTTTAACTGTCCGAGCAGGGATCCAACATAACATTATATGTCGACCACCACTCACATGTCTTTACGTACCAATTAATGCCCAATCACACATGCATGTTGAGAGATAAGTGAAGAAATTTAGTAATGCTTGTGTCAAAAATTACTCCCTCCCTTTTTTTTATTTGTCGCTTTGGCAAAATTTTCTTGTTTACTTTTATTTGTCGCTTTAGGATTTCAATGTAAAATTAATGTTCTTTACCAATTTAAACCTTTTTACTAATACTTGTCATTATTGCTAAGATTATTTGATTAAAAGGGTATTCTGGAATTTTTGCTTCAAAAAAGTGATTATTTATGACATTCATTAATTCGTGTGCAATCCTTCAAAGCGACAAATATAAAAATTGGAGGGAGTAATATCTTAATTTAATAATTAAGTCAACTTGATCATTAAACTTGGGTAAACCAACTAACTTGTTTAAGGTTGTAAAACAGAAGAATGACTAGTTTAATTTTGTTAAGTTAAATGAATGATTACATAAAAATTGTTAAAGCATAAAGTTTGAAAATATTTTAGCAGTCAAAATCTGGTCACAAAGTGATAAAACTTAGAAAAGAAAAAGAACAGATCGGATATTGACCTTTTATTCTATATGACGTGCAGGATCGATTATTAGTATTTAATTCAATATTTTGGAAAGATGAGCATTTCGTGCTATTTAAGCCAAGTGCCAGTTGTTTGGCTAAATTATTTGATCATCTTCTCAAACAAGAAAAATGTTATATATCCTTGTGTTATCTTATTAAAATCCAAATATTCTGTATTGATTTGTACACATAAGTATTTTTTTAATATAATTTATTATTATTATTAAAAACTTTAATTTTTCCTAAAAGTGCTTCTATGAGTATAATCAACAAATTAACAATATTCTTTTTTTTTCCCCTAAGGGTTTAATCCATTTCGGGATGCGTCGGACACATAAAAGTGAGAACCTCTTCCAACAGGGATTCGAACCTGAGTTACTTTGTAGTGATTAATCCATTCCACTAGACCAATCACCGGTTCATAAATTAACAATATTCTAGCTTTTAAGTAAGATAGTGCAAATTGCATTTATTTGGATATTTTGGAGAGAAATAAATTAATCTGACTTTGCATAATTATCACAAAAAGTATAAAAAAGTAAAAATGCCGACTTAAATGTGAATTCTTTTGCCTCAGAATTCAAAGTGAATAGTCAAGCACACATTAAATTAAATCACTAGCCAATAGCCAACTTGACTATTTCAAGTCTTAACAGCTCCAAATTTGTTTCAAATGAATTGCAAAATATTATGTAATTTTCCACATAACAGCTCCAAATTTGTTTCAAATGAATTGCAAATTATTATGTAATTTTCCACATCAGTTGAATTTGGACTTTTTTTTTGATTAAATATTAAGACTGCAAATCAGCAAACAATGTAATTTTTTTAGTGAAATAAATTTTAGTGTAATTTGGTTTAAATTTTTTAAATATTAATGTGTTGATAGAAAATTCCGTAATTTATACTGCAGAACCAAATTAAGACGCACACGGGAAGAACTCTATCTACACTACCCAAAAACAAATCGTAAGAACCGTAAAACAATAACTGCAGATATTTATGTATTTATACTATGCATCATCCGCTAATATACCGCGTTGTCGGCCACGTCCCAAACGAGGCACTACCACGTGGCATGTAACTGTAAGTCAAGAATCTCACTTTTACCCCTCCTATAAAAAAGCAGAACACAAAACCCCACCCCCAATTAATTCGTCTTCACCCCCTCCGGCATAACTTCTTCTAAACGACACCGTCCACGCGCCACTACTCTCTATCTGTATATATATATAGGAATTGGAATTCATTAAGTAAATAAAGAAAAAAATGGGTAGTATAATGGACGCGACGATTCTGCATCATGTGTGCATTGTTTTGGGTTTGCTATGGTTTCTCAATTCATTTCACTATTGCCACCCCGTTGCTTATTTTCTCTCCCTCATCTATCTCTATCTGGTAAGTTTTTCATTTATGGATTTGATATTTTTTTCTAACTTTTTTCGGGTTTTACAAAGATGAAAGATTTATGGGTTATGATTTGTGTTAAATTTGAAGGTTCATGAAGGATATGTAATCAGATTGAGAAAGAAACTGCAGTTTGAAGAAAAGAGAGACTCCAATCAAAGAAGGGTAATTGTTTTTGTTATGTTTTTCAATATAGGGGGAAGTTATGCTCATAAAGTTAAGGACCCATGTATTGTTTTATTTGAAAAAGTTTTGTGGTATTGAAAGTTTTGAGCTTTTTCTTTAGCTTTCTTATGCTATACATCTATGGTGGGTTTTTAGTGGAATATAAATAAAACTCCTTTTCATTCTATAGGTTCTTTCAGATTCTGAAAGTGTAAGATGGTTGAATTATGCTGTAGAGAAGATCTGGCCTATTTGTATGGAAGAGATTGTTTCTCAAAAAATTCTTCTCCCTATGATTCCATGGTTCTTGCAAAAGTATAAACCTTGGACGGTGGTATGGCTTAATCATGCTGATTATTTGATTTTGTTCTGTTGAGTTTTGGTTTTCGAATTCGAGTAATGAGAATCGTAGTTGACTTAATGCAGAAAGAAATTGAGGTTCAACATCTTTACATGGGAAGATCTCCTCCTATAATTACTGAAATGAGGGTCCTTCAAAACTCCAGTGGTGACGATCACTTGGTAAGTGAGGCTAACTATAAATGGTGATCTAAACGCACAAATGAGCTTTTACACTACTTGTGCTTGTATTCTGCTAAAATGATATTAATTTGTAGGTTCTAGAATTGGGTATGAATTTTCGTACTGCGGATGATATGAGTGCAATACTTGGTGTGAAATTGACGAAAAGATTGGGTTTTGGAATGTGGGCGAAGCTGCATATGTTAGGCATGCATGTTGAAGGAAAGGTAATTTAACAATTATGTAACTTTGCAACATGCTCCACAATTTGTTGATCATTTACGAGCTGGTCACTCATATTAAAATAGTTGTATTAAAATATTTCTTGCAGGTATTGGTTGGGGTAAAATTCCTTGACAAATGGCCTTTTATTGGTCGTTTGCGTGTATGCTTTGCTGGGCCACCTTATTTTCAGATGACTGTGAAGCCTATATTCACTCATGGCCTCGATGTAACAGAACTTCCAGGGATTGCTGGATGGATAGTAAGTATATAAATTGTTGTCATGATGAGTTCACCTCTCTCTCTCTTTCTCTCCCCCTCTCTGTGTGTGTGTGTGTGTGTATTTCATGGAAATCTAATAAACGAAGATTTTCTTTTCTGGATTAGGATAATCTTCTGGCCCTTGTCTTTGAGCAGACTCTAGTGGAGGTGAGATAAATTTTTTTTTTTTATAGTTCTCAGTGGAAACTTGTACATTGTCTTCATTATTTTAAAAGAAAATTCAATCTTTAGTCCAAGGCTGTGCATGATTATCTTATTCGCTTCTCTTTAGTCTCTGCTCCATGTAAGTTCAAGATGCCAAAACGTAGAATTGAATGCTTTATTGACTCATTGTCTATATCTTCTGCAGCCTAATATGTTGGTGGTTGATGTTGAAAAATTTGTTGCACCCCAACCAGGTATTCTTACACTTAACTTTACAGCTCTAACCTTTTCCTCGCACGTAGTTAGGTATTAATTTTCCTTTTTTTTTTCTTCTCATTTTTTAATTACAATTGGTATATCTCCTCCTATATCATCTCAACAAGTTTTGGTTTATAATATATTTCAACCAAAAAAGCAGTAGTATGAAAGGATAAATGATGAGAATCTCTAATAGTAAAATCATCTCACGCGTTAAAAAATAATGTAATAAGAATTGCAAGAAATAACTCACAAGAAAAGAATGTATTTAACTAACTCTGACATATTGCCTGGTAATCAGAAAATTGGTTCTCTGTTGATGCCAAGGAGCCTATTGCATATGCTACAGTCGAAGTTCTTGAAGCTTCTGAGATGAATCCATCGGATTTAAATGGTTAGTTTAAATACCATACAATACATTGTTATATGCAATATTTGTTTGATAGTAAACTGGTATTGATTTTCAGGGTTGGCTGACCCATATGTGAAAGGACGGTTAGGTCCTTATAGATTTCGGACTAAGACCCAAAAGAAAACTTTGACTCCAAAATGGCGTGAGGAATTCAAGATACCTATCTGCACATGGGAATCACAAAATATTCTCAACATCCAAGTTTGTGACAAGGACCATCTATATGATGACATGATGGGGTGTGTTTCTTTGCTTATTTAATATGAATATCTCATTGTGAATAGGCATCTTTAAATATTTTCTTTCTGTAAACATTTAAACTCTATTTTATATGACCATCCCTTCCTTTGCCTTCTTTCCGTAAACGTTTAAACTCTATTTTATATGACCATCCCTTCCTTTGCCTTATTTATGTGCTATGTATTCCTTGTGACATATTTTTTGATTCTTGGGTCTTTTCTTGGATATTGCATTTACAGAAAATCGGTTGTATTAGAAAAGGTACTTCATCAAGAATTTTGTGTGTACTTGCTGCTGGTTTAATTAATTCTTGAGAGAAGTCGATTATTTATTGGCTAAATTGCATTTTTAGTCCCATTTATTTTACTAGGAACACTTTTGGCCCAACTTGATGATTTTTTGCACATTTCGTCTTATGCACCCCCCCCCCCCCCCCCCAATCCCCTCTTCCATGTAATGTGGGAAAGTGAAAAATATAGACAATCATATGGGACCAGAAATGTTAACCAGCATGGATGTCTTCCTGTTTTTTTGAACTTTTTTTTTTAATTGTCCTTTCATTTGAATGTTAATCTAGTTATGCAAATAATGCAGAGATTGTTCTGTAAATATCAACGAATTTAGGGATGGTCAGAGGCATGACATGTGGTTACCTCTCAAGAATATTAAAATGGGAAGATTACGCCTTGCTGTTACCGTGTCCGAAAGCAATATTAAGGTATCCTTTCTCACTTTGTGAAAGCGATTCTCACTATTTTTATTTATCTAGAACTCTATAATAGATATTTATCTTGAATCGGGAATTAATTTAAGAAACGTTTGGTTTCCTTAATAAACCTAGGTAGGAGTATAATTATCTGACTTTATTAAATGTTTAATTCATAAAACGTAATTTCAGATAGAGTCCGAGATAAATAGCTGCATGGGATAAAATTCACTGTTTAAGCAAGATAGTAAAGATTATTGATATACCTAATCCTAAATGTTAATGGACAATAAATTTACATCATCGTCCCTCTGACCCAAATTTGAGTTTTCATAAAGCAATGAGAAATGCTATGATAACAAATTCTTTGAAGACTAAACATGATAGTGATCTGATGATATAACTATCACGTTTTTTTTAGTCTTAAATGAAATGCACACTCTGAATTATAAGATAACTTATCAACAATATTTATAAGGAATACAATCTATCATACTTTATCATATTTGAGAAACTGAACTTGTTCTTAAGGAATCCGGTCTTGATTCATGGCATAGAAATAAGGCGAAACTAAGTTTGAAACATTGTTAAAATAAATATTGATTTTTCAATATTACATAGTTATTAACAGCCATACTTTGTAATGTAAAGAAGGTGGGGTATATGCGGAAACATGCCAAGGAAGTATGTCTGAAAGTGAAATTGAGGCTGTGGTGTAGACATTCATATTTTGGGAAAGGAGTTTGAAAAAAGCTGTGAGTGCCTTTAACTTAGTAACTAGAAACTTGTTTCTAAAGTGGTTATGTAAGTTATAAAATTAATAATTAGTACAAATTAAGTGATAGTACTAATTAAGCGACTAGTTTAACAATAAAATTAATAGTTAGTACTAAGTTACTCCTTATGATAAGTGAATTTGTGAAGCTTGTTTTATCTAAATATTTGATTTTTATAATTTCTTTAAATGCTAAAAAATCATTGATTATGAAAACAGGTTGCAGAACCTTCAAATGATAGAGATACTCCTGATAGCGACTACAAGGGAGCCTCCTTTGCCGCTGCCGATTATGATAAAAAAGGCTCCTTCTCGGCTAGATCATCATCCGATAAATCCCCAAAAGTCACAGATAAGTTTGAGCCAATCGATATTGAAGGACAATCCAAGACTGGAATTTGGATTCACCACCCAGGTAGTGAGGTTTCACAAGTATGGGAGCCAAGGAAGGGCAAGAGCAGGCCCGTAAATAGTCTTCGCCTCGATGGGCAAGTTTGTAATTCTCCAAACGATGGCACTAGCACTGACGAAAGTGTTGATGGTAATAAATCGCATTCGAATAATCCGGTTAAGAAAGGATTGAGAAAAATCGGTTCAGTGTTCCGCAGAAGTCCAAGAACCAAAGAGGACAATTCTGCCCCTCTCGAGGATCTTGAACCATCTCCACGTTATAATATAAAGGCGGTAAATCCCAAAGAACGTGGTGTCGAGTTGATAGTAAATGACATAACTGGCCCTTTCCCTCCGTCTTTAAAAAATCCAAAAGAGGACGAGAAAGAGTCCGCAGAGGAAAGTGGGCCGGAAAGCCCGCACGGGCATGTGAAGGATATGGCTAAGAAGATCTTCAAGAAATCTGCTCGTGGACTGAAGAATGTACTTTCTAGGAAAGAATCAAATAAGAGTAAAACCGACTCTCCGGAAGATAAAGATGAACCGGATTCTTCCGATGACGTGTCACTCTCTTCGTTAATTGATGAAAGCGGTTTGGTCATTCCCAGTTCTGCTGTTACAGCAAATATTTCTGGTAATAACTCTTTTAAGTCTGAGACTAGTACTATTGAGACGCCAAAGGAGAGTTCGATTATTGAGACGCCAAAGGAGAGTTCGATTCAGACTTCAAAAGACAGTGTTGTGAAGAGTAGTATGGAACAGGCAACCGAGGTTTGAATGTACTACCAAATGAAATTAGAAGAGAAGGGGGTAGCATTTTGTAAGTGATGTTGATAAGTTGAAGGGTTTTGGGTGTTTTGTTAGTTGTTGTACAAAGGCATACATACATCTGTTGTATTGTACATGAAGTTTTCATGAAGAGCTCGAGTGTATTCTTGTTTATTTGTGTAAATTTGAAACTAGATTGATAAATGATTATGTTGGAACACTTTATGGAATTGTATGTTGAAGTATTGCAAATTGGTTTTACCAAGTGTTTGTTGCCCATAATATGGTTTCTTGAAGTTAACTAGACTGTGTTGTATTTGATATCATTGTTTTTTTTGGTGCTCTTAATTGGCCTCTAGATAGCTATTTTGTTTTAGAACTAGCAGTAGCAATTGATGGACCTTACAATTAATTAAAATATCAAAATCAAATTGGTATCATTTCAGAGAATATATATATACTAGGACGAAAATTCTGGACCTTGCAATTTCCAAACTTTTTATTATATCAGCCCAAGTATTTATTTACTATGGGCTTTGTTACAAGCTTATTATTTAGCCCATCAGACCGGAAATTTCGGACATGCGATGTTCTTCATCCCTGTTTTATTAGAGGGAAATTCTTACCCACATCGAGTTTGGTCAAGTCCAAAGTAACTATGTGACTTTGGAATTGGATGTAACTCACAGGTGAGTGACCAATCACAAAGCAAATACAATACACTTGCTTGGTGGTTGGATGGATTTAATCAAGCCAGGCTTGGGCAGTAATTTTCCTTTATCAGAACTACAAGGTATTAAATATTAATTAGTCTGGATTGATTTTTAAAATTTAAATATTAGTTTATGTGAATATAATTTTGAAGAGTATGACCGACTAGATTAATTTGTAGTATGACTATGACAAGATACACAAACATAAAATAAAATCATGATTTCTTTTTAGAATTTTCCATATGTTGGAGTTATATTTTGAAATTTGACTAATAAGGGCGATGATGCATTTTCTTATCTCAAAAAATGCATTTAGCGTTTTAGTCAAATGTACGCGTTTGCTTATGTTTTATCAATTGATGACGAGTCTCTTCCTTCATCAATTGACCAAACATAAGCAAACGCGTACATTTAATTTAAAAGAATTCAACTTTTTTTATCAAGTCTATTTTTTCTGAAAAACAAAAAGGTGGCTGTATAAAGGACATGATATCCATGTACAAGAATAATTCATATATGCAACTACTGTCAGCTTTACTTTTCAACAATTTTGGAAGGTTAGCCATTATCACATTTCACGTTCTTTCCTCCTCTTTTGTGAAGTTGCTTTGTAGATGATGTAGCAGAATCCATGATCATGGTGTTTGAACTTGAACCAGATACGTATTTGTTGCCCAGAAGGTGGCCTCGAGTGTGAAGCTGCCTAGTATTTTTGGGTATCGGGTATCCAGAGTGGCGGAGGCAAGGCAACCGGGGACCTCGTTGGATGTGATATCATTGTTTTTGGTGCTCTAAATTGGCCTCTAGTTAGCTATTTTGTTTAATTTTTGTTTAACTAGCAACAGCAAATAACTTCATATATAGACCTCACAAAATCGATGAAACAAAACCATAGATGATCTTAAGAACCCCATCAGATTAATTCCCAACAAATATTTTACGTTCATCTGAGGGTAGTATGCAATGAACGATATGCTTCCACATTCCCATTTTAGGCACAAAACCATGCCTCACCATCTGCCTCAAAGCCCACTCTAAATCTTCCACGAGATTCTCAGCACAAAATCCTTGTATCACCAACTTATAAGACTCAAAGCTCGGATTTATCCCTTTATCTATCATTCTCCCCATGAAACACTTTGCCTCATCAAACCTTTTGACATCAATCAAACAACACAAAACCTCCTGATAAGTCCCTGGATTCGGATCACATCCTTTAAGCATAACCTTATCAAACAACTCAATCCCTTCTTCCGCTCTCCCTCGTTTCCTCAATCCCGAAATCAATGTATTAAACACGATCGCATCCACCTCCACCCCCTCCTCCATTTCCATCCTCTCCAATAATGCGAAAGCTTCATCTACACGATTATTTTCACACAACCCGTGCATTATAGTCGAAAAAGTCCTCACATTAGGACTGCATTTCTGCTTAGTAAATTCGTCAAGCACCTTATATGCAGCCTCAATCTGTCCACACTCACACAGCCCTTTAATCAAAATATTCAAACAACAAGTATCAATTTCCAAACCCAATTCGGAAACCCTTCCATACACCTCGTGCACAACCTCGAATTGCTTTGTCGAAACCAATAAATTCAAGACGAAATTAAATGTCTCTATTCTAGGCCAGCACTTGTAATTGGGCATATCGAAAAGAGTTTCGATCGATTTGTTAATTCTACCTGCTGAATGGCCGTAAATCTTGATCACGTTGCGGAAAAAGGAATCTGAAAGACGGCATTTTCGCTCAAGCTTGATTTTTTGCATGAGGGTTTCGATATCATCGAAGTTTTTGGCGAGTGCGAGTTTGTTTATGAGTGTGGTGTAAAGGGATTCACTGGGTTTGTAGTCTTTGCGTTTGGCTAGTTGATTGAAGAGAGGTAGTGCGTGATTTGGGTCTTTTAGGGTTTGGAAAATTCGGATTACTTCAGGTTGGCTTAACCAGTCTTTGTGGTGGAGGAGATTTGGGCAATTGTTGGAGGAGTGTTTTTGGAGTGGTTCTGAAGGGGAATAGTGATGAAAATGGAGTGAAAATTTTAGTCTTTGCAGAAGAACTGAAGAAAGTAATTGAAAATGGCGAAATTTGGGTCTGGATGAGAAAGACGATCGCAACATCATTTGTTGCAATTGGAGCGAAGGTGGAGGGAGAAATGAAATACTATAAATTTATATAAGATTCGTTTCTCTTATATGATCTGTTCTTCATCGAAATATCATTTGAATTTGATTTGTAGTTAGGATTTAAGGGGGCAAAATAGTTGATATGTGTAATGTCAATATTTTATCAAAATAAAAAAAATGGTATTATATGTTTTGGGATTTTAAATATACAAGTTAAATTATGAATTTGCGAATGAAAATGAGGCGAATTTATTTCTTATAAGATCATGTTTGGTTAATTTCGTGATTTTATTATACTTGATTATTGTTTTCTGCAATTGTTTAGATGAGAATATATTCGAACCACTCCATTCAGTTAAGTTAGAGAAGACAATAATAAGGGGGCACAATCTCCGGTAGCTTTGGTTCTAATTCAATTAATTTACCTCTTAATGTTGAAGAAATTGTACCGAATGATTTGGTTTATGAAAAAGAGCCTGCTGCTGCATTTAGATTTGACCATTTTGAGGTGTCAAAGACCAATTTGATCTGAGGAAGTTTGTGGAAAGGATCAATGACTCAAACCAATGTTCCTATTCAATCTCAAAATACATATACAGTATACTTTCTGTCTATAACATTTTCCTTTACACTGTACAAGAATATATATATATATATATATGTATCTGCATAAGAATACTATGTGCACAAATTAGACAACATCAGAATCATCTATTTTTTCTTTTTTCCAGCAAGTATTCTTTGAATTTGTAGCCTCCTGCTGAATGCCTCATTGAAAAGGAATCGAGTTTGGAAAGCTGAAATTATCGGAAGCCAGGCTAATGCAGCTATAGGCGCAAAAAGAACCACGCCCATTCCATAATCATACGCCCGGGCAAAAACCCGAGTAAAGTGCCACAATCCAGTACCTTCAATCTTAGGCCTCAAAGTTTGTGAAACCATTATCAAGCCCCAACCAGTAGGCAAGAAAGCCAGACAGCAAACAATGAGATCCCTCCACGATAGATGACAGATGAGCGATAAAGTTATTATAGTGGCCAAAACGCCCAGGAAAAGGAAGGCTTTGAATAACCTGAATACCATGTGATGATTAGCACTGAGATATTGCCTTCCTACATTCACCACCTTGAGTAGGAGAAAAATCACGACTATAACGATCCAAGAAAGCACATAAACGACAAAGTTTTTGTTCTGACCAGAGATATCAAGATGATAAACCAAACCATATTGGTATATAAAGAATCTCAGTGAAAGTAGCAACTCTATTATCCGAGAAGTAATCCCAGAGTGAAGCAAATGAGCTTGCTCTTCATTCCACCAAGATTGCCAGCTTTTATCTGGTTGAATACCTATCCCACCTTGTTGCTTAATCCATTTATTCCAATCTTTCCAATCATCAACTATCTTGCCCCAGTTGAATCCAGAAGGATTAAACAAAAACGGTGCAAAAAGCCAAGTCATTGACATGAACCAAATTGCATATGTTATCAAAACATAAGTCACGCTGCTCTGATATGACCGTCTAAACAAATCATAAACGATTAGTAGAAGCAAAAGCTCGAATCCTTTCACAAAGTGACTCCTTGAGTATAACCTATAGTTTTCACTGAAGCTAGAATGAAAGATCACCACTTTACGACCAGTGGGTCTATACTTCGCGCCACCATGAAGAATAGTTCGGCCATAGTAATGGGCTTTTGTCCCGTACGAGAATGTAAAGAAAACAGCAGCTAGTTGTAGTTGCATTAGAACGAAATCTTTGAGGGCATTAAGGAATCCTCTTTCGAGTCCTATTTCTATAACCATTGGTAAACCTGTTAGGAGCCCGAGTTGTATAAATGATTGAGAGGCTAAGGCGGTTTCTAAAGATCTAATATTTTTCACATTGGCCTCAATAAGGAGGGCTTTTTGAAGACCACTAAGAACCAAGTACAGTTGTCCGTAGAGGAACACGTAGACTCCAATAATGGATATCTGCAAAGGCAGGGCAAATATATATTACGAATCAGATGAGCAAAAGTTATGGTAAAATCATTTTATTAGATCAAGCATATGCATTCCTCTAAGAATTTATCAAACAATAAAAATCAAATGGATATATTTCCTAAGATTCAAGAAACAAAGCACTAGGTTAGAATCCCAAATAGCTTACCAGGCTGTTAAAATAAAAGCCAACGGTCGTGAAATAACAAGAAAGCATCCGAAAGAAGTCAAATCTGCGTCCAAGACGGTATATATCGCGACTAAGAGTTTGCTCACTATTCCCATTTGCTACTTTCGCTTCAAATTTAGAAATTTGGTTTAATCCAACATCACGGCCTTTTCCAACTTGCATGTACTCATGATAAGTAACATATCCTCGTCGTAGTGTAGTATTATACCCTGCATCACATCAGTTTTTTTTTTAAAAACTGTAAATAATGGCTCATTATTGTATTATTAATTAACAGCTTCCATTAAATCAATACCTGCAAACACATCTTCGCTCAAATTTATTGTCTTTGATGCCTTGCTTATGCCACCTCTAGTCAAGTGAAATATCCTGTCAAATAAATCTGGATGTCCATAATGGAATCTAACCCTGCATTATAATTATAATGAGTAATCAAGCATTTTTTTATATGAATTCAGTTAAAACTGAATTGTTCTAGTAAAACTAGAATGATTTTAAAAGTAGAATTGTATGCATTCTCAACATTTTACTTCTTTTCTAAGATTTAGATACTGGAAGGTAAAAATGACGAGAGTACTTACTTGAGTGGATTTGCTAGTAGTCTTTGACCAATTGTCACGAAGCTCGTCTCTTGATAGGACATGAACCACGCCAAAGAAGAAACACTATAGTATAATAAGATTCAGTTAGTTAGGGAAATACTTTCACAAAATTATACAATTACAAAGTTGCCATTTCTTTTTCTTTCTCCATTCATTCTTCTGACATGTATTTAACTGAACATGTTTTGCCTTATGACATCAATCGCTATACATTTACTTAAAACACTGCCTTAAGAACTTAAGCACCAAGAATTAATAAGTTCTATAATTTGAAAAACAAACTAAAGTGTTATGCGATAGTTGCGAGGTACTTTTTTTTATGAACTTACTATTGACAATTTTGTGTTGTTTGTTCTCTATATTAAGAAGAAAAAAATTGTGTCAACGTCAAAGTTAGTAGGATCTGACCTTCCAGTGAATACGTGTTCTCTCATTCCAACAATAGTAGGAGGCCTCTTTCTTTGAACTCTTAGAAATTCTTGTAATATATTTCTCATCTTGAGAGCTTCCTCAAGATAATTATCCTGTCAGAGAACAGTCATTATAATGATATTCATGGTAATACTGACCTAACAATTAAAGCAGAAATGAAGAAGGAAAAGAAGGATACTTGGTTCATATCAATTGCTTGGAGAGCTTCACCGCGTGTGAAAATAATTGCATGATTTTGATTCTCAGGTTTTCCTTCTCCAATATTTGGTGGTCCTGGAAGCTTTATACGGTAGATTTCCTGCAAAAAGTTTAGTGCATAATTAGGAGAACCATCATTCAAAATATTTTTATACAACCAAAACTTTGTTCAATAGCTTCAAGTATAACTCCGTAAATTATTTACTTGGTCAAAACCATTGACAGCTTTGACTAGGATAGAAGAATAAACTTTCCGAGGCCTATCTGCAACAATTTCTTCTTTCTCTTCAATATAAGCAACACGCAGAGAAGGATACCTAGGAGAAATTAATGCACATATAAATCACTTTCCAAAGTTTGTAATAAACTGAAATCCTTTTCCGAAATATCTCCTGATTTGGGAAATTACCTTATCATTAGTTCAAGTATGTCTTGAGCCTGAGGGTCTCCAGAGGATTTTTGGGATCCATATATTTGACATGAAACAACATGAGTAAATTTCATGTCTGCTAAGGCATCAAGTTGTGCTGATAAAGTATCATTTTCTCTATCAATGGCGTCATATCCTTGAAGAATATCTGGTGAGAAAATGAGACTGAATTAGTTTCTCAATTGAAATAAAATTTCTAAATAGCTTTAAACTGAAGGTATATATTAACAGTGAAAAAACAGACCATCATCTTCCGCCATATCAAGAAAAGCTTGTAATTTTAAGGCTTTTCGGTAATACATCATTCCTCTGACTGTTTGTAACAAAAGAAAAGAATTAATGTTGAAATCTAGTATCAACTTAGAACAAAAGATTTAATTCTAAAACTCACCAGTCCTGCTTAGTGTTTGCCCTCGAAAAGAAGCCCAATCTCTTAGATCTTCCTCATTGACTTCGTCTTTAGTTTCGTCTATATTCTCACTTCCCAGGCGCTCCAGAAAATTTTCCCATTCATCTGAGAGGAAATAGAAAAGGATGAGTTGAATGAGATAACTGATGGCTTGGTTCTGCAACAAGAATTTTCATTTTCCCTGTAACAACCTGGAAATATCTTTTGCATATAAAAGCTAATGGAAACCCCTTGTTTACTTGAATGTAGCTCCTTGTTTGAGAACTTGACTTCTTCCATGTAATGTGGAGTAAGAACACTGTAATTAAAGAGGATCAACAAAGTTTGAACAGAAATAGAAGTGCAATGAGGTTGACTTGAGCATTTCTTCTTCAATCGGCATAAACAAAATGAATAGGATGACAGGTAAATGTCATCATAAATATGAATAGAGACTTAAAACATTTGATGATGAAAGCACCTGAATGACAACATACTGCGCACTTTTGGAGCTTTAGGCATATTCATAAAGAGAGAAGTAGCAAAAAATGAAATCCTTCTTCGAGCTTCTAAGTTTGACGGCATATACATTGCTGTATCTTTCACGGTAAGCAACAAATGAAAACGCTTTATCTGGCATTGAAAAGTTGGGTCAGTTTAAGTTGTAAATGAACCTAAATTTGTGACCTGCTTTAAAAATGATAAAACAAGTTATGTACCCAACCCTTTACACTGTTTAATGAAGATACCTTTTCCATCAAAGGACCACTATCTGGCAATGGGAAATGAATGGAATGCTTTGAAGCAAATAATTCCGGCTCAAAATAGCTGAAGAACGCATCTGTATCTCCGACTAGTTGCTGGTGAGTGTGGAGCAAATCCAGTGTTCTTATGCACAAAGAATGAAAGTAACACTTTCAATAATGAAGTAAAAAGGCAGAGGAGCAAATATAATAAGAAATTTGAAACCTCAAGTTTTAAAAATGATCATAGTAGACAAACCTTGAATCTTTTATGAACATTTCATTTGTTACAAGCTCAAATATATCCTGAAGCGCCTTCACGACTTTGGGATGATGATCTTCATTACCCTCAACCTTTAGAAAGAATTACATCAGTAAGGCCATGAAACTAAACTCAAGTTGTATTTAGAATAAACTAGAAGTTTGCACATGAAAACTACCAGAAGCTCAACCAAGTCAGTACATTTAACATGTAAAGCTGGTAATTCACTCATACGTAGATCCTCAAGGAGTGATGATTTTTCAATGCTTTCCTCGATTTCATCCACTACAGAAGATATAATTCTGAAAAGCAGACCAGCCAGAGGATGAATCATTTTGTGTATCAAAGTAGAGGACCAAATATAAAGAGACAACGCATAGCCTTGTTAAGGAAAACTTAATATTTAGTCCCACAGGACAAAAGCCACACCATTTTTAGTCCAGCGTTTCATAAAATTGCACTTTCAAATATTCCTATCGTCTCCTTTCATTCCAATTTGGGACCAAAAGTACAAAACTCAGATGGGAAAGGGGTAGGACCAAAAGTGCATAACATTTTAAAAAGTTGAGGCAACAAGTGTAATTTTGTAAGGCGTGGAACCAAAAGTGTCGAGGGTCCAATACTGTGGGACCAAAATACAATTTTCCCCTTGTTATGACTGTGAGAAGATAGTTTAAAAAAAAATCATGCTATACCTTCTCTCCAGGTCACCAACCACTAGGATATCCAAGATGTACTTGAGTGAATCGTAACATTCAGTTACTACCAAGTACATGTAGTTATCCTTAGTAATCCTTTTCAAGAGATTGTCATATTTTCCCACAAAGTCTCTAGCAACGCTAAGAGCTGTTGACAGCTGTAAAGAAAATTACTTCTTAAATAGTTTGTTAGCAATATAACAGATTAAGGGCAGGGATATAGAGTACCGAAATATACCTTATTTGCTAAGAGAAAAACAGGCCAATGGACTTGGCCAGATAGTAATTCCGATGAGATGGGTATTTTCATCAAATCCATTTCCCTGGAAAAAGTCAGACATCGTAATAATATATTATTTTCCACACTATATGGAAAAGGAAGAAAAAGAAAAAAGAAAAAAGAAAAAAGAAAAGACATAACAAAGCACAATCAACCTGTTGCTTATAAGGTCCTCATCACGGAAGCTACTTATAATTTGGTTCCATACGAGGGCAAACTTCACAACTCCACCCTTCTTGTTCTCTAAAGCCTGAAACCAGCCTGATTAAGACAGCAGCTCTAAAGACAAGCACTTGGAGACTTTAATTATGAGAGAACTGAGGGAAAAAACCTTTAGAAATCCCGGCTGGCAAAGCCACTTTATGATTCCTTCTTTATCTTTTGTTTGGGGTGGAATAAGGGAATCATTGAACGCTGAGGGCAAATTGTCAAATTTACTACGCAACATTCCCTGTGTACGAATCTGTTTGAAAACCAAAATAAAAATAAAAATAGAACTCAATATTAAACTTCATAAAGGAAAACAATAGGCACAAAGATAGATGGATATCTTACTTCACCAAGATGGTGTAGAATTCCATAAACTCCACCAAAGACAGCACAGTAAACAGAATACCATATTTGTGCATCCATGAAATATACCTGAATCAGTTAAATAAATTGTCTTAAAATGATCGCAACAAAAGCATTTGGTACAAAAATTCCTCTTGACATGTCCCAGCACTCTGGTATATTCAGACACTTACGATGACAATAGGAGACCATATGGCTGCAATGGCACCAGCATTGCTCTGCACTATAAGTTTAAAATTCATATAAGATGAATATAAATATAAGTTAACTTGCAAAATTTCAATTTATCATTTTTAGGAGCATAAGAGAATCAAGAGGGGGTCACCTTTAGGGAAAATTTCATGCCAGTCGTAGTTTTTAACTCCGGTACTCATGATCTGTCTTGTTGGTGCTATCAGTGGTTTAATCTGAAAATTCCATAACATGTAAATATCTTAGCCTTCATGAGCCATCTTGACAATCATTGAAGGCAAGAAAATAATTCCAAAAAATTAATTACAATTACTAATTCATGACTTGATTTCATAATTTCCCTTTTTCATGCATATTATTGTCAAATTTCAAATATAAAAAGATAAATAAGAAGAATGCAAAGATATATGTGGCTCGGCTATTCCGCCGGACAAATTCCTACAGAACTAAAAAGACTCCAACTATTTTTTCTTGGAGTTACATAGCAAAGACCACCAATTTTACATAGAACGAAAAAGGAGAAAAATCATTGAAATTGTATCAAAATAGAATATTGGCAAGATATTCAATCTTGCTAATATCTTAATAATCTTGTTAGAATGCGTTTCAAGATGAACACAGATATGCAGATTGACGAAACTTGGACATGGAATGCACATTAAGGTGTTATCTTGAAGAGGAGAGGAACTTCCTATAATGTGGTGGTTCCAAAATGAGAGGAAAGAGAATGCAATGATGCAACATGCACAAAGATGAACAGATTGCAATCACAAAGTAAAATTAAAAAATTAAGTACAATTAACCTGTTCTAATGGCATGCCAAATTTAAATATGAAAAACATAAATTGAAGAAAAAGATTAAAGTGAAGAAAAACCACCTCAAATGTATAGCTGAATGCAAATTTGCTTAGAAATAACAGCACCCAGAAAATTGTATACCTAATGCAACACCAAGTACACCACATTTTAGTAAAAATAACAGTATAAGAAAACCAGAATGACCAAAATAGAATTACAATGAAGATCTGAAAAATACTTGAGGACGGATATTTGGCTCTCCTGCATTCCCCTTCCAACATATAACCTGGGCTATAAATTGTGGAGAATTTACAAAATATGACGGGAGTCATACATACATAGTTAGACAAATAATAATAATGCATCTTAGAGGACAACATGACAATAACTACATAATTCAAAATTACAGGAAAATATTTACCAAAGTAAAACTGAATAGACACCTAACATTAATGATAAGAAATTTTATAGAATATAAATATAACATCCTAGGAGTTACATAAAAAAGTTAAAATCTGGCCTTGTTTTTATCCATGTACATTCAATCTGTTAGTCTAATGCAGGATGTCAGAATTGTAGGTAAATTAAATTTTTAGTTTCAAATAAAGTAATTAATATAATGAACTTTTACCTGTGTCCACCAAGAAAAGACCGTGCATATCCGAGTGTTGGATGTCTCAATATATTTCCCAACCGCAGGCACAAAAAAGAAGACCATATTGACTGCATTAGTAATCAAGTAAAATGCAACTGCTACCATGAAGGAAGAATAGCACCACTCTCCAAGCCAGCTCCCGTTTTGTGTAGAGTAACAGGTATATTTTTTTCTAGAACTAGCATAATAAATGGGAAGAATAATTGCCCATATCATTGCCACTACTATCTTGAGCACATCTTTCTTACGATGAGCAGAGTCCATCGTACATCTAGCTTTCCATGTGAAGGCTAAGTCAAGAATCGCTGCAAATAAGAACTAGATCAATTTCCAAATGATAATATTGTCAAACCTGAGAGTGATTAAATGTAAAAATGATTTTAACCTTGAATGAGTTTAAGAACTGCTGATGTAATGAAGATGCTCATAACATCTTCAAGTACTGCCGCATCAAACACTTGTAATGGAGATTCCAAATCATGACACGCCATAATTATCATCGCCTAAGAGAATTTTGAAGGAAAGGTTCAACTAACTGATACCGGAAAAGAATTTGTGGCAAGTTCCCACAAAAATACCTGGAGTGATAAAATAAGAAAGCACCACATTCTATCAAAGCTTCTGAAAATCTGCCAAAATGAACGAATCTCTGCAAAATTTGTCTTCCCTAACCACTTAGGCTCCCGCAACTCATCACAAGTGGTCTGAGAATCACCAATAGGTTAAGAGATTAAGGTTACTGAAAATTCAATAGCACTAAAGCTCATGCAAATTGAGAAGTTTTCTTACTCCCGTTTCTACATCTTCATTGTTATCACTTTTCTCTTCTTCAGGAGACCTAGTTGATGGAGACCTAGTTGATGTTTGAGATTTCTTCACTTTGCCATCATTTGGAGGGTGTACACAAAAGAAATCATGGTCCAGACGCATAGGCCAACCTATCTGAAAGCATTCTGGAGACCTGAAATTTAATAAGTGAGTACATTAAACAACTTCTAAAGAAGACAAATCAGCATCATCGTGAATACAACTTTTCCTAAGATAATGTATGAAGTTTGATTCTCACCAGAAAAATTCATTCAAGTCATCATAGTTCCTCCATGTTGAATGATCAGTTGTTCCGTTTTTGTTTTTCATGGCTTCCTTCAGTAATTTGGTAGGAAATTAGAAATATGGGGAACTAAAGACAGAAAAGTCAAGTACAATTGAAGCTTCCAAGTACCTCGTGTATAACCTCATATATTGGAGAAACAACGTGGCTTAGGAATGCCTCATAATTTCCTCCATATGCCGGTGTGACTCTTTCTCCAGTTGTCAAACTCACTGCACCACTCAACATGCCATGCAATTCACTTGCCATCTGAAAGAGGATGCATGAAATATCTTGTTAAAAGGGGATATTTTATAACACAGATATGGACTCTAACTACTCTAATTATCTGATACTTCTTATTTTTTTGGTTTCAAAGTTTTAAAATTTCTTTTATTGTGTTACATTCTTTTGTTCTGAAAATTTTGAATTTACTCAGATCAAATACATAGATATACTATCATAATTTGGTTTTTTCTAATCAAAATCTCAAATAGGTATATAGATGTAGAGCAACTTTACCACAGAATAGTTTCCCCAGGCAATAATATAAGGTTTAAGTCATTCTAAGATTTTAGGACCTCCCCCAACTAAAAATAGTTATACCCAGTTAATCAATTTGACCTTAGATGACCATTGGAATCTTTTGATTTCATTCTAGAAACATGCTTCTGGTCAGCATTCACCTCACAAATCAATGGATATCGACTCAATTTTTTTAGTTCGATTAAAATTGTTGAAGTATGTAACCAGGAAATAAAAATTGTTAACATGTAAAACCACAATGGAAAGAAAAAGTCAACTTACATGGTGAAATATATAACAGAGACATTCTGGCATAAACCGTAAGTTCGCCGCTTCTCCCCATATTAAGAGATAAAGTGCTATATATAGAATTTTGTACTGTTGGGCTTCTTGTCTTAAATATGGTAATCTGAATAAGAAATCAAAATACAGATTGATGTTAATAAAAGTGAATATGCAATAAAGAATGTGATATGTTCACATCAATTACAGAGTAATGTCCTATAACGAAACAAAAAAAGTCCTTTCAGTGACTCAATGAAATCAGACTAAATTACAGCAGCAAAAATTGCAGTCCAAATAATATGAATAGCAAATTATATTCTCACCTGATGTTGCTTTTTCTGTCCAAAAATTTGCACCACTCTGTATAGTTTTTGAAGAATTTCTTCATCAGTTCATCCATAGCTCCATCTTCTAGCTAATATTCAAATGGAAAATCACCCCTCAGAAATTTGGACAGGGAAAGCTAGGCATATTCTCAATAGATTGTTTAAGCAATAGTATTGGGTGGCAAACCTTTGGTGTTTGCTTATGAGTCTGGCGAATATGGGTATTGGCAAGCAGAAGGATTAAATGCTCCCTCTGGTTGGTTACGTTTCCTTTCTAAGGAATATGTTGACAAACAAGGACAGTAAACATATAAGAAAATACATACATCATATTGGAAAATTGGATCTACAAAATGAAAATTCATAAAATTTACAGTATGATAACTCATTGAGCAATTTCTTATTACATTGTAGAGTCAAGATGCTTTTATCAATTAAGAGGCCATGTGATGAAAGTAAATTTTTTTGTATGTTATTAAATACGGCCAGAAGGAGAAATAAAGAATCAAAGAGGCACCTGAAACCCATAGCATAACTGAAGCCAATCAAACATATCCATGAAAGGAATTTGCAGTTTAAAATCTTCCAAGAAAGGCAAACCACGGATACATCGCACGGCAGCCACTGCAGCTTTGACCTGTACACTTCTACAATTTATTCAGAGTCATTTCATGCACCGTAACATCTCTATGCTGCAGTTTATGTGCTCATAATCTCAAAAAATGAACTATCTAAACTCTAAAGAAACTTATTCTATGCTTTGGATTTTCCAAAGAATTTGCCTACTTATTAAAGAAGATCAGACCTCAGGAAGTTGCATAATTGGTTGATGGACTCCACCTTGATCAAGAGGAAGAATGTTATAAGGCACATAGAACTCAGATCTTGCATTTTCAGCCTCAGCAAGTGCCTATTCAGGACTCGGAATGTTTACATTACATATGTTATTTAAAAGAAAGAAATAAGAGAGCAATGGAAAAGGACAAGCAGTAAACCTGAGAACCTGCTGCAGAAGTAACGGTATTTAATACTTCAAATAAAACTGATGCAATGGCACGTGCTCGGATCAACTTTTCTCTGGTCGAATAAAGAACATTAATATGTATAGTATTAGATACATAATATTTTAGCATTAGGAAATTTAGCAGAATCAGATTCAACACCTGTTTCCCGAAGTATATTCTCCACCATGCTTGATGATGTAGTCTTTGTACTCACGATATACACGTCTTAGTTCACGTAAATCACTCTGTTCCCTCCTTTTTCTAATTGTAACCTCTTCATCCTTGAAAAACAAAATTGATAGAACACAAATTTAGTACATGATTTCTGGATTGAATGTGTCCTGGATAGTTGGTAAATGCTTATGAGGACATCTAGTTTTCCTCATTTATGCTGCTGGATTTGATTTTAACAGAGTGAAATCATAACCCAAATAGATTTTTGGTGTTGGAAGAGACCAGAAGTGAATAGATATTTTCACCGACTAAAAAGCAGTCCCATTATGCTACGGATAAGCATCTCTGTATATAAGAAATAAATTAAAAGACCAATTCTTGTGTTATAGCAGTGGGGATGGTGTTTAAATACTATTAACAGCTTAAATCAGCTACGCTTTAAGGTGAAGAGGCAGTAAAGGGATCTTTCTCATGTTTTGTAACCCTATAGACATGAAGATTTACCTGTTCAAGACGTTGAAGAAGAGAAGTTTTGAATTGTCGAACCCCCCGACCACTTGAGTTTCTGTCTAAGTTATGTGCTACTTCAAAAGCATGAAAACGACCTGGCCAGAAAGCTCAATCAATTAGTATTAGCACAAGAGACCTCATACATTGGAAGAAATAATTTATTACTCCAATTTTCAGGATTCTCAAGTTTCCAGATAAGTTTCAGAACTTCGAGAATTAGTCTCTTTTCCATTTCAAGGCTACATGATAACGTAAATTAGATACATCAGTTATCTTACTTGTTAGTTGCTGCACTACATTTTCCTTAGTGATTAAAGGAGGTTTATCATTGTTTTTGTGCCAATAAACTTTTATTACTTGTTTTACACAGCAATTTAGAAAATATTTATCATAACTTGATGATGAAATTTAAAAGAATTCATAAACAATTCTTTTGCAGAGCAAGTCAATTACTCTTCCAGGGCAAAATAAACAAAACTCCAGTCAAGCTTTCTAGAATTCAGCTCTCCGACCATAAACCGTAAATTGCAAATAATCCCTTGTGTATCAAGAAGTAGCACAAAAACAAAACAAAAAAAAACACGTTTTTTGGCATACTTTGACAACACAGGTAGTGGTCTTACTATTTTCCGAAAACACAAGTGGATTTTTCGCATTTAACATGAAAAATCAAAATTAAGAGGACAACAAAGGTCAGCTTCAATACACAACAAAATAAAGAGTTTCAGGAAATCCAACAATCAAGCTCCGAAATTAAACTAAAAACACTCCAACAAATGTAATCAACATAATTAAAGAAATTAAACAACTACCAATACTTACATAGATAAGCAACCCTGGGTTCATCAATTTCAATCAAATTGGCAATTCGAAGAAATCTTTGAATCTCAGAAACCAAAGTGACAGGCAATTTCTCACTATCAAATGGTTCCGGCACATATTCACGCCCCAGAGTAATCGATCGTACGAAAGGTGTCGTGTTGGTTGTAGTGTAAACTCTTCTTCTACTGCTACTACTGCTTGCGCTATTTTGATCATCATCTGTGGTGGGTTCTGCAACAACAATTTCTGACATTTTGTTGGTAAAGAAAAGGAGTGGGATTGCATGGGGGAACGAGTGTATATATTGTGGAATCTTAGGTGTATATGCATGTTTTTCTGATTGTTTAATTTTGTGATTTGCTTTTTTGGTTAGGGTTTGATCTTTTTCGCTTTTGCTTTTTGATGAAATCAGGAAATTTTTTGTGTGTGAGTTGGAATGAACTTCATTTCAAGTTAGGCGGGTAATGCTAAAGAAAGTGGGAAGGAAAAAGGAATTTTTTTACTTTTTTTATAATTTTTTTTTTTGTGCCTGTGTGTGGAATCCCAAAAGAGCAAATAATGGTAATGGGGCATTGTTCACTAAGTTAAGGAATTGACCCTGATTACAACTTTAAAAAAAAAAAAAAAAGGAGTTAATAGCAAATTAACTACTGTATTATTCTTAAAAGGCATTTTACCCCTTTTTTTGTAAATAAAAGGGTAAGATATCCCATATATGTGTTTTTGTAAAAGAAGCGAGTTGTCTCTCTCTCGATTTTTATATTCTCACAAGGGATAAAGTGTCAATTAAGCAATATAACATGGGGTATATAGTCTCCAGTATTCATATCGCATGGGGTAAAGTGAAGGAAATATGTTGTCAAAATGAGGTTAAGTTGATCATTTTTCTCATCAATATGAAGTCCCAGACTCCAATTACATTATAGAACACGTGTATACAACAACTCCACGAGTAAGGAGATAAATCACTTATTATTATGTATTAACGTGTCTTAGTATGCCTATTTTTATGTCACATGGTGATAAATTATCTACTAATCATATCACATGGATAACTTGCCAACCCCCCTCCACCCTAAGGAAAAAATGATTTTCTTTTTTGTTTGGCCTTGGTATTTACTAATTTCTAAATACTAATTAAAATTGCAGAGGTGTTGGGTTTTGAAATTACGATTTAGTTAGGGTAAAGTTGTTTTTTAGTTCTATATGATTGGATATCATTATAATTTCTAAAATATTTTCTACTTTAGTTCTCTCATTCAATATTTGAGTTCTTTGCGCATAGAACAATTTTTACTTTTTTACTTTTGGTCTTATAAGATGATTTCGAGTAAAATCATCTGTTGAGGGATCGAGATTAAATCAGTACGAAATTCCTCGAAATGGTCTCCAAAATTTCAAAATGAGTGGGAATCGATCAACACTCAAGGATGATCTACTTGGTAAGGTCGAGTTCAAAATATACATGTAGATAACCGAGCTAGAAAAATTTGAGTTAGGCTCCAAGCACGAGATCCAACCACAAATCGAACATCCACCGAGCATGAAATGACCTACTATTTGGTGGTGTGAACCATGTCCCCGTGTAGTAATAAGTGAATGGGTATTTATAGATGAGAAAGTTTCACGGGTTGACCCATTTAGTCGGATATTATTCCAGTTGAGGTGGCAAGGTGAGATCGAGCTCGGATGAGTTGGAACATGCTACTTTGGATGTACAAGTACGCATCACGTAGGTGATACGAAACACGGTACATTGTAAGACAAACTCATTTCATTTTTTTACTTTTGGTTCTAAAATTTATGGAAGGAGTCAAGGAGGCGACACCACCAACTAAAAGTTCAACTTTGTAAAATACAAAATAAAAAATGACAGAAGTTCAATCTTGTTGGACTCGAAATGCAATTTCTATGTTAATTTAAGCTGTTGAAATTTTATGATGAGATGGACAGGAACTGAGAGTTTTTTATGTGACAGTAGTTCCCCACTCCACTTTAATTTTTTCCTTTTCTTTACTACTATTGATTAATCTATTAATTAAGTGACAGTGATAATTTGTGGTAACGCTCTTTTGCTTGTTATTAATCAGTGACACCGATCTTACATGCATGCATAGTGGTAATTAAATTAATCTAAAAATTACAATAATAATATCAGAAAGCTACTTTTATTGCTTGCTGTAAAGAACCCTCTTTTCATACATAATTGTGGTATGTAAGTTTTCTTCAAAATATTTTGAGTATTTTGTATTTTGCACTCCAAAAGTATATTATTTTAGTATTTTGCCCCTAAAATTAGATTGACACTTTGCTCCATCGAATTGCATATTCTTGAAAATACGAAGGGCATTTTGCACCCCAACATGGTGCATTTCGCCAAAGAATATGCAATTTGAGGGTGCAATGCGCCAAAATTTTAATTTCAGGATTGCAAAGTGTCAAAATGATATATTTATGTAGTGCAAAATGTCATATATCACAACAAGAAAGACGAGCATCAAACATGCACATATGCAGTGACAAAAAGCTTAAAGGCGTTGCTAAACCCCAACCACCACGACTTCACAAGTCACAATGGTTTTCCTTGCGTTGTTTTTGGAGAGATTGTGAATGTTTTCACCACTAATTTATCAACTACTTATAATCTGCACAAACAACTAATTAGTCGTGGATGATGTATAGTAGTCAATACTTTAATTTCTTGTATTATGGACTTCAATTAATGTTGACCAGGAGCTATGCCTAGTGGAGTGTAATTGCTATATAATTAACTTTGATGGGGTCTAGTGCGATAATTAACCTTTTGTAGGTCGAGGGCAAAATGTGAATGTTCCTATTAATTTAATATGTATTGATTTTGACACGATTGCATATTTAATTAGTCCGACTCTTAGGAAGAATAGTCTTTATCTTTTATGTTCGGCCTAATTCTGCAAATAAAAAATTTATCCGTAAAAAATTATCTTAAATAATAATACAATAAGTTCAAAAATAAAATCAGGAATGGCTATGGCTTTCGGACTAGAGTTTGGTATTGCTAAGGGATGGCGTCACATCATTCTTGAAGGTGATTGTCTTCAAGTCATTAATGGAATTTTGGGTTCTAATTTTCAGCATTCCTGATCACCCGTTAGGCCATATTTTTTTATTACATTGATCACTTTGCTAGAAGCTTAGATTCGTTTGTTTGCTCCCATGTGTTTAGGGAAAGCAATTCTGTAGCTCATGCTCTTTCTAAATTAGCGTTTAGCATTTCCCCATCCACTAGTGCTCTCCCGAGCTTTATCCAAGACCTTGTAATTGCTGATTCTGTTCATTATTGATTTTACCCTGTTTGGGTTTTCCTAAAAAAAAAAAAAAAAAAAAAAAAAAAACTAATTTGATCACGATACAAACATTAGCGGACTAAATATGCAATTTTGACTATCGAATTCTGTTGAAACCGCAAATTTACATCTGGTGAAAGGCTTTTACTTAGATTTTCTTAATGACCAATCACTTTTTCTTAATGTAAAAGAACGTTACGTACTAGTAGTGAGTGCAATCGTGGGTCATCAACTTTATTTGCAAAAAGTTCATCAAACTAAAATATTGGATTCTTCAATCATAAAAGATAATCAAATGTTGTGATTTACAGACCTTGTCAAAAGAAAGAAAAGTGGCACACTCTTTTGTGCATATTCGCTTCCTTTGCCTTTAAGAATATGAAATATATAGAGGGCCAAGTTTATGGTGGAATGGTAATTAATTAAGCAAACACATTAATATATTAGAAGCTTTAGCTCTTCAATAGGTTTATTCATTTGACGAAAACGTTGAGAATAATTAAGCTTGAGTTTCTTAAATAAATTTTGTCAAAAAAAAAAAGTGTACGAAGGTTTGGTTGAGGTAATAGGGATACGAGGTAATAGAAATTATTTTTAAAATATATCACGTGAAGTTGTAGGGACCAACTTAAAGTATTTTAAAATGATTTTTTAAAATATGTCGATCCAAAACGACCTATTTTTTACAAATTGAGCATTTTTGCAAGGTTTTTGAAAACACAAGGAAGTTTGGCGCAGTAAAAATTTCACAGGGTAGTTTCTTGCAGATTTAGCATAACACAGAGGAGTATTTTGCATTTACCCCCAACTCTACATACAAATGCGATTTTTTTTTTTTTATCTACTAGACTGTGTATTTATAGTTCGGACCGGAGAGTGCAAATGGTATAAGTCCTCTACAGTGTGGTGTTTCCAGGAGGATTCGAAATTGAATTTCGTCCGTAAAATACTAATTTTTGTACAATTGATTAGGAAAGTGATGTATTCGCGTTTGGGTTAATAGGTTATTATATATGTCACCCTGTTCAAATATTATAATGGGTAGTTATAGTAAAACTGAATCCATGTAACAAAACATGCCAATTTGATCGATATTGATCTAAGTATCTAACTCAATTTGACCTAATAAAGTCAACCAAACAATCCTTAAGCTTGTCATATGCTTTGAGCAGTTAAGACCCAGAGTACCTTAATTCTTGGTTAAACCAAATTTTAATTAATCAATTATGATCCAACTTTTGAAGTGTCAAAAGAGAGACAAATTTAGGTTGCTTTATATACATTCACATTCTATAAACAATATGACTTGCTTTTAGTTTTGCGGAACTTGGACTATCAGCTTATTATACACGTGTACAGAGCCAGGGAATAATATATAAGGGATATATAATGCAAAACACTCTAATATGTTATGCAAAATATGCATGAAATTACCGTGTGATTTTATTTTTTTTTTCTATTTTTTTTTTGAAAAAACATCCTATGAAATATTTATTACATAAGAATTTTATAAACTATTAGATATACAATACGAGATCCTCCATCCATACAAAATAAGCCGTCAAAATTTATATCGGCAGGAATTTCGTAATAGTATGGATATGCAATTGACATTTAAATGGGAGGCTTCGTGCCAAGAATTTTATAAACATTCTAGAACGATGTAACAATTGATAAAGCAGCCAAAAAATAATGAAATTTTCAAACTTGTGAGTCCTCGTCGACTTTTCTTCTTCGTGAAAGTGGCTGTGCTAACCACACTCTTTAACTTGTGGCAAAATATGCAATATTTCGGGATAACTTAATGGTCATATTTAAATCACATTATGGTCCCTCAACTTATATTTTTTTTGCCAAAGAGTTTATATGACTTAAACCCCTCTTATATAAAATATGTTAATTTAAAACGATTAATTTTGCGACAATTTTCCTACGAAAATGCAATCACGTGCAAGTCACGTAACTTTGGTAAGAGTATTTTTGGGTTTTTACGTGTCATAATATTTTGACTTGAATAGGACGAAATATATATTGCAACTTCATACCTCTAGTTAATATAATTCTCACTTTGATCCTTCTACGGGAATTAACAAATGTGTTATCCCTCTAAAACTCTTTTTATTACCTTTAGTATTTACCCAACAAAAAGTAAAAAACAAAAAAAAAAAAAAAAAAAAAAAAAATTGAATTTCGAGACCTTACCCTTTTGGGTTCATCGACCTAGCTACCCGTCTTCTCCACGCATAAACATTGTGAATTTTTTTTATCACCATATCAATTTCTGATGAAATGCATACAATAGGGCAAAGTTTTTCTTGATTTGCCAGAACTTTTGTGGAATTGTTGAAGAAATTTTGGTTAAGTTCCCTTTTTTTACTCTCTGAACAAAAACCCTAGGTTGTAATCAACTTCAAACATGGAATTTCGGAGGAAAAATTCACCGAAGGATCAAAGTGATATATTTTATTGATATGAGGGACGACTCCAACACATATTTGGTCAACTTCAAGTCAAATATTAAAAACTAAAAAACATCCTTATTAAAAGTCACGTGATTGTATTTTTTCAGAAAATGTGTCAAAAAATTAACCAATTTAACACATTTTATAAAAATAATACATGGGATATTCGCCAGTTAGACAAAGCACATACATATATCGGATATTTTTGTATTAGGTTCAATAATATGGCATGTACAATCACCAAATTCATAATTAGCACCACAAGTCCACAACCCATAACCACAACTTGTCTGTGATCACTTCTTTGTGAGTATTATTCAATCACAAGACAATTAATATATTTTTCATGTAAATATTTGGGTTTAACCAATCCCCGGTACAAAATATTACAAAGCAAAGATATCATTTAAAAAAAAAAAAAAAAAGAGAGACCTTTTATTAGTATACATCAAATTGAAGAGACAAAAACTATACATTTCATAAAGAAAACATAACAAAATCAATTTTTCAAAACAACACATTATTAATTTCATCATAAAGGAGAGACCTGTTAACTAATACACGTACTTCAACCTCCACAACCACCACCACAGCCTCCACCTCCACACCCCCCACCACAGCCTCCACCTCCGCAACCACCGCCATCACCACCATCTCCACCACCACCACCACCACTTCCACTAACGACAGCCGCCGTGACCACAGTGGCAGCAACAGCAGCCGCTCCTGCCCCTAAGACAACCATCCCACCATTCTTAATTGCACCGCTTTTCGACTTTTCACCTTTCTCGATGTCACTATGATACACCGGAGGCGGACGAGGGGCGGTGACAGTCCTTGCGGGGGCAACCACAGGCGGGGTTGGACGCTTCTTTTTTCGACCATTATTACAAAGACAATACAACAGTACAACTGCTGCGGTTACAGAGCCACAAACAATGAGCACAATTGCATATGTTTTCATATTATTAATTGTTCATGTTTAATCTCTTTGTTACTTGTCCTTTTTATAGCAAGAATATTTGCAACTTGGATTTCAGTTGAATATTTACTTGCTTAAAATTATTTTCTTGGAAATTTGCCGGAAATTATGTAAGAGTAGACTTGTAGTTAATTCCTTATTGACTTATTAAAAAAAGGAATTTTTATTATTGAGATTAACACGGCAATAACGTTACTTTGTGTACTTTATTAGGTTCATTGTGACTTCATCAAAAGATTCCTCATGATATATATGAAATGAAGGAGAAATTTTCTGTCGGAATTAAATCATAAGTTAATGTCTAGTGCTTGGTACGCCAAGAACATGGTTGACATTTAGCTCGATTGATGATTCATTTGATCTGATCCGATTATGAAGATTTGTAATCTAAAATACGTGAAAAGAATATGAATCTTAGTTCATTATTAAAGATTTGTATTCAACAATAAGTAAAAAAAATATATATAACAATAATATTTTACTAAAAAAAGTGACTTTAATAATGTAATACAATCAATTTAAGAAGATATTAGTCAATAATTTATTCATATATATTTTATATTTATGCATATTTTCATACAACAACGTGAATTTTTTTTTTCATACAACAACAAGATTTACATATTTTGAAGCAAGCAATTAGATATGTCGAGCATTGATCTTTTCTATGTTGAAGCTCGGTGAATTATGCAACACGCGAGCTTAATTAAATGAAACTGTAACTTTAAACTTAGTTGGGGGCTTCTAAAAGCAGTTCACCTTGTGGAAAACTGTTTTCTATGTTGAAGCTCGGTGAATTATGCAACACGCGAGCTTAATTAAATGAAACTGTAACTTTAAACTTAGTTGGGGGCTTCTAAAAGCAGTTCACCTTGTGGAAAACTGCTGACAGTTTTCCACAAAAATGAACTGCTTTATTTTTTTAATAATAAAAATGTCACCTGCTGACCCGGTTGAATATAGCAGGTCACAATTGTTGAACTTACACATTTGCCCCTCCTTGTTAATAATATATATTAATAACATAAAATCTTTAATTCTTTTGACAATTAAAATTCTTCACGTGGTCTCTTCCGAAAGTGAATTATCTCTACGTCAAAATGATAAAGTGAATTTTGATTAAATGATCCATTTTATATATTATTAACAATTAAAATCCATTTTATAATAACAACCTGCTGCTATATTCTTCCGAAAGTGAAATTAAAAGAATATAAAATTGTCTCTACGAAATTGCAATTAAAAATCATATAAAATCTTTTGACAATTAAAATTCTTCACATAGAGACAATTGCTGCTCGTTTACTCTTCTCTAGGGCCTGGGTAGAGTGTTTCCGAAGTTAATTTCGCATTACATACACTAATTGAGCTGGAATTTAATTCGGGACGTGAAGAACTTGAACGGGCCGTGAGATTTATGTTCGATTTTGATTGGAAAACACTCCTGGAGTGTTTAATTGTTGTTTGCCGTGTTCATTTAAGTGATTCAGAGGTTCGGGACCTCAAGAACTTAAACGGGCCGTGAATTCCATTCAAAATTGGTTCGGATTTCTTGAGGAATCTTCTTCTTTTTGTTCGGAGGTTTGATTACAGCCTATTTCCTACGCAATTAACAGCAACTCTTGTTGAATTTTGCAAATTGGGCTTCAAATCAGATTTCGGGTTCTTCGAATCTAGCGGTTTTTTGAGTGTTTTTGTTCTTGATTCTTGTTCTACATTGCTTGTTTTGGTTCGTAGTGTTTAATTTCAGGTGTTTTTTGCTTAAATTTGAAGATTGATTAATTGGCAGACTCCTCTGTTTTAAGAAGAAGGGAAGAAGAAGAAGAAGAGGGTATTGAAGTAATTTCACATTTGGTGTAGTATGAATATATATCCGTTTATAGGTAAGTTGTTTGCCACATGGCAAACAATGTATGGTGAACTATGGGCAGTTTAGCCAAGGCTGAACTGCCCATAACAATCCCGAACTTAGTTTAGAAAAGAAAAATTGGTGCGAATTTTATAAAATTTGAGATCCTCTACTGGATTAAAAAAAAATCGATTTTCGACCAAATCCGGTCAAAATTTGAGAGACTCAAAAAATTTAGACCCAAGCAAGATCATAATCTTACCCGAGATGGATCCGACTTATATGAAGCTAGATCTGAGTCAGACCTGATCCAACTTGAATCCGACCTTTTGATTCTTTAATCATCGACTTGATCATCCGAATAAGCAGTTGGTGACTGAGGAGGTGTCAATCGAAGTTCTAGGTTTCACTCATCATCATCTTCAATCCAAAAAGAATATCCCAATATGTCGAGCATCTAAGTTTACCATCATCTTTCTTCAAAGCATCTTCATTTTTTAAAATATGACCGTTGCCTACAAGTAATTCCCTGAAGTTATTGTAATCTTTGAAATACACCCCCTGCGGTGGTATAATATTATTACACAGACACCCCCTGTGGTATAATACTATTACATAGACACCCATGTGGGTATATTCGACCAGGGGTGAATTTGAAAAATCAATAAAAAGAATTGATGACATCATCAAATTCCGTTAGTTTTTAACGCCGTAAGGATTTATTTTTATAAATAGGCCATACCAGAGGGAGTGTCCCTGTAATTTTTTAAACCGGGAGGGAGGGGGGTTTCTTGTTATATGCCCAGATCTGAGGGGCCTAAGTGTAAATCACCCATTAAATTATATTTATTGGCATTGAACAATACTTTTTATGAGGGCGATAATATGTAAAGAAATTCAAATATCGTAAAATGACTCCATTCTTGTATTCTAATTTAAAATAAATCAAGTATTTATGTTATGTTTGTTTACTATAATAATTATTCGTTTTCTATTTTTTGTGCATAATAAGAAATATAGGCCAGAGATTGACGGTTATGACATCTCCAACTCATAGGGGTTCATCTCATCCTCCGGGCTATCTCGTCTTCAACCGTCCCGGGATGGTACTCTATTAATTTTCATAAAAATTTTCCCACTCTCACCTTTTTTTTCAATAATAATAATAATAATAATAAATATAACCAAAATAAATCGTATTTCTACGTTTGGTATGTATTCACATACGTGTTTGAATATATTAAAATTTAACAAAAAAAAATTATATTTTTGCGGGTTGTCTAAATTTTACTTTAAGATTTTAAAATTTAAACTAACAATATTATTAAATTAAATAATAGTATGAAAAATTAAATTTTAAATATTATACGTTTTGTCCAAATTTTACTTTCGTAAACAAATTTAAAAATTCATAATTAAAATTAATAATGTTATATCTTTAATTTAAAATATAATGTTATTAAATCTTACACAAAATTTAAAAATAAATTTATCCATTTTTAGTTAAGTTTTGTTTTTAAAAAAAGAAATCATGTTTTTTATTTAAAAAAAAAAAGAAATTAAATTAAAAAATGTGAGACATGTTGGCTCGGGTGTGCTGGACGTGCTAGCTAGCAGTGCATCCAGCAAGCCCGGGCTTGCCCTGGGGCATAGACGCCCCAGAGCAACCGTTGGGGATGCTTCAAAACACCCCACAGCTCGTTGGAGCCGATCGTGGGACATCCCCTCCTAAAAATTAATACACAAAATAAATATGAATAATTTAATATGATAAGTCACTTAAAAGATTGAAAAGTATAACCGGGTACTATAGCAAATGGAGCAAAATAAATGGGACGGAGGGAGTATTATAAAGTAGGTACATGTTTGGTATGAAAAATGAAATTCCCTAAATCCAGGTATTACGATGTATTAATTTACATAATCAAATTACGTTATATTATATAGTATGTAAATTTTTGGTATTAAAAATGGAATTTCCTCAATCTTGAAGTCACGATGTACTAATTCACATAATCAAATTACGTTATACTATAAAGTAGGTAAATGTTTGGTATGAAAAATGGAATTCTCTCAATCTAGAAATCACGTTATATTAGTTCACATAATCAAATTACGTTATATTATAGAGTAGGTAAACATTTGGAATGAAAAATGGAATGTCCTCAATCTAGAAATCACGTTGTACTAATTCTTTTTTTTTTTTCTGAGAAAAACACAACCGAGTCTATTAAATCAATCAATATCCGAGTTTACAATTTTCAAAACGGAAAAAGGAAGAATATGACTAAAACGGAAATCCTGAAAAGCTAATTTGGCAAGTAAATCACGCTGTACTAATTCACATAATAAAATTATATTATATTATAAAGTAGGTAAACATTTGGTATGAAAAATGAAATTTTCTCAATATATCTAGAAATCACGTTGTATTAATCACATAATCAAATCATGTTATATTAGTTTAATTCACAATATAGAATTGACTAAAGTTAAGCTAAATCTACTAGCCTGCAATATAATAATATATTATTACTTCTGTCACATAATTTTTCAGTTTTACAGTTGATAGGTCAATTTAATTACATTTCAAAAAATATAATAAATATTTTTTGTAATTTATTTCAATAATAATTTGATAATATTTCATAGATGGTCTTAAAGTTAAGCTAAATCTGCTAGTATGAAATTGAAATATTTTGAACATAATATGATATCATGTTATTAAAATCAAACAAAAGTCTTTCAATATTAATTTGGTTGTAACATATGGAAAACACAATGAAAGGATTTAGTGAATTATATGAAGTTTTAGTAATTACATGACTAATTTTATGATTTTTCCTAAAATTTAGTTACTCAATGTGAAATTGGTGAAGCAAAGCAAGTTTTGGGTGTGTAAATTAGTAAATCGAGAAAGGCCCAAAACAAGTAGAAAAAGAGAGGGCGTAATTTTGTATTAAATCCTTATGTATTTAAAAGTATGGCCGTCAACAGGACGGATTTCAATTCGAATTCGATCCGATTCATGAGGATTTTAATTCGATTAGAGGTTCAATGGATTTGATCTGATTATAAAGATTTGAAATTCGAAATATGTGGATCGAATATGGATTTAGGTCGATTCGATCTGTTAGAGATCCATATCCGATAATATTCTATCGTTAAAAATAAATAACATTAAAAATATTTTACTGTAAGGTTAAGATGATAATAGTTAATATTTCATTCATAATTATATTTTTATGCGTATTTTCATCCAAAAATATGAATAATAATTAACAAAGTTTGAACATGTGAGCTAAATTAAATAAAACCGTTGAGTTATCAAACTTGTTTTAGGAAAAAGTACTGGTATAAATTTCGAAAATGAAGATTTTATTAAATCCAAAAAGATCCGATATCCGACCAAATCCGGCAAAGATTCGATGGACTTGAAATTTAGATCCGAACGAGATCCGAATCCGATATAAATGGATTCAAATCCGAGTTGAGACAGATCCGATCCGAATCCAACGCATTGCAGCCGTATTTATAAGGAACAAAAACATATCATTTACTTTCATGCTCAAAATGTTGAGAAAATTAGCATCTGTTCATATGCCCTATTAGAAAATTTTGGAAAAAACTAATTAAAACCTGAAAAGAAAAATAAAAAAAATAAAAAAAAAAAGCACCAACATGCAATAACTGGGTAAATGCAAGATATTCTCATGTGTTATGTTAAACCTGCACGAAATTACTATGTAAAATTTTTATTGCATATAACTCCCTTCTACTTTAAAATCTGAGCAGAAAACTTTCAATTTGCAAAAAAATAGGTCGTTTTGGATCGGCATATTTCAATGAAACATTTTTCAAATATTTCATACTAGTCCCTACAATTTCACGTGAAATATTTTAAAATTAATTTTTTGAAATAAGCCGATCAGTGGGCAAACTTGCCACCGACCACAAATTATGGGACCAATTTTGCCTTTTTCCATAAAATTGAGAAGTTACCAAGTGAAATTCTTTTATAAGGAGTTCAACAATACTTATATTATCCATGGACGGATCCAACATGGTTTTGGGGGGCCAAAATTATTGAAAATATTATTTTAGTACTAATATTATATAAATAGTTCAAATTAGTCCTTGTATTTTTTCATGTTAAATTGATAATTACATTTTAGACATGATATAACTCTCCGATCCCATAGCTAAAACGAGCTGGCAAGAATACACAACATGTTTTCGGACTACGTCAATTTTACCCCACAATTACAAATACCAAAGCAATTTTGATGTCATTTCTATCCAATTGTGAAAATTAATCTCACTTGTGGGCCATGTACGTACGTGATAATTTAGACATGATACCAAATAATAATAACGAACAATTATGGATATAAAATTCAAATATAGCTAAAATATGAAATAAGGAAATATTATTCAAATTTTAATCAAATAACAAGTAATCAACCAAACAAGATTTCATAAAGAACCATCCTTATCCTTATGTTGACCGGGTTGCTGATCATGCATAGAGGCTTGCATGCGATGTTTGTTTAGAAAAAGATCAAGAGGTTCCTTATAGTCGTCGAACCCCAATGCTTCCATTGCCGATAACACATCCTCTGGTGTAATGGTTCTCCGGTGTTCGTTTTGACACTTTTCATTGGCTTCACTTGTAATAAAGTAGATAAACTCGGAGGCACAATGTTGTATGGCTTCTTTTGCATCATCGGAAATCTTGGCATGTGGTGGGAGGGCGCGATGCATTATTCTTGTCAAATTAGCAACATTATTTGCATTGGTTATGTCGTCGTCAACAACTTCTTGACCAATCGAGTCTAAAGCGGTCATCAACGTAATTAAAGAATCATTTGAAAAGAAAATTAATTAATTGATGAATTGAGATTAAAATCTATAAGATTACAAATTATAGACACTAATCCGTCGTTAAATTTCTAGAAACTATTTTTAAGAGTCGGAGGGGGTGGGGTTGAAATCATGATTTTAAATATATTTTTTCAGAAAAAGCATGGTACCAAATATATAATATAGATAAAAATCTGGTATGAAAAATGCAATTTCTAAAAGCTAAATTGATGAGAAACAGGAAAGAAAAATGGTCAATTTGACTGGCCCTTTTTACTCTTCGTCATCATACGCGTAAAGCCAAGCATATATGTGGTAGCCTTTTTGGTCATGTACTAAGTAGCAAAACAAATAAATGAGAAAGATGACAAATTAAAATTATTAATTATCATTCAAAAAAGAAAATCCAAGACCAATTACTCTTTTATCTATTTGCAAATCTAGGCTCTTGGAGGGTGAGACAAGTTTTTAATAATATTGGAAAGTTAAGAAATATAAAGGAACTGTTATTAGGGATGACTTCGGATAAGGATTAATATATGTATATAAAATGTGAAATGGTAATCTGCAAACATTTTGTTTTTTCATTTTAGATTATAAATTTAATAATGGTCAAATTATACAACATATATGTGATTTATAGATCAAAGTAAGAAACGATTGATTGAATTGATAGTAAAAATTAGAAATAGAAAAGAGTACAAATATTTACATAAGGCAAAACATAGATCGTATCGAGAAAATAGAAACGAAAACGACAACATCCGAAGCGATGTTACTTTTCTTTATTAATTCATGTGATTGAATCTTCATAAAAACTACTAAATATACAAGCACCTATGAAATATATATGGCAACTTAAAAGTTACATAATTGATTTATTGAAAAACAACTTAAAATCATAAAGATGAATGAGCTCAAGAAATGAAGAAATATCATCCATGCATGTAAGATCTACCAAATCATATACATATTTATTTATTTATTTTAAAAAAAAGTATTTAATTAATTAAAGAGATCGATGTTTGATTAATATATAATTACCTGCATTTGGTCTTTGTGGGTTCAAGCTCTCGCCTTCATGTTCCATTTTCAATTTGAAGTATTAATTTGTATTTTCCTCTCCTTTTACAAAATTTAGGCTACTCTTAAATTACTAAGATAATTTGTTGGCGAGGTTTCAATGAAGTTGATGATGCTGTATTTATAGGGATAGGTTTAAAAAAAGCTTCATTTGAAATTATTGTAAAATGGTCAAATTAAGTAACTTGTTACTAGCTGGTTGGTACCTATATTTGGACAAGTGTAAATATATTGTGAAAATGAATTTTTTTTTCAAATAATGGAAATAAGAAATTAATGACACGCTGTCCGAACAAGAATTTCTGGAAATAAGTAATTCAAAAGTATTAAGGATCCGTTTGTTTGACTGGAATGGAATCTGGTTCTAGGAATTTGATTTCTAGAAATGTGATTACCAGGGATATAATTCCATTATAGTGTTTGGATAAAACTCGAAATTTCTGAAAGGAAAGTAACAAATTCCTTTTTATATGTTTGGTAAACATAAGGAATGGAATCCATTTTTTCAAATGCTACCAAAAATGTTCCAGTTACATATTATTATAACATATGGTATTTATAGAACAATACTTGCAGTATTAACCCTAAATTATGTGAAATTACAAGATCATTACTTGAAGTTTCAATAATTACTAAATTCGTGAAATAGTATAGGTGGCTCAGTTGATTTATGAGATTTTTTATTACAAAATTTTAATTTAACTTTTCTTTTTACCATGATGTGAGTCAAATTACTCGATGAATTATCAATTAATATGTTGGGCATTTATCTTAATTTTATAGATATAATGAAAGGGTAAAAATATATTTTACGTTAAGTTAATCTTTTTATAGACTTCAAATGGTGGATTTTTAATTATTGAAACTTCAAAAGATAATTATATAATTTCATATATAGTGTAAGTAATTATTATTTATGTTGAATATCATATAATATACTTAAAATACATCAAAATTTATAATTTATCCATTTATATATATTGTATATTAAAATACATATTGATTATACATATTTATGTGTGTGTAGAAAGAGAGAGTATATATATGGAAAATATTATCTTTTTAAATTTTACTATGAATTCCACAAGGAATGAAATTAGAATACCATAGAAAAATTGAGTTTCAGATTACTAGTTTATAGAGGCAAGATTCATAGCTTTAAGGAATTTAATTCCTTTCTCAAAATTCAGTAAATCAACCCAAACATAATTATGTGATGCTCGGTAATCAGATTACCAAACTACATTTCATTCCTAGGTAAACAAACGGGTCCTAAGATGTAATTGAAAAACAGAGTCTTCATGTGAACGAATCGGATTCAAGTTGGATTGTCCGTCTTCTTATTCAAATTGGATTCAAGTCCATCTTCATATTCAATTCAGATTCCACTGAATTTTTAAAATCTTTGTTAGTCAAATAATTAAAATTTGATTAGACCTCATATACAATAATCGTGCATACTCATTCATGTTATTATCACATTACTTAATTTACTTATAGTGGATAATACGGCAGTATATATAATTCATTTTTTTTTTTTCAGATCGAATGTAGTGTAATTCAAATTAAAATCCTAAGTATGGTCCTTTCCACTTTGATAATATATCAATGATCAAACAATCAAACATGTAAAAGATTAGAGTTTATAGAAGAAAGATGTTCAATATTTTAATTTTAATTTGAAAGTGATTTTTTTATCTAAACTTCAAGAAATTTAATTAATTAATTAATTAACTCCAAATTCATTTCATGTGTCAACTTTCCATCAGCACGTAAATTAACAAAGGAATTTAATTTGATGACCCCAAATATATGAGTGAATTTGAATGCAAACTACATATGACAAGCACACGAGTGAAGCTACAGATAACTTACAAACTCAAGCATACAAATTTCCTTCCAATTAAATCTTCATATCAACTACTACAAATACATGTACTTAGTACCACCAATTTCCATCAATTAATCTACTCTTATAAAAACCAACCTTACAAGTTCCCAAATTGCATTGCTCGAGCCATGAACTTCGAAAATTTCCCCTATTTTTCTCCTCCACCGCCGTCTCATTATCCTCCAACTCCGCCAATAACGCCGCCGCCTCACCACCCTTCGCCACCTCCGAAATTGGATCCTCCACCCCCAAAATTTCCGATTCCACCACCACCAAGTTTTAAGCCACCACCGCCTCATATTGTCCCATCTCCGCCACATCCAATCTCTCCACCACCACCACCACCACCGCATATAGTTCCATCTCCGCCTAATAATCCGATTTCTCCACCACTACCACCGCCGCCTCCGGGACACCATCATCATACGGTCATCATCTTTGTTTTCGTCTCCATTGGTGGGATTTTCTTCCTCGCCTTTCTTGCGGCAGCTTTCTTTTGTTTCATTAAAAAGAAAAAGAAGAGAATTGTGCAAGAAACGGATAAAATTAAAATTGATGAACATATGAAAGTGGAGGAAGACATTGTACAAGGTCCGCATGGATCAAAAATGGTTGTCTTGACAATTGATGAGGATGTTCATATTGAGGAGGAAATTAAGAAAAATGAAAAAGTGGTAGGTGAAAGTACTTCACATGCTATGAACATGGCAAAATCAATGTCCCCAAACCAAACATGACCTTCACATATATGATTAATTCCAAGTGGGAATTAAGACAAATATTTGTTAATTACTGTATTCTTTCTTGATGTGAAATTGATACTTGATAATAAGAAATAAAAGTGTAATATATGTTACTTTTGATGCAAATATCTAATAAATTTAAATTATTATATAGTAGGAGTATAATTCTTTTTTATTCAACATTACAAATTTGTACAAAATATCAATGTTAGACTCAATATAGAAATATAAAAAAATTTCCGTTGCCGGGACTTGAACCCGGGTCTCTCGGGTGAGAGCCGAGTATCCTAACCAACTAGACTACAACGGATTTGTTATGCTTTGAACAATTAAAATTTATTTATTAGGTAATTGTGGTTTTAGTTCTTATTATAATTTGTAGCTCCTCCACCACAGACCCGACAGCCCAAACCCTGCTCCAAGAAGAGCTCCCAAAGCAGAACCGAACCGAAACCGCAAAACGACACCTCCAAACCCTCACTGCCCTCCACACCGTTTCCCAATTCTACAATGTTTTCTCGCAGTCCTCTCCGCCGCCAAACACGAAACCCGTTTTGACGGACACGCTTTTGACAGTTTACGCGGAAACCAAGCATTCTCATGAAGCCGCCGAATTGTAACGTTTGATAAGAAATGAAGGTAATTTCGCTTCCCTCTCGGCTTTTAATTTGTTTCTGGAATCTTTGGTGAATTCGATAAGACCCTCAAGGTCTTTCATGATGCTGTGGATTCTGGTGTTTGGGTTGATAAATTTACTTATGGTTAAGACATACAATCTGCTGTGAAGTTGGGAGATTTGGGAAGAGGTTTGGACTTAATGAATCAGATGAAGAAATGCGGGACGAGGCCTAATGGGTTTTTGTACAATGTTTTGATTGGTGGTTTGTGTAAGGAGAAGAGAGTGAATGATGCGAGGAAGCTGTTCGAGGAAATGCTCAAGAGAAATGTGGCTCCTACTAGAGTGACTTATAATAGTCTGATTGATGGGTATTGTAAAGCTGGGGATATCAAGGGAGTTTTTTTACTTAAGAGAGAATATTTAAAATGATAAGGTGGATATAATACTTGATCAACAAATTTTGCGATTTGGGTAAAATGGATAATGCTAATGAGTGGTTACATAAAATGATGAAGAAGGGGATTTCTCCGAATTTACAGACGTATAACATCTTAATCGATGGCCATGGAAGGAGTTTCCAGTTCGAAAAGTGTCTACAGAATCTTGAGGAAATGGAAGATAATGGATTAAGACCTACAGTCGTCACTTATGGATCTCTTATTAAAACTTATGCAACAATGGTCGACTTCTCGAAGCAAAAGTCATTTTCGAATATATTCTAAATAGAAGTGTTCACCTAATGTCCAAATATACAATATGCTTATAGACGGTCATTGCATAGGAGGAAATATTGACGATGCCTTTAAGGTGTTTGATGAGATGTCGAACAGTGGCTTATTACCAACCATTGTGACATACATAAACGGGCTAAGCAAAAAGGGTCGGGTTACAAAAGCCGAAGAATTAGCCTCTAGCATCACAAATAAAGGATTAAGCCCTGATGTCATCACATACAATATTTTAATCTTTGGGTTCTCAAATGCAGGTAACCTAGATAATTGTATAGAATTGTATGAAAAGATGAAAACTTTAGGCATTAAACCTACCTTAAAAACATATCATCCTCTACTAACGAGCACATTCATTGCTTTGCAGAGCATGGAGAAATTCAGAAGGCAATAGCTTTGTGTAGAAGCATGTTAAATCTGGGAATTTCTTCAGATAGGATGACATATAATAGCTTGATTATGGGGCGATTAAATGAGGGAAATGTCGAGGGAGCAAATGTGCTATTCAATGAAATGATTGATAAAGGGTTGGCCCTCATGATTGGACTTTTAATACACTAACTGATGGACATTGCAAGTTGAAGGATTTTAATGGGGCTTATATGTGGTATAGAGAAATGTTGAAGAATGGTTTTCCGCTGCGTGTCTCGGTTTGTGATGAACATGTTGCTGGCCTTAGGGAGGAAGCTGAGATTAATGAGTGTTATGGTGTAGGTAATATGTCAACCTTAAGATTATCCTTATTTTGGCCCCTTCGACTTTGATGATATATCAATGATCAAGAGAAATTTAATTAATTTATTATATGCTCATTCTTTCATTTTTTCCCTCAAACTCCAAATTCATTTCATGTATGAAGAAAAAACTCCAAATTCATTTCATGTATCAACTTTCTTCAGCATATATGAAAAAATATTTAGTAACTAGCGCCCATCGTTTTTTCGGGGTAAAAAAAATATAGGGGCAAAATAGATACTTTATTTTCTTTTTTCCTTATAATTTGTAAAATACGATTATGAATATTAGAATATTAATTTCTCTATCCATCTTTTTTTTCATCAATATACATATTCATATTGTAAAATTTTATTTTTGTGATATGATTCGGTAAATTTTATGTATTAAAACTTTCTGGAAACTTTTTGAATTCTTTTTAATTTTTTGAGGACATTTTAAAAATTGATAATTAGAGAAAAATTGTCAAAGATCCAAAAATAAATTTGATTCTGAAAATTCGCCAACGAGGTCGTAGCCCAGTGATAAAGTTGAGGCCCCATGACCTAAAGGTTCGAGGTTCAATTACTAGTGTTATTAATTAGCTTATCCTTTTTTGAAAGATTCTAATGTAATTTGATTGATCCATGAATGTATCCAGCTTCTCAAAAATATAATTCGAATTTGGTTCAACATTTGCAATCGTGGAACTCCTAGATTTTAAATTAAGGAGTATTTATATAGATGGAACAGTAGAATGTAATATCAAAGTGAGTGGTAACAAGACGTTATGCAAAATTTGAAAATAAACAAGCAAAAGAATGGTACAAACTTTTCAATGTATGGAAATTCAATCAACTAAACTAAAATCCTATAAATGAGCATCCATTTTGAAAACTCATAATTTTTTTGTTCTTTTATTTTGTTTTGTTTTGTAATTACACAAGGAATTAAAAATTAATAAATTAGGAGGCTGCAATTTTTTCAAAGAGGCCCAACCTATTATCAGCCAGGCTTGATTTAAAAGCAGATTTTTTGTACTCAAACCAAGTAAACTCTTTGTACAAGCTGTCATCTTCTCCTTTGATTAGTGAAGGCAATGGAGCTATCTTTTCACTCAATGGTGGTCCTCCAAAATAAATCATTGAAAGCCTTGATTTTTTACTGTTGGTTACAACTCTATGCCTTACACTCTTAAACCTTCCATTTGTCATAACCTACATGCATGTCCCAAAACAAAATTATTATCTTTATATTTATACTGTACTCTATATAAATATATATATTATGAAATTTATAATGGTTGGTAAACTTATATATTATCATTTTAAATGCCGCATTTTAAGGGATGCATAGAGTAAAAGCTAAAAAATTAATTAAACAGTCAATAGCAAATTAGATTCACAATAGGTGACGTTATTTTCTTGACTTTTTTATTTTCCATTTTAATTTGTAGAAGGTACGAATTAGGTGATAGTGACTTGAAAATCTTGTTGTCGAGGAAGGTATATATCAAGATTCATTTAATCATTCTCATTAAGACACAAATAGAAGTTGAACGAATACCGCGTGCGTGAAACTAGGGAAGGTATATATGTAGGGCTCAAAGACCATGTTCAAAATGTTTTGGAAACTTCTAAGATGGTCCACATCCATACATCGTCTCATGAGTTTGGAAACACGTCTTTGAAACGCGTATTTAAAATCATAAATAATTGTTTTTTAAATATTAATGTTCAGTCACATCTAGAATATGTTCTAACATAATAAAATTTAGATATTTATTTAGCACCCTTAAGCATAAAAAATTGATGATCTGTTAATCCTGTTATCTTAACAAATGACATCTAATTTTGCTTTCATCTTTTGAAATAAAGTTTTTCAAAATTAAGAATAAAAAAAAATTACAATCGATTATGTTACAAGAAAAAATAAGTAAAAATGGTGGTTTATCCATAAAAAAAATCAGGTTGTGAATATTTAATCTATACTCTTATATTTAACAAACAAAAAAAAAAAACAAGAAACTTGGAATTGATACTTGTTTTTATGGAAGAAGACTTTAACTTAAAATTTCGCACAAAACCATGTAATAATAATAAGACCGACCATGATCAAATCCATGTGAGCAGTATTAAGTATCACAATATATGCAAAATGCATTAACGTGGCAAATATGTGACAATAAGAATTTAAAATATGCTTTTTTATATATTTTTTACTTTTGAGCTTACAAATATAATTTTCCTAACTTAAACAATAATCGAGTTCACTTAACTAATATACATGACAGGAAAAAAAAGCAATAATAGTCCTTTAACTTTGGCAGGTATGCGGAAATGACACTTGTAGTTCCAGTAAGCAATTTTCATACTTTATGTTTTAAGTTGTTGTATTTTTAGTCATCTTACTCACAATTTTAGTCCTAAGTTTGCTGGAATTAAAATTTAGTGTTCATAAATTTTTACATAAGCAAGCAAATTGAGGATTATAATATCTTTGCCCTAATAATTAGTATGTAGGGAAAAATTAAGGAAAATTAGGTATTATATTTCCTCCAATTCAATCAAATTTGACAAGGTGGTGTAGTGGATTATCACCGCATGTCAGCCAGAAGGATAAAACTCCTCAATTTATTTGTTTGCATAGCAATTAAGGACACTAATTCAAATTTCGATAAATTTAGGACTAAAATGACGACAATTTAAAATATAACGAATGTAAATTGCTTGTCGGAACTACATCTGTCCCATTTTCGCAAAAAAATATAAAGTTAAAGGACTAATTTTTTTTTTTTTTTTTTTTGCCATACATGACAAGGAACACTCTTATAATTCTAGTTCACAGGACATGTTTAAATTGCCTAACATTTTGGTTTGTTGAAGTGACTACAATTTTCCCAAATCACTTATTGCATAGCATTTAATACGTAATGGTTGACAAATATCTTGTCTTAACTATTTATACTAATAATATTAAGGATAATACATACCTGCAATGAGTCACCAACATTAATGAAGAAGGAATTTGAATCAGGTGGGATTGAAATCCAATTCCCTTCTGTCAATGAGATTTGTAGGCCGGAAGTGTTGTTGGATCTCAATACGGATATTATTTGCGGGTCGGTATGTTCTCCGAATCCGATCAAATTCTTTGATGATTCTCCAAATTCAGTTGGGCATGGTGGATAATGGTTCAATCTAAAAACAGAGTCACTCTCTTCATCCATTAATAGTTTACTAAACCCATTTCTTTCTTGAATTTTCAATCCATCAGCCAACATTTCAAGAATTTCACATGCCATTTTCTTCACCCTTGACACATATTCATTCACAATACACCTTAATCATTCCCAACCAAAAAACACAAAAGATGTCAGAAAAACAAAATTATACATATATAGGGCATAATTGCAAGATATTTTTCCGTGTCGTGTGAAATTTGCACGAAATTATCCCATAAATTTGTTATTTTATAGAATCACATTCACCTCCCCTGAAGTTTGAACTATTGCCATCCACCACCTATTTCCTTAATAAAATTTACAAAGAACAATAGTTCAAAGTTAGGGGAGGTGAATGCAATTCACCCATGAAATATTCAACACGAAATCCCTTACTGAAAAGTTTATTGTATAGAATACGAGTTCACTATTGAATATTTGGTACGAAATCTCTCAAACATAAAAAATTTGACAGCCAATTTTGTGTCGAAACGGAATTTTACGCAATAAATATTTGATGGGTAATTTCATGCAGGTTACGCATAATACAGAGGATTGGACATTTTCCCCCAAAGATTGCCTCAATCAATGACTCTGCTATACTAATAAAAATAACACACCTGAATTTTTCTGCAGCTTCACCGAATATTGAAGCAAATTTATGGTAATCTGATTGTGTATTAGTGTTTAAAAGAAGGTATTCAACCCATCCCACATCCCCATTGTTACCAATTTTCTTGCTACCATACCCAAAAGGGTCAGGTGGCCCTGTTTTTTCTTTATGAGAAATGGGCAAAGAAAAGAACTTTACAGCTTCTGATTCCAATTCCGTGATGAATTGGGTTGGGATTCCATGATTGATTACTTTGAAGAATCCGAAATCTTCGCAGGCTTTAACGAGTTGCGATTTGGATTCGGGTTTGGAGAGGTCTATTAATGGAACACCAGGGAAAAATGTTTTGGATATAGAGAACTGTTCCATTGCTGGATTTGATAGTGGTTGAAGGAGAGAATATAATGGGAGGGGAGTGAATTGGTGTTTGATGAGATGAGCTGGAGTTGTGGGAGCTGAGGTATATATGAACACATGGCCTCAAGAGCTGCTTGGCTATTTATAGGAATTTTGGAGAGAGAAAGGAAGAGAGGGGAGAGAGAGAAAGATCTACATATAAAAATTTATTCTTGAAATAAATTAATTCATTATAAAAGTTTTAAACTTAGTTATTTTTTGAGATGGATGGAGTATTAATCACCAAGGAGCACAAAACAAGAATTGATGGCTTTATTTGGAAGAGTTTTTTCGCGATTCTGCGTTTCGTTAAACTGAGTCAGAACTCTTTCATATAGAATTTGTAAAAATTCATGAAACTCAATCTAGACCTATACATAAATACATACACAAGCTCTTGAATCTTATAAAAAATTGATTTGACACCTACCAGTTACTCCTTTCACAAGACTCTATTAAATAATATTTTCCCCAAGTCCGAACATCCAAATTAAATTTAAATGGTGTTTCAATTTTTTTCAAAACTCAAAATTCAAATTCAATTTAAATGAGGTTTCAAATGCTTCACCGAAACTATCCATTTCCTTCAATGTAAATCCCCTCTCCTTGATTGTGACAAGGTCTTAAGTGTCAAGACGGTGACGGCTTTCATTCATTGAAATTTTCTCATAAAGGAAAATCCTAACTAAATGATTAGAGGATGACCAATGCATTGTGTCAAAACTGTTACTCTCTCCATTATTTATATTTTGCTCGTTTAGATAACTTAAAATATATATTCTTTAAAGTAATGATAGAGAATTAGTGATGTCAAATTATTAGTTTATGTAATAATAATAAATATTGAAAAAAATAATTTTTTTCTTAAGAATGATGTCTTATTTTGAGACATAAAAAAATAGAAGTTTAAGGACCGAGGAAGTAAAATATTATACTAACATCATAAGAAGAGATGAGTTCATCCAATAAAAACCTTATCTTATTATCTTGATATTTAACGATGTATTAGTTTGAATTTAAGATGAGTTTGTGGTTGTTTATATATGGATCAATATGGTGAAGGTTTTGATATTATCATGAAGTTAATATCGTCTAAATGATACACATCCTACTTTTTTGCTTAATAATAATAGAGCTGAGAACTTAATACTAAAAGATAATGGGTTCAATTCTCCACTATTAATTGTGTATTGTGTCAAATTTATAATTACTACTTACTAGTACTTGTGCTAGTTATTGTTAGTATTTTGATGGTAATTTAAAATAATCATGATGTAATAATAAATATGGGGTATATTCACAATGGGAAAAAAAATCATAGGGCCTGTTTGTTTGGCGTTTCCCAAATTTTTTTCGTGTTTGGGAAATGCCAAACAAACATGTTTTCTATTTTCCGAAATAATTTTTTCATCAATTAATTTTCTCAAACTACTCTCTCAAAATCTAAACAAACAACAATTTTCTTATCTCTAAACAAAACTTATAAAAACTCTACTTTGATTTGACATAAAGTAACATATCTCTTACACAATTTATCTCACATAACAAACATGATTTGACATAAAGTCTTACACATCTTACACCTACAACCCAACTCTTCCAAAAAAACCTACACCTACTTTATTTCTCAAACCACTCTCTCAAAACTTAAACAAACAACATTACGCAAATCGAGATTATTTCACAAACCTCCACTACTCTCCCAAACTACTTTCCCAAACGCCAAACAAATAGCCCATAACTTTTTGAGTTTCGAAGTGTATATTTATATCCCACTTTTATGGGGTGACAATTAACACGTGACATTAAAGACACGTTTTCAATGTATTTGTGAATCATAACATATGGAGTAGTTTACAATTCTTTAGATTCAGTGCATCTGAATTAACAACAACTAGAATCATAGTCTTTACTACTTTTCTTTCGCAATGTCTCCAGAAAAAGGAACAGATTTGCCAAAACTGTTATTCTCCACTAACCTATAGGCTATAGTGGCATATATAAAATTTTAGTTCTACCAAATTGAACCCTTAGTATTTTTGGTTCATACATCACATAATTGTACTTTTGACCCCAATTTTTTTAGTTCTACCACCTACTTTTTTCCTACACTCCAACATTTAAAACTAATCCAAGTGGGGCTTTAATTTTTTCAGAATCACAAAACCCAGCATCCAAAACCTAACCAAATGGAGTTTTAAAGGTTTCATCGAAACTACCCAAACCATTTTTTTAAAGCCGAGACCCTTAAAACCAGGCCATAACTCATCCAAATAGACCCAAAGATTTTATTGTGAGTAAATTTACATATTTACTCGAATGTCTCACATACAATCCATTAACTTCAATATTTACACAAGAAAAAACAAGAAGAAAATCAAGCCCTCCTCCCAACACCAATGACCAACCCAAATCCACCCTACCTTACATCGCGAGTGAGTTTGATTATTAAAATGAACGAATATCATATAGCTTTCCTTTTTAACAGATTAAACTTTTATATGAGCCAACATGACCTGAAGACATGTATGCTTATTAGCCTTATTTCCATGTTGCGAAAAAATATATTTTCTTTGTGCGCAGAGTGTACAGCAGTATGGTGGGATCCCGAGGCTTGGTGGAGGCACATCCCGCGATTTACATCCTTCAGGGTTCTAGGACAAGGGTTATGAGGGTACATGATTAGTCTGGTGTAAGCTTGAACACCTGGGTTATCAAAAAAAAATATATATATATATATTTTTTATTAATGTATAGACGTTATACTTTCCTATTAGTAGAATAATTGATCATTTAGATGCTAGACTCGGTAAAATACAAACAATTCTTCTATATTTAATAACGTGGAAGTTACATATATATGTAGTATGTCATCACAAAATAAGTGATTCTTAAAACTATATTGAAAATATTTGATACATCATTCCAAAATTAGGTCCGATCCAGTTCCAAAATGATAAGTTGACCGGGTCTTTACACGGGTCTAGATCAAGGTCCGAAACTAAATAAGATAATATTATCCCATTGGCCAGTTGGACTACACCTAGTGGCTAGTGGGATGAGATGCTCATGCAACCTCTCTTACCATTGGGGGATTTGTAGATATTATTTTTGTTAAATATGAACTTGCCGATTTTAATAAAATAATTGATATCGAAATCGAGTATGAATAATCCATAACCCATACTATCCGAATGAACATAAAAGATACCAAAAATATTTAAATTGAGGTTTCGTATAATAGCGTGTTGCCTAAATAGGAAATTCATTGTCAACTAAGGCAATTCACCTTCAATCGTAATGGTAGGCCCACAAATTGAGGGATTTCTTCCTAATTCGCGTAATCCCCAAAACGGGTGTAAATACTCCTAAGATATGACCTTTCAATACTAGTACAAAAATATACAATTTCTTAGCATAAACTCCGCACAAATTAAAGTAATTTTACTGACTTAAGCATCAAAGTGGCTTCGTTGCAGTTGCTTTGCCCTAGCAGAGTCGATCATACAAATTCAAAAGCGAAGTCGATCAGATCCTACCAGAATACTAATACCCTCATCACATTAGTGGTAGGTAGGGTTGTCAATATAGTGATATCAATTTGAAGTTGATCCAATTTAGTAGGATTTTTTAAATATTCAATAAATCTGACCTGATTATGAAAATCTGTAATACGAAATATGTGGAGCGAATATAGATCTGAGTATATCTAATCCATTAAAGTTTTCGTATATGACAATAAATGTAATAATAATATTATATAAAAAAAATTCATATTTTTATTTTTATGCATATTATCATCTAAAAACTTGAACATTAATTAAAAAATGTTTGAACTCATGAACTAAATTAAATAAACAAAAAAATTTGTAAAAGAACAAACTTGTTTTTGAATAAAATACTAATGTCAATTTTGAGAGTGAAGATTCTATTGGATTCGAAAAAATATGATATTCGACCGAATCAAAATGCACTCATAAAATTTATATCCATCCCATTGCAGTCCTAGTGATAAGTAGATCCATTTTTTCCCTTAGGTTCGAATTTTCCTTACATAATTAACTGTTGATCCTAAGACAATTTGATACAGAGTTTTTCTTTTTCATTTCAGATAAACTTTCTTTCGAAAAATATATTATTATACTCCCTCCGTCTCATTTATTTTGCTCCCTTTGCTATAGTGTCCGGTCAAACTTTTCAATCGTTTAAGTGATTTATCATATTAAATTATTCACGTTTGTTGTGTATTAAACCTATTAAATATTAATATATATGGTGTCATATGATATAATCAACTTATTAGCGAAATATATTAAATAAATCATTTATTATAATTTTTATAAATTTAATCAAGTTGACCAGTTGATCGTATCAATGGAGCAAAATAAATGGGACGGAAGGAGTGTATATATTTGTATACTGATTTCAACTGATATTAATGATTCCGTTAGAAATTTGTATCATTCTCCAACAATACAAGAACTGCTGCTGGACTATGCAGCATGGGCATGACGCATTTATAAGCCGACATTTATGAACGTTGCATAAGTACGATTTCACTTCATCTTGGTAATACTATATCTTACTTGAAAATAACTACTTCTTATTTATTTATTATTTCATTTTATTTTTCTTTTCTTTTCAATGAAAATGCAATCCGCCTCCCCTGGATGATAAATAGTTGTTATTATTTTATTATATATATTTTCCTTCATCTTCTAGCTACTTTAATTTATTTTTTTAATAGATTTATCTGGATTTTATATATGATTTTGATTCATTCTTAGACACTGTCATTATTCAGACACATTATAAGAACACGTCTTTCAACTGAAATTTCAGCATTAATTCACCACATTTTAAAATTAATTTATTTCAATAGATCAAATACTTATAAGTATTCTTTTAGTTATTGGATCCAAATTTATATACACAAGGAGAAAGTTTATATGAATATTTTCGTGACACTCAACCAATTACATGTTATATGTTATGATATTGTTGACTGGACAATTCATTATATATTAAGGTACTATTATATTTATTTTCCGTGATTTGGAAGGTAAATTAATGAAATAATATTTTTAGGATGACCTTTTACTTAAATCTCTGTTGGACATTTCCATTCCACCATGTAATTAACCTTGACTCCCATCGATATTTAAATTGTGAGATTAAGCTAAAAGAAAAAAAGGGGAAAATTGTTTTTTTGATATCATAGGATAAGGTAACCTGCACTTTTGGTACCATTGGATACAAAAAATCAAATTTGGTATCATAGGATAGGTTTTCATTGCAACTTTGATATCAAACCCAAATTTTCCCCAAAGTTAATGATAATTTAACCCCTATGAAATGCATAATATTCAATTTACCCCTCGTGGTTTAAAAAATAGCATTTTACCCACTAAAATTTTGTAAAAGTTTCACATCACCTCCCTGATATTTTTATAGGCGGCACTTTATCCACTTTTATTATGATAATGTGACATTTTACCCTCTGTTTTATGATAAATGTGGCAATTTATCCCCCTATATTATAAAATAGTTTGCATGCCTACTCTCATTTTCGGCAAGCGAGTTACAACCTCATGCTGAAGGGGATAAATTGCTTCATTAAAAATTTAACAGTGGGTAAATTGATTTTTTTTTAAATTATAGAGGGGTAAATTGAACATTATGTATTTCATAGGGGTTAAATTGTCATTAACTTTGTAGAAAAATTGGGTTTGATACCAAAATTGAAACGAAAACTTATCATATGGTATCAAATTTGTATTTTTATATTCAATGGTTCGAAAAGTACAAGTTACCCTATCATATGGTACCAAAAAATCAATTTTCCCAGGAAAAAAAGTAACTTGAACCTGTCTTGCCATTTTAGTGAGTGGGAGAACTAGGAGAAGTCAACATCTCGTGTCAGAGACTTACTTGTCAGTGGGTCCGGTCCATCTATTAATTTGATCCCCACCCAAGCCAATTTTCAAACTCCATCCTCAAATATTTGATCATATCTTCTCTTCCCATAAATTCTTGGCACATAATATTTACTTATTTAAAATTAAGTAGTAATAAATTTTTAATAACTTTTACATTTATTAAAGGAGACTTTTTACTAGTAGTTAAGAATTAGTAATGTTCTTAAAAAAATAAAAATTAGTAATGTCAATTTATTAACTTATGTGAGAGGATATTTTTGAAAAACAATAATTTCATATTAAAAATAAAATCTTGTTTTGAGAGATTCCAATAATAAAATAAGAGAATAAATTAAAGAATTAATTGAGATGAGGCAAACTTAGAAGTTAGATTTTTCATCGATGTCTAGTAAGTATTACGATCTACTTTTTCCCTCCAAACTCGATTATAAAATATTCGAGAAACTGAGCTAGAACTCTTGCAAACAAGCCCGCTTAGTCCATAGACCTAACTTGCAAATAGAGACATCAAATTTTAATTGTCCTTTTGTAAAAAAAATATTATGTCATGACATAGCTTCATAGAGTAAAACTTTAATTGTTGGAGATCGATCTATGTTCAACAAAATCAATTCAAGTTTAAGAAAAGTGAAGTCATAATAAGAGATGAATGGTTGGTCTCAAAAAGTAAAAATTCAAGTGGCGTGGCGTCGTATTATTCGTATGTCTCCGTGTCGGCCATTAGATTAGATGTTGTAACTGCTGCAATAATAGGTATGGAAATGGTGAATTCAAAGGACTAGTAGATACTGTCATCAGCCTTTTTTTAATTTCTTTTTTTTATCATAGCCAGGTTGGCCGTTGGCCAATGCCCACCACATTAATTTACTCTCCTTTTTAAATTGAATGCTTAAAAAAAATCATAATAAATCGTGTCGGATACGGACCATGTTCGAATTGAAATCTGCTCAATTGGCAGTCCTTGTTGAAACCATGTGTTTTGCAAGAAAGAATATCTTCTTAGAAGTGTCTTTGTCAAGAAAAAAAAATGGAATTAAAATATCATTTTTTGTTGAAAATGATTGATGGGATGGTAAGACTTATATTATATACTAGTATTTGGTCCCAATTAATTCAAGAATTGATTTAATAATTGATCCATAACTCCTAAAGTGAAAGCAACTTCTCATTGCCTAGCTAGATAAGGTGGAATGGATTCATGGAATCACTTCCTTGTTAGGCCAAACCCAATGGAGGGGGTGGTGCTAGGGGGAGGGGTGGGGGTGCTAATAATTAATGGAGGGGGTGGTGGGAGGGGTGGGGCTGGAGGGGGGGTTGGGGCTAGTTGGGGAGCTCCTTGGAGCTCCCCAGCAACCTTGGCAGGCGCGTAGAAGCGCCTGCCAGCTGCCTGGGCGCGTGCGCCCAGGCAGCAATCAGGGGACGCCACTTGGCGTCCCCTGATTAAAATATTCTTTTTTTTTTTGTTTTGTTTTTTAGTTTAGTTTTTAGTGTGTATTATTATTTCATAGTGTAGTATATTTATGTAATTTGTGATATAGTTTTTAGTTCAAATTTTTTTGTTTAACTTTTATTGTTCAAATTTTTTATGACATTTTAATTTCATTTTAAAAAATGATAATTAAAACTAAATCATTTAAATAGAATATAGGTGGTTATATATATATTTGAACAATATAATTTTTAAAGTAGTTTGAAAATATAATTTAAACACTTAGACAAAAAAATTCAAATTCATAATTTATCTATAATATTTTTGTAAACATATTTTTGTGTTGAAATTTTTGTTAATATATTTATCACATTATATTATCAACATGAATTTTAATAACTTGCAATGAAAAATAATTGGAACAATACGATTTAATAATTTAATTATATTATTATTATTATTATATTTGTTATTATTAGTAATAGTATTATTATTATATAATTATTATAATGATGAGAGTGGGGAAGAATTAAATTGGGATTAAATGGAGTGGAAAGCCCCAGGATTGGATTTGGATAGACAAGAGGTGGAGGCAGGGGCAGGGGCAGCTGGGGAGCTCCGGAGCTCGACCCCTGCCCCCCAGCATTGGGTTTGGCCTTACAGAATATGGGCACTGCACTAGTAGCTTCTGTTAACTTGTGGAGCTATTGTAGCAAGAGGTGAGGTGGGGTGAAGACTTAGGACGTATGTGGATGGGTTTTGGTCCGGTCTCGTGAAAATGAGTTTTTGACCGACGCTGAAACTCATCACGAATTTAATCACAAACTTACACTCAAACTCTTGAAATTTGTAAAACTTTGATTTGTCACCTATTATCTATTTTTTTTCCCCCAAACTCTATAAAAAAAAAATATTGATTTGACACCTAACACCTATTTATTTTCCCCAAATCCCAACATCCAAACTCAATCTAAATGGAGTTTCAACTTTTTAAAACAACAAAGTCCAACATCCGAAACCTAACCAAATGGGATTTCAAAGGTTTTACCGAAACCACTCAAACTATCTTTTTAAAATCGAGACCCACGAAACCGAGCCAAAACCCTTCCAAATAAGGCCTTATTACTTATATTTTAGGACGACTATGCCATTATTCGAACTGAGAAGAAAAAAAAAAATCTTACGCAAGAATAAAATATTTGTTTTTTTACTTTGGTATTTCAGAGTTTAGGATATTTTGAAGTTTTAGATATTATTTATGTTAAATATTCTGAACATGCCTTCACATGTTATGGATGAGTGAAACGACAATTTATGTTCATTAAATTAGAATATTGATTGATTACACTAGCAATTTGCAATGGATAAATCAAATTACACCGGATAATAACTTACAATTAGTATTAAACTAGACTTGCAAAACTCACACTGTTAAAAATGATGGAACCAAGAAGCTCAAAATCATATGCAGGATCGATCTCAACTTTATTATTGAGACAAGACATCATTGTTACGGTCTATAACCTTTGAAGCTCTCAAGCATGCAGTCCATGGCTTGTTGTATATGTGGAATTGTATTGACGAATTGAATGGTGATCAAATTGGATAATATATAGTTGTTCTTAATTCTTCACTTTAGAATATTTAGTTTGTATGATACGTAATCAAATTATTCAGTCATCTGGGGAATTGATTTTTCATATTCAACTTCGATATCATAGAACTTTTAGAACATCATTTAGGAATCAGTCAAACCTTTCAATCTTTCAAGTGGCGTATCATGTCAAATTATTCACATTTGTGGTGTATTAAACCTTTTAAATATTATATAATATATATGGTGTTATATAATATTATCAACTTATTAGTGAAATATATTAATTAAATTATTTATTATAATTTTTATATATTTAGTCAAGTTGATTGGTCAACTGTACCAAGAGATAAAGAAAAATGGAATAAAGGAAGTAATAGATAGCAAACTAAAATTGAATAGTCGTAACGTTATTGATGAACTAAATTTAACTATAATTATCGACATATGACTCTTATCGTTGGAGTTGAAAATTTTAGTCTAGATCCGTATCACTCAATCACAAATATTTAGTTATACATCACTCAAAATGTACATAACAAATACTTTTATGTATATGTTGACCCAGGGCCGGCCTTGCCTATAGGCAAGTTAGGCAAATGCCTAGGGCCCCAAATATCAATTATAAATAATACGTGTTCTATAAAAGAAAAAACAAAGAGCCCGTTTAAAGTAAATGTCCAGACTTTTGTTTTCTTTCTTCACGGGCCCTCACCCACATAACCCATTTATGCCATCAACTGACCTTTATAATATAAAGAACAAAAAATAACTGACCTTTATAATATAAAGAACAAAAAATAAATGATAAAACCTTAAAAGAACATTGTATTAATTTTAAAAATTCTTTAAAACATAAATTAATATTAGACATACAAGTTTCATATAAACATATCCGATTCCAAATACATATATTTAATGTTGAATAATATTTACTATACTTATAACGGTTGTTCCCGTTGAAATAAGTTTTCAAAACTTAAACTGATCAAAACTTATTTACGATCAACTATGTCACAAAAATAGTAATTAAATTGATCATTTTATTTATAGAAAAAAAATTAGAAAAACTAGAATATGGAGATGTAACAGTATTTTTGCATTTATGAAAGCAAGACAAATAATTTTACATGAAATAACTTTTTTACGATATAGGGCCCGATTTTAATTTTCGCCTAGGGCCCTGAAAAGTCTAGGACCGGCCCTGTGTTGACCTTGAGCAATTTTGTGAAACGAAATTCAGATTAGAAATTCCGCATTCGTGAGGTGAACCCACAAACATTTATGAGTCTAGGTGGTTTCTAGCTAGTTAGTCAATAATGGAACACAATTTAATTCCCACCACTAATATGTGGTTAATTAATTAAGTTAGTGTCTCTTGGACCATATTATATAAGAAGAGAACCATAAGTACCAAAAAAAATAAAACCAAACTACTAATTAAATTAAAGTCGTGTTTTCTCCGACGTCCTACATTTTACTTTCAAACTACACCATTAGAAAAATGGTTCCTGAAATAAGTGATCCATAATAATTTAAATATCCCTAAGTCCTAGTCTTATCAATAATTATTATGAAATGACCTGAAACTGTCTTCAAAAGTTTTAGAATTAAAGGTCATCTTTCAGTTGTTTTCATGAGCTGTATGATACTGAAAGGGCTGATCAGATCTTTTCAAGTTATGGAATATTGGTTGCCATTAATTACTATTTTTATGAGGATATTTGGTCAAAAGAGGTATTCCAATTCCACACTTGGCTTTTCTTTCAGTCATTCTCTGAGTTTCTGTTGGGATTTCCCTATTGCTTGTCATAAAATAATTAATGGTATGATGTAGACATGAAAATATTCAATTTCATTCTTAGTCAATTTTTTTTATTTTCTACTTGGGTAGTTGGGTTGACGTGAATTAGATCTGAAACAAAAAATTAGAAAATTAATTTAAATTTTTACTATTTTTTACAAATTTTTCTTCTCAAATATAATTGAAAATTAGTGACATAATGAGAAAAAGAATACTTATTTTATATAAAAATAAAAAATCTCATTTTTAAACATCCCCAATAAAGAGAGAAGCTTTTGATGATGTAGTAGTAGTACCAAACTTATGGGCACAAGCAACTGTGGCAGTGCAAAATTTGAGTTTGGGATCTATGAGATTTTGTTCCCACCATTATGTTAGAAGAAACTATTTTTATAGGGTCTATTAAGATTGATTGGGTCGGATTAACTAAGTCAATTTTATTATTTCAAATTACATTATATTTATTTGATATTGGAATATGGGCCCGAAGGTTTGAATATGGACAGTCCACGGCCACAATTAATGAATTTTTATTTTTTTTTATTTTTTAAGCTGACAATCATTCATATTAAATTATTAGTTCAATATGTTGTATCAAACAAGTTACCTAGCGGTCCATTTTACATTATAATACAGAATACTGAGTTCAATCCCTTGTATGCTATCAAACAGTCCCAAGGAAGTTGTATGCAGGGTTGTCAATGGATTTGTTTGTATGTCATGAACATAGGTTTAGATTTACAAAGTTTTAAACGTACACAAATTGCATCTGTCTGGATCCAATTAGGTTATGTAACTTCAAATATAGTCATAGTTGTCCAAGAGAGTCCGGTATATTTGGGACCTTGGGGAAGCTGAAGCTTGGGCGGCAAAAGATGCGGTGACATGAGCAGAAAAAAGAATTGAACTTTAAGGTGATTGAAGATGTGTGTTGATAAATCATGAGTATATCATATTGTAGATGATATTATTAAACTCTTATATTATTTTAGTTTGAGATAACAAAAGTGAAACATGTTGTTAAAAGAGTAATATTTATATAACAACACTCCATGTTTTGACAAAACCATCTTTAATAGGTTATTTCGGTCATTTACCACATGAGTTTAACTCTATTGTATAATAAGATTGTTCTCATTGATTTAGTGATATTAATTTGTGATTCTAAAAGGGAAAAAAGAAACTATATCGAAAATTTGTATTATCCAACAGATTCATAGTCCTAGTCAGATTGATCATGTAGATAGGCACGCCCAAAATATTGTTTTGTGATTATCAATTGACAAATTATAAAAGCATATGATAAATTAAATCCAAGTTGAAAATTTGGGTCGAATGTTGACATTTTCATAAAATCAATTATTCATTTCCTACATTTCATGGAGTGTGATAGATTACAGATAAGATTTCGCCTCATCTTTCATAGCTGATTTCATAAAGTATTTGTGGAAAATATTTTTTTAACTAATTAATTAGTAATATTCTAAGTTCTAACCCCACCAATGACGACGGACCTGCAAAAAGTGGAAAAAACTGGCATCCGCCTAGCTCATTGCAGTTTGAGTTAAAAAAGTAAACAAAATATGCATTTTGTCAAACACGCCCTATTGAGAGGTAGGACGTCCTAATTCCATGGTCCTACTTACAAAATAATCATTTTGGAGGTGTGTGAAATAATCTCAATTTGCGTAATGTTATTTGTTTGGGTTTTGAGAGAGTGGTTTGATAAATAAAGTAGGTGTAAGTTTTTTTGGAAGAGTTGGGTTGTAGGTGTAAGATGTGTAAGACTTTATGTCAAATCATGTTTGTTATGTGAGATAAATTGTGTAAGAGATAGGTTACTTTATGTCAAATCAAAGTAGAGTTTGTATAGGTTTTGTTTAGAGATAAGAAAATTATTGTTTGTTTGGCTTTTGAGAGAGTAGTTTGAGAAAATTAATGGATGAAAAATTTATTTCGGAAAATATAAAACATGTTTGTTTGGCATTTCCCAGACACGAAAAAATTCTGGGAAACGCCAGACAAACAGGCCCTATGACTTGGGTTCCAGGATGAAAATAGATCGGTATTCACTAAGTTGAATTAAATACATTTATTTAATTTTTGATGGGCTTAAGGCCCAAATATGTTCGCTGCCAAAACCCATTTTGGGACATTATGGAAACAAATCCAAATGGGCTATATCTATTGCCCATTACTGATTACAAAATTTGGAGATCCTACTAGATTTGAGCCGCCAACGACGAGGTCATAATTAACTCATAACTCATTGGTAACATTGAGTTCCCAAAATTTATGTGTTCATTTTCTCATTAATATGGATTTTTCTTTAAGTTGATTTTATTTGTAATTTAATTATAATTTAATTAATTCTTGATTTAGTGATATTGATTTAATAATGATTTCTCTAAAAAAAAAACTATATTTGAGACAATAATTTAGTCCAAGATTATAAAATTTAGTGATATTGCTGCTAGCTTATGGTGTCAAGAATCATAAATTTCTTAAAAGTAAATTAAAGAAAAGCGAGAAATTATTTTCATCCCTGATATCCCTATATACATAAGTATTAATCAAATGCATTAACATTTTCTGAATATTACATAACCACCGAAAAGAAGTCAATTGTTACAAACTCCTTCCAAGATACAATAAAGAAACTTGATAAATGAGATTCATAAACAAATGGAGATCCTAAACTAAGACATGGAGAAGATCAAATCAAATACCTTAAATGCAAAGAGATCCAAAATACCTTAAAGTTCAGAAAACATAACAAGAAAAAAAACCAAGAGGGGTTATTTTAATAATGCTACTAATTAATTTTTAACACTTTGCCAGAAAGTATGATGCAGTCTTAGTATAGATTCTTTAAAATTACATATGATGTGAATGAACATGGAATCATAAAAAATATTTCCAACTTGGGATAAATTTACATTAGAAATTTAAATCCATTCATCTAAAATAACTAAGTATAAGTAAAAAAAATTAGCCATCATACTAATTACCAACTATGAAGTCCCTTGGTCGAAATTTTCTTTCCCTTCTTCGAGTTTTCGTTCTTCTTCAGCCATATGAGCCACATCGTAAGTAGCATGCACACCCGCTAAGAGATAGTAAACTAACATTATAGCGCTACAATAGAGAAACCTCTGTATAGCCACACCACCAAGAGATCCTATAAGAAAAATATTCATAGCAATCGACAAAGAAGGCAACCACGGAACAAGAGGTACACCCCAAACTTTCGGAATCCTATGTTTCGAAGTCAATGCCATTCCTGAAGTTCCCAAAAACCATAAAATTCCGGAGATAGCATACCCGGTCCATCTCGTCTCTTGTAACTTCCAAAGAATTGTTATCCCAAGGGACGAACCAAATATAACTATTAAAGAAACGATAAATTTGGTTACGTCCCCTTTGGGTGTGACATCTTTTACATAGTACCTTCTCACTAGCAATGCAACGGCCATAAGCATGAAAATAAAGAGGGTACTAAAGGATAAAACGCTCGATAAAACATCTAGACTCGAAAAGAAAGCAAGAATGCAACTACCACTAGTAATCAAAAGGGTGGCATATATCGGTGTTCCCGTTTTTGGATGAACTAGAGCAAACCAAGGAGGAATCATATGTGATCTTGCTATTTGAGTCGTGTATCGAGCCTGGCCCATTGACCCGACTAGCATACTCGTAGTCATCCCCTTCAGAGCCACAATGCTCACCAAATACTTAGCCCATTTCATTCCAATATGCTCGAAAACAACCGAATAAGCGGCATTTACGTCCACTTGAGTGTACTTCACCATCATTGCTAATGCCAATGCCATCAAGCAATACACAACTGTGATCAAAGACATAGAACCAACTAATCCGATGGGTATATCTCTCGAGGGCTTTTTAACCTCTTCCGCCATATTAGCCACCATATCGAACCCCGTATAGGACCAAAAAACTATAGCAGCGGCCTTGAACACCCCTCCCGCCCCATACGGAAAAAACGGGTGCAAATTCTCTTCCTTTCCATGCACAAACCCAACAATTATAACGAAAACAATCACAGCTGCACCGAAAACAGAGCTAATCCAATTCAACATCGACGTCCTCTTAGTCCCCGTCATTGCAAACCCGTTCACCACAATTAAAACTACAACAGCTAACGGATCCAACAAATTAAACCCCTCAGCAAAAGAATTAACCTTGTATCTCAAAAAATCGGGGTCACTTTTAATGAGACTAGCAAGATAAGAAGACCAAGAACGACCCAACCCAGCAGCCCCAACTAGCCCTTCTAATAGAATGTTACCAGCAGCAATAAAAGCAATAAAATCACCCAATTCAATACGGAGAAAAGAGAAAGAACCACCAGCAATTGGAATCTCAACAGCAAATTCAGTGTAACAAAAAACAGAGAGTAAAGCGGATAAACCCGAAAGAGCATAGGCCAGGACAATTGCAGGACCCGCATGATCATGGGTCTCTTGACCCGTGATAGTGAAGATACCGGATCCGACGACCGACCCAAATCCGAGCCAAATAAGGTCCCACCAAGTCAAGCATTTCTTCATCTCATTTTCCGACTGTTTTTTTGATCGGAGAAGCTCATTCGAATCGGAGGAGCGGCCGAGGAGGCGGTCTTTGACGCGGTGGGGAGTGGCGGAGAGAGAGGAGAGGTAGGTGGAGAAGTTTTCGAAAGTGGGTTCGGGGAAGAAATCTTGTTTTCGGAAACGCCAGTAGGATTTTGAGGTGTCGTCGGCGGTGGCTGTGGGATCCATTTTTGTCGGCGGTGGTGGTGATTGAGAAATCAGAGGAGCTTTGAGGTTTGATTTGTGTATAAATCCCATGTGATTTTGTTTGAAAGGGAATGGGAATTTTAGGTATTGGTCCAAAAAATGGCGGAATCCCGATAATCACTGAGGAGAGATGGATTCAGTCTGGATTCTTGTAATTAATTGTTACAATAATTTCTCTATTTGTTTATGAACCTGGACGATTTTATGTACATTTCTTATACTAGTTAGTTGAGATATTTTTCTTTTTAATTTTTTTTCTCAAATTATATATCCCACGTGTTACATGGGGTAGTAAATAGTAAGTAAAGAAAATTGTATGGGGTCAAAAATAAAAGGGTTAAATACAGTTTGCCCCTCCTAAAGTACGTGGGATATATCAATTACTTCCCTAAAGTATTACTTATAACACTTACCCCCTTCAATGTTTATTAGTCAAGTTTTTATTTTTTCTTGGCCAAATTACCATTCCTCTTTATATGTGTTAATGGTTGTTAGTTTTAACCTCATAAAAAGTTGGTTTTAAGCCCATAAGTTACATTCAATTATATTTCTCTTGGTGAATTTTTTTATAATTCTTACAAAAAAAAAGTTCCACTTATTGTTTTACTAATTAATATATACTTATATACATAATTATTTCACCGATTCTTATATTTATATCTGCCATTATTCAATCGATTATTATATTTTTACCTTCATTATTATTCGACCAATTACCATATTTCTTCGTTATTATTTAAAATTTCTAGTAGCTCATTGAATTCCTTATCAACACGAAATTCAGATTGTCATTATAACCATTACACATTTACTTTTTCAGGTTTTTACTATAATTGTTCGAAACCTGCACCAATTTATATGGCATGGACGATAAAAGAAATTGTTCATAAATTTGGTTGTGATAATTGAAATGTAAGTAATATCTCAATTAGAAGTGTAATGGTTAGAATGACGATTTGAATGAGATGTTCATATGACATGGACGAGTTAGTGCATATTTCGAACAAGGGTAAATACCACTTTTGGTCCCTCTTATCATTAACTTTTTACAGAGTGGTCCCTCTTATATTTTTTTTCCCACTTTAGTCCTTACTATGAATTATTTATTTCACTTTAGTCCCTATTATGAATTATGTGTTTCACTTTAGTCCTTATCAGGTGGTTCTGATAACACGTGACATGTATATGAATATTTTTTAGGGTATTTTCGTCCGTTCACTATTGAGATTATTTGAGATATTGTTTAATTGGTGAGCAATTTTGGTGTTTGAAGAAGATTTTGGGAGAAAACTTTAGTTTGGAACGAAATGGACGATTAAGTTGGATTGGAATGAAAGCCTAGTTTGGAAGAGATTAAATATTTTTTTTAAATTAGAAAGACGAAAATATCCCTGTTAGTTTACTTGAAATGATGAAATTGCCCTCATGTGCATATCACATGTTACCGGAACCGCCTTGGATTACTTGAAAGGGACTAAACTGAGATAAATAATTCATAGTAGGGACTAAAGTGGAAAAAAAACATAAGAGGGACCAAAAGTGGTGTTTACCCTTTCGAACAATTATAATAAGAACCGAGAAAATTAGACGTGTATTGGTTAGAATGACGGTTTGATCTACTAGAAATTTTAAAAAATAATAGAGAAAGACAACAATTGAGGTAAAAATATAATAATTGATTGAATAATAACGAATAAAATTATAATAACCGGTGAAATAATAACATATAAATTGTTAAAATAATAATAAAAACTTTTTTTTGCAAGAAGTGTGAAAAAAATTTATCAAGTATAATACAATTTGATATAAAATTGAGATTAAGAACAAATTTGGTATGAGATTGAAACTAACCATTAACATTTATGAAGGGGAAGGATAATTTGGGCAAGAAAAAAAATATAATTTTAACTAATCAACATTTGCTGGGATAAGTGTTACAACTTATAAGTAATATTTTAGGGGTAATTGATATATCCACATACTTTAGGGGGTAAATTGTATTTAACCCAAAATAAAATTGGAAGTTGCAGCGGTAAGTTGTTTCCTTTTTTCATCCCTCTTTTAACTTGAATTGAAGGTTAATCGATTTTATTTTTATTTTTCAACGAAATCATCTTAATTTTTGTTTTCATTTAGATTTTGACTAAATTTTTTTTAAATGACGCTTGCTTTTATTCAACGTTTTGGTGATATAACCCAAATAAAGTAGGGCTTGTCTAAAATTCGATTTTTTGGGATTGAATGCACGTGATATTGTCATTTTCCTATTGACAAAGGTTCCATTTTGTATTAATTATTTTCAAATCACTTATTTTTATAATGACTAATATACCCTATTTTATTTTGCACTACAATATTATTAATTATTAGGGTAAATTATAAAAATCCTCCTCAAGTAAAATTTAACTACAAAAATAATTACTCACTTATTGAAAATTACAAAAAAAATTCCTCCATTTAACGAAACATCCAAACCATAATGAAATAATTGAACTTCCTATATTCCCTATATTCTTTTATAAATAATATTACATATTTAACCATAGAATTAATAATTTTAATTTCCTTAAATTTAGAAAGCATATAAAAAAAAACCCTAAGTCCCATATATTTTTAATGGGTCAATCTATATGCATATTTAAATAAAAAGTGATACGAGTAATATCTATGAAAGCAAGCTTCTCAAAAAAAAAAAAAAAAAATCTGTAAGACTGGATTAAAAAGAAAAACTACCAAATTGTAATCTTTTTCAAAATTTTAACATCACGTAAAAAAATTCATTCTTGTTAAAAATTATACCAAAATATTTTTTCACATCAAAATAATATTCCAGTCGCATTTTGGAGCGTGTGTGCAACACCTCCATGATAAGGGAGTTAATAAGCTCATTATTATATATCACATGTTCATAATATGCCTATTATATATCACTGGGGGAATAAATTGATCATTAAACATATTATAGGGAGGTAATTTGTTAAAATTGTATTTTTTTTAAGAAGACTCATAAGGTATCATTAATGATCAACATCGTCAATTACAAAGTCTTGAATGAAGCTCGGAAGCACAATAAAAGGGGCAAAATTATACATAAGCTATTTTGGCTAAGACGTGAGTAACGAAGTTGCTTTCTTTAAAAACATGAGTACATCTAAAAGAGTCGAGAGACGTAGCCAAATTCTTTACTAATTCTTCAAAGAAGTGACCCAAATGATGGAATTGAGTGTGAGTATTAGGACCCAAATTAGAGGACACCTTTAATCTTAAGACAATGTATAAATATATGGAAAATTCTAAGGTGACGTCACGTTACATGACGTAAGTTATAACCAATAGAATTATAACACTTCATTAATAAATGACTTATTTAACCGGTTACTAACAAGTCATAATACTATTACCATAAGTAGTTGTACTATAATATTATTTGACCACATTCATTGTAATATTTAACCACATTAATAGTAAATTATAAACTAATAAATTATTATAAAAAAAAATAAATAATTATGTATAGTAATATTTTCTAATAAACAATATATAATATTTTGTGTTGAATAATTAAAATTAACCTTTAAAAAATTCATAATATATTAAAATATACATAACTTATATTTTAATACATATTGGATAGTACTAATTGTAATATTTCATAATGTAGCTAATTACTATTAATATGAGACCGTACTATGTATGTGGAGTCAATATTGTGCTATATGAGTCTAAACTACTACGTGTGAGACATATACCATGTAATGTGAAGAATTATACACATTGGTTAATACTAATGGTAATACTTCATAATGTGGCTAATTACTATTAATATGTGACCGCACTAAGTTTGTGGAGTCAATACTATGCTATGTGAGTCTATACTATTACATTTGTGACATATACCATGTAATGTGAAGAATTATCAGTAATTCGATTATGACTAATGGTAATACTATATAATGTGACTAATTACTAATAATATGAGACCGTACTAAGTATGTGGAGTCAATATTGTGCTATGTGAAGCAAAGAATTTCTTGGGGAAATTTGCCTCCCTCAATTCTTTTAATTAATATTGAATTTGGCAAAATATTTGTATAATGAGTTTTGCACAGCAGAATAAGCATTTCCTTGTATGACACTAACTGATGCGCCCGAATCGATAACACAGTCCCCCGAAAAATCACCATTTATAAGCCCCAATCTTTGCCATTTATGCTAATATCAGTTAAGTTCAACCAATATTGTTTATATTTTTAAAACAATATTGGTCTTGTTTAAAACAATGGATAACGACGGGTGTGCCAAACCTGAGTTCAACTGTGAAAAGATGTTCATGGTACTTTAATGAAAGCTGAATGGATTTATTGTCAATTATTTTTGAATTTCTCAATTGTGGTTTACTCCATTGTTGGAAGTGAAAAGCTCGATACTTAGAAATCTTTATGTTATTTTTGAATCGTTCAAAATTAGAAAGGTTTGATTGATATGAAGGAGAGTTTAGGGAGTCCCTGTGAATGAGTTTCAAGTTTAAACCATTTGACGTTGAAGAAATGTATGAAATATGGGAAAGTAAAAAGACATTGAAGAGGAAAATTAATACCAAGGAAGGCATAAGTTGAACCATTTTTTATATATCTTAGGATTAACCACAAGAAAATAAACAACTATATATATATAAAAAATTATTTACTTGTCTAGTATTTTTCTTCATTTGTATGGACTGACTTCATTTGTAATAAGATAATGTGTTAATTTAATGTAATATGCCCAATGATTTGATTTTCTTTAAGGAATTAATGCATGTGTTCTTTCACAATCTAATAAAAACAACCAAATCTACTTTGTAGAAAGCAAATATATGTAGTTTGTCCACAATCTACATGTCAAGGCATTTGATGCACTACTTATTATCTATACTTATTCAGGATGGAAGTGTGTCAACTGGAAATTTAACTGCAACGTCACTCATTTAATGGTGATTATTAAAGGCGGTACCAAATGTGAGTGGATTTATAAATTATGGTACCAAATGTGTTGGCCTAAATTTTATGATACCACAAGTGAGAATCGTTATAAAATTTAATACCGCGAGTGGAATTCTCTCCTTTTAAATTCAATAATGATCGATCTTACAAATATTTGCATGTGTCTAAGTATTGATCTTACAAATGAAATAAATACCTTTGGTTTGCGAGTGGGAAAACCAGTACAAGTACTAGAATCAATTTATGAAGAAATCACCCCTTTCATCAAATTAACGATGTGTAAGTTGAAAGTTAAAGTAGAGGAAATGTTAGGAGATTATTGAAAGTTAAAGTAGAGGAAATGTTAGGAGATTATTGAAACTTAATGGAATGTTTTATGTAATTTCACTTAACCTCAAGAGATATATTGATAATATCCATTTTTAAAATGTCAGTAAAGTTCTTACAAGGTTTTAATATTTTCATTTTGTTTTGTTTTATAAATAAGTTTAGTACTTTTATTTATTTACAAGCTAGGTTTTAAGTTTTTCATTTTATTTTGTTTTTAAATAATTTTATTACTAGTATTTATTGGTCAGTACTCCTTAATTAGTTTTTTTTTTCTACCTCATTGATTTAGATTTGCATATGATAAATTAAACTTGATTATACAATAATGTATCACGCTGAAATTAACAAGTACAAAGTTCACATCTCTAGTATATATATTAAGGTGATAATAAAAACATTATGTTTTTACATTATTTGCATTTAGTATTTCAACATTAATTTGTTGATAGGCATCGTCTTATACTAGTATATACACATAGCTTGTTCCACATGTTCTCCAACCATCCAAAATAGGCATCCCTCCATGACTTGATGAATATCAAAGCATTGCAAACAGCTGAAAATCCAACAACATATCCCAATGTCAAGAATATATAAAACCAATCAATTTCCCATTTTTTTCCTTCATCCTCTTTGTAGTAGTAGAATCCTGGAGCATGACCTTTATCATTGCTGCAACCACTTGTCAGTGGAGGGCCGCAAAGTTTATTTCCAATAAAGCTAGATGCAGTAAGGCTCTGAAGTTGGGTACTTTCTGGTATTCTGCCCGTCAAGTTATTGTAGGACAAATTCATATAATTTAAAGAGGATAAAACCGTGATGCTATTTGGAATTTCTCCCGAAAGGGAGTTTCTTGAAAGATCAAGAGATTCCAATTGCTTCATGTCTCCAATGCCATATGGAATCAGTCCCGTGAAGTGATTTTGTGACAGATTCAAGATCTCAGTTCCGCAAGACTGGTGATCTGCTTAGGAATCTCTCCGGACAAATTGTTTCTTGAGAGATCAATGTTTGTAACTAAATAAAGAATGGTGTCGTAATGCAGTTCAATTCCTTTTGTGGCGACGGATGCACTCTCTATAAAGTTTTCTCTATATCGAAAAGAATTGTCAGTTACTCCACTCGCTACCATTACTCCAGTACCTACCAACCATCTCTTTGTAGCCATGGCAGTAAAATTGTTGATGCATCTTGGTATTTTCCCTGAAAATATGTTGTCCGAAAGATCCAATATTTGAAGAAAACTAAGTAGGCAAATTCCGGTAGGAATTTCACCTCTCAACTTGTTTGAGCGCAGAATGAGAATTCTCAATTTGGAAAGGCTTATCCCCATCAATGATGGTATACTTCCAACTAACTTATTATCATAAAAGTCGATCTTCACTAATTTCGTGCAATTTTGGATGGAAGATGGTATTTGGCCAGATAAACTGTTGTTGTACATGTTCAAGGATCGCAGATTCGCTAGAAGACCAATGGAATTTGGAATGCTACCTGACATATTGTTGCTTCCAATATTCAAGTATTCTAACGACTGCCATTTCATCCAGCAATTATCATCTGCAGGTAATTCTCCTGACAAAATATTTCCCCCAACATGAAGAATTTGAAGCCAATTATAGGTTTCATTTGTGGCAGTGCTACAAAGGGAGTGCGATATACCTCCAGAGAATGAATTGTTGGAAAGGTCCAACTTAATCACTCCATTTGCTAATCGTGGCAATGAACCGTTGAACAGGTTTGAACTCAAGTCTATAATTGATGCACCAATTATTACATCAGCTGGAATGTTGCCATGAAGTTGGTTGCGGGAGAGATTCAGATATCCCGTCATCTCCCAAAACCATCTAGGAACATGGAATGACATTCCGGTATTAGATAAGTCGAGATAAGAAATGTAGCCTTTTTGTGTCTCGAGCCATGGGAGAATTCGATTGTAGTCGCTTACTAAGTTCCATGATCCTAGTTCAAGTACTTGAAGTTTGAAAGGTGGAATCCAATTTGGTTCTACTTGCAAGGTCAAATGGTTTCCAGAGGCTCTTAGAATAATTAAATTTGTGAGATTGGCAAAGTGACTTTCACTCACAGTCCCTTCGAGCATGTTATTTTCAATTGATAAATATGTCAAATTATGAAGTTTTCCAAAACTATATGGAAGATTTCCAGTTAATTTGTTAAAACCTAGGAATAAGTTTGTCAAGGACGATAAATTTCCTAGATTGATTGGGATTGGACCTGATAACAAATTTCTTTCGAAAAACAGATATTGAAGGCTTTTGCAAGTGCAAATCCAATCTGGTATGGTAGAATTGAAGTGATTACCAGAGAGATCAAAATATTGAAGCTTTGTGGTGTTGCTAATACTAGGAATCGAGCCTTCAAAAAGATTACTGCCCAGATAAAGGTGAGTAAGCTTGTTGAGTTGGAAAATCCATCTTGGAACAACTGGTCCAAGATTATTCTCAGAAAGATCAAGAATATCAAGAGAAGTAAAATTAACTTCATCTAGATTATTATGTTCAAGGCTACAATATCCCAAATTTAGCTCAACTAAAGAAGGGAGATTGTTTATTACCTGTAGCCAGTTGGTTGCTCTGCTGAGGTTAACATTATTCATAATCAAGTACTCCAAATGGGAAAGGCCAGACAACCATTCAATGTTGCTGTCAACATTGGACAAGGATCCTCCAAGGCTTAAAGTGCGTAAACTCGAGAGATTTCCTAAAGTGTGAGGAATTGTACCATAAAATCCAGCATCTGATAAATCAAGATACTCTAGGTTCGCAAATGATCCTATGAAGTTGGGGATTGACTCAGTAAAGTTATTACCTCCACTCAAGTCGATATACCTGAGATGTTTCAGATTGAGCAAAGAAGGATTTAATTTTCCTTGTAAACCACTCTGTTGAAGGTGGAGTTGAAGAACATGCATATGGCCGGTCAGATTGTTACAGACCACGCCTTCCCACATGCAACAATTAGTTTGTGCCTTCCAAGAAGATAATTCACCTGAGGGATCTCCTACAGATTTTTTGAAACTTAAAAGAGCTTCTTTTTCAATTTCTGGGCAGGCCGTGTAGTTTTGAGTTTTACAATAGCATAACTGGAAGCAGGATAAAGATACGGTAAAAATAATAATAAGAAAGAAAAATATACTCATCTTTGGAAATCCTGCCTAAGAGTGCAAAGGTTATGATATATTTTCGTTAATAGAATGGTGGGTAAATATCAGCTAAATATATTTATAGCTAGCAAACATTGCAAGTCAAGTCAAGTCTCAACCACTGAAAATAGTGAAAAATTTATAATAAAAATTTGACTGACTTGAGACAATCTTAGAAATCTTGAGATAATTTAAAACGTATGCTTTAATTATGTTTTTAATATCATATCACATAATTGAATTGAATTATAAGGATATATACTCTAGTAAAAGTAAAAGTAATACTTCAATCATCGTGCGGAAATGGGTAATTTGCTGCCAAGTCAAGTCAAGTCAAGTCAAGTCTCATAGCTAGCAAACATTGCAAGTCTAGTGGCAAGAAAATTCCCATTTCCTACATTCCTATTGAAAATAGTGAAAAATTTATAATCAAATTTTTGACTGATTTGAGATAATCTTAGAAATCTTCTTCCAATTTTGTCCCTAGGTATGCTTTTATGATTTTAATATGAGATTATTTTATTTTTGGTACCACAACTTAAGTTTAATATCATTTTTACTCCATGTCTTTTCGGATTAACATATTTGATGTTACACCTTCAACTTTGATGCCAATTTTAGTTCAAATTGAGGTCCAATTTCAAAATTAGCCCGAAATGACCCATGTGCGAGCATATTGAGATCAAAGAGGGATTTTGAGTTTTTCTATAAATGTAGGGGCATATTGTAAAGGTAAAAAAGTACAAGGATCAATTTACGAATTGAGATCAAGGTGTTGGGCACCCAAACTGTGTGTGCGGGTGATAGCAATTGTCCAGTGGCACCCAAACTGAGTGTGCGGGTGACACCCAAACTGAGTGTGCGGGTGGAGTCACAATCGAATATCGTGGGCGCTTGAATGAATGCACTATAAGGGAAGGGTATGCGCATTTCCTAACACCAATTGGTCTTGGGACAGCTGGTAGCGCCTGAGGTCCTACAAGTGGTATTAGAGCCAAGGTCACGTGTTCGATTCCCAGCTGGAGCAATTGCTGAGGGGGAGATTGTTGGGCACCCAAACTGTGTGTGCGGGTGACAACAATTGTCCAGTGGCACCCAAACTGAGTGTGCGGGTGGCACCCAAACTGAGTGTGCGGGTGGAGTCATAATCGAATATCGTGGGCGCTTGAATGAATGCACTATAAGGGAAAGGTATGCGCATTTCCTAACACCAATTGGTTTTGGGACAACTGGTAGCGCCTGAGGTCGTACACAAGGGGCTGATTTTGCGAAGATGAAGCTCCGCCATTGACGTGAGCTTGGAAATGAGGAATCTTTAATTCAACACCAAATTGGACAAGGTTGGTACCAAAATGACCGACACGCCGAGGGGAGTCTACGACTGAAAGGGGAGGCGGTGGGTCAAGTTCCATCGCTGGCGGTGGCGTAAAATCGAAAAACACAAAATTCGTAGATCTAAAAATAGAGTGACTGGATAAACTCGAAACTGTCAATCAATGCTTGAGCTTTGTAGAGGAGGTGAATACGAATCTATAGCCACCAAAAAGAGCTCAAATCGTGGCCGGAGTTGCCGAAAAATTTGAAAAAAATAGAGCTTCTAAATCATATAAGATGTCGAATTCCAACCCCATGTAGTAACTTTGAGAGAAGGAAACGACTTCCACCACAACTTTAATTCTTTACAAACCTTAATATATTGACTTCAAAGTAGAGTCAAATCAGCTACTTCAATTTTGGATTTATTAACATGTGTTTAATAGAATTGCCATCTCGACTACATTTCTCGAAACTGTAACTACATGGATTTTTGGTGGGTTTTTCAAAATTAACTCCCTGTGATATGTCTAATGGGCAATTTACCTCCCTGTGAAATAAAAATAGGCAATTTAACTCCCTGTGAAATGAAATAATGTGCAATTTACCTCATTGTGATATAAAAATAGGCAATTTACCTCCCAATGAAATGAAATAATGAGCAATTTAACTCCCTATGATATGAATTAATGAGCAATTTAGAGGGAGGCAATGTGCTTCTTTTATAAAAACACAAGGAGGTATCTTGCCATTTTTCTTATCACAGGGAGGTATTTTGCCCTTTTATTTATCACAGGAAGTTAAATTGCCTATTTGAAATAACACAGGGAGTTAATTTGCTATTCACTCGATTTTTGGTCGTTCTTCTCCAGTCCATTTCAAAGTTCAAAGCCATGCTTATCCTCATTTTTCTCTAAATTCCCAAATTCTCCAGTTCTATCACAGAGCCCTAACTCCCAAATCTCCAGTCAGTTTCATCCTAAAAGTTTCTATTTTTTCCTTCATTTAGCTCATTTTCCAGTCATACCCCATTCATGTGGCTGATCTAACTAACCGCGATAAGAAATTGTAATTTTCCTTGTTTTATTTTTCTTCATTCTATTAAATTAGTACTACATGAAACCTTTCGATTTTGTTGAAATAGTCAATGTGAAATTTGGGTTCCGGGTGGCTTCATATATGGCCGTCATTTTAGGGAAATAATAGGGCATCTAATATATACTATCATTTTCCTCGGACTCCCTTTTCCCTCCAGACTCCTATTTTCAGATTTATCTTCAATGATTCAATCTTTCCATTTTATTTAATTCCAATTCTCATACTTCGCCACTCTCACTTAATAAAAATGGTAATAATAATTATATAATAATAATAATAAAATAATAAAAAAAACTAATAATTTTAATAAGAGTAAATTAAACATTAATAACAAATTTTACATTGACATTAATAATAATAAATTTAATAAAAAATTACAACAAATATATGTTCCGTCGTCACCAGATCCGATAAGTCGAGGTCAATTGCCAACTTCAAGCCGACTTAATCGAACATGCTTGGGCAACCCACGGTCCAAATGGTGGCCGTATTTAATTGTTTCAATATATGTTTACTAGGGTTATGTCATTTCTAATTTATTTCATCGTATTCAAATTATGTAACATATAATTGTTTTTAATACATAAATCGTATTTAATTTCAATGTATTTAGATTCAATAAATCGTTTTTAATTATCTTTTTAATTAATTTCAATTATCATATTTTTCCACTCTCACTTAACAAAAATAATAATGATAGAGGTAAATAATTATAAAAATTAATAAATTTAACCTTTTCCATAAAGTTACAATGTTACAAGTAACAAAATTAAATTAATGTTAGGTTTGTTATAATAAAAGCTTCTTAAATTAAACTTAAATCTAATTTTTTTACCATAATAGACAATTATTTTTACAATGTTAATAATACCAAACAATATAATAAACTAATGTTAAGTTTATTACATAAAACTTACAATATTACAAGTAATAAAACCTATGTAACCTTTTTTTTTCGCAAATTTAACTAATTTTTTTGTTCTTTTTCTTTTATCGATATGTTTCCCCAACCCCTCTCCCCCCCCCCCCCCCCCCACCCCACCTTTTATGTTATTATATGTTTAACCATTATCATTCATTTTTTTACCAATTACTCATTTTTTTGTCACTTTACCCCATTGTTTTATCAATTTTACCATTTTTTTAACTCATTTTTTTCTATTTATTCCATTTCCCATTGACTTCACCATTTTTTGTATCATATATATTTTTTAACTGAATTTTACGTGTTTTCACCGATTTTACCGTACTATGTTTTGATCTATTTTGGCTTAAGTCAATTATAAGTTTTTCAGTTAACGAAATAGTAATACTTTTTTCTTTATTCATATAGCCCAAAAGTGGCCTTTTGTTTTTAGGTTCTTTAATATTTTTGAGGTATTTAAGAAGTGATAATTTTTTAAGAATTGTCCAAATAAATATCGATTTACATGCTTTTATATTTATCATTTTTTTTTTGTCATTTTAGCCCGTTGTTTCACCGATTTCACATTTTTTTGTGGTTTATCCCATTTGTCAATCAATCCATCCATTATCTCTGGTTTAACCCAATTTTAGTCGATTTTATTTCATTTGTTAATCAATTCCACATTTTCTCCGATTTAACTCAATTTTAGTTTAATTTTAATTATTCATTTGTTGATTCAACCTATTTTTTGCCAATTAACTCAGTTTTTTGTTCTTATTCTTTTATTGATTTGATCTGTTCTTTTGTTATCCCGTGTTTAACCGATGACATTCATTTTTTCATTTACCTTGTTATTTTATCAATTGCACCATTTTTTTTAATTAAACTCATTTTTTTTAATTAAACTCTTTTTTTTTATATCTAACTCATTTTTCCATTTTATCATTTTTTAATTGAACTTTAAACATTTTTACAGGTTTTAACCATTGGCTTAAGACAATTACAAGTTTTTTAGTTAATAGAATAGTATTTTTTTTTATTCATATATCATGAATGTTGCATAATTTTTTTTTAGGTTCTTTAATATTTTGAGGTTTTTTAATAAGAGATAACTTCTTAAGAATTCTCCAAATAAATTTTCGAAGAAATATAGAGTTATAGTTTTTTTTATTTATTATTATTACCATTATTAATGAATTATAAAATTTTCAAAGATAATTATGAAGTTGATGTATGTAGGAAAGACTTCATGTCTAATTATATTTCTAGAATTCTTTTCTTTTACATGTTTGCCATATAATTAAATATCACAATATAATTTTAATAGGTGTATATTAATCTTATAAAAAAGGGAAAAAATTTTGTTTATCTAACTCGTATTTTTCTACGTATATAAATTGTTGCCAAGCAAAACACGTCCTCTCCGAAAAAAATAAGGATTTTCCGGTGGAACATAAACATCGGCCCCTTGGAAATGACATGTCATGTCCGGAAATTTTGTAAAGCCTTTTGGAAGTGTGAAGCAAAGAATTTCCTGGGGAAATTTGCCTCCCACAATTCTTTTAATATTGAATTTGGTAAAATATTTGTATGATGAGTTTTGCACAGCAGAATAAGCATTTCCTTGTATGACACTAACCGATGCGCCCGAATCGATAACACAATCCCCTGAAAAATCACCATTTATAAGCCCCAATCTTTGCCCATTTATGCTAACTAGAAAATTGCACGTGTCTAGTTAATTTTATAAATAAATTTTATAAATTATAGCAAAATTAACTTTATCATGTCATTAAATAGCACAAATTAATGACTAATATTCAATTTAATTAATAAAAATGATGATTTTAAATTATTGTAATCAAATATAATTGATGATTGATTTGTTCTTAAGATCTTGTAGATTTTTTCTAAAATAAGATCGTAACAAAATTATTTAGTTAAATCCATTATAGTAATTTTCATTTTAAAAACACTATTTATTTGTTTTAATTTGAAATAATATCCATGTTATTTGAAATGCATTTGTTCACGAAAAATTCATGCCTACTCCGGTGGATTTAATCCACCGGGGTGCTGGATGAAAGCCACATGGGCATGAAAGGACAATTTTTGGTCCTCCCATGCCCATGTGTCGGATATCCAACCCCAATGGAGTAAATCCACTGGGGTATCTAAGTAACCGTAATACCTAAGAAGTTTTTCACCTATTCAATTAATTAATTTAATTCACTTTTTCACGGGTTTATCACATCTTTTTACCGAATTTATTCATTTTGCTTTGATTTAATATAGCTCAACTAAAGAAGGAAGATTGTTTATCACCTGTTGCCAATTGATTGCTTTGCTGAGGTTAACATTATTCATAATTAAGTGCTCCAAATTGGAAAGGCCAGACAACCATTCAATGTTGCTATCAACATTGGATGATAATCCTCCAAGGCTTAAAGTGCGTAAACTCGAAAGATTGCCTAAAGTGTGAGGAATGGTACCATAAAATCCAGCATCTAATAAATCAAGATACTCTAGGTTCGCAAATGATCCTATGAAGTTATTTCCACTCAAGTTGATATACCTCAGATGTTTCAGATTTAGCAAACAAGGATTTAATTTTCCATGCAAACCATCTGATTCATTATATGAAGACCTTTGAAGGTGGAGTTAAAAAATGAAAAGTTAAAATAGAATCGCATCTTACTTATAAATGAACCAAAAATGCTTATGACTTAACTAATTACTTATTGTTTATTTGGCTAGAGAAGCAAAATATAAAGAATATCAAGACATGCATAACATCGTACTTTCATGGAATTCGTTTCTTGAAAAATGAGTGAAATTGGTCAAAAAACTGGTGAAATCGATGAAAACTGCTGAAATCAATAAAAAATATATATTAAATCAATGAAAACATGTGAAATCGATGAAAGTCCGGGTGAATTGGTGAACATTGGTGAATTTGGTTAAAAAACGGATGAAATCGGTACAAAAAAAGTGCATGTGAAATCGTAAATACATTTGAAATCGATAAAAATTCGGGTGAAATTTATGAAAAATGGATAAAAATGGGTAAAGTCGGTTAAAAATGTAAAATATGTGAAAATATGTGAAATCGATGAAAATATATTCGAGTCGAATTTGTAAGAAAAATGATGAAACACGTGAAATCCAGTAAAAAAGTGTAAAGCCGGTGAAAAAAGGGTAAAATTGGTTAGAAAAGCGTAGAGTAGGTAAAAACATATTTAATCAATGAAAAATTCAAGTGAATAACATGTGAAATCAAAGAAAAACATGTGAAATGGGTGAAAACGGGTTAAAATGGTAAAAATGATTGAAATCAGTTAAACTTTAACTGATAAAAACAAGGTGAAATCGACAAAAAATGGGATAACAATGAAAAAGGTTATAACCGATAAAAAATAGGGGGTAAATCGCTAAAAAAAAATATAAACTGGTAAAAAAAAATTAAATAGTGAGAACATATCAATCAATGAGAAATTCAGATGAATAACTTGTGAAATAGGTGAAAACGGGTTAAAATTTAACCGACAAAAACAAGGTGAAATCAGTGAAAAATGGTTGTTTAACTTGAAAAAAAATCGAAGAAAAATGGATAAACAATGAAAAATGGTTATAACCTCTAAAAAAAAGCGGAAAAATCGCTAAAAATATATATATTAGCCTGTAAAAAAAATTAAACAGTGGAAACATATGAATCTGTGAAATTTGTGAACACTGGTGAAGTTGGTGAAAACATTGGTGAAACCAGTAAGAAAAAATATTCGTGAAATCGATGAAAGTTCGGGTGAAATTTGTGAAGAAACAGATGAAACATGTATCATAGGTGAATAACGGATAAACTTAACATGAAAACTACTATTATAGAACAAATTCTATAAGATGTCCTGACTATATCAGTCATCATTTTATATTTTATTACAACTATTTAAAGCCATCATTTTTATTTTTGGTAAAACAATAATAATTAATAAAAATAAATTGAATATAAATGATATTTTATGGCATAAAGAAAAAAAGCTAATTTTAGCCTCATTTACGAAAAAAACCTATGAAATTAAAACTAGACACGTACAACGTACGTGCACTTTTCTAGTTTTGTTATAAAAGTGTGAATAATTTAAGTTTTTTTCTTTTTTTTTGAAGATTAATATACCCTTATTGAGTTGTAAAGTGATTAATTCAATGATAAATATGTAAAAATTGTTGAAGAAGAATAATTATAGATGTAATCTTTTTATATTAATTATGGTAAATGTACAATTAGACATGGAATCATATTATATTTATCTCCTACATAATTTCCTATAATTTAGAAATTATCTTTTACATCAAATTTTATAATTTCATTTTTCTTCTCATATAACACATAAAATAAAATAAACCATAAGAAAAAAACACCGTTATTTTAAATAGCTCCTAAAATATAAATGTAAAATTATTTTAATTTAGCAACAAAATGTTTTATGCAAAATTATGTTATTCGTATCATTGAAAGATTTAGTACAATATAAGTCCTATACAATCCTCTAAAAGAAAAATATTAAAATCAATTTCTCTTAAATATCATTATGCTATACAGAAGAAGAAAAAAATTAAAAAATGAAAAGTTAAATAGAATGGTATCTTACCTATAAACGAACAAAAAATTCTTATGACTTAGCTAAGTACTTACTGTTTATTTGGCTAGAGAAGCAAAATATAAAGAATATTAAGACATGCATAACCTCGTACTTTCATGAAATTCGTTTCGTGAAAAATGAGTGAAATTGGTCAAAAAACTGGTGAAATCGATGAAAACTGCTGAAATCAATAAAAAATATATTAAATCAACAAAAACATGTGAAATCGATAAAAGTCTGGTGAATTGGTGAACACTCGTGAAGTTAGTTAAAAAACGGGTGAAACCGGTAAAAAAAGTGCATGTGAATCGTAAATACATTTGAAACGATAAAAAAAAATCGGGTAAAATTTGTGAAAAATAGATGAAAACGGATAAAATCGGTTAAAAAAAGGTAGTGTTTGTGAAAATATGTGAAATCGATGAAAATTAATTTGAGTGGAATTTGTAAGAAAAATGATGAAATATGTGAAATCCAGTAAAAGGTGTAAAACTAGTGAAAAAAGGGTAAAATCAGTTAAAAAGCGTAAAGTCGGTAAAAACATATTTAATCAATGAAAAATTCAAGTGAATAACATGTGAAATCAGAGAAAAAGATGTGAAATAGGTGAAAACGGGTTAAATGGTAAAAACGAGTGAAATCTGTTAAAAAAAAGTTTAACTAACAAAAACGATGTGAAATCGGTAGAAAAATGGTTTAAGCCCGCAAAAAAAAAAAAAGAAATTGACAAAATATGAAAAAATAATGAAAAAGGTTAATACCGTTAAAAAAAAAGGGGTAAATCGCAAAAAAAAATATAAACCGATAAAAAAAATTAAACAGTGAGAACATATGAATCGATGAAAATTTGGGTGAAATATGTAAAGAAACGGATGAAAACGGAAAACGGATAAAATCATTGAAAAAGGGTAAAATCAGTCAAAAAAGCTTAAAATCGGTGAAAACATGTTTAATCAATGAAAAACTCAGGTGAATAACACGTGAAATTAGTGAAATAGGTGAAAACGGATTAAAATTTAACCGAAAAAAAAAAGGTGAAATCGGTGAAAAATGGTTTAAATTGGAAAAACATCGAAGAAAAATGGAAAAACAATGAAAAATGTTATAACCGATAAAAAAAAGTTGGAAAAATCGCTAAAAAATATATATATATTAACACGTAAAAAAAATAGTGGATATATATGAATCTATGAAACTTCGGGTGAAATTTGTGAACACTGGTGAAGTTGGTGAAACCAATAAGAAAAAATGCTCGTGAAATCGATGAAAATTTGGAGAAAATTTGTGAAGAAACGGATGAAACATTCATTGGTGGATAACGGATAAACTTAACATGAAAACTACTATTCTAGAACAAATTCTATAAGATGTTCTGACTATATCAACCATCATTTTATATTTTATTACAACTTTTTAAAGCCATCATTTTTTTTGATAAAACAATAAAAATTAATAAAAATAAATTTCATAAAAAATAAATTGAATATATATGATATTTTATGGCATAAAAAAGAAGCACTTAATTTTACTCTAATTTATGAAAAATAACCATGAAATTAAAACTAGACACGTACAACGTACGTGCACTTTTCTAGTTATTCTAAAATTTATTTGTAATTAATATTTTCTTTTTTAAAAGAAATTAACAACAATGTTTTTATTTTCAATCTATTCAAAACCTATTCAACGCCAAAAATTAATATGACCAGACAGTCATCAGCACATGATCCCTCAATGTTTAATGGCGTAAAGGTTTTTGCAGGTGAAATTAGGATTGTTAGTTTATTCGGATTGTCCAACGGATCTAATTTAGGTCGGCCCTGATACAGTTTGATTAAAATTTATCGAGATTTTTAGAGATTAAATGAATAGTAATTTATTTTAGAAAATTGTAGATTTTTTTTCCTTTTAAGATTATGGAGATAAGAAAAACAGTAAGAAATTGTTATATGAGACGAATAAAGTAAGAGATTAGTATATTTTATGTCAAACTCAAATCAAAGTAAAGCTTAGGCCATCTCCAATAGCTATTGTAAAACTTAAATTTTAAGAGTTTGGATAAATTTTACACAAAAATTGCTCTCCAAGAGCTATTGTATAATTTATGGATTGTTAAAAAATATGAGTTTGGATGGCCAAATACCCAATGCCAAAAACAAAGTGTATATGCAATTGTTTGCAAGAAAGTACAAAAGTTTTTGTACTTTCATACAAAACATTAAAATATTATGCCCATAAAACTCCGAAAATTAATGTTTTTTTTAAAAAAAAACAATGTTTTATTATGAAATTAAATCAAAAAACTAATATGATAAATATATCATTATTATTTATATAAAATACTTCCTCCGTCCCATTAATCTTTATCCTTTGGTATCGTTGACCAGTCAACTTGACTAAATTCAAAAGAAAATTAATAAATAATTTAATTAATATATTGAACTAATAATTTGATAATATTATATGACACCATGTATATTAATATTTAAAAGATTTAATACGCAAAAAAAAATGTCAATAATTTGACATGATAAATCACTTAAAAGATTGAAAAATTTGGCTGGATAATGTAGCTAATTGAGTAAAAATAATGGGATGGAGGGAGCAATAATTAATAGTTATATGTTAAAATATAAACTAGCTGTAGGAGTGACGTGATGTGGTTGTTAAAAAGTAGTCTTTTAAAATATAAACTAGTTGTTGGAGTGCAGAGTAAAAAGTGGAAGTGTATAACACTGTTCATTACTTATATTTTAGGATAAAAGGCTGAAATTTAAAAGAGCTGTTGGAGATGGCCTTATATAGTGTATTTTTTTAGAGAAAAAAAAAATCTTAAGATAATTATTACTTTTGAAATTGAGAAATAAACTTGATTAAACCTGACTAAACAACTAACAAACGATCAATATACTAAATCTACATGCATTAAAGGAAATACATGTTGTGTTCAAATGCAAGACTAGATTTGTTAACATTCAGTACATGACCTCATACTCAGTCCAGACAACAATGGTTGATGAAGTGTAATGTTAATATTGATAAATATATAATTGATAGTCAAGTCAAGTCAAGTCTCAAAGCTAGCAAACATTGCAAGTCTAGTGACAAGAAAATTCTGCAAAATCCCCATTTCCTACATTCCTATTGAAAATAGTGAAAATTTTATAATCATATTTTTGACTGACTTGAGATAATCTTAGAAATCTTCTTCCAATTTTGTCCCTAGGTATGTTTTTATGATTTTAATATGAGATTATTTTATTTTTGGTACCACAACTTAAGTTTAATATCATTTTTACTTCATGTCTTTTCGGATTAACATATTTGGTGTTACACCTTCAACTTTGATGACAATTTTAGTTCAAATTAAGGTCCAATTTCAAAATTAGCCCGAAATGACCCATGTGCGAGCCATGTGACATGTAAATTAGGAATTTTGCCAAATCAAAGAGGAATTTTGAGTTTTCCTGTAAATGTAGGGGCATATTGTAAAGGTAAAAAAGTACAAGGGTCAATTTACCAATTGAGATCAAGGGGCTGATTTTGCGAAGATGGAAGCTCGCCATTGACGTGAGCTTGGAAATGGAGAATCTTTAATTCAACACCAAATCGGACAAGGTTGGTACCAAAATGACCGACACGCCGAGGGAAGTCTACGACTGAAAGGGGAGGCGGTGGGTCAAGTTCCATAGCCGGCGGTGGCGTAAAATCGAAAAACACAAAATTCGTAGATCTGAAAATAGAGTGACGGGATAAACTCGGAACTGACAATTAATGCTTGAGCTTTGTAGAGGAGGTGAATACGAGTCATATAAGATGTCGAATTCCAACCCCAAGTAGTAACTTTGAGAGAAGGAAACGACTTCCGCCACATAACTTTAATTCTTACAAACTTAATATATTGACTTCAAAGTAGAGTCAAATCAGCTACTTCAATTTTGGATTTATGAACATGTGTTTAATAGAAATGCCATCTTGACTACATTTCTCCAGTCCATTTCAAAGTGCAAAGCCATGCTTATCCTCATTTAGTCATTTTTCTCTAAATTCCCAAATTCTCCAGTTCTATCAGAGCCCTAACTCCCAAATCTCCAGTCAGTTTCATCCTAAAAGTTTCTATTTTTTCCTTCATTTAACTCATTTTCCAGTCATACCCCATTCATGTGGCTGATCTAGCTAACCGCGATAAGATATTGTAATTTTCCTTTTTTTAATTTTCTTCATTCTATTAAAATAGTACTACATGAAAGCTTTCGATTTTGTTGAAATAGTCAATGTGAAATTTGGGTTCGGGTGGCTTCATATATGGCCGTCATTTTAGGGAAATAATAGGGCATTTAATAAAGACTATCATTTCCTCGGACTCTCTTTTTCCTTCAGATTCCTCTTTTCAGATTTATCTTCAATTATTCAATCTTTCCACTTCATTTAATTTTAATTCTCATACTTTGCAACTCTCACTTAATAAAAATGGTAATAATAATTATATAATTATAATAAAGTTACAATGTTACAAGTAACAAAATTAAATTAATGTTATGTTTATTAAATAAAAGCTTCTTAAATTAAACTTAAATCTAATTTTTTTACCATAATAGACAATTTTTTTTACAATGTTAATAATATCAAACAATATAATAAATTAATGTTAAGTTTATTACATAAAACATACAATATTACAAGTAATAAAACATATGTAACCTTTTTTTTTTGTTGCAAATTCAACTAATTTTGTTTTGTTCTTTTTCTTTTATCGATATGATCCCCTCCCCCCCCCTCCACCCCACCTTTTACGTTATTACATGTTTAGCCATTATTATTTATTTTTTACCAATTACTCATTTTTTTGTCACTTTACCCCATTGTTTTATCAATTTTACCATTTTTTTAACTCATTTTTTTTTTCTATCTATTCCATCTCCCATTGACTTCACCATTTTTTGTATCATATATTTTTTAACTGAAGTTTACGTGTTTTCACCGATTTTACCGTACTATGTTTTGACCTATTTTGGCTTAAATCAATTATAAGTTTTTCAGTTAACGAAATAGTAGTACTTTTTTAATTATTCATGCAGCCCGAATGTGGCCTTTTGTTTTTAGGTTCTTTAATATTTTTGAGGTATTTAAGAAGTGAATTTTTTTTAAGAATTGTCCAAATAAATATCGATTTACATGATTTTATATTTATCATTTTTTTTTTTGTTATTTTAACCCGTTGTTTCACCGATTTCACCCGTTTTTTTGTGGTTTATCCCATTTGTCAATCAATCCATCCATTATCTCTCGTTTAACCCAATTTTAGTCTATTTTGTGGTTTATCCCATTTGTCAATCAATTCACTTATTTTCTCCGATTTAACCCAATTTTAGTTTAATTTTACTTATTCATTTGTTGATTCAACCTATTTTTTGCCAATTAACTCAGTTTTTTGTTCTTATTCTTTTATTGATTTGATTTGTTCTTTTGTTATCCCGTGTTAAACCGATGACATTCATTTTTTCATTTACTTTGTTATTTTATCAATTGCACCATTTTTTTTAATTAAACTCATTTTTTTTATATCTAACTCATTTTTCCATTTTATCATTTTTTATCATATATTTTTTAATTGAACTTTAAACATTTTTACAGGTTTTAACCATTGGCTTAAGCCAATTACAAGGTTTGTAGTTAACTGAATAGTATTTTTTTTTATTCATATATCATGAATGTTGCATAATTGTTTTTCTAGGTTCTTTAATATTTTGAGGTTTTTAATAAGAGATAACTTCTTAAGAATTCTCCAAATAAATTTTTGAAGAAATATAGAGTTATAGTTTTTATTATTATTATTATTACCATTATTAATGAATTATAAAATTTCAAAGATAATTATGAGGTTGATGTATGTAGGAAAGACTTCATGTCAAATTATATTTCTAGAATTCTTTTATTTTACATGTTTGAAATATAATTAAATATCACGATATAATTTTAATAGTGGCATATTAATCTTTACAAAAAAGAGAAATTTTTTTTTTAACTAACTCGTATTTTTATACCTATATAATATAAATTGTTGCCAAGCAAAACACGTCCTCTCCAAAAAAATAAGGATTTTCCGGTAGAACATAAACATCGGCCCCTTGGAAATGATATGTCATGCCCGGAAATTTTGTAAAGCCTTTTGGGAGCGTGAAGCAAATAATTTCTTGGGGAAATTTGCCTCCCACAATTCTTTTATTATTGAATTTGGTAAAATATTTGTATAATGAATTTTGCACAACAGAATAAGCATTTCCTTGTATGACACTAACCGATGCGCCCGAATCGATCACACAATCCCCCTGAAAAATCACCATTTATAAGCCCCAATCTTTGCCCATTTATGCTAACTAGAAAAGTGCACGAGTCTAGTTAATTTTATAAATAAATTTGATAAATTATAGCACAAATTAATGACTAATATTCAATTTAATTAATAAAAATGATGATTTTAAATTATTGTAATCAAATATAATTGATGATTGATTTGTTCATAATATCTTGTAGATTTTTTCTAAAATAAGATCGTAACAAAATTATTTAGTTCTATCCATTATAGTAATTTTCATTTAAAAAATACTATTTATTTGTTTTAATTTGAAATAATATCCATGTTATTTGAAATGCATTTGTTTACGGAAAATTCATGCCTACCCCGGTGGATTTAATCCACCGGGGTGCTGGATGAAAGCCACATGGGCATGAAAGGACAATTTTTGGTCCTCTCATGCCCATGTGTCGGACATCCAACCCCAATGGAGTAAATCCACTGGGGTATCTAAGTAACCGTAATACCTAAAGAAGTTTTTCACCTATTCAATTAATTAGTTTAATTCACTTTTTCACGGGTTTATCACATCTTTTTACCGAATTTATTCATTTTGCATTGATTTAATATATTTTTTTCTCCGATTTACTCGTTCTTGTATCGAAATTAACATACTTTCATTATTTTTCGTCAATTTCTTTTATTTTTTCTGATTTAAACCATTTTCTACCGATTTCACCCTGATTTTGTTGATTAAACTATTTTTTTTTTTGACAATTTTCACTCGTTTTCCCACTGATTTACATGTTTATTCACCAATTTCACCTCTTATTTAATTGATTTCAAATGTTTTCACCGACTTCACCATTAAGAACACTATTTATTTGATTTAATTTGAAATAATATCATGTCATTTGAAATGCATTTGTATACATACATAAGCCAATTTTCACATATTTAATCCATTTTTTACGGGTTCAAAATGTCTTTTACCGATTTCATGCATTTTTCATCCTTTTAATATATATTTTTATTCGATTTATCCATTCTTTTATTGGTTTAAACTACATTAATTGTTTTTTCCATTTTTTGTCGATTTCTTTTATTTTTCCAGTTTCACTCTGTTTTTGCCGGTTAAACTATAATTTCTTTTTATAGATTTCACTCGTTTTTACCTATTTCACACGTTTTCCCATTGATTTACATGTTTTTTCATCAATTTCACCTCATATCTCATTGATTTCACATGTTTTCACCAACTTTACATTTGTTCCCCGATTCACTGATTTCACCAATTTTTAACGATTTCATCCATTTTCACTAATTTCACCGGTCTTATCCGATTTTCACGAATTTATCCAAAGATATGCGATTTCGTATGTATTTATCAATTTTATGGGCACCTTTTTAATGTTTTCACTCGTTTTTTTTTTACCAACTTTACAATTGTTCACCAATTTCACCAATTTTTTTTTTTATCATTTTCACATGTTTTAGACGACTTTTATCGATTTTATCGATTTTCATGAATCGATTTCACATATTTCCATGAAAAGAACTCCATGAAAATTCGAGTATCACCAATTTCATCAGTTTTCCGCGAATTTTGTTTTATAGGTTTCACACGTTTTTTCACCAACTTTACTAATATTTATATTTGAGGTTATTCATGTCTTGATGTTCTTGGATTTTGTTTATATTTTGCTTCTCTAGCCAAAAAAAAAATTAAAGGCAAGCATTTTTTTCTTTAACACGTACGTTGTAGGTGCCTAGTTAAATTCATTAGTAAATTTTATAAATTATAGTAAAATTAACTTTGTCTTGTCACAGAAGAGCACAAATTAATGACTAATATTCAATTTAATTATTATTTCATAAAAAACCGATGACTTTAAATTATTGTAATCAAATATAAAATGATGATTGATTTGTTCTTAAGATCTTGTAAATTCTTTTTTAAAATAAGATCGTAATAAAATTATTTAGTTCATTCCATTATAGTAGTTTTCATTTAAAAAGCACAATTTTAAGAACACTATTTATTTGTTTTAATTTGAAATAATATCATGTCATTTGAAATGCATTTGTTTACATACCTAAGCCAATTTTCACATATTTGATCCATTTTTCACGGAATTAACACGTCTTTTTACCGATTTCTTTCATTTTGCATCATTTTAATATATATTTGTATTCGATTTACCCGTTCTTTTATAGTTATAACACACATTAATTGTTTTTCCCATTTTTCATTGATTTCTTTTATTTTTCCGGTTTCACCCTGTTTTTGCCGGTTAAACTATATTTTCTTTTTATAGATTTCACTCGTTTTTACTTATTTCACACGTTTTCCAATTGATTTGCATGTTTTTTTCACCAATTTCACATCATATTTCATTGATTTCTCACGTTTTCACCGACTTTACATCTGTTCCCCGATTCACTGATTACACCCATTTTTAATGATTTCATCCTTTTTTCACTAATTTCACCGTTCTTATCCGATTTTCACGAATTTCATCCAAAGTTATGCGATTCGGCCGTATGTATTTATCGATTTGATGGGTGCTTTTTTACTGGCTTCACTCGTTTTTTACAAACTTTATAAGTGTCCACCAATTTCACCCAAATTTTTATTATTTTCAAATATTTTAACCGACTTTTCTCGATTTCACCAATTTTAATTAACGATCCTGTATTCCATGAAAAGAACTCCATGAAAATTCGAGTATCTCAATTTCATCCATTTTTCACAAATTTCACCTGAGCTGTCATTGATTTCAAAAATTTCACCTGAATTTTCATTAGTTTCACAAATATATTTTTTTAAATTTATTTTCTATCAACTTCACTAATTCACTATACTAATATTACTTATTATAATGTGACGGTGTGGTGGCTAGTGTTGATCTGCCTAAGTATTTACATGGAATTAGCTTTTATGTGGTTGGATATGGACTTTTAGAATTTTGATAGGGAAAGGATTTCTAAAATATTTTTTCAATTGGCATAAGCATTTTTTCAGTAACATATACAAAGGTTTATTTAATTTCATTAGTAAATTTTATAAATTATAGTAAAATTAACATTGCCATATCACAAAATAGCACAAATTAATGAATAATATTCAATTTAATTTTTATTAAAATTATTATTTTATCAAAAAATGATTACAATATAAAATGATGATTGATTTGTTCTTAAGATCTTGTAAATTCTTTTCTAAAATAAGATCATGATAAATTATTTAGTTCATTCCATTATAGTAGTTTTCATTTAAAAAACATTATTTTAAAAAAACTATTTTTTTTGTTTTAATTTGAAATAATATTATGTCATTTGAAATGCATTTGTTTACATACCTAAGCCAATTTTCACATATTTAATCCATTTTTCACGGGTTTAACACGTCTTTTTACCGATTTAATTCATTTTGCATCGTTCTAACATATATTTTTATTCGATTTACCCGTTCTTTTATCAGTTTAACCCACATTAATTGGTTTTCTCATTTTTCATTGATTTCTTTTGTTTTTCCGATTTCACCCTGTTTTTGCGGGTTAAACTATAATTTCTCTTTATAGATTTCACTCGTTTTTACCTATTTCACACATTTTCCCGTTGATTTACATGTTTTTCACCAATTTCACCTCATATTTTATTGATTTCACACGTTTTCACCGAATTTACATTTGTTCTCCGATTCACTAATTTCACCCATTTTTAACGATTCATCCATTTTCACTAATTTCACCGGTCTTATCCGATTTTCACGAATTTTATCCAAAGATATGCTATTCCGTATGTATTTATCGATTTCATGGGCGCCTTTTTAATGGCTTCACTCATTTTTTTTTACCAAATTTACAAGTGTTCACCCAATTTCACCTAGAATTTTTATTATTTTCACATATTTTGACCGACTTTTTCTCAATTTCACCAATTTTCATTAACCGATCCCGTATTCCATGAAAAGAACTCCATGAAAATTCGAGTAACATCAATTTCATCTATTTTTACAAATTTCACATAAATTTTCATCGATTTCAGAAATATTTTTTTTAGATTTATTTTCTTTCATCTTCATTAATTCACTATACTAATATTCCTTATTCTAATGCCATGGTGTGGTGGCTAATGTTGATCAGCCTATGTATTACATGGATTTATGTGGTTGGATATGGACATTTGAAATTTCGATAGGGAAATGATCTCTAAAATATATTTTTTTAAGTGGTAGTGTTTATGCAGAAGTATGCTTCTTCAAGTTTTTTTTATTTTGCCATTTAGGTCTTATCCGATATTCACGAATTTTATCCAAAGTTATGTGATTCCGTATGTATTTATCGATTTCATGGGCGCCTTTTTACTGGCTTCACTTATTTTTTACCAACTTTACAAGTGTTCTCCAATTTCACCCAAATTTCTTTTATATTCACATGTTTTGACTAACTTTTCTCGATTTCACCAATTTTCATTAACCGATCCCTTATTTCATGAAAAGAACTCCATGAAAATTCGAGTATCATCAATTTAATTCATTTTTCACAAATTTCACCTGAATTTTCATCGATTCACAAATATTTTTTTTAGATTTATTTTCTATCATCTTCACTAATTTACTATACTAATATTCCTTATTTTAATGACACGGTATGGTGGCTAGTGTTGATCAGCCTATGCATTTACATGGAATTAGCTTTCATGTGGTTGGATATGAACTTTTGGAATTTCGATAGGGAAAGGATTTATCATTTCAAGTGGTAGTGTTTACGTAAAAGTATGCTTCTTCAAGTTTTTTTTTTATTTTGCCATTTATAATAAAATTTAAGTAAGGGTATATTAGTCTTCACAAAAAATCAATAAATTCTATTTTCTGAACTCGTATTTTTATATGTACTAGAAAAGTGCACGCACGTTGTACGTGTTTAGTTAATTTAATGAGTAAATTTTGTAAGTTATAGTAAAAATAGCTTTATCATGTCACAAAATAATATAAATTAATGACTAATGTTCAATTGACTATTATTAAAATTATTATTTCGTAAAAGAATGATGACCTTAGATTATTGTAATCAAATATAAATTGATGAATGATTTGTTCATAAGACATTGTAATTTTTTTTATCTAAAATAAGTTCATAACAAATTATTTAGTTCATTCCATCATAGTAGTATTCATTTAAAAAGCACTATTTTAAGAGCATTATTTATTTATTTTAATTTGAAATAATATCATTGTCATTTGAAATACATTTGCTTACATACCTAAGCCGTTGATCACCTATTTAATTCATTAGTTCAATCCATTTTCAGGAGTTTAACTCGTATTTTCACCAATTTGATTCATTTTGCGTCGTTTTAATACTTCCTCCGTCCCATTTTTCTTTTATCTCTTAGTATAGTTGACCAATCAACTTGACTAAATTTATAAAAAATATAGTAAATAATTTAATTAATATATTTAACTAATAAGTTGATAATATCAGGCGACACTATATATATTAATATGTAAAAGGTTTAATACACCATAAATATGAATAATTTAACATGATAAATAACTTAAAAAATTAAAAAGTTTGACCGGGTACTGTAGCTAATGGAGTAAAAATAATGGGACAGATGGAGTATATTTTTCCTCTGATTTACACGTTCTTTTATCAATTTGACCTACTTTCATTATTTTTTCCATTTTTCGTCGATTTCTTTTGTTTTTTCGGTTTAAACCATCTTCTACTGGTTTCACACTATTTTTGTTGGTTAAACTATTATTTATTTTTGCAGATTTCACTCGTTTTCATCCATTTTATACATTTTCACACAAATTTACATGTTTTTCACCAATTTTACCTCATCTTTCATTGATTTCACATGTTTTGACCGACTTTACATTTGTTTCCCGATTCACTGATTTCACCCATTTTTAACGATGTCGTCCGTTTCACTAATTTCACCGGTCTTTTCATGTTTTAATGAATTTTATCCGAAGTTATTCGATTCCATATGTATTTATCGATTTCACAGGTATTTTTTTACCTGTTTCACTCGTTTTCACCAACTTTACTCGTGTTCATCAATTTCACCCAAATTTTTATCATTTTCAAACATTTAACCGACTTTGATCGTGTTCACCCATTTTCATTAACATATTTAGCCCATTTTACATGAAAATAACTCCATTTTTTCGGGTTAAACTATTCTGTTTTTTTTAACAGATTTCACATGTTTTCACCAATTTCACAGGTTTTCCCACTAATTTACATTTTTTTTTTTACCAATTTTACCTCATACTAAATTGATTTCACATATTTTCACTGACTTTACTTCTGTTCCCCGATTCCCTTATATCACCCATTTTTAACGATTTCTTCCGTTTTTCACTAATTTCACCAATCTTATCCGGTTTTCATGAATTTCATCCAAAGTTATTATATGTATTTATCGATTTCACATACACTTTTCTTACTGGTTTCACTGGTTTTTCATCAACTTTACCGGTGTTCACCAATTATTTTTATTTATTTATCATTTTTACATATTTTAACCGACTTTTATCGATATCACCAATTTTCATTAACCGATTTCACCCTTTTTCTATGAAAGGAACTCCATGAAAATTTGAGTATCACCAATTTCATTCGTTTTTCACCGATTTCACATGTTTTTCCATGCCAACTTTATCAGTATTTATATTCGGGGTTATGCATGTCTTGATCATTCGAGGTTATGCATGTCTTGATATTCTTGGATATTGTTTATATTTTGCTTCTCTAGACAAAGAAAAATTACGTACTTAGCTAAGTCATAAGCATTTTTGACAGAATGATGTTTAAGAGAATTTGATTTAATTTTTTTAGAGGACTTTTATGACTTATATTGTGCTAAATCTTCCAATGATACAAACAATATTTTTTATTTAAAAGTATAGTGTTGCTAAATTATAATAGTTTTACATTTATATTTTAGGAGCTATATAAAATATAAGTATTTTTTATTTTGTTCTTTACGGTTCATTTTTTTGTGTTATAAGAGAAGAAGAGATAGTTTCTAAATTTTAAGAGTTTATGAAGGAAATAAATATAAAAAAGACTTCATGTTTAATTCAACCTCTTCATTTAGTTTTTTATTTATTTTAATTCTATTTATATGAAAGTGTTTATATTGAAGTAGACTTCTTTATCCTATTCTATTTTTTTCTTCTTATTTTAATTAATTATCTTTTAAGTAGGGGTATATTAGTCTTCACAAAAAATTCAAGAAATTCTTTTTTTTTAACTCGTACTTTTATATGTATATATATATATATATATATATATATAGTCTTCACAAAAAATTCAAGAAATTCTTTTTTTTTGAACTCCTACTTTTATATATTTATATATTATATGTATATATATGGGGAAAATGCAAGATACTCCCCTGTGTTATGTTAAACCTGCAAGAAACTACCCTGTGAAATTTTTATTGCGCCAAACTTCCTTGTTTTCTCAAAAACCCTGCAAAAAAACATCCAATTTGTAAAAAATAGGTCGTTTTGGATTGACATATTTCAAGAAACCATTTTAAAAATACTTCAAGTTGATCCTTACAACTTCACGTGAAATATTTTTAAAATGGTCTAGATATAGAAGAGATATAGATATCAGGTAAGTTCAACCAATAATGTTTATATTCTTTAAACTTTAAGAAATGTGTGCTTTGAAACCTTTTGATTATCCCACATCCGAATACTAGACCATGATGTTGTTGAGGAACTCTTGTGGTAGATTCGAAGGTGAAATTCTCGATTGAGGCTGTTCCTATCGAAAATTGTCCAGAACAATACAACAAATAGTAATAACATCCCAAAAAATTACATGTAAACTCCTTGGCAAGTTTATGTTTTCCAGTGAGTGATCGATAAAAGCTAGACATTCTAATATTGAAAAGAGGTTGGTCTTGTTTAAAACAATGGTTAGGAAGGTTTACATTGTATCCAAGTAAGGGGACTGTCAGTGTCGAAAAATAAATTTCTCTTAACGACGGGGGTGCCAAACCCGAGTTCAACTGTGAAAAGATGTTCATGGTACTTTAATGAAAGCTAAATGGATTTATTGTCAATAATTTTTGAATTTCTCAATTGTGGTTTACTCCATTGTTGGAAGTGAAAAGCTCGATACTTATAAATTTTTATGTTATTTTTTAATCGTTCAAAATTAGAAAGGTTTGATTGATATAAAGGAGAGTTTGGAGGGTCCCTATGAATGAGTTTCAAGCTTAAACCATTTGACGTTGAAGAAATTTATGAAAGATGGGAAAGTAAAAAGACATTGAAGAGGAAAATTAATACCAAGAAGGCATAAGTTAAACCATTTTTTATAGATTGTAGGAATAGCCACAAGAAAATAAACAACTATACATAAATAAAAAAATTATTTACTAGTCTAATATTTTTCTTCATTTGTATGGATTGACTTCATTTGTAAGAAGATAACGTGTTAATTTGATGTATGGGCCCAATGATTTGATTTTCTTTTAGGTGTAAATGCATGTGTTCTTTCACAATGTAATAAAAACAACCAAATCTACTTTGTAAAATGGAAATATATGTAGTTTGTCTATATGTCAAGACACTAGCTAGTTCTTATTGCAAATTATATTGAAGACACTTTTTATGTTTGAAGGTATTTGATGCACTACTTATTATCTATATTTATTCAGGATGGAAGTGTGTCAACTTGAAATTTAACTACCACTTCACTCACTTAACGGTAATTTTTAAGGGAGTAATCAAATGTGAGTGGATTTGTTAAAATATTGTACTAAATGTGTTGGCCTGAATTTTTATGATCTCACAAGTGAGAATCGATATAAAGTTTGGTACCACAAGCGCAATTCTCTCCGTTTAAATTCAATAATGATCGATCTTATAAATATTTGCGTGTTCTAGGCATCGATCTTACAAATGAAATAAATACATTTGGTTTGCGATTGTGAAAACCAGTACAAGTATTATATTATAATCATTAATTCTTTTATTAAGGCACCTTTCATCAAATTAACGATGTGTAAGTTGAAAGTTAAAGTGGAAGAAATATTGGTGATTATTGAAACTTAATGGAATATTTATGTAATTTCACTTAACCTCAAGAGATATATTGATAATATCCATTTTTAAAATATCAGTAAAGTTCTTACAAGGTTTTAATATTTTCATTTTGTTTTGTTTCATAAATAATTTTAGTACTTGTATTTATTTAGAAGCTAGATTTTAAGTTTTTCATTTATTTTGTTTTTAAATAATTTTATTACTAGTATTTATTGGTCAGTACTTCTTAATTAGTTTTTCTTTTTCTACCTCATTGATTTAGTTTTGTATATGATAAATTAAACTTGATTATACAATAATGTTATAACTTCACGCTGAACTTGACAAGTACAAAGTTCACATCTCTAGTATATATATTAAGGTGATAATAAAAACATTATGCTTTTACATTATTTGCATTTAGTATTTCAACATTAACTTGTTGATAGGCATCGTTTTGATCTACTAGTATATAGACATAGCTTGTTCCACATGTTCTCCAACCATCCAAAATAGGCATCCCTCCATGACTTGATGAATATCAAAGCATTGCAAACAACTGAAAATCCAACATATCCCAATGTCAAGAATATATAAAACCAATCAATTTCCCATTTTTTTCCTCCATCCTCCTTGTAGTAGTAGAATCCTGGAGCATGACCTTTATCATTGCTGCAACCACTTGTCAGTGGAGGGCCGCAAAGTTTATTTCCAATAAAGCTAGATTCATTAAGGCTCCGAAGTTGGGTACTTTCTGGTATTCCGCCCGTCAGGTTATTGTAGGACAAATTCATATAATTTAAAGAGGATAAAACCGTGATGCTATTTGGAATTTCTCCCGAAAGGGAGTTTCTTGAAAGATCAAGCGATTCCAATTGCTTCATGTCTCCAATGCCATATGGAATTAGTCCCGTGAAGTGATTTTGTGACAGATTCAACGATCTCAGTTCTGCAAGACTGGTGATCTCCTTAGGAATCTCTCCGGACAAATTGTTTCTTGAGAGATCAATGTTGGTAACTAAATAAAGAGTGATGTCGTAATGCAGTTCAGTTCCTTTTGTGGCGACGAATGCACTCTCTATAAAGTTTTCTCTATATAGAAAGGCAATTAGTTTAGTAGCTACCATTACTCCAGTACCTACCAACCATATCCTTGTAGTCATGGCAGTAAAATTGCTGATGCATCTTGGTATTTTCCCTGAAAATATGTTGTCCGAAAGATCCAATATTTGAATAAAACTAAGTTGGCATATTCCCGCAGGAATTTCACCACTCAACTTGTTTGAGCGCAGAATGAGAATTCTCAACTTGGAAAGGCTTATCCCCATCAATGATGGTATACGTCCAACTAACTTATTATTAGAAATGTCGATCTTCAGTAAATTCGTGCAGTTTTGGATTGAAGATGGTATTTGGCCAGATAAACTGTTGTTGTACAGGTTCAAGGGTAGCAGATTCGGTAGAAGACCGATGGAATTTGGAATGCTACCTGACATATTGTTGCTTCCAATATTCAAGTATTCTAACGACTTCCATTTCATCCAACAATTATCATCTGCAGGTAATTCTCCTGACAACAAATTTCCCTCAACATGAAGATTATGAAGCCAATAGGTTTCGTTTGTGGCAGTGTCACAAAGGGTGTGCGATATACCGCCAGAGAAGGAATTGTTGGAGAGGTCCAACTTAAGCACTTCTTTTCCGAATCGTGGCAATGAACCGTTGAACAGGTTTGAACTCAAGTCTATACTTGATCCACCAATTATTATATCAGCTGGAATGTTGCCATGAAGTTGGTTGTGGGAGAGATTCAGATATAACGGGATCTCCCAAAACCACCTAGGAACATGAAATGAGATTCCGGTATTAGATAAGTCGAGAATAAGAATGTAGCCTTTATATGTCTCAAGCCATGTGAGAAATTGATTGCAGTCACCTCCTAAGTTCCATGATCCTAGTTCAAGTACTTGAAGTTTGAAAGGTGGAATCCAATTTGGTTCTACTTGCAAGGTCAGATGGTTTTGTGAGATTGGCAAAGTGACTTTCACTCACTATCCCTTCCAGCATGTTATTTTCTACTGAAAAATCTGTCAAATAATTAAGTTGTCCAAAGCTATCTGGAAGATTTCCAGTTAATTTGTTATAACCTAGGTCTAAGTCTGTCAACGACGATAAATTTCCTAGATTGATTGGGATTGGACCTGATAACAAATTAATTCCAAGAAGTAGGTATTGAAGACTTTTGCAAGAGCAAATCCAATCTGGTATGGTAGAATTGAAGTGATTACGAGAGAGATCAAAAACTTGAAGCTTTGTGGTGTTGCTAATACTAGGAATCGAGCCTTCAAAAAGATTATCGCTTAGATCAAGGTAAGTAAGCTTGTTGAGTTGGAAAATCCATCTTGGAACAACTGTTCGAAGGTTATTGCAAGAAAGATCAAGAATAGCAAGAGAAGTAAAATTAACTTCATCTAGATCAGGTGCCATGAAATTATTATGTTCAAGGCTACAACTTTGTAAATATAGCTCAACTAAAGAAGGGAGCTAATTGGTTGCTCTGCTTAGATTCACATTACTCATATCCAAGTGCTCCAAATGGGAAAGGCCTGACAACCATTCAATGTTGCTGTCAACATGGGAGGAGTAGAATCCTCCAAGGCTTAAAGTGCGTAAACTCGAAAGATTGCCTAAAGTGTGAGGAATGGTACCATAAAATCCAGCATCATATAAATCAAGATACTCTAGGTTCGCAAATGATCCTATGAAGTTGGGGATTGACTCTGTAAAGTTATTATAATCACTCAAGTCGATGTACCTGAGATGTTTCAGATTGAGCAAAGAAGGATTTAATTTTCCTTGTAAACCACTCTGGTGAAGGTGGAGTTGAAGAACATGGCCAGTCAGATTCTAAGAACACGCCTTCCCACATGCAACAATTAGTTTGTGCCTTCCAAGAAGATAATTTACCTGAGGGATCTGCAGATTTTTTGAAACTTAAAAGAGCTTCTTTTTCAATTTCTGGGCAGGCCGTGTAGTTTTGAATATGACAATAGCATAATTGGAAGCAGGTGGATAAATATATGGTGAAAATAACAATAAGAAAGAAAAATATACTCATCTTTGGAAATCCTGCCTAAGAGTAGGTTATGATATATTTTCGTTAATAGTTGTGCCGTGCGGAATGTCATATATTAGTATGTTGATCTTGAAATGGGTAATTTGCTGCCAAATTGACTCAATATATTTATAGCTAGCAAACATTGCAAGTCAAGTCAAGTCTCCACCACTGAAAATAGTGAAAAATTTATAATAAATTTTTTTGACTGACTTGAGACAATCTTAGAAATCTTGAGATAATTTAAAAAATATGCTTTTATGTTTTTAATATCATATCACATAATTGAATTGAATTATAAGGATATATACTCTAGTAAAAGTAAAAGTAATACTTCAATCATCGTGCGGAAATGGGTAATTTGCTGCCAAGTCAAGTCAAGTCTCGTAGCTAGCAAACATTGCAAGTCTAGTGGTTCCCATTTCCTACATTCCTATTGAAAATAGTGAAAAATTTATAATCAAATTTTTTACTGATTTGAGATAATCTTAGAAATCTTCTTCCAATTTTGTCCCTAGGTATGCTTTTATGATTTTAATATGAGATTATTTTATTTTTGGTACCACAACTTAAGTTTAATATCATTTTTACTCCATGTCTTTTCGGATTAACATATTTGGTGTTACACCTTCAACTTTGATGGCAATTTTAGTTCAAATTGAGGTCCAATTTCAAAATTAGCTCGAAATGACCCAAGTGCCAGCCATGTGACATGTAAATTAGGGATTTTGCCAAATCAAAGAGGAATTTTGAGTTTTTCTATAAATGTAGGGGCATATTGTAAAGGTAAAAAAGTACAAGGATCAATTTACGAATTGAGATCAAGGGGCTGATTTTGCGAAGATGAAAGCTCCGCCATTGACGTGAGCTTGGAAATGAGGAATCTTTAATTCAATACCAAATTGGACAAGGTTGGTACCAAAATGACCGACACGCCGAGGGGAGTCTACGGCTGAAAGGGGAGGCGGTGGGTCAAGTTCCATCGCCTGCGGTGGCGTAAAATCAAAAAACAAAAAATTCGTAGATCTAAAAATAGAGTGACGGGATAAACTCGAAACTGTCAATCAATGCTTGAGTTTTGTAGAGGAGGTGAATACGAATCTATAGCCACCAAAAAAAAGCTCAAATCGTGGCCAGAGTTGCCGAAAAATTTGAAAAAATAGAGCTTCTAAATCATATAAGATGTCGAATTCCAACCCCAAGTAGTAACTTTGAGAGAAGGAAACGACTTCCACCACAACTTTAATTCTTTACAAACCTTAATATATATGAACATGTGTTTGATAGAAATGCCATCTCGACTACATTTCTCGAAACTGTAACTACATGGATTTTTGGTGGGTTTTTTTGAAGTTAACTCCCCGTGATATGTCTAATGGGCAATTTACCTCCCTGTGAAATAAAAATAGGCAATTTAACTCCCTGTGAAATGAAATAATGAGCAATTTACCTCCTTGTGATATAAAAATAGGCAATTTACCTCCCTATGAAATGAAATAATGAGCAATTTAACTCCCTATGATATGAATTAATGAGCAATTTAGAGGGAGTCAATGTGCTTCTTTTATAAAAACACAAGGAGGTATCTTGCCATTTTTCTTATCACAGGGAGGTATTTTGCACTTTTATTTATCACATGAAGTTAAATTGCCTATTTGAAATAACACAGGGAGTTAATTTGCTATTCACTCGATTTTTTGTCGTTCTTCTCCAGTCCATTTCAAAGTTCAAAGCCATGCTTATCCTCATTTTTCTCTAAATTCCCAAATTCTCCAGTTCTATCACAGAGCCGTAACTCCCAAATCTCCAGTCAGTTTCATCCTAAAAGTTTCTATTTTTTCCTTCATTTAACTCATTTTCCTGTCATACTCCATTCATGTGGCTGATCTAGCTAACCGCGATAAGAAATTGTAATTTTCCTTGTTTTATTTTTCTTCATTCTATTAAATTAGTATTACATGAAACCTTTCGATTTTGTTGAAATAGTCAATGTGAAATTTGGGTTCGGGTGGCTTCATATATGGCCGTCATTTTAGGGAAATAATAGGGCATCTAATAAATATTATCATTTCTCTCGGACTCTCTTTTCCCTTCAGACTCATTTTTTCAGATTTATCTTCAATGATTCAATTTTTCCATACCATTTAATTTTAATTATCATACTTCACCACTCTCACTTAATAAAAATGGTAATAATAATAATAATAATAATAATAATAAAATAATAAAAAAACTAATAATTTTAATAATAGTAAATTAAACATTAATAAGAAATTTTACATTGAGATTAATAATAATAAATTTAATAAAAAAATTACAACAAATATATGTTCCGTCGTCACCAGATCCGCTAAGTCAAGGTCAATCGCCAACTTCAAGCCGACTAAATCGAACATGCTTGGGCAACCCACGGTCCAAATGGTGGCCGTATTTAATTGTTTCAATATATATTTACTAGGGTTATGTCATTTCTAATTTAGTTCATCGTATTCAAATTATGTAACATATAATTGTTTTTAATCCATAAATCGTATTTAGTTTCCATAAGTCGTTTTTAATTATCTTTTTAATTAATTTTAATTATCATATTTTCCCACTCTCACTTAACAAAAATAATAATGATAGAGGTAAATAATTAAAAAAATTAATAAATTTAACCTTTTCCATAAAGTTACAATGTTACAAGTAACAAAATTAAATTAATGTTAGGTTTGTTTAATAAAAGCTTCTTAAATTAAACTTAAATCTAATTTTCTTACCATAATAGACAATTTTTTTTACAATGTTAATAATTTCAAACAATATAATAAATTAATGTTAAGTTTATTACATAAAACGTACAAGTAATAAAACCTATGTAACCTTTTTTTTTTCGCAAATTCAACTAATTTTTTTTTTGTTCTTTTTCTTTTATCGATATGTTTCCCCAACCCCTCTCCCCCCCCACCTTTTATGTTATTATATGTTTAACCATTATCATTCATTTTTTTACCAATTACTCATTTTTTTGTCACTTTACCCCATTGTTTTATCAATTTTACCATTTTTTTAACTCATTTTTTTCTATTTATTCCATTTCCCATTGACTTCACCATTTTTTGTATCATATATATTTTTTAACTGAATTTTACGTGTTTTCACCGATTTTATCGTACTATGTTTTGACCTATTTTGGCTTAAGTCAATTATAAGTTTTTCAGTTAACGAAATAGTAGTACTTTTTTCTTTATTCATATAGCCCAAAAGTGGCCTTTTGTTTTTAGGTTCTTTAATATTTTTGAGGTATTTAAGAAGTGATAATTTTTTAAGAATTGTCCAAATAAATATCGATTTACATGCTTTTATATTTATCATTTTTTTTTGTCATTTTAACCCGTTGTTTCACCGATTTCACATTTTTTTGTGGTTTATCCCATTTGTCAATCAATCCATCCATTATCTCTGGTTTAACCCAATTTTAGTCGATTTTATTTCATTTGTTAATCAATTCACTTATTTTCTCCGATTTAACTCAATTTTAGTTTAATTTTACTTATTCATTTGTTGATTCAACCTATTTTTTGCCAATTAACTCAGTTTTTTGTTCTTATTCTTTTATTGATTTGATCTGTTCTTTTGTTATCCCGTGTTTAACCGATGACATTCATTTTTTCATTTACCTTGTTATTTTATCAATTGCACCATTTTTTTTAATTAAAGATCAAGCGATTCCAATTGCTTCATGTCTCCAATGCCATGTGGAATTAGTCCCGTGAAGTGATTTTGTGACAGATTCAACGATCTCAGTTCCGCAAGACTGGTGATCTCCTTAGGAATCTCTCCGGACAGATTGTTTCTTGAGAGATCAATGTTGGTAACCAAATAAAGAATGGTGTCGTAATGATATTCAGTTCCTTTTGTGGCGACAGATGCACTCTCTATTAAGTTAATTATATATCGAAAAGTATAGTCAATTACTCCATTATCTACCATTACTCCGAACCATCTCTTTGTAGCCATGGCAGTAAAATTGCTGATGCATCTTGGTATTTTCCCTGAAAATATGTTGTCCGAAAGATCCAATATTTGAAGAAAACTAAGTTGGCAGATTCCGGTAGGAATTTCACCACTCAACTTGTTTGAGCGCAGAATGAGAATTCTCAATTTGGAAAGGCTTATCCCCATCAATGATGGTATACTTCCAACTAACTTATTATCATAAAAGTCAATCTTCACTAATTTCGTGCAGTTTTGGATGGAAGATGGTATTTGGCCAGATAAATTGTTGTTGTACAGGTTCAAGGATAGCAGATTCGCTAGAAGACCAATGGAATTTGGAATGCTACCTGATATATTGTTGCTTCCAATATTCAAGTATGCTAACGACTGCCATTTCATCCAGCAGTCATCATCTGCAGGTAATTCTCCTGACAAAAAATTTCCCCCAACATGAAGAGTTTCAAGCCAATAGGTTTCGTTTGTGGCAGTGTCACAAAGGGTGTGCGATATACCGCCAGAGAAGGAATTGTTGGAGAGGTCCAACATAATCACTTCTTTTCTTAATCGTGGCAATGAACCGTTGAACAGGTTTGAACTCAAGTCTATAATTGATCCACCAATTATTACATCAGCTGGAATGTTGCCATGAAGGTGGTTGCGGGAGAGATTCAGATATTCCGTCATCTCCCAAAACCAGCTAGGAACATGAAATGAGATTCCGGTATTAGATAAGTCGAGATCTGAAATGTAGCCTTTTTGTGTCTCGAGCCATGTGGGAATTCGATTGTGGTCACCTCCTAAGTTCCATGATCCTAGTTCAAGTACATCAAGTTTGAAAGGTGGAATCCAATTTGGTTCTACTTGCAAGGTCAAATGGTTTCCAGAGGCAAATAGAAACCTTAATTTTGTGAGATTGGCAAAGAGACTTTCCCTCACAATCCCTTCCAGCATGTTATTTTTAATTGATAAATATGTCAAATTATTAAGTTGTCCAAAACTATATGGAAGATTACCAGTTAATTTGTTAAAACCTAGGTCTAAGTCTATCAAGGACGATAAATTTCCTAGATTGATTGGGATTGGACCTGACAACAAATTTCTTTCAAGATACAGAGATTGAAGGCTTTTGCAAGTGCAAATCCAATCTGGTATGGTAGAATTGAAGTGATTATAAGAGAGATCAATATATTGAAGCTTTGTGGTGTTGCTAATACTAGGAATCGAGCCTTCAAAAAGATTATCGCTTAGATCAAGGTAAGTAAGCTTGTTGAGTTGGTAAATCCATCTTGGAACAACTGGTCCAAGATTATTCCCAGAAAGAGAAAGATTAGCAAGAGAAGTAAAATTAACTTCATCTAGATCGGGTGCCATGAAATTATTATTTTCAAGGCTACAACTTTGTAAATATAGCTCAACTAAAGAAGGGAGATTGTTTATCACCTGTAGCCAATTGGTTGCTCTGCTTAGATTCACATAACTCATATCCAAGTGCTCCAAATGGGAAAGGCCTGACAACCATTCAATGTTGCTGTCAACGTGGGAGGAGAATCCTCCAAGGCTTAAAGTGCGTAAACTCGAAAGATTGCCTAAAGTGTGAGGAATGGTACCATAAAATCCAGCATCATATAAATCAAGATACTCTAGGTTCGCAAATGATCCTATGAAGTTAGGGATTGACTCATTATAGAATAAATTTCCACTCAAGTCGATATACCTGAGATGTTTCAGATTGAGCAAAGAAGGATTTAATTTTCCTTGTAAACCACTCATTTGAAGGTGGAGTTGAAGAACATGGCCAGTCAGATTGTTGCAGACCACGCCTTCCCACATGCAACAATTAGTTTGTGCATTCCAAGAAGATAATTTACCTCCTTTTTCAGTTGAGGGATCTTCTACATATTTTTTGAAACTTAAAAGAGCTTCTTTTTCAGTTTCTGGGCAAACCGTGTAGTTTTGAATATTACAATAGCATAATTGGAAGCAGGTGGATAAAGATATGGTGAAAATAATTAGAAAGAAAAATTTAGCTTCACTCATCTTAATTTGGAAAGACTAGCTAATAGTAGGTTTTGATCAATTATATATGGTTAATAGATAGAATGGTGGGCAGGGTATATATATATACGAACAATTTATTTTTCAAGATTCTTAATTAGAAATACTCGAATTAATATTTTAATTAGGGTAAACACCACTTTTGGTCCCTCTTATCATTAATTTTTTACAGAGTGGTCCCTCTTATGTTTTTTTTCCCACTTTAGTCCCTACTATGAATTATTTGTTTCAGTTTAGTCCCTTTCAAGTGGTCCAATGCGGTTCCGGTAACATGTGATATGCACATGAGGGCAATTTCGTCATTTCAAGTAAACTAACAGGGATATTTTCGTCTTTCTAATTTAAAAAAAATATTTAATCTCTTTCAAACTAGGCTTTCATTCCAATCCAACTTAATCGTCCATTTCGTTCCAAACTAAAGTTTTCTCCCAAAATCTACTCCAAACACCAAAATTGCTCACCAATTAAACAATATCTCAAATAGTCTCAATAGTGAACGGACAAAAATGCCCTAAAAAATATTCATATGCATGTCACGTGTTATCGGAACCACCTGATGAGGACTAAAGTGAAATAAATAATTCATAATAGGGACTAAAACGGGAAAAAAAACATAAGAGGGACCATTCTGTAAAAGTTAATGATAAGAGGGACCAAAAGTGATGTTTACCCTTTTAATTAAGATATATATATGTATGATTGATATGCATTTGGAAATTTTGAGGTAAATAATTGTGCCGTGCTGAAGCGGGTATGTTGATCTTGACATGGATAGTTTGCTGCCAAATTGACTCAATGTATTTATGTGGGACAAGTCAAGTCAAGTCAACTCAAGTCTCATATCTAGGACAAGTCAAGTCAAGTCAACTCAAGTCTCATATCTAGCAAACATTTCCTATTGAAAATAGTGAAAAATTTATAATCAAATTTTTTACTGGCTTGAGATAATCTAATTAGTATTAGTAATCTTCTTCCAATTTTGTCGCGGCGTATGCTTTTATGATTTTATTATAACTCAATTGAATTATAAGTAATATATACTTCAATTATCTATACATTGATTCTCTAAAGTTAAGTAATAGAGTATTTGTTTCTATAAAAATCTTCAAGGGGATGTTATTATAATAATAAAATTGGTAAAAGTACATATTTTATGCTATAGAAAGAAATCTATCATTATAAAGTATACATATGCTAAAGTAATAAAATAATTTATTTAAATTTATTATAACAATAATAATTACATATGTGAATTCAATATTATAATTAAAATCAAATCTTAATTATTCTAAAATTTGTTTGTAATTAATATTATCTTTTTTAAAAGGAATTAACAACAATGTGTTTATTTTCAAATTATTCATCGCCAAAAATTAATACGACCAGAATGTAATCAGCACATGATCCCTCATGTTTAGTGGCGTAAAGGTTTTTGCAGCCCTGATACAATTTGATTAAAATTTATCGAGATTTCTTTAAATTTTTAGAGATCAAATTTATTTCAGAAAATTCTAGATTTCTTTTTCTTTTTAAGATTACAGAGATAAGAAAAACAGTAAGAAATTGTTAAATGAGATGAATAGAGTAAGAGATTAGTTTATTTTATGTCAAACTCAAATCAAAGTAAAGTTTATATATATTTCTTTAGAGATAAAAAAAAATTCTTAAGATAATTACTTTTGAAAATTGAGAAATAAACTTAAAATGAGATTAAACCTGATTAAAAAAGTGACAAACGATCAATATACACCTACATGCATTAAAGAAAATACATGTTGTGTTCAAATGCAAGATTGCAATGATAGTGTTTTTAAGTAATCTAAACTCTCAGAAAATGATAAATTCTATAAATCAATATGCTAAAATATTATTCAAATAAAACAGTGGATTTGTTAACAATCAGTACATGACCACATACTCAGTCTGTAATACCCCGCATTTTTAAATTAGAGTAAAATGAATTTTGAATTAAATTTTAACTTAAACAGGAAACTTGATTTATTAGGTTTGGAATGAGACTTATAAGGACTTGAGTGTTTTTGTTGAAAGAATGTAGGATTCATTAAATTCATTTGGGATTAATTGAATAGATCATTAATAGGTAAGGTTAATATGAATATTAAAATAAAATTATGGACCTGATATGAAATTAGTAGTATGACATTTATATTGGTTGTATGCTTATCTATCTTATATGCAAGTATGTATCTAGATGTTTATATACTACGGTACAAACTACTTCATCATTTTGTTACAGAAATTGAACATAAAATAAAACTTATCCCAAAGTAAGTAAAACACTCGGCAACTTAAGAGAAGAAAGGGTGACTTTTATTCTAATTAGGCACGTGTCATTTTAATAGATACATAATATAATTAATCTTGGGAGAATTGTGTAAATATTGACATTATCCTTTCATATAAGCCCCTATAACAATTTTATTCTTGTCATGGCCGATTATATACAAACCCATTTTACCTTACAAGCTTTTCAACAATACACTTTTTTTAAAACTCAATTTAACACCTTCTGGATTTAAAAGATCAAATCTTTTGAATTTGATGATAAAGTATAAAGTCTCAATATTTTAAATAAATCCGTTAATTCTCTGGAGTATTAAGCATAACTTAATGTATTTCGAATTAAGCTGAACCTCTTGATTGGACTAAAGGACTCAATTTAGAGTCAATGGGATTTAATTGGAAGTTACTAAAAATTTTGGGGTTAAGTGATGAAAGAGAATAAGTTGAAACTTAGGAGTAAAGGAAAGGTGACTAACCACCTTGTTTTTACAAAGCTAGGCATAGCATAGCTACGTGTTTAGCTATCCAAATTTTACTAGTTACTACTTTCCTATCAATTACCCTTTACACACTTGAAGCAATAAGCTGTATAGTCTTATTGATAGAAGCTTCATCACGTACACTTAATGGAAAGAAATACTGAAACATGGAAGAAGAAAGTCTAGAAAATAAGATGACTCTTAACAATCCTTACACCATATATCAATCTCTATAATCATATTAATAACCATACAAATCAACTCATATCTACAATACCAAATTATGCTTATCCTCACATACCCGTACACTTAGTGTGTGCTTTATACACACACTTATAGCGAGAGAGAGTTAGGAGCAAGAGGAAGTGGTGGCTGGATGGTTATTATGTGGTGGTTGGCCGGAATGACTAGAGGGTGACAAATCAAGGTGATTCGAGATTTATTGGTATGTGGTTATCCGACTATTGAGTCAAGACGTGAAATGATTCGGTTTGAGGACATTCCTCTATCGAGCCATGTCAGAAGGTGAATTTGATAACGTGTCATGAGGATCACTGCCAACTGTTGAGAAGCGTAAATAGCCTGAGAACGGTGAGTGCCTCAATAAAACATTTATAAAACTGAAAGAGCTTCGAAAGAAAATCATATCATATATATGCATTTTGCATTTGAAATGACTATGATTGTTCTATCCATGTTAGTAATTGTCTGTGATGCTCGCAATATGTACTACTTGTTCATAGTAGAACTGATAGCCCTATATCTGTCAGCGATGCTCGCAGCATGTACTTCTTCTTCATAGTAGAACTGATAACTCTATACTTGTCTGTATTTCTTGCAATATAGGATAATTGTTGAATAATGGGGTGTAGTACTTTATCTCACCTCATACTGATGGATGGTACCAAGGTGTAGTACTTTATCTCACCTATGTACTAATTGCATATGCATGATTATTTGCGCGCTCATCTGCTCTCGCTTAATGGTATTCTCTGGATAATTCTGGGGAGCTGGGGCTACAGAACTACCAGAGCTCTGCCATTGACCGGACTCACAAAACCAAGGATTAGAGCCCCTTGGGGAGTGACTCACATCATTCGGCTAAGACATGTCAATGCCCGTTCTATATAGGGAAAGGTAGCACCTTATCCCTGGGAAAGGTTTCCGCCTTATCCCCCATCTAACCGGCGTATTAACTAATCCCTCCCCTGATCGTTCCGTATCCTTTTGAGGTGGAGTGGTTGTTTAGCCCGTTTTGACGGGTAATTGAACGTGATCTCATCTATGTTATTAATATAACTGTCATACTATTGTGAATTGATTTTACAATTAAATAGATAGTTCATGGATTTCTAAATCGTTTCTTGCATAAAATTCAATTGCACTCCTGCACAGGCCTCACTAAGTTGTTTTTACAACTTACGCTTTCAAATAATTACTCTTTCAGAATCTTACCGAAGAGCAGAATGGACCACATCAGACTAAGGAATTTCAGTTGGGCGTCTACAATAGAGTATCTAGAATCCGTCAAGTGAAGGTTGAGTTTGTAATGATAAGTTTTAATGTAATAAGTTAGTTGGGAGAATCCGTGTGTTGTTATAGATAGTTAGAGCTTTGAACTACATTTATTGGAAATTTATTAAGGTTATTGTATTATAATTTTATTCGTAGCAGGCAGGTGCCGGGTTCGGGCCGTTACACAGTCGAGACAACAATGGTTGATGAAGTGTAATGTTAATATTGATAAATTCGGGTTGGGGAAATTAATTGATAAATTCGAGTTGCAATTGGAGTAAAATTGCAAATAATAATAAATGAGACCAATTTTTTTTCAAGAGGCAGCCTTGGACAAAATTAATTCTCCGACCCATTCTAATAGCCAATCTCGCAGGGGCAGAGGACGAGGTACTGTTCGGAAAACAACATCAGCAAAAGGGAGTAAAGAGGATGAAAATAATTCAGGGGTGAAGAGAAAACGTGGTGATGGTTCAAGCAAGCCTGGGAATGTGGTTGTCAAAGGAAAAAAGAAATCAGTTATTATTGAAGATATGGACATCTCGGAGGATGAAAGAAGAAATAAACAGATTGTTATTCGAGATATTGTGAATCCAAGTTCAATTTTCTTAACGGCGGAGGCTGCGAAGCAGCCCCGCCGATCGCTATGAGTTGTCTTGCCTGGAACTGTCGGGGTTTGGGGGGGCCCCGAAAGTTCCGTACACTCGGAGACCTTATCCGAGTTCATAACCCCCACCTCTTCTTTCTTTCGGAAACAAAAATATCCGTCAGAAAGTTTGAGGTTATCAAGATGAAGTTAAATATGAATGGTGTTTGTTTTGAATCTAGGGGTTTATCGGGTGGTTTGTCTCTGTTATGGCCGAAGGATTTGCAAGTAGTTTTGCAAAGTTTGTCTTTTAATCATATTGATGTTGAAGTGTATGAGGTTGATTCTAATATTAGTTGGAGATTTACCGGGTTTTATGGGGACCCAGATGATACTCTTAGACATAGATCTTGGCAGTTGTTACGTAAATTGGCTACATTGTCAAATAAGCTTTGGCTTTGTGCAGGGGATTTTAACGCCATGTTATCAATTTCAGAAAAGAGCAGTAGACATTTAGCTTCGTTTAGTGATATTCAAGATTTTAGCGAATGTTTACGGGATGCTGGGCTTAATGATTTAGGCTTTGTAGGATACCCATATACTTGGTCTAATAATAGGAGATTTCCGTTTACTACTAGGGAGCGTATTGACAGAGCATGCGGAAATTCTGATTGGTTGGGGGTTTTTCCGGATCACCGTGTGGTTCATTTGGATACGTTAGGTTCTGACCACATTCCGATCCTTATTGAACTGAAGAGCCGGAGTTTTTCTAAGCGGATGAGGCGGAATAGGGGGTTTAAGTTTGAGGCCATGTGGCTAAAATCTGAGGATTGTGCGAAAATTATTGAAGAAAATTGGTATGCTAGTATGGGTCTGGAGTCAGCTGGATAATTGCAAGATCGGTTTAGTAACTTGGAGTGAACTTTCTTTTGGTGGAGTTCAAAAACGAGTGGCTAAACTAAAAGAGAAAATTGTCACTCGCAAGAAAGGGATTATTACTGATGCTGTTAGTTTGGAAATAAAGGAACTTACAAAGGAGTTGGATGACTTGATGGATAAAGAAGAAATGATGTGGAGGCAACGTGCCAAAGCTCATTGGCTACGAGAAGGGGATAAAAATACTAAATTCTTTCATGCAAAAGCCACATCGAGGAGAAAGAAGAATACTATTTCGGGGCTTCGAAATGCAGATGGTGTTTGGTGCGATAAGGAAGCCGAGTTGGAGGAAATTGTATCTGATTATTTTCGTAACATCTTTACTTCAAAGAACCCTTCGCCTGACGAGTTAGAAGAAGTGCTTAGTGCCATTGAACCGAGAGTTACAAATGATATAAATAATTTGCTTTTAGAAGAGTACACGGCTGATGAGATTAAGACGGCACTGGATAGTATGCACCCGCTTAAATCGCCGGGTCCAGATGGCTTTTCGGTAATATTTTATCAAAGGTTCTGGCATTTAGTAGGACAAGATGTCACGAGATGGACTCTTCGACTTCTTAATCAGAAGAATTCCCTTCAGATTGCAATTTCACCCATATTGTACTCATTCCGAAATGCTCTGACCCGGATTCGATGTCCCAATTTAGACCGATTAGTCTTAGTAATGTGATTTATAAAATTGCTTCGAAAACTTTTGTAAACCGTCTAAAAGCTCATATGAATCATATTATCTCTGAATCTCAATCAGCTTTTGTTCCTGCGAGGCTTATATCTGATAATATTCTTATTGCGTATGAGGTTGTGCATTATATGAAACGTAGTAAGGCAGAGCATATGGCTATTAAACTTGATATGAGCAAGGCATATGATCGTATTGAATGGTTATTTTTACGTAATGTTATGCTTCGATTGGGTTTTGACGAGCGCTTTGTAGAACTGATTATGCTTTGTGTTTCTACGGTTACCTACTCATTTGTATTAAATGGGGGGTCGTTTAGCTTTCTGACGCCAGAGAGAGGTATCAGACAAGGGGATCCGTTATCTCCTTATTTGTTCTTATTTTGTGCCGAAGCGCTTAGTGCCCTTATCAGGCGAGAGGAATCAAAAGGGAATATTGCTGGATTAGCTGTTTGTCATGGAGCTCCGGAAGTCTCTCATCTTCTTTTTGCAGACGATACAATGATCTTCTGCAATGCGAACGTTTCATCGGCTGCATGTGTTAAGAAGATCCTTCATACGTATGAAGCCGCTTCTGGTCAATCTTTCAACTACTAGAAATCGAGTATTGCTTTTAGTAAATCCGTAAATACTGAAACTGTTAACTCGATATGTGCGCATCTTCCTATGGAGGTCGTTGATAAGCATGATAAATATTTGGGACTACCCTCGGTAATTGGTAAATCTAAACGAGAGGCTTTTGCTACTATTAGAGACAGGGTTTGTAAACCCTCCAAGGGTGGAATGAGAGGTGGCTTTCGAAAGGAGGTAAGGAGATTTTGCTTAAAGCGGTTATTCAAGCTATCCCTTCTTTTGCCATGAGTTGTTTTCGACTTCCTCATTATTTTATCACTGATATTGAGAGGTTGATGGCTAAATTTTGGTGGGAGAACACGCAAGGTCGCGGAATTCATTGGGTTAAGTGGCAAACATTATGCAAAAGTAAAGATTTCGGTGGTCTTGGCTTTCGAGATTTATTTGCTTTCAATACAGCTCTTTTGGCGAAGCAAATTTGGCGTCTTTTAGAGTCTCCGAACAGCTTATTGAGCCAAATTTTCAAAGCTTGTTACTATCCTAATTCGGATGTGCTTGGTTCAATTTTGGGTTCTAATCCGTCTTACACGTGGAGAAGTATTTGGGGAGCAAAGTATATTGTTGAAGAAGGTATTCGTTGGCGAATCGGAAATGGAGCTTTGGTGAATATTTGGGGTGATCGCTGGATTCCTAGGGAACGTACGTTTCAGCAGTTCACTCCTAGAGGTTTGTATTCTCAGGACCTAAAGGTGAGCTTTTTGATTGATAGTAACTCGGGACAATGGGATTTTTCTCGGGTTACTTCCATGTTTGATCCAGAGGATAGTCGCTGCATTCTGTCAATCCCTTTGTGTAGCAATAGAAATGTTGATCAACGAATATGGCACTATAACCGCTCTGGAATATTTACAGTTCGAAGTGGCTACCATCTCGCAGTTCGACTGGATCATGAAATTAGCAACGGAACGAGCAGCTCTTATGAGGATTCTCTTGGTTCTTGGAGGTGGTTATGGGCTTTGAACCTCCCAAACAAAATTAAAATATTTCTTTGGCGGGGCTGTAAGGATTTGTTACCTACAAGGATTAATCTGATGAAACGAAGGGTGTTGGAAGAGGGTTTTTGCGAAATATGTCAAGATTCTACCGAAGACGTCTTACATTGCTTGGCACTTTGTAACTTTGCAAGACAAGTTTGGGCTTTGAGTGGGGTTCCTTGGGTGGTACATTATCCAAATGAGACAGATTTATTAGACTGGATTTCAAATATGCGGAAGAGATTGGATAAAGAAGAGTTCAGCTTTTGTGTTATTCTTTGCTGGTAGATGTGGCATGCTCGAATCAAGAGATACTTTGAGGACTCCAATTTTTCTCCCCTTGATGTTGTTGTTTTTGCTAAACAATTTCTCCAGGACCTACGTACGGCTAAGGCTGAAATTCTTAGGCCGTTGCTTCGTGTTGATAGACAGGCGATCAGTTGGAGTGCTCCAGCCGAATGTGAGATCAAAATAAATTTTGACGCAACAGTTAACTAATCCGATGGCTGTTGTGGTTTCGGTGGTCTAGCCAGAGATCATTCCGGCGTTTGTCTGGCTTGGTTTTCCTTACATAATGCTCAGGCATTGGATGCTCCCTCAGCCGAAGCTATGGCAGCCGTACGAGCTTTGGAGTTTGCTAGGGGTCAGCTGTGGAATAATATTGTACTAGAAGGGGATTCTAGTGTAATTATAAATGCCATTGGTGGAGATGTGAACTCTCTTACTCATTACGGCAACATTATTGAAGACATTAGAAATATGGCTCGGGGTTTTGGAGTTTTTAAGGTTCAACACATTTTGAGAGAAGGAAACAAAGCCGCCCACGAAGTTGCTGATTTATCTAGAAAAGATCAGTTTAATTCTGTCGTTCTCCCGTTTCATATTCTTAATATTGTAAACTCTGATTCGATTCATTAATGTTTTTCATGAGTTTTCTCAAAAAAAAAAAAAAAAAAAAAAGTAACTTATTGCAAACTTATCACAAAAAAAAAATGGTAACTTATTGCTAGATTTCAGTATCCATAAACAAGATAAAAATATAAGAACTGAAGTCTTTCTTTATTACATTTCATTGCAATATAGTTAATGTATATATTGGAGCTATGAAAAAGATTAAGAATTCAAAGTTAGATCAGATCACTTAATTAATTTCCATCTCTTGAGCAATCTTCCCTTAAGAACCATAATTTATTTTCACCAAGATCAAACACAAAGCGATGATTTCTTTGTTGAATAGCGCCCAAAACTGTCTTATTCGGTTGTCCTCTCATGGCCAAGCAAAAGATCTGAGGCCTTATAAGAAATAAACTATTCGGCATAATTTCAAGATCAGCATCTTGAAAATGAAATGTCATGGTCGGAAAATTATTAAAATCCCTCGGCCTAATGTAGCAAAGTTGAGCCCTATACCTCGAATCTCTTGTGAGATTAAAACGCGAAAAGTATTGAACAAGAAAACCAAGTATAGTCGAAAAACTTCTTTGCTCTATAGCACTTGATGCATATCCCGAATCCACAATACACGGTTGGGCTGGGATTTCCAAACGCGACCTCCCAATGCTAATTCCTAATAGCTTCACGACATATCTAGACGAGTATTGTTGAATATTTAAAAAGGGTGTTTTACGAACAAGACTTTGGTTAGCTATAACGATGTCATTTCCAAATCTCAAAAACCCTTTATTTCTTGATGCATTAACAACTTCGTATGGACAATAGGAAAATCGTCTAAGAGCCGATGATTGCCTACCTATTTGTCGTATAAATGAAGTGTCCAATTTGTCCATGCCTAAAACACCGGTCATTTCACCTCTAAAACTATTATCTGGCAACCTGTTATCGTTTCCACATCCAAAAATTATGTTATTTACGCGTTCTATAGATCCTGTATTAGATCTCATGCCAAAAGTTTCAATCGAGACTACCCCTTTCGATTGTCCCCCACCATCATACATTGTTGTGTAGGTGCAAAATTTACGATTTGTGCAGTTGAATAAAGAAGAAAATTGATTATTTGGGGGGAGTTTTCTATAAGACATCGAATTACTCGGGTTGAAAATGGGAGCATTTTGTTGAAAACAATGTTTGCAAGGTTGACATTGTGTCCAAACAAAATTACTTCCCGTGTCTAGAAGTAAACTAACTGGTGTATTAGTGTGGTAACCTAAGTTCATTTGTACCATTACAATATGCTTGTGGGCATGAGCCGGAGGGCGAATATTCGTAGGATTTATTGAGTAATTATCTAGCTCAATCTTTCGTGATGAAACGACGACATTGATGAGCTTTAACCTGAAGCCTTTCAATTTTGAATCCACACTTTGGACTAGTAGTATCATGAAGATACACAAGATAGTGAAAGCAGAGGAGAAAAGCTTAGGCATGTTTAATATTATTAATAATAATAATTTGCACAATGAGTTAGTTCTTTTATATTTGGTGGCTTATATTTATATGAATTGGTATTAAACATAAAATCATCTTGTGAATTTCTTTTTGAGGTGTTTTAAATGAAAGATGCATGTTTTTTGAGTAGTAGATAATAGATTGATTATTGCTTTTGAGATTGGATAGTTTTTCATTCATTTTTGTTTTTCTAGCTACTTGAACAAAACCATCAGCACCTATTGTTGATAAGAAGACCATCATTAAAGAAAAGCGTCTTGATAAAATCAAAATAATAGAATAAAAAACATGTAGATAAATTAGGAAATAATCATACATATACTTTTCAAACTGGGCAAATGAAACAGCATGAGATTTGGTTGAATCAAATTGATAGTTATTGCGTTTCATATCTCATTTGATTAATGGAGATGCTGTAATATATACCCTGGAAAACAAAAGAAGAATATTAAAAAATTTAAAAATTTATTTGTTTACAAAACCGAGCAGCTAAAATACCGGTAATTAATAGTGTATAACATGAAGTCGTGACTAATTAATAATAAAAACAACTCATCTAATTTTGTATCAATCAAAACAAAAATATTAGGTATGTTCTTTTTAAACTATTGGGAAACCCAAAAAAAAAAATTAGATGCTGCTTAGAATTTTATTTAAAAAATTAAAATCTCGAAAAATTTCTATTTTTAACTAACCATAATATATTAAAGAAAATGAAATTTTAATCCAGGCCATAAGTAGCCTATGTGAAAAATATAGGTATGTTTCATATAACTGAAAATTAATAAACACGACAAATAACGATTATTGGGTCAAGCTTGGTTTCTCCATTGGTCCAATATTCTACTCGGCCAAGCCCATATTAGAAAAGGTATAGGGGTTTTTCTGGCATTTTACTTCTTATTTAGATGATTGTGTGCACTAAAAGAGTTCTCGATAGTGTTTTCAGGATTTGTACATGCAGCATTCTAGACAGATTATATGCTGGCATGATTCCTCTAGTTGCATAAGTTCAATTTGGGCTCTCCACCAATTTCCTTTCTAGTTTGTTGTGTACTGTGCTTTCTGCACACTTGCTTCTTATGCCACTTTGAACTGCGTTGTGTATTTTATGAGTGTATATGCATGCATTTGTTCATATATTTATGTGGTTGGATGTGAATATATAGCTATTTATTGGATTGATCTTCTATAGGTTTAGCTCTAATATCTATTCATGTACTCAATGCAGGGCCGGCCTTGCCTATAGGCAAGTTAGGCAAATGCCTAGGGCCCCAAATATCAATTATAAATAATACGTGTTCTATAAAAGAAAAAACAAAGAGCCCGTTTAAAGTAAATGTCCAGACTTTTGTTTTCTTTCTTCACGGGCCCTCACCCACATAACCCATTTATGCCATCAACTGACCTTTATAATATAAAGAACAAAAAATAACTGACCTTTATAATATAAAGAACAAAAAATAAATGATAAAACCTTAAAAGAACATTGTATTAATTTTAAAAATTCTTTAAAACATAAATTAATATTAGACATACAAGTTTCATATAAACATATCCGATTCCAAATACATATATTTAATGTTGAATAATATTTACTATACTTATAACGGTTGTTCCCGTTGAAATAAGTTTTCAAAACTTAAACTGATCAAAACTTATTTACGATCAACTATGTCACAAAAATAGTAATTAAATTGATCATTTTATTTATAGAAAAAAAATTAGAAAAACTAGAATATGGAGATGTAACAGTATTTTTGCATTTATGAAATCAAGACAAATAATTTTACATGAAATAACTTTTTTACGATATAGGGCCCGATTTTAATTTTCGCCTAGGGCCCTGAAAAGTCTAGGACCGGCCCTGACTCAATGTGTGACCTGAATAACTAAACGTGCATATCATACTCATTATGTCATCCACATAAATATTAGCATGGAGACTTGTAGGTTCTTAAGTATTAGAAACACAAAAATACCTTCTTCTTTCTTAAAAAGTTGAAGAATATCCTTTTGTTCTTGCTAGTACTGATAGATTCAGAGAGTGTTTCAAGTAGTAGTACTGTTAGAGAAACAATTTCTGAATAAAACAAAAAGAGATCCATCAACCCTGCGCACTATTGCTCTTTTAGTTTTTCTGCTGTTGCTGTTATGAGGTAAAGAAGCCAAGTTTTTATTTAACTTTTGTTCTAACTTGTGCATGGTTTCATTTATCTGCAGACATATCTGGGGATTCAAATTTTCAGGTTCTATTTTAAGTGCACTAAATGCTCAGCCAATGAAAAAATGTTTAATCAATGAAAAACTCAGGTGAATAACATGTGAAATTAGTGATATAGGTGAAAACGTATTAAAATTTAACCGAAAAAAAAAAGGTGAAATCGGTGAAAAAATGGTTTAAATTGGAAAAACATCAAAGAAAAATGAAAAAAACAATAAAAAATGTTATAACCGATTAAAAAAAGTGGAAAAATCGCTAAAAATATATATATTAACTTGTAAAAAAAATTAAACAATGGAAATCTATGAAACTTCGGGTGAAATTTGTGAACATTGGTGAAGTTGGTGAAACCAATAAAAAAATGCTCGTGAAATCGATGAAAATTTGGGGAAAATTTGTGAAGAAACGGATGAAATATTCATCGGTGAATAACGGATAAACTTAACATGAAAACTAGTATTCTAGAACAAATTCTATAAGATGTCCTGACTATATTGTAGAAGAGTAAAATTTATTGCCAAAATTGATATTTGACAAATTTGAGAGATATTGCAAATTACTTTAAATCTCCACAAAGAAGGCAATTGTGTGTAGGAAAAATTTATACAAGGTAAAATTTTCTTGGAATCTTCGCCACAATGCAATATTTGCATATAATATCTTTTATTGGGCAAGAATATAAAATTAAATATATTTCTTGTCATAAAAGATATTGATAGCCAATCAAATCGCGCCACGTCATGGAGAGAATTTTACAAGATCTTCAAATCACACCTATAAATAGGGGTCATCTACAAGAAGAAAATCACAACTCAAAACATATTTCAAAAAGCACAAAGAAGTTCAAGGAGAAAAGAAGCAAATTCTCTAAAGGCGTTCTTCAAAATCAAGGCGGTTCTTCGTAATATTCAAAGGTGTTCTTCGAAAACTGAAGAAAATCCAACGTTTAATTTGAGATTAAGCTACTTAATTCTTAAATTAACGTTATTGGAAATTCACGAAGTTTCAAAGAAGATCAAATCCCTTAAAATACCGAAGTATCCAAGACGGAGTTCGAGACGTTCGTCAAGGAGATCAAAATCATTTCACGTTTGATCCAAGATTAAGCACAATTGCTCTTGGATTAACGTTATTCAAAAGCTGGAATTATTTTGGAGAAGATCAAATCAACATTTTTCAAGATTATTACTAGGAGATTAGAATCAGAGGAATCATAGAGATTGTAACCATTATTTTAATCAATAAACTTTAATTTGTACAACTATTTCTTGTTTAATATATTTTTAAACTTGAAATTTTATTTGTTACAAATTTTTGGCACGCCCAGTGGGACAATCTCTACCTCTCATCTCTTTTCTTTATTAAGTGGCGCAAATTATGACGACAAACAATCCAACTATGGAGGAACAGTTTTTGATGTTGACAAAGGCGATGGAGAGGCTCACAAAGTACTTCCAACAGCGAGATGCTAAGCTCGATGAGTTGTTGAACAATTGGGGCAATGATGAGGCCATCCACATAGAGGAAAAACTACTTAAGAAGCTTGAAGAAGGCGATACATCGGCAAAGCAACTATTGAACAAAGTAGGTTATGCCGAGGCTAACCACCTGATGGAAAAGATGACCAATGATATTGATGATGGCAAGACGCCCCTAAAGCAACAATCAAATGCAAAGGAAAAATCTTCAACCAATGAGATTCAAGTATCATATGATGGTATAATCCAAGGTAGCCAACTGAAGGAGTTCATTTTGGAGGCCATCAAAAGCAATTTGCATGGGAGCTCGAAGTCTTCCCTCACATACACCAAACCTTACACTCAAAGAATTGACAACTTAAGGATGCCAATTGGATATCAACCCCCGAAGTTTCAACAATTCGATGGCAAAGGCAATCCAAAGCAACATGTGGCGCATTTCATCGAAACGTGCAATGATGCTGGGACACATGGAGATCAACTTGTCAAGCAATTTGTACGTTCATTGAAGGACAATGCATTTGATTGGTATACTGACTTGGGGGCAAACTCCATTGATGGATGGGACCAACTGGAGCAAGAGTTTCTCAATCGCTTTTATAGCACCCGAAGGACTGTGCGAATGATCGAACTCATTAACACTCGCCAGTGGAAGGAGGAGTCTGTCATCGACTACATCAACCGCTGGAGAAATTTAAGTCTCAATTGCAAAGATCAACTATCTGAAGCTTCATCCATTGAAATGTGTATCCAAGGAATGCATTGGGGTCTTCAATACATTCTCCAAGGAATAAAACTAAAAACTTTTGAAGAGCTAGCCACTAGAGCTTACAATATGGAATTGAGCATGACTAGAAGTCAAATTGATGAGCCGCATATGCATTCTCCTAGCAAAGTTCAAGACGATTTTAGTGCCAAAGAAGGGGGCAAATCTTTTGATGAAGCTCCAAATGAAGAATCCATCTGAAAACATAGCAAAGCTCCTAGATACGAGCTAAAACTATCTGGGATCTTTCAAAGTTAGATCTCTTCAACGCTCCCTGATAAGAGCTTAAACTGTCAATATAACTCCTTGATACGAGTTAAAACTGTTTACAAATCTTCAAGTCAAAATCTCCTTAACACGAGTATAAACTGTTTGCAAATTTTTCACTCATTGATAAGAGTATAAACTTTCAAAACAACTCCTTGATACGAGTTAAAACTGTCTACAAATCTTCAAGTTGAAATCTCCTTGACACGAGTTGAGACTGTCTACAAAATCTCCGAAGTTCAGGTGAAATCTCCTTAACACGAGTATAAACTGTTTACAAGTCAAATTTATTACTCCTTAATACGAGGATAAACTGTTTACAAATCAAATACATCACTCCTTAATATGAGTATAAACTGTTTACGAATCTCAAATCAAAAGCTTCCAGTAGACGAGATGAAAAAGTCTACAAGTTCAAATCAAATTCTCCCAGACAAGAGAAGAAAATGTCTACAAATTTCAAATGAAAGCCTCCAGTAGACGAGACGAAAATGTCTACAAATTTTAAGTCAACTTCTCCTGGACACGAGTCAAAAGGGTCTACCAAATCTCAAATTCAAGATGCTCATTTACACACGAGCCTAAAATGTATGTTACTCTTCGTTCACATGAGTATAAATGTGAACAACATCTATCAAATCAAATTTAATGCTTTGAACTACGTTATGACTTGTTACCCTTTTTGGGATACGTAGGCAGCTTGAAACAATTTTGAGCCCAGTCAAATTTCTTTAAAAAAAATGTTGGCTTCAAATTTTGCAAAGGCGTGAAAAAAATTCGAGACTTATCTACTCAAAGCAAATGCATTTCGTAAACAAGTCTCAATGGGGCATTTGTAGAAGAGTAAAATTTATTGCCAAAATTGATATTTGCCAAATTTGAGAGATATTGCAAATTACTTTAAATCTCCACAAAGAAGGCAATTGTGTGTAGGAAAAATTTATACAAGGCAAAATTTTCTTGGAATCTTCGGCACAATGCAATATTTGCATATAATATCTTTTATTGGGCAAGAATATAAAATTAAATATATTTCTTGTCATAAAAGATATTGATAGCCAATCAAATCGTGCCACGTCATGGAGAGAATTTTACAAGATCTTCAAATCACACCTATAAATAGGGGTCATCTCCAAGAAGAAAATCACAACTCAAAACATATTTCAAAAAGCACAAAGAAGTTCAAGGAGAAAAGAAGCAAATTCTCTCAAGGCGTTCTTCAAAATCAAGGCGGTTCTTCGTAATATTCAAAGGTGTTCTTCGAAAACTGAAGAAAATCCAACGTTTTATTTGAGATTAAGCTACTTAATTCTTAAATTAACGTTATTGGAAATTCACGAAGTTTCAAAGAAGATCAAATCCCTTAAAATACCGAAGTATCCAAGACGGAGTTCGAGACGTTCGTCAAGGAGATCAAAATCATTTCACGTTTGATCCAAGATTAAGCACAATTGCTCTTGGATTAACGTTATTCAAAAGCTGGAATTATTTTGGAGAAGATCAAATCAACATTTTTCAAGATTATTACTAGGAGATTAGAATCAGAGGAATCATAGAGATTGTAACCATTATTTTAATCAATAAACTTTAATTTGTACAATTATTTCTTGTTTAATATATTTTTAAACTTGAATTTTATTTGTTACATATATCAACCATCATTTTATATTTTATTACAACTATTTAAAGCCATCATTTCTTTTGGTAAAACAATAAGAATTAATAAAAATAAATTTCATAAAAAATAAATTGAATATAAATGATATTTTATGGCATAAAAAGAAGCAGTTAATTTTACTCTAATTTATGAAAAATAACCATGAAATTAAAACTAGCTAGACACGTACAACTTACGTGCATTTTTCTAGTTATTCTAAAATTTGTTTGTAATTAATATTTTCCTTTTTAAAAGAAATTAACAACAATGTTTTTATTTTCAATCTATTCAAAACCTATTCAACGCCAAAAATTAATATGACCAGAATGTCATCAGCACATGATCCCTCAATGTTTAATGGCGTAAAGGTTTTTGCAGGTGAAATTAGGCTTGTTAATTTTTAGATTAGGATTGTCCAACGGATCTAATTTAGGTCGGCCCTGATACAGTTTGATTAAAATTTATCGAGATTTTTAGAGATTAAATGAATAGTAATTTATTTTAGAAAATTGTAGGTTTTTTTTTTCATTTTAATATGATGGAGATAAGAAAAACAGTAAGAAATTGTTATATGAGATGAATAAAGTAAGAGATTAGTTTATTTTATGTCAAACTCAAATCAAAGTAAAGCTTATATAGTGTATTTTTTTAGAGAAAAAAAAATCTTAAGATAATTATTACTTTTGAAATTGAGAAATAAACTTAAAATGAGATTAAACCTGACTAAACAACTAACAAACGATCAATATACTAAATCTACATGCATTAAAGGAAATACATGTTGTGTTCAAATGCAAGACTGAGATGGTAGTGTTTTTAAGTAATCTAAACTTTCAGAAAATGATAAATTCTATAAATCAATATGCACATGTATAAAATATTATTCAAATAAAACAGTGGATTTGTTAACATTCAGTACATGACCTCATACTCAGTCGACACAACAATGGTTGATGAAGTGTAATGTTAATATTGATAAATTCGGGTTGGGGAAATAAATTGATAAATTCGGGTTGAAATTGGAGTAAAATTGCAAATAATAATAATAATAATAAATAAAAGACCAATTGTAAGAATGACTAACTTGCTAACAAACTATAATTATAAGACCAACTGCAATTACCCCAAAATTTTAATATGTTTGCATGTGTCTAAACATTTATCTTAAAAATGAAATAAATACCTTTAGTTTGCGAGTGTGAAAACCAATACAAGTACTAGAATCATTAATTTTTTTATGAAGACATCACCCCTTTCATCAAATTAACGATGTGTAAGTTGAAAGTTAAAAGTAGAGGTGTTGGAGATTATTGAAACTTAATGGAATGTTTATGTAATTTCACTTAACCTCAAGAGATATATTGATAATATCCATTTTTAAAATATCAGTAAAGTTATTACAAGGTTTTAATTTTTTTCATTTTGTTTTGTTTTATTAATAATTTAATGATTTATAAACTTAATGAAAAACACTTTTGATACCAATCTTTAGTCCAAAATATACATTTGATACCAAACTTTTCGAAAAAAACACATTTCATACCATGCTTCACACCCTCTTTCCAAATTTAGTTTTGCCGTCAATTTTCTGATGAAATTCAGTACGTGCCATTATATTAACAATGGTGGGTCCTTAAAACGCGTGCATGTTTTTCCTCCCATTGTCAACGTAACGGGCACATGAGCGGTACGTGCTGAATTCCGTCCGAAAATTGACGACAAAATTAAATGTATCAAGAAGGTATGAATCATTGTATGAAATATTTTTGTTCGAAAAGCTTGGTACCAAATGAACTTTTTGGACTAAAGTTTGGTATCAAAAATGTTTTTCCCTCAAATAATTTTAGTACTTGTATTTATTTACAAGCTAGGTTTTAAATTTTTCATTTTATTTTGTTTGTAAATAATTTTAGTACTTGTATTTATTGGTCACTACTTCTTAATTAATTAGTTTTTCTTTTTCTACCTCATTGATTTAGTTTTGTTTATCATAAATTAAACTTGATTATACAATAATGTTATAACTTCACGCTGAAATTGACAAGTACAAAGTTCACATCTCTAGCATATATATTAAGGTGATAATAAAAAATGATGCTTTTACATTATTTGCATTTAGTATTTCAACATTAATTTGTTGATAGGCATCGTCTTCTACTAGTATATACACATAGCTTGTTCCACATGTTCTCCAACCATCCAAAATAGGCATCCCTCCATGACTTGATGAATATCAAAGCATTGCAAACAACTGAAAATCCAACAACATATCCCAATGTCAAGAATATATAAAACCAATCAATTTCCCATTTTTTTCCTCCATCCTCCTTGTAGTAGTAGAATCCTGGAGCATGAACTTTATCAGCATCCTTATCATTGCTACAACCACTTGTCAGTGGAGGGCCGCAAAGTTTATTTCCAATAAAGCTAGATGCAGTAAGGCTCTGAAGTTGGGTACTTTCTGGTATTCTGCCCGTCAAGTTATTGTAGGACAAATTCATATAATTTAAAGAGGATAAAACCGTGATGCTATTTGGAATTTCTCCCGAAAGGGAGTTTCTTGAAAGATCAAGCGATTCCAATTGCTTCATGTCTCCAATGCCATGTGGAATTAGTCCCGTGAAGTGATTTTGTGACAGATTCAACGATCTCAGTTCCGCAAGACTGGTGATCTCCTTAGGAATCTCTCCGGACAAATTGTTTCTTGAGAGATCAATGTTGGTAACTAAATAAAGAGTGATGTCGTAATGCAATTCAGTTCCTTTTGTGGCGACGGATGCACTCTCTGTAATGTTTTCTCTATATCGAAAAGAATATTCAGTAGCTAGCATTACTCCAGTACCCACCAACCATCTCTTTGTAGCCATGGCAGTAAAATTGCTGATGCATCTTGGTATTTTCCCTGAAAATATGTTGTCCGACAGATCCAATATTTGAAGAAAACTAAGTTGGCAGATTCCGGTAGGAATTTCACCACTCAACTTGTTTGAGCGCATAATGAGAATTATCAACTTGGAACGGCTTATCCCCATCAATGATGGTATACTTCCAACTAACTTATTATCAGAAATGTCGATCTTCTCTAATTTCGTGCAGTTTTGGATTGAAGATGGTATATGGCCAGATAAGCTGTTGTTGTACATGTTCAAGGATCGCAGATTCGCTAGAAGACCGATGGAATTTGGAATGCTACCTGACATATTGTTGCTTCCAATATTCAAGTATTCTAACAACTGCCATTTCATCCAGCAATTATCATCTGCAGGTAATTCTCCTGACAACAAATTTCCCCCAACATGAAGAATTTTAAGCGAATTATTGGTTTCATTTGTGGTCGTGTCACAAAGGGAGTGCGATATACCTCCAGAGAAGGAATTGTTGGAGAGGTCCAACTTAATCACTCCATTTGCTAATCGTGGCAATGAACCATTGAACAGGTTTGAACTCAAGTCTATAATTGATCCACCAATTATTACATCAGCTGGAATGTTGCCATGAAGTTGGTTGCGGGAGAGATTCAGATATCCCGTCATCTCCCAAAACCAGCTAGGAACATGAAATGAGATTCCGGTATTAGATAAGTCGATATCTGAAATGTAGCCTTTTTGTGTCTCAAGCCATGTGGGAATTTGATTGCGGTCACCTCCTAAGTTCCATGATCCTAGTTCAACTCCAGCAAGTTTGAAAGGTGGAATCCAATTTGGTTCTACTTGCAAGGTCAAATGGTTTCCAGAGGCGCTTAGACTATTTAAATTTGTGAGATTGGCAAAGTGACTTTCACTCACAATCCCTTCCAGCATGTTATTTTTAATTGATAAATATGTCAAATTATGAAGTTGTCCAAAACTATATGGAAGATTTCCAGTTAATTTGTTAAAACCTAGGTATAAGTCTATCAAGGACGATAAATTTCCTAGATTGATTGGGATTGGACCTGATAACAAATTTCTTTCAAGATACAGGGATTGAAGACTTTTGCAAGTGCAAATCCAATCTGGTATAGTAGAATTGAAGTTGTTATAAGATAGATCAATATATTGAAGCTTTGTGGTGTTGCTAATACTAGGAATCGAGCCTTCAAAAAGATTATCGCTTAGATCAAGGTAAGTAAGCTTGTTGAGTTGGAAAATCCATCTTGGAACAACTGGTCCAAGCTTATTCCCAGAAAGATCAAGATTAGCAAGAGAAGTAAAATTAACTTCATCTAGATCAGGTGCCATGAAATTATTATGTTCAAGGCTACAACCTCCTAAATATAGCTCAACTAAAGAAGGGAGCTTGTTTATCACCTGTAGCCAATTGGTTGCTCTGCTTAGATTCACATAACTCATATCCAAGTGCTCCAAATGGGAAAGGCCTGACAACCATTCAATGTTGCTGTCAACGTGGGAGGAGAATCCTCCAAGGCTTAAAGTGCGTAAACTCGAAAGATTGCCTAAAGTGTGAGGAATGGTACCATAAAATCCAGCATCATATAAATCAAGATACTCTAGGTTCGCAAATGATCCTATGAAGTTAGGGATTGACTCATTATAGAATAAATTTCCACTCAAGTCGATATACCTGAGATGTTTCAGATTGAGCAAAGAAGGATTTAATTTTCCTTGTAAACCACTCATTTGAAGGTGGAGTTGAAGAACATGGCCAGTCAGATTGTTGCAGACCACGCCTTCCCACATGCAACAATTAGTTTGTGCATTCCAAGAAGATAATTTACCTCCTTTTTCAGTTGAGGGATCTTCTACATATTTTTTGAAACTTAAAAGAGCTTCTTTTTCAGTTTCTGGGCAAACCGTGTAGTTTTGAATATTACAATAGCATAATTGGAAGCAGGTGGATAAAGATATGGTGAAAATAATTAGAAAGAAAAATTTAGCTTCACTCATCTTAATTTGGAAAGACTAGCTAATGGTAGGTTTTGATCAATTATATATGGTTAATCGATAGAAGGGAAATTTGGCTGAATGCCACTACCAAAAACTTTAATTAGGAAAATGCCATCGGCAATTTTCCTTTTTTTTTTTTTTTTTTTTTAATTCCTAATTTAAATAAAGAAGCGTTTAAAACTTGTAGAAATTGCAAAATACACCTCCTATTCTTTAATTATTTTTTTTTACACTACTTGAATGTTAAAAAAAAAGAGAAAAAAGAAAAAAACACTCTTCTCTCACAGATCTGCGCGACCTCACCTCAACCTCACCTCAAGAACAAACCGACCCAAACTTCAATTTCTTCATAAATTCTCTCTAAAAAATGGCACATAACAACGACATTGAAGGCGATGAAATGAACCCATACACCGTAAGTTTAATTTTTTTTATTCCACCATAAATTGCATAAATTGCGTTTTGTTCATACTGTCAGAGACTGACCCAGTCTCTAGAGCACACCGCGGTGAGCCAAGCTCACCGCGGTGAGTTTTAATGCTCACCGCGGTGAGAATTAAAACTCACCGCGGTGAGCCAAGCGGATTTGGAGACCGTTCTCAAGTCTCCAGTCTCCAGTTTCATGTTGAAACTGGAGACTGGAGACTGAATATCCAGTCTCCAGCATTCACGAACATCTGGAGACTGGAGACTCAGTCAGTCTCCAGTCTCCAGATGTTCGTGAATGCTGGAGACTGGATATTCAGTCTCCGGTCTCCAGAATTCATGAACATCTGGAGATCTGGAGACTGAAGTCTGGTCTCCAGTCTCCAGAATTCATTAACATGTGGAGACTGAATTTAAACTCGAAATTGATCCAAAATTTATGTTTTAATGACATATTTGTTTTATAGGGATATGGCATAATACCGACGCACACCCTTCCCCAATTACCTCCATTCCACTATAATCAAGTGGTAGTACAAGGAAAAATCACACAACATACTATGTGGTCGGAAATTAATTCGATGCAAAAATTGATGCGACCTCATCATATCCAGATGTTGGAAAACTACCCCCAAATTGGGAATTTTTTGTTGCTTAGTGGGGAAGGCAGATTTAAGGGGGCCGTGTTACACAACTTGATGATTAGAATTTGTAAACGAAAAGCAAAATCAGAAAGAAGTGAATACGAGTATTGGTTTTTGATCAATGGAAAGCCACTAAGGTTTGGGGCGGAGGAGTTTAGCCTTGTGTCGGGGTTGCGTTTTTGTGAACAGAATTATGACGATGCGCAACATATTGCGGAAGGTGCAACCCTGAAAGACAGAAGGTTTGAAAGATGGGGGACGGATAGGGTAACTGTCGAGGCAGTTGTAAATGAAATAAGGAGATTATTGATTGTGAATGACCGCGATGATGATATTATGAAATTGTTATTTGTATGGGTTATATCAGCGGTGTTGATGCCTACACGTGATAAAGTTGTTGATGATTTAATTTTTAAGGTAAGTAAATTCAAATGTAATTTTTTATATTGATTTTGCTTCGACAACTAATTATCCATATAAATTTTGAATATATTACAGGTATGTGATGACCTGGACGTATGCGAAAGGTATGGATGGGCTAATGAAATCTGGAAAGCTACGGTAGGTGATATATTGGAGAAAATTGGCTCTGCTCCTCAGATGAGACAAGAGACCTCTCGTAGATGGCATGCGGATGGATGCCCTTTTCTTATACTGGTATTTTGTCCACTCAATTTTCGATTTGAATATGTTTTTATTTATTTTATTTTTTTCTTAAATTTAGGCCATTTTTGTGCAGTTTTGGATGTTGGAGAGCATTGAAGGCTTGTCTGAAGTGGCCAATTGTTCATCAATAACGTCTCAAAATATTCTTTCGTATCCGAGAATGTTACGTTGGACGGTTGGGAGCGCCAATTTTCCAAATTGTGATAATGTTGACGAATACCTTGGTAAAGTTAAGGTACGTTAATAGTTATTATTACTCATTTTTTTTATAATGTCATGAATTTGTATATATTTTAAATAAATAATCTGTGTTTTGTTAATTATTTTAGATTGTGATCCCGCGACTAATGCCGGATGAAGTGGAGTCTCGGGCTGATTATTATACGGTTACAAAACTGTGGGTCGATGATATTAGTCCCGATAGTCGATTTTCAACATATCGTCGCCTGACACGCTTTTTTGGCGATAATTATTGTATTATTCGGGATGAAGAGGGACATCCCGACGGCGTTAACCGGCCACCCCACCATGAGGACGCACATGTACGCCAAGTTGTCGGCTCGAAACGCCAACGTCTACCAAGAAGAGACCATGATGCCTCCACTTCCCAATCTCAACCGCGTCCAAGTAATCAAGAAATACCTGGAGACTGGTTGACAGAGTTACACCAGATGGAGCAGAGGCTTCGACATGATCAAGTCCAGATGGAGCAGAGGCTTCGACATGATCAAGTTCAGATGGAGCAGAGGCTTCGACATGATCAAGTCCAGATGGAGCGAAGGTTCCTTGGACAGATTACAGGAATCTCGGAGACGCATCAACAACTTAGTGTAACCATGGCTCGCCTTGAAAGTTTGATGTTGAAGGACCTCCAAAACAGAGGGATTGATATGGAGGAGAACGAGGAGGGTAATGGGCAAGGGATTGATATGGAGGAGAACGAGGAGGGGAATGAGCAAGGGGAAAGTGAGGAAGTGGAAGAGGAAGAGGAAGAGGAAGAGGAAGAGGAAAACGAAGAACCCGTTATTGAGGTGGACGATTAAATTATTTTTTATTTATGGTTTTTAATGCTTTTTGGATTGTCTTGGGATTATTTTTGGAAATGTGTGTTGGATTGTTTTGATTTTTTTTAGATAAATGATTGAATATGTTAATATGTGATGTTTGATATGAATTCTTAATGTACGCGTTTTTCAGGCTAATACTGCGGAAGAGAATTTCGATCATGATGATCTTGAAGTCGATGATGATGTTCAAACGCATGATCAAGTGGGCCCGAGTGTAAGGAGAAGGTCGAAAAAATTTCATGATGTGGATGCGACGGAAAGGGAAAAAAGGACTATCCGGCCTAGTAAACATATAAAGTCTCCATTTGCCCCTGATGATAGGAAGAAGAGGCCTTCGAAATAATTTTTGTAATATTTAATGTATTCATATAATATTTGATTATTGTATGGTTTCTTGTTATTAGTGTGTATTTTTTGATAATACGGGGTCAAAATGCAATATCATCGCACAATTCATCAAAACAATTCATCAACACAATTCATCTAAACAAGTCATCAACACAATTCATCAACACAATTCATCAAAACAATTCATTAACACAATTCAACTAAACAATTCATCAACACAATTCATCAAAAGCCAACATCATCACACAATTTTTGATTCCAAAAAGAAAATAACATTGTCCAATGCAAAAATGTAAAAATAACATTTACTGGTCCCGATCCTCATCCTCCTCCTCATCAATATGCATTTCATCTACATTGCGCGTGGGCTGGTGAAAGATGGGATGCGGAGGAAGGGTGGGAGGATTTGTGCCAACATTCCGAAAGTAGTAGTCCTGCCGGTCAGCGAGGGTACCCAATGCGTTTGACATGTACGTAGCCAAGGTATTGAAGTTGTCGTTCATGGTTTTTTGAAGGGCTGCCACCTCTTCGAATATTAACTCTTGTCCACGGGGAACCCTTCCCCGTTGTGGGACTTGAACTTGCTCGGCTTGAGGGTTCTCCGGATAATTGTAAGTACGGCCGTTGCGTTCACTCTCATAAGTCAAATTCAAAGTCCGGCAGATTGAAAGAGTGTTGATCGAGTTGGCCAACTTGATTTCCTCCCGAACATCCGTGATTTCGACTCCGGCCATCAAACACAACCCGTTAATGAGGTAAGGGAAGATGAAGCTCTTCAAGTTCGGTGATGATCGGAGAATGGTCTTCATAAGCCATTTGTGAATAACTTTCCCTACGTTAAATTTTAGACCACTGGTTAGTTTATAAAGCAGAGGGATACGGTCATCACCGTACATAGTATTGTACGAGGTCGGAGCGATGTGAGAACACATAATCAATGACCAAGCTTTGGCCTCTTTTGTCAACCGGTTGTGAGGAATTTTACCCACTAGACTTGTGTCGTCGATAGTAAGGTAATTCTTCATTTCTTCTAATCGATCATACACAAAATCTTCGGATTGATTTGCGGGCCATTGAATTTGGTAGTATGCATTGATTGTCTCCGGGTCAAAGTTAACCTCGACTCCCCTAACCCAAGCGACACTATCGTCCTTTTTCCAACCGGCATTGGCGTAGAATTCGCGTACAATCTCGCCGGCAAACACCTCACGGGTTGGCCTTCTAAGAAAATGAGTCCAACCTCTTTCCTCGATTTGATCATACAATGTCGGGTACGCGGCCCTTTCGTACGTGACAAATCGCTCGGAAATGAATTTCCATCCCTTGTCGGCAATGTAAGCATCCTGGGCCGGTAATGATAAAAATCTAGAGCTATCAAACTCCTCCTCGACCGCGATGTTTTTCCCTTTATCTTTCCTCGACTTTTTTTGTGTTCCACTCGAGCTACCCGAAACTGCAGCACCCCTAGTTCTCGGCATATTTTTGAATATAATTGGATAACCACAATCAATTGCAAAAAATAAAGAAGAAATCTTCTCACAAGCAATTTGACAAACACCTTGTGTGCAAAGTTTGAGAGAAGAATTGTGTGTAAATTTTGCCTTGGAAATTTGGGTGGTTGTGTAGGTGAGGAGTTTAGTGAGTTAGGAATAGAAATTGAGACAAGAATTTGGGGAAATTGATAGAAGAATTGACGGATTTTTGAGAGGAGATTGAGAGGATTTTTGAGAGGAAAATGTGTGCGTGAAGTGTTTGGAGTGTGCTGCCCATCTATTTATAGATGGGCAGCACTCACCGCGGTGAGGGGTAACCTCACCGCGGTGAGTTTTAGGCAGAGAGTTCAATTGAACTCTCTGCCTAAAACTCACCGCGGTGAGGTTACCCCTCACCGCGGTGAGAATAACACTTCACCGCGGTGAGGTTACCCCTCACCGCGGTGAGGATAATACTTCACCGCGGTGAGGTTTAACCTCACCGCGGTGAGTTTTAGGCAGAGAGTTCAATTGAACTCTCTGCCTCGGTCAAAATATTGTGGGTTTAAATTGCAATTTCTAGAAATATTGGGTCAATTTAACTTTTTTTTGAAAATATGGGGTCAAATTGCAATTTCAATAAATTGACAAATCTAACAAAAAATTGTTGAAATCTCTGCCTCGGTGAACATATTTGTGGGTTTAAATTGCAATTTCTAGAAATATTGGGTCAATTTAACTATTTTTTGAAAATATGGGGTCAAATTGCAATTTCAATAAATTGACAAATCTAACAAAAAATTGTCGAAATCTCTGCATCGGTGAACATATTTGTGGGTTTAAATTGCAATTTCTAGAAATATTGGGTCAATTTAACTATTTTTTGAAAATATGGGGTCAAATTGCAATTTCAATAAATTGACAAATCTAACAAAAAATTGTCGAAATCTTATAAAATTAATCAATATGTACGAAGTTGTGATTTACGTAAGATATAATGTTGCCGTAAGTTAAATTGATAAAATCTAATAAAATTTAAAAGTTAGGGTTAGTTTAGGGTTAGTTAGGGTTAGTTTAGGGTTAGTTTAGGGTTAGTGTAGACTGGAGACTGGAGACTGGATTACAAATGCCAGTCTCCAAGTCTCCAACGTGAGTCTGGAGACTGGAGTTTGATCCATTGTCGAAATCTAATAAAATTAATCAATATGTACGAAGTTGTGATTTACGTAAGATATAATGTTACCGTAAGTGTTACTTCTCCTTTCGGTTCATAAATTGTCGAAATCTTATAAAATTGATCAATATGTACGAGGTTGTGATTTACGTAAGATATAATGTTACCGTAAGTGTTACTTCTCCTTTCGGTTCATAAATTGTCCAAATCTTATAAAATTGATCAATATGTACGAGGTTGTGATTTACGTAAGATATAATGTTACCGTAAGTGTTACTTCTCCTCTCGGTTCATAAATTATCCAAATCTTATAAAATTGATCAATATGTACGAGGTTGTGATTTACGTAAGATATAATGTTACCGTAAGTGTTACTTCTCCTTTCGGTTCATAAATTGTCCAAATCTTATAAAATTGATCAATATGTACGAGGTTGTGATTTACGTAAGATATAATGTTACCGTAAGTGTTACTTCTCCTTTCGGTTCATAAATTATCGAAATCTTATAAAATTGATCAATATGTGAGTGTTGACTGGAGACTGGAGACTGGAGACTGGAAACTGGAGACTGGAGACTAGGTTACAAATGCCGGTCTCCAAGTCTCCAACGTGAGTCTGGAGACTGGAGTTTGAACAAACTCCAGTCTCCAGACTCACGTTGGAGACTTGGAGACCGGCATTTGTAACCTAGTCTCAAACTCCAGTCTCCAACTTGAGTCTGGAGACTGGAGACTGGAGTTTGATCAAACTCCAGTCTCCAGACTCACGTTGGAGACTGGAGTTCAAACTCCAGTCTCTAGACTGGAGTTCAAACTCCAGTCTCTGGACTGGAGTTTAATACTCACCGCGGTGAGTATTAAACTCACCGCGGTGAGTGGTAAACTCACCGCGGTGAGTATTAAACTCACCGCGGTGAGTTTTAGGCAGAAACTCTCTGCCTAAAACTCACCGCGGTGAGTTTAACACTCACCGCTATGAGTTCGAGAGGGTTCAAAAATTAAATTTGTTTACAATAAATAAATATAAATATAGTAGAATATGTCAATAATCTTTATTACAATAATTTTTCTTCACTAAAATTCAATTATTACAATAAATACGTGAAATTACACAAAGATCTAAGATTGAGTTTCATTATTACTCGAATTTGGAAAACGTTGAGAACATTTAGTAGCGTTGTGACCGGTAGCATGACAAATCGAGCACTTGTATTTTTTCCTCAAATTTTCAAGCCGAGAAACATAACGAGACACTCTAGGCCTTCCACGAGTTCGTTTCTCTTCTGGTGGTAACACTACTCTCGCCTTGACATCATCGGGAATGGTCCATTGGTCCTCAGATGGAACGGGTTGTATGAGTTCAATATAAGCTTGTCGCATGGAGGAGGTTTTGAAGTAATCGGAAGTAAGATCGTACACGTACAAGCCACAATCTCTTGGCCGCGAGCCCATTGCAGCTGCAATTGCATGCTCGCACGGTACTTGCTCAATTTGAAAGACGCCGCAAGAACACGTTCTTTTATCTAAATCCACAGTTCCAGACCATTCAGTAGATTCCACTTTCCAAACTGAATACCCCAATGGATATTTACACCACCTGCCTGCTATATCATATCGCTTGCGTAGCTCCTCCTCCTTCGAATGGATAAATACAGATTCACAGTCGAAAGCCTCCTCACGGCGCACTTGAAACCACCTTCCCATCATATCAATAATAAATTTGAGCAGAGAACATATAGGATAACTTTTCGGCTCTTTGATTACACTATTAAGGACCTCGACGTTGTTAGATGTTATGACCTCATATCTGTTGACCCGATAGTAGACCCTTGCCCATTTATGAAACTTCACCTTGTTCTCTAGCCAATCTGCAATTTCTGGCTTCTTGGCTTTCAAGTAACCAAAATATTTTTGGAACTCAAACTCATTGTAAGCGGTAGCAGCTTTATAAAAATACCCGGTTACACCCGCATTACTGAATTTTTTTTCCAGGTTTTCCTTGAGGTGCCAATAACAAAATCCATGGTCTGCTAAAGGGTAAACATTCTCAACCGCGGGTATAATCGCTGTGCCCCTGTCCGAAACAATAGACAGATCTTCTTTGTCTGGTATGAGATCTCTCAACCGCTCAAGGAACCAAGTCCAACTTGCCTTGTCCTCGGCATCAGCTACCCCCCATGCAATCGGATAACAACGACGGTCACCGTCCGCCGCACTTGCAATTAGAACGGTTCCTTGATATTTATTGGCCATAAATGTTGCATCAATTACAATAATATCTCTTAGGTAACGAAATCCTCTAATCATCGCTCCTAAAGCCATGAAGAAATATTTAAATTTGTTTTCTGAGTCTGTATGGATGCGAGTGTACGTGCCAGGATTCATTTGCTCAATCATGTAAGCATAGGAGGGGAGCTTGGCAAAATTTTCTTCGAAAGTACCCCTAACAAGATCTTGAGCAACTTGTTTCCCCCTCCAAGCTTTCTCGTAGCTAATGGAAACATGTTCTTCAGTACGCATGAAGTTCCTCAGTGCTTCAGGTTTTGGAGGATTCGTGGAATTCAAAAATAGTCCCTTGGTCCGGTTACCAATGTATCTAGACGATGCTTGTCTATGATCGGCACCTCTATCCATCAGTCCACAAGTGTGAATGTTATAATATGACTTAATAACAAATTCAGCACCATACTTTTCCTTCTTTACATATAGTCGCCATGGACAATTCTTCGTCAAACACCGGACTATCTTCCTTGAAGTGTCAGACTTTTCCACCCCAAAAATAAAATGGTTATCTATAGCAAGTTTGTTAATTTTTGCATCAAACTCTTCTTTGTTCTTAAACTGCTGGCCAATTGTCCAACCCGATCCATCATTCCTCCCCTCATTGGAATTTGATCCCGAACAAATTCTTAGAACATCATCAACATCGTCAAATCCTCCATGACTAGGTGGTTCGTAAAATTCTGGCGCTTGACCATGAACACTAGATGGCTCGTCATGATTTGGATGTTGATGACCATCTACATCAACACCTACATCAGGACCTATATCACCACATTCATCACCACCTACATCAGGACCTATATCACCACATTCATCACCACCTATATCATAACCTCCATCACCACCTTCATTGTCATTGTATTCCGGAGCACAATGTATAAGTTCAGGAGTGCGACGATTAGGATCGAGCGTCCAAGGGCTATGTTCATCTTCCTGAACTGAAGATAATGTTGGATTGGAGCCAATGATCGTTTCAATTGCATAATTAGCATCATCACATGGACTTGATCCTTCGATCACACATCCATCAAAGTTATGATTGAAACTAGCTCGGTCATATATATTTCTTCTTTTAGCCCGAACTACAAGTTTCCTCACAGTCTCCTCTCTCCTCGAAGTTTCTTCTCTCCTCGGAGTTTCTTCTATCCTTGGAGTTTCTTCTATCCTCGGATCCCACATCACGTACAAACTATATTCATCCAAATTTCGGACATAGTACTTTGTTATCTCCCAGTGTGATTCATCTGATATAATCACTACCTTGTACCCACCTGCCGCACCACATTGACGATATATCTCAACATTATTCATATGCCGATCTAAATCAAACTTTCTGCATATTTTGTCAGCTAGTTCACTTAACGAAATTGTCCTATCCACCAAGAATGTCTCCACAGAATTACTATGACCAGATTTACTATGATCAATATATTCCAATTTTCCATGCGTATCGCGTTTAAATTCACCGCCATACCAAATATAAAGTATAATTTTGTCCATTCCTACAAGTAAACAACCAAAATTAACTCACAAACTATCTTAATAAAAAAAGTATTTAAAATTAAAAAAAAATATGTTATTTTGATTTTTGGCGTTTGTCATACCAAACTCCAGTCTCCAGTATGAAAGGAGACATTGGAGACTGGAGTCTCCAATGTGAATGGAGACAGACATTGGAGAATGTGAATTGATAACTTGGAGACTGGACCAAACTCCAGTCTCCAGTCTCCAATTCCGGAGACTCCAATTGGAGACTGGAGACTGGAGTTTGGTCTCCAGTCTCCAGTCTCCGGAGACGGAAGGCAAAATGTCTCACCGCGGTGAGTATATAATCTCACCGCGGTGAGATATATACTCAGTGCGGTGAGTATATATCTCACTGCGGTGAGTTTATATACTCACCGCGGTGAGTTTATATCTCACCGCGGTGAGTATATAAACTCACCGCGGTGAGTGTATATCTCACCGCGGTGATATTCATACTGCGAAATTTTTTTTTTTCGCGATTTGCCCGTAAATCACCAAAAATTCACTTAAAAATTAAAATAACTTGCAAATACTAACCTTATATGTTGTTGTTCTTCCTTTTCCTCTTTGATTTGAGTGAATGTGTGTGAAAATTTAGAATTTTGTGGGAGAATTTTGTTAGGGTTTGTAGAGCGGGAATGAAAAATGGTAGAATGGGTTGTGATTTTAATTTTTAGAAATGTTGGGGTATAGATAATAGTTTGTTTAAATTGTTGTTTAATTAAGGAGATTTAATTAAGTTAATTATGTGGCTTAATTAATCCGATGGCAGTTTTACAATTTTGAAATATTTAATGGCATTTGTCTAATTTAAGTTTTCCGATAGGGGCAATTTTAAAATTCCCTCATCGATAGAATGGTGGGCAGGGTATATATATATACGAACAATTTATTTTTCAAGATTCTTAATTAGAAATACTCGAATTAATATTTTAATTAAGATATATATATTATATGTATGATTGATAATGATATGCATTTGGAAATTTAATTTGAGGTAAATAGTTGTGCCGTGCTGAAGCGGGTATGTTGATCTTGACATGGATAGTTTGCTGCCAAATTGACTCAATGTATTTATGTGGGACAAGTCAAGTCAAGTCAACTCAAGTCTCATATCTAGCAAACATTTCCTATTGAAAATAGTGAAAAATTTATAATCAAATTTTTTACTGGCTTGAGATAATCTAATTAGTATTAGTAATCTTCTTCCAATTTTGTCGTATGCTTTTATGATTTTATTATAACTCAATTGAATTATAAGTAATATATACTTCAATTATCTATACATTGATTCTCTAAAGTTAAGTAATAGAGTATTTGTTTCTATAAAAATCTTCAAGGGGATGTTATTATCTATCTATATCTATATTCTATATATATATTATATTATATTATTATTATATTATTATATACATATAAAAGTACGAGTTGGCCAAGTAAATTTCTTCCCTTTTTTGTGAAGATTAATATACCCCTATTTAAATTATGTAGTGGTATTTAATTCTATGGCGAAAATGTAAAATAAAAGAATCCTAAAAAAATGAATCCTAGAATTATAATTAAACAAGAAGTCTATCCTACATCAACCTTATAATTATCTTTTAAAGTTTTACGACTTCTCAAAATATTAATGGTAAAAAAAATTATTACTCTATATTTCTCCAAAAATTTCTTTGGAAAGTTCTTAAGAAGGTATCAATTATTAAAGAACCTCAGAAAAAAATATGCCACATTCGTGCTACATGAATAAAAAAAATACTATTTAGTTAACTAAAAAATGTGTAATTGGCTTAAGCCAAAAAAATATCAAAACATAGAAATTGTTAAACCGAAAAAAACAAGTAAAATTCGATTAAAAATATATAATAAAAAATGGCAAAATCAATGGAAAAATGGGTTAAATAGAAAGATAAGCGAGTTAAAGCAAAAAAAAATGGTGCAATTGAAAAAGCAACAAGGTTAACCAGCAAAAAAATGGGTAAAACCAGTAAAAAAAAATGAATGACATCTGCTAAACACGGGATGATAGAAAAAAAAGGATAAAAAGGATAAAATAAAAATGAGTTAATTGGCAACAAAAAAGTTGAAATATGTGAGGAAATAGGTTAAATAATTAAAATTATACTAAAATTAGGTTTAGCCGGAGAGAACAAGTGAATTGATTAACAAATGTAAAAATCGACTAAAATTGGGTTAAACTAGAGAGAACGGATGGATTGATTAACAATTGAGATAAACCACCCAAAAAAAAAAAAAAAAACGGGTGAAATCAGTGAAATAACATGTTAAAATAATAAAATCAAATGATAAACTCAATGTAAAAAAGCAGGTAAAATCGATATTTCTTTCGAGAGTTCTTAAGAAATTATCACTTATTAAAGAATCTAAAAACAAAAGGACACCTTCAGGCTATATGAAAAAAAAAAATACTATTTAGTTAACTGAAAATCTTATAATTGTCTTAAGCCAAAATAAGTAAAACCATAGAATGGTTAAAATTGGTAAAACGCGTAAAATTCTATTAAAAATATATATGATAAAATATGGTAAATCAATGAAAAATGAAAAAAAAAAGTTTAAATATGTGAGGAAATAGGTTAAATAATTAAAATTATACTAAAATTAGGTTTAGCCGGAGAGAACAAGTGAATTGATTTTCAAATGTAAAAATCGAGTAAAATTGGGTTAAACTAGAGAGAACGGATGGATTGATTAACAATTGAGATAAACCACCAAAAAAAAAAAAACGGGTGAAATCAGTGAAATAACATGTTAAAATAATAAAATCAAATGATAAACTCAGTGTAAAAAAGCAGGTAAAATCGATATTTCTTTCGAGAGTTCTTAAGAAATTATCACTTATTAAAGAACCTAAAAACAAAAAGGACACCTTCAGGCTATATGAAAAAAAATACTATTTAGTTAACTGAAAATCTTATAATTGTCTTAAGCCAAAATAAGTAAAACCATAGAATGGTTAAAATTGGTAAAACGCGTAAAATTCTATTAAAAATATATATGATAAAATATGGTAAATCAATGAAAAATGGGTTAGATAGAAGAAAAACGAGTTAAAGCAAAAAAAATAAAATGGTACAATTCATAAAACAACGCGGCAAGTCAACAAAAAAAGGTAACTGGTAAAAAATAAATGATATTGGCTAAACATGAGATAACGAGGGGGGGGGGGGGGGGGTGTTCAAATCGATAAAAGAACAAAAATAAAAAATAGTTAAATTGGCAAAGAAATGTAAAAGAATAAGAATAAGAATATGTTAAATCAATTAAAATTTGGTTAAAGGTGACAGAATTGGTGAATTGATAACAAATGGGATAAAACAAAAAAACGGGTGAAATCGATCAAAAAATGGGTTAAAATAACAAAAAAGAAATAGTAAGCTCGGTGTTAAAGCGGGTGCAATCGATATTTCGTTGGACAATTCTTAAGAAATGATCAATTATTAAAGAACCTGAAAAAAAAATCCACATTTGTGCTATATGAATAAATTAAAACAAAGTAATGTTTAGTTAACAAAAAAGGGGTCAAATCGATAAAGAACAAGAACAAAAAAAATGAGTTATATTGACAAAAAAAGTGAAATAGTCGAGAAAATAGGATAAATCAACAAAAGAATAAGTAAAATCAAATATAATTGGGTTAAATCATATAGAATGAGTGAATTGTTTAACGAATGTGATAACCCACAAAAATGGGTGAAATCGGTGAAATAACGAATTAAAATAACATAGAAACAAATGGTAAACTCAATATAAAAGCGGATGAAATCGATGAAAGGATTTGTTAAAATAAAAAAAATGGCAAACTTAGTGTGAAAGCAGGTTTACTCTACAAAATTGTGGAAAATTTGTAAAAATGGGTAAGATTAGTTAAAAATTGGATTAGACATGTAACTGAAAATAGATTAACTCAATAAAAGATAGATATAACCAGCAAAACTTGTTAAATCGATAAAAAAAGGGTCAAACATATGAAAATTGATTTAGATGGAAAAAAATGTTTGGATGGAAATATCAATGTCAATGAAGAAAATAATTGATATTTTTCATTTGTTCAAATTGTTGTTTTAGAATAATACTTTAAGATTATAAATACTTAATAATTATAGTTCATTTTTTATTTTGAAGTTTTGGTTTTAGGTATTTATGATAACAACTATAAATTTTTGGTCATAACATAGTATTAATTAAAGTGATTTAGTCAAAAAAATTATGTGGTATGTCATTAAGCCCATAGTATGATGAAAAATAATTATATGATTCAACTAACGTATGAAATTAGTTAATCACGTGCAACGCACGTGCACTTTCCTAGTATATATATCTAATCTAATCTAATCTAATCTAATACATATATATATTTGAAGACAAAAAATTAGTATTTACATTTCAATTTATACAAATACAAATATGATGAGAAAAAAAAAACAAATACACTTAAATATAAGCGCTCCGTCATACATAGTTTTTAATAGGAACCTTCATTCATCAAACTATTTCTAAAGTTATAATGAAATCAGGTAAAACAATTGAATCAAACGTTTTTCTAAACGATAACTTTTCTATTTCATGAGCTACTTGTATTTCTTTCGAGTCGAGTATGTCATGCCGTAAATTAAAAGAGTCCAAATTCAATCTAGCTTCCTTGATATCTTCGATGATCCTCCCATAATTTGCCCTAGAAACACAATCTCTCTCAATGGATGCAATCACCACGCTCAAATCACCCTCGATTGTCACTTTCCTCCAATCCTGGCCTTTCGCAAAGTTCACTTACCATTAACGTTGCTTTAGCTTCAGCCGCCAAAGGTTCCAAAGGAATAGACACAAAATCTGTTGATTGTGAAAATTGATTTGACAAAAGAATTATAATGGAAAATAACATATAACATTCATATGGCGTGACAAATTAAATTCTCAAGCACCTAACATATTAATCAGAAAGAACTAAAGGAGCCGAAAATTCGAATATTTAATACTAAGGGAAAAAATAACAAAATCTGCTGAAAAGAGGTTAAGCAAAGAAAGTGCTCTCAAAGAAAATCTTAAAATTTTAAGAGGGTGTAATAAATCCCAAAAGCAAACTTAAGAACATATCAAATATGATGGTATGAAAAAAATAGAACAATTAAAACAACAATAGCAGGACTAAATAAGAAGCTTTTTATATATGTGAAAATATAAAAAAAAACAAAAAGTTTATAAATTTATCATGTATATATAGAGAGACGTACTATACACATACAAACTTATAAATATAAAAAATAACCATTATCTATGGACATAAAAATAAACATATAAGTGTAATTATATTAAGTAAAATCATATCAAATTAAGTGAAAAGAATTATTTAAAAGAAAGAAAAAATCAATAAGCACAAAATTGGTACTTGGTGTAGCGAGACCATAGAATATGAATTGAAACAACTTCATAGTCTCCTGTAAAAAAGATGTAGAACATACAATGTTAGATTTCTAGTCTGATTAATTGAACAAATAGAAAGAATAAAAATTAACATTTCACACTAATACTCTAAGTTTGTAGATAGGGTTCTTATATAAGAGTTTTTATGGAAGAAATACCATGATTTATATGAAATAATAGCTAAATTTACGTAAACACTCAAGTATAATAAATTAATTTAATTGTTTGACTTGTAGTTTGCAACAATCAAGGTATTAAACTTATTCCATATTAATGGCTGAATTTTAGGAATTTTTAAAATTTGAAACTGAAATTATATTTTAGTTTTAATTAGTTAAGATGTAAAAATTATGACAAAAAACGGAAACATTATGACTTTGTAGCCTGCCTAATTATGATTCCTTCTGGATGAATACTTCTTGAGATGAAACTGTAATTTCTTTCTTAATTTACTCCAGTATAAATTAGTTATGTTAGGATTAATTAGTTCTTTGGCACAATAATTTAGTTTTGACATTCCTTTTTGTGTAGGATTAATTTAGAGATAAAATTGATAGTAAGAGTTTACAAATAATAGAATTTTGTAGAATTAAAAAATTCAAAATTCTAGAAAATTAGGATTTTGGTCAAAACAACTAATTGGGGTCAACACCCACCCTTCAAATATATATATGTATTAGATTAGATTAGATTAGATTAGATTAGATTATAAAATAATGAGGATTGATATATATTGTATGACAATTTAAGTAGTTTTACTTATATTATGTTGAAGCACTATTGTAGAATTATTTGAACTTTAGATATTACCGTATATTTACCATTGTTTTGTATAAACCGTGCATAGCACGGGATATAAGCTAGTATTACATATTACATATATATAAGAGCGTATCCATGAAATGAATAGTGAACCTGTTGTCGTCCTGTATGCTTCTCTAATTTCTGTTTTGCCCTTTTACTTTTTTTTATTTTTCGTTCTCCCTCTAAACGACGTTGTTTTGAGGGTTTTTTTTTTTTTTTTTTTTTCAAAAATTTGGGGAACATTAAGTCGGCTACTGCTTATTGTGGAGTTCAAGAAACACAATTAACTCTCTCCTATTCGACCGCTTTCATCTTGAAGGTTTTGGAAGGAAAAAGGCTCATCCTCATCGTTCCAATCAATAACAAGAAAATCGGAGAAAAGAAACACAAAATAACCTTTCTCTCTAACTTCTCCATCTTGTATCTCACTAATTCCACATTCAAACGGTCTGAGAGTTTGAAGAGACACATGTGCGAAAAATACACACTAGAGAGATATACAGCTAGAAGGATGACGCGTGAGAGGAAGGTAATCGTGGTAGTGGCGTGTGACGGCAGCTGTAAGCCTGCAGCCACGGTATCGATTAATTTTTATTATTTGATTATTCTAAAACCCATAATTTGTTGGGTTAGCTTTTTTAGTTTATCAACTCTGATGTGTTTCTGATTCATATTGATTTGATTTCTGTTCGAACTCCATTCTTTTCTGTAGGCGTGGGTTAGTTGTTTCAGATTAATGATACGATATTTATTCCGATTTTAGTTTTTCTATAGTTTTATTTTCAGTTCTGATTTTTATTATGTATTTCGGTTTAATACCAGCTTTCAAATGGCTTCAGGTAATTAGCGTGTTGGTGTTTAGGTATTTGAGTTTAATGCCACCTCTTACATCCTGTTCATGTAGTGTGTAAGAAAGTGCTCGGTCAGTTATTGCAGGTGATTAGTGTGTTAGTAATTGTTCCCTATTAGAGTGAATACATATACACATATTTTACTTGAATGGGGTTTAAGTTGAATTTTTTTTTTTTTGGCTGCTGAAAGTAATTAGGATGTTGTCCTTTTTTCTTTTGATTTGAAGTGATATTTTGCTTTTATTAAATTTAGGTTAGTTCCCTTACTCAAGGTATTGAAATTGTCTTATCTTATGGGGGTATCTTGATTCTCTATATAGGTTGCTAGCTTTAAAAGAGGAAACTTTATATGCTTTTGATATCTCTCTCTTTCTTGAATAAATGATTTCCAAACTATATTTCTTCAGCTCTTTTTTTTAGTCATCTTGCGTGTATTTGCAGAAGCATAAATGACTAGGTACTTTTAAAGTTCTTTTCATATGAAAATGTTGGTTTGGAATAATTTGAATCCTTTTTATTTGTTAGAATGTTTGATTTTATGATGTTTTGGTCATTCTCGTTGTATGAATATTTTTATCAGGTATACATATGTAAACATGTTTTGAACCCGATGAGGCTTTTGATTCAGTTTCAGATCCTTCGAGAGATTTCACCAAAGACGAGTAGCTTCATCAAGCAATTTCACCGGTGTAATCCAAATAATTCAAGAAGGTGGCGACTCGAACTATGATTGGTTTGGCTTGTCTTTGAACTTTTGTATTAGTTTGTTTTTTTTTCTTTTAGAATCAATAGTGATTTTATTTTTGTGATTTCAAGTACAATACGATAGCGTGCAGCTCTCCGATTGCTCGGCGGTGGAAGAAGCAGTGAGGAACAGAGCCTTAGAGTTCACCTTACCAATTTCCCCGTCGAGTTTCTTGATATTCTTTCAACGGTAAGTCGGTATCTCAAGCTGTTGTGATTCCTCTATTAATCCTTTACTATTAATTTTACAGAACATCCTTTCTTTTCCTCGAGAGGTGAAGCCAAAAGCTTTTAGACAACAAGAGAAGACAACCCTCATTGAATCCTATAGAAAATCAACCATATGTTTAATTTTATTTGTTATTTATATTTCATATACGTACTTGAACTGCAATTTACGTTTCCCCCTTTGCAAGTCCCGAGGCTGGTGCTAACGTAAATTTATTGTCATCTTGAAATTTGAGAAACTTATCAGAAGAACTGATTTTAATACTATGATTTACCCTGTTTATGTTTCAGTATTCAATCCACATCAATTGTTGAGCATTGCTTTATACCTCACTCAATCTTACATTCTTTTGTTTCAATTTTTTTGAATTTCTTGATTTTATTTGTCTTCTGTTATTATATTGGAAAAAATAAGCACGACCCATCTCATGAAACACAAAACCATGTCAAGAAACTTTATAAATCGTATTTATTTGTGCAATTCACCCTATAAATAAATTAATAAAGATCCCTTTTTTATTTCTTGAAATCTTATTTCCAAGAACTGGTTTTGGTTGTTATATGTGCAGAATAATTCTCTTAATGGGGTGTCCAAAAGTTGGACACAAAGAAAGATACCAGCTCTGCAAATAGAAATTCAGCAGATGAAAAGGTCAGCATTTTGATGGAGAATACATTGAAGGAGTTGAATGAAATTGATTATGAAGCTTTTACATAAAAAATTTGGAGGACAAAACCTTTTCAGAGTCATCTGTATATAGTTAAGAATTACCCAGTAGAGCTGATCATAGTTGTTTGAGGCGCAAGGCGAGGCGAGGCGACGAGGGCGAGCCTTGCCTCAAGGCGAGGCGAGGCGAAAAGCGCGGGCTTTTTGGGGATAAAGCGCATGTATATGAATTTTTCAATATATATCAAATTATCAACAATAATTATAGAATTCAAGACTTTTAAAGACACTATAATAAACATATTTATCATGCAACATTCCAAAAACCAAATTCATAACTCAAAATAAATTTAAAGTTGCAATAGTCAAATACAAAATAGGGTTAGGGTTAGGGTTTTGAATTTCAACCCTTTTAGAGAGAGAAATCGGGGAGAGAGAATGTGTTGTTGCAAAATATGAATTTTATTGAAGTCAAATTAAGTTATTGACTTCAATTTTAAAAAAAAAAAAAAAAAAAAAAACGTTTCCCCCGAAAAGCCCCGCCTTGGTGCGCCTCAAAGCGAGGCTATGGCGTCCAAGGCCTGGCCTTGGGCGCGCCTTTTGGTAACAAGCATGGCGAGGCGAGGCGAGGCGACGAGGGCTCGCCTCGCCTCGCCATGGGCAATGGCGCGCGCCTTGAGCGCTTTCTATAACTATGGAGCTGATTTTAGTCTTCTTTTACTACTTTTCTTGCTGCAATATTATCCATTTTGGTATCTCTGATTGTTGATGGGAGACTCAAGTGCTTGGGTTTCTTTTGTGGTGTTTTTAGTAAGGGTTGGAGTTGGGGAGAGATTTGCATATTATGGAATAGGTTTGAATCAATCAGCTATTTGACTGGCTCGCTGAGCCAATCTACAATAGTCGCAGCGTCTTTGTTGAATGCATTGTATGGAACAACGTTGCTTTTGCTGATTTTGGATGCTTAGGTGGCGGACTATTTATCTGCCTGATACGGGATGGGTATTGTTGCATGTGTGCTTTACATATCGGTACGTTCACAAAAATTACAGTATATATTGAAATATATTGCTGTTTTTGTTGATTATTTACTTCAAAGTAATGTCATGATCACATTAATGGTACTTCTAAAGATATTTGGGTAAATAGTAATTAACATTATAACCTTGAATTGAACAGAAAATTAGACTAAACCTTTTCATTAAACATTCATTCTCTGTTATGCAAAAACTTATTTTCCAATTTTTATGCTGTAAAAAGTTGATGACATCAATAGTAAATACACAAGTACATGTACATGAAAATCAATAACAATAACCAAGTGTAGTATATTCAACTTCAAATGAATAAGTATCTTCTTTCTGGAGAGGTAGTAAGATTTATTTTCCAATGAATAAGCCTTCTTTTTATATGTTTTATGGTTGTTTTTGTTGTTATGTGATGTTCAGGGGATTTGTGCTTGTGGTGTTTTGGAATTGTGTATCAGATTTTGTTCATTTTTTAGTAGTTTAGCAACATAAATTGAAGATTTATTAACTTGAATATCTGTTCACTTGAATTTTTGTGTGTATTATCTTTGGTCTCATGCCTTTGACTTTTGAGATTCTTGTTATGTAAAAATATATATGTTGATAGTTTTCAAAAAGATGATGAATTAAGGAAGTGAGGTTTCAACATTTATATTCCTTATTCAGAACAACCTCTTTCTCATGAATTAATTATGAAAATGTAAGTAGGAATTTTTCTGGTTCACTCATTTTTTTATTGACTACTATGGAAACAAGATATGAATTACTTAAAGCATTTAAGATTGGAGTTCCAAAATTTTAGATTATCCTTAGTAAATTGTTCTGGAAAAATATTTAAGACTGGATTTTTCATTTTTTTTAATGAATAGGGATAACCAAAGTTCAAAAAGTATACAAATATGACAACTTAATTGTGAGTGATTCCAGATCTGGAAAGTTTTTTATGTTGAACATATTTTGTGTTTTCCTAATAAATGATGTCGTAGTCTTTTTATAATCATATTATTTGATAAAGATGAATGGATTGGTGTATGTGGCCTTCTCAAATTTCCACATTTCTTGGAATTTAGTCTGAGACTAATGTTCCAACTCCTTATTTATGTATTTGCAGCTGCTGATTTAATAATTGATGGATAGGCAGCCATGTTAGCTTTTAATTAAAATGCTAGGCTGCGATATTGCTGAAGTATGGAGAAGAAAAGGAATTACTAGATGAGTAATGGGCTCGATGTTGTTCTCATAAGTCTGCATCTTTGTGTCTATCGGGTTAGTTCTTTCTATGTTTGTCTGCTTTTCTATCTTTTATTTATCTTCGAGTGCGAAAGCTTTGACTTCTTTTTCTACGTGTTCTCCCCGGCTGTTTTGATAGATTGACAAGAATCTCTTCCAAGATTTTTTTGTTCTTTTTGCTGCTTCATGATTGCCAAATTCTTGTATGAATTTTCTTAATTTTTTCCTCCAAAAATGATGCTCTTATATTGCTCTTAATTTTTCTAGAAATAGGTTCATGTTCTTCTTGAGATGGGTTTTGTTATTTGGATTTGGAATATTGACTTTAATTGAATGAGTATTTTCTTTTTATTATATGTTTATATGAATTGATTATTAGTTGATAAAAGCAGGAAAAAGAAAGATTTTCATAAATATTCACCTTCAAAAACAGTATGGCGTTCATGGTTGTCCTATGCAGAAATGATGACAATTTTATTGTCAAAGCCAAAAATTTCAAAAGCTGGTGTTTAGGTGTGGAAATGGCAGAGATTAAGGCAGTTTGGAGGCAGCAAGGTTACTGAATATGATATTGTCAACTGCTTCACAGGGACAAGGTTATCTTTGAATGCGATATTGTCAAGTGCGTCATGGCTATCTCCTACCCTAATCAGATCACAAGGTAGATCAAATAAATTTGGAATGGATGGGCATAATGGAGATTCAAATATTGTTTCTAGGAAATACTAAATGGACATCTCATAATTTAGCATGTTTTTTCTTTGTCAAACTGTGTTCTGTGTTCTATGTTCTTGTGATAGATGTTTTCCTCTCATCACCCCTTGAATTATTTTCTCTTTATTTCAATGCAATGAACTTTTTTGAAGAGTTGAATACTATCCACAATACCTATGTTGTAGCTCCAAAAAATTGTTGATCCTATTTCATCCACCATCACAATCCTTCCACAATTATTACAAAAAAAGCACAGGGCAACAGCACCGCGCATAGCGCGGTGCATGACCCTAGTATATATATATATGTATGATTGATATGCATTTGGAAATTTTGAGGTAAATAATTGTGCCGTGCTGAAGCGGGTATGTTGATCTTGACATGGATAGTTTGCTGCCAAATTGACTCAATGTATTTATGTGGGACAAGTCAAGTCAAGTCAACTCAAGTCTCATATCTAGGACAAGTCAAGTCAAGTCAACTCAAGTCTCATATCTAGCAAACATTTCCTATTGAAAATAGTGAAAAATTTATAATCAAATTTTTTACTGGCTTGAGATAATCTAATTAGTATTAGTAATCTTCTTCCAATTTTGTCGCGGCGTATGCTTTTATGATTTTATTATAACTCAATTGAATTATAAGTAATATATACTTCAATTATCTATACATTGATTCTCTAAAGTTAAGTAATAGAGTATTTGTTTCTATAAAAATCTTCAAGGGGATGTTATTATAATAATAAAATTGGTAAAAGTACATATTTTATGCTATAGAAAGAAATCTATCATTATAAAGTATACATATGCTAAAGTAATAAAATAATTTATTTAAATTTATTATAACAATAATAATTACATATGTGAATTCAATATTATAATTAAAATCAAATCTTAATTATTCTAAAATTTGTTTGTAATTAATATTATCTTTTTTAAAAGGAATTAACAACAATGTGTTTATTTTCAAATTATTCATCGCCAAAAATTAATACGACCAGAATGTAATCAGCACATGATCCCTCAATGTTTAGTGGCGTAAAGGTTTTTGCAGCCCTGATACAATTTGATTAAAATTTATCGAGATTTCTTTAGAATTTTAGAGATCAAATTTATTTCAGAAAATTCTAGATTTCTTTTTCTTTTTAAGATTACGGAGATAAGAAAAACGGTAAGAAATTGTTATATGAGATGAATAGAGTAAGAGATTAGTTTATTTTATGTCAAACTCAAATCAAAGTAAAGTTTATATATATTTCTTTAGAGATAAAAAACAAATTCTTAAGATAATTACTTTTGAAAATTGAGAAATAAACTTAAAATGAGATTAAACCTGATTAAAAAAGTGACAAACGATCAATATACACCTACATGCATTAAAGAAAATACATGTTGTGTTCAAATGCAAGATTGCAATGATAGTGTTTTTAAGTAATCTAAACTCTCAGAAAATGATAAATTCTATAAATCAATATGCTAAAATATTATTCAAATAGAACAGTGGATTTGTTAACAATCAGTACATGACCACATACTCAGTCGAGACAACAATGGTTGATGAAGTGTAATGTTAATATTGATAAATTCGGGTTGGGGAAATTAATTGATAAATTCGAGTTGCAATTGGAGTGAAATTGCAAATAATAATAAATGAGACCAATTGTTTTTCAAGAGGCAGCCTTGGACAAAATTAATTCTCCGACCCATTCTAATAGCTAATCTCGCAGGGGTAGAGGACGAGGTACTGTTCGGAAAACAACATCAGCTAAAGGGAGAAAAGAGGATGAAAATAATTCAGGGGTGAAGAGAAAACGTGGTGATGGTTCAAGCAAGCCTAGGAATGTGGTTGTCAAAGGAAAAAAGAAATCAGTTATTATTGAAGATATGTACATCTCGGAGGATGAAAGAAGAAATAAACAGATTGTTTTTCGAGATATTGTGAATCCAAGTTCAATTTTCTTAACGGCGGAGGCTGCGAAGCAGCCCCGCCGATCGCTATGAGTTGTCTTGCCTGGAACTGTCGGGGTTTGGGGGGGCCCCGAAAGTTCCGTACACTCGGAGACCTTATCCGAGTTCATAACCCCCACCTCTTCTTTCTTTCGGAAACAAAAATATCCGTCAGAAAGTTTGAGGTTATCAAGATGAAGTTAAATATGAATGGTGTTTGTTTTGAATCTAGGGGTTTATCGGGTGGTTTGTCTCTGTTATGGCCGAAGGATTTGCAAGTAGTTTTGCAAAGTTTGTCTTTTAATCATATTGATGTTGAAGTGTATGAGGTTGATTCTAATATTAGTTGGAGATTTACCGGGTTTTATGGGGACCCAGATGATACTCTTAGACATAGATCTTGGCAGTTGTTACGTAAATTGGCTACATTGTCAAATAAGCCTTGGCTTTGTGCAGGGGATTTTAACGCCATGTTATCAATTTCAGAAAAGAGCAGTAGACATTTAGCTTCGTTTAGTGATATTCAAGATTTTAGCGAATGTTTACGGGATGCTGGGCTTAATGATTTAGGCTTTGTAGGATACCCATATACTTGGTCTAATAATAGGAGATTTCCGTTTACTATTAGGGAGCGTATTGACAGAGCATGCGGAAATTCTGATTGGTTGGGGATTTTTCCGGATCACCGTGTGGTTCATTTGGATACGTTAGGTTTTGACCACATTCCGATCCTTATTGAACTGAAGAGCCGGAGTTTTTCTAAGCGGATGAGGCGGAATAGGGGGTTTAAGTTTGAGGCCATGTGGCTAAAATCTGAGGATTGTGCGAAAATTATTGAAGAAAATTGGTATGCTAGTATGGGTCTGGAAGATTCGATACATCAATGGAGTCAACTGGATAATTGCAAGATCGGTTTAGTAACTTGGAGTGAACTTTCTTTTGGTGGAGTTCAAAAACGAGTGGCTAAACTAAAAGAGAAAATTGTCACTCGCAAGAAAGGGATTATTACTGATGCTGTTAGTTTGGAAATAAAGGAACTTACAAAGGAGTTGGATGACTTGATGGATAAAGAAGAAATGATGTGGAGGCAACGTGCCAAAGCTCATTGGCTACGAGAAGGGGATAAAAATACTAAATTCTTTCATGCAAAAGCCACATCGAGGAGAAAGAAGAATACTATTTCGGGGCTTCGAAATGCAGATGGTGTTTGGTGCGATAAGGAAGCCGAGTTGGAGGAAATTGTATCTGATTATTTTCGTAACATCTTTACTTCAAAGAACCCTTCGCCTGACGAGTTAGAAGAAGTGCTTAGTGCCATTGAACCGAGAGTTACAAATGATATAAATAATTTGCTTTTAGAAGAGTACACGGCTGATGAGATTAAGACGGCACTGGATAGTATGCACTTAAATCGCCGGGTCCAGATGGCTTTCCGGTAATATTTTATCAAAGGTTCTGGCATTTAGTGGGACAAGATGTCACGAGATGGACTCTTCGACTTCTTAATCAGAAGAATTCCCTTCAGATTGCAATTTCACCCATATTGTACTCATTCCGAAATGCTCTGACCCGGATTCGATGTCCCAATTTAGACCGATTAGTCTTAGTAATGTGATTTATAAAATTGCTTCGAAAACTATTGTAAACCGTCTAAAAGCTCATATGAATCATATTATCTCTGAATCTCAATCAGCTTTTGTTCCTGGGAGGCTTATATCTGATAATATTCTTATTGCGTATGAGGTTGTGCATTATATGAAACGTAGTAAGGCAGAGCATATGGCTATTAAACTTGATATGAGCAAGGCATATGATCGGATTGAATGGTTATTTTTACGTAATGTTATGCTTCGATTGGGTTTTGACGAGCGCTTTGTAGAACTGATTATGCTTTGTGTTTCTACGGTTACCTACTCATTTGTATTAAATGGGGGGTCGTTTGGCTTTCTGACGCCAGAGAGAGGTATCAGACAAGGGGATCCGTTATCTCCTTATTTGTTCTTATTTTGTGCCGAAGCGCTTAGTGCCCTTATCAGGCGAGAGGAATCAAAAGGGAATATTGCTGGATTAGCTGTTTGTCATGGAGCTCCGGAAGTCTCTCATCTTCTTTTTGCAGACGATACAATGATCTTCTGCAATGCGAACGTTTCATTGGCTGCATGTGTTAAGAAGATCCTTCATACGTATGAAGCCGCTTCTGGTCAATCTGTCAACTACCAGAAATAGAGTATTGCTTTTAGTAAATCCGTAAATACTGAAACTGTTAACTCGATATGTGCGCATCTTCCTATGGAGGTCGTTGATAAGCATGATAAATATTTGGGACTACCCTCGGTAATTGGTAAATCTAAACGAGAGGCTATTGCTACTATTAGAGACAGGGTTTGTAAACGCCTCCAAGGGTGGAAGGAGAGGTGGCTTTCGAAAGGAGGTAAGGAGATTTTGCTTAAAGCGGTTATTCAAGCTATCCCTTCTTTTGCCATGAGTTGTTTTCGACTTCCTCATTATTTTATCACTGATATTGAGAGGTTGATGGCTAAATTTTGGTGGGAGAACACGCAAGGTCGCGGAATTCATTGGGTTAAATGGCAAACATTATGCAAAAGTAAAGATTTCGGTGGTCTTGGCTTTCGAGATTTATATGCTTTCAATACAGCTCTTTTGGCGAAGCAAATTTGGCGTCTTTTAGAGTCTCCGAACAGCTTATTGAGCCAAATTTTCAAAGCTTGTTACTATCCTAATTCGGATGTGCTTGGTTCAGTTTTGGGTTCTAATCCGTCTTACACGTGGAGAAGTATTTGGGGAGCAAAGTATATTGTTGAAGAAGGTATTCGTTGGCGAATCGGAAATGGAGCTTTGGTGAATATTTGGGGTGATCGCTGGATTCCTAGGGAACGTACGTTTCAGCCGTTCACTCCTAGAGGTTTGTATTCTCAGGACCTAAAGGTGAGCTTTTTGATTGATAGTAACTCAGGACAATGGGATTTTTCTTGGGTTACTTCCATGTTTGATCCAGAGGATAGTCGCTGCATTCTGTCAATCCCTTTGTGTAGCAATAGAAATGTTGATCAACGAATATGGCACTATAACCGCTCTGGAATATTTACAGTTCGAAGTGGCTACCATCTCGCAGTTCGACTGGATCATGAAATTAGCAACGGAACGAGCAGCTCTTATGAGGATTTTCTTGGTTCTTGGAGGTGGTTATGGGCTTTGAACCTCCCAAACAAAATTAAAATATTTCTTTGGCGGGGCTGTAAGGATTTGTTACCTACAAGGATTAATCTGATGAAACGAAGGGTGTTGGAAGAGGGTTTTTGCGAAATATGTCAAGATTCTACCGAAGACGTCTTACATTGCTTGGCACTTTGTAACTTTGCAAGACAAGTTTGGGCTTTGAGTGGGGTTCCTTGGGTGGTACATTATCCAAATGGGACAGATTTATTAGACTGGATTTCAAATATGCGGAAGAGATTGGATAAAGAAGAGTTCAGCTTTTGTGTTATTCTTTGCTGGTAGATGTGGCATGCTCGAATCAAGAGAAACTTTGAGGACTCCAATTTTTCTCCCCTTGATGTTGTTGTTTTTGCTAAACAATTTCTCCAGGACCTACGTACGGCTAAGGCTGAAATTCTTAGGCCGTTGCTTCGTGTTGATAGACAGGCGATCCGTTGGAGTGCTCCAGCCGAAGGTGAGATCAAAATAAATTTTGACGCAACAGTTAACGAATCCGATGGCTGTTGTGGTTTCGGTGGTCTAGCCAGAGATCATTCCGGCGTTTGTCTGGCTTGGTTTTCCTTACATCATGCTCAGGCATTGGATGCTCCCTCAGCCGAAGCTATGGCAGCCGTACGAGCTTTGGAGTTTGCTAGGGGTCAGCAGTGGAATAATATTGTACTAGAAGGGGATTCTAGTGTAATTATAAATGCCATTGGTGGAGATGTGAACTCTCGTACTCATTACAGCAACATTATTGAAGACATTAGAAATATGGCTCGGGGTTTTGGAGTTTTTAAGGTTCAACACATTTTGAGAGAAGGAAACAAAGCCGCCCACGAAGTTGCTGATTTATATAGAAAAGATCAGTTTAATTCTGTCGTTCTCCCGTTTCATATTCTTAATATTGTAAACTCTGATTCGATTCATTAATGTTTTTCATGAGTTTTCTCAAAAAAAAAAAAAAAAAAAAAAGTAACTTATTGCAAACTTATCACAAAAAAAAAAAAATGGTAACTTATTGCTAGATTTCAGTATCCATAAACAAGATAAAAATATAAGAACTGAATTCTTTCTTTATTACATTTCATTGCAATATAGTTAATGTATATATTGGAGCTATGAAAAAGATTAGAATTCAAAGTTAGATCAGATCACTTAATTAATTTCCATCTCTTGAGCAATCTTCCCTTAAGAACCATAATTTATTTTCACCAAGATCAAACACAAAGCGATGATTTCTTTGTTGAATAGCGCCCAAAAACTGTCTTATTCGGTTGTCCTCTCATGGCCAAGCAAAAGATCTGAGGCCTTATAAGAAATAAACTTGTCGGCATAATTTCAAGATCAGCATCTTGAAAATGAAATGTCATGGTCGGAAAATTATTAAAATCCCTCGGCCTAATGTAGCAAAGTTGAACCCTATACCTCGAATCTCTTGTGAGATTAAAACGCGAAAAGTATTGAACAAGAAAACCAAGTATAGTCGAAAAACTTCTTTGCTCTATAGCACTTGATGCATATCCCGAATCCACAATACACGGTTGGGCTGGGATTTCCAAACGCGACCTCCCAATGCTAATTCCTAATAGCTTCACGACATATCTAGACGAGTATTGTTGAATATTTAAAAAGGGTGTTTTACGAACAAGACTTTGGTTAGCTATAACGATGTCATTTCCAAATCTCAAAAACCCTTTATTTCTTGATGCATTAACAACTTCGTATGGACAATAGGAAAATCGTCTAAGAGCCGATGATTGCCTACCTATTTGTCGTATAAATGAAGTGTCCAATTTGTCCATGCCTAAAACACCGGTCATTTCACCTCTAAAACTATTACTCCCTCCGGTTCATATTAATTGGCACGTTGTTACTTTTCACACAAATTAAGAAACCTCATGATTAATCACTTTTACATGGTAAAATGTCAAAAATACCCTTTCCTAGTGACTCTTGAGCTCCCCAACCTAGATGTAAGAGAAGGGCAAAATTGATAAAAATTGCATTGGAAACTCAAATGTGCCAATTAATATGAAACATAAAAATTTGGCAAATGTGCCAACTAATATGAACCGGAGGGAGTATCTGGCAACCTGTTATCGTTTCCACATCCAAAAATTATGTTAATTACGCGTTCTATAGATCCTATATTAGATCTCATGCCAAACGTTTCAATGGAGACTACCCCTTTCGATTGTCCCCCACCATCGTAAATTGTTGTGTAGGTGCAAAATTTACGATTTGTGCAGTTGAATAAAGAAGAAAATTGATTATTTGGGGGGAGTTTTCTATAAGACATCGAATTACTCGGGTTGAAAATGGGAGCATTTTGTTGAAAACAATGTTTGCAAGGTTGACATTGTGTCCAAAAACAAAATTACTTCCCGTGTCTAGAAGTAAACTAACTGGTGTATTAGTGTAGTAACCTAAGTTCATTTGTACCATTACAATATGCTTGTGGGCATGAGCCGGAGGGCGAATATTCGTAGGATTTATTGTGTAATTATCTAGCTCAATCTTTCGTGATGAAACGACGACATTGATGAGCTTTAACCTGAAGCCTTTCAATTTTGAATCCACACTTTGGACTAGTAGTATCATGAAGATACACAAGATAGTGAAAGCAGAGGAGAAAAGCTTAGGCATGTTTAATATTTAATAATTTGCACAATGAGTTAGTTCTTTTATATTTGGTGGCTTATATTTATATGAATTGGTATTAAACATAAAATCATCTTGTGAATTTCTTTTTGAGGTGTTTTAAATGAAAGATGCATGTTTTTTGAGTAGTAGATAATAGATTGATTATTGCTTTTGAGATTGGATAGTTTTTCATTCATTTTTGCTTTTCTAGCTACTTGAACAAAACCATCAGCACCTATTGTTGATAAGAAGACCATCTTTAAAGAAAAGTGTCTTGATAAAATCAAAATAAAACATGTAGATAAATTGGGAAATAATCATATATATATACTTTTCAAACTGTGCAAATGAAACAGCATGAGATTTGGTTGAATCAAATTGATAGTTATTGCGTTTCATATCTCATTTGATGACTGGATTAATGGAGATGCTGTAATTTATACCCTTGAAAACAAAAGAATAATATTAAAAATTTATTTGTTTACAAAACTTAGCAGCTAAAATAGCGGTAATTAATAGTGTATGACATGAAGTCGTGACTAATAATAAAAACATCTCATCTAATTTTTGTATCAATCAAAACAAAAATATTACGTATGTTCTTTTTAAACTATTGCGAAATAAAAAAATAAAAAGAAATTAGATGCTGCTTAGAATTTTATTTAAAAAATTAAATTCTCGAAAAATTTCTATTTTAAACTAACCATAATATGTGAAAAATATAGGTATGTTTCATATAACTGAGAATTAATAAACACGAAAAATAACGATTATTGGGTCAAGCTTGGTTTCTCCATTGGTCCAATATTCTACTCGGCCCAGCCCATATTAGAAAAGGTGTAGGGGTTTTTCTGGCATTTTACTTCTTTTCTCAATTAACTTTCTAATTTCTATTCTCCACAAGAGCTCATAGAAAAAACTTGCTTCAACACCAATCCTCGAAAACCTCCTCCATACAAGAACGCGAAAAATCCACTCTTTGGCTGTTTATCAGATTCATAGATATTGATTCTGCTCCAAAATCACTTTTTTTTTTTTTTTTAATCAAGTAATTAATTAGGAGAAGAGGAAAATGGGAGAAAGGAAGGTTTTGAACAAATACTACCCGCCGGACTTTGATCCGGCGAAGATTCCACGGCGGCGGCAACCCAAAAACCAGCAGATGAAAGTGCGCATGATGTTGCCAATGAGTATTCGCTGTGGAACGTGTGGCAATTACATTTACAAAGGAACCAAATTCAATTCCCGTAAATAAGGTCCCACCAAGTCAAGCATTTCTTCATCTCATTTTCCGACTGTTTTTTTGATCTGAGAAGCTCATTCGAATCGGAGGAGCGGCCGAGGAGGCGGTCTTTGACGCGGTGGGGAGTGGCGGAGAGAGAGGAGAGGTAGGTGGAGAAGTTTTCGAAAGTGGGTTCGGGGAAGAAATCTTGTTTTCGGAAACGCCAGTAGGATTTTGAGGTGTCGTCGGCGGTGGCTGTGGGATCCATTTTTGTCGGCGGTGGTGGTGATTGAGAAATCAGGGGAGCTTTGAGGTTTGATTTGTGTATAAATCCCATGTGATTTTGTTTGAAAGGGAATGGGAATTTGAGGGATTGGTCCAAAAAATGGCGGAATCCCGATAATCACTGAGGAGAGATGGATTCAGTCTGGATTCTTGTAATTAATTGTTACAAAAATTTCTCTATTTGTTTATGAACCTGGACGATTTTATGTACATTTCTTATACTAGTTGGTTGAGATATTTTTCTTTTTAATTGTTTTTCTCAAATTATATATCCCACGTGTTACATGGGGTAGTAAATAGTAAGTAAAGAAAATTGTATGGGGCAAAAAATAAAAGGGTTAAATACAGTTTGCCCCTCCTAAAGTACGAGGGATATGTCAATTACTTCCCTAAAGTATTACTTATAACACTTACCCCCTTTAATGTTTATTAGTCAAGTTTTTATTTTTTCTTGGCCAAATTACCCTTTCTCTTTATATGTGTTAATGGTTGTTAGTTTTAACCTCATAAAAAGTTGGTTTTAATATCATATTTTACATTCAATTATATTCTTCTTGGTGATTTTTTTTATAATTCTTACAAAAAAAAAGTTCCGTTTATTGTTTTACTAATTATTATATACTTATATCCGTAATTATTTCACCGATTCTTATATTTATATCTGCCATTATTCAATCGATTATTATATTTTTACCTTCATTATTATTCGACCAATTGCCATATTTCTTCATTATTATTTAAAATTTCTAGTAGCTCATTGAATTCCTTATCAACACGAAATTCAGATTGTCATTATAACCATTACACATTTACTTTTTCAGGTTTTTACTATAATTGTTCGAAACCTGCACCAGTTTATATGGCATGGACGATAAAAGAAAATTATTCATAAATTTGGTTGTGATAATTGAAATGTAAGTAATATCTCAATTAGAAGTGTAATGGTTAGAATGACGATTTGAATGAGATGTTCATATGACATGGACGAGCTAGTGCATATTTCGAACAATTATAATAAGAACCGAGAAAATTAGACGTGTATTGGTTAGAATGACTGTTGGATCTACTAGAAATTTTAAAAAATAATAGAGAAAGACAACATTTGAGGTAAAAATATAATAATTGATTGAATAATAAAGAATACAAATATAATAACCGGTGAAATAATAACATATAAATTGTTAAAATAATAATAAAAACTATTTTTTGCAAGAAGTGTGAAAAAAATTCATCAAGTATAATACAATTTGATATAAAATTGAGATTAAGAACAAATTTGGTATGAGATTGAAACTAACCATTAACATTTACGTAGGGGAAGGGTAATTTGGGCAAGAAAAAAAATATAATTTTAACTATTCAACATTGGCGGGGATAAGTGTTACAACTTACAAGTAATATTTTAGGGGGGTAATTGATATATCCACATACTTTAGGGGGGTAAATTGTATTTAACCCAAAATAAAATTGGAAGTTGCAGCGGTAAGTTGTTTCCTTTTTTCATCCTTCTTTTAACTTGAATTGAAGGTTAATCGATTTTATTTTTATTTTTACATGAAATCATCTAAATTTTTGTTTTCATTTAGATATTGACTAATTTTTTTTTAAATGACGCTTCCTTTTATTCAACGTTTTGGTGATATAACCCAAATAAAGTAGGGTTTGTCTAAAATTCGATTTTGTGGGATTGAATGCACGTGATATTGTCATTTTCCTATTGACAAGGGTTCCATTTTAGATTATTTTCAAATCGCTTATTTTTATAATGACAAATATACCCTATTTTATTTTGCACTACAATATTATTAATTATTAGGGTAAATTACAAAAATCCTCCTCAAGTAAGATTTAATTACAAAAATATGTACTCACTTTTTGAAAATTACAAAAAAATTCCTCCATTTAACGAAACATCAAAACCATAATGAAATAATTGAGCTTCCTATATTCCCTATATTCTTTTATAAATAAAATTACATATTTAACCATAGAATTAATAATTTTAATTTCCTTAAATTTAGAAAGCATAGAAAAAAAAAAACCCCTAAGTCCCATATATTTTTAATGGGTCAATCTATATGCATATTTAAATAAAAAGTGATACGAGTAATATCTATGAAAGTAAGCTTCTCCAAAAAAAATAAAAATCTGTAAGACTGGATTAAAAAGAAAAACTACCAAATTGTAATCTTTTTCAAAATTTTAACATCACGTTAAAAAATTCATTCTTGTTAAAAAAGTATACCAAAATTTGTTTTCACATCAAAATAATATTCCAGTCGCATTTTGGAGCGTGTGTGCAACACCTCCATGATAAGGGAGTTAATAAGCTCATTATTATATATCACATGGTCATAATATGTCTATTATATATCACTGGGGGAGTAAATTGATCATTAGACATATTATAGGGAGGTAATTTGTTAAAACTGTATTTTTTTTTTAAGAAGACTCATAAGGTATCATTAATGATCAACATCGTCAATTACAAAGTCTTGAATGAAGCTCGGAAGCACAATAAATGGGGGGGGGGGGGGGGGGGAATTATATATAAGCTATCTTGATTAAGACGTGAGCAACGAAGTTGCTTTCTTTAAAAACATGAGTACATCTAAAAGAGTCAAGAGACGTAGCCAAATTCTTTAATTCTTCAAAGAAGTGACCCAAATGATGAAATTGAGTGTGAGTATTAGGACCCAAATTAGAGGACACCTTTAATCAAGATTAAGACAATCTTAAGACAATGTATAAATATATATATACCATGACATATTGGAAAATGCTCCTATCATTTAAGAGAATCTAACTAAATACATGACAAACAAATTTCACTTTGAGGATATCAAGCTACATCGTTTGAACAATCCTCCTTGGCAAATGAAATCATTTCCTTATCTAGATCATACACAAATCTCATATTTTGTTGTTGATAAGTGCCTAATAATGTCAAATCTTTTGAGCTAATCATTTCCAAGCAGAAAAAATCCACGTCAACTCTGAAAAGGTTATCAGGTGGTACATCAAGATTGGCCCCTTGGAAAATGAAATGTCAAGTTTGAAAAATTGAAAATCCTCTAGGGCTAGTATAGCAAAGATGTCCACCAGAAATTCTTTTCAAATAATTGAATTTAGCAATATATTTCTTAAGTAATTTTGTCACATCATAATATTTTGTACAATTAACCAATAAAATAATTTGTACAATTTAAATAAAAATCACCAAAGAACAAGTTTAGTACAGTGCATCCATGTGTCAACTTTGAAAAACATGAATAAAGTAGTTTACGTGGATTTGCATCACTTAATGTGGAGATAATATATGGGTAAACACCACTTTCGGTCCCTTTTATCATTAACTTTTTACAGAGTGGTTCCTCTTATATTTTTTTTTCACTTTAGTCCCTACTATGAATTATTTGTCTCAGTTTAGTCCCTTTCAAGTGACCCAAGGCGGTTTCGATAACATGTGATATGCACATGAGGGCAATTTCGTCATTTCAAGTAAACTAACAGGGATATTTTCGTCTTTTTAATTTAAAAAAATATTTAATCTCTTCCAAACTAGGCTTTCATTCCAATCCAACTTAATCGTCCATTTCGTTCCAAACTAAAGTTTTCTCCCAAAATCTTCTTCAAACACCAAAATTGCTCACCAATTAAACAAAATCTCAAATAGTCTCAATAGTGAATGGACGAAAATGCCCTAAAAAATATTCATATACATGTCACGTGTTATCGGAACCACCTGATAAGGACTAAAGTGAAACACATAATAAATAGTAGGGACTAAAGTGAAATAAATAATTCATAGTAGGGGCTAAAGCAGGAAAAAAAACATAAGAGGGACCACTCTGTAAAAAGTTAATGATAAGAGGGACCAAAAGTGGTATTTACCCATGATATATTGATTATAAAGGTAGTAGAGGACATTTCTTGATTATATTTTTTAGTATAAACATTTATTCGAGTGGATGTAAAGATAACCAAGAAGGTCAATGTAAATTAATTAAGGATGAAAATAAATAATCATGTAGTTGTGTATGTTATGAGCTTAGATTAAACTACTTTCAGTTATGTTTTACTTTGTGCAGCTAGTGCATAGTAACTAATTTCTTATATTTTATTTTACTCTAAGTTATAACAAATTCTCATCTTACCATATTCGCATAGCATTTTTTTTTTTTGCTATAAGCCCATACATTTTAATTTTTTAATACAATTTATATATCAGATAAAAATAAGACTCAATTATCTCTACATTGTCTTTCACTATCAATTACATATAAAATTTTATTTTGATATTGAATTTGATAATGAAAGTAAGTTTTGATAATAACTTAAACCATTCATATATTGTGAGAAAGTAACATTAACAATGAGAACTTACTCAATAAAATAATATCTCCAATATATGGACATACATTAGAAGGAAGTCATTTTATTTATTCAAAATCACATTACAAATAAGAATATACTTTATAAGATATCAAGTTGCATCTTTCGAACAATCTTCTTGACAAATGAAAGCATTTGCTTGTCAATATCATATACAAATCTCATATTTTGTTGTTGATAAGCTCCTAATATTGATGTACTTTTAGACGCTATAAAAATAAAGATTTTCCGGTGGAACATAAACATCGGCCCCTTGGAAATGATATGTCATGTCCGGAAATTTTGTAAAGCCTTTTGGGCGCGTGAAGCAAATAATTTCTTAGGGAAATTTGCCTCCCACAATTCTTTTAATATTAAATTTGGCAAAATATTTGTATAATGAGTTTTGCACAGCAGAATAAGCATTATCTTGTATGACACTAACTGATGCGCCCGAATCGATAACACACCCCCCCGAAAAATCACCATTTATAAGCCCCAATCTTTGCCCATTTATGCTAATATTAGTTAAATTCAACCAATATTGTTTATATTTTTAAAACAATATTGGTCTTGTTTAAAACAATGGATACAAGGTTTACATTGTGTCGAAAAATAATTTTCTCTTAACGATGGGTGTGCCAAACTTGAGTTCAACTGTGAAAAGATGTTCATGGTACTTTAATGAAAGCTGAATGGATTTATTGTCAATTATTTTTGAATTTCTCAATTGTGGTTTACTCCATTGTTGGAAGTGAAAAGCTCGATACTTAGAAATCTTTATGTTATTTTTGAATCGTTCAAAATTAGAAAGGTTTGATTGATATAAAGGAATGAGTTTAGGGAGTCCCTGTGAATGAGTTTCAAGCTTAAACCATTTGACGTTGAAGAAATGTATGAAAGATGGGAAAGTAAAAAGACATTGAAGAGGAAAATTAATACCAAGGAAGGCATAAGTTGAACCATTTTTTATAGATCTTAGGATTAACCACAAGAAAATAAACAACTATATATATATATATATAAATTATTTACTTGTCTAGTATTTTTCTTCATTTGTATGGACTGACTTCATTTGTAAGAAGATAATGTGTTAATTTAATGTAATATGCCCAATGATTTGATTTTCTTTAAGGAGTAAATGCATGTGTTCTTTCACAATCTAATAAAAACAACCAAATCTACTTTGTAGAAAGCAAATATATGTAGTTTGTCCACAATCTACATGTCAAGGCATTTGATGCACTACTTATTATCTATACTTATTCAGGATGGAAGTGTGTCAACTTGAAATTTAACTGCAACGTCACTCATTTAATGGTGATTATTAAAGGCGGTACCAAATGTGAGTGGATTTATTAAATTATGGTACCAAATGTGTTGGCCTGAATTTTTATGATACCACAAGTGATAATCGTTATAAAGTTTAGTACCACGAGTGCAATTCTCACCTTTTAAATTCAATAATAATCGATCTTACAAATATTTGCATGTGTCGAAGCATTGATCTTACAAATGAAATAAATACCTTTGGTTTGCGAGTGTGAAAACCAGTACAAGTACTAGAATCATTTTATGAAGAAATCACCCCTTTCATCAAATTAACGATGTGTAAGTTGAAAGTTAAAGTAGAGGAAATGTTAGGAGATTATTGAAACTTAATGGAATGTTTTATGTAATTTCACTTAACCTCAAGAGATATATTGATAATATCCATTTTTAAAATATCAGTAAAGTTATTACAAGGTTTTAATTTTTTAATTTTGTTTTGTTTTATAAATAATTTAATGATTTATAAACTTAATGAAAAACACTTTTGATACCAAACTTTAGTCCAAATATACATTTGGTACCAAACTTTTCGAAAAAAAAAACTAATTTCATACCATGCTTCACACCCTCTTTACAAATTTAGTTTTGCCGTCAATTTTCGGATGAAATTCAGTACGTGCCGCTCACGCACCCGTTAAATTAACAATGGTGGTTCCTTAAAACGCGTGCATGTTTTTCCTCCCATTGTCAACTTAACAGACACATGAGCGGTAAGTGCTGAATTCCGTCCGAAAATTGACGACAAAATTAAATGTGTCAAGAAGGTATGAATCATTGTATGAAATGTTTTTATTCGAAAAGCTTGGTACCAAATGTACTTTTTGGACTAAAGTTTGGTATCAAAAATGTTTTTCCCTCAAATAATTTTAGTACTTGTATTTATTTACAAGCTAGGTTTTAAGTTTTTCATTTTATTTTGTTTGTAAATAATTTTAGTACTTGTATTTATTGGTCACTACTTAATTAATTAGTTTTTCTTTTTCTACCTCATTGATTTAGTTTTGTATATGATAAATTAAACTTGATTATACAATAATGTTATAACTTCACGCTGAAATTAACAAGTACAAAGTTCACATCTCTAGTATATATATTAAGGTGATAATAAAAACATTGTGCTTTTACATTATTTGCATTTATTATTTCAACATTAATTTGTTGATAGGCATCGTTTTCTACTAGTATATACACATAGCTTGTTCCACATGTTCTCCAACCATCCAAAATAGGCATCCCTCCATGACTTGATGAATATCAAAGCATTGCAAACAGCTGAAAATCCAACAACATATCCCAATGTCAAGAATATATAAAACCAATCAATTTCCCATTTTTTTCCTTCATCCTCTTTGTAGTAGTAGAATCCTGGAGCATGACCTTTATCATTGCTGCAACCACTTGTCAGTGGAGGGCCGCAAAGTTTATTTCCAATAAAGCTAGATTCATTAAGGCTCCGAAGTTGGGTACTTTCTGGTATTCTGCCCATCAAGTTATTGTAGGACAAATTCATATGATTTAAAGAGGATAAAACCGTGATGCTATTTGGAATTTCTCCCGAAAGGGAGTTTCTTGAAAGATCAAGAGATTCCAATTGCTTCATGTCTCCAATGCCATATGGAATCAGTCCCGTGAAGTGATTTTGTGACAGATTCAAGATCTCAGTTCCGCAAGACTGGTGATCTGCTTAGGAATCTCTCCGGACAAATTGTTTCTTGAGAGATCAATGTTTGTAACTAAATAAAGAATGGTGTCGTAATGCAGTTCAATTCCTTTTGTGGCGACGGATGCACTCTCTATAAAGTTAGCTCTATATCGAAAAGAATAGTCAAATACTATAGTCTTTGTAGCCATGGCTGTAAAATTGTTGATGCATCTATGTATTTTCCCTGAAAATATGTTGTCCGACAGATCCAATATTTGAAGAAAACTAAGTTGGCAGATTCCGTTAGGAATTTCACCACTTAACTTGTTTGAGCGCAGAATGAGAATTTTCAACTTGGAAAGGCTTATCCCCATCAACGATTGTATACATCCAACTAACTTATTATTAGAAATGTCGATCTTCAGTAAATTCGTGCAGTTTTGGATTGAAGATGGTATTTGGCCAGATAAGCTGTTGTTGTACAGGTTCAAGGATCGCAGATTCGTTAGAAGACCGATGGAATTTGGAATGCTACCTGACATATTGTTGCTTCCAATATTCAAATATACTAACGGCCATTTCATCCAGCAATTATCATCTGCAGGTAATTCTCTTGACAACAAATTTCCCCCAACATGAAGAATTTTAAGCCAATAGGTTTCGTTTGTGGCAGTGTCACAAAGGGTGTGCGATATACCTCCAGAGAAGGAATTGTTGGAGAGGTCCAACGTAATCACTTTTTTTGCTAATCGTGGCAATGAACCGTTGAACAGGTTTGAACTCAAGTCTATAAATGATGCACCAATTATTACATCAGCTGGAATGTTTCCATGAAGTTGGTTGCGGGAGAGATTCAGATATCCCGTCATCTCCCAAAACCAGCTAGGGACATGAAATGAGATTCCGGTATTAGATAAGTCGAGATTTGAAATGTAGCCTTTTTGTGTCTCAAGCCATGTGGGAATTTGATTGCGGTCACCTCCTAAGTTCCATGATCCTAGTTGAAGTACAGCAAGTTTTAAAGGTGGAATCCAATTTGGTTCTACTTGCAAGGTCAGATGGTTTCCGGAGGCTCTTAGAATATTTAAATTTGTGAGATTGGCAAAGTGACTTTCACTCACAATCCCTTCCAGCATGTTATTTTCAATTGATAAATATGTCAAATTATGAAGTTCTCCAAAACTATATGGAAGATTTCCAGTGAATTTGTTAAAACCTAGGCGTAAGTGTGTCAAAGACAATAACTTTCCTAGATTGATTGGGATTGGACCTGATAAGAAATTTGTTGAAAGATACAGATATTGAAGGCTTTTGCAAGTGCAAATCCAATCTGGTATGGTAGAATTGAAGTGATTATAAGAGAGATCAATATATTGAAGCTTTGTGGTGTTGAGAATACTAGGAATCGAGCCTTCAAAAAGATTATCGCTTAGATCAAGGTAAGTAAGCTTGTTGAGTTGGAAAATCCATCTTGGAACAACTGGTCCAAGGTTATTCAAAGAAAGATCAAGAATAGCAAGAGAAGTAAAATTAACTTCATCTAGATCGGGTGCCATGAAATTATTATTTTCAAGGCTACAATCTCTTAAATGTAGCTCAACTAAAGAAGGGAGATTGTTTATCACCTGTAGCCAATTGGTTGCTCTGCTTAGATTCACATAACTCATATCCAAGTGCTCCAAATGGAAAAGGCCTGACAACCATTCAATATAAATGTAATATACTTGAAAGATACTAATTAGCGCACACCTATATTCAAGAAGAAGTTGTTCAACATAATAAAATTATAGAGTTTTGATGAAAACTAGTACAATAGAATCCTCCATTGGAGAAGGATCCTCCAAGGCTTAAAGTGCGTAAACTCGAGAGATTTCCTAAAGTGTGAGGAATTGTACCATAAAATCTAGCATCTGATAAATCAAGATACTCTAGGTTCGCAAATGATCCTACGAAGTTGGGGATTGACTTAGTAAAGTTATTACCTCCACTCAAGTCGATGTACCTGAGATGTTTCAGATTGAGCAAAGAAGGATTTAATTTTCCTTGTAAATTACTCTGTTGAAGGTGGAGTTGAAGAACATGGCCAGTCAGATTGTTGCAGACCACGCCTTCCCACATGCAACAATTAGTTCGTACCTTCCAAGAAGATAATTTACCTAAGGGATCTCCTACAGATTTTTTGAAACTTAAAAGAGCTTCTTTTTCAATTTCTGGGCAGACCGTGTAGTTTTGAATATTACAATAGCATAATTGGAAGCAGGTGGATAAAAATATGATGAAAATAATAATAACAAAGAAAAATATACTCATCTTTGGAAATCCTGCCTAAGAGCAGGTTATGATATATTTTTCGTTAATAGAAAAATATCAGCTAAATATATTTATAGCTAGCAAACATTGCAAGTCAAGTCAAGTCTCAACCACTGAAACTAGTGAAAATTTTATAATAAAATTTTTGACTGACTTGAGACAATCTTAGAAATCTTGAGATAATTTAAAACGTATGCTTTCATGTTTTTAATAGGGCTTTTGGCATTTTGCACCCTGAAATTATAGGGTTTTGGCACTTTGCACCCTAACTTAAAAAATTTGGCACTTAGCACCCTGAAAATACAATTTAATTGGCACTTTGCACCCTAGTGTGTGTTTTGAAGGAAAAAACCATTGATGGAAGGGTAGAATAGTCATTTTCGAATATGTTTTGACACTTTGCACCTTAAAAGTATAGATTTGACATGTTGCATCCTGAAAATATAGAAAATTGGCACTTTGCACCCAAAAAATATAATTTTGGCATTTTCAACCTCGACTTAATATGATAATCTAAATAATATAAATAACATGCAATATAATAACATGTTAGATTCATAAACGTGTATTTTAGATATAAAGTAAATAATGTACGGATACTTGAAAACAAAATGAAGACAATGTATTTTTTTTAATCTAAATTTTACTGAGAGAAAATGTTAAAATAAGTTATTATAAAGTAAAATTAAATTAAGAATAATATGTTTAAGATTGTTGTGCATAGAAATGACCATTTTATCTCTACATCGACGACATTAATGAGATATTTTAAGGAAAACACATTACGGTGCAAAGTGCTTTATAAATTAAATTATTAGGGTACAAAGTGCCAAAATTTCTAAATCGGGGTTAAAAGCGCCAACATTTAATAATTTTTAGGGTGCAAAATACCAATATTCTATATTTTCAAGGTGCATAATCTATATTTCCAGGTCGCAAAGTACCAAAAATTATTAAAAAAAATACTGTTATAGCATTCCACTATCAATTTTTTTATTAAAACACACACTAGGGTGCAAAGTGCCAAATGGATTGTATTTTCAGGGTGCAAAGTGTCAAAACTTTTAAGTCAGGGTGCAAAGTGCCAAAACCCTATAATTCTAGGGTGCAAAATGCCAAAAACCCTTTTTAATATCATATCACATAATTGAATTGAATTATAAGGATATATACTCTAGTAAAAGTAATACTTCAATCATCGTGCGGAAATGGGTAATTTGCTGCCAAGTCAAGTCAAGTCTCATAGATAGCAAACATTGCAAGTCTAGTGGCAAGAAAATTCCCATTTCCTACATTCCTATTGAAAATAGTGAAAAATTTATAATCAAATTTTTGACTGATTTGAGATAATCTTAGAAATCTTCTTCCAATTTTGTCCCTAGGTATGTTTTTATGATTTTAATATGAGATTATTTTATTTTGGTACCACAACTTAAGTTTAATATCATTTTTACTTCATGTCTTTTCGGATTAACATATTTGGTGTTACACCTTCAACTTTGATGTCAATTTTAGTTCAAATTGAGGTCCAATTTTAAAATTAGCCCGAAATGACCCATGTGCGAGCCATGTGACATGTAAATTAGGGATTTTGCCAAATCAAAGAGGAATTTTGAGTTTTCCTATAAATGTAGGGGCGTATTGTAAAGGTAAAAAAGTACAAGGATCAATTTACGAATTGAGATCAAGGGGGTGATTTTGCGAAGATGGAAGCTCCGCCATTGACGTGAGCTTGGAAATGAGGAATCTTTAATTCAACACCAAATTGGACAAGGTTGGTACCAAAATGACCGACACGCCGAAGGGAGTCTACGACTGAAAGGGGAGGCGGTGGGTCAAGTTCCATCGCCGGCGGTGGCGTAAAATCGAAAAACACAAAATTCGTAGATCTAAAAATAGAGTGACGGGATAAACTCGAAACTGTCAATCAATGCTTGAGCTTTGTAGAGGAGGTGAATACGAATCTATAGCCACCAAAAAGAGCTCAAACCGTGGCCAGAGTTGCTGAAAAATTTGAAAAAAATAGAGCTTCTAAATCATATAAGATGTCGAATTCCAACCCCAAGTAGTAAGTAGTAACTTTGAGAGAAGGAAACGACTTCCACCACAACTTTAATTCTTTACAAACCTTAATATATTGACTTCAAAGTAGAGTCAAATCAGCTACTTCAATTTTGGATTTATGAACATGTGTTTAATAGAAATGCCATCTCGACTACATTTCTCGAAACTGTAACTACATGGATTTTTGGTGGGTTTTTTGAAGTTTACTCCCTGTGATATGTCTAATGGGCAATTTACCTTCATGTGAAATAAAAATAGGCAATTTAACTCCCTGTGAAATGAAATAATGAACAATTTACCTACTTGTGATATAAAAATAGGCAATTTACCTCCCTATGAAATGAAATAATGAACAATTTAACTCCCTATGATATGAATTAATGAGCAATTTAGAGGGAGGCAATGTGCTTCTTTTATAAAAACACAAGGAGGTATCTTGCCATTTTTCTTATCACAGGGAGGTATTTTGCCCTTTTATTTATCACAGGAAGTTAAATTGCCTATTTAAAATAACACATGGAGTTAATTTGCTATTCACTCGATTTTTGGTCGTTCTTCTCTAGTCCATTTCAAAGTTCAAAGCCGTGCTTATCCTCATTTTTCTCTAAATTCCCAAATTCTCCAGTTCTATCACAGAGCCGTAACTCCCAAATCTCCAGTCAGTTTCATCCTAAAAGTTTCTATTTTTTCCTTCATTTAACTCATTTTCCAGTCATACCCCATTCATGTGGTTGATCTAGCTAACCGCGATAAGAAATTGTAATTTTCCTTGTTTTATTTTTCTTCATTCTATTAAATTAGTATTACATGAAACCTTTCGATTTTGTTGAAATAGTCAATGTGAAATTTGGGTTCGGGTGGCTTCATATATGGCCGTCATTTTAGGGAAATAATAGGGCATCTAATAAATACTATCATTTCCCTCGGACTCTCTTTTCCCTTCAGACTCCTCTTTTCAGATTTATCTTCAATGATTCAAATTTTCCATACCATTTAATTTTAATTATTATACTTCGCCACTCTCACTTAATAAAAATGGTAATAATAATAATAATAATAATAATAATAATAATAATAATAATAATAATAATAAAATAATAATAATTTTAATAATAGTAAATTAAACATTAATATGAAATTTTACATTGAGATTAATAATAATAAATTTAATAAAAAAATTACAACAAATATATGTTCCGTCGTCACCAGATCCGCTAAGTCAAGGTCAATCGCCAACTTCAAGCCGACTAAATCGAACATGCTTGGGCAACCCACAGTCCAAATGGTGGCCGTATTTAATTGTTTCAATATATATTTACTAGGGTTATGTCATTTCTAATTTAGTTCATCGTATTCAAATTATGTAACATATAATTGTTTTTAATCCATAAATCGTATTTAGTTTCCATAAGTCGTTTTTAATTATCTTTTTAATTAATTTTAATTATCATATTTTTCCACTCTCACTTAACAAAAATAATAATGATAGAGGTAAATAATTAAAAAAATTAATAAATTTAACCTTTTCCATAAAGTTACAATGTTACAAGTAACAAAATTAAATTAATGTTAGGTTTGTTAAATAAAAGCTTCTAAAATTAAACTTAAATCTAATTTTCTTACCATAATAGACAATTTTTTTTACAATGTTAATAATTTCAAACAATATAATACCTAATTTTTTTTGTTCTTTTTCTTTTATCGATATGATTTCCCCCACCCACCCACCTTCCTTTTATGTTATTACATGTTTAGCCATTTATCATTCATTTTTTACCAATTACTCATTTTTTTGTCACTTTACCATATTGTTTTTATCAATTTTACCATTTTTAACTCATTTTTTTCTATCTATTCCATTTCCCATTAATTTCACCATTTTTTGTATCATATATTTTTTAACTGAATTTTACGTGTTTTCACCGATTTTACCGTACTATGTTTTGACCTATTTTGGCTTAAGTCAATTATAAGTTTTTCAGTTAACGAAATAGTAGTACTTTTTATTTATTCATATAACCCGAATGTGTCATTTTGTTTTTAGGTTCTTTAACATTTTTGAGGTAATTAAGAAGTGATAATTTTTTAAGAATTGTCCAAATAAATATCGATTTACATGCTTTTATATTTATCATTTCTTTTTTGTTATTTTAACCCGTTGTTTCACCGATTTCACCTTTTTTTGTGGTTTATCCCATTTGTCAATAAATCCATCCATTATCTCTCGTTTAACCCAATTTTAGTCAATTTTATTTCATTTGTTAATCAATTCACTTATTTTCTCCGATTTAACCCAATTTTAGTTTAATTTTACTTATTCATTTGTTGATTCAACCTATTTTTTGCCAATTAACTCAGTTTTTTGTTCTTATTCTTTTATTGATTTGATCTATTCTTTTGTTATCCCGTGTTTAACCGATGACATTCATTTTTTCATTTACCTTGTTATTTTATCAATTGCACCATTTTTTTTTAATTAAACTCATTTTTCCATTTTATCATTTTTTATCATATATTTTTTAATTGAACTTTAAACATTTTTACAGGTTTTAACTATTGGCTTAAGCCAATTACAAGTTTTATAGTTAACTGAATAGTATTTTTTTTTATTCATATATCATTAATATTTTGAGGTTTTTTAATAAGAGATAACTTCTTAAGAATTCTCCAAATAAATTTTCGAAGAAATATAGAGTTATAGTTTTTTTTTATTATTATTATTACCATTATTAATGAATTATAAAATTTTCAAAGATAATTATGAGGTTGATGTATGTAGGAAAGACTTCATGTCTAATTATATTTCTAGAATTCTTTTATTTTACATGTTTGCCATATAATTAAATATCACAATATAATTTTAATAGGGGTGTTGGTTGGTCTTGGAGACGGTTTTGAAGATGACAAAAAGGCCAGAACGGTTTTGAAGATTAAAAATGATGTCATCAACTAAGAACTGAAAAGCTTAATGAAACCTATCTCACGGTCTGGAAGCTATGTGACCGAATCAGCTGAGTGGGATATCATATCAGTAAAGATCAGATTGGTTATCATCAACCGAGTCAAGATAGATGTGTTCATTCTTGAATCAGCAGAATAGCCATCAGTCGAGTGATCATCAGTAGAGTGATCATCAGCAGAGTAATCCCATCACTGATGTGAAGTCGGTTAGTAAGCTTATCAACGGTAATAAGCTGAGTGCATTAAATGCGACTGACATAAAGTAGATATCCGTACAGCAGAGTGTACAGTGACCAGTCTGCAAAAGCTGCCGTCAGAAAAGAAGAACGTTGCTCAGGATTAAATTGTAATTTCGCCTATCTTCAACGGGCAGAAATTCAAATCCGCGAGTATAAATAGACCATGGACTGAAGATTGAAGAGAGACTTGCACAATTCAAGATCATATCATTAGAGCAAGATCCATCAGTTGAGTCGTCTGATCAACAGCCAAGTCATCTGTTGACGAAGCTTTTTGTTGAAGAAATATAATTGATGATTGATTTGTTCATAAGATCTTGTAGATTTTTTCTAAAATAAGATCGTAACAAAATTATTTAGTTCAATCCATTATAGTAATTTTCATTTTAAAAACACTATTTATTTGTTTTAATTTGAAATAATATCCATGTTATTTGAAATGCATTTGTTTACGGAAAATTCATGCCTACTCCGGTGGATTTAATCCACCGGGGTGCTGGATGAAAGCCACATGGGCATGAAAGGACAATTTTTGGTCCTCTCATGCCCATGTGTCGGATATCCAACCCCAATGGAGTAAATCCACTGGGGTATCTAAGTAACCGTAATACCTAAGAAGTTTTTCACCTATTCAATTAATTAGTTTAATTCACTTTTTCACGGGGTTATCACATCTTTTTACCGAATTTATTCATTTTGCATCGATTTATGTTGGTCCCAAGTGGTCAGATGAGGTCTAGAGGGGGGGGGGGGGGGGGGGTGAATAGACCTCTTCAAAAATCTACCTTTTAAAACTTCTAACTTTTCTGTTCAGCAGACTAAGCTGATCGAGAACAGTAAGCAGACTAAGCTGATCTAGCACAAAGCTTTGAACAGCAGAGTTGACCACTCTTCTGATTTCACTCAGCTGATTTTATCAAATCAGAGTTTAAAATAAACTAACTTGCAGCGGATTTATCAAGTGTTTTTCACAAGTAGTTTTCTTTAACCTTGAAATAGTTTTATCCCCAGTTTTAACAAACTCCTTTTAAAACTTTTCAGCAGTTAACCTTTTAAGTGTTTTAAAACTGTTCTTTCAAATATGCAGAAAATAATGCAAGTTAAAAACACAAAGGATTTTTATAGTGGTTATATGGATGTAAATCCTTTAGTCCACTCTTCCAAGTCACTTAGATCTTGGGTTATACTAAATCACACAGATTACAGTATACAATGCTTACGCCAAACAACAAATGAACTGGCCGTAAGTTCACAATAGGGAATCACAAAGAAACTCCTATCCTCTGAAGTAATATCGCTCACTAAGATTGATAACTACTTCTCACAACACAACCCTAACAAAATCACTCAGATTTTACAAGTATTTTCTGTTTTCTCTCTATTTAGCTTTGTCAACAAATGACTCGGCTGATGAGTGCTCTGTTCTTGAGTTTGAGACTTAGAAGAATTTTGCTTCAGATTTTTGCTCTCAAAGTGTGTTGTCTCTGTGTTGTTCTCCTTCTTCAACTCATGAACTAAGCTATTTATACTAAGGATTTGAAAATCTGCCCGTTGAGAGATCGCCAGTTGTCAAATCCTCGAGTACTGGTCCTTTTCTGCAGAACGGCTGTTGCGACTGAACACTGTACACTCTGCTGTACTTTCTGTCGCTTCGCATTAAATGCGCATTAAATGCACCAAGCTGATACGAGGTTTCTCTTCAATCATTTGTCATAAATACCCTTCCTCTTCAGCATTTATTACTTCAAGTGCATTTATTACCGTTGTAATAACTTCTGATCCACTTCCACTCTGCTGATCGAAATCACTCGTCTGATGTATACTCGGCTGATCCCAAACTTGAACTAATCTGATTTGAGTCGGCTGATAGTCCACCAGTCTGATTACTTCTTCAGCAACAGATCAGTAGTTTTCTGGACCATATTTGACTAGTCTGATGAACTTCTTCCTTAGTCAAATATCTTTTAAGGTTTGTACTAAGCTTCCACTTAGCTGATGACTTTGGAAATCATCAAAACCTCCCTTTACTTCAAAGTCTTCATCTTCATCCAACAATTTCCCCCTTTTTGATGATGACAAAACTTCAGCTAAGTACCTGTACCTAAACTAAAGTTGAGTCCTCAAAAATTTCTGAGATAGAAATAATGTGTTGGAAGCTTGAACTTTTTATAGATTGATTTGAAAGTTACAGTGCAAGTTACAAGCAAGATAGACTAAAAAAAATTACAAGTGAAGAAAGCTGGTTACAAAAGTTCCAACAGATAACCTAGTCTAGTAATCTAGTCTAGTCCTCAGCTTCTTCATCTTCTTCTTCTTCTTCTTCCTCATCAACTTCTCCTTCAACTTCATCACTACTGTCTTCATCTTCACCAGATGTGAAAGCATCAGCAAGACCTTTTAATTTTTCTCTTCTTTCTTCAGCTTCAAATCTTTTTCTGATGTCTTCAATTCTCTTATACTTAACGTCCGGATTAAGCTGTTCTTCAGCAGAGTACTTAGAGGCAGCTAACTCCTTGTCAGTTTTAGCTACATCCTTGGGCTCTACTTTATCATCAGCTCCATCTTCAGCTTCCTTTTCAAGTACTTCATCTTCTTTTGGCTTTCCAGCAGCAGCCCGTTGGTCTCGTACTTGAATAGTTGCAGCAGCATCAACAGCTAACTTAGCTGATTCCTCTTCCCCCTTTTTGTCAGCATCAGCAGGGTTGAGTTGATCAGGAGTTATGTTGACAGCAGCACAAAGCTTTTTGATGTTTGTATCCATGACTCTTTGCTCAGCACAGTGATGATTTAGAGTAGTTTCCATGCGAAGTTGATTAGCTTTTAATTCACCAGAATGGTCATTCAGACAGTCAACATTCAACTGAAGTGTTGACAGTTCAGTTTGTGCTTTGTCAGTGATGTTGGTAACCTCTTGCATTAAAGCAATGTTCTTCTCAGTTTCTGCTTCACCAACTTGTGTCATGACCCTAACAACTCTTGCAATGTCAGCTTCATTCCTTTGAAGAGCAGTGTGGAGATGACCTACATCAGCCTTCACATCTTCAATATTTCTGCTCATATTCAATATGCTCTGAGTTAACATTAAAGAGTTATCTGGTGGTAGAGGAAAATCTTCAATGGCATCCTTGACCATTTTTGCAGTCTCTTCCTGCATTTGCTTAATCATCAGCTGATTTCTTGTCTCCATCTCATTCAGAGTAGTCTCAATCAGCATCTGGATGGACTCCATCAGTGAGGAATGCAAATCAGCAGTAGGAGCAGAATGTGATGATTCAGCAGGATCCTCTTCTTGTGGAAGTTCAGCAGGTTCTTCCTCCTGTTGAACGGTTGCTTCATGAAGAACAAGACTGTTTTCAGTTTTCCATTCCAAAGCTAAGGGAACTAAGTCCTTGACCATAATGGGCAGCTTCTTTGATGTATCCAAGTTGATTTCTTCAGCCTTCTGGTCTTTCTTTTGTTCTTCACTAGCTGGCTCATCAGCTATGTGAATGATCTCAGTACCATCAGTAGACACAACTGTCTTCTGACGAATCAAGTCAGCTGGTACAAAGGGTGATGTAGTCTGTTTAATCTTCAGCTTCTCTTGATAAGTACTGATATCAGAGCCATAACAGATTTGCTGTAAACTTGGCAGATTGGGCGTTGAACTTGATGTTCCTGGTTCAAACCTTGATCTTTCAACCCATTTCTCCAGAGTAGTGTAAACAGCAATCTTGACTGCTCTATCAATTCTATCATCAGTAGAACTTGGCTTCTTTGAAATTGAATTTTTGATAGCAGTCGCCTCCTGACTGACAATAACTCTTGCATAGTCATGCAGTCTATCCCTTACAAAATCTGAGTCCAAAGCCTTGACAACAGAGGATGTTTGCAACCAGTTTAGAACCCAACGTCCTTCTGTAGCGAACTCCTTCCAGGCTTGGATTTCTTCCTCAGACTTGTTCAATCTATACTCTCTCCATTGATTGTATCTGATCTTCTCTGGGAGAAAAGTAGTCCTTGATTGAAACAGCTGGTTTAGTCTTTCCAACTCAGCTTCAAACTTTTTGAAGGCAGTAGAGTCACTTTGAACAATCTCTATTGCTCTCCTCACTTCCTTCTTTTTCTTCTTGATTGGTTCAGCCCTTGGTAGCACAAAGTCACCTTCCTTAGGCTTTTCTCCAATCACGATGCCTCCAGACCTCCTTGGTCCATAAGCATCCTTCTTGCTCTCTTCTATGGCCTTTGCCAATTCAGCTTCTTCCTTGGCAGCCAGTTCAGCTTCTGTCAGGTTCTTGACATTAGCTTCCTTTTGACTTGCTTCAAGAGCTCTCTTTAGCTCAGCATCATCACGTTTTCGTTGTTCAGCCTCCTCACGCTTCTTCTTGTGATAAGCTGATATTTTTGCTTTGTCAGTTCTCTTCTTTCTGGCATTTCTTGACTCAACAACTGGTGCCGCAGCTGTTGTTTCTGGTAAAGCAACTGCTACCGGTGCAGCAGCAATTGGTTCGAGGATCTGCACTTCAGGATCCTCTTGAGGTTTAGCAACCTCAGCTGTTGGTGTAGGAATCTGTTTCACTTGGTCAGCTGACTTCTTTTCAGTAGATCCCTTCACTGATTCAACAGGCCTCTCAGCAGATTGAGGGCTTCTTTTGGCTAACTCAGAAAGTTCAGTATCTTCATCAAGAAGTGTCAGCTTCTTTCTGGCAGTCCTTTTTGTGAAAGGTGGATTTGCAACGGTAGAAGTGGCAGTGTCCTTCATAGCGCTTCTGGTTCTTTTAGCCACATTTTCAACCGGTAACTCAGCTGAAATTGTCTTGTCAGAGGATGTTCCAACTGACATCTCATTGATTTCCTTGACTGTTTCAGCAACAATCAAATCAGCAGCATCCTTTCTTTTAGAGACAACTGTTCTGGCTTCAACAGCAGGCTTTGCTGTTTGAACAGTCGACTTGCTTTTCTTGCCTTTATCAGCAGGCTTTTCTGGCTCAGAAGCCTTTCTTTTCTTTTGCTTCAACTCTGTCACAACCGCAGGCTCCTTTGATCTCCCAGATTTCACTGGTTCATAAATCTTCAATTCTTTAGCTTTGTGAACATCCTTGCCATTTGTAACATCACATCCCAAATTTACCAGCAGATGACTCAGGAATATTCGGTGCAGAGTTTGACCACGCACTTTGTGATCAACCAGTATGTACCAAATGTAGTTTGCCCAGTTCACCTTCAAGCCATAGAAAATGGCAATCATTGTGTGCAGACGCTTCATTGGTACGCTGTCTAGTGAGAAAGTGCAATTTTCCAAAACTTTGGCAACCAAGTCTGCCATTCGTTGAAACTCGTCTTTCAATTGATTTTTCTTTATGCTCCCAGTTAGCATTTCATCCTTCTTTGAAGCCAGATTCCAGAAATCTGCTTCAAATGGAGTAGAAAGAGTTGCAATATCAGTAGAGCCTTCAAGAGAGAGTCCATATCTCTCACTTAGCAGTTTTGGGGTTACGCAGATAGCTTTGTCCCCAATCTTGGCAGTGATCTCCAATTTCTCAAAATTGACATCCTTCTTGGAACCGTAAAATTCCATCACTTGCTCTTTGAAGATCATATCTTCATGGGCCTCCATGAAGTTTACCAGTGAGGCTGCCTTAAATTTCTCCAGAATTTCCTTCATTAATGGTGTGCTAGTCGTATGGTACGTCAGGTAGTTCAAGAACATACCTTCAGCAGCAGCTTCCTTTGAATTTACCTTAGAACCCATCTTCCTGAAAGAGATTGAAGAAAAACGAGAGTAGATTTGCAGTTGAATGGATGCAAAAATGCTCTGAATGCTTTTGAAATTTTTAGGGTGCGTAAAAGCTCAGTCAGCTGATCAGATCTGGATTTATAGATGTTAATTATTGTCGGTTTCCGTGAAAAGTGGTAACCGTTAGATTAGTCATTGTAAAAGCAGATCGTGCGACCGTGATACGCGGATTTCAAAATAGCATTAAATATGTCAGATGGGCGGGAAAACGAAACGCCACTTGTCTGTTACTTATGAAAGCGTGCTTTTTATGAAACGTTTTTAATGCAACACTTTAAATATAAGCTGACATAAATAGAAACAGATGAGTAGAGTACTTATCTGATTTATGACTTGTCTGATACAATATATCACTAGTGAGAGCCAATATCTAGTGATCTTCCTTTGCTGTTTGTCAATCCAGCAAGATGAATAATCTTCAGTCTTCAAGAATTAAGAACATATCTTCTGATTAAAACACTTTCAACTACTGTCATTGAAGATTTCATCTTTAAAACAGGAGTACCGCTAGTCTTACACGTTCCCCCTGAATTCAAGAATTCATCAGTCAACTAGTCTGTTGATAGTCAGTTTTCTTGAAGTATAACACACTTGTTGTAGTCAGATTAGTGAGCTGTTTGAAACCAGTCTTCTGATAGGTTCCCCCTCAGCTTATGAATCCAATTTTAACAAGCCTAGTTCCACTCTTAGAGTAGAAAATCTTTCATCACTCAATGGTTTGGTGAAAATGTCAGCGATCTGATTATCTGTTTGAACATATTCAATAACAACATTTCCTTTTTCAACATGGTCTCTGATGAAGTGATGTTTGATCTCAATATGCTTAGTCCTGGAATGACTTGTAGTATTCTGAGTAAGTGAGATTGCATTGTATTATCACAGTAGATAGGGATTCCACTGATCTTCAGATTATAATCTTCTAGTTGATGCTTCAACCAGAGTATTTGTGCACAACATGCTCCAGCAGCAATGTATTCAGCTTCAGCAGTAGATATGGATACTGAAGTCTGTTTCTTACTCATCCATGAGATCAGACGACTGCCTAAAAATTGACACGTACCTGTTGTACTCTTCCTATCAATCTTGCAGCCAGCAAGGTCAGAATCTGAATATCCAACAAGTTCAAATCCTGATTCCCTTGGGTACCACAATCCCAATTCTTGAGTGCCCTTAAGATACTTTAATATCCTTTGAGCAGCTAAGAGATGAGATTCCTTAGGATTTGATTGAAATCTCGCACAAACCCCAACAGAATACATAATATCAGGTCTGCTAGCTGTTAAGTATAACAGTGACCCAATTATGCCTCTGTATTTGGTGATGTCAACTGATTTGCCATCTTCATCCTTGTCCAGACGAAATCCAGTGGACATAGGAACATTAACAGATGAACTAGTTTCCATACCAAATTTCTTGAACAGATCTTTTGTGTACTTTGCTTGATTAATGAAAATACCATCAGGTAGCTGTTTAACTTGTAATCCAAGAAAGTAATTTAATTCTCCCATCATGCTCATTTCAAACTTGTTCTGCATCAGCTTAGAGAATTTTTCACACATCTGTTTGTTGGTTGAACCAAAAATAATATCGTCCACATATATTTGAACTAGCAATATATGTTCTTCCCATTCAATAGTGAACAAGGTCTTGTCTACTTTACCTTTACGAAATCCTTTTACTAAAAGAAAATCAGATAGAGTATCATACCATGCTCTTGGAGCCTGTTTTAGTCCATAAAGAGCTTTCTTCAGACGATATACCTTGTCTCCCTGTTTATAAACTTCAAAACCGGGGGGTTGTTCAACGTACACTTCTTCTTGCAATTCTCCATTGAGAAAAGCAGACTTCACATCCATCTGATATACTGTGAAGTTCTTGTGAGCAGCATAAGCTAGAAACAGTCTGATTGCTTCAAGCCTTGCAACTGGTGCGAATGTCTCATCAAAATCAATGCCTTCTTCTTGGCAGTAACCTTTGGCCACTAGTCTTGCTTTATTTCTGGTAACAATACCATCTTCATTCATCTTATTTCTGAAAACCCACTTAGTGCCAATTACTCTTTGATGAGTAGGTCTGGGAACTAAGTACCAGACTTCATTCCTTTCAAATTGATTCAACTCTTCTTGCATAGCTTCAATCCAGTGAGAATCACCAAGAGCTTCATCAATTAATTTAGGCTCAATTTGTGAAAGAAAACTTACAAACATTGTTTCATTTGCAGTTGACCTTCGAGTTCTCACTCTGTCCAAAGGATCACCAATCACTAACTCAGGTGGGTGATCTTTGAGCCATCTGAGATCAGGTTGCAAATCTGAATGTTGTCCTCTGAATTGATCTTGCAACACCACTGTTGGAGTCTCAGTAGTAGTCTGTTGAACAGTCGTAGTCTGTTGAACAGTCTCTGGTCTGTTAGCTGTTTGCAACTCCTCTGTTAGACAATCAGCAGACTGATTTTGAACAGCACTTGAGTTAACAGCTTGAGATAAGTTGGGTAGTATGATGGGTACATATTCTTCTTTTCTTTCCACATTCAATTTCTGAAATTCTGCTGACAGTTCTTGATTTGCACTTTGATTCTTTTCAGAAGATTGACTTGGTTCATCAAATACTACATGAATAGATTCTTCTACAAGTAAAGTTCTTTTGTTAAACACTCTATAAGCTTTACTAACAGTAGAGTAACCTACAAAAACAGCTTCATCAGCCTTTTCTGCAAATGCAGTAAGGTGATTTTTCCCATTGTTCAAAACATAACATTTACAACCAAAAATTCTAAGATAATGTAAATTAGGCTTTCTGTTGTTCCATAACTCATAAGGTGTCTTGTTTTGACTTTTGTTGATCATACACCTGTTCTGTGTATAACATGCTGTATTTGTAGCTTCTGCCCAGAATCTTTGGGGCAGCTTTGCTTCAGCTATCATTGTCCTGGTAGCTTCTTTTAGAGTTCTGTTTCTCCTTTCAGCAACTCCATTTTGTTGAGGGGTTCTGGCAGCAGAGTACTCATGACTGATTCCTCTGGAATTACAGTACTCTTCAACAGTAGAGTTTGTAAACTCAGTCCCTCTATCTGATCTGATCTTCAATATTCTTTGACTCTTCTCATTCTGGATCAGTTCCATCAGATTAGTAAGATGTTCCTTGGTTTCACTTTTCTTCTTCATGAAAATCACCCAAGTAAATCTTGCTTCAGCTATCATTGTCCTGGTAGCTTCTTTTAGAGTTCTGTTTCTCCTTTCAGCAACACCCATTGCTGATTGGATCAATAGGGCCAAACAAATCCATATGCAGCAGCTCCAAAATTCTGGTTGAAGATTGGTGCTTCTTGCTTTTGAAAGATGATTTCACTTGTTTACCCTTCTGACATGCGTCACAAAGCTTGTCTTTGCTCATGACTGTCTTTGGAATTCCTTCTACCAGATCATTCTTTATCAATCTGTTTATGGTCTTGAAATTCAAATGATTCATTCTTTTGTGCCAAAGCCAACTGATTTCACTTGGTGTAGAAGCCACTAAGCAAACATTAGAATTCTTGTCCACAGAATTCCAGTCGACTACATAGATATTTCCCTGTCTTCTTCCAGATAGAATGACCTTCTTTGTTCCTACTTGTTCAACATAGCACTTATCTGATGAAAACACCACGGAAAATCCCTTGTCACAAAATTGACTTATGCTCAGCAAATTGTATTTCAGGCCATTAACATAAGAGACGTCAGATATCTCTATGTTTCCTTTGATAAGCTTTCCAACAGCTACAACCTTGCCTTCTTTGCTGTCTCCAAAAGTAACTCTTGGACCATTCACAGCAACAGCATCTGCCAGTTCATGTATGTCTCCACACATGTGCCTTGAACATCCACTGTCCAAGTACCATTTCTTCACTACTTTACTCCTACTCCTAATCCTAACCTACAAAACAAAATAAAATTGTTTTAGGTACCCTTTATTGAGAGGGTCCTGGTGGATTAGTATCACCTTTGACAACCCAAGATGTTGAAGTCTTAGGCTTCTTAGGCTTTGCAATTTTAGCAGGAGCATGAGCAACTTCATTTTCATCATAAACAGCAGGCATATTATATTGATGATCATTATGATGATGATAAGGCTCATAAGCAGGATATGATGCATGATAAGTAGGGTAGGCATGCATTGGTTGATGAGCAGGATATGCAGCATAGTGAGGTGGATAATGAGGTGCAGCATAATATGGTGGATAAGCAGGTTGCACATAATAAGACTCATTTCCATAGTAAGCATTTTTATTATAATTTCTTTGCTTCTTAGGTCTGCTCTTTACTTGCTCTTTGACAGACGACTTAGCTTTACTAGTCTGATTGGTTTTACTCTTATCAGCAGACTTCTTGGGACTACTCTGCTGTTTGGTTTTACCAGTCTGTTTTTCAGTTTCAGGCTTTTTACCCTTCTTAGCCTTAGGAGTTTGGATCTCCTTTTTCTCAACCTCAAGTGAAGTAGATTTAGTGGTCTGAACATACAAGATAATATTACTATTATCAGCAGATACAAATTTTTCAGCTCTGTTCAGTTCTAAACTTTCTTTTACTAAGGGAGTACTCTGTTCAGTTGGTTTATCTATTGTCACAACAGACGACTTAGGAACAGACGACTTATTATGCAAAGATATTCTAGCTTCAAGTTCTTTGATTTGTCCCTTGTACATTTCACATTCAGCTCTCAGAGATTCACATTCGTGCGAAAGCTTTTTATACATAGCTGATTCTTCAGGTTTTTCAACCTTAAGTTTCAGTTTAGCATTTTGCTTTTTCAGCAGAATCATCTCGTCCTTAAGCTTAGCAAGCTCATTAACAACATCTACTTTGTTGTTCATCATTAGCTCAAATGAGTTAAACAGTTCAAGCTCACTTTCAGAGAGTATTACCTCATTGTCAGAATCATCAGATTCCTTTGCCATGAGACACAACAGTGCAGGTGTTTCGTCAAAAACAGAGTCATCACTTGAAGTTCCAGATTCTGTGTTTGATGAGTAGATGGCTGCCATCTTTTCAGCTTCAGCCAACAGCACCTTGCTCTTTTGGTATCTCTTCTCTCTTCTTTCTTTTCTTTGTTTCTTTTCCTCCTCTGTATACTTCTCCGCTTTAGGATATGGGCAGTCCTTGATGAAGTGTCCCAATTTCCTGCAATTATAGCACATCATTTTGGATTTATAATCATCCTTAATATCATGAGAATTAGAGGTAGGTTTAGAAGTAGAAGCATTGTTATATTTGTTCTTCATTTTTCTCTTGTAGAACTTTTTGAACCCGTTTAATAACAACGCAACATCGTCAGCAGTATATTCCTTTTTGCTCAGTACTGGGGCCTCATCAGATGAGTCCTCTCCTCTGCTTTTTCCAGACGATCTTCTTGTTCTTTCTGCAGCGACCAGTGCAGCAGTGGGGCCAGAAGTTGAGGTCTCTTCTATTCCCATCCTTGGCATTTTATACTCGTACGCCTTGAGTACAGAAAACAGCTCCGTCAGAGAGATCTTCCCCAGATCCCTAGATTCTTCCATAGCTGTGATCTTCATGTTGAACTTGGGTGGTAGCGCCTTCAGGACTTTGAGAGTGATCTCTTTGTCTGTGAATGTCTTACCCAGCTTTAACACGTTGTTCAGTACTTTGGTAAACCTTGAACTCATCTGGTCAATGGTTTCTCCAGGCTTCATTTTGAAGTTCTCAAACTTCTCCATGGCAACACTTAGATTGTGTTCCTTGATGGCTTCATTTCCTTCACTCATATCCCTGACTTTGTCCCACATCTCTTTTGATGTTTTACAGTGTTTGACATAGTCAAACCTTTCATTGTCCAGGGCTTTAGTCATGATGAAGATTCCAACTTTATCAAGATTTTTCAACTTGATTTCATCAGGTGACATCTCTTCTTCATCTTTGTCCACGATCACTTCTTGATCATTGACTTTGATGGTTTTTGTGACTCTTATCGAACCTTTGGTTATGCATCTGTACATATTGTCATTGTAAGCAGCAAGGAAAATTTCCATGCGTATCTTCCAGTCCTCAAAGCTCATACCGCCTATGTAGGGAACAAGGCTAATGCAATCCATTTTTCAAAAAGTTTTGTTTTTCAAAAAGATGCTCTTTTGAAAACCTTTAAAAACCTTTGAAAAACACTTAAGGATCAAGCTCGTTGATCAGGCAAATGATTCAGATGAACCACCTGCTCTGATACCACTTGTTGGTCCCAAGTGGTCAGATGAGGTCTAGAGGGGGGGGGGGGTGAATAGACCTCTTCAAAAATCTACCTTTTAAAACTTCTAACTTTTCTGTTCAGCAGACTAAGCTGATCGAGAACAGTAAGCAGACTAAGCTGATCTAGCACAAAGCTTTGAACAGCAGAGTTGACCACTCTTCTGATTTCACTCAGCTGATTTTATCAAATCAGAGTTTAAAATAAACTAACTTGCAGCGGATTTATCAAGTGTTTTTCACAAGTAGTTTTCTTTAACCTTGAAATAGTTTTATCCCCAGTTTTAACAAACTCCTTTTAAAACTTTTCAGCAGTTAACCTTTTAAGTGTTTTAAAACTGTTCTTTCAAATATGCAGAAAATAATGCAAGTTAAAAACACAAAGGATTTTTATAGTGGTTATATGGATGTAAATCCTTTAGTCCACTCTTCCAAGTCACTTAGATCTTGGGTTATACTAAATCACACAGATTACAGTATACAATGCTTACGCCAAACAACAAATGAACTGGCCGTAAGTTCACAATAGGGAATCACAAAGAAACTCCTATCCTCTGAAGTAATATCGCTCACTAAGATTGATAACTACTTCTCACAACACAACCCTAACAAAATCACTCAGATTTTACAAGTATTTTCTGTTTTCTCTCTATTTAGCTTTGTCAACAAATGACTCGGCTGATGAGTGCTCTGTTCTTGAGTTTGAGACTTAGAAGAATTTTGCTTCAGATTTTTGCTCTCAAAGTGTGTTGTCTCTGTGTTGTTCTCCTTCTTCAACTCATGAACTAAGCTATTTATACTAAGGATTTGAAAATCTGCCCGTTGAGAGATCGCCAGTTGTCAAATCCTCGAGTACTGGTCCTTTTCTGCAGAACGGCTGTTGCGACTGAACACTGTACACTCTGCTGTACTTTCTGTCGCTTCGCATTAAATGCGCATTAAATGCACCAAGCTGATACGAGGGTTCTCTTCAATCATTTGTCATAAATACCCTTCCTCTTCAGCATTTATTACTTCAAGTGCATTTATTACCGTTGTAATAACTTCTGATCCACTTCCACTCTGCTGATCGAAATCACTCGTCTGATGTATACTCGGCTGATCCCAAACTTGAACTAATCTGATTTGAGTCGGCTGATAGTCCACCAGTCTGATTACTTCTTCAGCAACAGATCAGTAGTTTTCTGGACCATATTTGACTAGTCTGATGAACTTCTTCCTTAGTCAAATATCTTTTAAGGTTTGTACTAAGCTTCCACTTAGCTGATGACTTTGGAAATCATCAAAACCTCCCTTTACTTCAAAGTCTTCATCTTCATCCAACAATTTAATATATTTTTTTTTCCTATTTACTCGTTCTTGTATCGAAATTAACCTACTTTCATTATTTTTCGTCGATTTCTTTTATTTTTTCTGATTTAAACCATTTTCTACCGATTTCACCCTGATTTTGTTGATTAAACTATTTTTTTCTTTTGACAATTTTCACTCGTTTTCCCACTGATTTACATGTTTATTCACCAATTTCACCTCTTATTTAATTAATTTCAAATGTTTTCACCGACTTCACCATTAAGAACACTATTTATTTGATTTAATTTGAAATAATATCATGTCATTTGAAATGCATTTGTATACATACATAAGCCAATTTTCACATATTTAATCCATTTTTTTTATTCAAAATCACATTACAAATAAGAATATACTTTATAAGATATCAAATTGCATCTTTCGAACAATCTTCTTTGACAAATGAAAGCATTTGCTTGTCAATATCATATACAAATCTCATATTTTGTTGTTGATAAGCTCCTAATATTGACTTACTTTTAGACGCTATTGTTGCCAAGCAAAACATGTCCTCTCCAAAAAAATAAAGATTTTCCGGTGGAACATAAACATCGGCCCCTTGGAAATGACATGTCATGTCTGGAAATTTTGTAAAGCCTTTCGTGAAGCAAAGAATTTCTTGGGGAAATTTGCCTCCCTCAATTCTTTTAATTAATATTGAATTTGGCAAAATATTTGTATAATGAGTTTTGCACAGCAGAATAAGCATTTCCTTGTATCACACTAACTGATGCGCCCGAATCGATAACACATCCCACCGAAAAATCACCATTTGTAAGCCCCAATCTTTGCCCTGAAAGACTTTTATTAAACTTTTATGCGGAAATCTTAACAATATGCTAATCAATTAACGCATATTATAAAATATAATTAGGATACGAGAGTTTATCGGTATACCGTTTGCCATCGAGTCTTCAAGGAATGACGTTGCTTCAAAGTAATCCTTTGAACTAAACTTGCTATCTCCTCACTTGTACAACTTTTATAGTGAACTCACCTTCTCCTCTCTTTCTATCCCAATGACACAACCTTAGAACACTTTTAGATGATGGAAGTTTGTTAACACTTGTAATTCTTTTTATTTTGGTGTTGCTTTGAGGAGTGGTTGTGTCTCCTTTTATAGATGAGAGTAGAGGGCCACTAAATGCAAGAGTTACAAGAATGTGAAAGGCCAACCATCATGGCCTCCATAACCAACCTTCTTATAAGTTACAAACTTTAATCTACCTATTAAATTATCAGCCTTTAGTCCTTAATATGAAGAGTCCAAAACTTAAACTTGATTGAGGTTAGTGGACCACTTAATAAATAAATAAAAACTAACATTCTCCCACTTGGTCCACTAAACCGATTAAGTTAAAAAAAAATAATTTTGACTCTATCGGGCTTTTCAAAGAAAAATTTGACACGTGATCACGATTTAGATAAAAACAAAGGTTGACAACTAAAATAGATAAATGGTATACTTTAACACTAGATATAGTCTAAGTCACTAATGTGAATCATAGCGGTCATATGACTATGTTTGTCATATTCCCTTCCATGTATTACACCACTAGCAGCTTCTACTACTCTAGTCCATAATTGCCCCTTTAATTTTGTCTTGTTAAGACAAATCCTGTTTTATCAAATCCAAACATAACATGTGTACACTTAATTGGAAACAGGAAAACAGAAACAATAATTTAAGCAAATGACAATTTATTGATAACCACTTATTACAGTCACGGATTGCTTAAAAGACCCATACTAATAACATGCTCTTTATAAGTCTTTACAGGCAATCCTTTGGTCAATGGATCGGCGACCATATGAGTGGTACTTAAATTTTCAATTGACACTTGTTGTTTCTGGACTCTTTCTTTAACAACTAAGTACTTAAGATCCATGTGCTTGGATCCACTAGAGTACTTTCCGTTCTTTGAAAAGAAAACTGCTGCGGTATTATCACAATATATCTTCAGCGGCTTAGAAATTGAGTCAACAGCCCTAAGCCCTGATATAAAATTTCGCAACCACAGTGCATGACTCGAAGCCTCAAAACATGCAACAAACTCGGCCTCCATCGTGGAAGAAGCAGTGATGCTTTGCTTTACACTCTTCCAGGAGATTGCTCCACCAGCTAATAGAAATACAAAGCCCGAAGTGGACTTTTTACTATCCTGACAGCCAGCAAAATCCGAGTCTGAATATCCAATAACCTCTAATTGATCCGATTTCCTATATGTGAGCATATACTCCTTCGTTCCTTGGAGACACCTCATAACCTTCTTTGCTGCTTGCCAATGATCTATACCTGGATTACTTTGATACCTACCAAGTACACCTACAACATAACTGATATCTGGTCTAGTACAAGTCTGTGCATACATCAAGCTTCCAACAGCTGATGCATATGGAATCAATTTCATTTTCTCCTTTTCCAAGTCATTCCTTGGACATTGTTTTTCACTTAACTTATCACCTTTTGTGATAGGCGCATCAGTGGCTGAACATAATTGCATATTGAATCTTTCCAAAACTCGATTGATATATCCTTTTTGAGACAATCCCAGCAATCCTCGAGATCGATCCCTGAAGATCTCTATGCCAATAACATAATTTGCCTCTCCCATATCAACCATCTTAAAGTTTGTAGAAAGATAATTCTTGATTTTGTGCAATAAACCAAGATCACTATTTGCTAACAAAATATCATCCACATACAAGACTAAGAATATAAACTTGCTCCCACTAACCTTTAGATAAATACATTGATCAACAATATTTTCTTTAAATCCAAAGGAAGTTACGGTATCATTGAACTTTATATACCATTGTCTGGAAGCTTGTTTAAGCCCGTAAATAGATTTCTTTAATTTGCAAGCCAAGTGTTCATTTCCTTGTTTTGCGAACCCTTCAGGCTGGTCCATATAGATATCTTCATCTAAATTTCCGTTTAGAAAAGCGGTTTTCACATCCATTTGATGTAACTCCAAATCATAATGAGCTACAAGGGCCATAATGATTCTAAGAGAGTCCTTTTTAGACACTGGAGAGAAGGTCTCTCTGTAATCAATACCTTCTTTTTGAGTGAAACCTTTGGCCACTAGTCTGGCCTTAATTCTTTCGATATTGCCCTTAGCGTCGCGTTTGGTCTTAAAGACCCATTTACAACCGACTTTCTTACTATCATTAGGCAATTCGACAAGATCCCAGACATCATTGTGATCCATCGATTTCAACTCTTCATTCATGGCATCAATCCATTTATCAGAATCTTTACTATTCATGGCTTGTGAATATGAAACTGGATCATTTTGAATACCTATATCAAAATCAGATTCTTGTAGATATACCACATAGTCATCTGTTATGGCAGATTTTCTTTCCCTTTGAGATCTTCTCAAAGCTACCGGTTGTGGTGGTTCTACAATAACATCGTCAATGGTGACATCTCCATGAAGCGGTGAATCGATAAGTTGTTCATTTACCTCAACTTGTTGTACAGGTTGAGTAACAACATTATCTTGAGAGAGATAAGGTGGTATAATATCCACTCTAACTTCCTCAATTTCAGCCTTTCTCGATTCACTGCTCCCACTAAAGTCACCATTCTCCAAAAATTTAGCGTTACCAGTTTCAACGATTCTCGTACTATGGTTAGGACAGTAAAATCTGTACCCTTTTGACTTTGATGGATATCCAATAAAATATCCAGATATTGTTCGTGAGTCCAATTTCTTTTCATTTGGATTGTAGATTCTAGCCTCCGCTGGACAACCCCAAACATGTAAATGTCTTAAACTGGGTTTCCTGCCAGGCCACAACTCGTAGGGAGTTGTTGGAACCGCTTTACTGGGAACCCGATTTAAGATATATATTGCGGTCTTTAAGGCTTCACTCCACAATGAAATGGGTACAGTTGAATAACTTAACATACTCCTAACCATATCCATAAGAGTACGATTACGCCGTTCAGCAACCCCATTCTGCTGTGGCGTTCCAGGCATTGTGTATTCAGCACAAATACCCCGCTTTTCTAATAATCTTGCAAATGGGCCAGGATGTTGTCCCGACTCATCATATCTACCGTAGTACTCCCCACCCCGATCTGATCTCACTATTTTAACTTTTCTATCTAATTGTCTTTCGACCTCCGTAATGAACACCTCAAGGACGTCAACGGCCTGAGACTTTTGATGAATTAGATAGATGTAACCATAACGAGACAGATCATCAATAAAGGTGATGAAATACCTTTCTCCACTAAAACATGGAATAGGTAGTTTGCATATATCTGTATGGATTAACTCAAGAAGTTCTTTACTTCTTGTGGCACCCTTTTGCTTGTGTTTGGTTTGCTTGCCCTTAATGCAATTCACACAAATTTGAAAATCAGTAAAGTCTAGATTTTCCAAGACTCCAAACTTTACTAATTTTTCTAATCTTTCCTTGGAGATATGCCCCAAACGTCTATGCCACAACATTGAAGAATTTTCATTAGTTAGACTACGTTTTAAGCCAACTTCTGATTGTGAAGTTAATAACGATTGTGCAAACTCATAATTTAAAGATATTTTATATAAACCATCACATAAAACACCAAAACCAACAATAACTTTATTGATCATAATACTGAGTTTTTGACAATCGAAAACAACGGAATAACCACAAACATCTAACTTAGACAGGGAAACTAAATTCCTAGAAATCGAAGGTACATAAAAAGTGTTTTGAAGATCCAATTGGTGACCCGTCTCTAAGATGAGGCGATATGTGCCTACTAGTTCCACATTTGATTTGTGACGGTTCCCCATATACAGGATCTTTTCACTTTCCTCCGGCTTCCGGGTTGTAAGGAATCCCTGCAAAGAATTTGTGATATGAGTCGTTGCTCCAGAATCAATCCACCAAGTATTAGAAGGAACTTCAACAAGGTTTGATTCATAACATACAAAAGAAAGATTAGTACCTTTCTTTGCGAACCAGGCCTTGCGTTTTTCACAGTCCTTCTTCAGATGTCCCTTTCTACCACAAAAGTAGCATTTGACAACCTTTCCATGACCCTGACTACTTTCCCCAGGCTCATTTCCTTTCTTTGGTGTGTTTCTGTTACCATTTTTCACATTCTTTCCTTTATTCTTCTTTACTTCATGAGTTACAGCCAGTGCAAGATGGCGTCCTTCCTGTCTCAACCTCGTTTCCTCTTGAGCGCACATACTACTCAGCTCATTCATATTCCACTTTTCTTTTTGGGTATTATAGTGGATTTTGAATGGGCCAAACTTAGGAGGAAGTGAGTTGAGTATGAACTGCACGAGGAATGGCTCCTCTACTTTCATGCCAAGAGTTCCAAGCTTAGCAGCCTTATCAGCCATATTCAGGATGTGTTCCTGAATTCCTGTTTCACCACCATATTTCATGGTGGTTAATTCAGCCATGAGTGTTCCTGCTAGCGACTTATCCGCTGATTTGAAACGGTCTTTTATAGCCACTAACAGGTCCTTGGCATTGTCAGCCTCGGGAAGTGAAGTCTTAATGTTATTTGCTACGGTCATGCGAATAAACATTAGACTAAGCCTGTTAGACCTATTCCAGGCTTCCTTCACGCTAACCTCAGCCGTTTCCTCTGGCTTATCGGTAACCAATGATAGATCTAGATCCATCACACCCAAGGTGAATTGGATTTGTTCATACCATTCAGAGAAATTTGATCCATTAAGAGTTGCAATACCAGAAGCATGCGAGTGCAATAAAGTAGGAGTAATAGCTGAAATAAAATACAACAAATATAATAAGGTAATGTATTAAACTAATGCTCATATTGAGGTTTAAAGTCAATTAAGATGAACTGACTGATATCACTACAATTTCTCCTTTGGGCGAAAAGTAGTACATCTATTGTTCACTCTTTATAGGTGCAAATCACTTAATATAACACCTAAGTAGGTCTAATATAATTTTATCTCACTTATGCAATTAGTCATGTTTCCTTTGGGAATTCAATCCTAATTGCTAAATGAATATAAATTATATTATCCTACCCAGTCTATAATTAATTAAAAGTGACTCTCCTTTGGGTGAATCTCAATCTCTTAACTATGACTGCAATCGAGAATATTATTGTCCTTTATATCACTAAATGATCAAACTTTTATGTAGTATTTATGTTCATAAAATTTCACTAACCAAGGTCACTTTGGCAACTACAAGATTAGCTATCTTTTACAAACAAATGACTAACCAATAATGTTCTCTATTATTTTATTATGGCAGTAACTTTAATATGCACATATAAATTATACATGAAGTTTTATACACAATCTGAAATTATAAAATGGTGTAAAACATTTTATCACATAATTTGACCTTAATTATATGTTTAAACATTAATAATATTGAAGCAAGACTAATTGTATTTCTGTCATATCAAATAGTCACTACACTCAAAATTGACCGAAACTTTGAATTCATGCCAACTTTAAGAAATACTGTAAAAAGATGCATTGCTTAATATGTCCATACTTTGAAATCCTAATAACGGAAATGGACATAAAACATATAAGCTTACTACTATAATCAAAACCGAATGCACATATACATATAAAGGCATCATATGAGTTCTCAATTTCAGCATATTTAATAAGAGCCTTTTCAAATTTTAGATCATGAAACTGAACATCATAAATTAAAAAAAATTGGCACCTCTTAGTGGCTGAATATGAAAAGGTGAACTTTTGCTTCAAAGCCATATGAATCAGTAAAGGCTACACTTTGCCAGATTAATAATTCAAGATGTAATATTTTAATCTGCTTGACTTGTTTTAAAACGTTTAAAACAAATAGATTAATCATAAGAAACTTTGATCATAACAGAGAACTTAACTTTGATTATAACATCACGGCAAAGTGCAAACATAATATCTTTCATTCAATTCTCAGTGAGGAAATATCAAGCAAGGATACGAACATGCTCTGATACCAATTGAAAGACTTTTATTAAACTTTTATGCGGAAATCTTAACAATATGCTAATCAATTAACGCATATTATAAAATATAATTAGGATACGAGAGTTTATCGGTATACCGTTTTCCATCGAGTCTTCAAGGAATGACGTTGCTTCAAAGTAATCCTTTGAACTAAACTTGCTATCTCCTCACTTGTACAACTTTTATAGTGAACTCACCTTCTCCTCTCTTTCTATCCCAATGACACAACCTTAGAACACTTTTAGATGATGGAAGTTTGCTAACACTTGTAATTCTTTTTATTTTGGTGTTGCTTTGAGGAGTGGTTGTGTCTCCTTTTATAGATGAGAGTAGAGGGCCACTAAATGCAAGAGTTACAAGAATGTGAAAGGCCAACCATCATGGCCTCCATAACCAACCTTCTTATAAGTTACAAACTTTAATCTACCTATTAAATTATCAGCCTTTAGTCCTTAATATGAAGAGTCCAAAACTTAAACTTGATTGAGGTTAGTGGACCACTTAATAAATAAATAAAAACTAACATGCCCATTTATGCTAATATCAGTTAAGTTCAACCAATATTGTTTATATTTTTGAAACAATATTGGTCTTGTTTAAAACAATGGATACAAGGTTTACATTGTGTCGAAAATAAATTTCTCTTAACGACGGGTGTGCCAAACCTGAGTTCAACTGTGAAAAGATGTTCATGGTACTTTAATGAAAGCTGAATGGATTAATTGTCAATTATTTTTGAATTTCTCAATTGTGGTTTACTCCATTGTTGGAAGTGAAAAGCTCGATACTTAGAAATCTTTATGTTATTTTTGAATCGTTCAAAATTAGAAAGGTTTGATTGATATAAAGGAATGAGTTTAGGGAGTCCCTGTGAATGAGTTTCAAGCTTAAACCATTTGACGTTGAAGAAATGTATGAAAGATGGGAAAGTAAAAAGACATTGAAGAGGAAAATTAATACCAAGGAAGGCATAAGTTGAACCATTTTTTATAGATCTTAGGATTAACCACAAGAAAATAAACAACTATATATATATATATATATATATATATATAAATTATTTACTTGTCTAGTATTTTTCTTCATTTGTATGGACTGACTTCATTTGTAAGAAGATAATGTGTTAATTTAATGTAATATGCCCAATGATTTGATTTTCTTTAAGGAGTAAATGCATGTGTTCTTTCACAATCTAATAAAAACAACCAAATCTACTTTGTAGAAAGCAAATATATGTAGTTTGTCCACAATCTACATGTCAAGGCATTTGATGCACTACTTATTATCTATACTTATTCAGGATGGAAGTGTGTCAACTTGAAATTTAACTGCAACGTCACTCATTTAACGGTGATTATTAAAGGCGGTACCAAATGTGAGTGGATTTATTAAATTATGGTACCAAATGTGTTGGCCTGAATTTTTATGATACCACAAGTGATAATCGTTATAAAGTTTAGTACCACGAGTGCAATTCTCTCCTTTTAAATTCAATAATGGTCGATCTTACAAATATTTGCATGTGTCTAAGCATTGATCTTACAAACGAAATAAATACCTTTGGTTTGCGAGCGTGAAAACCAGTACAAGAACTAGAATCATTTTATGAAGAAATCACCCCTTTCATCAAATTAACGATGTGTAAGTTGAAAGTTAAAGTAGAGGAAATGTTAGGAGATTATTGAAACTTAATGGAATGTTTTATCTAATTTCACTTAACCTCATGAGATATATTGATAATATCCATTTTTAAAATATCAGTAAAGTTATTACAAGGTTTTAATTTTTTCATTTTGTTTTGTTTTATAAATAATTTAATGATTTATAAACTTAATGAAAAACACTTTTGATACCAAACTTTAATCCAAATATACATTTGATACCAAACTTTTCGAAAAAAAATACATTTCATGCCATACTTCACACCCTCTTTACAAATTTAGTTTTGCCGTCAATTTTCGGATGAAATTCAGTACGTGCCGTTAAATTAACAATGGTGGTTCCTTAAAGTGCGTGCATGTTTTTCCTCTCATTGTCAACGTAACGGGGACGTGAGCGGCACGTGCTGAATTCCGTCCGCAAATTGACGACAAAATTAAATGTGTCAAGAAGGTATGAATCATTGTATGAAATGTTTTTATTCGAAAAGCTTGGTATCAAATGTATTTTTCGGACTAAATTTTGGTATCAAAAATATTTTTCCCTCAAATAATTTTAGTACTTGTATTTATTTACAAGCTAGGTTTTAAATTTTTCATTTTATTTTGTCTGTATATAATTTTAGTACTTGTATTTATTGGTCAGTACATTCTTTTTCTACCTCATTGATTTAGTTTGTTTATGATAAGTTAAACTTGATTATACAATAAAGTTATAACTTCACGCTGAAATTGACAAGTACAAAGTTTACATATTTAGTATATATATTAATGTGATAATAAAACATTATTACATTATTTGCATTTAGTATTTCAACATTAACTTGTTGATAGGCATCGTTTTCTACTAGTATATACACATAGCTTGTTCCACATGTTCTCCAACCATCCAAAATAGGCATCCCTCCATGACTTGATGAATATCAAAGCATTGCAAACAGTTGAAAATCCAACAACATATCCCAATGTCAAGAATATATAAAACCAATCAATTTCCCTTTTTTTTCCTCCATCCTCCTTGTAGTAGTAGAATCCTGGAGCATGACCTTTATCATTGCTGCAACCACTTGTCAGTGGAGGGCCGCAAAGTTTATTTCCAATAAAGCTAGATTCATTAAGGCTCCGAAGTTGGGTACTTTCTGGTATTCCGCCCGTCAGGTTATTGTAGGACAAATTCATATAATTTAAAGAGGATAAAACCGTGATGCTATTTGGAATTTCTCCCGAAAGGGAGTTTCTTGAAAGATCAAGCGATTCCAATTGCTTCATGTCTCCAATGCCATATGGAATTAGTCCCGTGAAGTGATTTTGTGACAGATTCAACGATCTCAGTTCCACAAGACTGGTGATCTGCTTAGGAATCTCTTCGGACAAATTGTTTCTTGAGAGATCAATGTTGGTAACAAAAGAAAGAATGGTGTCGTAATGATGTTCAGTTCCTTTTGTGGCGACGGATGCACTCTCTATAAAGTTAGCTCTATATCGAAAAGAATAGTCAATTACTCCAGTCTTTGTAGCCATGGCTGTAAAATTGTTGATGCATCTATGTATTTTCCCTGAAAATATGTTGTCCGACAGATCCAATATTTGAAGAAAACTAAGTTGGCAGATTCCGTTAGGAATTTCACCACTTAACTTGTTTGAGCGCAGAATGAGAATTTTCAACTTGGAAAGGCTTATCCCCATCAAAGATGGTATACGTCCAACTAACTTATTATTAGAAATGTCGATCTTCAGTAAATTCGTGCAGTTTTGGATTGAAGATGGTATTTGGCCAGATAAGTTGTTGTACAGGTTCAAGGATAGCAGATTCGCTAGAAGACAAATGGAATTTGGAATGCTACCTGATATATTGTTGCTTCCAATATTCAAGTATGCTAACGACTGCCATTTCATCCAGCAGTCATCAGCTGCAGGTAATTCTCCTGACAACAAATTTCCCCCAACATGAAGAATTTTAAGCCAATAGGTTTCGTTTGTGGCAGTGTCACAAAGGAAGTGCGATATACCTCCAGAGAAGGAATTGTTGGAGAGGTCCAACGTAATCACTTTTTTTGCTAATCGTGGCAATGAACCGTTGAACAGGTTTGAACTCAAGTCTATAAATTGTGCACCAATTATTACATCAGCTAGAATGTTGCCATGAAGTTGGTTGCGGGAGAGATTCAGATATACCGTCATCTCCCAAAATCAGCTAGGGACATGAAATGAGATTCCGGTATTAGATAAGTCTAGATATTCAATGTAGCCTTTTTGTGTCTCAAGCCATGTGGGAATTTGATTGCGGTCACCTCCTAAGTTCCATGATCCTAGTTCAAGTCTAGCAAGTTTGAAAGGTGGAATCCAATTTGGTTCTACTTGCAAGGTCAAATGGTTTCCAGAGGCTCTTAGAATATTTAAATTTGTGAGATTGGCAAAGTGACTTTCACTCACAATCCCTTCCAGCAAGTTATTTTCAATTGATAAATATGTCAAATTATGAAGTTCTCCATAACTATATGGAAGATTACCAGTTAATTTGTTAAAACCTAGGTATAAGTCTGTCAAGGACGATAAATTTCCTAGATTGATTGGGATTGGACCTGATAACAAATTTCTTTCAAGATACAGGGATTGAAGGCTTTTGCAAGTGCAAATCCAATCTGGTATGGTAGAATTGAAGTTGTTATAAGAGAGATCAAAAAATTGAAGCTTTGTGGTGTTGCTAATACTAGGAATCGAGCCTTCAAAAAGATTATCGCTTAGATAAAGGTAAGTAAGCTTGTTGAGATGGGAAATCCATCTTGGAACAACTGGTCCAAGCTTATTCCCAGAAAGAGAAAGATTAGTAAGAGAAGTAAAATTAACTTCATCTAGATCAGGTGCCATGAAATTATTATGTACAAGGCTACAATCTCTTAAATGTAGCTCAACTAAAGAAGGAAGATGGTTTATTACCTGTAGCCAATTGGTTGCTTCGCTGAGGTTAACACTATTCATATTCAAGTGCTCCAAATGGGAAAGGCCTGACAACCATTCAATGTTGCTTGCAAGATTGTTGTAGAATCCTCCAAGGCTTAAAGTGCGTAAACTCGAGAGATTTCCTAAAGTTTGAGGAATGTTACCATTAAATCCAACACCTGATAAATCAAGATACTCTAGGTTCGCAAATGACCCGATGAAGTTAGGGATTGAGCTATTAGAGAATAAAGTTCCACTCAAGTCGATGTACCTGAGATGTTTCAGATGGAGCAAAGAAGGATTTAATTTTCCTTGTAAATTACTCTGTTGAAGGTGGAGTTGAAGAACATGGCCAGTCAGATTGTTGCAGACCACGCCTTCCCACATGCAACAATTAGTTCGTACCTTCCAAGAAGATAATTTACCTAAGGGATCTCCTACAGATTTTTTGAAACTTAAAAGAGCTTCTTTTTCAATTTCTGGGCAGACCGTGTAGTTTTGAATATTACAATAGCATAATTGGAAGCAGGTGGATAAAGATATGGTGAAAATAATAATAACAAAGAAAAATATACTCATATTTGGAAAGACTAGCTAAGACTAGGTGATGAACAATTATATTATAAGTATATCGTTAATAGAATGGTGGGCAGGTTTTGGTTATATATACCAACAATTTAGTATTCTAGATTGTTAGAAATACTCGAATTAATATTTTCATTAAGATATATGTATGATTAATATGCCTTTGGAAATTTTCAGCTAAATAGTTGTGCCGTGCGGAAGCTGGTATGTTGATCTTGACATGGGTAGTTTGCTGCCAAATTGACTCAATGTATTTATGTGGGACAAGTCAAGTCAACTCAAGTTTCATAGCTAGGAAACATTGCAAGTCATGTCAAAGTGGCAAGAAAATTCTACAAAATCCCCATTTTCTACATTCCTATTGAAAATAGTGAAAAAATTATAATCAAATTTGAACATAATTTGACCGACTTAAGATTATTTTAGAAGGGATTGTCTATAGTGACTCTTGGCTGCTCAGAGTAACGAACGACGCCCCCTCAAATATTGACACTTGTCCCTGTCCGACCCCCAACTCGGCAGTTGTACGCACCCAGCTTAACGGCTATAATACCAAAATGCCCTTTGACGGTCCATGTTGAATTAAAATCCTAGAAAGCTTAATTAATTAGGATAATACCAAAATGCCCTTTACTGAAATCCTACAAATATGAACTCTCATTCTCTCCCTTCTCGTTCTGCTAGCTTAAGAAAAAATTTGTTTTCCCCCCATTTTGATTTCATTTTCTTCTTGTCTTATCTTCTCTGCATTGCGATTCATTCATTCTTCTCCAATTTCAGAGAACATTGTTTGGCTTGATTCACAAATTGTTCCAGTTGGGGGAAATATTTGAGGGATTTGGAATTCATCATCAAATCTAACCGTATTAAATATATTTTTAAATGGCCGCAGGTACTTTGATTTAAGTTTGAAATTGTTTCGTAGTTGCATAATTGCATTATTATCTATCTCAATTATAGTTGGGTTCACTTAGCTTTCCTTTCTTGTCAGCTGACCACTTAGCTTTTTTGGAAATTTTGTATAACAGCTTAGTAAATTCCTCTTAAAAAAAAGAGAATATATATTAGGCATACATAGTTTAAATAAATTCCTTCCTTTACTTCGGTTGTAATTGAAGGTATAAATACATACATGTTGTGAAATTTATACATTTTCACAGTTTAATGAATTTTGAATCTGACATCTGAAATATGTTCCTTTATGTCAATGTATTAGGTGAATGTTGCAAACATGTGAAGACGAATTGCGAAGATGAATTACCTACCTCATCTGATTATGTTAATCCATGTAAGAAAGAGGAGTTGGTTAGTCAGCTAGTTTTTGATAGTGTTGAGGATGCTGAAAAATTCTACATTGGTTATGCCAAAGTAGAAGGCTTTTATGTTAGGAGAAGAAGTGTTCAAAAGAAAGGTCCAACAGTGAAAAATAGGGTGTGGGTTTGTACCCGAGAAGGTTTCCGTGAAGAAAAGGAAGAAGGGCGTCAAATGCTACGAGAATCTAAACCATTGACTAGGTCTGGTTGCAAAGCTACTTTTCGAGTTACACGAGACTGGATTTCGGGCAAATACATGGTTTCTAAATTTTTGGATAATCACAATCATGATTTACATGTATACAAGAAGAGGTACGATATTACTCCTTTTTTAGTTTATGTACATATTTTTTTTGATAAGTGTTATGTAATTCAAATATTGTTTGTTGACATGTCCTTTACACAGCTACTTATCGCCCCCAGACAAGGTTTTGCTTAGTTTGATGACGAAGACTGGAATTAAGCCATCCCTTGTTATCCACTACTTGGATCAAATAGCTGGAGGTGCTGGAAAACTCAGCTTTAAAAAGAAGACTGCATACAATTGGTTGAACAAGCTAAGAGCAGAAAGGATCCGGGAAGGTGATATGAATACAGTGATTAATAAATTGAAAGAGTCAAAGCAGAAGGATGGTAGATTTTTTTACAAGTACTGTGTGGACGAAGAAGAAACACTTACTAGACTTTTTTGGTGTGATGGTTCATCCAGAGCTGAGTACGAGGCTTTTGGAGATGTTTTGGTATTTGATAGCACTTACAAGACGAATAGGTATTTGTATCCTCTCGTCATTTTTTCAGGGGTTAATAACCATGGATCCACTTGTATATTTGCTGCCTGTTTTTTACAAAACGAAACAATTGAATGTTATCAATGGGTTTTGCAAACATTTTTAGAGGCAATGGGAGGTAAAATTCCAGAATCTGTACTAACTGATCAAGATGCAGCTATGCGTTCTGCTATTGTTTCTGAATTTGTTGGAAGTCGACATAGGATATGCAGTTGGCATTTATGTCGTAATGTTCGTAAAAATATTAAGAATTCTTCATTTTGCAATGAATTTTGTTCATTGATGGATAGGAAGTGCTCAATAGAGGAGTTTGAGTTTAGTTGGGCTAATATTGTGGAGAATCACAATTTATCCAATAACAAATGGGTAGTTGACACCTACAAAATTAGGGAAAGGTGGGCAGAAGCATACTTTCGTGAGCAGTTTATGTGCATGATGACCACCACGCAAAGAGCCGAATCTGTAAATGCTTTAATCAAGTTGAGTGTTGAACACAAGATGACCATTATTGATTTTCTAGATCACTACGAACGGACATTACAAAGGCTTAGGAGTGATTTCATGAAAATGCAAAAGAAGTCGGAGAACGATCATCGTGAAGTTAGAGAAAGTCCATTGAAGAGCTTGGAGGAGCATGCTATTAGCATATATACTTTGAAGATCTTCTACATGATCCGTAAGGAGATTCGGGATGAACAAGGTGTTGTGGGAGAAAATAGGATCAAAGAAACTGGTGGAAATGAGATATTCGGTTACCGCGAAAACAAGGATACTGGGGTTTCAATCAACAAAGTCATAGTTGGTGAGAGAATTTCAAAGTTCCAATGTGATTGCCTTAACTTAGAGTCGGAGGGCATCCCATGCCGACACATTATATCAACCTTGAAGTACTATGCTGTGAAGAAGTTCCCTGAGTCCATGTTAAAGCGTAGATGGTTAAAAGAGCCTGGTACTGTACTAAGAAAAAAGTTCCCTGATCCTATCCCCGTTGCCAATAGTGAACAACAAAGATTTGGCAAATTGAATGCAGAATGTCTTGTATTGAGCGTTGTTTCCTCTCAAACTGAACCTGGATATTCAAATTCCCTCAAGCGAGTTAGGGAGGTAGCCGATACCGCAAATGACGAATTAATGATGCATTCTCGGTGTGGTAGTGTTCCTTCAGAAAATAATGTTAACAACGACAATGAATCTTGTGATAATGTCATACAAGACCCACCAATTACGAAGATGAAAAAAGTTTGCAACCCTGTCAGTAACAAGACAAGAGGAGCAACAAAATCAAAGAAACAAAAATGTGGGATATGTGGGTATGTATGTCAATACACGTGATTACAATAAATTTTGTTATTAATTTATTTGTTTCAAGTTTTATTGACCTATATTTCATATATATGAAGTGTTCCTGGGCATAAATCAACAACTTGTCAGTTAAAGAAGCATCCAACTTCTGAAGGAGAAAAGAAGTACTGTAGGGAGAATGCAAAGACTAGTTCAGTCCCCAACGAGCAGACAAATGATGATGCGTACAACATTTATCATATGGTTCATTACCAAAGTTCCCAGTGATCTTCAATATGCAAGAAAATAGCCTGAAAGGTGTGTTGAACATGCAACCAAACAACAGTGTGTTACCCCTGTTCTCCCATACGTCATATCCAATGGTGCCAGGAGCATTCACAACATTGTTATGGCAACAACAAACTGTAAGCATAGCTCAAGTTAATGATTAATATGTGTGTTTTATAAATAATGGGACTCATGGTATAATACTCTGTATATAGGGTGCAGCATCAGGAAGTGTGGCACACTCGTTTCCGGACTTTCCAATTCCTCCTCCAAGTCAGAGAAGTTCTAAGTGAATTGAAATTGGACTTTTGTATATATGCAGTGTACTATATTTGAATGTATTTAAATGATGTATGTTGAGTATTAACAGCCAAGTCAGAGAAGTTCTAAGTGAATTGAAATTGGACTTTTGTATATATGCAGTGTACTATATATGATTGTATATTAATGATGTATGTTGAGTACTACTAACAGCTAAGTCATCGCTGAGAAGTTAGGTGATTTGGACTCAGCTGTTCGTTGCTTCATGAGAACTTAAATTTTATTGATTCAGCTGAGTACAATGTTTACCAACTCGACAGCTTTGTACTGTACTTAGCTGTTCTTGCTTCAGCTGACTAATTTTGTTCTATGCGAATGCAAAAACTAAGTGTGGAATTTAAATGACACATAATGTTATAGTTGGATAAGGAGTAATCTGTTTTCATTAGATATTGTGAGCATTTTGCATCAGTTCACAAAGCAAAAGAAAGATTTCATTAAAATTACAAGTGAGAAAACATAAAAATCTTAATCTCCTTCATCTTCTGTAATTCTTCTTTTGATGATCATCTTTTTTCTTGGTTTGACTAGTTCCTTCCCCCTCTTTCTTATAATTGCAGAGGCTCCAAACTCTTCGAAATTCAAGCACATACCTTCAACTAGTGCCTTTTGCCTTCCAAACCCAGTATCCATAGATTCAGCAGAAAACATGCCTTAGTAGCCTTTAAAACACTCAGAGTACAGCTTAGTGAAGTACTAAAACACTCAGAATGGACCAACATTATCAGAATACACCGAATTCGAGTTGGACAAAATCTTCCTTAGTGAATTACGCAGCTGTTCGATCTTCAGCAAAGTAAATAACTTAATGCAAATGAACTTAACAATCAAATCAGTACATATATGATCAATCATCATAAAAATGAGTCATCTAAACAGAAATACATTAGGCATAAGCAATTTAAATAAAATCCACATTTGTTGGTCCTCCGTTTCACATAAACTCCATGGATTCAAAAGCAAAATCAAAATACATGTGTACCAAAATAAGTCTTTTGAGAACCATCACCAATACATGAATCACTTAATCTAAAATTGCAGAGCCAAGTACTACAATGTCCATCACTATTAATTTTGCTTGTATTGGTACCTTTAACGATCTTTCTTCACATTATGGGCGCTAGATGCTCCAAATATCTTGCTCAACACTCTTTCTTCTTCTGCTATTTCATCTTGATGTCTTCTTCTGATTTCTTCTCTTCTTTTCCTTTCAAAGTCTTCCTTCTTCTTCTTTTCTTTCTCTAGTTTCTTTCTTGATCGACTTTCTTCACGGTTTCTTACCTTCATTGATCCTTCCCCCCTATTTTCAGCATCATTGTGATGTAGTATCACTTTGCCGAGATCAATGAGGTGGGTGGACATGGTTTGGATCAGATCAACAACTTTGGGATTCTCAGTACACATCACCCTCGCATTTCTTTTGATTTCCTCCATTCCTTGATAAACAAACTTCATTTGACTGTTCATTAACTCCTCCATTATTTCTTGCTTCTCCATCATTATTTCAACACTGTTTCTGGTTTTCTTCATTTCTTCTTTCATTTCAGTCATCCTCTTCTCCATTTCCTTGATATATATCCTTTGAGTATAATCAAAATGATTTTGCACCTCATGATTCCATTCCAGTTGTTGTCCAAGTCCAATCTGTTCAGATTCATCAGTGAGTTCCTTGTTGTTTGCATCTTCAGGGGTAACATCCTTTGATAACCAGTTTGGTGGTCCAGTTCCGAGAGGTGGTTTCATCGAGATCCTCTTTCCTTGACGATCAACAGCCGAGTCAATATCATTACTAAAGTTTGATGCAGTGCAGTGAGTACCAGATAACTCCTTCCATTGAATTTTCTCTAGATCCTCAATTCTCTGAATGAAGTTTCTTTCTCTCTCATCTTCAGACTCTTGGTAATTGTCAATATAAGTGAGTAGAACTTCCATTTCATCGTTTCTTATTTCAGCCGGTGATTTCTCTTGTTGTTCCTTAGCCTTCTGAGTTGATGAATGCTCCGGAAACATTTTCTCCTTTCCTTTGGCTGAAGCAGCAACTTGAGGATCTTGTCGTCTGTTCAGTCTTTGCTGTTCATCAATAGGGGCTTCTGAGATTTTGATGGTAGATGTATTTCTCCTTCTTATCAATTCATTCAAGGTCTTTGTAGCAATTGATCTTGTTTCAGCCATTCTTTTGTTGGTACTCTTCACCTTCCTTGATTTGTTATCAACTGTCACTGGTTCAGGGGTGTTTTTCAATTGCAAAGGGACATAATAGTTTTTCATTTCCTTACTAGGATGTAACCTCTTCCCTTTTCCCAGTTTTGCTCCAACTTGGGATAACAACATACTTACAATTATTCCTTGACACATATTATTCTCTTTAACGTTGTGGCATAGATAGTCCCACAACACTTTTGACCAATTGATTTTCTGAGCGTACCATATTGCAATCATGAGGTGCAATATTTGCTTAGGCAAGCTTTCAAAAGAACATTTCTTGCATACTAAAATGTTAGAGCAAATGTCAGCAAACCTGTGAAATTCAGGTCTTAGTTGCCTTTTTTCGGTTAGGGTTCTAAGCTGTTCACCTTCCTTAGCTGTTAGGGCACATAAATTTTCCATTCTTTCTTGAGCGAATGTGGCTAAGTCAGTGATTCCTTCTGTTGGCAGGCTGAAGGTCTTGGTTACTATCCTTTTTGTTACAACAATAGTTTCTCCAGCGACTTCTGACACAATGACTTTCTCACGAACAGAGCCATTTTGATAATATTCCAAATAGCCATTCTCGTAGAATTCAACTACTTCATTTACAAAAATCCTTTCTTCGTGAGCCGATAAAAATGGTTTGAGCCCAGTGTACACAATCCTTGTTATGATGGCTTTCATCATATTTGTACCACTTTCAGCATACGCTTCACAGTTCAGCCATGATCCTTCTGCGAGTTTCCTCTCTTTGATTGGGGATTTATTCCTCGAAGTCTGGCTCGACACGGATTTTAATGCCATTTGAGAGATTAGGATGTATTGATTTTAACAGAGTGTAAAAATGATATTTCTTCTACACCAGATTGTAATTTGCTTCGAAGATGTAGTGAATCTTTGTGTGAAAAAAAGAAGAGTACTTGCCACGATTTAATATGGGCCCTTTCGTCCTACTTTTAATTTCGAAATAGAAGTCATGTGGCGGACTCCAAATGTTTATTCATTTTGATTAAGGCGGGATTGTCTGTATCTTTCTCGGCTGTTGTACGCACTCAGCTGTTGGCTGCTTTGCACTCCAAACGTTTGAGTTACTACTATAGATTTAATTGATTCATACTCCCTGACCAAAATGTTAGTGTGGAATTTAAATGACACATAATTTTCTGAAAGTGGTACCTGTAATCTGTTGTGAGCATATTGAACTAGTCAAAAGAATGTTTACAGTGTAATCTGTTGTGAGCATACTTTTCTAATTTTGTAATTTGCATCAATTTACAGTTTAATTTGCAGAATGTTGGAAATGTTGCAGAATAGTTTAACTGGACTAGTTTAATTTCCGTAGCATATTGCAGAATGTTTACACACTTATATAACGATTTTAATAAAATTACACTTGATAAAACAGAAAAAGTGTAGCTTCTTCATCTTCTGTAGTCCCTCTGATGCTTCTTTTGAGGATCGACTTTTTTCTTGGATTGACTAGTTCCTTCTCCCTCTTTGTCTTTGTCACCATCATTCTGCTGGAGGAAGTTACTAATCTCGGCTACTTGAAAACTAATTGTTTTGATTACTGCCATGTCATCATTATTATTCTTCATGCTATTGTCTATAGCTGCACATCTTCTTCTTATAGCTTCCGTATCAGTCTTGATTCCAGTAACATACTCTTTAATTTCTGATATTTCTCCCATTAACATGTCTGTTACTTCATTCAATTTTTGTTCTTATCCACAACTATCCCAGTTAAACTTTTCTCAGACTTGGCCATCTTGGCAGCTAAATCCTTGACACTTTTCTCAACCTTCCCTTCAATACTCTTCATAGTGTCATAGCTGTCTTGAATGCCACGCCGAATTGCAGCCGCTCCATTACTCAATTCATCCTTTTCCTCAATAGATAATCCGGTGTTCCCAGCTTTTGAGTGAACCTGCTCAGCCAATTTGTCAAATTGATCTACTTGAGCTTTGTGTTTCTCCTCTAAATCCTTAATGCCCATGGCAAGTAACTCTTCAACTTGTTTTACTTTTTGTAATGTCATCCAAATTCCAGAGTCAGTTTCTCTGGAATGATCATCACCAACAAATGTGGAGCTGGGCATTAAAGGATTTTGAGTAGGTTGTTCAGTACTTTGCTGTTCATTTTGATTTTGAGTAGCCTGTTCATCAACAGCCGCGTCCGAACTTTCAACATCTTTATTTATATCTGAAATGGCAGCATCAATGGTTCTTTGGACATTTGTCTCCTCGTCTTGTTTCTTCCATGTCAGCAGCAAGGGAGATTCTTTGTCAAAGTTGACTCCTTCAAAGTCAATCACATAAATGATCCTTAAGATGTCACTTGTGACTTCTTTTCTCTCAATCAGCAAGACTTGATCCTCATCATCAGCTGATACTTCATTTCTATTGTCACTACAGGAATCTTCATTATCAAAAATATCCATAATCTCTGGTCTGTTATAAGTGACTAATGTCAATTCCTTAGTGGCTTCTTCATCATTCTCATTTGGACTGTGTGGAAGATCATCAGTTGATGTTCCTTTGTTCACCTTCAGGTAAGCAGGGATTTGAACATAAGGGCCTTCAGCAACCATCCTTATGTTAGGTACAAACCCCAAGTCAGCAGATTCTCCTTCGAAATTTGGTCTAGCCCTTTGCGCCCATCTATTGATAGTGCAAATGATCGCTTTATTTACCATCCTCTGTGGTCCAAACGTAGGAGTTGATGCCTCAATTTCATTTCTGACATCATACATGACTTCTCTTATCTTTTCAAAGATCGCATCCCTGAAAATAAATGCATCCACAGCTTGCCTTCTCGTGGGTATGTTCAACCAGTTAAGGACCCATTGCTCCTCCTTAGAGAATTGCTTCCATCTTTTCTTCTCTTCTAGAGAGCCATCCAACCTGCAATTCCTCCATCTGATATATCTTCTTTTTTCAACTGTGTACTGAGTCCTTTGTTGCACCGTTTCATTGATTTCTGCCAGTTTGTGTGCATAGGCATCAAACATCTCCGGCAGGCTCCTCACGAGTTCAAGAGCATCTCTCTCTTCCTTGTCTCCACATTCCCTGGTGTTAACAATTTGAACTTCATTTTCACCTTCTTCAGACCCTGCGTGATCTGGTTCCTGTTTTTTCAAACTTTCAGCAAGTGCTAAATCCATAGCTTGATCATCAGTTAAGTTCTCTGGTTGAAATTCAATTTCAGAGACCATTTTCTTTTTGGTAGCAGCAGCACTCTTGGCTCTTCTTCTGTTTAGCTCTGCCTGATTGCTAAAAGCATACTTGCTTCCATGTTTTTGTTTTTCTCTTTCAGCATAAACCAGGACTTCTTTTCCTTTAACAGATGAAGACTCAGCTTGTGGGCTAACAGTTGACTCAACTTCTCTCACCACACTTAGCTGATGAACATTAGTCTGTTCACTAAGCTGTTTTTCAACTACAGCAGGTTCATGAAATCCTAACTTTTTCATGGACCTTTCCGATCTCGGCTTTCTCGGGGGTGCCTTCTCCAAAGGTTTGACAGATTTAACTGTTGATCTTGTTTCTCTTCTAGGTATCTGAACCGATTCAGTTCTGGCAAATGAGTTGGCTTCATAATCTAAAAGAGGTTGAGCCAGTACCTCATCAAAAGTTGTATCTACCATCGCCTGGTTGGTTTCCACATTTTCATGCTGATCAACCTCATGAGATACTGCAGGGCCAGACTCCTTTGAACTCATTCTCACCTTCTTTAGAACAGGTGCATTAGACACTTCAACTTTAGCCTTCCTTTTAGTCTTTTGTTCTGGTTGATCAGCCTCAGTAGCCGCTGAAGATTCTCCCTTGATGGCTGGGGGTTCATATTTCTTCATCTCCTTGCCTTGATGCAAGGTCTTCTTCCCATTTGTCAGACTAAGTCCCATGTGAAGAAATAGAACACTCAAAATGTTCCCATGGTATAAGTTCTTCTTCTTGCCCATATTTGACTTCATGTAGTCCAATATAACATCAACCCAACTTATCCTAACTCCATACCAAATGGCAACCATGTAGTGTAACCTCTCCTCGGTTAAACCATCAAAAGATCCCTTTCTGCTTTCCAGAATCTTTGCAATTATGTCTGCAAACCTCTGGAATTCATCCTTCAGTTGCCTTTTCATCATGTATGAACCCATCTGTTCACCATTTTTGGCAGCCACCTTCCAAAATGAGTTGACCTTAGTTCGAGCGTAGTTCTTAATGTCCACTATTCCCTCAACAGGTAAGTCAAAGACTTGGTGCAGAATAGCCGCATCAATTTTGACTTTTTGCTTAGCTATCACAGATTCTATTGAGTTTTCTTTCACTTCAGTGTGAAGATAGAATTGGAGAATGTCATCGGTGTAGATGTACTTTGAATGAGCAGATAAGAATTTCATCAAACCAGTCTCCCTAATTTTTCCCAAAATAGCTCTCATTGTTGATGTTGAAGAGGCTCCAAACTCTTCGAAATTCAACCACATACCTTCAACTAGTGCCTTTTGCCTTCCAAACCCAGTATCCGTAGATTCAGCAGAACATCCCTTGGTAGCCTTTGAAACTTGTTTAGGTGCCATTTAATCCTCTTGCAAAATTTCGTGAGTGTAAACGATCGAAGAAAATGAAAGCAGTAGTCTCTTCTTGATTTAGGGTTTTTCAATTTGTGAGTGGTAGAAGCTGTTATCAGCGAAGCGGTCTGGTATTTATACTTTTCCAAATCACTTAACAGGGGTAATCTTGTCCAATGGACTTGTTTTAAGTTGAGTGGCTAAGATCGACGGATTTCAAAAACATGTTTTTTGTTAGTTTAGGCGGGAAAAAGTCCCTATAGACAATTAAATTTTTACTCAGCTTTTGGTTGTACTTTACTGTTAACATATACGGCTGTTGTTACCATTTGCTGTTATAATACTTCGCTTTTCACATATACTTGGCTTCTAGATGCTCCAAATATACTTGGCTTCTAATAATATACTTTTTTGAATTACGCAATTGCTCTATATTCAAAAAAGTAAATATACTAATGCCAAATGAACTTAACAATCAAGTCGGCACATATATGCTCAATCATCATAAATATTAAATGAGCTTTCTAAACATAAATACATTTGGCATACTCATTTTAAATAAAATCCACATATGTTGTTAACAAGTGTTTTTAGATAAACTGCCCAAAATCAGCGGCACCATCATAAAACAAGTACAAAATTAGGTTAAAATAAGTCTTTTTTGTACCATCGCCAATATATGAAACACTTATTCTAAAATAAGCAGAGCCAAGTACATTCTATCAATATTAAGGTCCTTCAAAGGGGGACGTAAAATTTGAAATTCAACCATGAGACCGACAACTAAGCAGTTGTCATTTGCAAACTCTGACCACCCATGACCCAGTGCAACTCGATCAGTTGTTCCATCTTCGTAGTTCACATAAGTATGCACCTTCACCTCCCATGTTCGTTGACCATACTGAGGAACTTTAAGAATTGCTACTTTCTTTGAATCCATGTGATGTGCCATCCATTTGTCTCGGGGAAAGTACTACAACATATATATATATAGATTACACATTATATCCATATAAATAATACGGAATAAATCTTTGAAAAACATGCTCTTACATATATGCACTGAGGAAATTAATGCAACATAGACATACCAATCTTGGAAGGGATTTTTTACAAAAGTCCGGGACCATATGTTTTGTAATTTTTTTCCGCCAGGAATCAAGAGGCGCACCATCATTGGTATCATAATTCATTCCACCATCACCATACTCATATAGTGAATCACCATCCTCGTCAAGTGCATCATCATACTCGTCAAGTGAAATTGTATCCTCGTCAAGCGAATCATCAGCCTGAACTGCATCTGTGTTCAAATCTGGAGCATAACTCAGTGTCTTGCACTGGCACCGAATGCGTCTAGACCCTGATTCAACGAAACAGAAGACAATCTTGAAACAATTAAAACGAATGCTTTCTTAAACAGATTCATCATTTACAGAAGGCAATTTCGAAACAATTAGCACGGCTTAATTTAATGTGTAGTAAATACAAATCATCTTTCAAGCATAGCCCCTACCTAAGATAAATGGCTTTCCAGTAATCATTTGTGGTGGCTCACAATTAGAATCAATATTGTAAACAATTGCACTAAATATCCCATTTTCGTGATACTCCATCTGGATTAGGTTTGACCTTGAAAGTCTGTGGGCTACACAGAAAGATTCCCAACACTTTCCCCGCATGATACACAATGAAGGGCCGTTGCTGATTTCGATCTTCCACATCCCAAAACGTGTTTGAACTTCTGCAAATGAGTTACCAGCCTGTGGGATAATTGAATGGAGTCGTTTTGGAAGCTCCTGTATCGAATTAGAACAGTGTGCTAATTAACTTGAATAATCATTATTTAGTGCAATTGTATGATTGCCCATAAACTATTCATCTTACCAGACCATGTGGATATGAGCCCGCCTCTAAGAAGAAGTTGATTGGCGTCTTTGTTTGAAAAGATTTCTCCATACAAGATTTTCCACTACATACCCAACAACCAAAGTTGGCCTCGCCAAAGTACTCGAAAAATACCACATCCTCAGCAACCAAGCTGAAATCCTTTGAAAATTGTTTAATCCCTTCACCGCCCATGAATAGCTGACCTCTTTTTTCTGTTATGCAATAGTAATATGTCCTCTTGCGAGTCAGGAGAATTCCCTTTCTTTCTGGCCTCATCTCTTTTTTGGCAAGCGAGAGAAATTGTTGAGGAATTTTCTGCGAGGAATCAAATAATAAAAAAATTAAACTACAAACAGATGAGTTAATACAAGCTCCTTGCACTAAAATGAAAGGAGAGAATCAAAATGTAAAGTTAATAGCTGGACCAAACATCAGTACTTCCTCAAACACAATGAACACTTCGAGGTTAAACTAAAAACGGAGAATCTAACACGTGTAGTAACCCACGCATTAGGCTATTCTTAAGAAAACATAGATGTAAATTCATACAATCGCAGTGTAAAAAAAGCACTTACAAACAATCCATTAAAGTTTCCCAAAATGATTATAAAGAAGCGCATCCCCAGTGCAAATGTGGATCTAGGCATAATTGGCCTTCTTTGCTTTGCGGCTTGAGAGAAATCAGAAAGTAGAGGGATTCTATTCTCGTATTTTATGGAGAAAGCTTTTATGTATATGAATGGCAAAGACTGGCCAACATATGGAGATAATGGAAATTTTTTTCTTTGTTTTTCTATTAAACTCAATTAAAATTAATTAAACATACCAAACGTGTAATTTAGTCACAGAGCGAAATAACTAAAAATTTATTACCTAATTAGTGCAATATCATCAAAATAAAAAAACCCGTCCGTTTACAATTACTTCGCTCATATACTCGGCTTCTAATAATATACTTAGCTGTTGATACTCATCTGTTTCTATTACTATATGTACGTTTTTATGCAACCATATAGGTTAATTACTTTCCTTCAATCTCACTGGATTAATTACCTAAACTCGAAATCCAGATAATAAAACCTAAGTAGTTAATGTTACTATACGAGCTGGTCCTCCGCTTCGATTCTCGATTGACCAAAATCATACAAATTGCACTAATTTGAGACTAACGGAGGAGTTAATGTTACTATACGAGCTGGTCCTCCGCTTCGATTCGCGATTGACCAAAATCATACAAATTGCACTAATTTGAGACTAACGGAGGAGTTAATGTTACTATACGAGTTGGCCCTCCGTTTCGATTCTCGATTGACCAAAATCATACAAATTGCACTAATTTGAGACTAACGGAGGAGTTAATGTTACTATACGAGCTGGTCCTCCGCTTCGATTCGCGATTGACCAAAATCATACAAATTGCACTAATTTGAGACTAACGGAGGAGTTAATGTTACTATACGAGTTGGTCCTCCGTTTCGATTCTCGATTGACAAAAATCATACAAATTGCACTAATTTGAGACTAACGGAGGAGTTAATGTTACTTTACGAGCTGGTCCTCCGCTTCGATTCGCGATTGACCAAAATCATACAAATTGCACTAATTTGAGACTAACGGAGGAGTTAATGTTACTATACGAGTTGGTTCTCCGTTTCGATTCTCGATTGACCAAAATCATACAAATTGCACTAATTTGAGACTAACGGAGGAGTTAATGTTACTTTACGAGCTGGTCCTCCGCTTCGATTCGCGATTGACCAAAATCATACAAATTGCACTAATCCTAACCCTAACCCTAACCCTAACTCTAACCCTAACCCTAACCCTAAAAACCATACAACCCTAAAAACGTGATCAATTTGTATGAAATAAACCCTAAACCCTAATACCTAAACCCAGGGGCGGATCCAGGAATACGAGGTAGTGGGGGCTAAGCATAGATCAAATTTTCGATAAGTTTCTACCGAAAATATAAAAAAAAAATATTTGAGTTACCCAAAACGAGAATATAGAGTAATTCATACTTCAACATATTTTCTTTATATTTACAATTTTTCTAAGGATTTCTCGAAATTTTTCGAGATTTACTCGAAAAATTTCTAATTTATAACTAACCGAAACATAAGTCGGAAATGAAACTTTAGTCCATGGGGCTAATGTTACTATACGATAAATTTAATAATCGAAATACAAAAAAAAATCAAATAAAAAATAATAAAAGAGTCAAACTTAAAAATTATTTCATTCAAGAGAAAATATGTATAAAAAATAGAGGAGGTGAAGTTCGATAAAAATAACCTCCACATGTTACTTTAATTAAATATAATAATCATTTATGATCCCAAAAGAATTCAAAACTTCTACATATCATAATTACATTCTCAAATGACACCAATTACAATCACAATTATTGACATTGTCGATTTTTTATTTTCGATAATCAAAGCTAGTATTATTTTTATGAGGGGAGGTGAAAATTTGTGTAGTAATGTATAAAAAAATAAATAAGAAGAAACCGTATTATAAAAATAAGAAAGAAATAAAATTAAAAAATTTATTAAGATGGAACAAAAATCAAATAACAATTACTAAGAATTTTTTTTTAAAGAACAGTTGAAATTACGTGGGTCCGCCCCTGCCTAAACCCTATAGCCTCAACCCTAAACCCTAAACCCTCAATTACCAAAATTTCGAATATCGAGTCTACTACTTACGGCTATGTCATTAAATGAGCAGCTGAGTAATGCCATCCATCCTACTGTCTGTCTGTAGCTTTGTTTATTAAAAAGGGAGATTTTATTATAACACCTAAGTTGTACAAATTCCAATTTATTGTGAAATGTCATTTCAATGGCCAAATATCAAGTGGGCTCTCATGAACTTGTCAGCCTTTTCAATCGATTTGACACAAACCAACCCACATTTAATTTTTCATATAAAATAATTTTTTCCCATCCCAATTATTTATATATACAGCGATGGTAGATGTATACCATATCATTACCAGTCGATTTAACATACACCTTATATTATATTGCTTACCAAACCCTGCAACAGATGGTAATTTTCACAAATTTAAAATCATTTGCTATATTTTGTTGGATTTTTTGTTACGGCTAATGGTTCAACTATGTTTCATTTGACAGGGTAAATTTTATGTGTTATTTGTTGGTCGTGTACCAGGTGTCTACGAAAATTGGGATGAAGCACAAAAGCAAGTACTTTACTATAGTAATGCTCGACACAAATCTTACAAATGTTATGAGGAAGCACACGAGGCTTATGCCAGACATATATCCTCGTCAAGCACAGCAGGTTCGAGTTCTAGTAACACACATAATGTGGGTGACCTTGATGAAATAAGAAGACTACGCAGTGAGGTTGAAGCCTCACGTTTAGCTAGAGAGAGAGCCGAATTCGAGAGAGATGAGGCACAAAATATGAACAAAAGCATTACGGAAATTTTGAAAGTCCTAGGTTCTTTGAAATTCGAAAAAAATGAAAACCCCTAATTTAATTTGTTATTTATCTGTTTCAGCGTGTAATGAATCTTCTTTTATCATGTTTTTACTTTTGCGTAATTTTTGTATCTAAGTTTTCTAATCCAGCGTAATTAATTAATGTCAGTGCACTTCGCATTTTAAATATAAGTTACTTAATCCAATGTAAATAAATAATCGTGCATTAATCTAACAGAAGTGGTCCAATATTTCCTAATTGTTGTACATAATTTTAATAGAAGTACATAATTTTAATAGACACGTACTAAAACCAAAAGGCGGGAATACCAAATACACTTATTTTCGAATTTGTTAGACGGAATTTGAAGAGACGAATCTGCTGTAATTACACACAATATTCAAGAAGGAAATGTGAAGTTGAATCGACACAACTCATCGGAATACCAAATTAGCTGTGTATATAAGCAACTGAATATTAAACAATCCAATTCACTCACAAATCTTTTAAATTAAATAAAATTAATATTATTCCTAATTTTTATATGGATCCCAATCAAAATAAGAAGATTGATGGTGACGACAAGGATGACGCTTACTGGTTTGTCCAATTTTTTTTTTTCCAATTGAAAACCTTTTTTCTCAATTTTTTCCAATACAGCTGAGTAATCAATGTTATTCAATATGTACATATAAAAATAATGATTATCTACAGGGAATCGCTAGCGGCTGAGATGGAGGAATGGGTAGCCCAAATAGATGAGGCAGAAAGGCAACGACAAGCTGAACAACAAAATGAACAACCTGCGGAGCAGGAAGAAAATGATGAACCACAGGATGAGGAGGCGGACAAGGATGAAGATGATGATGATGATGAGATGGAGGAGGAGGAGGACGATGAAGATAATGATTCTGATGATTCGGATGATGATGGGGATGAAATATTGGATAGAATAGATCGTATTATGGATTTTTAATAATGCTTTGTTATATTTAATTAAAAAAAAATTGTTGCTCAAACTGAAGCTTTTATACATTATTTATTTATATAATAATTTATTTTAAATCTATTTACTTGCAATTCGTAGTCTTAACAGCAAATAATCAATTATTGTAGACTTATTTTAATTACTTGTGTAAAAGACATTCCATAAAAATTACAGGAAGTCAAAGCTAAAGTGAACACTATTGACAGTAAATCTGGACACGCAGACCAATCACAAAAAGTAGAAAATCCTGTCTCTAATTGCCAGTCTGCCTCCCAACGTCCCATCCCTTACCTACCCACAATATACAGCAATTCATACTAATACTTCGCTCTTCACAAATAATCAGTTGTTGATACCCAGCTGTTTACAATACTTCGCTCTTGACATATAATTGCCTTCTAATAATTTAATCAGCTGTTGGTGCTCAGCTGATGGTACTCAACTGTTGATACTCAGCTGTTTACAAAATAGAAATGAATAATCGAACAGGTTGTGTCAAATCAGCCGTATCAAAGGGTATGTCAAATCCACATAGTAACATTCGGCTACTGGAGACATTCGGCTACTGCAGTGCTGACGTATAACTATAATTTATAGGAGACATAACAGAGCGAAACCATCTTGGGATTAATAAAACTAAATTAAATACATGAAATAACAAGTACTCATCTATTTTTATAGGCAACACTCGCCTTTCAGTTGTTAAAGAACGTAAAAAAAACTCTATTTGCAAATAACATCTCCTTCTCCTTGCATTAAACACTCTCAACTACAACCAAAGTAAAGGAAGGAAACATGTAAGTCTGTTACAAATTCTATATACAGACACTATGCATGCAAACATTTTTTTTTGGGAATTTAGTGCAACTTCTTCCACATTTGAACACAACCAGAGCCTGATTTTATATGTATATCTGCTGTATATATATATATATATATATATATATCACTACATATACATTGTAGATTTGTTTATATGCTATTACATGTTATCTGGTATATATATATAAAGCTGTTTCTTAAGCTGTTATCATTAATCAAAAGCTTAGTGAATATCTCAGCTGATTAAATAGGACTTAGCTATTCAATAAATAGGATTGGATATGCGCAGCTTCAAAAAATCTTATTTATGTTAAGATTTTCATCATTAATGATGCATATATCCGTACATTAATGTTTTCAAATGTATTAGGAGTAAACAACCGAGCTGTGTGGATTCAAAGAGGAAGTTAGAATTCGAAGGAACCGAACGTGAGAGTACTCAACCTGTGAAGTTAACAAAAGGTGAATCTACATCAAAATCCAAAGAGGTAGATAGTTTTCTCCTAAGTATAGGAGACAGATGATTGTGAATTTTTGGATTTAAAGAAATTCTTGGAATCCACATCCCCTGGTGTGAACAAGCACTTAACAAATCATGAGACCGATCTTATAAAGAAGGTTGTGGATTTTTTGGAGCCAAAAGAGGTATGCACTACTGACATATTATTGGTTCTGATATTTATGTCATTACACTATTGGAATATTGATGTCATTTATGTGTATACTTAATGTTTTCAGGGGATCAAATTTGAACACAGGACCTCCGTAAAAAAAATTATCGAAATTAATAGGATATTAAATTAGACTCAAAGAAAGTGTGTTCAAGAAATGGGATTTGGGTCACTGCTCAATATTCAAATTGAGTGTATAGACAAGGTGATGGTAAAATGGATACTGGAGCATTACAACTTGGACAATCATGTGATTAATGTTCATGAAGGATATATTGATATTAACGAGGAAGCCATCAATAAAGCAATTGGTGTCCCAATTTCTGATATAGGTATTAAGTTCCGAGTGGATTCATCAGAAGGATGTGCTCTTTATGGGGATTACTTTACAATCAAAAAAGGGAGAATTGATATTGCATCCTTGACACATAAGCTGAAAAGATGTTATTCTTCCGGCAAGGAATTCAAAGTTTTGTATATGGCGTTCCTCTTTGCCAACGTCTTGTTCCCCGGGTGTCAACACAACATGCCCTTGTATTATTTAAATCTGCTAGTGGATTTGGACAAAATCCAAGAATATAATTGGGCAGGGTTGATACTAGAGAAGATTGAAGAGGGAATTGTTCAATGGAAGAATCAGGAACAAACTTATGTTTCAGGGTGTTTGTTTGCATTGCAGGTACTTAATTAAATCTAATGGTCCAATTCTATTTGAGGAATTTAAGACCCGCTTAAGATTAGGATATCTTCCTAACATCAGGAAATTATAATTTAAATCACAGGTCTTGTTCTTGGCAAATGTGATGCCAATTGGAACTCCGTACTATATCAGGCTTCAAACGGAATTGCCGTATGTAGATTACCTGACAAAGCAACGGGTCAGTCTACTTACATTCGACATGCACAAAATGGGGGGTTACTGGAATGCAAAGGTACATAAATTTGTTTAAATAATGATGCCTATGATTTAACTTGCAAACTTTATGATTGGATTCATCATATTTTTAAGAATTTTTTAAATCTTTTAATATACTCCTATATTTTTTTGGTAAAGGCATGTTTTCACTGTTTAATTTTGTATCGATTTTTCCGCTTTTTTATCGTTTATAACATTTTTCATTGTTTTCCCGTTTTTCGTCGATCTTTTTCCCATTTTAAACCTTATTTTTGTCGGTTAGAGTTTAACTCGTTTTCACCTATTTCACTGATTTCACATGTTATTCACCTAAATTTTTCATTGATTAAACATGTTTTCACCGACTTCAAGCTTTTTTGACTGATTTTATCCATTTCTTTATAAATTTCACTCAAACTTTCATCGATTCATATGTTCTCACTGTTTAAATTTTTTTTACCGGTTTATTTTTTTTAGCGATTTATCCCTTTTTTTTTTCGGTTATTAGTTTTCATGTCAAGTTTATCCGTTATTCACCGATGACCAAGGTTTCATCCGTTTCTTCATAAATTCCACCCGAACTTTCATCGATATCATGAGCATTTTTCTTACTGGTTTCACCAGTTTTTTCACCAACTTCACCAGTGTTTACCAATTTCACTCGAAGTTTCATCGATTCATATGTTTTCACTGTTTAATTTTTTATCGATTTTTCCCTTTTTTTTATTGATTATAACATTTTTCCTTGTTTTCCCGTTTTTCGTCGATCTTTTTTCCAATTTAAACCATGTTTTTGTCGGTTAAAGTTTAACTCGTTTTCACGTATTTCACTAATTTCACATGTTATTCACCTAAATTTTTCATTGATTAAACATGTTTTCACCGACTTCAAGCTTTTTTGACTGATTTTATCCGTTTCTTTACAAATTTCACTCAAACTTTCATCTATTCATATGTTCTCACTGTTTAAATTTTTTTTACCGGTTTATTTTTTTTAGCGATTTATTCCTTTTTTTTATCGGTTATAACATTTTTCATTGTTTTCTCATTTTTGGTTGATTTCTTTAATTTTTTTCTTCAGTTTAAACCATTTTTCTACCAATTACTCCAGTTAAACTTTTTTTTGAACTGATTTCACTCGTTTTTATCATTTTAACCCGTTTTTACCTATTTACCATGTTATTTTCACTAATTTTACCTGAATTTTTCATTGATTAAATATGTTCTTACCAAATATACGTTTTTTGACCTATTTTACCCATTTTTCACCGGCTTTACCCAATTTTACTGGATTTCAGTGGTTTCATCATTTTTCATAGAAATTCTATTCGAAATAATTTTCAACGATTTCACATATTTTCACCAACTTTACCTTTATTTTAATTGATTTTACCCGTTTTCATCCATTTTTCACAAATTTTACTCGATTTTTTATCGATTTCAAATTTATTTACGATTTCACATGCATTTTTTTTCACCGGTTTAAAGTGCACATACGTTGTACGTGTCTATTTAATTTCAACGGTATTTTGTTGTAAATCAGAGTAAAATTAACTTCATTATGTCATAAAATAGTACATATTAATGACTACTATTCATTTTATTAACTTTATCATGGGTATTTTCATCGATTTCTTTAGTTTTTTGGGTTTAAACCATTGTTCTAATGGTTTGACTTTGTTTTTGTTGGTTGAACTTTTTTCATTTTATTGATTTCAAATTCACTCATTTTTACCAGTTTAACCAATTTTCACATGTTTTCACCGACTTTAGCCTTTTTCACTGATTTTACCCCTTTTTCACATATTTCATCATTTTTTATGTAATTTCATCTTTTCACCGATGTCATCCATTTTTTTGGCGAATTTCACTTGAATTTTCATCGATTTCACATGTATTTACCGAATTTTCAACTCAAATAATTATACATCTTCAATTACTTTTAAGTATATCTCAAATTATTTCAATTACCTTATCATTTGAAAGATATTTCTTTACCGATCTAAGTCATTTCACTTATTATATTAATTAATTTAATTCAATTTTCATTAATTTTACTGATTTTATTTTTTTTACTGATTTACTCGTTCTTGATCAATTATAACCTATTGTCCATTGTTTTTCCTATGTTTCATCGGTTTCTTTTGTTTTCTCCTATTCAAACAAGAAAAAAAAATTCTACTGGTTTAGTTCACTCTGTTTTTGCTAGTTAAACTTTTTTTTATCTTTTTCGGATTTACTTATTTTTATCAGTTTAACTTATATTTCACTGATTTCACCAATTTGCTTCCCATGTTTTCACAAATGTCACCCGAATTTTCATTGATTTCACATGTATTTATCGATTTTATCGGCATCTTTTATTACCGATTTCACCCATTTTTTCACATACTTCACCAATGTTCATAAATTTCATCCAGATCGATTTCACATATTTTCATCAATTACATAAAATTTATTTGATCGGTTTCACCAATTTTCATCCATTTTTTCACTTATTTCACACGTTTTTCTCGAAAAGATCTCCATGAAAATTTAAGGTAATGTTTCTCATGTCAAATAAAGATTACTTAGTTCACTAAGTCATAAGCATTTTTGTTCATTTATAGATAAGATGCGATTTTACTTTAACAGATTTTATGATATTTAAGAGAATTTGATTCTTTTTATGGAGTGACATATTGTACTAAATCTTTAAATGAAACAAATAATATTTTTTAAATAACAACATATTGATAATACATTATAATAATTTTACATATATATTTTAGCAACTATTCAAAATAATAGTGTTTTTTATTTTTATGTGTTATAGGAGAACAATAATGAAATTGTAAAAGTGATAAGAGTTAATTTCTTATTTATTGGAGTTAGGAAATAACTATAATAAAACTTCATGTTTAATTTGAATATACTTTTGTTTTTTTTCCTTATTCATGGTGCTTGGTTAGGAGGAAAGGAAGTTACAAATTTTCTTAAAATATTTTCTTACCAAATTTTTTATGAGAAAATTTAAGGAAAATTCATGTCTAATTATATTTTATTAATATATTTTACAACTTGAATAAGGGCATTTTTGTCTTCACAAAAAAAAAAAACTTAAATTATTCACACTTTTAGTATTATAAAATAAAATAAAATAATAAATAATAATAATAAATAAATAAATATAGTATAGAATAGATATAGATAGATAGATATAGATATAGATATAGATTATGATAAATGTACAATTAGACATGGAATCTTATTATATTTATCTCCTACATAATTTCCTATAATTTAAAAATTATCTTTTACATCAAATTTTATAATTTCATTTTTCTTCTCATATAACACATAACCTAAAATAAACCATAAGAAAAAAATACCGTTATTTTAAATAGCTCCTAAAATATAATTGTAAAATTATTTTAATTTAGCAACGATATGTTTTATGCAAAAATATGTTATTCGTATCATTGAAAGATTTAGTACAATATAAGTCATATACAATCCTCTAAAAGAAAAATATTAAAATAAATTTCTCTTAAATATCATTATGCTATACAGAAGAAGAAGAAAATTAAAAAATGAAAAGTTAAATAGAATCATATATTACCTATAAACGAACAAAAAATGCTTATGACTTAGCTAAGTACTTACTGTTTATTTGGCTAGAAAAGCAAAATATAAAGAATATCAAGACATGCATAACCTCATACTTTCATGGAATTCGTTTCGTGAAAAATGAGTGAAATTGGTCAAAAAACTGGTGAAATCGATGAAAACTGTTGAAATCAATAAAAAAAATATATTAAATCAATGAAAACATGTGAAATCGATAAAAAGTCCGGGTGAATTGGTGAACACTCGTGAAGTTAGTTAAAAAACGGGTGAAACCGGTAAAAAAAGTGCATGTGAAGTCGTAAATACATTTGAAATCGATAAAAAAAAATTGGGTAAAATTTGTGAAAAATAGATGAAAACGGGTAAAATCGGTTAAAAAAGGTAGTGCTTGTGAAAATATGTGAAATCGATGAAAATTAATTTGAGTGAAATTTGTAAGAAAAATGATGAAACATGTGAAATCCAGTCAAAAGGTGTAAAACCAGTGAAAAAAGGGTAAAATCAGTCAAAAAGCGTAAAGTCGGTAAAAACATATTTAATCAATGAAAAATTCAAGTGAATAACATGTGAAATAAGAGAAAAAGATGTGAAATAGGTTAAAACGGGTTAATGGTAAAAACGAGTGAAATCAGTTAAAAAAAAGTTTAACTAACAAAAGCGATGTGAAATTGGTAGAAAAATGATTTAAGCCCGAAAAAAATATTGACAAAATATGAAAAAACAATGAAAAAGGTTAATATCGTAAAAAAAAAGGGTAAATCGCAAAAAAATATATAAACCGATAAAAAAATTAAACAGCGAGAACATATGAATCGATGAGAATTTGGGTGAAATTTGTAAAGAAACGAATGAAAACGGAAAACGGATAAAATCAGTGAAAAAGGGTAAAATCAGTCAAAAGAGCTTAAAATCTGTGAAAACATGTTTAATCAATGAAAAACTCAGGTGAATAACATGTGAAATTAGTGAAATAGGTGAAAACGGATTAAAATTTAACTGGCAAAAAAAAGTTGAAATCGGTGAAAAAATGGTGTAAATTGGGAAAACATCGAAGAAAAATGGAAAAACAATGAAAAATGTTATAACCGATAAAAAAAAAAGTGGAAAAATCGCTAAAAATATATATATTAACCAGTAAAAAAAATTAAACAATGGAAATATATGAATCTATGAAACTTCGGGTGAAATTTGTGAACACTGGTGAAGTTGGTGAAACCAATAAGAAAAAATGCTTGTGAAATCGATGAAAATTTGGGAAAAATTTGTGAAGAAACGGATGAAACATTCATCGATGAATAACGGATAAACTTAACATGAAAACTACTATTCTAGAACAAATTCTATAAGATGTCCTGACTATATCAACCATCATTTTATATTTTATTACAACTATTTAAAGCCATCATTTTTTTTGGTAAACAATAAGAATTAATAAAAATAAATTTCATAAAAAATAAATTGAATATATATGATATTTTATGGCATAAAAAAGAAGCAGTTAATTTTACTCTAATTTATGAAAAATAACCATGAAATTATAACTAGACACGTACAGCGTACTTTTCTAGTTATTCTAAAATTTGTTTGTAATTAATATTTTCTTTTTTAAAAGAAATTAACAACAACGTTTTTTATTTTCTATCTATTCAAAACCTATTCAACGCCAAAAATTAATATGACCAGAATGTCATCAGCACATGATCCCTCAATGTTAATGGCGTAAAGGTTTTTGCAGGTGAAATTAGGCTTGTTAGTTTATAGATTAGGATTGTCCAACGGATCTAATTTAGGTCGGCCCTGATACAGTTTGATTAAAATTTATCGAGATTTTTAGAGATTAAATGAATAGTAATTTATTTTTTCTTTTTAAGATTTTTTTTGTTTGGTTTCTTAAGGGTTTAATCCCTTTCGAGGCGGGTTGGGCACATTAAGTGGGTACCTCTTCCAACAGGGATTCGAACCTGAGTCCGCTACTTTTTAGTGACTAGTCCCTCCCAATAGACCAATCACCTGTTGGTTTCTTTTTAAGATTATGGAGATAAGAAAAACAGTAAGAAATTGTTATATGAGATGAATAAAGTAAGAGATTAGTTTATTTTATGTCAAACTCAAATCAAAGTAAAGCTTATATAGTATATTTTTTTAGAGAAAAAAAGAATCTTAAGATAATTATTACTTTTGAAAATTGAGAAATAAACTTAAAATGAGATTAAACCTGACTAAACAACTAACAAACGATCAATATACTACATCTACATGCATTAAAGGAAATACATGTTGTGTTCAAATGCAAGACTGAGATGGTAGTGTTTTTAAGTAATCTAAACTCTCAGAAAATGATAAATTCTATAAATCAATATGCACATATATAAAATATTATTCAATTAAAACAGTGGATTTGTTAACATTCAGTACATAGACAACAATGGTTGATTAAGTGTAATGTTAATATTGATAAATTCGGGTTGGGGAAATTAATTGATAAATTCGGGTTGAAATTGGGGAAAAATGCAAGATACTCCCCTGTGTTATGCTAAATCAGCAAGAAACTACCCTGTGAAATTTTTACTGCACCAAACTTCCTTGTGTTTTCAAAAACCCTACAAAAAAACCCAATTTGTAAAAAATAGCTCGTTTTGGATCGATATATTTCAAGAAATAATTTTAAAAATATACCACGTGAAGTTGTAGGGATCAACTTGAAGTATTTTAAAAAGGGTTACTTGAAATATGCCGATCCAAAACGACCTATTTTTTACAAATTGGGTGTTTTTTGCAGGGTTTTTGAAAACACAAGGAAGTTTGGCACAATAAAATTTCACAGGGTAGTTTCTTGTAGGTTTAGCATAACACAGGGAAGTATCTTGCATTTATCCCTTGAAATTGGAGTGAAATTGAAATAATAATAATAATAAATGAAAGACCAATTGTAAGAAGGACTAACTTGCTAACAAACTATAATTATAAGACCAACTGCAACTACCCATTGCAAACTTATCACAAAAAAAAGGTAACTTATTGCTAGATTTCGGGATAAATGCAAAATACTCCCTTGTGTTATGCTAAACCTGCAAGAAACTACTCTGTGAAATTTTTATTGCGCCAAACTTCCTTGTGTTTTCAAAAACCCTGCAAAAAACACCCAATTTGTAAAAAATAGGTCGTTTTGGATCGACATATTTCAAGAAACCATTTTTAAAATACTTCAAGTTGATCCCTATAACTTCACGTGGTATATTTTTAAAATTATTTCTTGAAATATGTCGATCCAAAACGACCTATTTTTTACAAATTGGGTGTTTTTTGCAGGGTTTTTGAAAACACAAGGAAGTTTGACGCAATAAAAATTTCACAGGGTAGTTTCTTGCAGGTTTAGCATAACACAGGGGAGTATCTTGCATTTTCCCCCTAGATTTCAGTACCCATAAACAAGATAAAAATATAAGAACTGAAGTCCTTCTTTATTACATTTCATTGCAATATAGGTAATGCATGCATGATCATAAGAATCATAAACCTTGAGATCGTTTTACTGTCTAGCATGAGAATCATTTAATATATGTTAAATTAAGGTACCAAATGTGTTGGCCTGAATTTTCATGATACCACAAATGAGAATCGATATAAAGTTTTGTACCACAAATGCAGTTCTCTCCTTTTAAATTCAATAATGATCGATCTTACAAATATTTGCATGTGTCTAAGATTTGATCTTACAAATGAAATAAATACCTTCAGTTTGCGAGTGTGAAAACCATTACAAGTACTAAAATCATAATTTTTTTATGAAAGCGAAAGTAGAGAAAATGTTGGTGATTAATGAAACTTAATGGAATTTTTATGTAATTTCACTTAACCTCAAGAGATATATTGATAATATCCATTTTTAAAGTATCAGTAAAGTTCTTACAAGGTTTTAATATTTTCATTTTGTTTTGTTTCATAAATAATTTTACACTACAAGAAAAGCAGGATTTTCCGACGGGGTAAAATCCATCAGAAATTCCGACGGACCAAAATCCGTCGGAAATTTTCGACGGATTTTCCGATGGAGTTTAACTCCGTCGGAAATTGCATTAAAATTTAATAAAAAATAAAATAATTACATTTTCAGACGAATTTAATCCGTCGGAAAATAATTAAAAAAAAACAAAAACATGTTTAACTATTTCCCGACGGAATTAATCCGTCGGAAAATAATTTTAAAAAAAAAGAAAATATTTAATTATTTTCCGACGGAATTAATCCGTCGGAAAATAATTTAAAAAAACCAAAAAAGGTTTAATTATTTTCCGACGGATTAAATCCGTCGGAAAATAATTAAAACTAAATAAAAAATTTATTTTATTTTTCCGATGGATTAAATCCGTCGGAAAATAATAGAAAAAATTTCTATTATTTTCCCACGGATTTAATCCGTCGGAAAGTATTTTAGAAAATAAAAAACTGAAAAAAAAATAATTATTTCCGACGGAAAAAATCCGTCGGAAATAATTAAAAAATATAAATTATTTTTCGGCTTAATTTTTTCCTAATTCGATTAATTTAGACCATTATTGATCCATTTTACCATTTTTTCACTAATTTAACTCATATTTTCACAAAATTCATCGATTTAAAATCCTTATTGATTTATTTAACTCGTTGTCCACCAATTTTCATTTATTTAAACCATTTTTTTCTAATTTAATCCATTTTTTGCAATAATTTGATTAATTTAAAGTACCGTTCTTAATCGAATTAACTAAATTTTCACTAACTTTCTTCGACTTAACTCGTATTTTCACAAATTCCATCGACTTAACCCTTATTCATTGATGTAACTCGTTTTCCACCAAATCTTCATCGATTTAAACCCTTTTTTTCTAATTTAATCCATTTTTGCAATAATTTGATTAATTTAATTATATTGTTCTCGATCGATTTCACTTACTTTCTTTGATTTAACCCGTATTTCACAAATTTCATCTATAGAAACTCTTATTGATTGAATTCCTACCAATTTTCATCGATTTAAAACCACTTTGGTCAATTAACTTTATAGATCGATAATTGATCGATCTGATTGCGAATAACTTCAATGTATATAACCAATATATATATATATATATATAGTCAACAATTTTGAATTAGTGACTAATTCAGTAATTCCGACCCAAGTATCGATTTGACATCGAATAACCTCAATGTACATAACCATATAACCCTAAGGTCAACAATGTTGATTTTGCCTAATTAACGTTACAAATCGAGAGTTGGTCGATCTTATAGCATCAATGTACATAATCATATATATAGTTAATAATTTTGAATTAATGACTACTTAAGTAATTACGAGTCAAGTATCGATGTACATATTCATAAGGTCAACAATGTTGACTTTTATCAATTAACGTACAAATCGAGAATCGATCGTTATGATTGCGAATTAATAAGCTCAATGTACATAACCATATATATAGTCAACAATTTTGAATTAGTGACTAATTAAGTAATTCCGATTGAGCCAAGTATCGATTTGATTTCGAATAACCTCAATGTACATATAACCTTAAGGTCAACAATATTGACTTTGTCAATTAAAATTACAAATCGAGAATCAATCGATCTGATTGCAAATAACCTCAATGTCCATAATTATATAGTCACTAATAATTTGATAATATCAGATGACACTATATATATTAATATTTAAAAGATTTAATACACCAAGAATATAATTAGTTTAACATGATAAGTTATTTAAAAAATTGAAAATTTGACCGGGTACTGTAGATAATGAATTAAAAATAATGGGAAATATGAAGTATTTTTTAATTTCATCAATTTTATGCAATAATTTGATTAGTTAATTTTAAAAAGTTAAAAATGATTAATGATTTAAGATAAAGAAAATAAATACAAAATAAAAAAAAAATTGAAATTAACTAAGACACAAAGAAAAGCCCTAATTTCATTATCTTCTTCACTCCCACTCCCAATTCCCCAACTGCCGCCTTCTCACTCTCTACTCCCACCCATCACCGCCTTCCTCTATATCTCTCCCACCACCGCCGTGAGTTTCCCTGCTCACACCACCGCTGTCTGAACCCGCTTCCCAGACCTGCGTGACCACCCCTGCTCACGCCGCCGCTGCCCAGACCCGCCACTGCCCAGACCCGCCACTGCCCAGACCCTCGCTGCCCAGACCGACGACCCCTGCTCACGCCGCCACTGCCTGAACCCGCTGCCCAGATCCGCGTGAGTTTCCCTGCTCACGCTGCCGCTGCCCGAACCCGCTGCCCAGATTCGAGGTAATAATTATTGTTATTATTAATATTATGATAATATGGAGGAGAAAGTTGACTTGTTTTTTGCAATAACTTTGATCTTCTTAAATGTTATAGATAACAATCTTACTGCATAAAGTTGAAAGGTTGTATGTTGTAGATATTTTTATTGGCCTTTTGCAAATATAAGGTTGTGTTCACTATTAGTTTATGTTGTATGATGTAAATGGTGATTAGATTTGTTGTGTTCATTTTTGGTGGCCTTGTAAGGTATGCATTTGATTGAAATTAGCCTTGTAAGTTGAAATGTGTTCATCATAACTTTGTTTATGTTGTATGTTGTAAATGGTGATTAGATTTGTTGTTTTCATTTTTGGTGGCCTTTTAAGGTATGCATTTGATTGAAATTAGCCTCGTAAGTTGAAATGTGTTCATCATAACTTTATTTATGTTGTATGTTGTAAATGGTGATTAGATTTGTTGTGTTCATTTTTGGTGGCCTTGTAAGGTATGCATTTGATTGAAATTAGCCTTGTAAGTTGAAATGTGTTCATCATAACTTTGTTTATGTTGTATGTTGTAAATGGTGATTAGATTTGTTGTGTTCATCTTTGGTGGCCTTGTAAGGTATGCATTTGATTGAAATTAGCCTTGTAAGTTGAAATGTGTTCATCATAACTTTGTTTATGTTGTATGTTGTAAATGGTGATTAGATTTGTTGTGTTCATTTTTGGTGGCCTTGAAATTAGCCTTGTAAGTTGAAATGTGTTCATCATATCATGGGGGGTAAAGTATCACATAAAAGAGGGTAAGAAGAAAGATAAGATTAATTGGCGTGTTGTAATAAATACGAGACCAAGAAGTAGAGTGGATGATAGTTATAATGTACAAGAAGAAGCTTTGCAAGAACCACCCACCATGCTAAATTCAATTGTTGATACCGAATTAGCAATGGATTTATATGCTGCTGAAGAAGGTGAAGGAGAAGGAGAAGAGAACGAAGAGAATATGGAGGTAGAGGCCGAGGAGGAGGAAGACGAAGACGACGAAGAAGAAGAAGAAGACGAAGAAGAAGAAGAAGAAGAAGAAGAAGAAGACGACGAAGAATGATATATTTTTTTTACAATGTAGAACTTGTTGTAAGATTATTTATTGTATTCACATATAATTATAAATGTTGAAATTTTTGATAATTTTATCTAAATTATGAATTTGTTGTATTATATTGTATTGCAATTTTTTTTTTGTGTTTCAATTTCATTATTTTTGAGAATTTTTAATTTCATTTATTTTTCATTTTTTCCGACGGAAAAATTCCGTGGGAAAATAAAAGAATTTTTTTTTTATAATTTCCGACGGAATAATTCCGTCGGAAATAAAAATAACATTATTTAAAAGTTATTTCCGACGGAATAATTCCGTCGGAAAATGTATTTTCCGATGGAAAAGTCCCGTCGGAAAATACAATTTCCTACGGAATTATTCCGTCGGAAAATCTGTCGAAATATGTCCGTCGGAAAATCCGTCGGAAATTTTCCGACGCCACTTTTTCCGACGGATTTTCCGACGGGCAAAATCCGTCGGAAAACCCATTTTCCGACGGATTTTGCTTGAAATCCGTCGGAAAATCCTGTTTTTCTTGTAGTGTTAGTACTTGTATTTATTTAGAAGCTAGATTTTAAGTTTTTCATTTATTTTGTTTTTAAATAATTTTATTACTAGTATTTATTGGTCAGTACTTCTTAATTAGTTTTTCTTTTTCTACCTCATTGATTTAGTTTTGTATATGATAAATTATACTTGATTATACAATAATGTTATAACTTCACGCTGAAATTGACAAGTACAAAGTTCACATCTCTAGCATATATATTAAGGTGATAATAAAAAATGATGCTTTTACATTATTTGCATTTAGTATTTCAACATTAATTTGTTGATAGTGTTAGGAATAAACCTACAACCAGATTTAACAAAAGAGCAAAAATAATGAACACAAGATTTACGTGGTTCACCCAAAATAGGCTACGTCCACGGGCTGCTGCAGATCTTTCACTAAAGGGAGATAATTACACAGTGTTTACAAACACTCAACACTCACAACTCTCTTACACTAAGAAAATTGTTCACTCAATTTTCTCACAATATCTCTCATAGGAAGCTGCTAAAATTACTCTCAATTTTAGCCTCACTATGAATTGCTCTCGTGTATGTTGTTAATGTATTTTTGGTCTGATGGTGTGATTTTTCAGCTGAATGAAGCTGCTATTTATAGCCTTCAAGCCAGCAAAAATATGACGTGAAACCCGGTGCACCAATCCTTGAAATCTGCTGAAATAATATTGCCATTTTTCTTTGCTGCATGGGGGATTATTTCTTCACGTGACAAAGATATCACTTTGACACCATTTGTCAAAGTTTGTGGGTCTCACAAAGCAAAGTTGGAAGACTTTGCATATGGTACTTGAGTACCTCTACTGTACCAACAATCTCCCACTTGAAGACCGATTTCAATCTGTCTTCACACCTGATCAATGCAACAGCCGTTCCGATCTTGTCAATTATGGAGTCCAACTGAAGCTGAGCATAGCTTCAGTTTATCAACAGTTACTACCTTGGTTAGCATGTCTGCTGGATTCTTACTCCCTTGAATCTTCTCAAGCGTTAATACTTCATCCTCTAACAGAGATCTGATGAAGTGATAACGAAGCCCAATGTGCTTTGTTCTGGAGTGAAATGCAGAGTTCTTCGCCAAATGTATTGCACTCTGACTATCACTGTATAGAACATTCTTCTCATTTATGAATCCCAACTCATCTAACAAACCCTGAAGCCAAATCATTTCTTTACTGGCTTCTGTCACTGCTACGTACTCTGCTTCCGTAGTGGACAATGCAACAATCTTCTGTAACCGTGACATCCAACTGACCGCCGTTGATCCCACAGTGAATACATAACCTGTGGTGCTTCTTCTGTGATCAACTTCCCCGGCAAAATCCGCATCTACGTACCCTTGCGCTTTGACTTCTCCTCTGCCAAAGTACAAACACTTATCTGGAGTACCTCGTAGATATCTCAAGATCCATTTGACTGCTTCCCAGTGGATCTTACCCGGGTTTGACATAAACCTGCTAACAGCTCCCACTGCATAGCCAATGTCTGGTCTCGTACAGACCATTGCGTACATCAAACTACCAATGGCTGAGGCGTAAGGAACCTTGGCCATTAAGTCTCTCTCTTCGTCTGTCTGAGGAGACTGGTTCTTGGATAGTCGAAAGTGACTAGCCAATGGTGTGTTGACTGGCTTACTGCTGCCCATATTGAACCTTTGCAAAATACGACTCATGTATTCTGCCTGAGATAACTGCAAAACTCCTTTTTGCCTATCTCGAGTGATTTGCATCCCAAGAATCTTCTTTGCTGGACCTAAATCTTTCATGTCAAACTCTTTTGACAATTGCTGCTTCAAGCTTTTGATCTCGTTCATATCTGAACCAGCTACTAACATATCGTCGACATAAAGTAGCAAGATGATATAACTTGAGTTATACCTCTTGAAGTAGCAGCAGTGGTCGGCATTGCACTTCTGGAAGCCTTCCTTGTGCATGAAGTTGTCAAACTTTTTGTACCACTGTCTTGGAGCTTGTTTCAAACCATACAAGCTCTTCTTGAGTCTACACACCATATTTTCTTTCTTTTTCTCTGAGAAACCTTCTGGCTGGCTCATGTAAATCTCTTCATCTAAGTCTCCGTGAAGAAACGCAGTCTTCACATCCAACTGTTCTAGATAGAGATTTTCAATAGCAACAATACTTAGTACCGTCCTGATAGTATTAAGTTTCACAACAGGAGAAAAGATCTCGGTGTAGTCAATTCCTTCTTTCTGCTGGAATCCTTTGACTACTAGTCTGGCTTTGTATCGTTTTGAGCCATCCTGCTCTTCTTTCACACGATACACCCATTTGTTATGAAGGGCCTTCTTCCCTCTGGGTAACTCAACAAGTTCCCATGTCTGGTTGGAGATCAAAGACTTCATCTCGTCTTTCATGGCAAACTCCCACTCGCCGGCATCTCCGATCTGACAAGCTTCTTCATAGCACTCTGGTTCTCCTCCATCTGTCAGCAACACACAATTCATGTATCTCCTGTTAGGCACATGTGGCCGAGAAGACCTTCTCAATACAGGAGTTGGAGAATGGGGTTGATTTACATTCTCCTGCTCAACACGTTCCTCTGGCTCGGTATTTTCCATTGTTTGGTTTGTCACAGGACTGACTGGAACGTCATCCGCTTCTGCATATACTGGCTCAATCTCAATTGGGTCAGTGGCATTTGTCGAATGCCTATCTTTGTACATAATTCTTTCATTGAAAATTACGTCTCTGCTGCGGATTATTTTCCTGTTTGCATCATCCCAGATGCGATACCCGAACTCATCATCGCCATATCCAAGAAATGTACACTTCTTGGATTTTGGATCAAGCTTATTCCTGCCTTGATCACTGATATGCACGTATGCCATACAACCAAAAACTTTGAGGTGTGATAACTTAACATCTTTACCACTCCATACCTCTTCTGGAATTTTATGCTCCAATGGTACCGATGGACCTCGATTAATCAAATAAGCAGCTGTGTTGACTGCTTCTGCCCAGAACATCTTGGGTAGGCCTGACTGCATACGCATTGTTCTGGCTCTCTCGGTCAACGTTCGATTCATGCGTTCTGCTACACCATTTTGTTGAGGGGTACCCGGCACAGTTCTTTCCATCTTGATCCCGTGCTCATAGCAGAACTTCTTGAATTTCGAGGCTTCGTATTCTCCACCATTATCGGTTCTCAGCTTTTTGATTTTGAGACCTGTCTCATTTTCTACCATGGCTTTCCATTTTCTGAACGTGTCGAACACTTCAGATTTATGTCTCAAAAAGTAAACCCATACTTTTCGAGAGTGATCATCTATGAAAGTCACAAAGTAGTGTTTCCCACCAATCGATGAGACAGTCGTTGGACCCCATACATCAGAATGAACAAGCTCCAGCTTTTCCTTCTTTGGGGTTCTGCCACTTGTCTGAAAGCTGACTCTTTTATGCTTTCCAAGTATACAGTCTTCGCACATGTCGATGTCAATCGACTGTAGATTCGGTAGCTTTCCTTTGGAGTGCATAACCTTCATTCCTTTCTCACTCATGTGACCAAGTCTTTGGTGCCACAAGTTTGGATTTTGGTTGATTGCTGCAACTGCAATCGAACAACACCCTTTTGCCGCCATGTAAAGAGTGCCGCTCTTCTTTCCTCGTGCAACCGCCATTGCACCCTTTGATATCTTCCAATCATCTCCATGGAAGATTGTAGTATAGCCTTCACTGGCTAACTGGCCCACAGAGATTAAGTTTTTTCTCAGGTCGGGAATATGTCTGACATCCTTCAGCTTCCACTCAGACCCGTTCAACTTAATTTTCACTGTTCCTTTCCCAACAATATCACAAGGTTGGTCATCACCAAGATATACTTTACCGAGGTTTCCTGACACATACTCCTCAAGGAGTCTTTTCTGCGAAGTAGCGTGAAATGATGCTCCAGAGTCTAACACCCAAGGCTCTTCTTTGCTCTCCAAAGAGCATATCAACACATCATCTTGTGTTGATGTTGAGGCAACATTAGCTTCAGTCTTCGCCATCTGATTCTTCGATGCACTCTTGCATTGATTTTTGTAGTGTCCGACCTTTCCGCAATTCCAACACTCAACAGGCTTTGAGTTTCCAGAATTGCTGGGATTTCTCGATCTGGATCTCCCATTCTTCGGTCTTCCTCGGTGGTTTGATCTTCCACGATTGTTGTTTGTCAATCGGCCTCTCGACTCCGTCGACAATGCAGAGGGGGTTGAAGTTTCGCCTGACTCTCTTCGACGAATCTCTTCGTTTAGAACGAGATCACGTACATCGTCGAATTTCAACTTATTGCTTCCCGACGAGCTACTCACAGCCGTGACTGTAGCATTCCAACTCTCTGGAAGGGAAGACAAAAGTAACAATGCTTGTACTTCATCGTCAAACTCAATCTCGACCGAACTCAACTGGGTCGTGATTGTACTGAGCTCATTGAGATGTTGGGCCACCGATGCCCCTTCGGTCATCCGCAAATTAAACAACCGCCTCATTAAATGCACTTTATTTGAGGCCGAAGGCTTCTCGTACATATTTGAGAGCGCCTTCATAAGACCCGCCGTGGTCTTCTCTTTCGCTATGTTAAAAGCGACATTGCGAGATAACGTTAAACGGATAACTCCGAGAGCTTGTCTGTCAAGGAGTTTCCACTCATCATCTTTCATGGATTCTGGCTTTTCTTCTTCGAGTGGCAAGAATAAATTTTTCTGATACAAATAGTCTTCTATTTGCATTTTCCAGAATCCGAAGTCCGCACCATCGAACTTCTCGAGTTTCATTTTCCCTTCGTCTGCCGCCATTACTCCCACTTAAATCTGGTTGGCCCGGAATAAATATTCCTGGGCTCTGATACCAGTTGTTAGGAATAAACCTACAACCAGATTTAACAAAAGAGCAAAAATAATGAACACAAGATTTACGTGGTTCACCCAAAATAGGCTACGTCCACGGGCTGCTGCAGATCTTTCACTAAAGGGAGATAATTACACAGTGTTTACAAACACTCAACACTCACAACTCTCTTACACTAAGAAAATTGTTCACTCAATTTTCTCACAATATCTCTCATAGGAAGCTGCTAAAATTACTCTCAATTTTAGCCTCACTATGAATTGCTCTCGTGTATGTTGTTAATGTATTTTTGGTCTGATGGTGTGATTTTTCAGCTGAATGAAGCTGCTATTTATAGCCTTCAAGCCAGCAAAAATATGACGTGAAACCCGGTGCACCAATCCTTGAAATCTGCTGAAATAATATTGCCATTTTTCTTTGCTGCATGGGGGATTATTTCTTCACGTGACAAAGATATCACTTTGACACCATTTGTCAAAGTTTGTGGGTCTCACAAAGCAAAGTTGGAAGACTTTGCATATGGTACTTGAGTACCTCTACTGTACCAACAGATAGGCATCGTCTTCTACTAGTATATACACATAGCTTGTTCCACATGTTCTCCAACCATCCAAAATAGGCATCCCTCCATGACTTGATGAATATCAAAGCATTGCAAACAACTGAAAATCCAACAACATATCCCAATGTCAAGAATATATAAAACCAATCAATTTCCCATTTTTTTCCTCCATCCTCCTTGTAGAATCCTGGAGCATGAACTTTATCAGCATCCTTACCATTGCTGCAACCACTTGTCAGTGGAGGCCCGCAAAGTTTATTTCCAATAAAGCTAGATGCAGTAAGGCTCTGAAGTTGGGTACTTTCTGGTATTCTGCCCGTCAAGTTATTGTAGGACAAATTCATATAATTTAAAGAGGATAAAGCCGTGATGCTATTTGGAATTTCTCCCGAAAGGGAGTTTCTTGAAAGATCAAGCGATTCCAATTGCTTCATGTCTCCAATGCCATATGGAATCAGTCCCGTGAAGTGATTTTGTGACAGATTCAACGATCTCAGTTCCGCAAGACTGGTGATCTCCTTAGGAATCTCTCCGGACAAATTGTTTCTTGAGAGATCAATGTTGGTAACCAAAGAAAGAATGGTGTCGTAATGATGTTCAGTTCCTTTTGTGGCGACGGATGCACTCTCTATAAAGTTTTCTCTATATCGAAAAGAATGGTCAATTACTCCCGTAGCTACCATTACTCCAGTATCTACCAACCATCTCTTTGTAGCCATGGCAGTAAAATTGTTGATGCATCTTGGTATTTTCCCTGAAAATATGTTGTCCGAAAGATCCAATATTTGAAGAAAACTAAGTTGGCAGATTCCGGTAGGAATTTCACCACTCAACTTGTTTGAGCGCAGAATGAGAATTCTCAATTTGGAAAGGCTTATCCCCATCAATGATGGTATACTTCCAACTAACTTATTATGATAAAAGTCGATCTTCACTAATTTCGTGCAGTTTTGGATGGAAGATGGTATTTGGCCAGATAAACTGTTGTTGTACAGGTTCAAGGATCGCAGCTTCGCTAGAAGACCAATGGAATTTGGAATGCTACCTGACATATTGTTGCTTCCAATATTCAAGTATTTTAACGACTGCCATTTCATCCAGCAGTCATCATCTGCAGGTAATTCTCCTGACAAAAAATTTCCCCCAACATGAAGAATTTCAAGCCAATAGGTTTCGTTTGTGGCAGTGCTACAAAGGGAGTGCGATATACCTCCAGAGAATGAATTGTTGGAGAGGTCCATCTTAATCACTCCATTTGCCTATCGTGGCAATGAACCGTTAAACAGGTTTGAACTCAAGTCTATAAATGGTGCACCAATTATTACATCAGCTGGAATGTTTCCATGAAGTTGGTTGCGGGAGAGATTCAGATATTCCGTCATCTCCCAAAACCAGCTAGGGACAGGAAATGAGATTCCGGTATTAGATAAGTCTAGATATTCAATGTAGCCTTTTTGTGTCTCAAGCCATCTGGGAATTTGATTGCGGTCACCTCCTAAGTTCCACGATCCTAGTTCAAGTACAACAAGTTTGAAAGGTGGAATCCAATTTGTATCTACTTCCAAGGTCAAATGGTTTCCAGAGGCATATAGACAAGATAAATTTGTGAGATTGGCAAAGTGACTTTCCCTCACAATCCCTTCTAGCATGTTATTTTCAATTAATAAATACGTCAAATTATAAAGTTGTCCAAAACTATATGGAAGATTTCCAGTTAATTTGTTAAAACCTAGGAATAAGTCTATCAAGGACGATAAATTTCCTAGATTGATTGGGATTGGACCTGATAACAAATTTCTTTCAAGATACAGATATTGAAGGCTTTTGCAAGTGCAAATCCAATCTGGTATGGTAGAATTAAAGTTATTATAGGCGAGATCAATATATTGAAGCTTTGTGGTGTTGCTAATACTAGGAATCGAGCCTTCAAAAAGATTATCGCTTAGATCAAGGGAAGTAAGCTTGTTGAGATGGGAAATCCATCTTGGAACAACTGGTCCAAGCTTATTCCAAGAAAGATCAAGAATAGCAAGAGAAGTGAAATTAACTTCATCTAGAGGTGCCATGAAATTATTATTTTCAAGGCTACATCTTTGTAAATATAGCTCAACTAAAGAAGGGAGCTTGTTTATCACCTGTAGCCAATTGGTTGCTCTGCTTAGATTCACATAACTCATATCCAAGTTCTCCAAATGGGAAAGGCCTGACAACCATTCAATGTTGCTGTCAACATGGGAGGAGAATCCTCCAAGGCCTAAAGTGCGTAAACTCGAAAGATTGCCTAAAGTGTGAGGAATGGTACCATAAAATCCAGCATCATATAAATCAAGATACTCTAGGTTCGCAAATGATCCTATGAAGTTAGGGATTGACTCAGTAAAGTTATTACCTCCACTCAAGTCGATGTACCTGAGATGTTTCAGATTGAGCAAAGAAGGATTTAATTTTCCTTGTAAACCACTCTGTTGAAGATGGAGTTGAAGAACATGGCCAGTCAGATTGTTGCAGACCACACCTTCCCACATGCAACAATTAGTTTGTGCCTTCCAAGAAGATAATTTACCTGAGGGATCTCCTGCAGATTTTTTGAAACTTAAAAGAGCTTCTTTTTCAATTTCTGGGCAGACCGTGTAGTTTTGAATATTACAATAGCATAATTGGAAGCATGTGGATAAAGATATGGTGAAAATAACAAAGAAAATAATACTCATCTTTGGAAATCCTGCCTAAGAGTAGGTTATGATGTATTTTCGTTAATAGAATGGTGGGTAAATATACAATTTAGTTTTCTATATTTTAAGATATATGCAAACATCAGTTAAATAATGTTTTGCAGAAGTCAATATATTTATATTAGTTAGTATGTTGATCTTGACATGGGTAATTTGCTGCCAAATTGACTCAATATATTTATAGCTAGCAAATATTGCAAGTCAAGTCAAGTCTCAACCACTGAAAATAGTGAAAAATTTATAATAAATTTTTTGACTGACTTGAGACAATCTTAGAAATCTTGAGATAATTTAAAAAATATGCTTTTATGTTTTTAATATCATATCACATAATAGAATTGAATTATAAGGATATATACGCTAGTAAAAGTAATACTTCAATTATCTATACATTCTCTAAAGTTAAGTGAAATTCTAGAAAATTCCAGTAATTAAGATGATGAAATTATTGAAGTATTACTTTATCTTTAAGTTTTTTTTTTTTTTTTTATCATTTATCATTTAATATCGAGAAATCCTACTGGAGACATCACACTGGGGAAGACCTATACGCTTTGCATTCTTCGGTCCGAGCTGTAAATACACAGTCTAGTAGATGAAAAAAAAACAAAAAAAAAAAGAAAAAATATCGAGCTTATGCTACCAATAAAAATCCGGCCCTCCCAAAGGAAATCGTCTAGGTTCACCCCTGCACATATATTCAAATAAAACAGTGGATTTGTTAACATTCAGTACATGATCTCATACTCAGTCGAGACAACAATTGTTGATGAAGTGTAAATATTATGTCAATAGCTGCTTTCAGAAAAGACTAGGATATGTTGCACGGATATGGATAAGGCGATATGAATACTATACGATACGGATACGGCGACACTGATTTTTAAATATTTATTGGATACGATACGACATGAATACGAATCTAAAAATATATATTTATATAGTTATGCATATTGAAATAAGTAAAACAATAAACTTATATATTCATCATATTGAAATAGATCAAGTTAAGTTTCATAAGTACTAAATTACATAACTTTTAGGGAAAAAAATTGTTTAGTAATTTAATACTATTAATTATACATCATGTTCATTGTTTTATTATGTTATATAAAACATGCCCCCGTAATAGACCAATTATCTTGTATTGCAGCTGTATTTAATACAAAGTGTGGTTCGGCGTCTTACATTGTTCTTACCAATTGTGGTGACTTAGCAAAATTCAGAATATGAAATGTATTAGATACGCCTAAAGAAGTATTCGATATGTGTGTCCAATTTTTCTTTTTAATTAGATTTACCGAAAAGCCACGTGGAGTGTCGAATACATATCCCACGAGTATCCTAGAAGTATCGTTTCTGACACGATATTTTATAATTTTTTGAAGTATCCGCGCTTCATAGGACCAGGTTGACGCAGAATGCCATCTTCACCAATCTTTGAGTGGAAACTTTGGCTAAATCACACTAATGGTTCCTCATGTTTAAAGTTGGTTACTCTTTCGTCCCTCATAGATAAAGTGCTACACTTTCGTCCCTCTTAGATAATATGTGTTACACCGATCACTTTTTCGGCCAATTTCCTGCAAAAATATATCACGTGCATTTTGGCAGGGGTATTTTCGAAATACCATATTTTCTATTTCAGTGTCACACTAACAGTCTCTCCGGTTTAAAGTTGGTTATACTTTTGTCCATCATAGATAAAAATGTTACACTTTAGTCCCTCTTACATAATATGTGTTACACTTACGTCCCTCATATTAATATTTTATTTTATTTTATTTTCGTCCTTATGTTAATTTTGATAAATTCGGGTTGGGGAAATTGATAAATTCGGGTTGAAATTGGAGTAAAATTGCAAATAATAATAATAATAATATTAATAAATGAAAGACCAATTGTAAGAAGGACTAACTTGCCAAAAAACTATAATTATAGGACCAACTGCAATTACCCCTAAATTTTAATATGCATGTGAAGTAACTTATTGCAAACTTATCAAAAAAAAAAAAAGTAACTTATTGCTAGATTTCAATAGCCATAAACAAGATAAAAATATAAGAACCACTTTATTACATTTCATTGCAATATAGTTAACGCATGATCATAAGAATCATAAATCTTGAGATCGTTTTACTGCCTAGCATATATATATTGGAGCTATGAAAAAGATTAAGAATTCAAAGTTAGATCAGATCACTTAATTAATTTCCATCTCTTGAGCAATCTTCCCTTAAGAACCATAATTTATTTTCACCAAGATCAAACACAAAGCCATGATTTCTTTGTTGAATAGCGCCCAAAACTGTCTTATTCGGTTGTCCTCTCATGGCCAAGCAAAAGATCTGAGGCCTTATAAGAAATAAACTATTCGGCATAATTTCAAGATCAGCATCTTGAAAATGAAATGTCATGGTCGGAAAATTATTAAAATCCCTCGGCCTAATGTAGCAAAGTTGAGCCCTATACCTCGAATCTCTTGTGAGATTAAAACGCGAAAAGTATTGAACAAGAAAACCAAGTATAGTCGAAAAACTTCTTTGCTCTATAGCACTTGATGCATATCCCGAATCCACAATACACGGTTGGGCTGGGATTTCCAAACGCGACCTCCCAATGCTAATTCCTAATAGCTTCACGACATATCTAGACGAGTATTGTTGAATATTTAAAAAGGGTGTTTTACGAACAAGACTTTGGTTAGCTATAACGATGTCATTTCCAAATCTCAAAAACCCTTTATTTCTTGATGCATTAACAACTTCGTATGGACAATAGGAAAATCGTCTAAGAGCCGATGATTGCCTACCTATTTGTCGTATAAATGAAGTGTCCAATTTGTCCATGCCTAAAACACCGGTCATTTCACCTCTAAAACTATTATCTGGCAACCTGTTATCGTTTCCACATCCAAAAATTATGTTATTTATGCGTTCTATAGATCCTGTATTAGATCTCATGCCAAACGTTTCAATCGAGACTACCCCTTTCGATTGTCCCCCACCATCGTACATTGTTCTGTAGGTGCAAAATTTACGATTTGTGCAGTTGAATAAAGAAGAAAATTGATTATTTGGGGGGAGTTTTCTATAGGACATCGAATTACTCGGGTTGAAAATGGGAGCATTTTGTTGAAAACAATGTTTGCAAGGTTGACATTGTGTCCAAACAAAATTACTTCCCGTGTCTAGAAGTAAACTAACTGGTGTATTAGTGTAGTAACCTAAGTTCATTTGTACCATTACAATATGCTTGTGGGCATGAGCCGGAGGGCGAATATTCGTAGGATTTATTGAGTGATTATCTAGCTCAATCTTTGGTGATGAAACGACGACATTGATGAGCTTTAACCTGAAGCCTTTCAATTTTGAATCCACACTTTGGACTAGTAGTATCATGAAGATACACAAGATAGTGAAAGCAGAGGAGAAAAGCTTAGGCATGTTTAATATTATTAATAATAATAATTTGCACAATGAGTTAGTTCTTTTATATTTGGTGGCTTATATTTATATGAATTGGTATTAAACATAAAATCATCTTGTGAATTTCTTTTTGAGGTGTTTTAAATGAAAGATGCATGTTTTTTGAGTAGTAGATAATAGATTGATTATTGCTTTTGAGATTGGATAGTTTTTCATTCATTTTTGTTTTTCTAGCTACTTGAACAAAACCATCAGCACCTATTGTTGATAAGAAGACCATCATTAAAGAAAAGTATCTTGATAAAATCAAAATAATAGACTAGAAAACATGTAGATAAATTGGGAAATAATCATACATATACTTTTCAGACTGGGCAAATGAAACAGCATGAGATTTGGTTGAATCAAATTGATAGTTATTGCGTTTCATATCTCATTTGATGACTGGATTAATGGAGATGCTGTAATTTATACCCTTGAAAACAAAAGAAGAATATTAAAAATTTATTTGTTTACAAAACCGAGCAGCTAAAATAGTGGTAATTAATAGTGTATGACATGAAGTCGTGACTAATAATAAAAACATCTCATCTAATTTTTGTATCAATCAAAACAAAAATATTACGTATGTTCTTTTAAACTATTGCGAAATCAAAAAAAAAAAAAAAAAAATTAGATGCTGCTTAGAATTTTATTTAAAAATTTCTATTTTTAACTAACCATAATATACTAAAGAAAATGAAATTTTAATCCAGGCCATAAGTAACCTATGTGAAAAGTATTTCATATAACTGAAAATTAATAAACACGAAAAATAACGATTATTGGGTCAAGCTTGGTTTCTCCATTGGTCCAATATTCTACTCGGCCCAGCCCATATTAGAAAAGGTATAGGGGTTTTTCTGGCATTTTACTTCTTTTCTCAATTAACTTTCTAATTTCTATTCTCCACAAGAGCTCATGGAAAAAACTTGCTTCAACACCAATCCTCGAAAACCTCCTCCATACAAGAACGCGAAAAATCCACTCTTTGGCTGTTTATCAGATTCATAGATATTGATTCTGCTCCAAAATCTCTTTTTTTTTTTAATCAAGTAATTAATTAGGAGAAGAGGAAAATGGGAGAAAGGAAGGTTTTGAACAAATACTACCCGCCGGATTTTGATCCGGCGAAGATTCCACGGCGGCGGCAACCCAAAAACCAGCAGATGAAAGTGCGCATGATGTTGCCAATGAGTATTCGCTGTGGAACGTGTGGCAATTACATTTACAAAGGAACCAAATTCAATTCCCGTAAAGAAGATGTGGTTGGAGAGGTGGTTTTTTCTTGTTCTAAATACGTTTTTTCATCTATTTTGCTTAATATGTTTTTATTTTTGGCTTTAATTTTGTATTGTTAGTAAAGATATTACTTGAAATTTTGATTTACTGGCATTAGGAAGAAATTCATGGAATTTTAGGGTTTTGGGCCTTGAGTTTTATTCAATTGATAAATGTCTTATATCCTGCCTTTCGTTTAAGGGGTTTTGTTTAATTGTTGTGAGTCAAGTTAAGTTAAATATGGAAGCGTTTGCAATCATGATATATGGTATTTGTTTCTACGCAGTAATGTAGCTTTGCTCCACTTATTTAGATGATTGTGTGCACTAAAAGAGTTCTCGATAGTGTTTTCAGGATTTGTACATTCAGCATTCTAGACAGATTATATGCTGGCATGATTCCTCTAGTTGCATAAGTTCAATTTGGGCTCTCCACCAATTTCCTTTCTAGTTTGTTGTGTACTGTGCACACTTGCTTGTTATGCCACTTTGGACTGCGTTGTGTATTTTATGAGTGTATGCGCATTTGTTCATATATTTATGTGATTGGATGTGAATATATAGCTATTTATTGGATTGATCTTCTGAAGGTTTAGCTCTAATATCTATTCATGTACTCAATGTGTGACCTGAATAACTAAATGTGTATATCATACTCATTATGTCATCCTCATAAATATTAGCATGGAGACTTGTAGGTTCTTAAGTATTAGAAACACAAAAATACCTTCTTCTTTCTTAAAAAGTTAAAGAATATCCTTTTGTTATTGCTAGTACTGATGGATTCAGAGAGTGTTTCAAGTAGTAGTACTGTTAGAGAAACAATTTCTGAATAAAACAAAAAGATATCCATCAACCCTGCGCACTATTGCTATTTTAGTTTTTCTGGTGTTTCTGTTATGAGGTAAAGAAGCCAAGTTTTTATTTAACTTTTGTTCTAACTTGTGCATGGTTTCATTTATCTGCAGACATATCTGGGGATTCAAATTTTCAGGTTCTATTTTAAGTGCACTAAATGCTCAGCCGAAATGACTTTCAAGACAGATCCTCAGAACTCTGATTATATTGTTGAGTCTGGTGCGTCAAGGAATTTTGAACCTTGGCGTGCAGAAGATGAGGTTAGTTTTTTTCTTCCGTTTCTTAACCTTATCATGTATAATATGAGGATGAGCCAGTTACCTTAATTACTGTTATTTTTTAGACTCTGCAGAAGATCTTACTTTGAGTTCTAGCATGTGTATAATTTATATCTATATGTGTATGAATGTTTTAGGCTTGAATTAATAGTTATATTTTTTATAAGGAAACTGAGGAAGAGAAAAAGAGAAGGAATGCTGAAGAGATGGGTGATGCCATGAAGTCATTGGAGAATAGAACTTTGGACTCGAAAAGGGAAATGGATATTCTTGCTGCCTTGGATGAAATGAAATCAATGAAGGTGATAATTGAACTTCATAGTTAGTATATTCGGTTTGTCTGCAAGTTTTTTTTTTCTTTTGAAAATTTGTCTACCACGTTTCATATGAACTTATATATACTGATATTTTCATATGTTTTTTACTTTTTCCCATTTTCTTATCTCCAGTCGAGGCATGCAACTGTTAGTGTAGATGCGATGCTGGAAACTCTGCAACGCTCAAATGAGGAAAAGGTAATATTCAAATATTGTCCTAATATAAGTATGCACTTTATTCTCTCTGTCCGTCCCCCACCCACCCCCCCCCCCCCCCCCCCCCAAGTTGGTCTCAGTAGTGAATAGAGGTCGGGCTTGTTAATTGTTGGATTTTGATTGCTTTAGTTTGAATGCACTCCTATTTAACAAGAAAAGTACAATAATTGAAATGTTTATATTGTTTTGAGCTAATAATGGTACTACAAAAATTGGGAATTTAACTATGTTCTCTACCCTCAATGAATACACTTATCAGATAGCAAATGAAGAAATTTTGAATGATTTTTATAGAGTATTATCTAGAAAAAGCACATGAGATCTTTTGTATTCGTTTTCAATTTCTTCTTGCCTTCAAACTTTATATGCGGAGATATTATAGTTTATATTTTTAATTTCCAAAAGAACGCTGCTCATAGACATTCTCTGCAATCATAGCTAATCTAATGTGCCTTTTTTATGTTTAGGAAAGAAAGCTGTTAGAAGAGGACGAAGCTATTATAAAAGCAGTGTTTCAGGTGAGGATTTCCTTTCTTCCTTATTTATTTCTTTGCATGTTTATATATTAGGCATTCCGTTGTCCCTAAGTTCCCATACTGGGGTTTTATGTGCTATAATCAACTCAGGGACAAAGAAAGGCTGATGTTATACGAAGGATTGATGATGATGATATCGATGATGATGATGATGTTTTGACTTTGTTTTCGCCTGACAATGAAGGAACATCTAGTGATGCTTCAAAGGTAAAAGAAATCCCTTGAAGATCTGGTCGATTGCTGTTCTTCTCTAAGAATTTATTGGAAATTAATTTTAGAGGAAACACTAACAAGTATTGATTTTATTATTTTAATTGCTTATTTGCTGCCTGAGATGGACTGCTTACTACTAGCTGATATGATACACACTTCCGATACCTAGTAAAAATTTGTGTTTTCTTTACTAAAACAGTTTTGGTTGATTATGTTTTACAAAACGAAGCTATGACAACTGGACAGAGTGATGGTCTTGGTGGGTTTTAGCTACTTTATAGACTTCAAAATACTGAACCAGAAGTTTAATTTTCCATTATACATAAGAAACAAGTTGCTCAGATGATCATTATGGCGATGCTCATATCTAAGTCCATTAGTATAATTCTATGAAAGAGAGAAACAATAACAGCAACATATGATTTATGCCCTTAGTTTTTGTTCGTTGTTAAAATTGAAAGCTTAAATTTCCACTTATATTTTATGTTTTGCAAAGCTGAATAATTGTTGTACCTTTTCTGTGTAGAGAGAGAGAGATGTTTCTTAAGAGGCACTGGATTTGGGTATGGGGTATGTGTGAAATAACACTATCTTTGGCTAAAGGAAAAACTGATCAGTTTGTTGGTACTGTTTTATTAGCTTTTGGAGCAAGTAAGCATAGAAACTATAACCTTATGAATTGACTTGGAAAATGCATTCATAGGAGTCTAGAAATTATTGAATTACAGTGGTTAATTTCGACTTTATTAAGTTTGTTTGAATTGAATGCAAACTGGAACTTTTATCTATTTTCAGTTTGATCCATTAATCATGTTATGATTCTTGATGCAGAGGAGAAAGGTGTCGGGAGAACAATCTTCTAACCCTACAGATTCTTTGACAAATGCCAACGTTGAAAGCTCCCACAGTAAAGGTTTGTAATATAATCTTTTGAGTTCAACCATTAATCTAGATGTTTTTTTGGTTTATTTGGTGATTAGGGTTTAAAATCTGTAAATACTTCTCTGACTACATCTTAGATGAGTGACTCTCTCTCTCTCTCTCTCTCTCTGTTATTGCTTCTTTTTTTTAATCTTCATCAGTAAGTTATCTATTTTCTTTTTCTTGGGTGTGTGGATGATTTGAATAGTTAAATATCTGTTGCAAATAATAACTGAAATCTTTATTTGGTAACAGATGTGTGAAAACTCAAAATTCTGCAATATTCAACTGAGATTATGATATATCAATTTGGCAAAACTTATTAGTACCAGGAACTTGCTAAACTTTATATATATTTACTATTTCATTAATTATACTTTATGTCATATCGGTTATTGTTATTCCCTCTGGTTTGATTATCATTATAATACCTTGTTCTTCCGTTGGTTTTTTCGTCCTCTCCCCCCCCCCCCCCCCCCCCTAGTAGTTAGTGTACTTAGAAGACAATTTTCAACTTTGTTATTCTTTACAAATTTCTGTCAGATTGAGACTATACAAATATCTACAAGTTTTTCTCTTTTAGATCGAATTTTCATGTGCTTGTTTCTTTCATTAATTCCTTTGAAGTGGTTTGTTTTACAGAATATGTATTGAGCTTGAAATTAAACCAAAGTTCGTATCATCTATTTCTCGATCTGATCTTTTGCCTTTCAGTTTCTAAGGTGAAATTATACGGACACTAATTAAATTTTGGATGTTATAATGTCGACAGATAATAATTCTGGTTTTGCTGGAGCTCCTGACAAAAGTAAATTTCTGTTCAAGTCTTCATCGGTCAGAGTTTCTGTTTTCAAGAAATCAGCGGTAGATTCTAACCGTGTCAAGCAAAATGAGGCGACAGAAAAGCAGAATGTGGAATCTACAGCTGTTACGAGCATTGGGTTACAATCCTTATGCTCACAGTATGGAAGTGATGAAGAAGAATAGCAATTCTAAATTGTATGTTAATTTCTTCTTCTTTTAGGCCCTTTCTCATTTTACGACAAGTTTAATGCAAATATTTCAAAAGCTCAATATTTTTCCTCCATTACCTCCAGACATGTATATGCAGTGGAGTTGGCATTGTGGTGATCTATGTTGTATGAGTTTTTATTGGGACCTTCAATATGCAGATTTTACGATTTAGAGAGCAGCTTCCTTGTCAAAAACAGTGTGTTTCTTAGAATGTAACTATGCATGTTGTTGGACATTGACTCCAGAAAGAGGTTACTGAAATTTGATAGATTTTGTGACAAATAAAACACTTAGGGCTATTATATATGTATTGCCACCGAGATTGAGTCAAAATCGATATGTATAAGTTTGCCACTGAAATGGTTTGCATCCTGTTTCAGTCCATTATCCATGGTTCACCTCCTCATTCAAATTAAACGTAATTGATTTGATACTTATCATATGCTATTAGAGCTTTCTTTGTAAATTTGAGTAATTGATTTGATTTGTCACATAGTTGTCTCCTTTTAATAGTAAGATTCTAAAATCTGATTCATTTCTCATTTTTTTAAGATTCACTATTTTTAATGGTATATATGTTACAATCCAGATATTCCACTTGAAACTAATACAAATTGCGTGTCAAAAGTTTCAAGATCCTCCAACCGTTCTTAATAGTGCTATATTATCCATATTTTGAGGGTAGAAAAACAATATTATCATGTTATGCCTATAATGAAATTTGTTAATATTTATATGCTATATTAAATGACAACTATTCATATATAATTTGTCACTAAAATGATTCTCAAATACATTAGTGACAAAAATGGTAATTAATTTGTCAATATTGAGATTTAGTGATATAGAAAAGTCGATCATATTGACTTATAGTGATAATGTTGATTGCCACTTTAAAAGAGTGTATAACTTACATTGAGATATATGTATTATGAAAAGTTATTAGTGACATCGTAGAAAAAAAAAAGGTAGTTATTGTAATTCTCATTATTTTTTATTATGATCAAACTATAATTTTTATCATGAACAATATACAAAGAGTGACATCTTTTGCTTTAACACATTCATATTTTATTGTTTGTTGTAGTAACTTTCACTTTATCACTCTGTCCATTTTTTGGTGGATCATTGGCTATGGACTTTTATACTCTTATCGGCTATCAGTTGTTCTGCACTCGCCTTTCCTCGCACATGTTGAATATTTTTTGCCTATTTAGTTAGGTTTTGATGATTCCGTTTCGCTCGATTTTGATTTGAAATATAGGTAGTTTTGTTGAAATCTCATTTGAAATGAGTTATAAGTTTTGAAAAAGTTGAACCCTCATTTGAATAGAATTGGGAAGAAAAAAAATGATAAGTATCGTATAAATGTCTTTTATAAAAAAAATATCTAATATATGTCAATTCATTGTGTCTTTTGTAGGTTTGATATTCATTTTTTTTTTGAAAACCTTATAAGTTTGTTATGTTTATAAATTGAAACATGAACTTAGAATTTTAGAATTGATTTTAATTCAGTTTCACGAAATCGCGAGACTGAGTCAAACCTAAATCAAAATGACCATTTGTGACTATGTTGAATTCTTGACATCATCTTATTAGAATTCACCACATGGATTGGGCTAAGTCCACTTACATGGCTTGGGTCTAACTCAACCTCAAAAGCTAGCTTGTAAGATGAGGATTGCCCAAGACCTTATAAGGTGAACTTAACTATTGTTTTCAACCAATGTGGGACATTTAGTCTCAATACATCTCTATATTGAGGACATCTATTATGATGAATTTAAGTCATTTTCGCGTATATGTATATTGTTTGACCACCATATTCTTTTTCATTTTTCAGGAACTAAAATCTCATTGGGCATGTTGAAATTTGAGAATATTATTTAAATGTTGTTAGTGTTAATTGTCCATAATTAGGACAATCGACAATATGAATTTGAATTAGTTCAAGAGAAATTAAATTAGCTCTACATATCATATGTGAACGCCTTTGTTTATATTTTTGTACACTATTCCAAACGAAGTTTTTAATAGACGAGTGGTCATTCTTTTATTTGTCGCATATTTAAAATTAATCGAAATAAATATGAATTATAATTTCTCATAATATCATGACTCTTTCCCATGTGAGAATTAATCATTCACTTTCGTTCTACTACTAACTTTCGGAGTAGATGGTTGATTCCATTTAGCTAGTGGTCGACAGGATCATATATAGTATCACTGCATTTCCATATAAGCTACAAAAGATTTTTGTCATGAAAGAAAAAAAAGCAAAATAGGAGTATATGTGAAATATTTATTGAAGTCCTTATATAATTACTAATTATCGGAAACAACGAAAACGTGGACTGTGGACTTATAATCAAAAACAGGAAAAGGGACAGCTGAAGGTCTTCCAGATGCATGTAATTTTCAACAAACATATTTGGCAATGCAATCATAAAATGTGAATGCGTCGAAAAAATTATATAAATAGAATTATGTATTGTTGGAGTTTTTATCTTAATGTTATCACACGTACGCTATAAATGGATGAAGTTTTGGAAGTATACCGTAAATAGCTGGAGAAGTCACGGGGTGTACGTCCCCATTCAAACCTTCTCGCAATTAAGTTAGATAATTAATTTTTTTATTTCTAAAAAAAATTTACACAAATTTTACTATAATTTGACATAATAAACATATCTCTTACATAACTTATTTCATATACACATAACAAATATGATTTGACATAAAATTACATATCATACACGTATATCCTAAATCATTCCAAAAAAATTATACACCTACTTTATTTCCCAAAACTCAAACAAACAATATTACGCAAATCAAAATTATTTAACAAACATCCAATACTTTCACAAATTACCCTCTCAAACACCAAACAAACATACTCATATCAATTATATCAATTTATACACAACTATATAATCATAATCACGCCGATGATGCCTTAATAAAGTGGTTAAGGATGAGACTATGGTTTAGTGCGATTCGAGATTGACAAAGAAGCCGTAAAAAACCGAATTTAAGAGTTTATTAGGTCTTTTATAAGTTTTAATACTTTAGGGACCTTTTGGTAATTTTTCTTATTTTCTATCTCTATGGTTTTTTCTTATATATATAGTGATTGTTAAACTTGTGAGACAATTCAGTTTCAGTTTTGTTTATATCAGATTTGAGTTTTCTTAGTTCTCTCAATTTCACGGTATTCTTTATAGAATCAACGAGTTATTGAATTCCTTCGAATTCACAGTATTCTTTATTAAGAATCAACGGGTTTTTGAACATATTTATCTTTCCCACTACATACGCTGCATTAGACTTCATGATCAAGAGGTCATGAGTTCAACTCACATTAATATTAATATTTTCTCTAATTTAATACTAATACTAATATTTATAATTAGTTTCGTTTGATAGAAATTTAATATATTCGTTTCGAATAGCATTTAATGTAACGATTTATTTATTATATAAAAAAATTATAATCATAATCACACGTGCCTGATTAATCACGTGATTTGCGAAAGTTTATCTAATTTCAAAATATGCAAGACATATGTGACGTTTGACGTGATTCGACGAAAATAGCACTGTAAATTTACTGTGCACATATTCTTTAACCTCTAAAACACTCATATTATACTCCGTACATTATTCTCTACGTATTATTGAGCATAAAAAGAATGCTGCCAATCTACTCTCAGTTCTGAGTGTTCAAATTAGCGTAGAATAAGAATTGAATTTAAATAATTTTTTTACCATTTTTAATTGATGATTTTTATTTTGTACAGTATAACTCGGAAATTACAGTAATTAGTAAATTACATTAATTTAAATTAGTATATTCAATTGTTTAATGTAACATTTTGGAATGTAGATTGATAATTGTACTAAATGGTACCTAAATCCAAACAAAAATTTAATATTACCTTTTGGTCTTAAACATTTATTTTTGTATAAATATTGGTAATTCATTGAGGTAAGAAAATATTTAATATGCAGGATAAATTATTATAAAACTACTAAACGCTCTAATAACAAAATCAAACTCAATTTTTCAAAAATATCGCTTTTTGTTCTGTTCTCAAGTTTTGCTTGACAAAATAGTTTTTTGTTATAAAACTCAATTCGCGGGTTTGATTTCGAAAAAGTAGTGTTGATTTCGAAAAAGTAGTGTGTATGGTTTTGATGAACCTTTAAAACACCATGAATTGAGTTTGAATATTTGGGTTTGTGGTTTTAAAAAAATTAAAACTCAATTTAAATTGAGTTGGGGAAAAAAAAGTGGTAGATGTCCAATCAATGTTTTTTAATAAAGTTTGGGGGAAAAAAGTCAATGATAGGCGTCAAATCAATATTTTATGGGGTTTCAAGAGTTTGTCAATATATTTGAGTTGAGTTTCATGTGTTTTATCAAACTTCATTTGAAAGAGTTAAGGCTTAGTTTCGCGAAATCCGCTGAACGGTGCCAAAACTCTTCCAAATAGGGCCTTAATTTTGGACTAGCCTTTTCACTGCACATGTTGAAAATTTGATGACTTTATTCAGGCTAGGAAAGTCCACGTACGTTGTACGTGTCTAGTTAATTTCATGGATTTTTTTGTAAATTAGAGTAAATTTAATTTTATTATGTCATAAAATAGAGCAAATTAACCTGATTTTACCGATTTAATTCAGTAGTTTAATTCATTTTTCACCGGTTTAACCTATTTTTTAATCGATTTTATTCATTTTTATCAGTTTAATATTTTTTTATTGTTTTACCCAATTTTTATCAGTTATAACTTATTTTCACTGTTTTTACGATGTTGTCCTTTTGTTTTATCCGTTTTAAACCATTTTTTTTACCGGTTTCACCTTATTTTGTCGGTTAAACTTTGTGTTTTTATTGATTTCACACGTTTTTATCATATTAACTCGTGTTCACCTATTTCGCACATTTTTCTCACTGATTTCACATGTTCTTTACACCAATTTTCCTGGATTTTCATTGATTTGAGACTTTTTCACAAACTTTATTCATTTTTTTATCGATTTCACATGCTTTTCATTGATGTTGTCATTTCACCGGTTTCATCCTTTTTTCATGAATTTTCATCGATTTCACATGTATTTATCGACTTCAGTGGCACATTTTTACCAGTTTAACCCAAATTTTTACCAACTTTGTCAGTTTTCATCAATTTCACCCGAATTTTAATTTATTTCACATGTTTTCAATTATTTCATATTTTTTTTTTTATCGATTTCATCCTTTTTTCACGAAAAGAATTCAATGATAATTCGAGGCTATGCATGTCTTGATATTATTGAATATTCTTTATATTTTTCTATTATAGCCAAAGTAAAATTACGTAATTAGTTAAGTTATCAGTATTTTTTTTATTTTTTCACAGTAAGATGAAATTCAATTTTACTTTTTCTTGTAACATAATGATATTTAAGATAATTTATTTTAAATTTTTATATTTAGAGTGTTTATGACTTATGTTGTACTTTTTAAATTAACATTTTCTTACTTAAATAAATATTGATGCTAAAATATAATAATTTTTATATATATTTGATAGGTTATTTAAAATAATAGTGTTTTCTTATGGAACGTTTGTTATCTATTATAAAAGAAGAAGATTAAAATTATAAAAATTGATGTAAGAGAAAATTTATAAATTTTAGGAGTTTATGTAAAAGATAAATATAATAAGACTTCATGTCTAGTTATACCTTTTCAATTACTTTATGTCTTTTATATATTTATCATTTAGATATCACTTTACAGTTCAAATAGAGGTATTTTAGTCCGCACAAAAAAGTTAAGAAATATTCTTGTTTTTATAATAGTAGATGTTGGATGAAGATGAAGAAGTGAAGGGAGGTTTTGATGATTTCCAAAAGTCATTAGCTAAGAAATGGAAGCTTAGCAAACCTTTGAAAAGTTTAACCGAGAAAACAAGTAAAATCATAAGGTTAAATTTTGGTCCAGAAGACTACTGATGTAATGCTGAGTTCGGAATCAGACTGGTGGATTTCAGCAGAGTCAAATCAGATGAGTTCAATTTGAATCAGCAGAGTGGATTCAATCAGCAAAGTGGAAGTGACGAGGAAGTCATTCCAACGGTAATAAATGCACTTGGCGCAATAAATGTTGTAAGCGAAGGGTATTAATGACAAATGATTGAAGAGAAACCTCGTATCAGCAAGGTGCATTAAATGCAACTTGAGATAAAGTACATCAGAACTATATAATGAACAGTTGCAGAGAGCCGTTTAGAAACAGGGACCAGTACTCGAGGAAGATCTGAATCTATCTTACTTCAACGGGCATAATTCAAATTTGAAAGTATAAATTGTTCAAGATTCAAGATTTTGAGAAGAAGAACACAACAACTAATAGAGCATTCAAAGATCAAATTCTTCTAAGTCTCAAAAACTCAAGAACAGAACACTAAATAGCCGAGTCATCTGTTGAAGAAGCAAGTTGAAGAAAAACGAAAACATCTACAAATCTTAGCAATTTCTGAAAACTGAGTGTTGTGAGAAGTGTATATCCATCTTTGTGAGTCGTATAACTTCGGATTATAGGTATTCTTTGTGATTTCCTATAGCGAAGTGGCTTTATTCATTTGTTGTAAAAGCGCAAGTAGAGTGTACTATTTACTTAGTGTTCATAGTATAACCTAAATCTTCATGATTTAGAAGAGTGGACTAAAGACATTATTGTCTATATAACCACTATAAAAATCCTTGTGTTGGTTTATTTGTTTTATTCTTGTATATTTTCGTAAGTAACCAAACCTTGAGAAGCTAAAGATTTTAAAAGAAGTTTTCAAAAACTGGGGATAAAATCTTGGGATAATTACATCACATTCACCTCCCCAACGTTTGAAAAACCTTACGAAATGATGTGAAATGACCATATTGTCCTCGTCAGTTTTAATTAAAAAAATAAAAATAAAACAGATTAACAAAATGTCCTATTTACCCTTGCAAGGGATAATTACATCGACCTCCCCTGAGGTTTGGGCTAATTATTGCCCAATCCCCGCATAATTTCATAATTACATCCACCTCCCCCCACATTTGAAAAATCTTACAAAATGATGTGAAATGATACACAAAATTACAATAGTACCCTTGCAATGATACATAAAATTACAATACTACCTTTGTAAAAATTAATTTTATACATTAAAGAAAACCCTAACCCCCACCACACCCCACCTCCACCGTCCCAACCCCGCAAATATCCTCCCAGGCCTGATTCGAACCATAGGACTTCCAGGTTGGCGGTGCGGCCTGGGAGGAGATTTGCAGGGTTGGGGACGTCGGGTGAGAGGTTGGGGACCGGCGGGTGCGGGCTTGGGGGTTGGGGGTTGGGGTTGGCATGGGAGGTTAGGGATGGTGAGGGTTTTTTTAAAAAAAAAAATTATATTAAAATAATTTATTGATTTATTAATATTAATATTTTTATATAAATAAGATATGATTTTAATATTATTTTATTTAAGTAATAAATATTAATTTTTTTTTATGATTTTATAATAACTATTTTATTAAATCGAGTATTTTTATTTTTTGTAAAAAAATTATTGATTTTATAATACCTATTTTAGTTAAAAGTTTAAGAAATTATTCAGTAAACATGTGAGTGTTTTTATAATGTCTATGATCAAACGTAATTCATTAATTTATCCTTGTACTTTAATTATGAAAACAAATTAAATTATTAAAATTACGGGTTAAATGTTAAAGTTGAATGTATATACATTTTTTATTTATGTTCTACAATGTTTTTTTTCTTATAATTAACCATAATTTATTTACTTTTAATTGTAAAAGCATTATGAAAAAAAAATTGGAAAAAATCATTGATGTGTTATTATATTTTGATTTTAAGAATACATATACATTACTATTAAAATTCATTTATTCTTTTAAACCTAATTCGTTCATTTATTCTTTTACTTTAACTAGGAAAAAAAATTAAAGTTATTAAAATTACGGGTTAAATGTGAAATTGTATGAAATTGTATGTTTTTTTTTCTTATAATTAACCATAATTTATTTATTTTTCCTTGTACTTTAATTGTAAAATCATTATAAAAGAATTGGAAAATAATGTTGATGCGTTATAATATTTTTATTTTAAGAATACATATACACTAATAAACTAATTATAAGTTTCATGTAAATTTGTAACATTTGAACCTATACTTATACATATACATTGCAAAGAAACCCCTCCTATGTACCAAACATAACAAGGGTATAATTGTCCAACAAAATAGCTACAGGAACCTCAAGGGTAAAATAGGAAGTTCAATAAAAATTCGCCGATGACGTCATCAAAATGTAAGGTTTTCGAAACGTCGGGGGAGGTGGATGTAATTATGAAATTGCGAAGGGATTGAACAATAATTACCCAAACCTCAGGGGAGGTCCTTGTAATTATCCCTAAAATCTTGAAGTAAGAAAACTTGTTTGAAAAACACTTGACATAAATCCGCTGCAAAATAAGTTTCAAACTCTGAGTTAAATTTGAAACAGATAAGTAAAATCATACTAGTGGTCAACTTACACTAAACAAGTTTTGTGCGCGAACAACTAAGTAATCTCACAAGTTTTGATCAGCTTACTCTGCTGATAAGAAAAGTTAGAGAAATTTTAAAAAGGTACAGAGGCATATTCACCCCTCATCCCCCCTCTAGACCTCATCTGACCACTTGGGACCAACAATAGAGATAAAGATTATCTTTCGAGGACATTTAGGGCTTGTTTGTCTCGCTTTTTAGAGAGTTAAAAAAATTGGAAGGATTTTAGAAATATTCTTGGTTTTGTATATTTGAAAAATGTTGTTTGTTTATAGTTTTAGAGAAAAAATGAATAGTGAGTTTGTCTTTCAAAAGTGGTAGTTTTTTTAGATGTTATAGAAAGAGGAGAAATAAGATAATACTTTATGTTAAATATAATTATAGTACTACTATTTGTTATGTAAAGTAAAAAGTATGAGAATAAGTTACTATATGTCAAATCAACATATGATTTGTTTAAGATATTTTAGAGATAAGAGAATTTTTTTAAAATGAAATAATATGAATATTGAGAGATAAAATTATAAAATAATCTTAAAAAAATGATTTGTTTGTCTTTTCAAAGAGCGCTGAAAAACGAGATAAACAAGCTCCCCTATTATCATGATGGATTTAATTCATTTTGATGCCAAATTATTTTTCACTGTTTAGGAACTAAGGGTTTGATTGTTTCACTTCTCAAAGAATATTTTAGTACTCTATGAAAAGTCAAACAAACAATTTATTTGGTATCTGAAAGAAATTTATCATACATACATTTGTTCTCTAAAAGAGTATTCTTTTTTGTTTTGTAGATTTTCTAAGATTGTTAATAAGCTCTTTTTTTTTTTTTTTTTTTCTGTAAACAAAAATTAGTTTATTTAGCTTTTCAGAATATTTTCTGAAAACGAAAAGAAAAGAAAAAGGCCTCCTAATATCCCTATTTCCCATGTGAAAATTAATGAATTGCGTTGTAGCCATGATATGTTTCACCTTCTGGAGTAAATGAAATGGAGAATTTTCTTTTTCTATTTTAATAATTAAAATGAAATGAATATGGTTCCTTTGGGGCCCTTAGCTAGGTGATGGGCTAAAGAATAGATCGAATCACTATCTCAAACATAACTCTTAAATTTAGGTATTTTATCTTAAAATTTTAAGGGGTGAACAATGTTATAGATTCCCACTTTTTACTCTGCACTCCAACAACTAATTTATATTTTAAGATTTTACTTTCAAACAAGCACACCACTTTTTACTCTGCATTCCAACAACTAATTTATATTTTAAGATTTTACTTTCAAACAAGCACACCACTTCACTCCAACAACTCGTTTATATTTTAACAAACTAAATTTAATTTTTATTTATATATAAATAATAAATTACCTTCTAAGAAATTATTATTTCAGGACTGTGTTTGGTCCATTTTGAGCATTAGTCTGAAATCAACTTTTCTTGTTAATGCAAAAAATGGTTCAGCCAAATGCAGCCCTTATCTTCTTGTTAATGCAAAAAAGTAAGGTTGCATTTGACCCATGTTTTGCATTAACCTGAAAATCATATTTCAGGTTAATGCAAAAATAGGACGAGTCAAACACGGCCTTAAATTAAAAAAAAAGGGGGAAATGTTTTTAAAACAGAAGAAAACTTCTTTAAACATTCAGCTATGTATATATTGTTATTTGGAATGCTCTGATTTTATAAACATAGATAAAAAAACAAAAACAAAAACAAAAAAGTGAAGGAAAGTACGCTGTTATTTACTTTTTCCTGTTGATTCCTATTTTAAAATTTTACTTTGGACTCTTATATATGGAAGGAATTTTTTTCAATATAGCCTTCTAGAAAAAAATATTTTCCAATATGACTAAAACTGAAAAGTATTTTCCTAAATATATCTTTTGTGATAAATCGTAGTTGGCAACTGTGATTTATCGGTTTCTACAAAAAAAAAAAAAAAAAAAAACTGATAAATCTCAGTTACTAACTGCGATTTATGAGTAATTTTTTTTTTTTTTTTTTTTTTGGAATTTATTGTATTTTGACTGCTAATTTACAATACTACGTGCAATTGTTTGAAACTAAATATTTTTGACATTGGAATCGAGAAAATGTTTATATATATATATATATATATATATATATATATATATATATATATATATATATATATATATCATACATATATATTTATATATATACTTTTTATACAACTAGAAAAGTACACATGCGTTGCATGTGATAACTAATATTCAAAGTTAGTTGAATCATATAATAATTTTTCATCATATTATGGTCTTAATGACATACTACATAATTTTTTTGTCTAAATCACTATATATTATTACTATATTGTTACCAAGAATTTAAAGTTGTTATCATGAATACCTAAAATCAAAACTTGAAAATAAAAAACGATAATTATAAGTATTTCTAACATAAAACTACATGTCTACATAACAATAATTCTAAAACTAACATTTGAACGAATGGACAACATTAATTTTTTTCTTCCTTAACCTTAATATTTCCATCTAAACATTTTCTTCCATCTAAACAAGTTTTCACATGTTTAATCCATTTTTTTAATCGATTTCACCACGTTTGTTGGTTATACTTGTTTTTTTTTTTATTGAGTTCACCATTTTTTATTATTTGCCTAATACATTTTTTTACCAATTTAACTCGTTTTTATTAAATTTCCTCAGTTTTGTCGTTTAACCCGCTTCTGCACTAAGTTTACCATATTTTTTGTTATTTTAACATGTTCTTTCATCAATTTCATCCGCTTTTGCATTGAGTTGTCGTTTCTGTTTATGTTATTTAACCAGTTCTTTCATCAATTTCACCAATTGTTTGTGGTTTATCCCATTTGTTAATCAATTCACTCATTCTCTCCGGTTTAACCCAATTTTTGATTGATTTTGCTTATTTTTTTATGAATTAACCTATTTTAACGACTATTTCACATTTTTTTTCAATTTAACTCGGTTTTTTTGTTGTTGTTCTTTTATCGATTTGATCCATTTTTTGTTATCACTTGTTTAGCTGCTATCATTCATTTTTTTACCGGGTTAACCGTGTTTTGCCGGTTTATCCCATTGTTTTATCGATTTTACCATTTTTTGTTGCTTTAACTCGTTTTTCTTTGATCTAGCCCATTTTTCCATTTTTTTTCTTTTCATTTTTATCATCTATTTTTTAAATCAAATTTTACCTGTTTTCACCAGTTTTAACCATTTATATGTTCAGCTAACTAAATAGTACTTTATTTTATTCATACAACACAAATGTGGCATTTTTTTCGAGGTTCTTCAATGGTTTATAGGTTATTTGATAATTGATAATTTCTTAAGAATTGTACAAAGAAGTATTGATTGCACTTTTTTGTTATTTTAACCCGTTCTTTGATCGATTTCACCCGTTTTTGTTTTTAGTCTAATTTGTTAATCAATTCACCTATTCTCTCCGGTTTTACCCAATTTTAGTTGATTTTACCTATTCTTTTGCTAATTTAACTTATTTTCTCACACATTTCACCTTCATTTTTTTTTTTTATCAATTTAACTCATTTGTGCTCTTGTTCTTTTATCGATTTGATCCCCATCCTTTCTTTTTTTCTGTCATCTCAAGTTTAGCCAATATCATTTCCTTTAACTCGTTTCTCTTCTATTTAACCTGTATTCCCATTTATTTTAACATTTTTTATCATATATTTTTTAATCAACTTATACCCTTTTTCACCTATTTTAACCCTTCTATGTTTTTGGCTTATTTTCATTTAATTCTATTTAAACCTCATATATATATATATATATATTGCTCCAATAGTGCAACTCCAACGTATTTTTAATTAAGGTGGATTTTTGATTAAGTTAATATAAGAAGATAAGCTTAATCATAATGTTTATATAAAAGTAGACTTATTTTTCATGTATAATTCATTGTATTTATTCAACAATGTTTATATTAAAGTAGACTTATTTTTATGTATCATTTAAGTAGGGGTATATTAGCCTTCACAAAAAAGGGAAGAAATTTCCTTTTTTTATTTAACTAACCCGAATGGGGCATTTTGTTTTTAGGTTCTTTAATTTTTTTGAGGTACTTTGATAAGTGATAATTTCTTAAGGCTTTTCCAAAGAAATATCGAGCCTGTTTGTTTGGCGTTTTCCAGAATTTTTTCGTGTTTGGGAAATGCCAAACAAAAATATTTTCTATTTTCCGAAATAAATTTTTCATCCATTAATTTTCTCAAACTACTCTCTCAAAAGCCAAACAAACAACAATTTTTTTATCTCTAAACAAAACCTATACAAACTCTACTTTGATTTGACATAAAGTAACCTATCTCTTACACAATTTATCTCACATAACAAACATGATTAGATATAAAGTCTTACACATCTTACACCTACAACCCAACTCTTCCAAAAAAACCTACACCTACTTTATTTCTCAAACCACTCTCTCAAAACCCAAACAAACAACATTACGCAAATCGAGATTATTTCACAAACCTTCGCTACTCTCCCAAACTACTTTTCCAAACGCCAAACAAACAGGCCCATCGATTTTACTTGCTTTTATACAACTTTATCATTTATTTTTTGTTATTTAGCCCGCTCTTTCACTGATTTCACTCGTTTTTTGTGGTTCATCACATTTCTTAATCAATCCATCCATTTTCTCTAGTTTAACCCAATTTTAGTCGATTTTATCACATTTGTTAATTAATTCACTCATTCTCTCTGTTTTAACCCAATTTTAGTCTGAATATACTTATATTTTGCTGATTTAACTATTTTCTCACATATTCCGCCTTTTTGCCAATTTACTCATTTTTTTTGTTCTTGTTCTTTTATCGATTTGATCCATTTCCCTTTTGTTATCCCGTGTTTAGCCGATGTCATTCATTTTTTTTAACGTTTTTGTCGATTTAACTTGTTGTTTTATCAATTGCACCATTTTTTTCTGCTTTAACTCGCATTTTTTTTTCTATCTAACCCATTTTTTCATTGATTTATCAATTGCACTATTTTTTTTGCTTTGACTCGCATTTTTTTCTTCTTCTATCTAACCCATTTTAATTCTACATAGAGCCAACCACAATAAAGCTATCTGCATGCCTGCAATCAAGAGAGTCATTATTCAATATGCAACCAACCTTGCTACGGCCAATTTTAATGAAAAGATATGTACATAGATAGAGGTTGTTTTTTAAGATATACCTTGCATTGATCCTCTTTCAATTTCTCAACCTGACCACCTGCCATAACCATGGAAGAAAAACAAATATAAATTCCAAAACAAAACAAAAAAAACGCATTTACAAAGTTTATATATTATCATACAACCTTGAATCATTTTCTGAATAGTTTCATAACTTTTCTGATTTTGCTGATCAATTGACTCTTGCTCGTTTATGGTAACCCCTTGACCTTTTAACTTTATCAATGTATTCTTGTTTTTGTGTAGTACTTTGGCTAGCATATTTTCTTTTCATTCTATCCATTTCTTTGTCGTAATACATATGTCATACACAAAATAAACCAGTTATAAAAAGAAATATTTAATAAATTATGAATTTTAGAGTGCATTAGTTTAACTATAAAGTCCAATAAATACTTGAGTTTCATTGTTGAATCTAGCTCTATTTAGTATCATCAACACTGTTTCATTACTGTCATACAAGTACCTTAAAACATATATACATATACAAATATATACATATTAATATGGACATAAATTATATTGTGTAGCAACTGCAAGTAATTAAGAGAAGTTTTATCTCATCTCCCGACATGAACAATTAAAAACACATTCAACATAAAATTTATCTCATCTCCAGACATGAACAATTAAAAACACATTCAACATAAAATTCCATCAAAATTCTGTTGATTTATTGGATTTTCAAGTATTTGAACCAAAATAACTATAACAACGGACCAAAAAGTAAAGATGGAGAAAAAATAATCTCAGAAAGTTTAAACCTGATTTTGTATTTAGTAATTGATGCATCACCATATGTTTTCTTGATTTTGTTAGGATGATTCGGAAAGGAATTTCATTTAATTCTATTTAAACCTCATATATATATATAAATATTGCTCCAATAGTGCAACTCCAACGTATTTTTAATTAAGGTGGATTTTTGATTAAGTTAATATAAGAAGATAAGCTTAATCATAATGTTTATATAAAAGTAGACTTCTTTTTCATGTATAATTCATTGTATTTATTCAACAATGTTTATATTAAAGTAGACTTATTTTTATGTATCATTTAAGTAGGGGTATATTAGTCTTCACAAAAAAGGGAAGAAATTTCCTTGGCTAACCCGTACTTTTATATGTATATAGATATATAGATAGATGAGACATCACAAGTATATTGCAAAATACCATGTTAAAATAGGAGAGAAATGTGTAGGTTAAGTCATTTGTAACTATACTTTTTCATAATTAATGTCAACTGAGACATGTTACATATTAACTATTCTCATAAGCTCATTGCAATATACTAGTTTACATGTTCTCGTCTTCACAATAACTTATTTGATTTCTTAAACATATGTTAAGATTGTATTGGAAATCAGCACGGATCAAATAGTGAGATAAGTACATAAATTTACAAAGGCACTTGATTGATGACAAATAGTTGTCTGAGAGGCAAAACGCTGTTGGTGATGAATAAAAAAAAATTATGCTAATTTACATACTCCACTCATGCATCTAGTTTATAATATATATAAAGATTCCTTAATTTGATTTGGATGTCAAAGACATCTGCAAAAAGATAGAATAAAAGTGTAATTATTACTATCTAAAATAAAAGCACTACGATATTTAATTAAGAGATTTTGTAATGATATCCGATGATCAATTAAGTTAAACATTTTCTCGATTCCTATGTGAAAAATATTTAATTTCAGACAATTGCACATAGTATTGTAAATTAGCAGTTAAATTTCAATAAATTCCAAAAAAAATTACCATTAAATCGCAGTTAAAATCGATAAGAATCGCAGTTGCAAACTGCAATTTATCATAAGAGGTACATTTAGGAAAATACTTTAATTTCAGTTTGAGTCATATTGGGAAATACTTTTGTGTAGAATGATGTATTGGAAAAAAAACTATATATGAGAGTAACCATTTAAGAGTTACATAAATTTTAAGGGGTCGCTTGTTTTTGAAAAAACTTATAAATTTTCCTATAATTTGAGTTATAAAAGCTCCCTCGAAAATGGGAAAGTTGAAGCATTCATCAATAATGTTTTGAAACAGCAATAATGTGGAGCGGGACAAACTTTTCTCGAACACCCCATATATGTACCTTTTAACAAACATATTCAACCATAATAATAATAATAGAATGTGAACAGGTCGAAAAAATCATATTAATAATTTTATGATCAACTCATGTTCCAAACGTGTTGTAAAACATTGCTTGAATAGTTTCCAATTTTTTATTTTTACTGGGTCCAGCTTGACCTAATTCATTTCCAACTCAATGTCATTTTCTTATCTAATCCATTCAATTCAGACTCGCTAAAATCTAACTCGATTCATTCTGATTTTCAAAACTTTTATCAAAGCAGTATAACTATCATACCTCATAATAATAGGTCGCTTAATAGATGAACTTTTAAAGAACTGTGAAGCAATTTGGTAAAATTTTATTTTTGACCCTCTAAATTGACTATATTTTAAAATTAAGACATAAATTGATGAATTCCGGCGATAATTAAAATTTTCAGACAATAAGGACTGAAATTGATGATAATGACACAATAAATGACGTATATTATCGAGGTACCACAATAAATGGTCAATTTTAAAATGAAGCCACTTTATAGGGCCAAAAATAAAATTTTGCCAATGCAATGTATATTCGTGTTTATGTATTCTTCGATTCACAATACGATATAATACGCGGTTCCATACATGACTAATTGGACCCATTGCCCTTTTAATAAATAGTCTTTATTTAACACTTTTTATCCTATACGTGACTAATACCAGGACAGTTCTTGCCCAAATCGAATTTGACTAACTCATCAAATCACAAGATAAGTGTAACATACCTGCTTTGTGAATCGATAATGGTATAATACTCTTCAAGATTCCTATTTTGTGTGACTAAAATTGCACTTTCCCCCGCCCCATTGCTTTATGCTATATTCTTCAACTATAAATACCCCCTTACACTTGTAAAATTCACACACTCAAATCAAATCAAAACCATGGCAAGTCTCAATTATTTTCCATGCACCGCCACCCTCTCTCACCCTCCTTCACGCCCTACCTTCCCCAAGCCCCCTTCTCACCGTCTCCAAATTTCCTCTTCCATTCCCGAAAACAAAAATATCGACATCGAAACGAATTCCAATTCCCAACCAAAAGTCGACCGCAGAAACATGCTTCTCGGTCTAGGCAGCGGCGGCCTCTACGGTGCAGCCAACTTAGTCATCAACCCTCGGGACTCCTCCGCTACCCCGATACAAGCACCCGTGCTCGATAGTTGCGGTGTCGCAACGAACTTGAACAATAACAAAGAACTTGACATCAATTGTTGCCCCCCAACCACTGACCGAATCGTAGACTACAGAGTCCCCCCTGTTTTCCAAATGAAAATGAGGCCATCGGCTCATAGAGTCTCGCCCGAGTACATATTCAAGTACAACATGGCGATCGATCGTATGAAACGTCTTCCTAAAGACGACCCTCGTAACTTTTTTCAACAAGCGAACATCCATTGCGCTTATTGCAATGGTGCCTATAAGCAACAAGAAGGACAAGATGGACCGGATCCATCCAAGTTTTTACAAGTTCATAATTCTTGGCTTTTCTTCCCTTTTCATAGATGGTACCTTTATTTCTACGAGAGGATTTTGGGGAAATTGATTAATGACCCGACTTTTGCTTTGCCGTTCTGGAACTGGGATAACCCGAAAGGCATGACCATTCCGCCCATGTTCTTGGATGAGAGATCTGCTCTCTATGATAAAAAACGGAACAAGGATAGCATGCCACCCGCCGTGGTTGATCTTGGTTTGACGGACATTAAAGACCCTCTTCAGGTTTATTTATTTGGTAAACTAAAGTGCCAAAATAGTTTTATGAGAGATTAAATTGATAAAGAAATAGTTTTACGAGGGACTAAATTGATACAAAGTAATTTTATGAGGGACTAAAATGTAACACTATAAGTAAAATACCTCTTATAAATGACCAAATCAAAATAAATAATTCATAGTGGGGACTAACGTGGAAAAAAAACACAGAGGGACCACTCCGTAAAAAAATAATGATAAGGAGGACCATTAATGGTGTTTACCCTATTTATTTATTCGAGATATGCAATTCTTAATTATATACTATTGCTTAAATAATTTAATTTTTTTTTAATGCTAGTTGGTGACGAACAATCTCACCATAATGTACAGCGAAATGATTCGTGGTAACGCGGATGTGTACGGTTTCATGGGGAAGGCTTATCGCCAAGGAGACGCTCCCAATCGAGGACCGGGATCCGTCGAGCGTGGTTCTCACACGTGTGTCCATTGGTGGGTCGGAGACCCTAACCAGCCTACCCGAGAGGACTTGGGCAACTTTTACTCAGCAGGTCGAGATCCTCTATTCTACTGCCACCACGCGAATGTGGATCGCATGTGGACTTTGTGGCAATACTTCATACCGAGTAACAAAGTGCCCGATAAGAGGATCACCGACCCCGATTTCCTCAACGCGTCGTTCTTGTTCTATGACGAGAATGCTCAGCTCGTCCGAGTCACAGTCCAGGATTGTTTGGATAATCTCAGGATGGGGTATGAATTTGAGAGAATCGATCTACCGTGGTTGGACTACAGGTAATTATATTATTATGTAAATTATTAAATAATTAAACTATTCTAATTTGAGTTCTGTCATGTTGAAAACCATTATTATGTAAATTATTAAAAAATTAAAATATTCTAATTTGAGTTCTGTCTCGTTGAAAACTATTATTATGAAAATTATTAAAAAATTAAAATATTCTAATTTGAGTTCGCCACATTGATGTACAGGCCACCGGCCCAGACTGTTGGGGCTAGGGTTAGAAGAGCCAACACAAAATCTGCACAACCGAATACCGTGTTCCCTCTCAAACTCGACCAGATCGTGCGGGTTTTGGTTCAAAAAACCAAGAAAGGGAAAGCGGACGAGGTGTTGGTTCTCGAGGACATGGAAGTCGACACCTCAAAGTTGCTGAAGTTCGACGTGTTTGTGAACGATGAAGATGACAACGTGCTTGAACTCGATAAGGCAGCTTACTTGGGGACTTACGCACAGTTGCCACACAAGAGTGGGACCAATAGTACGCTCAAGACTTCGATCAGTTTGAAGCTGACTGATCTGTACAAGGATATGGATAATATTGACGATGATGAGACGGTTTTGGTCACATTGGTGCCGAGGAATCAGGGCGGAGGGGTCACGATTGGTAATATCAAGATAATCGAGGCGCCCCCGGCAAAGAAACCTGCTGCCTGATTGATTAATTTCAGTGCTGATTGGCTGTTGTGTCCATGAAAATTAATTAGCTAGCTAGGTTTTTTTTATGAATAAATTAAATAAGATTTTCCTCTGGCACATATATGCAGCCTTGAGGTGCTATGTTAATTGTTCATTTTGTTATGGTGTGTTCTTTTGGGATCGATGCTGTATTGGTCCTTGTGGTGTGCTTTCTGTTTGGAACGGATTTAAAAATAAATAAAAGAGTAATAGTTTATCATTGTGATTTTAATATATGGTTAAATGTTGATATTTTAGTATATAATTTAATATTTTGTAGTTCATTGAATCAATCAGGCAGCCCCTGATATGTTTGCTAAATTTCTTTACCCTTTGTCGCATTTCTGATCCATTTTGATTTGGCGTAGATTTTATCAAAAATGAAAATCAATTTCAGGAAATGGTTTTGGACAAATGTTCTTTTTGGCAACACAGGTTACAGAGTATGCTTTTTGGTAATATATAATATTCATTAATTGCACAATTTAGAACTTTAAAAAAATTGGCGGAATTTGCCACATGTGCGTTAACTCACAACAAGAATTATTGGTTTAGAGATGGATTTTTTGATACATAACCTTAGATATTAATTATGCAATTATGTAAATATTTAGTAGTGAGGTGGATAAAATATAATTTCTCAGATAAGCGGGATACATATCTATATGATCAACGATCCCACTTTTCTAATACAAATTTGTGTACAAGACTTATCAAATAAAGCACGTGAGTTGCACTTGCTTTGTGATTGATCACTCTCCAGAAAGTTACATCAAATTCCAAAGCAAGTGTATAATACTTGCCATATAGTTACTTTGGGTTCGGCCGAACCCGATTTGGGTAAGAATTTTCCCTCTTAATCTTACGTGCATTGGATCTAAGACATTTGCTCTAATTGCACAACTTATCTGCTTGGTAATTCTCATATATTAATTAATTAAGATTACTTTAAAATGATTTTGCTATTTTGTGATGTATGTTGTATACGACCTGAGTATACATCTTTCTTGGGTCTATGCACGATTTAGCTTGTATTATTCTACTATGTACATAACTATCTCGCCCACTTTCGACCAAAAAATAGAAATAAATCTTATCTTCTTGGAGATTGAATCTTTTAACAATTCACACACTGAAAAAGAAAAGTATGCGAGAAAAGTAAGCGTGCTGCGTGGCTTTGATCGATTAGAATATGATAGTTGAATTCTGGCTGGGAAAGTAATATCCAGGTGATGAAATGCTGATTTTATGCTGATACAAAAATATTTAAAGGGAAATGTGTGGCACCTTTTCAATTTTTCCTTTTTTTTTTTAATTCACTCTATCCCATGACTTTTATTTCACGTGCAATCCTTTAAATGATTCATCCAATTAATTATTTTAAATTTATAATGTATTGAGACTAAAGAATTGAATAACAATACTAAATTAATTTTAGAAGGTCTTGGACAATCATTACTGTTGAAATTCGAAGGATACGAATCCCAAATTCTTACTCGGAATCTCCATGGATCACCCGCAAGAATTCACCCGCCATTTGACCGAAACCTCACGTTTTGGTGCTCCCAGTTGAGACTAAATCACGTACGAACGTAGCCTAAATTCCACAATCTAAATACCAAAAATAGCATGATAATATGTGCCCATAAAATTACCCGAATTATACCCAATTATGCTTAACATGTACATATATATGTGTAAATATATATACGTGGGAGAAAAAAAGAGGAAATCCCACAAAGGGACTTCCATGTCCAAAAGGGAGCTGCTCCTCTGTTGAATTGAGAAGTCCCTCTTGGGACTTCTATGTTGAACAGAGGGGAAAAAAAAAGGGTTGGGAAAGATTGTATTTTCCCCCATTTAACGAGTGGGAGTAGTTAATTAACTGCTCCCTCCTATTTTCTCTTCACTCAAATAATTCGATTCGAATCGGATCGGGTTGAGTTAGTCCGAAATGGGCGGACCCTTTTCAATTCAACATCTCCCACTCGCACATGAGGGCTATATTCGAGTTTAAAGTGATTATGGCAACATATACATCAATTCATACAGGTAAATAGATCGTGCGACCGGCGAGCTAAAGAGCATTAAGAGTTGCATACCTGTTAGGATATGCAACAACTCTTTCTCACAAAACATGAGGACGTTAGAACTCGCTGCACCCCAAACATCTTTTTCACTAACCGAAGTATCTCTGATCCCCCAATGATAAAAGAGCATACTTCACTCCACCACTCACATGTATCCACAATCATGTCCAAAACACTTAAGTTTGACATACTGGCTGCGCAGCTTTGAATACATGTAGCGTGTGTTAGCTATAAGAAGTCTTCCTTTTCTACTAGAATCTTTTGATCTTACTTCAGCTGCTTTCCTAGACACGTACCGCATCACCGTATGATTCATGGTTATTAGTAGCGTGCTAAAGTAACAACACCTAGGTAAAATCTCGAGAAACAGTCTAAAGTCTTAAGGGTACACATTGAGATTTTCACAAACCTCTAGGTCTCATACAATGAGTGAGCAGGGATCTTTCACTCATTTCCCAATGGTCACAAAAGCACACGTGGTATGAAACACGTGCTATTGTGCTTTAATTCATTCTATGAAGTCTATGTCATTTCATTAGCACAATACAGATCTTGGTCTAAGTGATCGTCTACACTTAACCTGAATTTTCTCCTTAGTCCTCAAAAACAACAAAGTCGAGACAAATTCACATCTGGCCATTAGACAAGTTCAATGGATAGTGGGAATCCATTTTCGATTACTTACGTTCATTATTCTCAATGATTACTTTAGTCACCATAGTAACTTAAATTGATTTTTAATTAATACGATACTAATTTTATCTTGCGCTCTTTAAAAGAATAAAATTATCTCATCTCTGCACATACTCAATGTTAGAGGTGATTGCTCGTGTGAGAGAGCCAATATCTACTTGTCCGACATTCTACGACATTGAATGTATGCTTTCCAAAGCATGTACAAAATTATTCCAATGTCTCAAAAATTATGGGCTTGATCTTATGAACTTCCAAGTTCAATTAAATCAGAGATCTACGTAATTCTAGAGACTATTACATAACCCACAAAAAATTCTCTAGTTCTGGGCTTAGTACAAAACTTGCCATGATATTATACGTAGACAACTAAATGCAAAGCTCTCATTGAATTTTGCTTATGATATCTCCACAAAATGTTCAATTGTGGAAATATTTGGTCTGACAATAACAATATTTCTATTGTAATGTACGATGGTGCTTTAGACATAATATACCATCACAGTCCGTACTGCTTACATTTGTAACGATCACAAATGCTTCAAGACCAAATGTTTATTTATACTGCATATCCTTGTGCTACAAATTTCATAATTTGTGTGCAAATCGATAAATATGTTTACTTTTTACCATATCAATAGCTAGTAAAAGTTCCTTAGCTTCTAAGGAAACAAATGCAGTATTCTAAAGGTTGTTAATAACCTTTTCATTGAAGTCCAAAATCATACTTATGATTTGACTTAGAACTATAGACTAGATCCATGGCATAACATAAATTAGAGTAGGTAATTGGTTACGAACCAATTGATATTCCAATAAGATTGGATTCAATGATCTAGACTTATCACTCAAAGCACACATTTCAAGTTTCAGAAAATTTACCTCTTACTATAGAAGTATTGGTAAATACTAAAATTCACTTTTAAGAATTATTCCATTAGTTTGCTGACCACGTAAATAATTCAATGAATTTCTTCACCAAATTTCTACCTTTAATTCCTCAATTCAAAACTGGGGATAACCATTTTCAAAAAAATGGTCCTTTCATATTCCAGGTCTAATGTATTCACTATAGTAAGTCAGAGGTAATAAACTATGTGTCGCTTTGAAAACAACCAAATTCGAAACTTGGTTCGATTGTATAGGCCAGTACTAAGTTTTCTTCCATTTGTAACGTGTCTCACTCATGAAACAATTGAACATCTTCTCAGTATTTGAAATAAGTTACGGTTCATGTGAGGTCCTTCCATTTGAATGAATCCGGTAGAACATAAATTGCTCCCACTCGAAAATAGGAAGCAATTTGGATAATCACATCCAAGCGACATATCAAATGAATGACTACGAACAAATTCAAATACTCTAAGACCAGTTCATCTAGTAAATACATCTACAAAGATTGTATTTTTCGATTTAATAGCAAGTACACTTTCACCTCATTATTCATTCAAGAACACAATGCTTTAGACTTTATATATCCCCAAAATATATATTAATTTTTCATGCGATCATATTTCTTAAATACATAAGAAACATAGTCAAGACAAACTCAACTATGTGATCACTTTGTCTAAGATAGCTAAGGTCAAACCAACATCTAACCTTAGCTTGTTTAAAGTGAAAGTTACTAAAGTTGAAGGTTTTCTTGTTATGCATTAAAAGTTAACAAAAGGGAATATTTCCTCAAGGAAATAAAATGTTAACTTAAGATGCAATGAATCTCATTATATCCAAAACCCAAGTTAATTCCCTTAACACAATTATATAAGTAATAGTGTTAGAAATAACAAATTTCGGATAATTTCATTACATTGATCACCAAAATGATTGTATAGATATTCGTATCCCTAATCTAGCATCAGAACTCATGTTCCTCGATACATTTGATTCCTTTAAGAAAATTTCAAAACACTGACGTGTTTTAATTTCACAAGAGATCAAATCAAAACAATATGTTGGTCCCAAAGTGGTCTAATGAGGTCTAGTGAGAGAGAGAGAGAGAGAGAGAGAGAGAGAGAGAGAGAGAGAGGGGGGATTGAATAGACCTCTAAAACTTTTTCTAAACTTTTCTCTAACTTATATATCAGCAGACTAAGTTGATCTGATTCGTGAGACTACTATGTTGATTTAGCACTTAGCAGATTCAACAGGGTTGACCACTCATCTGATTCAGATATACTCAGAGTTTCAAAACTTGTATGCAGCGGATTTTATCAAGTGTGTTTTTCAAACAAGTTCCTCTTTAAAGTTTTCCCCAGTTTTATAAATTCCTCAAATTAAAGGCTTTGTCCTTTAAATGTTTGTTTACTTATGAAAATATGCAAGATAAAAATAAGTAATCAAACACAAGGAATTTTTATAGTGGTTATATAGACACAAAGTCTTTTAGTCCACTCTTCCAAGTCACTTAGATCTTCTTGGGTTATACTATAATCACAAAGTTTACAGTATACTCTGCTTGCGCAATTCAACAAATGAAAAGTCACAAGTTAGTAGTAAGAAATCACAAAGAAGTCCTACTCTCTGAAGCTAGATCACTCACTTAGGTGGATCTACACTCCTCACAAAGATCTCTTTTTATAGCTGAATGTCACTCAGACAGACAAAGGTTTTATCTTTGTTTTTCAACAAAAAGCTTCGTCAACAGATGACTTGGTTTGTGATCAGACGACTCAATTGATGGATCTTGCTCTAAGGATGTGATCTTGAATTGTGCAAGTCTCTCTTCAATCTTCAGTCTCTGGTCTATTTATACTCTCGGATTTGAAATTCTACCCGTTAAAGATAGGCGAAATTATATTTTAATTCTGGGCAACGGTCTTCTTTTCTGACGGCAGCTTTTTCAGACTGTTCTCTGTACACTCTGCTGTACGGATATCTACTTTATGTCCAGTCGCATTTAATGCACTCAGCTTGTTACCGTTGATAAGCTTACTAACCGGCTTCACTTTACTGATGGGATTACTCTGCTGATGATCGCTTTGCTGATGATCACTTCGCTGATAATCACTTCGCTGATGGCTACTCTGCTGATTCAAGAATGAACACATCTATCTTGACTCGGCTGATGATAACCAATCTGATCTTTACTGATCTGATATCCCACTTAGCTGATTCGGTCACATAGCTTCCAGACCGTGAGATAGGTTTCCAACCTTTTTAAAAAAATTCCAGAATTTTCTAAAGTCGAGAAAATAATTTTCCACAATATTTTCAAATAGTTTCAAGGCATGAAAATCAAGAAAAATGATTTTAACACTCTGAAAAATTAATTTAATTCACCAAAAAAAAAAAATTCAGAAATAAAATTCTGAGCACGTAGGAATTTTTCTGACCAAAACCGGTCACCGGAAGACACTTCACGCGCCACCATCACGTGTGGGCGTGTGTGGTGCATGTGGCAGCACGAGTAAGCGGAGGCTACTGACGTGGCAGGTGCAGAGTGGCTGATTGGGATGCTGGCATGGCTAGCAGTCCATGCGCGTGAGGTGGCGCGTGCAAGTCACGCGCTGCGTTGCCTTCGTTTTCCAGCGACGTCCTTCCTGGTACCCCTAGGTTTTTGGGTCTTCTGATTCCAATGGTGAACTCCGTTTTTAAATTTGACCCCCGAAAATGCATGTTTGGGCAACGGACAACAAATGCGAGAGTGGGTAACTGAATAAATCACTATTCATCATCTTCTCCAATAAGAAGTTTACTATTTCAAACATAACTTCATTTGGCCATAACTTCTTCGTTACAAGGCCAAATTCAATGATCTTTATATGGTTGGAAAGCTCTTGACGAGAGCTTTCTAATGGTAAAAATTTCAGTTCCCAAAACGTAATAGTAATTCCCAGAAAGTTCTCAAAAAATTCGAAAATTAAATCAAAATAAATTCATATCTCCAAATCCGCAAGGGATAACACCATAAAAATTTTCAGATATGATATTCAACATATAGGCATGCTATCATAAAAATTTCGGAGAATAAATTGAAGCATGTTAAAATTCACCATAAATACTCAAGCAAGAGCACTACTGCACTACATACGGTTTTCATCCATATTCAATAATTGGGCTTGAATTTACTAACATGCTCAATAACAAACTTATAGATTCACGAAATCATACATTGAAGCATAAGCATGTCAATAACAGAACTTAAGAACATGATTCAAGCAATTAAAAAATTTAAGCCATTAGAGGACAATTAACTCCTCACTCACAACGCAGTTAAATTTAGAGCATCACACGTCTCTCATTTTTTTGTTTGTTTAAAACACATAAGTCCCAACCAAAAACTTCATCAAACCAAAAAAACTGCATAAATAGTGTAGAGGCCGCATGTCTCAATTGCAAAAGCAGAGAACAATTGTTGGAAATAAAGAATGAAAAGTCATCACTTTGCAATTATTATATTTCACAAATCATGGAAAGTTATGATGTAAACCCAAAATTTATAACATCATAAAAAAAATCATGCCATTTAAGAGTAAGCATAGAATCATACGGTTTCATCATAATTTCATATCCAATAAATGAAATTAAAGTCAGAATTTAACCAACAATGGCTCTGATACCAATGTTGAAATTCGAAGGATACGAATCCCGAATTCTTACTCAGAATTTCCATGGATCACTTGCAAGAATTCACCCGCCATTTGACCGAACACCGTGGTTGAATCACTGACTTCTTTATCATTGAAACCTCACGTTTTGGTGCTCCCGGTTGAGACTAAATCACGTACGGACGTAGCCTAAATTCCATGTTCTAAATACCAAAAATAGTATGATAATACGTGCCCATAAATCACCCGAATTATACCCAATTATGCTTAACATATACATATATATGTGTAAATATATATACGTGGGAGAAGAGAAAAAGAGAAAATCCCACAAAGGGACTTCCATGTCCAAAAAGGAGGAGCAACCTGTTGAATTGAGAAGTCCCTCTTGGGACTTCTATGTTGAATTGAGAAGTCCCTCTTGGGACTTCTATGTTGAACAGAGGGGGAAAAAAAAGGGTTGGGAAAGCCGTGTGCTTTCCCCCCATTTAACGAATGGGAGTTAATCTCCCACTAAGTGGGAGGTTAACTCCTTAGTGGGGAGTAGTCCTATTTTCTCTTCATTCAAATAATTCGATTCGAACCGAAATAGGTGGATTCATTTCAATCCAATAATCACCGCTTGAATTAACTTTTGAGGTTGAATCAGATTGAAGCCAATATATATATATATAGTAATTGAAACAAATTAATTAAATTATTTATTATGATTTATAAGGTCTTGAGCAATTATTTATTATGAATTTTTTAAATAGATAAAGGATTGTGGAGAGACAAAACCTTTATATTGACTTGAATAAAAAATTCGGCATGAGTTCTTTATGTGGGCCCATAGACCCATAGCTTAATCGAGTGACATAATCATATGATATGTATTCCTTCTTTTTCTTGTGAGGGTACTTTTTTTTAGTTACGATAAAATTTGCTAAGATATATCGCAACTTTGGTCATTATGTGGAGAAAATTGCACTTTCTTACATGAACTTCCGGCTAAGTATTTACATTAATATTGCATTTTTTCCCCCAAACTCTTTTCCGATCAAAGGAGAAAGTGGGACACAAAAGTTCAGGGTAAAAAATGCAACAATGGTGTAATTTTAGGGAAAAAATTGCAACTTTCATGTAAATTTAGGGGACAAAACTCAATTTTTTGCAACCAATTATAATTCAAAGTTAAAAAAATATGGAATTTTAAAAATCATGTACAAAATCTTTACAAAATTAACATTATAAAATATATATAAATATATTATTTAGACATTACAGAGTGAGAATAAAATCGAGCATACACTATAATTTCATTTGTAAGGCCAGCTTGCAAGTTTTACATTACATTATTAAAATGAGGTTTCAATCCGTTAAAATATAATTTAAAAAAAAAGAAAAATTTGTCAATTAGAAGGAATTTCTAGTTGATAATTAACATCTGAAAAATAAAGAGGTAAACTTATTAAATAAATAAAAAATCCATTAATAAATAAATTGCGCTTTCCCCCCTAACTTATTGTTGAGTTGTACTTTCCCCTTAAACTAACACCCTCACGCTTTCCACCCTGAACTCTTTGACTGAAAAAGTGGTCGGAAAAAAATTCAGGGGAAAAGTGCAACATTAATGTAAGTTTAGTGTGGACAATGCAAAAACATAAAGTTCAGGGGGAAAATTGCAATGTCACTGTAAGTTTAGGGGGGTAAATGCAAATTTTTTCTATTATGTGTAAATTCGGTTTATATGACCTTCAGGCGGTAAAAGGTCAAGATCTTTTTCCTTAAACTATTGATAAAGTCACATATGAGATCATGATCAAATTAGTGTTTTAAATATGCTCAAGAGTAGTAGTGAGAATAATACTATGAATAGGATTTTTAGTGTTTGAATTAAACTGCATGACATTCTGTATCAATAGAAACCATATTAGTCAGTTTGATAAATTACAAATATCTCTTCAACATATATATGCCTTCCTTGGAGCCTGCACCTCATGTCAATCATTACATTAACGAGAGTTGAACCCAAGATCTCTAGGTCTTGGAGCATCTGTATTATCAATGGTTATCATTAGGCCGCGACCTCATTGGTGCTAGGACAAGCCTTGCTAATTATTTTATTAAAATAATTTTATGTATTCTATTAGAATTTTTTTGATATATTCCACAAAGTTTAAAAATATTTTTTGCACAAGTTATGTTTTAAGTATAATTTTTTTGTCAAAGCAATATTTTTATAGTGTAAGAGGAATAATTCCAATTTCTAAGCTCAAAAGTATTCGTTATTGTTTTTGTGGATAATTTTTAAATATGTACTTCAAAAATGATAATTTACACTTTTGTCATAGTTTTTGTTTACATGGTGATTAAGTACTCTTTAAAACTAGTAAATAAGTTCAAACAATTATTATAATTAATTAATGGGATAAATTAATAAAAGTGAGCTAGGTAGAAATTCTTCTGGAGAGAAAAGGCTAGGTAGAAATTGTATTTAATCCCAAACTCTTCGTATTAGACATATACATAAATTATCCTTTCTTCATTATATTTTAATGGAGGTTTTTGCCTTCCTCCCAAATCCCAATTAGTAGACGAATATTGAATCGTTTTCCATCAAAATTAACAGTAATTTTACTTCCGTCATTCACAATTTCACTTTTAGGGTTTCTTTTGGAACTACAAAAGTATTATTTTTCTGCGGCAACTGGACGGGGTTGTGTTTGGCTCTGCGCTAAGCCATATATGTACGTGTTGGTTTACCCTGGTTATTATATGTAGGGTAGTTTATCCCCGTGGTATCTTATATGCATCAGTTTACCATATATGTTATGTTATTATATGTGGGACAATTTACCCATGTAATATCTTATATGCAATAATTTACCCCATCTATTATGTTTTGTGAAATATTTTACTCCTTTGTGTTGTTATACACATGAAGGGGTACAACTGTCTTTTTGGGGCCAATATTGACTCCCAGTTAGAATATTAGGCCATCTTCAGTCGTTGGGGCATAAATGCCCCTTTCCCCTCCCCCTTCCCCTCCCCCTCCCCCTTTGTAGTCGTCTTCAATAGTTAGGGGCATATTTATGTTTTTATTTTTCACCACCACTCTCACCATAATAATAATAATAATAATAATAATAATAATAATAATAATAATAATAATAATAAATAGAGATGTGATAAAGGTTATATTTCAATTTAAAAAAAACTCATAATCACTTATACCCACAAATGATTATTTGAGTTAAAATAATTTATAAGAAAAAAAAATTAAATGTAAGAAAGTTTATCATTGAGGTTTTTTTAAGGTTTTTAAAAAATATTTTTATTAAGGTTTTCTTTTAAATAATTTAAACATTATAAAATTAACTAAAATTTAAAATAATTTAATTTGGGTTGATTATTTTATGAATAAAAATAACTAGATAAATACTACTTTTAATTGTTACTACATTTTACAAATAAAAATTTTGCCTACTATATATAAAAGAAGAATAAAAAAAATGAAAAAAATAAATTAATTGGAACAAGCAGGTGACACCACCTGCTTGGCCGCCAGGGCGCGTGCAGCAAGTAAAAATACCTGGGTGGTTGGGGAGGGGGGGGCCCACTTTCCATCCCTTCCCCTCCCCATTCCCCTCCACTATTGAAACCCCCCCCCCCCCCCCCACCCACCCAACTATTACAGATGCACTTATGTGCGTCTAGAAACACAAAAAAAAAAAAAAAAAAATCGTGTGACACAAATTTGTGATAGGAAATCTGCTCCGAACCCAGGCAGTCCCTAAAATGTTTGCTACATTGCTTTACCCTTTGTCCCATTTTTTATCCATTTTAATTTGGAGTAGATTTTATCAAAAATGAAAATAAATCTCAGGAAATATTGCTCAGGGCTGTGAACGTACCACTTTGAATATATTTTTGTATTTAAAATGGTTTTTAGTATACGCAAAAAATTGGTCAAAATTGTGAACTAACCACCCTTGGAGAAAATTTCAATTTTTCCACTGGCTCAAAATATTAGAAAACTGACTTGAATCATACGAAAAGTTGTCGAGGGTTTTGTACTTACCCCTATGAACAATATTTTTTGTTTTTATAAGATTTTAAGTATCCATAAAAAATTGGCCAAAACTATGAGCTTACCCCTTCGAGGAATTCGATTTTTCCACCGGCTCAAAATATCAGAAAACCGACTTATAACATAAGAAAAACATAGTCCAGGGCTGTGTACGTATTACTATGAATATATTTTTGTATTTAAACTGATTTTTAGTATCCGCAAAAAATTGGTTAAAACAGTGAACTTACACCTTGGAGAAAATTTTAATTTTTTCACGGGTTCAAAATATTACAAAACTGACTTTAATCATACAAAAAGTTGTCGAGAGTTTGATACTTACCCCTATGAACAATTTTTTTTGTTTTTATAAGATTTTTAAGTATCCGTAAAATATTGGCCAAAACTGTGAACTTACCACTTCGAGGAATTCAATTTTTTCACGGGCTCAAAATATCAGAGTACCGAATTATAACATAAGAAAAACATTGCCCTGGGATGTGTATGTACCACTTTGAATATATTTTTGTATTTAAATTGATTTTTAGTATCTACAAAAAATTGGTTAAAACTGTGAACTTATCCCTTGGAGAAAATTTCAATTTTCCACTGGCTCAAAATATTACAAAACTGACTTGAAAGATTTTAAGTATCCGTAATAAAATGGCCAAAACTGTGAGCTTACCCCTTGGAGGAATTCAATACACAGCGAGACCGGGAGCTCTGCAATATCATTAGGATACTTCATGTCAAAGAAATACTTCTGAGAATTCGCAATTGCCCTAGCGTTCCTCCTGAACTAGGCGGGACTTACAAGCTAATCTCTTTAGTAATCTCAATAACATAAAAATACCATACTGATATACAGAGACCGTAGTAACAATCTATGGATCTTTCCATTATTTTATCAAATTTCTGATGTACAGGATCCTCGAGGAGAGGCAAGTACAGAGCATACTTAATAATAAGTTTAGAGTATCGGATTCATAATTTTAAGAGTGGTTTTAGAAGAACTAGAAATAGAAAATTTAAGTTGCCATAGAAATATTTGTAACAAAGGTTTTATTTATTAAAACTTGTCTGAGTTACAATGAGAGGATCAAATCCCTTATATAGAGGGCGGATCTCAAAACTTATACACAATATTGTAAACTCATCTGACATCCGAGACTAAAGACGCAAGCACATACGTCACACACCACACAGACAAAAGCAAAAAACAAAAGATTAAAAGACAGATCTCTTTAAAGGAGAATCTGTATTATTACAACAGGACAATAATAGTAAAACTTAATAATTTGCCTCATTAATGACTCGTGGGTCATGCCAACTTTCCAACACAGTATCTCCATAGTCCCATGGCTCCTGTGAATATTGAGTAAAATTATCTGTCATGGGAGTGTCTTGTTCTTGATCATCTGAAGTATCTGTAAGAATCCTCAATCTTGGTTCAGTAAAATGTTCAAGATGTATCTCTGGAACCAACAGTTGAGGTACACTGTATTTCAACTCCAGGAGTATGAACTGGAACATGATTTTGGACACATAAATGCTCAAATACCCCTTTTGCAACTTCAGGCCAGTACTTCATACCCCCATCAGTAGTGGAATGAACATAACTGTAAGCGTTTGGAATGAGCTGATGTCTTGATCCCAGAAAATAAGGCCTGTGTAAAATAAGAACAGAAAAATACTTTCTATGATGATGCTTTTAAGAGTTTTAACCCATACTTTCTTTGTCCAATAACCATACAAAAACTTTGTAAGGTTAAGATCAAGAGCATTCATGCAGATGGAATTAAGTAAGATTTGAGTATTAACTTGAAGAGCAAACCATTGTGTCATACCAAGGCACCATAAATACCAAAATCCTTATGCAGGAAGTGTAATACGATCTTTAAGAGTAAATATAGGAAGGAAAAGATAATCTGGGAAAAAGTTAGCCTTTTCGAGTGCTATATTCATGGTTAGCAAAAACTTGGCCTGGTAGTAGAACAAATTGTTTCTGGCAAAGTTTTTCAATTGCTTGGCAGTAGTGAAAGGAGTTGTTGTAGGAGGGAACTCAGGAAGAACTGGTTCAAAGGTATAAGAAGGTCCTGGGGGAGTTGAGGATGAAGCCATTAAGATTAGAGGTATATTTTTTAATGAAGAAAGAAGATGAATTTGTTTAGGCCGAGATAGGAGATCAGGAATGAGGTTATGGTCTCATTTTATATGTTGGACTGTAAACTGATATTTAGAAAACCAATCATTTAGCCTTAATAATTGAGGTTCTGGAATACCTTTATTTTTTAACTCAAGTATTTTTGGAAAGGATGAGTTGTCCATTTGTACAGTGAAGTGGTGTCCAACCACATGGAATTCAAACTTTTTAATTCCATATTTGATGGCCAAGATTTCTTTGTAGACTGTATGATAATGCTTTTCAGCATCTCTGAATTGTCCACTAGCATGTCCACATAAGTATTTCTTTCCATTGTCCTCTTCAATAAGTATGGCTCACCAATATTCATCATTAGCATTAGTTTGTAGAATACGTCTTCCCTTATTTGGAATCTTTAAAGGAGGTGGATTCTGATAAATCTGCTTTAATTTCTTTACAGCTGTGGTCTGTTCAATTCCCCAAGGAGTGGCTCATTTGCGTAACATTTTGGACAGTTGACACGTGTATCTGGAACTGTGTGGAATGAAGTCTCTCAAATAATTGACTATCCCAGGAAACTGTTGAATTTCCTTTGTGGTTAAGTTTTCGTCTGGAAATTTAAGCAATTCTTGAGCAATATGAGGACCTGGATGATATTGTCCTTATGAAAAATTCATTCCGAGGAATTCAATAGATTGTTGTCCCACATGACTTTTCTTTTCAGATAGCATAATCCCATATTGTTGAACAATTTCCAAGAACTGATTTAGTAGTGCTTCATGAGAATGTTTATCCTTAGAAAATAAAAGGATATCATCAATGTAGATTAAATCACTGTGTAAAATGGGTTCAAATATTATGGTCATGGCTTTTTGAAATAGTGATGGGGCAACCTTAAGTCCAAAAGGCAAAACCGTCCATTGAAATTGGGTCGTAGGTATACAAAAAGTTGTTTTATACCTATCTTTTGGATCAAGACCAAATTGCCAAAATCCAGCTTTGAGATCAAACTTTGAGAATATTTGGGCTTGGGCTAGGAATGAGAATAGCATTTGGGTTCTGGGTAGAGGGAATTTATCATCTGCAAGAAAATGGTTTAAAGGTTTGTAATCAATGAAAAGCCTTTTCTTTCCCCGTACCTGCTCAGATCTTTTGTTGACATGAAATGCTTGGCAATCCCAATTGGATTTTGTTGGTTCAATAAGCCCAAGTTCTTGGAGTTCCTGACATTCCTTCTTGGCTAAAGCCAAATCATCAGGAGTCATTTCGGGATGAGTAGCTTTAGTAGGATTGACATTTTCATTCATTTTGAATGGTAACTGAATAAAGAAGTCAAGATTTTCCTTTGGGATGTGAGAAATTAGCGTGAGATTGAGCACATCAAGTTCATAATGTAGAAGCAATCTGGTGGAATGGATCTGATAAGGCATATATCTTCTGAATTGGAGTATAAGGTTGAAAGTGGCACTTATACTTTATTCCAGTAGAAAGAAATAATCATTGTGATGGTGATAAAGTTTTAATAAATCTTTTTTAAAATGAAAACTATTATAATGAAATGAACTAATTAATTTTGTTATGATCTTATTTTAGAAAAAAAGTTATAATTCTTATGAATAAATCAATCATTCATTTATATTTGATTGTAATAATATGAAAATATTTAAACATATTAATTAGATTTATTTATTATAATAATTGAAAAAGTGTTTAACTTGTTCGTTTATCCGTATCAAGAGATAAAACATAAACATATGCGGAAAAAATAAAAAATAAAAATAAAAATAAATTTAAAATGTCAAGTCACCGACCAGGAACATTCGAGCCTACACCGCTGGAATGGCTACAGCCCTTTAAAAGGCCCACTGATGGTTTCTGCCAATTGATGGGGTTCCTCCAGGTGGCATTAGTTTAATTATTAAAAGAGAAAAATCAAACGTGGTTGATCATTAAAAAAAAATACTCCGTAATAAAATTCCTTATTTTTACCATTTACTATGTCAATTTTTGCACAATTTACAACCTTCATTCTAAAAAGAAAATTACACTTTTTTTTTTTTTTTTTTTTGGATGAATGCACTTTCTCTTTTGTTACTTGTAAAATTAATTATAATAAATTGTGATGGTGTAAGATTGAAAGCAAATCTGAGTATTTTAGCCTCATTCGAGATGTTCTGGATATTTGATTGACTATTAAGAATTTATGGTGGTACTTCGTATTTATTAAAAAAGTTAACCGAAATGAATTATAGTGTAGTTTCTACTTCAATCTATTTCTTGGATCTACAAATTTTCAAAATATATCTCAAAAAATTTCCAAAAAGTTGTATAATTTAACCAACCAAAACATACCATGAAAATGAAACAAAAAGTTCTTCTAATCACCTAATTTACACTTGGAAAATCAAACTCTTTATTCTTACTCTCTTTGATGTTATTATTTGAACAGTTTCTTCTTCTTTTCTTCTCCAATTCCAGTAATATTCTTGGTTATGGCCTTGTGGGTATATTTCCGTGTTTAATTTTCCATCATTCAATCTGAATAAAAAACCAACCAGACGGTGGTGCAATTTCATACATAATTTTCATAGGTGATGCCATCACCATCGGACCAGTGGCGGCTTGTGCAACAATTTGATCTGGACCATCTGGTGTTCACACTGGATTGGAACCTCCTTTTTTTATTTATGAAAATTAATTGGGATTTGTTCTGAAAATATCGCTGGTTCTGGTTATTATTTATATATATATATATATATGCGCCATGTTAATTTGCAAGAGAAGATTTTTAAGGGATAAAAATTAATACAAACACTGCCACGTGGCAGAAAGTTTTTTGTCCCACTTGCCGGGTGTCGGACTAGGGAGAGGCTGAGATGAATCCACCGACCAATATATATATAACGAAATTAATTAATGGCATCCAAAGAAGATAATAGAGAAGCAACAAAAGTTGTCAAGTCACCGAAACGTCTTGTTCGGTTTTTCCAAACGTGATTCAAAAAAATATTGGTTATGAAAACGTCTTGCGTTTTCTGTGGTGGTCCAATTCTCAGTAATTGGCCGGACATGCAATCACCTCTTTGTGAACGGCAATCCGTGGACAAACTTTTCTTCTTTGTCTAATTCTATTCTTATGATGGATTTGCCCCTCTACCTTTTCACATTTATTTTTATTTTTATTTTTTTGGGACTAAATCTACGTACAAATTTGAGCCAAAATTGTGTCGAGAGAGAAATTATTTAGCGCAAGTGAACACAATCAACGGTTTGTTTAATAATGCAATATGTTTTGAAATTGTATTTTAAGGTATCATTATTCTAAAATTTGTAAATTACTACACTTTCATTGATATGTTGTATTCATCAATTATGTAAAATAGTGCAAAAAATAACATTTTTACTATGATACTATAAATCGATCGAACCAATAACCAGTAGGGCTTTCGTTTTTATGGCCGGTCCGCTTTTGAAAACACTGAGTAGAGATGAGATGGGAGAGATATTGGTATGAAATATCCCAAAATATATTGTTTGTCTATTTTATTATTCAAATTACAATATAAAAAAGAATAGTTCACTTTATTACCATGACTATTAATTTCATGACGCACTAATAATAAAATATTGAAATATTATTGAAAGGAATTTTTTTTATATAAAATATTAAAAATATTATTAAGGAATTATTTTTGAAAGAAAACATAAAATATTGATCATTCGATAATAGTATATTACTATTCAAGAATCCAGTTTAGTGTGACTAAAATATTGATTTATGCTGATATTCTTCAACTATAAATGCCCCTTTACAGTTGTACAATTCACACACTCAATTCAAAACCATGGCAAATCTCAATTATTTTCCATGCACAACCACCCTCTCTCACCCAACCTTCCCCAAGCCCCCTGCTTCTCACCGTCTCCAAATTACCTCTGAAAACAGAAATGTCGACATCGAAACGAATTCCTCCAATAATATTTCCCAACCAAAAGTCGACCGGAGAAACATGCTTCTCGGTCTAGGCAGCGGCGGCCTCTATGGCGCAGCCAACTTAGTCATCACCCCTCGGGACTCCTCCGCTACCCCGGTACAAGCACCCGTGCTCGATAGGTGCGGTAAAGCAAAGGACTTGAACAGTGGCAAAGATATTGATATCAATTGTTGCCCCCCAAACAATGACCAAATCGTAGAATACAGAGTCCCCCCTGTTTCCCAAATGAAAATCAGGCCATCGGCTCATAGAGTCTCAGACGAGTACATATTCAAGTACAACATGGCTATCGATCGTATGAAACGTCTTCCTAAAGACGACCCTCGTAACTTTTTTCAACAAGCGAACATCCATTGCGCATACTGCAATGGTGCCTATAAGCTGCAAGAAGGACAATTAGATGGACCGGATCCAACAGAAGTTTTACAAGTTCATAATTCTTGGCTTTTCTTCCCTTTTCATAGATGGTACATTTATTTCTACGAGAGGATTTTGGGGAAATTGATTAATGACCCGACTTTTGCTTTGCCGTTCTGGAACTGGGATAACCCGAAAGGCATGACCATTCCGCCTATGTTCTTGGAAAAGAAATCCGCTCTATATAATGAAAAAAGGAGCAAGAATGATAGCATGCCACCCGCTGTGGTGGATCTTGGTTTGACGGGCGAAAAAAACCCTCTTCAGGTTTTCGAAATTTATTTATTTATTCAAGATAATGCTGCCTACTTTAAAATTTAATTCATTCTAACATTTTAATTAATTGTTTTTAACACAAAATATATATATATATATGTGCAGTTGGTGACGAACAATCTCACCATAATGTACAATGATATGATTCGTGGTAACTCGGACGTGTACGGTTTTATGGGGAAGGAATATCGCCAAGGAGACGCTCCCGATCCAGGACCGGGATCCGTCGAGCGTAGTAGTCACACGTCGATACATTGGTGGGTTGGAGACCCTGAGAAGAACGGAGAGGACATGGGCAACTTTTACACCGCTGGTAGAGATCCTCTGTTCTACTGCCACCACGCAAATGTCGATCGTATGTGGACTTTGTGGCAATACTTCATACCGAGTAACAAAGTGCCCGATAAGAGGATCACCAACTTCGATTTCCTCAATGCTTCGTTCTTGTTCTACGACGAGAACAAACAGCTTGTCCGTGTCAGGGTCCGGGATTGTTTGGATAATCTCGGGATGGGGTACGATTTCGAGAGAATCGATCTACCATGGTTGGACTACAGGTAATTATATATATATAAACCATGCATTATTATGTAAATTATTAAATATTCTAATTTGAGTTCGCCGCCACATTGATCTACAGGCCACCGTCCCAGACTGCTGGGGCTAGGATTAGAAGAGCCAACACAATATCCAAACTAGCCGCCACCATATTCCCTCTCAAACTTGACCAGATCGTGCGGGTTGTGGTTCAAAAAACCAAGAGAGGGAAAGCCGACGAGGTGTTGGTTCTCGAGGACATGGAAGTGGACACCTCGAAGTTGCTGAAGTTCGATGTGTTTGTGAACGATGAAGATGATAACTCGTTTGAACTCGACAAGGCGGCTTACTTGGGGACTTACGCGCAGTTGCCGCACAAGAGTGAGACCAATAAAACGGTCAAGACATCGATCAATTTGAAGCTGACTGATCTGTACGATGATATGGATATTGCCGATGATGATAGGATTTTGGTCACATTGGTGCCGAGGAATCAGGGCGGAGGGGTCACGATTGGTAATATCAAGATAATCGAGGCGCCCCCGGCAAAGAAACCTGCTGCCTGATTGATTAATTTCAGTGCTGATTGGCTAGCTAGGTTGTTTTTATGAATAAATTAAATAAGATTCTTGTGGTGTGCTTTCTGTTTGGAACGGATTTAAAAACAAAAGAAAAAAATAAGTAGTTTATCATTGTGATTTTAATATATGGTTAAATGTTGATATTTTAGTATATAATTTAATATTTTGTAGTTCATTGAATCAATCAGGCAGCCCCTGATATGTTTGCTAAATTTCTTTACCCTTTGTCCCCTTTCTGATCCATTTTGGTTTGGCGTAGATTTTATTAAAAATGAAAATCAATTTCAGGAAATGGTTTTGGACAAATGTTCTTTTTGGCAACATAGGTTACAGACTATGCTTTTTGGTAATAATATTAATTAATTGCACAATTTAGAACTTTAAAAAAATTGGCGGAATTTGCCACATGTGTGTTAACTCACTACAAGAATTATTGGTTTAGAGCTGGATTTTGTGATACAAAACCTAAGATATTAATTATGCAATTATGTAAATATTTAGTAGTGATGTGGATAAAATATAATTTCTCAGATAAGCGGAATACATATCTATATGATCAACGATCCCACTTCTCTAATACAAATTTGTGTACAAGAATTACCAAACAAAGCACGTGAGTTGCACTTACTTTGTGATTGGTCACTCTCCACGGAGTTACATCCAATCTATATCTATATCTATATCTAATCTATGAGTGAGTTTGGCCTAGCGATTCGAAAATCAATTATAGGAGAATTAATTTTACTAAAATGGATTTTGGCAATAAGTTTTGTAAAAGTAACACTTTAGTAGCTTCTGAAATAAGTTGAATTTTACCTTCTGGAGATCTCAAAAGCAATTATGATACTAGGGGTCAAACACCATTAAAATCACGATTGACTAAAAGCAATTTCTATAATTGGGGCCAAACACTTCAAAAATCACAATGGAGGTCTAAAAGTGCTTTTAAGAGCTCTCACCGTTGGGCCAAACTCACCCTATATTTATATCTATACTAATCTATACTAATAGTGTGAATAATTTAAGTTTTTTTCTTTTTTTGTGAAGACAATATATATTAATAAAATATAATTAGACATGAATTTTCCTTAAATTTTCTCATCAAAAATTTGGTAGGAAAATATTTTAAGAAAATTTGTAACTTCCTTTCCTCCTAACCAAGCACCATGAATATGGAAGAAAAACAAAAGTATATTCAAATTTGACATGAAGTCTTATTATAGTTATTTCCTAACTCCAATAAATAAGAAATTAACTCTAACACTTTTACAATTTCATTATTGTTCTCCTATAACACAAAAAAATAAAAAAAACACTATTATTTTGAATAGTTGCTAAAATATATATGTAAAATTATTATAATGTATTATCAATATGTTGTTATGTAAAAAATATTATTTGTTTCATTTAAAGATTTAGTACAAGATGTCACTCCATAAAAAAATTAAATTCTCTTAAATATCATAAAATTTGTTAAAGTAAAATCGCATCTTACCTATGAATGAACAAAAATGCTTATGACTTAGTGAACTAAATAATCTTTATTTGAAATGAAAAACATTACCTTAAATTTTCATGGAAATCTTTTCGAGAAAAACGTGTGAAATAAGTGAAAAAATGGATGAAAATCAATGAAAATTGGTGAAACCGATCAAATAAATTTTATGTAATTGATGAAAATATGTGAAATCGATCTGGATGAAATTTATGAAGACTGGTGAAGTAGGTGAAAAAATGGGTGAAATTGGTAATAAAAGATGCCGGTAAAATCTATAAATAAATGTGAAATCGATGAAAATTCGGGTGACATTTGTGAAAACATGGGAAACAAATAGATGAAATCAGTGAAAAACGGGTGAATTATATGAAGAATGGATTAAATTATTAAAAAAAGGTTAAAGTCTGTGAAATAATGTGAAATCAATGAAAATTCAAGTGAAATTGATAAAAAAAAAATGTGAAATCAGTGAAATATAAGTTAAACTGATAAAAATAAGTAAATTCCGAAAAAGAAAAAAAAAGTTTAACTAGCAAAAACAGTGTGAACTAAACCAGTAGATTTTTTTTTTTTTTTTTTTTTTTTTGATTAGGAGAAAACAAAAGAAATCGATGAAACATAGGAAAAACAATGGACAATAGGTTATAATTGATCAAGAACGAGTAAATCAGTAAAAAAAATAAAACCAGTAAAAATCAATGAAAATTGAATTAACTTAATTAATATAATAAGTGAAATGACTTAGATTGATAAAGAAATATCTTTCAAATGATAAGATAATTGAAATAATTTGAGATATACTTAAAAGTAATTGAAGATGCATAATTATTTGAGTTGAAATTCGGTAAATACATGTGAAATCGATGAAAATTCAAATGAAATTCGCGAAAAAAAATGGATGACATCGGTGAAAAGATGAAATTACATAAAAAAATGATTAAATATGTGAAAAAGGGGTAAAATCGGTGAAAAAGGGTAAAATCGGTGAAAACATTTGAAAATTGGTTAAACTGGTAAAAATGAGTGAAATCAATAAAATGAAAAAAGTTCAACCAACAAAAACAAAGTCAAATCATTAGAAAAATGGTTTGAACCGAAAAAAACTAAAGAAATCGATGAAAATACCCATGATGAAGTTAATAAAATGAATAGCATTCATTAATATGTGCTATTTTATGACATAATGAAGTTAATTTTACTCTGATTTACAACAAAATACCACTGAAATTAAATAGACACGTATAACGTATGTTCACTTTAAACCGGTGAAAAAAAATGCATGTGAAATCGTAAATATATTTGAAATCAATAAAAAAAATCGGGTAAAATTTGTGAAAAATGGATGAAAACTCGGTTAAAATAAAAGTAAAGTTGGTGAAAATATGTGAAATCGTTGAAAAATTATTTCGAATGGAATTTCTGTGAAAAATGATGAAACCAGTGAAATCCAGTAAAATTGGGTAAAGCCTGTGAAAAAAGGGTAAAATCGGTCAAAAAACATATATTTGGTAAGAACATATTTAATCAATGAAAAATTCAGGTGAATAACATGAGAAATTAGTGAAAAAAACATGAAAAATAGGTAAAAACGGGTTAAAATGGTAAAAACGAGTGAAATCAGTTAAAAAAAAAGTTTAACTGGAGTAATCGGTAGAAAAATAGTTTAAACTGAAGAAAAAAATAAAAGAAATCGACCAAAAATGAAAAAACAATGAAAAATGTTATAACCGATAAAAAAAAGGATAAATCGCTAAAAAAATAAACCGGTAAAAAAAAATTAAACAGTGAGAACATATGAATCGATGAAAGTTTGAGTGAAATTTGTAAAGAAACGGATAAAATCAGTCAAAAAACACTACAAGAAAAATAATGTTTAGTGACAAAAATATTAGTGATAATGTCAAAGTTATCACTAATTAATTATATTAAGTGACAATATTTATTTCCTTGTCACTAGAAATAATTGTAATGATTTATTAGTGAAAAAGTATTCTTATTTGTAATCAACGTAAGAATATTGACCTACTTTTTTACTAAGGTAATTAGTGACAAGAATGTACAGTACTTATATATTGTCACACATAACCTTTAGCCAAGTGACAACATTTTTCCTTATATTTTAAGTTGTCACTTATCATTACTAATTTTTTTTACTAATGAGCACCGATTCATCCACGCTTTATGTTGTTTTGGCATAAGTGACAACATTTCCCATGTATTCTTAAGCTGTCACTTATCCATACCTCAATTTCATACTAATCTATTTTCTACATCTGTTCCTCCACGCGCTTCCATTTTCTTTTCCTTTTTCCTTTTTTTTTTGTTCATGCTCTTTCATTTCCTAATGCAGTATTTATTCTAACTTCAAAAATGCTCTTAAAAAATTTCATAACTAAATTTCTTCTACTCATTTACTATATAATAGTTCCTTCTTTATTTTCCTCCTTAATCCTTCTTCCCCCATTTCATTTCTCCCGTACAACTCTCTTCTTAACGCTCGTCGAAGAATCGCCTGAAATCATTCGAGTTTTTGATTGGTAAGAAATACTCTTTTTCAATTAGGGCTCAATTGAGCACCGTTAGGCTTTAATTGATAATAAATTTGAAGTTTATGTGAATGAAAATTCGTAATTTGGTTTTATTAGTTTTATTTTAGGTTTTTGGTTTGATTTACTATTTTACATTAGGTTTATGCTCAATTAAGTACTGCTACGTTCTAATTGATGATATATCTGAAGTTTATGTGAATGAAAATTCATAACTAGATTTTGTCAGTCTATTTTAGGTTTTTGGTTTGATTTACAATTTTCCGATTAAATTTGTGCTCAATTAGGCACCGTTAGGTTATACTGTAATTGATAATAATTTCGAAGTTATTGTACATGAAAATTCGTAATTAGGTTTCATCAGTTTATTTTAGGTTTTTGGTTTGATTTTAGATTCATTTTAGTTTAGGTTCTAGTCTGATTTTAGGTTTTCATTTCTTCTAAACTGAAGTTTGTTCCGATAATTTCTTATAGGTGTTTTCGAACATCTCGTGTCATAGTTTGTAATCTTCATACTCTTCCCACAAGCCGAACAAATTACAACTCACCACCACATTCACGTCTTCTGTTGTGATCCATTGTGAGTAAGTAGCTATTTCACTATATAAATGCTTAGTCTTAAATTTCTATAGATTTATGCAATGAAATTGGTGTTTGGATTACTGATTTTATATTTTAAGTAAAACACCATATTATTATATTCTCATTCTCATGGAAATATATATAATTGCTTGTGTTACATTTATGATTGAACTAAATGTATTAGTATCTTATTACATGGAAATGTCACCTATGTTTATATAATTGATGCAGGTGGGATTACAAATACTTTTCTGTCCCTATTGAATGTAGCATAGCATACAACATGGTGAGTTTAAGTTTATACTAATCGACATTAAATAATAGCTTTAAATTTCTATGAAGTTACTCTTATTATTCTAGTCATTGTTTAATGAGGAGACCTACCCCATTTCACAGACCAAATGGGTGAAAACTGAGGACGATATGAAGTTAGGCCTGCAGCGTACTGATATTTTTTTAATTAGGTACATTTTTTTTGGCTATTTATTGGGGGTTCTAGAAGGAAAAGATTGTTGAGTAAATTCCATGCTTCTGGAAATCAAGAATTTGAATTCTTGTTTGTTTGTTGTGCTTGTATCAGTTTCTTTTGTGACTATGTCAGGTGGTCGGATGGAGAAATTGAAAGTGGACCAGTGCAAGATTTATCTAAGTAAATTTGGATTAAGAATTTAGAAATAAATGAATTGCAAAGGTATTTCTCGAATGACATTTTTTTGGTTACGATCTCGATTACGAATTGCTCTTAATCATCTTTTTCATCTTTTATGTCAGATTTGAAAGTTTAAATTATGCAGGTGATGCGTGCACAGGAGATGTAGATACATTTGAACAGAATGTTTATGAAATGTAAGGTTTTTATCTAGTGAAATTAAAAATATATGGTTGTTGAGATTTTCACTTAGCTTTATTATCATATGATAGTACTTAGTGGATACTGATAGATTAGTAATAGACTTATTGCTTTTTTTTGTAAATGTGGATAGAGGAAAAATTTAGAAAAAAGAAAAGGAAGAAAGCACATTTCTTATAAAGAAAGAGACTGTATTAGGATGTTGTTTTAATTGTTTTCCTAAGTTGAGGCTTTGCTAACTTTTTGTTGTTTCATAGTATAATCAGTTTGAGCACCCAAGTCACAGGTCCCTCAATTCAAGGAAGAGAGATGCTCTCTATAGTAGAAAGGTAATCACATTTTATTCTTCTCAAAATTAATGATTTTTTTTTAATTGTTGGAGTGAATGTTTTATTAAATATGTATATATGTTGACTAATTTAAAGAAAGTCTTTTGCAACTATATCTAAGCATTTGGAAAATAGTACTCAACATTTGGATTTTCATTGTAGGTGAGCAACTCTATATAGAATCTACTTCCAGATATCCTCGGCAAATTGTCCCTGCCAGAACTTGAAGAGAGAATCTTTCTGCAACATTATACAGTTTCTAATTGGTTGGTTCCATCAAGAAGGTACTTATTGGGTTTAGCTTTGTCTTTCATGATGAAATTTGTTATTTTATTGATAAGTTGATGGGCTCCTAGAACTGAGCCTACCCTGTTCCTCGTGTTTGTTTGATGCTGGTTGTTACATGCATCTTTTCTTTATTGAGTTTGGTTATTTGGGTTAGAGGTAGTTAACATCGTATTGAAAAAAGCATAATGTAAGGGAAAGTCCTGTCTGAGACTTTGTTTTCAAGTTTTATTTTTACAAGAAGTTTTGCTTCTCTGTCTGAGTGTATGTGCGTCGTCTATGATTCTTTTAGTTTTGCAGAGTTATCAAACTCGAACTTTCTTCAATACCCTTTTCCTCATATCTGCATATGATAATCTAGTTTTGATGTTGAAGATTCGTGTTTTATTTACTTTTGCTTTGGTGTTTCTTTAGAATGAATCTTGGAAAATCTAATGTTGTTTGTTGAAGGTCTCTTCTTATTGAGGGATTTCATTTAAAAACTAGGAAAGTTAATAATACCACCTCAAAGTACCAGAGGTAGAAATAAACCATGTAAAAAAAAGCTAACTTGTTAAATAAGATGATTCATGTTCATGATAATTACATTTGTTTCTGTTTATATGTTAATGTATTATAGAATGTATTATTATATGCTGATGATTGATTTGCGACATAGTGTTATCTGGATTTTTGAATTTAAATTTTAGACATGTACGGTTGTTGAGTTATTAGAATTCTATATTGTTAATATTAGTATTTTTGTATATGTATTTACTTATCTATCTCATTTCTATTATTCTCTAGCAGGTAGAATAGTGGCGACTGATATTTGCAGGTAATAAAGATATGAAGAAAATAAGTTTTTGGATTGCTATGTAAAGATATAACGAATAGTGTTGTTAAATTTCAAATTAGATGTTTCTTAGAAAAAAATATTGGATTATGTGTTGTTTAGAGGAAAATTCATGTACTCTTTTTTGTGATATTTTTGGCAATAAATAAATGATATTGAATATTGTTCTTTTATATTTTTTAGTACTATTCTTAATTGGATGATAAATATTGAGTGTATTAGGGAAGACAGGGGAAAAAGAGGAAACACTAATGGAAAGTAAATGAGTGACAACTTTCAAGTTGTCAATATACTTATTTTAATTCAGTGACAACTTACAAGTTGTCACTATATCTCTTTCAAATAAGTGACACCATTTAAGTTGTCACACAAAATAAGGTTCTAAAGTGACAATGCCCTAAAAGTTGTCACTAATGAGAATTAGCGACACAGAATTAGTGACAACGTAGTGACAAAATATTTTTGTCAATAATTCTCATCAGTGACAACATCTCATGCTAATGTGACAACTTGTGTTGTCACTTAAGAGCTTTTTCCTTGTAGTGAAAGCTTGAAGTCGGTGAAAACATGTTTAATCAATGAAAATTTAGGTGAATAACATGTGAAATCAGTGAAATAGGTGAAAACGAGTTAAACTTTAACCGACAAAAACAAGGTTTAAATTGGAAAAAAGATCGACGAAAAATGGGAAAACAATGAAAAATGTTATAATCGATAAAAAAGCGGAAAAATCGATAAAAAAATTAAACGGTGAAAACATATGGATCGATGAAACTTCGGGTGAAATTGGTAAACGCTGGTGAAGTTGGTGGAAAAACTGATGAAACTAGTAAGAAAAAATGTTTTTGAAATCGATGAAAGTTCGGGTGAAATTTATGAAGAAACGGATGAAACATTTGTCATCGGTGAATAACGGATAAACTTGACATGAAAACTACCATGATGGAATGAACTAAATAATGTTCTTATGATCTTATTTTAGAACAAATTTTATAAGATGTAATGACTAAATCAGTCATTATTTTATATTTTATTACAACTATTCAAAGACATCATTTTTTTTTATAAACCAATAATAATTAATAAAAATAAATTTCATAGAAAATAAATTGATCAGTCATAAATATGTGATATTCTATGACATAAAATGGCTAATTTTTTTCTAATTTACGAAAAATACCCATGAAATTAAAACTAGACACGTACAACGTACGTGCACTTTTCTAGTCCCAAAGCAAGTGTATGACACTTACCGTGTAGTTACTTTGGATTCGGCCGGACCCTATTTGGGTAAGAATTTCCCCTCTTAATCCTACGTGCATTGGATCTAAGACATTTGCTCTAATTGCACAACTTATATATCTGCTTGGTAATTCTCATATATTAATTAATTAAGATTACTTTAAAATGATTGTGCTATTTTGTGATTTATGTTGTATACGACCTGACTCCTGAGCATACATCTTTCTTTGGTCTATGCACGATTTAGCTCGTATTATTCTGCTATGCCTGGACGTGTGTGAACTAAAAGTTTGTCCTTCCAAGCTAGATAGGGACGAGGGTCTGGAGCATTCCATACATCACTATCTCGCCCATTTTCGACCAAAAAATAGAAATAAATCTTATCTTCTTGGAGATTGAATCTTTTAACAATTCACACATTGAAAAGTATTCGTTATTGTTTTTGTGGATAATTTTTAAATATGTACTTTAAAAATGATAATTTACATTTTCTCATAGTTTCTGTGTACATGGTGATTAACTATTCTTTAAAACGAGTAAATAAGTTCAAACAATTATTATATTTAATTAACGGGATAAATTAATAAAAGTGAGCTAGGTAGAAATTCTTCTGGGAAAAAAGGCTAGGTAGAAATTGTGTTTAATCCCAAATTCTTTGTATTAGACATATACATAAATTATCCTTTCTGCATTATATTTTAATGGAGGTTTTTGCCTTCCTCCCAAATCCCAATTAGTTGACGAATATTGAATCGTTTTTCATCAAAATTATCAGTAATTTTACTTCCATTATTCACAATTTCACTTTTAGGGTTTCTTTTGGAACTACAAAAGTATTATTTTTATGCGGCAGCTGGACGGGGTTGTGTTTGGCTCTGCGCTAAGCCCGCCTCCTTTAAGTCCAATCGCCGATCAGGTTAACCTCAAAAGTTAATTTATGTATTTAATTTACTTTTTATTTGAATACTGTTAGATAGTATTTGATTAATTTGTTTGTTTCTTTGAAATCTATTGTTCCAATCTATTGCACACTCTTGCATTTGAAGATAACACCTTATAACCTGATTATGTATTCCATGTTTTGTTTATTATTTTCCTAAAGCAATTTGAGTGATTATATCGGAATTCAAGTGGAGTGTGTTTATGTTTTTAGATGACGTATGGTATTCCATCAATTTCAGACTGATTCATGGTTTACCAATGTAAAACAAAAGCATTAGATATGTTCAATTCAGGTTGTTTGCTCAAAATTGGTTTGTGCTGGCTTCGATAATTAAGAGACTTAGTTTGCAAATAAGTGTAAGTGCGGGTGTGCATTGTGCCATTTAGTTTTCACAATGTACATACTCTGTTCTAGTTCTCCAATGATGGAAATAATTGGTATAAATTCTTTCTAGTAATTTAACAGATAGCCAGTTAGGAATGTCATAGTGTTGTTGAAAAGGGTGACGAGGTTGAAAATGCAAACTTATTCCTTTAAGGATGGAACTATAAGTGCATTAAAGGAATACCAAGTTGTTGCCCATGGGTCCATAATCAGTGCCAGACAAGGACCTGCTATGGTTTCTTTGATGCATCGATATTGTTTGTTCACATTTGTGTGTCAGAAAAGATATCCTTACATCCCTCCGAGTTCGAGGTTGGGATGTTTGATGGACTTTTATTTGCTTGACATTGTCTGTGAAATGCTTATGAGGTTCTATGTTTTCAGTTGATTTTTTTTTTTTTTGATAATCAATTGAATTTATTTTAGCATATAGGAATCTGCATCGGGGCATTGTTAAATACATAGTATTTAGTAGGTGCCCCACTCTTCTTGAATGCAGAATTGTATATACTTATAGTTACATTCCATGAGACGTTCATCTGTATGCATGGGCGGACGTACATAGGGACAAGGGGGGGCTATAGCTCCCCCTGAATTTTTTTTTTTTTTTTTTTTTTTTGAAAAAAAAATTCGATAAATTAGCCCAATATGAAATTTCCAGTCCAAATATAATTTTAGTCCAATTAATATCACACAATCTACTTTAATAATAACTCAATTTACCCAGTTTTTAAGCCCCGATGAAAAACCCAATTTTTCTTTACTCCCAACATCTCCAAACCCTAACTCTAGCCACCATTGTCACCTCCTGCCACCAGACCGCCGTCGGCCCCACCCCCGACCATCCACCCAACCCAAGTCCCAACCCATTGAAGTCTTGAACACAAAAAGGCCCAATTGTGAATGTTAGTAATTTTTTCTATATATATTTATGATATATGTTTGTGCAATTGTGCTTATGTAATAAACTAATAGTGTTACATATTCATTATTAATGTTTATATTCACTTCCTGTAATAAACTAATAGTGTTACATAATCATTATTAATGTTTATATTCACTTCCCAAAATCAATTTTTAGATTCAAGTTTCATTTTTGTGCTTAAAGTTATATATTTGTCAAGATTTTCATATGATGATTAAATCAAGATGCAATAGAGTTAATAGTATTCATTTACATATCAAACACTAATCTTAGATGGTTAATAGTTTTTTTAATTGAAATGTCAAACACTAATTTTTTATTCTTAATAGTTTTTTATTAGCATTTATTGGCCTATTGGGATTCAACCTCTCTTGTTTTATCAAATGGAATGAAAAATAAGTCTTGTCATTATTATGTCTCTATTATATTTAACTTCTACTTCTTGAGTATGCCATTATTCTTGAGATAGTTATGTTTTGTACATTTATAGTGTTAGAAATATGGAGATATACTTTAAAGCTACACCTGCACCTCACGATGAGTCTTCAAGTAACGTTCACATTCAAAGTGACCCGCATGAACTTCCAAACTTTCATATCGAAACGAACTTGCCCGAGCTTCCGAGTGATCCCGGTCTATGACCTCATATAACTTTATATGATTCTAACATTCGAGAGAGAGTTCATAGAGCATACTTGCTCAAAGGTTTATTTTTGTCAAACTCCACCTCCCCATTTTTGTATTGCGTCATATATTTTCTCGTAAATAATATAAACTTTAAGTTTAACTGTTTGACATATTTTTTTTTGTATAAGTTTAGCCCCCCCGACCAAAAATCCTGGATCCGCCCCTGTCTGTATGTCAAATTTGAATGCAGAAAAAGTATAAAAAAACTACTACTCATGGGAAAAAGAAGTAATTAAGCATCATTCCCTACCTTGTTTAGTACTTAGTAGTATAAAAATATGTGAAGACGTGACATTTAAGATAGTATGATAAAAATATAAGTTCAAAAGGAAGTGGTATATTCTTTTGCAAATCTTTCATCCTTTGATAAAGATCAGCAGCTTCAAGAAGCACCTGAAAAGGGAGACAATTCCTATTACATGAAATTTGTCACGAATTATGATATAAACGTGTAGTGAAATTTCATTTTCATCTTTGAAGGAAAGAATGGTAGCTTATGACGATATTGTTAATTCACTAATAAAATGAAAGAAATTAACACGATCAGTAGAAAACATGGGTGTTAGTCTTTCTGAGATGCCCATAATCTTGCATTGGTCCACCTGGGCTTTTCCCTTTACCTGATTTGATAAAGGGGTTTCTTGGGATTCGACATTATTGATGTCAGCCTGGTAGAGAATTCTGAATGACTGAACTGATACCTTATATATATATATATGCCCTCCTGGAGCGTATATTTGTTTGACATTACAATATGTTTTTGTTGAATTAATATGTTGTCTGATATTGTATGTGATTGTTCCCGTCCTGAAGGTCAGAATTGGAAGCTAATAATGGCAAGCCAAGGTCGAATCCCTCCTCCTCACCTTCGTCGCCCTCTTCCTGGCCCTGGTGTAATGCACCCTGACCCTTATGGTTCGGCGACTCGCCCCCCGCCTGGTGGTTTCCCGAATTTTGAAATGTTGCCTCCACCCGTAGTTATGGAAGAAAAGCTGTATGCACAACATATTGAGATAGAAAAACTCGCAAAAGGAAATCAGAGGCTTGCTAATACCCATGGGACTCCAAGACATGATCTTGCTACAGTCAATAATGAGCTGCAGTTATTACATAATCATATTGCAGATGTGAAGGATGAAAAAGAGCATAAAAAAAGAGGAATTATAGATAAAATTTCGATGATGGAGGCTGAACTCGAAGCTGCAAGGTCCATAAAAATGGAGCTGCAGCAAGCACGAGTAGAAGCTCAAAGCTTTGTTACTTCTAGACAGGAACTAATTTCCAAGGTGCAACAGTTAACTCGTGATCTTCAGATGGCCCACTCAGATGCACAACAGATCCCTTCTCTAATATCAGCATTACAGGTAGGTTCGAATCCTTTAGAGAAAATATTTATTTGATGTTTGAAAATACAAGTATATCCAACTTGAGAAATTTAGTGTGCATTTGTACTCAAATGTATTTGGCTTACACATCTGCATATGAACTTTCTGATAATTGTCTATTACTACATTTCTCCGAAAAGCTGATGTAGATATCTTCATCTATAATTAATGGAAATTAGTTATGCCACAACTTTGAAGTTTGATTTGCTTTGTACAGGGCTACTTATGACTAAGAGAAGAAGTTATACAATGACTACCTTGAATCTCTACAGGTGATGGAGAAGAACTATATGGCAATGTCGAGAGAGGTGGAGAAGCTTAGAGCAGATTGACTAATACTGCAATCTTTGACCCACAAACTTTCTAATTTCTATTCTCCACAACAGCTCATAGAAAAAACTTGCTTCAACACCGATCCTCGAAAACCTCCTCCATACAAGAACTCGAAAAATCCACTCTTTGGCTATTTATCAGATTCATAGATATTGATTCTGCTCCAAAATCTCTGTTTTTGTTTAATCAAGTTAGTAATTAGGAGAAGAAGAAAATGGGAGAAAGGAAGGTTTTGAACAAATACTACCCGCCGGACTTTGATCCGGCGAAGATTCCACGTCGGCGGCAACCCAAAAACCAGCAGATGAAAGTGCGCATGATGTTGCCAATGAGTATTCGCTGTGGAACGTGGGGGAAAATGCAAGATACTTCCCTGTGTTATGTTAAACCTGCAAGAAACTACCCTGTGAAATTTTGATTGCGTCAAACTTTCTTGTGTTTTTAAAAACCCTGCAAAAACACCCAATTTGTAAAAAATAGGTCATTTATGATCGATATATTTCAAGAAATCATTTTTAAAATATATCACGTGAAGTTGTAGGGACCAACTTGAAGTATTTTACTATTTAGAGAGCTGCTTCCTTGTCAAAAAAAGTATGTGTTTCTTAGAATGTAACTATGCATGTTGTTGCACATTGACTCCAGAAAGAGGTTACTGAAATTTGATAGATTTTGTGACAAATAAAACAGTTAGGGCTATTATATATGTATCGCCACCGAGATTGGGTCGAAATCGATATGTATAAGTTCTGCCACTGAAATGGTCTGCATCTTGTTTCTGTCCATTATCCATAGTTCACCACCTCATTCAAATCTAACGCAATTGATTTGATACTTATCATATAATATTAGAGCTTTCAATGTAAATTGAGTAGTTGATTTGATTTTTATCACATAGTTGTCTCCTTTTAATAGTAAGATTCTAAAATCTGAATCATTTCTCAAATTTTTAAGATTCACTATTTTTAATGGTACTAGGAAAGTGCACGTGCGTTGCACGTGTTTAACTAATTTCCTACGTTAGTTGAATCATATAATTATTTTTATCATACTATGGTCTTAATGACATACCATATAATTTTTTTGACTAAATCACTTTAATTATTACTATGTTATTACCAAGAATTTATAGTTATCATTAATACCTAAAACCAAAACTTGAAAATAAAAAATGAACTATAATTACTAAGTATTTATAATCTTAAAGTACATGTCTACATAATTATTATTCTAAAACATCAATTTAAACGAATGAACAATATCAATTATTTTCTTCATTGACATTCATATTTCCATTTAAACATTTGTTTTCCATCTAAATCAATTTTCATATGTTTAACCCTTTTTATTTATTGATTTAACGAGTCTTGTTGGTTATATCTATATTTTATTGAGTTAATCTATTTTTAGTTAGATGTCTAATCTAATTTTTAACTAATCTAACCCGTTTTTACCAATTTTCCACAATTTTGTAGAGTAAACCTGCTTTTACTCTAAGTTTGTCATTTTTTATTATTTTAACATGTTCTTTCATCGATTTCATCCACTTTTATATTGAGTTTACCATTTGTTTTTATGTTATTTTAATTCGTTCTTTCACCGATTTCACCCATTTTTGTGGTTTATCCCATTCGTTAAACAATTCACTCATTCTATCTGATTTAACCCAATTTTAGTTGATTTTACTTATTCTTTTGTTGATTATCCTATTTTCTCGACTATTTCACATTTTTTTGTCAATATAACTCATTTTTTTTGTTTTTGTTCTTTATCGATTTGACCCCTTTTTTGTTATTATGTGTTTAACCGATGTAATTCAATTTTTACCGGTTTACCCATATTTTGCCGGTTTACCTCATTGTTTTATCGATTGTACCATTTTTTGTTGCTTTAACTCGTTTTTATTCGATCGAACCCATTTTTCCATTGTTTTACCATTTTTATCATATATTTTTTTAATCGAATTTTAACCGTTATCAGCAATTATAACCATTTATATGTTTTGACTTTTTTTAACTTAAGCCAATTATAAGTTTCTCAATTAACTAAACATTACTTTGTTTTATTCATATAGCACAAACCTGGTTTATTTTTATTTTTTTAGGTTCTTTAATAATTGATCATTTCTTAAGGATTATCCAAAGAAATATCGATTGCACCAGCTTAACACCGAGTTTACTATTTTTTTTGTTATTTGAACCCATTCTTTGATCGATTTCACACGTTTTTGTGTTTTATCCCATTTGTTATCAATTCACCAATTCTTTCCGGTTTAACCAGATTTTAGTCTATTTAACATGTTATTATGCTGATTCAACCCATTTTCTCACATATTTCACATTTTTTTTGCCAATTTAACGATTTGACCCTCCCCCTTTCGTTATCCCATGTTTAGCCAATATCATTTATTTTTTACCAGTTACCCTTTTTTGTCGACTTACCCCGTTGTTTTATCAATTGTACCATTGTTTTTGCTTTAACTCGTTTTTCTTCTATCTAACCCATTTTTTCATTGATTTACTATATTTTATCATATATATTTTTAATAGAATTTTATGCGTTTCACCAATTTTAAGCATTTTATGTTTTTACTTATTTGGCTTAAGTCAATTATAAGGTTTTCAGTTAACTAAATAGTATTTTTTTTTCATATAGCCTGAAGGTGACCTTTTGTTTTTAGATCCTTTAATAAGTGATAATTTCTTAAGAAATCTCGAAAGAAATATCGATTTTACTTGCTTTTACATTGAGTTTATCATTTCTTTTTATTATTTTAATATGTTCTTTCACCGATTTCACCCTTTTTTTGTGGTTTATCTCATTTGTTAATCAATCCGTCCGTTCTCTCTATTTTAACCCAATTTTAGTCGATGTTTACATTTGTTAATCAATTCACTTATTCTCTCCGACTAAACCTAATTTTAATATGATTTACTTATTTAACCTATTTCCTCACATATTTCAACTTTTTTTTTGCTAATTAGCTCATTTATTTTCTTGTTATTTTATCGATTTGATCCATTTTTCTGTTATCCCGTGTTTAGCAGATGTCATTCATTTTTTTTTTACCGATTTTACCCATTTTTTTGCTGGTTAACCTTGTTGTTTTTTCAATTGCACCATTTTTTTTTGCTTTAACTCGCTTTTTTTTTTTTATTTAAACCATTTTTCCATTGATTTTGCCATTTTTTATTATATATTTTTCATCGAATTTGACTTGTTTTTGTTGGTTTTAACAATTTCTATGTTTTGACTTTTTTTGGCTTAAGCCATTTATACATTTTTTAGTTAACTAAATACTATCTTTTTTTATTCATGTAGCACGAATGTGACATAATTTTTTCTGAGGTTCTTTAATAATTGATAACTTCTTTAAGAACTTTCCGAAGAAATTTTTGAAGAAATATAGAGTAATAATTTTTAAATTTTTTTTTACTATTAATATTTTGATAAGTCGTAAAACTTCAAAAGATAATTATAAGGTTGATGTAGTAGCCTTCTTGTTTAATTATACTTCTAGGATTCTTTTTTTTAGGATTCTATTCTTTTACCTTTTTGCCATAGAATTAAATATCACTATATATTTTAAATAGGGGTATATTAGTCTTCACAAAAAAGGGAAGAAATTTCCTTGGCCAACTCCTACTTTTATACGCACGTGATTAACTAATTTCCAACGTAAGTTGAATCATATAATTATTTTTCATCATACTATGGTCTTAATGACATATCACATAATTTTTTTGATTAAATCACTTTAATTATTACTATGTTATTACCAAGAATTTATAGTTGTTATCATAAATACCTAAAACCAAAACTTGAAAATAAAAAAATGAACTATAATTACTAAGTGTTTCTAATCTTAAAGTACATGTCTACATAACTATTATTCTAAAACCACAATTTGAACGAATGAACAATATCAATTATTTTCTTCATTGACATTGATATTTCCATCTAAACATTTTTTTTCATTTAAATCAATTTTCATATATTTAACCCCCTTTTTTTTTTAATCAATTTAGCCTGTTTTGCTGGTTATATCTATCTTTTATTGAGTTAATCTATTTTCAGTTACATGTTTAATTCAATTTTTAACTAATCTGACACGTTTTTACCAATTTTCCATAATTTTGTAGAGTAAACCTGCTTTTACACTAAGTTTGTCATTTTTTATTTTTTATTTTAACATGTTCTTTCATCGATTTCATCCGCTTTTATTTTGAGCTTACCATTTGTTTTTTATGTTATTAAATCCGTTCTTTCCCCGATTTCACCCATTTTTGTGGTTTATCCAATTCGTTAAACAATTCATTCATTCTATCTGATTTAACCCAATTTTAGTTGATTTTACTAATTCTTATGTTGATTTATCCTATTTTCTCGATTATTTCATATTTTTTTGTCAATATAACTCATTTTTTTTGTTCTTGTTCTTTATCGAATTGACCGCTTTTTGGTAATTCTGTGTTTAACTGATGTCATTCATTTTTTACCGGTTTACCTATATTTTGCAGTTTAAGTCATTTTTTATCGATTGTACCATTTTTTGTTGCTTTAACTCGTTTTTATTCAATCGAACCCATTTTTCCATTATTTTACTATTTTTATCATATATTTTTTTAATCGAATTTTAACCGTTATCAGCAATTATAACCATTTATATGTTTTGACTTTTTTTTTTTTAACTTAAGCCAATTATAAGTTTCTCAATTAACTAAACATTACTTCGTTTTATTCATATAGCACAAATGTGGCTTTTTTTTTTAGGTTCTTTATTGATCATTTCTTAAGAATTGTCCAAAGAAATATCGATTGCACCTGCTTTAACACCGAGTTTACTATTTCTTTTTTGTTATTTCAACACGTTCTTTGATCGATTTCACCCGTTTTTGTGTTTATCCCATTTGTTATCAATTCACCAATTCTCTCCGGTTTAACCAAATTTTAGTCGATTTAACATATTCTTATGCTGATTCAACCCATTTTCTCACCTATTTCACATTTTTTTTTTGCCATTTTAACTATTTTTTTCTTTTATCGATTTGACCCCCCCTCCCTTTTCGTTATCCCATGTTTAGCCAATATCATTTATTTTTTACCATTTACCCTTTTTTGTCGACTTAACCCGTTGTTTTATCGATTGTACCATTTTTTTTGCTTTAACTCGTTTTTTTTCTATCTAACTCATTTTTCAATTGATTTACCATATTTTATCATATATATTTTTAATAGAATTTTACGCGTTTCACCAATTTTAACCATTCTATGTTATTACTTATTTTAGCTTGAGTCAATTATAAGTTTTTCAGTTAACTAAATAGTATTTTTTTTTCATATAGATTGAAGGTGACCTTTTGTTTTTAGGTTCTTAATAAGTGATAATTTTTTAAGAACTCTCGAAAAAAATATCGATGTTACCTGTTTTTACACTGAGTTTATCATTTCTTTTTATTATTTTAACATATTCTTTCACCAATTTCACCCTTTTTTGTGGTTTATCTCATTTGTTAATCAATCCATCCGTTCTCTCTAGTTTAACCCAATTTTAGTCGATTTTTACATTTGTTAATCAATTCACTTATTATCTCCGGCTAAACCTAATTTTATTATGATTTTACTTATTTAACCTACTTCCTCACATATTTCAACTTTTTTTTTTGCCAATTAACTCAATTTTTTTTCTTGTTATTTTATCGATTTGATCCCTTTTTTATGTTATCCCGTGTTTAGCATATGTCATTCATTTTTTTTTTACCGATTTTACCCATTTTTTGCTGGTTAACCTTGTTGTTTTTTCAATTGCACCATATTTTTTGTTTTAACTTGCTTTTCTTTCTATTTAACCCATTTTTCCATTGATTTTGCCATTTTTATCATATATTTTTAATTGAATTTTACTTGTTTTTGTCGGTTTTAACAATTTCTATGTTTTGACTTTTTTTGGCTTAAGCCAATTATACATTTTTTAGTTAACCAAATAGTATCTTTTTTTATTCATGTAGCACAAATGTGGCATAATTTTTTCTGAGGTTCTTTAATAATTGATAATTTCTTAAGAACTTTTCAAAGAAATTTTTGAAGAAATATAGAGTAAATTTTTTTTTAATTTTTTTTCCCATTAATATTTTGATAAGTCGTAAAACTTTAAAAGATAATTATAAGGTTGATGTAGGATAGACTTCTTGTTTAATTATACTTCTAGGATTCTTTTCTTTTACCTTACTGCCATAGAATTAAATATCACTATATAATTTAAATAAGGGTATATTAGTCTGCACAAAAAAGGGAAGAAATTTCCTTGACCAACTCGTACTTTTATATGTATATAAATAATATATATATAAATATAGATATATGTTACAATCCAGATATTCCACTTAAAACTAATACAAATCGCGTTTAAAAGTTTTAAGATCCAGCAACCGTTCTTAATAGTGCTGTATTATTCATATTTTGAGAGTAGAAGAACATTATTATCAGGTTATGCATGCCTATATATAATGGAATTTGTTAATAATTATATGCTATATTAATTGACAACTATTTATAACTTGTCACTACAATGGTTCTCAAACACATTAGTGACAAAAATGGTAGTTGATTTGTCAATATTGATTTTTTTCAAATGATTTATTCCTTTTTTAGGCGCATCGGATATATTAAGTGGGAACATTTACTAACAAAGATTTGAATATGGGTTCATCACTTTGTAGTGATTAATTTTTTTCACTAGACCTATCACTTGTTGAGATTTAGTGATATATAAAAGTGATCATATAGTGGTCGTGATGATTGTCACTATAAGAGAGATGTAATTGTCGTGACTCTTTCCCATGTGAGAATTAATCATTCACTTTCATTCTAATAGTAACTTTTGAAGTAGATGGCTCCATTTAGCTAGTGGTCGACAGGACAGGATCATATATAGTATCACTGCATCTGCATGTCCATATATGCTACAAATTTTTTTAGTCATGTAAAGAAAGAAAAGCAAAATAGGGAGTGTATATTGTATATGAAATATTTATTGAAGTCCATATATATTACTAATTGTCGGAAAGAACGTTAATGTGAACTGTCGACTTATAATAAAAAACAGGGAAAGGGACAGACGACTAGGTTTTCCAGATGCATGTAACTTTCAACAAACATATTTGGCAATGCAATCATAAAATGTGAATGCGTCAAAAGATTTGTATAAATAGAATTATGTTGGGAATTTTTATCTTAATATTATAACACGTGCGCTATAAATCGATGAAGTTTTGGAAGTATATTGTAAATAGCTGGAGAAGTCACGGGGTGTCCCCATTCAAACGTACTTTCTTGCAATTAAGTTAGACAATTAATATTTTTAATGATATTGTATATGTTACAATATTGGTGAGAAAAAAATATATAATATTATATTGACACTCCAATAAATAGTAAAAGCTATCTTAGGCATGAGCAACATAGTTATTTTTTTATTAATCATAATTTACAGCTTATTAAGTCTAATTAATCACAATTTATAAATGAATCACAAAATTCCCAAACTAATCATGGGTATGTTTGTCTCGCATTTTTGAAAATATTTTTATGTTTGAGAAAAACAAGACAAACAAAATTTTTACTTCCTAAAATAAATTTTTAATCTCTAATTTTTCCAAAATACTCTTCAAAAAGTCAAACATACAATAATTTTCTTATCTCTAAAAAAAATTACACAAACTTTACTTTAATTTAATATAACATATATCTTACACAACTTGTCTCACATACACATAACAAATATTATTTGATATAAAGTTACACATCTTACATTTATATTCTAAACCATTCCAAAAAAATTCTACACCTACCTTATTTACCAAAAAATTCTCTCAAAACTCAAACAAACAACATTACATTGTCCGGGGCTTCTAGGGTGCGGGCAAGGTAACTCGCCCTCACATGCGGGACGGCCCTGAAATCATGCCATGTGGCGCGCGTAACTAATATGTAACTCAGCGAGTTGACTCGGTCTGTAAATAGACCAATTTTTACCCTTTTTTTTAATTTTAAATAAAAGTTGAGATAATCTTCAATTAATAAAAGACAATTATAACCTTTAAATCTTAAATTAATAAAAGACCGCTTTACCCCCAATTTTGACAATAATTGACTTTGACAATTTTGCAAATTGACCCCTATATTCTCCGATTTTACGAATTGAATTATTTTGCTTCTAAAAAAATATAAAAAAAACGCCTGTCATATAAAAAGACCGCTTTACCCCCAATTTTGATAATAATTGACTTTGACAATTTTGCAAATTGACCCCTATGTTTTCCGATTTTACGAATTGAATTATTTTGCTTCTAAAAAATATAAAAAAACCACCTGTCATATAAAAAGACCCTTTTACCCCCAATTTAGATAATAATTGACTTTGACAATTTTGCAAATTGAACCCTATATTTTGCGATTTTACGAATTGAATTATTTTGCTTCTAGAAAAATATAAAAAAACCGCCTGTCATATAAAAAGACCGCTTTACCCCCAATTTTGATAATAATTGACTTTGACAATTTTGCAAATTGACCCCTATGTTTTCCGATTTTACGAATTGAATTATTTTACTTCTAAAAAAATATAAAAAAATCGCCTGTCATATAAAAAGACCCTTTTACCCCCAATTTAGATAATAATTGACTTTGACAATTTTGCAAATTGAACCCTATATTTTGCGATTTTACGAATTGAATTATTTTGCTTCTAAAAAAATATAAAAAAACCGCCTGTCATATAAAAAGACCGCTTTACCCCCAATTTTGATAATAATTGACTTTGACAATTTTGCAAATTGACCCCTATGTTTTCCGATTTTACGAATTGAATTATTTTACTTCTAAAAAAATATAAAAAAACCGCCTGTCATATAAAAAGACGGCTTTACCCCCAATTTTGATAATAATTGACTTTGACAATTTTGCAAATTGACCCCTATGTTTTCCGATTTTACGAATTGAATTATTTTGTTTCTAAAAAAATATAAAAAAACCGCCTGTCATATAAAAAGACCGCTTTACCCCCAATTTTGATAATAATTGACTTTGACAATTTTGCAAATTGACCCCTATGTTTTCCTATTTTACGAATTGAATTATTTTGCTTCTAAAAAAATATAAAAAAACCGCCTGTCATATAAAAAGACGGCTTTACCCCCAATTTTGATAATAATTGACTTTGACAATTTTGCAAATTGACCCCTATATTTTGCGATTTTACGAATTGAATTATTTTGCTTCTAAAAAAATATAAAAAAACCGCCTGTCATATAAAAAAACAGCCTGTCAAAATTGGGGGTAAAGCGGTCTTTTTATATGACAGGCGGTTTTTTTATATTGTTTTAGAAGCAAAATAATTCAATTCGTAAAATCGCAAAACATAGGGGTCAATTTGCAAAATTGTAAAAGTCAATTATTATCTAAATTGGGGGTAAAACGGTCTTTTTATATCATAGCCGGTTTTTTTTTTTATTTTTAGAAGCAAAATAATTCAACTCGTAAAATCGCGGAACATAGGGGTCAATTTGCAAAATTGTCAAAGTCAATTATCAAAATCGGGGGTAAAGTGGTCTTTTTATATCATAGTTGATTTTTTTATTTTTTTAGAAGAAAAATAAGTGAAAGGGTAATTTAGGTATATTGTAATTTAATTAAAGTCAATAGTTACAAATTCATTTTGACCAAGTTACCTAATCAACGACCCAGACCAATTTGAGTCAAATGAATGGCATGACGAGGCTTCCCGCATGTGAGGGCGTAACTCACATGCCCGCACCCTAGAAAACTACTCTTTCAAAGAGAAAACAAATATACACAGAGCAATTGTATCAATTTATACACAACTATATAATCATAATTCACCGATAGTCAAATGGTTAAGGATAAGATTTCATGACTATAAGGTCATAAATTCAACTTTTATTAATGTGGATATTTTCTCTAATTTAATATTAGTATTTGTTATGGGTTACTTTGATATAAATGTATATATTTTATTAAAATATGTTTGATGTAAGTATTCATCATTTAAAAATATATGTATAATCATAATAACACGTGCCTGGTTAATCAGAATATGCAAGACTGATGTGACGTTTGACGTGATTCGACGAAAATGGCACTGTAAATTTACTGTGCACATATTCTTTATCCTTGAACACTCATATCATACTCCGTACATATTCTCTACGTATTATTGAGTATAAAAGGAATGCTGCCAATCTACTTTCAGTTCTGAGTGTTCAAATTAGTGTAGAATAAGAATTGAATTAAATAATTTTTTTACGATTTTTAATTGATGATTTTTATTTTGTACAATATAACTCGGAAATTACAGTAATTAGTAAATTACTTAATTTAAATCAGCTTATTAAATTGTTTAATGCAACATTTTGGAATGTGGATTGATAATTGTACTAAGTGGCTAGGTAACTAAGTCGTGGAGCGGGTGCGAGTGCGGGTGCGCGAACGCGTGCGCGAGAGCGTGAGATATTAAAACTTCGACATATGAGAGCGTCTATAAAGCGTCTTAAAAATAATATTATAAAAAATAAAAAATAAAGTAAATAAGAAGTATGAAAAAAATTACTATACTTTTTTACTAAAATAAGAGTAAAAATAACTATATTGATGAATATAAATGAGTAATTTTTTATGTCTTATCTTAAAATATACATAAGATATTGTTAATTCATTCATAATAACGTTATTTATTAGGTATTTAGAGAAAAATTGATATACAGAATTTATTATAAAGGAATGAAGATGTTGTATTACACATTCCACAAAAATATATTAGTATTTTATCAAGTAGTGAGTTGTGTAAAATAAATATTGTTTCTTTATTCTGTCTTAGAACAATTTTTAATTTTATAGAACAAATGTACATATATTTATTTGAATTCTTAATAGTAAGCTTTAGAATTGAGATAATATTAAATTAATACTTCTACTTTTGAGCTTTGGAATAAGTGACGTGATGGCATCAGTCATGGCTTAGTGATTTCACGTTTGTCGAGAACAAATCTGACCATTATAGGTTTCTTTTCTGAAAATGTGTCTCGATTCTGATGACTTAAATATAAGCATCCGAATTTATTGCACCAGTGCGCGAATTTTGTTTAATCAGTGCGCGAATTATACTGCGAATTTCAATTTCGCGCTCAATGCGCGAATTGAGAGCGCGCGTCAGCCCTTGGGACGCGAATTTAGTTACCTAGCTAAATGGTGCCTAAATTAAAACAAAAATTTAATATTAGCTTTTTGTCTTAAATATTTATTTTAATACAAAAATTGGTAATTGGTTGAGGTAAGAAAATAGTTAATATGCAGATATATTATTATAAAAATACTGAAAAGACGCTATAAAAACAACATCAATCTCAATCAGGGGTCGAAAAAATTATATTAATAATTTTATGTTTTAAGTTTTTATCTCATATAATATCAAATGATCACCACGATAAGTCGATATATAGTTTTGGAGTTATATCTTTCCAAGTACTTGTATTTGGTATTCATACAATAAATAGCTAGAGAAATCGATGATGTATGAATTCAAACCTTCCGGTTATCAAGTCATCATAAGTGAAATTTGATGAAGACGGATGTGATCAGATGAATAATGGAATACTATATAAAATCAGAAACTTACTTTGGGTAAAACAATTTAGGTGAAGGTTTCACGTTTCAATTCAATTTTCCTTTCCTGCTATCTAAATAACAAGTGAGAGAAAAAAAAAAACTGATTTTCCTTCACTTTTCCTGCTTTCCCGACAACCAACAATACACTAGGGGATCAAACGGAGAATTTGGACGAAATTTTACTTTACATCTTAATATTTCTATTATACTAGCATTAAATTATCGCAAGCCGAGCCTAGACTTGGTTGTGCCAATCGAATTTGTCATACTATATGTTATTGACTTATTTTAAAATAAAAAATGCATAATATGAAAGTTTCAGATAAATAGAAATACTAGATTTTGATTAATAGTAAAATAAATATATGAACTTTTAAACTTAAAACAAAAAATATTTCCCACCCTAAGTTTTCATTCATTTTCTATGGCATGGATTCAAAGTAATTTTTTTACTAGCTTATTTTATCTTCATTTTTTTTCTTAAATTTGTGATGGTTTATCTTATATATATATATATATATATATATATATATATATATATATATATGTGTGTGTTACTATTTAGAACGTTATTTATCAAACATATTAATTATATTTACCTATTAAAATAATTGAAAATTTGTTTGACATGATAATTTATCCGTATCAAGAGATAAAACACAAACATACTAAAAGAGTAAAAAATAAACATAACATGAAATGTCAAGTCACAGACCAATATACCTAACAAAATTAATGGCATCCAAAGAAGATAAAAGAGAAGCAACAAAAGTTGTGATTCTTCTTTCAGCTTTACAACACGTAGCACAGTGAATTATTGAACTTTTGAATAGTTTACAAACGTGTTGTAAAACTTTGCTTTAATAATTTCCAATTTTTTATTTTTACTGGGTCCATCTTGACCTAATTCATTTCCAACTTAATGTCATTTTCTTATCTAATCCATTCAATTCAGACTACCTAAAATATTCTAACTCGATTCGTTCTGATTTTCAATACTTTATCAAATTAGTATAACTATCAGACCTCGAATCATAAATCGCTTAATAGATGAACTTTTAAAGAACTGTGATGCAATGTATATTCGTTTTTATGTATTCTATGATTCACAATACGATATAATGAGCGGTTTGATAACCATACTAGCAACGACATGGATTTTTTTTTTGTTAATATTACAAGAAAATTAAGCTTAAGTGATAAAAAATTAAGTGATAATATGGAAGTTGTCACTCTTTGTATGCATTTATGATAAAAATATTAATTTCGTCATAATAATAATGGTGACAAGTGCAATAGTGACAAAATATCTTTTTAAGGTGCCACTAATAGCTATTAATGACAAATATATGGTGACTTAAGTTGTCACTATTGACACTGTGGTTTAGTGACAACTTTCTGGTTGTCACTTTTGGGTATCGTTAAATATCAATAGTGACAACTTTTTTACAATTTTTGTCACTAGTATGTTTATGAAATCCATTTTAGTGACAATATTTGAGTTCTTGTCACTTAATCTATATCTATATCTATACTAATAATAATAATAATAATAATAATATAATAATAATAATATAATAATAATTAATAATATTAATAATTAATAATATAATAATAATAATAATAATAATAATAATAATAATAATACTAAATAATAATAATAATAATAATATAATACTAAAAGTGTGAATAATTTAAGTTTTTTTCTTTTCTTGTGAAGACAAAAATGCCCTTATTCAAGTTGTAAAATATATTAATAAAATATAATTAGACATGAATTTTCCTTAAATTTTCTCGTCAAAAATTTGGTAGGAAAATATTTTAAGAAAATTTGTACGTAACTTCCTTTCCTCCTAACCAAGCACCATGAATATGGAAGAAAAACTAAAGTATATTCAAATTAAACATGAAGTCTTATTATAGTTATTTCCTAACTCCAATAAATAAGAAATTAACTCTTACATCACTTTTACAATTTCATCTATATATATATATATATATACACTTATTATTATTATTATTATTATTATTATTATTATTTATTATTTATTATTATTATTATTATTATTATTATTTATTATTATTTATTATAATACTAAAAGTGTGAATAATTTAAGTTTTTTTCTTTTTTTGTGAAGACAAAAATGCCCTTATTAAAGTTGTAAAATATATTAATAAAATATAATTAGACATGAATTTTCCTTAAATTTTCTCATCAAAAATTTGGTAGGAAAATATTTTAAGAAAATTTGTAACTTCCTTTCCTCCTAACCAAGCACCATGAATATGGAAGAAAAACAAAAGTATATTCAAATTTGACATCAAGTCTTATTATAGTAGTCTTATTATAGTTATTTCCTAACTCCAATAAATAAGAAATTAACTCTTACATCACTTTTACAATTTCATTATTGTTTTCCTATAACACATAAAAATGAAAAAACACTATTATTTTGAATAGTTGCTAAAATAAAATTATTATAATGTAGTATCAATATGTTGTTATGTAAAAAATATTATTTGTTTCATTTAAAGATTTAGTACAATATGTCACTCCATAAAAAAAATTAAATTCTCTTAAATATCATAAAATCTGTTAAAGTAAAATCGAATCTTACCTATGAATGAACAAAAATGCTTATGACTTAGTGAACTAAGTAATCTTTATTTGACATGAAAAAATTACCTTAAATTTTCATGGAAATCTTTTCGAGAAAAACGTGTGAAATAAGTGAAAAAATGGATGAAAATAAATTAAAATTGGTGAAACCAGTCAAATAAATTTTATGTAATTGATGAAAATATATGAAATCGATCTGGATGAAATTTATGAACACTGGTGAAGTAGGTGAAAAAATGGGTGAAATCGGTAATAAAAGATGCCGGTAAAATCGATAAATATATGTGAAATTGATAAAAATTAGGGTGACATTTGTGAAAACATGGGAAACAAATCGGTGAAATCAATGAAAAACGGTTGAAATATATGAAGAATGGATTAAATCATTGAAAAAAGGTTAAAGTCTGTGAAATAATGTGAAATCAATGAAAATTCAAGTAAAAAAAAAACCATGTGAAATCAGTGAAATATAAGTTAAACTGATAAAAGTAAGTAAAATCTGAAAAAGAAAAAAAAAGTTTAACTAGCAAAAACAGTGTGAACTAAACCAGTAGAAATATTTTTTTTTTGTTTGAATAGGAGAAAACAAAAGAAATCGATGAAACATAGGAAAAACAATGGACAATAGGTTATAATTGATCAAGAACGAGTAAATCAGTAAAAAAAATAAACCAGTAAAATCAATGAAAATTGAATTTAATTAATTAATATAATAAGTGAAATGGCTTAGATCGGCTAAGAAATATATTTCAAATGATAAGGTAATTGAAATAATTTGATATATACTTAAAAGTAATTGAAGATGTATAATTATTTGAGTTGAAAATTCGGTAAATACATGTGAAATCGTTGAAAATTCAAGTGAAATTCGCGAAAAAAAATGGATGACATCGGTGAAAAGATGAAATTACATAAAAAATGATGAAATATGTGAAAAAGGGGTAAAATCGGTGGAAAATGGGTAAAATCGGTGAAAACATGTGAAAATTGGTTAAACTGGTAAAAATGAGTGAAATCAATAAAATGAAAAAAGTTCAACCAACAAAAACAAAGTCAAACCATTAGAAAAATGGTTTAAACCGAAAAAAACTAAAGAAATCGATGAAAATACCCATGATGAAGTTAATAAAATGAATAGCAATCATTAATATGTGCTATTTTATGACATAATGAAGTTAATTTTACTCTGATTTACAACAAAATACCACTAAAATTAAATAGACACGTACAACGTATGTGCACTTTAAACCGGTGAAAGAAAATGCATGTGAAATCGTAAATACATTTGAAATCAATAAAAAAATCGGGTAAAATTTGTGAAAAATAGATGAAAACAGCTAAAATCGGTCAAAAAAGCTTGAAGTCAGTGAAAACATGTTTAGTTAATGAAAAATTTGGGTGAATAACATGTGAAATCAGTGAAATAGGTGAAAACGAGTTAAACTTTAACCGAACAAAATTAAGGTTTAAATTGGAAAAAAGATAGACGAAAAATGGGAAAACAATGAAAAATGTTAGAATCGATAAAAAAATGAAAAAATCGATAAAAAAGCGAAAAAACCGATAAAAAATTAAACAGTGAAAACATATGAATCGATGAAACTTCGGGTGAAATTGGTAAACACTGGTGAAGTTGGTGAAAAAACTGGTGAAACCAGTAAAAAAAATGTTCATGATATCGATGAAAGTTCGGGTGAGATTTATGAAGAAACGGATGAAACCTGTGTCATAGGTGAATAATGGATAAACTTGACATGAAAACTACTATGATGGAATGAACTAAATAATGTTCTTATGATCTTATTTTAGAACCAATTTTATAAGATGTAATGACTAAATCAGTCATCATTTTATATTTTATTACAACTATTCAAAGCCATCATTTTTTTTTATAAACCAATAATAATTAATAAAAATAAATTTCATAAAAAATAAATTGATCAGTCATAAATATATGATATTCTATGACATAAAAATGGCTAATTTGATTCTAATTTATGAAAAATACCCATGAAATTAAAACTAGACACGTACAACGTACGTGCACTTTTCTAGTATATATAAGAAGTGACAACTTTAACATGGTAACATAATTTTTTTTTTGTACTAGTGAATAAAGCATTTGTCAATATTTACATTGTCACAAAACTAAACTTTTGTTGGTAAGTATATATACAAAAAGTGACAGTTTTCGTATTCTCACTTAATATCTCAGTCACTAAATACACAATTTTCTTGTTGTTAGTTTGATAGCCGGACTAATGTATATTTGATACTTGCAAACATTATAAAAGTTAATAAGTAAAAGAATAGTAAATTTTAGAGAAAGTGACATTTTCTATATCTATCTATCTATATCTATCTATATTCTATATTACATATAAAAGTACGAGTTGATCAAGAAAATTTCTTCCCTTTTTGTGAAGACTAATATACCCCTATTTAAATTATATAGTGATATTTAATTCTATGGCAAAAAGGTAAAATAAAAGAATCCTAAAAAAAAAGAATCCTAGAAGTATAATTAAACAAGAAGTCTATCCTACATCAATCTTATAATTATCTTTTAAAGTTTTACGACTTATCAAAATATTAATGGTTAAAAAAAATTATTACTTTATATTTCTTCAAAAATTTCTTTGGAAAATTCTTAAGAAGTTATCAATTATTGAAGAACCTCAGAAAAAATTATGTCACATTCGTGCTACATGAATAAAAAAATATACTATTTAGTTAACTAAAAAATGTATAATTGGCTTAAGCCAAAAAAAGTCAAAACATAAAAATTGTTAAAACCGACAAAAACAAGTAAAATTCGATTAAAAATATATAATAAAAAATGAAAAAATCAATGGGAAAATGTGTTAAATGGATAGAAGAGCGAGTTAAAGCAAAAAAAATTGTGCAATTGAAAAAATAACAAGGTTAACTAGCAAAAAAATGAGTAAAATCGGTGAAAAAAAAATGAATGACATCTACTAAACACGGGGTAACAGAAAAAAAAGGGACCAAATCGATAAAATAACAAGAAAAGGTATGAGTTAATTGGCAAAAAAAAATTGAAATATGTGAGGAAACTAGTTAAATAAGTAAAATCATACTAAAATTAGGTTTAGCTGGAGAGAATAAGTGAATTGATTAACAAATATAAAAATTGACTAAAATTGGGTTAAACTAGAAAGAACGGATGGATTGATTAACAAATGAGATAAACCACAAAAAAAGAGTGAAATCGGTGAAAGAACATGTTAAAATAATAAAAACAAATGATAAACTCAGTGTAAAAGCAGGTAAAATCGATATTTCTTTCGAGAGTTGTTAAGAAATTATCACTTATTAAAGAACCTAAAAACAAAAGGTCACTTTCAGGCTACATTAAAAAAATACTATTTATTTAACTGAAAATATGGGTAAACCGGTAAAAAATGAATGACATCAGTTGAACACAGAACAACAAAAAAGGGGTCAAATTGATAAAGAACAAGAACAAAAAAAATGAGTTATATTTACTAAAAAAAGGTGAAATAGTCGAGAAAATAGGATAAATCAACAAAAGAATAAGTAAAATCAACTAAAATTGGGTTAAATCAGATAGAATGAGTGAATTGTTTAACGAATGTAATAAACCACAAAAATGGGTGAAATTGGTGAAAGAACGAATTAAAATAACATAAAAACAAATGGTAAACTCAATATAAAGGCCGATGAAATCGATGAAAGGACATGTTAAAAAAAAATGGCAAACTTAGTGTAAAAGCAGGTTTACTGTACAAAATTCTAAAAAATTGGTAAAAACGGGTTAGATTAGTTAAAAATTGGATTAGACATATAATTGAAAATAGATTAACTCAATAAAAGATAGATATAACCAGCAAAACTGGTTCAATCGATAAAAAAAAGGGTTAAACATATGAAAATTGATTTCGTTTGAAAAAAATGTTTAGATGGAAATATTAATGTCAATGAAGAAAAGAATTGATATTGTTCATTCGTTCAAATTGTTGTTTTAGAATAATAGTTATGTAGACATGTCCTTTAAGATTATAAATACTTAGTAATTATAGTTCATATTTTATTTTCAAGTTTTGGTTTTAGGTATTTATGAAAACAACTATAAATAATAACATAGCAATAATTAAAGTGATTTAGTCAAAAAAAATTATGTGGTATGTCATTAAGACCATAGTATGATGAAAAATAATTATATGATTCAACTAACGTAGGAAATTAGTTAATCACGTGCAACGCACATGCACTTTCCTAGTACATATAAAAGTACGAGTTTGACGAAGAAACTTTCTTCCCTTTTTTGTGAAAACTAATATACCCCTAGTTAAATTATATTGTGATATTTAATTGTATGGCAAAAAGGTAAAAGAGAAGAATCCTATAAGTATAATTAGACAAGAAGTCTCTCCTAAATCAACCTTATTATAATTATCTGTTAAAGTTTTACAACTCATTAAAATATTATCTATTCTATATTTATCTATCTATATTTATACATATAAAAGTACGAGTTTGACGAATAAAATTTCTTCCCTTTTTTATGAAGACTAATATATCCCTATTTAAATTATATTGTTGATATTTAATTTTATGGCAAATCTATATGGAAAAAAATGTTTAGATGGAAATATCAATGTCAATGAAGAAAATAATTGATATAGTTCATTCGTTCAAATTGTTATTTTAGAATAATAGTTATGTAGACATGTCCTTTGAGATTAGAAATACTTAGTAATTATAGTTCATTTTTTATTTTCAAGTTTTGGTTTTAGGTATTTATGAAAACAACTATAAATTATTGGTAATAACATAGCAATAATTAAAGTGATTTAGTCAAAAAAAATTATGTGGTATGTCATTAAGACCATAGTATGATGAAAAATAATTATATGATTCAACTAACGTAGGAAATTTGTTAATTACGTGCAATGCACGTGCACTTTCCTAGTACATATAAAAGTACGAGTTTGGCGAAGAAAATTTCTTCCATTTTATGTGAAGACTAATATACAATATTTAAATTATATTGTGATATTTAATTTTATGGCAAAAATGTAAAATAAAAGAATCCTATAAGTATAATTAGACAAGAAGTCTCTCCTAAATCAACATTATTATAATTATCTGAACTCAAGAAATATTAATTAAAAAAAGAAAAAAACTATTACTCTACGTTTCTTCGAAAAATGAGTAAATTGGCAAAAATGTGAAATATGTGAGAAAATAGGTAAAATCAACAAAAAAAATAGGTATAATCAAATTAAAATTGGGTTAAACCAGAAATAATGAACAAATTGACTAAGAAAAGGGATAAAATCGACTTAAGGTTAAACTAGATAGAATAGATGGATTGATTAAGAAATATGATAAAAAAAAACAAAAAATGAGTGACTATCAGTGAAAGAACGAACTAAAATAACAAAAAAAGAAATGATAAAATCAGTGTAAAAGCAGGTAAAATCGATATTACTTTGAAAAATTCTTAAGAAATTATTACTTATCAAAAAACCTAAAAAAATTAAAGAACCTAAAAACAGAAGGCCACCTTAAAATAAAAAAAGTTCTATTATTAACTGAAAAATTTATAATTGGCTTAAGCCAAAATAAGTCAAAGCATAGACTGGTTAAAATCGGTGAAAAAACGAGTTAAAGAAAAAAAATGGAGACGGACAGAAAACATGTAACTGGTAAAAAATTGAATGATATTGGCTAAAAATGAGATACCAAAAAAAAAAGGGGGGGGGGGGGGGGGTGGTTCGGTAAAAGAACAAGAACAAAAAGATAGTTAAATTGGCAAAAAACGAAGGTGAAATATGTGATAAAATAGGTTAAATTAGCAAAAAAATATTTAAAATCAACTAATATTGGTTTAAACCGAAGAAAATATGTGAGTTGATTAACATATGGGATAAAACACAAAAATGAGTGAAATAGGTGGTCAAAGAACGAGTTAAAATAACAAAAATGTGCAATTGATACTTCTTTGTACAATTCTTAAAAAAATATCAATTATCAAATAACCTAAAAACCATTAAAGAACCTCGAAAAAAATGCCACATTTGTGTTGTATGAAAAAAATAAAGTACGATTTAGTTAATTGAAAAACTTATAATTGGTTTAATTCAAAACATATAAATGGTTAAAAATGAAGAAAACAAGTAAAATTTGATTAAATAATATAGATGATAAAAAATGGTAAAATAATAGAAAAATGGGTTAGATCGAAGAGAAACGAGTTAAACAACAAATAATGGTAAAAATGATAAAATTAACAACGTGATAAACTGGCAAAATACGAGTAACCCGGTAAAAAATGAATGATATCAGCTAAACACGGGATAAAAAATAATTGGTCAAATCGATAAAAGAACAACAACAAAAAAACCGAGTTAAATAGACAAAAAATGTGAAATAGCCGTTAAAAGGTTAAATCATAAAAAAAAAAAGCAAAATCGATTAAAATCGGGTTAAACCGGAGAGAATGAGTGTATTGATTAGATTAACAAATGGGATAAACCACAAAAATGGGTGAAATCGATGAAAGAACGGTTAAATAACATAAAAAAATGGTAAACTCAATGTAAACGCAGATGAAATCGATGAAAGAACATGTTAAAATAACAAAAAAGTAATGGTAAACTTAGTGCAGAAGCTGGTCAAATCGATAAAATATGTTTAGTGGATAAAATTGAGAAAAAATTAGTAAAAACGAGTTAAATTGGTTAAAAATTGGGTTAGGCATGTAATTGAAAATAGATGAACTCAGTAAAAAACAGGTATAACCGATAAAACTGGTGAAATCGATTAAGAAAAATGTGAAAATTGGTTTAGATGGAAATATCAAGATCAAGGAAGAAAAAATTGTGTTGTCCATTCGTTCAAATGGTAGTTAAAATTATAGTTATGTAGACATGTAGTTTTATGTTAGAAATACTTAGTAATTATAATTCAATTTTTATTTTCAAGTTTAGGTTTTATGTATTCATGATAATAATTCTAAATTTTTGGTGACAACATAGTAATAATTAAAGTGATGTCTAACTTAGAAAATTAGTTATATTTTTCTAGTATTTTAAAAAGTACTAGTTATCCATCACGATTGGTTCATGATTTTAATAGGACATGCCAAACACGTGATAAAACATTCTTCATTGTTGTACCATCATCATTTATTTATTATTATTTCCATATAACATCATGCATGCTTCCAAAAGAGCTTGGGTGTTAATGGGAAATGCACAAAGAAATTTAAATATACTTTTAAAGAAATTGCGGTTGGAATAATATATATGACCATTATCCATTTTTTTATTAGTACCACATAATTTAATTTGTTCTCTAAAAAAGAAAGAAAAAGTCGAATAGATAAGGTATCACACTTTGGAATTATATTTCAAAAAAATTATAAGTATAGGCATACGTTTATCTTTATCATTTCGTAACGTTTATTATGACTAGAGAAAAAAAATGTACTTTCAGTCCCACAAAATTGGACCCATTGTACTTTCAATAAATAATCATTGCGTAACATTTTTTATCTCATACATGACTAATATTAAGGTAATTCTTATTCAAATCGAGTTTGACCAACTCATCGAATTACAAGACAAATGAAACATACTTACTTTGTGATTAGATAATTGTATAATACATTTCAAGATTCCTATTTTGTGTGACTAAAATTGCAATTACCCCCCGCCCCTTTGCTTTATGGCTTTATGCTATATTTTTCAACTATAAATACCCCTCTACACTAGTAAAATTCACACACTCAATTCAAAACCATGGCAACCCTCAATTATTTTCCATGCACCACCGCCCTCTCTCACTCCCCTTCACGCCCTACCTTCCCCAAGCCCCCATCTCACCGTCTCCAAATTTCCTCTTCCATTTCCGAAAACAAAAATATCGACATCGAAACGAATTCCAATTCCCAACCAAAAGTCGACCGGAGAAACATGCTTCTCGGTCTAGGCAGCGGTGGCCTCTACGGCGCAGCCAACTTAGTCATCAACCCTCGGGACTCCTCCGCTACCCCGATACAAGCACCCGTGCTCGATAGTTGCGGTGTCGCAACGAACTTGAACAATAACAAAGAACTTGACATCAATTGTTGCCCCCCAACCACTGACCGAATCGTAGACTACAGAGTCCCCCCTGTTTTCCAAATGAAAATGAGGCCATCGGCTCATAGAGTCTCGCCCGAGTACATATTCAAGTACAACATGGCGATCGATCGTATGAAACGTCTTCCTAGAGACGACCCTCGTAACTTTTTTCAACAAGCGAACATCCATTGCGCTTATTGCAATGGTGCTTACAAGCAACAAGAAGGACAGGATGGACCGGATCCATCCAAGTTTTTACAAGTTCATAATTCTTGGCTTTTCTTCCCTTTTCATAGATGGTACCTTTATTTTTACGAGAGGATTTTGGGGAAACTGATTAATGACCCGACTTTTGCTTTGCCGTTCTGGAACTGGGATAACCCGAAAGGCATGACCATTCCGCCCATGTTCTTGGATGAGAGATCCGCTCTCTATGATAAAAAACGGAACAAGGATAGCATGCCACCCGCCGTGGTTGATCTTGGTTTGACGGACATTAAAGACCCTCTTCAGGTTTATTTATTTGGTAAACTAAAGTGCCAAAATAGTTTTATGAGGGACTAAATTGATAAAGAAATAGTTTTTTGAGGGACTAAATTGATACAAAGCAATTTTATGAGGGACTAAACTGTAACACTATAAGTAAAAAACATCTTATAAATGACCAAATTAAAATAAATAATTCATAGTGGGAACTAACGTGGAAAAAAAACACAAGGGTGACCACTCCATTAAAAAATAATGATAAGGAGGACCATTAATAGTGTTTACCCTATTTATTTATTCGAGATATGCAATTCTTAATGATATACTATTACTTAAATAATTTAATTTTTTTTAATGCAGTTGGTGACGAACAATCTCACCATAATGTTCAACGAAATGATTCGCGGTAACTCGGATGTGTACGGTTTCATGGGGAAGGCTTATCGCCAAGGAGACGCTCCCGATCGAGGACCGGGATCCGTCGAGCGTGGTTCTCACACGTCGGTCCATTGGTGGGTCGGAGACCCTAACCAGCCTACCCGAGAGGACTTGGGCAACTTTTACTCCGCAGGTCGAGATCCTCTGTTCTACTGCCACCACGCGAATGTGGATCGCATGTGGACTTTGTGGCAATACTTCATACCGAGTAACAAAGTGCCCGATAAGAGGATCACCGACCCCGATTTCCTCAACGCGTCGTTCTTGTTCTATGACGAGAATGCTCAGCTCGTCCGTGTCACGGTCCAGGATTGTTTGGATAATCTCAGGATGGGGTATGAATTCGAGAGAATCGATCTACCGTGGTTGGACTACAGGTAATTATATTATTATGTAAATTATTAAATAATTAAAATATTCTAATTTGAGTTCTGTCACATTGAAAACCATTATTATGTAAATTATTAAAAAATTAAAATATCCTAATTTGAGTTTGCCACATTGATGTACAGGCCACCTCCCCAGACTGTTGGGGCTAGGGTTAGAAGAGCCAACACAAAATCTGCACCACCGAATACCGTGTTCCCTCTCAAACTCGACCAGATCGTGCGGGTTTTGGTTCAAAAAACCAAGAAAGGGAAAGCGGACGAGGTGTTGGTTCTCGAGGACATGGAAGTCGACACCTCGAAGTTGCTGAAGTTCGACGTGTTTGTGAACGATGAAGATGACAACGTGTTTGAACTCGATAAGGCGGCTTACTTGGGGACTTACGCGCAGTTGCCGCACAAGAGTGCGACCAATAGTACGGTCAAGACTTCGATCAGTTTGAAGCTGACAGATCTGTACGATGATATGGATAATATTGACGATGATGAGACGGTTTTGGTCACATTGGTGCCGAGGCATCAGGGCGAAGGGGTCACGATTGGTGGTATCAAGATAATCGAGGCGCCCCCGCCGGCGAATAAACCTGCTGCCTGATTGATTAATTTCACTGATTGGCTGTTGTGTCCATGAAAATTAATTAGCTAGCTAGGTTGTTTTTATGAATAAATTAAATAAGATTTTCCTCTGGCACATATATGCAGCCTTGAGGTGCTCTGTTAATTGTTCATTTTGTTATGGTGTGTTCTTTTGGGATCGATGCTGTATTGGTCCTTGTGGTGTGCTTTCTGTTTGGAACGGATTTAAAAATAAATAAAAGAGTAATAGTTTATCATTGTTATTTTAATATATGGTTAAATGTTGATATTTTAGTATATAATTTAATATTTTGTAGTTCATTGAATCAATCAGGCAGCCCCTGATATGTTTGCTAAATTTCTTTACCCTTTGTCCCATTTCTGATCCATTTTGATTTGGAGTAGATTTTATCAAAAAATGAAAATCAATTTCAGGAAATGGTTTTGGACAAATGTTCTTTCTGGCAACATAGGTTACAGAGTATGCTTTTTGGTAATATATAATATTCATTAATTGCACAATTTAGAACTTTAAAAAAATTGGCGGAATTTGCCACATGTGCGTTAACTAACTACAAGAATTATTGGTTTAGAGATGGATTTTGTGATACATAACCTAAGATATTAATTATGCAATTATGTAAATATTTAGTAGTGATGTGGATAAAATATAATTTCTCTAATACAAATTTGTGTACAAGACTGATCAAACAAAGCACGTGAGTTGCACTTGCTTTGTGATTGGTCACTCTCCAGGGAGTTATATTCAATCTCAAAACAAGTGTATAACACTTGCCATGTAGTTACTTTGGGTTCGGCCGAACCCGATTTGGATAAGAATTTCCCCTCTTAATCTTACGTGCATTGGATCTAAGACATTTGCTCTAATTGCACAACTTATATATCTGCTTGGTAATTCTCATATATTAATTAATTAAGATTACTTTAAAATGATTGTGCTATTTTGTGATGTATGTTGTATAGTATACATCTTTCTTGGGTCTATGCACGATTTAGCTCGTATTATTCTGCTATGCCTGGACGTGTGTGAACTAAAAGTTTGTCCTTCCAAGCTAGATAGGGACGAGGGTCTGGAGCATTCCATACATAACTATCTCGCCCACTTTCGACCAAAAAATAGAAATAAATCTTATCTTCTTGGAGATTGAATCTTTTAACAATTCACACACTGAAAAGTAAAACAAAAATTGTCTTAGTCACTAAAAAAATAATCTAAATTGTCTTACTTATTGATATGTTCAATTAAAACATTAAGAAATGCAAAAAGGGTTCCGGTGAATTAAGTGGACATAAAGTTAATAGGGTCTGTTAGTTACAACAGTAGAGCTTGTTGACATATATTTCTTTGGTGTTTGAGATAGTAGTAGGAGTTGTGAAATAATCTCGATTTGCATAATGTTGTTTGAGATTTGAGAAATTAGGTAAGTTTAGATTTTTTTGAAAGTGTTAGGTTGTAGATGTAAGATCTGTAAGACTTTATGTCAAATTATATTTGTTATTTGAGATAAGTTGTGTAAGATATGAATAATTTTATGTCAAATCATATTTTTTTAAAGACAAAAAAATTGTTGTTTATTTGGCTTTCGCGAGAGTAGTTTGAGAAAATTGAGAAATAATAAATTTATTTCAGAAAGTAGAAAATATATTTGTTTCGCTTTTCCCAAACACGAAATAATTTTGATAAAAGCCAAACAAACAGACCCATAGTTTAGTTGGATAAACTCATGTAACCTTATGTTGATTTTTGAGAAGTGGACTAAAAATTACTTCATATTGTTCAGTGAAAATAAACATAAAAATGAAATAATGAAAAAAATATATTAACACATGTAAATATTATTATGTATATTTATTATTTTTAACACATTATTATTATAACAAAAGAATTTAAAGAGAGGATCCAAGCTAACCTAGGTGGCAACTGAAATTGAGTATCTAAGATTTAATTTCCTACCAAAATCTATATCCTAAAATTATCAATCCACTTGTGCCACTTCTATTTGCCAATAAGATCACAACTTTATCTCCTCCCTTAAATCTCAACCAGCCCAACATAAATTAATTCTTTCTTTCTAGTTATTTTTATTTTTTTGCTACTAATTAAAAGTACTTTTTTTTTTTGTCTTTGTGAGTGAGGGTACAAACTAGAAAGTAAATTATGGCAACACAAGCAGTAGTTTCTTCATCATCAATTTGCTCTTCAGCTGAGGCTGCAAGAAAGATTGTTGTAGGAAGAAGGCAAATCCAATCTAATTCAAAGAAAACTTCTTTTGTTGTAAGAGCTACTTCTCCTGTCAAGGTATTTAATTAAGCAAGTTAATTAACTATTTTAAATCTATATTAAAATATTTGGTAATTTTTACTAGACAACTTTATATATAGATAGATTAATTAATAACTAATTTTTTTTTATTGAATTTTGTTTTGCAGCAAGGAGCAAACAGGCCACTCTGGTTTGCATCCAAACAAAGTTTGTCCTATTTGGATGGCAGGTCATCAATCAACTAAAATTAATTTCGCATGCTTATTATATAGTAGTATTTCAATATTGTTTAGTTAACAACAAGTGTTAGTTTTGTGTGAAATTGTGAACATAAAATAAAACAGAAAAGAAAGTGAAAGGATTAAAATAGAGTAATTTTCTTGACATTTCACAATTCTAATTTTATTATTTTTTCTAGATGTTTTCAAAGATGATTCTCGAAGTCTTTCTAATATTTAATTGATCGAGTCATCGAGACATATTAATATAAAGAAATCTTCTTGGAGAGTGAAAGCTAAAAGTTATTTTTTAACGATTCACACACTGGAAAAGTAAGAAAAGTAAGCGACAAAAGTAAGCGTGTCTTTGATTGATTAGAATATGGTAGTTGAATTCTCGGTGATGAAATGCTGATTTTATGCTGATACAAAAATATTTAAAGGGAAATGCGTGGCACCTTTTCAAATTTTCCTTTTTTTTTTTTTTTAACTCACTCTATCCCATGACTTTTGTTTCACGTGCAATGCTTTAAATGATTCATTGAATTAATTATTTTAAATTTATAATGTATTGAGACTAAAGAATTGAATAACAATAATAAATTAACTTTTAAAAGGTCTTGGACAATCATTATTTAAATTAATATATAAGGGGTAATTTAGGCAATTCAATTAAAAATTAACTTTTAAAAATATAATTTTTTTATTAATATATAAGGGGTAATTTAGGCAATTCAATTAAAAATTAACGGTGTCAATGATTAACGGAGAATGAGTGTAATTTGCAGGGTTTTTGAAAACACAAGGAAGTCTGGTGCAAAAAAAATTTCACAGGGTAATTTTTTGCAGGTTTTAGATATCACAGGGTAGTAATATGCAGTTTCCCCTAACTTTTGAGGTAGAATCAAGTTGAAGTCAATATATATGTATAGTAATTGAAACAAATTGATTAAATTATTTATTATGATTTATAACGTCTTGGACAATTATTTATTATGAATTTTTTAAATAAATAAAGAATTGTGGAGAGACAAAACTTTTATATTGACTTGAATCAAAAAATTTCGGCATGAGTTCTTTATGTGGGCACATAGACCCATAGCTTAATCGAGTGACATAATCATATGATATGTATTCTTTCTTTTTCTTGTGAGGGTACTTTCTTTTTAGTTACGATACAATTTGCTAAGATATATTGCAACTTTGGTCATTATGTGGAGAAAATTGCACTTTCTTACATGAACTTATGGCTAAGTATTTACATCAGTATTGCATTTTTTCTCCAAACTCTTTTCCGATCAAAGGAGGAATGGGACACAAAAGTTCAGGGTGAAAAATGCAACAATGGTGTAATTTTATGGAAAAAATTGCAACTATAATGTAAATTTAGGGGACAAAACTCAATTTTTCGCAACGAATTATAATTCAAAGTGCAAAAATATGGAATTTTAAAAATCATGTACAAAATCTTTACAAAATTAACATTATAAAATATATATAAATATATTATTTAGACATTACAGAGTGAGAATAAAATCGAGCATACACTATAATTTCATTTGTAAGTTTATTTTGCAAGTTTTACATTACATTCTTAAATGAGGGTTCAATCCGTTAAAATATAATTTAAAAAAAAGAAAAATTTGTCAATTTGAAGGAATTTCTAACATTTGAAGAATAAAGAGGTAAAAAAAAATAGAATAGAGAGGTAAACTTATTAATTAAAGAAAAAAATCCTTTAATAAAAAAATTGCGCTTTCCCCCCTAGCTTATTGTTGCATTGCACTTTCCACCTTAAACTTTTGTATTGCAGTGTACCCCTGAACTCTTTGACTGGAAAAGTGGTCGGAAACAAATTTAGGGGGGAAAAGTGCAACAATAATGTAAGTTTAGGGTGGACAGTGCAAAAACATAAAGTTCATGGGGAAATTGCAATGTCACTGTAAGTTTAGGGGGATAAGTGTAAATTTTTTCTATTATGTGTAACCCAATTTCGGTTTATATGACCTTCACGCGGTAAAAGGTCAAGATCTTTTTCCTTAAACTATTGATAAAGTCACATATGAGATCATGATCAAATTAGTGTGTTGAATATGCTCAAGAGTAGTAGTGAGAATAATACTGGGCCAATTGTTGATGCTTTTGAAAATACTATGAATAAGATTTTTAGTGTTTGAATTAAACTGCATGACATTCTGTATCAATAGAAACCATATTAGTCAGTTTGATAAATTACACATATCTCTTCAACATATATATGCCTTCCTTGGAGCCTACACCTTATGTCAATCATTACATTAACGAGAAGATCTCTTGGTCTTGGAGTATCTGTTTGCCAATGTTTAAAAATATTTTTTGCACAAGTTATGTTTTAAATATAAATGATGGATTTTTTTGTCAAAGCAATATTTTTATAGTGTAAGCGGAATAATTCCAATTTCTAAGCTCAATAAGTATTCGTTATTGTTTTTGTGGATAATTTTTAAATATGTACTTTAAAAATGATAATTTACATTTTCTCATAGTTTCTGTGTACATGGTGATTAACTATTCTTTAAAACGAGTAAATAAGTTCAAACAATTATTATATTTAATTAACGGGATAAATTAATAAAAGTGAGCTAGGTAGAAATTCTTCTGGGAAAAAAGGCTAGGTAGAAATTGTGTTTAATCCCAAATTCTTTGTATTAGACATATACATAAATTATCCTTTCTGCATTATATTTTAATGGAGGTTTTTGCCTTCCTCCCAAATCCCAATTAGTTGACGAATATTGAATAGTTTTTCATCAAAATTATCAGTAATTTTACTTCCGTTATTCACAATTTCACTTTTAGGGTTTCTTTTGGAACTACAAAAGTATTATTTTTCTGCGGCAGCTGGACGGGGTTGTGTTTGGCTCTGCGCTAAGCCCGCCTCCTTTAAGTCCAATCGCCGATCAGGTTAACCTCAAAAGTTAATTTATGTATTTAATTTACTTTTTATTTGAATACTGTTAGATAGTATTTGATTAATTTGTTTGTTTCTTTGAAATCTATTGTTCCAATCTATTGCACACTCTTGCATTTGAAGATAACACCTTATAACCTGATTATGTATTCCATGTTTTGTTTATTATTTTCCTAAAGCAATTTGAGTGATTATATCGGAATTCAAGTGGAGTGTGTTTATGTTTTTAGATGACGTATGGTATTCCATCAATTTCAGACTGATTCATGGTTTACCAATGTAAAACAAAAGCATTAGATATGTTCAATTCAGGTTGTTTGTTCAAAATTGGTTTGTGATGGCTTCGATAATTAAGAGACTTAGTTTGCAAATAAGTGTAAGTGCGGGTGTGCATTGTGCCATTTAGTTTTCACAATGTACATACTCTGTTCTAGTTCTCCAATGATGGAAATAATTGGTATACGATGGAAGTAGAATTCTTTCTAGTCATTTAACAGATAGCCAGTTAGGAATGCATATGAGGTTCTATGTTTTTAGTTGATTTTTTTTTTTGATAATCAATTGAATTTATGTTAGCATATAGGAATCTGCATCGGGGCATTGTTAAATACATAGTGTTTAGTAGGTGGCCCACTCTTCTTGAATACAGAATTGTAAATACTTGTAGTTAAATTCCATGAGACGTTCATCAGTATGTCAAATTTGAATGCAGAAAAAGTATAAAAAAACTGCTACTCGTGGGGGAAAATGCATATTCCTACCCTGTGATATCGAAAACCTGCAAAAAACTACCCTGTGAAATTTTTTTTGCACCAGACTTCCTTGTGTTTTCAAAAACCCTGCAAATTACACCCATTCTCCGTTAATCATTGACACCGTTAATTTTTAATTGAATTGCCTAAATTACCCCTTATATATTAATAAAAAAATTATATTTTTATTAACGGGGAAAATGCATATTACTACCCTGTGATATCGAAAACCTGCAAAAAACTACCCTGTGAATTTTTTTTTTGCACCAGACTTCTTTGTGTTTTCAAAAATCCTACAAATTACACCCATTCTCCGTTAATCATTGACACCGTTAATTTTTAATTGAATTGCCTAAATTACCCCTTATATATTAATAAAAAATTATATTTTTACAATTACAAAAACTCTCACTAATTTTTCTCTCTCGCTTCTCATATGGAACAAACAAAGAAAAGAAGAGATATTATGTGCGAAGTTTAAAAGATACAAAATTATGGGTATAGTATAAAAGTATAAGGGAGTTTGAACAATCGTTTAAAAGTACAAGAATTTTTTGCGCAAACATTAAAAAATATGAGTTACTTTTCTACAAACATTAAGAAAAACATAGAAGTTTTTTGCAAACATTTCAAAGCATAAGGAAGTTTGACGCAAACTTCCAAAAGTACAAGGAAGTTTTTTGCAAACGGTGGAAAACACAAGGAACTTTTACGCAAACTTTAAAAAACACAAGGAAGTTTTCTGCAAACTTTAAAAAACACAAGGAGGTTTTATGCAAACTTTAAAAAACACAAGGAAGTTTTCTGCAAAGATTCAAAGTTACAAGGGTATTCTTGTCATTTTGAATGAAAAATTACGTCAGAAACAAAAAAAATCGCATTTTTGGAGCGTAGAATACACGCGCGTCAAAAAATTGACGGAGGGAGACGGAATAGTTTTTTGCAGGTTTTCGATATCACAGGGTAGTAATATGCATTTTCCCCCTACTCGTGGGAAAAAGATGTAATTAAGCATCATTCCCTACCTTGTTTAGTACTTAGTAGTATAAAAATATGTGAAGACGTGACATTTAAGATAGTATGATAAAAATATAAGTTAAAAAGGAAGTGGTATATTCTTTTGCAAATCTTTTATCCTTTGATAAAGAACAACCGCTTCAAGAAGCACCTGAAAAGGGAGACAATTCCTATTACATGAAATTTGTCATGAATTATGATATAAACGTGTAGTGAAATTTCATTTTCATCTTTGAAGGAAAGAATGGTAGCTTATGACGATATTGTTAATTCACTAATAAAATTAAAGAAATTAACACGATCAGTAGAAAACATGGGTGTTAGTCCTTCTGAGATGCCCATAATCTTGCATTGGTCCACCTGGGCTTTACCCTTTACCTGATTTGATAAAGGGATTTCCTGGGATTCGACATTATTGATGTCAGCCTGGTAGAGAATTTGGAATGACTGAACTGATACCTTATATATATATATATATATGCATATTTGTTCGACATTACAATATGTTTTTGTTGAATTAATATGTTGCCTGATATTGTAAGTGATTGTTCCCGTGTCAGAATTGGAAGCTTATAATGGCAAGCCAAAGTCGAATCCCTCCTCCTCACCTTCAACGCCCTCTTCCTGGCCCTGGTGTAATGCATCCTGACCCTTATGGTTCGGCGACTTGCCCCTCGCCTGGTGGTTTCCCGCATTTTGAAATGTTACCTCCACCCGTAGTTATGGAACAAAAGCTGTCTGCACAACATATTGAGATAGAAAAACTCGCAACAGAAAATCAGAGGCTTGCTAATACTCATGGGACTATAAGACATGATCTTGCTACAGCCAATAATGAGCTGCAGTTATTAAATGATCATATTGCAGATGTGAAGGATGAAAAAGAGCATAAAAAAGAGGAATTATAGATAAAATTTCGATGATGGAGGCTGAACTCGAAGCTGGAAGGTCCATAAAAATGGAGCTGCAGCAAGCACGAGCAGAAGCTCAAAGCTTTGTTGCTTCAAGGCAGGAACTAATTTCCAAGGTGCAATAGTTAACTCGTGATCTCCAGATGGCTCACTCAGATGCACAACAGATCCCTTCTCTAATATCTGAACTTGATAGCTTGAGACAAGAGTATAAGCATTACATGTAGTTGTTCTTTTTATTTTTGTAAACAAGCAGGAATCCTTTAGAGAAAATATTTATTTGATGTTTGAAAATATAAGTTTATCTACTTGATGAGAAATTTAGTGTGCATTTGTACTCAAATGTATTTGGCTTACACATCTACATATGAACTTTCTGATAATTGTCTATTTCTACATTTCTCTGAAGAGCTGATGTAGATATCTTAATCTCTAATTAATGGAAATTAGTTATGTCACAACTTGGAAGTTTGCTTATAAATTGAATTTTAAATTAGTATCATGAAAAGTGATATCTTGTTTCTGGGGTTTGATCTGTACAGGGCTACTTATGACTACGAGAAGAAGTTATACAATGACCACCTTGAATCTCTACAGGTGATGGAGAAGAACTATATGGCAATGTCGAGAGAGGTGGAGAAGCTTAGAGCAAAGTTGACTAATACTGCAAACTTTGACCCACGAACAGGTCCAGAGTCTTTTGTAGATTCATTTTCTCTCTTTTATGTTTGTATTGTAGCTTTTGTACTTTTCTGGTAGCTCATCTATCACAATGCAAATGCAGGAGGACCATATGCTGGATAGCCATGGGGAACTATGCCTCTGGTCAAAATGCATATGCTGTAGGACAGGTACATGTGGTTTATTCAATTAGAAGATATTTATCTCAAATTTTTGCGAGTCAGAATGGACCTTTTTAAAACTGGTGGCTGCTATTTATCACCGGTCTGCAATTACTGCAGATTTCAAATAGAAAAAAAATATAAAAAAGAACATGTTCCTTACTCTTTGTCATTTGGACTGTTTGACCATTACAGATGAACTTATTCTTCTACTTATAGTATCTAAGTTGGTAAAGGAAAACTGAGAAACTGATTTATGGCTTAGAAATGTTTATAAATTGGCTGTCTCATTGATGCCGTCTATTTGTATTGATATCTGGCATTCATATTTTCCTTTTTATTCTTTACAGCAGGGTCAAACCCCTCTTGTGGGCGTGGGTAGTGGGGGCAGATCTGCTGGTGCTGGAACTAGTGGTGCAGCCAGTACTAAGGTAAATTCTCCTCAAGTTTTAGCTCAATCTGCTCCTGCTAGTTCAGGGGCAGTTCCTGACACATCTAGAGGGCCGGGTCATAGTGCACCTAGAGGACCTGGTTATGATGCCAAAAAAGGACACACTGGAGCTGGTTATGATCCTCAAAGAGTAACTGGACCTAGTTATAATGCCCAGATGGGACATACTGGACCTATGATGCCCAGAGGGGACTAATTAAACCCAGTTATGGTTCCCATCAAGGACCTGATACGCAAAAAGGTTCAGGAAATGACGTTCAAAGGGGGGCTAATTACGATATGCAGAAAGATGGACCTTAAGGACAGGTTTCTTTGAACAATGCTACACCTAGTACCAGAGCTGGAAGTGGATATGAGCCAGTACCACGTGGTGGAAACCCTGTTCGTCGGTGAGCTCAACATCCCTTCTCTTCAGTCTTTTTGGAACCATACTGAGAACACAAGAGAGCAAAGAGAAGCAATCGACCGTTGCTAGTAAAACTTTATGCTATTTTCGGTGGTTACATTTAAGTGGGTTCCAAAGATCACTGGTTTAACTGGAGTTTGTAGCAGCAGTTAGAATTGAAAGAGAATGCCTATCGTGGCAACTCGCATACCCGATGTTGATTTATTTGATTATTGAGCTGTAACTGAAGAATTTTGTATAATAAGAGATCTCATCTTAGTTTGTGTGAGCATTACCATCTATAAATGCAGGATTTTTATTGTTCTCCTCTGCAAATGTGATCATTTTTTGTGCTATTTAGTAGTGCATTTGGTAGTGCAGCATTACTTCAGAAAATTGCAACCTATTTTTTTCCCAAAAATCCCATTATCTGAAAATTCTCTTTTTTATGTAGAAACTTTTTAATCTAAAAGGATCTTATGAATATGAATCCTAATGAAAATTTAAAACGGATTTTGATTCATTTCTGTAAAAAGAAAATGTTTCTTATTTCAGTATTTCTTTCAAAACAAATTGAGTTAATTAATACGTTATCAACTAACCAATCGTTTAAGAAAATATAGATTAGTATGTGAATATACCCTCATATTTGTATCTTCAACATTCCAATATATGTACGTGTTAGTTTATCCTAGTTATTATATGTAGGGTAGTTTATCCCCGTGGTATCTTATATGCATCAGTTTACCACATATAATAGTTATTATATGTGTGACAATTTACTCAGCTAATATCTTATATGCAATAATTTACCCCATCTATTATGTTGTGTGAAATATTTTACTCCTTTGTGTTGTTATACACATGAAGGGGTACTGCTGTCTTTTTGGGGTCAATATTGACTCCCAGTTAGAATATCATGTGCGTCTAGAAACATAAAAAAACAATATCATGTGACACCAATTTGTGATAGGAAATCCCATCTGAACATAGACAACCCTGAAATGTTTGCCTTCATTTCTTTACATGTTGTCCTATTTTTATCCATTTTAATTTGGCATAGATTTTATAAAAAATGAAAATAAATCTCAGGAAATGTTGCCCTGGTCTGTGAATGTACCACTTTGAATATTTTTTTGTTTATTTAAACTGATTTTTAGTATTCGCAAAAATAAGGTTTAAACTGTGAACTTAGCACTTGGAGAAAATTTTAATTTTTCCACTGAATCAAAATATTAGAAAATTTTCTTAAATCATACGAAATCTTGTCGAGGGTTTTGTACTTACTCCTATGAACATTTTTGTTTTTGTTTTTAGAAGATTTTCAGAATCCATAAAAAATTGGCCAAAACTGTGAGCTTATACCCCTTCGAGGAATTCAATTTTTCCATGGGCTCAAAATATCAGAAAATCGACTTATAACATAAGAAAAACATTGAGGGCTGTGTACGTACCACTATGAATATATTTTTGTATTTTAAACTGAATTTTAGTATCCTCAAAAATTGGTTAAAACTGTGAACTTACCTCTTGGAGAAAATTTCAATTTTTCCACTGGCTCAAAAAAATTGACAAAAACTATGAGCTTACCCCTTCGAGGAATTCAATTTTACCATCAAAATATGAAAAAAACGAATTATAACATATGAAAAACATTGCCCAGGGATGTGTAATTACAACTTTAAATATATTTTTGTATTTAAAGTGATTTTTAGTATACGCAAAAAATTCCTTAAAACTGTAAATTACCCTTGGAGAAAATTTAAAATTTTCCAATGGATCAAAATATTACAAAACTGACTTGAATCATAAGAAAAATTTCCAGGTTTTATACTTATCCCTATGAACAATTATTTTGTTTTTATAAGATTTTAAATATCTGTAAAAATTGGCCCAAACTGTGAGCTTACCCCTTTGAGGAATTCAATTTTTCCACAAGCTCAAATTATCAAAAAACAGACTTATAACATAAGAAAAACATTGCCCAGGGCTATGTACGTAGCACTTTAAATTTATATTTTTATTCTAATTTAGTTTTAGTATCCGCAAAAAAACGGTTAAAACTGTGAACTTACACCTTGGAGAAAATTTCAATTTTTTCACTGGTTCAAAATATTACAAAACTCACTTGAATTATACAAAAAATTGTCGAGGGTTTTGTACTTACCCATGTGAACAATTTTTTTGTTTTTATAAGATTTTAAGTATCCGTAAAAAATTGGACAAAACTTGAGCTTACCCATTCGAGGAATTCAATTTTTTCACGGGATCAAAATATCAGAAAACCGAATAACAACATAAGAAAAAAATTGCCCAGGTCTGTGTACGTCCCACTTTGAATATATTTTTGTATTTAAATTGATTTTTAGTATCCGCAAAAAATTGGTTAAATATATGAACTCACCCATTGGAGAAAATTTCAATTTTTCCACTGGCTCAAAATATTACTAAACAGACTTGAATAATACGAGAAATTTACTAGGGTTTTGTACTTACCCCTATGAACAATTTTTTTTATTTTTATAAGATTTTAAATATCCTTAAAAAATTGGCCAAAACTGTGAGCTTACTCCTTCGAGGAATTCAATTTTTTCACGGGAGCAAAAATATCAAAAAATCGACTTATAACATAAGAAAAACATTGCCCAGGGTTGTGTACATACCACGTTGAATATATTTTAGTATTTAAATTGATTTTTATTATCTGCAAAAATTGGTTAAAACTGTGAACTTACCCCTAGGAGAAAATTTAAATTTTTTCCTTGGCTCAAAATATTACAAAACTGACTTGAATCATACAAAAAATTGTAGAGGGTTTTGTACATACTCTTGTGAACAATTTTTTTTTTTTATTTTTATATGATTTTAAGTATCCGTAAAAATTTGCAAAAATTGTGAGCTTACCCTTTTGAGGAATTCAATTTTGTTACGGGCTCAAAAATATCAGAAATACGACTTATAACATAAGAAAAACTTTTCCCAGGGCTGTGAAAATCCCACTTTGAATATATTTTTTATTTAAATTGAGTTTTAGTATCCGCAAAAAATTGGTTAAAACTGTGAATATTTTTTTTTGTTTTTATATGATTTTAAGTATCCGTAAAAAATTGACAAAAACTGTGAGCTTACCCTTTCTAGGAATTCAATTATTTCACAGGCTCAAAATATTAGAAATAAGACTTATAACATAAGAAAAACAATTCCTAGGGTTGTGTACGTGCCACTTTGAATATAATTTTATATTTAAGTTGATTTTTTGTATGCACAAAAAATTGGTTAAATCTATTAACTTAACCATTGGAGAAAATTTGAATTTGTACACTGTCTCAAAATATTAAAAATCTGACTTAAATAATACGAAAAAACGTCTAGGGTTTTGTACATACCCCTAGGGTTTTTTTGTTTGTATAAGATTTTAAGTACCCGTAAAAAATTGGCCAAAACTGTGAGCTTACCCCTTTGAGGAATTCAATTTTTCAACTAGCTCAAAATATCAGAAAACCGAACTATAACATAAGAAAAAGATTGTCCAGGGCTGTGTACATACCACTTTGAATTTATATTTGTATTTAAATTGAGTTTTAGTATCCGCAAAAAATTGGTTAAAACTGTGAACTTACCCTTTGGATAAAATTTCAATTTTTCCACTGGCTCAAAAAAAGTGGACAAAAATGTGTGCTTACCCCTTCCGAGGAATTCAATTTTACCACGGGCTCACAATATTAGAAAACCGAATTATAACATAAGAAAAACATTGCCCAGGACTGTGTACGCACCACTTTGAATATATTTTTGTATTTAAACTGATTTTTAGTATACGCAAAAAATTGGTTAAACTATGAACTTATCCATTGGAGAAAATTTCAATTTTTTCATTGGCTCAAAATATTACAAAACTGACTTGAATCATAAGAAAAAAGGAAATTTACATAGACACCCCTTGACTATAAGCCTAATTACAAGAAATTACCCTCCTGTTTGAAATATTACAAAGACAACCCCTCTACCAAAACAATATTACAAGAAGACCCCTTACGGATTCAATTTTTGACGGTAGATGATGATGTCATAAGAAATATTTAATGTTTTTCCAATTTTGCTCCCAAGGGGTGTATTTGTAATATATTTTGTGTTACAGGGGGTGTCTTTGTAACCGTGTAATAAATATTATAAATAAATTTATTAAATTTTAAATTATAACAAACCAATTTAAAATTTAATAAATTTATTTACAATAACACAATTCGATAAATAAAGCTTTAATAACTTTACAATAACACAATTCGATAAATAAAATTTCAATAACATATATTTCCTTAAAAAATAAAATAAACCAATTTAAAATTTAATAAATTTATTTACAATAACTCAATCTTCTAAATAAAGTTTTAATAACGTTTATTTTCATGCAAAAATCAATCAAACCAAATTAAAATTTATTAAATTTATTTACAATAACACAATTATTTAATAAAGTTTATTTTCATTCAAAAATCAAACAAACCAAATTAAAATTTATTAAATTTATTTACAATAACACAATTATTTAATAACATATAGTTTTGTTACGGGATTATTGCATTTTTGGTGCCACAACTTAAGCACACTAGCATTTTTACCCCATATCTTTTTGGGCTAGCACATTTGGTGCCACACCTTCAACTTCAGTGGCAATTTTGGTCCAAATTGAGACCCAATTTTAAAATTAGCCTGAAATCACCCATGTGCGGGCCATGTGACATGTAAATTGTGAATTTTGACCAAATCAAAGTGGAAGTTTGACTTTTTCTATAAATGTAGGGACATATTATAAAGGTGGGAAAGTACAAGGGTCAATTTGCGAATTGTGATAGAGGGCTGATTTTACGAAGATGGAAACATCCGCCATTGACGTGAGCTTGGAAATGGGGAATCTTCAATTCAACACCAAATTGAACAAGGTTGGTACCAAAATGACCGCCACACCAAGGGGAGTCTACGACTGAAAAGGGAGGCGATGGGTCAAGCTCCACCGCCGACGGCGGCGTAAAATCGAAAAAAAGTAAAATTCGTAGATCTGAAAATAGAGTGACGGGATAAACTTGGAACTGATAATTAATGCTTGGGATTTGTAGAGGACGTGAAGACGAGTCTATAGCCATCAAATAGAGCTCAAACCGTGTCCGGAGTCACCGGAAAAGTGAAAAAAACGGAGGTGGTGGAGCTTGAGAGCGGCGGCCATGGAGTTTTTTTTTTTTTTTTTTTGTAAATATTAAAAACAACTAAGGGCATTTTGGACATTTCACGTGTACCGTTAAAGTTGACTAACGGCCGTTAAGTCAAGGGGGTGTTTTTGTAATATTTCAAACAGGAGGGTAATTTCTTGTAATTAGACTTATAGTCAGGGGGTGTCTATGTAAATTTCCCTTTTTTTTTTTTTTTTTGTAAATATTAAAAACAACTAAGGGCATTTTGGACATTTCACGTGTTCCGTTAAAGTTGACTAACGGCCGTTAAGTCAAGGGGGTGTTTTTGTAATATTTCAAACAGGAGGGCAATTTCTTGTAATTAGACTTATAGTCAGGGGGTGTCTATGTAAATTTCCCTAATTTTCTTATCGAGGCTTTTGTACTAACTTCAATGAACAATTCTTTTTGTTTTTATATGATTTTAAGTATCAAAAAAAAAATGGCCTAAACTGTGAGAGTTAAATTTTTCAAAGTGCTCAAAATATCAGAAAATACACTTTTAATATAAGAAAACATTGCCCAGAGCTGTGTACGTACTGCTTTAGATATATTTTTGTACTTAAATTGATTTTTAGTATCAGAAAATTGATTTTTTCTCTGGCTCAAATTCCTACAAAAAATTGTCAAGGGTTTTGTATTTACCATGTGAACAATTTTTTTGTTTTTATATGATTTTAAATATCCATAAAAAATTGGCCAAAACTGTGAGCTTACCCCTTCGAGGAATTCAAATTTTTCCCAAGATCAAATTATCAGAAAACCGAATTATAAAATAAGAAAAACATTGCCCAGGGTTGTGTACATCCCACTTTGACTATATTTTTGTATTTAAATTGATTTATAGTATCCGCAAAAAATTGGTTAAAACTGTGAAATAACCCCTTGGCAAAAATTTCAATTTTTTCACTAGCTCAAAATATTGTAAAACTGACTTGAATCTTACAAAGAATTGTCGAGGGTTTTGTACTTAACCTTATGAACAATTTTTTTGTTTTTATTTGATTTTAAGTATCCGTAAAAAATTGCAAACACTATGAGCTTACCTTTTCGAGGAATTCAATTTTTCACGGACTCAAAGTATCAGAAATACAACTTATAACATAAGAAAAAACATTTTCCAGGGCTGTGCACGTACCATTTTGAATATAATATTTTATTTAAATTGATTTTTAGTATCCGCAAAAAATTGGTTAAATCTATGAACTTACCCATTGAAGAAAATTTCAATTTTTACACTGGCTAAAAATATTTAAAAACTGACTTAAATTATATGAAAAAATGTCGAGAGTTTTGTACTTACCTCTATGAAGATTTTTTTTTTGTTTTTATAAGATTTTAAGTTTCCGTAAAAAATTGGCCAAAATTGTGTGTTTACCCCTTTGAGGAATTCAATTTTTCCACGGGTTCAAAATATCAGAAACCGAATAATAACATAAGGAAAAGATTGTCCAGGGCTATGTCCATACCACTTTGAATTTATGTTTGTATTTAAATTGAGTTTTAGTATCCGCAAGAAATTAGTTAAAACTGTGAACTTACCCCTTGGAGAAAATTTCAATTTTTCCAACTGCTCAAAAAAATTGACCGAAAATGTGAATTTACCCCTTCGAGGAATTCAATTTTTCCATGGGCTCACAATATAAGAAAATCTAATTATAACATAAGAAAAACATTGCCCAGGGCTGTGTACGTACCACTTTAATATATTTTTATATTTAAACTGATTTTTAGTATACGCAAAAAATTGGTTGAAACTGTGAACTTATCCATTGGAGAAAATTTCTATTTTTCCAATGGCTCAAAATAATACAAAACTGACTTGAACAATACGAAAAATTATCGAGGGTTTTGTCCTTACCCATGTGAACAATTTTTTTTTATGTGATTTTAAGTATCCGTAAAAAATTGGCGAAAAATTGTGAGCTTACCCTTTCGTGGAATTCAATTTTTTCACGGGCTCAAAATATCAGAAATACGACTTATAACCTAAGAAAAACATTTCCCAGGGCTGTCTACGTCCCACTTTAAATATATTTTTGTATTTAAACTGAGTTTTACTATCCGCAAAAACATGGTTAAAACTGTGAACTTACTTCTGGAGAAAATTTCAATTTTTCCATTGGCTAAAAAAAATTGGCCAAAATTGGGAATTTACCCCTTCGAGGAATTTAATTTTTTCCACGGCTCAAAATAATCGAACCGAATTACAACATAAGAAAAACATTGCCCAGAGATGTGTAATTACCACTTAAAATATATTTTTGTATTTAAACTTATTTTTAGTATACGCGAAAAATTGGTTAAAACTATGAACTTACCCATTGGAGAAAATTTCAATTTTTTCATTTGATCAAAATATTAAAAACCTGACTTGAATCATATGAAAAATCTCAAGGGTTTTGTACTTACCGATATGAATAATTTTTTTGTTTTTATAAGATTTCAAGTATCCGTGAAAAAATGGCCAAAATTGTGAGCATATCCATTCGAGAAAATTTCAAGTTTTACACTGGCTCAAAATATTAAAAAACTAACTTGAATAATACAAAACATTTCCTAGGCCTGTGTACGTCCCACTTTGAATATTTTTTGTATTTAAATTAAGTTTTAGTATCCGCAAAAAATTGGTTAAAACTGTGAACTTACCCCTTGGAGGAAATTTCAAGTTTTCCATTGGCTCAAAAAAATTGGCCAAAACTGTGAGTTTATAACATAATTATAACATAAGAAAAAAAATTGCCCAGAAATGTGTAATTACCACTTAAAATATATTTTTTTATTTAAACTGATTTTTAGCACACGCAAAAAATTGGTTAAAATAGTGAGCTTACCCTTTGGAGAAAATTTCAATTTTCCATTGGATCAAAACATAACAAAACTGACTTTAATCATAAGAAAAATTTCCAGGGTTTTGTACTTACCCCTATGAACAATTATTATGTTATTTTAAGATTTTGAATATCCGTAATGGCCAAAATTGTGAGCTTACCCATTTGAGGAATTAATTTTTCCAAGGGCTCAAAATTTCAGAAAGCCGAATTATAACATAAGAAAAAGATTGTGCAGGGCTGTGTACATACCACTTTGAATTTATGTTTCTATATAAATTAAGTTTTAGTATCCACAAAAAATTGGTTAAAACTGTGAACTTACCCATTGGAGAAAATTTCAAATTTTCAATTGGCTAAAAAAAATTGGCCAAAACTGTGAGCTTACCCCTTCGAGAAATTCAATTTTTTCACGAGCTCAAAATATCAGAAAACCAGATTATAACATAAGAAAAACATTGCCCAGGGCTGTGTACGTACAACTTTAAATATATTTTTGTATTTAAACTGATTTTGGCATACGCTAAAAATTGGTTAAAACTATGAACTTACCCCTTGGAGAATATTTCAATTTTTCCATTGGATCAAAATATTAGAAAACTGACTTGAATCATACGAAAAATTATCGAGGGTTTTGTACTTACCCCTAGGAAGAATTGTTTTGTTTTTATAAGATTTTAAGTACCAATAAAAAATTGTTCAAAACTGTGAGCTTACCCCTTTGAGGAATTCAATTTTTCCATTTGCTCAAAATATCAGAAAACCGAATTATAACATAAGAAAAAGATTGTCCAGGGCTGTGTACATACCACTTTCAAATTATGTTTGTATTTAAATTGTGTTTTAGTATCCACAAAAAACTGGTTAAAATTGTGAACTTACCCCTTGGAGAAAATTTCAATTTTTCCATTGGCTCAAAAAAGTTGGCCAAAATTATGAGCTTACCCCTTCGAGGAAATCAATTTTTCCACGGGCTCAAAATATCAGAATACCGAATTATAACATAAGAAAAACATTGCCCAGGGCTGTGTAGGTACCACTTGTAATATAAGTTTGTATTTAAACTGATTTTTAGTATATTCAAAAAATTGGTTAAAACTGTGAACTTACCCCTAAAAGAAAATTTGATTTTTTTCCCAGGCTCAAATTATTACAAAACAGACTTGAATCATGCAAAAAATTTTTGAGGGTTTCGTACTTACCCTTGTGAACAATTTTTTTATTTTTATATGATTTTAAAAAATTGTGAGCTTACACTTTCGTGCAATTCAATTTTTTTACGGGCCCAAAATATCAGCAATACGACTTATAACCTAAGAAAAAATTTCCCAGGGCTGTGTACGTCCCACTTTGAATATAGTTTTGTATTTAAATTGAGTTTTACTATCCTAAAAAAATTGGTTAAAACTGTGAACTTACCTCTTGGAGAAAATTTTAATTTTCCATTGGCTCAAAAAAATTTGCCAAAACACTGAGCTTACACATTTGAGGAATTCAATTTTTCCACGGTATCAAAATGTCAGAAAACAGAATTATAACATAAGAAAAACATTGCCCAGGGCTGTGTACGTACCACTTTGAATATATTATTGTATTTAAACTTATTTTTATTATATGCAAAAAATTGGTTAAAACTATGAACTTACCCCTTGGAGAAAATTTCAATTTTTTAATTGGATCAAAATATTACAAAACTGACCTGAATCATACGAGAAATTTCCAGGGTTTTGTACTTACCCCTATGAATATTTTTTTTTGTTTTTATAAGATTTTGATTATCCGAAAAAATTGGCAAAAAATGTGAGCTTACTCATTTGAGGAATTCAATTTTTCCAATGGCTCAAAATTTCAGAAAAACGAATTATAACATAATAAAAAGATTTTGCAGGGTTGTGTACATACCACTTTGAATTTATGTTTGTATCTAAATTAAGTTTTAGTATCCGCAAAAAAATTGTTAAAACTTACCCATTGGTGAAAATTTCAATTTTTCAATTGGCTCAAAAAAATTGGCCAAAACTGTGAGCTTACCCCTTCGAGGAATTCAATTTTTCCACGAGCTCAAAATATCAGAAAACCGGATTATAACATATGAAAAACATTGCCCGGGCTGTGTACGTACCAATTTGAATATATTTTTGTATTTAAACTGATTTTTATTATACGCAAAAAATTGGTTAAAACTATGAACTTACCACGTGGAGAAAATTTCAAATTTTCCATTGGATCAAAATATTACAAAACTGACTTGGAACATACGAGAAATTTCGAGGTTTTTGTACATTTTAAGTATCCGTAAATAATTAGCCAAAACTGTGAGATTACCTCTTCGAGGAATTCAATTTTTTCACGGGATCAAAATATCAGAAAACCAGATTATAACACAAGAAAAACATTGTCCAAGGCTGTGTACGTCCCACTTTGAATGTATTTTTGTTTTTAAATTGATTTTTAGTATCCGCAAAAAAATGGTTAAAATTGTAAAGTTACCCTTTGGAGAAAATTTCAATTTTTTCACTAGCTCAAAATATTTCCATACTTGAATTATACAAAAAAATGTCGAGGGTTTTGTACTTACCCTTATGAACATTTCTTTTGTTTTTATATGATTTTAAGTATCCGTAAAAAATTGACAAAAACTGTGAGCTTACCCTTTCGAGGAATTCAATTATTTCACGGGCTCAAAATATCAGAAATGAGACTTATAACATAAGAAAAACAATTTCCAGGGCATTGTACGTAGCACTTTGAATATAGTTTTGTATTTAAGTTGATTTTTAGTATCCACAAAAAATTGGTTAAATCTATGAACTTACCCATTGGAGAAAATTTGAATTTTTACACAGGCTCAAAACATTAAAAAATTGACTCGAATAATACGAAAAAATGTCAAGGGCTTTGTACTTACCCCTAGGAAGATCTTTTTTTGTTTTTAGAAGATTTAAGTACTCGTAAAACATTTGCCAAAACAGTGAGCTTACCACTTTAAGGAATTCAATTTTTCAACTGGTATAACATAAGAAAAAGATTGTCAAGGGCTGTGTACAAACCACTTTGAATGTTTGTATTTAAATTGAGTTTTAGTATCTGCAAAGAAATTGGTTAAAACTGTGAACTTACCACTTGGAGAAAATTTCAATTTTTCCATTTGCTCAAAAAAATTGGCCAAACTGTGAACTTACCCCTTCGAGGAATTAAATTTTTCCACGGGCTCAAAATATCAGAAAACCGAATTATAACATAAGAAAGACATTGCCCAGGGCTATGTACGTACCACTTTGAATATATTTTGGTATTTAAACTGATTTTTAATGTACACAAAAAATTGGTAAAAACTATGAATTTACCATTAGGATACAATTTCAATTTTTCCATTGGATCAAAATATTACCTAACAGACTTGAATCATACGAGAAATTTCCTAGGTTTTGTACTTACCCCTATGAACAATTTTTTTATTTTTATGAGATTTTAAGTATCCGTAAAAAATTGGCCAAAACTGTGAGCTTACCCTTTCGTGGAATTATATTTTTTCACGGGATCAAAATATCAGAAAACCGAATTATACAAAAGAAAAACATTGCTCAGGGCTGTGTACGTCTCACTTTGAATATATTTTTGTTTTTAAATTGATTTTTAGTATCCGCAAAAAAATGGTTAAAACTGTGAAGTTACCCCTTGGAGAAAATTTCAATTTTTTCACTGGTTCAAATTATTACAAAACTGACTTTAACTATACAAAAAATTGTCGAGAGTTTTGTACTTACCATTATGAACATTTTTTTTTGTTTTTATATGATTTTAAGTATCCGTAAAAAATTGACAAAAACTGTGAGCTATTCAATTATTTCACAAGCTCAAAATATCAGAAATAAGACTTATAACATAAGAAAAACAATTCCCAGGGCTATGTACGTGCCACTTAAAATATAATTTTGTATTTAAGTTGATTTTTAGTATCCACAAAAAATTGGTTAAATCTATGAACTTACCCATTGGAGAAAATTTGAACTTTTACACTGTCTCAAAATATTAAAAAACTGACTCGAATAATACGAAAAAATGTCGAGGGTTTTGTACATACCCCTACAAAGATTTTTTTTTTTGTTTTTAGAAGATTTGAAGTACCCGTAAAAAATATGCCAAAACTGTGAGCTTACCACTTTAAGGAATTCAATTTTTCAACTGGCTCAAAATATCAGAAAACCTAATTATAACATAAGAAAAAGATTGTCCAGGGCTGTGTACATACCACTTTGAATGTTTATATTTAAATTGAGTTTTAGTATCTGCAAAAATTTGTGAACTTACCCCTTGGATAAAATTTCAATTTTTCCATTTGCTCAAAAAAATTGGCCAAACTGTGAGCTTACCCCTTCGAGGAATTAAATTTTTCCACGGGCTCAAAATATCAGAAAACCGAATTATAACATAAGAATGACAGTGCCCAGGGCTGTGTACGTAACACTTTGAATATATTTTTGTATTTAAACTGATTTTTTGTATACGCAAAAAATTGGTTAAAACTGTGAACTTATCCATTGGAGAAAATTTCTATTTTTTCACTGGCTCAAAATATTACAAAATTGACTTGAATCATAAGAAAAATTATCGAGGGTTTTGTACTAATCTCAATGAACAATTTTTTTTGTTTTTATAAGATTTAAATATCCAAAATCAATTGGCCTAAACTGTGAGCGTAACCCTTCGAGGAATTAAATTTTTCAACGAGCTCAAAATATCAGAAGATAGACTTATAACATAAGAAAAACATTTTCCAGGGCTGTGTACGTACCAAGTTAGATATATTTTTGTACTTAAATTGATTTTTAGTATCCGCACAAAATTTGTTAAAACTGTGAATTTACCCCTTGGAGAAAATTTCAATTTTTTCTCAGGCTCAAAATGTTACAAAACTTACTTGAATCATACAAAAAATTGTCGAGGGTTTTTTATTTACAATGTGAACAATTTTTTTGTTTTTATATGATTTTAAATATGCGTAAAAAATTGGCCAAAACTGTGAGCTTACCCCTTCGAGGAATTCAATTTTTTCCCAAGATCAAAATATCAGAAAATTGAATTATAAAATAAGAAAAACATGGCCCAGGTTTGTGTACATCCCACTTTGACTATACTTTTGTATTTAAATTGATTTATAGTATCCGCAAAAAATTGGTTAAAACTGTGAAATAACCCCTTGGCGAAAATTTCAATTTTTTAGCTAGCTCAAAATATTACAAAACTGACTTGAATCTTAAAAAAAATTGTCGAGGGTTTTGTACTTAACCTTATAAACAATTTTTTTATTTTTTCAGTATCTTTAAAAAATTGCAAAAACTGTGAGCTTACCCTTTCGAGGAATTCAATTTTTTCACGGACTCAAAGTATAAGAAATACGACTTATAACATAAGAAAAACATTTCCTAGGGTTGTGCACGTACCATTTTGAGTATAATATTTTATTTAAATTGATTTTTAGTATCCCAAAAAAATTGGTTTAATCTATGAACATACCCATTGAAGAAAATTTCAATTTTTACACTGGCTAAAAATATTAAAAAACTAACTTGAATCATACGAAAAAATGTCAAGAGTTTTGTACTTACCTCAATGAAGATTTTTTTTTTGTTTTTAAAAGATTTTAAGTACCCGTAAAAAATTGGCCAAAACTGTGAGCTTACCACTTTTAAGAATTCAATTTTTCCACGGGCTCAAAATATCAGAAACCGAATAATACATAAGAAAAAGATTGTCCAGGGCTGTGTACATACCACTTTGAATTTATGTTTGTATTTAAATTGAGTTTTAGTTTCCGCAAAAAATTAGTTAAAACTGTGAACTTACCCCTTGGAGAAATTTCAATTCTTCCAACTGTTCAAAAAAATTGGCCGAAATGTGAATTTACCCCTTCGAGGAATTCAATTTTTCCATGGTCTCACAATATCATAAAATCGAATTATAACATAAGAAAAACATTGCCTAGGGCTGTGTACGTACCACTTTGAATATATTTTTGTATTTAAACTGATTTTTAGTATACGCAAAAATTGGTTAAAACTGTTAACTTATCCATTGGAGAAAATTTTTATTTTTCCAATGGCTCAAAATATTATAAAACTGACTCGAATAATACGAAAAATTATCTAGGGTTTTGTCCTTACCTCTATGAACAATTTTTTTTGTTTTTATAAGACTTTAAGTATCCATGAAAAATTGGCCTAAACTGTGAGCTTACCTTTTCGAGGAATTCAATTTTTTCACGGGATCAAAATATCAGAAAATCGACTTATAACATAAGTAAAACATTTCCCAGGGATGTGTACGTCCCACTTTGAATATATTTTTGTATTTAAACTGAGTTTTAGTATCCGCAAAAACATGGTTAAAACTGTAAACTTACTCTTGGACAAAAAATCAATTTTTCCATTGGCTAAAATACATAGGCCAAAACTGTGAGCTTACCCCTTCGAGGAATTTAATTTTTCCACGACTCAAAATATCCGAAAACCGAATTATAACATAAGAAAAACATTGCCCAGAGATGTGTAATTACCACTTAAAATATATTTTTGTATTTAAACTGATTTTTAGTATATGAGAAAAATTGGTTAAAACTATGAACTTACCCCTTGGAGAAAATTTCAATTTTTCCATGGATCAAAATATTACAAAATTGACTTGAATCATCAGAAAAATCTCAAGGGGATTGTACTTACCGATATTTTTTTTTTGTTTTTATAAGATTTTAAGTATCCGTAAACAAATGCCAAAATTTTGAGCATACCCATTCGAGAAAATTTCAAGTTTTACACTGGCTCAAAATATTAAAAAACTAACTTGAATAATACAAAAAATGTCGAGGGTTTTGTACATACCTTTGTGAACAATTTTTTTTTTTGTTTTTATACGATTTTAAGTATCCGTAAAAAATTGGCAAAAATTGTGAGCTTATCTTTTCGTGGAATTCAATTTTTTGACAGGCTCAAAATATCAGAAATACTACTTATAACATAAGAAAAACATTTCCTAGGACTGTGTACACTTTGAATATATTTTTGTATTTAAATTGAGTTTTAGAGTCCGCAAAAAATTGGTTAAAACTGTGAACTTACCCCTTGGAGGAAATTTCAAGTTTTCCATTGGCTCAAAAGAATTGGCCAAAACTGTGAGCTTACCCCTACGAGGAATTCAATTTTTCCAGGGTCTCAAAATATACGAAAACCGAATTTTAACAAAAGAAAAACATTGCCCAGAGATGTGTAATTACCACTTAAAATATATTTTTGTATTTAAACTGATTTTTAGTACACGCAAAAAATTGGTTAAAACTGAGTTTACCCCTTGGAGAAAATTTCAATTTTTCCATTGGATCAAAACATAACAAAACAGACTTTAATCACAAGAAAAATTTCCAGGGTTTTGTACTTACCCCGATGAACAATTATTTTGTTTTTATAAGATTTTGAATATTCGTAAAAATTGGCCGAAATTGTGAGCTTACCCATTTGAGGAATTCATTTTCCACGGGCTCAAAATTTGAAAAAACCGAATTATAACATAAGAAAAATATTGTGCAGGGCTGTGTACATACCACTTTGAATTTATGTTTCTATCTAAATTAAGATTTAGTACGCAAAAAATTGGTTAAAACTGTGAACTTACCCATTGGAGAAAATTTCAATTTTTCAATTGGCTCAAAAAAATTGGCCATGTGAGCTTACCCTTTCGAGGAATTCAATTTTTCCACGAGCTCAAAATATCAGAAAACCAAATTATAACACAAGATATACATTTCCCAGGGCTGTGTACGTACCACTTTGAATATATTTTTTTTATTTAAACTAATTTTTAGCATACACAAAAAATTGTTAAAACTATGAACTTACCCCTTTGAGAAAATTTTAATTTTTCCATTGGATCAAAATATTACAAAACTGACTAGAATCATACGAGAAATTTCAAGTATTTTGTACTTACCCCTATGAATATTTTTTTTTTGTTTTTATAAGATTTTAAGTATCCATAAAAAATTGGCCTAAACTTTGAGCTTACCCCTTCGAGTAATTCAATTTTTTCCACGAGTTCAAATTATCTGAAAACAGACATATAAATTAAGAAAAACATTACCCAAGGCAGTGTACGTACCACTTTGAATATAATTTTGTATTTAAATTGATTTTTATTATCCGCAAAAAATTGGTTAAATCTCTGAACTTACCCATTGGAGAAAATTTTAATTTTTACACTGGCTCAAAATGTTAAAAAACTGACTTGAATAATACGAAAAAATGTCGAGGGTTTTTTACTTGCCATAGGAAGAATTGTTTTGTTTTTATATAAGATTCTAAGTACCCGTAAAAAATTGGCCAAAACTGTGAGCATACCCCTTTGAGGAATTTAATTTTTCCACTGCCTCAAAATATCAGAAAATCGAATTATAACATAAGAAAAAGATTGTCCAGGGCTGTGTACATACCCCTGGGAATTTATGTTTGTATTTAAATTGAGTTTTAGTATAAGCAAAAAATTGGTTAACACAGTGAACTTACCCCTAGAAGAAAATTTAATTTTTTCCCTGGCTCAAAAATATTACAAAACTGACTTAAATCATACAAAAAATTGTCGAGGGTTTTGTACTTACCCTTGTAAACAATATTTTTTGTTTTTATATGATTTTAAGTATTCGTAAAAAAATGGGAGTTTACCCTTTCGTGGAATTTAATTTTTTCATGGGCTCAATATATCAGAAATATGAATTATAATGTAAGAAAAACATTGCCCAGGGCTGAGTACGTCCCACTTTGAATATATTTTTATATTTAAATTGCATTTTATTATCCGCAAAAAATTGGTTAAAACTGTGAACTTACCCGATCGAGAAAATTTCAATTTTTCCACTGGCTCAAAAAAATTGGCCAAAACTGTGAGTTTACCCCTTTGATGAATTCAATTTTTCCAAGGGCTCAAAATATCCGAAAACTTAATTATAACATAAGAAAAACATTGGTTAAAACTGAATTACCACTTTAAATATATTTTTATATTTAAACTGATTTTTAATATACGCAAAAAATTGGTTAAAACTGTGAGCTTACACCTTGGAGAAAATTTCAATTTTTCCATTGGATCAAAACAATACAAAACTGACTTGAATCATAAGAAAAATTTCCAAGGTTTTGTACATAACCCTATGAACAATTATTTTGTTTTTATAAGATTTTGAATATCCGTAAAAAATTGGCTAAAATTGTGAGCTTGCCCATTTGAGGAATTCAATTTTTCCACATGCTCAAAATATCAGAAAACCGAATTCTAATATAAGAAAAAGATTGTCCAGGGTTGTGTACATACCACTTTGAATTTATATTTGTATTTAAATTAAGTTTAATTACCCGCAAAAAATTGGTTAAAACTGTGAACTTACCCATTGGAGAAAATTCAATTTTTTCATTTGCTCAAAAAATTGGCCAAAACTTTGAGCTTAACTCTTCGAGGAATTCAATTTTTCCACGGGCTCAAAATATCAGAAAAAGGAATTATAACATAAGAAAAACATTGCCCAGGGTTGTGTACGTACCACTTTGAATATATTTTTGTATTTAACTGATTTTTAGTATACGCAAAAATTTGGTTAAAACTATGAACTTACCCCTTGGAGAAAATTTCAATTTTTCCATTGGATCAAAATATTAGAAAACTGACTTGAATCATACAAGAAATCTTAAAGGTTTTGTACTTACCGATATGAATAATTTTTTTAGCTTTATAAGATTTTAAGTATCCGTAAGAAAATGACCAAAATTGTTAGCATACCCATTCGAGGAATTCAATTTTTGCACGGGATGAAAATATCAGAAAACCGAATTATAACATAAGAAAAACATTGCCCAGAACTGTGTACGTCCCACTTTGAATATATTTTTGTATTTAAATTGTGTTTTTAGTATCCGCAAAAAATCGGTTAAAATTAAGTACCCATTGGAGAAAATTCAATTTTTCCATTTGCTCAAAAAATTGGCCAAAACTTTGAGCTTAACTCTTCGAGGAATTCAATTTTTCCACGGGCTCAAAATATCATAAAAAGGAATTATAACATAAGAAAAACATTCCCCAGGGTTGTGTACGTACCACTTTGAATATCTTTTTGTATTTAACTGATTTTTAGTATACGCAAGAAATTTGTTAAAACTATGAACTTACCCCTTGGAGAAAATTTCAATTTTTCCATTGGATCAAAATATTACAAAACTGACTTGAATCATACGAGAAATCTTAAAGGTTTTGTACTTACCGATATGAATATTTTTTTAGTTTTATAAGATTTTAAGTATCCGTAAGAAAATGGCCAAAATTGTTAGCATACCCATTCGAGGAATTCAATTTTTGCACGGGATGAAAATATCAGAAAACCGAATTATAACATAAGAAACACATTGCCCAGAACTTTGTACGTCCCACTTTGAATATATTTTTGTATTTAAATTGTGTTTTTAGTATCCGCAAAAAATCGGTTAAAACTGTGAACTTACCCCTTGGAGAAAATTTCTATTTTTTCACTGGCTCAAAATATTACAAAATTGACTTGAATATAGGAAAAACAATTCCCAGGGCTGTGTACGTGTCACTTTTAATATAATTTTGTATTAAATTGATTTTTAGTATCCACAAAAAATTGGTTGAATTTATAACCTTACCCAATGGAGAAAATTTCAATTTTTCCACTGGCTCAAAATATTAAAAAACTGACTTAAATAATAAGAAAAAATGTCGAGGGTTTTGTACATACCCCTAGGAAGAATTGTTTTGTATTTATAAGATTCGAAGTACCCATAAAAAATTGTTCAAAACTGTGAGCTTATCTCTTTGAGGAATTCAATTTTTCTACTGGCTCAAAATATCAGAAAACCGAATTATAACATAAGAAAAAGATTATCCAGGGCTGTGTACATACCACTTTCAATTTATGTTTGTATTTAAATTGTGTTTTAGTATCCACAAAAAAATGGTTAAAATAGTGAACTTACCCCTTGGAGAAAATTTCAATTTTTCCACTGGCTCAAAAAAATTGGCCAAAATTATGAGCTTACCCCTTCGAGGAATTCAATTTTTCCACGGGCTCAAAATATCAGAATACCGAATTATAACATAAGAAAAACATTGCCCAAGGATGTGTACGTACCACTTTGAATATAAGTTGGTATTTAAACTGATTTTTAGTATACGCAAAAATTGGTCAAAACTGTGAACTTGCCCCTAACAGAAAACTTAATTTTTTTTCCAAGCTCAAATTATTATTAAACTGATTTGAATCGTACAAAGAATTGTTGTGGGTTATGTACTTACCCTTGTGAATATTGTTTTTATATTTATATGATTTTAAGTATCCGTAAAAAATTGGCAATAATTGTGAGCTTACCCTTTCATGGAATTCGATTTTTTATGTGCTCAAAATATCATAAATACGACTTATAACCTAAGAAAAACATTTCCCTGGGCTATGTACGTCCCACTTTGAATATATTTTTGTATTTAAATTGAATTTTACTATCCGCAAAAAATTGGTTCAAACTGTGAACTTACCACTTGTAGAAAATTTCAATTTTTCCATTGGTTCAAAACATTACAAAACTGACTTGAATCATAAGAAAAATTTCCAGGGTTTTGTACATACCCCTCGGAACAATTATATTGTTTTTATATGACTTTAAGTATCCGTAAAAAATTGGCAAAAATTGTGAGCTTACCCTATTGAGGAATTCAATTTTTTCACGGGCTCAAAATATCATAAATAAGACTTATAACGTAAGAAAAACATTTCCCAGGGTTGTGTACGTCCCACTTTGAATATATTTTTTTACTTAAATTGAGTTTTAGTATCCGCCAAAAATTTGTTAAAACTGTGAACTTACCCCTTGGAGAAAATTCAATCTTTCCATTGGCTAAAAAAAATTGGCCAAAAATCTGAGTTTACCACTTCAAAGAATTAAATTTTTCCACGGGCTCAAAATATTTGAAAACCGAATTATAACATAAGAAAAACATTGCCCAGAGATGAGTAATTACCACGTAAACTATATTTTTGTAATTAAACTGATTTTAGTATACGCAAAAAACTGGTTAAAACTGTGAGCTTACCACTTGGAGAAAATTTCAATTTTTACATTGGATCAAAACATTACAAAACTGACTTGAATCATAAGAAAAAGTTCCAGGGTTTTGTACCTAGCCTTAGGAAGAATTGTTTTGTTTTTATAAGATTTTAAGTATCCGTAAAAAATTGGACAAAACTGTGAGCATACCCCTTTGAGGAATTTAATTTTTCCACTGGCTCAAAATATCTGAAAATCGAATTATAACATAAGAAAAAGATTGTCCAGGGTTGTGTACAAACTACTTTGAATTTATGATAGTATTCAAATTGAGTTCCACAAGTTCAAATTATAAGAAAAAAGACTTATAACATAAGAAAAACATTGCCCAAGGCTGTGTACATACCACCTTCAATATATTTTAGTATTTAAATTGATTTTTATTATCCGCAAAAAATTGGTTAAAACTGTGAACTTACCCTTAGGAGAATATTTAATTTTTTCCCTGGATAAAAATATTACAAACAGACTTGAACCATACAAAAAATTGTCGAGGGTTTTGTACTTACCCTTGTGAACATTTTTTTTGTTTTTATATGATTTTAAGTATTAGTAAAAAATTGGTAAAGATTGTGAGCTTACCCTTTCGTGGAATTCAATTTTTTCACGGGCTCAAAATATCATAAATAAGACTTATAACGTAAGAAAAACATTTCCCGGGGTTTTGTACGTCCCATTTAGAATATATTTTTTTATTTAAATTGAGTTTCAGTATCCGCCAAAAATTGTTTAAAAATGTGAACTTACCCCTTGGAGAAAATTCAATTTTTCCATTGGCTCAAAAAAAATTCGCCAAACTGTGAGTTTACCCCTTCAAGGAATTCAATTTTTCCACGGGCTCAAAATATCCGAAAACGGAATTATAACATAAGAAAAACATTGCCCAGAGATGTGTAATTACCTCTTAAAATATATTTTTATATTTAAACTGATTTTTATTATACCCAAAAAATGGTTAAAACTGTGAGCTTACCCATTGGAGAAAATTCAATTTTTCCATTGGTTCAAAACATTCCAAAACCGACTTTAATCATAAGAAAAAAATTGTCGAGGGTTTTGTACTTACCCTTATGAACAATTTTTTTGTTTTTATATGATTTTAAGTATCCGTAAAAAATTGACAAAAACTGTGAGCTTACCCTTTCGAGGAATTCAATTATTTCATGGGCTCAAAATATCAGAAATACGACTTATAACACAAGAAAAACAATTCCCAGGGATGTACCACTTTGAATTTATGTTTGTATTTAAATTAACTTTTAGTATCCTAAAAAATGGTTAAAACTGTGAACTTACCCATTGGAGAAAAATTCAATTTTTCCATTGGCTCAAAAAAATTGGCCAAAACTATGAGCTTACACCTTAGAGGAATTCAATTTTTCCACGGGCTCGAATATCAGAAAACCAAATTATAACATAAGAAAAACATTTCCCTATGCTGTGTACGTACCACTTTGAATATATTATTGTATTTAAACTTATTTTTATTATATGCAAAAAATTGGTTAAAACTATTAAATTACCCCTTGGAGAAAATTTCAATTTTTCCATTGGATGAAAATATTTACAAAATTGACTTGAATCATACGAGAAATTTCCAGGGTTTTGTACTTACCCCTATGAATAATTTTTTTGTTTTTATAAGATTTTAAGTATTCATAAAAAATTGGCCAAAACTGTGAGCTTACCTATTCTAGGAATTCAATTTTTTCACGTGATCAAACTACCAATGAACATAATTATAACATAAGAAAAACATTGCCCAGGGCTGTGTACGTCCCATTTTGAATAAAATTCTATATTTAAATTTACTTTTAGTATCCGCAAAAAAATGGTTAAAACTGTGAACCTACCTCTTGTAGAAAATTTCAATTTTTTCACTGGTTCAAAACATTACAAAACTGACTTGAATCATACAATAAATTGTCGAAGGTTTTGTACTTACCCTTATGAACAATTTTTTTTTTTTATATGATTTTAAGTATGCGTTAAAAATTGGCAAAAACTATGAGCTTACCCTTTCGATGAATTCAATTATTTCAGGGGCTCAAAATATCATAAATACGACTTATAACAAAAGAAAAATAACAATTCCCAGGGATGTGTACCTACCACTTTGAATATATTTTTTTTATTTAAATTGAGTTTTAATATCCGCCAAAAATAGGTAAAAACTGTGAACTCACCCCTTGGAGAAAATTTCAATTTTTCCATTAGCTCAAATAAATTGGCCAAAACTGTGAGCTTACTCCTTCGAGGAATTCAATTTTTCCATGGGCTCAAAATATCCGAAAACCGAATCATAACAATATAAAAACATTGCCCAGAGATGTGTAATTACCACTTAAAATATATTTTTGTTCTTAAACTGATTTTTAGTATACACAAAAAATTGGTTAAAACTGTGAGCTTACCACTTGTAGAAAATTTCAATTTTTCCATTGGTTCAAAACATTACAAAACTGACTTGAATCATAAGAAAAATTTCCAGGGTTTTGTACATACCCCTCTGAACAATTATATTGTTTTTATATGACTTTAAGTATCCGTAAAAAATTGGCAAAAACTGTGAGCTTACCCTTTTGAGGAATTCAATTTTTTCACGGGCTCAAAATATCATAAATAAGACTTATAACGTAAGAAAAACATTTCCCAGGGTTGTGTACGTCCCACTTTGAATATATTTTTTTACTTAAATTGAGTTTTAGTATCCGCCAAAAATTTGTTAAAACTGTGAACTTACCCCTTGGAGAAAATTTCAATTTTTCCATTGGCTCAAAAAAATTGCCCAAAACTGTGAGCTTACCCCTTCGAGGAATTCAATTTTTCCACAGGCTCAAAATATCCGAAAATCGAATTATAACATAAGAAAAATATTGCCCAGTGATGTGTAATTACCACTGAAAATATAATTTTGTATTTCAACTTATTTTTAGTATACGCAGGAAATTGGTTAAAAACTGTGAGCTTACCCCATGGAGAAAATTTCAATTTTTCCATTGGTTCAAAACATTACAAAACCGACTTGGATCATATGAAAATTTTCCAGGGTTTTGTACATACCCCTATGAACAATTATTTTTTTTTATATGATTTTAAGTATCCGTAAATAATTGTCAAAAACTGTGAGCTTAACCTTTCGAGGAATTCAGTTATTTCACGCAATCAAAATATCAGAAATACGACTTATAACACAAGAAAAACAATTCCCAGGGATGTGTACTTACCACTTTGAATATAAATTTGTATTTAAATTATTTTTAGTATCCGCAAAAAAAATTATAAATCTATGAACTTACCATTTGGAGAAAATTTCAATTTTTATACTGGCTCAAAATACTATAAAACTGACTTGAATAATACGAAAAAATGTCGAGGGTTTTGTACTTACCCCTAAGAAGAATTGTTTTTTTTTTATAAGATTTTATGTACCCGAAAAAAAATTGCCAAAACTGTGAGCTTACCCCTTTGAGGAATTTAATTTTTCCACTGGCTCAAAATATCAGAAAACCGAATTATAACATAAGAAAAAGATTGTCCAGGGCTGTGTACATACCACTTTGAATTTATATTTGTATTTAAATTGAGTTTTAGTATCTGCAAAAAATTGGTTAAAACTGTGAACTTACCCCTTGGAGAAAATTTCAATTTTTCCACTGGATCGAAAAAAATTGACCAAAACTATGAGGTTACCCCTTCTAGGAATTCAATTTTTCCACGGTCTCAAAATATCAGAAAAACAAAATGTAACATCAGAAAAACAGTTCCCAGGGCTGTGTACGTACCACTTTGAATATATTTTTGTATTTAAACTGATTTTTAGTATACGCAAAATATTGGCTAAAACTGTGAACTTATCCATTTGAGAAATTTTATATTTTTCCAATGGATCAATATATTACAAAACTGACTCGAATCATACGAAAAATTATCGAGGGTTTTGTACTTACTTCTATGAACAGTTTTTTTTGTTTTTATAAGACTTTAAGTATCCATAAAAAATTGGCCTAAACTGTGAGCTTACCCCGTCTAGGAATTCAATTTTTTCACGGGATCAAAATATCAGAAAATTGAATTATAACAAAAGAAAATCATTTCACAGGGCTATGTACGTACCTCTTTGAATATATTTTAGTATTTAAATTGATTTTTAGTATCCGCAAAAAAATGGTTAAAACTGTGAACATACCCCAAAAAGAAAATTTAATTTTTTTCCCTGGCTCAAAATATTTCAAAACTGACTTGGATCATACAAAAAATTGTCAAGGGTTTTTTACTTACACTTGTGAACTATGTTTTTGTTTTTATATGATTTTTAAGTATCCGTAAAATATTGGCAAAAATTGTGAGCTTACCCTTTCGTGGACTTCAATTTTTTCACGGGCTTAAAATATCAGAAATACGACTTATAACCTCAGAAAAACACTTCTCAGGGCTGTGAACGTCCCACTTTGAATATATTTATGTATTTAAATTGAGTGTGACTATCCGCAAAAAATTGGTTAAAACTGTTAACTACCCCTTGGAGAAAATTTCAATTTTCCATTGGCTCAAAAAAATTGGCCAAAACTATGGGCTTACCCCATCGAGGAATTCAATTTTTTCACGGTATCAAAATATCAGAAAATTGACTTATAACATAAGAAAAATATTTCCCAGGGCTTTGTACGTACCATTTTGAATATATTTTAGTATTTAAATTGATTTTTAGTATCCGCAAAAAAATGGTTAAAACTGTGAACTTAACCTTAAAAGAAAATTTAATTTTTTTCCCTTGCTCAAAATATCACAAAACTGACTTGAATCCTACAAAAAATTGTTGAAGGTTTTGTACTTACCATTGTGAACAATTTTTTTGTTATTATACGATTTTAAGTATCCGTAAAAAATTGGCAAAAATTGTGAGCTTACCCTTTTGTGGAATTCAATTATTTCACGGTCTCAAAAAATCAGAAATACGACTTATAACATAAGAAAAACAATTCTCAGGGATGTGTACGTACCCCTTTGAATATAATTTTTTATTTAAATTGATTTTTATTATCCGCAAAAAATTGGTTAAATCTATGAACTTACCAATTGGAGAAAATTTCAATTTTTACACTGGCTCAAAATATTAAAAAATGACTTGAATAATACAAAAAATTGTCGAGGGTTTTGCACTTACCCCTAAGAAGAATTGTTTTGTTTTTATAAGATTTTAAGTACCTGTAAAAAATTGGCCAAATCTGTGAGCTTACCCCCACTGAGGAATTTAATTTTTCCACTGGCTCAAAATATCAGAAAACCGAATTATGAAATAAGAAAAAGTTGTCCTACCACTTTGAATTTATGTTTGTATTTAAATTTAGTTTTAGTATCCGCAAAAAATTGGTTAAAACTGTGAACTTACCCCTTGGAGAAAATTTCAATTCTTCCACTGGCTCAAAAAAATTGACCAAAACTATGAGATTACCCCTTCTAGGAATTCAATTTTTCCACGGTCTCAAAATAACAGAAAATCAAATTATAACATAAGAAAAACATTGCCCATGGCTGTGTACCTACCACTTTGAATATACTTTTTTATTTAAACTGATTTTTAGTATATGCAAAAAATTGGTTAAAACTATGAACTTATCCATTGGAGAAAAATTTTATTTTTCCAATGGCTTAAAATACTACAAAACTGACTTGAATCATACGAAAAATTATCGAGGGTTTTGTACTTACCTCTATGAACAATTTTTTTTTTGTTTTTATAAGACTTTAAGTATCCGTAAAAAAATGTCCTAAACTGTGAGCTTACCCTTTCGTGGAATTCAATTTTTTCACAGGCTCAGAATATCAGGAATACTACTTAAAACCTAAGAAAACATTTCCCAGGGTTGTGTATGTCCCACTTTAAATATATTTTTGTATTTAAACTGATTTTAAAATACGCAAAAAATTGGTTAAAACTGTGAGCATACCACTTGGAGAAAATTTCAATTTTTACATTGGATCAAAACATTACAAAACTGACTTGAATCATAAGAAAAAGTTCCAGGGTTTTGTACTTACCCTTAGGAAGAATTGTTTTGTTTTTATAAGATTTTAAGTATCCGTAAATAATTGGACAAAACTGTGAGCATACCCCTTTGAGGAATTTAATTTTTCCACTGGCTCAAAATATCTAAAAATCGAATTATAACATAAGAAAAAGGTTGTCCAGGGTTGTGTACATACCACTTTGAATTTATGTTTGTATTTAAATAGAGTTTTAGTATCGGCAAAAAATTTGTTAAAACAGTGAACTTACCCCTTGGAGAAAATTTCAATTTTTCCACTGGCTCAAAAAAATTGGCAAAACTATGAGCTTATCTTTTCGAGGAATTCAATTTTTCCACGTGCTCAAAATATCAGAAAACAGAATTATAACATAAGAAAAACATTGCCCAGGGCTGTGTACGTACCACTTTGAATATATATTTGTATTTAAACTGGTTTTTAGTATACGCAAAAAATTGGTTAAAACTGTGAACTTATCCACTGGAAAAAATTTCTATTTTTCCCATGGATCAAAATATTACAAAACTGACTTGAATCAGACGAAAAATGATCGAGGGTTTTGTACTTACCTCTATGAACAATTTTTTTTGTTTTTATAACACTTTATGTTTCCAAAAAAATTGGCCTAAACTGTGAGTTTACCCCTTCGAGGAATTCCATTTTTTCCACAAGTTCAAATTATAAGAAAACAGACTTATAACATAAGAAAAACATTGCCCAAGGCTGTGTACATACCACTTTTAATATATTTTAGTATTTAGATTGATTTTTATTATCCGCAAAAAATTGGTTAAAACGGTGAACTTACCCCTAGAAGAATATTTAATTTTTTCCCTGGCTAAAAATATTACAAAGCTGACTTGAATCATACAAAAAATTGTCGAGGGTTTTGTACTTGCCCTTGTGAACAATTTTTTTGTTTTTATATGATTTTAAGTATCCTAAAAAATTGGCAAAAATTCTGAGCTTAACCTTTCAAGGAATTCAATTTTTTCACGGGCTCAAAATATCATAAATAAGACTTATAACGTAAGAAAAACATTTCCCAGGGTTTTGTACGTCCCACTTTGAATATATTTTTTTATTTAAATTGAGTTTTAGTATCCGCCAAAAATTGGTTAAAACTGTGAACTTACCCCTTGGAGAAAATTCAATTTTTCCATTGGCTCAAAAAAAATTCGCCAAAACTGTGAGTTTACCCCTTCGAGGAATTAATATTTTTCCACGGGCTCAAAATATCCAAAAACCGAATTATAGCATAAGAAAAACATTGCCAAGAGATGTGTACTTACTACTTAAAATATATTTTTTTATTTAAACTGATTTTAGTATACGTAAAAAATTGGTTAAAACTGTGAGATTACCCGTTGGAGAAGCTTTCAATTTTTCCATTGGTTCAAAACATTACAAAACTGACTTGAATCATAAGAAAAAAAGTTCGAGGGTTTTGTACTTACCTTATGAACAATTTTTTTGTTTTTATATGATTTTAAGTATCCATAAAAAATTGGCAAAAATTGTGAGCTTACCCTTACGAGGAATTCAATTATTTCACGGTCTCAAAATATCAGAAATACGACTTATAAAACAAGAAAAACAATTCCCAAGGATGTGTACGTACCACTTTGAATTATGTTTGTACTTAAATTAACTTTTGGTATCCTAAAAAAATGGTTAAAACTGTGAACTTACCCATTGGAGAAAAATTCAATTTTTTCATTGGCTCAAAAAAATTGGCCAAAACTGTGAGCTTACACCTTCGAGGAATTCAATTTTTCCACGGTCTCAAATATCAGAAAACCGAATTATAACATAAGAAAAACATTGCCCTATGCTGTGTACGTACCACTTTGAATATATTATTGTATTTAAACTGATTTTTATTATAATCAAAAAATTGGTTAAAACTATGAAATTACCCCTTGGAGAAAATTTCAATTTTTCCATTGGATGAAAATATTTACAAAACTTACTTGAATCATACGAGAAATTTCCAGGGTTTTGTGAATAATTTTTTTGTTTTTATAAGATTTTAAGTATCCATAAAAAATTGGCCAAAATTGTGATCTTACATATTCGAGGAATTCAATTTTTTCACGTGATCAAATTATCAATGAGCAGAATTATAACATAAGAAAAACATTGCCCAGGGCTGTGTACGACCCACTTTGAATAAAATTTTGTATTTAATTTTTTTTTTTAGTATCCGCAAAAAAAATGGTTAAAACTGTGAACTTACCCCTTGGAGAAAATTTCAATTTTTTTTCTGGTTCAAAACAATACAAAATTGACTTGAATCAGACAAAAAATTGTCGAGGGTTTTGTACTTACCCTTATGAACAATTTTTTTGTTTTTATTTGATTTTAAGTATGAGTTAAAAATTGGCAAAAACATGAGCTTACCCTTTCGATGAATTCAATTATTTCACGGGCTCAAAATATCAGAAATACGACTTATAACACAAAAAAAACAATTCCCAGGTATGTGTACCTACCACTTTGAATATATTCTTTTATTTGAATTGAGTTTTAGTATCCGCCAAAAATTGGTTAAAACTGTGAACTTACCATTTGGAGAAAATTTCAATTTTTTCATTAGCTCAAATAAATTGGCCAAAACTGTGAGCTTACCCCTTCGAGGAATTCAATTTTTTCACGGGGTCAAAATATCCGAAAACCGAATCATAACATAAGAAAAACATTGCCCAGAGATGTGTAATTACTACTTAAAATATATTTTTGTTTTTAAACTGATTTTTAGTATACGCAAAAAATTGGTTAAAACTGTGAGCCCACTTGTAGAAAATTTTAATTTTTAAACTGGCTCAAAATATTAAAAAACTGACTTGAATAATACGAAAAAATGTCGAGGGTTTTGTACTTACCCCTAGGAAGAATATTTTTTTTTATAAGATTTTAGGTACCCGTAAAAAATTTGCCAAAACTGATAGCTTACACCATTGAGGAATTTAATTTTTCCACTGGCTCAAAATATCAGAAAACCGAATTATAACATAAGAAAAAGATTGTCCAGGGCTATATACATACCACTTTTAATTTATGTTTGTAATTAAATTAAGTTTTAGTATCCGCAAAAAATTGGTTAAAACTGTGAACTTACCCCTTGGAGAAAATTTCAATTTTTTCACTGGCACAAAAAATTGGCCAAAACTATGAGTTTACCCCATCTAGGAATTAAATTTTTCCACGGGCTCAAAATATTAGAAAACAGAATTATAACATAAGAAAAATATTGCCCAGGGCTGTGTACGTACCACTTTGAATATATTTTTGTATTTAAACTTATTTTTAGTATACGCAAAAAATTGGTTAAAATTGTGAACTTATCCACTGGGGAAAATTTTTATTTTTCCCATGGATCAAAATATTACAAAACTGACTTAAATCATACGAAAAATTATCGATGGTTTTGTACTTATCTCTATGAACAATTTTTTTTGTTTTTATAAGACTTCCTAAAATGTGAGCTTACCCCTTCGAGGAATTCAATTTTTTTCACGAGTTCAAATTATCATAAAACAGACTTATAACATAAGAAAAACATTGCCCAAGGCTGCGTACGTACCACTTTGAATATATTTTAGTAATTAAATTGTTTTTAGTATCCGCAAAAAATTGGTTAAAACTGTGAACTTACCCCTTGGAGAAAATTTCAATTTTTTCACTGGCACAAAATAATACAAAACTGACTTGAATCATACAAAAAATTGTCGAGAGTTTTGTACTTACCTTTATGAATTTTTTTTGTTTTTACATGATTTTAAGTATTTGTAAAAAAGTGGCAAAAATTGTGAGCTTAACCTTTCGAGGAATTCAATTATTTCACGGGCTCAAAATATCAGAAATACGACTTATAACATAAGAAAAACAATTCCCAGGGCTGTGTAAGTACAACTTTGAATATAATTTTGTATTTAAATTGATCTGTAGTATACGCAAAAAATTGTATAAAACTATGAACTTACCCCTTGGAGAAAATTTTAATTTATCCATTGGATCAAAATATTACAAAACTGACTGGAATCATAAGAAAAATTTCCAGGGTTTTGTATTTAACCCTATGAACAATTATTTTGTTTTTATAAGATTTTGAGTATCCGTAAAAAATTGGCAAAAATTGTGAGCTTACCCATTTGAGGAATTCAATTTTTCCACGGTCTCAAAATTTCAGAAAATCAAATTATAACATAAGAAAAACATTGCCCAGGGCTTATTACGTCCCACTTTGAATATTTTTTTGTATTTAAATTGATTTTTAGTATCCGCAAAAAAATGGTTAAAACTGTGAACTTACCCCTTGGAGAAAATTTCAATTTTTTTACTTGCTCAAAATATTACAAAACTGACTTGAACCATACAAAAAATTGTCGAAGATTTTGTACTTACCCATATGAACATTTTTTATGTTTTTATATGATTTTAAGTATCCGTAAAGAATTTGCAAAAATTGTGAGTTTTACCTTTTCGTGGAATTCAATTTTTTCACGGGCTCAAAATATCATAAATAAGATTTATAGCATAAGAAAAACATTTCCAAGGGCAGTGTACGTCCCACTTTGAATATATTTTTGTATTTAAATTGAGTTTTAGTATCCACAAAAAATTAGTTAAAACTGTGAACTAACCCCTTGAAGAAAATTTAAATTTTTCCATTGGCTCAAAAAAAATTGGCCAAAATTGTGAGTTTGCCCCTTCGAGGAATTCAATTTTTCCCCGAGCTCAAAATATCCGAAAACCAAATTATAACATAAGAAAAACATTGCCCAAAGATGTGTAATTACCACTTTAAATATAATTTTGTATTTAAACTGATTTTTAGGATACGCAAAAAATTGGTTAAAATTGTGGGCGTAACCCTTGGAGAAAATTTCAATTTTTCCATTGGATCAAAACCATACAAAACTGACTTGAATCATAAGAAAAATTCCAGGGTTTTGTACTTACCCCTATGAACAATTATTTTGTTTTTATAAGATTTTGAATATCCGTAAAAAATTGACAAAAATTGTGAGTTTACCCAGTTGAGGAATTAAATTTTTCCACGGGCACCAAATTTCACAAAACAGAATTATAACATGAGAAAAAGAATGTCCAGGTCTGTGTACATACCACTTAGAATTTAGGTTTGTATTTAAATTAAGTTTTAGTATCCTTAAAAAATGGTTAAAACTATAAACTTACCCATTGGAGAAAATTTAAATTTTTCCATAGGCTCAAAAAAATTGGCCAAAACTGTAAGATTACCCCTTCGAGGAATTCAATTTTTGCACGGGCTCAAAATATCAGAAAACTAAATTATAACAGAAGAAAAACATAGCCCAGGGTTGTGTGCGTACCACTATGAATATAATTTTGTATTTAAAATGATTATTAGTATACGCAAAAAATTGGTTAAAACTATGACCTTACCCCATGAAGAAAATTTCAATATTTCCATTGTATCAAAATATTAAAAAATTGACTTGAATCATAAGAAAAATTTCCAGGGTTTTGTACTTACCCCTATGAACAATTATTTTGTTTTTATAAGATTTTGATATCCGTAAAAAATTGGCAAAAATTGTGAGCTTACCCTTTAGAGGAATTCAATTATTTCACGGGCTCCAAATTTCAGAAAATCGAATTATAACATAAGAAAAACATTGCCCAGGGCTGTGTACGTCCTACTTTGAATATTTTTTTGTATTTAAATTGATTTTGATTATCCGCAAAAAAATTGTTAAAACTGTGAACTTACCCATTGGAGATAATTTCAATTTTTTCACTAGCTCAAAATATTACAAAACTGACTTGAATAATACAAAAAATGGTCGAGGGTTTACTACATACCCTTATGAATTTTTTTTTTTTTTTGTTTTTATATGATTTTAAGTATCCATAAAAAATTGGCAAAAACTGTGGGCTTACCCTTTAGAGGAATTCAATTATTTCACTTGCTCAAAATATCAAAAATACAACTTATAACATAAGAAAAACAATTCCCAAGGCTGTGTACGTACAACTTTGAATATAATTATGTATTTAAATTTATTTTTAGTATACGCAAAAAATTGGTTAAATCTATGAACTTGCACATTGGATAAAATTTCAATTTTCACACTAGCTCAAAATATTAAAAAACTGACTTGAATAATAGCAAAGAATTTTGAGGGTTTTGTACTTACCGCTAGGAAGAATTGTTTTGTTTTTATAAGTATCCATAAAAAATTGGCCAAAATAGTGAGCTTACCCCTTCGAGGAATTAATTTTTCCACTGGCTCAAAATATCAGAAAACCGAATTATAACATAAGGAAAAGATTGTCCAGGGATGTGTACATACCACTTTGAATTTAGGTTTGTATTTAAATTGAGTTTTAGTATCCACAAAAAGTTGGTTAAAAATATGAACTTACCCCTTGGAGAAATTGGCCAAAATTGTGAGCTTACCCATTTGAGGAATTCAATTTTTCCACGGTCTCAAAATTTCAGAAAATCAAATTATAACATAAGAAAAACATTGCCCAGGGCTGATTACGTCCCACTTTGAATATGTTTTTGTATTTAAATTGATTTTTTGTATTCGCAAAAAAATGGTTAAAACTGTGAACTTACCCCTTGGAGAAAATTTCAATTTTTTTACTGGCTCAAAATATTACAAAACTGACTTGAACCATACAAAAAATTGTCGAGGGTTTTGTACTTACCCTTATGAACAATTTTATGTTTTTATATGATTTTAAGTATCCGTAAAAATTTGCAAAAATTGTGAGTTTACCCTTTCGGGGAATTCAATTTTTTCACGGGCTCAAAATATCATAAATAAGACTTAGAGCGTAACAAAAACATTTCCAAGGGCAGTGTACGTCCCACTTTTAATATATTTTTGTATTTAAATTGAGTTTTAGTATCCGCCAAAAATTGGTTAAAACTGTGAATTTACCCCTTGGAGAAAATTTAAATTTTTCCATTGGATAAAAAAAAATTGGCCAAAACTGTGAGTTTACCCCTTCGAAGAATTCAATTTTTCCACGGGCTCAAAATATCCGAAAACCGAATTATAACATAAGAAAAACATTGCCCAGATATGTGTAATTACCAATTTAAATATATTTTTGTATTTAAATTGATTTTTAGTATACGCCAAAAATTGGTTAAAACTGTGAGCTTACCTCTTGGAGAAAATTTCAATTTTTCCATTGGATCAAACCATTTCAAAACTGACTTGAATCATAAGAAAATTTTCATGGATTTTATACTTACCCCTATGAACAATTATTTTGTTTTTATAAGATTTTGAATATCCGTAAAAAATTGGCCAAAATTGTGAGCTTAGCCATTTGAGGAATTCAAATTTTCCATGGGATCAAAATTTCAGAAAATCGAATCATAACATAAGAAAAGCATTGCATAGGGCTGTGTACATCCCACTTTGAATATTTTTTTGTAAATTGTTAAAAATGTGAACTTACCCTTTCACTGGCTCAAAATATTAAAAAACTGACTTGAATCATAAAAAAAATTGTCTAAGTATCCGTAAAAAATTGGGAAAAACTGTGAGCTTACCCTTTCGAGGAATTCAATTATTTCACGGGCACAAAATATCATAAATATGACTTATAACATAACAAAAACAATTCCCAGAGCTGTGTACGTACCACTTTGAATATAATTTTGTATTTAAATTAATTTTTAGTATACGCAAAAATTGGTTAAATCTATGAACTGTCCCATTGGAGAAAATTTTAATATTTTGAACCAATGACTTGAATAATACAAAAAAAATTCGAGGGTTTTGTACTTACCACTAGTTCATTTAGAAATAAATTGGATTAGTTTAACTCGATAGGTATGTATGCAACTCGAAAGATACATACGAACGTCCTTGAATCCTTGAATAGCCCTGGGCAATGTTTTTCTTATGTTATAAGTCGGTTTTCTGATATTTTGAGCCCTTGGAAAAATTGAATTACTCGAAGGGGTAAGCTCACAGTTTTGGCCAATTTTTTACGCATACTTAAAATCTTATAAAAACAAAAAAATTGTTCATATGGATTAGTACAAAACCCTTGACAATTTTTCGTATGATTCAAGTCAATTTATTAATAATTTGAGCAAGTGGAAAAATTGAAATTTTCTCAAAGGGGTAAGTTCAGAGTTTTATCTAATTTTTTGCGGATACTAAAAATCAGTTTAAATACAAAAAAAAAAAAGCGTATGATATCTTATAAAAACAAAAAAGTGTTCATATGGATTAGTACAAAACCCTCGACAATTTTTCTTATGATTCAAGCCAATTTATTAATACTTTGAGCAAGTGGAAAAATTGAAATTTTCTCAAAGGGGTAAGTTCACAGTTTTATCTAATTTTTTGCTGATACTAAAAATCAGTTTAAATACAAAAAAAAAAATTGTATGATTCAAGTCAGTTTTGTAGTATTTTGAGTCAGTGGAAAAATTGAAATTTTTTCCATGGGGTAAGTTCACAATTTTAACTAATTTTTTGTAGATACTAAAATCAGTTTAAATACAAAAATTTATTCAAAGTTGTATGTACACAACCCTGAGCAATGTTTTTCTATTTTTATAAGTTAGTTTTCTGATATTTTGAGCCTATGGAAAAATTGAATTCCTCGAAGGGGTAAGCTCAATGTTTTGGCCAATTTTTTACGGATACTTAAAAAATCTTATAAAAAAATTCATATGGGTAAGTTCAAAATCCTTGACAATTTTTCATATGATTCAATCAGTTTTGTAGTATTTTGAGTCAGTGAAAAAATTGAATTTTTTTCCAAGGGGTAAGTTCACAATTTTAACTAAGTTTTTGCAGATACTATAAATCGAAAATACAAAAATTTATTCTAAGTGGTACTACCCAGCCTTGAACAATGTTTTTCTTATGTTATAAGTCAGTTTTCTGATATTTTGAGCCCGTGGAAAAATTGAATTCCTCGAAGGGGTAAGCTCACAGTTTTGACAAATATTTTACGCATACTTACGATCTTATAAAAACAAAAAAAAAAAGGTTCATATGGGTTAGTACAAAACCCTCGACAATTTTTCGTATGATTCAAATAAGTTTTGTAATAATTTGTGCAAGTGGAAAAATTGAAGTTTTCTCAAAGGGGTAAGTTCACTTTTAACTAATTTTTTATGGATACTAAAAATCAGTTTAAATACAAAAATTTATTCAAAGTTGTACGGACACAGCCCTGAGCAATGTTTTTCTTATGTTATAAGTCGGTTTTCTGATATTTTTGAGCCCGTGGAACAAATTGAATTCCTAGAAGGGATAAGCTCACAGTTTTGACCAATTTTTTACGGATACCTAAAATCTTATAAAAACAAAAAGATTGTTCATAGGGGTAAGTATCAAACACTCGAAAAATTTTCATTTGATTCAAGTCAGTTTTCTAATATTTTGTGCCAGTGGAAAAATTTAAATATTCTCCAAGGGGTAAGTTCACAATTTTAACAAATTTTTTGCCGATATCAATTATCCATTTAAATATATTCAATATGGTGCGTTCACAGCACTGGACAATGTTTTTCTTATGTTATAAGATGGTTTTATGATATTTTGAGCCCATGGAAAAATTGAATTCCTAGAAACGGTAATCTCACAATTTTTGCCATTTTTTATGAATATTTAAAATCTTATAAAAACGAAAGAAAAAAAAGTGTTCATAGCTATAAGTACAATACCCTCGACAATTTTTCATATGATCAAGTCAATTTTTTAATATTTTGAGCTAGTGAAAAAATTGAAATTTTATCCAAGGGGTAAATTCACAGTTTTAACCAATTATTTTTAATACTAAAAATCAGTCTAAATAAAAAATATATTCAAAGTGGTACGTACACATCCCTGGGCAATGTTTTTCTTATGTTATAAGTCTATTTTCCTATATTTTGAGGCTGTGGAAAAATTGAATTCCTCGAAAGGGTTAGTTCCCAGTTTAGGCCAATTTTTTATGGATATTTAAAATCTTATAAAAACAAAAAAAAAATCATAGAGGTAAGTACAAAATCATCGATAATTTTTCGTATCATTCAAGTCAGTTTTGTAATATTTTGAGCCAATGGAAAAAATAGAAATTTTCTCCAGGGGATAAATTCACAGTTTTAACAAATATTTTGCGTATACTAAAAATCACTTTAAATACAAAAATATATTCAAAGTGGTACGTACATATCCCTGGGCAATGTTTTTCTTATGTTATGAGTCGTATGCCTTATGAACAATTTTTTGTTTTTTTTGTATTTAAATTAATTTTTAGTATCCGCAAAAAAATTGTTAAACTGTGAACAAACCCCTTGGATAAAATTTCAATTTTTTCACTAGCTCAAAATATTACAAAAATTGACTTGATCATATGAAAATTTTCAAGGGTATTATACTTACCCCTATGAACATTTATTTGTGTTTTTATAAGATTTTAAATATCCATAAAAAAGGGCCACAATTGTGAGCTTACCCTTTCAAGGAATTCAATTTTTTCACGGGCTCAAAATATCATAAAACCGTCTTATAACGTAAGAAAAACATCGTCCAGGGCTGCGAACGTACCATATTAAATATATTTTGGCATTTAAACTGATTTTTTATATTCGCAAAAAATTTGTTAAAATTGTGAACTTACCCCTTGGAGAAAATTTAAATTTTTCCACTGGCTCAAAATTTTAGAAAACTGACTTAATCGAACGAAAAAATTTCGAGTGTTTTGTACTTCCCCCTATGAACAATCTTTTTGTTTTTATTAGATTTTAGGTATCCGTAAAAAAATTGGTCAAAATTGTGAGCTTACCCCTTCTAGGAATTCAATTTTTTCCACGGGCTCAAAATATCAGAAAACCGACTTATTACATAAGAAAAACATTGTCTAGGGCTTTATATGTACCACTTTGAATATATATATTTTTTTAACTGATTTTTAGTATCCGCAAATAATTGGTTAAACCTATGAAATTACCCCTTAGAGAAAATTTATTAGTGTTGCACTCTTCCTTTCCCCCCAAACTCTTTTCCGACCATTTTTCTAGTCAAAGAGTTCATAAGGGAAATAGGGGTAAATTGCAACTTTAATGCAAGTTCAGGGGGCAAAACTCAATTTTTTGCAACTAATCATAATTCAAAGTGCAAAAAATATAAAATTTTAAAAATTATGTACAAAAACTTTACAAAATTAACATTATAAAATATACATAAATATATTATTTAGACATTACATAGTGAGAATAGAATCTAGCATACACTATACTTTCCTATGTATATTCATCTTGCAAGTTTTACATTACATTCTTAAATCGTGGATTTTCTAATTGATACTTTAAAAATAATTTTAAAAAAAATTGCCAATTTGAAATCGTGGACTTTTTAATTGATAATTAGCATTTGAAGAATAAAGAAGTAAACTTCTTAATTAAAGAAAAAAATCCTTTAATAAAAATTGCGCTTTTCCTCCTCAACTTATAGTTGAATTGCACTTTTCCCCTGAACTTATACCCTCTTTGCACTTTGCACCCTAAACTTTTGTGTTGCACTCTACCCCTGAACTCTTTGACCGGAAAAGTGGTCGGAAAAAAAATAAGGGTAAAAGTGCAACATTAGTGTAAGTTCAAGGTGGACATTGCAAAAAAATAAAGTTCAGGGGAAAAAGTACAACTTCGTTGTAAGTTTAGGGGGAGAAGTGCAATTTTCTCTATTATTTGTAATTGCTTTTTTTATCCCAATTCCGGTCTATATGACCTTCAGGCGGTAAAAAGTCAAGATCTTTTTCCTTAAACTATTGATAAAGTCACATATGAGATCATGATCAAATTAGTGTTTTGAATATGCTCAAGAGTAGCTAAGAATAGATACCAGATGTATGGGTCCAGGTGAAAGACCAATCATGACATTGAACAAAGTAAAGCACTCATTAACCTTTTCTTCCTGCAAAAAGAAATCTTTTTGAACAAACCCACAAAATTTGTTCTGCATCATTTATAACCAAGCTATATTCCATACATTTGGGACGATATGGACAAAATATCATCATATAAATATGTATTTTACATTCACTTGCACTTACCTTATACTAATCTGAATTTCAATCCGCATTTGTATCCACTTGTGGCCAACTGTTTCCTTACTCAAAGCTGAAAAGGCTTCACTATAAATATCGTGCATTGTGATTTTTCCATCCTTTTGAAACCTCAATCGAGATCGATCAAGCATTTTGTACTTCTATGGAGGAATTCTCTCTAGGCATCATATTTTAATTCCCAATGCCAACAATAATTCAAGATAATTCACGCCAGTGCAAGTTTATGAGAGGCAGACCATTGAACAAATCCATTCTCTAAGCCAATTGGTATAAGAATCAACTATGGTGGAGGATACCTACAAAGTTAAAATCTTGTTAAGCAAGATGTTTAGTGGATAAACATTTTCATTTGTTAAACAGGAAATAGCATTTTGACACTCGTAGCTACTTTGCACTTTATTCTTTAACCGTTTTGCAGTTACAATTTCCCTTTCAACTTTATGAATTGTTGCAGTTTATGACATTTGGTCGCTCAGCAGTCGGCAGTGGTAGTTAGGGAGTTAAGTGCAAAACATAGAAAAGGTAAGGGACTAAAGTTCAACAAGGTCAAAAGATTCGGAAGAAAGATTGATAAAACTATACCTTGTCTGGAGAGCTAGTGCCATGCAAGTCCCGGAGGACAAGTCTGGGCTCGAGCTTCAGCCAATGAAACAGCCATGGCTAGCATCATCTGCTCCTCGAAGCTTTCCATCACAATTGGTCCCACAGTAACAGGTTGAAAACTGCTCCTACTCACATCTTGTTCAAATTCATTAGAACCAACTTCAGAGCTATTTCCAACCTCAGTCATTGGTGACTGGCTATATGCCACAGTGGCTGCACTTTGGGCAGGAAAATAAGTTTGATTAGAATATGTAGAGGAGATGTCATGAGTTTCTTCTTCGTTTGTTTGTTGATGTTCGGCAAGGGCTGCTATTGCGCACGCAAGACCACCGGAAGGGGATGAGGATGATGATACGCCTACTACTGGGGCTGCAACTGCTAAGGTGCGTCGATTTTCTATCTTGTATTCTTCCGAATGAGTTGAATCATAACTATATTGTGGCTCTTGGTGCCTGCAGTTTTCCTGTCAACATCAAGGCAATACAATTAACAACTTAATTTTATTGTTATCGGGTTAAAAATTCTGATTTTAATCTTTGATCACCTGCCTGAATTCCCTAAGGGTGTATTATTGAAAGGTATAACAATAAGGGGTTATATGTAGCATTATGCCACTTTAATATATAAATATTTTATTTTATTTAGTTTTGTCTAATACGTTACATAACTTCAATTACTCAAAAAAATTGGACAAAATAAATCTTACCAAAAAATATAATATTAAAAAAGAAAACGAAAATTAGAAAAATCTAATATTTTCTTAAACAAGAGGGGAATTTTGTAACTTGGACTAACCTCAGGGGTATATATGTAATTTGCCCTAAAAGATATATGCAGTGATCAACATAGATGTTGATGCACCAACACTGTGTTTTCTATTAACGCAGATGCACACTAAGGTTTTCAAGACGAGACAAAACAGAGATTAAGAGAAATAGCTACATTTATAATAGTCTACAAACGAGCCAAAGGAAGGCTTGAAAGGTTCTGAGATTAAATATAAATGTATTATGTATGCATTTGATGATTGTGCAAATAAGTACTTGCCTGAATAGACAACCAAATTGCTTCCATGACCATTATGTCTTCAAGATCCAAATCAAACTCATCTTCCCTGCAATCATATTCTTAGCATTAGAGCAATATAGAAAGGACATGGCATTGCAATTATCCAACTACGCAAATTTAATATTTAAAACTTTTAGGCTATGTCGGGGACATAGATTTTAGTAGGTAAAATTATAAGAAAAATGAAAATGAACAAGAAATAAAGCTCAGTATTAAGTATTTCATGCAAGAAAAACATTTCCTCCTAGCGTTTTTCTCACTGAAATTCAAGAACCAGACGTAGCCTTACTTGATTTCCACACTTGTTCTCATTTTAATGAAATACAACTGGTAGTTTCATCATTCTTTTGGGCTTGATTTCCATAACATCAAATTGTAAACTATAATGCAATCATGTAACAGAAAGCGTTTGAGCTTCACATGTAATTTTTGCTCAATTTCAAAAGGCATATCCAAACACACGTTCTTACGCAATCTTATTGCAAAAATATTGAATTCTTTCTACTTGAGAACATTAAAAGGTGTTCAAATTCTGAGCACGATTGTTCAGTCTTGTTTAACAGAATGAAAAGATTAAATATAACTTCTTTATAAGTGGAAATCATGCTCTAAAAGTTCATTTATGAGTAGACAAGTATTTTACAATAAACAATATCTAGAAACACTCTACAAAGCTCTTATCTGAGATTGCATAAAATGTAAAGTGAATTAAAGCAATAATGCTTTAATCATTGATATCTATATCACTTAATTACCGGGGTTTACTATCTTTTAGTCGACTCTGGTCCTATCTTTAGTTTCTTCTCCATTTTGGTAGCTTGTTCAATATTACCGATTCTTAGTCAAATAACAATAAGGCTATGTTGGATTCCTGGATTTTAACGAGTACAATGAAAGGAAATGAGCAAGGAAGACATCTTCCTTATTGTTTTACTCATTGAAGTACAGGAACCAAACATAGCCTAAAGGTTAGCTGACTGTAAATTAAGCTGACAAAAAGAAATATGGTGTACCTATTTTTCCTTTGGCGTGGAGGTAGTCTTATTGCTGAAGCAGCACTTGACTCAGGAGAGGCAACCATTTCTTCACTTTCTATAGCAGAAGCAAAAGATGGTGCTGCATATCGAAAAGGGATGAGTAAATGACTTAGAAGAAAAATATATTTTAACTCATGCTCATACACATGTCAAGTACATGTACACTTGCTATGTGATTGGATGACACTCGGTGACTAATCACAAGACATCCGTCTATACACTTGCCATGTGATTGAGTAGGCTCGGGTAAGAATTGTTCCTTATACTAGTTACCTCTAGTCGAGCAATACTCAACCTCACTTGGTCCTCTCATACTACTCGAAGAACAAATTTCTGTGTGTTTCAGATCATCATCTTGAAGTTCTTGTTGCCTCATTCTTATTTTGGCCTCTATAACTCGTTGTTCTTCCTACAATTTTATGTTAAACCTTCAATGATTTAAAAAAGAAAAAATAAAATAAATAAAGATATTAAACAAGTCTCACAATTTGCTCCAATCCCTTTTCCTCTTCTGTTTTAACACCTCGATACTCCACGGCGTAATTTGAGGTTTTGCAGAAAGGACACCTTCCACTGTTAAGGTAAACCGAGGGCGAAAGTCTTGAAAAGACTCCCACATATATAGGGACATAAAGATAATATTTTTTACGAGAAAGAGGTACAATTCCATCGAGTAGCAATCAAGGATACTGTGTAGGCCGGGTAGAATTAGGGGTCTTCATCTGCAAAAAACATTCTAAGACACCAAAAAAAAGGTCATAATCATTATTTAGAATACTTATTTACATTAATGACTACATTGAAGATATAAATGAGCAAATCCAGTACCTGTACAAATGCCTTTCATGCAGCATCTCGACCGATTAAGACTTGGATAGTACTGAAAATATTCAAAACAAAGAAACAAATATATATTAAATGAAAGGCACACCACATTAAAACATGGAATGAGATTCAACAAATCTTATACTACAAATCTTGATCATCGATAACTAACACTTGTTTTATTAATTACTGCCATGCATACACTAAGCATTAACTAGTCCAAATTATTACCAAATCAAGAACATTATCGTATCCTAGTTTATTATGGCAAATAATAATTAGGTTAAGTAATACTTAAAAAACAGATTTAAGTACCCCTTATCCAACTCTTCAACAATCTTGCTACACAATTACTCTTGCATTATTACTCTGTTCCAATTCTTTTACTCATATTTCATTTTATAGATGTCCCAAAACAAACTCCCTTTCTCAAAATAGAGATTCTTTAGTGAAAAATACTCTCGTCCATTTGACACCACTAATTCTCAAAATGTGCTAATATTCAAAAGTTTCACTTTTTCAACTCTCACCTAAAACTTCACGGAAACAAAAAGGAGCAAAATATTTGGGAAGGAGTATTACATTATACATAAAACAACCAAAAAGACCACTAAATAAATAAACAATAAAACATAAAACATCCCTCAAGAAGCTTCAAACAACAAAATTCAACTCAAAAGTCTCCAAAGTTGTAAATGAAGAAAAACATAGAGAACAAACCAAGAAGCAAATGGGACATTCTTCAAGGTCACAAGCACAATCATCATCACCAGGGTAACATGGAGCAAGCTTTGAGTCTAAAATAAGCTTTCTTAGCTTCTTATGATCAACATCTTTGTGTTGGTACAACCCCTGAGGCTTAGTGTACTTCTCATCCACCACTTGCTTCCTCCTCCCCAATTTATTCCCCATATATAAGGAAAAACAAAACCCAAAATTATAAATCCCTCTTTTTTTTAATACAAGGATTTATAGTTCAATTTTTCAAAATTCTATCAACATATCAAACAATTCTATCAACATATCAATGTGAAGCAACAAACTTTTCAAAATCCCAAATTGAAAATTTACAAATCCAAACATCCGGAAAATTGGAAAAATAAGAAAGACCCAGTAATTTGACTCAAGAGAAGAAGTCGAATTTGGGGAAACTTGAACCTTGAAATTAAATATTGGAAAGAAATGAAATGGGTTCGATGAACTCTCAAAGAGGAAGGTAGCCGTAACACACCAAGCTGATTCTATACTTTTTTTCCTTTTTTTAATTTGAATATGTATATGTACGTATATGAGTGTGTGGAGAGAGAGAGGGGGAGGGAACAAGATCAGAACTTTCTCCTTGTTGATATCTGTGTTCTCTCTGCTGCTTCATGTATTTATGCATTCTTTGGAAAGTTGCATTTATTCATTCAATACTCTATTGGGTGTTTTGTAGAATAGTAAATTATTATACTAAGTTACATTTTTTTTTTAAAAATCATAATTTGATTTTTGCTTATGTTTAATATAAGATTTTTTTTCAAGGGTTTAATCTCTTTCACTTTTAACAGGATTCGAACTCATGTTCGCTATTTTATAGTGACTAATCACTTCTACTAGATCAATCACATGTTGGTTTTTTTCTTTGTATTGATATGTATATTTATTAGCTATGTTTGTTCATTTGTTTCAGAGAAAAATTTATTTAATTTTCTTTTTTTCATTTTCGAGAAAATTATATTTGTTGTACCCTTATTTTCATAAATAAAAAAGAAAGGAAAGTGAAACTTTTCTATTACTTATGGAAGTAACTGTTTTTTCTTAGTTTTAAAATTCTTTTTTTTGTCTTTTAATTTACTTTAATACGTGTCGAACACGTTGAACTTGAGCTCGTTACATTATAAAATATTAATTAGTCTCTTCCACTAAATAAATTATGTTGGTATGAACAATTCTTGAAAGAAACAATGGGAAGAAGCAAAGAGAAAGAGTGGTTGAGCCGGAAAGAATCGATCGAGGGTTGAAAAAACATACTATATAAAAATAAATAGGAAAAGCAGGAGGCAAAGAATGTAAGAAATGGCTTTATTGTGTTGTATCTTTAGTCTCACGATTATCTTTATTGTTATTTTTTGTTTTGAGAAAGTCTCACGAAAATCTTATCATTAATTCGTACTTTTGTTCCATACGTTATAAATTGTATTTATAGTCTCCACATCTAGAATTTTTATATTTTTATCCCTTACGATACAATATGGTCCCAAATTTCAAAAATATTTTATGCTACTGATTCCGCATACTAGTCTTTATTCAGCACTTACGGTATCATATGATCGTCTCAATTATTTTGTTTTGGTTCCAAAGAAGTTGATATATGAGACCAAACTGGAAATATTTTAATTGGGATTAAAATTATGAATTTGTTACTACAAGATAAAAAAAAAATTTGAAAGTCCAATCATGTAAAACTGAAAATGCAAATATGTCAGCTTTATTCAAATGAGAAAATAGTATGCGAATTAGAATTTTTATGTTGTTGTTATTATTCCTAAAAATTACTACTCCTAAAATCTTAAATATATATATACTATAAGAGTTCGTTTTCACATTGTATTGTACGCAAAATTAAATTTGATTCATCGTACTATATATGTTGTCGTTACACAAAATATTTTTTTCTAATTGTGATACTTTACTATTCAAAACGACAATTATTATTATAACATACAAAAAAACTCAATTACAGTCAATGTAGTGAAATGGCACGACACTATCGTTTATAGCATGTACTATTTGCTTTTGCATTATCATTGGAATAATTGGATAGGACATATATAAATCATCATAGAGAAGAAAGAATGGAGCAAATTATGATTGTGTTTTAATTAATGTAGTCATTAAGATATTAATTAAGCATAATGCGTTCACTGTCTACTTACTCCATCCTCCTTGCCTAAGTGATAATTTTCATAAAAAGAAAAGGTAAAAAATATCTAAAATAAAAAAATGAACCAATTAGCCCAAAGTAAGAATGAATCAGTATAAATTGTAGCTTGCTATTAAATAAGTTACGTGTTGAAATATTATGGAATCAATCGTCCACACCAAAACCTAGCTAATTATCTTAATTAAACACCAACTGCACTTATAAGAATTTTGATAATTAATTAGATGATCTCATGATAATTCATTAAATAATTAATTAATTAGCACAAATCTACCTAATTTCAGTTTCTGGATTTACTTAATCACCCAATCTGTCCTCAACCATTTAGAACAACCCACTGATCATGTACCTAATTTTAATCTACATTAATTGTAATAATTTCTCCAACTTTAGTGGAAGATCATAAAGTATATAGGTTCACCCTAACATATTAATTACGTACTCCTAAATGTACAGGATTTGCATGCCAAAATTTTTGGAGTTCCTTATTTATGTGTTCAATGTAATTTGATCTGAGCAGATGCACCTACTTTATGTCTAAAAAATACTGCAATATTAGAACGTCACACAATTAATTAATTTATATCACCATCAACCAACGAATAGATTTTAAACAAAAAGATTTGATATATTTATGCATATCGAATCTAAACAAGTTATAACTGAGTCAATATAAATCGACCTCGAATGCTTTTATATATATTTTGTCGATTTTAGCTAATAAAGTCGAACTAAGAGCAAGTATGTAAAGATTCATAGTTTTTCTAATGTAATCTTAGCTAAGGTGATTGATTATAAGTATGATTAGTTGTGAAGATATTGGTTTGTGGTGATTAATTGCAGGGCCGGCCCTGATAATAAGCCGAACTGGCGGTCGCTTAGGGCCACCAATGAGCGAGGGCCTCCGGAAAAAAATATTAATATATAGTAGGTAGAGAAAAATGGATTTCTCTTACTAATACTCCCTCCGTCCCATTTATTTTGCTCCATTTGCTACAGTACTCGATCAAACTTTTCAATCTTTTAAGTGATTTATCATATTAACTTACTCACATTTGTGGAGTATTAAACCTTTTAAATATAAATATTTATGGTGTTATATTATATTATTAACTTATTAATGAAACATATCAATTAAATTATTTATTATAATTTTTATAAATTTAGTCAAGTTGACTAGTTAATTGTAGCAAGGGATAAAAATAATTGGGAAGGATGAAGTATTATTTATCAATTCTAGCAAGTAAAGTTAACTTAGCCTAATGGCTGTACTACCGCATTGATATCCATGATGTTGCATGTTCGAAACCCATTGTAGAAGCAACTAGTTTTGCTTTTCATATTTCTATATACTGTGCAATTCTAATTCAATTATTGTCTACACATTAATATTAATATGGTCATATGAATTAACATATAAAAAAAATAGTTTTAGTTTTGGTAATTTAATTTTACATCATTATTTTCTTTTCAAAATTGAATTTATGTTGTAAAATGTTACGATCTTCTTTTTAGTGATAGGACTCTTTATATTTATTAGTTGGGCTAGGACTCTATAACTGTTATTTAGTTAGATTAGGACTTTATCTTTATCGATTAGATAGACTATGAGCTTATCTCTAGGTCATATGCTAGTAGTATATATTGATTGTGCTTTATTATTATTAGGCAGTAAGTTAATGAATAAACAATTATATGGTTTCTCCACCTAAAGTGAGATTGTGGTTACTCTTACGACCCTAAAGTAAGATCATGGTTCTTCTTACGTCCACTAAAGTAAGAAATATAAAAATGATGCCAGAAGGTCGTATCATAAAATGTTCATGAGCTTCTTATCAATTCTTCAATCTTTTGAACCATTTGTTGAATAGACTCTTAAAAAAATTGCTAGTATATCATTTCACCTTTTATTAGATGAAATTATAGTTTTATTATAATCTAAGTTAGTTTTTATCATTTTATTTGAGCATTGGAAATATATTAAGTTTGCTACCAAAAAAAATATTGTTCAATTGAACTGCATAGTGTTAAGAATTCATAATTTTAATTATTAAAAAAAAATCCGTACTTTTGAAAAAACTTGCTAGTATATATTTTTCGCTTTTTGATGGATAAAAGCATAGTATCACTTTACTTTAAATTATTTTTAGTTATTTTATCAAAACATCAAAAAAAATACCGACTTCGTTACCAAAAAAACATCGCCCCCTCAACAAAATATGCCTAGCTCAGCCTATGATTATGCAAGTGTAATTAGTGATTTTGCTCCAAAAAATTATAAGAGAGTAATATTTAAGTAATATTCAATCATAAAATGCCACTAAAATTGATCTTTGTTGTAGATCTTATTAAACAAAACTATATCTCGTATTATCGATGTTTTTTACAAAGCGAGATTATAGTTGATTTATTATTTAAATTGTTTCTTGTTTCTCTAATTAATATTTTTGTTTGCATTGCTTTAAGAAGTTTGTATTAATTATTAACATAATTTTGTTGTACGTGTAAATTTAAGGGCCACAATTTTAAAATTAACTTACGGCCACTGAAAACTCAGGGCCGCTGATTAATTGCTGCAAGATTTATTTACGCAGCATGTCGTGGCTAGGCTAAGCCAATGTTCCAACCAATGTCCGGAGGTTTTCCGGGACATTCAAGAAGAATCTATGCAAGTGTGGGTACCTAGTGGAGCATTCTGGATATGTCTTCCTCTGAAGAATACAGAACACTATTAATTGTACATGGGTAGGGAATGCTATAGAATGTGCATAGAACATTCTAGTTGGTATGAACATTTTGGAGAGTTAATTCCAAGTATAGATTAGATTAATCTCAATCATCCATTTACTGTTTAGTAATATAAATAAGTGCAGTCATTTATTTTGCCCCTAGGGTACTCAAATTATTACGGAATTTTGGATTGAAAGTGTCAATTCCAAAATTTACTATACCCGTATCTTTAGTATCAAATATATCCACCCTGTTCTGTGCCCACCCCTACTTGAAACTTGTATCATTTCTTGTAATTTGTCTCTATTAGAAAATTGTGTAATAATCAAAGTTTTTATAATCGAATTGAACCAGATCGGTTGATTCAACCAGCTCAATCATGTCCAAGGCATATGTATGTATAGAAATAATTGATTCCTAATTCTTAGAACTTGGGCATTTATTAAAATGATTTCTATTGTAATGGAATGTATGGCTTTTCCTATGAGCAGGATGACTAAAAATATATGGGAGTGGCGGGATATCATTGCGAAATCGATGACTTTTTATGCAGATGGAAATCTCTTAATTACTATAGAAACTGAAGGCTGAAAATTTACCAAAGAACAAGGCCATTGAGGCAAAAAGCTTTCCTAGCAGCCATGGCTACTAAGGCATTTAATCTTTTCAAGGGAACAATACTACAACTAATGTACACGATGCTAACAAGGGAATCAATATTTTGAATTTGGTTATCATATCCAAACTTGTTCAAATGCTGAAAGACGAGACAGAAAAGAGGATGAAAATTTAGAGGTATAGGGTTTTTTGCACTTTGCACCTTCGAAAAAGGAAAAATTCAGCATTTTGCACCTCCTCTTACTTTCAAACAAAAATGACCACTGGAGTCAAGAGCAAAATAGGTAATTAAATTGTAGATCTTTGGCACTTTGCACTTCCAAAACACGAGAAAGTTGCATTTTACACCCCCGAAATAGAATTAATACTTAGTACCCTCGAATTAAGAACAACTCAGCAACTTGCACCCCGAAACAAGATAAATGACAATTAGCACCTCCGAAACACAAAATTAACACTTAACACCCTCAAATTAGGAAAAACTCAAATCCCCTCGTTTTTTCGGGCAAAGTTGACCACCGGGGTCGAAAAAATCTACGGCAAAATAGATAATTCATTTTCTTTTTTCCTTAACTTTATTTAGTTATCTATGTAGCTATATAAATACATTATTTATTTACTACATTTCTACGTTTGTGAACATCAAGTTTGTTATATATATGACTCGTTTGTAATTGTAGGAGAACATTGAAACTTACTAAAAGTTAGAGGACAAAAGTTGTAATTTCAGATTAAAAATTGAAATTTATTGAAAGTTAGAGGACAAAATTTATTATGTATAGGACTAAAATTGAAATTGGGTGAACGTTAAATGACTAAACTTGTGTTCAACATAGTTACATGAATATTTTATTTAAAAGATCCCAAAGTTACCGGACTATTTTTAAAATTTTACCGTTAATTAAAAAAACTTACATATACGTGGTATCTTAATGGTTCATTAAGCTTGTAAATACCTGGATTCCGGGATGAAATGTTCTTGTTTCATTTCACCGTTAATTAAAAAAACTTACATATACGTGGTATCTTAATGGTTCATTAAGCTTGTAAATACCTGGATTCCGGGATGAAATGTTCTTGTTTCATTTCACCGTTAATTAAAAAAACTTACATATACGTGGTATCTTAATGGTTCATTAAGCTTGTAAATACCTGGATTCCGGAATGAAATGTTCTTGTTTCATTTCACACCATGCCCCATTTTCTCAATGCATGCATACAGACATAAACACATGGGGTAAATGCAAAATACTCCCATGTGTTATGCTAAACCTGCAAGAAACTACCCTGTAAAATTTTTATTGCGCCAAACTTCCTTGTATTTTCAAAAATTCTGTAAAAAACACCCAATTTGTAAAAAATAAGTCGTTTTGGATCGACATATTTCAAGAAATAATTTTAAAAATATATCACATGAGGTTGTAGGGACCAACTTGAAGTATTTTAAAAATGGTTTGTTGAAATATGTCGATCCAAAACGACCTATTTTTTTATAAATTGGGTGTTTCTTGCAGGGTTTCTGAAAATACAAGGAAGTTTAGGGCAATAAAAATTTCACAGGGTAGTTTCTTGCAGGTTTAGCATAACACAGGGAGTATCTTGCATTTTCCCCTATACACATACTACATACATACATTTTGACCTTAGATGATCACCCAATGTTTCCAACCAGATTAAAAGAACTGGTTTTATTTATAAAGTACAATCAGTACAATTAATTATTGATATCAACTTATTAATATATAATATGTAAATAAGAAATCTGTATTTATAGTACTTAATGTGTGATATTTTGTGGTACTTGTGTTTTGTTATTAGGTTAGTAATTTCTGTCTTTGGACTTTCTAAGTTGGGCTAGTTTTCGCATTTTGAGGCTCTACCTGGTCCACTTCTAAATTCTGAATAAAATGACTGTACAGCCCATTTCATTTAGTCTCTTATGAGAACTCCAACACTGACTGACTGACCCCATTCAGTACTTACTTGAGAATCTATTTTGAATTGGTAATTTGAGATCTTATTTCAATTGAAAAAAAATGACAAGAACTTTTTTTTCAAATTTGAAGGTAAAAAAAGTATATTTTAAATTAATTTTTCAATTAATGACAATTTCTAATTTTATTTCTCCAAAAATAAGAAAAAAGACGCAACAAAAAACACCAATTTCTATCATCTTTTCTCTTAAATTACAAACATCATTCACTTTCAATTTTCAATTAATTGTATGAATTTTCCAAGTCCAAAATTAAAAAGAAAGCATCTTTTACATCAATATTACATCTTGATCATTCTTAACTCCGAAACAAAATGATTATATAAAAATTGATTTAAATTATGAAGCTTAGTGATAAGACTTGTTATACATCCTTAATAGGTGCATGACACTTAACTCTATTAATTTGTTCATAGGTCAAACGATCCATTTTGCCTGTATGAAATAAATTTGATGAGTATTAATGTATGAGTGGAATATGCAAATTGAAAATGAGTGGGTCCCTAACCCGACCAAATAAATTCGAGATCAATTAATTCAAACTTTTGATATCGTCATTTCAGTAGGATAGATGTTGGCCTGTAAATGAAAAATCTCATGCATATATAGATAGATAAAAATTAAATAATAAAAAGAAAAAAACTCATGAGAAGATCATACTGCAATATATATATATATATATATATATATATATATATATATATATATATTAATTATATTTGATATTAAAAATGGAAAACAAACAACATACGGATGAAAACAGTATAAAACAAGAAAATATAATAATTCTCACACGAATTACAATAAAACTTTATTTATTAAATAAAAGCAATTAGACCACATTGATAAGATTCAAGTGTGTTGTACGTACGTCGTCGTTCCTTAATTATTAGACCTTGACTTCCAATTTATCACATTCTTTCAAGCAGGTTGCAAGATCAACCGTGATCCTGCCCAGATGGATTCCTGTAGGACAAATTATTCCTCTACACTCTTGAACAGTCATTTCCACCCCCTCAATTACCTGCACGTAATTAATTACAAACACAAAAAGAAGAAAAACAAAGAGATTAATATAATTAATACTAATTAGTTGCGCCATTTGATCGATAAACGAAATTGATTAAGAAACTTAAGCTATCGCTCGCCCTCTACTAATAATCTTATGATCAAACAGTTTTGATTTTAATTAATTTCTTTTCCATGTAGTGGAACTAATAAGTACTATTTATATACGGTCGGGTGGTTTTTCGTGTTGATATATTAATTAAAAATTAAAATATATTCATCTAATAGGTCGTGCAAGGATATTAATTTGTAAATTTCATGACACCAAATATGTGCTAGCTATATCCATGTATGCTCTCCACGACTCATTACTTTATTGTTTCTTCATTATATATATCGATCACATGTACATTTAAATATGTATGCGCAGCGCAGGGGAAGTAAATTAAATGTAATTATTCCCTTTTTTATTCTTAAATTAAAGACAATTTGATTATCCAGGTGATCATATATAAATTAAATGACAACTAGTAAATGAAGCATACCGTTGTTTCCCTCTTGATCTTTACATTTTCACAATATAATATTCAAACTGTCTTCTTCTTCATTTTTATCTATTGAAGAGACAGCACATGTAATTGAATCCAACACATAACAACAACAATATGTTGATTACTAGACTCAAAAGGGAAAGAAAATTGCAAGAAGAACAACTTCCAAATATATATTCTAGCTGCTGGATTATTAACATGATAGGCCTTTAAATTCAGGAAATCCTGAGATTTGCGTGCGTAGTCGAAAATTAAAACGAAATGCTCGATGCGTGCAACATCTAAAATTCAGCTTCTAATAGTGTTTTTTGGGTGGAGTCTGGATCAATCAACCTGCGCGATTCTTCCCACAATTTCATCTCAATACCTAACTTCCGAAGCTCAACCAGACCACGTTCGACTAGGCAATGAAATAGAGATAAACACAATGTTAATCAAGCATTATAATTATTTGGTTATTCCCATCATGCAAGGCCTATATATGATATTTAGTAAGATAGAAAGACTAAAATACCCTCACGATTTTTCCAAAGAAAGGGGGTAGGGGTGGAGAATGAGTGGGTACCATCCACTGCGTCATGGGAGTCAGGTGTCTTATTCTCTTGGTTGATCCAGAACTGTAGTCTCTCCTCAGCAATGTCGGGTTCCAATGCGTGATTTTTGGCTCGTCTCCAGAAATACGTCAACCAAGCCTAAAAGATTATAATAATTGGATCCGTTTGTAGTATCTATTCTACTTCAGTTTAATATTAAAACGAGTATAATGTTACATATAAAAAAAATGACATCTCAAGAACAAATCATGACTTCCTAGTTACTAGGTTCTTACCTGCTTAACAAGTACATCTTCAGACTCCTCTTGGCTCAGTTCTGAAATAGATTATAATTACATTTAGACATCTATGATCAACATATATAATATCGCTAGAATATACTATTAAATTCGTACTATACTTACCAAATGTTTCCGCAAAATCCTGGCCCTCAATTGGTACCTTCAATTCATCTACAATCATTGATTAAAAGAGTCCATCATTGAGCATTGAAATTCAATTATTCATATATTCCGAAGTAATACTTGAAAACTTAAATATTGGGAAATGCTATAGAATTCCCAAACATGCAGCAACTTATTAATTTTCGATGAATTAGAAAAATTACAACATATTCAACAAAAGACTTAATAGAGATGCAGCAACATATATATATTTATAATTAACATCTTCCATTTCATACCTGTCATATTAGATTTTACCACAGTTGGCCGACGCTTTAGGGCAAACGATATAGCTACTGCCTCCTCAACCTTTAAGAGAAGGTGAACAAAACATTACAATTTATGAGGAAATGAACAATTGATGAAATGACGAGTAATTAATATTGTTTAAGTCCAAGCTAACTTTCTCTAATGCGTACTAATAAAAAGATGAAGTCTTATTTTTGAACATCTAGTAAAAAATATGGGACATGGGGAATAGTAAATATATGAACGAAAAGTACAAACCGAATAAAGGACATGATATTTATGTTAGATAATATTTGATTGGGAGGTGAACCTTAAGCGAGGTTAGTTCCCTTAGACCTTTCTCAACTAAAAGCATACTTTCAACATGAGCCTTTCTTGAAATTTCATTCTCGTCCCACATAGCTTTCTCCCTTTCTTCGAGATCATTGTTAACTGTCAAGTAAGGCAATATTGTTATTTTTAATTAAAGTGAAGGGATAATATTTTGGGAAAACTAATTCTAATTTAAATATTATCATCCAGATCTTACTGAATGAATTATCATCTTTAGCTTTTCTTCCTGCAGCCAATATGACTTCAACGGGACGAGAGACTAGAGATGACCAATACTCGTGTCTTGCTGCAGCAATCCCACCATGAATACCTGCAATGAAATCACAAACAAGTTTTTAACAAAATTACATTTAAATAAAATGCAAGTGATCTGAAAATATAAACAACCTTTTGAGTCTTTTCTTTCACATTCCCACTGGTTAAGAAGGGTGAAAAATTATTTGACCTGACAATCAATACTTTTAGCCTCACACTTCAAAATTTGATTCTAACTTTCTCTTTTGTGGCATTTTTCGTACCTTCATCCTTTCTCATCAAAATTCTGACCAAATTGCAAAACAAAAGACTGTCTTATGGGACCAAAAATACAAAAATGGATGGGAAGGGGGGAAATGATTTCAAGAATTGCACTTTTGGGCGCAATTTTTAAAAAATTTATGAAACAATTTGTTCTTTCAACCCCTATCTGTTCAATTTGGGACCAAAAGTGCAAACAATGAATGGTCAGGGGGAGCAAGGACAAAATGTCCCCACTTCTTCAAAAAGAGTGGGACCAAAATTGCTGTATTTTGATAGCGCGGACAAAAAGTACTAAGTGATCGACAAATCTTAGTGGAAATGAAATGCAATATTTCCGGTTAGAAGCATGGATAAAGAGGAATCCTGAAGATTATTTGATAGCCCTAAACAATTCTATAGTTGGATTTTATAATCAAATTTATAATGAAGATATATCTTTGTATATTCTTTAATTAAAGAAACCTATATAATAATGAGTAGAACATATTTACCAAGACGAAGACATAAACTCCAGTATCGAGCAAGCCAACACCTCTTGAGAACAATCTCTTCCTGAAGTGAGAGACTGTCAATTACATAAGTACAGAAAAAGAAAGCGAAGATATAAAAGGAACAAAATATTTTTAATTGGTAGATACCATCTCTTCTCGAGTTAATATCATTCTTTGTGTCATTGTCCGAAGTGATTTAACTTCACATTCAACGTCATGGAGTTGCTCCAATGCCGATGTTGCTTCATCTCTTGCGGCCTTGGAAGAAAATCATGTTTTTTATTGCATCAAATGATAGGACATTGAGTTTAAGTTTTTTCTTTATTTTGATTTTCTGTATTATTGTTTTCATTAAAATCAAAGTTCCATACAAAGCCTAAGACTATAGAGAAACTTGTGACAAGATTTAAAACACCTGTAGGAGAGACTAAGAAAATCAATAGAAAGACGACAAACACAATGTACATGTGGACTTTCTAAGTACCTCGGCTTCCATTCTAAGGGCCGCAATCTCTTCATTGCTTCCGCCATAGGTTTGTGATGCAACTTTAAGAGCAGCCTGTCATGGAAAATGTATTGTTACGGAGTTGAAACTGCTCTCAAACTGCATTTGCCTAATAGGATAAGGAACAGAAACTGGCTTGTCAATGCAAACTAATGTGAGAATAAGAAATAATTGGTCATCTTTTATGACTAAATAAAGGGCCACATTGCATTTTTAGTCCCATAAGACTGGATATTTAGCCCTTTACTCTCATGCTTTCAGAAGCAGCACTTCTAAGTCCCAACTTTTTTTTGCAAAACAGAAACATTCTTGTGGGACTAAAAGGGCAAAAGAGAGATTATCCTATGTGACCAAAATTAAGTTCGAAAATTGAAGGGAAAGGGGGGAAAGGACGATGTGTGCAATTTTTTTAAAGGACCGTTTAGAAAGTGCTATTTAGTGAAGCATGGGATGAAAAGTACTTTGTTAGTCTTGTGTGACCAAAAGATGCATTCTTGCTCCAAGTATAGGCTTCTGATATAGTGATAATATAACCAACCTATGCTGGTTCAATAAAAAGAAATGCCTAATTCTTTTTACCAAAGTTAATTAAGGCATTTCTGGATATAACTACAGATATATAATGAAAAACAAAAGAAGGAGAAGATAAAGCTACGATTTTCCTACGTACCTCCCGTTTCTGAAGCTCCGCTTCCTTCCTACAAAGTAAGCATATTCGAAAAAGAATTTAAAACAAGAATCCACTATATATGTTTAGAGAAAAAAGTTCCAAAATTTGATACATACCTGCTCAAAAGACGAGCTTCTAAGGATACGCCGTCTCCTAGAGAGGCAATCTGAAATGGATAAATACAAGATAACAAGAGATATAAAATAAAATAAAAATTTCTGAAATTAAGTCAATAAGAGCACTCGTTCTTGTTGCAGGGCTACCTGTTTCTCGAGCTGCCTAGTTCTTGCTTCTGCTTCCTCACACCTTTCTTCCGACATTCGGAGCTGAAATGGAAGAATATTGAAAATGCTAGAGAACATGGTAATAAACAAAACTTACAATACAAAATAAACAAACCATAGGTTAATAAAGGAATAACCTTTTCAACTAAACTGTCATTTTCTTCTTGAAGCATATCTAGCTGCAAGCAAGTGGAGCCCTCGTTAATGGTGCAATTAGATGCATAATTTTGTGCATTTTCTTAAACTATTTTGATTGAGAAAAAGACTCACATATAAAATTGAGATCAACAACAACAAATTTTTTTCATAAACATTTAATTGTACCTCATCTTGTAGAGCAGAAGAAGACTGTTGGTCACCAGGTTCTTTATATTTGAAAGTTCCAAAATCAAATGATAACCTGAAAATTGGACATATCAAGTCAAGTTAGTAGATATAAACGTGGAACATCTGAATACAGAAAAACTTAGAGGTATAAAACTATAACTTTTGGCCATATCCAATAGCAATTTAAGTCCCACAGTATTTGACCATCAGCACTTTTGATACTGAGTTTTACGACATTTTGGTCCCAATATTTTAAAAAGATTGCAGTTTTGGTCCTATCTCCCTCCAATTTTACTCTTTTGGTCCAAGAAATGGTCCCTGTTTTGCAGATTCTGACCTATATGACTCTCTCAATTTTCACTTTTGGTCCCAAATTGGAGGAAAATGGGGCGATAAAACCAAAAGTGCAAAATATTTTAAAATTGGGCCCACAAGTACAATTTTATATAGCACGGAACCAAAAGTGCTAAGAGTGACTAAAAATTTTATTTTACCAATTTAAGTAACATACTCTAATATTTAAAATGAAGATTAACCTTTTATCTCTGCTTTTATCAGGTGGAGTCTCTGCTGGAACTGTAGATACTGCAGGTTTGATCGACAGAGGTACAGCTGGCGGTACCATCGCAACCGTTTTGACTCGTAAACTAGAACGGTTAGCTGATGCAAAGATGGCAGATGAAGGTGGTTGTTCCTTGTGAATAATATATGAAGGTGGTTGTTCCTTGTGAATAATATATGAAGGTGATCTTCCAGAGGTAGGAAGGCGATCAGACGGTGTGTGTGCTTCTTCAACCGAGTCCGTAGATTGAGATGGTCGAAGAATAGAAGCTGATAAAGGCTGCTGGTCCACTGAGCTAACTGTAGATGATCTAGCACTTGCTATCGAACGTGCAGATGGAGGCTGTTCTACTGGGGTACGAACTGACTAGAAAGTAACACAAAGCTTCAAGTTTGATATCGATTGGAAATATTAATACTCAGAGATTCTGACTATGATTTACATTTAAAATAAACCAGTGAAATGCAAAAAAATCCCCCATCCTATTTTTTATTAGCTAAAAAATGTGGAAACACCCCTCTTCACCTAAACAAGAATCCTCCTGTTAACTTTGAAAATTGGCAATAATTCCTCTGTTTATTTGAAAAATTGGCAAAAACCTCTCTACTGATTTATGAAGGATCTTCAAATGGGCTTTTTTGCTAATAAAAAAAGAACACCGCGCGGGGGGCGGGGGGCGGAAGGGGAGAGGGGGGTTGCTAATAAACATAACAAATGGGGGTTTTGATAATTAGCAAGGAGAGGTGGTATTTTTGCATTTAGCTCGATAGGAAATACGTCAAACACGAGAATGTTGTGAGTTTCTTACCATTGGTGAACGAGTTGATCCCGTTTTCCTTCCACCTGCAAGGCCTAAACCAACTGAGGGAATGGCAGAATCGTAGTCGTACAAAAGGTCATCCTCTTCATCATCGTCATCATCGGCTGGTTGATGAGCCATAACCTTAGCAAGCCTTTGAGCAGCCGCTTTTGTATTTTGTGGTCTCTTCACATTTGAAAGGCCAGACGATGAGCCAAAGCGTGTATGACGTGGCACTGGAGATGACGACATTGGTGATGGAGAACCAGTACTATTTGGCGTGCCTGAAATACTCTTTTGCCTCCCATACAATGCCCTCGTTCGGTCCATTGCTGTAAACATGACATGGAATTATACTATTTAATAACTAGATTTATATCGCCAAATAAGAATGTTCCATAAATAAAATCTAAATATAATTTATTTGATGATTTGAAGGAAAAATGAAGAGATAGTTCATAATTGTACAAGCTAGTGAAAATTGAAAAAGTGTTGGTAATCAAGAATTGCATCAATGAATGGTGCAAACATATAAAATATACCTGTAGTTATTGTCAAGTGAATTTTCCTAACCAATCATCATTTTTTTCTCCTTGTGAGCTACATGAGAAAGTTATAGATCAACATTCTGCATGCAAGTACACGAATGCTGTGGACGAAGAGAAATCATACTGTAAATGGTATGCGTTAAACATGGAATAAAGAGACCGCATACAATCTCGTAATCTCTATGAACTATATATGCATAATAGCCTCTTGTAAAACACATAATAAGATAACTACAAACCAAAATTAAATAAAATTACATTCCCTGCAACTAGTAATTTAACAAATTATACTTGAGTTAATGGCAATCACCCCCCTGTGATATTCATAATGTTCAATTTACCTCCCTGTGATTTAAAAAAGAGCATTTTACCCCGCTGTAATTTTATAAAAGTTTCACACTGCCTCCCTAACATTTTTATATGTGGCAGTTTACCCCTATGTTATGATAATGTGGCAGTTTACCCCCCTGTGTTATGATAAATGTGACAATTTACCCCGCTATGTTATGATAAATGTGACAATTTACCCCCCTACCCTATGTTACAAAACATTTTTCATGCCCACTCTCAATTTCGGCATGTGAGTTACACTCTCCGACTGAAGGGGGTAAATTGTATCTTCAAAATTTTCACAGGGGTTAATTAAATTGTTCTTTTTCAAATGACAAGGGATAAATTCATCATTAATCACAGGGTAAATTGCCATTAACTCCATAAAACTTGGTCACAACTTTTTAATCCAAACAATATTTCAATGTTTATTCAAACTCTAAAACTCTGAAACTACGAAACCCATTAGCCAAAATACATCCAAACATGCCTAAAGTATCAACCAAAAATCAATTACATACACAGTTTACCTAAAAATGGGATCTTTTAGCTACACCAACAAATTTTCTAAATCCGCAAACAAAATCGACCACTCATAGAGGTAATTGGTTAAAAAATAATTGGTCGATTCACATCATCAGTCTGCAAACAAATTAATGCAATGTACTACATGATATGTAAAACGAAATAAGATACGTCGTCGTACCTGATACAAAAAATCGAATTGATTATCCTTTCTCTCTGTTTGTGTATCTATATATGTATGTATAATTGTAATCCATTTCACTTCCTTTGGGTAGTTACAGAGTTTCGCGCTCTATTTGGGTTCGGAGTTTTTTAAGGAAGACAAAATACACTTCCCACGTGTTAACAAAAGCTGATTCGAGTATATTATGTAAAAAATAACAATAAATAAAACTAAGAAATTAAAGGAAAATCACTTGAGTGGTCCTTAAACTACAAAGTTTGTGTTACTTTAGTTCCTAAACTAAAAGCGTTGTATCAGTTGAGTACTTGAACATATAATTTCGCCACATTAATCCTCAAACTATAAAAGTCTTACGCCCATGGTACAAACCCTCTTATTTTTGTACAAAAGTGAGAGTGTGCAATATTTTGTAAAACACAAGGGGATTCTACACAATAAAAATGACACAAGAGAGTTTTGTGTAGGTTTTCCAAAACACAGGTGGGGTTTCGTGTTTTTTTCCCTTTGAAAAATTGAAAAATATCTAGATTATGTAACATTATACTCAAGAAACATAATGTTTGATATGTTTAATTCTTGATCTTATTAAAACGATGTGGGAAATTAAAAGAATTGAAGCTCAATTTTTTTCATTAAATGCAATAGACAAATGAGTTTATTCACTTATTAAAACCCAAGAATCAATATAGACTAGTGAAATCGTCGCCCATCGTGACCATGCTCGTAATACTTGACATTTTTTTGTTCTCAATGATATTTAGGTTTTAGACCAGATTTAATCTTTTTCAAGGCACTGTCGAGCACATTAAGTGTGATCTCTTTCATCGTAAATTCAAATATGAATTCACCATATTGTAGAGACTAGTCTTTTTCACTAAATCAAATTAACAATTGTTGTTACTTGGCATTGTTCATTATTATGCTAAAATGATTGTAAATAATTTAGTCAAATTGCTCGTGATTTTGAGTTCACGAATAATTGAGCTTAAAATTTATCCTACAACCTATTCTTGGCTCTACAACCAACATATGGGTATGCATTTTCACAATTAAAGATTATCTTCTTATGTTAATAGTACCTTTCGGCTTTCACTATCAAAATTAAAAACAAGTCTAAATTTTAAGTTTACAAAATTGGTTAATAAATGTTGTGATACATCCATGGAGGCTAGAGGTATGGGTTTAAACCCCAACTGATGAATATATTTTAGTATTTGTAAGCTAAATATTATTTGTACTCTTCTAAACAAACTATAATTCTTATTAAAAACTAGCATGATTCCTTGACCAAAATAATTTCATAAGACTATATTAGACTTATATACGTTTTTGCAAGATGCTGTCCTATACCTCATGTGAGATTGATTTCTCAATTATTAATATGTAACAAAATCAATCGAGAATCTATCACATTATGAATATAAATTATATATTTGGAATGTAAATAAAATATGGCTTATATTATGGTTATCCATTTGGGATTAATGATTTGAGCTAAAATTACAATATAGAAATATATATCAAGATTATAAACATATCATTCTAATAATCATATCATGCAAATTTCGATATACTTAAATTGGGTCAAGATTACAATAATGTAGACATATTACGATTATCAGCATATCGTTCTATAATAAAATTTTGATATGCATTAATTACTACCTACTAATTATTACATCAAAATTTCCATTTAAATTAATGGGCTATCTTTTTCACATTGTCAACTCCAACCATGAACAAACTTTTCTTGTTCCCCTTGGTTTCATTGTTGATCACCGCATGTTTCCTCTCCCCTTGCTTGTGTGATCGTAGCACAGAAGCATTGATCGACCGAATATGTGGACAAACCTCAGACATCAATCTTTGCGCTCAAATCTTGGACGAAAATCTGCCCAAACCACCGGTCGCGGACCTCGTCGGTTTGACTAAAATAACCCTTAGTGTATCGGTAATTATTTCCAACAACACCGAAATCTTCTTGCGTAATGTAGTGGCACGAGAGAAGGATGCTCATTTGAAACAACTTTTGATGGGGTGTCAAAGTATTTATCAACAAGTTGCGGGGTATTTCCAAGGTGCAAAATTTTCTTTTGATAGAAGAGATTATGTATCTATGGTTGGTATGTTGAATAGGTGTAGTAGACCAATTATAAATTGTCAAAGTGCAGTTAGTGATATTGTGATTCCAATGCGTGCGACAAATATGCAAATGAGAGTTCTTCTAGTCATGGGATTATACGAGGGACGTCTCTTACAGGGCCGGCCCTAGGCGAAGTTTAAAATCGGAGTCCTATATTGTAATAAAAATATTTATGAAAAAATTATCTTTCTTAATTTAGTGAATGCAAAAGTATTTATTAAATTTTCGTATTTAAGTCAATTCACTTTAACTTTCTTGTGACATAGTTGATCGTAAGTAGCTTTTACCAATATCCAAATTGAAATCTTAAGAAAAAGAAATTAGGTTTATAAGAGATCGAGATTCAAATTTAATAAAGATAAATTGTGAGAGCTAGATTAGAGAAAGAATAATATAATTGATTGAAATCAATAAAGGGAAATTGATTGTATCATATATATATATATATATATATCCAATTCAAGTAATAGCTTAAATTTCAACAACATTCAACATGTTTTCGATGATCAGTATTAACAATGCATATTCAAGAAGGAGGGTTTTTACTATTTTTTTTTAATCAACATTGTCTAAATAATTAAAGATAAACAAATTCAAGAATCAAATATTGTTGGATACCAAGATATTATTGTGTTTCTCAAACTCAAAAGTTAGATTTTCACGATGCTAGCTTGTAAAAACCATGATTCATCACTCTTGACCTTGTCAACGTAGTTGGACTCTAGTCAACTAACCCAAAATGCTTAAGTCAATATGTATGTGTACTGTGATACAATGAGAAACAGATATGAGAATGATGTTAATAACAAAAAGAATTGGACCACACACAAGAAGCAGAACAATCAGAATATATTTGTGCTAGGTAAAAATTTCGTTTTGCATTAGTGTCCAAAATTGTTAGTGTAGGCATGACAGCTTCTGATATCGTCGGGTAAAATCGTTTGACTAGTTTTCTTATAAGGTTAAGAGATAATCGAACTCTTCCACATATATATATATATATATATATATATATACTAGGGTGCCTGCACCACGCTATGCGCGGTGTTGGTTGCCCTGTATATTTATGTTATGTAATAGTCGTTAGCATAGAGGGAAAAAAGGAAATAATGGGACAAGGAGGGGCGGCTACAAGTTTTGGTGAAATAGGTGATGTAGATTTTCTAGGGTTCTACATTTGAAGATTAAACTTGAATGGAGGGGAAAAGAAAAGAAGGATGATGAGAGATGGGAAGATATTAATGTAAACCTGCACTACAAAAGAGTTCAGAAAAAAAAGAGGCTACAAGTTATATGTTGGCTCATTTGCTTACATTGTCTCAATTCCACCTATTGTTAAATTCAGGTCCAACAAGCAATGCAAAATGTACAAGCAAGGCAAGCCGGCCAACATCAGAAACTCCAAAACGACGTCGTTTTGTTGGCTGGGTTTTTTTAAAGATTGACAACAAAACGGCGCCGTTTTGTTCCAGGCCTTAAAAAAAATTTATTTTGAGGAAGCAGGCAGGAGACGGACGACATGCTGCCAGTGTTCATTTGGCCGTAGCCTCTAATATATATTTCTTCTTGCATTGTTTGGCAGCCTATTTTGTTGGATGCTGCTTCTTTCTGGAGTCAGCTGCAGCAACGATCCATTAGTTGCAAGGGAGTATGCAACCTTATGATTCTTTTATTGTTTGTCATTTTTCTTACAGCTAGCTCGATCGATGAATGGTGGGAGCAACCAGCATCGACTGCGGTGGATTGGGTTGCCATAGATGGAGAAAATGTTGCTGCATGGTGAAATCAATCGTGTGACGAAGCAGCTTTTGACATATTTTTACTGAGTTTGATTATGGTAATTTTCGAATTGTTTGATTACAAATGTTAATCGAAATTGCATTTTCATTCATTCTTATTTGTTTTAACTTATGTTAGATTTGTTTGTTGTGTGTATAATGAAGTGGGCAGGAGTACAATTGTATTTTTCATTGACTAAAAATGTCTAGTTAACTTGAAAAAAAAAAAATTAAAACACCTAAAAAAAAATTGAATGCTAGAGTGCATATAAATAAAAATAATCAAGTTCTTACGTACTAAAATTACTTATAAAAAGTTCATTCCAACATAAGAACAATCAATAATTGATGGCACATTACAATCACTCATAAATAAAAGAACAATCAACAATTGATGGAACTTTACAATCACTCATAAATAATTCATCAACGATAGTACTTTTTGATTGTTTGATCCGTTGAGATTAGTACTTAGTACAATAGAACCTATAATTGGTGACAAAAAATAAATTCAACAAGCAAATTGAAAAATAGAAAATGGCATAAGAAGTTGATTTTTTAAATATGTTCGAAACTAGGTGTGTATAAAAAATATTAAAAAGAGGCTCGTAATCATTCAAAACTGGCAAATAATTTTATTTAAACTTTAAAATCATATTAATATATTCAACTCGAGCACGGTCTCTTTATATATATATATATATATATATATATATATATATATAAAATAAAATGACTAAAAAACAATATCTCATCTCTATCTCTACTATTATAAAAGCATGAATATTTCTTAACTTTTTGGTACGGACTAAAATACCCTTGTTTGAATTGCTATTTAATTTAATGATAATAAATATATAAAAGTAACTGAAGAGGTATAAATAGACATAAAGTTTTATTATATTTTTCTTCTACAAAAACTCCTAAAATTTATAAATTATCTCTTACATCAATTTTTGTAATTTTAATCTTCTCTTATAATAGATAAAAACGAACCATAAAAATACACTATTATTTTAAATAACCCCTAAAATATAGATATTTTTTTTTTATATTTTAGCATCAATATTTATTTTAGTAAGAAGATGTTAGTTAAAAGATTTAGCACAACATAAGTTGTAAATATTAAAATTTAAAATAAAATTCTCTTAAATATCTGTATGTTACAAAAAAGTTAAAATTGAATCGCATCTTACTATGAATGAATAAAAAATACTTATGACTTAGCTAATTAGATAATTTTACTTTGGCTAGAATAGAAAAATATGAAGAATATTCATTAATATCAAGACATGCATAAACTCGAATTTTTATGAAATTCTTTTCGTGAAAAACGGGTGATATTGGTGGAAAATGGTGAAATCGATAGAAAAAAATTCTGTGAAATCATTGAAAATATGTGAAATCGGTGAAAATTCGGGTGAAATTGGTAAACACTGGCGATGTTGGTGGAAATTTGGGTGAAACGGGTAAAAAAGTGCCCCTAAAATCGATAAAGACATGTGAAATCAATGAAAATCCGGGTCAAATTCTTGAAAAAAAGGATGAAAGCGGTGAAACGACAACATCAATGGAAAGCAGGTGAAATAGGTGAAAAAATGAATAAAATCTCAGATTGATGAAAAATAAGGTTGGTGAAAAGAACATGTGAAATCAGTGTAAAAGATGTGCGAAATAGATGAAAACATGTTAATATGATAAAAACGTATGAAAAATCAATAAAAAAAAAAAAAGAGTTTAACCGACAAAAGAAAGTGAAAGCGGTAGAAAAATGATTTAAAACGGAAAAAATGAAAACACAAAATCGTAAATACAGTGAAAATAAGTTATGACCGATAAAAAAAATGGGTAAAACAATAAAAAAAACATATTAAACTGATAACAATGAATAAAATCGGCTATAAAGCAGGTTAAACCGGTGAAAAATGAATTAAATGAGTGAAAAACGAATTACTTTGCTCTATTTTACGACATAATAAAATTAATTTTACTCTAATTTACAAAAAATATCCATAAAATTAACTAGAAAACACGTACAACTATACTAGTTTATAAAAGTATGGGGTCCTAGACAACTGTCTGATTTGTCAAGCCTTTAAACTGGCCCGAGCGCAGTGTATTGTATGTATGGTGAAATGTCAAAACTATTTGTAACTGGAGTTAAAAGGAATGATAGGCCAATTAGCTATAGACAAAATAGTCCAGGCACACAAATTCTAGCACAATCGGTTGGCTAGATTGCATAACCTACTACGAACACGATAAAATCTACATTAATCGGTCATCCAATGAAGCTGCCACAAAAAAGAAGTTAAAACTGAAGCCTAAATTACATTACCAACAGAAGAATCGAAGAAATTCGACTACCACAGTAGTAATATATCAAGCTTGCATTTTGATGATTAACCATAGTAGAAGGTGTTCAAGATTGAACCATGCGTCATCAGTAAAAAATTCTACAGTTAATATATATTCGGTTGCAAGAAAAAGTTTCTGTTTGCAGGGACAGGTAAATTTCAACATCGCTTGGTTTTTCGAATCAATCTCTTTGAAGAGAACAACCATCAATTTTCATTGCCTTCCTGGGCGCGCGGAATCCGTGGCCTGACAGGAGTCTTTGAAGGACTTACCCTACAAAGAAAATTTCAATTTCAATTTCAATTTGAATTTTAGTGAAGATATGAAAATGACAAAATAAAACTCAATATTCTATTACAGTATATAAAATCGAAGAATCAAATAGAGCCAGCCTTAAACGACATTTACCTGATACGCTGGGATCCCAGAACTTCACCACAACAATCAAGGGCAATGATTGCACTCTCAGCCTGCAGCAAAATTGAAGTATTGACTAATTCAGACTTTGTTCAAATTGCAGAAATTGATCATATTTCATGCAATAAACCTTTTTTATTTTGTGAAAAGCCATAATAATATATTATTTGAATCTTCTAAGCTATAAATAAATACAATTTAATCCACCTTTTTAATAATTAAATTCAGCTTTGCACCTTACTTCAAATTAACTTAAGTCATCGCGGTAGATAGCAGATATAGAAAGATGTATGCTAATTAACATAACACATGGATGCATTTGCTAATTAGAACGAAATATTCTCCTAATAACTCAACATAGAATTATATGAAATGAAAAAGAAAAAAAAATACTAATCTGTGAAACATTAAGCAAGAAACGAAAGGTAGAAGTCATGCTATAGCAGCAGTTTAAATAATAAAAAAGGGAACATACCATGAAGAATTCAACAAATGCAATTCTGGTCGAGTGCATTTGATCCCCTAGAAGCCTCAAGCGGGAAACCTAAATTGAGAAATTTGTCGGTTTTGTTGAGAAAGTGAAGCTTCACAAAAGTCAAACCGATGATTGACTTTCAATACATACCTCACCACATCTTGCTTCAAAGAAATTCTTAACATCACCTTGAGAGACCTGTTTTGGATGACACAATACCAGTATCATATGAATAAACTTATTTATCATAAAATTACGAGAAGTGAAGAATACAAATAAGATTAAAAAAAAAATAGATATTCTATGTATTTATACCTTCTTATCAATATTTGTACAGTAGACTGTCCTGGCGCACATCTCACGTTCATCTTCTGACTACACGTAGATATCATTTAAAAGATTAAAGTGACCAGTTTAGTTGATATATGTATTTTTAGTCCTACAGAACTGTACCATCAGCACATTTGGTCCTGCACTTTACAAAATTGCACTTTGGGTCCTATCACCCGCCTTTCTACCCAACGATTTTAAAAATAGGTATTCTAAAAAGTATGCACGTTTCGTCGATTACCCTTCCATCCAAATTTTGAACTTTGGTCCCATTAAAGGCGATTTCAGTTTTGTACCTTTTGTCCCAAATTGGATGAGAAGAGGCAATAGGACTAACAATTTTGTAAAGTGAGGTATCAAAAGTGCTAAAGGTCTAATCTTGTGGGACTTAAAATGCAAAAAAAATCAACATATATATAATCTCAGTTCAACTGCATCAGCAATCTTTGAAATGTGTTCTTTCTTACCCTGGGAAGAAACGTAGGATTGACAGGAAGAATTGCCGTTTTAGAAGGCAAGACCTTAACAGGAGAAAAACCTAAAAGTGCCCCAGAAAGGCTAAGAGCAGCCCTAGCAGAATCTGATGACAACATCATAAGGTTTGAGAAAACAGAAAACAAGTTAAGATAATCTAAGGAAGAGAATAAAAGATGACTTACAATTATCACCAAATTCTACAAAAGCAAAACGAAGACGAGAGTGTGGATCACCACATACTCGACAATCAACAACCTGTGAATTGAACAGAGATTTTATTTTTGGAAATAATGATATTGGATAGTCAAATTATCAATGCTATTAAATGAATACATTGTACTTGCATGGTTAATTTCTTGTGTGAACTTATTAACTAATATACGACTAAGTATAAAATGTCATAATTAGCACAAAAGCGATGTGTAGTTAAAGAAAAACAACTTTATTAGGAAGTGAACAATACACGTAATAAGATTATAACAAAGAAAAATAGAATATTGACTTTACAAATTCATTAAATACCGAGGTAAGTACATCATTGTTTCAAGAATTATTATGAAATGTAGTAATACTTTGTATACTCTTATTTGAGAACTAATGTTACAGGATTTCATGACTACATCAGTCACTTCTATTGTTTGATTATAATAATTTATTCTTAATCCAATCTTCAATGAAGAAAAAGATATGTCAAAAGAGTCAAAAATATACTTCTTAATTATCCATACGATACAAAATCCAAATAAATGGCCCCAAGTTAAGTTGCAGCCTTAGTTTATCCATGTATATAGTCGCACAGTCCAGGGCATTTATATGTGTGTCAACTTTAAGATAAATGGTAAAAGATAAGAAAAGAAAACATCCAATAAACGATTCGTTACAACATTCGATAGGCTCGATTAATTTCAAAAAGTCTTGGACCAGATGTAATAAGATTCTCAACATAATTGTTATGATCGAATTTTACGGTTCACTTAATTGAATGACGAATCATTGACTTTAATAAATTTATTTGTCGTATAGTTGAAAAACGTTTTTGAAAAGATTAACTTACCTGTCCACAGGAGCTGAATAATGCAGCAAGTCGCTCCTCGGTAACCTTATATATCACAATGTAAGACACAGAAACCATATATATAAATTTGAATTCTGAAGAAAAATGCTAGGAAATAATAATTGGATACTTACATTGTGATCGATGTCTGAAACATAGACAGTGCGTCTAACGCTATCTTCTCTTTGAGCTCTCAAAGCTCTGCCACTTGATCTCTTTGTAACCTGGCTGTAGTTATTTCTTTTCTGAAACCAAAATTGACAAATGTTACAATTAAAACGAAGAAATTAGAACAAAGAGAATGCCACAAGATGCATCTCCTAAACACGTGTTAGTATAATTACATTTCTATTACTGAAAATGTCAAAAAAATCAATTCTTTACAACAGAAAAGTGGGAAAATTTAATTTACCAAACATGGTAGATTTAGATTCTATCCTATGGATTTTCATAATAATTTTGCCAAAAAAAGCTAAAACAAAAACGGTAATACATCAGAGCAAATAGAATAGGAAAATGCACTAATATACTAAAAAAGTTGGGTTTATTAGAGAATTAGGCACAAACATAAATCATCAAGTCTATGTTTGGTTCTTGGATTTCAGTGAGTAAAATAATATAAGGAAAATGAAAACGAACAAAACAATAAAGCATATGGATCCATCATTTGATTCAAGATAACTATTTCCCTTGGTGTTTTACTCATTAAAATCCAAAAAAATAAAAAATGGCCTAAAAAAAATTCTGCAAGTAAAAAACAAACACTATCTTTTGTTGCAGTGACATTGGATTAGAGAAACAACTTCCTTTTCTACTATGTTTGAAACTTAGATTTTCGTGAGGAAAACGACAAAGAAATGTAAATGAACAAAAATAATAGCCCTATGTCATATCATTTAACGCAAGAACAATATTTTCCGTTTCACCAACATACGAACTCTTCGCAATTCCAACTTACAAACAAATCCATAATGGCTTATAAACATTGGTCAAAGTAACAAGAATATGCTAAATATTATTAACTAAATAAGGGGGAAATCCATAACAAGTTCTATAACTCTTATATGTTAAATCAACCCAATCGAATACCAAAATCCAGAAAAAATCAATACAAAACTAATCATACCAGCAATCAAAAAACATAAGCAAATCAATCAGCATAGATTAACAAAGATTGCAATTAATCAATGAGAGAACTAAATCCATACCTTTCGATTATTTGGGAAACCATCATTTCCCAAATTCTTATCAAAAGGCACAAAACTGTAAGCCACCATTTGGGGCTGATAATATGAGGAAGGAAAGAATTCCTTGGCCATAGGGTTTAACTTCAAATTCTTCAACATATCAACAAATTCCTTCATTTCCAATTCCGATTTCGAATCACCATTGGAATTCAATTCAGAATTCTTAACACCATCCCTTTCCACAGAATTCTCATCAGAATTGGAATTTTCACTTTTAGGGCTAGTGGTTTTTGGTGATAAACAAGGCTCAGGGGACTCCATTTTCAAATTTGACACATCATCACTCAAAACCTCTACACTAGCAGCCATTGAATCAACAAAATTTTGCAAAAAAAAAAAACTCAAAAAGACTACAAACTAAAAGTGTATATAGTATTAATTCTTTATTAAAAGAAAAAAAATTAAAAAAGACTCAAATTTTTCTTATGTTTCTCCCCTAAATGATAAAAACCCAATCTTTATATCTCTATATAAATATAGAGATCAGTCAAGAAAGGGTTTTTTCCTCTGTTTCAGATTTGGTGATCTCTGTATAATAATATGGGTGGATTCTCTCAATGTATGTATGCCCAAATCCCAATTGGTGAAAAATGCCAGAAATGGTAATAAAAGTGATGATGAGAGAGAAAAAGAAAAAAAATTAATGAGAAAGATGCAATTTTTTTTCCTTTTTCTTGAAACAAATTTTATCACAAGTGGCAGTGATTCTTGGTGGTGTTTTATGAAAGGAACAAACAGGTGGCCTTGCCTTTGGTTTTTTCTCTCTACCTTTCTTCTTTTTGTTGTTCTTGTTTACGAGAGAAAAGTGAAATGGTATACATGCATTTGCTATATGTAAAATCCTATACCTATTTTAAAAAAAAAAAAAAAAGAAAAAACCTATACCTATACGTATATACAATTTGTACATTCACATAAAGCCAAATAGTATAGGGTTTATGCTAGGGCTGTGCAAACGGTAAAAACCGAACCGTACCGAACCGATTTTCGGTATACCGGTACATTCGGTAATCTGACAACCCGTACCGTTTGCCAAACCGAAAATTTCGGTTCGGTTCGGTAATTTACCGATTCGGTACGGTTCGGTATGATTCGGTACAAAAAATCGAAAATTTGTTTCTTCAAATTTTCTGAAAATTTTGGCTTTTTTTTTCGATTTGTTGAGCCTTAAGTGATGAATTATTGCTCAAGTGTTGTTCGGATTTATGCCATCAATCAAGTTGCATTGGATGATACTTAAATTGACAAGAAAATTAAATAGGATCATACACTTTAAGAACTAATATCGTATTCATATTTGATTTGTTATATAAAACAAATAAAACTCAAACAAATTAAATGTTGAAATAAATTTAATTGATTTTCAATCATCAAACAATGAAGAATTTTTTAAGAAGGCAGCATATTCAAATTATTGAAAACATTTTGCATGAGTCTCTTCTTCTCTTATGTTCTACTTATGTGAAATTAAAAAAAATTACAATTAATTTTTCTCACCTAATTCATGAAAAAAAAATATATATACGTCATACTAATAATATATTTCATTCTCCCAAAATTTTTGTTCAAATATTCTGATTTTGTCTCAGAAACCTTTTTGTATAAACAAAATTAGGATTAGTTTTTAATTTTACTCAAGTATAATTCAGATATAGGATATTAAAAAAAAAAAAAATTTATTTCGGTAATACCGGTCGGTTTCGGTAAACCGACCGGTATTACCGAAAACCGAAACCTAGGCTGGTTCGGTAAATGGCTCTGTACCGAATACCGAACCGAAATTTCGGTTCGGTATTCGGTACGTACCGAATTTTCGGTACCGGTTCGGTTCGACCGGTTTACCGAAAATTGCACAGCCCTAGTTTATACAAGTTATCCCTATGATATATTTAATGGACAATTTGACCCTCTATAACATGTTAACAGACATATTATTCCCCGTAAAAAGAGTTAATGACATTTTACCCCCTATAATTTGTATAATATTCAATTTACCTCTATATAATTTGAAAAAGAGCATTTTACCCCACGTGTTATAATAAATATGGCAATTTACCCCCCAAATATTATGATAAATATTTCACTATACCCCCTATGTTACAAAAATACTTTTCATGCACACTCTCAATTTCCACAAGTGAGTTACACTCTCTAGCTGAATGAGGTAAATTGTTCTTTTAAAATTTTCACGGAGATAAAATGATCCTTTTCAAATTACATGAGATAAATTGAATATTATGTATTTCACAAAAGTATAAATTGGCATTAGCTCCCAGTGAAAAATACCAATGAAAGTTTGACCTACTTTCTCGATGGGGTATTGTACACTCGTTCAAAATTATGGGTAAGGATTTATTTTGATGCGAATTATCAATCTAATATACTTCATTTGTTTAACCCTGTGAAATGTTAAACTGAAATTACCCCATTGCAATATTATGTAATGACACTTAACTCCCTTGTAATTTTGTCAGAAAACCTTTTTTTCTTCTTCTAAAAACACAAGGGTATAATGACGTATGGGGTAAATTTTCTTTTATTTTAATAATAACATATAGTATAGGTAGAGAGAGAGAGGAATGGGGATGTTGAAAGTGTATTAAAATGGGGAAGAGAGAGGAGAGGGAGTGAGGAAAACGTAAGATGAGTGCTTTGAGTTTGGCTCTTGTTTTGTTGTTTGTTAGTTTCAATGACAGAAGATATGGCCTTCATAACATAAATCATAACTGCCTTCTTTTGTTGGGATTGTAATTTTTCATTTCCCTTATCTCTTTCTCTTTAATTAAAGATCCCTTACCCCCGCCCGCCCGCCCTATGCAATTAGTAGGTAGTTGGGAAGTGAACACAACTTGTTAAATAAAAATTAGGTTATATTCGATTTGACTGACTCAGTTAATCATAAAATAAAATAGCAAAATATGTGTAACAAACCAAACCATCATCTTGAATTACTCGATGGTACTTCCATTTTCCAATTGTCACAAAAACCGTGGAACTAATTTACTTTCAAATCTTTTAAGCCCTTAATAAAATAAGTTTTACCTCTCTCAACAACGGGGTACAACACTTCACTTCCTCGAAAAGTTTAATATAAGAGAACACCCTTTATATTGATGATCAGACATGGACGTGTAGATATGTTGAAGCATCAATCAATATAACTAAGTGAGATATAAATTGAGATAAGCAAACAATTGACCAAGTCAATTACGAATTTTCCTAGTGTACAAACGCAAACAAAAGAAGAAGAAAAAATCAACTTTTTTTTGGTTAAAAAACAAAAATCTGCAAAATCAGTTTTCCATAATTAATTTTCATTATAATTATTATTGTGGATATTATTTTAGTAAAATCAAATATAATAGAATTACTTTTTCAGTCGCTACACCTAACGTGCCCTAAGTTAGTATGAATAACCAACAATACCATATCACTTAACAACAATAAGACTAATATAAAACTATATATTCACTCTGAAGCTCGCACATAAAATCCCAAATCTTGAGACTCAACTTTACCGTCGTATGGAGCTTCATTGGCATGATGATGAAACTCATCTTAAATTCACACACACACACAAAAAAAAAAGAAAAAAAAAAAGGAGAAAAAAAAATCAGAAACTCCACAAGTTCTTTATTCATTTTCTTTTTCCCTCCTTTTAAGAAGAAGAGATAATGTACATCACCCACCCTGCACCCCAATACCCATGAACCATCCGTGGTGAAACAAACATAAAAGATCACAAAATAGATTATATAGATACAAAGATTATGTCCGTTGGATCACGCATCCAAACGATCAAACGGTAAAGGAGCCCTTAGACCGCACGTCCAAGGACCCCGTGTTATTACAATCTGATCAGAACCATAATGCACGTCCAAGTACCATCTATTTTTACCTGCAATCACAATTCATCAATTCTGCAGAGTAAATATTACTACTATGTAAAGAGAGTATTTACAGCTTTCTTTGCAATAGAATGTAACAACACTACTGGCTCAAGCCTTGTTTTCCAATTTCTCTAATAATTTATATTCTAAATATCATCATATTTAGAAAGTTATCAACAACAAATGGCTCTAATTCTAAGTGCATACACAAAATTTTACAGTTAAATCTAGTAGACCAAACTCGATTGAGCCCTACTGTGCTATGCACAAAAATCATTTATGCATTCTCAAAACATAAAACCACCTTCCATTTACTGTAATTATTAAGCAAGAAAAGATTTCACCTTATTCCGCGCTTTATTGGGATTCGACCAAATACCCGTGTTCCAAAATATCGGATAAAGCAGTTCTCATTTTATCCAAAGAGACGGGTTTAAGTATGACACCTTTCATACCAGCTCTCCTACAATTCTCTTTGGTCATTCTATCATTGTTTCCCGTAAGTGCTACAATAAGGGGCCGATCCACACGTTTTGAAAACTTTTCTTGTATTTTTACGGCAACTTCGAAACTATCGGCACCTGGCATGCTTACATCTAGGAACACTACTTTGTGTTCGTGTGTGACAATTCGGATACACTCGTCACCGGAACTAACGGCTAATACATCACATCCAATGTGCACAAGGAGGCCCTTGGTTACCATACGGCCAACGCTGCATAAACGACAATATTAAAATCAAACATATAATTAGTAACACTAGCAAGAAAAACTTAAAATATATCAAATCGAACACTATAAATGCATCAAATTTACTTTCTCATCAGTAGGATTTATGTTCCACATGGGGGAAATACTATGAATGCATAAAAAATTTACACTATCACATGAAAAATAATAATGGATATCATAATATTGTATGTTGAGATGAATATTGTTCATCATATCGGAACAACTTATGGAGTTGCTTTTTAGAGAAAAGTCAAAGTTGATCCAAATTGAACCCTTTGGATTGTGAAATTAGTATATATGTTTATGTTTCAATCACTTTCAAGTTTCAAACTATATGTTTTAGGAATAGTTACATGTACACTCCATGAGGTTTAGGTGTAATTAGAGACTCAGTCCCTCGCGTACGTTTCAACTATTACCAACTCAACCCCTATTGTTAGGTGCCATCAAAAAGTTTGACGGATTCCTCGAAAGTCCCCTTTTTTTGTCTTATCATGGTCTAATCTTTAGGAAAATAATATCAACATATTATCTAAAAGACAATACTGCCCTTTAAAATAGACGCACCTGCACATTTAGATGAAATAAAAATTTAACATCATATAATATAAATATAAATCATCTACAAAAAGCTTCATTAGGCTAACCCTCTCTATGCAGCTTAAAAGTCATCGAAATCATAAACTTTCTTTTAGTCAGAGTAAAATAAAATTTACATTCTACTACCTTAACCAAATTCAAAATTCATGTCTGAAATCAACCCTTGTTACGTCTAATATGGTTAGAACTTAGAACCAAAAATCAAGGAGTAAAAGGTTTAATCATAACTAACCTGTTATCATCCAACAAAACAACTTTGAGCCCAGAAAAGTTTGGCTTCACTTGATTTTTTGTACCTTTGTGTACAAATGAGAGTTTAGGCTCATTCGAACGTCCTGGAATTCCAAGTTTAACGATAAATATAGCTGTAGAACCCTTTCCAAGGCCTTCACTTTCAATGCAAATCTGCCCCTCCATGAGATTTACAAACCTGATAACCGAAAAAGTTCCAAAAAGGAAAAGGGCAAAATAGTCATTTCAAAAACTTCGGAAAGAAACAAATCAATATTGCAGAAGAAAGAACGATAAATAAACAACTTATTACCTTTTACAAATTGCTAGACCAAGCCCACTTCCATCAGAGTTTTTGGTAGCATGTGGCTGGCTATGTACAAATTTCATAAATAACTTAGGAATATCTTGCGGGTTAATTCCAGAACCGGTATCTTTAACCTAAAACAACAAAAAGTGTTTAGAACTTTAATAATCATTAATTCATTAGATATTTAATTTCGTAAGGAGAATAGAAACGAACCTCTACACGCATATAAAAGTGATTATCACTTGGTATAGGGAAAAAATCAGGGGTTTGAGGATCTCGTAAAGAGTCCGGATTTGCAACAAATGCAGATACCGAAACACCACCTTCTTTTGAGAATTTTACGGCATTGCCAACGACATTTAAAATAATTTGCATTAAACGCTTTTCGTCACCAATGGCATATTGGGGCAAATCCGGTGACAAACTCATTGTAATGTATAATTTCTTCACCGATGCTATCGGCCTTATCAAATTAAGAGCCTAAAAGAAAAGGCAAACACCACAGTTAGCCAAGAACAATAAGGATGTAGAAAAGTAGAATGTGGAACCATTGCATCTATCTTTGAAAGAAATAAACCATATATTTATATTTTGTATATTTATATATGGATGTAGGAACCAACAGGTGATTGCTAGTGGAAGGAACTAGTCACTACAAAGTAGCGGACTCAAGTTCGAATCCCTGTTGGGAGAGGTTCCCACTTTATGTGTCCGACGCGCCTCGAAAGGGATTAAACCCTTGGGAAACCAAAAAAAATAAAATATATGGATGTAGGTGGTCCTTTATAAAGAAAGAATGCTAAAATTGCATTTTTAACCTCACGTGCCTGGAACCTCAGCAATTCTTGTCCCACATACAAGATTACACTTTTTGTACCAATTTTTTAAAATATATTGCACTTTTGGTCCAGTCGCCTCATTTCCAATCCAATTTAGATCCAAATTTGCAAAACTGAGGCAGTTTTTATGGATCTGAAGTGGCAAAACTAAACTATTATATGGACCAAAGTGCAAATAATGGATGGAAAAGGGGATGATAGGACCAAAGTAAAGCGCGAGAGCAAATGTGTGAAGGTCCAATCTTATGGAAATAAAAATGTAATTTTGTCGGGATAGAATATTTAAAGTAATTCTGGATTTCGTACAAAGAAGAAAAATCATAGTGATTCTAGACTCTAATTGACCTTATCAATTAAAACATGTTGAAATTAATCTATACAGTCTCTAACATTATAAAAATAAACATTAACTTGATCAACTAAAACAGTTTGAAATTAATCTACGCACAATCTAAAAGAGGACATGAAGAGTGAATAATATTCGAGTCACATTCATACTAGTTTAAGAACAGTTGAAACAAAAATAATTATATTCCTACCTCTCTAAAGAGTGCATGAAGGCTAAAAGTTCCGGTCTCAAGTTGAAGGCTACCGTCTTCAAGCCTCGAAAGATCTAAGACATCATTGATAAGAGTAGCTAAAAGGTTGCTGCTTTTAAGGATTGTTTCAACCATGAGACGTTGCTCGGGTGATAAATCGGTTTCTAGTAGTAAAGATGAGAGAGCAATTATTGCATGCATTGGAGTTCTCATTTCATGGTTCATTACAGCCAAGAAATCATTACGAGCACGAACAGCCGTTTCTGCTTCTCTTCTTGCATGATCAAGGGCGACATTTTGTTCCATAAGAAGATCCCTAGCTTTCATCGACTCTTCCAGAATTGCAGCATGTGAAAGAGCAACAGCGACCTGATTCATAAAGAAATCAGACATATAGTGAACTCTATGACTTAATACAATAGACAGGAAAAGTAAAAGGAATCAGATTCTATTAAATGCCGTAAGGACAGTAAATTTAACCTAGATCTGCAAAAGTTCCTAACTAGAATTTCGGACAAGTGCAATAAGTAAGGCACCGTTTGGATTCATTTTGGCTCGTGAGTTTTGGAGTTTCAAGTTTTCAAAATTCAAAACTTAACACTATGCATTTCCAGAGTGAAATGCAAAATACCCCCTATACTTTGTCTAATTAGCAAAACAACCGTGTTATTTTTATCCTCCCATGTGCTAACACCCCTCCCGAGCTGAAGTTTGCAGGAAAATGACAATTATACCTCTACCAAAAAATGTGAAAACACCACTATTCACCTAAAAAATTACAATAATACCCTTGTTAACTTTGAAAACTGGCAATAATCCCCCTGTTCACTTAAAAAATTGGTGATAACCGCCCTATTGATTTATGAAGGAATTTTAAATGGGGTTTTTTTCTAATAAAAAAGAACACAGTGGGGATTTTGCTAATAAAAATAACACGGGGTTTTTTGCCAATTATGAAAAGCACATGGGGTAATTTTGCATTGGTAAAGTTACGCTCTGCATGTCTTCTCAAATTTCCCCGAATCACAACATTTCTTCTTTACCATGTTTCAACTTTTTTCCTTCATAACCATGAAGTGAGCCAAATTACATTCCAACAGGGACTAAGTTCTTCATCTTTTTATGTTTATGATCTTTACCTATATGGAAATGCAAAAATAAAGACCAAGGTCCTACAAAGTTTACTGCTAGACTCCTGTTTATTCACTAATATCAAGCTGATTTTTTTATATCTGAAGGCGCGTATAAAAACAGAGGAAATTAATACCAAATAATTTGCTTACGTATAAAGACCATAACATATTGAATAATCCACTCACCAAACACAAGAATATACAATAAACATTGTCCAAAATTTGCATTTAACTAGAAAAGAAATGCGATAAACTCAAACCTGGTCTGCCACAACTTCAACGAGCTCCAACTCATGAACATGCCACTGCCTAGCACTGTCAGAAGGGAGCATCAAAACCATCAAAGCATATCGTTTTGTCGACAATTCTGGCCAATCATGAATGTGAAAATCCGACAAATGCAATAGCGGGACCCGCACGGCAACAACCTCTCCGGGCATATATTTCCCCATAGGTCGAAGCCTAGCAACCGGAGAACTCGGAGAAATCTTAACCGCACGATTAGTATTAAAAACCTGATTGATCACCGGAAGTTGAGTCGGTACCGTAAACCCAACCGGGTTTTGGTGATGAAGAGTATACGAAAGTTGCAGTTCTAGTCCCGTACGAGTTGGCATCCATAATGCACATTCTTCCAAGCCCAATGTACTTCCTAGCTCAACAAGTGTAGTCTTTAGTATAGTATGCCTATCGAGAGTGCTTCTAATTTCATGAGTTAGCATTCTAACGTGTCTACCGGTTTCTTCTTGTGTTCGAATCAAACCCATTTCTCTATCTAACTCCGCCGCCTTATTTTTCAACCTAATCTCCCTCGTTTTGACACTTAGTAAGTCGGGGATTATATGTACTAGCATAAGTGCAGTTGCACAAGAAACGGCAGCTGTTAAAATCTTTGCACAAGTCATGACAATAGCTACGGTTCTTGTGTGTAAAGTGAATGTCCATAAATTAATCAAATGTGTTGCTCCACAAAGTACAATAAATGCACCAAATTGCACAAGAACCCATCTGTAAGGAAATACTGCGGATTTCTTAACAAAGTAAATCAACTCTAGAGGGATTGAGAAATAAGCCAATGCTATAAAGAAATCCGAAATGTATTGGTACTTCATCAGTAATTCATCTGCAGGCCATGGCGGTTCAATACAATTGCAAAGCTCCATTCTATATGAAACAACACAACACGGCTGCAATTAAATAAATAATTAATTTCCATTTCAGTTAAAGTCCCTAAATTCCAATTGCAATAAATTACATAACTTCTTTATCACTTAAAAACCAATTCCAATTACTAATTCGTCAATTATTTCCTACTAAATCAACAACATATAATCCCAAAAACAAACTAAACAGAGCTTGAAAAAAACCCTAATACCATAAATTCACAAACCTAGAGAAACGAAACAACACATGAATGAATTCACATTGAAACAACAAATTTCCGGACATAAAATCAGATCGATCAAGCAATAAAAACTTACCAAAGTTTTTGAGGATCTTTACAATTCTATCTTTTCGATAAGAAAAATGTGAAGAGGTTTGAGTTCAATTTAGCTGAAAAATATTTACTTTATTAGGTAGCAACAACAGCTTAAGCTTTTGTTTAATGTCTTTTTGCTTCAAACAAGAGAGAAAGAAAGTGTCTGAATTCCATGTACTCAAGGGAGATAATATAACGACAGCGCTGTGAAAATTTATGTATCACGGTCGTATGTATTGGGACTAAAGTAGAGATTGTGAAGAAAGATAATACATGGGGGCTGTGACTTTAGTGGAAAAGAGAGTGGGTGTTTGCCTGAAGTATTTAATCTTTTTACGAAAAATTTGTGTGGGACCCGTGTATTCTTTTTTGGTAAGTTGGCGGTTTTTAATTTCTTTACTGTTTTATTTTCCACCACCAAATATTACATATGTGTTTTTTTTAAGGCTCAAATATTATGTATCCAACTATAGAGGACATTTCTAATTCGGTATTACTTATTAGATTTGACTATCGAATAAAAAAGAACAGAATAGATCGCCTACTGTTGTCACACTTCCTAATTCTAAATCCAACGGTGGATGTCTAAAGGCCCACATCACCGATGGGCCTGAAAGAGTGAAAGGCTTTATTGGGTCACATGAGGTCCATAATAAAAAGAAATTTAATGGGGCAAGCGCCCACAAGCTAGGCTTCCTATATTTCCGATTTTCCCTATTATAACATAATAATCATTGTGGATAAATTGTGGGCCACATTTTTAACACCCCATAAATAACAAGTACTAGAAAAGGGACAGTCCTTATATGCCCACTTAAAGCTAGAAAATAGTTTGCGGGTCTCTTAATATTTTCATTTATTTTATTCCATTTGCTACAATATCCGGTCAAATATTTAATCTTTTAAATGACTTATTATATTAAATTATTCACATTTGTGATATATTAAACTTTTTAAATATTAATATAGTGTCATATGATATTATCAAACTTATTAGTGAAATATATTAATTAAATTATTTATTATAATTATTATAAATTTAGCTAAGTTGACCGTACCAAGGGAGTAAAATAAATGGAACGGAGGGAGTAATAAATTAATTAAGATTTTAAACTCATTTAAGAAGGACTAGCTTCTACTTCTAGTCCATTAAATTGTCTGTACAATCTTTAATATTGAATCAAACCCAATTCGAAAATATTTCACAGAACATACCTTCTCCTTCTTCTTTACAGTGATGAACAAATTATTACGAGAAAATATTTTTACATTGCATCAATTTTCTCATGAAATGTTTTATAAGTGACCTATGAGACAAACATACCTAAATATCCACATATATAACAACGTACTTTTGACTAAACCATTATTTGCTAGCTAGACCCACAATAACCACATTCCATGCAGATAGTACCCCGGCCCACAAATTAATAAGAAATTTTATTTTGAACCGAAAAACCTAAGTGCAATTAATTTGTCCTAATTAGTTCATAGTGGACCTCTTCACGAACCTATCATAAAAAGTTAAGAAACAATGTACATAGTCAAGAAGCAAACTTGACTCACCATTTTTTTTTTAAAGTTGATAAATAGTTTTATATTATGGCGTGCACCACGTACATTAAGATAAAGTGATGTTAAAGTGTGCCACAATCTTGTTAACGAAAATGTAGCATATTGGTAAAGTTGAGACCTTAAGATCAAGATATCTTGAGTTCAATTCTTATTAATTATTTTCTATTAATTACTAGTGTTATTAGTTTTGTTTATCCTTGTAATTTGATAGTGACTGAAAATATTCTTAAGTAATGTTTAATTAATGTATCGTCTCACAAAAAAATGTGCCACAAACTTTGGGATCTTTTGGCTAAATTATTTCATAACGAAGTTTCAACAATGTTATAGTTGAATATCGTAAGTATTAATCTTACGTGTAAATGCACTATAGTACCATACTATGGTCTTTACTCTAACAGCTCTTTAAAATATCTACTTTGACCTAATTCACCACGATGTAGCACGAATTAATTTTATGATATGTGTAGATACGTCCGAGATCCTACGTTATCCTTCCTATTAAGCTTAGCTAAGTGCTTACTCTAAATCCTTGCCCTTCATCAACACTAAAAAGAGGAGCAAATGCGGTCGGTTTGATCCAATCATCAAAATGGGAGTTCGAATTATTTCGGTGGAAGAAACGTGTCCTTGAAGGGGTCCATTTTAATCACGTTTCGATCGATCAAGGGTCGGGTTATGTCCTTTTATTACAAGATTCTAAGCATTATATATATATATTTTACGTGGCATATGATGAAGGGCTAGCTGATTAAGGTTAGGCCCTTTTTAGCCGTTGAATGGAATGGTTGGATTCTTAGATTTTGCTAAAAAGAAAGGAAAAGACATTTGATTGGTACTAGCTAGACCAATATAATTGGATCAGATATTTGTACCTTGTTTCGCGGATGATTCGTAGTATGTAATTTTGTGCTGTTTCATTAAAAATATCCTTTTTGTCAAAGAGGGAGTCATTCAATTGGAGTATCTTATTCACTTTGTGGGCGTGTAGAAAATTATGTACCTTTTCAATTCCTTTTCATCCAAGTTTTAGTTTTGAGGTTTAATGGCTAAACGAAACATATTAGTTCAGATTTACTTAAACTCAATTTTTAGGAGTTCAATCACCTGTAGATAAATTAAAACTCGATGAGTTCGTTTTTCTGAATAACTAGGATGAGAATTTCGAACAAAATACTAGTTAGAAGGAAAAAAAGAAGAAAAAAAAACTAAATAAACAATATATACCTTAAAGATGTTAAGTACTCAATTTGGGCAGCCATTCAAACTAAATTTAATTGGGTAGGTCTCGGTCTCGGGCTGACAAGCAATCTTGTAGCCAAGCTTGGACCGTGACCCAGTCTGGAGCTGGTCGGTCCTCTACCTAGCCGGTCTGGGCCTACATACATATATTTTCTTATATAGTAAAAAACGTTGTTTAAGTAATTTTTGAAAAGTGATTAAGTCAGGTATAACTAATATTTAAGAAAATAAATCAAATCACCGTCAAATTGCTTATACATATTGCAAAGTCTCTCAATAGAGTATATACAACCAAATTGTGTCGTGAAGCATGCAAATGCCTCATGAGGTACCAACTCTTACGCTGAAAATCTTTGACCAATATAAAAAATTGCAAGAATTTCAAATCATAAATATTAATTTGGTATTTCGTAGGATCACCATGCAATATAATATGCATTATATAATCTAAATACAATAACTTTAGTGTATAACTATATAAATATGTTTTCTATTTCAAAAATCTTGTTTGTTTTCTCTGTTAAGTGATGTATATTAAATGATTCATCACTTTAACAACTTAAGCTTTTAGATGAGTTGGTCATTCAATATGGTATTAGAGTTCAGGCCCAAAGAGGTCCTGTGTTCAAATCCTCTGCCACCCATTTTTAAATTTCATAAAATAAATATGGCCTATACGTGAGGGGGCGTATTAAGTGATATATATTAAATGATTCCTCTCTCTAACAACTTAAGCTTTTAGATGGATGAGTTGGTCATTCAATATTCTCCACATATTAAGTGTTGGATTGATTTATAGAAAACTTCCTAAATTATTTTCTTCTTGAATTCTAATTTTTTTTTGGTTTCCAATTGTATATACACTGAACTTAAACCACACGGATAATTATTTTAAAATTAGTTAATACTTACAACGTAGGAGAGTGAACCCAAATTCTTATATTCAATCACTTCTAGTAGCTAGTGAACTTTATCTTTTGGTAAGAGCTATTTGTGTTTATGTATTACAAACTGAGATTTTAGCAAGATAACTCCCTATGATATTTTTAATGTACAGTTTATCACTCTGTGATATGAAAATAGGTAATTTACCTCCTTGTGAAACTAAATAATGATCAATTTACCTCCCTGTGATATGAAATAATGAGCAAACTTCCTTGTGAAATGAACTAATGATCAATTTACCTCCATGTGATATGAAATAATTAGCAATTTACCTCCTTTCTAGTGAAAGTGTTGCATGTACACACTCTCTATAATGCGACTGAGACTTCATTTTAATGTAAAAAATTATCAATTTAATCTTATCCTTGACAACATATTCATCTCATGCGTAAATATGCAATTTACCTCCTTGTGATACGCGTAAATGGGCATTTTAACTTCTTGTGATATTGTATAATGGGCATTTTACCCCCTTATAATTAAAATGTAAAAATCAAGAGGGAGGCAGTGTGCTTCTTTTATAAAAATATAGAGAGGTATTTGCCATTTTATTCATCAAAGAGAGTTAAACTGTCTATTTAGAATAACACATGAAGTTAATTTGCTAATCACTCATTACAAAAAGTTAATGTTTTTTACCATAGCAAAAAAATAGAGTTATGTGATCGAAAGAGTATATAATAATTTGTGGCTCTAAAGGGTCGGTTGGAAAAGAAGATATCATCATGAACACAAATCAAATCACCATCCTTTTTTTTTTTTTTTTTAGAAAAATCAAATCACCATCGATTTCCTATTAAACATTGTTGTTGATATGTATACGTTATATGTCCTCTCAATTAAAGTGGACTGAACTTCAAATAAAACTTACATTTGAATCGAGTTTGAGCAACATTATAAGTTCAATTTATATTCTTAGATAACAATTCAAATGTGCCATTTCAATTGTACTTTTTCGACCAACACTCGATCTTAATTATTAGTTCATATCAAAATTGGTTTCCTAAAATATTAAAATTATGTTGAGAGCTTCGTAGATCGACATCGACTAGCTTCTAAGTTGAAATATAAGGCCATCTCTAAGACAACTTTTATAAGTCAAATTATAAGAAAATTTATGAGTTTTTGTAAAAAATGGTGCTCCAAGAGAGCTTTTAAAAAGTAAGAGTCCTTAATTTTTTTGAGTTTGGACTCTCGAATTTGAGAGTCCAACTCAAAATATAAATTTTTCTTTTGTAGAATGTCATTGTACTTTGTCTGCAACAAATTAAAATTTGCACGAGTACCGAAATACATAATATGATTATTTAATTTAAATTAATATTATTTTCTCGAAATAGTATAATTTTTTTTATTATTATATAAAATAAATACATATTAAATATATACCATTATTATTTATAATTTAAATAATAGTTAAAAATAGTTGGCTAAAAATATTTAATGAGTTATTGGAGTGAAGTGATATGGTTATTTCAAAGTAGTATCTTAAAATATAAACTAACTGTTGGAGTGAAGGATAAAAAGTAGGAATGTATAACACTGTTCAGGTCTTAAATTTAAGAGAGTTGTTGGAGATGGCCTAAAAACCCTTTGAATCCAGTCTAATTTCAAAATGCAAATATATATACATATAGAACTTTTTCAAATCAACTACAAAAGTACGTTTTGAAAGTTAGGTAGTACTTGTAGACCTTTATAGTAAAAAAAGGTAGCGCTCTAATCTTTCTATCTTGATGAAAGTCGGTAGCTTGATAACTAAAGGATGTTATACTTTAATTAGGCATCGAATCTTCATTTTGGTAGTGCTGTTTGCAATTGAGGCATTATATTATAGCCCCACAAATCGAGTAGAATGCAAAAACGTACACCCGTGTTATTCTTAATTGCAGAAAACTTAAGAAATGTACTAATAAATAACCATTTTTTTGAAGGAAAAATTCCAAAATATTCTTTTAACTAAATAATTACAGCATTAATTACAACCATTAACAAGAAGGATAAAATTGGTAAAAAATAATTAATTTTACATTGCATTCCTAAAATGACAAATAAAAGGAAGAAATTATTACCCACACCGGGTTTGGCCGAACCCAACGTAACTACATAGCAAGTGTAATACACTTGTTTTGTGATTGAATGTAACTCCCAGGAGAATGATCAATCATTGCACTTGCTTAATGGTTGGATGAGTTTGGCCAAACAAGGTTTGGACAAGAATTTTCCTAAAAGGAAACTAAATTTCTTTTGCCAAAACGAAAAATAAAAAAATCCGAAGGGAGTAGCATTTTATTAGCCAAAAGTTTTCCATGTTATCAATTATTAGATCAATGCATCCATTTAAAAATTAATTGTAGTTCGAATATATTCGTCACTTTCTTTACAAATCATTATTGATGATTTAAGAGATCAAATTTCTTGACTGTACGTGACCAACATAATCTAACCTTCTCCAAAAGTAGGCAAAATGTGTAATCTTATGGGATTCTACATTGGTCAAGTATTTTTTTATTTATTTTTTATATTATCCCCTTACCAATTTACTAGACTTTGGTATTTAGAGTACATTTAATTCACATCCCTATCCCATTTAAAAGAAATTTGGATCCTATAGTTAGAGTAAGTAAATTAATTTATTAATGAATTATCGGGACCCATGGTCAAAATTTTGAGATTGTGTTCACATTTATAAGTGATTACTGAAAAAGTGTTGCTTAATCTACGCATATTATAATGTTTGCCAGTGACTTTTTGTTATGCAGTTCACATTTATGATGTAATGCGATCGACTACGAGAAAAAATCTACATAATAATCTTCACCCATTAATAATATGCATGGAAATTGTGCTAATAATGTCAATTGAAATAAATTTGGACTATGATTATTTAAATACTATGAAAGTTCTAAACTGTTATATATATAATGCCTATTTCTGTTGTGCTATAAAGTATTTTGCATGTTAAGTAATCTAATTATTAACTTTATAAATTGAGCTTTATTCTTCATACGATTTCCATCAATAAACTTTAAAACCGAAACATCTACCTTAGTCTACTCCAACATGCACTAGAAAATAGGAACTTGAATTTGCATAAAAATTAAAGTCAATATAAAATGAATAACTGGATAAATATAATTAATTGTATCATCTTACATTGGCATTGTTAAAAAACAGCACCATTACAACAGTACATAATTAAAGACTTAGGAAATTCATAAGTAAATTAGGAACTAAATAACTACTAGTTAATCATGATTTAACTTTGCTTAATCAGTTGTGGTTGATGTTAAAAATTGTGTCGACATAGAGAGTAAAATGGAAAAGTACCCCATGTGATTTACCTAATTAATAAAAAAAAAATCTTGTTTTATTTTTATTAGCAAAAAACTCTATGTATTAATAAATCAAAGACATTTACCCATCTCGGGACGCATTGTGCTTCTCTTACTGTTAGTGCGAGTGTTTTTCATAATTTGCAGCGAAAGTGACAATCATGACCATAGATGTTGAATTTTTTCTTCAGCATAAAATAAAACCATTACTCACTTAAAAAATAGACAAAATAAATAACACTTCTGTTAACTTAAAAAATTAACAAGAACCCCTCGTTCTCTTAAAAGTAAAGCAATAATACCCATATGGTAAGTTTTATATTTTCAAAATAATGCAATGAGATAATAGAATGTTAACACGTTAATTTTCTTTTTGCAAATAAAATGTTAACACATGGCCAATGAAAGTTTTTTTTTTTTTTGGCCAATTAGGTAAAGACATAAGATATTTTTGCATGGTGTATTTGACTATTAGGGCCAATTAGGTAAAGAACATGAGCTAGATATTAGTTTTTGCATTTTACTGGTAGAGAAACATCAACTAATTTGTAGAAGTAGCTAAGCCAGGAGCAAACAAGTGTCCTTGCTTTCTTATCCTTGACAAAAATGTCATAATAAAAAGTTTCAATATATAGTACAACATTAAATTTCAGATAAAGTTTATTAACAAAATTTGAATCCTTAATCAAAGGGAAGATTACAAGAAAGCATCATTAGGAAAATTAGATAGTGGAAAAGGGTTGACAAAATAAGAACTATTGAAGCCTATCATGTCTCTCTTCTTTTTCTTTTGTCCTGTGCCAATCAATTTGATTCTATAAAGTGATAAAATGTCAGACCATCATGATTTTGACATAGTTTTAACTTTTAATATGTTTTATTTTATTTACGAAAACTCTTATAACATATCACAGAGTAAATGTAAATACATATAATTTATAAATGATCAATTTTTATGAATTTATCCAATCATATAATATGTGTTAGATATTTATACTTATCATATAAATAATTAAAATTTGATCACGTCGGATTCAGACTATAAAATGTTAGTGGTTATCTTTTTTAGGGTGAAACAGTAAATACATTATTATACTGACAAATTTATTTGATTAATAACAAAGCCCAACAAATAAATTATAAAAAATATTCAACTAATAAGACTATAGTATTAAACTAAAAAAATATGCACGGAATAAATCGAACGTAGAATCTCTAAAATTTTCGGGCCTCATCTTTGCTATTAGAACAAGACCCGTGGCAGCGGAAGTCAGCTCAAATTCAACAATAATGGGTTAAAAAAAGTTGGGTGGGCCCCTCAGACACGAGACCGACATTACCAAGTCCTGTCTCAATTTGGGCCCCGCAAGAACTAAGGACGGTGCCACGGTGGAGTTCAAAAAGCTTTTTTCTCATCCTCTTTTCACATTACTATTTACAATATTATAAATTTAATTCCTGATTGACATGCTTATCTGTAATTAATAAATTATTTTGGCCATGTATTTTGAATTTCTTTTTCTTTCTCACTAGCAAGTATTATTAAAATTTATTGAGCAAATAAATTATAGAAAAATTCCAGTTCAAATTCAATTCAATTATACCACCAAAATTATTCACATGCATAATATTAGCTTTAATCATTTAAAAAATTTGAAAGAGTATTTTTTTTAGTTACATTCATCATCAATTATTACATTAAAAATTATTTTAATAATTTCTCATGTACAAATTATTACAAATAATAACAACTAACAAGTATTATTAATAAACTAGAACAAATACCCACATTAATTAGTGAGAGTTGAACCCAGGACCTCTTGGTACTGGGGCCTCAATTTTGCTGGTGATTATCACTAGACTACGCCTCATTGATCCAATTTTACAAAAGTGATTGATTAAAAATAAATTTAATTATTATAGCTCAGTCTCGGTCAGTGCAATAAAATACTATACATTAATCGATCAAAATTAAAGTTATCCTGTGAATGTCCCTTATTAATAAGGTCTTAATTAGCACTTGAATATGAAACGCTTGCAAATTTTACATTTAACACTTGAAGCATCAAAGATTTGATCTAAACAATCTGCAATTACGAAGTTTTGTCAGACCATGTATCAAAAAACTTCATCGATCAAATGTTTGCAATTGTTTCAATTCATAAGAAAATCTTGGTTTCCAATATTTTCTAAAAAGAATTGTATCAAATGTGAAAATGAATTACTATACAATTCTTTTTATAAGTAAGATTATTCAAATTTTATAGAAGTAAGATTACTATACAATTCTCTTAGTATATATATAGAAGTAAGATTATTCAAATTATAGCTTATCGAACCGAGCTTTAAATTTTATCAAACACAAAACATTGTTCAAAGTTGTTTGATAAGATTGTCAAATCAAGCTCAAATGAGCTCGAGTTGAGTATCGATTAGTTTGATTTGATTTTCAACCATATCCATATATACATGTTATATTTGTCCAGATTTTGTAATCAAGAAATTTCATGTCGCACTGCAAATGAAGCTTGTACATTTCAACATATTAGTTATTTTTGAGTAAAGGTGTAAATATCATTAGATATAAAATCACTTTATTAAAAAAATTATTTGAATCTATTGAATTATTACTAAAATAAAAACATAAAATAACTATGAAGATTACTATTAAACTAAAAAAAAATACACGAATTAGAGGTATTCAAACCGAAGACATGTTGTTTTTGGTGCCTCAACTTTTGTAATTAGACTGTGTTATATACTTATATATACTTCTAGAAACCACATGTGTTTAAGCTGTCACGGGTGAGAATCAGGTTTTTTTTTTTTTTTTTATGTTTTTCCTTTTTTTTATTGTTTATGAAAATTTAATTAAGTGAGGAAAGACTACCATTCACCATTATTCAAATTAGAGTCATTGGCATTGTGTTTAATTAATTCGATGTTGTATAAATTTTTATTTATTAATTAATAATAATTAAGGTTAGTTTGACTAATTAAGTGTTTAGTAATTGATTAATGACTCCAGAGTTTTAGTTAATTAGTAATATAAAACAAGTGAGATGGATCTACATATGATAGGTATATATAGATTTTGTTGTTGCTACTCAATACGTATTGCATGACGACTGTTCGAATAAGCAAGAGGCAGGGAAGGGACATTCCTTTTGCTTTGGACAATGGTCGACGTACGCTCCAGAAACAAAAAAGAAAAAGAAAAAGAAAAGGACATATTAAGCCCTGTGACTGTGACAACAATAAAAAAGGACATATAACGTATATCTATAACCATAACAAAAATAAAAATACAAATCGTGGTGTTCTTACCATGATATACGTATATCTATCGAAATTGTATTCAAATGTTATTTTCCTTCAATTTAAAAAGTATAATTTTAAAATATATATATATATATATATGTATATATATATATACACGGACTATTTATTATCATATTATATTCAAGATGGTTCCTAAGTTAAACCCAAAGTTTAAATCTTACTGGAGTCATCATACTGAGAAGAATATATACTCAATGCGCTCTCCAATTCAGATTGTGATTCTTCAATTCGGATTGTGATTCACAGTCATGTAGTCATGTAGATTAAAAAAGAAAAAATTGCCATATTACCCAATTCTATGTACTTAATCTATTGCTAGACATTTAAAATTATTTTCAAAATCATGATTCTTGGTCATCTCTAATTCAAGAAATATGAAATGATTGGTGTGATAAAGGGATTCTCTGATTTCTATAATTTAATATATATATCCAGCACCAAAAGGTAGGCGTTGGGTTTGGTAATCCAAATTCGACCGGTCTCATTTTTAAAAATATTCGAACGGGATGAGTATTTTTTGGATTTGGGTACTCCAACTTGAAAATTCGTATTTTATTTTGGAAATATGGGACGAGTTTGGGATTAGCCTCGAACTCGCCTATATCTTTTTATTCATATATAATTATATACTTTACTTATATATTAATTAATTAATTAATTAACATCATCTAATAAATAATTTTTTTACTTTGTCTAGTATTCCTTTTAAATCTTACACTAGTTATTAATACTTTAAGTTGGGACACTCTCCCGTTAGTTTGAGAATGTCCGACCTTTTGTAAGGTCTCAACCCCCATCTGCCATGTGTCCGATCTTTAATTTTTTTAATTTTTTTTGACAATCTCCAAAATACCCTTCTTCCACATTAAAATTGAATAATTTATATAGAGAGAATTGCAATTGTGGTACCAAACTATATACCGATTCTCACTTGTGATACCATAAAAATTGAGGCCGATACATTTGGTACCACAATTTAAGAAATTGAATCACTTTTGGTACCACCGTTAAAAATGGACGTTAATTGATGACGTGGCAGTTAAGTGTTATTGCAAAATTGATATCATTACTTATATTGACCGACAATTCTACCCCATAACATTTTAGGTTGTCAAAATAATCTCACATCTTCAAATTTAGTCCACATTGTTGCTCAATTTCAAAATTGGCTTGAATAAAACACGTGCGAACCAATTTGGAGATTTTACTTATGATATTTACATATTAACAGACCAAATAATGCTTTAATATAAATCCGACAAAATATTAAAAATAAAACATATTTTTTAAAATCTAAAATTTATATAATAATATTAATATATTTAATATTTATTAAAAAAATAAAGTAAAATATTATTAACAAAATAATTATAATTATAAAAAAAAAGTAAAACCCATCCCTACCCCCCCCCCCCCCCTCCAACCCCATCCCCCAACCAAGATCCCAGGCCGCCGGCAGCCTGGGATCGCCGGTCCCAGGCCGCGGGTGGCCTGGGTCTGGGATCGGCGATCCCAGGCCACCGGCGGCCTGAGACGATCCCAGGCCGCCGCCGGCCTTTGATCGTGGTTGGGGGGTGGGGGGTTTACGGGGGTGGGGGTGGGGGTGGGGGTGGGGGGTAGGGACGGGGATGGGGTTTTAGTTTTTAGTTTTTTTTTTTTTTGAATTTTAATTATTTTGTTAATAATATATAATTTTATCTTTTTAATAAATATTATATATATAAATTTTAGATTTTACAAAAATATTTTTTTATTTTTTAATATTTTGTTCGATTTTTATTAAAGTATTATTTGGTCTGTTAATATTATTTATAAAATTAAATTAGTTAAATAAATATATAAATATAATAAATAAAATCTCCAAATTGGTTCGCACGTGTCTTATTCGAGCCAATTTTGAAATTGAGCAACAATGTGGACTAAATTTGAAGATGTGGAGTTATTTTGACAATCTAAAATGTTTTGGGGTAGATTTGTCAGTCAACATAAGCAATGGTATCAATTTTGCAATATTGTTGATGTTAATTATGTGATTTTTTTATTGCTAACCTTTGATGAGGTTTCATGTCCCCAACCTTGTGGGAGACAATCCCCTTTAAGTTTGACTCAGTTCTAAAAATCTTATAGTCTCTACGACCCTACCACTTCTTCTTCCCACCTACGCCAGCATGCATACAATAATTTATTTTTGCTCTACAAATTAAATTACTACTACTAATAGTCTACTACATACAAAATTTTATACGAAATATTGTAATTTAATTTTGTTAGGTGCGTGAAGAATTGTTATTTTTAAAAAAATATAGAACCCGTAATCCCGTCCCACAATAATTCGGGTATCCGCTTCCGGGTACCAGAATCATTACGGGGCGGACTTGGGATGAAATGTGTCAATCCCCAAATTTACTATACCTATATCTCTAACCCCAAACCCGTCCCGTGCCCACTCCTACAAAAATGGACTGTTGAGTTATGGTATATTACCAAATTCGCATTATAATAAAAGAAGTGGTACGTAAAAAATATGGAATTTTGGCCTATCACCACATGGATTAATTGTTGGGTCCAGTACGTATAACATAATTCTATAATATGTAAAAATTGATCTCTCAATAAAGGATAATGATATCGCATATCGTGCATGTTGTTTTTGAATTTAGCTTTGTCTTCATTCAACCGTTTGAATATCCATCTGAATTAATGTACACAGTCCCCACCCTCATGCCCAAAAATCCAACTTTCCATGTGATTTGGGCCATATATGCATACATACACACATATAGATAATGTGTATATATATTTGCAGCAATCCCACTAATTAATATCCATAAAATTGAGATTATTTATTAGGTACCTTAATATGTATGAAATTAAGGCAGTATATAATTTGTTTTTCCCCTAAAATTGAGTCTATTTATTAGGTACATTAATATGTGTGAAAATATGTAAAATAACATATAATTTGGGACAGATGGAATATATACTTTATTTATGTTTAGTTAATAAATTTGACCAAATCATATATTGATTAGAATTTAATCTAAAGGACTTATTTAAATGCAATTACTTGAGTAATTCATAACATTGCATGAATGAATGGTATTCCAAAATGTACTAAAACATGAGAGGTAGGCTAATAAATAATACCCACTGTTTCTTGAAGCTTGTAGCCTGCTTTTCGGCGATATTAAAAGTAATATAGTTTCATTTATATATGTTTATTTAATCTAGCGTGGTATTTATTGAATAAGGTTTGCTTCTGTCTTGCAGTTATGTTAGTTTTTTCAGTTGATGTCGGTTAAAATATTTATTCTTAAATTAATTTTCCTAGTCCTAGGTCCAATCCTCATTGTCCAACACTAGAGAAAGAAACTGAATCAGGTCAGTTTGGTAGACGTAATTAACTAACTGCTATAGGGAAAAGTGTGAAATAATTACTTTTGATTCTTTACGTACGTACCATTTAATAATACAATATTCAATAATTTAAAATTACTACAGTATAATTTAATTTCAAGTCAAATTTCAGTATCTCATATCCCACAAACGATTATTTCATGCATTTAATTAATAATAATTATTAGAGATGGTGCAATTTTTTACATGAGGATAGAATCATAGAGTTTAATTATTAGGATTTATACTTAATTTAAAATACTATATAACATACATTTGATTTGTTTCAGTATCTCATATCCCACAAAAGTATAGTTAAGAGAAGCGGTTAAGAATAAGTTTAGGCTTTTAACTACATTGTACGCACAAAATTAAAATATATCATAAATAGATATTATTTTTAATTTATATGTAGTTTAGGCTAATGCATGAACTATAGTATATTTTGAATTAACTTTGGGATTTAGGTACATTATTAGTTAATGTTTCATTTAATTTATAAATATAAATATTTATTTATTTTGTGTTCATTTCACCGACCAAGTCCTACTCTAGATCGGCATGTGTACTAATTAATATTCTTACATTTTAATTACTTGAATTGTATCCTTAATTCGAATTATTCATTCATGATAGCAGAAGTTACTTAACTAGCTTTAAGGAAACCACGTTAATTAACTTAATTAATTACATCGACCAATTAATAACAAGTACGTACATTGATTAGAGACTATCTATCACATACAAATCTGTACAAACCATTGACAAATTCGAAAAACAAGAAGATTTGGAACCGAAAGCAAAGATTTTTGTTTGAAAGACAAATATATATATATATATATATGTCAAGTTGCAAGAAATTAGGTTGACTAAAATTCAGAAATCGGTTCTTATGGATGGTTATTTAAGGCATGTGCTAACATGCTTATGTAAGTTGTAACATGGACAACATGGGAGATCTTTATTGTACAAGTTGCAATATATGTACATGGGGCTTGTCATTAATTGCCAATGATTTATTAAACTCCCACATGAACTATATATTGACCAATTGTTAGGTACTAATTTATCAAAAAAAAAAAAAAAAAATTCTTAGGTATAAACTAGATAAACTATATAGGAATATTAATTGAACTTGCATAACTAAAGGTAAATATTTATGGATTTTGTCACACAAGATGCAAATTAAATGACGAATGATATCATTTTGGTGGATCTTCTATCACAATTGTGTGTCTCACTTTAATTTTGTGTCACATATATACATGTGTGCTGATTTAAAATTTGTTTGGGTACACATATTTGTTGTGCAATGAATGCACAAATTAATGTGACACATAAATGGATAGAACAATATCTTTTGTCCGTTTTGACATATCAATCTATAACTTGACTCTGAATTTTCCAACTGAAAATGATTAATACGATTTTCATTGGTTATCTGTAAAAATACAAGGGAATTATTATATATATATATAATACATGTCTATTCATTATCTGAAAAAGAAATTGTCTATTCACTACCCATATATGTGGTCCATTAGTATATCAGAGGGATCAGACACAGAACCATTAAATTCCATGGGCATATATGCAAGTGGAGTTTTTATTTTAGTTGATATTATATAAATCTCATTTACATTTTACCCCTACAGTTTTAGCTTAGGATTTGGAAATATATATATATATATATATATATATATATATATATATATATATATTTACTCGATTTCATATTTTATTGACATTGGCCAATTTAGCCAAATTAGCCAAATTCAAAAATAAAAATTGATTTGGATTGGAGCGGGACTGGTCAGATTGGTCCAATATAGAAAAGTTGGCCATCAAACTAAGTTTGAGGAGGCAGTAATTAACTATTACTACTATAGAATAATATTCACAATCCCGTTCAACATCAACCCATGATTATTATAGCTAGCACAGTTCAAATTTCCTCTTATGAATTAAAATATAAAGCAAATTGTCACTTTCATGCACAGTTCAAACTTCCTCCAACGAAAAATACCTATTTCTTTAAATCAAAAAAAGAGAGAATTGTATTTTTCATACCAAACTTTTACCTACTTTAGACATTTGATATCAAATTTTTAAAAAAGACACATTTAATATCAAAATTGAAGGATTTTTTTTTACATTTCATTTCTAGTCAATTTTTTTTTTTGGGGGGGCGGGGGTTGGTGGATTTTGTGTTCTTTGAATGGCTGGAAAGCTCTTGATGAAAGCTTTCTGATGGTACAATTTTTAATTTAAGAAACGCAATAAATAATCCTCAGAAAATCAACAAAGTTTCGAGATATTAATCAAAATTAAATCACATCTTATAATCTACAAGGAATCATGCCACAATAATTTCCAGATATGATATAGGGCACATAAGCATGTTATTATTAAAAAAATTGGAGCATAATTTTAAGCATATAAAAAATCACCATTAAACCTCAAACAAATGTGGAAAAAGTCCTTCAATTTTTGTATTAAATATGTCTTTTGGTATCAAATGTCTAAAGTATGTAAAAGTTTGGTATGAAAAATGTAATTCCCCTTGAATAAAATTGTGAAAAGTATATATATACCAAGGGATATTTAATAAAATTTCTGAAAAGTTTATTTGTAATGGTTAATGGAGATCTGGCCCTAGCAAATATAATCCTATGTTGAATGGGAACACACGTAGCCAAGATTAAGAATGTCTCTTTCAAATTTTTAATAAGTGAGATATGGCGGCAGATGTCAAAAAGATCATCATCTTAACCAAATTATAAATACAGTTGCCCCAAAGTATATGGGTGGTATCAGGTATCCCTAAAATATCAATTGTAACACTTACCCCTTCTGTTATAGTATTGAATATTATATTTCAAAATTATCCCATCCCTTTTATAACAACTAAATTGCTTCTTTATTAATTTATCAAAAAAAAAAAACTTTATCAATTATGAACTCATTCATCCACCAAATAATATTATATTTCAATTTCTTCATTTCTTTTGTTTTCTTCGGTTTTATGGTCTCAATTTTTTTCTTTATTTTCATCTCATTTTTTTATTTCTGTTTCAATTTGTTTTCTTTATTTTATGTTTCAATTTTTTTAATTTCTATCTCAATTTTTTTCTTTATATTTTTATGAGTTTTTATTCGGTGATAATTATTTCATTTATTTTCGGTACGAATTATTATTCAAAATGTTGGGTAATTCTCCTTCAATTATTTTCTCGCAAAATTCAAGTTTGACACCAAACAATATTATGTTTTAATTTCTTTATGTCTTTATAAAAAAAAAAGTTATTAATATTATGTTTCAATTTCTAAATTTCTTCATTTGTTTTGTTTCATTAGGTTAGAAAAAAATGAGATGAAAATAACGAAAAAAATTGAGATCGAAAAAAGAAAGGAGACAAAAGAAATGAAAAAAGTAAAACATATATTGTTTGGTGAATGAATGAATTCATAATTAATAAAAATATAATTTGTTTTTACAGAAATTTATTATTTATGAAAGGGGCGGGGATATTTTTGAAATAAAAACTACAAAACTATAATAGAGAGATAAGTGTTACAATTGATACTTTAGGGGGTAACTGATACCACCCTCATACTTTAAGGGGGGAAACTGTATTTCACCCTAAAAAAAATTAATTTCCTATGTCCTACCAAATAGGAGTAGTATTTATATATGTTCACTTTTTTGGTTAGAGTCATTCATGACATTGGAAAAAGCACTACAACTTCATTTTTAATTTCTAATATGGTACTACTAATCCTTAACTGGAGATGATATATAATTAATAGCTAGTTTGACAGTCAAGATATGGTTGTTAATTATTTAGCCTATGATCTTCAAGTTAAATATTTGCTAATTAACAGTACTAAAAAGTAGCTAGTCACACAAAGCAAGGTGATGATGAAAACAAACAAAAAAGTCACACAAAGGAAACGTACCTAAATTATTGCCAATCAAACTATGAGGTATGTCGGCCCAAATACGAAATAAAAGAAAGATATGCTTTTAATTTTAAAGACATATGTGGGCAATTTAATTTGGAATGAAATTATTTAATTTAGTAAAAATATCTCAAAGATTTTAGTATGAACTTTCGTACTCAACTCATAGAGTAATTTATCTTCCTATGATCCTAAGTGGGGCAAAAGAAATATTGTTTATTAGTGACAAATATTAAGTAACAATTTGAAAGTTAATTATTTTTTCTTTTCAGATAAGTGTTAATGTTATTAGTAAATTAAATAGCTTCCGCCAATAATGTTTAGTTACTCTTTGAACAAATTTAATTTTGTCAAAAGAACGTAACTACTGTGGCAAGTGTATATAGAAACAAAACTTATTTTAAGTTTTTCGTCAAAAGTTAGTTATTAATGACAATTGACAAATGTATAACAGTTTAAGCTATATATCACTATTAACAATTAATTTTATATTTCTGGTGAAATTATAGCTACCATAAGTTAATATTGTTGAAATGATGTATTGGTAGTCACTCCTTTCGCATAACAATATATCCACAATTAAACTCTAATCCCACTCACGAACATTTATTTATGAAAATTAATTTAGTTACGTCACTTAATATTTTGTAAATAAAAACTTATTTTTCAATTTTAACGTGAAAAAAACAGCGTATCTTGATTTGAATTATAAAGAAAAATGGGATATTTTTGTAGTCTAAGAAAGATATGAATATAAATATATAAAAGTCCGATTTATATTTTCATGTGTTGAAAACTTGAAAAAATATATTTTATTTATTAAATGGCACTATAAAGTGGCTGTACAATTTTTTTGTTAGCTGGGGGACAAGCGTGTTGGACCCTTTGATATGATATGACTTAAGATTTAAGTTTAAGACCAAAACTCAACCTCCACGTGTTAAAGTAAAATGTCATTTTCGTTTCAGCTTTAGAGGGTTGAACGCGGGGTTTAGAAGAGGGAGTAGAAGAAAATGGACCAATCAACTTTTATTTACAATTTTCTAAATAAGTTTAAACGAAGGTTTTTAATTAATTATTTGTGAAAAGATTATTAAATTTATGCCCCAAGAACAAAGCTAACTACCCTAATCTATTTTTCCCCTAATCCCACATTTATTAATTATTATTATCTTGAATCATGCACTATCCGGACATACGGATGAAAAAAGAAATAGGAATAAATTGTGTATATGTGAATCACGTCAAATATTGTAAGCATGCTCAAAACACGGAACATTTACTATACACTCTTATCAATACCCTTTTTTTTTTCTTTATAATATTTAGAAATTAAGAAAGAATAAATCAAGATGCAAATTTTATGCTTGCAATTCAAGATGTCTTTGTGTTATTAAAAGTTTAGCACGAAATCCTCTCACGTTACATACATTCAATTTCATAAAAAAATTAACATAAAGTCTCACTTTTTTTGAGATGGTAAATACATCGTTACATCATACACTATATCGAATTGAATCTATTACATTGGTATCAAAATAAACTAATTACAAATATTAGTAGGGTATTAAACTAAAGAAAAAATTAGTATTAAACTATATAAAATAGTCGAGTGTGAATTGAACCCTTAACCACTATGGGATTAAGGTGGATTAGATCAGAGCTGGATTGAAGGCCATATTAAAAATACGTTTGGTAGATTTGATTGAGTCATATTACATTAAAACAATAAATTGTAATATGTTTGGGGGAATCATGAGTTAAGCATATATTAATATATTTTCACTACTTAATTAAACATATTATGTTAGTTAAGATATATCAATTCATCGAAGCCATTTGTATAATTCGTATAAGAGTAAGAGTTGATTTTTAGTTCGAATGCCTCCCTGTTAATTGAAAATTGATATAGATTTTAGTTTGAGATTTATTTATGTAGATGTGTTTCCATTTTCAGAGATTTAAGAAAAATTTATGATATTTAATGATATGTTAAAATAAGTAATATGTAAATTTGAGGTTATAAGTGACATTTTGTCGAATCCATATTCAGCCGGATTAACTAATCCACCCATACCTGTGTGGATTATAATTTAATCTTAATACTGGGTCATAAAGATTTAATCCATTTGACCCGGTATTAGAGCAATGCCACCAAACGTTATATTATCCCATATTGATACATATAATATGACCTAATACCCCCTATTAGGTCCTACCAAACGACCCCTTAATTAATCAAAATAGATCTAATTTACCATTTATGTTCTATTTTCATTTACATATAACACGTGGGCTTCTCCTACATGGACCTCCAATCCATGCCCACAATTTCGCTCTATATATACTCACACCCTTCTTCTCTCATCAAACACTCAAAACCAAAAAAAAAAAAAAAAAAATTCTCCTCTCTCAATTTCATTTCCATAAAAAGAACACAACAAAAAACTCACTCAGTGCAAAAGAAAGCCAACAGGGAGCCATGACCACTTCAACTACTAGTACAAATTCATGGATTAAGCCCAAATTTGCTTCACCTTCCATTACCGAGTTAACCTCTTACACTGCAAACTCACTGTCATTAACTCAGCCCAATAAAAACACTACCACCAGAACCATAAAATGCTCTCTCCAATCTCCCGCACTCCATTTCCCAAACCACTCCACTCCCCAAATTACTTCCTCCAAACCACAATGGAACATTATTCAAAAAGCTGCATCAATGGCTCTAAACGCAATCGAAAACGCATTAACCCAACACGAACTCGAAAACCCACTTCCCAAAACCGCCGATCCCGCCACCCAACTCGCCGGAAATTTCTCCCCAGTACCGGAACACCCCCCGGAAAACAAACTTCCGTTCACCGGAAAAATCCCAAACTCAATCCAAGGCGTGTACGTCAGGAACGGGGCAAACCCGCTATTCGAACCCACCGCCGGCCACCACTTCTTCGACGGAGACGGAATGATTCACGCCGTTAAATTCTCCAACGGCGCCGTTTCCTACTCCTGTCGGTTCACAGAAACAGAGAGGCTGATCCAAGAACGCGATTTGGGTCGACCCGTTTTTCCGAAAGCCATCGGAGAATTACATGGTCATTCTGGAATTGCGAGATTGATGCTCTTTTATGCTCGTGGGTTATTCAATTTAATCGATCATGGAAATGGAACCGGAGTTGCTAATGCGGGATTAATTTATTTCAATAATCGATTGTTAGCAATGTCGGAAGATGATTTGCCTTACCATGTTCGTGTGACTAAAAATGGTGATTTGAAAACCATGGAAAGGTTTAATTTCAATGGGCAATTGAATTCAACCATGATTGCTCATCCCAAGCTCGACCCTGTTTCAGGCGAGCTTTTCGCTCTTAGCTACGACGTAATCCAAAAACCATTTTTAAAATACTTCAGGTTCTCGAAAACAGGGGAAAAATCGACTGATGTCGATATCCCAGTATCCGGACCCACGATGATGCATGATTTCGCCATCACCGAGAAATTCGTTATTGTCCCGGATCAACAGGTTGTATTTAAGATGTCGGAAATGATCCGAGGAGGGTCTCCTGTCGTTTACGATAAGAATAAAGTTTCGAGGTTTGGTGTGCTGGATAAGTACGCTAAGGATTCTTCGGAGATGAAGTGGGTCGAAGTTCCTGATTGCTTTTGTTTTCATTTATGGAACGCGTGGGAAGAGCCTGAAACCGGTGAAATCGTGGTTATCGGATCGTGTATGACTCCACCTGACTCGATTTTCAACGAATGTGACGAGAATTTGAAGAGCATTTTATCTGAAATCCGACTGAATCCAAAGACAGGCGAATCAAGAAGAAAGCCCATTATTTCCGATGAAGGTGAACAAGTGAATTTAGAGGCCGGTATGGTGAATAGAAACAAGCTTGGGAGGAAAACACAATACGCGTATCTAGCCATTGCCGAGCCATGGCCTAAAGTCTCGGGTTTTGCTAAGGTAGACCTTTTTAGTGGTGAAGTAATGAAGTTTATGTATGGGGATGACAAGTACGGTGGTGAGCCGCTATTTATTCCTAAAGGCGCGGACGCTAATCAAGAAGACGAGGGTTATATTCTTGCGTTTGTGCACGATGAGAAGGCGTGGAAATCGGAGCTTCAGATAGTTAATGCAATGACTATGAAATTGGAAGCTACTATTAAGCTTCCATCAAGAGTTCCGTATGGATTTCACGGAACATTTATTACCGCGAATGATTTGGAAAATCAGGCGTGATCGTTTTCTTTTACGGTTGAGATTTACCAGAGGGATTGTTCCGATGCATCCCCGGAGTCTCACCGATGTGTAAGAACACAAGTTTTTTTTTTTTTTCTTTTTTGATGATTTTCAATGTGGGAGGGTTTAAGGGGCCAGTTAGTAGCTTTTGAATTTAGGTTGTAGAGTTGAAGCTCAGCTGGTTTCTGATTATTTTTTCACTTTTTTGTGTGAAATTATATACTTCTACATAGATGGGGTTAGATATAGAGTTATGGGACAGCAGTTTAATAATGTTCCATTGTCTCTGTTTTACTCTGTTTATAGAATCTGTTTCCTTTTACAGAATTAATTTCAATATGGTTGCAATAATATGCATGCTGGATGTTTCAACTCATCACATAAGTTATATGCAAAGTACACAAAAATATAATTCAGATTCAATTCGGAAGCAATCGCATTTGCACAAAATTTGTGCTTAGTCAATCTCCTAAAAGTTTTGTTTAATCACAATATAAGTGTACTGCATTCATCATGTGAATAATTTTGAGTTACATTGAACTGAGTTTAGATTAGGATTATCCATAAAAAAACATTTATTTTGTGATTTTCCAGGGAAAATTGTAACACATACTAACTATTTAATTTGAGCAAAACCATTGAAAGATATGTTTTTTCCTAACAATTCATAACAAGAATATTAGTGAAGATACTAAATTCCGATTTTTTTTTTTTGAGGATTCTATAAGGAAAATTTCATTAATAAGTTAAATCATCAACAAAGTCAAACAATGAACTGTGGAAGTTCGGTAAGGGTTGGGAGGGGGAGTAAAGCTAAATGCTTCCTTAGCTAAAGCATGGGCTACAAAGTTATTTTTTCTAAACATATGAAAACAAGAAAATGAATCAAAATTATAAGATAAGCACGAGATATCTTAAAAAACAGTCACAAAGTAGCTTGAAGAAGAGGAAGAATTGTCTATACCATCCATCACCGTCTTGCAATCGCCCTCTAAGATGATATCTCTCCAACCATGCATAAGTCCAAATTCAATACCTCTAACTTCCGCAACTTCAGGTTGAAGTGAGCGATCTAAAATCTGAGACTGCCATGCGAAACAATTGCCGTTGGAATCCCTTGTCATAATACCAGTTCCGCAACAAGAACCCTCTCAATCTAAAGTTGCGTCAACATTAATTTTCACACAATTGACTGGAGATGGCTGCCATTGAGGCCTATTTCTAGGTGGGGATTGATTTGGAACTGGAGAAACGACCGAAGATGACGCTAAAAAAATTCATAAGCATTAGTCCAATTATTTGAGGGCAGCCAATCATTCGAATCTCAAATCAATAAATTTCTAGAGTACCAAATGAACCAACATATGGTAGCAAATAAACCAAACATTTTTCAATCACATTTACTACGAACAAAATCAAACAACCCAATAACATTGACCTAGTAAATAAATGAATAAAAGACCGTTTCGACTTTGTTTTTCGGTTAACCAGTTTAACAGAAACAAAAAAGAAACTTTCTTCAAATCGAATCGGATTTAGGTATTTGGGTTTGTTTCCGAATCTTCGAATTGATTTAATATCATCATCCTTGTCCAACTCAACTGACCGTCAAATCTCATGTAAATTGGCAATGTTGTTTGTGGCAGCCAACCATTGGCTAGTTCCTAGTGGTTTTAAAATTTGTTAATCAGCCAATGGAAAATCGAAACATAAATTATTGGACTTAAATTTGAAATGCTACTTTTGTAATATTAGTTCTACAAATCAGTTTCTGTTTTATGGTATGCTGTTAATAATATAAATCCTTCAAAACTGTATAAAAAAGCAGCCATTCTACAATTAATGATGTCAACAAATATGGATTGATCCTCTGAAAAAATATATGTATAAATCCTTCAAAACTGATCAAGACAGGCCCAAATTTTAATTTCATAGGTTTGACCATAAATTGTTTTGAAAAACAGCCATTCGACGATTAATGATGTCAACAAATATGGATTGATCCACTAATATATATATATATATATATTTATATATTTTGATTGATGTTGGTCGCGACTCACTTTGATTTTGGAAACTCAAGTTCGAATCTTATCAGAAATATCACAATGCGGAGGATATATATTCAATACATTATTCGGTCTGAGCTATAAATACACGGTTTAATAAATAAAAGAAATAGTTTTGATGAAACCTTTAAAACAATATTTGAATTGATTTGAATATTGAATTTGGTGGATTTTCAAAATTTTGAAAATGATTTGAACATAATTTAGATGTTAAAATTTTGAGAAAAACTGACATATATCAAATCAGTAACATTTATAAATTTAAAGGAGAGGACAACTATCAATTAGTATTTGACAAATGATTTTGGCTCCGTTTGAATGGAGGAGACTTCAGGGCCAGGCAGCCCAAACCCAAGATCCATTACTTTTTCCCTATGTTGCACGGATACGGATACGGATACGGCGATACGAATACGACATGATACGGATTTTTAAAAATTTACTGGATACGATACGACATGGATACGAATCTAAAAGATATATATTTATATATTTATGCATATTGAAATAAGTAAAATAATATATTTATATATCATACATATTGAAATAAATCAAGTTAAGTTTCATAAGTACTAAATTGCATAAGTTTAGTAATTTAATACTATTAATTGTACATCAGGTTCATTGTTTTATTATGCTATATAAAACATGTCCCGTTATGGACATTTTATCTTGTATTGCAGTTGTATATAATACAAAGAGTGGTTTGACGTCTTACATTGTTCTTACCAATTGTGGTGACTTTAGCAAAATTCAGAATATGAAATGTTTTGGATACGTCTAAATAAGTATCCGATACGAGTGTCCAATTTTTCTTTTTAATTATATTTACCGACACGTCACGTGGAGTGTCGAATACGTTTCCCACGAGTATCCGACTCGGCATTTTATAATTTTTTGAAGTATCAGTGCATCATAGCTTTTTCCTTACCCTTTTTCATGAAATTATTTTACTTTTATCCGCCATAAATTTCTGGAGAAAAAAAAAAAAAAAAAAAAAAAAAAAGAGGAGAGAAAAAAAATAAGATAGAGATTGGACCATGGCATTCTTTTGAATTTGTTGGTGGAAGGTCTAAAAAATATAATTACTTAATAAAATTGTAGTATATTAGGGCCTAATGTGGATCAGTAATGTACTTTTGATAATGACATTTCGATTAAATATAGAGTGCATGAATTTAATTTAATTTTCATGCTATTTTTTTTCCTCTTCGATAACGTTAATGTCCCAGAACCAAGAAATTTGAGTTCAACTTCCATTAATGTTAATTTTTCTCCTACTTATTGATTTTATTTTATATCTAAGTAATGTTTTTTTAGACCAAAAATACATCATTACATTAATTACTATATTATGACATCTTAGTCGTGGAGTCTCAGCATTAACCAACAGAAAACTGCCGCATCGACGATGTAATTATTGAATGTATTCACAATTAAAAAAAATATTTTCCTCTTTAATATATACCGTCAATGCCTCAATGAAAAGTGACGACGAAATATTATTTTATTTTGTTTATACTGCACTGCACTGCACTGCACTGATCAGGAGCCATTTTTATAATGTTTGTGTTTGTTTAAAAATACTTTTATCATGCATCACCAAATTTATCAATATTGTAAATGTAGATCGCTGACTGCATGTATTTTGACAATTTAAATTATGAAACGATAAATTACATTATTACATTATAACCAGAAGAAATTAACATTTGTGATTTAAGAAATCAAGTACTCCATCTCTATCTCTTCTCTACTATTATAAAAGCATGAATATTTCTTAACTTTTTTGTGCAGACTAAAATACCCCTATTTAAATTATAAAGTAATATTTAATTAAATGGTAAATATATAAAGGACATAAAGTAATTGAAGAGGTATAATTAGACATAAAGTCTTATTATATTTATCTTCTACATAAACTCCTAAAATTTATAAATTTTCTCTTTCATCAATTTTTGTAATTTTAATTTTCTTCTCTTATAATAGATAATAACGAACCATAAGAAAACACTATTATTTTTGTTGGAAAATCAGTTTTAAGATTATCAAAATCTGAACACAAATCGAAACTAAAGCAAACAAACCAATTTGAACAGTAAAAGAAAATACAATCAGTTAAATAACCGAACAGATAATTTGAACAACTTATCTCACAATTCTGTATAGTAACAGAATTGATCCAACCAAATCGCAGAAATAAGTCTGCTTGCCTTGAAGAAATTATCGACCCACCTTCGGTGCAAATGGGAATCACGAACACTTCTTCCAGGATAATTTGGCTACAGGAATTCCTCCACTGCACAGTAGCAGAAATTCCACCTCGAAGAACACTCAGAAACAAAAATAACCCAAAGAGAATTTTTCAGAGAGGAATCGAGAATGTTTGTTGTGTTGGTGTGTTTCTGAAATCAGAAATACACATATATAAAGGTGGGGAGTGGACTACAAATTTAATTCTGCAACATAAATTTTCGTAACTGAAAAAAACGTTTTTATCAATTGATTTCTGTAACTGAAAGGAGTTACACAATTTAAAAACTGCAGAATTAATATTGTGACTGTTTCAATTTCGAATTTCAAATTAATTAAAATTTTAATTCAAAATTCCTCCAAAAAGATAAGTCCGAGAGCAGAGCAGAGCAGAGCCGAGTCGGGTCGGGCGGGCGGCGGCGGCGCGCGTGTGGTGCATTTATATGACCCTCTTTGTAAAGACTTATACCAAGTCTATACACTTAAGTTCATATATACTAGTACACACAAATATAAAAACTCAATGTGGGACATATGAAGAGTTTGAAACTCTTGAACTTCCTCACAAGGCTTTTATAATTTGCCAATTAGTCTTAGACCAATGTGGGCCAAACCCACATACATATTATCTATTTGGACTATCCCCACTATAATAATTTATCTATGGATTCCAACCTTTTAATTAGGTATCCATCCATATAATTACAACAATTTTAAATAGCCACTAAAATATATATAAATATTTCTTTAAGTAAGAAAACGTTACCGCACCTTCCTCAAATGGCTGGAGAGAGTTGGCATGTGTTGACTGAACTAATAACCTTTATAAAAAGAGGTTATTTTTTTTAAAACATTATGTATTTTACAAATTTGATATGACAATGCGGTTGCTCATGCCTTATCAAAGGTAGCTCTTAGTTTAGACTTCCCTTCTACCGAGCTTTCGATTTTTATCGTTGATATTGTACTTGATGACATTGAGTATCAATATATGTTACCATCGAGTTTTTCTCAAAAAATTCAAAAAAAAAAAAAAAAAAGATATCACAACGGACGTTATCAATTTTGGTATTGCCGTAAAAAAAATTGTGGGAATGGGCCACGTGATGGGTACGTGGCCAATTTAATCAATTTATTTGATGGCAGCACCAAAATTCATTACATTTAATTCGTTAAATTACGATATCCAATGTATAGAATATCTGAAACATAGTACAACAAATGAGAATTTGATATATAAAAATAATTATCTGGTTCTATTAAGTTTGAGGAGATGGATTAGAGCATATTTTGAGTTGGACATATTGGGTAAATTTGGATACAAATGAATTTTGACTCCTTGACTCGGGGCAACCTCGATCAATAATGAGCCCGTACGCCTGGTTACTCTCTTCTCATGAAAACATGTCCACCTTCAACATTATCTCTATCTATATTTCTCCACATATATATTACCACCCTATGATTGAACAATTTCCAATTTCGATCAATTTATGGACATTAATTCTTGCCTAGGGGGCCTCAAATTAAGGCAACACATGTGGTTGCTTCGTTGTGTTGTACACATCCACTACTCAAAATGGTTTATGTTGCCCCCATCTCTATTTTAAAAAGTTATCCAGAATTTTTCACTTTTTTCAGGGTTTTTTTGCACTTTGCACCCCCGAAACATGGAAAGTAGGCATTTTGCACCCTCAAAACATAGATTAGCACTTTGTACCCTCAAAATATGATCAATTCAGCACTTTGCACCCTCTTATTTTCCTCAAAAAACTTATGGACGAAATAGGTAATTCATTTTTGGATCTTTTGCACTTTGCATCCCCAAAACACGAGAAATGGACATTTTACACCCCCGAAATAGAAGTAGCACCCCTCATTTTTTCGGGCAAAGTTGACCATCGGGGTCAAAAAACCTAGGAGCAAAATAGGTAATTCATTTGATTTTTTCCTTTAATTTGAAAATACGATTATGAATACTATAATACTCCACATAAGCATACAAATTGAGGCATTATAACATCTTTGCCCTTCTAATAATTAGTAGGTAGGGAAGAAATGAAGGAAAATAAGGTGTTATTTTTCCTCCAATTTAAACTAATTTGACAAGATGACGTGGTGAATTACCACCACGTGGCAGCCAAAGGGATAAAATCCCCAAATTATTTGCTTGCGTAGCAATTTAAGAACACTAATTTAAATTCCGATGAATTTAAGACTAAAATTGTTGTTAAGAGGACTAAAATTGCAGCGCCTTAAAACATATAGGATATGAATTACTTGTCGAACTACATGTGGCATATTTTCGCGTCTCTACAAAAGTTAAAATACTAAAATTATTTTTTGGCCTACGAATTTGTCTCAAAAGTTTGTCGATGCAGTGGCATGCAATGTGTAAAATTTCTTTAAATTATAATATAAAATGTACTACTATTTTTTTAAAGATTGATATCATATCATTAAAATAGGTTTAAGTGTGTCATTCTTTGTTTTATTATCTATATAATTTTAAGCTTTTCATTTTCGGCATTGTAACTAGAATATTTGCACATTCTCGACCAAATATAAACTGAGTCATGAAATTAATTAATTAAATAAATAAGATGCTTAATTTCTTCCAGAAAAAATCTGAAGATAACTTAAAATGAGGACCGTGGCTTGCGCATGGAACGTTAAATGATAAAATAAGTCCGTACTTGATCAATATGCTTGTAGCCGTATCCCTATCATTGTTTAGTAAGTAGCTTAATTATAAAATATTGTTAGCAACTTGGGTAAGCTATTTATATAGATGACTAATAATAAATTATAATTTATTTATTAGTATCATATTAGCTAGAAAGTTCTCTAATCACACTGAAGATGAAAGTAAACAATTTGTCGACACCAACGTCTAGCCAAAACGTAAAATAATATGAAGCCAAAAAAAATCCCAAAATCAACAGAATCTCATTTCGAGCTCCCATTGTCAGCTGAGCTGAAAGAGGTCCTAACCCACACGAGATAGAGATCGAGATCAAGATCGAGATCTCACAATCTCTTAAATCAACACGAGATCGGCCTTGTTCACCTTGGTTTAAAAAAGAACAAACTCAAATATTGGATGTCAGATTGTCACATTTGTACTTGGGTCCTACACATCAATACGAAATAATACAATCACGTGACAACCGTGACATGTGCATCACTATACTATGCAGATATGTTGCGTAATTAATTAGGGCAACATTTTGAGCCCAATGCACATAATTGTGTGTTTTATCTAGGGGAGAGACCTAGGACTCGGTATTCATGATTGCACGCACAATACAAACCCTGAAAATCTAAATCCAAATCTCAGCCTAACTTTTACCCAATTTTAATTTTCATCCTATGCATAACAAACATCGTCCTCTAACATTCAATAGGTTTCAATTTTCGCTCTGCAATTATAAATTTGGTCCCATTACCGGAGAAAAACTTTGTAATTGAAGAATAAAAATTGAAAAAAATTTAAAAGTTGGAGGATGAAATTGAAACTTATTGAAATTTAGAGGACAAAATGTGTTATGCATATGACTAAAATTGAAATTGGGTGAAAGTTAGAGGACTAAAAGTGTATTCGGTATAGTTACAAGACTATTTTTGAAAGAATGTCAAGATTATAGGACTACTTTTGAAATTTCAAAGGAGAAATTGAAACGTACTTAGCGGCTGAGAAATTAATTTCCAGCCATGCACGTACATAATATTTCTAGGACATTCCCATTTTTCCAGCTAAAGAATATAACAACCCTACTAATATATAAAAGAATAATTCCCTCAAAAAAAAAAAAAATATATATATATATATATATATATATATATATATATATAAAAGAATAATAATAAACCTGAAGTCATCATATACAAGCTATTAATTAATTAATATGTTATGAAAGGGTTTTGTAATTATGTGCAGCTCTTGAATTTTCCAGAATCTTCATCCAAACAAAATTTTAAATAATTTGAACTAATTAAATCATTTCCAGAACTTCACGGTGACTTTGTCTTTGTAATGTTTGATTTAAATCGAATACATAAACATAATGATCATAAGATCTAATTCGATTCAATACCGAAAACCTTATTGCCTAACCATGTCGATTATCAAGAAATTAAAAGTAAATCTGAGACTTTAATGCAGCGGAAACTTACCTTGATTCATGCCAGCAATCTTGATGTTTTTGATGATTTAGTGATGATGGGTTTTATGATCTTCCACTTGATACACACCTTAGAACATTATTACTCTTGCAGAAAGGGATTGCAGAGAATATGAGTTATGTAACTCTATATTGTGTTGTTGTTTTGTGTTCAAGTGGGGATCATAACCCCTTATATATAATAACCTACTAGGGTTAGTATATCTTCCATTATTTCCAATTCGGCCCTTCATCAAATTGAAAATAGCAAACTGGTATCTACACTTTTATTCCATGACAAATTTAATACCCATAGTCCAAAAGTTAACATAATTAGACCACTATAATTATGGACTTACTTTATAATAGCAATACACATTATATTGACATATTAGGCCCACATAATGCTGGAATTTTCCAACAATCTCCCACTTGGGCCACATATGTTATCATATAAATGTGTATATCCTTATGAGCTCAAAATTTGCTATTATTACCTTAGGTATTCCAAACAATCTCGTCCATTAATTATGTCGGCAAAGGACTAAAGGAGCTTTCGTCACAAATAACGTAACTAAACCCATCAGTAATCACATACACCAACAAAACCAAATGACATAGATCTATCATGGAGCGTAGCATGAAAATTACATGTAATGTGATCTTAAACATGCCTATTTTCAACTGATCCTCCTTAATCTTTATTGAGATCAAACTTAACATAATTGTACATAATGCAAAAAAACTGAAAACCTTATTTCTGCAGAAATATCCAAATATATAAATGGATCCAAAATAAATATATATAGAGCATCTAAATTACAAACTCCCACTAAAATCTGATATCCTTATTTAATTACACCCATATGAGCAATATACTCATGAAGACCTTTAAGTTGTAATACCTTAATAAGCGGAACCGCAATCATGGAGTTTGTCACAATATGCTCTATTGAAATCTGTCAACTATGTACTCTTTAGTTTACAACTAGGAACTTTATGTCAATATGCATTGACTTTGATGAGCTCCTATTGTTGTCAGAATATAAGACTGTTAAATAATTGTCACAAGCTACAAAACTAGTGACCAAATTTTGCAATCACAAAACTTGATTGGATGCCTCATAACAAGCAACAAACTTTGTTGCAAAGATGGAGGAAGTTGTGAGTGTCAGCTCGACACTTTTCCAGTAGACAACTTCTCCAGCTAAATGTAGCCTTATGTGGATCTCCTAATGTTTCGACATCCACCAAAATCAGAAATCAGAATATCTTATGATCTCTAGCTGGTCTGATTTCCAGTATGTGAACATGTAATCTCTCGTTCTATGTAAGTACCTTAAAACCCTCTCGGCTGCTTCCCAATGATCCATCCCAGGGTTATTTAAGTATCTACCAAGCATCCCAACAATAAACTCTATGTCGGGACGTGTACAAACTTGAGCATACATCAGACTTCCAACCACTGAAGCGTAGGGAATCTTTTGCATTTATTTAATTTCAAGGTCATTTTTAGGGCACTGATCGAGACTAAATTTGTCTCCTTTAGCGACAGGGGTGTCTCCTGGTTTACAATTCAACATGCCATACCTCAGAAGCACTTTTTCTATATAGTTCTTTTGTGATAATCCAAGAATACCTCGAGTGCGGTCTCGATGTATCTGAATTCCTAATACAAAAGAAGCTTCCCCAAGATCTTTCATTTCAAATTTCTTTGATAGAAATTTCTTGGTTTCGTGCAACATATTTATATCATTAGTGGCAAGTAGTATGTCATCAACATATAAAACCAAAAAATACAAATTTACTCCCACTAAACTTTTGGTAAACACAATCTTCAACAGTGTTTGTCTCGAAACCAAATGAGACAATTACTTGATGAAATTTGCAGTATCATTGACGGGAAGCTTGCTTAAGTCCATAGATGGATTTTCTTAATTTGCAAACCATTTTCTTTGGGTCTCCAGACACAAAATTTTCCGGTTGCACCATATTGATCGTTTCATCAATGCACCATTTAGAAACGCCGTCTTAACATCCATCTGATGTAACTCAAGGTCCAAATGCGCAACAAGAGCCATAATCGTCCTAAAAGAGTCTTTCGAAGATACCGGAGAGAAAGTCTCTTTAAAGTCGATGCTTTCCTTTTGAGTAAAGCCTTTAGCTACAAGACGAGCTTTATATCTTTCCACATTACCTTGTGAATCCTTCTTGGTTTTAAATATCCATTTGCAACCAATTGGTTTCTTTCCTTCAGGTAATGGGACTAGATCCCAAACTTGATTGTCTTGCATAGACTTGTACTCCTCATTCATGGCTTCAATCCATTTGAGAGAATTAATATCTTGCATGGCTTGACGAAAGTTGATTGGATCATTTTTCGTCGATCCATTATGTTCCTCATTTTCTTGGAGAAACACTATATAATCATCTGGTATAGGATTTCTCCTCTCTCTCGTGGATCTCCTTAAGGGTGGTTCTTCTTGAGGTTGTTGAGGTTGAACTTCAGGATCAATCATCTCAACTTCAGGATCAATCATCTCAACTTCAGTTGGGGTTTGATCAACATTGTCTTGTTGAGGTTCCAAATCAGCTTCTCGATTAAATGTAGGAATGAAAATTTGAACAGTACCAGAAGCAGTAGTAGGAGTCGTTATTGATTCCTCGTCCGTAATTGATTCTTCTTCAAAGACAATGTCTCTAACCTTATTTCTCCCCCCAAACTCAACATCCTCAAAAATATTGCGTTTTTTCGTTTCAAAAATTGACTTTAGTGTGGGATTGTAAAACTTAAAGCCCCTAGATCGTTCAGAGTATCCAATAAAGTAGTTGCTCACTGTTTTGGAGTCCAATTTTCCTTCTTTAGGCCTATAAGGCCTAGCTTCAGCTGGACATCCCCAAATGTGAAAATGCTTTAGACTAGGTTTTTGGCCTGTCCAAAGCTCATAAGGTGTTTTGGCGGCTGCTTTAGTTGGTACTCTATTCCGAATGTAAGCTGTTGTCTTTAGTGCTTCTCCCCAGAGTGATTCTGGTAAGGTAGAATGACTGATCATACTCCTTACCATATCCTTAATAGTTCGTCTTTCAGCTACACCATTCATGCTAGGTGACCCCGGCATGGTGTATTGTGGGACGATTCCACATTCCTCTAGGAATCTAGCGAATGGTCCTGCACGTTGTTCACCTGAACCATCGTATCTGCCGTAGTACTCACCACCACGATCAGACTTGATGGACTTAATTCTTTTGTTGAGTTGATTCTCAACCTCAGCTTTAAAAGCTTTGAACATGTCCAGAGACTCTGATTTTTCATGAATGAGATACAGGTACCCAAAACGTGAGTAATCGTCTATGAATGATATAAAATATCGTTGGCCATTCCAAGAAGCCGAAGGGAATGGTCCACAAATATCTGTATGAATCAACTCTAAGACGTCTGAAGATCTATTGGCACCTAATCTTCTTTGTTTGGTCTGTTTTCCTTTAATACACTCGACGCAAATATCGAAGTCCGAAAAATCGAGTGAATCTAGAATATTTTCTGACACAAGTCTCTCAATTCTAGACTTTGAGATGTGACCTAAACGCTTGTGCCATAATTTTGAAGAATTTTCTTTATTTAATTTGCGTTTAGTACCACGTGATTCCACGTGCAGGGTTTCATTATAGAAGTAATAGTATCAAGTAAGTATAGGTTATCATACATGCTTAATGAACCAGTACCAATAATATTTGGAATTTAAAGAAAGACTGAACTTACTGTTTCCAAAAGAACAATGATAACCAAATTTGTCCAATAAAGAAACAAAAACCAAATTTCGTCTAAAAGACGGTACGACAAAAGTGTCTTTCATATCCAAATAATGACCAGTTCCTAACAATAACCTAAAATGACCTATTGCTTTAACTTCTACCGATTTTCCATCGCCCACAAAGATGTGTCTTTCAACATCATTTGGCTTTCGGTAGCTTAGGCAACCATGCATAGAAACACTTATGTGGGTAGTAGTACCAGAATATAGCCACCAAGTGTTTATTGGTACTGAAGCTAAATTAACTTCAGAACAGACCAAATTAAAGAAAATACCCTTAGCAGCATTATTTTCTGATTTTATTTTATTGCCCAAGTTATTCCCATTGAGCATGAAAATGCGGTCGTTATTCTCAAATAGTGAATTGGTAGATACAGTAATAGCAGACATTATAGCTGTTATTAAGAACGAATTTTAAGTTAGGTACATGTTCACATATTGAATAATTATAGAATAATTATTTACTTTATGAAAGACATTAATTCAAATAATTATTAAATACATAGCAAGATACCTAGCACAACATTAATATCAAGTCTTTGGACAGTAATATTAATTGTAAGTGGTACTCTTGTTGTAGTGATCGAATGTTGAAAATAAATCCTGTCAAATAAAGAGTCTATCTTTGGATCGACTAATTACCCACATGGACACCTAATAATAATCACACATTCATCACCACAGGTGTATATGAAATTCTGCCAAACATTAACCTTCCTTTGGGCCGGTTCAATATTCGCATGAATTTGCATACACAAATACATCTTAACACTCTCTATAAGCCAATCTACACAAGAGAGGTCACTTTGGCGACATGTTGCTTCAATCGGTTATATTGAATGTCAGACTGACTTATAAAGTCACTGTTATGTATCAAAATTATTCGAATTTTATTGCCAAACAAGACAATTTCCTTAAGAATAGTAAATTTCGGATTTTCAGGAAGCCAAACAGCCCCTAACAAAACCTGCCCAGATTTAGTCCAGACAAAAATAAATCGGGCCAGATCCGATCTAAAATTATCCGATCATATCCGAATAATCCGACCCGAAAGTTTGTCTTCTTCACCCGATTCTGAAATCGCCGGAAACGTTCCGACGGTGTTGTTTATGCAGTTTGAAGCACCAAAAATAAAGGCACAATAACATAAGAATCATGATTTCTAACAACAAAAACAGAAAAAACAAGAAAATACGAAGCAAAATTTTAATCGGTTGAAGAAAACCAAAAGTTCCGGCAATTGATTTCACTTTAGCGAGATCGGGCAGCCAGGTGATTATGTTTCTATGAGTCATCGCCTCACATCCAAGGAAGTGGGGTTGCTTAATTTATTTCTTCACGAGCGGCGGATGGTTGATCCATGATTGAGAAGCCCGTAAACCCAAATCCCCCTTTTGCCTTTTGTTTTAATTTCTAATTATTCTTAATTTGCTTAAGAAATTATCAAGCTTCTCAATAATTATAATTTATTTACCATATAAATAAATTATGTCTGAATTTTTTCATAACGAGAGATGGAAACTAAAGTTCAATAAAAAACTTAGTCATGTACACGAATCTCTACTAGATCTAACTTAAATTATCATGCGAAAGATCATTAAATCCAAAAATTTTAAATGCATAACATAAGGCATGAACCATAATCTTTAATTCAGGATCAAGAAAACAATAAACCCTAATTTGCATAATCAAGATCTACAAAGCATGAATTATAAACAAGATCCAGATAGCAAAAAATCCAAACATGCATAATCAAGATCTTTTAAACTTAATACCAAATTCAGATTTTCTTACATCATAAACATAAGTTAGAAAATCTCAAGTAATCGAACATGGGTGGCTCTGATACCACTTGTTTGATTTAAATCGAATACATAAACATAATGATCATAAGATCTAATTCGATTCAATACCGAAAACCTTATTGCCTAACCATGTCGATTATCAAGAAATTAAAAGTAAATATGAGACTTTAATGCAGCGGAAACTTACCTTGATTCATGCCAGCAATCTTGATGTTTTTGATGATTTAGTGATGATGGGTTTTATGATCTTCCACTTGATACACACCTTAGAACATTATTACTCTTGCAGAAAGGGATTGCAGAGAATATGAGTTATGTAACTCTATATTGTGTTGTTGTTTTGTGTTCAAGTGGGGATCATAACCCCTTATATATAATAACCTACTAGGGTTAGTATATCTTCCATTATTTCCAATTCGGCCCTTCATCAAATTGAAAATAGCAAACTGGTATCTACACTTTTATTCCATGACAAATTTAATACCCATAGTCCAAAAGTTAACATAATTAGACCACTATAATTATGGACTTACTTTATAATAGCAATACACATTATATTGACATATTAGGCCCACATAATGCTGGAATTTTCCAACATGTAAATATATATAACTGACTAAATTTGTTTAAGAGACTATATAAATAAATGGTGGCATCATTTTGGGTGTATATATATATTTTATGTAAAAGGTTCTAGAGAATGATATCTGTTGAAAGATACACATTACTAAATATAGAAGCATATTTATACCTAGATCAACTTCAATTTTTGACAATGTAAATTTAATGATTGTCCCATTTGAAGTGACCTAACCAAAATGGTGTGTGCATAGTCACGAGCTGCAATTTAATTTCTATTTCATATTTTAGGATCGAAATATGATACACGGATACTTCAAAAAATTATAAAATATCGTGTTGGATACTTTTCGGATTCGTGTGATACGTATTCGACTTTCCACATGGCGTTTGGTAAATCTAACTAAAAAGAAAAAATTGAACATGCGTATCGGATACTTCTTTAGACGTATTCAACACATGTCATATATATTCTGAATTTTGCATGCTAAGTCACTTCCATAAAAACACATTTCTTTAGTACGTATATAGGGTGGCCATCATTTGTTGATTCGGAGATATGTACATGTGTTTTTTACACCATTAACTAACGGTTAAAAACACATGATATCACTCCACCTTTGGTCTATGCAATAGAAAAACCATATTCGCGCATATTAAAGAGGAATGACCCTTCCACAAGACAAGAGGATAGGCCTTGGCCATACCTTATGTAGGAATTATATATATATAGTGCCTCCACTTACTTATGATCTGATACCTTTAGGAATTGTGTTCAAGTTATCATCTTCACATTGAAAATATTAATCCTGATATAGGCAAAGTCAGATTGTAAAATAATTAAGCTTCAATTTAGTTCCCAATTAATGACGTTCCACTTTGCGAGTTGTTTCCGAAAAATTCTTGTCCAAGTCTGGCTTGGCCAAACCCATCCAATCATCAAGCAAGTCTATTGCACTTGATTTGTGATTGGTCACTCTCCTGGGAATTATATCCAATCACAAAGCAAGTGTATTACACTTGCCTTGTAATTATTTTGGGTTCGGTCAAACTCGATGTGGGTAAAAATTTCCTGTTGTTTCCTATATTAATTATGTTCTCTGTGGGGATATAGTACATTATTCACATATCCTTCCTGTATAATTAATGTTAGTAATAAAATAGTTTAATTTGTTCTGGGAGTGATTTTAATAATGAATGATATGTCCGAATAAAAATCTTATTGTTATAATCTCTGACAATATTGGGCTGTTAAACCTTGGGATGTATCCCATAAGGGCCACTTAAGGCCCATATAACTCACCCGCCATTTATTTTTCTACTGTTTACATAATTGTAAATCTGCTTGCTTCTTCGGGTCTTCCCTCATCGTCAAATCTCAAATCCTAGCCCTAAATTATCATATCCCGGGATCCGTTTTCATGGATTTGATCCCGATTTTATTTACATAAATTTGTTTAGTCATTCAATAGATTTTGTTCGCCACGACTCTAGAGTGGCACGCAGTGAATCTCATAATAGAATAATCCATTTTGTATAAGCTTAAGACAAAAGAGGTAGTTGATCCAAGTGTGGTGGTGGTGTCGGACACATGGGTGAGATTAGGAGCGTAGGGGTGGTTGGAGGCGGCCAAATGGGTTCCGGAATCGCACAACTCGCCGCCGTGAACGGCCTTCAAGTCTGGCTTCATGACTCCGATTCCGCATCTCTTTCTAAAGCGATGAAGAATATTTCTTCCAGAATTCAAGCCCTCATCACCAAAGGCCACCTCACAAATGTAAGCACCATTTAGGGTTTTTGGCAAGCATCAATTTTTCCTAGTCCTCTGACATTCTGGAATAATAATGTTTATTTGTTTCTGCTGTAACGCTTTAATTATGTGTGGAAGTAGTATCAAAATAACTGTTGGTTCAGAAATTTGATTGAAAACTTGTTTGATTCGGATGGTTATGAAAATTATGTTGTATATAGCTGTTTGTAAGTGCTAATTGGATTTTTGTGACCACCAGGAAAAAGGGTTTGAAGCTCTGAGGAACTTAAGGTGTACTTCAAGTTTGGAGGATTTTTGTTGTGTTGATATTGTAATTGAGGCCATTGTGGAGTCTGAGGAAGTGAAGAAGAAGTTATTTGTTCAACTAGATAAAATTGTAAAAACTTCCGCTATCTTGGCATCTAATACCAGTTCTATTTCGATAACTCGTTTAGCATCTGCAACCAGCCGACCCAGCCAGGTTTCACTCTTACTTGACATCGCTTCCTTGTTTAATTATATTAATTTCTAATTTATTGATTTGTGGTTATTTTCTATAAAAGGATGACAGAGAATTATAATTGAAAGAGTAACTTACTGAAATGAGTTAAAATAGGATAAGTGGGCAACATTTTTTGATTAAGTTTTTGAGCTCATCTTCATTGCATAGCTTATATAGCCCATTGTGAAGTACTAGGATAGTAGATAGGCACAATGTAAAACAATTATATTCAGTGGCAATAAGGACTTGGAAACCCAACGATGGTACTTGGAGGTATATTATGTGTAGGTTTTCTTGGATAAATGAATTTGTTTATTTATTTATCCCAATTTTAGTTTTTTTCTGCATTGATTAAACAAAAATGCTGAAGAACACTACATAGTACAGAAATCTATTATTTTCCCTTGAGAAACTTGTGAATTCTATGAAATCTCTATTAGAAAGTTAGATTAGTGAAGTGCAGAATGCAAGAGTTTCGAACCCATGTGAGATAGGGTGAGAAGGATAATCTATTTTAAACCTTATGGCAAAAAAGTCTATTTTGTTTGGAATAATAGGATCTAGAGAAATATAGCGGGACTAAGAAGAAGGAATTTTGTAAGAATTGCAAATTAGTTTCTTTAAACTAATTATTATTTTTTGTCTCAATGGCTGCTAATTGCTTTATGTGTGCTTTAATTGCGTTCGTGAGGTAATACTGCATAATGTCATGTGCTGTATGGATTTTGCTGGCTGTGTTACAGCTCCAACATGTAGATATACTCTTACTTTATTCATTTACAAAGAACAATGTATGTTTATTTTATTACCAGGACAAAAGATTTGTTTAATCTGTATGAAAATCACTTTGGAACTATCTATCAGTATTAAACTTGATATCATTCATCTTTTTGTTGTATTGTGAATGTTTTTACTTGCAGCACATTTTCCTTATTTATTTAAATTATTTTAATATGTTCAATCTCCATTTTACTACCTTTTTCCTCATCAGGTAATAGGAATGCATTTTATGAATCCTCCGCCTGTTATGAAACTGGTTGAGATTATTAGAGGAGCTAATACATCAGAAGATACATTCAATGCCACAAAATTCTTGGCAGAGAGGTACGTGACTTATATAAATGCCTGAAGTTGCACCGAGTAACTAACTAACTAAAGTGCATTTGCAGGTTAGGCAAGAAGATAATTTGTTCCAAGGATTTCTCTGGTTTCATTGTAAATCGGATTCTAATGCCAATGATAAATGAAGCATTCCATGCACTGTACAGTGGAGTGGCAACAAAAGAAGACATTGATGATGGAATGAAGCTAGGAACAAATCATCCAATGGGTCCCCTAGAACTTGCAGATCACATCGGACTCGACGTTTGCTTGTCAATAATTAAAGTCCTCCATGCTGGCCTTGGGGATAGTAAATATGCACCCTGTCCTCTCCTTGTGCACTATGTTGATGCTGGTCGCCTTGGTAGAAAAAACAGTGTTGGTGTTTACAAATACGGTGATGACAAATTCAAAGAAATAAAGCCATCACCTCGACTTTGAACTGAAGTAATAATAACAATAATAATATTTGAGAATCACTCGAACATTCCTCCTTAAACTCTAGCATCTTAGAAAAATCTTCTTATGGTTTTTGACATCAAATCTATGTTGTTTGTTAATATAATAAGGATGTTTCTTTTATGAAAGCAATACATACATGTTGCATGCTCCACAGTTCAAAATGAATATTACTTGCAACTGTTATATCAGGATCGCTTCTCTACTTTTTACCTGTCCTTGAACTCATAATACCATGTAGTTTTTGATGTTTTTCGTGAGACCAAATTAACTATGATGTTGGTCTACTGATTCTGCCTAGGGTTATCAATTGTCAGATTTGAATTGGATCTGGTACTTCTATCCGTAAGTTCAACATATAATCAGATTTAGGTCGAATTCCCAATATAAATTCAGATCCGGTGAAATCTCCACTCCTCAAGACCTCTACCACTATCTCAATTTGCAACCAACTTCTGATAGAAAAAAATTATCATTCAGCTCATCTAAGAGGCAAAAAGAGAAAAGAGAGAATTTATTATGCCTACTCAAAAGTGATCATGAAATGGCGGATGAGGTCTTAGCCAAGTGGTTAAGGAAGAGGCTCCATGACCACGAGGTTATGGGTTCAACTCTCACAAATATGAGTATTTCTCTAGTTTAATATTAGTATTATCTCTAGTTTAATACTAGCAGTTGTAATTAGTTTACTTTCGATTCGATATAGTGTTTGATGTGATGATGTATTCACCATCTAAAAAAAAAGTGATCATGAAATGATGTAGGAGTACAATAATACTGACAATAAATATACCTAACATGTGATTGGTCTAGTGGAAGTGTCTAGTACCTTCAAAGTGATGATCCAACTTCGAATTCTTGTTAGGAGAGGTTCTCATTTATATCCGACGCGTCTCAAAAGGGATTAAAACACGTAGAGAAACTAAAAAAAATGATAATGTATTAAACCTAATTTATTAAAATTTGTTAATAGTTAATGTTATTTTTAAAAATTAATATTATGTCATATATAAATATATATATATATTTTTTTTTGGTTTCCCAAGGGTTTAATCCCTTTTGAGGAGTCCGCTACTTTATAATGACTAGTCCCTTCCACTAGACCAATCATATGTTGGTATGTCATATATAAATATATTTGTTTATTCACTAGGCATTTTAAACTAAGTAATTTGAACATCATCAGATGAACCAACCCTCTTTAGAAATTTGATTTGGTTAGATTTCATGGGATGGGCTGGCTTGAGCCATATGTGTTTTTCTTGTTAATGGAATTAAGAAGTTTGGCCCATAGCTGGCATTAACAATGTGCCCAACAGCCCAAGCCCAATCATTGAAACTTCCAATGAATTACTCTTTTGCTCTTTTTATTTTTAAAAAACAATGCCCCCCTTTATCAATTCCCCAATTTCTTTCTCTTACCTTATTGTCTGACCTAATTCTTAATTCTCCATCACCTATCCTTCGACAAGCCGATGGATAGGAAGAGTTGATTGAATGTTTACGACAATCAACTACAAAGGGTATTATTTAATTGAAGTCGGATTTGGCGAGGAAGAGTGATTTATAATCTAAGCCATTTCAGTATCTTGGCAATGGCGGATGATGAGGTGCCACCTCCAATCAAGCTAATGAACTTCGTTTCCGAAGATCAGGTCCTCCCCAATTCTTCATTTCATTTTTTGTTTAATTTTTTCCCTAAAACAAATGCAATACTATAAAATCTCGAGGCATTGCAGCTGGAAGAAGCTCGGAAAAATCGGGGAGCTCGAGTCGAAGACGGCACTGCGCAGAGAGACAGGTCGCTTTACGAGGTCTGCCTGTTTCTATCATTATTATACTACTATTCGTTTTCCTTGTAAATGCTAGTATTTGAAAATCTTGGCAACGCCACTAACATACGTATTTCATTTCTCTCTCTCATGCATTTGAAAATTGCAGATTCTAAAAGAGAACAAAGATAAGAAAGATGTTGAATTTAATGAACGCTTTAAACACAGTAAGTGCTCGGCTTATGCTATGCAAATATTCATTCAATTTTAGTATTTGGAACTTAGAATTGTAAACAGGACCTTAGTTGCAGTAACTACTTTACATGGTGAACTTTCCCTGGCTTTTATTTTTCCAAGATTTTGGTAATTTAAGCTGTGCATTTCTGTCTCATTCTTTCTGCGATTTGTACATTCCTAGCTTGCCATCATCTTTGTAGATGTACTTTGCTTCCTTCTTTTGATAATGGATTTTAAACTCAAGAATGATGTGTTCCTCTTGCAGGGCCACCGAAGGCTTTGGATGACGACGAGACTGAATTTCTAGATAAATTAGAAATGGTGAGGCTATCTGCTATTAACTAATTAAATGTAACAAGTCAAGCTAGTAAATTACTTGAATGAAACCAGCTTATACTCACTTCAATCATAACATATGTAGATTTTGATGAATCTCCATTAGCTCAAGCAGATTATGTGCTCTAACATTGATAGGAATTGTGGCATTAGTTACTTATGGAAACACCAGATTCATGTTCTTGTTAGCATAAATTCTTTGGTGAACTTGACCAAAGAGATTATATGACTGGTGAATAATTTTTTTATTAGCTATATTTGTTATATCAACTTGACCAAAGAGAATCTTTTACTGGTGATTATCTTTCATGCTATTTGTTTTGTCATAGACGATTCGGTGCTTGCCATGCATATTACACTAAGCTGCAAAAGATTAAATGAAAACAATTGAGACTAAAAGTATCCATTATGCATTCAAATAGAGCCATGTATGAGGGGTGGATTGGTTCTGTTCTGGCTGCTTTGCAGTCACACACTTGAGGGGTGAGTCTTAGATGGCTGCAGATTAAACATTAAAAGTCTAAATTTATTAAATCCCCAACATGTTTTCTTGTTGACAATTGAGCTACCCCCCACCCAAACAAGACTTATATTTTACTTGGTCTTTTGTGTATTGTTTATATTATTATTTGTGGTTTCTAAAGAACACTTTTATATGCATTTCACGTAGACATACCGCATGATACAGCTATAATTGATGCAACCTTTGTCTTTATGTAAGTTCCTAAATTGGCAACTGATTACTCATTTCAGTCTAGGAGAGAACATGAACAACAAATTGCCGATGAAGAAGAGAAAGAATTGCGTAGTTTTCAGGTAAATATCCTATAAATTAACACCCGTTCATGTAGTATTAAGTTTCAATATAACTTTAATCAGTGGCTATATCCGCTATTGTCTTTTAGGCAGCGGTGGAAGCACAATCTACAGTTGTACATGAGATAACGGAGGCGCCTTCAATTCCTAAAATCCAGGTTATTGCACTTGCATAATGAGCATTTCCCTTTGTCTTTGTGTGTATGTGGGTGGGTGGGTGGTGGGTCTGGGGGAGGTTGAATATGAGGTTATTGTGTTTGATAGCAGTCAAATGGTTACCTTCAATTTCTCACCTAACTTAGTGTTTCAATGGGTTAAATTCATGTATAGCAACGAATCATTTCCTACAAACTAATCTTTCTTCGAAACAAAGGCCAATTCTATATTCCTCTTGCTGCTTTTGCTGGGAGACTGGTTTAACAATGGGTTGTGTGACCACATTCTTGGTTGGGGCATGTTTAGGGTAATGAAAGAAGAAAGTAGTCATAGTATGGTAGAATGTCATCGTTACTGTTCTTTCTTTAGTACACATATATGATTTGATTTTATTTGAAGAATGATCTAAGATTATTTCTTTTGTACACATATTTGATTTGATTTGATTTGAAGATTGATCTAAATAGCACCCCCTTTGTGATCATCATTTGTGCTAATTATAAAACTTACTGTTATAGCTAGTTATAAGACTTCTATACTAATAAGCTTCAGCTATTGACACCTATAAGTATGCATGAAGGGTTGGTGTGGCTAGAGGTCACTTAAAGTAGATTCAATTGTGATGTTTGAACTATTCATTTGAAGAAAGGTGGTTCCATATACGTAGTCTCTAGGTCTCAAATACTGTATTTGAGCTGTTGTTAAGATGAATTAGTCTGTAATTTTGTTATTTATTTGTGTAAGTTGAAGTACTAATACTAAACTCTAGCTTTTACTTTCTTTATGCAGGATACAAAATCAGTAATCGGAAGAAAAAATCCTCCTCCTCGTCCTATAGGTATGGTTATTAAAGTCAAACCGCAAGCAAAGAAAGCAAAAGTGGATCATGCCACAGAACCTCTACACCTAGGAAATGAAGATATTGATGAAAGTACTAAATTAATTGTTAGCTCTGTGGAAACATTCAATGTGTCTACTACGCCAGTAGCTACTGGTGGTTTGGTTTCATATAGTGATGAAAGTGAGAATGATGACTGATACCTCAACATTGACATTTGTTTGATAAATTACAACTAGTTTTGTTGGTGAATTCGTTTGCGTTTTATGCATTTTTTAGTAAACCATCAACAAGGGTTTTATTCCGGTTGCAATTTCCAACTTTACGAGATTTTGGATTATTCATTTTGTGATACACAATACTCTTTTACTTAGGGGTGTTCAACGACACCACTACACTGCCCCAACCGATCAAATCAACCCAACCCAAATCAAAACAAACCGAATGCAATCTGCGGGTTGACGGTTTGATGGGTTGATCTTGGGCATCTTTAAAAAAAGACCGCAAGTTGCAATCGGATTTTGTTTTATATATTTTTAGACTGCATAACCGCGTTCGACTGTATTATATATAAATTATTATTTGTATGCGTATTTTATTTTATTATTTAATTTAGTCATAAAACTAAGAAAACGAGAAATATAATTTAAGTATTTAACAAATTAGTCTCATTTCACAATGCAAAGTGCAACTACGCTAAAAAGAAGAAGAAAAAACCTGAATGCTTTACGGGACCCTCCAACTCTAATTGCAAAAGATTAAAGTGATTTTTCTAACTTATTTTGTGATGAAAACTTGTTAACCTATTGTTCGGAATTATTTTTGAATTTCATAAAATTATGTATTCATTGAAGATCATATTTTGGTAGTTGATATTTTACATAATTTTCATTATATTTTCTATGAAAACCGTGAAGATTTTTTTTTTTTTTTGTTGAGATATGTTTCTTTATGTACATTCGATGTACCCTTCTTATAGTTTCTATTAGTTGAGCTATGCAAGTTGTATTACCTACCTTTATATATATATAATAGTTGGAGTATTTTTCTCAAATGACCACAATAAGAAATAACACATTCCTTGGATACACAAAATCTGGTCCAAAATAAGATGAAGATTAAATATTTAAATTTTATCCACTTACTTTCTTCCAATACAAATTTAAGAAAACTTCACCCCAATTCGAAAGAATTCCAAGGATATGATGTCAAACTATTCAAAGAATAAGAATCATATATATATATATATTCTCCCATCTGAATAACAAAATCTCACATGTTTCAGATGGACGAATTTGTACCTCCTCATGATCAAACGGCAAAAATTGACCATAGAAATCATAGCTAATGTCAGGAGTTAGTACGACGCCGCTGGAAGATTCATGCATGGAGCTGGTGAATTTTGATCAATTCTTAGGATAGAAAATAAGATATGAGATTGAAAAAATGTTGAGCAAACGTTTGAATTTCGATTGAATTTGAAAAACTAGGGCTTTTGTTCGTATCGTTTCAAGCTTTAATTTGATGTATAATACATGTTATTTGGTTGAGTATTGAAAGAGAATTTTGTGGATTAATTTTCGGTTCTTTGAAGCTCTAGCCATGGCGCCTTTTGCACAAAACGTCGTCGTGAAAGTTTTATTGCGTCAAATTCTTTTGTACTTATATAAACTTTGCACAATATCTCTTTACTCCGTTAATTGTCTAACGCCATTAAATTTTTAGCCAATATACCTAAATTACCCTAAATATTAAAAAAGTTTGATATGTTACAAGGGGATTTTGTACTTAAAAAAAAAAATTATGTGCAAAAATTAAAAAGTACAAAGAGATTTTGTCAAAAGTTAGTACAAGAAGATTTTGTGCACACTCCTATCGAAATGGACGATAGGAAATGGACGAATAGGAGATTCCATAACACCAAGAAATATTGTGCATTTCCCCCCACTTATCATTCATTTTAAACATCTTTTTTTGGGGTGGGGTGGGGTGGGGTGGGGTGGGGGGATTCTTTTTAAACTTATCACATATTTTTTCTTTTTCTAATTTTATTAACTCAAAGCCTTCTTCGTTCTTCCTAATCAATATTCATAAAGCTTCTATCAACTTCTTTTAAAAAATGCATACATTTTAATGAAATACTGCCTAATTAATAATTAACTGGGAGATAATTTATGACTATTATTTGGTCCAACACTTGTTTCTATAATCAAAATATTTATATTTGATTTTATATATAGTATCTGCTCTAATCAATAGTAAAAACATACATTATTGGATAATGAAAAGAATCCTACTAGCACAGAACTTGAATGGAAAGCATGAAACTCATTTAATTCATTTTAAACAAGTAAAAAATTAATTCAAACTTCATAATCTCTATAATTAATTCAACTACCCAAATTAAGACTCCAACAATGATAAAAAAACTAAGAACATAATTCCGAAAAGATATGAATATTGAAAATAGACCTTAACTTATAAACTCACCACCACTACTACAAAAGCTACTTACTTACAAAGTTGCTCCACAGCAGCCACAATCTGTGGTGGTTGAACCACGGTCCATTCCTCCAAAGTCCCAGCATAAGGAGTCGGCACATCTTGAGACGAGAGACAAACAATCTGCGCATCCAAATAATCATGAAAATTCTCGTTTATGGCAGCCGTAAGGCTCGCCCCAATACCACCCGTTCTCATACACTCCTCAACAATGAGAACCCTGTGTGTTTTCTTTATTGAATTTCCAATGGTATAAAGATCAAACGGTTTCAAAGACCTAATATCGATCACCTCTGGATCATACCCTTTGTTAACTAACGTCTTTGCAGCTTGCATCACATGATATCTCATCCGAGAATACGTTAAAATCGTAACATGCTCCCCTGGCCTCACCATCTCCGCCTCTTCTAGCGACAAAACGTATTCTTCATCGGGTATTCTTTCCTTCAGGTTGTAAAGAAGCACGTGCTCGAAAAGAACGACCGGGTTCTCACTTCGGATGGCAGCTTTCATTAGACCTTTTGCATTGTACGGAGTCGAACAAGCGACCATTTGAATTCCGGGAATGGATTGGAAATAGGACTCGAGTCTTTGCGAATGCTCGGCTCCGAGTTGGCGACCGACTCCTCCGGGCCCACGGATCACGGTTGGGATTGTGAATTGTCCGCCTGAGGTGTAGTGTAACATGCCACAATTATCGGATATTTGGTTGAAGGCTAATAGGAGAAATCCCATGTTCATGCCTTCGACTATTGGTCGTAGACCAGTCATGGCTGCCCCTACGGCCATGCCGGTGAAGGAATTTTCTGCTATGGGTGTATCGAGCACCCTTAGGTCTCCGTATTTCTCGGCAAGGCCCTTGGTCACCTTGTACGATCCTCCGTAGTGGCCAACGTCTTCACCAAAGACGCACACTCGAGGATCTCTATCCATTTCTTCCTCTAGTCCTTCTCTTAGGGCTTCAAATAGCAAGAGCTCGTGCCTAAACAAATCAAAAGGTCGTGTCAAAATTTTCAAGAGTCCACAAGCACAATTATAAAACTTAGTAAGAACTTAACATACTTATTGAAACAAGGACAACATACCATGCAATAATGGGGCGATTTCATACTTGCAATTGTTCTACACAATTAATGTAACTTTCAGATGTCAAATAAAAATTTCATATTAGGATATCATGTCTTTAAGTGTTATGCCACCAGAGATCAGGTTGTGTTGGATTATTGCTAAGCATAGAGAGTCTACTAGCCCACATACTTGTAATGGGTATAACAATAATTTAAGGGCAATCCAAGCCTATATTTAGTAGTTACTCAATGTATACACCTTTTCAAGTCATGTTGTATGACACTACTATTTATTCTTAACAATAGCGATGATAGAGATGTCAATCGGGCCAGGGTGACCAAGAATGTCTAAGCTAAAGCCTAGTCTAGGCCAGAAAAAAATATTGGGTGTTTTATGCAAGGTTTTTTTAAAGTACTAGGTAGTTTGGTGCAAAAAAAAAAAAAATCACGCAGGTTTCGCATAACACAGGGTAGTATCGTGCATTTTCCCCTAACATACTAGGAGGATCGCTTTAAAAATAGGTTATCTCTCATTCATCTCACCAAGCATGAATTGCCTTAAAAAATCATGTTACAGTTATGTTCGACAAAAGCGAGCCCCAGCTCATACACAAGCACATGACACCAGACAGAGTCGACACCTAATTGGCAACTGAAACTACAATTTACACAAAATGTGGAGTTGTGCAGTAAAAAGACAAGGCTATATTTTACTAGTCACCAAATTAGTTCAAGTATTGAAAAACATATAAACCACTATAAGAATCTTTGTTGCGTGTTGGTTCTTCATACAAATATTCAATCAAATGGGCCACTCCACATGGCATCATATGGTTTGAATCCAATGCACCAATAAAACAGGACTTTGTATATAAAGTACAATGAGATAACCAAAATAAAAAATTTAAATTCTTACCCAGGTTTGGAAGCTACTGAGGCAGGACTTTCAGCCTGTGCCTGAAGACCCAAAAATATTAAACAAAATACAAGGCCAAATTTCGGACATCGAAATAGCAGATAATAAAAGTAGTATCCAACTACAACAAAACAATATTAACAAAATATAAGAGGGTATAATCTAAGACTGACCGCAACCGCTTTTGTAATGACCTTCCCTGTCTTGCGAGATCCATTAATCGCACCTGAAATTGTCCTTGCCTCAGATCTGATGACTGATAACACAAACAACAAGAATCAACAAGGAATACAACTAAAAATGATATTTTGGTACCTCCAATATAATGTTGCTACTCATTCAAGAATTTAAAATTATAAAATCATAGAATCAATGCCGAGGGAAACATAATTAAAAAAAAATAAAAAATCAGCTCAATGATTATAAAAAGCTCAATGAAACATAATTTCCCCTAGATAGTCTCAAGTGTCTTGTTATTCAGCAACCAATCAAAATCTAATGATTTCAATTGTTTACACTGATTATTGTATTTCCCACATACCAAAATCTAATCTTTCAAATATCTGCACTAAATTCTTGGGAATTCAAATAAAAAACGAATCTTTCAGTTTTTTCCAGTATTTTATTTATTTATTCCAGCAGCAATAAATAAATCTGAGAAAATTCAAAGAGATGGAAACCTGGAAGAGAGTGAACGGAGGAGGAAGTCAGTTTGTTGGTGTGATCTGAGAATGTAACTGAAGCTGATGCCACTCCAATTGATTGCAACATGGCCGCCATTTGTATATATTTGTGTGCGAGGGTGTGTTTGAGAGAGAGATAGAGAGATTATGAGAAATAAGAAAAGGGTATTGCAGAAAAAGTGTGTATATAAAGGGAGTGAAGAGAGGGCGGAGAAACAGATGCAAATTTGGGGGCAATTTGCATATGAGGAGAGAAATGAAAGAGCAATGTCGATTATACCGAAGACGACGTCGTCGTTTTGTTCTTTCTTTTGAGTGTGTGTACTAATTTATGGGTGAGCGGTTTGCCAACTAACTATACGGCTATACCAGCCTATTTACTAGGAATTAATGAAAAAAAAAGGAGTTCGATTTTTATTTTATTTTAATTAAACGGGTTTGGTGTATATTTTATAAAATAGTATTTTCACGAGCCATCAATATTAATAATCAGTGTAGGTAGATTTTAATATATTTAGTCTTCTGTAATACTTTAAATTCAAAATAGTCTTTTTCCTTTGAACTATAATTCAAAAACATTTCCTATAAAAAATATAAGAGTCTAAGGTTTAAGTTCTGTTTTAATATGCTCATATATCATCATTCATTGTCTCATGTTTTTTGATCAAAGTAGAGCTGCATTATCCCTATCTATTAAAAATAAAAATAAGAGTAATATTTTGCCAAGTAAAAAGATTCATGATTTTCAGTAGTATATAGGTAAATGTACATTTCTTCTTGAAAATAATTGACATTTGACAATCTGAAGCAGAAAAACACGAAATCCATATATTGTAATTTTTCCACAGCGTTTATTTGACGATCCCCAAATTCGGAAATTTCGTTTTAATCCATTGATATATCTAATAATATATCACCCCTTTCAACAGTCTCAAAATCTATACATATCTATACAACACCAAAATGAAAAGAAGAAAAACTAAAAGAGGACAAGGCACAGAGCAAAGCAGCAGAAAAGAAATATGAATACTCTGTTAAGTGACTTATCCAATTGCATTTCTTGCCTTCTCAACCTCAGGCTACCATTTCCCGTAAACGGGTAGGAATTCGAATACGGGTCAGCAAACAAACTCGTGTCCGAGCTCCCAAACATTCTCGCAAATACCATTTCACCAACCATATTAATAGTTGGACTAAAGAAACTCGTTGTTGTAGTGCCTCCAAGAGGTGTCATTGAAGCATAATTACCGAATGGATGTGAAAAGTATTGCTGCTGATGAAATGTCGGGTGTTGTGGCTCATACGGGTGTGCATGATTTTGCTGATTTGAAGCCAGTACAACATTTGTTCCAAGTGCTGGTGGCCTGTGGGGTATGGCCAAGTCCACTTGTGGTTTTTTCATTTCAGAGTCGGATAGTGATGTGCCTCGACCATAGAGAGGAACTAGTGAGGAAGTAGAGATGTAAGACTTACAAACGGGGCATTTGGGTTGTGTGTCTGACTCGAATGAGGAGCTTTGAACTTGGAGCCATTTGTAGATGCATGGCCAGCAGTAGAGGTGACCGCAAAGGGTGACCACAGGGTCATGAGATGAGTCTAAACAAATGTTGCAATCAAAGCATCCATTTAGGTTTTCTGACACTGCTGGTGGTGGTGGTGATACTGAATTCCATTTTTGTTTGTTTGAGATATCCTCCTCGGATTGAAAATGCATGGTACGAGTATCAAAGTTGTGTTGAAAGGCCATATAACTGCATGAGAAGAGAACAAGAAAAATATAAATCACCTGCAATAGTCTATTATTATGCTGAAAAAACAGCCTTTTCCGAGGCTGAAGACAGCATAGATATATTAAGATCCAAAACCAATCAAGCCACCACGCAAAACCACAAAGTTTATAAGGAAAAGTACAACATAAAGCTAGATTAGAAAGGAGATATTCTCAAGAGATAATTAAGGCCTGTTATACATAATGAAGTTCAAGATATATCAATCTGCCGAGCTCGATCATTTAATCAAATATTGCAGTCTACAATTTCTTTTAGTTCATAACCACCCATTAAGGAGAGGAGTTGATCTTTCCCTATGGTTGCAATATTACAATTGCAGCTAAAAGGAAAATGATGAAAAGAACAAGAATATAACTCTTTTGATTTTCTTCCAAATTTTAAACAAAAGTAACAATACAAATTGAACTAAATTATTAGCAGCCTCAAGAATTTATGCAATCAACATTGATTTAAACGTTGTTCTGCCTAAATCAAGACACGTGATTTCGCGCTATTTATACACTGCCAAGCAGAACTTGAACCCAAAAACAAAATGGAAACATATGTCACTTTCATTGGCTTCTGAATATGCCACAATTGATTATGTCAATAACTATGTTTACATAAAGTAATACAATTATGCAGTATTAAGCCAAGAGTCCCAAATAACAATACTTTGTCAGATTGCCTGAGGTTAATATTAAACAATAAAACCTTCAAAAACATCTAACCAAAGGACATAAATAATTCATGCCCCCAAAAATGACAGCTGAGTTTCATAAATACACCTAAAATTAACATCCAGGCCTCCAATTTTCTCCAATTCCTAAAGAAGAAGCTTCTACAGAATTATTCCAACCACAGAAGGCATCTATTTCAATTCTATAAGTGAAAATAAAGAAAAGGCACAATTAAATGAGCTTTATAGATAGGCATATGGATAATATTCCAGGCCTTCCTTTTCTTTTTAAGAAACGGAGTTAGACAATCAAGAATAATCGTTTCTCTCTCTGAATACACGGAATATATTTGCGTTTAGATAAACAACAGAATAATTTTTTTCTAAAAAACAACCGAATAGATGATATATACCCATTAACAAATTTTTTTTTTTAAAATAAATCAATGACAAACCGAAGGGAGACAACAGAAATTGGCGTAATCATCTAAAAACATTTACGAAAAATGATTAACTAAAAGAAGGAAAATAAATTACATGAGATTATAAAACAATGCAACGAAACGTCATAACAGATCAATCGTGAAGAGAACGTAATTTCAGAAAAGAAAAACAGAACATACCTGGTCTGAAATAAATAAAAAGGGGAAATCGAGACAAAGAGCGTAGAAACAGTTATGATATACTGGTTTAAGAGAGAAATCCAATGAGTAAAAGGAGAAATAATGGTTGAGAGTAAATGGAGGAGAGACGAAACTATGAATGAAGAATAAATATAAATTGATTTCGATCGTGCAAGTGAAGCACATTAATGGAGTTCATATCAATTTACCCCCTATAATTGGTATAATTCAATTTATCTCCTTATAAAAAAAACATATATTTTACCCTCCATTATCTTATAATTGTTTGACACCGTATCTCTGATATTTTTAAACTTAAAAAAATACGAATTAACAAAATTAACCCTCGTATATGTGACACTTCCCCTCCCTTCCCAATGTTATGATTGTTGAGTCCCAAGTGGTCAGAAAAAGGTCTAGGGGGGGGGGGGGGGGGGAGGGTGAATAGACCTTTTCAAACTTTTCAATAACTTTCCAAACAATTTTGTAAGATGAGTTGATCACTCGACTACCGAGGAACAGATGAGTAGAACACTTAGCTGTCAGGATAATTTCCAGGCTTAATGAAGTACTCGTCTGACATACAACAGTTAAGTTCAATAAATCAGAGTTTGAAATATTCAGTAAATAAAATCAATTTTTAAATCAAACATTTTTGTTTCGTGTATGTTTTGCAATCAAAATATTTTTCCTTCAGGAAATTTCTTCCGGTCAGTTTCAAATCTTGTTTTCAGTCAACATATGACTAGTCTGATAGTTTAACAGAAAAAGCGTGTGCAGAAATAAAATGAACACAAAAAATTTATAGTGGTTCAAGGGTGGTGTAATTTCTCTAATCCACTCTTCTTCCTTTAACACGATGGAAGGAATGCACTAATCTCTTAGATCAATACAACCCTTGACGTTTACAAATTCTACGTCCAAGCGGAACTCTTACTCTTAGTAAAGTTACTCCTAGACTAAATCCTCACAAAGCTCACAACTTTACAATTAATCTCTCTTAGAAATTAACTCTCCAAATTACAACCTTGTTGTAATATAAAAACTCTTAGTTTTTGTCAACGGTGAAAGCTTTTCTTCTTAAGAACAACTAAGTGGTTTCTCTCATGTATACTTTGGACTTGAATTTCAGATTTGCAAAAGTTGTTTTTCTTCAGTAATCAGTATATCCACGAGTACTTATAGGAGGTTTGGAATTAATGTCGTCGAAAATCTCATTAATTCTAGGAGTGCCCCTATTTCTTCTACCAAATTCAAACGACTATAGTATCTGCAGGCGGCTCTGTCATTGTACTCTTACAATTTGTCAGGCGCATTAAATGCACCCGATTGTCCGAGGATAATCTTTTTGTCCTAGGAATACTTGTATTTATTCCTTATCATTAGACATTACTTATTAACTCCTCAGAGTATTTAAGATCACAATTAACGTGTCTCCTCGTAGTCGTCTGATTAAGTATCTAGCTGATTCGAACTCAACTTTTAAACTTAGCTTATCAAACTCTTCTCGGCTATCCATTACTCAGATGTCCTTGACTCTGCTGATTAAACAACCTTGCTGTACTAAGCTTTCCAATGATGTCTTCATTTTACTGTTTTCATTAAACTTAGCTGGTGGATTCCAACTGTTAACTAATCAAAACAAGGATTGATTAATCCTTCGTTCATCTTCAAACTTTCGAATATGATTTTCGATCTTCTCAATATTCTTCTGTCTGAAAATATTAACTAAGTCAACAACTTAGCTCTTCACTTGATAGATAACTTCCTTGCTTGTCTATTTCTGACTTAGTTCATTATCATCAAAAACTTTTACTCAATTACCTGTCTGATATAAGATAATCAACTTATAACATAAAAAAACATTGCCCACGCTGTGTTCGTACACTTTGATTTTTTTTTTTTACTTAAACTGATTTTTAGTATCCGCAAAATAAAGGTTAAAACTGTGAACATACCTGTTGGAGAAAATTTCAATTTTTCACTTGCTCAAAATATTACAAAACCGACTTAAATTATACAAAAAATTGTCGAGGGTTTCGTACATACCCCTATGAACAATTTTTTTTGTTTTTATAAGATTTTAAGTATCCGTAAAAAATTGACCAAAACTGTGAGCTTACCCCTTCGACGAATTCAATTTTCCACGAGCTCAAAATATCAGAAAACCCATTTATAACATAAGAAAAACAATGGCCATGGATGTGTACGTACCGCTTTGAATATATTTTTGTATTTAAACTAATTTTTAGTATCCGCAAAAAATAGGTTTACCCTTGGAAAAAAATTCAATTTTTCCACAGGCTCAAAATATTACAAAACTGACTCGAATCATACAAAAAATTGTCGAGGGTTTTTTACTCACCTCTATGAACAATTTTTTTATTTTTATAAGATTTTAAGTATACGTAAATAATTGGCCAAAACTTTGAGCTTACCCCTTCGAGGAATTCAATTTTTCAGCGGGCTCAAAATATCAGAAACGAACTTATAACATAAGAAAAACTTTACCCAAGGATGTGTACGTAACACTTTGAATATATTTTTGTATTTAAACTGATTTTTAGTATCCGCAAAAAATTGATTAAAATTGTGAACTTACCCCTAAGAGAAAATTTCAATTTTTTCACTAGCTCAAAATATTACAAAACTGACTTGAATCATACGAAAAATTTTCGAGGCTTTTGTACTTACCCCTATGAACAATTTTGTTGTTTTTATAAGATTTTAAGTATCCGTAAAAGAGTTCCCCAAACTGTGAGCTTACCCCTTTGAGGAATTCAATTTTTCCATGGGCTCAAAATATTAGAAAACCGACTTATAACATAAGAAAAACATTGCCAAGGGATATGTACGTACAACTTTGAATATATTTTTATATTTAAACTGATTTTTAATATCAGCAAAAAATTGGATAAAACTGTGAACTTACCCCTTGGAGAAAATTTTAATTTTTTCACTTGCTCAAAATATTACAAAACTGACTTGAACCATACGAAAAATTATCGAGGGTTTTGTACTTACCTCTATGAACAATTTATTTTTATGTTTATAAGATTTTACGTATCCGTAAAAAAATTGGCAAAAACTGTGAGCTTACCCCTTCGAGGAATTCAATTTTTCCACGAGCTCAAAATATCAGAAAACCGACTTATAACATAAGAAAAACATTGCCCACGCTGTGTACGTACCACTTTGAATATATTTTTGTATTTAAACTGATTTTAGTATACGCAAAAAATTTGTTAAAACTGTGAGTGGAGAAAATTTTAATTTTTTCACTAGCTCAAAATATTACGAAACTGACTTACGAAAAATTGTCGATGATTTTGTACTTACCTCTATCAAATTTTGTTTTTATAAGATTTTAAGTATCCGTAAAAAATTGGTCAAAGCTATGAGCTTACTCCTTCGAGGAATCCAATTTTCCACGGTTTCAAAATATCAAAAAACCGACTTATAACATAAGAAAAATATTGCCAATGACTGTGTACGTACCACTGTGAATATATTTTTGTATTTAAATCGATTTTTAATATCCGCAAAAAATTGATTAAAACTGTAAACTTATCCCTTGGAGAAAATTTCAATTTTTCCACTGGCTCAAAATATTCCAAAACTGACTTGAACCATACGAAAAATTGTCAAGAGTTTTGTTATTACCCTTATGAACAATATTTTTGTTTTTATAAGATTTTAAGTATTCGTAAAAAAGTGCCCAAATCTGTGAGCTTACCCCTTCGAGGAATTCAATTTGTCCACGGGCTCAAAATATCGTAAATCCGACTTATAACATAAGAAAGACATTGCCCAGGAATGTGTACGTACTACTTTGAATATATTTTTATATTTAAACTGATTTTTAGTATCCGCAAAAAATTGGTTAAAACCTTGAACTTACCCCTTGGAGAAAATTTCAATATTCCCAGTGGCTCAAAATATTAAAAAACTAACTTGAATCATACGAAAAATTGTCGAGGGTTTTGTACTTACCCCAATGAACATTTTTTTTTATTTTTATCAGATTTTAAGTATCCGTAAGTGCCGAAAACTGTGAGCTTACCCCTTCGAGAAATTCAATTTTTTCACGGGCTCAAAATATCAGAAAACCGATTTATAACATAAGAAAAACATTCCCCAGGGCTTTGTACGTACCACTTTGAATATATTTTTATATTTAAACTGAAAATCCGCAAAAAATTGGTTAAAACAGTGAAATTACCCCTTGGAGAAAATTTCAATTTTCCCACTGGCTCAAAATATTAAAAAACTGACTTGAATCGCACTAAAATCTATAGAGGGTTTTGTACTTACCCTTATGAACAATTTTTTTTGTTTTTATAAGATTTTAAGCATTCGTAAAAAAGTGCCCAAAACTATGAGCTTACCCATTCAAGGAATTCAATTTTTCCACGGGCTCAAAATATCAGAAAACCGACTTATAACATAAGAAATTTTTTGCCCAGGGCTTTGTAAGTGCCACTTTGAATATATTTTTGTATTTAAACTGATTTTTAGTATCCGCAAAAAATTTGTTAAAACTGTGAACTTACCCCTTGGAGAAAATTTCAATTTTTTCACTGGCTCAAAATATTCCAAAATCTACTTAAACTATATGAAAAATTGTCGAGGGTTTTGTACTTGACCCTATGAACAATGTTTTTGCTTTTATAAGATTTTAATTATCCGTAAAAATGTGCCCAAATCTGTGAGCTTACCCCTTCGAGTAATTCAACTTTTCAATGGGCTCAAAATATCATAAAACCGACTTATAACATAAGAAAAACATTGCCTAGGGCTGTGTACGTACCATTTTGAATATATTTTTGTATTTAAACTGATTTTTAGTATCCGCAAAAAATTGGTTAAAACTGTGAACTTACCCCTTGGAGAAAATTTTAATTTTTCCACTGGCTCAAAATATTAAAAATCTGACTTGAATCATACAAAAAATTGTCGAGTGTTTTGTACTTACCTCTCTGAACAATTATTTTGTTTTTATAAGATTTTAAGTATCCGTAAAAAATTGGCCAAAACTGTGAGCTTACCCCGTCGAGGAATTCAATTTTTCCACGGGCTCAAAATTTTACAAAACAGACTTATAACATAAAAAAAACATTGCCCAGGGCTGTGTATGTACCACTTTGAATATATTTTTGTATTTAAACTGATTTTTAGTATCCGCAAAAAATTGGTTAAAACCGTGAACTTACCCCTTGGAGAAAATTTCAATTTTTTCATTGGCTCAAAATATTACAAAATTGACTTGAATCATACGAAAAATTGTCGAGGGTTTTGTACTTACCCCTATGAACAATTATTTTTTTCTATAAGATTTTAAGTATCCGTAAAAAATTGACCAAAACTGTGAGCTTACCCCTTCGAGGAATTCAATTTTTTCACGGGCTCAAAATATCATAAAACCGACTTATAACATAAGAAAAACATTTTCGAAGGCTGTATACGTACACCACTTGGAGAAATTTTGTGTTTAAACTAATTTTTAATATCCACAAAAAATTAGTTAAAACTGTGAACTTACCTCTTGAAGATTTTTAGATATGTCTATTAGTATATATAATAAGAATAGAATAAAAAGTTAAATTTGGAATCAAGTAATGTATTGGTTTGCATTCAATGAATCCTTTTTCACATTACTTTTAGTAAATTGGGGTAATGTTTGAAGAAACAAGAAATTCATGCTAAGAATACTACTATTTCATCGACAATGGGACCTGAAAGGCTGAAACATAATTGATCAAAATTTTCGTAACTTTCCACTTAATGTACCCAAATGTTTATCTATTTAGGTCATTTTCTTTGGTTTTAATATTTTCTAATATTTCCGGAAAATTATAGGAAAATTTAATTGACTGGAAAAGACAAAGGAAACAAATTCATTCCATGATTTAAAAAAGAAAATTGAAGGAGCAAAGAAAATTTAAGAAGCAAACATTAAAGAAACCAATAACTTACAAATAAAATTATCATAAAAGAAACACAGAATACGGCGGGGTCATCTATACAGAAACTCACAAGGTTTATTTAAGCCATCTTGCCAATGTAAAGGGCCAAGGGATTACTAAATAAACAAAAGTGCAGTTGATTCGCGAGAAAACGTATTTTATACACTTTCCATCATTCTACAAGAACTTTTCTATGCTGGTTGTTAATGTTGATTCTGGAACTGCACCAATGACTGCATCTTTCTTCTCCCCGTTTTTGAAGATTATGACAGTTGGAATGCTACGAATTCCATATTGAGTTGCAATTGAAGGGCTCTCATCGGTGTTTACCTTGTAGCATTTGAGCTTTCCTGCATAGTCCTTGGCCAGTTTATCGATGACAGGGTGGATCATACGGCAGGGCCCGCACCATGGTGCCCAAAATTCAACAAGAACAGGTGAATCAGACTCGAGTACAAGAGACTGCCAAGTTGAATCAGTAACAGCGGGCACTGCAGTTTGAGGAAATAGTAAACTGCTGTGATTGATACTTTTGACAGTAATGAAATGCTCAGTACCTAATTTATATTCAGGAAAGTTTTCCACAAAGAATGATAATGTAGCATGTACCACCATTTAAGACATTTGGGCAAGAAAGGATACACAAATTGAATCGCAATGCTTCTCGCTACAGATTTTTCAAATGCCAACAAACTCTAAATAGCGAGAGTAATTCTAATTTAAAAGTACAATAGCAGCTGAAGGAGTTCATTCTCCAGAGGACCATCTGATTAAAATAATTCTACATAATCCATATACAAACAAATGAAGAGAGGAGACACAGTACCTAAAAAGAAGATTTTACATTTAAAGAAATCTCGATCAAGCACATTTTTTTTCAAAAGAATCCAATCACAACACGTTCATAAATCCCCATGAATGAGCATTAAAGTCAAACTCTTGTTCTCTTTAAATAATATTGTGGACATGTTATTAACTTCTCCAGGACCAATGTTCAGAAAAACGAACAGATACACTTTGAATTGCTGCATCTCAAAAACTATAAGTAGATCATTTTTCATATTCAATCTTTTTTTCATTACAATCAAGGGCTTGTCTGGATTGGTGGAATCCTTTAATTTTGGGAACCAGTTTGAAACGGTTGTGAGCCTACTGAAACATTTCAAAACAAATCCATTGTGTTTGAGACCTACCACCTATCTACACTACAAACATATTATTATCATAATAACCTAGCAAACATGTATTGAAGGCTACCGACTCAAATGTTCACCTTCCAAGCCTGACCTCACAAACCTCACACCCAAACCCCATCCCACAAACAATCAACTTTTCAAAACCCACTAAAACATACTCCTATATTATTATTATTGAAGATTCTAAAAATTACTTAATCTAAACCAAGTCTCAGGCACGACAACAAATGGACTTTGAGAACTGCCAACCAAACACCAAAACAAAGAAAAATGTTGAAAATTCATCCAAACAGGCACCGAGAAATACACCAAGCTTATTCCAGGCAATAATTTTCCTAAGACACCTACTGATCCTCAGTGTTATATTTTCAAAATTAACAAAAGAATTTTTTTTTAAGCCATACTAAATTAAGGTTGGTTAATAAACTTCCTCCGAGTAAAACTTGAAAACACTGTAACAAAAGTCAATTAAGACACAGAACTAATTTAAGCATATTGTAATGATTATCATCCAATAAAACAAAAAATTATAGCTAAAACTGTTCATACAAAAACTAGCCTTACCAAATTAGAAAATAAATAAAAAAGAACAAACCTAAACCACCTTCTACAGCTATATCTTGAGCTTCGCAAACAACTCGACTACCACGAGGAGCGTGTTTTGAGCTATAACTCAGCTTTGGTGATGAGCCAGAGGACTGGATCTTGAGTCCTCTGAAGTCGGCGAATCTGACGGAGCTCCGACGAGAAACGGAGGAAACCGGAAACGAGGAGGCGGAGGGAAGGGCGGAGGCGCGGGGAACAGTTAGGGTTTCCAGCACACCAGCCATGGCGAAATAATCGATAATATAAAAAATAATTGTAATAATAATAATATTCACGCAGAGCTGAGTGTGAGAGGGAGAGAGAGTGGATAAATGAAAAGAGAGTGTGTGTTTGTACCTTGTGGTGGAGTGAAGTTTGTTTGGTTTTGATGATGATGAGCGGATGAGGAGTTGTCATCTGGTACGACCTACTTCGGAGTGGACCACGTGCTCCGCTCTCGGCCCGTAAGACACATTTTCACTTGCTGGATTGGGCCAATATCACTCAGTAAGATCTAGCCTCTAGTTCTGTTAATGGATTAAATTCGGGTCGGACTGGAGTAATATTATTTGAGAGAATATTTTTTATAAAAATAATTTTATTTTAGTAAAGAAAGTATAATTTTGAGATGTCCAAAAAAAAAATAGAAGCAAAAATAAAAGGACGGAGAGAATAATATTTATATTTTTATATAACAAATATTATTAAATATACATAAAAATAAAATTATGAATTAATGATTAGCTACTATCTTCGTAATAGGTACAACAAAACCAGAAATAGGAAAAACCCCATCACACTACCCCCGGGCTTTGTGACCACTTCCAATTCTTGATCCGCACCCGAGTCTGACCTAGACGTTCGTTAATTAATGAACTTGCTTTCCAACACCTAAAAGTTAAATAATTTAAATATAAAAAGAACCCGGCATAAGAAAAACTGAAAATTAGCATACATTCCTCATAATTAAAAGGAGACCCAAATCTCCCAGACATTATAAATACAAAATTAAACCATCTTTCAAAGTCAAAACTATAGCCCAATCTACAAGCTAGACGACTGTGTATCCGCTACTATCACCACCCACCATTTTGATGGTGTCTCCGGCTCTTCTTCTTCGTACTCTTCTCAACCGAACCATTTTCTTTAACCTTCTTCTTAGAAGACTTGCGCTCCTTAGAAGTCTTCCGTTTCTTTCCTGAGGATTTTGGCGTACTATTGTCAGTAGGAATTCCATTTCCACGCGGAAGTGGTTGTTCTTCGTTTTCATCATTTAACTGCCAATTACAATGCATCTCATCTTGCTCCCCAAATAGTTGCTGCAGAGATTGCTCTCCAGCACCTGGGAACAACTTATTGAACGTAAGCTTTCCAGTAGACCCTCCTTTCCGATCCAATAGTACTGCGTCTGGCCTAATTATAGCACCAAGAATACTCTTGTGGGCACCAAGTCGCACTATGGTTTTTGCATTCGTCAGTGTAGTGAAAGCCATTGCAAAAGCAGACCTAACCTGTATGACCCCAAAATCAAGGCAACTTTTGCAACATTAGCAAATATCTACAATGTTCATCTTTACAAGAATGTTATCCACAAATATGCGTATATGCAAAAATTAAGGAACTTATATTGGGTGGACAACGAGACTTCAACGAGGGATTTGGAGAAAATGACTTCAATATTTGGTGGATTTCAAATCTAACATTTTGGTTACTGAAACGAATAGTACAAAATGAATACTTCAAAATAATAGTACAAAACGAATACTTCTGGATTTGAAATGGATTTGTTGCGATGAATTCAAAATGCTCAACTCCAATCCACCAATCCAAATGAAGCCCCATAGTAGAATAAAGAGGGCTATAGTACTTAAATTATAACACGGCAAATATTTTCCATTTGCATGGATAAGAGGTTCTCTTTGTAAATAATATGCCAAAAATTGTTACATTATCCAGTCCGAAGCAGATTCAAAAAACAAGTTGAGGAGAATTAAAGCACACCTGGCCCTCATTTATGAGTGACTTATGCAGCATGATGCAAGCAAAGGAAAGCATAGTCTAAAAAATTAGGAAGAATTTACCTGATAATAGTTGAAGGAGTTCTTCCCTATGTCATTATCTGGAGTCTGTTGTCAAAGAGAAGAGGGTAAATGAGTTCCAAAAATCCATTGCTTTTTCCATTTTTCATCTAGGAAGTGGTTAATATTAAGGTCACCTGTGGGTCCTCAATGGCGATAAGAGATGGTCGGCCTTCAACTAAAAATCTGGAAAGAAACAAAGAGCCAGTGGAATGGCATACTGTTTTAGAAGTACGAATACCAGAACTTGCAGTAAAATATTCAAACTCAGCAACACTTACCCTTTGCTGCCTTTCAGGAAGAAAGTACCTCCATCATTGCAAGACACACCAACATCAACTGTATTTAATTTGCACCCGTACATGTCAAAAAATTTCACCTTTAACAAAAAAATCCAGAAGTCAGTAAAGTTTTTTTTTTTATAGGCTACATAAAAATCTCAGTTCAGTCTGCCAAATCCAATGTTCAAACATTTCATTCAGTTTACTTAATGCATTAAAACCCTCAGTTTTATGGAATTCATATTTCATTTTGTAACTTCTGAAGAATGATAACAAACAGAGGTCTAGGAAATCAAAATCAGTTATTACTGCCTTATCCCTGCCATTGAGGAATGGGTATAGTAAGAGTAAATGCCGCCTATTCGTTTACAAACATTCAGAAAAGATAAACTTTGAATAATAAATATACCAGTAAAATTCCCAGGTTATGTTCAGGAGAAGCTTGGGACTCCTGCTGATTCTGAAAAGCAATATACATCAGGCAGCAATTCCAAATGATAAACAAAGAGGAATCACATTAAAGGGAGGACAATAACTAAAAAATCCCTTATTTCATCTACAAAACTATCCTATCATAAATTTGCTATACATCCGGCAGAAATTCTACAAGATAACAAAGAGGAATTACATCAAAGGAAAAAGGGGAGAAAATAAAGAAAAAAAATCCCTTATTTCAAACTTATCTATCATAAATTTGCATAAAGAAGTGCAGAAAACATTTACTCAAGTGTATCAGCACTTTTGGAATGGACAGCGACCATTACGAAAATAAAAGACAAACTGACTATAACAATATATCGCTAAAAAATGAGGCAAAATGAAGTACAGTAATGCTGACTAATCAAATAGGGAGTTAAAGGATGCCAAAATAATATGCCGAGTAAGAACCCGTATACCCCATAATAGAACCCATCTGAGTCAAGATAACAGGATAAGAACCCATCACCAGTAAGAATTTGGAAGCCATTTTTTTCCATTTGCTAATGTCAATCTATACTTGGTTCATAATGACTGACCCACGCTAACGAGGCACTAAGCAAACGAAATGGGTCAGCAAAAAACAAGACAATGCCCTCCTTTCAAGCACTTGGTGGGACAAGGCATCCAATCTCCAAGTAAATCAAAAGAAGTGTCTTCAAACTTATTGATTGCTTCCCTACTTAAGAGCTCATTTAGCATACAACTGACACGTCTTTTACCAAACATCACTAGTATGGCAATAATAACACAACACTATGCACGAGAAAGTGGAAACTTCTCTAGAATGCTTACCTGGTTTCCTCAACAAATGCAACTAATAAGGGTCATATGCTAGACATAAACAACAAACTTCAACTAAGTTTCACAAATACCGTGGATTGAGGCAAGAATATTTATTTTGCCTCAGGGATCTTGTTATCTACACAGTTACCTAATGTCAATTTAACATGTGCAACCTACATGTTTACTGGACAGGCTCATGCCATTGAATTGAAATGGGCTGAAGAATGCACTAAAGGTAATCATTTTAAGATAATAGTAACTGTACTGAGAAAATGTGAATGAGTAAAGAGCCATATATCCATTTCACAGTATCTAAAGTGATAAAACAGTTCACATACAACTGGCTACCAGTTTCATGCACCACAAAAGGTGAAATAAACATTCAAATAGCACTGGTTTATAATGACCTGCATCTTTGATATGACATGAAAGGAGCACACAGAAAGCAACTGACGTCATAAATGTCATGGATAACGTGATACCAACTAATATGTTCATGCATTCGAAAAACCAAAAGTGAGTTTGAGACAGTAAACCAGTATAATTACCCGCAACATTGCTATAAGCATTGCAAGGAGTGCATAAGAACCAATTCCACCAGTGTAAACCTAGAGGAAGAATGAAAAGTTATAATATTGAAGAAAACATCTTCGCAGGCCAATAAAGATAAACATGAAAAAAAAAAATGAATGTCACCTCATTTAACTCTCTTTGCTGCAAGAAAATTTTCAAGATCAGACATAATGGTCGAAGCGGTGGCCATTTAGATACAGCATCCTGCAAAGAGATAAATATATTAATAAAAGACTTCTAGAGTGGTACAAAAATATTAAATACATCCAACCAGCAAAAGAGAAAACCTTTATGAACTCAGCAGCTTTTGGTCCATTATGAGCATCAAAACTGTTATCATGAGACATCTTATTAGACCAAAGAAGAAAACCATGGCAAAAGATATAGAGAAATACTAGCATAAAGCATGAACTTAAGATTATTTCCTTGCACCCAGATAAGTGAGAATCCAAAGAGATGTCTAAAGAATCTGCAGATTTTGTTAAATACTGGCGCATATGTTCTTATGTTGAAACAAACACTACCAATACGAGATAAGCAAGGATCAATCAATAGTAAAGATACCTACGGGCAGATGTTCTCGACGAATCTGCAGCACGTATCATCACTAATCACCATGTAGATTACGTAAAGAAAATGTAAAGCAGAAAAATTATTGTGATCATTATTCTCAACAGCGAGCTTTACGACATATTTCTTTTGAGACTCCAAATCATAATATCAGCAGTAAGAATCACAATCTTGCTCTCCCTAAACAAAAGGTAGAAAGTGTAGCCTGCCACCTCCACCACTTAGAAGAAGATGAAGCATAGGTACACATATGCTCGCCGTTTTTTTTTTCTTTGTGGGGAGGGGGGGAGGGGGCAGAAATAAGTAGGTGCCAGCAGGCTGACTAACCCTTGATCATGGGTTTATCTGAAAAAAGGAAGAGTATTCTCCTTCCATTTGTTTATCATGCACTCATATCCATCACACACCATTTTAACAAGGTTTGCCCCATAGTTTTATAGGTAAAACTAATACTTCAGATTAACTGGTTTCACTGTCTGTACTTAGCAATGGGTATAAATGAATCCATAACATGCTAACAAAAGCAGCTCAAGTATACAAGAATTCAACCTCCGTCCTACATTAAGGAAATAAGTTGCTAGACATTACATAATTACAAACCTTTGTAATAGGCCAACATGAAAATGTCACCAAAGTTTAACGGTTGAACCATCAACTATAATACAATAGAAGAAACCTGAGTAACCTAACCTTATATCAAAAGCAAAACTGCTTTTCTTCTCCACAAACTTAATAATTGGTACCCGGGCCTTCGCAATAACCTGATATTGGAAGAGAGAAAAATTTAAGAGATGGTGAAGCACAAATTTAGTAACAGTGGGACTAAAAACTGTATGGGTACCTGTATCTTCTTTGCGATTCCTCTTTGAGATAGTGCCCTAGAAAGAGCTTGCAGACCAATCTTAGGATTTGTTATATTTGAACCTAAGATCACAACCTGCACAAGCATCAAATTGTGAAGTCAAATTAAGCACAGCCAATCTTAGTCCGCACAACCCACAATTCATGAAGGATGAAGTCCTTCAACGAAAGAAAAATCCTTCAAAATACAATGAAAATTGGCATCCCTTCTTTTGTGATAAGCATCGTCTAAATCAAAAAAGTACATTCCTAATTTATTGTGTTACCTATACAATCACAAATAATTAAGGAACATGATAAAGTTAACCACGATCTAAATCAGGTTAGATATCAGGTTACCGGGAAATTAATAATATAACTTTGCAGGATTAAGGAGCAAATTGAATTCCTTGCCATAGGGTGGATCATAAACTTATATACAGAAGCAGCACATGGCCTAAAATATAAAATGTAAACCCTTTCGCATGTCAAGCATGAACTTAAAAGAAATTACTGATAGCAAAGAATAATCTTTCAATATATTCTAGATATCACTAAAACAAAGTCAATTTCTTGCTTCACTCTCCCCCACCCCAAACTTCAATTCATGCACATCTAATAATTCTCAAACATTGAGCGCTTATATTTTATCTTAGGAGTAAAATTTGTGTCAGACACCATCCAATACAGTAAACTTATTCAATTTCAAAAATATAAACCCTCTGTCATAAAATTTTGAGTTGAGTTATACGAGGAAGGTTAATATAGTGATATAAAGGCGAATTATATCAGATATCTTTAATGAGATTCATATAGTTGCAAAACTATAATTGAATATTTAAGGTGTTAATGATCAATCCACAACCCCAAAGATCTATCATCTAATATTTTGTATCTTTTGTATAGATTTTTTTGTCATTTCCAAAGAAAAGAGACGAAAACCTACAAGAAGAACATGGCATTTTCCAACTTCATTTTCTTCATGAACAAGGTAATCCAAAAACAGGGGTCAGACAAGACACAATTTTTCCTTAAAATGGTACAGCCAGCAGCAACAATCAAAATGGACCAATTTTCATAAATCACAAAGGGAGAGCTACAATATAATAGGATAAGGAATTAAAAGATCAGATCTGGTGGATTGAAAACATAACTGGATGTATCATCACAGAACATAGGAGTGTACAGGAAATGTAAACAGATCAAAATGACTGAAACTAAAACCTGGTATGCAACGAAACCAAAACTGAAAATCCTGTTCAAGTGTTTGTGAAGTCTTTCAATTGGTATATCTTAGAATCATTATACCAAATTCCCCAATTGTCAAAGGTTCAAGTGTTTGTGAAGTCTCACAATACAAACAAGTTCAACACTTTGCAAAGGTTGTTTGCTTTCGCTTAATATTCCCCAATTGTCAAAGGTTTGGCTCTATGTAAATGTGAATACAATTGTATGCAGATAGATCCTATATTCCATACCGGTTGTGGTTATCTGAAACAATATGGTGGTTTTTTTCTCCCAGGCTTAAATTTAATCAAACCAAGAATTTTGGAATATTTTGGAAATTTACAGAACTGATCCTGTCTCAATATTTGGATGGGAAATATGATGAACCGAATGAACATCGCTAAAACCACTCTTCCTAAGAGAGATGAACATTGAACGGACAAAGAAACTAACCATAAGTATTTGATAAAAGAAACATATAAACACTGTCGTCACCAAAATATTACAAATAAAGTTAAAAATTTAAACTGAATCACTATATTCAGGATATAACTAAATCAAGACAATGAAAAATCTACGAAAATTACATATGTAAAGAAAAAGGAAATATTAAAATCTATTATATGCCGTAGAAATTTTTACAAAAGCTTCTATACCGCATATTCATACTCTGGTAAAAGCCAATAAAGGTTGTCACTATTACCAATATTAGATATTTGGAGCAAAACTAGCTAGCATGAGCACCATTAATTTATATGAAGATACTCAAAATGGAAGAATTAGAAGTTCACACTTGTATAGGATGATATCCAATATCATGTTAATTATACAACATATATCCAGACAGCTGTGACTTCAACCCAAGAAGTGAACATACAGCATTTGTCAGGAATCACAAAATAAGCTTCCAATAATTTAACAAAGAGTCGCAAGCTTACGTCGATATCGCTGGATGGAAGGTAAAGCCCTGTCTTAAACGATCCAAAAACTTCTGGCTGCAAGAAAAAATCTTCGCATAAATCCATCTTAAGAATAACGAGAACACCCACAAACATGCATGCACATAAAATCCACACACCTTAGCATCAGGCCAGATATATTTTATAACATTAAAAACAGATTCTATAGCAGCATTTCTTGATTCCTGCTCCTCCGGTGTCGGAGATAGAAAATCGCAAAAATCAAGTATCTCTGCACATGACATATATGTAAAATTAACAACTTTTAACTTATTAGCCAAATCAGAGTAATAACAAACATTAAACAATCACAACCTCAAAAAATGCTACAAAACAGTAAATAAACTAACTAAAAACCTTTGTGAAGCCGAAGCATAGGGCTTATGAAGCGAGAATTGGCGCGAAACCAGTTGCCTTCGAGAGTCTTCTCAGGAACCGGAGTGGAAGCTTCAGAAGCCGCCGACTTAGGCGGGAGAGGAGTTCCTAAAACTGAAGTATTTTTTACATCATCTGCTTCGTTCACATCGAGAGAAAAATAATCTTGGGCTGCGGACTCAGGTAAGGGGCATTGAGCGGAGGGGAGGGTAATCTGGTTGCGGAAGACAACGTATGGCTCGAATTCGGAGGAGGAGGGCGACGGCGGCGGAGGCGGTGTGTCGGCGGAGGTGGCGTCGAGAGGGGTTAGGGTTTCATAAATAATATCCTGCCCTTCCATTGCAGAAGCAGGTGCGCCGAAAATCTCCCACGTTTTTTCTTTTACTTTTTAATAGGTTATTTATATGGTGTATCAGATTTTTACAGTTGTTTTCTAGATTTCGAGTACTGTTATTTTGGTTAGATGAAAAGGAAAGAGTTAATGACACATTATTTGCATAGTATTCAATTTATCTCAATAATTTGTTTATTTGAGAAGGAAATACTTACCCCATATAATCTTATAAGAGTTTTACATTGCTTTCTTGACAATTTTAAATTTAATAGAATATGAATTTATTTAAAAAATAACACTTTACCCATGTAATCTTATAAAATTTTCACACTGTTTTCTTGATAATTTTAAATTTAAAAAAATACGAATTGTCAACTATATCTCTTATATATGGTACTTTACTCCCACTGGTATTATGATAAATGTAGCATTTTATCTCATTTGTTATGATAAATGTTGCACTTTACCCCCCACCCCCATGTTACAAAAATATTTTTCACTCTCAATCTCGATAAGTGAGTTACACTCTCAGACTAAAAAGAGGTAAATTACTCTTTTAAAATTTTTGTAGGGGGGTAAAGTGCTATTTTTAAAATTACGGAAAAGTAAATTGTATATTACATTTCACATGATGTAAATTGACATTAGCTCGAAAAGAAAAGGAAAATATAGACTAATTTGCAAGTTGCAACCTCGAAATAATAGTTATTGACGGTCTCCAACCTCATAAAACGATATAGCAAGATAAATCTTGGAATTAAAGAAACGTTTGCAAGTTGCAAATTGTCCATTATTTTTGCCGCAAGTGTCATGCTTGAATGGCAACATTGTAATTTCTTGAGGTTGCAAAATGCAAACCTATTTTTAAGTGTATAATGTGCAAATCATTTTTAAGGGTGCAATCTGCAAATCAATTTTTATAGTGCAATTCACAAAATCATTTTAAAGGTTGCTCCTTACAATATAATTATGAAGAACGATAACACGAAGGCTAAAGGGTGTTATTTTGAGGTTGCAATAAGCAAATTAGTCGAAAATATACGAAAAAAAATTATCAACAAAATATATATAAAGGAAACAGGCGTTCGTATGTATGGAAAGGTTTAAAAAAAGGAAGTACGTAAACATTAAAATTACATTAAATTTTTATTATCACTAATCATATTTTATTTTATTTTTTGGAAAAAACGATTGATTTCGTTCATAAATTAACTGAGAAGTTACCGCACCAACTTCTGCTCAAATTGATAGCAACATCGAAATTGATCTTAATTTTCACAGAATTAGAATGAGAGCATCGTGATATTTCCTACTTACATTCGGTTGGGTCCACCATAGCATGCAGCTCCTTTCAAAAATCATTTATTCCTTGTGTGTTTCAAATTGTCTATAGCATATCACAATATTGTTGGTTTGATATTTAGATCACACACAAGTAATAGGAAAAATCATGATCAACATACATCATAGAATAATATTCAATCAAGATAACAATAAATAGAGCAAATATTAGAAAGGAAAACCCTGTTCGAGTCACCTTTAGAAGAATATTGCCTTGTTCTGGTGCACACATTTTGAACCACTAAGTCTTTTTAATATTTAATTAATTTTGAATCACACTTTTTAATTAAATAACCAACAAATACAATGTTCGAACACCTTAATTGCCCAAGGAATACAATTTAAAACCCAGATCCGTTTCACAAAAGTACATGAGTACAACACAATGCATCAAGTCTTCCTCAAAAGTCAAATACACAACGGGCACCTGACATCCCCTAATAGCGGCGAAGGCTGGATTTAGGATCAAGGGGGTCGAGATCATTGATCAAAATTTCATTTAATGCATATTTTGGCCAATTAAATATTGTTAAATTTTCGACAACTTTATTGAAAAAATCTCGGAAACACTAGAAAAAAATGTGAAAAAATTACTAAATTAAGAAAGGGAAAAAAGAGTTTTGAGGCCAACAAAGTTTTTCAAAATTACATTTTATTTTTATTTTCACTAATTCAAAAATAAAAATCCAAGGGATACGATGAAATTTTAATCCATGAGCTGAGACTAATTAAGTTGAATCCTTTAAGGGACTATAATTTGTTCTGATTTTATTCAATCTGTATTAGAATTAAAAATGCTTACCTAATTGTATTTTATTATCCTTTTAATCAAATAAAAAGTCGACATCCGTCCAATATCAAAGTTGGTGGAGATTTTTTCCCCAAGGAGTACTTTACAGTAGGAATCTCTCTACCAAATAACGTTGATCTTAGTAGATTTCCTTCTTGGAACTAATTGGATAAATTAAAAAATGTAATTTCTAAAAAAAAATGTCTAACAAAAAATAAAATTAAGAAAAGTTTAGCAAAAGAAAAAAATGAATAAAATTAGATATAAATAAATGGTAGTATTCTGGAAGGATCTAGAATATAGATTTAGCCTCTCCACCGTGGGGATAGTCCAAGTTTACCCAATAAACTCCAGATTCAGAAAGATCCTTCATTTTCTCAAATAACACATGTGACAACAAAAAAAAAATACTAAAACACTACAATATGATTATTAGGGTAAATTATGAATATCCTCGTGAGGTAAGGTCTAATTACAAAAATATTCTTTAAGGTTGTCACCTTCTTACAATTAACTCCTTGTCCCCATAATGTTCCAATTTTGCCCTTGGAGATTATTTATAATATTTATTGGTATATTATAAATGTTAGGTGCTAATTATTATATTTTATAAATTATAAAAGTGATAATTCATTATTTACTACCAAAATAATTGATAAAATTAATTATTTTCCATAAGTTTAAATAAATATTGCAAAAAAAAAGGGTATTTACATATATATATTAATAATTTAAATTGTATATCAATAAAATAAAATAGAATTTTAATAATAATATTTTATAAATATGAACAAATTGTTTACACATTTAGTTAAATGAATTTATTTTCTAAATTTGTATGTTTTTAAATTTTATCATAGAAATTAAATTAATAATAAATAGATAAAAAATTATAATATTTATTAAACTTTATGAACAATTATAAATTATATCAATTATTATTTTGGTAGTAAAAATATATGATTATCATTTTTATAATTTAAATTTTAAAATTTAGTATTAGATATTACAAATAACCTTCAAGGGCAAAATTGAAATATTTTAGGGATAAAGGGTTAATTGTAAGAAGATGACAAATCTGAGGGGAGTTTTTGTAATACGCAATAAGTGAGGAGGGGTTTTTGTAATTAGGCATTACCTGAAATATTCGTAATTTACACATGATTATTCGAGCCATATGCACAGTTTGATATTATACCTGCATCTGTTAAAAGAAGAATCATTTCGAACTACTATGATATAGCCCTGTTAGCTTATTAGTTTCCACAATCTACACTCAAATTAGCGAATTAAGTCCCTTGTATCATATCAAGGAAAAAATGAAATGGATCAACGTTTCATCTCAAAATAGAAAGAAAACAGTCCAGTTATATTCAACAGTCAACACACAAATCCATTTTCACACAGTCAGAACGAAAATAAATCTATGAGTAAAGAAAAAAGGCACCAGTTAGGATTCTCATAGAACAATTAATTATTATCTTTCTATTATGTCACCTTCAGAGCCATACTCAACATCGGTACCACCGTCTTCAACAACATCATCCACATCGTCATCATCATCCTCCTCCTCCTCATCATCATCATCAAAAGTATAGTCCTCGGCATTGCTCGGAACATAAGTTCGTGCAAACTCGATCCGTGGAACAGAGGAATTAAACAGCAGCTGCAAATTAGATGTGGTGAGATTAAACTTTCGCTCGTTTGATGAATAGTTAAGCGAATCACGGATTGTTCCTTCTCTTTCGAGTTGAAATAAATTCAAAATCGGAGCATCCTGAACGCCGGGGGTGGATCTGAACAAATGTGTGGCCGCGGCGGCGGAGGAGGGGCTGATTAGATGGTGGCGGATGAGATTTTGGAGTGCAGGAGTGCCGAATTTCAGTAGATTTGAGGTTGCCATCTTTATTTTGTCAAGGAATGAACTGCAGTTCACTGTTAGTGATAGTGTATGTGTATGACGGCCTAGGGTTTTGGGAGGTTTATGGCGGACACGTATTCAGTTATTGGGCCTAGTAAGTAAGTAGTCATTTTGGTTTTAGCCAGTTTAGGTCATATAGATTAATTAAGTTCGGGAATTGTTGGGATTTAATTATTTAAATTTATAGTGGGTTGGATGTTTTCACAAATCCAATGAGAATCGGATTCTAACTTTGCAGGATCCAATCCAATTAAGATTTGCCAGAATTTTTAATTAAATCCACCAAATATAAATTAGCTTTTATAGTTAATAAGGAATTTAATGAAAAATATATGACATGTTTCCTCTTAATAATGTGAATTTAGCGACTAATAGTTTTCTTTAGATGTAGTTGAATGATTTAGGCATGGATTAAATCATTGATTTTTCTTTTATTTGAGTTGAATGATTTGGGCATGGATCAAACTTTCATTTACTTTGTATTGGAATATTTGGTTATGTAAAATATTAGAAATATTTCGAGAACTCTCTAAAGTGTTTCCTATATATAATATTATGAAGTCGGGCATTTGTTCAAATAAATTGCAAGAAATAACACAAAAATTCAATCGCCAAGTAGAGAACATATATTGTCCATTCAAAAAATCATACTTAATATTCTATTGTCCCTAACAAAGAAGATTATAATAACTTAAATCTGAATTTGACCCTAAATAACTGAAAAAATTATACACTAAAATGATATAAACGATAAAGTTTTATAAAAAATATGTGATTTCCAAAGTTTTTCAAATGACTATTTTGCCCTTTCCCGGTTTAGAACTTTTTCGGTTATCAGCCTATCAGGTTTGTAAATCTCATGGAGGGGCACATTTTCATTGAAAGTGAAGGCCTTGGAAAGGGTACTACGGCTATATTATCGTTAAACTTGGAATTTTAGGACGTTCGGATGAGCCTAAACTATCATTTGTCATGCATATTATCATATCCTAATTCAAGAACTTTAAGGATTTGAGAGTCAGATATATCCTAGCTAATTCCAGTTTCTCTGATGTAACTTCCCATATATCTTTAGTTGTACCCCTTTGCCCCTCTAACTATCGATTGCATTACTTTGTCCCCTTCAAGTGGTTTATGACTATTTCAAGTTGTAGAGTTGGAATAATACACAAATTTAATAAAGACATTAATCACCATAATTACAGACAGTTATGCATTTAAAGTTCTTTGATAAAATTTGAAGAGTTCTACTATTGTAATCTTCGTATGTTTAAATTGATACTATGTATGTTATTGCTTACTCAGACCTGTTATATAATCACAAATGGTCTAAAATTAGAAGATCGCCCATAAGAGAAGGAAATTGATACCAAAATTGAGCTATTTGTGTACAAGTGGATACAAGGTAATTGATAGCAATAGGGCTATTTTGTGTACAAGTGGGTTGCGAGGGACAAAATGATGCAATTGATAACCGGAGGTCATATCGTACAATAACAATAGTTGAATGGGGAAGGAGCAAAATTAAATTTACCCAATTAGTTCATATTAATCACCCTTCAATTCATGGGCAAGTAATTGAGAAGTCCGACTATAATTAATAATATTCGTAATTAGTTTAATTTAGGGCTAAATACAAAGTAGGAGACTCAGGTTCTGATCCCTGTTGGGAGAGGTTCCCACTTTATGTGCCGACACTCCTCGAAAGGGATTAAACCCTTCAGAAATTAAAAAAAAAAATTTAGGGCTAAATACAGTTTACCCCCTAAACTATGTTTAATGTATAAAATGTAACAGTTAACCCCCTAAAGTACCAGGTGCAACCAACAATCACCCCTTAGCCATCTACCGGATAAAATACAAAAGAGCCCATAATATATTTTTTGTCTATCATATTATTTGGTGAAATATACCATCATTACTTGATCATAACTCTAAAAAATTGTTGTATTAATGGACTTGAGACCAAGCCTCTATGAAACAGTACTGTACTATCCCTTTCCTTTTACATATATATATTAATTAATCCTTAAATACGCGTTTAATAGATGCTAAGCTAGCTCATCATTGGTATATGCTGGCTAATGGTTTGATTAAAATTATTTAATTATGTCACTTTCTTGCAGCTAAGAGTCAACTCATGTTGCAAATCACAATTTCCAGGAAAGAGTGGCATAGAGAATTAGTATGCAGGCTGATTGACTATATATTGAATTTTTAGCAAAAGAAAGCTGTTTAGAAATTAGTACTTAATCGATGAAGCAGATTTAGTTTTTCTCTTAGTTTGCTTTTGCAATGAAATCGACGAGTCTGTTGTTTTCATATTTTAACAACTTGATATGCTGCTTTCTCTTTACCACTAGTATATGTATATGCATACCTCCTCCAGCCTTTTCGTCTTCTCTTCCTCCTCCTTTAACTCATATTTACAAAGACCACTGCAGTTCCATTGTCCCTGAATTTAAACCAACTATTCGTTCTTTCAACGAAACTACTATACCATTACTAGTAACAAATTGGTACATTGGTGGAGACAAAATTCTAGGTCGAAAGCCACCACAAAAGCCAAACTTTTATTTGACAAAATCTCTTAAACTCCAAATTACACCAAATAATTACTATGAAACTATTGCCAATGGTATTTATAGAGTCGAACAAGCCTACTTGTATATCCGGTCGCCATACAGATACTATAATAATGTTCGAAACTCAGGCTCCATCAATATTTCGTTAAATGGTTTCTGGTCAGAATCTTCACTGAAGCTTTGTATGGTTGGATCAAATCTTGATGTTGTTCTTAAGCTCAACTTTGCAAGTAAGAATCCAACTATATTTTCTAGTTTTATCTGTGGAGTTTTGGAGAGCGCGAATTCTGTCAATGATTCAGGTTATTTTGACCCTCTTTTGATATTTAGTTTTCCAGTTTTGTCAAACTACAGTTATTCATTGGTCTCAAAAGAACTCGATGAAGGATTTTTGGGTGATGCATATATTCCAAAAAACGAGTCTCTCGATTTGCAGGAAGACAGTTTTTGCTCAATGGTATCGGGTAGATATGCTTTTTTCCATTTGGCGTATGCAAAAGATTGCAATGAAACTCGAAATTGTGCTCCACTTGGTAGGGACAATGAAAATTTATTGCCTTCCTTCATGTCTTTAGACTTAATCCAGTGTTCACCGGAAGAACGAAAGGTGAGACACATTGTAATATTCCAAAATATTACTCGTGGTGTGTTTAATCAGGATTTTGATGTTGATTGGATGTTTATTGGAGAGGGATCATGGGACTTCGAGAAAAATAAGTTATATATCATTGCTTGTCGTATCTTAAATCCGGTACTTAATCATGTTGGGAATGCTGTTGAGGATTGCACATTTAGGTTGAGTTTGAGGTACCCTTCTGTCTGGACTGTCACAAACGATGCTAAAATTGTTGGTCAAATTTGGACGAACAAGACAGTTTACGATCCAGGGTATTTGAGGAAGATAACGTTTGTGAGTTCTGATGAGAATGATATGGTTGTTTTTCCAGGGTTGAAATATGAGTACACTGTATTGAATAAAGTCAGAAATTCATGTCCAGTGAGAAAAGAACTTGTGAAAGAAAAGAAAACTTATCCAGATGGGCATTCTTTAGAAATGAAATTTGATCTGCTAATAAAAAATTCCAAAGGGAAAAATATTGCTTGGGGTTCAGCCATGCCTCTTTCTGTGGGTAATGAGTTCTATCAAAACCACTCTAATCAGACTTATGAAGCTGAGAAAAAGATGGTATCCCTATCCCCTTCGAATATAAGCTATAAAATATGGATTCGTTCGATTCCTAAAGTTGATTTTGGCTATTGGTTTCCTACATTTAATCGGTCAATGAATTTACGGAGTCGAATGGAGATAACTGCTGAAGGAATATATGATGTTGAAACAGGACAACTGTGTATGGTAGGCTGCAGAAAGTTGTTGTCTTATAATAATAATAAATCAACTAATGATTCGACAGACTGTGAGATTCTAGTGAATTTTGACTTTGCTCCATTGACTGCAAAAACAGGAGGGTTTGTCATAGGAAGAATCCGAAGCACAAGAGATAAACTAGACCCTCTTTATTTCGAAGATTTGAGTGTTTCATCGGCTGCATTTTATCGCACTGCAGCTAAAAAATCGGTATGGAGGATGGATATGGAGATTACAATGGTCTTAATATCAAACACCCTCATATACATTTTTGTAGGAATACAAATTTTACATGTAAAAGGAAATCCCGACGTATGCTCTGGCATTTCTATTTTCATGCTTATAATACTTTCAATCGAGCTTGTGATCCCACTTGTTCTAAATTTTGAAACTTTGTTCTTGAATAACAACAATGAGCAAAGATTGTGGCTTAGAAATGGTGGATGGCTTGAAGCTAACGAAGTAACAATAAGGGTAGTCACTATGGTAGCATTCTTGTTGCAATTACGTTTACTCAAATTGGTTTGGACTGCAAAAACGGACTCATGGGATGAAGAGAAAAAGGCTTTGTTTGTTACATTGCCAATGTACATTTTGGGTGGCTTGCTTACCTTGCTTTTGAACCAAACAAGGAGCAAATATTCTATATGGAATGATTTAAGGTCGTATAGTGGTTTGATTCTTGATGGTTTTCTTTTTCCACAAATTTTACTCAATGTTTTCCGGAGTTCAACAGAGAAAGCTTTGGCTCATTCGTTTTACGTAGAGACTAGCCTCCTTCGGGTAGTGCCTCATGCTTATGATCAGTATAGGGCTAAGAGGTACCCGAGGTCTTATGTGAATAGAACGTACTATTATGCAAATCACACTGGGGAATTTTACTCGACTGCTTGGGATATTGTGATCACTTATGGGGTGATTGTGTTGGCTGTGATCGTTTTTCTGCAGCAGCGATATGGTGGTCGCTTCATTATTCCTTGGAGATCCAGGCAGGATTTTGAACTCTACGAAAAGGTGCCTGTAGTGGTTAGCAATGAGCAATTAGAAAACTAGTTTTGTTCAAAATATTTGCATTGAATAAATGTCCTTGTGTTTTAGGACCAGTGAGAAATGGGTTATGGCTGTTTGCTTCTTGGTTTCTGCTCTTTGAATTTTCCTATGAGGAATGGTTTTAAAATTTAGGGTTAATTACAGGGACCTCCCCTGAGGTTTGGTGTAATTCGCGTCCAATCCCCTCCAAGAATCATAATTACAATGACCTCCCCTGAGGTTTCAAAAACCTTACATCCGTTAGTTTTTGCTGACGTCGTCCCCCTAATTTTATTGAAAACCCCATTCTACCCTTGATATTACTGTAGCAATTTCCGTGAACAATTATGCCCTTAGTTATGTTTGATATATGGGAGGGTGTCCATTGTAAGGATTATGATTATGAATGGATGAAAATGTTGTAAATTCACATGAAACTTATAATCAGTTTAATAGTATATATATATTCTTAAAATAAAAATATAATAGCATATCAATGTTTTTTCATATTTTTGAAATAAATTATGGTAAATTATAAGAAAAAAACTGTAGAACATAAATAAAAATGTAATTAACCCGTAATATTAATAATTTAAAAAAAAATCATAATTAAAGTACAAGGATAAATTAATGAATTGCATTTAATCATGAGAAGTAAAAAAACTTGAACAAAAATTATTAGACATTATAAAAATGATCACATGTTCATAATTAACCCGTACTAAAAAAAATCGTAAGCTTTTAGCTAATTTTTTTTACAAAAATTAAAATTACTCACTCAAGTTCCCAATTTAGTAAAATAATTATTATAAAATCATTTTTTTTAATATTTCTTACTTGTACATAATATTAAGGATTAATAAAATATTTTACTATAAAATAGAAAATAATACCTTATATACATATTTACGAATATTAGTAAATCAATAAATAATTTTAATATATATTAATTATAAAAAAAAAATCTCACCATCCCTAATCCCCACCCACCCACTGGCACCTCTTCTCCCAGGCCGTGCCGTCGGTCTGGCTTCTCCTTCTAATCTGTCACCATAGATCCCAGGCCGGTGGCACGGCCTGTAAGGAGAGGTGCCGGTAGGGACGACGGGTGGGTTGGCGTGGGGGGTTAGAGTTAAGGCTAGGTTTTTTATTCCTTTTATGTATAAAATTAGTCTTTTTAAAGTTTAGGTACCAATGTGCAATTATGATTTTTTATATCCATTCATAATTAAATTTTCCAAGGGTAATATGATAGTTTTGTGCGTCATTGCAAGGGTAAATAGGAAATTTTGTTAATTGGATTTTTTTTAATTAAAATTGACGAGGTCAATGAAGTCATATCACAGATTTCATCCAAACTCCGCTAGTGTACGTTAGGGTTTTGTAAGGTTTTTGAAATCTCAGGGGAGGTTATTGTAATTATGATTCTTGGAGGGGATTGGACTCGAATTACACAAAACCTCAGGGGAGGTCATTGTAATTTTGTGCATCAGGGCAAGGGTAAATAAGACATTTTGTTAATAAGATTTTTTTTTAATTAAAACTGACGAGGGTAATTAAGTCATTTCATAGATTCCGTCCAACTCCGTTAGTGTCCGTTAGGGTTTTATAAGGTTTTTAAAACCTTAGTGGAGATCATTGTAATTATGATTCTTGGAGGGGAGTGGACGCGAATTACATCAAATCTCAGGGGAGGTCCCTGTAATTAATCCTAAAATTTATATAGAGGAGATGTCTTGTGATGGTTTGGTATGGAGTATTTGACATTTTGCATCCCAAAAATACATTGTTTGCCACTTCACACTATAGTGGCAATATAGTGGGCATTCTGCACCCCAATAGGGTATACTTTGCTAAAGAATATGCAATTCTCGTTTTTTTTTTGATAAGTATATGCAATTCTCGTTGTGTAAAGTGCTAATATTTCAATTTCATTATGTGTAGTGTAAAAATGTGTATTTTGTTATTTTGTCTACAAAACTTTGAAATCAATAATTGGTAATAACATTGATTAATTAGTAACCTATATTGTGTCTTTTATATAGTCAATCAATAATGTACTACTATATATATCATCTGCTTAGCTCATTCTCAGAACATGAAACATTTTTGGCTATGAAAAGAGACAACTATATATAAACAGCACAGGAATGGCTTTCTAGTCATAATATTCATAACAAAGATATATATACAAAATACAAACAGACATTAAACTTATGCTCAAATATATTTAGATACACTAGACATAAAACACTGACACACATTTATTTATTCAATGTAAATATTCTTCACTGGCCATTGTTAACTACTGGCACCTTCTGGTACAGTTCCAATTCTTGCCTGAATCTCTTAGGAATAATGCAACGACCACCACGTCGTTGCTGCAGAAATATGATCACAGCCAACACAATAACTCCAAAGGGGATTACAACATCCCAAGCAGTCGAGTAAAAATCCGCAGTGTGATTTGCATAATAGTAAGTTCCATTCACATAAGACCTTGGATAACTATGAGCCCTATACTGATCATAAGCATGAGGCACCACCCGAACGAGGCTAGACCCCACGTAAAATGAATGAGACAAAGCTTTCTCTGATGAACCCCGAAAAATATTGAGTAAAATTTGTGGAAAAAGAAAACCATCAAGAATCAAACCACTATACGACCTTAAATCGTTCCATAGAGAATTTTTGTTCCTTGTTCGGTTCAATAGCAAGGTAAGCAAGCCACCCAAAATGTACATTGGCAATGTAACGAAAAAAGCCTTTTTCTCTCCAACCCATGAGCTCGTTTTTGCAGTCCAAACCAATTGGAGTAAACGTATTTGCAACAGGAATGCTACCATAGTGACTAACCTTATAGTTATTTCATTAGCTTCAAGCCATCCACCATTGTTAAGCCACAATCTCTGCTCGTTGTGGCTATCTAAGAACAATGCTTCAAAATTTAGAACAAGTGGAGTAACGAGCCCGATTGATAATATTACAAGCATGAAAATAGAAATGCCAGAGAGTATGTCGGGATTTCTTTTTACGTGCAAAATTTGTATTCCGACAAAAATGCATAGGAGGGTGTTTGATATTAAGACCATAGTGATCTCAAAATCCATCCTCCATATCGATTTTCTCGCTGCAGTTTGAGAAAATGCAGTCGATGAAACACTCAAATCCTTAAAGTAAAGAGGATCGGTTTTTTCTCTCATGCTTCGAATAGTTCCCTTTATAAGATCTCCTCCTTTTCCATTCAATGGAACAAACTGAAAATTCACTAGAATCTCACAGTCCAAGGAGTTATTAGACTTTCTGCATCCTACCATGCATAAATGTCCTGTTTCACCGTTATACACTCCTTCTGCATTGAGCTCCACTTTATCGTGAAGATTGTTTGATGAATTATTTAACGAAGGAAAAGGGGTGAAGACTCTAATTTTGTAGCTGATATTGAAAATGGGACTTCTACTTTTTTCCCTTTCAGAAAATGTCGCGAATTGAGCTCCAGATTCCGGTGACATAGCAACGAGCAATTGGTTCCTTTCATAAAACTCGTTTCCAACAAAAATAGGTAATGCATCACCCCAAGCATTAGAATTTTGGACTGACAAATCAAACCTCATATCATTTGAATTCCCATCGGGATATACATTCCCCTTCTTTGACTTCTCAAGCTTTTTCAGAGGGCATAATTGTCTTACCCTATCCAATTTCGTGTACGTATATCTCAAGCCAGGTAAAGCCAGTACGTCATTCCCATAAGTACTTGTGAGCTTAAAAAGAGTTCTATTGGTCCAAATTTGTCCAACAACTTTCCCCTCGTTTCTGATAGTCCAAACAGAAGGGTACCTCAAACTCAACCTTAACGTACAATTAAATGCCGAATTTAGAATTGGACAAGCAACAATGAAAACCCGATTGTTCTTACCATCCCACGACCCCTCAGCAATAAAAGTCGAATTTATAACAAAATTAGGGGAAAAGTCAACAAAACTAGTATTTTGAAATGTGACCAAATACCTTATCTTCATATCATCACTTGAACATTGGATAGGAGATAGTGACACGAATCGAGTCAAGAATCCATCTTTCCCCCCACCAAGTAGAGAATTACAATTTTGTAATGTCTTCTTATCACATACTTTCTCATACTCCAACTCAAAAATATTCAATCTCCCCTTGACTAAAGAGCAAAACGAGCTCGGTTCAAGAACGAGGGACTCGTTCTTTGAAACTTCATCCACAGCACCATTTGAAAAAAACCCTTCACCCAATTCTTTAGTAACTAAAGAATAATTATAGTTTGAAACTTGTGGAAAGCTAAATATTGAAATTGGTTCAAAATAACCCAAATCATTGACAGAATTAACACTCTCCAAAGTTCCACTTACAAAACTAGTATACATAGTTGGATTTTGATCAGTGGCGAAATTGAGTTTAAGAACAGAGTCGAGATTCAGAGCATTATTGTTACCTTCTTCCGAAACCCAATTTGCTGATCCAACCATACAAAGCTTTTTAGAAATTTCGGACCAGAACCCATCTAAGTGAAAACGAATTGAGGGATCATTTCTACGATAGTAAGATCCAACGTAGCTAAAATTACCACTACTATGGAAATAACGGTAAGGAGACGGGAAGTATAAAAAAGCTTCGATTTTGTAAATACCCTTTGTAATAGTTTCATAGGATTTTGGGAAAACACGAAATCGAAGAGATTTTCCGACATAGTAATAGGGTTCTTTTGATGTCTTTTTGCGAAAAATCCTTTCCCCACCTGTGATGAAACTGGTGCGGAAATGAGTTAAAGAGAGATTGATGTAAGTATGAAGGGTGGGAGTGGATTCTGGGATTAAGGAAGAACAGTGATCTTTGTATGAAACAGGTGTGTAAGATTTTGTAGAAAATGCAGAAGATATGGAGATGTTGATGATGAAGAGAAAAAGGAAGAAGGTGCTGCAAGAATATGAAGAAGGATTCATGGTGAGCTTAAACAAATTCAGAAACTAAATTAAGAAGATGAGTCTTGGATATAATATTTTGTAATTTTATCAACTAGTATCATTCAAGTGGAGTAGTTCATTAGTCAGTCTGTATTGGTTACAAATTTTCCAAGACTCTCCCTTTCCTTGAAATTGCAGGGGAACGAAATGAGATTTGACCGGCAGCTTGACAAGGAATATATACTAGTTTTTGTATTTTGGAGAGTTGATGGCAATTTAAGTCCAGAATATTTATAATGTTCAATTTATTATCTTGTGATTTGAAAAAAAGTAATATATTCCTGTGAAAATTTAATTTTTTTTATCCTCTTTAGTCGGAGAGTGTAACTCATTTCCTAAATTAAGAGTGGTCATAAAAAGTGTTTTGTAATACATAGGGTAAATTGCCACATTTATTATAACATAAGGGTTTAAATTGTCACATTTATCATAATAAATAGGGTAAACTACCATATTATCATAATACATGGAGTTAAGTGCCACACATAAAAATATCATGAAGGCTTTGTGGTCTTTTTATGAAGTTATAGATGGTAAAATACTCTTTCTCAAATCACATAAAAGTAAATTGAATATTATGAATATTACAAGGGGATAAATCATCATTAATTCATATTTTGGATACTAGCCTGGAAAAGGGGCAAAATTGTATTTTAAGTTTTACTGGACCGGATTCTCGTACTTCTAGTACCGGAATTTATTAAACTGTACTTTTAGTTTCAAATTCCTTTTTTTTTTCACTTTTGTTCTCATCGCATTTTATGAGTTTAAAAGTGTTTTTTTTTGTTGGGTATGAATTTAAAAGTTCATAAAAGAAGAAAGTAGTTCAATACTATGAGACAAAAAATGTTTAGATTAAAATATTATATGAGGAAAATATGAAATATTTAATTCCACAAAGACTTTGGGCCTGTTTGTTTGGCGTTTGGGAAAGTAGTTTGGGAGAGTAGTGGATGTTTGTGAAATAATCTCGATTTGCGTAATGTTGTTTGTTTGGGTTTTGAGAGAGTGGTTTGAGAAATAAAGTAGGTATAGGTTTTTTTGGAAGAGTTGGGTTGTAGGTGTAAGATGTGTAAGACTTTATGTCAAATCATGTTTGTTATGTGAGATAAATTATGTAAGAGATAGGTTACTTTATGTCAAATCAAAGTAGAGTTTGTATAGGTTTTATTTAGAGATAAGAAAATTGTTGTTTGTTTGGCTTTTGAGAGAGTAGTTTGAGAAAATTAATGGATGAAAAATTTATTTCTGAAAGTAGAAAACATTGAATTTATGCATTTATGCCATTGACGTTTACTTTGAATATTTATGTCGATTTCTACAAAGACTTTGAATTTTCAATCAAGACTTGAAGTAAATTCCACAAAATAATTTTCTACGTATCCGGTGCCCATAGGGTCTTGCTGGACAAAAAAGCATTTTATGACACTTAATTTTCACGGGTCCACGGAATCATGACATTTAATTTATGGGCGAGTTAAATATATACTATAACTTTCATATAACTGTAATTTTTAGTCCATTAGACACTAGTTCCCTTATTTTCTTCAGCTTTCTTACTTAGGCCATCTCCAACAGCTCTCTTAAATTTCAGTCTCTTATCTTAAAATATAACTAATGAACAGTGTTACACTTCCACTTTTTACTCTGCACTCCAACAACTAGTTTATATTTTAAGAGACTACTTTTTAACAACCATACAATTTCACTCCAACATCTAGTTTATATTTTAACAAATTACTTTTAATTATTATTTTATATAAATAATAATGATATACTTATAATACTAATTGATTTAATTTCATAATAAAAAATAGTTTTTTTAAAAAAAATATTAATTTTTATTATTTGAAAAAAAAATCGACTTTTAAATTCCAACGGGCAATACAAGAAAATTATTTTTTTTGGATAATATATTGAGTTATAAGGTCAAACTTATCATTTTTTATTTTGTCCAGAATAATTTATTGTTTTGCAGAAAAGTACATGTACTTTCCTTCAAACAATTGCAAATAACAATTTGCATTTGGCCATGGGTATTTGGCCATCCAAACCTATAAATTTTAACAACACATAAATTATACATGTGCTCTTGGAGAGCAATTTTAGTGATAATGTTAACAAAACTCTTATAATTTAACTTATACATGTGCTCTTGGATATGGCCTTATAATGAGGGCAAAACACAACTCCTTCCCCCGTTTTCACAACTCTTCCTGGCTTTCTTCTTCCTTAAAAATCAGGGTAAAATTGGTTTTCCTTTAATAATCAAATCTGACAGTGACATGGTGAGGTGGAAAAATGTTGACACATGGCAACCACTTTGACAAAACCCCCCAAATTAATCTCTCAATTGACAATAATATAAAAGCTCAACAACTTTCAAACGTGGACTAAAATTGTGGTCAAATGAATTAAAATTGCGTGTATAAGAAAATTGTAGTACTAAAATTAAGGATATAAAAAAATTATAGAATATATTTAACTAGCTGAAAAATAATGTTTAAAGACTCGTAAAATGTTTTTTTCCCGGTCTTCTAAAAATTCAAAAAAACAATTTTTAAATGCACAAATATCGATGACATCTAAAAAAATCCTTAAAATATTTGAAAACATTCTTGCTAAGATTACAAACAGTTCCTATGATATTATAGAACAATTTTGGCTTATTTAGGGTACTTCACACTTAAGTTGGGTGGCTTTTTAAATATAGTACGAAATACTTAAATATGATTATCTTCCTTGGAATTCTCATAATGCAGTCACATTCCAATATGTCACTTTGTAATTTAATAACCATTTACAATTATAAACAAAAACTTAGAAAATGAGTGATAATAGCAAAATGAATCCACATTTTACTCCCAAAGTATAACTTAGGCATTATCTCATAAGAATACAGTGATCACTGTACTTGCCAAAATTAGCCAATGCCAATAATGTCTTCCAAGTAGTTCCTACATGCAGAATTTGAAGTCACAAAATGTCATTTTCATCAGCTTAATTGTGATATGTGAAGCCGCTGTATCTAGATGTAGTAGTAGTAGTAGTAGTAGTAGTAGTAGTAGCAGTAGTAGTAACGTTGGCCTTTTGAGCCAAAGGAATGAACTCTTGACAATCCTTGGCACCAATTTTTGTAAATGCATTTACCAGTGTAATAATGAACCCAGCCAAATTTTTCTTGAATTCCTGTGAGCAGCTCTTGTCGCCTTCATCAACGTCCTGCACGCCCCCTTTAACAAGACAACCCACTTGAGCTCCTTCCAGGTAGGCTTTACACGACACCAATATATTTCGCGCCTGTTTGCAGAAATGCCCAACGACGAATTCCTCAAAATGCTACATAAACAGAGGGAAAAAAAAAGTGGGTGAAAGAGTGCAAATCAGGAAATAAAGCAAGAGGGCATTTCTGGCCCTGTGAAAAAATCCCAAGGATTACTCCTATGGACAAAATATGCATCAATCAAAGGTTCCTTAATCACAGACGTGAGGCATCCATTGGCTTCTTTGATGCTGCCTTTTAAAGTCACTGCCTTTAATGCTACATATGGCGACATGCGGGGCACTCTATTTTATCTTACCTTGCATTTGTACGAAATATAATTTCTTGCACATGCAAGAATAAATAAATAAAAGGAACATATAGCCCCACATGTCGCGCTGAGAAGCCATATGATAGCGACATCAAATAAACCGAGGCATACATTCGTCTTACCTTTGGAGGCCTTCTCATGCTGTATACCATTGTTTGAAGAGAATACATGAACGTTTTCTCATTATATTGCAAAGAATCCTTCTCTCCTCTTGGATTGCCACTCAAATTCGCATACCCGGGCTCGTTAAAGTAGGGCTTGGCATTTAAAATCAGGCCTTGTATGGAGACCAAAACTTGCAACATGGTTGAGGAACCAGGGATCCACTTCTCCTTGTGGCTACCACTCCAAGTGTTAAGAAGGCTTAGACATACTTTACCGCAATTATACAAGTTGGGATTGATTCGAAGGCCACCTGAATGGTAATGCACGTTCTGCCATTAAAGAGCATGTCATTAGGCCTCGATTGGAGAAATATTATATTGAAAAATTAATTTGAGAAATAGAACATACAGGTGGAACATTAGGATAACCGCTGGGAAAGTAGACATCAAAGAAAAATAAACCATCATGGTATGGAGTTCCTTCTGCACCCACTATCACGGCTCTCAAAAGATCCATCCTCGATTCGTAGACCCTCACAAATATCTCAGCTGTTAGGAGTGACAGCAGAGTAAGTCATTAGCTTTAACGAAAGTAAATAGACTAGATCCAAAAAGTTGCACAATGAGAAAAATGGCTTCAATTAAGAATTCGGTGCTTACCAATATAATCAAGTAAACAGGCCGAATCATTACTATGAGGGAATTTGACAAATAGAAATCCTAAACTTACCAGGCAAGCCTTTCTCCAGAATCTTCCATTCATCCTGTATTTTCTTAGCCCAATTCTTTGGTGGCTGCACCATACATGATATTATTTATAACATAGAGCAAAACATGCCAAAAGAAAGATGTTTCGAGTTGGGCTCACCTGTTTTGCAGAATAAGAATTTTTGGAGTAATGGTGATCTGAGAAATCCTCAACAGTTTCAAATTTCTTAAAATTGTCGAACTTATGCAGAATTTCGTCCAGAGTTTTTTGGTCTACTGTGGGGGGTGTTGAAGGCCCTATAGGGGATGCACCCATTTGATTATAGGCAGGACCTTTCGCACCGGAAGCAAATACGCCATTCTTAAATCCTGTAGAACCCATCGAGGGTTCTAGCATATTCAGGGGTAAATCCTCCCAAATCGGCATATACATTCCCACTCCATGTCCATTGTTCGGCAGGCTTGAAGTTGGATAACTAATCCCTTTACTGGATCCAATCGGATAAGTTGCACCAGAAGAACGAGAACTCCTTTTTCTTAAAGTGTGCGAAGTTTCCTTTGAAGACTCGTGTATCAGAGAATTACTAGGGGGTAGTGAACTCAGATAAGATTTACTACTAGTACTTAAAGTGGCCAATTTTTTCTGAACTGGATCCGGTTCGAACCATGTAGAAGGTAATTTCTCTTTCAGATGATGAATGCCTGCCTGCATACCTGTCGTTGAGCTGCCCCATGGAGCCGAGAGAGATGAATTCGATTCAGGGTAGAGACTGAAACTAGTAGAATCAAGTTGCTTATTTGAATTTTTTGAAGTGCTAGTTGTCGGTACATTCGTATTATTTCTAGGAGAATTTGTCAACCAGGGAAATGGTGCCTCGATTCCTGGCGGAATATCCATATGATCAAAATCAGAATACATGCTTGAATCGTCGAATAGTATATCTTCATAATAAGTATCTATCCACTCATCCTCTCCATAGAACAGATCAGAGCTGAAATCATCTACATCACCATTCTTTGACGCCTGGAAGTTACTACTAAATTCATCATTTGCTAAATTACTATGGCCAACTGAAAAACTGGATAAAACTTCCTACATTTCAGAAAAACAAACAAATTACTTCACTACATAACAGAATCTCATAAAATGGAAAAAAGAAAAATATCATTCAGAAGTCCAAAACATGTAGCCGTATAAATAGTCGGAACTCTGCAGTACCTTGCCTTTGGGAAGTACGTCAGCTTCATCATCAAGAAGTATAACATCACCACAATCTTCTTCCATGTCAACATCTATTATTTCATGACAAATAACCTTCAAAAAAAATACCAAAGCTAGCGGTTAAGATGCACCCAACGACGTAACAGTCGGAAATGACATGTCAAGGATAATAATAGGAAGCAAGTTCCATTTTAATTTTGGGGGGGGGGGGGGGGGGGGGAACTATCAAAAGGATCGCAAAGTAGTATATGTCTCAGAGCACATAGAAAAGAAGTTTTCTGAAACTTCTCAAAAGATCTATCCAATCATTGCCAACATAGATTATTCCCTGCACCAAGCCTGAAAACCTTAGATGCTAAATCTTGAGGTTTACAATCCTATGACTAGGCTACTATAACTTTGAACAGTTCACACAGGATGCTAGATATCAATTAGACGGCTAGACCTCACTGTATTCTGAATCATATAGTTATTGTCTACTTCGCACCAAGGAGATTTTAGTCATGGCCAGACCCAACTAATCATCACTTGACTTGACTCCGAATCTGCACCATAACTGACGAGTGTATAGTAACATTAACCCTTTGATTAGTGTTGGTTTACTCAGATAATTCTGATCGAATTCTTCTCAAAAAAGCCGAACACTTTACAACTAACTCATTAAAACCCTACATAAAAATTTACAGAAAAAATTAAATATTATCACCTCTTTTTGTTTGGAGGAGTTATTGCGTTTAATCGGCTGAGAGATTTCCAGGACCTCGATTTCTTTACACCCAGACGATGAACTTCCCCCCAAAAACACCCTTTTCCTGCATCACCAGAAACACATGCATATACAATTATACAAACAAACAAATTGAAAAAGAAAAAAGGGGAAAAAGGCAAAGTACTTGGGATTTTGATGGATGAATTGAGGAACCGCTGTGGTCGATGACTCCATGAGATCAGCTGTAGAAAAAAAGAAACATAAAAACTGAAATTAGGGTTAAGATCAATTGATCGATTTTGCCGTTTATTTTAAGGGAAATTGTCAATTATGAATTCATCTTTTGATGTATATAGTAAAACGAATCGATACCTAATAAGTAAAACGAATCGAAGAAAACATGAAACACAACAGATCAAAGGTGTTTGATGTACTCTAAAAAGAAAGAAGATATTCTTTAATAGAGTCCAAGATTTTAGTGTCGTTTGAATTTCTTTCTATATTTTCTACACTTTTTTTACTTTGTTTGGTACTTTGGTTCAGTCGCAGATATATACTAAAACTGGGAACTCGGTTGGTTCGTCTTGTGTTGCAATTCCTGTGTGTTTAAATCAATAAAAAGCCCTTAAATTTTGCGATATTTTACAACTGTGCCATTTTGGGTGAAATATTTTTAATTCCTTCGGGTTTAATTTGCAGAGTTTCTTATTCATCAAAATAAAATTGCAGAGTTTCTTTTTAAGAAGTGTTGTGTGAGTGATAATATTTTTTTAATTTTAAAATAATAATTTAGTTTGAATACAATTTTGTAAGCTAAAATAGTACTTGTATTATAAATATAGTTATTATTTATTACTATATAAAAAGATAAGTCATCTCAAGTTACATCAATTTTTTTTTATTTTCCTATTTCATCCTTAACATTTAAAGCTATCTAATTTAATTATATAGAATTTTATCTCATCCATTTTACACATTACATTCATTAATAATTTTTTTTATATTTTTATTTTTTCTTTAGATCAATCTCCAAAAACTAAATATTTATTTTTTATGCTTGAAAACATTTATACACGCGGAAACACCGGTTGAGGATGACTAATGTTCGTTTTAGTTTTTTTTTTTTCAAACAAATTTCAATATATTAATAAAAGTAAAGGTTTGAAACAACATCAACACATGGGGATCGAGGGTAAGGGAATCTTCTCCCAAGTCTTTGACATAATTTGAAACGTCATTTGGATCTAGAAGCCCAATATCTTCTAATCTAGTCAACAAGCTCCCGAATTGCCAATCCATATCCCAACTTGATGTCAATTTTTAAAGTGAATATTGTCATGTTCATTTAAGTTCATGCACGTATGAAAACCGGATAACATATCTGCTGACCTTTCCTATTTTAGGGGAAAGAGAAAGAAACTGTAATATTCATTTTAGCCCTTCAAATATCACACGTGGACAAATAGTTTGTTTCCTATCATATTTATTTTTATGTGTTGATCATTGTATTGAAAATGTGCCTTTTACGAGAAATTATTTAGAGGAATCGTTACACCATGTTATTGAAAACATATGGTGCAATTTATTAATACAATTCTCACAGTAGAGTGAAAATTTACATCACTCATGTTTTGACCAATGTGAACGCATTTTGAAATTATATATTTTTGGAGAACATAGTTATAACATGAGTGATGTGGTTTCTCACTCTACATGTTAGAATTGTTAGCAATTTTCTATTTTGTGGGCTAACATGTGTTAATTATAATATATGAACCAGCTATTTAATTTAAGGCCCAAAACCCAATTAAGTGATCTGATATAATATGAAGGGTTTTAAGATATACTATTTATTTATATATATTATATGGGTTTAATGTGTAGAAAGCCTAAAGATCTAATTTGTTATTATTGATGGGTCAGTTTCAAATTAGACAATAAACTGGAAGAGCAATGGTCCCTAAGGACTGGATAAATACATGTGATTATTCCTCAATTCCCATCAAAAAATAATCAGTCGTACATGTCCATCTACCTTCTTAGAAGATTCAGTGCTTTGTCTCTTGGGAAAAAATTCAACCATGGCATCAATGGAATCAGGTTAGATTCCTTGTTAATTACATTTTTTATATATCATATTCAAGCAATAACATGTGATCCTATTATAGATATTCATATATAGTTGTTCTTGTGATTTAGAGTATGAAGGATGAATATCTATTGTTATTTGGTTAATTCCAACAAGAATTGTATTGATGAATTACACCACATGTACTTGATGACGTGGTGCAGCGGCTGCACTAAATAATTTTTCGCCTTCTACATTAGTAACTAAATTAAGAGTATTTAAGACTGTGATAATAAAACTAAAACATTTTTCCATTTTACATTTATCTCATCTATTTCTTTTAGGACTACATCGTCTAAAATTAAAATAGTGATATTTATCACGATATATATTATTAATAAGTATTTATGCATATTGAAATGCTTAGCTTTAAATCTTAATAAGAAAACGAATCATTGTAGTAACACAATTCCTAAAATTAAGATAGTATTTTAGTGGTACGTTAACTAAACTATGCGTTTTAATTTTTTTTTTTTTAATATAGTATGTTTTATGTTAGTGGTGTATATCAAAATCAATATAACTCGATATCCAAGTTTGGTCACCAATGAACTCAAAGTCTAATGATAAAAGTTGAGGCCCAAACATCAATAGATTTTGGGCTCGATTGTAGTTTGTGAAAACTAAGTGACCCAGATGATGAAACGTAAGAGAGAAAGAAAGGATTTGAGGGGATTTTTCAAAAAAGTCCAAAAGGCAAAAGGCATCAAAAATGTAATTTGGGCTTAAACAATCAACAATATCCATGCATGCCACGAAAATGCAAGAACAATCTAGCAACTATTCAATTCCATTTTTCGGATGTTTTCATTTTAGAGACATTTAGTGTAATACTAAATGTGAGTTAAAAATCAAATCAAATTGATCAATATTCGACTTAAATTCGGTACAACTATAATTGCAGAAGTTTCAAATAAACCTTTTGTGACTTAAATTCGACTTAAATTGTTCAACTCAACCGGATTCTAATAGACCTTTTGTAAAATTGCAGAAGTTCCATTCTAAATGCAAGTCTCTATAGCAACTTTAATCTTGTTTATAACAACATACAAACCATATACTCATAAAGCTAATGGTGTCTGACAAAAAAAGGGCTAAATAGTGCTAAAAGAAGCAAAATACACAATCAGCAACCGAGGTATTATTTCTTATTTTTCATAAAATTAGCTTCCAAATTGTATCAAATATCTACGAAATTGTCGTCCTCAAAACTGCATGACCTCAATGCCTGTGCGCGGGTTATTGTAAAATAACACAACATAGTTTTCAATTTTCTAATGTTAACTTCACAGCTAAATTCAGACATTGAAACCTTCGGCCCGAAGGCATTTACGATGAGCCTCGATCCATTTTTCACAAGCAGATTCACCATTTGTCACTATGCATTCATCCCTCAGCTTCTTAGTCTCGGGGCAAGCACAACATATCTTCTTCTTTGGCTTTGAAGAATTGGTATCCTCAAAGGGTATTGTTTGCTCTTTCTCTGATTGTGGAGGAGAGATGACACATGAAGGGTTCTCTATCGGTAAACCACCCATTTTAAAGCGTTCCCTTGAGATAACTGAACACGAAAGAACAATTTAAGAACTTTTGGGGAAAAAAAAGACGAAATAATGAAATTGTACGGTAAATGCAGTAACTATGAAATATCTGAAACATTCAACTTAATAAAATTTAAAGCTTCCAAAATAAAAAAGATTCAGACCTCAATAATATATCAAAATAAGATTAGATATTGGTCTGATTTCCTTGAATTTTCTATCGTAGCGGGTAAAGGTAATTTAGAATGAATTGTTTGACACTAACATAAATATATATATGCCAAATAAAACATAGGGAATCACACTAAAGGGTCTCACTAACATAACAGTGCTGCTCTCAGTTGAATTCAGATTTAAATTCATGAATATCAGAAGAGAAATTATGACTTAAGTCCCAAATTACAAAATTAATCCAGAAACTAACTAAAATTTCTTCAAACTTTATGATATACTAAGGGAAGTTCTAGTTCTAACATTTGAAATCACACAAAGGTATATTTTATATAAAGAACTACAAGAAAATATGTTTAGGCAAATACAAAGTTTAATGCTCCTACGAAGAGTTGGCTTCAGTGACAATGTTAAACCACACAAACGGGGAGGAAATCATATCATTTTATAACAGCCTTGTTCACCCTTCATAATATAGCTTCAAAACACTATACCTGACGATTTTTCGAAAAAATAAAGGCCTTGTTTAATTCATTTTCTGGAAATCTTCAGACTTTTCTTGATGACAAAACAAACAAACGTCAATTTGTTTTTGAAAAATGCTTCTAAAGAAGGATTCATCATCACCAGATTTTCACATCCTATCAATTTACAGCTATCAACCAATTTCAAAAAATCTCTATAGGAAAAACACCATCAGTACTCTATACCTATAAGTCAAACTTTTCAAAAATAAGCCAAACACATTACACATTTTTCTAGAACATTTGAAAATCCTCGCATTTCTGATATTATTCTCCAACAAGCAATACAAACAAGCCCAAAGGTTTCTACTATGTTTGAACCCCTAAATATGGATAAACATAATAACATTAAGCTCTTTTCACCCAAATTTAGGAAAAGAATATGAAGTATCAGACTAACTTAAGAAACGGTTACTTGGTCTACAGAAGTATCTATCTTACGTTTGATTACTGGAAAAATTAGGTGTTTCATTGTCTTTACCGGGGAGGAGTCGTACTTGAACCACCTCCTCAAAACATACATTTTGTAATAATACAAGTCAAGCAGGTATCACTTTTTCCCGTAATTCTTCTAAATGTCCTTCTTAGTTCTTGACAATCCCATCTTGAGACATACATTCTAGGAGTTACAGATTTGAACAAGATTGTCCAACTCACAATGGAGCTTCTAATTCCCATATACAAGAACTCAGTTTCAAACTAAAATGCTTCTGAGGAATCATTTCCATTTAGATTTAAATTGTAGAAGCATTTAACTATAAAAAATCCAACTTGCACTTGAATGTTTAAATATCCTGAGAAAAATAGACAATGACACCATTCCACTTAGTAGAGCCAAATTCTTAACTACGTGATTGTAGAGTAGCTATGAAGTGCAAAAAGCTCGTCTTTTGCTGCCCATAATAAACCAGACATGTACCGAAATAATAACAGCAGAAACTTGGATAGTAAATCCAAAACAAAGATGCCTCAAGGCAAGAAGCCTAGAACTGAAATAAAGAGGCATTGCAAATCGAAAGAAATTCGTGCGGATACACGAAAATTGTTTCTTTATTAATTATATCATACCAAAGAAAGAAAATATCAGTGATCACTCCTGAAATACAATTTTTTTTTCAGTATAAAAAGAATCAGTTCCAAAAACACTGGTATAGACATTCATTCCTAATAATATAGAGAAATACCAGCGAAGGTACTATACATGGAAAGTCCAATAAGAATTCTTATCATTCAACATCTATAACCATTTGTGATTCTCTGATTCATCAAAATTAAAGATGTCATATTCTTGCCAATAATACACCTGTGATGAGACTGGTGTTCATTCAAATCAAGTGATCAATTACAAAACCAAGTGAAATATCACATACCCATATGATTGATTGTTCTGCGGTCAAACTAGGTTTCAACTAGCCAAACAAGAATCAAGCTTTTAAGAAACCTATTTGCAATTTATTTCACTAGAAAACGGGAAAGCCCAATCCAAATCGGAATGGTTTATATCCCTTTTGTTCTTTAACAGTTCAAATCACAAGGGGAGAAAAGCTAAATATGGGGGTATCGAATACAAATTAATCCTATAAGGCCCTTATGATTATATTACGAAACAAATAGAAAAAGACTATAATATAAAAATACAGGAAAAAAAAAGAAGAAGAAGCAAGAACCTTAATACCTTTTTGTGTTGTTGAAGGAAAATAAGACAGCAGAAGTGTAAACGAAGCTTAAAGAGAACTGGGTTGTATTTCTTTTGAATTGGGTTTATTTATACTATTATAAAGCGTAACAAATCATAGCAAAAAGCGTGGTGGCACTTAAACCGTTTTCTATTCACTATTATAGTTATTACTAAAAATTTACTATATATGAATATGATTGTTTCTTGGCTTGGGTCATATGATCAATTAAGGTGAACGTTTCTGTAGCTCGTCATGCCCAACAATGAACCAAATATATAAGCCATTATCTCATCGAGCTGGAAGATTACATGAAGCTGATCGAGAATATTATGAAAACAAGTATGCTGCAATTTGAAAGGGATGTCAATTGTTGTTTGGTCGACGCGACTCTATTAAGAGCTAGCTAGTATAGAACAATAATTAAGGTGATGTTGAACTTGGAAAGATTGCTAGCTGCACAAGAGATATTTCGTTTGGATCCGGATCGTGCTGGGACCCAAATTATGGATATTCTATGCATCGAAAGCAATGTTTTTAGAACCGGATTGGACAGTGAACCGGTGAGCCGACTAATCATTGATTTTTACTGGTCAAACTGATCGGACCACTGGTCGGACTGACTTCATAATGATATAATAAATATATTTAATTTTAAAGTATATGTAATATGTATAAAATTTAAACATTATCCTACAATTGATTGAAAATATACAAAATCTTAGAACATATTTAAATTAAATCATACTTCCTCCGTCCCAATTATTTTTATTCCTTGGTACAGTTGACCAGTCAACTTGACTAAATTTATAAAAATTATATTAACTAATTTAATTAATATATTTCACTAATAAGTTAATAATATCATATGACACCATATATATTTATATTTAAAAGGTTTAATACTCCACAAATGTTAATAATTTAATCTGGTAATTCACTTAAAAGATTGAAAAGTTTGACCAAGTACTGTAGCAAATGGAGCAAAATAAATGGGACGGAGGGAGTATGATATTTATACAACTTATATCATAACCCGATTCTGAATTTCTCTTTTTTTTTTCTTCTTTTTTAAATTTTTTAATGTTAAAAATAAACTAAAAATTTGGGCCGGTTTTTGAGTCAAACGGTTTTAGGGAGTAAACTGGACCGGACCAACATTCGGTTCGCGGTCGAACCGGTCGGACCGGCCGGTCCGATTTTAATAACATTGATCGAAAGGGAATGGAGAGAAGCAGCAAATGTTAGGAAAATGGTAAAATCGAAATATTAGTGTTTTGGGTTTATCTCATTCCAGCTTAATTATTGGTATCATATATAGTTTGATTACTTAAATTAGCTAGTGATCTAAAGCTTCATTCTTTCTAATTGGGTATTTTTTTAGTGTTTTTATTTATTGTTTTTAATTGTAGCTAGAAGTGGTGGTTTAATACCTGATTGTGAGTTTACTATACAATTTTCATCTGAAATTTTGTCTTCTTGTTAATGAATGCTATTGAAACTACATTATATGAATATGAGCTCATTGAACAAAGAATTGGTCCCTTTTGTTTACTTGAATTTTGTCCTCTAATAGCTTGCTATTGATATTGTAGCATTCTTGGCCTTTTCTTACATAACATCCTTGAATTTATTAGTATTTGTTACTGGCATTAGGGTGCTTCTAGTATATCATTTTTTCCTTGTCTTTTGTTTGTGTTTAATGATAAGATCAATGTTTATGGGTAGCATTATATTAATTGGCCTGGACTTTCTTTATGTTAATGTTTCTTTTTTTAATTCAGAAGCTGTATATTATTGGAGACTACGTTTCTTGGAATCGGATCACACACGTTATTGATCCTTGTTTCAACATTTGGTGCCACAATAAGGTTCATCAGCCTGCGAATTATTTATTAGTACTAAAGTGCAGCGAATTGTTAAATTGACAATAACAAAGAAAGTGCACACAGTTCTATTGTGATGAGAATTTCTTACAAGTTTTAGCAATGGGGTACTCGAAAATGGAGAAAAAATGGGGGCTCTCTCTTGTTATAACATCATTTGTATGCATATTCCTCATCGCAACCTCTTCCGATATGAGAATTGTATCCTCAATTCGCACTATTAATTCAATCTTTTCAATATTCCCTTCTCGTTTCTCGACCAATCAAACCTTACCAAATTTTGCCGAGTCCAAGATTATTAACCAAGCTCCAGCCCAACCTTCCACCGTTCCAAAATTTGCTTATTTGATTTCTGGATCAAGAGGTGATTTAGAGAAACTTTGGAGGACTCTGCACACGGTCTATCATCCGTGGAACTATTATGTTCTTCATCTAGATCTCGAGTCACCAGCTGAGGAGAGATTGGGACTCGTATCTCGGGTAGAAGAGCACCCTCTTTTTGTGAAGGTTGAGAATGTGCATGTGATCACCAAAGCAAATATGGTTACTTATAGAGGGCCAACTATGGTTGCTAATACTCTTCACGCGTGTGCTATTCTTTTAAAGAGACATAAAGATTGGGATTGGTTTATTAATCTTAGCGCTTCGGATTATCCTTTGGTGACTCAAGATGGTGAGTGTTCATTTTCTGTTTTATGATTTTCTTGTTTTGATAACCATTTAATTTAATTAGTTTGTTCTTGTAGATCTTCTTTACACGTTTTCCAATTTGAAGAGAGGGCTCAATTTTGTTGAACACACTAGCCGTTTAGGTTGGAAAGCGTAAGTTTTATATGCGTTCATTTCGAGTACTTTTTTCTGTATGAGAATAAGGCGTAAATGCTTAATAATGTAGACTTGATTTTGTTGCAGGTCTGAAAGGGCAATGCCGTTGATTATAGATCCTGGACTTTATCAGACAACCAAGTCTGACGTGATTTGGGTCGCACCAAAGAGAAATTTACCGACAGCATTCAAATTGTTTACTGGTTAGTTCTTGCTTTAATGTTCTTTGTTGGTTCGAAATTATCTCTAAACGAATTTCTTGTTAGATGTTCGTTTAGGTCCTGTTTAGACGTATTTGGGCTTGGTTCCTCTGAATATGTTGTGGGTGCATTCACAGGTTCGGCTTGGATGATCTTATCACGCTCGTTTGTGGAGTACTGCATATGGGGTTGGGATAATCTCCCTAGAACACTACTCATGTATTACTCAAATTTTATTTCCTCGCCCGAAGGCTATTTTCAGACTGTTATCTGCAATTCACCGGAATTCGTCACAACCGTTATAAACCATGATATGCACTATATTTCCTGGGATTTTCCTCCCAAACAGCACCCTCATACCCTCTGCATTAACGACACTGCAAAAATGATCGCAAGTGGTGCTGCATTTGCACGTAAGTTCAAACGAGATGCTCCTGTTCTGGACAAAATTGACAAAGAATTACTGCTCGGGAGAAGAAATGGGAGCTTCACTCCAGGTGGTTGGTGTGAGGGCGAGCCTCTTTGCTCTAAGGTTGGAAATCCGACCAAGCTTAGGCCAGGTCCCGGTGCTGACAGGCTTTGGCGACTTATGAGTAGGCTAACTTTATCTACTAAATTTACTCAACGTAAGTGTAGCTAAATTTGAATGCAATTGTTATTGCTCCAGGAAAGGGAAAAGGAAAAGTAAAAGAAAAAGAAAGAGGAAGAGTCAAATGTTTTAATTTTGTAATTAAGTTACTCTATGTATATATTTATGTACAGTACATATCATATACATTGTGGTAAGGTTTAGTTTTACATCTTCAGTTTCCTTATATATATAATATGGCTGAGCTTTGGACCTGCATTTAGGTTTCATCTTCTCCATCCCACCTTACAGAAGATAAAGTTCAATGTAACTGGAGTTTCTTTTCTCATTTTGTGATTGAACATAAATTTACCCCTAAAATTGCAATTCCTTAATTTCAAATTGAGCATGATTTAAGCTTCAAATCTACTTTTATCAATCGAAAATAAACTTTAAATGATCGGACTTGCGTAGAATATTGAGTAATTTGATTCAACTTTCAATTTTGTTAAGCAAGTTGAAGAAATAATGACTCGAGAATTATAATTACTATTTTGCTTGATGTGTACTCAAAAAGTGCATGTATGAATTAATTCAAAGTTAAGTCCAAAAATCAGCTCATGGTATTCCTAGTGTGAAATTAATAAAGAGCAGCCTATATGTATATCTATAGTTTCATTGCCATAAATTAATGAGGAGAAAAACATATAAAAGTAATTTAAAACTTGGGTATACTATATGAAAGGACTAAGAGCCATAGAAATTACAAAATATGCAAAGAAAAATCAATGTATACCCCAACCCCTCCTCTATTCTCCAACTAATCATTATCTATAATCAAAAGATGTCCCCCCTCTTCAACTTGAAGCATCTTCACTTCAAAACTAAGGCAAAAATTTGCAGCATACCTGAGCTAATTAATTGCAAGCTCATTATTTAAACCATCTCTAAAAGCTTTATATTTCCCATAGAATTTGCAGCAACTAAAGTGGAAGACTGTCCACGCCAACATACAGATGAGATAAACTATGCACTGTCGTCTACTTCGTCACTGGAAAGTGGATCGCTAAATTTATACGAAAGCGCTGGCATTGGTAAAGACTTGTGGTAAACAAAAGCATGTGTAGTTACACGACGCTTCAGTAACATTGAAAGGACAACTAAAAGTTTAAAACTGTAATTAGATTCCATTTCCACAAATAAATCAGCAAATTTCTTTATAGTTCACTATGATAAAATTCAACAAGTTCCCCTCATTACACTGACCCCTTTTTCTCATTGAAACATATTGCTTTCATATTTTACATCATATTTTTGAAGTTTTTAATGTTTCTTAAGTTCCTCAGTGTCTTTTGAGAGTTTCAAAGAATATTTTAATTTGCCTAAGTTGAAGGATTGCTCCAACTCTATAATTTGTAATTTGTATTATGGGCATTAAATTTTGAGTGAGATAATATTAAAGCGTTAGACTTTGCTCTGCTCTAGGTACTATATCTCTTAGGTAGATTCTTCCGAGTAGTGAGTCTACTGTTAGAGTTATTGGAGTATTAGCGTTATAGATTGATTAGGAGTGTTAGAGTCCTATTTGAATTAGGAATATTTTACTTTCTTCTATAAATACTCCTACGTTCTTTGTAACACAACACATTGATTATTATTAATGAAAATTCAGTATTCCCCCAACTTTATCTTTCTTTACATCTACATCCTTGTTCAAGACAATATCACTATACTTCCATTGGAAAAGTTGTAAATATTAGACCTATAATAGAGGCACTTCCCCTTTTCAAATGTCTTTTAAGCATTGTCTCCACCAAGTCCATTACGGGAATTATTAACGCTTATAGCAAATATGATTAAAATAATAAGGATCAAATAGCTTAAATTGATGATGTCAAATACCTCATTTGTTTCTGAGCCAGTCGCAATATAACCTTCAGATACAAACAAGCCTACAAAATTCTGAAATCAAGTGATATCTATCATCAGCTATCAACAAAACAAGATCATACTTTTTCTTAACTAGTCTAAACTGAAAAGAGAATAATACAACTTGATGAAATTAACTGAAATTTATACGAGTTATATGCAAATTAGAATGTAATAAGAAACTATTCATATGATTTTCAAGAAAAATTAAAATACCTTAACATTCAAGTGGCCTGTGAATGACTGAAGAGGACAATCAAGAACTCTCGAAGTGCAAGTCGACAAATCCCAGAAGCTTTGCTGTGTTGTCGGTTGATGCAGACACAAGAGTTGTTGAATCGATGAACTTCACATAGCTCACTGTTTCATTATGCCCAACTAGAGTACATAAAGGAATTTTCGAATTCGAAGATCAGAATAATATATCTTATATCTGCCGAACCAAACGCAAGAGAGCGACCAGAGTCTGTCGGAAATTGAACACAACATACATTTGCCTTTGTCTTTATTGAACCAACACTTACTCCCTGATAAATATTCCAAAGCTTCACCAAACCATCATCACTCCCGCTGGCTAGCATCGATGGATCTGCCACCGGAAAATCAACCGACCATACTCGCCGTTCATGTTCTCTCATTTCTCGTAACATCCCATACCTTAAGTATATATAAACCAAAATTTATCGATTGATTAATTAAGTGAAAGTTCAAAACAGTATATAACAATAAACGTAATTTTACTTGCACGACACCTTCGAAGTTACTTGAAGCAATCTGGCTTTTAACGTAACCATTCCAACATATGCTACTGAGCTTTGATTTACTCGACATTTCAACAACAGGGTAATGAATATCTCGAAGATTTAAGATTGAATTATATTCAAAAACTTTGATTTTCTTATTTACGCCTGCAGTTGCAAAAAACTCACCATCACGGTCAAAACTAAGGGCGCATACCAAATTGGATGAATTTAAGAGATCCCCTTGTTTTAAATCTGCCTTAACCTTAAGTTTACTGAAATAAAGATATTTGGATATCCCTTCTACAAATGTATTTATCCATCCACTTTGTTTATGCTCATTATTATTATTATTATTATATCGCTCATTCGATGTGGGATTACTTATGGAACTTCTTTCTGTTGCTGATATGGATCCTCTGCCATTACTACTGACTGGAGAATGTCTTATCAATGGCTGGGACGCTGGTCTTGTAGCTCTTTGTCTAGTCAAGAAGTAAGCCGATTCCAATTTTCGAAAATTCTTCATCAGTCGAGAGCTTTTGGTGAGAAAGTCATCAGATTCATCTTTTTTCTCGGTGACATAATTACCCCTCCTAATTTTCTTTCTGGATCCTGAGCTACCCGGATCATCATCATTTGTTGAAAAGCTTGAACCTTTTTTTACCTGGAGAGCTTTCTGCAGCTTTGCGACTTCTTCTATGTCAGAAGACATGAAGGATATTATCTCATTGTAACTATCTGCGGCATCTTTTTTCCTTTGTTGCAGCTGTAGAAGAAATTCGAACAACAATTCTTGTTCCTCTATGTTTTCTCTAAGCTCTGTAGCAGCTTCTTGTTCTTCGATTTCGTCTCTTGGTTCGTTTGAAAAATCACTTTGCAGAAGATCACTGATATGATGCAACAAAATTTATTAAAAAAAAGGGTTAATTACATGAACCTCCCCTGAGGTTTGGTGTAATTCGCGTCAAATCCCCTCCAATAATCATAATTACAATAACCTCCCCTAAGGTTTCAAAAACCTTACAAAACCCTAACGGACAGTAACGGAGTTGGACGGAATCTATGAAATGACTTAATTGCCCTCGTCAATTTTAATTAAAAATAAATAAAAAAAATCTTATTAACAAAATGTCTTATTTACCCTTGCCCTGATGCACAAAATTACAATGACCTCCCCTGAGGTTTGGTGTAATTCGCGTTCAATCCCCTCCAAGAATCATAATTACAATAACTTCCCCTGAGATTTCAAAAACCTTACAAAACCCTAACGTACACTAGCGGAGTTTGGACGAAATCTGTGATATGACTTCATTGACCTCGTCAATTTTAATTAAAAAAAAATCAGAAAAAAAATCCGATTAACAAAATTTCCTATTTACCCTTGCAATGATGCACAAAATTAATTATCATATTACCCTTGCAAAATTTAATTATGAATGGATATAAAAAATCATAATTGCACAATTGGTACCTAAACTTTAAAAAGACTAATTTTATACATAAAAGGAATAAAAAACCAAGCCTTAACTCTAACCCCCCACGCCAACCCACCCGCCGTCCCTATGGTCACCTCTCCTTACAGGCCGTGCCACCGGCCTAGGATCGTAGATCCCAGGCCGGTGACAGATTAGAAGGAGAAGCCAGACCGACGTCACGGCCTGGGAGAAGAGGTGTCAGTGGGTGGGTAGGGGTTAGGGATGGTGATATTTTTTTTTTATAATTAATATATATTAAAATTATTTATTGATTTACTAATATTCGTAAATATGTATATAAGGTATTATTTTATATTTTATAATAAAATATTTTATTAATCCTTAATATTATGTACAAGTAAGAAATATTAAAAAAAATTATTTTACTAAATTGGGTACTTGAGTGAGTAATTTAAATTTTTGTAAAAAAAATTAGCTAAAAGCTTACGAATTTTTTTAGTACGGGTTAATTATGAACATGTGATCATTTTTATAATGTCTAATAATTTTTGTTCAAGTTTTTTTACTTCTCATGATTAAACGCAATTCATTAATTTATCCTTGTACTTTAATTATGATTTTTTTAAATTATTAATATTACGGGTTAATTACATTTTTATTTATGTTCTACAGTTTTTTTTTATAATTAACCATAATATATTTCAAAAAATATGAAAAAACATTGATATGCTATTATATTTTTATTTTAAGAATATTTATATACTAATAAACTGATTATAAGTTTCATGTGAATTTACAACATTTTCATCAATTCATAATCATAATCCTTACAATTAACACCCTCCCATATATCAAACATAACTAAGGGCATACTTGTCCACGAAAACTGCTACAGTAATATCAAGGGTAGAATGGGGTTTTCAATAAAATTAGGGGGACGACGTCAGCAAAAACTAACGGATGTAAGGTTTTTGAAACCTCAGGGGAGGTCATTGTAATTATGATTCTTGGAGGGGATTGGACGCGAATTACACCAAACCTCAGGGGAGGTCCCTGTAATTAACCCTAAAAAAAAGGACAATTTATAGGCAAGACATTCATAAACTTAAAATGAAGCAAAACTCAACCTCATTTTAGGGCGGCTACTTGGCTCCAGATGCAATAGCCATAAGCAAAACGAAGCTTCTTTAGGCCACTTAAGAAGCAATTGCGGAGGAAGGACATGGTGTCTAAGGCTAGCCATACTCGTACTTTTCTCTTCGATAGATCCAAATGTACAAAATAGCTGCTCGTAATTAGAAAAAAAAAATCCAAAGTCACCAATATGCTAAAGGAAAATGTCCATATGACATCCTGTTACCTGTCCCAATTTTTTTGTTCCTATTTCCTTTTTAAGTTGTCGCAAAACATATGACTCTGAATTATTTTAGTCAAAATTACCCTCCCACAGGGCATATAAAGATATCTAAAAGTTTCACATTTTTTACAAGAGAGCAAGTAAAATAGGATGAAGAGAATAATATTTAATGGTAACTTGTTAGGGTGCGTTTGCAATAACTTACGAATAAGTTGAAGCATAAGCACCCCTGGAGGTGCTTATAGCTTATCAACTTTAAAAGAAGCAGAAGCTAAAGCACCTCTTGCAAACACTCCAAAACAACTTTTGAGCAAAAATAAGCTTAAGGATTGTTTTCAAAAGTTGTTGCAAACACTACCTTAATCAGATAGAGGAAAGATAGCATTTCTTTGAACTTAGAGGACCATAAGTTAGCTATAAATTCTAAACTAGATTAACCTAACACACAAATTATAACTCTATATACATTCATATATGAAAATCAAGAACATATGAGAGGAAACCTCCAGGAAATATTATACGTTAAGTAAAGCTCGGAGTACAACTAATGCTTCATAAGCAATATCCGTTTCATGGGAAAACAGGCATTCAAATCTAAGTCACGAGGCAAAGAAGAAGCTGACTGGGGGAAAATGCAAGTTACTTCCCTGTGTTATGTTAAGCCTGCAAGAAACTATCCTGTGAAATTTTTATTGCGCCAAACTTCCTTGTGCTTTCAAAAACTCCGTAAAAAACACTCAATTTGTAAAAAATAGGTCATTTTGGATCAACATATTTCAAGAAACCATTTTTAAAATACTTCAAGTTGGTCCCTACAACTTCACGTGAAATTCTAAAAATTGTTTCTTCAAATATGTCGATCCAAAACGACCTACTTTTTACAAATTGGGTGTTTTGCAGGGTTTTTGAAAGTACAAGGAAGTTTGGCGCAATAAAAATTTCACAGAGTAATTTCTAGCAGGTTTAGCATAACACAGGGGAGTATTTTGCATTTACCCCCAAAGACGGAGAACATTGTGTTTGTGTAATAATAATTAAGTTGTTCACAAATTACAACATAGAAATGAGAAGCTAAAGTTTTTATTTTTGAGGGGCACATGTATATTTTCCAAGAAATACATGTGCCCTTTAATGTATAAAGTAGACAAAAGTTTGGTATGAAAAGTGCAATTCCCTCAATTTTTTTTGGAAGAGAAATATGAAATTAATTAGAGATTAGAGAGATTTTTTTAAACATATTAATTAAATGGTTAGTTTGTAATTTAACATATGTTTATTTTTTCTAAATGTCCGATGCCACATCATCATTGAACATTTTGATAAATATTGTGGTTCAGATTTGTTGTTGACTTTTTCTAAATGTTCCATAAAATCTTATTTTAGAAAGACCCATAAAACATTGATTTGACACATACCGTCTATTTTCCTCCTCAAATTCAAATTAAAAAGACATTGATTTGACACCTACCACCTACTTTTCCCCCCAAACCCCAACATTCAAACCCAATCCAAGTGGGGTTTCAGCTTTTCCAAAACCACAAAACCTAACATTCAAAACCAAACCAAATGAGGTTTCACCGAAACCACCCAAACCATTTTTTGAAACCGAGACCCGCGAAACCGAGCCAAAATCCTTCCATATAGGCTCTTAATTGATTTAATTTTGGGGAAAATCTCACTTTGTCCCCTATTCTTTGAATATTTTTTCATTTTGCTCCCTTATCATTCAAAATTAAATTCATTCATCTCTTGTTGCCCAATTCAGATGTTGTATAATTCAAAATTGGGATTCATCGTTCGAGTATTTCATCATAATTATCTCATGTATTTTGAGGTGTTGTTTTGGATTCAATTCCTCTAAATTATATAATTTATCAGAAATTTGTTTAAGAGCAATTTTTTTAAGGATATTGACGGACCGTCCGCGAATGGCCATAAAGGGAAGGGAAGGGAAGGGGGAGTCAACGAGTGTTCTCATCTATTATGTTAATTTTTTTTGAATATTAGGGAAAATATGTCAATTAAATCCTATTTGCTCTGGCGTTAGCCTAAAAATTATTGTAAGAACTTATAACTTTTACAAAACGGACTTTTAAAGTTAACAAATATCATTTATTCGAATCTAATACATCACTATCAAAATAGGAACTTAAATCAATTATCATAAGATAAAGAAATATCTATCCTAATGAGAATCTTACAAGAGATCTCTAGTTTTAGAGCTTCAACTTTGAGAGAATTGTAATTATGGTACCAAATTATATACTGATTCTCACTTGTGGTACCATAAAAATCGAGGCCGACACATTTGGTACCACAATTTAAGAAATCAATCACTTTTGGTACCACCGTAAAATTGGACGTTAACTGATGACGTGGCAGTTAAGTTTTATTGCAAAATTGATACCATTACTTATGTTGATTGACAATTATACCCCTAACATTTCAGGTTGTCAAAATAGCCCCACATTTTCAAATTTACTGACAATTTTAGTCCACATTGTAGCCAAATTTCAAAATTGGCTCGAATAAGACACGTGCGAACCAATTTAGAGATTTTACTTATTATATTTACATATTTATATAACTTATTTAGTTTTATAAATAATATTAACAAACCAAATAATACTTTAATATAAATCCTACAAAATATTAATTAAATTTAAAATTTATGTAATAATATTAGTATATTTAATATTTATTAAAAAATAAAATTATATATTATTAATAAAATAATTATAATTTTTTTAAAAAAAAAAAAAAACCATCCCTACCCCTCCCCCCCCCCCCACCCCACCCCACCCCAAACCCCAACCCCCCGTAAAACCACCACCCCCCCAACCCCATCCCAGGCCGGCGGCGGCCTGGGATTGTCGGTCCCAGGCCACCGCGGCCTGGGATTGTCGGTCCCAGGCCACCGCGGCCTGGGATCATCCGTCCCAGGCCACGGTGGCCTGGGATCTGCAACAGATCCCAGGCCGCGGTCGCCTGGGATCGACAATCCCAGGCCACCGGCAGCCTGGGACGAACGATCCCAGGCCGCCGCCGGCCTGGGATGGGGTGGGGGGTGGTGGTTTACGGGGGTTTGGGGTTTGGGGTGGGGTGGGGGGGGGGGGGGGGGAGGGGTAGGTATGGTTTTTTTTTTTTTTTAAAAAAATTATAATTATTTTATTAATAATATAAAACTTTTAATAAATATTAAATATACTAATATTATTACATAAATTTTAGATTTAATTAATATTTTGTAGGATTTACATAAATTTTAGATTTAATTAATGTTTTGTAGGATTTATATTAAAGTATTATTTGGTTTGTTAATATTATTTATAAAACTAAATAAGTTAAATAAATATGTAAATATAATAAGTAAAATCTCTAAATTGGTTCGCACGTGTCTTATTCGAGCCAATTTTGAAATTTGGCAACAATGTGGACTAAAATTGTCAGTAAATTTGAAAATGTGGGGCTATTTTGACAACCTGAAATGTTAGGGGTATAATTGTCAGTCAACATAAGTAATGGTATCAATTTTGCAATAAAACTTAACTGCCACGTCATCAGTTAACGTCCAATTTTAACGGTGGTACCAAAAGTGATTGATTTCTTAAATTGTGGTACCAAATGTGTCGGACTTGATTTTTATGGTACCATAAGTGAGAATCGGTATATAATTTGATACCACAATTGCAATTCTCTCCTTCAACTTTTGTAGCATATGCTAAAATTCAAAACAGGCGAATTTTCTAGTATTTTCACTATTTTGTATGACGCGGGAGCCTAAACTGTTCGATGCTGAGTTTGGCAGATCCTCTAATTAATATGAAATTTTTTGAGTTAATGACAGTTTATCCTTTGTAATATTCATAATATTCAATTTATTTTTCCGTGATTTAAAAAAGAACATTTTACCCCTCTGTAATTTTATAAAAGTTTCATACTGTCTCCTGATATTTTTATAGGTGGCACTTTACCTCCTTGTGTTATAATAATGTGGCAATTTACCCCATATGTTATGATAAATGTGGTAATTTATCCCCTATGTTACAAAACACTTTTCATGCCAACTCTCAATTTCAGCAAGTGAGTTACGGGAAAAATGCAAGATACTCCCCTAAGTTATGCTAAACCTGTAAGAAACTACCCTGTGAAATTTTTATTACGCCAAACTTCCTTGCGTTTTTAAAAACTCTACAAAAAACACACAATTTGTAAAAAATAGGTCGTTTTGGATTGACATATTTCAAGAAATAATTTTAAAAATATATCACGTGAAGTTGTAGGTACCAACTTGAAGTATTTTAAAAATGGTTTCTTGAAATATATCGATCCAAAACGACCTATTTTTTATAAATTGGGTGTTTTTTGCAGGATTTTTGAAAACACAATAAAGTTTGGCGCAATAAAAATTTCATAGGGTAGTTTCTTGCAGGTTTAGCATAACACAGGGGAGTATTTTGCATTTACCCCGTGAGTTATATGCATTAATTTTTAACATTGTTAGCAATTTCGCCATTTAGAAAATACAAATTCAAGAAATATAGACTTTTTATGCAAATACAAATGCATAAGATATGAAAAAATAAAAACAGTTGGATTTCAGAATTCTCCTGTGTCGCTTACAAATGCACGTAAGCAAACAAATAAAAATAAATGAATAAACGTACAATGGAAAACCAATAATTCTAGTTTCACATTAAATTAATAACTTTCTTCCCCTTAAATCAACTCAAAACAAATGAAAAATCAATATAATCAGCATCAAAATAAAATAAGAGAATATATCAAACTGATCATGCATACCCACAATATCCATACTCACACTTAACTCCACGACGGCACTTTTTATTACATTTACCACAATTATTTTTGTTGCGCAAAACATTAGTGCAAACTCCACCGCAACACTTCTCCCCGAACTTACATTTCCGACCACACTTCCCACAATTATTGGAGTCCCCAAGCACATCCCGACAATGCTTTGTGCAACAATAAAGAAGGCTCTTTCCTTTATTTGTCCACAACCCATTGCACACATAAGGTTTGCTTTTTGCGTTGCAAACCGGGTTTTTGTTGACTACCTTTTTCATGCTAGTCGCCAAGAATCTACTTCTAGTACTTGTCATGTTACTAAGTTTTTCGTATACCACCATATTATCATCATCGGATACGTCGTTATATTCTTCATCTTCGAAGGATGAAGCACTTTTGAAATGAAGCGATGATAGAAGGAAAATGAAAAGGGAGAGAATGGTTATAAATTTTGGGATTAGGGTTTTGGCCATTGTCTCAGTACCCTTTTTGGAATTTTAGTTGTATGTTGTTGTGTTATGGTTCAAGGGAGATATATAAATGGATTCATGTGGGACTATATATATATAGTTAGAATTCTTTGGGGGTTTAGTTACAATAATAAATTAATATGGCTGTTTAGTTTCTTAGTGGAAGGCAATGCGTTACAACACGTGACCACTTGCTAATTGTTAATTAGGTCATGTAATTAGTTATGCTTGTTAACTAATGACAACACTTTTGATAGAAAAGGTCTCGATTCTTTGATAACATTAATAATAATTCCATGTCAATGGTCATTGAGCTAAGGGTTTGACAATGTCTGAATTAGATTGTAATTGTAATTTTGGTCAACTAATTAATTAGTAATTAATCAGCTGGTTTGCTAATATTTGGAAGATGTGTAGGATTTATTTGGTAAATGCGTTGATCATAAGCTAAATGTATATAACCAATTAGAGCAAAATTCTTAAGAAGTCCATTATATATATATATATATATATATATATATATATATATATATATATATGCACATTAACTTGTTGACATATAATCCATTAATATCGACATTTGTCAAATACTATGTTTTAGATATTATATAAATCAGTATGGATTAATCAACTTGAACATGAATCGATCGAGTAGTGAAATTAGCTTAATCTTTTCGCACATAATTTGTTATTTCTCTAATTTATCAAATTGTGTTTAATCTATATTACAAAAATTGTCAAGTACAAGATATAATACAACCTTGTCTTTTATGTTGAATAGACCAAAACAATAATATACTACCATCTACTAATAGAGATATAATATTTAAGGAGGGAAAAACATTTTTGATACCAAACTTTAGTACAAAAAACACATTTGATACCAAACTTTTCAGAAAAACACATTTCATACCATGATTCACACCATCTTGACACATTTACTTTTTTCGTCAATTTTCGGACAGAATTCAGCACGTGCCGTCAATTGTGGGTCTTTAAAACACGTGCATGTATTCCCTCTCATTGTCAACTTAACGGGCACATGAGCGGCACGTGCTGAATTTCGTCCGAAAATTGAAGGCAAAACTAAATGTGTCAAGATTGTGTAAATCATAGTATGAAATGTGTTTTTTCAAAAAGCTTGGTATCAAATGTGGCTTTTGGACTAAAGTTTGATATCAAAATTAAGTGTTTTCCCCTCAATATTGAAGTAGCTAGTAATCAAGAAATAGTGACATCTAGATAAATATTTACCATCACAACCTCTCTTGATTAATAAATCCTCATTGGTTGAAGAGGAATTTGTGAACTGGAATTGAAAGTTGACCAAGATATTTTTATACCCAGAGCTAGCTAATTAAACTGCAACTTAATCCTTATTATATGTAGAGAAATTAAGCCCAATCCAGCGCCCCCGACGTGCTAGCTACAATTTCATCGTATATATTTATAGGTATGACTAATTATTTAATTCTAACTTCGACGACCCCTCATGTGTACGGTGTGTTTATACACTTTAATTTCTCACATCTTCGATTTTATAATATAATGAGAGAATTATTTTTTAACCAAAATTTGTGTCGTTTGTCACTTATGAGTTATGACACCAAACTTTGCATAATATATATGCACACTTAGTATCATAGTTTAAAAAGACTCAACACGTTCGATTATTTTCGTTGATTTTTTTTTTTATGAAAATGGTGAATATGACCGTTAACGTATCCCCCAATATAACCTTTTACCGATAACTTATATACTACAATGAATTGTTGTCACTAAAATATATAATGTGTGACGAAAAACTTTTTTTTCCCTAAAAATTTGAGCAATTTTTATAATTTTGTCCGAAAAGCTTGCATCTATATAATTTTTTTAGGTTACTAATAGCAATTTTTTTTTGGCATAGTTCAAGAAAATTACCTTTCCGTCTATGCATATGTAATTGCCTAGCGTGCTGTTGTCACTCCATTCTATCTTGCAGGAACTAATCTCAAAGTTTGCTTAATTTGTGTGAAAATAAATCATAGTTAATGATGGAACAATGAGGATGGGTATATATTACTATTTTTCTATTTAAAGTACCCCGGCCATATATTTTGAGGCGGATAATATTCATTGGGTGCAACATTTAAGTTTGAACTTTTTTTTTTTTTTTTTTAAATTGAGTTTAAACTAATTACTTTAATTGTAATTAGAGCTTCGACAAGACAAACACGAATTAAGCTCGTTTAACCTGAAAATACATTAAATATTTTTTTAGCCTATCTAATCAAGTTTAGAAGACATATGCCTATGGATGAATGTAGTTCAAATTGTTCAAACGTGGGAAATTTTTTAACATCCGCATTGTCTAGTATTTATGTATATTCTGTTAAATATTTGTTATGGTAATACTTGTTTGAATATTGAACATATTAATTATGGTAATACTTTATTTTTTTATTTTGAGAGAATGGTAATACTTATTTGAATATTGGACATATTAATTATGTTGGAATTTAATTTAGAGTGAAATAAAATTTCCCCCCTTAAAGTATGGGGATTGTCTCAGTTACCCCCCCCCCCAAAGTATCATTTGAAGCACTTAGGCCATCTCCAACCCAAAGGGGGGTGGGTGGAGATGGCCCAAATGCACAGCCCTGGTGCCCAGGGCTGTGCATTTACACAGCCCAGGCCCTAACCCGCCTCAAGGGACGCGCTAACAGCGCGTCCCTTCCAAATAGTGCACCAGGTGGTGCCACTTAATAAAAAAAATTAAAGATTGAAAAAATTAACTACGAATTTAACAATACCTTGTTTAATTTAATTAACTAGAAATGGAAGATACATTTAATTATAAAAGTTGTGTAAGGTTTAATAACAATTTATTTTAAATTAAAGATGTAACATTATTAGTTTTAATTTTGAATATATAAATTTGCCTATAAAAGTAAAATTTAACAACATTATAGTATAATAAAACCCTTATCCATTATTAATTTGAAAATTATATATTTGTCTACAAAAGTAAAATTTATTTAACCACATTTAAAATTTGATTTGAAATATTTAAAGTTTATTTAATCTCTAATAGAGCATATATGTTAAATTACGATATTTGCATTAAATTACGCCAAATATTGGTACACGTACGTTGATACATATAAAAACTTATATAAATAAATAAAATTACATATTATGTAGATACTAACTTATAAGAACTTATAAATAAAAACATTCCGATAATTTAATTATGACGACGATGAAAGGCCCACACATGAGCGACTAAGTCCTTTTGAAGTTGTTTATTGACCTCTAATGATCGTATTGTGTGACGACGCATCATATTATTAACCTTATTACTATTATTATTATTATTATTTTATTCTTATTATTATTATTGACCTTATTATTATTATTATTATTATAGATAATATAGGTGAGAGTGGGGAAGTTTTTTTTTAATTAATTGGAGGAGATATCCCTGTGGGTTGGAGACGGTGTTCAGGGGGGTGCAGGTTCACCCGGGTGGAGATTGACACCCCTGAGCTGTGAAAAGCCCTCTGGGTTGGAGATGGCCTTACTCCCCTCTGTTATAGTTTTGAAGTTTTTATTCCAAAAATACCCCCGCTCCTTTTATAAATGATAAATTTCTTTATTTTATCAAAAACATTTGTCTCTTTATAAATTATGAATCAATCTATCCACCAAATAACATTATGTTTCAATTTCTTCACTTATTTTGTTTCCTTCCGTTTGTCGATCTCAATTTTTTTCTTTATTTTCATCTCATTTTTTTCTTTATTTCTGTTTCAATTTTTTCTTCATTTTCTGTTTCAATTTTTTGTATTTCTATCTCAACTTTTATCTTTATATTTTTCTCAATTTTTGTTTGGTGATAGTTATCTCATTTATTTTCGGTACAAATGATTATTCAAAATGTTGAGTAATTCTCCTTCAAATTCTTTCTCACAAAATTCAAGTCTGACATAAACCCATACTATTGGTAATGATTCCATTGGTATTGAATCTATTTTTGATTGGTAATAGATGTATAAAGAAGTTAGCTTAATTATAGATTGATGAATTAACGATACAAGCCTGAGTCAAGTTCAAATTTTTTGAGTTGAAGTAGAATTACTCAAAATTTTGAATCATAATTTGTACGTAGCGAAAACAAATGAGATAATTTTCAGCAAATAAAATTTAAGATAAATCGTAAAGAAAAAATCGAGATATAAATAAAGAAAAAAATTGAAACAAAAAATAAGGAAAACAAATTAAAACGGGAATAAATGAAAATCCAAGGAAATAAAATATATGAAGAAATTGAAAAATAATATTGTTTAGTGGATGGATGAATTCATAATTAGTAAAAAATTATATATAAATTAATAAATAAATAATTTATTTATTATAAAAGGGGCGGGGGAATAAAATGTTCAATACTATAAAAAATGGGGTAAGTATTACAAGTGATATTTTAAGGGGTAATTGGTACCACCCCATACTTTAAGGGAGAAACTGTATTTCACCCTCTAATTTATATCACTTGTATTCTAAAATGACTTTGTTTGTTATTCAGCTATATAGAGAATATGATGGACTAGTTGAATAGTACATCTAAAATAAATGAACTTTTCAATAATATAAATATCGAGTTATTTCTAAAACACATACTACTATTTATTTTTTCTAAAAAAATCCAAATAAATAACATTAAAAAATAAAAAAAATTAATAGCTCAATTTATTTTTGAGCGAAAGACAAAACACCCCTTATGCTTTGTCTAACTCCCAAAAACCCCCATGTTATTTTAACTCCCAAAAATCCCCCTATGATCTTAATTAAGTGCCAAATACACCCCCAGAAAAGAGAGTGTGATTCAAACGCCAAATTTGTAAGTATTTTTCACATTTTGCTTTTGATATGCCAATTTTACCCCAGATATCGAAAAACAAAAACACCCCCTATGCTTTGTCTAACTCCCAAAACCTCCTCTATGTTTGGTTTTAAATACCGGCCACACTCGATCCAAGTAGTATATATTTAGGTTTTCAAAAAGAATAAATAAATTAAAAAAAAACAAACACATAGGGGTAATCCTGTCATTCCGTCAAAAGTAAAAAGTAAAATTCTACTTGGGTTGAGTGTCGTAATTAAATCCAAACACATGTAGTTTTTTGGGAATTAAAATAACATAGGAGGTTTTTTGGAAATTAGACAAAGCATAGGGGGTGTTTTTGTCTTTATCTCTTTAAACTACCTTCAGGAGCTAGACACATATACTTATAAGTTCTAAATATTTGAGAAAAACTAACAAAAGCTATATGTTGAGAAAAAACTACTAATAATGAGAATTAATGAATATATTATTTTCGAATAATATAAGTATTTTAATTAAATTTAATTTCTGTATTTACTAGAAGCATATACAAATTGAAATGTTTCACATTAATATTATCAAACTGAAGTTCAAGTTCTTATTGAAAGAATTTCCTACTTAATGTGCGTAACATGCTCAAAAATAAATTAAATCATATTTAAAACTTGAATACCCTTTAAAAAATAATTTCCTACTTAATGTGCGTAACACGCTTAAAAATAAATTAAATCATATTTAAACCTTGAATACCCTTTAAAATACATCAAACTTAGATCACAACGACTGATCGATTACTACTCTTTAGTCACCTTTTCTAAAAGTGTTGAGCCCGATTGGGAAATAATTGGTGCATTCTTCACGGCCCATGTGCAAGGCCCATCCACTCATTTAAATTAATTCCGCCCCCATTGGAAATTCAAAATTTGAACTTCTTTTTCCCATTTCCATTTCCCACAAATAAATTTAATGGCTACTACCTCCGGACTCACCACTACTCCAACCAAAACCCCGATATCTGAAAAATCTGCATCCCGGAAACACCGCCACCAACCAATGGACGCTTTAAAGAAATCCAGATTCGAGGCTTACAACCGTCTTCAGGCAGCCGCCGTCGCATTCGGCGAGAAGCTTCCGATACCGGAAATTGTGGCACTCGGCGGCCAGTCCGATGGTAAGAGTTCGCTACTCGAAGCACTTCTAGGGTTTCGATTCAATGTTAGAGAAGTTGAAATGGGGACTCGACGTCCCCTCATTTTACAGATGGTTCACGACACCACCGCTCTCGACCCCCGTTGCCGCTTTCAGGTCCTCAGCCTCTCCCTTTTTCTTATTTCATTTATTTATTTATGTTTAGTTTTGAGGTTTTTTTGGAAAATTTGTTATCTGATGCACCACTGGAGTATCATTTGATATTATGGTGAATTAAGAATTTCTAAAATTGAAATTACTGGAACAGATCAGGTTTGAGTTCACTCATTTTCGTAGTTATTTAGTAGAGACAATCAATTTCCAATGATGATCAAAAGTCAAAGATTCATGTATTTTAATAGTTAAAAGTTACCAAACTCCTTTTTAACTTGATGCAAGCATGCTATATGCTGTATTTGAGGGTATAAGAAGCTGAAATGTGATCAATAACCAGGAAGAAGATTCTGAAGAATATGGGAGTCCAATTTTGTCGTCTACTGCAATTGCTGATACTATAAAGTCTCGGACTGAAGCACTTCTCAGGAAGACCAAAACTGCAGTTTCTTCCAAGCCCATTGTTATGAGAGCTGAATATGCACATTGTCCTAACCTAACCATTATAGATACTCCGGGCTTTGTTCTAAAGGTATGCAAAGAAAACATAGACGTATCGATGGTTTCACTCTTTTGTAATTCTAATTTATTGTTTTATTGTTGAACTTAATATGTACTTTTGAAATTAAAATAGGCAAAGAAGGGTGAACCCGAGAGTACACCGGAAGAAATCTTGTCAATGGTGAAGTCCTTAGCTAGTCCACCACATCGCATTCTTTTATTTCTTCAACAGAGTAGTGTTGAATGGTGCTCATCATTGTGGTTGGATGCTATTCGTGAAATAGATCCATCCTTCAGACGTACGCTCATTGTTGTCTCCAAATTTGATAACCGTCTTAAGGTACACTTAATTTCATTCGAGGATCTTCTTGCTGTGCAAATACAGTGATTACTTTTAAAAGTAGGATCAGCCTAAACAATGTTAAATTTTGCAATATTATCAATGATACCCATTATAGCTGGATTGAACTGATTGTGAATATTTTTAGGAATTCAGCGACCGTTGGGAAGTAGATCGCTATTTGAGTGCAAGTGGATACCTTGGAGAGAACACTAAACCATTTTTTGTTGCTCTACCGAAAGAGAGAAGCACAGTCTCCAATGATGAGTTCCGCAGGCAAATATCTCAGGTTGATACAGAAGTGATGTGCTATCTCCGTGATGGTGTTAAAGGGGGATTTGACGAAGAGAAATACAAATCCAATATTGGTTTTGGTTGTCTCAGAGATTATTTAGAATCTGAACTCCAGAAAAAGTACAAAGAAGCAGCCCCTGCAACATTAGCCTTACTGGAGCAACGCTGTAGTGAAGTCACATCAGATTTGGCCAGAATGGAGAGCAAAATTCAGGCAACCTCAGATGTTGCTCATCTTCGCAGATCTGCTATGTTGCATGCTGCTTCCATCTGCAACCATCTGGTATATCTTCTTATAAATCTGCAGATTTCATTTTTAAATTGAACCTCACTATTTTATGAAGATGATTGTAGATATGAAGTTTGACATTCTGTTTCTTATACTTGCTAAAGGAAGCAATTCTCGATGGAGCTGCAGATCCGGCACCAGAGCAATGGGGCAAAAAAACAGAAGAGGAAAAATTAGAAAGTGGTATAGGTGGCTGGCCTGGTGTTACTGCAGATATAAAGCCTCCCAATGCAGCTCTTCGTCTCTATGGTGGAGCTGCATTTGAGAGAGTGGTGCATGAGTTTCGCTGTGCTACATATTCAATGGAATGCCCAGAAGTATCAAGGGAGAAGGTACTTTTCCATCAAGGTGAATTTATCTTTGAATAGAAATTTGAATTTGACATCCTGTATTATAAAAGGTGGCCAATATATTACTTGCCCATGCTGGCCGAGGTGGGAGTAGAGGGGTTACAGAGGCTGCTGCAGAGATTGCACGTGCTGCAGCCAGGTCGTGGCTTGCTCCTATTCTTGACACAGCATGTGATCGCCTTGCTTTTGTTCTGACCAATCTTTTTGATATTGCTATCGAGAGAAATCACCATCGTCACTCTGGATGTGAGTTCAAAACTCCGAAATTCTCCCTTTACCTAATAGTTTTTAAAGAGTAAATATCTCTATTCTTATATAGTTTTTCTAACCTACTAGACATGGATTATTACCTTTATTATGCACAATAAACTGCTAACAATAAAGATAATGTACTTTATCAGGGAGAAGTATAGTACATTATAATGTAGTATGCTTAATGTTCCTCTCTCCATTCTTCTCTTTTCTTGGCTGATTATATATTCTTCTAAGAAGCATGAGTCACAGAACAGCTAGTTTTTAGCTTCCTAATTATTTTTTCTTAATTAAACTGTAAAAGGTGGTCAGCAATCTGAAGACATGGACGGTTATGTTGGTTTTCATGCTGCTTTAAGGCACTCCTACAATGGCTTTGTAAAGGAACTTTCCAAGCAATGCAAACAAGTAGTTCGTTACCATCTCGATTCAGTTACAAGCCCTTATTCTCACGTGTGCTACGAAAATGACATAATGGGGGGTTCCAACTCAGGTGTAAACATGGTTTACCGAACAAATCAAGTCCCAATTTCATCATTATGTCTTGAGCTATCAGCAACGGTACCCGAATCGCGCAGGGAAACTAGTAACGACCAAGAAAACATACCCCCAGAGAAAAACGAAATTACTCCAGGAAAAGTGTCTAAAGATAGGGAGCCTAATCGAGAAGCCCTGATGACTGTGCCTGAGACCCCGTCTCCTGATCAGCCATGTGATGGAAACTTCGCAGTTAAAAAGGAAATTGGTAATTGTGTTGAAGTGGGACCAAGAAAACGTCATGCTAGAATTAGTGGTAATAATAGGAATGTGGATTATTTTCGGAGCCAAAATGGTGGTAGCCTTTTGTTTGGGAGTGGGGATAGATCAGTGTCAACTTACACAGAGATATGTTTGTCTGCTGCACAGCATTTTGCTCGTATTCGTGAAGTTCTTGTTGAGAGAGGGGTGGCATCAACTTTAAATTCTGGCTTTTTGACACCATGGTATGTAGCTTTGCTTGCTATGAACTCATTTTTTTGAACATTTAATTTCATATGCAATCTGACAGTGAACTTGTGAATCCTGAATCTGCAAGTAGTTCCATGTTTGCATACGAATTGGTAAAAGTACACTTTTAGTCCCACATGATTGGCACTCAACGCTTTTAAACATAGTACTTTTCGTCCAACATTTTCTTTTAACATTTTGTCCTTTCCAATTTTTGCACTTTAGGTCCCATAACCTTTTGTCCTTTCCAATTATCGTTTGCACTTTTTGATCCTAGCTACCGTCTCTGTTTTGCAATTTTGGTCCCAATCTAAAGTGTTTTCATTTTATGATTATTTTCCTTAATTGAGATGTACTGTATAATTTTCTTTTAAGGTTATGTTTTGGCCTTGAATTTTAGTGATGAAAAAGCTAAATGAAAAGGTTTTTCTCACTTCAGCTTTGTACTTTATTTGTTAGTGCCTTTTCTTTGTTTTCCATATCTTCACTATAATCCTGGATTCAAGGAAAGGCTAAGCATTTATACATGTGCTATATCTCACAAGCATTATAATTGCTCAATATATATATACTACATTATTAAACAGATAATGTCCATTGTTCAATTTGAGATATTTCAGTTGATTCCACCTTATCATCTCACTTCAATTGTGCAGCCGAGAGAGGCTTATGGTAGCGCTTGGATTGGATTTATTTGCTGTTAGTGATGAGAAATTTATGGACATGTTTGTTGCGCCTGGAGCAATTGATGTTCTTGAGAACGAACGGCAGTCCCTTCAGAAACGTCAGAAAATACTTCATTCTTGCTTGACTGAGTTCAAAAATGTTGCGAGAGCACTTTGATGGACAGATACATGTGTACGTAAATTTTCGTGTTGGAGAAATGAGGTAATTCTTTGTTTTCACATCTAGTGAAACAATTAGATGTTCTCAAGGAAAATTTCTTTTTCTTACAGGGAGTGAATTGCAATATTTGTAACAAGTGTTGTGACGAGGATAAATTGCAGTACGAGCATTGTGTTGAATTGTTTTTTTTTTTTTCTTAATTGATTTCAGATGATTGAGCATTGTGTAAGCCTTTACTTCGGAATCAATAAAATTTCCTCTATTTTTTCTAATCGATATAACCTAGAAATGTCAATTAAAATATAACGAACAAACAAGGAATATTTACATATTAATGATAATATTAAAGGGGTGTTTGCAAATGCTTTTGGAAGCCCAAAAACAGTTGCTTAAAGTAAAAGTAAAAAATAAGTATTTTTATTTAAAAGCAAGAGGTGTTTGTAAATATATAAAAAAAGCAGGTTTAATTATTTGTCACCTAGAAGAAGCAATGAAAGCACCTCCTTAATTGCTTCTTGTCAACTTGCTTTTACCTACTTTTCAGTTGAAGAAGCAATAACAGAAGCACCTACTTACAAACACTCTCAAAGTGTTTTAAACACAAAAAAAACAAAAAAATACCTTTTAAAAGCAATGGCAAACACCCCTTAAGAAATCATAGACGTCATGGCATCTCTATCTAATTTAAGCCACTTTGGATGGTTCATATTTTGTTGGGATCTTGCGCAGCCAACACCATCACAACATTGAAAATTGAAAAGAGAGATTCCAACATATATATTTAGGTTCTTGCAGTGGAAACATCATGCATTAGTGTCATTACAATCAAATAATTCATTCCCCTTTATTTCCACACTTAAAAATATTCCAACCTAATGGGAATTCGATTCGTTTTCACTCTTTATGCATCAGGTTTTAAATTGCACAAGAAAGACGAATTAGGAACAATAACCAAATTAATTCATTATGTCATACTCCTAATACTTCCCCTCTTTTCCACTCATTAGTCTCTTCTTCTTCTTCACTCAAATTCCTTAACAACTGAGGGATTAATTAAGAGTTAAATAGTCATAAAAAGAGAAAAATGGAAATCACCTCGTCGATGTCTCCTCAAGAAAGAGAGAACGTTCAATCTCCGACCACGAACAATGGATCCTCACTCCTCTTACTACCACCCACCCCAAAAACCATTTCCATGTCTCAAGAAACCAATCCTTATACGACCACTTTTGTTGAAGCTGACACCTCCACCTTCAAACAAGTGGTTCAAATGCTCACAGCTGGCGATGGGGTATGGAGTGGCGGTAGCAGCATACCTCCAATCAAGGGCTCCTCTGGTCAGAAGAAACAAGGTTTTAAACTATTCGAGCGAAGAAGAAATAGCTTCAAGAATGGACTACTGATCAGCACCCTGATTCCGGGCTTCTCTCAAAACTCGGGCTTTTCTCCCCGGAAGCCTGATATATTGTCCCCAAGCATTCTTGATTTTCCATCGCTGGTGCTAAGCCCTGTAACACCGTTAAACGAGGATACTCTGGCACAGCCTTCGTTGGAAGAGGATAAGGCAATAGCCGAGAAGAAATTTTATTTTCATCCATCCCCGAGGACAAATGCCGAGCCGCAGCTTCTGCCCCTTTTTCCACTGACCTCGCCAAGTTTTTCTGAGTCTTCTGCTTGTAGGACAACAGAGGAATAATAGTGTTCAATATAGCTAGAAATGGTGTAATGTGGATTTTGGAGAGTAAAGGTCCAAGAGATATATACTCATGTATAATTTCACCTAAATCCAGGAATATCTAAGCAATTATGTCTTTCTTGATTACCAATTCGAGCTATCTTAGCTTTCATGATCAACTATACCATGCTACACTATTCTCATAGACTTATATATCAATGAACAAATTTGTGAACATTATGTTGCATAAGATATTGTATATATAAGTACTCGTGCGTAACTTGTTTTATTCTATAGTACGTGCAACATAAATCAGTAATTTTTTTACAATACACTAGTTGTATTTGTACTCAGAATCAGATATCTGAAAATGAAGTTATAGTCGGGAATCCATGATTCTCTGGGAGAGGTCCGTTTCCAGGCCGAATAGAAATTATCACTTCCAAACCTATATATAAAATATAAATAATACCAATGAGAATATTTGATTAAAATTGAATGAAATACCCATTCCTGTACAGTCAGAATTTCCAAGACAACATGATTTACCTGCTGCTTTTGCAGCTGTAGCTTCTTGATAGACATCAGTAACAAATAGAATATCTGATGGATTATCGACTCCCAAAGATTCCGTAATTTGGATATAGCTGTTGGTTTCTTTCTTGTTCCTACAAGAATTAAACAAGAAACATTACTACTCTAATTACAAGATATATACTAGGTTCTGAGCCAAGATAAACTTTGAAGTAAGAGCATTTTTATTTGAAAAAATTCAAAGCTTACCCAACTGTAATATCGAAAAATCCACACAGGTACTTTCTTAGGTCACCATAATTTGTGTAACCAAACAAAAGCCTTTGAGCCAACCTGCTACCACTAGAATATATATACACCTAAAGGAAGAAAATGAACATGGAAAATTTTGGTTGTAATTTGGAATACATGCTTAATAGAAGACGGAAAATAATGATCAAAATAGACACTTTAACATGGAAAATTGGTTGGCTGCATATATAGCATAACCTACATTTTCTCCAAAATGAAAAAAGACAAAAAAAGGTTGAAACTAAGAATAACCTTAATTCCAAGGGCATGCCACTTTTCCAAAGCTTCAGGTACATCATCAAATATGACCGATTCCAACTCATTTCTTTGAAAACCTGTTCGCCATATATGACCCTGAGTGACAAGGTAAAGCATTGGGAGTTGCTGAAAATATTATTCTTTCTTATAAATGTTTTCAGAAAAACGACAAAGCAATTTGATTTTAGTCTTACTTGTAATTGTTTCAAAGAAGTAATTTTCCTGTCGGCTTTAATCATTGCCTCTACATTGGCAACCAAAGCTGCAATAACCTCCTCTTTCTCTCCATCGGAGGGTATGGGAACTGCACCAATAACACCATACTCTAGATCTTCTTGTACCTAATTAAAGAAATTCCATTATGATTATGAATGCATCAGTTGTTACAACAAGAACCACTATGTTTGAAGTGATTTTCTAGAGAGTTGTATCTTGTCTGAACAAGCACCTATATATCAGCAAAATTTGTTCAGAAGCCATTACAATAAAAATTTGAATCTATCTCTCTATCCACCTCATATAAATATTATGTACATAAATTATTTTTTGGAATGACTTTGTTAGTGCGAATGCAGTCGGTTATTATACAGTTCAAATATCGGCTTCTTCTGTATCTTGAGAAGTGCTCCGCTGAAACCTCTTAGCATAAGAATCCCGAAACTTTAACAAAATTTTCAAACTATCGAAGCTATTTTTTCACCCTGAACAAATTTATTACATAATTAATCACCAATTAAGCGTGCAACCAAATTTACTAAAGAATATAACAAACGCTTTTTCACTATAGACATCTAGACGGCCACTTACTTGGGCTCGTAGTAACTTAATATCATCTTGAGTTTCTTCCGTATTATATGTCAGTTCCAAGTGCTTCCCCACACTATCACGGGCTTATGGAAAGAGAACATCCGTAACAAATGATATTGGAGTAGTAGTTCCTTCAATGTCGAGTACAATGCAACGCTGCAATAAAGTGAGTGATAATAAATATACTCAAACTAAATAATAAATTTAGTTTCCAAAGAGTTTTGTCACAATAGAATAGCTCACAACTTACTCTTGATGATTCAATCACATTACTTGAAGAAAAATTCCCTGCCTTAGGAGACACTTTGGCGTTTTTATGGCATTTAAAAAACCCATTTAGACTATGAATGGGCCCATGAGCCAGTGTTGACCAGTCCAATCCTAATTGATTGAGTTTAATGGCAGCATCAAAGAGATAATGATAGCATTCTGCCTGTAAGCTTAAGTGACCAATCTAAAGGATTCATTAATTATGTAACCAAAAGAAGAAAGAAAACAAAGAGGGAGAAGGTGAACAATAACACTCCAATATTGACCTGTGTTTTAGCACTGATCCCCGAATCACCCCATATGTATATTCCATGGTTCTGGACACGGACAGCTGTGGTTTTTGGGTATGCTTTAATCTGAAAAACGAGATGAAGAAATACATTATTTGCCAAAAATATTATATAATACAAATATCCATGTTTTTGTTTATTTTTGCAGCAAAAGGTAAGGAAAATAACATACTGCTTCAGCAAGTGATTCTGTGAGCTCTCTTTCATGGGCCGTATTCTCTATGATTGGGATGACAAGTTCATCATAATAACCATGCCCTTGAATACCCTTTATCATTTCCATAAGTGTGATCTGTAAAACAAGGAAATAAAGAAGCATAAGCCAAGAGAGATTTTATTAAATTTATCTCGTCATGGGAAAGAGAAACTAAATTATATACCCGAAATTCTTTTGAAGATGGATTGATCATTGTTACGAGGCAAGACTCCATCCTGTGACTGTGGATAACGGCACCAGCATTACGTATTTCATCTACCTGCAGTATCAGTTAATAGCATTTTTTTTCATTAAATTTCATGCCAAGATTGTAGTAAGAAGTGTACATTGAAAAAAAAAACATAAGACTATAAAGCTAATATGCTAATGCGCAGAATACTGGAATCTAAAATGTTCTATAAACAACTTCAAGTTTAGGACTGAAGACTCTTTCCAAGAACAAAGGTGAAAAATCCATCTTAAAAATGGGAACAATGGCAATGCCTATTTCAGTTTCAACGCAATGAAAAGTAGAAAAAAAGCAGATGTCTATCGTTTGGCTCGATCTAACAAAGATTCCAAACTCGTCGCATCCCATTGAGGTGGAAACATCATCCATCATACTCACAGGATTAAGGAAGAATTCATTTGAATAAACAAGAGTTCCCGGAGAATTGAATAACCTTTGTATAATTCTATACTTTTTAGTTAAAAATTATAAACGGAACCGGTGAAACTCCATGATTGAATTATTATGTCACAACTCGAATAATCAGATTCCTTAAAACCAAAAACTTAAATTCAACACAAAAACATGCATTAACCAAACCTTCAAGATGAGAGGGCCACAATCAGAACATTTGGGAGGCTTATGAGGCCATGGCTTTGTCAAGGGTTCAGACAAAACAGGCCCACTTGGAGATAATACATACATATCGTCCTCCATCATCCTTTCTTTCTGCACACCTACTTAAGATCGAACTAAAAATTCTACTAAGAAATTATTGCCCATTTTAAAAGCAAGTTACCCACAAAGAAACCAGCCATAAAAATCAAATCTTTTTTCACACACGTACCTGAGGGTGACATAACATTAACAAGAAGTTGTTGGGGTTTAGGAATTGAATCTTCATGAACTTTATGTTATGAATTTGTCAAAATATATTTTCCTACGTGGGTGATAGGTGGGTATTTTGCTAGTCAGATTTAGTATTATAAGTCATAAGTTAGTGGTCAAAGGTTGTTAAGGTTGTTCCTATTTTTTCTGTCTTGTTGTTGCTGTACTGCCTATTTATAAGGCTATTGATTAATTGAATAATATGCACTTGAAGTTTTATTCTTCTTTCAGTTTCTAACAGTGGTACCAGAGTGAGGTTAAAAAAAAAAAAAAAAAAAAGTTGCCAAAGTAAGAAAAGAAATTGAGTGATATAGAGAGTGGATAGCAGCAGCTTTATTTCTATTTCACATCTATTTGCAGCAGCATTAGAGGATAATAATGGCCTCTGAAAACTTTGTGCAACCATCGATTCCACGCTTTGATGGTCACTATGACCATTGGAGCATGTTAATGGAGAATTTTATGCGCTCTAAAGAGTATTGGCAGGTGATTGTTTCTGGGATAACAGAACCAACAGTCGATACCGTGTTAACAGAAGTGCAGACGAAAGAGTTAGAAGCGCTGAAATTGAAAGATTTGAAGGCGAAAAACTATCTTTTCCAAGCAATTGATCGTTCAATCTTGGAGACAATTCTTTGCAAAGATACATCCAAGGAAATTTGGGATTCTATGAAGAAGAAGTATCAAGGGTCAGCAAGAACAAAAAGACAACAACTTCAAGCACTTCGATCTGAGTTTGAAATGCTTCGAATGAAATCAGGAGAACCAGTTGCTGAATATTTTTCTCGGACCATGGCAATTGTAAACAAGATGCGGATTCATGGAGATAAGATGGAGGATGTAACCATTGTTGAGAAGATTCTACGCTCCATGACACCAAAATTCAATTTTGTTGTCTGTTCGATAGAGGAGTCTAAGGATATTGATGCACTTTCAATTGATGAACTACAAGGCTCATTGTTGGTTCATGAACAAAAAATTAACCAGCAAGAGAAAGAGGAGCAAGCTTTGAAGACCTCAACTGATAATCGTTCTTCTGCACCAAATAGAGGACGCGGTAGAGGACGAGGAAATAGCAATCACAAAAATCTGCATCAGACCTCTGAAGATAATCAGTTCCATGACTCTCAAGGCAGGGGAAGAGGTCGTGGAGGCCATCACTCAACTACGAACAGATCAAAGTCGGGAGACAAAAGTAATGTTGAGTGCTTCAGATGTCATAGGTATGGCCATTACAAATCTGAATGTCGTACAAATTTAAATAAAAATCGTGTAGAAAAATCTAATTTTGTAGAGAATGAAGAAGAAGTGTCTTTATTGATGGTTTGTCATGCCAAGGAGGAAACTCATAACAATTTGTGGTACTTAGACACTGGTTGTAGCAATCATATGTGTGGCGATAAGTCTGCATTCTCTTATTTAGATGAATCTTTTCGTGATAGTGTGAAGTTTGGTGACGATTCTAGAATCTCTGTTATGGGGAAAGGGAAGGTAACTATCCAAACCAAGGCAAACTCTATTCAGACAATCTCTAATGTTCTTTTTGTTCCAGATTTGAGAACAAATTTACTTAGTGTTGGCCAACTTCAAGAAAAGGGGTATGAAATCTCTATCAAAGACGGAGTATGTAGAATTGAAGATGCAAAATTGGGTTTAATAGCTCAAGTCAACATGACAGCCAATCGAATGTTTCCAATGTATCTCAACAACACGGCACCTTCATGCTTCTCTACAAGATTAAATGAGGAAGCTTGGCTATGGCATTTTCGGTATGGACATCTGAATTTTAATGGATTAAAAACGCTGCAGCAGAAAAATATGGTAGCAGGTCTTCCCGAATTCTCAATTCCTTCGCAAGTTTGTGAAGAATGTGTTGTTAGCAAACAACACCGAGATCCTTTTCCGAAAGGGAATACATGGAGAGCGAAGAAACCACTTGAGCTGGTGCATTCCGACCTTTGTGGACCAATAAATCCATCTTCTAATGGAGGTAAAAGATATATAATTACTTTCATTGACGATTATAGTCGGAAAACTTGGACATATTTTTTGCAGAATAAATCTGAAGCTTTTATGACTTTTAAGAACTTCAAAGCGTATACTGAGAAAGAAGTTGGATTTCCAATAAAAGTTCTTCGTACCGACCGTGGTGGTGAATACAACTCTCACGAATTTGCAAATTTTTGTGAGTTTTATGGAATCAAAAGGCAACTTACAGCTGCGTACTCGCCGCAACAAAATGGAGTTTGCGAAAGGAAAAATCGCACTATTTTGAATATGGTTCGAAGTCTTTTGACAAGGAGCGGCATTCCAAAAAATTTCTGGCCTGAAGCAGTTAATTGGAGCGTTCATATATTGAATAGAAGCCCCACACTTGCTGTTCAAAATATGACACCAGAGGAAGCTTGGAGTGGACGTAAACCGGTTGTAGATTATTTCCGAATTTTTGGGTGTATTGCTTATGCTCGCATTCCGGATGCAAAGAGAAGAAAGTTGGATGACAAAGGAGAAAAATGCATTTTTCTCGGTGTTAGTGATCAATCAAAAGCGTACAAATTGTACAATCCTATTACCAAGAAAGTTGTCATCAGTCGCGATGTTGTATTTGACGAAGATAGAAACTGGTCATGGAGCAGTAGTGGTGTTGGACAGATAATACCAGTGAATTTTGATGGTGTAAATGAAGAAGAAATACAACCTAATCAGCAACAAAATCCACCAGCTTCTACTCTTGGAAATTCTGAAAATGAAGTTACTACAACATCAACTTTACCCGCTGAAGCGGAACATTCTGATGCTGTAGCAGGTCACCCTCAACGTGCTAGACGAAGACCAGCGTGGATGCGAGACTATGAGGTAACAGGAATTGATCATTGTGAGGATCCACTTACTCATTTTGCCTTGTTTTCAGACTGTGATCCAGTGACTTTCGAAGAGGCTATCAAAGAATCGAAATGGCAAAAAGCTATGGATGCTGAAATTGAGGTCATCGAGAGAAACAACACTTGGGAGTTGACAGATCTTCCAAAAGGGCAAAAGGCAATTGGTGTGAAGTGGGTTTACAAGACAAAATTGAAGGAAACCGGTGAAGTTGACAAGTATAAGGCTCGTTTGGTGGCAAAGGGCTATAAGCAAGAATTTGGCGTTGATTACAAAGAAGTTTTTGCTCCTGTTGCAAGACATGATACAATCAGATTGGTGATCGCATTGGCAGCTCAAAACACATGGCCTATATTCCAGTTGGATGTTAAATCAGCATTTCTACAAGGAGATTTACACGAACAGGTATTCGTTGATCAACCTCCTGGTTATGTGAAATTGGGTAATGAGCATAAAGTGTATAAGCTGAAAAAGGCTCTATATGGGCTGAAACAAGCTCCTCGAGCTTGGTACAGCCGTATAGAAGCTTATTTTTTGAAGGAAGGTTTTACAAGATGCACATATGAGCATACACTTTTTATCAAAACTGAAGATGGAGGGAAGATACTTTTTATATGCTTATATGTAGATGATCTAATTTACACTGGAAATGATAGGGTCATGTTTGAAAAGTTTAAAAAGTCCATGATGATTGAATTTGAAATGTCTGATCTTGGAAAGTTGCATTATTTTCTGGGCATTGAAGTTGTTCAATCAGCTACTGGAATCTTTATTTCTCAAAAGAAGTATGTACGAGAAATTTTAGATAGATTTCATATGAAAAGTTGCAATCCGGTGAATACACCAACTGAATTTGGGTTGAAGCTAAATAAAGATCTTGAAGGAAAAAAGGTTGATGGCACTCTTTACAAACAGATTGTGGGAAGCTTAATGTATTTAACTGCAACAAGGCCGGATATAATGTATTCAGTGAGTCTCATCAGCAGATATATGGAAAATCCGACAGAGATGCATCTACTTGCTGCCAAAAGGATACTTCGTTACTTGCAAGGCACTAAGGAATGTGGGATATTCTACAAGAAAGGAGAAATTTCAGACTTAATTGGTTTTACCGACAGCGATTTTGCTGGGGATCGAGAAGATGGGAAAAGTACTTCGGGCTATGTTTTTATCTTTGGTTCAGGGGCTGTTTCATGGTCATCAAAGAAACAACCAATTGTCACTTTATCAACCACTGAAGCTGAATTTGTTGCTGCAACTTCATGTGCTTGTCAAGCCCTATGGTTGAAGAGAATTCTTGAACAACTGCATTTCAAGAGACAAGGGCCTACTACTATATTTTGTGACAACAATTCAGCTATCAAACTCTCCAAAAATCCGGTTTTACATGGGAGAAGTAAACACATAGATGTGAAGTTTCATTTCTTAAGAGATCTTACGAAGGCTGAAAAAATTGAGCTCATCTATTGTAGGAGTGAAGATCAACTTGCAGATATATTCACGAAGCCTCTCAAATTGCCTTCATTTTTGAAGTTACGAGAATTGTTGGGTGTTTGTAAGTTGGACTCTTGAGGGACTAAGAAGCTGTCTTTTCTGAAATTTGTAGTAAACTGAATGTCTGTAGACATCAGTTTAAGGGAGGGTTTGTTATGAATTTGTCAAAATATATTTTCCTACGTGGGTGATAGGTGGGTATTTTGCTAGTCAGATTTAGTATTATAAGTCATAAGTTAGTGGTCAAAGGTTGTTAAGGTTGTTCCTATTTTTTCTGTCTTGTTGTTGCTGTACTGCCTATTTATAAGGCTATTGATTAATTGAATTATATGCACTTGAAGTTTTATTCTTCTTTCAGTTTCTAACAGATGGTGATGCTTCCAGCAGTGCCAGAAACCCAGCCCAGGTTGTAGAATTGGCGACAGAGGTCTGACATAAGAGACTTTGTTTCTTTAACTTTGCTGCAATCTAAATAACTCTGTGATGTAGTAACCATTTTCACAACTCCGTTAATGGCGGCTAAGGGTACTGCTGATGTTGCAGACATTGTTGTATGTATTAGCTGCCGATGTGAAGCCTTGGTTGGATTATCACACACACAAAAAAAAAAAAAAAAAAAAACTCCCTCCTTCCCAATTCTTTTGCTCCTGCGTACAATTTTTCAAGTGACAAGCTTCAATTCAACAGACAAAATGAAAATTCAAAAGAGAATTTATTATAATAAAAAATCATACAAAAACTCATTTTAAAAATGAGAGGACGAGAGAAAATGCCCGAAATCTCTATAACTAATTAGAGCTTCTTTCAAAAATTCCAAACAAACAAGCCTGACGACCATTCGGCCCAACAGAAATCCATGTTAACCCTTTGGATTTCAACGATACGTGTTTCAAGTTTAAACGTACCTAGGCTTATCCCAACAATTTGGGCCGGCCCATATTAAAACCAATAAACATGGAGCTCAGCAGTATGAACGATTCAACGTCATCACTCTAGAGAGAGTAGCGCCGCCGTCTCACCATCACGGGTCGTATGCACAGCCGCGGGTATTAGTATTAGCTTCAAATTCTCTATTTTATGATAAAATTCATTAATATCCTTAATTGATTTAATCTTTTTGCATTTTATTTCAGTAAGGGTATTTCTGCTTCAGCTCTCCTGTAATCCTCCAAGCTGGCTCAAAATCTCTTCTCAAGATGTTAAGAGTTAGTCGTTTAATCAGAATCTTACATTTGTATTTATTTAATTATTTTCTCTTTGAATTATAGCAATGCGTGTGTTTTATGTTTATAAAAGGTTGAAGAGAACATCTGCAAGTTTGCAAAGAGGGGTATGACTCCGTCACAGATTGGTGTTATTCTTCGTGATTCTCAAGGTATTGCTCAGGTGGAAGCAATATCCTACGAATTGTTAAGGCTTTATTACTTACTATATTTCATGTTGTTAATTAATTTAGTTGAAATGATTATTTCATTCTGTTAAAATTTAGTTCAAATGTGCAAGTATAGGGCTTGCGCCTGAGATTCCAGAGGCCTTGTAACACTTGATCAAGAGGCTGTAGCCATAAGGAAGCATTTGGAGAGGAACAGGAAGGACAAAGACTCCATATTCAGGTTGATTTTGGTCGAGAGCAGAATTCACTGCCTCTTCTCGTTACTACAAGAAGATTAAGAAGCTCCCACCCATCTGGAAATAGTAATTTCCTATGATCTCTCTTTTTCTATCTTGTTTAATTCCAAATCATATTGAATGTTTCTGCCCATAGAAGATCAAACCTGTTATATGAACTAATTGAGATGAAAAAGTATTACCTTAAAAATTCCGAAAACTCCAGCAGAGGGGAAGGAATGAATCAAATCCAAATTTGATTTGTGCTCGGATTCCACAGCCCTAGTACAACCTTACGAACTACTTGACGTAAAAAGTGTATCTTTTAGATCCTTGAAACTCTCGCAGCCATAGGAACTAATTGAACCCAAATTCGACTTATGCTTGGACTTTCAAAAATCAACTTTAAGCCCTAGAAAAACAACAAAAGAAATCATTGTAAAGGAAATTTCACTACAATCAATATTCCTGGAAATTAATACATGAACCATGATCACATTCCACTAATGATAAATTTTAAAAACAAAAATGTAAATCAGATCAAATTGTTTAGCACACATACCATGATCTGAAGAAGTTTAAATATAGGACCAACCTAGGACCAACCAAGTATTTCACTCTTAACTTCAATCCTCTCTGCAGTCATACCTGACCCCTTGATGTTTTTCACTCACACTATCTCCAATTTTGTATATCACTATCGCTAGTCTAAGAACCACATTGTACGGCAGAGGCTGAATATCTATCTGATTACCCATTTCACAGTGAAAGAGATCACCATTACAAGCTGAAGACTTTATGTCGAACACTAAGGTTATGGCGCCTGCATCAATTCTACTACCCTCTTCAAGATAACTAATGAACTTATATACATATATAGTCCAAATGCTAATGTTTCCCACATCTTCTATTTTATATATCATAAATAAATAATGTAACAATCCGTATCTCCAAGGCCGGGCCAACATATCAGGGGGCCCTAGGCGAAATTTAAAATCGGTGTCCTACAAGTATTAATTATTTTAGAATTTATTTTCTTACTCTTTCAAATCATCCGAATTCTTTTCAGATTCAATCATAATATGTTTTTATAGCATTAATTGCAAAACTCTTCTTTCAACAAAAGCAAGTACTACCAAGTGACGTGAACATAATTATATAACTAGCAGGAGGAGGCAGACGGACAACTCAGGGCTTTGTGCAAACTTCAGTGGAGGTGAGAGAAATCAGAAAACGCTTTATCATAATAATAATAATAATAAAAAGGAAGAGAGAAATCAGAGAACGTGGAAAAGGGGTGTTTAACTAATAAGAAATAAGAGTAGAATATTTTGTATTGACAGATGTTTTTAATTGCCTAGTTTTTTAGAACATATATTTTTTAATGGTTACAGATGACTTGGGTAAAAATAAAATTCGTTATTACCGTATTATTTGTTGAGTACGTGTACGATGGGTAATATCAAAACCGAACCATTCTAGATACCGAAAATTGGTATGGTTCAATTTTACTGAATGCACACTCCTATAAGATAGTTGCGAGTTGTACATTTTCTTTATTATTGAAAAGGTTAATTAAATTAACGTACATTAGTTATATAATTATGTTCACGACACTTTGTAGTACTTGCTTTTGTTGAAAGAAGAGTTTTAGAATTAATGGTATAAAAACATATTACGATTGAATCTGAAAAGAATTCAGTTGATTTGTAAAAGTTCGAAAATAATTAAAATAACTAATACTTTCGCCTAAGGCCCCCTAATATGTCGGCCCGGCCCTGGAGATATGGATTGTTACATTATTTATTTATGGTATATAAAATCGAGGATGTGGAAACATTAGCATTTGGACTATATAAGTTCATTAGTTATCTTGAAGAGGGTAGTAGAATTGAGGCGGGTTCCACAACCTTAGTGTTCGACATAAAGTCTTCTGCTTGTATTGGTGATCTCTTTCATTGCGAAATGGGTAATCAGACAGATAATCAGCCTCCGCCGTACAATGTGGTTCTTAGACTCACAATAGTAATATACAAGATTGGAGATAGTGTGAGTGAAAAACATCAAGGGGTCAGATATGACTGCGGAGAGGATTGGAGTCAAGAGTGAAATACTTGAAGGGATCAGATGTAAGGTTCATGAAATTTGCCAGTATTTTATACTACTAGATTATCTTCTAATACATAGTTGTGTGGGATTTTATATTTCTTTTCTGCCAGTTTGGATTCAATGTAATCTCTGTATAGATACCTAGCTTGGGTGAAAAGGTTATTCTTCTTGTTTCCGAGTACCTGCAAAACTATTAAAATTTGCCATAAGGACCTTATGTATATCTCCTTTTTGCTGTATTTACTCGTACTGGTGCCTTTCAATGAAATGCTTACCTTTACCTTTAAAAAAAGGTTCATACTTCAGTTTCCATTTGTTTACAATCTCAGATCTAGCTCTGAATTCCTGCAGATTAAATGCTGCATGTCCAACATGTGGCGGCTCTACGAAGGCTGGAGTGAAATTCTGAAAATCCAGAAGTTTCGAAGAATAGTATCTTATACTGGATTTTACTGCTTTGTGACACTCATCAGCTATGCTTACAACAACACCACGTAAGTTCGTGCACTCTCTTTCCATTTGCAGAAAAATAGAAGTGGAAATTACAATGCATAGTTTATAGACACCTTTGCTCTGAGATTCCATGAATTGTTTCAGTAATTTTGATGTATTTTTATATGGACCAATTTCATCCCAAAACACAGTTGCTGGATATGATAGTGCTATGTTAGCCATCTGGACTTTGTTTTTTGTTCCTAACTTACCAATTTATTTGCTGGACAAAACTGGATGATTTATGTTTTTCCAACTTTTTTTTGGGATAAATTTTTCAACTGCTTGAACTCTTTCACCAACTTTATTATAGTTTCAAAAAAATATTAATGGGATTTTTTACTTCAAAAAAGATATTAGGTTGGTTTTGATTTTTTCTTCCTTGAGATATCTTCTTTCTTATTTTTTATTTATTTTTTATTGTGGAATATGCAGGACTAGAGTTGTATACTCTAGAGCTGACCAATTCTATGCGTCTTATCCAGCTGGGACAGAGCTTCTTCTTACTAACACTTCTAAGGTCTGTCGATTTTATAAAACAATAGAAAACTTTTTTTATGAGGTTGCATTGCTTAATTACCTTTGTTTCTATAGTTGGATAATTTACATATAGGCTTATGTCTTAGCGCAAAGCTCATTGGGGCACATCTTGGTGCCTTGAAATTCAAAAAATGTCACCCGAAGTTAAGATAGGTGCATTATAAATTAGGGAAAATCCCACTTTCCCCCCTAACCTTTAGACCTTTTTGCACTTTCCCCCCTATCCTTTGAAAGTTCGCAGTTACCCACCCAACCTTTCTTAAAAGTCGCAGATTACCCCCTAAGGCCATTAAAGATGGCATATTCCGTCCAGATTCTCTCATGTGCCGGTCACATGCAACTTATCAAGGGAAAAATAGTCCTTGCAAGAGATTGAATTTCTCAAACATAAGATTCAATTGTTACTCAATTTTCCCTCAAATCTAATACAGCTAGAACCTAGGAATTTGAAAGAGCAAATTTGTGTGCCTCTTAAGTCTTAATACGACCAAAACTGGGCTGGAAAATTATTCCGAAGACACTTCCCCTTGGAATGCTCACTAGATTATGTAGAAAGAAAAGAGAAAATAAAATTCACAACTCTTTCAATTCCTATAAAAATGTGACTTCTTCACAGTTAAATTTTAAATCTCTTTTGATAACTAAACTAATTCTTCTCATGAGCAAATATTCAATTAAGAAAATTTAACCCTCAAGCACAGCTGTGATGTATTAATAGACTTCAAGAGCTTATATGTATGTAACAGACTTCAAGAGCTTATATGTTTGTACAGGCACCGGTGGATGAAACCCAGACATGAAATTTAGCCGAACCGAACACATGAAGTGTATCTCCTCCCTTGTTTAAGATCAGTCAACAAATTTTTATTTATTTTGTTAAATGATTTCCACAATTGTCGCCAACTTTTGAAAATTATTTTGTTCCTTGTGAGCCCTAATTGAGGAAAAGAAATTGAGGAGAGACAAATTGTGGGTGAACTTTGCCGGAATATCACAGGGGATTTGATGTTATAACTTTTATCAATTTTCTGACTGAAACGACTATTTTGCCCTTGATAAGTTGCATGTGACCGGCACATGAGAGAATCTGGACATAATATAACATCTTTAATGGCCTCAGGGGGTAATCTGCAACTTTTAAGAAAGGTTGGGTGGGTAACTGCGAACTTTCAAAGGATAGGGGGGAGAGTGCAAAAAGACCTAAAGGATAGGGGGGAAAGTGGGATTTTCCCTATAAATTAACCTTTCGGCATTTTTATCTTCATATAAGAACTGAATTAATAATTATTGTTGGCTACAGATATTAAATTACTTGTTGGAATACTTAGGGCCTGTTTGTTTGGCGTTTCCCAGAATTTTTTCGTGTTTGGGAAATGCCAAACAAACATGTTTTTTATTTTCCGAAATAAATTTTTCATCCATTAATTTTCTCAAACTACTTTCTCAAAAACCAAACAAACAACAATTTTCTTATCTCTAAACAAAACCTATACAAACTCTACTTTGATTTGACATAAAGTAACCTATCTCTTACACAATTTATCTCACATAACAAACATGATTTGACATAAAGTCTTACACATCTTACACCTACAACCCAACTCTTCCAAAATAACCTACACCTACTTTATTTCTCAAACCACTCTCTAAAAACCCAAACAAACAACATTACGCAAATCGAGATTATTTCACAAACATCCACTACTCTCCCAAACTACTTTCCCAAACGCCAAACAAACAGGCCCTAAACTTTGACGATTTGACCTGAACTAGCGGAGTTCTGATTTTGGTTAAATTTGCTTTGAACTTTGTCAAAATTCAAAAAACCTAAGCCATTGACCTCCAAAATTTGCTTCAAGCTTTGACTTATCTCAAATATATAAATGACTTCTAGACAATCTTCATCCACAATATTATACTGGGCAATTGCTTTGAAGAAGAGGAAAGTACATTTTCTGCTTATGTCTCATAGAAACTTTGTGTATTTATGATAATTAAAGCCAATTTCTCTTTATTATCACCCAAACTAATTTCTGGCTAAAAAATGGAGATTTTTTTCTCCATCATAATTAGTTTTCTTTATGTTTATCTCCTCTCGTTTTCTTGATATTGTAGCAGTATATGGCACACCTTTCCTCATACGAACAGCTCAATGGAAGTGGCTAAGCTGAAAGCTCGTGTTTGAAGAGCCACTCGAGACTCTCCAAGCAACATGTTTAGTTGATTGATCTTTCAATAAATTCAAGTGCCAAAAAGAAAAGGAATTCCAGTACGACCCATCACAGCTTGACTTAGGCCGGGGCAAAGTTATTTCCGAAATGCAGACAGAGCCAGCAAAGACCTATTCAAGATTCTGCTGAAGCTGACTTCATGCAGCAAAACCATTTCTTCTGCAAATAACTCCATTCAACAAATCAAAATGAAGCTGATATATATTACCACGAAAAATATTTGATAGAATAATGATCCCATTTTTAACTATTAACATCATCAATCGCATTTTCGAGCCCTTAGATGACAGTCGGGATTATCATAGCCAGAATTTACTCTACAAATACTCAACATGTGATTGAATACTCTTTCCTTTCCAAGAACAAAGGTGAAAAATCCATCTTAAAAATGGGAATCAATGGCAATGCTTATTTTTTTTTGGTTTTCCAAGGATTTAATCCCTTTCGATGCGGGTTGGGTGCATTAAGTGGGTACTTATCTCAACAGGAATTCGAACATGAGTCCGCTACTTTGTGAAAAGTAGAAATTAAGGCAGATGTCTATCGTTTGGCTCGATTTAACAAATATTCCAAACTCATCGCATCCCATTGAGGTGGAAACATTGGCCCTGTTTGGATGTATTTTGGTTCAGTTTCACCCACTTTGGATGAAAATTATTTTGGTTGGGAGTTTTGAAGATTCTTTTTGAAAGTTGTGCGAAACAAGTGAAATTAGACTTTGATGTATTTTGGTTGGAATCTTTTGTATGTAAGATAATATTAATTAAAGGAGTAGTTGGGTTGAAAATTGTGAGTTATTGTTTGGATGTATTTTGGATGTTAGAGTTTGAAGGTAATAATTAGTTGATAGATGTCATGTCATGTCATGTTAAATTAAAATAATTAATATTATATTGTGTAATAATTAAAGTAATGATTAAAAATATATTATTTTATGGTGAAATGATTAGAAGATAATTGAATAGATATAAAATACTCCATCCGGTTCATATTAATTGGCACATTGTTACTTTTCACACAGATTAAGAAACCTCATGATTAATCACTTTTACATGGTAAAATGTCAAAAATATCCTTCCTAGTGACTCTTGAGCTTCCCAACCTAGATAAAAGAAAAATGCAAAATTGAAAAAAATTGCATTGGAAACCTAAATGTGCCAATTAATATGAAACATAAAAATTTGACAAATGTGTCAACTAATGTGAACCGGAGGAAGTAATAATTATGTAGTATATATATATATATATATATATATATATATATATGTGTGTGTGTGTGTGTATGTGTATATATATACACACAATATATATATATGTAGAATTGGGCCCAATGTTTGGGCTGCTGAAAATTTGCAAGTGGATGCAATTTTTGTGCAAGTGGGGGTGGGGGGTCATTAATTGCACGTGTGTGTCAGATATTGTTTTTGAGAGTTGGGCCGAGAAATCAAAGTTACGGCTGAAAAAATGGTTTTGAAGCAATGAAAATGGTTCCAAACAAAGTTTGGGCCAATGAAAAATCGAAAGTGATGGCCCAAAAAGGTTCCAAACAAGGCCATCATCCTTCACACTAAACACAGGATTAAGGAAGAATTCATTTCAATAAACAAAGTTCCCCCAGAATTGAATAACCTTTGTATAATTCTATACTTTTTATTAGTTAAAAATTATAAACGGAACCGGTGAAACTCAATGATTGAATTATTATGTCACACCTCGAATAATCAGATTCCTTAAAACCAAAAACTTAAATTCAACACAAAAACATGCATTAACCAAACCTTCAAGAAGAGAGGGCCACAATCAGAACATGTGGGAGGCTTATGAGGCCATGGCTTTGTCAAGGGTTCAGACAAAACAGGCCCACTTTGAGATAATACATACATAGCGTCCTCCATCATCCTTTCCTTCTGCACACCTACTTAAGATCGAACTAAAAATTCTACTAAGAAATTATTGCCAAAAGCAAGTTACCCACAAATAAAATGTGAGACTATCACTCTTTCTTTGAAAATATTATTAAAATATTTCAAACTAATTAATACTTCATTATTTAACTCTTAGAACTAATTTGTAATCGATAAAAGTTAGTATTATGACAAATGTAATTGAAAATTAGTAATTTATACATAGTTGTATGTCTTTGTCGTGTCATGTCTTGAAAATTTTAAAAATTCGTGTCGCCGTATATGTGGCAGGGTTTGTGCAATCTATCATTGTTTTATGTGAAAATGTACTTTTGAAAAAAAAAAATTATATTACGAAAACGAGTTTTATTTTGAGACATCCCAAAAAGAAAATAGGAGTAATAAATATATAAAAAAGGAATGAAGCTTAGTTTATGATTAGATACACGTCGTAGGGGTGTTTCTGTAAATTGATTAGATACACGTCGTAGGGGTGTTTCTGTGAATTGATTAGATACACGTCGTAGGGGTGTTTCTGATAAGGCTGACTGTATTGCCAGAGTTTTGTTGCTTCCAAAGCAAAATTAATAAATTTCCCAATATACCCTTAAAGTCAAAACAATAGAAATCTATCTATTATCTCTCTCCTTTAATTCTTCCTTCAATCTTCACTTCCTAGTTTCCAAACGCCCGTGACAATTCATCTTTTCTTTTTTGCACTTAATTGTGAGCATCTCCTCCTTCCAGTTCATCTCCAATCCACCATGAATTGAGTTACACGCCATTTTCATTTTTTCTTCATATATCTAGTTTGTTTTATTTAACTTTAATTAGAACCATATTGTTGCATATGTATGTACAACCAGAAAGTTTAAGATAGGTATAAATGTACAATATTATTCATTATAATATATAGGAATAATTCAGGACCTTCCTGACGTTTAAAAAAGATTACATCCGTTATGTTTTCGTCTGTTTTTGCTAACATAATTACCCAATATTTTTTGAATATCCCATTTTACCCTTTTCAGTTGTTTAAAGAGAATTTATTGTAATGTTTAAGATTATGAAAGGGTGTCAGTGTTATATTTTAATTTTGTCCTTATAATTAATTTTTATTGTGTATAAATTCAGGAAAATAGTTTAAAAACAAAATAATTGATTTTTTAAAATTTTTTGCAAAATAAAATCCAAGTACAAGGATAAATGAATACAAATGTAAATACATTCAACTTTAATCATGAGAAAAAAAATTATAGAATATAAATATAAATGTAAAAACATTCAACTTTGACATTTAACCCATAATTTTATAATTTAAAAAAAATTCAAAGTTAAAGTACAAGGATAAATGAAAATAAATTGTTAGACATTATAAAATGTTCATACTGTTCATAATTAACCCGTACTAAAAAAAATCGTAAATTTTTAACTAAAAACATGAACATATTAGAATTATAAAAACAAATTTTTAACTAAAAGCTTGAACATAAATTATTAGATATTATAAGATGCTCATAATTAACATGTGCTAAAATAATTCATATTTTTTTTACAAAAATTAAAAATACACATTCAAATATCCGATTTAGTAAAATAGTTATTATAAATTCATAAATATTGAAAATAATTATTATAAATAAATAAATAAAATTAATATATAATAATTATTATGATAGTCGGAGGAGATTGAACGATAATTACACCAAACCTTAAGGAGGTCGATGTAATTATCCCTAGTATATATGGATATGACATTTGACATAATCAGCTCTGAGAAGCTGAGCTGCAATTTACTAACTGGTTCCACTTGTTGCCGACACTAAATTAAAAGAGATCGAAATGAAATTGTGATCTAATAACTAATCAAAATTGTTTGACGTGTGGAGAAGTGAAAATCTATAAAACTAAATTAAGTCCTTTTCGAATTTATGATCAGACGCGTACGTGTCCCTGATGGACTGTGCATGATTGGTTTTCAGGTCATTGCCTCTTTCTTTTCCTTGGATTTATTCTTATCTCTTTTAAAACACTAATTAAAATTGATGGAATAATTAACAAATTGTTCATGTTCTGAGTCTCTTTTGGAAGAATTCAATAATCATATGTAATATGTTCGATATGATGCACCTCAAAGCATTCAATTTTTCCTTTTTGGGTAACAAGGGAAACCACAGCCATCGAAGTGCACAAGGTAAACCTTGCCTTTATGCAATAACTCGCAAGCCATATGAGAGAAATAAACCATACTAGACAAACCAGATGTGACGAGCTCAACCTAAAAAATATTGCCAAGAGAATTCGAATTCGGGTCAACAGACACCGCGCTCACTTGCTTCACCAACTAGACCACCCTTGCGGACTTTAATTATTAATTTTGACAAGTGGTGAGAACTAGAATCTATTTTATTTGTAATAACTTCTGGTGTTTCAATTTTTTTCCTTATTTATGTATCATGAGTTGAAAATTAAATCAAGTATCATTTAGGCTATGTTTGGTGATTTAAGTGAGTAAAATATTAAATAAAGTACAAATGAACAAAAAATGAAGTTCAACGTTACACTTGATGCCATGGGCGGATCTACACTTGTAGTTGGGGGGGCCTTGGCCCCCCCAATAATTTTTTTTTTCTTTAAATGTGTATGTCTTTTCCTTATACACATTTAAGTATTGGACATGTTTAATTTATTACTCATCAATTAAAAAAAATGTATACATAATTTATTAATAAAAAAAGTATGCTTGTCAATTGTATTACGCAATTAGATAATGCAATATTTATTATTACCATTTTATTTTTACCAAATCTTTACATAAAACATTAAAAAGACCTCACACTATATTTTCCTTATGTGAAATGACTTACTTGTTAAAATGATTGTGCCCATTCTCTAAAAATATCTTACAGATGCTCAATTATGAATTAATGCATCTTTCATATGCTTTTGTTATCTCTAATTTCATTTAAATGTATGTTAATTGATTCAATAATGTGTTTAAAAAAGCATTTATATTTTAACTCGGCCCCCTCAACTCTACAATCCTGGATCCGCCCCTGCTTGATGCAATAGAAATTTCTTTCTTAGCAATTTACTCACTAAAGTCTTAGAATCAAACATAGCCTTAGTTTTCCATATTTCAAAAGACTTCTTCGTTTTATCACTATAAAGTAATTATATTTACTGCACGTAAATCTTAATGTACATATAAAAAAAATCTTAATGTACATGTGGTAAGAATGATTGTTCGTTTCCTATGGCCAAGGATCTTCTGTCCCATTTAGTGTGAACTATTTAGTGTCCCATCCATAATAAATTGACATGTGTTAAGTATATTTAATGTGCATTACACATAATCTTTATTTTTAAACCAACTCACGTCTCTATCTCCATCTCCGTTTCCATTCTCCATTTCTTTCCTAATAATCTTATCACATATCTATGGAAACTTTAAACATCATCCATCTTGTCATATGTTGCAATTAAAACATTATAAATTAGAGATACATGAAACTTATATCTTAAGCAGTACCATTCAAAAATCTTACTTTGTAACTTACTGCAAATTGATTTTCTTCTTATTATTTCAATTAAAATTCCTCCTCCTTGATTAAAAATTTAGAATATGAATTAATGGGTATCTGAATGCGAATTGGTTTTTGATATTAAAATCCCCTTTTCTGACTAAAATTTTAGTATATGAATTAATTGATGTTATTTGAAGAAATCAGTAAATGTAAGATCTTAAAGTTCATACAGATTTGTGCCTTTAGGATTTTAACAAAACAATCTAACGCAATAATTGTAGTTATAACAATGAAAATCACTTGTTTAATTATGTTCGAAACAGAAATGGTGAATAAGATGGGGTAAAAAGACAATTTAATTGGATTTTGATGGAAACGATGAAGAAGATGGGTGAAAATGATCCTATGTAATGCACATTAATCAATTTGACATATGTCAATTTATTATGGATGAGACACTAAGTGATACACACTAATGGGACAGGAGATCCTTAGCGGTTTCGTATATATAACTATTATTCGATACCTTTTAGAGTTTACATCGTATTTAAATTTACTTGTTAATTATATGAGGATTAAATCTAAAACTTCTAAAATATAAAAAACTATAATACTAATTAATCTCACCAAGCTAATTAATCACACAAGTTTTAGTTGGGGAAAACATAACATATTTTCAATTAATAAATAGAAAAAAAGACAGAAAAAACTTTCATAAGAAAGCTAGCTATATGTGCTCGAAAATTCCATATAAATCACAAAAATACGACAAAAACAATGCTAAACATTATTTTCCTACCTAGCTAACACAAATAAATTTAACGACAAGTTATCGAGCGAGGAACTTTTTTTGCCCACATCAAGTTTGAGCGAACTCATCCAATTATTACAAGATAATTAGTAACATGTACATATCTTGTGATATTCAATTTCAAAACAAGTATATTGTAGCATTGAGTTTGACCAAACTCGACATAAACAATGAAAAAAACAAGTTAATTGAAAAAGCTTGGAGAAAATTAATCAATAATAAATATTCCACCCACCCAATACCACACTGAATAAAAGTGAAACTGCTGACACCAAGACAACCGAAGGAGCGTACGATGCTGCTGCAAATGAACGCGGCGGTGAAGTTACGTCGGCCGGAGTATTCCCTGTGGAAGAACCACCACCAGGTGTAGAAGAATTTGCTGATGGGCCGCTAGCTGCCGGTGTTTCAGATGGTGGAGCTGCGGCAGGGACGGGAGTATTACCAGTACCACCACCGTTCCCAGGTGGTGTAGAAGAATTTTCTGATGGGCCGCTAGCTGCCGGTGTTTCAGATGGTGGAGCTGCGGCAGGGACGGGAGTATTACCAGTACCACCACCGTTCCCAGGTGGTGTAGAAGAATTTGCTGATGGGCCGCTAGCTGCCGGTGGTTCAGATGGTGGAGCTGCCGGAGCAATTGGCGGCGGACGATTTCTCACAGCCATGACGACGATGATTAATTTTTGACCTTTGTCGCAATTTGTCTTATTGGCAGTGATGAAATAGAAAGGACCTGATCTATCAAAGGTGAAAACTACTGATGATGAATTATTCCCAGCTTCATTTATAAGATGTCCATTTGTGCTGTTACATTTCTCATAATCATCTAATGTGTTCACCTCCACCACAGAATCTGATCCAGCTTCCTTATATTTGAAAACTGCAATAGTAACCAAATTAAAGTATGTATATATATATTTATAAACAAAAAAGACTTAATATGTATTGTATTGTATATATATGACTGAATTAGTCGCGCGGGGTACTTACGTAGGGTGTCGTTAACTTGAAATCTCATTCTCTGAGCCCAGTGGTTGTAGTTTTCGGAAGGGTTAGATACCCAATATCCATCTCTGCCTCCAACTATGAATTCATAAGCACAACAAGAGTAAATAAAACAACAAAACAACATCAAAATTAATATTAAGGAAACATATCTATTACGACCCATTGAATCGATAATTAATATTGTATGCATGTATGTATATGCACTTAATTAATGAAAAGGGAAAAATTATATATTTTATATATATATGAAAGAGATCGAAATGGATTGAAACTGAAGCATGGAAAATATGGAGCTGGTGGAAATGGGATTTATATAGAATTATTGTGTAGAGGTTACCGTTGCAAATAATTAAGAAGAAAGTTATTAAATCAGGACAATAAAGTTTCGTGTCATAATATATTGGTATTTATTTATATATATAAATAAACATAGGTTCTAGTGTATATATTTTTGCTAGCATCAATCAATATGTTTTGCACACTTACATGGTAAAAATGTATTATTTTAAGAGCATCCACGACATCATCATCTATAAGTAGTCTTCTATATCAAATTATACGTTGTGAATAGTGTTTTACCTACCTACTCCAGCAGTCATCATCTAAATTTTCAGAATTACTATTATATATTATTCTTCTTCCAATATTAATTATAAATGACATTATAAATAATATTTTACTACATTATATACATCAAATATAAATAATAAATAAATATTTTAATGATTTTCTTTAAATATACTAAATTAAATTTTTTTATATGTGAAATAAACGTCTTTAAACTTCACGATTTAAATAAATTAACTATTAAATTCCAAGAAACATTTAACGCAAACCGATAACTAAACATAAAAATTTAATAATATATTTATAATTAAAATATAAATCATTAAATTTCAGAATTTCAATAAGATATTTATAAATTAAAGTATGTAGCATTTTACAAAATCAGATTTTAAACATAAATTCTTCAAAATTTTATACACAAATAAATATTAGTGGTGGTTGGGACATTAATTTGGTGACATAGATATCCTGTATAAATATACAAGGACATCCATCTATGCAAGTCCAAACTTGCATAATACATAATCTTGTATTTATATAGGCCACTGCTGGAACACAAAGAACACAAAAAAATTGACTTGATATATAATTTGGTGACATGGTAAAATAATGTATTTGTGAAATGTAAAATGCCTTACTCTCTCTCTCTCTCTATATATATATACACGTGTGTGTGTTTATATTTTTGTTTCTTTCAAAAGGTTGTGCACGCGTGGCCAAAATGTATGGACTTAAGGGTCAATGAAATTAAAATGATAGCTGAAGTCGACATCCTGGCATTATTATAAATAAATTGTATTGTTTGGAATTAATTTTGTTGATTGAAAAGAATGAGATTCTCATTTTCTTACATATAATCATAGTATTATATTATAAAGTTATTTGGTAGTGAGTGGGATGTTCTTTTTCTTCAAAAGAATCATATTTCTCTTCTATTTTTATAGTCATACTAATACATAATATTAACATATATTATCTATTGATGCTCTTTTTATAAAGTGTTTGTAGAGAACATATAATTTTGGTTCTGTAACTTTTTTTCCTAATTTAATGACCTCTTTATTTCAGTGGGCCGATTTGGTTTCTAGCTTACTTTTGCTAATTGATCATATATACTCCCTCCCCTTTTTTTTTATTTGTCGCTTTGACAAAAAAAAATTGTTTACTTTTATTTATCATTTTGAAAGTTCAATGTAAAATTAATCCATATCTACCAATTTTACCTTATGTTAATGCTTTTAATTAATGCTAATTAATGTTTTGATTACTTAATTAAACTAATATTTTGAAATTTTTGTTTAAAAAAAGTGACTATTTTTTACATTTATTAATCCGTGTGCAAATATTCAAACCGACAAATAAAAAACAACGGAAGGAGTAATTGGAATTGAAAAAATCAAAGAATTCTTAGTGTAAATTAAGAATATTGTCCTACGTTATGTTATTTTTGGGATGACGGTTTTTTTGTTTTGTTTTAATGTTTTCAACGTACTATTATAAAAAGTGATTTTTAGTTTAGTTGTCTCGGAAAGAACACTTCTGCAGTTTGTATGCAAGAGAAACTTTTACAAAAACTTCTTCTTAAGAAAAGCATAAAATAAAAATAGGAGAAGCTTCTGGTCTATTTCACCTTTGGCATGGCCATCTAATCTTGTAATTCTTTGAAAGCTACTTGGATATTTAGGGTTGGTTCTCTTAGCCTCTCACTTTCTAAAATGTAGTTTCAGAAATTTCTAAAAATATATTCTTTTGGGAAATATCTTTGAAAAAATCTCTGAGAAATATGAGATAATAATAATTTACTCATTTGATGAAACACCGGCAAAAATTTAATTTTCATACCATATAATAGGTCAAAGTCCATTTTTCATACCAAATTGTCAAAAAACATAATTCCATTAGTTTTTTTATCGGAAGTTTTCATGGCCCGTTAAGTACGCACGTGAGAGGCAGAAAAAAGGTAATTTTACAGGGAAAAAAACAAAAATAGTACCACAACTTATGCTCATTGACAAATTTTCCCCATAATTTATAAAAATCAACCAACTATGGTCTCATTACGGCTCAGTTGCTAAAATTGGCATCACATGTGAGCCTCATGACTTTAAATTGGGGATTTTGACTTGAAATTTTACAGAAATTGCATATTGAACCACTAAAAAATAATTAATTACTATTTAGCTAAAAAAAGGATATTTTATTTTAGGATAAATTACATAGGCATCCCCTGACTATAAGCATAATTACAAAAATTTAACATGTTGTTTCTACAAAAATAAAAGAAACCTATTTAAGATTTCAACAAGTTTATTTATATATATATATTCAATTTCACCGATTAAGAAACATATTGTCCATGGATGTGTACGTACCACTTTGAATATATTTTTGTATTTAAGCTGATTTTTAGTATCCGCAAAAAATGGATTAAAACTGTGAACTTACCTCCTTGGAGAAAATTTCTATTTTTCCATTGGCTGAAAATATTTCAAAAATGACTTGAATCATATGAAAAATTGTCGATGATTTTGTACTTACCAAATAATATTTTAAGTATTCGTAAAAAATTGGCCAAAACTGTGAGCTTACCCCATCGAGGAATTCAATTTTTCCACAGACTCAAAATATCAGAAAATCGACTTATTACATAAGAAAAGCATTGCCCAGGGCTGTATACGTACCACTTTGAATATATTTTTGTATTTAAACAGATTTTTAGTTTATGCAAAAAATTGGTTAAAACTACCCCTTGGAGAAAATTTTAATTTTTCTACTGGCTGAAAATATTACAAAACTGATTTTAATCATATGAAAAATTGTCGAGGTTTTTTTTTTAAATAAGATTTTAAGTATCCGTAAAAAATCGGCTAAAACTGGGAGCTTACCCCTTCGAGGAATTCAATTTTCCACGGACTCAAAATATCTATAAACCGACTTATAACATATGAAAAACAATGCCCCTGGGCTGTGAACGCACCACTTTGAATATATTTGTTCATTTAAACTGATTTTTAGTATCCGAAAAAAATTGGTTAAAAGTTAACTTACCCCTTGGAGAAAATTTCAATTTTTCCATTGGCTCAAAATATTATAAAACGGATTTGAATCATACAAAAAATTGTCAAGGATTTTGTACTTACCCCTACGAACAATTTTTTTGTTTTTATAAAATTTTAATATACGTAAAAAATTGGCTAAAACTTGAGCTTACCCATTCGGGGAATTCAATTTTTCCACGGGCTCAAAATATCAGAAAACCGACTTATAACATAAGAAAAACATTGCCCAGGGTTGTGTACGTACCACTTTGAATATATTTTTGTATTTAAACTGATTTTTAGTATCCGCAAAAAATTGATTAAAACTGTGAACTTACCCCTTGGAGAAAATTTTAATTTTTCCACTGACTTAAAATATTACTAAACTGACTTGAAATGAAAATTTTTCGAGGGTTTTGTACTTACCCCTACGAACATTTTTTTTTGTTTTTATAAAATTTAAGTATACGTAAAAAATTGGCCAAAACTTGAGCTTACCCATTCGGGGAATTCAATTTTTCCACGGGCTCAAAATATCAGAAAACCGACTTATAACATAAGAAAAACATTGCCCAGGGTTGTGTACGTACCACTTTGAATATATTTTTGTATTTAAACCGATTTTTAGTATCCGCAAAAAATTGATTAAAACTGTGAACCCCCTTGGAGAAAATTTTAATTTTTCCACAGTCTAAAAATATTACTAAACTGACTTGAAACGAAAATTTTTCGAGGGTTTTGTACTAACCCCTATGAACATTTATTTTTGTTTTTATAAGATTTTAATCTGTAAAAAAATGGCCAAAAATTTGAGCTTACCCCTTCGAGGAATTCAATTTTTCCACGGGCTCAAAATATCAGAAAACCGACTTATAACATAAGAAAAACATTGCCCAAGGCTGTGTATGCACAACTTTGAATATATTTTTGTATTTAAACTGATTTTTAATATCGCAAAAAATTGGTTAATCTATGAACTTACCCCTTGGAGAAAATTTTAATTTTTCCACTGACTTAAAATATTACTAAACTGACTTGAAACGAAAAATTTTCGAGGGTTTTGTACTTACCCCTATGAACAGTTTTTTTGTTTTTATAAGATTTTAAGTATTTTTAAAAAATTGGCAAAAACTGTGAGTTTACCCCTTCGAGGAATTCAATTCTTTCACGGGTTCAAAAATAGAAAACCAACTTATAACATAACAAAAACATTGCCCAGGGCTCGGTACGTACCACTTTGAATATATTTTTTGTATTTAAACTGATTTTTAGTATCCCCAAAAAAATTGTTACAACTGTGAACATACCCCTTGTAGAAAATTTCAATTTTTCCACTGGCTCAAAATATTACAAAATTGACTTGACTCATACAAAAAAATTGTGGAAGATTTTGTACTTACCCCTATTTACAATTTTTTTTTAATAAGATTTTATGTATCTGTAAAACATTGGCCAAACTGTTAGCTTACCCCTTCGAGGAATTCAATTTTTTCACGGGCTCAAAATATCAGAAAACAGACTTTTAACATAAGAAAAACATTGGCCAAGGCTGTGTATGTACCACTTTGAATATATTTTTGTATTTAAACTGATTTTTAATATCCGCAAAGAATTGGTTGATCTGTGAACTTACCCCTTGGAGAAAATTTTAATTTTTCCACTGACTTAAAATAATACTAAACTGACTTGAAACGAAAATTTTTCGAGGGTTTTGTACTTACCCCTACGAACATTTTTTTTTTGTTTTTATAAGATTTTAAGTATATTTAAAAAATTGTCCAAAACAGTGAGTTTACCCCTTCGTGGAATTCAATTTTTTCACGGGTTCAAAAAAAGAAAACCAACTTATAACACAAGAAAAACATTGCCAGGGCTCGGTACATACCACTTTGAATATAATTTTGTATATAAACTGAATTTTAGTATCCGCAAAAAAATGGTTAAAACTGTGAACTTACACCTTGGAGAAAATTTCAGTTTTTCCCCTAGCTCAAAAAATTTCAAAACTGACTTGAATCATACAAAAAATTTTCAAGGGTTTTGTACTTACCCCTATGAATTTTTATTTTATTTTATATGATTTAAAGTATCCGTAAAAAATTGGCCAAAACCGTGAGCATACCCCTTCGCGGAATTCCATTTTTCCACGGGATCAAAATATCAAAAAACTGAATTATTACATAAGAAAAACTTTTTCCAGGGCAGTTTACGTACTAGTTTGAATATATTTTGTATTTCAATTGATATTTAGTATCCGCAAAAAAGTGGTTAAAACTTTAAACTTACCCCTTGGAGAAAATTTTAATTTTTCCACTGACTTAAAATATTTCTAAACTGACTTGAAACGAAAAAATTTCGAGGGTTTTGTACTTTCCAATATGAACAATTTTTTTGTTTTTATAAGCTTTTAAGTATCCGTTAAAAATTGGCCAAAATTGTGAGCTTACCCCCTCGAGGAATTCAATTTTTCAACGGGCTAAAAATATCAGAAAATCTACTTATTACATAAGAAAAACATTGCCCAGGGCAGTGTAAGTACCACGTTGATTATATTCAAATATTTAAACCGATTAACATTGCCCGGGGCAGTGTACGTACCACGTTGAATATATTCTAATATTTAAACCGATTTTTAGTATCTGCAAAAAAATGGCTAAAACTGTGAACATACCTCTTGGAGACAATTTCAATTTTTCTACTTGCTCAAAATATTACAAAACTGACTTCAATAATACGAAAAACTTGTCGAGGATTTTTTTTTAATAATTTATTTATCCATAAAAAATTGGACTCAAAATATCAGTAAACCGACTTATAACATATGAAAAACATTGCCCTGGGCCGTGTACTTACCACTTTGAATATATTTGTGTATTTAAAATTATTTTTAGTATCAGGAAAGAACTGGTTAAAGCTATACTCCTTGGATAAAATTTCAATTTTTCAAATGGTTAAAAATATTACAAAACTGACTTGAAGCATATAATTTTTTTTCTAGGGTTTTGTACTTACCCTTATTTGTGTTTATAAGATTTTAAGTATCCGTAAAATATTTCCCAAAACTGTGAGCTTACTCGTTGGAGGAATTCAATTTTTCCACGAGCTAAACATATCAGAAAAATGACTTATAAAATAAGAAAAATATTGCTCAGGGATGTGTACTTACCACTTTGAATATATTTTTGTATTTAAATTGATTTTTAGTATACGCAAAAAATTGGTTAAAACTGTGAACTTACCCCTTGGAGAAAATTTCAATTTTTCCACTGGCTCAAGATATTACAAAACTGACTTGAATCATACGAAAAATTGTGGAGGATTTTATACTTACCCCTATTTACAATTTTTTTTGTTTTCATAAGATTTTAAGTATCTGTAAAAAATTGGCCATAACTGTGAGTTTACCCTTTCGAGGAATTCAATTTTTTCATGGACTCAAAATATCAGAAAATCGACTTATAACATAAGAAAATCATTGCCCAGGGCTGTGTCTGTACCACTTTGAATATATTTTTGTATATAAACTGATTTTAGTATACGAAAAATGGTTATAAGATTTTAATTATCCGTAAAAAATTGGCCACAACTGTGAGCTTACCCCTTCGAAGAATTCAATTTTTCCACGTGCTCAAAATATCAAAAAATTGACGTATAACATAAGAAAAACATTTCCCACGGCTGTGTACGTACCACTTTGAATATATTTTTGTATTTAAACTGATTTTTATTAACCGCAAAAAATTGGTTAAAATTGTGAACTTACCCCTTGGAGAAAATTTCTATTTTTCCACTTGATTAAAATATTACAAAACTGACTTAAATCATATGAAAAATTGTGAAGGACCCCTATGAACAATTTATTTTTGTTTTTATAAGATTTTAAGTATCTGTAAAAAATTGGCCAAAAGTATGAGCTTACCCCTTCGAGGAATTTAATCTTTTCACGGGCTCAAAATATTAGAAAACTAACTATAACATAAGAAAAACATTGACAAAGGCTGAGTACGTACCAATTTGAATATACTTTTGTATTTAAACTGATTTTTATATCATCAAAAAATTATTTAAAACTGTGAACTTACCCCTTGGAGAAAATTTCGATTTTTCCACTTGCTCAAAATATTACAAAACTGATTTGAATAATACGAAAAAATTTGGAGGATTTTTTACTTACCCGTATGAACAATTTTTTTTTTGTTTTTATAAGATTTTAATTATCCGTTAAAAATTGGCCACAACTATTAACTTACCCCTTCGAGGAATTTAATTTTTCCACGGGCTCTAAATATTAGAAAACTACCTATAACATAAGAAAAACATTGCCCAAGGCTGTGTATGTACCACATTGAATATATTTTTGTATTTAAACTTATTTTTAGTATCCACAAAAAATTTGTTAAAACTGTGAACTTACCACTTGGAGAAAATTTCAATTTTTCCAATTGCTCAAAATTTTACAAAACTGACTTAAATCATACGAAAAATTGTCGAGGGTTTTGTACTTACCCCGTTGATTTGTTTTTGTTTTTATAAGATTTTAAGTATCCGTAAAAAAATTGGCCAAAAGTGTGAGCCAACCCCTTCGAGGAATTTAAATTCTCCACGTGCTAAAACTAAAAGGAAACTAACTTATAACATAAGAAAAACATTGCCTTAGGATGTGTACATATCACTTTGAATATATTTTTGTATTTAATTTGTCTTTTAGTATCCGCAAAAAATAGGTTAAAACTGTGATCTTACCCCCTTGGAGAAAATTTCTATTTTTCCAATTGCACAAAATATTATAAAACTGACTCTAATCATACGAAACATTGTCGAGGGTTTTGTACTTAACCCAATGAATAATTTTTTTTGTTTTTATAATTTTTTAAGTATCAGTAACAAATTGGCCAAAAGTGTGAGCTTACCCCTTCGAGGAATTCAATTTTTCCATGGGCTCAAAATATCAGAAAACCGACTTATAACATAAGAAAAACATTGCCCAAGGTTGAGTACATACTACTTTGAATATATTTTTGTATTAGGGATTATTTTTAGTATCCGTAAAAAATTGGTTAAAACTGTGAACTTACCCCTGGAAGAAAATTTCGATTTTTCCACTTGCTCAAAATATTACAAAACTGACTTGAATAATACGAAAAAATTTGGAGGATTTTCTACTTACCCGTATGAACAATTTTTTTGTTTTGATAAGATTTTAATTATCCGTAAAAATTAGCCACAACTGTTAACTTACCCTTTCGCGGAATTTAATTTTTCCACGGGCTCAAAATATTAGAAAACTACTTATAAAATAAGAAAAACATTGCCCAAGGCTTTGTACGTACCACATTGAATATATTTTTGTATTTAAACTTATTTTTAGTATACACAAAAAATTTGTTAAAATTGTGAACTTACCACTTGGAGAAAATTTCGATTTTTCCACTTGCTCAAAATATTACAAAACTGACTTGAATCATACGAAACATTGTCGAGGGTTTTGTACTTACCCCAATGAACATTTTTTTGTTTTTATGAGATTTTAAGTATCCGTAATAAATTGGCCAAAAGTGTGAGCTTACCCCTTCGAGGAATTCCATTTTTCCACGGGCTCAAAATATCAGAAAACCGACTTATAACATAAGAAAAACATTGCCCAAGGTTGTATACTTACTACTTTGCATATACTTTTTTATTTAAGTTTATTTTTAGTATCCGCAAAAAATTGGTTAAAACTGTGAACTTACCCCTTGGAGAATATTTCAATTATTCCACTTGCTCAAAATATTACAAAACAAACTTGAATAATACGAAAAATTTGTGGAGGATTTTTTCACTTACCCCTATGAACAATTTTTTTTGGTTTTATAAGATTTTAATTATCCGTAAAAAATTGGCCAAAACTGTTAACTTACCCCTTCAAGGAATTTAATTTTTTCCACGGGCTCAAAATATTAGAAAACTACCTATAACATAAGAAAAGCATTGCCCAAGGCTGTGTACGTACCACATTGAATATATTTTTGTATTTAAACTTATTTTTAGTATCCACAAAAAATTTGTTAAAACTGTGAACTTACCACTTCGAGAAAGTTTCAATTTTTCCAATTGCTCAAAATTTTTCAAAACTGACTTGAATCATACGAAAAATTGTCGAGGGTTTTGTACTTACCCCGATGAATTTTTTTTTGTTTTCATAAGATTTTAAGTATCCGTAAAAAAATTGGCCAAAAGTGTGAGCTAACCCCTTCGAGGAATTTAAATTCTCCACGTGCTCAAACTATAAGGAAACTAACTTATAACATAAGATAAAACATTGCCCAAGGTTATGTACTTACTGCCTTGAATATATTTTTTTTATTTATGTTTATTTTTTGTATCCGCAAAAAATTGGTTAAAATTATTAACTTACCCTTTGGAGAAAATTTCAATTATTCCACATGATCAAAATATTACAAAACTGACTTGAATAATACAAAAAATTGTGGAGGATCTTGTACTTACCTCTATTAACAATTTTTTTGTTTTTATAAGTCCGTAAAAAATTGGCCACAACTGTGAGCTTACGCCTTCAAAGAATTCAATTTTTCCACGTGCTCAAAATATCAGAAAAGTAACGTATAAAATAAGAAAAACATTGCCCAAGGCTGTGCACGTATCACTTTGAATATATTTTTCTATGTGAACTGATTTTTAGTATCTAAAAAAAATGGTTAAAACCGTGAACTTACCCCTTGGAGAAAATTTCAGTTTTTCCACCGGCTCAAAATATTTCAAAACTGACTTAAATCATACAAAAATTTTTCAAGGGTTTTGTACTTACCCCTATGAATTTTTATTTTATTTTATATGATTTAAAGTATCCGTAAAAAATTGGCCAAAACCCTGAGCATACCCCTTCGAGGAATTCCATTTTTCCACGGGATCAAAATATCAGAAAACTGACTTACTACATAAGAAAAACTTTTTCCAGGGCAGTTTATGTACCAGTTTGAATATATTTTGTATTTAAATTGATATTTAGTATCCGCAAAAAAATGGTTAAAACTTTAAACTTATCCCTTGGAGAAAATTTTAATTTTTCCAATGACTTAAAATATTTCTAAACTGAATTGAAACAAAATTTTTTTGAGGGTTTTGTACTTTCCAATATGAACAATTTTTTTGTTTTTATAAGATTTTAAGTATCCGCTAAAAATTGGCCAAAACTGTGAGCTTACCCCCTCGAGGAATTCAATTTTTTAATGGGCTAAAAATATCAGAAAATCTACTTATTACATAAGAAAAACATTGCCCAAGGCAGTGTACGTACCACGTTGAATATATTCTAATATTTAAACCGATTAACATTGCCCAGGGCAGTGTACGTACCACGTTGAAAATATTCTAATATTTAAACCGATTTTTAGTATCTGCAAAAAAATGGTTAAAACTGTGAACATGCCTCTTGGAGACAATTTCAATTTTTCTACTTGCTCAAAATATTACAAAACTGACTTCAATAATACGAAAAACTTGTCGAGGTTTTTTTTTTTTAAGATTTTATTTATCCTTAAAAAATTGTCAAAAATTGTGAGCTTAACCCTTTGAGGAATTCAATCTTTTCATGGACTCAAAATATCAGTAAACCGATTTATAACATATGAAAAACATTGCCCTGGGCTGTGTACGTACCATTTTTAATATATTTGTGCATTTAAAATTATTTTAATTATCAGGAAAGAATTGGTTAAAACTATACTCCTTGGACAAAATTTCAATTTTTCAAATGGTTCAAAATATTACAAAAATGACTTGAAGCATATAATTTTTTTCTAGGGTTTTGTACTTACCCTTATTTGTGTTTATAAGATTTTAAATATCCGTAAATTATTGCCCAAAACTGTGAGCTTACTCGTTCGAGGAATTCAATTTTTCCACGGGCTAAACATATCAGAAAACCGACTTATAACATAAGAAAAATATTGCTCAGGGATGTGTACTTAACACTTTGAATATATTTTTGTATTTAAATTGAATTTTAGTATACGCAAAAAATTGGTTAAAACTGTGAACTTACCCCTAGGAGAAAATTTCAATTTTTCCACTGGCTCAAGATATTACAAAACTGACTTGAATGATATGAAAAATTGTGGAGGATTTTATACTTACCCCTATTAACAATTTTTTTGTTTTCATAAGATTTTAAGTATCTGTAAAAAATTGGCCATAACTGTGAGTTTACCCTTTCGAGGAATTCAATTTTTCCACGGACTCAAAATATCAGAAAATCGACTTATAACATAAGAAAAGCATTGCCTAGGGCTGTGTCTATACCACTTTGAATATATTTTTGCATATAAACTGATTTTAGTATCCGAAAAATGGTTATAAGATTTTAATTATCCGTAAAAAATTGGCAACAACTTTGAGCTTACACCTTCGAAGAATTCAATTTTTCCACGTGCTCAAAATATCAAAAAATTGATGTATGACATAAGAAAAACATTTCCCACGGCCGTGTACGTACCACTTTGAATATATTTTTGTATTTAAACTGATTTTTAGTATCTGCAAAAACTTGGTTAAAATTTTGAAATTACCCCTTGGAGAAAATTTCTATTTTTTCACTTGCTCAAAATATTACAAAACTGACTTAAATCATATGAAAAATTGTGAAGGACCCCTATGAACAATTTTTTGTTTTTGTTTTTGTAAGATTCAAAGTATCTGTAAAAGATTGGCCAAAAGTATGAGCTTACCCCTTCGAGGAATTTCAATTTTTCACGGGCTCAAAATATTAGAAAACTAACTATAACATAAGAAAAACATTGCCCAAGGCTGAGTACGTACCACTTTGAATATATTTTTGTATTTAAACTGATTTTTAGTATCATCAAAAAATTATTTAAAACTGTGAACTTACCCCTTGGAGAAAATTTCGATTTTTCCACTTGCTCAAAATATTACAAAACTGATTTGAATAATACGAAAAATTTTGGAGGATTTTGTACTTACCCGTATGAACAATTTTTTTTGTCTTTATAAGATTTTAATTATCCGTGAAAAATTGGCGACAACTGTTAACTTTCCCCTTCGAGGAATTTAATTTTTCAACGGGCTCAAAATATAAGAAAACTACCTATAATATAAGAAAAACATTGCCCTTTTGTACGTACCACATTGAATATATTTTTGTATTTAAACTTATTTTTAGTATCCACAAAAAATTTGTTAAATCTGTGAACTTACCCTTTGGAGAAAATTTCAATTTTTCCATTTGCTCATAATAATACAAAACTAACTTGAATCATACGAGAAATTGTGAAGGATTTTGTACTTACCCCTATGAACAATTTTTTTTTTTGTTTTTATAAGATTTTAAGTATTTGTAAAAAACTAGCCAAAAGTTACCCCTTGGAGGAATTTAATTTTTCCACGATTTCAAAATATTAGAAAACTAACTATAACATAAGAAAAACCTTTCCCAAGGCTGTTTACGTACCACTTTGAATATATTTTTGTATTTAAATTGATTTTTAGTATCCGCAAAAAAAATTTAAAAAATGTGAACTTACACCTTGGAGAAAATTTCAATTTTTCCACTTGCTCAAAATATTACAAAACTGACTTGAATCATACGAAACATTGTCGAAGGTTTTTTACTTAACCCAATGAACATTTTTTTGTTTTTATGAGATTTTAAGTATCCGTAATAAATTGGCCAAAAGTGTGAGCTTACCCCTTCGAGGAATTCAATTTTTCCACGGGCTCAAAATATCAGAAAACCGACTTATAACATAAGAAAAACATTGCCCAAGGTTGTGTACTTACTACTTTGAATATACTTTTTTATTTAAGTTTATTTTTAGTATCTGCAAAATATTGGTTAAAACTGTGAACTTACCCCTTGGAGAATATTTCACTTATTCCACTTGCTCAAAATATTACAAAACTGACTTGAATAATACGAAAAATTTGTAGTGGATTTTTTACTTACCCCTATGAACAATTTTTTTTGTTTTTATAAGATTTTAATTATCCGTAAAAAATTGGCCAACTGTTAACTTACCCCTTCAAGGAATTTAACGGGCTCAAAATATTAGAAAACTACCTATAACATAAGAAAAGCATTGCCCGAGGCTGTGTACGTACCACATTGAATATATTTTTGTATTTAAACTTATTTTTAGTATCCACAAAAAATTTGTTAAAACTGTGAACTTACCACTTGGAGAAAGTTTCAATTTTTCCAATTCCTCAAAATTTTACAAAACTGACTTGAATCATGCGAAATTTTTTCGAGGGTTTTGTACTTACCCCAATGAATTTTTTTTGTTTTTATAGGATTTTAAGTATCCGTAAAAAAATTGACCAAAAGTGTGAGTTAACCCCTTCGAGGAATTTGAACTCTCCACGTGCTCAAACTATAAGGAAACTAACTTATAACATAAGATAAAACATTGCCCAAGGTTATGTACTTACTACTTTGAATATATTTTTGTATTTAAATTGATTTTTAGTATACGCAAAAAATTAGTTAAAACTGTGAACTTACCCCTGGGAGAAAATTTCAATTTTTACACTAGCTCAAGATATTACAAAACTGACTTGAATCATACGAAAAATTGTGGAGGATTTTATACTTACCCCTATTTACAATTTTTTTGTTTTCATAAGATTTTAAGTATCTGTAAAAAATTGGCCATAACTGTGAGTTTACCCTTTCGAGGAATTCAATTTTTCCACGGACTCAAAATATCAGAAATCGACTTATAACATAAGAAAAGCATTTCCCAGGGCTGTGTCTATACCACATTGAATAAATTTTTGTATATAAACTGATGTATTATCCGAAAAATGGTTATAAGATTTTAATTATCTGTAAAAAATTGGCCACAACTGTGAGCTTACCCCTTCGAAGAATTCAATTTTTCCACGTGCTCAAAATATCAAAAAATTGACGTATAACATAAGAAAAACATTTCCCACGGTTGTGTACGTACCACTTTGAATATATTTTTGTATTTAAACTGATTTTTAGTATCCGCAAAAACTTGGTTAAAATTGTGAACTTACCCCTTGTAGAAAATTTCTATTTTTTCACTTGCTCAATATATTACAAAACTTTCTTAAATCATATGAAAAATTGTGAAGGACCCCCATGAACAATTTTTTTTTTGTTTTTATAAGATTTTAAGTATCTGTAAAAAATTGGCCAAAAGTATGAGCTTACCCCTTCGAGGAATTTCATTTTTCCACGGGCTCAAAATATTAGAAAACTAACTATAACATAAGAAAAACATTGCCCAATGCTGAGTACGTACCACTTTGAATATATTTTTGTATTTAAACTGATTTTTAGTATCATCAAAAAATTATTTAAAACTGTGAACATACCCCTTGGAGAAAATTTCAATTTTCCCGCTTGCTCAAAATATTACAAAACTGATTTGAATAATACGAAAAAATTTGGAGGATTTTGTACTTACCCATATGAACAATTTTTTTGTTTTTATAAGATTTTAATTATCCGTAAAAAATTGGCGACAACTGTTAACTTACCCCTTCGAGGAATTTAATTTTTCCACGGGCTCAAAATATTAGAAAACTACCTATAACATAATAAAAACATTGTCCAAGGCTTTGTACGTACCACATTGAATATATTTTTGTATTTAAACTTATTTTTAGTGTCCACAAAAAATTTGTTAAAACTGTGAACATACCCCTTGGAGAAAATTTCAATTTTTCCATTTACTCAAATTGTGGAGGATTTTGTACTTAAAACCCTAACCCTAAACTAACTTGAATCATACGAGAAATTGTGGAGGATTTTGTACCTACCCCTATGAAGAATTTTTTTTTTTTTGTTTTTATAAGATTTTAATTATTTGTAAAAAATTAGCCAAAAGTATGAGCTTACCCCTTCGAGGAATTTAATTTTTCCACGGTTTCAAAATATTAGAAAACTAACTATAACATAAGAAAAACATTTCCCAAGGCTGTTTACGTACCAATTTGAATATATTTTTGTATTTAAATTGATTTTTAGTATCCGCAAAAATAATTTTAAAAATGTGAACTTACCCCTTGGAGAAAATTTCAATTTTTCCACTTGCTCAAAATATTACAAAACTGACTTGAATCATACGAAACATTGTCGAGGGTTTTTTACTTACCCCAATGAACATTTTTTTTTTATTTTTATGAGATTTTTAGTATCCGTAATAAATTGGCCAAAAGTGTGAGCTTACCCCTTCAAGGAATTCAATTTTTCCACGGGCTGAAAATATCAGAAAACCGACTTATAACATAAGAAAAATATTGCCCAAGGTTGTGTACTTACTACTTTGAATATACTTTTTTATTTAAGTTTATTTTTATTATCCGCAAAAAATTGTTTAAAACAGTGAACTTACCCCTTGGAGAATATTTCAATTATTCCACTTGCTCAAAATATTACAAAACTGACTTGAATAATACAAAAAAATTTGGATGATTTTGTACTTACCCATATGAATTTTTTTTTAATTTTTATAAGATTTTAATTATCCGTAAAAAATTGGCCACAACTGTGAGCTTACCCCTTCGAGGAATTTAATTTTTTCAAGTGCTCAAAATATTATAAAACTACCTATAACAAAAGAAAAACATTGCCCAAGGCGTACCACATTGAATATATTTTTGTATTTAAACTTATTTTTAGTATCCACAAATTTTTTTTTAAAACTGTGAACTTACCCCTTGGAGAAAATTCCAATTGTTCAAAATTTTACAAAACTGACTTGAATCATATGAAAAATAGTCGAGGGTTTTGTACCTACCCCGATGAATGTTTTTATAAGATTTTAAGTATCCGTAATAAATTGGCCAAAAGTGTGAGCTTACCCCTTCGAGGAATTCAATTTTTGCACGGGCTCAAAATATCAGAAAACCGACTTATAACATAAGAAAAACATTGCCCAAGGTTGTGTACTTACTACTTTGAATATATTTTTTTATTTAAGTTAATTTTTAGTATCAGCAAAAAATTGATTAAAACTGTGAACTTACCCCTGCGAGAATATTTCAATTATTCCACATGCTCAAAATATTACAAAACTTACTTGAATAATACGAAAAGTTGTGGAGGATTTTTTATTTTCCCCTATTAACAATTTTTTTGTTTTTATAAGATTTTAATTATACGTAAAAAATTGGCCACAACTGTGAGCTTACGCCTTCGAAGAATTCAATTTTTCCACGTGCTCAAAATATCAAAAAACTGTCGTATAACATAAGAAAAACATTTCCCACGGCTGTGTACGTACCACTTTGAATATATTTTTGTATTTAAACTGATTTTTAGTATCCGCAAAAAATTGATTAAAATTGTGAACTTACCCCTTGGAGAAAATTTCTATTTTTCCACTTGCTCAAAATATTACAAAACTGACTTAAATCATATGAAAAAATGTGAAGGACCCCTATGAACAATTTCAATTTTTCCAATTGCTCAAAATATTACAAAACTGACTTGAATCATACGAAACATTGTTGAGGGTTTTGTACTTACCCCAGTGAACAATTTTTTTGTTTTTATAAGATTTTAAGTATCAGTAACAAATTGGCCAAAAGTGTGAGATTACCCCTTCGAGGAATATAATTTTTCCACGGGCTCAAAATATTAGAAAACCGGCTTATAACATAAGAAAAACATTGCCCAAGGTTGTGTACTTACTACTTTGAATATATTTTTGTATTATGGATTATTTTTAGTATCCGTAAAAAATTGGTTAAAACTGTGAACTTACCCCTTGGAGAAAATTTCGATTTTTCCACTTGCTCAAAACATTACAAAACTGACTTGAATACTAAGAATTTTTTTTGAGGATTTTGTACTTACCCCAATGAACAATTTTTTTGTTTTTATAAGATTTTAATTATCTGTAAAAAAATTGGCCACAACTGTATGCTTACCCGTTCGAGGAATTCAATTTTTCCAATTGCTAAAAATATACCGACTTATAACATAAGAAAAAACATAGCCCAAGGTTACTTTGAATATATTTTTTTTATTTAAGTTTATTTTTAGTATCCGCAAAAAATTTGTTAAAATTATGAACTTACCCTTTAGAGAAAATTTCAATTATTCCACTTGATCAAAATATTACAAAACTGATTTGAATAATACAAAAAATTGTGGAGGATCTTGTACTTACCCCTGTTAACAATTTTTTTGTCTTTATAAGATTTTAATTATCCGTAAAAAATTGGCCACAACTGTGAGCTTACCCTTTCGAAGAATTCAATTTTTCCACGTGCTCAAAATATCAGAAAACTGACGTATAAAATAAGAAAAACATTGCCCAAGGCTGTGTACGTATCACTTTGAATATATTTTTGTATTTAAACGGAATTTTAGTATCCACAAAAATTGGTTAAAACTGTGAACTTACCACTTGGAGAAAATTTCTATGTTTCCACTTGCTCAAAATATTAAAAACTGACTTGAATCATATGAAAAATTGTGAAGGACCCCTATGAACATTTTTTTCTTGTTTTTATAAGATTTTAAGTATCAATAAAGAATTGGCCAAAAGTATGTGCTTACCCCTTCGAGGAATTTAATTTTTCCACGAGCTCAAAATATTAGAAAACTAACTATAACATAAGAAAAACATTTCCAATGGCTGAGTACGTACCACTTTGAATATATTTTTGTATTTAAACTGATTTTTAGTATCCGCAAAAAATTTCTTAAAAATATGAACTTACCCCTTGGAGAAAATTTCAATTTTTCCACTTGCTTAAAATATTACAAAACTGACTTTAATCATACGAAAAATTGTCGAGGGTTTTGTACTTACCCGAATGAACAACTGTGATCTTACACCTTTGAGGAATTCAATTTTTCCACGAGCTCAAAATATCAGAAACCGACTTATAAATTAAGAAAAACATTGCCCAACATTGTGTACTTACTACTTTGAATATATTTTTGTATTTAAGTTTAGTTTTAGTATCTGCAAAAAATTGGTTAAAACTGTGAACATACCCCTTGGATAAAATTTTGATTTTTCTATTTGCTCAAAATATTACAAAACTGAAATTAATAATACGAAAAAATTTGGAGAATTTTGTACTTACCCCTTTGAACAATTTTTTTTTATAAGATTTTAATTATCCGTAAAAAATTGGCCACAACTATGAGCTTACACCTTCGAGGAATTTAATTTTTTCACGGGCTCAAAATTTTAGAAAACTACTTATAACATAAGAAAAACATTGCCCAAGCCTGTGTATGTACCACATTGAATATATTTTTGTGTTTAAACATATTTTTAATATCCACAAATAATTTGTTAAAACTGTGAACTTACCCCTTGGAGAAAATTTCAATTTTTCCATTTGCTCAAAATAATATAAAACTGACTTGAATCATACGAGAAATTGTGGAGGATTTTGTACTTACCCCTATGAACAAATTTTTTTTTTTTGTGTTTTTAAAATTTTAAGTATTTGTAAAAAATTAGCCAAAAGTATGAGCTTACCACTTCGAGGAATTTAATTTTCCATAGTTTCAAAATATTAGAAAACTAACTATAACATAAGAAACACATTTCCCAAGGCTGTTTACGTACCACTTTGAATATATTTTTGTATTTAAATTGATTTTTAGTATCTGCAAAAAAAAATTTAAAAATGTTAAATTACTCTGTGGAGAAAATTTCAATTTTTCCACTTGCTCAAAATATTACAAAACTGACTTGAATCATGCGAAACATTGTCGAGGGTTTTGTACTTAACCCAATGAACATTTTTTTTGTTTTTATGAGATTTTAAGTGTCCGTAATAAATTAGCCCACAACTGTGAGCTTACCCCTTCGAACGAGGAATTTAATTTTTCCACGGACTCAAAATATTAGAAAACTAACTATATCATAAGAAAAACATTGCTCAAGGCTGAGTACGTACCACTTTGAATATATTTTTGTATTTAAACAGATTTTTAGTATCCGCAAAAAATTATTTAAAACTGTGAACTTTTACCCCTAGGAGATAATTTCCATTTTTCAACTTGCTAAAAATATTATAAAACTGACTTGAATCATACGAAAAATTGTGGAGGATTTTGTACTTACCCCTATGAACAATTTTTTTGTTTTTATAGGATTTTAAGTATTTGTAAAAATTTAGCCAAAAGTATGAGCTTACCCCTTCAAGGAATTTAATTTTTCCACGGTTTCAAAATATTAGCAAACTAACTACAACATAAGAAAAACATTGCCCAAGCCTGTTTACGTACCACTTTGAATATATTTTTGTATTTAAAATGATTTTTAGTATCCGCAAAAAATTTCTTAAAAATGTGAACTTACCCCTTGGAGAAAATTTCAATTTTTCCACTTGCTCAAAATATTACAAAACTGACTTTAATCATACGAAAAATTGTCGAGGGTTTTGTACTTACCCCAATGAACAATTTTTTTTTTTTATAAGATTTTAATTATCCGTAAAAAATTGGCCACAACTGTGAGCTTACACCTTCGAGGAATTCAATTTTTCCACGAGCTCAAAATATCAGAAAATCGACTTATAACATAAGAAAAACATTGCCCAACGTTTTGTACTTACTACTTTGAATATATTTCTGTATTTAAGTTTATTTTTAGTATCTGCAAAAAATTGGTTAAAACTGTGAACTTACCCATTGGAGAAAATTTCTATTTTTTCACTTGCTCAAAATATTACAAAACTGACTTGAATAATAAGAAAAAATTTGGAGGATTTTGTACTTACCCCTTTGAACAATTTTTTTTATAAGATTTTAATTATCCTTAAAAAATTGGCCACAACTATGAGCTTACCCCTTCGAGGAATTTAATTTTTTCACAGGCTCAGAATTTTAGAAAACTACTTATAACATAAGAAAAACTTTGCCCAAGGCTGTGTACGTACCACATTGAATATATTTTTGTATTTAAACTTATTTTTAGTATCCACAAAAAAATTGTTAAAACTGTGAACTTACCCTTTGGAGAAAATTTAAATTGCTCAAAATTTTACAAAACTGACTTGAATCATACGAAAAATTGTCGAGGGTTTTGTACTTACCCCGATGAACATTTTTTTTGTTTTTATTAGATTTTAAGTATCCGTAATAAATTGGCCACAACTGTGAGCTTACCCCTTAGAAGAATTAAATTTTTCCACGTGCTCAAAATATCAGAAAACTGACGTATAAAATAAGAGAAACATTGCCCAAGGCTTTGTACGTACCACATTGATTATATTTTTGTATTTAAACTTATTTGTAGTATCCACAAAATTTTGTTAAAACTGTGAACTTACCTTTTGTAGAAAATTTCAATTTTTCCATTTGCTCAAAATAATACAAAGCTGACTTGAATCATACGAAAAATTGTGGAGGATTTTGTACTTACCCATATGAACAATTTTTTTTTTTGTTTTTAAAAGATTTTAAGTGTTTGTAAAAAATTAGCCAAAAGTATGAGCTTACCCCATCGAGGAATTTAATTTTTCCACTGTTTCAAAATATTGGAAAACTAACTATAACATAAGAAAAACAGTTCCCAAGGCTGTTTACGTACCACTTTGAATATATTTTTGTATTGAAATTGATTTTTAGTATCCTCAAAAAAAAAATTAAAAATGTGAACTTATGCTTTGGAGAAAATTTCAATTTTTCCACTTGCTCAAAATATTACAAAACTGACTTGAATCATACGAAACATTGTCGAGGGTTTTGTACTTACCCCAATGAACATTATTATTATTATTTTTATGAGATTTCAAGTATCCGTAATAAATTGGCCACAACTGTGAGCGTACCCATTCGAAGAATTCAATTTTTCCACGTGCTCAAAATATCAGAAAACTGACGTATAAAATAAGAAAAACAATACCCTAGGCTGTGTACGTATCACTTTGAATATATTTTTGTATTTAAACTGATTTTTAGTATCCGCAAAAATTGGTTAAAACTGTGAACTTACCACTTGGAGAAAGTTTCTATGTTTCCACTGGCTCAAAATATTACAAAACTGACTTGAATCATATGAAAAATTGTGAAGGACCCCTATGAACAATTTTTTTTTGTTTTTATAAGATTTTAAGTATCCTGTAAAAAATTGGCCAAAAGTATGAGCTTACCCCTTCGAGGAATTTAATTTTTCCACGGGCTCAAAATATTTGAAAACTAACTATAACATAAGAAATACATTGCCCAAGGCTGAGTATGTACAACTTTGAATATATTTTTGTATTTAAACAGATTTTTAGTATCCGCAAAAAATTATTTAAAACTGTAAACTTTTACCCCTAGGAGAAAATTTCAATTTTCCACTTGCTAAAAATATTATAAAACTGACTTTAATCATACGAAAAATTGTGGAGGATTTTGTACTTTCCCCTATGAACAATTTTTTTTTGTTTTTATAGGATTTTAAGTATTTGTAAAAATTTAGCCAAAAGTATGAGCTTACCCCTTCAAGGAATTTAATTTTTCCACGGTTTCAAAATATTAGAAAACTAACTACAACATAAGGAAAACATTGCCCAAGCCTGTTTACGTACCACTTTCAATATATTTTTGTATTTAAACTGATTTTTACTATCCGCAAAAAATTTCTTAAAAATGTGAACTTATCCCTTGGAGAAAATTTCAATTTTTCCACTTGCTCAAAATATTACAAAACTGACTTTAATCATACGAAAAATTGTCGAGGGTTTTGTACTTACCCCAATGAACAATTTTTTTGTTTTTATAAGATTTTAATTATCCGTAAAAAATTGGCCACAACTGTGAGCTTACCCCTTCGAGGAATTCAATTTTTCCACGAGCTCAAAATATCAAAAAACCGACTTATAACATAAGAAAAAGATTTCCCAACGTTGTGTACTTACTACATTGAATATATTTTTGTATTTAAGTTTATTTTTAGTATCTGCAAAAAATTGGTTAAAACTGTGAACTTACCACTTGGAGAAAATTTCAATTTTTCCATTTGCTCAAAATAATACAAAACTGACTTGAATCATACGAGAAATTGTGGAGGATTTTGTACTTACCCCTATGAACAATTTTTTTTTCTTTTTATAAGATTTTAAGTATTTGTAAAAATTGGCCATAAGTATGAGCTACCCCTTCGAGGAATTTAATTTTTCCACGGATTCAAAATATTAGAAAATTAACTATAACATAAGAAAAACAATTCCCAAGGCTGTTTACTTACCACTTTGAATATATTTTTGTATTTAAATTTATTTTTAGTATCCGCAAAAAATTGGTTAAAACTGTGAACTTACCCCTTGGAGAATATTTCAATTATTCCACCTGCTCAAAATATTACAAAACTGACTTGAATAATATGAAAAATTTGTGGAGGATTTTTTTCTTACCCCTATGAACAATTTTTTTTGTTTTTATACAATTTTAATTATCCGTAAAAAGTTGGCCACAACTGTGAGCTTACCTCTTCGAAAAATTCAATTTTTCTACGTGCTCAAAATATCAGAAAACTAACATAAAACATAAGAAAAACATTTCCCAAGGCTGTTTAAGTAGCACTTTGAATATATTTTTGTATTTAAACTGATTTTTAGTATCCGCAAAAAAATGGTTAAAATTGTGAACTTACCCCTTGGAGAAAATTTCTATTTTTCAATTGTACAAAATATTATAAAACTGACTTGAATCATACGAAAAATTGTCTAGAGTTTTGCACTTACCCTAATGAACAATTTTTTTGTTTTTAGAAGATTTTAATTATCCGTAAAAAATTGGCCACAACTATAAGCTTACCCCTTCGAGGAATTCAATTTTTCCACGAGCTCAAAATATCAAAAAACCGACTTATAACATAAGAAAAATATTTCCCAACGTTGTGTACTTACTACTTTGAATATATTTTTGTATTTTAAGTTTATTTTTAGTATCTGCAAAAAATTGGTTAAAACTGTGAACTTACCCCTTGGAGAAAATTTCGATTTTTCCACTTGCTCAAAATATTACAAAACTGACTTGAATAATACGAAAAATTTTGGAGGATTTTGTACTTACCCCTTTGAACAATTTTTTCTTATATGATTTTCATTATCCGTAAAAAAATGGCCACAATTATGAGCTTAACCCTTCGAGGAATTTAATTTTTTCACGGGCTCAAAATTTTAGAAAACTACTTATAACATAAGAAAAACTTTGCCCAAGGCTGTGTACGTACCACATTGAATATATTTTTGTATTTAAACTTATTTTAGTATCAACAAAAAATTTGTTAAAACTGTGAACTTACCCCTTGGAGAAAATTTCAATTTTTCCATTGGCTCAAAATAATACAAAACTGACTTCAATAATACGCGAAATTGTGGAGGATTTTTTACTTACCCTTATGAACAATTTTTTTTTTTTGTTTTTATAAGATTTTAAGTATTTGTAAAAAATTAGCCAAAAGTATGAGCTTACCCCTTCGAGGAATTTAATTTTTCCACTGTTTAAAAATATTAGAAAACTAACTATAACATAAGAAAAACATTTTCCATGGCTGTTTACGTACCACTTTAAATATATTTTTGTATTTAAATTGATTTTTAGTATCCGAAAAAAAAACCTTAAAAATGTGAACTTACCCTTTGGAGAAAATTTCAATTTTACCACTTGCTCAAAATATAACAAAACTGGCTTGAATCATACGAAACATTGTCGAGGGTTTTTTACTTACCCCAATGAACATTTTTTTTGTTTTTATGAGATTTTAATTATCCGTAATTAATTGGCCAAAAGTGTGAGCTTACCCCTTCGTGGAAATCCATTTTTCCACGGGCTCAAAATATCAGAAAATCGACTTATAACATAAAAAAAACATTTCCCAAGATTGTGTACTTACTACTTTGAATATACTTTTTTATTTAAGTTTATTTTTAGTATCCGCAAAAAATTGGTTACAACTGTGAACTTACACCATGGACAATATTTCAATTATTCCACTTGCGGAAAATATTTCAAAACTGACTTGAATAATACGGAAAATTTGTGGAGGATTTTTTACTTACCCCTATGAACAATTTTTTTTTATAATATTTTAATTATCCGTAAAAAGTTGGCCACAATTGTTAGCTTAACCCTTCGAAGAATTCAATTTTTCTACGTGCTCAAAATAATAGAAAACTGACGTAAAACATAAGAAAAACATTTCCCAAGGCTGTGTACGTAACACTTTGAATATATTTTTGTATTTAAACTAATTTTTAGTATCCGCAAAAAATTGGTTAAAATTATGAACTTACCCCTTGGAGAAAATTTCTATTTTTCAACTTGCTCAAAATATTACAAACTGACTTAAATCATATGAAAAATTGTGAAGGACCCCTATGAACAATTTTTTTTTTGTTTTTATAAGATTTTAAGTATTTGTAAAAAATTGGCCAAAAGTATGAGCTTACCCCTTCGAGGAATTTAATTTTCCACTGACTCAAAATATTAGAAAACTAACTATAACATAAGAAAAACATTGCCCAAGGCTGAGTATGTACCACTTTGAATATATTTTTGTATTTAAACTGATTTTTAGTATTCGCAAAATTGATGTTTAAATTTACCCCTTGGAGAAAATTTCTATTTTTCCAATTGCTCAAAATATTATAAAACTGACTTGAATCATACGAAAAATTGTCGAGGGTTTTGTATTTACCCCAATGAACAAATTTTTTGTTTTTAGACGATTTTAAGTATCCGTGATAAATTGCCAAAAAGTGTGAGCTTACCCCTTCAATGAATTCAAATTTTCCATGGGCTCAAAATATTAGAAAACCGACATATAACTTTAGAAAAACATTGCCCAACGTTGTGTACTTACTACCTTGAATATATTTTTGTATTTAAGTTTATTTTTAGTATCTGCAAAAAATTGGTTAAAACTGCGAACTTAACCCTTGGAGAAAATTTTGATTTTTCCACTTGCTCAAAATATTACAAAACTGACTTGAATAATACGAAAAAATTTGTAGGATTTTGTACTTACCCCTTTGAACAATTTTTTTTATAAGATTTTAACTATCCGTAAAAAATTGGCCACAACTATGAGCTTACCCCTTCGAGGAATTTAATTTTTTCACGGGCTAAATTTTTTAGAAAATTACTTAAAACATAAGAAAAACATTGCCCAAGGCTGTGTACGTACCACATTGAATATACTTTTGTATTTAAACTTATTTTTAGTATCCACAAAAAAATTGTTAAAACTGTGAACTTACCCCTTGGAGAAAATTTCAATTTTTCCATTTGCTCAAAATAATACAAAACTGACTTGAATCATACGAGAAATTGTGGAGGATTTTGTACTTAACCCTATGAACAATTTTTTTTCTTTTTATAAGATTTTAAGTATTTGTAAAAATTGGCCATAAGTATGAGCTACCCCTTCGAGGAATTTAATTTTTCCACGGATTCAAAATCTTAGAAAATTAACTATAACATAAGAAAAACAATTCCCAAGGCTGTTTACTTACCACTTTGAATATATTTTTGTATTTAAATTTATTTTTAGTATCCGCAAAAAATTGGTTAAAACTGTGAACTTACCCCTTGGAGAATATTTCAATTATTCCACCTGCTCAAAATATTACAAAACTGACTTGAATAATATGAAAAATTTGTGGAGGATTATTTTCTTACCCCTATGAACAATTTTTTTTTGTTTTTATACTATTTTAATTATCCGTAAAAAGTTGGCCACAACTGTGAGCTTACCTCTTCGAAAAATTCAATTTTTCTACGTGCTCAAAATATCAGAAAACTAACATAAAACATAAGAAAAACATTTCCCAAGGCTGTTTAAGTAGCACTTTTAATATATTTTTGTATTTAAACTGATTTTTAGTATCCGCAAAAAATTGGTTAAAATTGTGAACTTACCCCTTGGAGAAAATTTCTATTTTTCAATTGTACAAAATATTATAAAACTGACTTGAATCATACGAAAAATTGTCTAGGGTTTTGCACTTACCCTAATGAACAATTTTTTTGTTTTTAGAAGATTTTAACTATCCGTGATAAATTGCCCAAAAGTGTGAGCTTACCCCTTCAAGGAATTCAAATTTTCCACGGGCTCAAAATATCAGAAAACCGACATATAACTTAAGAAAAACATTGCCCAAAGTTGGGTACTTACTACTTTGAATATATTTTTGTATTTATGTTTATTTTTAGTATCCGCAAAAATTTGATTAAAACTATGAACATAGCCCTTGGAGAATTTCGATTTTTCCACTTGCTCAAAATATTACAAAACTGACTTGAATAATACGAATTTTTTTTGATGATTTCGTACTTACCCATATGATTTTTTTTTAATTTTATAATATTATTATTTTCCGTAAAAAATTTGCCACAACTGTGAGCTTACCCTTTCGAGGAATTTAATTTTTTCACTGGCTCAAAATTTTAGAAAACTGCCTATAACATAAGAAAAACATTGCCCAAGGCTGTGCACGTACCACATTGAATATATTTTTGTATTTAAACTTATTTTTAGTATCCACAAAAAATTTGTTAAAACTCTGAACTTACCCATTGGAGAAAATTTCAATTGCTCAAAATTTTACAAAACTGACTTGAATCATACGAAAAATTGTCGAGGGTTTTGTACTTACCCCGATGAATAATTTTTTTGTTTTTATAAGATTTTAAGTATCCGTAATAAATTGGCCAAAAGTGTGAGCTTATCCCTTCGAGGAATTGAATTTTTCCACGGGCTCAAAATATCAGAAAATCGACTTATAACAAAAGAAAAACATTGCCCAAGGTTGCGTACTTACTTCTTTGAATATATTTTTTTATTTAATTTAATTTTTAGTATCAGCAAAAAATTGATTAAAACTGTGAACTTACCCCTTGGAGAATATTTCAATTATTCCACATGCTCAAATATTACAAAACTGACTTGAATAATACGAAAAGTTGTGGATGATTTTTTACTTACCCCTATGAACAGTTTTTTTTGTTTTTATAAGATTTTAATTATCTGTAAAAAATTGGCCAAAAGTATGAGCTTACCCCTTCGAGGAATTTAATTTTTCCACGGGTTCAAAATATTAGAAAACTAACTATAACATAAGAAAAAATTGACCATGGCTGAGTACGTACCACTTTGAATATATTTTTGTATTTAAACTGATTTTTAGTATTCGCAAAAAATTGGTTTGAACTGTGAACTTACCCCTTGGAGAAAATTTCAATTCTTCCACTTGCTCAAAATATTACAAAACTGACTTGGATCATATGAAATTGTCGTGGGTTTTGTACTTATCCCAATGAACTATTTTTTTGTTTTAATAAGATTTAAATATCCGTAATAAATTAGCCAAAAGTGTGAGCTTACCCCTTCGAGGAATTCAAATTTTCCACGGGCTCAAAATAACAGAAAACCGACTTATAACATAAGAAAAACATTGCCCAACGTTGTGTACTTACTACTTTGAATATATTATTGTATTTAAGTTTATTTTTAGTACCCACAAAAAATTGGATAAAACTGTGAACTTACCCCTTGGAGAAAATTTCAATTATTCCACTTAAAATATTACAAAACTGACTTGAATAATACGAAAAATTGTGGAGGATTTTGTACTTACCCCTATTAAGAATTTTTTTGTCTTTATAAGATTTTAATTATCCGTAAAAAATTGGCCACAATTGTGAGCTTACCCCTTCGAAGAATTCAATTTTTCCACGTGCTCAAAATATCAGAAAATTGACGTATAAAATAAGAAAAACATTGCTCAAGGCTGTGTATGTACCACTTTGAATATATTTTTGTATTTAAACTGATTTTTAGTATCCGCAAAAATTGGTTAAAACTGTGAACTTACCACTTGGAGAAAATTTCGATTTTTCCACTTGCTCAAAATATTACAAAACTGATTGGAATAATACGAAAAAATTTGGAGGGTTTTGTACTTACCCGTATGAACAATTTTTTTTGTTTTTATAAGATTTTAATTATCCGTAAAAAATTGGCCACAACTGTTAACTTACCACTTCGAGGAATTTAATTTTTCCACGGGCTCAAAATATTAGAAAACTACCTATAACATAAGGAAAACATTTCCCAAGGCTGTGTACGTACCACATTGAATATATTTTTGTATTTAAACTTATTTTTAGTATCCACAAAAAATTTGTTAAAACTGTGAACTTACCACTTGGAGGAAGTTTCAATTTTTCCAATTGCTCAAAATTTTACAAAACTGACTTGAATCATACGAAAAATTGTCGAGGGTTTTGTACTTACCCCGATGAATTTTTTTTTTTGTTTTTATAAGATTTTAAGTATCCTTAAAAAAATTGGCCAAAAGTGTGAGCTAACCCCTTCGAGGAATTTAAATTCTACACGTGCTCAAACTATAAGGAAACTAACTAATAACATAAGAAAAGCATTGCCTTAGGAAGTGTACATATCACTTTGAGTATATTTTTTTATTTGATTTGTTTTTTAGTATCCGCAAAAAATTGGTTAAAACTGTGATCTTACCCCCTTGGAGAAAATTTCTATTTTTTCAATTGCTCAAAATATTATAAAACTGACTTGAATCATACCAAATATTGTCGAGGGTTTTGTACTTACCCCAATGAACAATTTTTTTGTTTTTATAAGATTTTAAGTATCAGTAACAAATTGGCCAGAAGTGTGAGCTTACCCCTTCGAGGAATTCAATTTTTCCACGGGCTCAAAATATCAGAAAACCGAATTATAACATAAGAAAAACATTGCCCAAGGTTGTGTACTTACTGCTTTGAATATATTTTTGTATTAGGGATGATTTCTAGTATCCGTAAAAATTAGTTAAAACTGTGAACTTACCCCTAGGAGAAAATTTCGATTTTCCACTTGCTCAAAATATTACAAAACTGACTTGAATAATATGAAAAAATTTGGAGGACTTTGTACTAACCCGTATGAACAATTTTTTTATTTTTATAAGATTTTAATTATTCGTAAAAAATTGGCCACAACTGTTAACTTACCACTTCGAGGAATTTAATTTTTCCACGGGCTCAAAATATTAGAAAACTACCTATAACATAAGAAAAACATTGCCCAAGGCTTTGTACGTACCACATTGAATATATTTTTGTATTTAAACTTACTTTTAGTATCCACAAAAAATTTGTTAAAACTGTGAACTTGCCACTTGGAGAAAATTTCAATTTTTCCAATTGCTGAAAATTATACAAAACTGACTTGAATCATACGAAAAATTGTCGAGGGTTTTGTACTTACCCGATGAACAATTATTTTGTTTTATAAGATTTTAAGTATCCGTAAAAAATTGGCCAAAAGTGTGAGCTAACCCCTTCGAGGAATTTAAATTCTCCACGTGCTCAAAATATAAGGAAACTAACTTAGAACATAAGAAAAACATTGCCCAAGGCTGTGTACATACCAAATTGAATATATTTTTGTATTTAAACTTATTTTTAGTATCCACAAAAAATTTGTTAAAACTATTAACTTACCCCTTGGAGAAAATTTAAATTTTTCAAATTGCTCAAAATATTACAAAACTGACTTGAATCATACGAAACATTGTCGAGGGTTTTGTACTTACCCCAATGAACAATTTTTTTGTTTTTATAAGATTTTAAGTATCAGTAACAAATTGGCCAAAAGTGTGAGCTTACCCCTTTGAGGAATTCAATTTTTTCACGGGCTCAAAATATCAGAAAACCAACTTATAACATAAGAAAAACATTGCCCAAGGTTGTGTACTTACTACTTTGAATATATTTTTGTATTTGGGATTATTTTTAGTATCCGCAAAAAATTTGTTAAAAAATTGGCCAAAAGTATGAGCTTACCCCTTCGAGGAATTTAATTTTTTCACGGGCTAAAAATATTAGAAAACTAACTATAACATAAGAAAAACATTGCCCAAGGCTGAGTACGTACCACTTTGAATATATTTTTGTATTTAAATTGATTTTTAGTATCCGCAAAAAAATATTTAAAACTGTGAAATTTTACCCCCTAGGAGAAAATTTCCATTTTTCCACTTTCTAAAAATATTATAAAACTGACTTGAATCATACGAAAAATTGTGGAGGATTTTGTACTTACCCCTATGAACAATTTTTTTTTTTGCGTTTATAGGATTTTAAGTATTTGTAAAAATTTAGCCAAAAGTAGGAGTTTACCACTTCAAGGAATTTAATTTTTCCACGGTTTCAAAATATTAGAAAACTAACTACAACATAAGAAAAACATTACCCAAGCCTGTTTACGTACCACTTTGAATATATTTTTGTATTTAAACTGATTTTTAGTATCCGCAAAAATATTCTTAAAAATGTGAACTTACCCCTTGGAGAAAATTTCAATTTTTCCACTTGCTCAAAATATTACAAAACTGACTTTAATCATACGAAAAATTGTCGAGGGTTTTGTACTTACCCCAATGAACAATTTTTTTGTTTTTATGAGATTTTAATTATCCGTAAAAAATTGGCCACAACTGTGAGCTTACCCCTTCGAGGGATTCAATTTTTCCACGAGCTCAAAATATAAAAAAACTGACTTATAACATAAGAAAAACATTGCCCAACGTTGTGTACTTACTACTTTGAATATATTTTTGTATTTAAGTATATTTTTAGTAGCTGCAAAAAATTGGTTAAAAAAGTGAACTTACCCCTTGGAGAAAATTTCGATTTTTCCACTAGCTCAAAATATTACAAAACTGACTTGAATATTACGAAAAAATTTGTAGGATTTTGTACTTACCCTTTTAACAATTTTTTTTTTAAAGATTTTAATTATCCGTAAAAAATTGGCCACAACTGTGAGCTTACCCCTTCGAGGAATTTAATTTTTTCACGGGCTCAAAATTTTAGAAAACTACTTATAACATAAGAAAAACAATGCCCAAGGCTATGTACGTACCACACTAAATATATTTTTGTATTTAAACTTATTTTTAGTATCCACAAAAAATTTGTTAAAACTGTGAACTTACCCCTTGGAGAAAATTTCAATTTTTCCATTTGCTAAAAATTTTACAAAACTTACTTGAATCATACGAAAAATTGTCGAGAGTTCTGTATTTACCCCGATGAACAATTTTTTTTTATAAGATTTTAAGTATCCGTAAAAAATAGGCCAAAAGTGTGAGCTAACTTCTTCGAGGAATTTAAATTATCCACGTGCTCAAACTATTAGGAAACTAACTTATAACATAAGATAAACATTGCCTTTGGATGTGTACATATCACTTTGAATACATTTTTGTATTTAAATTCTTTTTTAGTATTCGCAAAAAATTGGTTAAAACTGTGATCTTATCCCCTTGGAGAAAATTTCTATTCTTCCACTTGCTCAAAATAATAAAAAACTGACTTGAATCATACGAGAAATTATGGAGGATTTTGTACTTACCCCTATGAACAATTTTTTTCTTTTTGTTTTTATAAGATTTTAAGTAATTGTAAAAAATTAGCCAAAAGTATGAGCTTACCCCTTCGAGGAATTTAAATTTTCCACGGTTTCAAAATATTAGAAAACTAACTATAACATAAGAAAAACATTGCCCAAGGCTGTTTACGTACCACTTTGAATATATTTTTGTATTTAAATTGATTTTTAGTATCTGAAATTTTTTTTAAAAAATGTGAACTTACCCCTTGTAGAGAATTTCAATTTTTCCACTTGTTCAAAATATTACAAAACTGACTTGAATCATATGAAAAATGGTTTTTTTTGTTTTTATGAGATTTTAAGTATCCGTAAAAAATTTGCCAAAATTATGAGCTTACCCCTTCGAGGAATGTAATTTTTCCACGGGCTCTAAATATTAGAAAACTAACCATAACATAAGAAAAAATTGCCCATGGCTGAGTACGTACCACCTTGAATATATTTTTGTATTTAAACGGATTTTTAGTATTCGCAAAAAATTGGTTTGAACTGTGAACTTACCCCTTGGGGAAAATTTCAATTTTTCAACTTGCTCAAAATATTACAAAACTAACATGGATCATACGAAAAATTGTCGAGGGTTTTGTACTTATCCAAATGAACAATTTTTGTTTTTATAAGATTTTAAGTATCCGTAATAAATTGGCAAAAAGTGTGAGCTTAACCCTTCGAGGAATTCAAATTTTCCACGGGCTCAAAATAACAAAAAACCGACTTATAACATAAGAAAAGCATTGCCCAACATTGTGTACTTACTACTTTGAATATATTTTTGTATTTAAGTTTATTTTTAGTATCCCCAAAAAATTGGTTAAAACTATGAACTTACCCCTTGGAGAAAATTTCAATTATTCCACTTGTTCAAAATATTACAAAACTGATTTGAATAATACGAAAAAATTTGGAGGATTTTGTACTTACCCGTATGAACAATTTTTTTGTTTTTATAAGATTTTAATTATCCGTAAAAAATTGGCCACAACTGTTAACTTACCCCTTCGAGGAATTTAATTTTTCCACGGGCTCAAAATATTAGAAAACTACCTATAACATAAGAAAAACATTGCCCAAGGCTGTGTACATACCACATTGAATATATATTTGTATTTAAACTTATTTTTAGTATCCACAAAAAATTTGTGAAAACTGTGAACTTGCCACTTGGAGAAAGTTTCAATTTTTCCAATTGCTCAAAATTTTACAAAACTGACTTGAATCATACGAAAAATTGACGAGGGTTTCGTACTTGCCCCGATGATTTTTTTTTATTTTTTATAAGATTTTAAGTATCCTTAAAAAAATTAGCCAAAAGTGTGAGCTAACACCTTCGAGGAATTTAAATTCTCCACGTGCTCAAACTATAAGGAAACTAACTTATAACATAAGAAAAACATTGCCTTAGGATGTGTACATATCACTTTGAAGACATTTTTTTATTTAAATTGATTTTTAGTATCCGTAAAAAAAAAATTTAAAATTGTGAACTTACCCCTTTGAGAAAATTTCAATTTTTCCACTTCCTCGAAATATTACAAAACTGACTTGAATCATACGAAACATTGTCGAGGGTTTTGTACTTACCCCAATGAACATTTTTTTTGTTTTTATAAGATTTAAGTATCCGTAATAAATTGGCCAAAAGTGTGAGCTTACCCCTTCGAGGAATTCAATTTTTCCACGGGCTCAAAATATCAGAAAACCGACTTACAACATAAGAGAAACATTGCCCAAGGTTGTTTACTTACTACTTTGAATGTATTTTTTTATTTAAGTTTATTTTTAGTATCCGTAAAAAGTTGGTTAAAACTATGAACTTACCCCTTGGAGAATATTTCAATTATTCCACTTGCTCCAAATATTACAAAACTGACTTGAATAATACGAAAAATTGTGGAGGATTTTGTACTTACCCCAATTAATAATTTTTTTGTTTTTATAAGATTTTAATTATCCGTAAAGAATTGGCCACAACTGTGAGCTTACCCATTCAAAGAATTCGATTTTTTCACGTGCTCAAAATATCAGAATACTGACGTATAAAATAAGAAAAACATTGCCCAAGGCTGAGTACGTACCGCTTTGAATATATTTTTGTTTTTAAACTGATTTTTAGTATCCGCAAAAAAAAATTTAAAACTGTGGACTTTTACCACTTGGAGAAAATTTCTATTTTTCTACTTCCTCTAAATATTATAAAACTGACTTGAATCATACCAAAAATTGTGGAGGATTTTGTACTTACCCCTATGAACAATTTTTTTTTTGTTTTTATAAGATTTTAAGTATCTGTACAAAATTAGCCCAACGTTCTGTACTTACTACTTTGAATATATTTTTGTATTTAAGTTTATTTTTAGTAACCGCAAAAATTTGGTTAAAACTGTGAACATACCCCTTGGAGAAAATTTCGATTTTTCCACTTGCTCAAAATATTACAAAACTGACTTGAATAATACGAAAAAATTTGGAGGATTTTGTACTTACCCATATGAATATTTTTTTTAATTTTTATAAGATTTTAATTATCCGTAAAAAATTGGCCACAACTGTGAGATTACTCCTTCAAAGAATTCATTTTTTGCACGTGCTCAATATATCAGAAACCTGACGTATAAAATAAGAAAAACATTGCCCAAGGCTATATACGTACCACTTTGAATATATTTTTGTATTTAAACTGATTTTTAGTATCCGCAGAAAATTGTTCAAAACTGTGAACTTACCCCTTGGAGAAAATTTCTATGTTTCCACTTGCTCAAAATATTACAAAACTGACTCGAATCATATGAAAAATTGTGAAGGACCCCTATGAACAATTTTTTTTGTTTTTCTACTATTTAAAGTATCAGTAAAAAATTGGCCAAAAGTATGTGCTTACCACTTCGAAGTATTCAATTTTTCCACATGCTCAAAATATCAGAAAACTGACGTATAAAATAAGAAAAACATTGCCCAAGGCTGTGTACATACCACTTTGAATATATTTTTGTATTTAAACTGATTTTTAGTATCCGCAAAAAAAAATTTAAAAATGTTAGCTTACCCCTTCGAGGAATTAAATTTTTCCACGGGCTAAAAATATTAGAAAACTAACTAAAACATAAGAAAAACATTGCCCAAGGCTGAGTACGTACCACTTTGAATATATTTTTGTATTTAAACTAATTTTTACTATCCGCAAAAAATTATTTAAAACTGTGAACTTTTACCCCTAGGAGAAAATTTCCATTTTTCCACTTGCTCAAAATATTATAAAACTGACTTTAATCATACGAAAAATAGTCGAGGGTTTTGTACTTAACCCAATGAACAATTTTTTTGTTTTTATAAGATTTTAATTTTCCGTAAAAAATTGGTCACAACTGTGAGCTTACCCTTTCAAGGAATTCAATTTTTTCACGAGCTCAAAATATCAGAAAATCGAGTTATAACATTAGAAAAACATTGCCCAACGTTGTGTACTTAATACTTTGAATATATTTTTGTATTTAAGTTTATTTTTATTATCTGTAAAAAATTGGTTAAAACCGTGAACTTACCCCTTAGAGAAAATTTCGATTTTTCCACTTGCTCAAAATATTACAAAACTTACTTGAATAATGCGAAAAAATTTGGAGGATTTTTTACTTACCCCTATGAACAAATTTTATTTTTATAAGATTTTAATTATCCGTAATAAATTGGCCACAACTGTGAGCTTACCCCTTCGAGGAATTTAATTTTTTCACGGGCTCAAAATATTAGAAAACAACGTATAACATTAGAAAAACATTGCCCAAGGGTGTGTACGTACCACATTGAATATATTTTTGTATTTAAACTTATTTTTGGTATCAACAATAAATTTGTTAAAACTTTGAATTTACCCCTTGGAGAAAATTTCAATTTTTCCATTTGCTCAAAATTTTACAAAACTGACTTGAATCATACGAAAAATTGTCGAGGGTTTGTACTTACCCCGATGAACAATTTTTTTTTTATATAAGATTTTAAGTATCCGTAAAAAATTGGCCAAAAGTGTGAGCTAACCCCTTCGAGGAATTTAAATTCTCCACATGCTCAAACTATTAGGAAACTAACTTATAACATAAGATAAACATTTCCTTAGGATGTGTACATATCACTTTGAATATATTTTTTTACTTAAAATGTTTTTTAGTATTCGCAAAAAAATGGTTAAAACTGTGATCTTACCCCGTTGGAGAAAATTTCTATTCTTCCACTTGCTCAAAATAATACAAAACTGACTTGAATCATATGTGAAATTGTGGAGGATTTTGTACTTACTCCTATGAACAATTTTTTTTTTTTGTTTTTATAAGATTTTAAATATTTGTAAAAACTTAGCCAAAAGTATGAGCTTACACCTTCTAGGAATTTAATTTTTCCACGGTTTCAAAATATTAGAAAACTAACTATAACATAAGAAAAACAATGCCCAAGGCTGTTTATGTACCTCTTTGAATATATTTTTGTATTTAAATTGATTTTTAGTATCCGTAAAAAAAAATTTAAAATTGTGAACTTACCCCTTGGAGAAAATTTCAATTTTTCCACTTGCTCAAAATATTACAAAACTGACTTGAATCATACGAAACATTGTCGAGGGTTTTGTACTTACCCCAATGAACATTTTTTTTGTTTTTATAAGATTTTAAGTATCCGTAATAAATTGGCCAAAAGTGTGAGCTTACCCCTTCGAGGAATTCAATTTTTCCACGGGCTCAAAATATCGGAAAACCGACTTATAACATAAGAAAAACATTGCCCAAGGTTGTGTACTTACTACTTTGAATGTACTTTTTTATTTCGGTTTATTTTTAGTATCCGTAAAAAATTGGTTAAAACTGTGAACTTACCCCTTGGAGAATATTTCAATTATTCCACTTGCTTAAAATATTACAAAATTGACTTGAATAATACGAAAATTTGTGGAGGATTTTTTACTTACCCATATGAACAATTTTTTTTGTTTTATAAGATTTTAATTATCCATAAAAAATTGGCCACAACAGTGAGCTTACCCCTTCGAAGAATTCAATTTTTCTACGTGCTCAAAATATCAGAAAACTGACGTAAAACATAAGAAAACATTTCCCAAGGCTATGTACGTACCACTTTGAATATATTTCTGTATTTAAACTGATTTTTAGTATCCGCAAAAAATTCGTTAAAATTGTGAACTTACTCCTTGGAGAAAATTTCTATTTTTCCACTTGCTCAAAATATTACAAAACTGACTTAAATCATATGAAATATTGTGAAGGACCCTATGAACAATTTTTTTTTTGTTTTTATAAGATTTTAAGTATCTGTTAAAAATTGGCCAAAAGTATGAGCTTACTCCTTCGAGGAATTTAATTTTTCCACGGGCTCAAAATATTAGAAAACTAACTATGTCATAAGAAAAACATTGCCCAAGGCTGAGTACGTACTACTTAGATTATATTTTTGTTTTTAAACTGATTTTTAGTATTTCCAAAATTTTGGTTTAAACTGTGAACTTACCCCTTGGAGAAAATTTCTATTTTTCAACTTGCTCAAAATTTTATAAAACTGACTTGAATCATACGAAAAATTGTCGAGGGTTTTGTACTTACCCCATGAACAATTTTTTTGTCTTTAGAAGATTTTAAGTATCCGTAATAAATTGCCCAAAAGTGTGAGCTTACCCCTTCAAGGAATTCAATTTTTCCACGGGCTCAAAATATCAGAAAACCGACTTATAACTTAAGAAAAACATTGCCCAACGTTGTGTACTTACTACTTTGAATATATTTTTGTATTTAAGTTTAATTTTAGTATCCCCCAAAAATTGGTTAAGACTGTGAATTTACCCCATGGAGAAAATTTTGATTTTTCCACTTGCTCAAAATATTACAAAACTGACTTGAATAATACGGAAAAATTTTGGAGGATATTGTATTTACCCCTATGAATTTTTGTATTTATTTTTATAAGATTTTAATTGTCCATAAAAAATTGGCCACAACTGTGAGCTTACCCCATCGAGGAATTTAATTTCCCATGGGCTCAAAATATTAGAAAACTACCTATAACATAAGAAAAACATTGTCCAAGGATTTGTACGGACCACATTGAAAATATTTTTGTATTTAAACTTATTTTTAGTATCCACAAAAAATTTCTTAAAACTGTGAACTTACGCATTGTAGAAAATTTTAATTTTTCCAATTGCTCAAAATTTAACAAAATTGACTTGAATCATACGAAAAATTGTCGAGGGTTTTGTACTTACCCTGATGAACAATTTTTTTGTTTCATAAGATTTTAAGTATCCGTGAAAAATTGGCCAAAAGTGTGAGCTAACTCCTTCGAGGAATTTAAAGTTTCCACGTGCTAAAACTATTAGGAAACAAAAGAAAATCATTGCCTTAGGATGAGTACATATCACTTTGAATATAATTTTGTATTTAAATTAGTTTTTAGTATCTGCAAAAAATTGGTTAAAATTGTGATCTTACCCCCTTGGAGAAAATTTCTATTCCACTTGCTCAAAATAATACAAAACTGACTTGAATCATACGAGAAATTGTGGAGGATTTTGTACTTACCCCTATGAACAATTTTTTTTTTTGTTTTTATAAGTTTTTAAGTATCTGTAAAAAATTAGCCAAAATTATGAGCTTACCCTTTCGAGGAATTTAATTATTCCACGGTTTCAAAATATTAGAAAACTAACTATAACATAAGAAAAACATTACCCAAGGCTGTTTACCTATCACTTTGAATATATTTTTGTATTTCAACAGATTTTTAGTATCCGCAAAAAAATTGTTAAAAATGTGAACTTACCACTTGGAGAAAATTTCAATTTTTCCACTTGCTCAAAATATTACAAAACTGACTTTAATCATACGAAACATTGTCGAGGGTTTTGTACTTATCCCAATGAACAATTTTTTTGTTTTTATAAGATTTTAAGTATCCGTAATAAATTGGTCAAAAGTGTGAGCTTACCCCTTCGAGGAATTAAATTTTTCCACGGGCTCAAAATATCATAAAACCGACTTATAACATTAGAAATTCATTGCCCAAATATTTTTTTATTTAAGTTTATTTTAGTATCCGAAAAAAATTGATGAAAACTATGAACTTACTCCTTAGAGAAAATTTCGATTTTTCCACTTGCTCAAAATATTACAAAACTGACGTGAATACTGCGAAAAATTTGGAGGATTTTGTACTTACCCCTATAAACAATTTTTTTGTTTTTATAAGATTTTGATTATTAGTAAAAAATTGGCCACAACTGTGAGATTACCCCTTCAAGGAATTCAATTTTTCCACGTGCTCAAAATATCAGAAAACCGACTTATAACATAAGAAAAAGATTGCACAATGTTGTGTACTTACTACTTTGAATATATTTTTTTATTACGTTTATTTTTAGTATCCGCACAAAAATGTTTAATACTGTGAACTTACCCCTTGGAGAAAATTTCAATTGTTCCACTTGCTCAAAATATTACAAAACTGACTTGAATAATACGAAAAATTGTGGAGGATTTTGTACTTAGCCCTTTGAACAATTTTTTTTGTTTTTATAAGATTTTAAGTATATGTAAAAAATTAGCCAAAAGTATGAGCTTACCCCTTCGAGGAATTTAATTTTCCCACGGGCTCAAAATATTAGAAAACTACCTCTAACATAAGAAAAATATTGCCCAAGGATGTGTACGTACCACATTGAATATATTTTTGTATTTAAACTTATTTTTAGTATCCAAAAAAAATTGGTTAAAATTGTGAACTTACCCCTTGGAGAAAATTTCAATTATTCCACTTGCTCAAAATATTACAAAATTAACTTGAATAATACGAAAAATTGTGGAGGATTTTGTACTTACCCCTATAAACAAATTTTTTTTTTTATAAGATTTTAATTATCCGTAAAGAATTGGCCACAACTGTGAGCTTACCCATTCAAAGAATTCGATTTTTTCACGTGCTCAAAATATCATAATACTGACGTATAAAATAAGAAAAACATTGCCCAAGGCTTAGTACGTACCGCTTTAAATATATTTTTGTTTTTAAACAGATTTTTAGTATCCGCAAAAAAAAATTAAAACTGTGAACTTTTACCCCTTGGATAAAATTTCTATTTTTCCACTTGCTCAAAATATTATAAAACTGACTTGAATCATACGAAAAATTGTGGGGGATTTTGTACTTACCCCTATGAACAATTTATTTTTGTTTTTATAAGATTTGAAGTATCTGTAAAAAATTAGCCAAAAGTATAAGCTTACCCCTTCGAGTAATTTAATTTTCCCACGAAATCAAAATAATAGAAAACTACCTATAATATAAGAAAAATATTGCCCAAGGATGTGTACGTACCACCTTGAATATATTTTTATTTTTAAACTGATTTTTAGTATCCGCAAAAAAATATTTAAAACTGTGAACTTTTACCCCTTGGAGAATATTTCTATTTTTCCACTTGCTCAAAATATTTAAAAACTGACTTGAATCATATGAAAAATTGTGGATGATTTTGTACTTACCCCTATGAACAATTTTTTTTTGTTTTTATAAGATTTTAAGTATTTGTAAAAAATTAGCCAAAATTATGAGCTTTCCCCTTCGAGGAATTTAATTTTCCCACGGGCTCAAAATATTAGAAAACTACCAATAATATAAGAAAAATATTTCCCAAGGATGTGTACGTACCACATTGAATATATTTTTGTATTTGAACTTATTTTTAGTATCCACAATTAATTGGTTAAAACTGTGAACTTACCCGTTTTAGAAAATTTAAATTATTCCACCTACTCAAAATATTACGAAACTGACTTGAATAACACAAAAAATTGTGGAGGATTTTGTACTTACCCCTATTAAGAATTTTTTTGCTTTTATAAGATTTTAATTATCCGTAAAAAATTGGCCACAACTGTGAGCTTACCTCTTCAAAGAATTCAATTTTTTCACGTGCTCAAAATATCAGAAAACTGACGTATAAAATAGGAAAAACATTGCCCAAGGCCGAGTACGTACCAATTTGAATATATTTTTGTTTTTAAACTGATTTTTAGTATCCGCAAAAAAATATTAAAAAGTTTGAACTTTTACCCCTTGGACAAAATTTCTATTTTTCCACTTGCTCAAAATATTATAATACTGATTTGAATCATACCAAAAATTGTGGAAGATTTTATACTTACCCCTATGAACAATTTTTTTTGTTTTTATAAGATTTTAAGTATCTTTAAAAAATTAGCCAAAAGTATGAGCTTAACCCTTCGAGGAATTTAATTTTCCAACGGGCTCAAAATATTAGAAAACTACCGCTAACATAAGAAAAATATTGCCAAAGGTTGAGTACGTTCTACATTGAATATATTTTTGTATTTAAACTTATTTTTACCCCTTGGAGAAAATTTCAATTTTTCCACTTGCTCAAAATATTACAAAACTGACTTAAATAATAAGAAAAATTGTGGAGGATTTTGTACTTACCCCTATTAACAATATTTTTGTTTTTATAAGATTTTAATTATCCGTAAAAAATTGGCCACAACTATGAGCTTACCCCTTGAAAGAATTCATTTTTTTCACGTGCGCAAAATATAACAAAACTGACGTATAAAATAAGAAAAACATTGCCAAAGGCTGTGTACGTACCACTTTGAATATATTTTTTTTATTTAAACTGAATTTTAGTATCCACAAAAAATTGGTTAAAACATTGAACTTCAACTTGGAAAAAATTTATGTGTTTCCACTTGCTCAAAATATTACAAAACTGACTTGAATCATACCCCTATGAACAATAGTTTTTGTTTTTATAAGATTTAAAGTATCAATAAAAAAATTGACAAAAAGTATTAGCTTACTCCTTCGAGGAATTTAATTTTTCCACGGGCTCAAAATATTAGAAAACTAACTATAACGTAAGAAAAACATTGCCCATGGCTGAGTACGTACTACTCTGAATATATTTTTGTTTTTAAACTGATTTTTAGTATCCCCAAAAAGATATTTAAAAATGTGAACTTTTACCCCTTGGATAGTATTTGTATTTTTCCACTTGCTCAAAATATTTAAAAACTGACTTGAATCATATGAAAAATTGTGGATGATTTTGTACTTAACCCTATGAACTATTGTTTTTGTTTTTATAAGATTTTAATTATCGGTAAAAAATTGGCCACAATAGTGAGCTTACCCCTTCGAAGAATTCATTTTTTCTACTAGCTCAAAATATCAGAAAACTGACGTAAAACATAAGAAAAACATTTCCCAAGGCTATGTACGTACCACTTTGAATATATTTTTGTATTTAAACTGATTTTTAGTATCCGCAAAAAATTGGTTAAAACTGTGAACTTCCCCTTGGAGAAAATTTATATGTTTCCATTAGCTCAAAATATTACGAAACTGACTTGAATCATATGAAAAATTGTGAAAGACCCCTATTAACAATAGTTTTTGTTTTTATAAGATTTAAAGTATCAATAAAAAATTGTCCAAAAGTATTAGCTTACTCCTTCGAGGAATTTAATTTTTCCATGGGCTTAAAATATTAGAAAACTAACTATAACATAAGAAAAACATTGCCCAAGGCTGAGTACGTATCACTTTGAATAAATTTTTGTTTTTAAACTGATTTTTAGTATACTAAAAAAAATATTTAAAATTGTGAACTTTTACCCCTTGGAGAAAATTTCTATTTTTCCACTTGCTCAAAATATTACAAAACTGACTTGAATCATACGAAAAATTGTGGAGGATTTGGTAATTACCCGAACAATTTATTTTTTGTTTTTATAAGATTTTAAGTATCTGTAAAAAATTAGCCAAAAGTATGAGCTTACCCCTTGGAGGAATTTAATTTTCCCACGGGCTCAAAATATTAGAAAACTACCTCTAACATAAGAAAAATATTGCCCAAGGTTGTGTACGTACCAAATTGAATATATTTTTGTATTTAAACTTATTTTTACCCCTTGGAAAAAATTTCAATTTTTTCACTTGCTCAATATTTTACAAAACTGACTTGAATAATACGAAAAATTGCGGAGGATTTTGTACTTACCCCTATTAACAATTTTTTTGTTTTTATAAGATTTTAATTATCCGTAAAACATTGGCCACAACTGTGAGCTTATCCCTTCAAATAAATTCAATTTTTTCACGTGCTCAAAATATCAGAAAACTGACGTATAAAAGAAGAAAAACATTGCCCAAGGCTGTGTACGTACCACTTTGAATATTTTTTTGTATTTAAACTGATTTTTAGTATCCACAAAAAATTGGTTAAAACTGCGAACTTCCCCTTGGAGAAAATTTCTATGTTTCCACTTTCTCAAAATATTACAAAACTGACTTAAATCAGATGAAAAATTGTGAAGGAGCCCTATAAACAATAGTTTTTGTTTTTATAAGATCTAAAGTATCAATAAAAAAATTGACCAAAAGTATTAACTTACTCCTTCGAGGAATTTAATTTTTCCATGGGCTCAAAATATTAGAAAACGAACTATAACATAAGAAAAACATTGCCCAAGGCTGAGTACGTACCACTTTGAATATATTTTTGTTTTTAAAGTGATTTTTAGCTTCCGCAAAAAAATATCTAAAATTGTGAACTTTTACCACTTGGAGAAAATTTCTATTTTTGCACTTGCTCAAAATATTATAAAATTGACTTGAATCATACGAAAAATTGTGGAGGATTTTTTACTTACCCCTTTGAACTGTTTTTTTTTTTGTTTTTATAAGATTTCAAGTATCTGTAAAAAATTAGCCAAAAGTATGAGCTTACCCCTTCGAGGAATTTAATTTTCCCACTGGCTCAAATATTAGAAAACTACCTATAACATAAGAATAATATTGCCCAAGGATGTGTACGTACCACATTGAATATATTTTGTATTTAAACTTATTTTTAGTATCCACAAAAAATTGGTTAAAACTGTGAACTTACCCCTTGGAGAAAATTTCAATTATTCCACATGCTCAAAATATTACAAAACTGACTTGAATAATTCGAAAAATTGTGGAGGATTTTGTATTTACCCCTATTAACAATTTTTTTGTTTTTATGAGATTTTAATTATCCGTAAAAAATTGGCCACAACTGTGAGCTTACCTATTCAAAATATTCAACTTTTTCACGTGCTCAAATTATCAGAAAACTGACGTATAAAATAAGAAAAACATTGCCCAAGGATTTGTACGTACCACTTTGAATATATTTTTGTATTTAAACTGATTTTTAGTATCCACAAAAAATTGGTTAAAACTATGAACTTCCCCTTGGAGAAAATTTCTATGTTTCCATTTGCTCAAAATATTACAAAACTGACTTGAATCATATGAAAAATTGTGAAGGACCCCTATGAACAATAGTTTTTTTTTTATAAGATTTAAAGTATCAATAAAAAAATTGACAAAAAGTATTAGCTTACTCCTTCGAGGAATTTAATTTTTCCACGGGCTCAAAATATTAGAAAACTAACTATAACATAAGAAAAACATTGCCCAAGGCTGAGTACGTACCACTTTGAATATATTTTTGTTTTTAAACTGATTTTTAGTATCCGCAAAAAGATATTTAAAACTATGAACTTTTACCCCTTGGAGAATATTTGTATTTTTCCACTTGCTCAAAATATTTAAAAACTGACTTGAATCATATGAAAAATTGTGGATGCTTTTGTACTTACCCATATGAACAATTGTTTTTGTTTTTATAAGATTTTAATTATCGGTAAAAAATTGGCCACAATAGTGAGCTTACCCCTTCGAAGAATTCATTTTTTCTACTAGCTCAAAATATCAGAAAACTGACGTAAAACATAAGAAAAACATTTCCCAAGGCTATGTACGTACCACTTTGAATATATTTTTGTATTTAAACTGATTTTTAGCATCCGTAAAAAATTGGTTAAAACTGTGAACTTCCTCTTGGAGAAAATTTCTATGTTTCCATTAACTCAAAATATTACAAAACTGACTTGAATCATATGAAAAATTGGGAAGGACCCCTATTAACAATAGTTTTTGTTTTTATAAGATTTAAAGTATCAATAAAAAATTGGCCAAAAGTATTAGCTTACTCCTTCGAGGAATTTAATTTTTCCATGGGCTCAAAATATTAGGAAACTAACTATAACATAAGAAAAACATTGCCCAAGGCTGAGTACGTACCACTTTGAATATATTTTTGTTTTTAAACTAATTTTTAGTATCCGCAAAAAAATATTTAAAATTGTGAACTTTTACCCCTTGGAGAAAATTTCTATTTTTCCACTTGCTCAAAATATTATAAAACTGACTTGAATTATACGAAAAATTGTGGAGGATTTTGTACTTACCCGAACAATTTTTTTTTGTTTTTATAAGATTTTAAGTATCTGTAAAAAATTAGCCAAAAGTATGAGCTTACCCCTTGGAGGAATTTAATTTTCCCACGGGCTCAAACTATTAGAAAACTACCTCTAACATAACAAAAATATTGCCCAAGGTTGTGTACGTACCAAATTGAATATATTTTTGTATTTAAACTTATATTTACCCCTTGGAGAAAATTTCAATTTTTTCACTTGCTCAAAATTTTACAAAACTGACTTGAATAATACGAAAAATTGAGGATGATTTTGTACTTACCCCTATTAACAATTTTTTTGTTTTTATAAGATTTTAATTATCCATAAAACATTGGCCACAACTGTAAGCTTACCCCTTCAAATAAATTCAATTTTTTCACGTGCTCAAAATATCAGAAAACTGACGTATAAAATACGAAAAACATTGCCCAAGGCTGTGTACGTACCACTTTGAATATATTTTTGTATTTAAACTGATTTTTAGTATCCGCAAAAAATTGGTTAAAACTGTGAACTTCCCCTTGGAAAAAATTTCTATGTTTCCACATGCTCAAAATATTACAAAACTGACTTAAATCATATGAAAAATTGTGAAGGAGCCCTATGGACAATAGTTTTTGTTTTTATAAGATTTAAAGTATCAATAAAAAAATTGACCAAAAGTATTAACTTACTCCTTCGAGGAATTTAACTTTTCCATGGGCTCAAAATATTAGAAAACGATCTATAACATAAGAAAAACATTGCCCAAGGCCGAGTACGTACCACTTTAAATATATTTTTGTTTTTAAAGGGATTTTTAGCTTCCGCAAAAAAGTATCTAAAATTGTGAACTTTTACCACTTGGAGAAAATTTCTATTTTTCCACTTGCTCAAAATGTTATAAAACTGACTTGAATCATACGAAAAATTGTGGAGGATTTTTTACTTACCCCTTTGAACAATTTTTTTTTTGTTTTTATAAGATTTCAAGTATCTGTAAAAAATTAGCCAAAAGTATGAGCTTACCCCTTCGAGGAATTTAATTTTCCCACGGGCTCAAAATATTAGAAAACTACCTATAACATAAGAAAAATATTGCCAAAGGATGTGTATGTACCACAGTGAATATATTTTTGTATTTAAACTTAATTTTAGTATATACAAAAAATTGGTTAAAACTGTGAACTTACCCCTTGGAGAAAATTTCAATTATTCCACTTGCTCAAAATATTACAAAACTTACTTGAATAATACGAAAAATTGTGGAGGATTTTGTACTTACCCCTATGAACAATTTTTTTTTGTTTTTATAAGATTTTAAGTATTTGTAAAAAATTAGCCAAAAGTATGAGCTTAACCCTTCGTGGAATTTAATTATTCCATGGTTTCAAAATGTCAGAAAACTAACTATAACATAAGAAAAACATTGCCCAAGGCTATTTACATACCACTTTGAATATATTTGTATTTAATCTGATTTTTTGTATACAAAAAAAAATTGTTAAAAATGTGAACTTACCACTTGGAGAAAATTTCAATTTTTCCACTTGCTCAAAATATTACAAAACTGACTTTAATCATACGAAACATTGTCGAAAAGTGTGAACAATTTTTTGTTTTTATAAGATTTTAAGTATCCGTAATAAATTGGCCAAAAGTTTGAGCTTACCCCTTCGAGGAATTAAATTTTTCAACGGGCTCAAAATATTAGAAAACTACCTCTAACATAAGAAAAATATTGCCCAAGGATGTGTACGTACCACATTGAATATATTTTTGTATTTAAACTTATTTTCAATATCCACAAAAAATTGGTCAAAATTGTGAACTTACCCCTTGGAGAAAATTTCAATTATTCCACTTGCTCCAAATATTACAAAACTAACTTGAATAATACGAAAAATTGTGGAGGATTTTGTACTTACCCCTATTAACAATTTTTTTGTTTTTATAAGATTTTAATTATCCGTAAAGAATTGGCCACAACTGTGAGCTTAACCCTTCAGAGAATTCGATTTTTTCACGTGCTCAAAATATCAGAATGCTGACATATAAAATAAGAAAAACATTGCACAAGGCTGAGTACGTACCACTTTGAATATATTTTTGTTTTTAAGCTGATTTTTAGTATCCGCAAAAAAAAAATTAAAACTGTGAACTTTTACCCCTTGGAGAAAATTTCTATTTTTCCACTTGCTCTAAATATTATAAAACTGACTTGAATCATACCAAAAATTGAGGAGGATTTTGTACTTACCCCTATGAACAATTTATTTTGTTTTTATAAGATTTTAAGTATCTGTAAAAAACTAGCCAAAAGTATGAGCTTACCCCTTCGAGGAATTCGATTTTCCCACGGGCTCAAAATATTAGAAAACTACCTATATCATAATAAAAATATTGCCCAAGGATGTGTACGTACCACATTGAATATATTTTTGTATCTAAACTTATTTTTAGTATCCACAAAAAATTGGTTAAAATTGTGAACTTACCCCTTGGAGAAAATTTAAATTATTCCACATGCTCCAAATATTACAAAACTAAATTGAATAATACGAAAAATTGTGGAGGATTTTGTACTTACCCCTATTAACAATTTTTTTGTTTTTATAAGATTTTAATTATCCGTAAAGAATTGGCCACAACATTGAGCTTACCCCTTCAAAGAATTCGATTTTTTCACGTGCTCAAAATATCAGAATACTGACGTATAAAATAAGAAAAACATTGCCCAAGGCTGTGTACGTACCACTTTGAATATATTTTTGTATTTAAACTTATTTTTAGTATCCGCAAAAAATTGGTTAAAATTGTGAACTTACTCCTTGGAGAAAATTTCTATGTTTCCACTTGCTCAAAATATTACAAAACTGACTTGAATCATATGAAAAATTGTGAAGGACCCCTATGAACAATAGTTTTTGTTTTTATAAGATTTAAAGTATCAGTAAAAAATTGACCAAAAGTATTAGCTTACTCCTTCGAGGAATTTAATTTTTCCACGGGCTCAAAATATTAGAAAACTAAATATAACATAAGAAAAACATTGCCCAAGGCTGAATACATACCACTTTGAATATATTTTTTTTTAAACTGATTTTTAGTATCTTCAAAAACATATTGTAATATTTTTAGCAAGTGGAAAAATCAAAATTTTCTCCAAGGGGTAAGTTCATAGTTTTAACTAATTTTTTTGCAGATACTAAAAATTTTCTCCAAGGGGTAAGTTCATAGGGGTCCTTCACAATTTTTCATATGATTCAAGACAGTTTTGTAATATTTTGAGCAAGTGGAAGAATAGAAACTTTCTCCAAGGGGTAAGTTCACAGTTTTAACAGATTTTTTGCGGATAATAAATTAGTTTAAATACAAAATTATATTCAAATCGGTACGTACACAGCCTTGGAAAATGTTTTTCTTATGTTATACGTCAGTTTTTTGATATTTTGAGCACGTGGAAAAATTGAATTCTTCGAATGTGTAAGCTCACAGTTGTGGCCAATTTTTTACGGATAATTAAAATATTATAAAAACCAAAAACATTGTTCATAGGGTAAGTAAAAAATCCTCCACAAATTTTTGTATTATTCAAGTCAGTTTGGTAATATTTTGAGCAAGTTGAATAATTGAAATTTTCTCCAAAGGGTAAGTTCACAGTTTTAACCAATTTTTTGCGAATACTAAAAATAAACTTAAATAAAAAAAATATATTCAAAGTAGTAAGTACACAGCCTTGGGCAATGTTTTTCTTTTGTTATAAGTCGGTTTTCTGAAATTTTGAGCACGTGGAAAAATTGAATTCCTCGAAGGGGTAAGCTAACAGTTGTGGCCAATTTTTTACGGATAATTAAAATCTTATAAAAACAAAAAAATTGTTCATAGGAGTAAGTACAAAATCCTCCAAATTTTTTTGGGTTATTCAAGTCAGTTTTGTAATATTTTGAGCAAGTGGAAAAATCAAAATTTTCTCCAAGGGATAAGTTCATTGTTTTAACCAATTTTTTGCAGATGCTAAAAATAAACTTAAATACAAAAATATATTTAAAGTAGTAAGTACACAACCTTGAGCAATGTTTTTCTTATGTTATAAGTCGGTTTTCTGATATTTTGAGCCCGTGGAAAAATTGAATTCCTCGAATGGGTAAGCTCACACTTTTGGCCAATTCATTACGGATACTTAAAATCTTATAAAAACAAAAAAATTGTTCATTGGGTAAGTACAAAACCCTCGACAATTTTTCGTATGATTCAAGTCAGTTTTGTAATATTTTGAGCAAGTGGAAAAATTGAAATTTTCTCCAAGGGGTAAGTTCACATTTTTAACAAATTTTTTGCAGATACTAAAAATCAGTTTAATTACAAAAATATATTCAAAGTGGCAGCCTTGGGCAATGTTTTTCTTATGTTATAGTTAGTTTTCTAATATTTTTAAACCGTGGAAAAAATAAATTCCTCGAAGGGGTAAGCTCATACTTTTCGCTAATTTTTTACAGAAACTTAAAATCTTTTTAAAAAAAAAATTCATAGGGGTAAGTACAAAATCCTCATCAATTTCTCGTATGATTCTAGTCAGTTTTGTATTATTTTGAGAAAGTGGAAAAATAGAAATTTTCTCCAAGGGGGTAAGTTCACAGTTTTAACATATTTTTTGCGAATCCTGAAAATCAATTTAAATACAAAAATATATTCAAAGTGGTATGTACACATCCTAAGGCAATGTTTTTCTTATGTTATAAGTTAGTTTCCTAATATCTTGAGCACCAGGAAAAATTAAATTCCTCAAAGGGGTTAGCTCACACTTTTGGCCAATTTTTTACGGATACATAAAATCTCATAAAAACAAAAAAGTTGTTCATCTGGGTAAGTACAAAACCCTGGACAATTTTTTGTATGATTCAAGTCAGTTTTGTAATATTTTGAGCAAGTGGAAAAATTGAAATTTTCTCCAAGGGGTAAGTTCACAGTTGTAACCAATTTTTTGTGGATGCCAAAAAAAATTAAATACAAAAATATATTCAATGTGGTACGTAGACAGCCTTGGGCAATGTTTTTTCTTATGTTATAGTTAGTTTTCTAATATTTTGAGCCAATGAAAAATTAAATTCCTCGAAAGGGTAAGCTCATACTTTTGGCTAATGTTTTACAGATACTTAAAATCTTATAAAAACAAAAAAAATTGTTAATAGGGCTAATTACAAAATCTTCCTCAATTTTTCGTATGATTCAAGTCAGTTTTATAATATTTTGAGCAAGTGGAAAAATAGAAATTTTCTCCAAGGGGTAAGTTCACAGTTTTAACCAATATTTTGCGGATACTAAAAATCAATTTAAATAAAAAAATATATTCAAAGTGGTGCGTACTCAGCCTTGGGCAATGTTTTTCTTATGTTATAGTAGTTTTCTAATATTTTGAGCCCGTGGAAAAATTAAATTCCACGAAGGGGTAAGCTTATACTTTTGGCCAATTTTTTGCAAATACTTAAATTCTTATAAAAACAAAAAAATTTGTTCATAAGGGTCCTTCACAATTTTTCGTATGATTCAAGTTAGTTTTGTAATATTTTGACCAAGGGGTAAGTTCACAGTTTTAACCAATTTTTTGCGGATACTAAAAATCAGTTTAAATAAAAAAATTGTTCATAGGGGTAAGTACTAAATCAAAATTGTTCATAGGGAAAAATTGAATTCCTCGAAGGGGTAAGCTCACAGTTGTGGCCAATTTTTTACGGACAATTAAAATCATATAAAAACAAAAAAAATGGTTCATAGGGTAAGTACTAAATCCTCCAAATTTTTTCATATTATTCAAGTCAGTTTTGTAATATTTTGAGCAAGTGAAAAAATCAAAATTTTCTCCAAGGGGTAAATTCACAGTTTTAACCAATTTTTTGCGGATAGTAAAAATAAACTTAAATACAAAAATTTAATCAATATAGTAAGTACAAAACCTTGGGCAATATTTTTCTTATGTTATATTTAGTTTTCTAATATTTTGAAACCGTTTAAAAATTAAATTCCTCGATGGGGTAAGCTCATACTTTTGGGTAATTTTTTACAGATACTTAAAATCTTATAAAAAAAAATTTGTTCATAGGGGTAAGTACAAAATCCTCCACGATTTCTCGTATGATTCAAGTCAGTTTTGTATTATTTTGAGAAAGTGGAAAAATAGAAATTTTCTCCAAGGGGGTAAGATAAGAGTTTTAACCAATTTTTTGTGAATACTAAAAAACAATTTAAATAAAAAATATATTCAAAATGATATGTACACATCCTAAGGCAACGTTTATCTTATGTTACAAGTTAGTTTCCTAATAGTTTGAGCATGTGGAGAATTTAAATTCCTCAAAGGGGTTAGCTCACACTTTTTACGGATACTTAAAAATCATATTAAAACAAAAAATTGTTCTTCGGGGTAAATACAAAACCCTCGAAAAATTTTCGTATGATTCAAGTCAGTTTTGTAAAATTTTGAGCAAATGAAAAAATTGAAATTTTCTCCAAAGGGTAAGTTCACAGTTTTAACCTATTTTTTGCGGATACTAAAATTAAATTTAAATACAAAATTTTATTCGAAGTGGTATGTACACAGCCTTGGGAAATGTTTTTCTTATGTTATACGTTAGTTTTCTGATATTTTGAGCACGAGGAAAAATTGAATTATTCGAAGAGGTAAGCTCACAGTTGTGGCCAATTTTTTACGGATAATTAAAATCATATAAAAACAAAAAAAAAATTCATAGGGCTAAGTACAAAATCCTCCACAATTTTTCGTAATATTCAAGTCAGTTTTGTAATATTTTGAGCAAGTGGAATAATTTAAATTTTCTCTAGGGGGTAAGTTCACAGTTTTAACCAATTTTTTGTGGATACTAAAAATAAAATTAAATAAAAAAAATATATTCAATGTGGTACGTAGACAGCCTTGGGCAATGTTTTTCTTATGTTATAGGTAGTTTTCTAATATTTTGAGCCAGTGAAAAAATTAAATTCCTCGAAGGGGTAAGCTCATACTTTTGGCTAATTTTTTACAGATATATAAAATCTTATAAAAACAAAAAAAATAGTTCATAGGGGTCCTTCACAATTTTTCATATGATTCAAGTCAGTTTTGTAATATTTTGAGCAAGTGGAAAAATAGAAATTTTCTCCAAGGGGTAAGTTCACAGTTTTAACAAATTTTTTGCGGATAACAAAATCAGTTTAAAAACAAAAATATATTCAAAGTGGTACGTACACATCCTTGGGAAATTTTTTTGTTATGTTATACGTCAGTTTTCTGATATTTTGAGCATGTGGAAAAATTGAATTCTTCGAAGGTGTAAGCTAACAGTTGTGGCCAATTTTTTACGTATAATTAAAATATTATAAAAACCAAAAAAATTGTTCATAGGGGTAAGTAAAAATTCCTCCACAAATTTTTGTATTATTCAAGTCAGTTTTGTAATATTTTGAGCAAGTTGAATAATTGAAATTTTCTCCAAAGGGTAAGTTCACAGTTTTAACCAATTTTTTTGCGGATACTAAAAATGAACTTAAATAAAAAAAATATATTCAAAGTAGTAAGTACATAGCCTTGGGTAATGTTTTTCTATTGTTATAAGTCGGTTTTCTGATATTTTGAGCACGTTGAAAAATTGAATTCCTCGAAGATGTAAGCTCACAGTTGTTGCCAATTTTTTACGGATAATTAAAATCTTATAAAAACAAAAAAAATTGTTCATAGGGGTAAGTACAAAATCCTCCACAATTTTTTGAGTTATTCAAGTCAGTTTTGTAATATTTTGAGTTGGTGGAATATTTGAAATTTTCTCCAAGGGGTAAGTTCATAGTGTTAACCAATTTTTTGTGGATACTAAAAATAAGTTTAAATACAAAAATATATTCAATGTATTACGTAAACATCCTTGGGCAATATTTTTCTTATGTTATAGGTAGTTTTCTAATATTTTGAGCCCGTGGGAAAATTAAATTCCTCGAATGGGTAAGCTCATACTTTTGGCTAATTTTTTACAGATCATTAAAATATTATAAAAACAAAAATAAATTGTTAATAGGGGTAAGTACAAAATCCTCCACAATTTTTGGTATGAATCAAGCCAGTTTTATAATATTTTGAGCAAGTGGAAAAATAGAAATTTTATCCAAGGGCTGACTTGAATAACACTAAAAAATTTCAATTATTCAACTTGCTCAAAATATTTTGGTTAAAACTGTGAACTTACCTTTTGGAGAAAATTTCAATTATTCAACTTGCTCAAAATATTACAAAACTGACTTGAATAATACAAAAATTTGTGGAGGATTTTTTACTTACCCCTATGAACAATGTTATTTGTTTTTATAATATTTTAATTATCCGTAAAAAATTGGCCACAACTGTGAGCTTACACCTTCGAAGAATTCAATTTTTCCACGTGCTCAAAATATCAGAAAACTGACGTATAACATAAGAAAAGCATTTCCCAAGGCTGTGTACGTACCACTTTGAATATATTTTTGTATTTAAACTGATATTTACTATCCGCAAAAAATTTGTTAAAACTGTGAACTTACCCCTTGGAGAAAATTTCAATTTTTCCACTTGATCAAAATATTACAAAACTGTCTTGAATCATATGAAAAATTGTGAAGGACCACTATGCACAATTTTTTTTGTTTTTATAAGATTTTAAGTATCTGTAAAAAATTGGCCAAAACTATGAGCTTACCCCTTCGAGGAATTTAATTTTTCCACGGGCTCAAAATATTAGAAAACTAACTATAACAAAAGAAAAACATTGCCAAAGACTGAGTACGTACCACTTTGAATATATTTTTGTGTTTAAACTAATTTTTATTATCCGCAAAAAATTGGTTTAAACTGTGAACTTACCCCTTGGAGAAAATTTATATTTATCCACTTGCTCAAAATATTATAAAACTGACTTGAATCATACCAAAAATTGTGGAGGATTTTGTAATTATCCTTATGAACAATTTATTTTTTGTTTTTATAAGATTTTAAGTATCTGTAAAAAATTAGCCAAAAGTATGAGCTTACACCTTCGAGGAATTTAATTTTTCCACTGGCTCAAAATATTAGAAAACTACCTATAACATAAGAAAAAAATTGCCCAAGGTTGTGTACGTACCACATTGAATATATTTTTGTATATAAACTTATTTTAGTATCCACAAAAAATTGGTTAAAACTGTGAACTTACCCCTGGGAGAAAATTTCATTTTTTCCACTTGCTCAAAATATTACAAAACTGACTTGAATCATACGAAAAATTGTCCAGGGTTTTGTACGTACCCAGATCAACAATTTTTTTGTTTTTATAAGATTTGAAGTATACGTAAAAAATTGGCGAAAAGTGTGAGCTAACCCCTTCGAGGAATGTAATTTTTCCATGTGCTCAAAATATTAGGAAACTAACTTATAACATAAGAAAAACATTGCCTTAAGATATGTACATGCCACTTTGAATATATTTTTTTATTTAAATTGATTTTTAACATTCGCAAAAAAATGGTTAAAACTGTGAACTTACCCCATTGGAGAGAATTTCTATTTTTTCACTTGCTCAAAATACCACAAAACTGACTTGAATCATACGAGAAATTGATGAGGATTTCGTACTTACCCCTATGAACCGTTCCTTTTTTTTTATAAGATTTTAAGTATCTGTAAAAAATTAGCCAAAAGTATGAGCATACCCGTTTGAGGAATTTAATTTTTCCACGGTTTCAAAATATTAGAAAACTAACTATAACATAAGAAAAACATTGCCCAAGGCTGTGTACGTACCACTTTGAATATATTTTTGTATTTAAACTGATTTTTAGTATCCGCAAAAACTTTTTAAAAATGTGAACTTACCCTTTGGAGAAAATTTCAATTTTTCCACTTGCTCAAAATATTACAAAACTGACATGAATCATACGAAAAATTGTCGAGGGTTTTGTACTTACCCAACTGAACAATTTTTTTGTTTTTAAAAGATTTGAAGTATCCGTAATAAATTGTCCAAACGTGTGAGCTTAACCATTCGAGGAATTAAATTTTTCCACGGGCTCAAAATATCAGAAAGCCGATATATAACATAAGAAAAACATTGCCAAAGGTTTTGTACTTACTACTTTGAATATTTTTATATTTAAGTTTATTTTTAGTATCCGAAAAAAATTGGTTAAAACTCTAAACTAACCCCTTGGAGAATATTTTGATTTTTCCACTTGCTCAAAATATTACAAAACTAACGTGAATACTACGAAAAAATTTGGAGGATTTTGTACTTACCCCTATAAACAATTTTTTTGTTTTCATAAGATTTTAATTATCAGTAAAAAATTGGCCACAACTGTGAGCTTACCCCTTCAAGGAATTCAATTTTTCCACGTCCTCAAAATATCAGAAAACCTACTTATAACATAAGAAAAAGATTGCACAATGTTGTGTACTTACTACGTTAAATATATTTTTTTATTAAGTTTATTTTTACTAGCCGCACAAAAATGGTTAAAACTGTGAACTTACCCCTTGGAGAAAATTTCGATTTTTTCACTTGCTCAAAATAATATAAAACTGACTTGAATAATACGAAAAAATTTGGAGGATTTTTTACTTACCCCTATGAACAATTTTTTTTCTTTTATAAGATTTTAATTATCCGTAAAAAATTGGCCACAACTGTGAGCTTACCCATTCAATTTTTCCACGTGCTCGAAATGTCAGAAAACCGACTTATAACATAAGAAAAATATTGACAAGGGCTGTGTACGTACCACTTTGATATGTTTTTGTTTTTAAACTTATTTTTAGTATCAGCAAAATATTGGTTAAAATTGTGAACTTACCATTGGAGAAAATTTTAATTTTTCTACTGGCTCAAAATATTAAAAAATTGACTTGAATTATAAGAAAAATTGTCGAGGGTTTTTTTTTATATAAGATTTTAAGTATCTGTAAAAAGTTGGCCAAAACTTTGAACTTACCCTTTCGAGGAATTCAATTTTTTTACTTGCTCAAAATTACAGAAAACCGACTTATAACTTATGAAAAACATTACCCAGGGCTATGTACGTACCATTTTGAATATATTTTTGTATTTAAACTAATTTTTTATCCAAAGAAAAGTGGTTAAAACTGTGAACTTACCCCCTTGGAGAAAATTTTAATTTTAACACTGGCTCAAAACATTACAAAACTGACTAGAATCATATAAAAAATTGTTTAGGATTTTGTACTTACCTCTATGAACAATTTTTTTTTAATTAGATTTTAAGTATCCGTAAATAATTGGTCAAAAGTGTGAGCTTACCCCTTCGAGGAATTTAATTTTGCCACATGCTCAAAATATAAGGAAACTAACTTATAACATAAGAAAACTATTCCCTAAGGCTGAATTAAATCTTTCCACGGGCTCAAAATATCAAAAAACCGACTTATAACATTTGAAAAACATTGTCGTGGGCTTTATACGTACCACTTTGAATATATTTGTGTATTTAAAATGGTTTTAGTATCCGGAATAAATTTGTTAAAACTGTGAACTTACCCCTTGGATAAAATTTAAATTTTTCCACTGGCTCAAAATATTACAAAATTTACTTGAATCATATGAAAAAATGTCGAGGGTTTGGTACTTACCCCTATGAACAATTTTCTTGTTTTTATAAGATTTTTAGTATTCGTAAAAACTTGGTCAATATTGTGAGCTTACCCCTTCGAGGAATTTAGTTTCTCCACGGGCTCAATATATCAGGAAATCGACTTATAACATATGAAAAACATTCCCCAAAGTTGTATGCATACCACTTTGAATATATTTTTGTATAACACTGATTTTCAGAATCCGCAAAAAATTTGTTAAAATTGTGAACTTACCCCCTGGAGAAAATTTCAATTTTACAACTGGCTCAAAATATTACAAAACTGACTTGAATCATACCAAAAATAGTCGAGAGTTTTTACTCCCCCATATGAATTTTTTTTTTTAATAAGATTTTAAATATTCGTAAAAAATTTGCCAAAACTATCAGCTTAACCCTTCGAGCATTCAATTTTCCAACGGGCTCAAAATATCAGAAAACCGACATATAACATATGAAAAACATTGTCCAGGGCTGTGTACTTACCACTTTTAATATATTTGTGTATTTAAACTGATTTTTAGTATCCGGAAAAAATTGGTTAAAACTGTGAACTTACCCCTTGGAGAAAATTTCAATTTTTCAATTGGCTCAAAATCTTAACAAACTGACTTGAATCATACGAAAAATTGTCGATGGTTTTATACTTACCCCTATTATCAATTATTTTGTTCTTGTATAATTTTAAGTATCCGTAAAATATTTGCAAAAAATGTGAGCTTACCGCTTCGAGGAATTAATTTTTTCCACGGGTAAGAAAACCAACTTATAACATAAAAAAAACATTGCCTGGGGTTGTGTACGTACCACTTTTAATGTATTTTTGTATTTGAACTAATTTTTAGTATCATCAAAAAAATTGGTTAAAATTGTGAACTTAATTCTTTGATAAAATTTCAATTTAAAAAAATATTACAAAACTGACTTTAGTTAAACGAAAAATTATCGAGGACTTTGTACTTACCCCCATGAACTTTTTTTTTTTATAAGATTTTAAGTATCCGTAAAAAATTGGCGAAAACTGTGAGCTTGCCCCCTTCGAGGAATTCAATTTTTCCACGGGCTTAAAATATCAGAAAACCGACTTATAACATTAGAAAAATATTTCCCAAAGCTGTTTACCTACCACTTGGAGAAAATTTTGTATTTAAACTAATTTTTAATATCCGAAAAAAATTGGTTAAAACTGTGAACTTAACACTTGGAGGAAATTTCAATTTTTCCACTGGCTCAAAATATTACAAAACTGACTTTAATCATAAGAAAATTTGTCGAGGGTTTTGTACTTAGCCCTATGAACAATTTTTTTGTTTTTATAAGATTTTAAGTATCCATAAAAAATTGGCCAAAACTATGAGCATTCCCCTTCGAGGAATTCATTCTTTCCACGGGCTCAAAATATTAAAAAGACTTACTTGAATCATACGAAAAAATGTCGAGGGTTTTGTACTTACCCGTATGAACAATTTTTTTTTATAAGATTTTTAGTATCCGTAAAAAATTAGTCAAAACTGTGAGTTTACCCCTTCGAGGAATTCAGTTTCTCCACGACCTCAATATATCAGAAAACCAACTTACAACATAAGAAAAGCATTGCCCTAAGTTGTGTACATACCATTTTAAATATATTTTTGTATTTAAACTGATTTTTAGTATCCGCAAAAAATTGGTTAAAATTGTAAACTTTCCCCCTTGGAGAAAATTTCAATTTTACCACTAGCTCAAAATATTACAAAACTAACTTGAATCATACGAAAAAAAATTCGAGGGTATTGTAATCACCCCTATGAATTTTTTTTGTTTTTATAAGATTTTAAGTTTCGTAAAATATTGGCCAAAACTATGAGCTTACCCCTTGGAGGAATTCAATTTTCCCACGGCCTCAAAATATCAGAAAACCGACTTATAACATATGAAAACATTGTCCAGGGTTGTGTACTTACCACTTTGAATATATTTGTGTATTTAAACTAATTTTTAGTATCCGGAAAAAATTGGTTAAAACTGTGAACTTAACCCTTGGAGAAAATTTCAATTTTTCCACTGGCTCAAAATATTAACAAATTGACTTGAATTATAAGAAAAATTGTCGATGTTTTTGTACTTACCCATATTATCAATTATTTTGTTTTTATATGATTTTAAGTATCCGTAAAAAATTGGCCAAAAATGTGAGCTTACCCATTTGAGAAGTAAATTTTTTCCACGGGTTCAAAATATAAAAAAAAACAACTTATTACATAAAAAAAAAATTGCCCAGGGTTGTGTAGGTACCACTTTGAATGTATTTTTTTATTTAAACTGATTTTTAGTATCAGCGAAAAATTGTTTTAAGTATCCATAAAAAATTGGCCAAAACTATGAGATTGCCCCCTTCGAGGAATTCAATTTTTCCACGGGCTCAAAATATCATAAACTTATAACATTAGAAAAATATTTCCCAAGGTTTTTAACCTACCACTTGGAGAAAATTTTGTGTTTAAACTAATTTTTAGTATCCGCAAAAAATTGGTTAAAACTGTGAACTTAACTCTTGGAGGAAATTTTAATTTTTCCACTGGTTCAAAATATTACAAAACAAAATAGAATCATACGAAAAATTGTCGAGGGTTTTGTACTTAGCCCAATGAACATTTTTTTTGTTTTTATAAGATTTTAAGTATCCGTAATAAATTGGCCAAAAGTGTGAGCTTACCCCTTCGAGGAATTCAATTTTTTCACGGGCTCAAAATATCAGAAAATCGATATATAACATAAGAAAAACATTGCCCAAGGTTGTGTACTTACTACTTTGAATATTTTTGTATTTAAGTTTATTTTTAGTATCCGAAAAAAATTGGTTAAAACTCTGAACTTACCCCTTGGAGAAAATTTCGATTTTTCCACTTGCTCAAAATATTACAAAACTAACGTGAATACTACGAAAAAATTTGGAGGAATTTGTACTTACCCCTATAAACAATTTTTTTGTTTTCATAAGATTTTAATTATCAGTAAAAAATTGGCCACAACTGTGAGCTTACCCCTTCAAGGAATTCAATTTTTCCACGTCCTCAAAATATCAGAAAACCGACTTATAACATAAGAAAAAGATTGCACAATGTTGTGTACTTACTACTTTAAATATATTTTTTTATTAAGTTTATTTTTAGTATCCCCACAAAAATGGTTAAAACTGTGAACTTACCCCTTGGAGAAAATTTCGATTTTTCTACTTGCTCAAAATATTACAAAACTGACTTGAATAATACGAAAAAATTTGGAGGATTTTGTACTTACCCCTATGAACAATTTTTTTGTTTTTCTAAGATTTTAATTATCCATAAAAAATTGGCCACAACTGTGAGCTTACCCATTCAATTTTTCCACGTGCTCGAAATATCAAAAAACCGACTTATAACATAAGAAAAATATTGCCAAGGGCTGTGTACATACCACTTTGAATATATTTTTGTATTTAAACTTATTTTTAGTATCAGCAAAAAATTGGTTAAAATTGTGAACTTACCCCTTGGAGAAAATTTTAATTTTTCTACTGGCTCAAAATATTACAAAATTGACTTGAATTATAAGAAAAATTGTCGAGGGTTTTTTTTTATATAAGATATTAAGTAACTATAAAAAGTTGGCCAAAACTTTGAACTTACCCTTTCGAGGAATTCAATTTTTTTTACTTGCTCAAAATTACAGAAAACCGACTTATAACTTATGAAAAACATTACCCAGGGCTATGTACGTACCATTTTGAATATATTTTTGTATTCTAATTTTTGTATCCAAAAAAAATTGGTTAAAACTGTGAACTTACCCCCTTGGAGAAAATTTGAATTTTAACACTGGCTCAAAACATTAAAAAACTGACTAGAATCATATAAAAAATTGTTGAGGATTTTGTACTTACCTCTATGAACAATTTTTTTTTAATTAGATTTTAAGTATCCGTAAATAATTGGTGAAAAGTGTGAGCTTACACCTTCGAGGAATTTAATCTTTCCACGTGCTCAAAATATTAGGAAACTAACTTATAACATAAAAAAAATATTGCCTAAGGCTTTGTACATACCACTTTGAATAATTGTGAACTTACCCCTTGGAGAAAATTTCTATTTTTCCACTTCCTCAAAATATTACAAACTGACTTGAATCATATGAAAAATTGTGAAGGATTTTGTACTTACCCCTATGAACAATTTTTTTTGTTCTTATAAGATTTTAAGTATCTGTAAAAAATTAGCCAAAAGTATGAGCTTACCCCTTCGAGGAATTTAATTTTTCCACGGGCTCAAAATATTAGAAAACCAACTATAACATAAGAAAACATTGCCCAAGGCTATATACCTACCACTTGAAGAAAATTTTGTATTTAAACTAATTTTTAATATTAGCAAAAAATTGGATAAAATTGTGAACTTAACTCTTGGAGGAAATTTCAATTTATCCACTGGCTCAAAATATTACCAAAGTGGCTTGAATCATACAAAAAACTATCGAGGGTTATGTACTTAACCCTATGAACATTTTTTTTGTTTTTATAAGATTTTAAGTATCCGTAAAAAATTGGCCAAAACTGTGAGCTTGCCCCCTTCGAGGAATTCAATTTTTGCACAAGCTCAAAATATCATAAAACTGACTTATAACATCAGAAAAATATTTCCCAAGGTTGTTTACCTACCACTTGTAACATCAGAAAAATATTTCCCAAAGTGTGAGCTTACCCCTTCGAGGAATTCAATCTTTCCACGGGCTCAAAATATCAAAAAACCGGCTTATAACATTTGAAAAACATTGCCGTGGGCTTTATACGTACCACTTCGAATATATTTGTGTATTTAAACTGGTTTTAGTATCCGGAATAAATTTGTTAAAACTGTGAACTTACCCCTTGGATAAAATTTAAATTTTTCCACTGGCTCAAAATATTACAAAACTTACTTGAATCATATGAAAAATTGTTGAGGGTTTGGTACTTACCCCTATGAACAATTTTCTTGTTTTTATAAGATTTTTAGTATTCGTAAAAAGTTGGTCAATACTGTGAGCTTACCCCTTCGAGGAATTTAGTTTCTCCACGGGCTCAATATATCAGGAAATCGACTTATAACATATGAAAAACATTCCCCAAAGTTGTATGCATACCACTTTGAATATATTTTTGTATAACACTGATTTTCAGAATCCGCAAAAAATTGGTTAAAATTGTGAACTTACCCCCTGGAGAAAATTTCAATTTTACCACTGGCTCAAAATATTACAAAACTGACTTGAATCATACCAAAAATAGTCGAGAGTTTTTTACTCCCCCATATGAATTTTTGTTTTTTTTAATAAGATTTTAAATATTCGTAAAAAATTTGCCAAAACTATGAGCTTACCCCTTCGAGCATTCAATTTTCCAAGATTTTAAATATTCGTAAAAAATTTGCCAAAACTATGAGCTTACCCCTTCGAGCGTTCAATTTTCCAACGGGCTCAAAATATCAGAAAATCGACATATAACATATGAAAAACATTGTCCAGGGCTGTGTACTTACCACTTTTAATATATTTGTGTATTTAAACTGATTTTTAGTATCCGGAAAAAATTGGTTAAAACTGTGAACTTACCCCTTGGAGAAAATTTCAATTTTTCAATTGGCTCAAAATCTTAACAAACTGACTTGAATCATACGAAAAATTGACGATGGTTTTATACTTACCCCTATTATCAATTATTTTGTTCTTGTATAATTTTAAGTATCCGTAAAAAGTTAGCCAAAAATGTGAGCTAACCGCTTCGAGGGATTAATTTTTTCCACGGGTTCAAAAAATAAGAAAACCAACTTATAACATAAAAAAAACATTGCCCGGGGTTGTGTACGTATCACTTTGAATGTATTTTTGTATTTGAACTAATTTTTAGTATCATCAAAAAAATTGGTTAAAATTGTGAACTTAATTCTTTGATAAAATTTCAATTTCTCAAAATATTACAAAACTGACTTTAGTCAAACGAAAAATTATCGAGGGCTTTGTACTTACCCCCATGAACATTTTTTGTTTTTAAAAATTTTAAGTATCCGTAAAAAATTGGCCAAAACTGTGAGCTTGCCCCCTACGAGGAATTCAATTTTTCCACGGGCTTAAAATATCAGAAAACCGACTTATAACATTAGAAAAATATTTCCCAAGGCTGTTTACCTACCACTTGGAGAAAAGTTTGTATTTAAACTAATTTTTAGTATCAGCAAAAAATTGGTTAAAACTTTGAACTTAACTCTTGGAGGAAATTTCAATGTTTCCACTGGCTCAAACTATTACAAAACTGACTTTAATCATAAGAAAAATTGTCGAATGTTTTGTACTCAGCCCTATGAACATTTTTTTTGTTTTTATAAGATTTTAAGTATCCATAAAAAATTGGCCAAAACTGTGAGCATTCCCCTTCGAGGAATTCATTCTTTCCACGGGCTCAAAATATTAAAAAAAACTTACTTGAATCATACGAAAAAATGTCGAGGGTTTTGTACTTACCACTATGAACAATTTTTTTTTATAAGATTTTTAATATCCGTAAAAAATTAGTCAAAACTGTGAGTTTACCCCTTCGAGGAATTTAGTTTCTCCATGGCCTCAATATATCAGAAAACCAACTTACAACATAAGAAAAGCATTGCCCTAAGTTGTGTACGTACCATTTTAAATATATTTTTGTATTTAAACTGATTTTTAGTATCCGCAAAAAATTGGTTAAAATTGTGAACTTACCCCCTTGGAGAAAATTTCAATTTTACCACTAGCTCAAATTATTACAAAACTAACTTGATTCATACGAAAAAAATTCGAGGGTTTTGTAATCACCCCTATGAATTTTTTTTGTTTTTATAAGATTTTAAGTATCCGTAAAATATTGGACAAAACTATGAGCTTACCCCTTGGAGGAATTCAATTTTCCCACGGCCTCAAAATATCAGAAAACCGACTTATAACATATGAAAAACATTGTCCAGGGTTTTGTACTTACCACTTTGAATATATTTGTGTATTTAAACTAATTTTTAGTATCCGGAGAAAATTGGTTAAAACTGTGAACTTAACCCTTGGAGAAAATTTTAATTTTTCCACTGGCTCAAAATATTAACAAATTGACTTGAATCATAAGAAAAATTGTCAATGGTTTTGTACTTACCCATATTATCAATTATTTTGTTTTTATATGATTTTAAGTACCTGTAAAAAATTGGCCAAAAATGTGAGCTTACCCATTTGAGGAATAAATTTTTTCCACGGGTTCAAAATATAAAAAAACCAACTTATTACATAAAAAAAAAACATTGCCCTGGGTTGTGTACGTACCACTTTGAATGTATTTTTGTATTTAAACTAATTTTTAGTATCAGCGAAAAATTGTTTTAAGTATCCATAAAAAATTGGCCAAAACTATGAGATTGCCACCTTCGAGGAATTCAATTTTTCCACGGGCTCAAAATATCATAAACTTATAACATTAGAAAAATATTTCCCAAGGTTTTTAACCTACCACTTGGAGAAAATTTTGTGTTTAAACTAATTTTTAGTATCCGCAAAAAATTGGTTAAACTGTGAACTTAACTCTTGGAGGAAATTTTAATTTTTCCACTGGTTCAAAATATTACAAAACAGAATCGAATCATACGAAAAATTGTCGAGGGTTTTGTACTTAGCCCTAAGAACAATTTTTTTGTTTTTATAAGATTTGAAGTATCCGTAAAAAATTGGCCAAAACTGTGAGTTTTCCCCTTCGAGGAATTCAATCTTTCCACAGGCTCAAAATGTTAGAAAACCGACTTATAACATATGAAAAACATTGTCGTGGGCTTTGTACATACCACTTTGAATATATTTGTGCATTTAAACTGGTTTTTAGTATCCGGAAAAAATTTGTTAAAACTGTGAACTTACCCATTGGATAAAATTTAAATTTTTCTACTAGCTCCAAATATTACAAATCTGACTTTAATCATACGAAAAAATGTCGAGGGTTTTGTACTTACCCCTATGAACAATTTTTTTGCTTTTATAAGATTTTTTAGAATCCGTAAAAAAATTGGCCAAAATTGTGAGCTTACCCTTCGAGGAATTCCGTTTCTCCACGGCCTCAAAATAACATAAAACCGACTTATAACATAAGAAAAACATTGCCCAAAGTTGTGTACGTACCGCTTTAAATATATTTTTTTATTTAAACTGATTTTTAGTATCCGCAAAAAATTGGTTAAAATTGTGAACTTACCCTTGGAGAAAATTTCAATTTTACCACTTGCTAAAAATATTAAAAAACTGACTTGAATCATACGAAAAATTGCCGAGGGTTTTGTACTAACCCCTATGGATTTTTTTTTTTTTTATAAGATTTTAAGTATCCGTAAAAAATTGGCCAAAACTATGAGCTTACCCTTCAAGGAATTCAATTTTCCCACGGGCTCAAAATATTAGAAAACCGACTTATAACATATGAAAAACATTGCCCAGGGTTGTGTACGTACCACTTTGAATATATTTGTTTATTTAAACTGATTTTTATTATCTGAAAAAAATTGATTAAAACTGTGAACTTACCCCTTGGAGAAAATTTTAATTTTTCCATTGTCTCAAAATATTAACAAACTGACTTAAATCATACAAAAAATTTTCGAGGGTTTTGTACTTACCCCTATGATCAGTTTTTTTTGTTTTTATATGATTTTAAGCATCCGTAAATAATTTGCATAAATGTGAGCTTACACCTTCGAGGAATTAAATTTTTCCATGAGCTCAATATATCAGAAAACCGACTTATAACATAAGAAAAACATTGCCAGGTACTATGTATATACCACTTTGAATATAGTTTTGTATTTAAACTGATTTTTAGTATCCGCAAAAAATTGGTTAAAACTGTGAACTTAACCCTTGTAGAAAATTCCATTTTTACCACTGACTCAAAATATTACAAAACTGACTTGAGTTATATGAAAAATTGTCGAGGACTTTGTACTTACCCCTATGATGTTTTTTTTTTTTTTTTTAAGATTTTAAGGGGAAAATGCTTTTTTTGTACCATAGGATAGGCTAACTTGCAACTTTGGTACCATTAGATACAAAAATGCAAATTTGATACCATAGGATAGGTTTTCATTGCAATTTTGATAATAAACCCAATTTTTCTCCAAAGTTAATGATAATTTACCCCTTATGAATTGCATAATGTTCAATTTATCCCTCTATAATTTGAAAAAAAAATTAATTTACCCCCTGAAAAAATCTTAATGAAGCAATTTACCCTTTCAGTCGGAGAGTGTAACTCACTTGCCGAATTTGAGAGTAGACATGAAAACTATTTTTTTAACATAGAGGAATAAATTGCCACATTTATGATAACACATGGGGTAAAATGCCACATTATCATAATAAAAGTGGATAAAGTGCCGCCTATATAAAATATCAGAGAGGCGGTGTGAAACTTTTACAAAATTACAGGGGGTAAAATGCTCTTATTTAAATCATAAGATGTAATTGAATATTATGCATTTCATAGGGGGTAAATTATCATTAAGGTTGTAGAAAAATTGGGTTTGGTACCAAAGTTGCAATGAAAACCTATCATATGGTACCAAATTTGCATTTTCGTATCTAATGGTACCAAAATTGCAAGTAGGTCTATCCTATGGTACCAAAAAAGCAATTTTCCCAGATTTTAAGTATCCGTAAAAAATTGGCCAAACTGTGAGCTTACCCCTTCGAGGAATTCAATTTTTTCACTGGCTCAAAATATCAAAACACCGACTTATAACATATGAAAAACATTACCCAAGGCTGTGTACATACCACTTTGAATATATTTATGTATTTGAACTAATTTTTAGTATCCGGAAAAAATTTGTTAAAACTGTGAAATTACCCTTTGGAGAAAATTTCAATTTTTCCACTGGCTCAAAATATTAACAAACTGACTTGAATCATACGAAAAATTATCGATGGTTTTGTACTTACCCCTATGATCAGTTTTTTTGTTTTTATAAGATTTTTAGTATTCGTAAAATATTGGCCAAAAATGTGAGCTTTCCCCTTCGAGGAATTATATTTTTTCACGGGCTCAAAATATCAGAGCCCATTTTTTAACTGTTTTCATTCGTTTAGCCTTTTTTTTCACCGTTTTCATTATTTTTTCACCAATCTCATTGGTTTAAACCGTTTTCACCAATATAACCCCTTTTCATCATTTTTTTTTCACAAATTCCATCGATTTAGCCATTTTTTTCACATTTTTCATCGAATTTTTCACCAATTTCACCGATTTATCCTCTTTTTTACCGATTTAGCCGAATTTTTTTTATAATTCCCAGCAAACGAATTTTTTTTATAATTCCCAGCAATTTAAACCATTTTTTTTATCATTTCCAACAATTCCAGCAATTTAAACCATTTTGTCATTGATTTAGCCCATTTTTTCATCATTTTATCTATTTTCACCAATTTAGCCCGTGTTTGACCGAGCCCAATTTTTCACGGTTTTCATCACTTTAAACCATGTTTTGACCATTTTCATCGCTCAAAAACATGCTAAATCGGTGGAATTGGTGAGAAAATGACGAAAATGGTGAAAAAGGGACTAAATTGGTGAAAACATGGATGGAAACGGTTAAAAAGGAATAAAATGGTCAAAAGGGGGCCAAATTGGTCAAAAAGGGCTAAATCGATGAAATTGGCGAAAAAATCGATAAAAGAGGTGAAAATGTGTGTTAAACTGGTGAAATACGGTTTAAATATGTGAAATCGGGGGAAAATGGTTTAAATCAAAGAAAAAAGGGCTAAGTTGATGAAATTGGAGAAAAAATGGTAAAAATTGGTGTAAAACGGGCTAAATCGAAGAAATTGGTGAAGTTGATAAAAACGGTGAAACTAGGTTAAATCAGTGAAAAGTTGTTTAATCGATGAAAAAATGGGCTAAATTGGTGAAATATTGATATAAAAAAAAAAACGATGAAAATATTATTGGCAATTATATTAGTTTAATTATTTCATACATATTTAAACTTCATGTACAATTTTACAATTTTATAAATTTTTTGGGATAAATATGCAATTATCAGTTTTTAAAATTAGCCAAAATGCAAATTTCTAATATTTGGGGGTTTAATAAGTCAACAACACGTCCTGGGCACGTGAGTTTTCTCCCACTTAGTTAGAGTTAACGGTCCACGTCGCCCTTCCATTAAAAAACTTAACGGATGTATGGTTTTTGAAATGTCCGTCTATTCTACAATATGATTTTCATTCGTTAGGTATGAAAAATGGACTTTGACCTATTTTCTGGTATGAAAATTGATTTATTGCCGAAAACAACTCAAAAATATTTTCAGAAAAAATCTGAAATTTTTAGAGAATATCAAAAAATGAAAGTAACTCTACCTATTTAAGTTAAAGACAATAATTATAGACTTTCCTTAATTTTATTCTTCTATTCACAAATCATATTCTTATATCTCAAATTTTTTCGATTTCGTCTGAATTCAAGATTTAATCGAAAAACCAACATATGTGCTTTTTTCGTCAAGCGATGAGGTACAATCAACACCCATTTTGCTTGATTTTCAACTTAAATTATTCTTCAAAACGCAAAAATGATTTCAACATATATATTACTTTATAAAAAATATATATATAATATAATCTAAAACCTCATCTCATATATGCGGGCCTATGTGGATGGGTTTTGACCAGGTCTTCAAAATAAGTTTTCGTCAAACCCATGAAACTCATCACAAACCTATTCGGAAACTCACATCGAAACTCCTGAAACCTATAAAATATTGATTTGACTCCTACCACCTACTTTTGTCCCCTAAACCCCAACATCCAAACCCAATCCAAAAGGAGTTTCAGCATTTTCAAAACCACAAAACACAACATCTAAAACTTAACCAAATGGGGTTTCAAAAGTTTTACCGAAACCACTCAAACTATTTTTTTGAAATAAAGACCCGCAAAACCCTCGAAATAAGGCTCGCAATAATTCAATCTTATAAAATTTCTACTAAAAGATTATTTTATTGGGAGGATAATGTTTGACATTTTCTTTTATGAAACAACAATCAATATAATTATAACTGCGGAACACTGTCTGTCACAAAACAACAAGTGGGCATCGGCACGACCAAAATTTTCTAATTAATCTCTTCAATTGGCTCTCTAAGTGCCCAATCCACATCCCATTCTTGGTTCAAAATAAGGAACAATAGTCAGTGTTGCCATATACTAGAAGCATAATGGACAAACTTTCGGTAAAGGATACCTTATTAGTGTCCATACAAACACGAGTTTCCCAAATCCCTATCTCTATCTCTTCTCTATTTCGATTTCTATCTCTATCTCTAATTTATTATAAAAGCATGAATGGTTTCTTAATTTTTTGTGCGAATTAAAATATCCTTATAATAAAGTGATATTTAATTAAATGGCAAATATGTAAAAAAATTGCAAAGGTATAGTTAGACATGAAGTCTTATCATATTTATCTCCTAAATAAACTCCTACATTTTTTCTCTCTTAAATCAATTTTTATAATTTTAATCTTAATGAACCATAAAAAATACTATTATTTTAGCATCAATACGTATTTAAGTAAAAATAATAATTTACGGATTTAGTACAACATAAGTCATAAACACTCTAAATACAAAAATTTAAAATGAAATTATCTTCATTTTGTTAAAAAAAAGAATTAAAATTGAATCGTATCTTACCAAAATGTGATTGGTCTAATGAAATAGTAAGCACTACAAAGTAGTGAAACCAGGTTCGAACTCTTGTTGGGAGAGGTTCCCACTTATAATGTGTCTGACGCGCCTCGAAAATGATTAAACATTTGGAAAACCAAAAAAAGGAATAAAATATACATATGATTTAGCTAAGTATGTAATTTTACTTTGGCTAAAATAGCAAAATATAAAGAATATCCAACAATATCAAGATATGCATAACCTCAATTTTTCATGGAATTCTTTTCGTGAATACGGGTGAAATCGATAGGAAAATGGTGAAATCGATAAAAAAAAATCCATGAAATCATTAAAAACATGTGAAATCGATGAAAATTATAGTGAAATTGGTGAATAGATGGTGAAACGATTAAAAAAAAAGTGTCCTTGAAATGATAAATACATGTGAAATCAATAAAAAAAATCTTGTGAAATTCGTAAAAAAATAATGAAACATCAGTGAGAAATGGAACATGTAAAATCAATGAAAGTTCAGGTAAAATTGGTGAAAATAACATGTGAAATCAGTGAAACAATATGCAAAATTGGTGAAAACAGGTTAAACTGATAAAAACTAATGAGATCAGGAAAAAAAAGTTTAACCAACAAAAACAGGGAGAAACTGATATAAAAATGGTTTAAAAGGAAAAAAAACAAAATTAAACGACAAAATCGAAAATAGGTTATAAATGATCAAAAAAAAAAAAAGTAAAACAGTAAAAAAAATTATTAAACTGGTAAAAATGAATAAAATCGGCTAAAAAATAGGTTTAACCGAGAAAAATGAATTAAACTGATGAGTTAAATAGGTGAAAAAAGGGTTAATTTGCTCTATTTTATGCAATAATACAATTAATTTTACTTTAATTTGTAAAAACTATCCATGAAATTAACTAGACAAGTACAACGGCCGTGCACTTTTCTAGTTAAAATAAACAAGAATATACATGCACTTGTTAATGAATTGCATACATGACCAAAATAACAACATGAACGCATATATGAAACGCCAAAAATACGACGACCCGTTAATGTATGCATATAAAATACACCAAAATATAACAGAAAATATGATGCATATGATATTTTGCCCAATATAAGGCCCACAGGCTCTCTTAGAAGCAATCACCGGTAAGGGAAAAATCGCATGTCAAATAACGACCTAGCTAATAAATTCCCTTGACCAGATCCACAAAATGTCCTCAAATTACTTAATTTCCAAATGACAATGTATAATCATACTAATTTAGTAGCCATACCCCTCTTCCAGTTGAGTTAGCAGCTTTCAATTTCATGGATGCGCATCAATAGTTGAAGATTCCCCTCCCGTGTTTACAAACTCTCTCATCGATGGGAACCAAAGCACCTACTTTCCTATCCTATATTAGAAATATTCATTGTTGTTTCCAACTCCTTGAGAGCTGGTTACTCCCGATTCTAATGCAGCCCTGCCTGAGTCGTACATACGAACAAAAAGAGCAACAACTAACTCATTCAACCCAATTAATTCCCAACTGAAGATACATTAACAATTAAACTCTTAATTTCCCAAGTCAATTTCAACAAATACTAAAAAAAAAATTTGGTGCGACATGATCACTAGTCAATTGGCAAAACTAGTAATTAATTATACATGATGATGCCCTTGTTCAACAGTCTTGTTGGCTGAATGATCTTCTGAGAGGTCCATTCTTCTTGTCCATTTTGTGAACTTTGTCAATAACAAAAGACCTATCATCTGAGCTGACAGACCACATATTAACCCAAGCCACAATCCCTGTCCAAAGAAAAACTTATTTATATGTCAAATAATCTCATATATAGTAGTCTCTTAATTAAAATGTCTATTTGATAGATGATTATATTTCATAGGACTAAATTATTAATAAAAGAACTATGCTCTGTTATTAAACAAACAAATTATTTAGTTTCTAATTTGTGTTCAATTCAAGAAAATATGCATTAATAATATGCTTAATTGTGAACAAATCAAGCTGGAAACTGTGTAATTCTACCTTGGCATGTAATTTGAACTTGAAGCCAAGGAGACCAGCAATCGGCATGCCAATTATATAAAACGTTCCCAAGTTAATAAACACCGCCAAATGCTGAAATCCACATCCTCGAGCCACACCTGAAAATAATAATCATTTTTCAACAAGAAAATTATTTCAGATTACAATTAAACTTATGCAGCTAAGTTATATGATGAAATGAGTAAACCAAGTACCTGACAAAATTGCTTGAACAAAATCAACCGATATCGACAACACAAGTAGAGGTGTCATGGAGGCATATGCATTAATTATCACAGGGCTGTCACTAAAGGAGCTAGCCCACAAATTATGACCAAAACCCAGTGCCGTAACAACACAAATTGCAAGAACAACTGTTAGCTTCAGAGTAACAGTCATGGCCTTTCTAGCTTTTTCGGGATTTCCGGCTCCTAACTCATTAGAAACCCTCGTGCTACAAGAATATAGAAGATCATATTTATTAGACAGATGTAATAATAAAGCTAAAGAGGAACTCAAGAATTTATCTTTTGATTACCTAGCAGCAGCACTCAGACCATAAGCAATCATGTAGCAAATGGCTTCTGTATTTACACTGCATGCAAATATAGTTGCGTTTGTTTTTAATAGATACACAAGTATATAAACCCAAAAAAAATAATAAAATCGATCACTCACCACATTGCTATTAGCGAAGTAGTGATTTCCGAGTTTGGCATCAAACCAGCCAATAATACCAGAATTTCAAAAGCCCAATATTCGAGACTGATTGGAATATGTCAAAAAAAAAAAAAAGTAAGTTCCATCAGATATAATCCAGTTTCAAGAAAAATGGACTAAATAAAGCATTTACATGCAGCATCAGCATATTCTAATGAAAAAATCAAACTCCAACTTTCTATTCTATCCAACTAAATTTATGAGTATAATGCTTAATGGCATATCTGAAAGTTCTTCTATTGAAATTAAAATAATAAATTAATCATATTGTAAAGGAGTATTGACATTCTTCTGAAAGAACTATTATATTCCCTGGTCAGTTTTTTTACATGTATATTGTACAACAAGGGTAGTTTTGACATTCCTGCAGAACATGAAAACTCTTCAAACTTCTTTTCATCCCTATGAATTTCCCAGTCACTCAGCATGTTGACTCATTTACAGCATTCTTTCATTTTATTGAATTCTCTAAACTTATATACTATAACGATCACGAGAGAGTTTAAACTGGGAATATTTCTAGCTTTCAGTGAATACAATTAGAGGAATAATGACGCAAATCAAATTCTCAATTTGCATTTCATAATTTCTAACCACATCAACAATAATCTTAAAAAGGTAAGAATCGGGTACTCACCAAACCATGGCCGCTGAAGGCAAAGCCAACTTCAAATTTGAAAAGACATGACTTAAAGACTCCACAGAAAAACCATCCCAAGTATGCTCGAATTTCTTTGCTTTTATAACATACAAGCCTAACATAAGAACCGAAATCCATAACGAAATTGAAGCTGCCAATGGAGCTCCCTTGTATGCAAGTGTAGTCCAGTGAACCAAAGCATAGGCTATACCAACATGTAGAGCTAAAGGGACCAATGAACAAATCACAAGAGGAACAACAACAGATTGTGTCTGAAGAAACCTCAAAATATTTTGCAAAAAACCATAGGCAAAAAGTCCAGGAATGAGATATTTCAAATATAGACCGGCTGCTTCAGCAATCTGTTGATCTTGGTGTAGTAAAGTTAGAACGATGTCAGAATACCACCAAAGAACAGATACTAATATTGTGAAGACGATTGTAATGATGCAGGATGCCTGTAGATATACTCCCAAAGTTCTATACATTTTTGCGCCATATCCTTGCCCGCATAAGGTCTCAAGTGCACCACTTAACCCAACCTAGATAAACAATTGAAAGCATTTATTAGTGTACGTATTAGGAGAATATCTTATCTAATTATCTCATACAAAATAATTCAAAAATTATTAAATTTTGTAACACGAAATAAGATCTTCTTCAAAGTACATGTACGAATAAACAAGGTTATATAACAAGGGAGGAAGCCCCATATATATCTTCTTAGTTATTTTTTGGTAGCAAGCAAATGTGAATATATATCCATCTTCTAGCTATTTTATGGATGGATATTTTTAGATATACATACATAATCTATGCATACACCTCCTCAACGTTGCCAGGTCCTTGTTTTTCCAATCTCGTGTACCAATTCATTTTTTGGACTGAATGTGTTCTTACGACGACATATCTTATAAATAAAACTCCTACACTCTCCTTAAACACAAGTCTCCATTTGAAATTCTTCATAACACCACTGATGATTATTCACACCTTCGTGTTTTTGGTTGTTTAGCTTTTACATCAACCTTAACTGCCCACCGTAGTGCCAGACCTTGAATCTTTTTGGGCTATCCACCTGACTACTAAGGTTATAAATTGCTTGATATTGAGCATAATCGTATTTTCATTTACAGAGACGTAATCTTCCATGAGACCACATTTCCTTATCATCACCTCTCTCATAATATTCCTGTCTCATATCCTTTTCTGGACACTGTCCTTCCTATAGATACTTCTCATGATTTTCCTATATCCTCATCACTCCCTATTCATGAGTCCTCATCTCATCCTACTTCTAACACATTACCACCGTCGCCCATCCTCTACGACGGTCTACCAGAACTATACATCCACCTCCCTATCTTAGATTATCACTGCCATCTCCTTTCTAATTCTCCTCGTCCACTCACTCAATCTCCTCGTCCCATTTCTAACACTCTCATGTACTCTTCTCTCTCACCTGCTCATAAAGCTTTTGCCTTTCATATATCCATTCATTCAGAACCTCAGTTCTTTCATGAAGCTATCAAATACCCTGAATGGCAGGAAGCTATGCAGGCTAAATTGTTAGTCATGGAAGAAAATAAGACTTGGACAATTGTTCCTCTTCCTCCTGGACATCATTCTATTGGCTGTCGTTGGATTTATAAAATCAAACATCACTCTGATGGCTCCATTGAACATTATAAGGCTCGTTTTCGCCAAACTTGTCACTGTAAAACTTCTTCTTGCCATTGCGACAAGTCAAAATTGGCATTTGTTTCAGGGCGTCAACAATGCCTTCTTAAATGGTGATTTATTTGAAGAAGTCTACATGGACCTTCCTTTGGGATATGACAATAAGGGAGAGATTCCTTCTACTGGCCAGAAACTTGTTTGTAGTTTGCATAAATCAATATATGGTTTACGTCAAGCTTCACGCCAATGGTACTACAAATTCAGTTCGGTCCTTCTTAAGTATGGCTTTTATCAATCCAAATCGGATTATTCCTTATTCACTAATGGGTTTGGATCCACTTTTGTTGCCCTGCTCGTGTACATTGACGACATCATTATAGCTGATCCTAATCCCACCATCAATGATTCTTTAAAAACTTTCCTTCGTTTGCAATTCAAGCTTAAAGACTTGGGTGTCCTTAAATATTTTCTGGGTATTGAACTTGCTCGAAGTAGTAAGGGTTTGAACATTTCCCAACGTCAATACACACTACAACTCTTGGAAGATATGGGCTTTCTTGCTCCAAAACCCACAAAGATACCCATGGATCCCAAGATCCTCCTCTCTGCCGATATGGGTGAACCCTTAACTGATCTTTCTCAGTACCAACGCCTTGTAGGCAAGCTTCTTTATCTAACCTTGTCTAGACCTGATATCACCTATGTTGTTCAGTTGTTCATCGCCTCAGTCAATTCATGTCTAATCCACGTACTCCCCACCTCCAAGCCGTTCATCATCTTCTCCGTTACCTAAAATTCAGTCCGGGTCAAGGTTTATTCTTTCCTTCTTCTTCTTCTCTTCAACTCCGAGGTTTCTCCAATTTTGATTGGGCCGCTTGTCCGGACTCTCGACGATCCGTTACAGGATATGGCATCTTTCTAGGAGATTTAATCTCTTGGAAATCTAAGAAACAACAAACGGTTTCACGTTCTTCAGCAGAGGCAGAATGTCGAGCGCTTGCTAACAGTTTGAGTGAGTTGATTTGGATTCAACAATTACTTAAGGATTTTCAGGTCACACCTTCTGCTCCAGCCGTTGTTTATTGCGATAATCAAGCGGCCATGAACATTTTTGCCAATCCCACTTTTCATGAGCGCACTAAACACATAGAGGTGGATTGCAACTTTCTTCGTGACAGAATTTCTGATGTTTCTATTCGAGTTCTTCCCATTCGTACTAATCATCAGCTGACTGATATTTTAACCAATGCTTTATCTGCAACTTTATTCTTTTCCTTACTGTCCAAGATGGCTGTTGTTGACATTTACAAGCCATCTTGAGAGGAAGTTATAGATATACATACATACTCTATACATAACATTAGTTAGCTGTTTAGTTAGACATTAGTTAGTGGTTAACTAGTTGACAACTGTACTCATATTAATACCTTACACACCTCATTTTGTATATTCAGATCAAACAAAAAAGGAATTGAGAAAGTAAATGTAAGAAAAAAGTTAATTGATCTCATGACCTACCAACAATAAAATTAATTTTCAGCACATGATTAATTAGGTTCGCAATTTCCAACAATATTCAACATCGTCGTTTATTTATTTCCAACAATATTCAACATCGTCATATAAATAAACTTGAAGAATTTCAAAATGAGAGAGCCAATTTCGAAATTATTACCATAAGAGCAAAACCGGATACAGCGGCCCAGGAATTGGCAAGGTTAGAACCAGCAAGCTCGAGGTCTCCGAGGTGGCCGGCAAACATTACTGAAACCAGAGGAATGAAGTAGTAGGAGACATTTGTAAGAATCATTGGTAGCGCGAAAAATGCTTGATGTTTTGCTTCTTCCACATCGATAATCTTGTTCCACCATTTTTGTACCGCCTCAGACCTCGACTCCAGCAGAGGACTCTCGGCGCCACCGTGTGAAAGAGACATTTTCGCACCTACCCAATCTTTAATTTCCTCCACACCCCGTTCAGCTATCTACCCTTCTCTTTGTTTATAGGGAGTAAGTAAGTAGTACCGTTTCATATGAAGTGGGATTCAATATTGAATAATATTTTACTTTCTTTAGCTACCAGCTACTATTATTATAATTAGAGTAGTTAATATTTGACTTTCTTTAGCTACCAGCTACTAGTATTATAATTAGAGTAGTGCTAGCCCACAACCAGCAGTACATATAACACATATACAGCCGGTTGGTCTTTTTTTTTTTTTTTTTTTTTATCATTCATATATTTTAATGTATATGAAAAAAATTAATTATATGATACATAAATAATTATCAAGAAAATATAAATTATGTTTGTAAATATTAAACCTTAAATCTTGAAATTCTAAATTCTAAACCTGTTAAACAAGTAATAGGTAATACAATTACTTCAAAGCCCTAAAATATGAATTGTACAAAGTACGGTCAAGTTTGAGTTGTTATATAATCATTTTTCTTATAATTACTCCTATAATTCACATATATGCAGTGAGTATCTCATTTCAAAGTTTCAAGCAAACTAAACTGGATAGTTTGGTGAAACATCATAGGATTGAGTTTGATTTGTGAATGTTAGTCTTATGGTTTTGAAAAGTTGAGATATATTTTTGACTGAATTTGGATGTTGGAGATTTTGAGGAAAAAGTATGTGATAAATGTCAAATTAATATTTCTTACTGTTATAAGATTAGAAGTTTGGTTCACATGATTTTAACGGGCTTTTGACATTTTGCACCCTGAAATTATAGAGTTTTGGCACTTTACACCCTGAAAATACAATTTAGTTGCTTTGCACCCTAGTGTGTGTTTTGAAGAAAAATTTCATTGATGGAAGGGTAGAATAGTCATTTTCGAATATTTTGGCACTTTGCACCCTAAAAGTATAGGTTTTTGACATTGCACCCTGAAAATATAGAATATTGGAACTTTGAATCCAAAAGGTATAATTTTTGGCATTTTCAACCTCGACTTAATATGATAACTAAATAATATAAATAACATGCAATATAGTAACATGTTAGATTTATAAACGTGTATTTTAGATATAAAATAAATAATCCAGATGATACTTAAAAACAAAATGAACACAATGTCTTTTTTTTAATCTAATTTAAGGAAAACACATTAAGGTACAAAATGTCATACAAATTATATTTTTAGGGTGCAAAATGTCATACAAATTATATTTTTAGGGTGCAAAGTGCCAAAAAATTTAAATCGGGGTGAAAAGCGCCAACATTTTATAATTTTAGGGTGTAAAATGCCAATATTCTATATTTTCAGAGTGCTTAATCTATATTTCAAGGATGCAAAGTGCCAAAAATATAAAATAAAAAAAGGACTATTCTACCTTTCTACCAATGAATTTTTCTCACCAAAACATATAATAGGGTGCAAAGTGTCATATAAATTATATTTTCAGGGTGCAAAGTGCCAAAACTTTTAAGCCAAGGTGCAAAGTGCCAAAATCCTATAATTTCAGGGTGCAAAATGCCAAAAACCCTGATTTTAACATGAGGGAGATATTGATTTTGGTTGAGTTTAGTTGTTGGAGTTTTGAGGGAAAAGTATGTGAAAAATGTCAAATTAATATTTTCTAACATAAAAAGTAAGTGGTACATATATGTCTTTCATAAGTTTGACATTTATGATGTTAATATTGAGTTTTTGACATTTTAAAGATGGAATTATAGGATTTTGGCTTTGTATCTTGACTTAAAAGTTTTGGCACTTTGCACCCTGAAAATATAATTTATTTAGCACTTTGCACCCTAGTGTGTGTTTTTGGTGAGAAAATTCATTGGTAGAAGGGTAGAATAGTCCTTTTCAAAAAATTTTTGGCATTTTGCACCATAGAAATATAGATTATGCACTATAATTTGTATGGCATTTTGCACCCTAATGTGTTTTTCTAAAAAAAGAAACTCATGAATGTCGTCTATGTAGAGATAAAATGGTCATTTCTATGCACAATAATCATAAGCATGTTATTCTTAATATATTTTACTTTATAATAACTTATTTTAACATTTTATGTCAGTAAAATTTAGATTAAAAAAAATATTGTCTTCATTTTATTTTCAAGTATCCTCTAGATTATTCACTTTATATATAAAATACACGATTATAACATGTTATTATATTGCATGTTATTTATATTATTTAGATTATCATATTAAGTCGAGGTTGAAAATGCTAAAAATTATATTTTTTGGGTGCAAAGTGCCAATATTCTATATTTTCAGGGTGCAAAGTGTCAAAATCTATACTTGTAGGGTGCAAAGTGTCAAATATATTTGAAAATGACTATTCTACCCTTCCATCTATGGATTTTTTCTTCGGAACACATACTAGGGTGCAAAGTGCCAACTAAATTGTATTTTTAAGGTGCAAAGTGCCAAAACTTTTAAGTTTGAGTGCAAAGTGTCAAAATCCTATAATTACAAGATGCAAAGTGCCAAAAGCTCTGTTAATATTTATAATTTGAAAGTTGAGTTTAACCAAACCACAAAACCTTATAAAAAAACACTCTCATATTTCCAATATCAAAATTCAACAACCGGTTCCAAGACAACCAACAAGCTAGAATCTATAGCCACTAAGGGTTAAAACAAAGATTTGCCGAAATTGTAAAATATCGAAGGTCAAAATTAAATAAACAATGATACAAAATTTAATCTAACTTCCTGCTTGATTAAAGAAACATTACCAAAATGGAAAAAAAAATTAAAAATGTATTTTTGAATGAGAAATCGATGGATTTTGAGGTTAAAATTGTTGCTAGCATATGAAGTTGAGTCGCCGTGGTATGCGTGTCATTGAGAGCTTTTTGAATTGGGATCTTAATCACAATTCTAACAACCGTAATAAAAGTTAGGGTAAATTACGAATACCCCCCTGAGGTAAGGCCTAATTACAAAAATCCCCCTCACATATTGGGTATTACAAAAATCCCCCTCAGGTTTGTCATCTTCTTACAATTAACCCCTTGTCCCTAAAATGTTCCAATTTTGCCCTTGGTTGTTTGTAATGTTTGTAATGTCTTATAAATGTTAAAACTTGGGTGCTAATAATTATATCTTATAAATTAGAAAAGAGATAATTATATATTTACTACCAGAATAATTGATAAGATTTATAATTGCCTATAAGTTTTAATAAATATTGCAAAAAAGAAAAGGTATTTATATATGTATTAGCAATTTAAATCGTATAATATTAAATTAAATAGAATTTTAATAATAATATTTTATAAATATGAATAAATTGTTTACACATTAGTTAAATGAATTTATTTTCTAAATTAGTAAATTTAATAAAATTATATAGTATTGTATTATAAATAAGATATTTTAATTTAATAAAGTTTATATTGTATTATAAATTACAATATTTATTGAAATTTATGGGCAATTATAAATTATATCAATTATTTTGTTAGTGAATATATGATTATTATTTATATAATTGACAAGATATATCAATTAACACCCAAGTTTTAAAATTTATAAGATATTATAAACATTACAAATAACCTCCAAGGGCAAAATTGGAACATTTTAGGGACAAGGGGCTAATTGTAAGAAAGTGACAAACCTGAGGGGGATTTTCGTAATACCCAATACGTGAGGGGGATTTTTGTAATTAGGGCTTACCTCAGGGGGGTATTCGTAATTTACCCTAAAAGTTATGGCCAAACATGTCAAATTAAAGCAATTAGGAAAAGGAGCTTCAATTATCTTCTTTAATTGCATCGATCTGCCAACTTGGGTATTTCAGCCTCTGAGTGACATCAATAACTGCATTCACCAAAAAGAGGGCTACTAGATGTGAGTACTTGCACTATCACAATTAAACTAGAAAGGCTCCAATAAAGAAATGACAACAGACCAATTTTTACAATGGGCCATGGGACCTTATTTTCGATACGTTCACTCCCACACTATCTGGGTAATATTATCATTAGTTAATTGTGAATCTAATTAATATATAGACAATAAACAAAGACTACCAATTTTATTAGGGGCCGGGTCATAGAGTTGGAGAATCAGATCATGAATGCTAATTTTATTCTAGATTCTAAGGAGACATCTTCACCTACCATTAATCTCTCCTCCACAACCCCTTCAGCTACCCCTTTATTTGTATATACTTCTTTTATAGTCCAACATGTGGAGCAGGATGCCTTAACGAATATGACAAGTTTTTTTTTTTTATAGTAATAACATGTACTGCTCCCAAGACTTCAGGAAATGGAGTAGCATATTAGGTGAGCTAGACTTAGTCCAATTAGATGGACTTAATAGTCCTTGTGTTTAGCAAGATATTATTATTAATATTTGGTTAATTTAGGCTACATTTTTTCGTGATGAACTTAATTTCTCTTTATTCGCAAGTTGGGATTGAGTTAATTCTTACGTCCTAAAAATTCCGTGTTGTGGTCCTTTATTCACATGGCGCAATTCACAATATTGAACATTAAAAATGGTTGGGCTTGATTCCAGGGGCGGACCGTCTAAAGGGCTGGGGAGGGCGGTCGCCCCCCCAGAAAAATATCGAAATTATTTTATATATATCTTCATTAGTAGTCATATTAACATGCAGAGCAGCTCTGGTAATGACTTTGTATTATTAACCTTTTGTCCCGTGTTCGAATCTCATAGGAAACAGCTCCATTTATTATCTATTCTCCTTTCTCCCGTGTTCGAATCTCATAGGAAACAGCTCCATAATAACAGCTCCATTTATTATCTATTCTCCTTTCTCCTGTGCAACATTTATTATATTTTTTCCTGTACACCAAAAAAAAAAAAAAAAATTATATTTTTTCCTTTCTCCTGTGTAGATATACACAAATTAATTATCTATTCTCCTTTCTCTTGTGCAACATTTACCATATTTTGGGGTTTTTTCAAGATAACTCCTTGTGATATGTTTAATGGGCAATTTACCTCCCTGTGAAATAAAAATAGGCAACTTAACTCCCTGTGAAATAAACTAATGAGCAACTTACCACCTTGTGATATAAAAATAGGCAATTTACCTCCCTATGAAATGAAATAATGAACAATTTAACTCCCTGTGATATGAATTAATGAGCAATTTAGAAGAAGGCAATGTGCTTCTTTTATAAAAACACAGGGAGGTATTTTGCCATTTTTCTTATCACAGTGAGTTAAATTGCTTATTTAGAATATCACAGGGATGTTTTTGCTCTTTTATTTATCATAGGGAGTTAAATTGTCTATTTAAAATAACACAGGGAGTTAATTTGTTATTCACTCTCATATTTTGCATATTCTTTTCTCTTTGCTTGTTATCTGCTTTTTTTTTTTCCACTTTTTAAAAAAAATATTTTATTGAGTATTTTAACAAAGACTCAATCATATACAATTCATACTCAATAAAACATTGCCTATTTCAATTTCAATAATTTTATATTTTTAAGATATTTGCGTTTGTTGGACAATGATCTATTACTTTATAATGATTTATATTTGTCTTAATATCAAAATGCTAAGAAAATATTGGGAATAGGAAAAAAAAAAATTAGCCCCCTCAAGAAAAAGTCTCTAGTTCCGCCCCTGCTTGATTCACTCACGCATTCATCATGTTCACACGTGAACGGGAAGTATTGAGACTAGACATCTGACATGCCCTAAATATCAAGAGTAATTATTCTTTATATGATCTTAAGCAATCTAGTTAGATAGACTTAACTCAATTCATGTGTTTAATACTATTTGGCATGACATGTCAAATAAGAGTAAAAAACAAATTTAGAAAATTTTATGCAGGCATACTCAAAACTAAGTCTGTTAACCGGGGCATGTGAGCCGAGTCTTAAATGACTCAAACTCAAATACCATTGAGCCTCAAAGTTATAGGCTCAAACTCATATATCATCGGATTTCACGAGTATATGCTCAAACTCAGCTCATGTAACTTTTCGGGCTTCGCGATTATGTCATGGTAAATTTAGATTTGAGCATGTTAAAAATAGAAGGAAAAAAAAGTGACAATTATTTCTCGGGAAAGAGTTAATCAGGCTATACATAGATAAAATAAAAAAATAAGAAAACGTCCATAAAAATAGTTCTGAATAATTTGGGGCTATAAGTATTGCCCTATGATAATTTCAATCAAAAAAAATTATTTTGGGTATCCAAAATAAATTAACTAAAATTTTATATGAATAATACAGTACATAATCATTAAATATACCTAGACTTATCTTAAAGTTGGGTAAGAAACACGGCTAGTTCGCCAAACATGAAACTAGTCCAGTTAGGTTTGTTGTGGCCTATATTTAAGTAAATGAGTCCATCTACTTATGTTATGTTAGCCAATGACGTTGTACCACGATAGCAAAGTTAGTTGGTACATTCTATTGTCAGGGGCAAATCCAGAATTTTTGGTCGGGGGCTAAACTTATACAAAAAAAAAAAATATATATCAAACAATTAAATTTAAAGTTTATATTATTCACGAGAAAATATATGATGCAATACAAAAATGGGGAGGTGAAGTTTGACAAAAATAATTCCCACGAGATATTTTAATTACATATGATACCCCATTATAGTCCCAAAAGAACACAAAATATCTTCATATTTACTTTAATAATTGACCAGGACGATTTTTCATCTTTTGAAATCGGTCTATGATAGCATCGTTTGAAATACTACTAAATATGTCTCTCTCTATAAAGACAACTAAACTATCATTTAGCCGTTGATCGCCCATTCGGTTACGAAGTCGATTCTTTACTATCTTCATAGCCGAAAATGCTCTCTCCACTGATGCAGTTACAACGGGTAGAATAAGCATCAATGTCGCAAGTTTGTAAACCATCGAGAATGCGACATGTCTTTTAGTTGCAACCATCTTCTTAGCAAGATCACCAATACTTTTCAATCTAGAAAAATCATCACTTGATCGAACATCCCTAATAATTTTTAAGTTGATTGGGAAGGGCCGAGAGCTCAAGAAAAGATAAGTCATTTGGATAAAGTTCGGCAAGACGAACAAACTTTCCTTTGTCAAAAGCCTCAAAGTGATTGGATGGGTTTAAGCATGCAACACAAAGAAGCAACTCCGTGTTTACTTCATTGAAATGGTTGTTCAACTCTTGCAATTGTCTATCTATCACCGAATTAAATCTCTCAACTTTATAATGATGCTCGATAGTCACTTGTTCAATCCTACGCCTTGGCCTCCTATATGGAACATAGACATTATTCATTGAAGGAATTTCAATTTCATGTTTAGAACAAAAAAAAGTAACTTCCTCCAAAAAAGGTCCCCACCCATCATCTCTTGTCTCTTGAAGACGATCCTTAGCTAATCTGACTAATCTCATAGCATTCACTATATCTTGATATTTTCTTTGTAAAGCTTGAGACAAGTCATTAGTGATTCCCAATTAATAAACAATACGTTGTAACTTGCAATTTTACATTGTTACCCTTTATTGAAATACTCAATTTATCAAAATGTCCCTCTCTCATTTCATCTCCCCAAAATTCTCTCTAAACTCTAACCCATACCACTACACCACCCTCCTCCTCCCTCTATAATTCTATTCCGACGAGGACAGGCAGCACATAGCTCGTTGCAATCCTAGCCGCGACCAGAATGGAGGCGGCACATTGCCGTCGTTCTGGTTGCGGCCAGAACGACGCAACTATGTCGGTCCCATGTGGATGTGAGACTAATCCCTGTGATGAAATCCCTCATCGAACAAATCCCTAACTTCATTAACTGTTGAATCAGAAAATGTTGTTGTTGAATCCGGAAATGCTGATCGGAAAGCCCTAATTTCGACGTCCTGGGCTTAAGTAGTGTGTGGGTGGCGGGGCTTTGGGGTTAGGGTTATTGTGGGTGGGGCGGTGGGTAGTCTCCAGATTTCCCCTTTTTTTTTTCTTTTTCTATTGTTTATTTAATAAAGGTTATGTTGGAAATTTTACAAAATAAAAATGAAGGGTGTAGTGGTAATTTTACAGGGTCAGGTGGAGTTGTACATAAAATTTGTTGGGTTGTAATGTGGACACATGTTCAAATCTAATTGGGTTTTACTTGGGTTGTTGGTGACTCACTTTGAGGTGTGAGTCAACATAGACCATCCCAATTTAGTCGTTACCAAAAAGTTTTGGATTTGATTCTATTAATGTGAGTTTTCTTCTAAATTAGTTAAGTAGCAAAACTAATTGATTTTTTTTATTTAATTGTAATAAAATAGAATGTAATTATGTAATCTTATCACTCTAGGAAAAAAAAAAACTTAAGAGTGTACGTAGATGGGTTTTGACTCGATCTCGCGGGTTTCGTGAGACCAAGTCAAAATCCTTTCAAATAAGTTTCGCCAAACCCATAAAATCATAAAAATAACATATTCAGAAATTCATACTCAAACTCTTCAAACCTATAAAACATTGATTTGACACCTACCACCTACTTTTTTCCTCAAATTAATTTCACTAAAAAAGTCATTGATTTGACATTTATCACTTATATTTTTCCTTAAACCCCAACATTCAAACTCAATTCAACGTATTGATTTCCAACATCCAAAACTCATCCAAATGAGGTCTCAAAGGTTTAATCGAAACCACCCAAACTATTTTTTTTAAACCGAGCCAAAACCCATCAAAATAGACACTAAGATTATTTTTACTGAGTAATTGTTTGCTTCTTTGACGCGTATTCTATATTGATTTCCATACAGTTCAATATCTTTTTCTTAACGAAAATGAAAATTTTGAAAGGACTACAAATTGTGATTCATTTTGTCATTCGTAGTTAAAAGATATTCATAATATATTGTGAACATACCAAGTGTAGATATTAAGTGATTAAATTCTAAAATTGATAATATTTTAACTATCTTTCAATGTATTTTGCATTTAACATATATATTTTATATGTGAATTTTAACTATTTTGATTTACTGAGATATTTAAGGTTGAATTATATTTCAAACATCAATGCTAAATATTAACCCGTGTAAAGTCAAATATTTTAATACAAAAATCAATAGCCTAAATGTCTAATTTGAGACGCTCGACCAGACCAAATTCTGATACAAAACCACCCCATGACTATTTCACCTGTACTCTGTAGAATTTAGCTTATGTTAGCCGAATATGTTATGATCAACAAACAATTATTTAATCGAACTGTTTTCTTGAGTTTTAATCTTAACAGGTCAAACACTTATCATATTAAATATGTTGAAAGAATAAGGTCCATTTGCGAAGAAGTAAAGTCCTTGAAAAAATGTCAAGAAGAAAGACTAAGTCGAAAAATAAATTGAAGACACATACACCACTGAAAGGGCCCAACTCTCGACACAAGAAAGTTGAGATCATAGGTTCAATTTATTAAGAGCAAAAGTTATATCTTCGGCCCAAACTATTTCCTAAAGTTTTAAGTTCATTTTGGTCCAAAGTCCTTTTTATAAAACTAGGAAAGTGCACGTGCGTTGCACGTGATTAACTAATTTCATACGTTAGTTGAATCATATAATTATTTTTCATCATACTATGGTCTTAATGACATACCACATAATTTTTTTGACTAAATCACTTTAATTAATACTATGTTATTACCAAAAATTTATAGTTGTTATCATAAATACCTAAAACCAAAACTTCAAAATAAAAAATGAACTATAATTATTAAGTATTTATAATCTTAAAGTACTTGTCTACATAACTATTATTCTAAAACAACAATTTGAACAAATGAGCAATATCAATTATTTTCTTCATTGACATTGATATTTCCATCTAAACATTTTTTTCCATCTAAATCAATTTTCATATGTTTGACCCTTTTTTATCGATTTAACCAGTTTTGCTGGTTATATCTATCTTTTATTGAGTTAATCTATTTTCAGTTACATGTCTAATCCAATTTTTAACTAATCTTACCCGTTTTTACAAATTTTCCACAATTTTGTAGAGTAAACCTGCTTTCACACTAAGTTTGCCATTTTTTGTTTGTTTTAACAAATCCTTTCATCGATTTCATCCGCTTTTATATTGAGTTTACCATTTGTTTCTATGTTATTTTAATTCGCTATTTCACCGTTTTTACCCATTTTTGTGGTTTATCACATTCGTCAAACAATTCACTTATTCTATATGATTTAACCCAATTATAGTTGATTTTATTTATTCTTTTGTTGATTTATCCTATTTTCTCGACTATTTCACTTTTTTTTGTCAATATAACTCATTTTTTTTGTTCTTGTTCTTTATCGATTTTACCCTTTTTTTGTTATTCTGTGTTTAACTGATGTCATTCATTTTTTACCGATTTACCCATATTTTGCCGGTTTACCTCAATATTTTATCGATTGTACCATTTTTTGTTGCTTTAACTTGTTTTTATTCGATCGAACCCATTTTTTCATTATTTTACTATTTTTATCATATATTTTTTTAATCGAATTTTACCCGTTATCAGCAATTATAACCATTTATATGTTTTGACTTTTTTTTAACTTATGCCAATTATAAGTATCTCAATTAACTAAACATTACTTTGTTTTAATTTATTCATATAGCACAAATGTGGCTTTTTTTTTTTCAGGTTCTTTAATAATTGATCATTTCTTAAGAATTGTCCAACGAAATATCGATTGCACCCGCTTTAACACCGAGCTTACTGTTTCTTTTTTGTTATTTTAACCCGTTCTTTGATCGATTTCACCCATTTTTGTGTTTTATCCCATTTGTTATCAATTCACCAATTCTGTCACCTTTAACCAAATTTTAATCGATTTAACATATTTTTATTCTTTTACATTTTTTTTTGCCAATTTAACTATTTTTTTATTTTTGTTCTTTTATCGATTTGAACACCCCCCCCCCCCCCCCCCTTCGTTATCTCATGTTTAGCCAATATCATTTATTTTTTACCAGTTACCTTTTTTTGTTGACTTACCCAGTTGTTTTATCAATTGTATCAATTTTTTTTTTTTTGCTTTAACCCATTTTTCTTCTATCTAACCCATTTTTCATTGATTTACCATATTTTATCATACATATTTTTAATAGAATTTTACGCATTTTACCAATTTTAACCATTCTATGGTTTTACTTATTTTGGCTTAAGACAATTATAAGATTTTCAGTTAACTAAATAGTATTTTTTTTTCATATAGCCTGAAGGTGACCTTTTGTTTTTAGGTTCTTTAATAAGTGATAATTTCTTAAGAACTCTCGAAAGAAATATTGATTTTACCTGCTTTTTTACACTGAGTTTATCATTTGATTTTATTATTTTAACATGTTATTTCACCGATTTCAACCCTTTTTTTTTTTTTTTTTGTGGTTTATCTCATTTGTTAATCAATCCATCCGTTCTCTCTAGTTTAACCCAATTTTAGTCGATTTTTACATTTGTTAATCAATTCACTTATTCTCTCCAGCTAAACCTAATTTTACTTATTTAACCTATTTCCTCACATATTTCAACTTTTTTTTGCCAATTAACTCATTTTTTTTTATCGATTTTATCCTTTTTTTTTCTGTTATCCCGTGTTTAGCAGATGTCATTCATTTTTTTTTTTACTGGTTTTACCCATTTTTTTGTTGGTTAACCTTGTTGCTTTTTCAATTGCACCATTTTTTTTGCTTTAACTCGCTTATCTTTCTATTTAACCCATTTTCCCATTGATTTTGCCATTTTTTATTATATATTTTTAATCGAATTTTACTTGTTTTTTTCGGTTTAACAATTTCTATGTTTTGATATTTTTTGGCTTAAGCCAATTATACATTTTTTAGTTAACTAAATAGTATCTTTTTTTATTCATGTAGCACGAATGTGGCATATTTTTTTCTGAGGTTCTTTAATAACTGATACCTTCTTAAGAACTTTCCAAAGAAATTTTTGGAGAAATATAGAGTAATAATTTTTTTAATTTTTTTTACCATTAATATTTTGATAAGTCGTAAAACTTTAAAAGATAATTATAAGGTTGATGTAGGATAGACTTCTAGTTTAATTATACTTCTAGGATTCTTTTATTTTACCTTTTCGCCATAGAATTAAATATCACTATATAATTTAAATAGGGGTATATTAGTCTTCACAAAAAAGGGAAGAAATTTCCTTGACCAACTCGTACTTTTATATGTACTAGGAAAGTGCACGTGCGTTGCACGTGTTGAACTAATTTCCTACATTAGTTGAATTTTATAATTATTTTTATCATACTATGGTCTTAATGACATACCACATAATTTTTTTGACTAAATCACTTTAATTATTACTATGTTATTACCAAGAATTTATAGTTATCATTAATACCTAAAACCAAAACTTGAAAATAAAAAATCAACTATAATTACTAAGTATTTATAATCTTAAAGTACATGTCTACATAATTATTATTCTAAAATATCAATTTAAACGAATATCAATTATTTTCTTCATTGACATTCATATTTCCATTTAAACATTTGTTTTCCATCTAAATCAATTTTCATATGTTTAACCCTTTTTTTTATTGATTTAACCAGTTTTGCTGGTTATATCTATCTTTTATTGAGTTAATCTATTTTCAGTTAGATGTCTAATCCAATTTTTAACTAATCTAACCCGTTTTTACCAATTTTCCACAATTTTGTAGAGTAAACCTGCTTTTACACTAAGTTTGCCATTTTTTATTTTAACATGTTCTTTCATCGATTTCATCCACTTTTATATTGAGTTTACCATTTGTTTTTATGTTATTTTAATTCGTTCTTTCACCGATTTTCACCCATTTTTGTGGTTTATCCCATTCGTTAAACAATTCACTCATTCTATCTGATTTAACCCAATTTTAGTTGATTTTACTTATTCTTTTGTTGATTATCCTATTTTCTCGACTATTTCACTTTTTTTTTGTCAATATAACTCATTTTTTTGTTTTTGTTCTTTATCGATTTGACCCCTTTTTTGTTATTATATCTCATTTGTTAATCAATCCGTCCGTTCTCTCTATTTTAACCCAATTTTTGTCGATGTTTACATTTGTTAATCAATTCACTTATTCTCTCCGACTAAGCCTAATTTTAATATGATTTACTTATTTAACCTATTTCCTCACATATTTCAACTTTTTTTTGCTAATTAGCTCATTTAGTTTCTTCTTATTTTATCGATTTGATCCATTTTCCTGTTATCCCGTGTTTAGCAGATGTCATTCATTTTTTTTTACCAATTTTACCTATTTTTTTGCTGGTTAACCTTGTTGTTTTTTCAATTGCACCATTTTTTTTTTGCTTTAACTCCCTTTTTTTTTTATTTAACCCATTTTTCCATTGATTTTGCCATTTTTTATTATATATTTTTAATCGAATTTTACTTGTTTTTGTCGGTTTTAACAATTTCTATGTTTTGACTTTTTTTGGCTTAAGCCATTTATACATTTTTTAGTTAACTAAATAGTATCTTTTTTTATTCATGTAGCACGAATGTGACATAATTTTTTCTGAGGTTCTTTAAAAATTGATAACTTCTTTAAGAACTTTCCAAAGAAATAATTTTTAAAATTTTTTTTACTATTAATATTTTGGTAAGTCGTAAAACTTCAAAAGATAATTATAAGGTTGATGTAGTATAGCCTTCTTGTTTAATTATACTTCTAGGATTCTTTTTTTTTAGGATTCTTTTCTTTTACCTTTTTGCCATAGAATTAAATATCACTATATATTTTAAATAGGGGTATATTAGTCTTCACAAAAAAGGGAAGAAATTTCCTTGGCCAACTCCTACTTTTATATGTGTACGTGCGTTGCACGTGATTAACTAATTTCCAACGTAAGTTGAATCATATAATTATTTTTCATCATACTATGGTCTTAATGACATACCACATAATTTTTTTGATTAAATCACTTTAATTATTACTATGTTATTACCAAGAATTTATAGTTGTTATCATAAATACCTAAAACCAAAACTTGAAAATAAAAAATGAACTATAATTACTAAGTGTTTCTAATCTTAAAGTACATGTCTACATAACTATTATTCTAAAACCACAATTTGAACGAATGAACAATATCAATTATTTTCTTCATTGACATTGATATTTCCATCTAAACATTTTTTTTCATTTAAATCAATTTTCATATATTTAACCCTTTTTTTTTTTTTTTTTTTTTATCAATTTAGCCTGTTTTGCTGGTTATATCTATCTTTTATTGAGTTAATCTATTTTCAGTTACATGTTTAATTCAATTTTTAACTAATCTGACACGTTTTTACCAATTTTCCATAATTTTGTAGAGTAAACCTGCTTTTACACTAAGTTTGTCATTTTTTATTTTTTATTTTAACATGTTCTTTCATCGATTTCATCCGCTTTTATTTTGAGCTTACCATTTGTTTTTTATGTTATGTAATCCGTTCTTTCCCCGATTTCACCTATTTTTGTGGTTTATCCAATTCGTTAAATAATTCATTCATTCTATCTGATTTAACCCAATTTTAGTTGATTTTACTAATTCTTTTGTTGATTTATCCTATTTTCTCGATTATTTCATATTTTTTTGTCAATATAACTCATTTTTTTTGTTCTTGTTCTTTATCGTATTGACCCCTTTTTGGTAATTCTGTGTTTAACTGGTGTCATTCATTTTTTACCGGTTTACCTATATTTTGCCGGTTTACGTCATTGTTTTATCGATTGTACCATTTTTTGTTGCTTTAACTCGTTTTTATTCAATCGAACCCATTTTTCCATTGTTTTACTATTTTTATCATATATTTTTTTAATCGAATTTTAACCGTTATCAGCAATTATAACCATTTATATGTTTTGACTTTTTTTTAACTTAAGCCAATTATAAGTTTCTCAATTAACTAAACATTACTTTGTTTTATTCATATAGCACAAATGTGGCTTTTTTTTTTAGGTTCTTTAATAATTGAACATTTCTGAAGAATTGTCCAAAGAAATATCGATTGCACCCGCTTTAACACCGAGTTTACTATTTCGTTTTTGTTATTTTAACACGTTCTTTGATCGATTTCACCCGTTTTTGTGTTTATCCCATTTGTTATCAATTCACCAATTCTCTCCGGTTTAACCAAATTTTAGTCGATTTAACATATTCTTATGCTGATTCAACCCATTTTCTGACCTATTTCACATTTTTTTTTGCCATTTTAACTATTTTTTTATTTTTGTTCTTTTATCGATTTGATCCCCCCTCCCTTTTCGTTATCCCATGTTTAGCCAATATCATTTATTTTTTACCATTTACCCTTTTTTGTCGACTTACCCCGTTGTTTTATCAATTGTACCATTTTTTTTGCTTTAACTTGTTTTTCTTCTATCTAACTCATTTTTCAATTGATTTACCATATTTTATCATATATATTTTTAATAGAATTTTACGCGTTTCACCAATTTTAACCATTCTATGTTTTTACTTATTTTGGCTTGAGTCAATTATAAGTTTTTCAGTTAACTAAATAGTATTTTTTTTTTTCATATAGCCTGAAGGTTACCTTTTGTTTTTAGGTTCTTAATAAGTGATAATTTCTTAAGAACTCTCGAAAAAAATATCGATTTTACCTGCTTTTATACTGAGTTTATCATTTCTTTTTATTATTTTAACATATTCTTTTACCGATTTCACCCTTTTTTGTGGTTTATCTCATTTGTTAATCAATCCATCCGTTCTCTCTAGTTTAACCCAATTTTAGTCGATTTTTACATTTGTTAATCAATTCACTTATTATCTCCGGCTAAACCTAACTTTAGTATGATTTTACTTATTTAACCTACTTCCTCACATATTTCAACTTTTTTTTGCCAATTAACTCATTTTTTTTTCTTGTTATTTTATCGATTTGATCCCTTTTTTCTGTTATCCCGTGTTTAGCATATGTCATTCATTTTTTTTTTACCGATTTTACCCATATTTTGCTGGTTAACCTTGTTGTTTTTTAAATTGCACCATTTTTTTTTGTTTTAACTTGCTTTTCTTTCTATTTAACCCATTTTTCCATTGATTTTGCCATTTTTATCATATATTTTTAATTGAATTTTACTTGTTTTTGTCGGTTTTAACAATTTCTATGTTTTGACTTTTTTTGGCTTAAGCCAATTATACATTTTTTAGTTAACCAAATAGTATCTTTTTTTATTCATGTAGCACAAATGTGGCATAATTTTTTCTGAGGTTCTTTAATAATTGATAACTTCTTAAGAACTTTTCAAAGAAATATAGAGTAATAAATTTTTTAATTTTTTTTCCCATTAATATTTTGATAAGTCGTAAAACTTCAAAAGATAATTATAAGGTTGATGTAGGATAGACTTCTTGTTTAATTATACTTCTAGGATTTTTTTTTTTAGGATTCTTTTCTTTTACCTTTCTGCCATAGAATTAAATATCACTATATAATTTAAATAGGGGTATATTAGTCTACACAAAAAAGGGAAGAAATTTCCTTGACCAACTCGTACTTTTATATGTATATAGATGATCATTCTTTGAATTAGGCTATAGTAATTTATCAATGTCGGCCCATCCATTTTTTGAAATATATTCAAAATGATTTCCACCTATCCTGGCCAAAAATTGCATGTCACCTTGCTTATATTATTTACTCATCTTTTGAAAAGCAAGATCTTTCCTTTATTCTTGTTTTTTAATTGGTCATATTTAAAGTCAACCTTAATTTGAAATTCTTTCATAAATCCTCTTGTCCGAAAATGTTCCCAATTTAATTGATCTTGTGCAAATGTCACAAATCTTTTTGTAAGGAAAAATTCTCTTTAACTTGGCATTGAATCATGGGCTCATTCATTGAACTTAGCTAAATCATATATTTGTCACATAAATTAAAATCGGCTGAATAAATATTTAACATGTGTCAAAAATCATCCTTGTTTTGAAGAAAGATTTATTACAGAAAATATTGCCCATTTTACATATTGCTAGCTCACCTCACCTGTAAATAGACCTTCACTTTGATCGATTAAAGACACAACTTTTGAGCCTTTGCTTTTGAGAATTTTGAGATACTTTGAGAGGTTAAAACAAAGATTAGTGAGCATACTTGTATACATCTTCCTTGAGGGGAGTGTTAATTATTCTACTTCAAATTATCATATATTTGTAATAGTGCGATAGAAAAATTTCTAGCAAGCACTTGTTATGCGATAGGTTGATACCTAGCAAGCATGGTTTAGAGTGATAGGTGTGTCCTAGCAAGCTCAATAAAATCGAGAGAAAGATTTGTAATCTTGTAATCTCGTGTGGCGAAGGTTCGTCCTGCAAGCCACGTTTATAGTGAATTCTACCTAGGGGTGCTCGAAGAGAGGAAGTAGGTCATTCGGGCGTGAACCTCTATAAAACGGTGATCTTGTTCCTTGTTTTATTTAATTTCCGTACTTTCACTCTTCTGGAACGTTACACTTTTTTTTTTTTTGATCTACTAGACTGTGTATTTACAGTTCGGACCGAAGAGTGCAAAGGGTATAAGTCCTCCCCAGTGTGATGTCTCCAGTAGGATTCGAACTTGAGTCTCGCCTCTGGGGGTCGCAAGTCACTACCACTTGGCCCAACCACCTTGGGTTGGAACATTACACTTAAGTATACGGAACCATAAACTAAAACTTACTGGAACAACAAACTTAAGTTTAAAACTTACTGGAACATTGTACTTAAAGTTATTGAAACAATAAACATATTTTCTCTAGAACTTATAATTGGCTGTAATTGGAACGAAATACTTTGCAAAAGAATTTATAACCTAATTCACCCCTCCTAAGTAGAGATCTTGGGTATAGATCAGCTTATGTTTTATAATTAGCGTAGGATTGACTTAGAACTCAGAAGGTATTCAAATTATTATAAGAATATGAAAATTACCTAGCTGTAGAATTGGTCCAAGTCACAATCATGATAGTGTATTACTGTTTAAAATCCTTGCATAAATTCATCATTTACATATAAGATCTAAATTAGGGAAAAATGAAAGATATATGTTATTCAGAATTTGTACGAAACTATCATGCAAAATGTTTCTTGCATAGAATTCTCAGGGTTTTTTGTACTTTGCACCTTCAAAATACGAGAAATAGGAACTTTGCACCCTCGAAATACAAAAATAGCACTTAACATCCTCGAAATACAAAAAACATAGCAACTTGCACCCTCTAGTATTTTTAGGGACAAAATAGGTAATTTATTTCGATTTTTTAGCACTTTGCACCCCAAAAACATAAAATTAACACTTAGCATCCTCGAATTAAGAAAAATTCATCAATTTGCACCCTTGAAGCACAAGAAATCGGCACTTTGCACATTCAAAACATAAAATAAACATTTAATAACCTCGACTTAAGAAAAACTCGAGAACTTACTCTCCTCGTTTTTTCCGGCAGAGTTGACCATTTGGGTCAAAAAAACCAACGGAAAAAATAGATAATTCATTTTTCCTCTTCCTTAAAATTTGCAGAATACGATTATTACTACCAAAATACTTATTTCTATCTCCACCTTTCATACTTGTAAACTTGGATTAAAGTTTCATTTTTGTGATATGTTTCGGTCAGTTATGTATTGAAACTTTGAAAATTTTCGGCAACGAGTATTAAAGGGCAGAAGAGTGGCCGGATGGAAATTTTGTTCTTTTTGAAATAAATCGAGAGATTAGATCAATAGTTGATAACATTAAGGCTTCAAGATTTATATTACTACTATGATTAAATTACTAACTTGGATTTATGAATTTATCCTAATTATTATGTTACCCATGATACAACTAATGTTTTACCCCGTTCAACTAATGTGTTACCCCGCTAGGCGAATTACTACATATTCTCAGGCAAAACACTACAGTCATCAGTGCATGTGATCCATTAATGCACCTCCTGGGAGATAGAACTAAGGATTCCTAAATCCTAACCTAAAGAGTAAGGGGATCGTCAAATAAGTTTGTGTAGAATTGACTCAACTACCTCAGGAGCTTACACCACAATCCACAGTCTTGATCGTAACCTTTACCGACTATCCATACACCATATATATATATGGCGAAGACAGTGATTCCATCATTTCTCTCAAAGCAAGTGAAAAATCAATCTTCACTGCGTGCCATCACAAACATGCTCTTGAGTCGTGGCGAAAAAAATCTATTAAACAAATTTTAATCAATATGATTTTTCTTTCAAAACAAAAGTGGATTTCGAAACTATGAGAGAAGTAGATCCAAATACAAGCTCTAGTGACTTAATTATATGTCTTCATTTGAAATATGACTTATAAAGAATGATTGAGATAGGTGGGCTTTATTGAACCTTATTCTTCATTCTTCTTCTGCTAAAAAAAGCGAAAAGAATAGAAAAAAATATATTCTTCTTCTTGGGCTTCTCCACTTGGAAGAGGAACTCTGTTGGGCTTCTTACTTGGACTACTTCATTTCAGTTCATTCAGTTTTAGCCTTTCATAATAGTGGACTGTAGACCTAATCCCGTCCAACTGTTCAAGGCTAACGTAGGTAATAATAACCAGCTAGTTATTAACTTATTATATAAATAGTTCTTTTTATAGCTAATATAATATAAGTAGACTTTTTTTTTTCTTTTTTTGGAAAATAATATAAGTAGTTTTTTTGGTAATTTATTAATGTTCGCAGCCAACAATTTAATTTTATTGGGGTGAGGATATAAATAAATTTGAAAATATTATCACATGATATCTCCTCCACCGATCATGATTCGGTTGTAGACTTGTAGTTGTAGTATTTCACGTGCGATGTAATATTTTTCTTCACATGTGATGTAATCTTTAATTTTAACGAAATTTAAAAAGAAGTTGGTGTTAATGTTGACATGTGGTGTGGCATAATTAATGAAGTTCAAAAGAAGTTCGTGTTAATGTTGAAAAATGCGGCTGAGTACTACTCGTATTGAGTTTGTCATTTATTACTTGTGATAAATTCTTTCAGCTGTGATGTTTATTACTCCATAATTTAGAATGACAGTATCATGAAGTAATGATTATCATTGTACTATGTCAATTTGTATGTGGTCTCTTAAGAGCATCTCCCATTATACACCAAATCCTATTTTTTCACTTAATTTAGATGTTTTTAGCCTCCCATCCTAAATCACTAAATCACCATAACACTAAAAAATATAGGGATTTTTTTTAAGCCTCCCATGGTGGGTCAACCACCATTCCACCATTTCACCATTTCACCAAATCCTATTTTTACACCAAATTTTTTGGTGAAGGAATTTACATCTCCCACAATTCCATCATTTCACCATTTTTTACACCAAATCCTATATTTATCACCAAATATAGGAAAAGAAATAGGATTTGGTGTAATTGTCCCTATTTGATTAATTAGCATCTAATTGCATGATTAGCAACGTATTGACATGTTTATTATGATTTATATGTATTTAAATATATTTTAAATATTTTATCGGCTTTTATTAAATATATACATTAATTATTATTAATAAAAAATTATTGTTAGTAAAAATAAATATTCTTTACATTATTGTTAATTAATTGTATATTTTTAGGTATAATAATCAATTAATTTATTGATTTTTATCAAATAAATACACTAATTATCATTAATAATTAAAATGCAATAAACGGCAACAAATCCTTTAATGAAATACATTGTTAATAAAACGACAACAAGCTACATTTATATTATTAAACCTAAATAATACATGACGACAAACTCCTTAATGAAACACACATTTAATTAAACAACATTAAACAACATAATGAGTTACGATGAACTAAGAAGACTGGCCGGCCTCGGAATTTGATAAATCAAGGAGAGCACAATGAACTAAGAAGAAGACTGGTTGCACACTTGTGGGATAAACGTAGCCAAATAGGTGATGATGACGATGATGAGTGAGATGTTTTGTAATGAGTTACGATTATTTCGTTTTGCAATGTTGTTTTTTCTTTATCAGTTTGTAATGTTGTTTAATTATGCAAGTGTTTATGAAAATGTTGTTTATGTTATGATTTTATTATATGTATAACATTTTGAGTTAATTGTGTTACATGTTTTAATGATTTTTCATAACTTATATAGCATAAAATTTAATTAACATAGTTATAAAAATTTAATACTTTTAAAAATAATTTGTAATTGTAAATAGCACTTTAGAATTGATAATATTGTATTGAAAATTTAATGAAATAAAATTATGATAAACATCAAATTTATTATTTGGTGACACATTTGGTGAAATACCATGGGAGATCAAACCAAATCCTATTCTCTAAAAATGGTGAAATGGTGAAATATTATTATTTTATAATTTGGTGTAAATTTTGATGAAAATTATGGGAGGCCAAAAACACCATTCTTTCACCAAAAATGGTGAAATGATGAAATGGTGTGCTAACCATGGGAGATCAACTCATCTTCATTACACCAAATATAGGATTTGGTGAAAAAAAATAGGGATGACCATGGGAGATGCTCTAATAATATATGTTAGGTTGTAAGTTAATTGGTCTATTTTATTAGGTTGTTTGTTAGTCTTCGAATTATGATGTGTACCTGATTTTATGTTGGAATGTGCACTTAATTGTATTGTTGGAAGAGACATATTAATAGAATTCACCACATGGATTGGGCTAAGTCCACTTACATGGCTAGGGCCTAACTCAACCTCAAAAGCTAGCTTGTAAGGTGAGGATTGCCCAAGACTTTATAAAGTGGTCTTAACTATGATTTTCAACCAATGTGGGACATTTAGTCTCAATACTCCCCCTTCACGTGTGGGCGAGCAGAATGTGTAGGTGAAACAAGTACAACAAGTGACATATGAAAGCCCAACCTTGTGAATTTGCGACATGTGGGTGAAGACTCAACACAAGAATAATGACACTCCGGGCCTTTGTTAACCGGAGGAATAATGACACTCCAAGCCTTGAATAACTGGAGGAATAATGACAACCCAGGCATTTGTTATCTGGGTGAAGTGTGTTGGTAGATATTGAAGCCCATCATGCGTACAAGGAGGAGCCCATCACGGAAGAAGGTGGCCCATTTTAACCTGGGCTCTGATATTGCGACATGTGGGTGAAGACTCAACACAAGAATAATGACACTCCGGGCCTTTGTTAACCGGAGGAATAATGACACTCCAAGCCTTGAATAACTGGAGGAATAATGACAACCCAGGCCTTTGTTATCTGGGTGAAGTGTGTTGGTAGATATTGAAGCCCATCATGCGTACAAGGAGAAGCCCATCACGGAAGAAGGTGGCCCATTTTAACCTGGGCTCTGATACCATAATAGAATTCACCACATGGATTGGGCTAAATCCACTTACATGGCTTGGGCCTAACTCAACCTCAAAAGCTAGCTTGTAAGGTGAGGATTGCCCAAGACTTTATAAAGTGGTCTTAACTATGATTTTCAACCAATGTGGGACATTTAGTCTCAATACATATAGGGCCTATTTGTTTGGCGTTTGGGAGAGTAGTGGAGGTTTGTGAAATAATCTCGATTTGCGTAATGTTGTTTGTTTGGATTTGGTTTGAGAAATAAAGTAGGTGTAGATTTTTTTGGAAGAGTTGGGTTGTAGGTGCAAAATGTGTAAGACTTTATGTCAAATCATGTTTGTTATGTGAGATAAATTGTGTAAGAGATAGGTTACTTTAATTATGTCAAATCAAAGTAGAGTTTGTATAGGTTTTGTTTAGAGATAAGAAAATTGTTGTTTGTTTGGCTTTTGAGAGAGTAGTTTGAGAAAATTGAAGGATGAAAATTTTATTTCGGAAAATAGAAAACATGTTTGTTTGGCATTTCCCAAACACGAAAAAATTCCGGGAAACGCAAAACAAAAAGGCCCATATATTTCCTCAACTCAAATATCTTACACTTACTTTATTTCTGGAATATATCAAAATAAGATTTCATTTTTTACGAAATTATTTTTTTCAAAATTACCCTCACACATAAGTAACTAGAAAAGTGTATGTACGTTGTACGTGTCTAGTTTTAATTTCATGGATATTTCTCATAAATTAGAGTAAAATTTTCCATTTTCATGTCATAAAATATTATATATTTATGACTGATATTTAATTTATTTTTATTAATTATTATTGTTTTACCAAAAAAATGATGGCTATAAATAGTTGTAACAAAATATTAAATGATGACTGATTTAGTCATGACATCTTATAAAATCTGTTTTAAAATAAGATCATAAGAACATTATTTAGTTCATACCATAATAGTAGTTTTCATGTTAAGTTTATCCATTATTTCCAATATTCACTCGTACTTTTATCGATTTCACGAGTATTTTTTCTTATTGGTTTCACCAGTTTTTTCACTAACTTCACCAGTGTTCACCAATTTCACTTGAAGTTTCATCTATTCGTATGTTTTCACTGTTTATTTTTTTTACCAGTTAATATATTTATTTTAGCGATTTTCAGTTTTTTTTATCGATTATAACATTTTTCATTGATTTCCATTGTTCATCATTTTTTTCCCAATTTAAACCATTTTTTCACCGAGTTCACCTTGTTTTTGTCGGTTAAAGTTTAACTCATTTTCACTGATTTCACTGATTTCACATGTTATTCACCTGAATTTTTTATTGATTAAAAATATTTTCACCGACTTTAAGCTTTTTTGATTGATTTTATCATTTTTCACTGATTTTATTCGTTTTCATCCGCTTCTTTATAAATTTCACCCAAATTTTCATCGATTCATATGTTCTCACTATTTAATTTTTTTTACCGGTTTATATTTGATTTTAGCGATTTACCCCTTTTTTTATTGGTTATAACATTTTTAATTGTTTTTCCATTTTTTTGTCGATTTCTTCTATTTTGTTTTTTCGGTTTAAACCATTTTATATTCATTTCACCTCGTTTTCGTCGGTTAAACTCATTTTTAACTAATTTCACTCGTTTTTACCATTTTAACAAGTTTTTACCTATTATATATATATTTTCCCTGATTTCACATGTTATTCACCTGAATTTTTCATTGATTAAATATGTTTTTATCTACTTTACATTTTCTTGATCAATTTTACCCTTTTTTTTTATCAGTTTTACCCGTTTTTACTGGATTTCACCGATTTCATTATTATTCTTACAAATTCCACTCGAATTAATTTTCATCGATTTCACATATTTTCACCAACTTTACTTATTTTTTAACCGATTTTACCCGCTTTCATCCATTTCACAAATTTCACTCAATTTTTTTTATCGATTTCAAATGTATTTATGATTTCACATGCATTTTTTTATTGGTTTCACCCGTTTTTAGTCAACTTCACCAGTGTTCACCAATTCACCCGGTCTTTCATCGATTTCACATGTTTTCATTGATTTCATATATTTTTGTTTACTGATTTAAGCAATTTTCATCGATTTTACCAGTTTTTTAATCAATTTCACTCTTTTTTCAAGAAAATAATTCCATGAAAATACAAGGTTATGTTGGGATTCAGTAAGAAAAACGATCCTTCAGGCAGCGGAAATTAAAACTTTTTAAGGATCTCTTAGATGATTCTTGCCAGGATACTGGATGTATATATATGAATATATAAAACGATAAATAAAACTTCATATATAAGTTGTACCTATCTCCTTGCAAATCCGAGCTCGGCAAAAGTGTAGATAAGCTTTCTCCTTTCTTTTGCACCTTTGATCCCAAAGTTTGTATAGCGCCCCACGTGTTGCGCCTCTACGGGTTGATACACCACAATATTACGAAAACCTTGATAATTCTAATCGGCTAGAACATATAAATTATCAAGATCTAAACTAGAGAACAAAAAGAGCAAAAATCGAAAAACTCTTCTTGGAGAGAGAGAGAGGAGAGAGAGTGTTTTGCAAGACTTATTTTTCTCTTGTGTGTATTTCTTGTATGTGAAATATGATATACATTCTCATTTATATAGATATATATTCCATCTCCTAATCATATTAGAACTAGGATTCCAAGTCTTCTCTTTTCCTACATGGGCCATGGCCCTTTTAATTGGAAGACTAAGTCTTCTAATTAATTAATGGCCCAATCTATTTAATTAATTGAGGCCTTATTTAATTTCTCAATTAAATGACCCAATTAATTAATTAGTCTCTCATTTAATTAAATTTGACTCCAAGCCTATTTAATTAAATATTTCTATAATTAATTAAATCCAATTTAATTAATTAACTTACAAATTAAATTCCAATTTAATTCATAATCTCGATCCAATCCAATTGCATCTCGCCTTGCTCCAATTGGGTCGACCCAGTCGATCCATTCATTCTTCGTTTTCTTGTTTTCGCTTCATGTGTATTGTGTATGCCCCCGTAAGTTCACCACATAATTGGTCGTGGGTTATAATTGAATATTCATTTAATTATGCGAGCATTAAATACTCTAAATCAATCGAACACTCTGTCGACTGACCATTCCAAAATTAGCACCCCTGCCAATTTGGGAATTCTCCCACACTCTATAGTCGATGTCTGGCCACAAGCCCATGGAGCCCAATCACTTAATTCAGTGGACCTTTCTTAACATTTACAATTGCCATATACGACATGATCTCTCCATTAGTCGATCTCCCAGTCGAGACTTAAGGGCTTGGACTTTTCATCGGTTCTCTTTCTTCGTCTTGACATTATGTATTCTGATCTCGAAACTATTCTCTTTGACTTAATCTTTATGAACTAGTCGTCAGATACCTCGGCCGAGGGTTTTACCCGAATAAATTTCTCACAGAAATTCATAGGAGAAATTTCCAACCTATCAAGTCGGGTCAATGGATCATTTGTTGAAGATATGAACCTGCATACGAGTTCCCCTATACCCAACGTGAATCCTCAGAGACCTTCTGGGAATCTCCAGTCGGACGGAACTCACATAAAAGTATAGACGTTCTCGCACCAGATAAACCCTATCACCTTAAGTATTAGGGATCGTTCCTCGTATACTATTGCAAACAGGAATAACTTCAACCCCGATATGCAACTACCGCTTCCATGGTAAGTTATTTCCTAATTGGGGTATTCAGTGCACTTGTCATCCCAGCAAGTCACCCACTTCTCTGTATCGACTATCCCAGTCTAGTGGACCCCAGCGTCCTCCAGTTCATCGGAGTATACACATCAGTGAGAGTCTAACCGAATTCAATGATGTCCTATCTCAATTGGATTCTACGACTTTTGAATAAGTTCTAGATCACGGCCTTAGAGATCAGTCCACGAGTTGTCCCATAGCCCTGTGATCTAAGGACTTCTATCCTTATGCTTAGATAATTGTTAAATAAGATAAAGTTGACCATTTATTAATAAAGTGCATTTATTAACCTAAATTGAATAGTTCCTTATTTATTACAATAAATAGCAGCCATATAGTTGGCTTGCCGGACACTATTTCTATCAGGTTATGCATGTCTGGATATTCTTTATATTTTCCTTCTCTAGCCAAATAAACATTAAGTATTTAGCTAAGTCATAAGCATTTTTTGTTCATTTATAGGTACGATGCGAGTCTATTTTAACTTTTCATTTTTTAGTTTGTTTCCTTCCTATGTATAGCAGAATTATATTTAAGAGAATTTGATTTTAATATTTTTCTTTTAGAGGAATGTATATGACTTATATTGTACTAAATTTTTGAATGATAAAAATAACATACTTTTACTTAAAACATATTGTTGCTAAATTAAAATTATTTTACATATATATTTTATAAGCTATTTAAAATAACAGTGTTTTTTTTATGGGTTTTAATTTTTTTTTATGTGTTATAGAGAAGAAGATTGAAATTATAAAAGTTGATGTAAAAGATAATTTCTAAATTTTAGGAGGCAATGTAGTAGATATATAATAAGATTTCATGTCTAATTATACATTTAGCATAATTAATATAAAAAGATTCCATGTCTAATTATTCTCCTTCAACTATTTTTACATATTTACCATTAATTTAAATATCACTTTACAACTCAAATAAAAGTATATTAGTCTTCAAAAAAAAAAAGAAAAAAACTTAAATTATTAACACTTTTAAAAAAAATAAGTATAGATAATTTCAAATAGTCAATTCTCAACCCCTACTTTGAATTGAAAGCATAAATGTAAAGTCACCCAAAATATGTGATAATTTCAGAATAAAAATATTTATGAAAAATAGAAACAATCCACCATTCCATTATTATTTTACTTTCTCAAAGAAATTATTATATAATTTTAGATTAATAAGAGCAATTAAAAGGAGGAAATAAAATCTGTAAAATTATTGAGATTATGAAAAGATTGCATAATTCCTTCTCCCTCCCCCGCCCCCCCCCCCCCCCCCCCCCCCCCCCCCCCCCGCGCGCGGCTATACATACAAGCATTCAAGCAAAGCAAGCACTTGTTTTTTAATTAGTTTCCCCAATTAATTTGATAATAATTAATGGCAAATGCTATGGAGTATTTTCTCAAATTTCTTGACATGAAAGAGGCTAAGCATCAAGTGTTATTTACGGTGCCCATGATTCTGACCAATGTTTGTTACTACTTCATTCCTCTAGTCTCCGTAATGTTTGCCAGCCACCTCGGAGACATCCAACTTGCTGGCTCAAACCTAGCCAACTCCTGCGCAGCTGTCTCTGGATTTGCTCTTATGGTAATTAATACTAATTTTTTAAATCTAGCTACTTGCACATGAATTACACTCTATGATATTGAGTTGAGTCCATGCTAATTGTTCCAATCTGATTTATCCGATCCTATCATCATGTGATGATAACATAAAGAGCATTTGTTGATCAATTAGGCAAACCACGGAGTCTGTTTTTGAAATGGCACTTTGGTACGTACATTAATAAGAAAAAGAGAGAATTGCATTTTTTGTACTGAGCTATAGGTCAATTTCCACTTTTGGTACTGAGTTTTATGTATCCAACACATTTGGTACAGAGTTTTAACAAATTGTGACACATTTGGTACAACCGTTAAAAATTGCCGTTAAGGGGTGACGTGATAGTTAAGTCTAATTGCAAAGTTGATGACATTACTTATGTTGACTGATAATTTTACCCCATAACATTTCAGGTTACCAAAAAAGCACCGTCACTAAATTTGGAGATGTGGGGCTTTTTTGATAACCTGAAATGTTATGGATAAAATTGTCAGGCAACATAAGTAATGGCATCAACTTTGCAATTAGACTTAACTGTCACATCACCACTTAACGGCAATTTTTGAAATTAATTTGTAGGCCTTCATCAGGAAGTGGACCAACTGGGTGTAAATGAATTTTGAAAGAGAGTTTAAATCCCGATGAGTCGATCGATAAATACTAGGCTAGATAATTAGCCAATGTCTGTGACACCTACTCTGCAGCGACTTGGACGACAAACATTTGAGTCATAATAGCTCCAATAGCTAGTACTAAAAATGTTAAATTTGTCTTCCTTAGAAGGTGAGGTAAATGATATACTTTATAGGAGAAAAAGAAGGGTGATTTACACTCAGACCCCCTGAGGTTTAGTCATATTATAAGGAACTTCCTGTAGTTACAAAATTATAAGAACATCCCTTACAGGGTGTTTTTTGTAAACATTTTTACAAGTTGTAGGGGGTGTCCTTGTAAGACTTGTTAAACCACAGGGGATATCCTTGTAAGGCTTGTGAAACCACAAGGGGTGTCCTTGTAATTTCTGAAACTATAGGGGGTTCCTTGTAATATGACTAAACCTCAGAGAATCTAAGTGTAAATTATCCGAGAAAAAGAATGACACGATGAATGTGATAGTGTCATCACTAACTTTTGGTTTTCACACCAATCAATACGAAAAGTGTGTATATATAAATAAATTGGATAAATGAGTATCACAATTTATTTGTACGTAAATAGTATGTTAATATTTGGTATTAATATTGAGGATATTATATATTGACTAATAATTTTGATACGAAAGACCTCGACGCAATCAATGAGAATTAAGAGGACATGCGATGACTTTAAACTATCTCAGGCACATTATGTGAATAAAGTGTTAGATAGATTTGATAATTATGAAATTAGAGTAATTCATATCATGTGTGCTATACGAGAACAAATGTAATAGAGTATCACAATTTGCGTATGCTAGTAAAATTAGATGTCACCCATATATCGTGAATTGCAAGAGGCCATACATTGTCTCCTCCGTTAATAAACTAAGGAGATACACGAGCAGTCCTAACAAGATTATTTGGGATGCATTAATGAGAGTGCTTGATTCTTGAAAGAATACATTTGTATGTGCGTCATATTTTGGAAAAATATCCACCGATCCATGAGGATATAGTAATGTAAAGTAAACTTCTGATTTAGAGGAATCAAAGTTCATAAGCGGATATGTATTCACTTTATGAGGCACCGCTATTTCCTGATAATTTTCCAAACATATATGTATAGCTAGGGGTGGGCACGGGGCGGGTTTGGGGCAGGGTTGGGGTTAGAGATATGGGTATAATAAATTTTGGGATTGACACATTTCATCCCAAACCCGCCCCGTAATAATTTCGGATACCCGAAATATTACGGGACGGGACGGGATTACGGGTCCCATATTATTTTAAATCATTAATTATTCATGCACTTAACAACATTAAATTACAATATTTCATATTAAATTTTGTATATATTAGACTAGTAGTAGTAGTAATTTAATTTGTAGAGCAAACAAAAATAAAAAAAATAATTATTGTATGCCGTGACATAGGTGGGAAGAAGAAGAAGAAGTGGTAGAGTCATGGAGACTATGTGAGTTATTAGAACTGAGACAAACTTAATGAAAAAAGTATTAATAACTAGTGTACGATTAAAAAATGTATTAGGGTAAAGTAATTTTTTTTTATTAGATGATATTAATTTAATTGACACATAAATAAAGTGTATAATTATATAATAATAATAATAATAAAAAAGATATAGGCGGGCTCGGGTATTCGGGGTTGGAGAAGCTAATCCCAAACCCGTCCCGCATTTCGGTAAAAAAAAACGGATTTTCAAATTCGGGTACCCAAACCCAAAGTATACTCGTCCCGTTCGGGTATTTTAAAAACGGGACGGGTCGGGTTTGGGTTACTCGAACCCAACACCCACCCCTATGTATAGCTCGATTCACTATGAAATTAGAGTGCATAGCATTGGATAAAGTCAGTGAAGAAGTTGAGTGGCTTCACAAACTTGAAAATATTATAATATAATTGAAAATGCTATGGATAAAGCCAAATTTCTTGGAAGATATTATAATATAATTGAAAATTGTGTCAGTCATATATAAAATGCGATAATCAAGCAGTGATACATAGAAACATCTACTCTCAAATGAAAAAAAATTCATAGAGTATATTAGTCTTCACAAAAAATTCAAGAAATTCTATTTTCTGAACTCGTACTTTTATATGCATATAGAATAGATAAGAAACTTGTTGTTTGTTGGGTTTTGGGTTTTTGGGAGAGTAGTTTAAAAAAGTTGAGAGATGATAAATTTATTTCAGAAAGTAGAAAATGTGTTTGTCTTGCTTTGCCAAACGCGGAATAAATTTGAGAAAGACCAAACAAACATGCCTTAGACATCTCCGATCCGAGCTTATCCCCCTCCCCCTTCCTTCCATCTCAAACACAAGGATTTATCCCTACATTTAATTGTCACTACCACTCTCACTTATAATAATAATAATAATAATAATAATAATAATAATAATGATAATTGTTTAAGTGTTTAAATATGAATCTAGGTGTTTGAATATAATTTTGTTATATTATATCATATTTAATTTAAATTATATCAAAATTTAACAAAAAAAACTGCATTTGTACGTTTTGTATGAATTTCACAATGGTAGACGAATTTCAGATTTAAAAATTTAAACTAACAATATCTATACTACAATGTTATTAAATTAAATTAAAATTTAAAAATAAAAATTTCCATATTCGTACATTTTGTTTAAATTTTACTTTCATCGAAAAATTTAAAATTTCTAAATTAAAACTAATAATGTTAATTTTTTTAATTTAAAATACAATGTTATCAAATTTTACACAAAATTTTAATAATTATTTTATTATTAGTTAAGTTTACAAAAATAAATCACATTTTAAATAATGTGATTAAAAAAAAGAAATAGAAAAATAATAAAAGAAAGGGTGAAGTAGGTAGCGCCAAGCTGCACCGCCTTCTTGGCTACATGCACCCGTACATCACGTCTAAACTAGATGGGGGAAGGACAGGGGAATCCCTCCCCCCTCCTTTCGTTTTGATCCGTGTGTCACCATTTTAAGAGAGAATTTTTATGCTCGTTAATTAAGATAACTTGAAAAAAAAAAAAATCTAAAATATTTTTCTAAAAAAAAAACTAAGCAAACTCTAATTTGATTTGACATAAAATAATTTATATCTTACATTACTTCTCTTCTTTCCATAATATCTAAAAGAAATATTCATTTCTAAAATATATATATATATAATATTTATTTTATCTAAAAAAAATCAAATAAACAATGTTATGGAAATAAAAAAAATAAAAAATTAATTATTTATTAAATCGTGTTCAGAAAAATGAGAAAATGGATCATTAATTGTTTTGCAACATCCAAAGGGGGGAAAAGCATAATTAATAATTTGGGTTGGACCCATGTATAATTTATCTTAAGTTTTATCTTCTTCAAATATTTTGACATGTTCTAATTAAATGCTTCCGCTTTAAACTATAATTATTGATTTTTTTTTCTTTATAAATCTCATTAAATTAAATTTTTGTATTTTTATTTAAAATACTTCCACTTTAAACCTTTAAAATAAAAATCGATTTTTTTTATTGTAAAAAACTAAATAATTTAAATCCTCCTGAAAATTAATTGTTGGCTTGTTGCAGAATTACCGTTTCTGCTTAAACTTTGAATTTTTTTATTTTTATACTTGTATCAAAAGAAAAAAATGTTAGCATTTTAACATTTTTCATAATAACAATTTAGTCAAGTGTTGTCCAACGGTCGGGCCATCACACTTTGCCCAAAGTCTTGAAACTCAAGCTCATTTCCACTTGCAAACTATTGATTAATATTTACCATCTTCTTTGTCATCATTTGAAAACACAATTTAAATGAGGTTTTAACTTTTCCAAACACAAAATTAAACATTCAATTTCAATTCAAAATAAAGTTTTAATTTCAACAAAATTACCTTAACTAATTTTTTTTTTTTTTGAAGTAGGGACCGTGAAATCAAATCAAAACTCTTACAAAGTAGGCGCTTAATAACTATGTTCGATTGATCGTTTTTTTTCTCACTCAACAATCTACCGAAAAAGAAAAAGAAGAAAAGGAAAAGACGGAAAGATGAAAAAAGCAATCTTACCTTCACTCACCAACGAAGTTCACCAGGAGGTCATGGGTTCAATTCCCACGAATGTGGGTATTTTCTCTAGTTTTATACTAGTCTTTCTCTAGTTTAATACTAGTAATTAATTTACTTTGATATCATTGTAATAGTTTCGATTCGATATAGTGTTTGATATAACAATGTATTCACCATCTCAAAAAAAAAAAAAAAAAAAAAACGCAACAATGTCCCTAAGGCCATCTTCAATAGTGAGGGTGGGTAAGAATGGTGGTCTTCAATGGTAGGGGGGAGTGGGGATGGGAAATAAAGGGCAAAACCCCCACCAATTCTAACTTGCTGCACTTTTTTTTATTCATTGCTTTTTATTTTTTTAAATTTCGTGTATAATTTAATAAATTTATAATTTAAATTAAATCTTTAAAGGAATTAGTTTTAATTTAGATATAAAAATGAAATTAATATAAAACTTAGAATGGGAAAAATTAATTTTCAAATTTTGTGTATGATTTAATAAATTTGTATTTTAAATTAAAACTTTAAAGGAATTAGTTTTAATTTAGATATTTTAAATTTTTATTATAATTTAGCCAAAACGTACAAATTAATCGAATTATAAATTATTTTTAATCAAATAAATGAACTTTAATACGATTCAAACTCAAGTATAACTTGATAAATATAAGTGATGACGATATTCTTTTTAAATTAGAATATGTTTTAATAAAAATACGATTTAATTTAATAAAATCATATATTAAAAAAGTTAAAATTCATAATATAACACTTAAACAATACTAAAAATATTAAAACAAATACAAATACATACCCCTAACTATAGAAGACGACTATGAAGGGGGGAGGGGGGGGGGGGAAATGGGGCATTTTTGCCCTATCTATTGAAGATGGCCTAAACTAGGGCTGAACACGGTTCGGGAAATCACCCGAACTGAAAATTTGGTTCGGTAATCGGTCCACGAATTTTCAGGACCGAAACGGCTAGGAACCGAAAATTCGGTTCGGTTCGGACTGAATGCTCACCCGAATTAGGATCGAACCGTGGAAAATTTGGTTGTTTGTTTATTTTTTTGGACCGAACCAAAAAATTTGATTGTTTATTTGGACCGAACCGGACCGAATTGAATTGAACCGGACCAAACCGTTAAATTTTGTGGTAAAAAATGAGAAAAATTTAAAATTCGAGAAACCGTGAATCAAACCAAACTGAACCGGACAGTTCGATTTTTATACCGAACCGAACCAAAAATTTCGATCCTATAAACGTCCATGAATTTTCAGAGCCGAACCAACCAAAAACTGAAATTCGGTCCGATTCAGTCCAAATGCTCAACCCTAGCCTAAACCCCTCGTCATTTAAAATCCCCAATGAAATCTTAAAATAGTTGTAACATTTTTTATTGAATAAAGACAAATTTGGGTATTGACAATTGAGTCAGACTTGATATGTGAAAATAACACACATTAATTAATGCAAAAAGAAAAGAAAATCTCATTGAAAGAAAAAAGTCAGCTCTTTGTGTCATTATTTCAAAGCAGTCCCCACCCGCTTTCTTTTTGTCCACAATAAAATTTGGATTTTCATCACAGGAAACTGGAAAAGTAAATGTTCAGTAAAGTTGCTAAACTGCCCTTTCTCTTCTTCCTCCCCGATTCTTTGAATTGAAAAACACTGTACCTGAGTAAGTAATAAGTACTACTTCTTTATTTCTCTTTATCAATAATTGATTTCATTTAATAATTTATTTAGGTGTTTGATCCATATATTTTTACTGTAGCACATACTACTTGCTTCAGTTGCAAGTGATAGGGAGGGACTTTTGGTATGTGGGTTTGGAATAAAGAAAGGATTTTTACCATTTAATTCCACAAATTGGGAACTTGGGGATCTGTAACCATAACAACCTCGCTTCAATATCAAGTCTATATTTTTTATTCCTTTCTTTTTTCCACCCCTTTTCGTGGGAATTTATTAGAGGATTTTGGGATGTGGGACTGAAATTTATTAGGTTTTATACCGTTACTATTCTGTCAAGATTTTATCCAAGTGGGGATTCTACAAGTTTTTGCTTCAGTTGCAAGTTGATTGTTGGGTACTTGGGTCATTTCCTTTTTCTTTTTCGTGATCTTGGAATGTGGGTTGAAGTTTCGAAATTGAGTTTTATATCTAATTTGAAACCAAGGCAACATCTTGCTTCAGATACGGATTGATGTTCCTCAAATTTTCTAGAGATTGGAAGCCATGTGGGGATTTGCTTCAATTAGAAGGACTATTCTTTGGCCCTTTGTTATGTGAGTGATAAATTTCGATCATCTTCTATTCTGAAAAGAAAAAGAAAAAATAAAGCTCAAAATTAATAGCAATGGTGGTTCTTCATGAATCTCCCCTAATGAATCTTCTGTATTTGGCATTCTTCTGTACTCTTCTCTGTTTATCCTCCTCAAGAAGTAGTAGTAGTAGTAGTACAACTCCTTCCCATAATTGTGATCCAAATGATTTATCTGCACTGAAGGAATTTGCAGGTGATCTAATTAATGGTTCTGCCAAACTTTCATGGTCTAATGTATTAGATTGCTGTGAATGGGATGGTGTTGTCTGTGAAAATGGTGGTAATAATTTTGCAGTAAGTAGAGTAACCATGTTAAGATTGTCCCAGATGGGCTTGAAGGGAAAGGTTTCCGAGTCGATTTGCAAATTGGATCAATTGAGATTGCTTGATCTTTCACACAATTTTCTTGAAGGTGGTTTGCCATTAAAACTCTCTAATCTGAAGAAACTACAAGTACTTGATTTCAGCCACAATTTTCTGGTTGGACCAGCATTTGAACTGATAGCCGGTTTAAAATCGATTCAATCGCTCAACCTCTCTGGTAATGCATTCACTGGAAACTTCAACGAATTTGGGATGTACCCATATCTTGTTGCATTGAATTTAAGTAACAATTTGTTTACTGGTCAACTCAACTCTCAGAACTTCACTTTCTCAAACAGAATCCGTTTTCTTGATTTATCTTCAAATTCTCTTTCTGGTAGTATTCCTGACTCGTTGTACTTGTTATCTTCTCTAGAGCAACTTTCTATATCCGGAAATAGTTTTTCAGGCCAGCTAAGTTCAAAAATCTATAAGCTTTCCAATCTCAAAACACTAGTTTTGTTTGGGAACCGGTTTAATGGTTCTTTCCCTAATGTTTTTGGGAATTTAACTCAACTAGAGCAATTTGTTGCATATTCAAATTCTTTCTCCGGTTCATTGCCCTCAACTTTAGGACTATGCAAAAAGCTACGAGTGCTTGATCTTAGAAACAACTCTCTTTCCGGTTCAATCGATCTTGATTTCAATGGATTGCCCAATCTTTGCACCCTTGATTTTGCTAGTAATCATTTAACCGGTCCCTTGCCCAAATCACTATCTATTTGCCAAGAACTGAAAATTTTGAGCTTTGCCAAGAATAATTTGACCGGAGAAATCCCTCAAAGTTTCGCAAATCTTTCATCTCTCATGTTTCTTTCTTTGTCGAATAACAGCCTTGTGAACTTATTGAGTTATTTATCCGTATTGAAGCATTGCACAAACCTTACCACCCTTATACTCACTAAAAATTTTCGTGGTGAAGAAATTCCTCAAAAAGCTCCTGGGTTCGATAGCTTATTGATTTTTGCATTGGGAAATTGTGGATTGACCGGTGAAATCCCAAGTTGGCTATTAAATTGCAGAAAATTGCAAGTTCTTGATTTGTCTTGGAATCATTTACATGGTAGTATTCCTTCATGGATTGGCCAAATGGAGGGTCTGTTTTATTTGGATTTTTCGAATAATTCACTAACAGGTGAAATTCCGAAGGGTTTAACTGTGCTTAAAAGCCTCGTTTCCGAGAATAGTTTCGCTTCAAGTCTTAATACTTCTATTGGGATTCCACTTTTTGTGAAGAGAAATCAAAGTGCAACGGGGTTGCAGTATAATCAAGCTTCAAGTTTCCCTCCATCTATATTGTTAAGCAATAATCGATTAAATGGAACTATTCGGCTTGGTATTGGACATCTGAAACAGCTTCATGTGTTAGATCTGAGCAGAAATAACATAACCGGGACCATTCCTAGTACAATTTCGAATATGGTAAATTTGGAAACATTGGATTTGTCTTGCAATGATCTTCATGGTTCAATTCCTTCATCGTTTAACCAGCTCACTTTTCTCTCAAAATTTAGTGTGGCGTATAATCATTTAGCGGGGGCAATTCCAAACGGCGGTCAATTTCTTAGCTTTCCAAGCTCCAGCTTCGAGGGTAATCCGGGACTTTGTGGGAAATTAATATCTCCTGATTGTGTTGTTAATAGTATGGGGCTTCAGCCACCTACTACTCCGTCAGGCGGAAATGGTAAATTTGGCCGGGGTAGTATACTCGGCATAACAATAAGTATTGGTGTTGGAATTGCTTTACTCCTTGCGATTCTTTTACTTAGAATATCAAGAAGAGATAATCGAGTTCCGAATGAAGATATAGTAGAGGAAGATTTCAGTCGATTTTCCGATGCTTTTGGACCTCCAAAGCTTGTTCTTTTTAACAACGCAACTTGCAAGAATCTCACTGTTTCAGACATTCTGAAATCGACCAACAACTTTAACCAATCAAACATTGTTGGCTGCGGAGGATTTGGTTTGGTATATAAGGCTGATTTCCCTAACGGAACAAAAGCTGCAATAAAGAGACTTTCTGGTGATTGTGGGCAAATGGAACGCGAATTTCAAGCAGAAGTAGAAGCTCTGTCCCGTGCTCAGCATAGAAACCTCGTATCTCTACAAGGTTATTGCCGATTTGGGAACGACCGATTGTTAATCTACTCGTACATGGAAAATGGAAGCTTGGACTATTGGCTACACGAAAGTAGTCATGTTGAGGAGGAGGGGATCACTACAACATTTCTTACATGGGACACCCGTTTGAAAATAGCTCAAGATGCTGCTCGTGGGCTTGCTTATTTGCATAAAGAGCCCAATATAGTTCATAGAGACATCAAAACGAGCAATATTTTATTAGACGAGAAATTTGAGGCTCATTTAGCTGATTTTGGGCTATCCCGATTACTCCACCCGTATGATACTCATGTGACAACTGATTTGGTAGGTACTTTGGGTTATATTCCACCCGAGTATAGCCAGACATTGACTGCAACTTTTAGGGGTGATGTTTATAGCTTTGGTGTTGTACTTTTGGAGCTTATTACTGGGAGGAGACCTGTTGAAGTTTGTAAAGGTAAGAATTGTAGAGATTTGGTGGCGTGGGTTTACCAAAAGAAATCGGAGATGAGGGTGGAAGAGATATTCGATACATCTATACGAGATAAAGAATGTGAAAAAGAACTCGTGGAGGTTCTTGATATAGCATGTAAGTGTATAGACAAGGATCCTAGGAAAAGACCTTCGATTGACGAGGTTGTCTCATTGCTAGATGCCATTGAGAAGAAGGTATGAATGACTACTATCATAATCGGAACTTTTAAGTTTTTTTTTTAAGGTTTGGTAAAAAAACAATTATATATTCGATTTGGTTTCACAAATAGTACGTGTTTATTTGAGATGATGTTAATCTGTATAGATAAGCCTCCTAGACTGTTTTCCTGCATGTAATACAGAATGAATTTTTCAATCTGACTTGTTTAATTGTTTCCTCTTGCTACATTTGATCATGTGAACAGCTTCCCACTAAAATGTTTACCAGATTTGGAAATTCTTTTCTCATTTGCCCTTTATTTTTGACATGTGGGGTGCTAAAAGTGACTTTTGAGGAATAAGATACCTTTGGTTCAAGTTTAGTTGAATGACTGATGGTGACAAGAAGAGCTACGGATTGATGAATGTCATATTCTAACAGGAAGAGAACTAAAACGAAATGCAACAAAAAAAGCAAACACAATTGACCCTTTAGAGTTTCTCATGAGGATAGCAATTATCACAACCCCAACTAAAAGGTGCATCTGAGTTAACCTTAAAAGAGCCAGACTTCGTAGTAGCGTAAATTTTCATCTTTTCCATCGAAAATATCGAAAAGATCCCGTTTTTGAATTAACTGAAACGAAAATAATGTGTAATTCCGAAACTATTTTTTTATCTTAAACTCGGTTATTTTTTTTAATTTAGTAACTTTTTTTATAATTTTTCCTAGAGTTTTCGAAACGTTTTCGATTTTTTAAAATTTTTTTTCAATATTTAACTGACTAATATATACATTCAAAACAAAATTACATACGTGGAAGCATTTCCAAACCTAGTTTTGATAAATGACATAACCAAGGTAGTTGTTTAATACCTTCACCATAGACTAGATAATTCAAAGTCTTTACCTTATAGTCGCTTAGCCAAGTACCGACTAGTTTTCAATTACCTCAACTGACGTTTCAATCAAATCAATAATGATTCCATGTTCGATTACTCGTAAAATTCCATCTGTCATTCTATTCATTCTTTGTTTGTCGTCTAATTTCATATTTAATACTTTATGTTTATCGATATAATTCATTAAATTCGTAGAATCCACTTTCAACTTAAAGAGACCATGACAAGTTCTATTCTTAAATCCTAATTCACTAAGAACCCTTATAACATTTTTTTAATTTTTTTCTTCTTTATAATAAGTACCCTTATTATTAGGGGTAAATGCAAAATATTCCCCTGTATTATACTAAACCTGTAAGAAACTACCTTGTGAAATTTTTATTGCATCAAACTTCCTTGTATTTTCAAAAATCCTGCAAAAAACACCCAATTTATAAAAAATAGGTCGTTTTGGATCGACATATTTCAAGAAATTATTTTTAAAATACTTCAAGTTGGTCATACAACTTCACGTGATATTTTTTAAAATTATTTCTTGAAATATGTCAATCCAAACCGACCTATTTTTTACAAACTGGGTATTTTTTGCAGGGTTTTGAAAACACAAAGAAGTTTGGCGCAATAAAATTTTCACAGGGTAGTTTCTTGCAGATTTAGTATAACAAATGATAGTATCTTGCATTTTCCCCTTATTATTACTTTAAACGAACATTAGTTTAAATAACTATGTAAATAAATTATTCAATTGTCAATTAACCCTACTTCATATATTAATACATTCATAGACATGTATTCAAAATTCACATCGAATTATAGTTCCCGTCTTGATATTCTACCAATTTAGTTAACTTAGGTCTTTGCAAACTAATTAAAGTTTAATTACATATTCAAAATCATTTAAAGTTACTTTTAATTTAAAGCCCTAGTATTCAATTAGATATCGTAAGCTAATTTAATCAAAGTCCAATACAAGTTACTTCTTAAACTTAAATTTCAACTTGCTAAATCAAACTAACTTGTCCCCCTTTGTTAGGGCTGAAAATCAAATCAAGCTACTCGATACTCGAGCTCGAGCTCGTTCAATAAAAACTCGTTTGAGCTCGGTTCGTCACACTAATCAAACAAGCTTGAACATCATTTTTCATTTGATAGTTTTTGAAGCTCGGCTCGAGCTCGACTCGATAAGCTAAAAATTGAAAAACTACATGTAAAATATCAAGCTACTCGATACTCGACTCGAGCTCGTTTGATAAAAGCTCGTTTGAGCTCAACTCGATTTAAAATCAAACCAAGCTCAAACACAAAATTTCAAGCTCGATAAAAATCAATCCAAGCTTGAACAGTGTGTCGTCCCGGCTCGATTACACCCCTACCCTTGGTTCCAAGGTTTCACGGTTTCTTTTTTTTTTTTTTTTTTTAGGGAAAGGTTTCACGGTTTCACCTAACTAATTAATTAACCCCAATACACTTACAATATATTCAATTAAAATTTCATTAAACTAGTTTTTTTTTACTAAAGTAAACTAGTTATCATTATCAATATAACATAGCTAATCAAATTAACTAATCCATTTTGTTAAACTAATTATCCTTATTAATTTGAATAACTATGATTAATTTAATTAATTTACACAAGTTCATGTCCAATTCCCATTTCTTTAGAGTTTAATTACGTCAAACTGCACAAGTCCAATTCAATTTTGGTTCAAGTGCAATTCATAAAATCCAAGTTTCCAACTAAAAAGTATATTGTGTTGAAGTGAGATGTCAAGAGTAACTCTAGGAATCATAATATTCTAGTTACCAAGTTAGTTTGATTTGATTCTCCTAGATTATAGTTTTAATTAGCTTGATTAGTTTTTTCCCTTAACTTTGTATAGATTATATATATTCCTTCTCTGTAGTATGTAAACATACATGAAAAAATGAATTCAGTTTTTCTTATGAACAACATGGTATCAGAGCAAAGATTCTAGGGCCGTAAAGAAGGGGAAACAAAAAAGTTAAAAAAAAATTGGAATCACCTTCCACTAGGGTGGAAAAATATGAAGATGAGAATTCATTTCTTGCAGATTTCACGGCAAGAATGACACAATTACTAAACCAAAATCAAACCCAGAACTATACCCCAAGTCATGAATATGCTACTCAAATTGGGATCAAGTTAGATGGTACCAGTTACGCACTATGGTCCCAAATTGTCGAGATGTATATCTCAGGAAAAGACAAGTTGGGATACATAAATGGAGATCTTCCAAAACCTCCTCAAATAGATCCTGTATTCAGAAAATGGAGAACCGAAAGCGGTGGTGAAGGAATGGCTAATCAATTCCCTGGATCCAAAATTAGTCAATAGCTTTATAAGATTCTCAACGGCTAAGGCTGTTTGGGATAGTCTTGCTACAACATACTTTGATTGCACTGATACATCACAAGTATATGATCTCAAAAGAAGAGCAACAAGACTTAAACAAGGGGAAGGATCCATGGAGAAATACTACACCAATTTGCAAGGCTTCTGGAGAGAAATTGATTTTCGCCAACCAAACCCTAGAGTTAATACTTTTTTAGATGGACTTGATGATATACTTGACAAGATCCGAGCAGATGTGCTACAAGTACAACCATTTCCAACAATGGAACAAACTTATGCACAAGTCCGAAGAGAGGATTTGAGGCAATCCGTAATGATGACAAATGAAAATATGATATTTGGTGGTGCTATGATTTCACGGGGAGGACATAAATCTCAACAACAATTATCTTTTCAAACGCTATTGAATATAATTGCAAAACCAAAGTCACATGGGGAAGGAGAAGGCTGCACACATTGTGGAAATACAAAACACACCAAAGAAACATGCTTCAAACTACATGGTTATCCAGATTGGTGGCATGAACTTAAGACAAAGAAAAAGCGTGAGGCAAGTGGAGGCAATAATCTTGGCCGTGCAACTCTTGTGAACGTAGAGCCTAAACTATCTCTTGTACCAGAACAAGATTTTTCTAGCATTGCTCAAAATGATCAAGGTAACCAGGGTTCTTCATTTCTTATGTAAAAATGGGAAACCGTGATGGATGGATCATTGACTCAGGGGCAACCGACCATATGACATTTGTTCCTTGTGACTTCTCTGAATCCACCCAACCAAAACGAAGATGCATTGCCAATGCTAATGGAGTAACATATCCAGTAACAGGGGCTGGAACATTTGCTCTTTCCCCTTTGTTTTCATTACCAAATACCTTACTAGTTCCATCACTTTCCAATAAATTGTTAGCTATAGGTCAAGTGACAGAGGATTTAAATTGTTGTGCTCTAATGTATCCTAGTTTCTGTCTGTTTCAAGATATTCTCACCAAGAAGATTATTGGTCGTGATACTAAAAGGGAAGGGATGTATTACATGGATGATTTTAGTTATGGAAAAGCAAATAATCTGCGTTCGGCAGGAGCTAAGGAAAGACATATTTGGTTATGGCATAATCGGTTGGGGCATCCGTCATTCTGATATTTGAGATGTTTATTTCCAGATTTATTTACACAGTTCAATGAGTCGGATTTTAAATGTGAAGTTTGTATTCAAGCTAGTCATCGTGTAACGTATCCATTTAGTTTGAATAAATGTGATACTCCTTTTTTGATTGTTCATTCAGAAGTTTGGGGTCATGCTCCCATTATTATTTCCTCTGGTGTTCGATGGTTTGTAACTTTGGTCCATGACTGTACACGAATGACTTGGATTTATATGTTGAAAAATAAACATGAAGTGTTTGAAACTTTTCGATCATTTCATAATATGATTCAAGCACAATTTTCTGCTAAACTTCGAATTTTATGATCTGATAATGGTGGGGAATATGATAATAAACAGTTTCATAGATACTTTCAAGAACATGATTTGCATCATGAGGCCTCGTGTGCCCAAGCACCACAACAAAACGGTGTTGCGGAGGCAAGAACATACATATTATGGAAACCACTCGAGCTCTCTTAACTGCTGCTCATGTACCCAAACGATTTTGGGCAGATGCAGTGCTAACCGCTGTATACTTGATGAACCGAATACCATCACGAGTCTTGAACTACAAAACCCCTTTTCAAGTTCTAGCAGAACATGTGACATTACCATCGGTTTTAATGCTTCTTCCAAGAAAGTTTGGTTGTGTTACATACGTTCATCTACACAAGAATCAAAGAATGAAGTTGGACCAATGTGTTGTCCGTTGTGTTTTTCTTGGCTACGCAGCTCACAAGAAAGGATATTGATGCTATGATCCAGCTACAAGGAGACTCTACACTACCATGGATGTCACATTTATTGAATCAGAGAATTTCTTTACCTCTGAATCTTCTCGCTCTTATCTTCATGAGGAGATGGCGAGTGAAGAGCATAATTGGGAAAATTGGCCAGCTTTTGAAGTAACTTCAAATAATGTAGGTTTGGAGGTTCAACCAAGAGAACCAACGCCAATCCCGATAGAACAAAGGGAAGAAAAAAATATAGAGTATGTCGTAACAGAAATCGAACAATAACTAACAAAAGCAGATTAGAAAGAAGAAATTACAGATATTGAAAGTGAACAACCCTCTCTTGACCCAATAGTACCACAAGCAGACCAATCTCCTGAGAATATTCTTGAGGTACAAGTTCTAAATTCTCCTCAAAATATTCTTGATAGCTAGAAACTACCTTTCAGGCATAATCGTGGACAACCACCGAACCATTATTCACCAGATCATGGAACGAGCAAGTCAAACTACCCAATTGCCAACCATATCTCAACTAAAGAATTGGTGGAACCTCTTAAGACATTTGTCCAAAAATTATTTATGGAAGATGTTCCATATACAGTGAGTAAAGGCATGAAAAATCCCAAATGGATCCAAGTGATAGAGGAAGAGATGAAAGCATTAAAGAAAAATGATACATAGGCGCTTGTGCAATTGCCTGAGGGAAAGAAAACTATGGGATGTAGATGGGTGTTCTCAATCAAACACAAACCAGATTGAATAATAGAAAGATATAAGGCAAGGCTCGTTGCGAAGTGATATACTCAGACATACGGAATAGATTATCAAGAAACTTTCTCACCTGTAGCAAAGTTAAATACAGTGAGAGATTAACTACAAACTTGGACTGGCCATTACACCAGTTTGACGTAAAAAATGCATTTCTCCACGGGGACCATAAGGAGGAAGTGTGTATGGATATTCCACCAGGTTTTGCTTCTTTGACACAATGGAATATGGTTTGCAAGTTGAAAAAGGTGTTATACGGATTGAAACAGTCCCCTAGAGCATGGTTTGGACGATTTAGTCTTGCCATGAAAAAACATGGTTTCAAGCAAAGTAATTCAGACCATACTCTCTTCTTGAAGCACCTACAAGGGAAGGTAATAGCTCTTATAATCTATGTTAATGATATGATAATCACAGGGAATGACTATGAAGAAATCTTCAAACTTCAAAAACATTTAGCAACTGAATTTGAAATAAAAACCTTGGAGGGTTGAATTTTTTTTGGGAATTGAAATAGCTCGATCAAAACGAGGCATATTGTTATTTCAAAGGAAATACGTGCTTGACTTGTTGGCTGAAACAGGAATGCTTAATTGTAGACCTGCTGATACTCCAGTTGTTCAAAACCATGGTTTGTGAGAGTTTCCTGATCAGACCCCTACCAATAAAGAAAGGTACCAACGCCTTGTGGGAAATCTAATCTACTTATCTCACACACGACCCGATATTGCTTATGCAGTGAGCTTGGTTAGTTAATTCATGCATTGTCCTAGTGAAGACCATATGGATGATGTGGTTCAAATTCTACGACACTTAAAGTCTTTTCCGGGAAGAGGACTGATGTTCACAAAAAACCATCATATGGCATTGACGGCTATACCAATTCCGATTTGGCTGGGAACATTGTAGAAAATCTACATCGGGCTACTTCACACTTGTGGGAGGAAATTTGGTCACTTGGCGAAGTAGAAAACAAAAGGTAGTTGCTCTATCTAGTGTGGATGTTGAGTTTAGAGGCATGACTAAAGGACTGTGTTAGCTACTTTGGTTAAAGAGATTATTGGAAGAAATTGGATGTTCATCTCATGATACAATGAACTTGTTTTGTGATAATAAAGGAGCAATTGAAACTGCGCACAACCCAGTTCAACATGACCGCACAAAACATGTTGAAGTGGATCGACATTTCATCAAGTAGAAGCTTGAGGATAACGTGATTCAGTTTCCTTTCGTGAAATCAGAAGACATGCTAGCAGATATTCTTACAAAGGTTGTCTCTAGCAAAATATTTTACAACCTTACTAAACAAGTTGGGCATTGATGATATCTACACACCAACTTGAGGGGGGATGTCGAAGTGAGTTGTCAAGAGAAACTCTAGGAATCATAATATTCTAGTTATCAAGTTAGTTTGATCTGATTCTCCTAGATTATAGTCTAAATTAGCTTGATTAGTTTTTCCCCTTAACTTTGTATAGATTATATATAGTCCTTCTCTATAGTATGTAAACATACATAAAAAATGAATTCAGTTTTTCTTATGAACAACATATTGCATGAACAACATATTGCAGGTTGTCCAATTTAATTTCAGTCTTTTATAAGTCAAGTAATTCAAGCCCACAATTCAAACAATTAAAACATACACCCAAATTGCCCGGTCCATCAATTGGCTTAGTCCAATTTGTCAAATTACCCAGCCCATTGAATTTGAAACTAAAAAACATTATTCACACACCCACTGGCGGACCCAATTTAGACCCCTCTCAATTTTTTTTTTAAATTTTTATATAGTATTAGTTTTTTTTTTTAAAGTTCCAATAAATTGGCCTAATTTCGAAATTTTCAATCCAAATAAAATTTTAGTCCAATTAATTACACAATCCACTTTTATAATACCTCACTCTACCCAACTCTCAAGCCCCCCATTAAAAACACCCAATTTTATTTACTCCCAACATCTCCAAACCCTAACCCAATTAGCTAAGAATCTTCTTTAAGAGACAAGAGATGATGGATGGGGACCTTTGTTGAATGAACTCACTTCTTTTTGTTCTAAGCATGAAATTGAAATTCCTTCAATGAGTAATATCTATGTTCCATATGGGAGGTCAAGGCGTAGGATTGAACAAGTGACTATCGAGCATCATTAAAAAGTTGAAAGACTCAATTCGGTGATAGATAGACAATTGTAAGAGTTGAACAACCGTTTCAATGACGTAAACACATAGTTGCTTCTTTGTGTTGCATGCTTAAACACATCCAATCTTTGTGAGGCTTTTGACCAAGAAAAACTTGTTCGTCTTATCAAACTTTATCCAAATGACTTCTCTTTTCTTAGGCTCTCGGCCCTTCCCAATCAACATGGGTGATTTTTCTAACTTGAAAGGGATTGGTGATCTTGCTAAGAAGATGGTTGAAACTAAAAGGCATGTCGCATTCTCGATGGTTTACAAACTTGTGACATTAGCACTTATTCTACCCGTTGCAACTGCATCAGTGGAGAGATTTTTTTCGACTATGAAGATAGTAATGAATCGAATTCGTAACCGAATGGGCGATTAATGGCTAAATAATAGTTTAGTTGTCTTTATAGAGATATAAATATTTAATAGTATTTCAAACGATTCTATCATGGACCGATTTCAAAAGATGAATAATCGTTGTGGTCAATTTTTTAAGTAAATAAGTAGATATTGGTTTCTTTTGGGACTATAATGGGAAATCATATGTAATTAAAATATCTCGTGGGGTTTATTTTTATCAAACTCCACTTTCCCGTTTTTGTATTGTGTCATATTTTTACTCATGAATAATATAAGCTTTAAGTTTAACTGTTTGATTGGATTTTGTTTTTTTGTATAAGTTTAGTCCCTCCAACCAAAAATTCTGGATCCGCCCCTGCATAAACATGCATCAGAACCCGTCAGCGGCGCCGACACAGCCCTTCTCCATCGCTTCCAGCCATTCCAGTCCGTCGTCTCCTCACCTCCCTAATTTATATTCCCCAAAACCTTATTTCTTCTTTCACCAAAAAATTTGTTGGGGTTTTGACATGTGAATGAAATAATTGAGAGTAAGATGTTAGTCTCTTCTATTCGAAGATGTACTATTTGGACCGAAACAGTGCAATCCAAATGATGTATTTCTTGCAAAAATACATTTCTACGTCTGTAAATATGAGACTTAATCTGACAATTAAGCATCATTTTTTTGGCAATAATATGAAATTACTCTCTCATTGTGCAAATAATGAACAACAAGTTGTATCTTGGGAGACTACCGGGAATCAAACTGGATGTATTGTGGTAGACTAAAAAATATTGTCTTGGAGAAATTTATTTCGGCAACCTCAGTCTTATTTCCTTTTATGTGTATTGATTGAAGTATTCTACGGATCAATTCCAACCAAGTAAATATGAATTACATGCTTTAACTAAGTGCAAGATTATGTGTCGTAATATTCTATTTTGTGTTATAGTTATGTTCTATGAATTTTTAATATAATTGTGAAATATTAAGTGCACAAATTATCAGATACCAACAAAATCAAGAAAAATGAAACAGCCCTCAAATAACATTTGAACAAAGGTAATTTTATAAATTGTTGCATTATCTGGCTCGAATTGATTCTTCACGAGAATGATTTAATCTAACATGGAAAATTGCTTGGAATTGATTTAATCTAACATGAGAATTGATTTATTCCGGCCTCAGGATATTTCAACCTTGTTAGAAATACAACTTTTTAACACGAAAGACAAAGCATAATAAAGTTTAAACTTTGAGAGTTAGTATAATTTACTCCAAAAACTAGGACAATGTAGAATTAATAAATCTTACAACGAAATCTTTATTAACCTAGTACACTCTATAAATGCAATTGCACTTTACAATCAAAATCGACAATTGCACTTTCAATGATCTTTTTGGAGGATGCAAAAATGAAAGATGAGATTGTTTCGTGGTTCTTGTTGATGTAGGGAGAGTTTTGGGATTACTGTTTGGTGAGGAATCATGCCATTGCTATAGATTGGGTGGCTAAATATGACATTCATGAAATTAGAGTGATCATTGCATGACTAATGTTAAATTTGAGTGACTAAATATACGAAAATATTTTTTTATTGTTGAACAAAAATAGTAAATATAACAAATAAACTGAAATCAAAATCAGATCTAAAATCCCTAAATCCCAAATTCAACCTTTCTTCAATAGCCTTCGATGGTGATTTATTTTTTTCATCAACCTCTCCAACTTCCAATGTATTCGATAACATTTCAAGTTTTCAACATTTTAGAGAAAGAGAGATACATAGGACTGAAAGGCGGAATCTGTTGAACCGCCGACGACTCGCGAGCTCAACGCCAGCCATCACAGCCAGCTTTCTCTTCTACATCTTAAATTCTCATTTCAACTATTTCATTTTCCTCTTTACTACTCGAAACGAGCTTCAATATCGAACCCCAGATCTGAAACTACCGCTGTCCGTTTTTTCCGCATAATTTCGAACGCCGTCACTAATGGAGGAGCCCAGTTGCTGGGTTCATTTTAGATGGGTTGAATGTTTAGTTATGGGCTAAATTGGAGCTGGACTGGAATTGGATTTGAGCATAAATGCTTTGATGTTGGCCCAGACTACTGTATTTTCGAGCTTGTGGTAAAGATCTGTTAAACTTGGATTTTCTTCCCTGTCTTCACTTTTTGAGAGTGTGAGTGACCACCTTCTTAAAGTTTATTATTGTTAGCTTAATGTTTTCTTTATGCATTAGGTACATATATCAAGCTTATGTCATTAGCTCATTGTACGGGCAACAAATATGTACGTACATGTGCGATAAAAAATTGGAAATGTGGATATATGTTTGTTTGTGCTTATTCTGGAATGCTGGATGACTGTTTATTGGCAATCATGTTGCATTGCATGAATATCAACATCAAAACGTGAAAAATTGAAGATGTTATTAGCTGCCATGCCAAAGACTAGAATGTTTAAAGTTGTCAATTTGGTGAATCAAATTATTGGAACTCTCATTGTTTAATATTTACAAACATGCTTATCATGAATTCTATGTTTGTTTTCCTCTGTTAACATTTTTCACTCAAACCCTGAACAAATGTTAGATAAGTATCCATTTTCCATATGATCATGATTCATGGGTCACAAGAGTTATAAGGATTCATGGGAATGATAGGATTCAATTGCAGCATCAAATCCCATTACATCAAAGCATTTATGGTTTCCACTTAAATTACCTTTAGTCCTCTGATATATTTTGTGATACTTGATTCAATATTTTAGAAAATATTGTGTTATGTTAGAATTAAAATTGTTTAGGTAATCTGGTACAAATAAAGGCGTATTTCCCATCTAATTCATCTTTTTTTCATTAAATTTACATTCTATTTATAATAACATAAATTATTATAATAATCTCAATAAAATAATTACAACCACTTCTCAATCACCACTATAATATCATCCGAAACTAATTACTAATTTTGATTTTTTGTCTCAAACTATATCAACTCGCCGAATTTCGTCCCGCAATTTACCATTTTGTATGAATTTAGTCCCAATATTAAATTTCTAATTTAATGAAAATGACGGTTCAATCTTGTAATTAGTTTGGGATGGATTCTGCAATCTTATATAATTATTCATGTTAAAATTTACCACGTCATGACACGTAAGCAGCCATGTGGTAATTTAACGGACAAATGCGCAATTTCCGTCTCATAATTAATGGTGGGACGATATTCCAAAAAAATATTAAATTAAGGGATGAAATTAGTCAAGTTGATATAATTTAGGACGAAAATAAAAAATTAGTGATTAGTTTGGAAGGTTTTTTGCAATTTTGCCTTAATTAAACAATAATTTGAAATTTAACAATATTCATATGGAAACATGTAAAACTAATCATAGCATTAATTAATTAAACTAGTGATGAAGGACAACCTTGAATTTATTAATTAACTATAACTAATGCAAAGACAACTAATCTACTCCTTTGATTGTCACCCAAAAACACGTGTTTTCTCTTAATTGTTCCCTTGCACCACCATTAAATGTTGTTCAATTAACTATTTTCTAATATTATGCACCATGTGAATGAAGTTTACGATTTTTGCAGTCAAATAATTGTTATCAAAATATTTTATTTTATTTTTTCATATTATATTCGATTATATGTTAATTAAAAAATGAAGTCGATTTTGATATTGTATATATCTTATAATTTAGAAACCAACAAAATTATTAATTATTTTATTTAAATAAATAATTGTTCATCATCATTTAAATTAATATCACAATCATATCTAAATAATTACAATTAATTCTCAATCATTACAATATGATTACTCATTATCTCAATCATTACACAATAAAATATTATATTTTAAATTCTATAAAGTTATTGATTTGACACCTACTACCTACTTTTCTTCTTCAAACCCCAACAACTAAACCACCATCCAAATCAAATCTCAAATTTTCAAAACCCACTAACTATTATTTAATAATATTTTACCATCTCAATATTCCATTGAAACCATTAACCAAATCGAGTTTCAACGGTTTCGCCGAAACCTCTTAAACCACTTTTCGAAAACAAACCGAGACCAAACCCAGTCAAACTACTTCCATATTAACCCTTAGGGCCTGTCAGATTTCCAAAAGCTAGCTGATTTTTTTTTAAACAATCGGATTTTAATTTGATCGAATTTCGAAACTTCATCCTCCAAACCTCTACGTGTAGACTTTCTTAATTACTCAAAATTCCAACTTAAAAGATCATTCACCAATACAAGTAGTCATTTGCTTTGAAATATTTATATGATGTTTTCATAAAAAAACATTGTTTATTTTGTTAATTGAGAATTAATTAAGATATAGAATTGAGATTATGACTGAAATATAAATTTATGTCTTGTAAGAATGACGATGGATAGAACTGTTAATGTCACTTGTATTATAAAATATATATCAATTGTCAATTTTAGAACTTCCATGAATCGTACAGGTCCAATTTCATGGAGTATTTAATATTTCATCAATAATTTTATAATCACATTAAATATTTTAATTGTCAATTAAGGATTCAAATTATATATATATATATATATATATATATATATATATATATATATATATATATATATATATATATATCATATTCTAATTAACTGAAGCGAATGCAAATCTTATTCAAGTTAAATTTGTATATATTAATAGCCCCAAACATGATGTACGTGTGTGCTTTGGATTTTAATTAATTAAGTCACCACATGAGAGAAAACAATTGTTCTCTTCTTGAATCCAGACCAGAGCTATGAAGTTGGACGGCTCCCTCCAAAAAAAATAAAGAGAAAATAAAACTTATTGTTTTGTATGTGTGGGGCAGAAGTACTAGGACCGAGAAGAAATTTAGTTGACTCTTGAGGAATAATTTTATGACTGGATTGAACCGACATTAATTCATCATCATTCAAATAATTGAAGAATTAATAATAATAAAAATAATAATCAGTAATATAATCTATATTTTTTTTAGCTGTCTTATACATTGTACGTTCTAACGATCGAACAGTACCAATGAACTAATTAGCTTTATCTTTTTTAATTTGACTAATAATTAATTAACTAATTAATTCTGTAGAAGTGTTGGATGGTTCACGAGCCGTATAAGGGCAAACCCAATGCTGGGGGCTAGGGGGAGGGCTCCGGAGCTCCCCAGCTGCCCTTGCCCTCAGCCCCAGCCCCTGTCTACTCAAATCCAATCATGGGGCTTTCTACTCCATTTAATCTCAATTTAATTCTTCCCCACTCTCACCAATATAATAATTATATAATTATAATACTAGTAATAATAATACTACTACTAATAATAATAACAAATAAAATAATAATAATAATAATAATAATATAATTAAATTATTATTAATATTTAAATATATAAATTAAGAATAATAATAATAATAAAAACATTCATTAAATTGTCGGAGTACAACACGAAAACACATCATCGAATTAAAAAAAGTTTTACCACGTAACAAAGGAAAATAAAATAAAATACAAGAACAAACATCATCGGCAAGTGGATATGACAAAATTTTAATTAATTGAGATCAAAACCACCTCTTCCTTCACTTGACGAACCTCCAGATGAACCTGAAAATAAGCGTTTTGTAAGCCCTTTTTTTTGAATTTCTTTCCTTAGACCCTTCCAATAAGCCTTCGTATTGTATTTCTTAAGTGTTTTTTCACTTGTTTGTTTTATTTTGTTTAAGTGTTTCTTGCTTAAGTGTATGTTAAATTGTTTGTTCTTATTTTATTAATCGAATTAAATCGTATTGTTCCAATTATTCATTGCAAGTTATTAAATTTCATGTTGGTGATTTAATGTGATAAATATATTAACAAGAAGTGAACACAAAAATGTAGTTACAAAAATATTATAAATAAAGTATGAATTTGGATATTTTTGTCTAAGTGTTTAAATTATATTGTTCAAATATATATATAGCCACCAATACTCTAATTAAATGATTTAGTTGTACTTGTTATTTTTTAAAATAAAATTATAATTATAATTCAATAAATTAAAATGTCATCCAAAATATGAACAATAAAAGTTAAACAAAAAAAATTTGAACTAAAAACTATATCACAAATTACATAATTATATAACATTATTAAATAATAATACACAAACTTAAAACAACACTAAAAACAAAACTAAAAAAATATATATATATATATATATATATATATATATATATATATATATATATATATATATATATATATATATATATTTTAATCAGGGGACGCCACTTGGCGTCCCCTGATTGCTGCCTGGGCGCGTGGCAGGAGCGTCAACGCGCCTGCCAAGGCAGCTGGGGAGCTCCAAGGAGCTCCCCAGCTACCCCCAACCTTCCCTCCCGCCCCACCCCTCCCCCTACCCCCCATTAATTAGTCAAACCCCCACCCCTCCCCCTACCCCCACCCCCCATTGGGTTAGCCCTAAGATGTACACTGTCGGGACTCACAAGATATGGACCGAACTTTAGGCTGGCCAGCCCATTCATTAATATTAGTACTAGTATACTAAGGATGCATTCGGTTTTGGGTGATAAGGCCCAAATTAGCCCTAAATTAAGGCAGATTAAATTAATTGGGCTGCCAATTTTCTGTTTGGTTGGGCACATTAAAACCCGGGTTGCCCGTCCTAATCCGCTTGATTTGTGGGCCAGCCCCTTTTATCGGGTCAATTATAATTGGACACCCCCTAGAATTATCGGCCCAACTTAATTTTCTCCACCCCAATTTGCCCCTGAATTTGATATTATTTACAACAAAACCAATCAAATTTTAACAAAATTGATTTTTTTTCTCTTCATCTTTCATCAAGGTCGCAAATGTTGAACCCTAAAAGACATTCAAATTATTGCACTCTTCCCTTGTCTAGTTTAGGGTTTATGTGTAGGCAAATATTAATCTCTCATGAATTTTCCAGATTTGAAGAAGTTATTGCTAAAATTCCAAGATTCCTCAGGTAAAATTTACTCTATCTTGTTACTCCCTCTTTCTTCGGACAAGAAATTCGAAGTTTTTCATGATTTGGTTTTGGTTTTACCTCTTTGATAATGGAGTTTTTGGGTCATCTATTGTTGTTGATTTATGGGTAGTTTGGAAGATACTTTTTCCACTATGATTCTTGCAAAACACATCATTATAGGAAGAGGGGTTTTGTTTTGATGTGAAAGTAATATAGAATTTAGATGTTGTGCCTATGTAGCAGCTTCACCTACCTTGAGTTATCAATTTTGTTATATGTTGAGAAAAGCTGAAATTTAAAACTGTATTAATTCTGAAATGGCTTGAGTCTTGACACCAACTGAATTATTGGTGTCTTGCAATGCTGTGGAACAAAGAGTCATATATAGGAATATTATTGTATTGATAGAGATAGGTTTAGGTTTTGGTGAGCTGAATTACTCCAGATAGCATTGAATAAATTAAAGATATGTGTTGAAAGTTTTAGTCCTAAGTAACCTTATATTCCTTTTCTTATTCTTCTTTCAATCTCTCTCTCTCTCTCTCTACATATATATTTTTCCTTTGCGGGTGTATCTAAGATTGAGGTGTACACTTTCTAGGTTATTAACCTGTCTATGCATTCAGCCAATCCCAGCTTTTACCATAAAAATATTTATGCAAATTGACCCTCCCTTAGATTCCCCAATTTGCCTGTTGAGAAGGTTGAGTGAGCCTGATAGTAGCATCATGCTTTCTTTGATTGTTGATTGTAGGTTGTTATAAAGTTACCCCTTGAGATAATGCATCTGTTATTGGTTACACCCTTCTAGGAGATTTCTTGTTGCAATATTTTCAGTCCTTCACAGTGGACCAAGGGCAAATTATGCGGTATATCTGGGTTTTGATTGAATATGGAAAAATTAGAGCAATTTTCATGGCAATAGAGCTGTTTTTAGTGAAGTTGGAGCTCCAAGAAAGTGGTTTATTACCTCAACTATATGAAGTCTATCCGTAGAAAGACTTCACTTGCAGAATCAAGACAAACTTTAGAGAAGGTACCCAAGCTGCACCTAGGAAGAAGGTTGCAGTTGCTATTGCTTAAGAATCTAAATTTGAGGAATTGTTTGTAAGGCACTTTTGCGTGATGGATAGACATTTTGTGTATTTTTTATTCCATTTTCAAATTTTTGCTTGATTAGTATGTATACTTGGACATTTTGATGTTAATTTTGCTTCACTTCTATTGGCCTTTTAATAAAGTTTTTGAAAGACCATTTTCATCTTAATTGTGCATTTTTATTCCATTTTCAATTTCTTGCTTAGTATGGTTATTGTGCTTAATTGCGACTATTGAATAGAGTATTTTTAAATTATATGTTTATTTTGGGTCTTTTTTCTACATCAATGCCTTGTCGTGTCTTCAATTTCACTTTTGCTTGAGGAACTCTAATTGCAGAAAATAAAAATTCTTACAAACCATTTTGTTTCTCCTATATTAGACTTCAACTGATTATCCATTTTTTTAGATTTGAAGTTGAATCACTAAGCTACATTGTTTCCTTTATGTTTGGATTATTTGGGTTATTTATTGTTGTTGATTTTTGGGTATTGGAAGATATTTTATGGTTCTTGCAAAGCAAATCAATTTTCTTAAAACAAGATTTGAGGGTATTTTCGTCAATTGCCATATTTGCCCTCTAATTAGTCCAACCGAATTGGATACTAATTTATGAGCTCAATTAAAACTTATCAGATTATTATTGGCCAAACATGGTATTATATTACAAACACAACTATATAACTGGGCCAAATTATAATTGGGCTCAATTATAATTTCCCAAACCGAACGCATCCTTAGTATATTATTGGGATAAATTATGGATACCTTTAAATAACGTCTAATTACAAAACAAATTTCACATATTGGATATTATGAAAATTACTCCAAATTTGTTACATTCTTACAATTAACCCCTTATCCCTAAAATTTTTCAATTTTGCCATATATGACAAAAGCTAATTTCTATAAAATAAGTTGTTTTAAAATTATTTTTCCTATCTATAATTTAACTCGCCCTTACATATAAATATTTTCAAACGTGAACAGAAGTTCATGTTTATTAACAAAAGTTTAAAGTGACGAATCTAAACCCATTAAATATTTGTTGGTACAAAACCCATGGGCTACCTTATAACCCATGAACAAATACAAATCACACACTCTAAAATCTAAAAACAAAAAAATATACTATGCTTCCACAATCTTACCGTTCTCTTCATCTCCAGTTCTATCAATAAGCCTCTTCCAAAAGAAATGCTTCCCCCAAATTTGATCCATTGAGAAAATCGGTTTTAGAGTTGGGCCGAAACCTAGATTTGGGCCGAAACCTGCCCAATGGAAGAATTAGATTTTGGCCCTAGGGTTTTTGTTCTAATCCCTTAGATACCCAATTCTTCCTCTTCTCCTAAACGAAGAAGTGCCAGAGGTTTCCTATTCCCTGCAGCCGTCAAATTAGCCTCTGCCGTAAGTCTAAACCCTAGTTTGTGTACGCCATTGTTTCATTTATATCGTCTCCTGATTCAGCTTATTTCATGATTGGTATGATGTGTAAAAATGCGAAACATGCTGAGGTTATGAACTAGTTTAGTGTGATTTGTTTTTAATTTCGAAAAACTGTTTGACATTTTTGCGTAGGTGATTTGATATTATAATAGATTTTCAGTGTTATAGTTTTAGAAATTTACCTCCTGTAAGGCGGAAAATTCATTATAATGTTAGAGAACTGAGATATAAGTATTTTGTTTCAACTAGTGTTGGTGAATTGTGAGATTCGTATGATAAGATATCTCTATGTCATATATGGGGCAAAGGTGATATTCAAAGGGGCAAGCGTTGAATTAGAAAGTAGTTGGAACTTTGGCAAATTTTTCTACTAATCTAGGGATGTCAAGGAAGTTTGATCTCAAATACACATTTTTTCCCCTAAATAAAAAATGTAACTAAAACCGTGTTGATATATACCATTACTTGAATAAGAATCGTGGGGTTACAATTGTTTATCTAATCTAAACAAAAACTCGTATTTTGTGGGAAAGACTTCAGTTAGTTGTTACTCTGAAATCGACAGAAAAAAAATAGATTAGAGATGCCGGTAAGCGCTACGATGGTAGGAGCTCTTCTGGGATTAGGGACCCAAATGTACTCTAACGCCTTACGGAAGCTCCCCTACATGCGCCGTAAGCAGCAAATCCCTTCCCCCCTCTCTTTCAATTCTATTTTTCGAATTCATATCTATAATAATAATAATAGCGAAATTTTTCAGATCCGTGGGAGCATGTGTTGGGAATGGGGTTGGGAGCTGTTTTCGCTAACCAGATGGTGAAGTGGGAAGTCAAGGCTCAGGAGGACCTTGACAAATTACTTATCAAAGCAAAGCAAGCCAATGAACGCCGCTACTTCGGTATGGACTCCTCATAAATAATTTTTTTGTAGCTTAAGTGAAGCTCAATATCTAAAAGCCTCTATAAGGTCTTCTTGATTTCAAGATTTATAATAAATAATATTCTCATGAGTGAATTCGGGTTTCTATTCAAACATACCTAAATAGATCTATTTGATATTTTATTTGGTCCGTGTGTTTGTCAATCAATTTTAAAATTCAGAAAAAAAGGATATATCACATGTCATTGTCCC